>OW964190.2:5005000-7505000 GCA_943136025.2 Agrotis puta | reverse complement strand
ATTATCCGACTGTGTGAACTGGTCACGTCGCAGACACGTCGATACCACAACACAACCACCAGCGACACTGCAAACCAAATGACCACATTGCAAGAATAACAACTGCAGCACCGACTTTGTCTCTGTTACCTCTGACTTTCATTACAGTAGTTTGAGCTGGTCGCGGGACTGTACGAATTACCGTTACCCGGGAACGTAAAGGGCTATTGAAGGACACCGTGGATTTTAGTCAGTACAAGTCTGACCGTCCCTCCCGCTCTGCCCTGGGTGGGAGGACTCATTTGATGATTTTACCACGTAAAAAAAAAACAGTAGTGTGAGCAAGCCAATCTCGAATGAAAAAAAAAAACGAATTACTTGATCTCGTTCAAACCAATTTCCGCTGAAAGTTTGCATGGTACATCATATGTTTTTTTAGTTTTAACATTATCTCATTTTAGAAGTTACAAGGGGACACACACACATTTTAACAGTTTAGAAGTGTCTCTCGCGCAAACTGTTTAGTTTAGAAAAAAATGACATTAGTAATCTCAATTTAATTTTTATAGACCTATCCATAGATACCCCACACGTATGGGTTTGGTAATTTTTTTATTGAGTTTCAATTCTAAGTATGAGGAATCCCCAAAATTTGTTTTTTTTTTTTTGTTGAAAATCCTAGTGCGGTTTACATAATACATCTACTTACCAAGTTTCAATAGAATAGCTCTTATACTGGCGAAAAAAAGTGGCTGTGACATACGGACGAACAGACAGACAGACATGACGAATCTATAAGAGTTCCGTTTTTTGCCATTTGGCTACGGAACCCTAAAAAGAACAACGTGACTGCATAAAGCTGCAGCGACACTTTTCAGCGCATTATTATTTGTTGCTTTGAGATGTATGTAGTTATGGCACGTTTTAAAAAAACCTGAGGTTTCACCAAGCCACACAACATAAACTTTTTACCAAATAAAAAACTCTCTGAAATCAGTCAAGCAAGAGATTAATTGCTGTCCAAACCAGCCACGGACCTTATCGAGTTTAATCTCTAACTTAAACATAAGTTTAAGTTACAGATAGTAACTGTCAAACTTAGTTCTTGTATCTATTACTAAGTTATGAAACAATCTCTTCATTTGATTTATGATGGGACGTCGCAAGACGATCTCCGGCCACCGTAAGCGCGGGCATGCGGGCGGCGAGTAATGGGCGACTCGCTGTCCGACCATGGACCATGCCCGACGGCGCGTTGTGTTCCACGCGCGCCTCAAGGAGTGTCAGCATAGTTACGGGGCCTGCAGAGGGCCAAAGCCTGCCGGGGTCGTGGGACTCACGAATTACCGTGACCACGGTACGTAAAGGGCTATTGAGGATTTAAGGGAGACCGTGGATTTTAGTCAGTCAAGTCTGACAGTCCCTCCCGCCCTGGCCTGGGTGGGAGGACTCATTTGATGATTGAAAAAAATTGCAAGAAATTTATATCTACGAGTAGGAACCGTTATGACAGTTTTTTTTAAACAAAATGAAATTAATAGTAACAGACAGTTCGACTGGCAGTGTAACGGAATACAGAACATCAGTATTTTACCTCACCTCCACGCCGTAACTGGGAAACACGATACGATGGTTGAACTAGTTGCTTACTTTTGAGAATCTGAGTAACAATATCAACTGTCAAAAATTAACAGACAACAATTGAAATAAAACTACAAATAATACTAAACATTAAATCTAAGGAACTTATCTGGTTATTCGAGGTAACGCATGTCGTAGCTAAACTGCTACGTAATTTCGTAGCTTTTCGTAGTTTTCGTAGCAGTGCTACGTTTATTCGTAGATAAGGAACAACACGTCAGCATTATTGCCGTCTTACAACAAAAAGATAAACATTTTTTCAACACTTATCTCAAAAAAATGAACTGCTAAACAACCCTTATATCAACGTGAAATGTCGTTTTGACGTTGACAGTTTTGTAGACAAGTGTTCAACAGATGTTTAACTTTTTGAGGTAAGACGGATTATGTTTAACTTTTTTTGTTCCAAGACGGTTAGTGTTTTCGACGAATCCAATAGCCCTTTACGTTCCGGGGTCACGGTAATTCGTGAATCCCGCGACCAAGAGTGGCGACTAATAGCGAAAACATAAATTATTATTACTGTTACTGAAAACATAAGTACCAAAGAAAAGGCTCTACTGTATTCGTATTCCAATTGAAGCCAAGCTATATATAAAAAACCCTTAATAATCAACCAATCTTATAACATGACCTATACTAAAAATAGCCAATTTTAAACCAAAATTGTCCATTTTATAAAAGCTATTTCATTTTCAACAATATATCATGCGACATATTTCATCGATTATGATTTTAATCTCTAAAACTCATTCTGGCACAAGGTTTATCCATTTCGTACAATAGGAGAAAAATCTTCTTTTGTTACCTTTAATGGATTCCGAATAACAATTTGAAATTGGAAACAATTGGCTGTTTTGATATCTCGAAATTGTTATCAGAAATAAAATGTGTTTTATTTAAAATGGCTTTCATTACTTCCGAGAATATTTTGAATATACCAGTTCTTATAGAACCACCGAGTTCTTGGAAATAATTTTTACAATCAATTAAGCCTTTGTCAAACAGACAGGCGTGGCGAATGCGAAGCGTGACGTTTTTATTTGTAATGTATGGAATTGTTTGAATCCAGTCAGATAGAAAAGCGAAAGCGATCCGATAGTGTGACCGAACTATCGGCCTGACGTTTCGTATCGGTTCGTTATCGCTTCGGACTCACCTGTCTTTTTGTCAAAGGCTTTACTTTGACGACACGACATGACGTCACGGCTAGTGCAGATATTTGTATGATCTGCGAGTCGTTGTTCCGAGTCTAGGCGTTTGTTTATTTGAGTTTATATGTGTGATAACGCACCTAAGACGCAGGAGAAATTCCTAGTGTGGGGCAACGAAAAAAAAAAGTTTTTTTCATCCAACCAAAAATGTAAACATGATTGTAATTTTATAAAAAAAAGTGTGATTTATTTGTTGTATGGTTTTAATTTAATTATAGTTAATATTTAATTTATCGACTTATAACCTCTAAATTATTTTACGGGAAATATTATCCTGTATCAACCTAATAAACTTGCTAATGCTGAAATTGTTTATATAGGCCATTGTATTCCTATAATAAACAAGAACAAAAACCACGACGTGCAAGTCGTGACAACAAAGTCCAAAAGTATTTACAAAACCACAGCGCAATGTAGAATGTACACTTTAAAGCCGTCTCACGTAGGCTGTGATAATAAATGAAGCAATAGTAAGCAGGCGATTACATGTGCGCTGTGCGGCTGGGCCGGGTAAAGACGCAGTTACAGTAGGTGATCCCAGCTTTGCTATTCTCTTAAATTTTTTAGGTTTTCCGCTAGAACGAACTCGTCGTCGACACAGAGCCCGATGTCCAAGATAAATTTAGTAAGTACTATGAACCAATCAATTTACGTACTTTTTATGAGCTTCCAAAACTGGATTCTTATTAAGGTCCGACCGAAACTGGTTTTCCGGCCGTAACCGAAACTGAAACCGAACATTCGGCCGTGGCTTCAGTTTCGGCCGAAACCGAAACAGAAACTCACTTGGCCAAGTATAAAATTCCTTAAAAGACTGAAATTTTGTGCATTTTACCCATTATTCTGCATTATTACATTATTTATACATTATTAGTTAGGACATGAAATGGAAACAGTAAGTTTGTTTTAATTTAACAAATTAAACACTTCACATTTTTCATTTAAACAATCTCTTTTTTACATGTGACTTGATTTGTTAATAACAACAAAACGAAGTTACTGACTCAATAATTATTTAATTTAATAAACCATATAAATCATTCAAATGCAGAAACGAAACAAACACTTACATTTAATAATCAGATCCATCAAAACATAACCTCTAAAGAATGTCTGCGCCGGGCACTGACTAAGTTTTGTTGCTACAAAGCTATCCGAACGGCGCACAGTGGTGCAGGTAGTACGGGCATGCGGAAAATATTATTTTTAAATGAAAAGACGTTGCGTTTCTTCATAATACTTTATTAAAATGATATAATGGATGTACCAGTTCACAAAGAGAAAGATATAACACGTATTTTTTTTTTATTAATATGAAAATATTCATCAAATTTTTTCACATGAATTTCATATAATTAAATCAGCATTTTTAAATAAATAAATATTAATAAACTAAATATTAAATAGAGAAGACATTGATTGAGAGATGGGTGCTATCCACTAATAAAGTTTTGGCATCATCGTGAAGAGGATAGTATTTTTTATTCGGTACTGCACGTAAACTGTTGATAAGGGGATCTGAGGTAGCTAAGAGCATATTCATAACATCTTCATTACATGATAGACGAGAACATTTTCTTGAATGACCTAACCTATAATTGCGGTAATCTTTATTTCGCGCTTCTTGAGCTTCCTCAGATAACATCCCAATAGGTAAGGCAGCAACACTTATTATTTCTTTGCCATGCAGCAAGATTTTATGCACAGTATTTGGCATATTATACCAGCTGTACAGGCTTACGTATAGTTCAGCAGTCTCGTAACAATAACTACCAAACTTATCCGAATCAACTAATGCACTAGAATTAATTGTTTGCAATATTATACCAAACCGATGAATAAGTTCTTTATCGACTCTTGTGACTTCAGCTACAATGTCTGCATTATTGAAAAATCTTCTAGACGTATTTCCATCGTTAGATGTTCCCATTCCTTGCTTTACAAAATCCACTTTTAGACCTAAACGTTGAAACAGCTCACTTTGGATTCTTTTCTTCTCTTCATCTTTTTGTTGTTTGATAGTTGCGTTCGTTCTCCAACTGGTAAATGACATATTGTACGCAATATGTAATATGCATTCCATAAATTTAATCCGTGCGTGAAGCGGGGATAAACCGACCTTGAGAGCCTCCGTATCCACAGTTTTATTTCGCACTTGGTCAAGGTTATTCATTTCTGATGGCTTTGACTTGCATATAAAACACACTGCACATGATGATGTGTCCGTAACTGTCTGCGCTATTTTGCCATCTATCATTGTGAACACAAGTTTATGGTAGACTTTGTAAGTCTTTTCCTTTAAACTAATAACAGTTTCATTCAAGTTTGCTATTTCAGACTCCATTCTAGCAATTTCATTTTTCGTAGATTCTGTAGTTTCTTTTTGAAATTGGAATTGTACCGGGCGACAACACCTTGTAGAAGAAGGAGTTGCATTTGTCCAATACACAACAGATTTATTTTCCTTTTCATACAGACGCAGTGGAACTAATGATGTCAAAAACATATATGAATCTGACACATTTTCGTCGATAAATGACTGTTTGTACTCAGCATGACCTGATGATCCGTCACATCCCCACTTGTGTAAAAACGTTGAATTTACACTAATCTGTGTAAGGTCGTCTTCAGACATTACTTCAAATAATCTTCTGGTTGTGTGATCCAGTAATGACTGCAAACTTACACAAGCGTAGCTTTCCGTTACATCAATATCCGTGGGGTAGCATTGCCTTTTTACTTCAAGTACTTTATGATAATCGGGAAAAATATCACAACCAATACTTTTTGCTGCATTTCTCAGTACTTGATATTGATGTTTCGAAAGTGATGCATCAAGTAATAATGCCAACGCTTTTTCTGGAGTAAACTTGATAGTATCCGATGATTCTTCTTGTACGAGTACCTTAGAGGCAGCTTTCTTAATCATTTCTTCAGGAACGCTTTCACACAATCTTTTAACTTTATATCGCTTTGTTCGATCGCAACATTCATCAAATGATTTTTCTGGTCGTCCTCTATGAGAGCGTTTTGATGGCCCTGGAACATTACTGTCACAATTCACCACATCAGTTTGCACCGAAGATGTCTCAACGGTAAAAATATTTTTCAGCCACTGTTCATTTTTTGCGATAAAAGCATTTTTATTTCTCGCTGCAGTTTGCCACTTTTTTGTAAATACGGGTAGAAAATTACGGCTTAACTTTTCATAAACTTGATTCCAAACACTTTCTGTAAGCTGTGGATACATAAGTTTTAAATTTTCGACGCATTTATGTATCTCACGATTACTTGATATTATGATTTCCACTAAATCGGCATAGACAATAGTAAAGCTATCCATCACTATAATAACACTGTTATCGTAAGAGAAAATAATTGTAAGTGAAGTTAAAACTACCATTCAATGCTATTTATACTTACACGATATGATAAAATGTTAATTACCCTCATTAGAAACACTTATTAATATAATGCACTTTTTCTTAATTACAGAGCGTCATTAGTTAAGGACCTGGTATTTCCAAGATCGCAGGTTATCGCAGCTAAAACTAATGTATTCTTAATCTATAGGGTCTAATTAATCTCCGAAAGTATATTATTACGTATCGGTCGATAACGGAGATTAGTTATGATCTCATGATTGAAAACAAAAGGTTCCAAATGACCTTCTTCACTAAAAATGTAATAGCAAGTAATTATTCATTATATTATAACATTATGTTTACTATTTTATTAATACACACAATAAACTTATGACTAAACTAAAAATGAAAGTTGGTAATTATAGTATTTTGGTTCTATTCATACTTGAAATAACAATATTTTTTGCACGAAATTTGTAAATTCTCGATCACCCTACTTTGGCATCATATAATTAAATACTGTATAATTATTTATCCGTATTAATTTTAGGACTTGTTTCTACTAACATTCTAGTATGTGTGTACCAAATTGTAGACATTTTAAATAAGGTTGAAACAAAGGACTTTTTTCCGCCCTTGAACCAATGTGCGGCGCACGACAATTCCCGAACAGGGCCGCGAGCGCGAGCGTCCGCCAAAGCGTTGCCGCGAGAAACGAAGTTAGGCGAGCGTGCACGACAACTTCCGAAATCAGTTAAGGTTTCGGAAAAAGTTTCGGTCAGTTTTGGCCGAAACCGAAACTGACGCCGAAACTTGATTTTTGGCCGAAACTCGGCCGAAACCGAAACCGAACCTTCGGTCGGACATTAATTCTTATGTAGATTTTGTACGGCAAAAGCGATCTTACTTAACGAAAAAGACATCAGAGCCTAAATCATTTTTTTAAAATCTTTTTTGTTGTGAAAGAAAAAAAAATCTTTTAAAACACATTCCTTTAAAGAATGCTATCACTTGGTTATTTGACAGTGTCAATAAGTTACAAAACTAATTAATCCGTCACTTAGAGTAATGAAAAATAACGGACACGTATTTCATCTTTTGTAAAATCAATGAATATTTACCAAGATATAACGCATCAAAACCAATATGTCCGTCAATTTTGGTTTACGTTACAAAAGAAAAAATATGAGTCGAACATTTTTTAATTTTAAGTAACTGACGGACTAATTGTTAATTTACAGTCAAATAGCCAATCACCTTCGCGTTGAATAAGACACGTTACATGATAACGGTTCAATAACGTATATTATCAGTGAAATATACACCCACAGACGTCTTAGTCTAGACTGCTTATTTAATCAAGAGACTTAAGAGGGTCATGAAATATGAGTGTTAGTGTTTGGTCCAGCATAAATCATCCCTTTGTGTCGAAAGTCGTGGGCGCAAACGTTTAATAAAAATAAATCTTAACATTATCGAAGGAGGAGGTGGAACGCGTGAGGTAGAGGACAGCCTCCACCTCACGACCCAGCCGGCAACGCCAGCCGGTGCGGGCATGCGGACGGCTAGTAATGCTCGCCGTCATGCTCGCAACAATCAACAATCTAACGGAGCGCCCATTAGAGGGCCAGAACCTGTCGGAGTCGCAGTCGCGTGACTGTCTCATCAGGTAACCGTGACCCTGGAACGTAAAGAGCTATTGAGCATCACCGTGGATTTTAGTCAGTACGAGTTTGACAGTCCCTCCCGTTCCGCCCTGGGGGGACTCATTTAATGATTCTACCGCAATCAAAAAAAGGATTATCTCATGACTTGCGAATTCAAGACAGGACTGCCCATTGTACTTTTAAAAATAATATTTAATACATAAAACAGAAATAATAGATACCATCAGTTCATTCTTCAGCAAAAAGCTGTCTAGCTTAATTATAAATAGTTGAATGAAAAATACACCGTTCAAGTTCAAGTTGATTTTATCACAATGATTGATGACTTTAATTCAATCGAAGTTTTCATTGATAAATTGCATTTTTCACCTTCAAAATAAAATATGAATGAAATTTTAATTCTTAACAGAAGTTAAAATTACTAGCTTTTTCCCGCGACTTGGTACGCGGGTAGAATCAATAAAGCCTTTGTTCGCTTTTCTATGTGACTGGGTTCAAACAATTCCATACATTACAAATAAAAACGCCTCGCTTCGTATTCGCCACGCCTGTCTGTTTGACAAAGGCTTAATCGATATTTTTTGAAACCTTTAGTAAAACAGCGGTGAAAACTGCATTGAAATTTTTGCAATAGTTTTTCCGTGATGCGTGTAAAAGCACAAAAATAGAGAAACAAATACGAGTATTAAAAAAACTTTTTAATTTCCGTTGTTCTAATAAAGACCACTTATATTAGTTTTTCTTCAAAATCTGTAGAGACATCTGGCTGTTTCAATTTTGTTTATCACTACATAGTATAAAGCAAAGTCGCTTCCCGCTGTATCTCTGTCTGTCCCTATGTATGCTTAGATCTTTAAAACTGCACAACGGATTTTGATGCGGTTTTTCTTAATATATAGAGTGATTTAAGAAGAAGGTTTAATGTATTATGCACGAGCACAATCTCTACTATATTATGCATTAATACAGTAGACATTGTGCTCGTGCGAAGCTGGGGCGGGTGGCTAGTTCTATGTATAGATAAAATAAATTATAAGAGATAATAGGTTAAACCTGGGGTCATTCGTGGTTAAAGATTAATTTACTCAATGTTCAGTTCAATTCTACTAATTTATCAAAATAATGACTTGTCTATAATTTATCAAAGAACGCTTTGATTTAAATTACAAGCTTATTTTCGAATAATGAATAAAATAACGTTCTCTCATCTAAAATAATCATCCCTCTCTCCTATATTTAGCAAAATTAATCAAAATCGGTTCAGCTGATTTGACGTGATACCTACATTTATAAAATTAAGTTGGATTACTCATCATTTTAACAGTCACCTTACAACTAGAACCATAGATTTGATAGTCGTTCAAATTGAATTAACAAAATATAGTAATGTTAGGTACGGGAACAGACAGGTAGGCGTGTTGTCCACGTCATCGTCTTTTTTCTTTGTAATAATGACGGTTTGTATGATGTTCATAATAATTAAAGTTTGTAGAGTTCTGAGGCCTTACCACAAGTTTTCTGTATTACCTACAGCGTAATTGAAGCATTTACGGCTTAAACTGTATGTAAAATGAAAAATAACATCTAGTGTACGTACGAAAAACTATTTTTTTCCAACAAAATAAAAATTTCGTCAAACCTTAACTTTACGTCACAAAAACGTGAAAAGGCACGCTAGGGACGCCGATATTCGAGCCATAGCTTTTAAAAATTATTAAAAACAAATAAAAGTATAAAAAAATAAAATCATCTATTTTTGACAACGTATCGATCACCATTGGCAGACTACTTGCAAAATCATCATAAGTCGACAATGTTCGTTTTAAAAATAATTTTATCCGCTTAATCCTATTGGCTACGTGAACAAGCCTTTAGTGCAGCCCCCCACGCCCACGGCCCAGATGTAAGCTTCCTGCGTGCCGTCGGAAACATTCGCGGCAGGTATTAATGCATATGCAGCGGTTATAACAACGGGGCTGTTTATATTTATACCAACAACCATTTTATAGGACCTTCGTGTAGGTGCTGTGTAACGTCACGAGGGTGAATTCAGAAAAAAAAAACAGTCAGAGACAAGAAAGTTTTTAATTTATGAGATAAAGTGAGTCTCTTTTGAGAATGGCTGATTTAAAGGATCGTTTTTAGTGCAATTAAAAACTTATATTCGGTAGTTCGGTTTCGGTTCGGTTTCGCTCATATTCGGTTCATTAGACTCAAAAGTTAAGATTCTAATAATTAAATAATTCCAGGTATTTGTTTTTGTGTTAGTTTGTGTCAGTTACATCGGATATTAGAGTCAAAGGCTGATAAAGAGCATCAAAGATAGATAAAGCAAATACCTAACTGCTATTGTGATGGTTGGCGCGATGGCTGATCGACTGCTAAGTAGTCGTGTGTGTTCGATTCACAGATGTAAGTAAGTAGTTATTCCTGGTCTAGCTAATTAGTGTTTGCAAATGCCACTATGACAAAAGGACAGGCCTGTTGGTCTAGTGGTTAGTGACCCTGACTGCTATGCCGGAGGTTGTGGGTTCGATTCCCACCCAGGACAAATGTTTGTGTGATGAGCACGATCACTTGTTCTGTGTCTGGGTGTAATTTATCTATAATATGTATGTATTTAGAAATATATAAGTATGTTTATCAGTTGTCTAGTACCCATAACACAAGCTCTGCTTAGCTTGGGACTAGATGGCGTTGTGTGATAGTTGTGGAATATTTATTTATTTTTTATTAAAGAGAAAATCCTAGTATGAGACCAAGTAATTGAAAAAATGTTAATTGCTAAGTTATTATGTTCTGCTGACAAAATATTGCCGGCACAATTGGCTCAGTTGCTGAACGATCGTCTGCTGAACTGCGTGTCGCGGGTTCGATTCTCACACGAAACAAATACTGTGTAATATAGTTGTTCCTGACTGTTTTTGTATTTGTAATATTACAGGTTTGTAAACATACTCACGAAACATGAGAAAGTCCTAGAGATAGACAAATTATTTATAGAAAAAATGGTAATTCTTGAGTTATTATTTACCGTGATCATAAACCCGCACCTATATTTTTTAAAAATACAGAACGCAAGACCCCATTCCTTTTCATTCATCCATGTTCATACTGCCTACAATAAAAAAGGAAAATAAAAATGGAATGCAATTTCTGCATTACTCAATTTGTCTCTATAGAAACTGTTTCAAGTATTCAGTCAGCGTACAGCTCCATGTTTCATATTCTACAGTGAACACAGAACTTATGAAACAACTGCGTTTTCATCACTATAAGTATGGGCTGCAATACTTTCTAACAACATAACTTGAAGCGAAGAATGTTCGGTATTGTGGAGCGTTTACATTCATGCAGTTCAAATATTAATTTGTGGCATAGTAAAATCCCTATTCCTATTAAATGCAAAAGTGTGTGTTTGTATGTGCTGTTGTAGGTCAAACTGCTAAACGATTTAAATTAATTTTGGTACAGAGATAGATAGAAGCCAAGAAGCCACCGTCAACAACTATAATTTACATCGAAAATTATTACTTCGATTAGAGAGTTTTCGTTAAAGTCAATTCTGAACTGCTTGCTGAGGTCTTTCTACGGTTTATGAACTGCTTTGAGGAAATCCGTCAAAGTAGAAAACTATTGACAGGAATCCGTATTACTGTTGGTCCTTATTAATAGTAATAGTAGTCATAGTCTTTTTTATCATGGTAAAATCATCAAATGAGTCCTCCCACTCAGGGCAGAGCGCGAGGGGCTGTCAGACTCGTACTGACTAAAATTAAATTGTCCTTTACATTCCAGGGTCACGGTAATTCGTAAGTCCCGTCGACCTAGTAGTCATAGTCTTCAAAATACAATTATGTGTAAACTTAACATACAACCACACGTGATTGTATTTTGAAGTGCCAATGAACAGAATTTTATTTATTAACTAGCTGATCCGGCAAACTTCGTACCGCCTCAGAATATTATTTTTTCAATTATTTCATATTTACTCACTTTTTAGGTTTCAAAATCCCTGGACTTCCAAAAATAATTCAAAACCAAAATTAGTCAAATCCGTCCAACCGTTCTCGAGTTTTAACGAGACTAACGAACAGCAATTGATATTTATAAAATAAGATTTACTTTTGAAAGATAACAGTACGGAAAACGAAATAAGTACGGAACATTATCAGAATAATGTCTACAAAGTTTATGCCCGTAATGGCATTAGTCTTTCACTTCACCTTTTTTTTTATCGTGGTAAAATCATCAAATGAGTCCTCCCACCAAGGGCAGGGCGGGAGGGGCTATCAGACTCGTACTGACTAATTTCCACGGTGTCCTTCACTAGCCCTTTACGTACCGGGGTCACGGTAATTCGTAAGTCCCGCGACCCCGGCAGGCTTTGGCCCTCTACAGGCCCCGTCACAATGCTGACACTCCTTGAGACGCGCGTGGAACACAACGCGCCGTCGACCCGGGTTTCACTTCACCTTAGCATATTTTAGTGCTAATATTACTAATGCAACTTATTAGGATAGCACAACTACTGGCTCACTTACTCGACCGATGTAAACGCTCCACCTTCCTTTCACGTACTCGCCCTAATGTAATCAGATAATACGGCATAACGAGGACCGGTGGAAAAATGGGTGTTATTCGCGTAAGATATGAATGAGATGAATTAATGTTGAGTTTCACTTGCATTAGTTTCATCAGGATTATTTTCACTCGTGAAGTATGCAGTGTAGTAACGAGACGGTTATTTTTTACTATATAGTGTGCATTTTCTAAATAATAATAATCATTTAATTATAAGTATCAAGACTCATAGTGTTAGTAACAATATATAGGGGAACTATGATGGGAAATCACACACTTAAGGCAAACTTAACACAATACTAACGTAGCGTAAGCGCCAACAGGCCAACGCCATTTGTTAATGGCCGCTTGCAAATGACGTCCTGATGGCGCTTGCGCTACGTTAGTGTTGTGTTAAGTAAGCCTAAAGAGTGTACTCGTATATCTCGCGTTCCCGTCTTATACACTGTTCCCCTACTTACAAACTATGTTAGTAAAACTGTACAAAGACAAAAACCAGACATAACAATCATAAACAAATTACGACATCATTGGTGCAAGGTTACAGGCTCAGCCGAAATCTTGCAGCAGTGGTTTACAAATACACAATCCAGCGTACTTGCTATCATAGACAGGATGCTGTTGGTGCTGCCCCGCACCCTACAGGCCAAGGATACACATCGCTTCCGCATCGTCGTGAAAAACAGTCGCGAGCTTCAGCGAACATCCCTGATGCGCCGCAGTATCGGGGCATCCCCATCAACATCCTGTATAAATTATTATACTGGACGCGAAGGGCGCTGTATGATTTTTTAGTATACTGTACCCACAGTGCACAAGTGTAAAAAGACGAGCAGTAAGCACTAAATATAGTGCGCTTGACCTCTTTAGAGGCACGCCTGAACCTGCGGGCAATCATGTTAGCTCTCACACACAGCTCCCTCCGCTCCTGTCGATATCCACATCATCATTGAGGCCAGTGGTCAATAAGTGAGATATTTAAATGCCTTATATTATTTTATATATTTTTTCCACAATTCGATCCTGAATAGTGACAGTATCGATTGATTTAATGATTAAAACAGCATGCGGTTTTTTTTTCACAATCAATGGTTTTGATTCCTGAGAGGGAATATTGAATTTTTGACCTGCAGTGCACAGCAATTACCTTTTTTTAAATGGAGGATTTATAAGAATCCTCCCATTTCAAAGAGGAATGTTTCCTCCGACCAGGTAGGTGTTTAGTGGATTATTGATTTTCTATTCCGTGGGATTCGAAAACTTACGTTAATTTATACTCTTATTTAACTAAAAGTGTAGTAGGTAACCCAAAAATATCTATTTTTATTCCTTAATGTCAAGGATTATTATACATAACAAAATATTGTTGACAGTATTTACAAAATAACTTAGGTATGTCCAAAAATATCTGTCTACAAACTTTTTTATCAGTAAGTAAAAATAAATCTGAAAAAAAACAACTATAAATAAACAATGTTTTAACTTAATTTTAAAACTTCGTAACGGTAAAATTACGAGGAGGAATCAAAATGAGTTTTTCTAACAATCTTTCAATTTTCATTAAGGCTACTACATAATATAATAATTACGAGTATATTCTTACAAAATCAAATTATAGCTAGGAATTATGTAGGTTATTTTATATACCAAACGATACTTAGTGGTAGCTTCCATTTTGTATTAAAGAAAATACGAAATTTTACGACGTAAACACATTTACTTTGTTAATACTGTAAATTTATCAGAATGGAAGCGCACACGATTCGGCATAGCACTTTTCTACTTCAGTTTTCTTTCCAAAAAGTAAAAAAAAAAAAGCAAATCATATTTTAGAATACACGTCAGTTTCCGAATAGTTGAAGAAATACCGCAGTCAGTCACATGAGTTATGCGCAGAGGATGACATTGAGGAATGGAGAGCTATATTGCTGGAAATTCATAAATCTGCTGCAGTATTCTAAAAGTCTGCATATGCAATGCTCGTAAACTTTGCAGAATAGAATTCAGAGGGCCTGACATGAACTTGCGACATAAATGGAATTTTTTCATGCTTGGCCACAAGTTTTACGCCTGAGTTAGGAGGTCTAATCTCCAAGAACCAAACCTGTTTGATCGCGGGACTTATGATTTACCGTGACCCCGGTACGTAAAGGACTATTGAAGGACACCGTGGATTTTAGTCAGTACGAGTCTGACAGTCCCTCCCCGCTCTGCCCTAGGTGGGAGGACTCATTTGACGATTTTACCATGTTTTATACCAAAGTCTATAACTGTACCAACTGTACTCCAGATTCTTTACGCCGTACTGTCGTCGTTAACATCCATTGAAAGTTTTGAACATTTATAAATAATATTAGTAAGATTTAAAGAAGTAGACGTTACTTAAAACTTTAATTCTCAAACAGCTGTTTCCTTCTTGAAAGGTCGGAAAAGTTGACAAAATGTACGGAACAGCTGTTGTTTTTCAAGATTCCGAAGATAAAAAAGTTGTCCCAAAAACGGTTACTCACGAAAAGCATTTTTTTTTTGCCCGTAATTACCAGTTTGTATTAAACGAAAATACATGCCGAACAAACTATTAGAATTTAGGGCATTTTTTTGGTGAAAGGCACAATCAATATTCCTCATAGATAAAAAAATAAATTCAAATAATTGAGTAAATAATAAATAGAAAACTAGAAAAGTATTTTCAATGTTAAATCCGAAGTATTTACTTTACTTATACATCGCACATTCGTTTTGAAACCTGTGACGACCTTAATTAAAGCATAATCGGTGGAATAATTCCTAGCATTTAATAAATATAAAATATAGTTAAACTGACTACAAAATGAGAAGGAGGATCTGAAATCCATCTCCTCATTTTGGAGTCAGTTTAAAATGAAACCTACTTACGCAGAAAATGCCTACGCCTAACTTACTTAAGAGTTTAAATAAAAGCGCGATCGAAAACCTATATCTACCAACTGCATAAAATATTCGGTGATTGTATTAGTGGATTCAGAGAAATAAAAATACATATCAATAAAATTATGTATACAGCTTACTAAGAACTACGTACTTACCATATAAATGCCCAGGGGTTGTTACTTTTTAAAACCCCGACGGTATTTACTATACTAACTTAAAAGATTTCTGACTTATATACCCTTTAGTACTCAAAGGATTTCTCATATTTATTTCTGGAATAACAATTAATTATGGACAAGAAAATCTAGACGACTACATCATTTCTAGGTTCGGGGTGCACCTTATGTTATACTACATTGGGGTCGCGAGACTGTCTGGGGTCACGGCACTGGGTTATCAGGTAACCGTGACCCTGGAACGTAAAAGGCTATTGAAAGACACCGTGGATTTTCTAGTCAGTACGGATCTGACAGTCTCTCCCGCTCTGGGTAGGAGTAATCATTTTTTGATTTTTAAATGATAAAAAAAAATTGATGTGTTTAATATCCACCAATCATATTCCTTGGTCCTAAAAGCATAGTACAGGTGAAAACCGATTCAACTAAGCCATGTTTTATATGGATAGATGCACACTGTGACTGCGTGATATAAATGCGAGCTATGGCTGTGTGCTATGGATGGTCGTGTGTGGTGCAGGCTTGTCTATGCATCTTATAGCTCGAGATGCCCAAGCGCATCTTTCTCGCACAGCTACCTTCAGGCGGTGCATCTTCATAGCACATTTTCCTCGCACAGCTACATAGCGTACATCCGGTTCACGACATTGGTTTAGCGGTGAGCGGACAGGCGGGGGCTCGAATAAGACATATTTTGTAGGTACGCGAATTCGGCGTCGGACTTGTCGAGGTCGCGGGACTAACGGCCCTCCTAGGTGGGAGGACTCATTTGATAGATTTTCCACGCTAAAATAAAAAGGATACGCGAATTCACCACTAGCGGCGCCTCGTGGCGTGTTCCAAACATTTCTATACATTTCATCTTACTCGTATCGTTCGACGACCCGCGCTAAGTCACTGCTCGCGGCGGCAAGGTCTTGAATAGGCTGTTAGCATTGCATTATAACATTGGTGGAAACGGTCCCACAACTTCATAGGCAGCACAGCTACATTTTTTTTAACGTGTTAAAATCATCAAATGAGTCCTCCCACCCAAGGCAGATCGGGAGGGATTGTCAGACTCGTACTGACTAAAATCCACGGTGTCCGTCAATAGCCCTTTACATTCCGGGGTCACGGTAATTTGTGAGTCCCGCGACCCCGGCAGAGCCTTTGGTCCTCTACAGGGGGCCCCGTTACTACACTGACACTGCTTGAGGCGCGCGTGGAACACAATGCGCCATCGACCCGGGAGCACAGCTATATCTTACATCTTAGGTGGAAAACTATCCTTAGTCTAGACAGCTTTCTTCAATACATTGCCAAAAATTATAGGTGTCGAACGAAATAACTTAGCAGAATATTCATCAGTTTGAGTGGTATGAGTCAGCTTTGAACCGTGATGCCATGTGCAAATATATTTTTTTTATCGTGGTAAAACCATCAAATGAGTCCTCCCATTCAGGGCAGAGCGGACAGAGTCTGACAGTCCCGTCAGACTCGTACTGACTAAAATCCACGGTGTCTTTCAATAGCCCTTTACGTTCCGGGGTCACGGTAATTCGTAAGTCCCGCTACCCCGACAGGCTTTGGCCCTCTAGAGGGGGGGTTGATGATTATACCACAATAAAAAAAACGAATGAATGTTGATCATGTGCAGAGTTTCATTTTATTAAAATTCCGAGGTTGAGTAAGTTTTGTGAAAACTAATAACAACTAGTATCCAATTAAAACGTATGATTGGTATCACCATGGTAAAACAGGTTACAATCAATTTGCACATCTCTTTGTCGAGCTCACGTTGTTCACTCCACATGAGTCTTTCCCAGTAAAAATAACACAAAATAAATCTCCTCAATTTGATA
The DNA here is from genome assembly GCA_943136025.2 of Agrotis puta. NCBI lineage: Eukaryota > Metazoa > Arthropoda > Insecta > Lepidoptera > Noctuidae > Agrotis > Agrotis puta. The sequence continues at coordinate 7,487,620 of OW964190.2, read as the reverse complement.
TTGACATTTTGAAAGAAAAGTGACGTGTTAAATACTTTTTCGATATTAAATTGGGATATAACAATAGAGAGCTCGATGATTGATCGCCTTTCAAACTGATTTAGCAATAAATAAAGACAGATGAAGTCGCATCAAAACGTGATGACGTCACCGTATTATATTATCAAAGAACGCATCAACTTTTCAAAGAATACATTAACTTTTCAAAGAGAATATTAAAAGAAAACAGTCTGTTGTGAAAGGGCCGTAAATAAATGTAAAAAGTCAGCGAGTCTAAACTCGGGTGCCACAAATCAAAACTTGAGCTACGACACTACGAAAAAGTGGGAAAAGAAAAAGAAGAAAATATTTTATTTTTTCAGTAGAATTTTAATTTATTTTTAGACTTCTTTGATTTTATTAAACACAGTAATTCAGTGTGACAATGTAGGTGAATTATCTACCTCCTTTTTATTCATATTTCCAATTGTAAATGTCAACTCAGAACATCTGGGGGCACGGCAGTGCCCCAGCCAAGTCTCGAGCAAAACGGGCACGGCCGTACCATCTTTTCTCGATGCGATTCGCGGCTGTTTCGCCCCCCCTATATCTTCGACGTGGACAAAGCTAGGAGTTTAGGTTTTCGGTGAATAATAGTAGGCATTAGAACAAGCTTAAGTTCGAAATTACATGCCAATTGAATTAATAGTTTAGGAGTTACGGTCGATCAAAGTTACACCATTTTGTCACTCACTCACTGACTCACTGACTCACTGACCGATCATCAAAAATCTAAGGTACTTCTAGCAGACTTAGAAACTTCAAATTTTGCACCAAGATAGGTCATTAGCCACATATAAAGGAAAAATTATAAAAACATTAAAAAATAATATACCATAGAAAACAATTTTATATTTGCGGTTTGGCAAGAACATTATGTATGGATTTTGACTGCATTGTTAACTTTGTTCGTTGTTTAAGTATTCAATTGGATGAATAAATACATGGAATAGAAAAGAATAATAAAAATGTAATACATAGACTATAATTAATTGATACATAAAGTTCATAATTCATTAAATTAATAAAGCTAAAACTCCATTGTATTGCGATAAATTTCGATTGTATGCGCGCTCGATAGATGGCGTTGTACCTGTCTGAATCGCGCTATGGTTTCGTTACCGAGCGCAGTATAAGTAGTACTTTAAAATAATTCGATAATTTTCATTTGATAGCGCCACCTACCTATGAAAAACCATTTCGAAACTAAAAAAATATTGTAGCTATATTCGGAGAACTTAAGTTAGCCGGATTAGATAGTAGATTTATTATTGTTACTGAAACAGTTATTTAGGCGAATAGTTTATTAATATAACATAGACATAGGTAGTTACAATATCTAGTTGTTTACGTGTTATTTAGTTTAGTTATATTTATTTTGTAAGTTAGTAGATTTATGTTTATTTAGCTCGTTGAAAAGAAACAAAAGAGATAGAGAATGGGTTCTAAGCAAAGCAGTAGCTGAAGTCCAAGAAATTATGAGGTCACCTAAAAAAAAAGAAAGAAATACACTTACAAAAAATAAATGAGATCCCACCAAAAACATTAAAATAATGTAAAAAAATGCCAAGTCTCTCGATGCAGTCTTTCCATCGTAAAAAGTTTTGAGATCTCATAGAAGCCAAGTCCTATTCAAATTATTTTGTAGTTATAAATCAACATTTAGTAATTGTATCAATAGTTTTCTTTATATTATAATTATAGTGACTTGGCAATGAGCACAAGAAGAAACAAAACGGCATATTTGGAGTTGAAAGTCACACACCGCATGCGTAAACATTAATATCACAAAATTAATTTTCTTTTGGTTTATCCGTGTCGTCCCAACCGAATTTCGGCAACGGCAGTCAGTCTCATCCAAGACTAGTAAACTGCGCAGGACATAAATTATAATGCACAATTGCACAAGTGTGTACGCAAACACTAGTGTTAGTGTACTCTCGGTTCATTTACTTTCATAAAGCGATGGCCCGTAAGGTACTTATTTTTTATTATTGCATTGGAGCATGTAGTCGGTAGTGATCTGATCACAGGTCTCGTCAGTAACATTTGCACATAATTCCAGGCAGCAAGCAGCTTTTAATTGGTGCTCATTGCCAAGTCACTATAATTATAATATAAAGAAAACTATTGATACAATTACTAAATGTTGATTTATAACTACAAAATAATTTGAATAGGACTTGGCTTCTATGAGATCTCAAAACTTTTTACGATGGAAAGACTGCATCGAGAGACTTGGCATTTTTTTACATTATTTTAATGTTTTTGGTGGGTTGGTTAAGTATTTTGAGCTCCTGACTGTAATAATTATTCATCACTATTTATTTATAGTTAAAAAAAAATAGTTTGAAAGAAATGTTGAATGCTTTTGAGAAAATCACAACATTTATTAAATATTTGTTTCGTACGGGAATCGAACTCTTAACACGTTGCGAAGCAGTCGATCACTCAACCACTATGCCAACCGTACCGTGAAAAGCCATACTTTTGAAAATACAACACCATGTATGATATACTAAGATCTGAAGCTGAAAATTACGAGTCGTCTACACAAAGCGAGAAACGAAATAAATAACATACATTACCAAACATATTTATGAAACTTCGAGTTAACTGGAACTGAATTAGAACTAACCTATTAACTCGGTAAGAATGCGTGCAAACGAGATCATCTGCTCCCCTAGATAAGTGACAAACGATAAAACGCTCAGTAATCTTCAATAGATTTTGAACAATATTCTCTAACATATAAAGTTGAAAATTTATTAGAAAATATTGAGCGTTTACGTGTCAGAGACGAGAGTGTTTTGAGTACGATGTTAAGTGATTGTTATTAGAATTTATCGAAAATGAATGTCGAAATCGACAATAAATAATACAAGAGAGGCCGAAATTACGGCAATTATTTTAAATTGGAACGTCAATAAAGTTCTATTGTCAAAGACCTCTAGAGTCCACTCCACCACTCGTGACCTTTCGCCTCGACACTGGTTTTCATGTCATTACAACAAGTTGCATTTGAAGAATGTACTTAGTACCTCGAATTTTCTACAGGTGGCGCGTAAAATCGACGTTTGACTTCTGTAAGACATTTGACATTCGGTGAGTCAAAGTTATTGTGGACTCATTTGATGATTTTACCACGATAAAAAAAAAAAAAGAGTTCGCGCCACGACTCATGATGGACGACTCAAGCAGGCTTGTTCCAGTGAGTGAACGAGGTGGCGCTAGACGACTTGCATAACTCTGTCTCTTTCACTCACTGGAACTAGCCTGGTTTTAACACGTCATAATACGGCCGCAGGTGGCCTACCATGACGACTTAAAGCGTGAGTAGTTCCGCTCAGGGAACGAGATGGCACTAGACGACTTGTGTAGCTCTGTCTCTTTCCCACAGCCTAAACATTCACGCTTTAAGACATTATGGTAGGCCACCTGGTACCGGAATGTTCATGGTACTACATTTTTGTAATGCAACTAGCTGACCCGGCAAACTTCGTACCGCCTATTTGATTTCTGAACGTCTTTTAAATTTAATTGATTTTTGAACGAGACGGAACGAACATCAAATATTGGACAGGTAGGAATAGTTTCTAAGGGAAAAAGAAATTGTTGCTTTTACTATATTCCTAATAATCTTATCAGATTTACTCACCTTTTTAACTTTGCCTGGACTTCCAAAAATAATTAAAACCAAAATTAGCCAAATCGGTCCAGCCGTTCTTGGGTTTTAGCGAGGTGTCTTTGGGACTAACGAACAGCAATTGATTTTTATATGTATAGATTTTTATGTAATGACATAGGCACTAGAGCCGCGTCATAAGGACTTTAGTCATTACGGGAACTAAAGTGTGATATATGATATAATTTACACGGAGACAAAGCCGCTGGTAACAAGCTAGTAATTTGAATAACAATGCTTCACGATAACAAGTGTAACACATTACACCTTTTGGTCGTATCACGTAGGATCCTTAAATCATGCTTGTCCAAGGAAATTGAGCCTTAAAATCTGTATGGTTTAAATACCACTTTTAAATGAACTGCCTACCCAACTAAATCAGCTCGTCTAGAATTTGTGTAGCTTTTATTGTAGATTATATATAACTCTATACTATATACACTACTTTATATGTTATATATTATTTATAATAACGATGGACTGACTCAGACTGACCTCAAAAGAGATAATTTGTTTATTTAACTTTTAAGTAATTGATCCATTGACCCAAATTTTTCTGTAATTTGGGGTAATCTACTCACAGTAACTAAAATTACTACAGGGTTATTTTAAAAGAAGTAATGAAGGATCGATCTATTTTTAAATACGAAAGTGGGAAGTCAGTTGGGGGACTATCAAATCGATCGCAATGCGCGAAGTGAATTACGAGGAGTACCAGCGGAGCGACGGCGACGTACGTATTAAGTTTAATATGCACCATAACCTTTTTAAGCACTTATCTAGATTTTATTTATTTTATAATGAAAAATAAAACCGAAAAAAATATCTAGTGTAGTAGTAGATTTAATGGCCCCTCAATAATGTGGTCACAAAAAGGCGCCGTCATCGCGCACAGTTTATGAGATTTTGAATCTGATTAATCCACGGGATTAATCCATGATAATTAATAAAATCGACCAAAAATTATTTCTTGACGAAGATATCAGACTTAAGTCTTATGGGCCTACCACACGCACAAGCTTCACCACAGTATTGCCTGCGCAAGTCCGGCCTTTTTTTTATCGTGGTAAAATCATCAAATGAGTCCTCCCACCCAGGGCAGGGCGGGAGGGACTGTCAGACTTGACTGACTAAAATCCACGGTGTCCTTCAATAGCTCTTTACGTACCACGGTCACAGTAAATCGTGAGTCCCGCGACCGCGCAAGTCCGGCCTGCGCGTTCTTGCCTGTGTGTGTGGTTGGGCGTTCAGTGCTGCCGACCGTGTATTGTTTTTCATGCGAGCTTGTGCAGGAAAAACTGTGGTGAAACTTGTGCGTGTAGTAGGCCCATTGAAAAGCTCGCCAGAACGCTCATTAGTCGCTAAAACGCTCACATTTTTTCTTGTGGAACATTCGCAAGAAAGCTCATTACAAGTTAATGACCTTGTTTAACGACACCTTAAAATAACTTTTTACAAAGAAAGGAAAAACCTCTTCTAAAAATTACTCTACCAATTAGCATCACAACTTGTAAACGGCTTTCGTATCAAAACAATCACAATCCCCATTAGTTTTACTCTTCATTCTCCTTCTAAATTGTTCAGACATTCCTGGTCTAAAATAGCCGTTCCAATTGCAAGTTGATTTACAACGACAGACTGTAATTCTTAGCATGTAACGAGATTATTTGTCTTAGCTTTATCTACTGTTTTATTTTTCTATCAAATGTTTTTACGACTAACTAATGGCTTCCTGATCAAACTGGGAAAGTAAAAAAAAACAAGCCGAGTCATATAATGTGAAAGGGGCAGATATTCGAGGACGATTGAGAATATAGGGATGTGCTACAGACATACCTACGTGAAATAAATGATATTTTATTTTGCAAGTTGGTTTCTAAAAAACACTTTTTCACGTCAGACAATTTTTTTACAGCTAGATGAGGCCGGTGTTTCGTACCTGACGACTCTGAGAAGAAACATCCAAAACAAACTCAGAGGTCACTGACTCTTAAAGTCCCGACATTATAGATACTGGTCAAGTTATACGAGGACCATGCAGGTGTTTGAAATGGTCTTTTAAGGAAAAACCACACAGATTTGAGTGGACCTGTCCAGTCCGTGCAAGCATTTGTGTATCTTGTAGCTCGACTCATAACACAAGGAGTTCGACAAAACGACGAACAATACCAATGATAGGAGATCACAATCTACAAGACTATCGTGGTTTGACCCCGCTGCTTGACCCCTATTAGTCGTAGCGTGATATTTTATATCCTTATACCTTTACTCGATAAATGAACTATCCAACATTTTTTTTTTTTTTACGTGTTAAAATCATCACATGAGTCCTCCCACCCAGGGCAGGGCGGGAGGGACTGTCAGACTCGTACTGACTAAAATCCACGGTGTCTTTCAATAGCCCTTTACGTACCGTGGTCACGGTAATTTGTGAGTCCCGCGACCCTGGCAGGCTTTGGCCCTCTACAGGGGTCCCTTCACACCCTTATACCCTTACCCTATAAATGAACTATCCAACACAAAAATATTTTTTCAATTCGCACCAGCAGCAGTGCCTGAGCGCGTTCAACCAAAACTCTTCAGCTTTAAAATATTAAGTACAGACGACGGCACGATTGGCGTAGTGGCTGATTGTAGCGACGTGTGTCGCGGGTTCGATTCCCGGTCGGTAAATATATTTGTATGATCTACAAGTAGTTGGTCCGAGTGTAAGTGTTCGTGTATGTCAGTTTAAATGTTTGTAAACGTACCCGCGATACAGGAGATGTTTTAAGATAAAGCTATGTTTGAAAAAAAAACATATAGGTATTAAACCAGAGCTGAGCAGGCCGAGAGCTTCGAAAAATAAAACTTAAAACTAAATTAGAAATAAACACATCAGTATCATCTGCTGGCTTCTCGTCTAGCGTCGAGTTACTGAATACTATCATTTGACAAGCAACAGATATATTTGACAACTAAGGGCTCATGTGCACGACGCCGCCGCCGCGCCGCCACCGCACCGCTTTGGAGCGGTGACGGCGCGGCGGCGGTAAATCACAAAAACTAAGCCATTACCGCTGTCCCATTTCCATCGATTTATCCTTTCCCAACCCTAACGGAGCATGACAGTGATCAATGCCAATGTCAGCCAAGTTCACGTCTCGGAACATGTCTGATGGCCATAAATCATAAGCGAATAAACACATTTTTGTAGCTTCCTCTGCGTGATCGATATCATGTACGATGACATGTACCGACTCCACGATATTTAATGCTTATACGCTAGATCCAAACTTTATGTCACCCTTGAGGGTTGAGGAAGGTTGGATAAAAAATGTAAGTTGCAGATCGATGTTAGGAACCTCGCCCACTGCGACTGAAAGAGCAAAAGGTCGCGATACAGACGCGATGTTATCGGTGGCTTCGTATATTTAACTACCTATTGCCCGCGGTTTCACCCGCTGCTCGGCTCCTGTTGATCGTACTGTAACGTACTATAGCCTATAGCCTTCCTCCAGAAATATACTATGCAACAAAAAAAGAATTTCTGAATTTGAGCCAGTAGTTCCTGAGATAAGCGCTATTGTTACATGGACGAAGGTACTGTGGTTCCCATGCCATACCATTATATTGCTATGCTAAGTGCTCTAGCCGCGATAATGACGCGATTTGGTGTCGATACAAAAATGCCTTTGAATGCTCCAGTTGCAAGATTCGTTGTCAAGCCACGCGATTACATCGATGCGAAGCTGACGCATACATACTCATACATCGCTTCTTCGTCGTACTATGTAAACGCGACTTGCGCGTGATAGCTGCGATACTACTCGCGCGATAGATCACGGAAGGTGTGTTGCTGTGCTCGAAGGCCTTTAGGAAGGGACTGTCATGGGTCTGTATGATACGAGGTTTTTGTAAGTAAGCCTCCGCTTACATAATTGAAAAAAAATCTTTCAAAAACTCTCAGTCTTACTCCAAAAAGTTAAACATCGGTTGGACACTTATCCAAAAAAGTGTCAACTGCAAAACGGCATTTGACGTTGATATAAAGGTCGTTTTGCCGTTGGCAACAGGTAATACAAAAATAAAAGATAATATTAAGCAGTTAATGTATAATTAACGTCTAAAATAAGCCTAAAAACCTATAAAAAAAAAACTTTGCATGACTTTCCAAATAGAGAATAAATTTACAATAATTTCTGTAGTCGATAATTGAACGGAAAAAACTTTTCAGACAACAACACTTGTGTGGACCACTTTAAATGGACATGGATGGCAAAACAGTCCAATAAAGTACGCATAATTTGAATCTATTTACAACGTTTCGTTATTAAGTACTAAATCTTCTTATAAATTATGTTTTACGGACAGAAAAGGAAACACAAGCCACTTGCGATTCCTAGATAGACCAACCATAAACCGCAGAATATGATTTCGGGGATGGTTCTGGCAATACAATAAAATAAGCCTAGCCAGCAAAATTCACAATACTCTCCCTTTGAATACCACTTCGTTGCTTTTTTGCCGAGACAAACATTATGTTCCTTGTAGGCTGAAAAAAAAACAAAAAGATATTCAGTACACGCTATTTTTTCTCGACTACTGTGGTCTTGAAAAATAGCGTTAGTTAGTGATTTAATTGTTATCGAGTTTAAATCATCATAATATCAGCCGTTGGACGTCAATTTCTGAACATAGGCCTCCCCCATAGATTTCCAATGGGACCGGTTGGAGGCGGCTTTCATCCAGCGCGATCCTGTAATTTTCATCAGATCGTCTGTCCACCTTGCAGGTGGACGACCCACGCTGCGCTTGCCGGTGCATGGTCTCCAATCGAGAACCTTACCATCAGTTCGGCGTGCTATGTGGCCTGCCCACTACCACTTCAACTTGCTAATTCTCTAGACTATATCGTTGTAATGTATCGTTGTAGTTTAAATGTGTCATCGAAAATAGTTCTTTGAAGAACTATATCCTTTTAAGGGGAGACTATATCAAAAGAACTATTTTATTTTATCCTTTTTAGTTCAGATATTGATCAAAAATCAGACCAAGGGTCTTTTTTTTTTTAAACGTTGCCCCACACTAGGAATTTCTCCTGTATCGTGGGTGCGTTTTGCAAACATATAAACTCTCATACACAAACGCCCAGACCCGAAACAACTCATACAAATATGTGCTCCGTGAGGGAATCGAACCCGCGACACGCAGCGCAGCAGTCCAATCGCTCAGCCACTGCGTTAACCGTGCCGTCAAGCCGTCTTTGAATAATGTAAACGTCTTTGAAAACACGTCACGCAATCCAAGTAAGCAATAATACATGTGAATGACGTCATGGGATATTCATTGAATACCTTATAACTTTTCCTGAATGTTATGAACATGTTTCTGAAAACTGCCTCGAAATCGGTGATTTCTGATTGGTTATTCAAACACATCTCCTTTCGTCTCCGGTTTGATGGAGGGCCTTATCGAAAAAGCTGTTCTTACTCGGCTCATACGTTTCTACTTATTCTCTGTCAATGTTCACTCTGTAAATCAGACCTCAAACCGAAGTTTTTGTATAAAAGGGGTTGCCTACTTGTACAGTATACAACATCTTTTGCAAAGTTAACAATGTAAGTTAAGTAACTACTAAGTAGAACAATACAGAAACAAGAAAGGCAAACTTACTAGCCATTGTTTTAGATAATTATGTTACAACGAAAATTTGGTCCGTTTATTATAAAGTTGAACTTTCAGTTTGTTTTCATATTTTGTGGTCGCTTTGTTGTTTGTATTTTTTTTTGAATATTTTATATTATGTCATATTTTTGCAATGATTGACATCACAGATTTTTTTCTGTTTCTACGTTTCTTAGCAACGTGGATAGAAGGAAATTTTGTTTTTATTCGGTTTTTGACAGTGCGACCTTTTTATGACGAAATAGGTCTTATGGTGGAATTAATTTAAGTAAATTATTATACATGCGGGCATGCGGACAGCGAGTAATGGGCAATGGGACGCGATGGCGCATTGTGTTCCACGCGCGCCTCAAAGAGTGTCAGCAAAATGACACCCCCCCCCCCCCTCTAGAGGGCAAAAGCCTGCGGGAGTCGCGGGACTGTACGAATTTAGCGTGACCCCGGAACGTAAAGGGCTATTGAAGGACACCGTGGATTTTAGTCAATACGAGTCTGAGAGTCCCTCCCGCTCTGATCTGGGTAAAATAAAAAAAAGGTTTCCGTATACCATTATAGATCTATCTACCTATGAAAACATGTCTGTTGTATAGGGGCCTCCCGCTTAATATTTATTTTATTCGTTGAAAAAGCGGCAACAGAAGTACAAGATCTGTGAAACTTCAGCTGTCTTACTACCAAGGTTTATGAGATACAGCCTGTTAACTGACGATGAGACGGACGGACAGCGGAGTCTTAGTAATAACACTTACTAACCCCTCTATTGAGCGGCGTATTGTCCAGGAGAAGGTGAAAAGACACCCATGTGACGGATGGAACAGATCAAGTCTGCGGCATCACGGCATATAGCCGTGAGGCACTGTGGACAGGGAAGAAGTTGGCGTCGCCTCGCGAGGCAAATCATGGAGGCACGGTGTGTCGCTGATAGTGCACCGGAAAAAAAGAAAAATTTAAAATAATAGATTTTTTTTTGGTTTCCAGACCGATTTGCTATCGATCTCATTGCAAAATTGAGTTTTTTTCTATCTATTCAATAAACAGGTTGCCTATCAAACAGACATTAGCAAATAAACACAAATAATTGAAAATCTCACGTAAAATAAACGTTTTTATTCCAAATTCCAAGGTAATAAGTTTTCGTAACATCATTCCTGAAATAAACATGTTTATTACAAATGCAAAACTTACATCATCCGCATTGATTTTTTCCTTGTCATATTTTAATGGATTTGTTCTTGGTCTCAATGTAACCCAGAAGCAGTATCATGAGACCGAAGATGGAGCAAGCTCAAAGGGAAGTAACTGTGATTTTCAGGAGTTGCAGTGGTGAAGACCAGACACCCAGTCTGGTAGAACTGAGGCCTAAATCTATAGAGCAAATTTAATTTTAGCTTAACCTTTGCTCAGGCACGCCGCAATCGCGGCGGTAAGACCCCTCTTTGAGGAGTGGCTGGATAGGCGTCACGGCGGCCTGACCTACCGCATGACGCAGGTCCTCACCCGACACGGAAGTTTCTGGAGGTTCCCCTTGTCTGATAGGGAGGGAAGGAAGAAACGCCTGGGTGTCACTACTGCGAGGATCGTCCGGAGGACACGGTGGAGCATACGGTGCAGGACTGCCCCGCTTGGGCAGAGCACCGCCGTGGCCTCACGACGGCGATAGGCGGAGACCTCTCGCGCCCGGCATTAGTCAAGGCCATGTTGCGGGGCGAGACGGAATGGGAAGCGGTCGCCTCCTTCTGCGAAGCAGTCATGCTCGTGAAGGAGGAGGCGGGCCGCGTGAGGGAGAACACAGCGTGCTCCCTCCACCCCAGCCGCAGTGGTAGACGCTCACGGCGACAGACGTCGCCAGACGATCTCCGGTCACCGTAGGCGCGGGTATGCGGGCAGAGAGTAATGGGCAACTCGCTGTCCGACCATGGATCATTCGCGGATCGACGGCGCGTTGTGTTCCACGCGCGCCTCAAAGAGTGTCAGCAGAGTGACACATAAGATGATTTTACCACGTAAAAAATCAAATCGGTTGATATTCTTATGATAAGCTTGATCAGAGTAGTGTGTAGGAATATCCAAAATTAAAATTAAACAAATAAGGTTTATTTTTGGATGTAGAGTAACTCGGCTAAGCATGAACTAAGTTCTAGTTAATGTAATCCACCCGCCAGTAAGAAACTATTTTGATCGCATCCCACGCTTTGTAATAAAGATCGATGAATATCCGATGGTATTACGATTGCTGAATGCATCAGACTTGCTGTAATCATAACTCCTACTTAAATTCCTTGAGTTATTGACTCACGGTTAAAAAAAGCTTATGCTGCAGAAAAAACCGCACATAGTTTGGTTCATAAAAATACGCAAGGATTAAAAGCGTGTAAACCGAACGACAAATAAATACAACTTTAAAATCCTTTTTTTTTACGTGGTAAAATCATCATGAGTCATCATCCAGGACAGAGCGGGAGGGACTGTCAGAGTCGTACTGACTAAAATCCACGGTGTCCTTCAATAGCCCTGTACCTTCCGGGGTCACGGTAATTCGTTCACTCCCGCGACCGACTTTAAAGTCCTTAGTGTTCGAAATTAATGAATCGACTTTAATGATTCTTCATACCAAACAGAAAATAATTATAATTCTAACCAGTTATACAATACATTTTCAGAATCTGAAATACATAGTTACAGGCGAATGCTTTTAGTGTGGAAGTCACCTTTGATTTCTTCACAATTAACTTTGAACTAAACTTTAAACCATTTAGGTAATAAACACACCCGATAATCTGTAAAAGCCGACACATCGACAAATCTTCATAATGTGTACTATGAGTGTCAACAGATAGGTACGGGCAGTTTAAAAATAAACCACGTCTTTCAGCCCTGACAAAAACGTTTATATAAATAAACCTACAGAATTCATGACTCATATACTTTCAAATATATAAAACTCAGTCAGTTTTCACGAAAAAACTTTTTCAAAGGAATGTGTCATCTCATAATAAGGCAGTTATCCCAAAGCCAGCGATGAACGAATAGTGAGAGCGAGCAACTAAAAACACGTTGGGGAGCAGTAATAATAAATAATAAATATTTCACAACTATCACACAACGCCATCTAGTCCCAAGCTAAGCAGAGCTTGTGTTATGGGTACTAGACAACTGATAAATATACTTATATATTTCTAAATTAATACATATTATAGATAAATTACACCCAGACACAGAACAAATGATCATGCTCATCACACAAACATTTGTCCTGGGTAGGAATCGAACCCACAACCTCCAGCATAGCAGTCAGGGTCACTAAACACTAGACCAACAAGCCTATCAGTGGCCAGGCAGTGAGTAGGTAGTTCCGATAGTTTCGTGGCTGGATTATCAGCGAGTGCCCTAGTGCAACGGGCGATTACTAGCTGCCAACCCTCGCTCGGGGCGGTCAGTGCTGCGCAAACCAATACGAAGCGCCAGTCTGGCCGCCAAATGAGCATCGCTGAGCGAGTAATATCTGTGATAGATTAAACAGAAATAATAACCATTGATTTATCGATGGTGACGGTTACGTGAGGGGGGCACTAGCCCCTCTCAGAATCAGTTTATTAGATTATTAAATTTATTGAACTTCGTATTTTAGCATATTCTTATAGAAGCTTTTATGTGGGGACTTTCAATCTTCAGAATTTTTCAAGTTTTATTTTAAAGTTTCTTGACGAGTTTGTGTATTATAGGGCAAAGGCTTATTTTAATCAATTATTATACGAGTATATTATTTATTTAGTTAATTTTTTTGTTTCGTGGTAAAATCATCAAATGAATCGCCCAGGGCGGGGCGGGAGGAACTGTCAGACTCCTACTAACTAAAATCCACGGTGATCCTTCAATAGCCCTTTACGTTCCAGGGTCACGGTTACCTGTCAGTGTATGCCAGTGCCAGTCCTGCGACCCCAGTCCTAATATTTTGTTAATATAAAGAATTTCTTAATTATACTTTTGAAGGCTGCGTTTCGTTTAAAAAACGTCTTAATATTTGCATAAAATTTTACGTCACGTACTGAAGAAAAAGCATCCCTGATTTTCGAAGTTCTTATCTTGAAATACCACTTTATAGAATCTACATAGCTAATAAAAAAAATCTGAGAATGTGAAAATATAAGTTGTAAGATTCCCAGCAGACACGTTTTCCTCAGTTTTAGGAGGAATTTAGTATTAATAAAAGTCCAACGTTTTCCCGGCCTGCTGCCAAAATACGCTTTGCTTGAACGAGCGCTAATTAATTCAAATGCATGACCATTTCCTTCTGCAATCATTTGGAAGGATACGGATTTTTACGCGGAACTACACTGAATAAACGTCCGAGTATTCAGAAATAAGTATATTTAAGTAGTGACTTTCTCCGGCTTTTTTAGGGTTCCGTAGCCAAATGGCAAAAAACGGAACCCTTATAGATTCGTCATGTCTGTCTGTCCTTCCGTATGTCACAGCCAATTTTCTTCGAAAGTGTAAGAGCTGTCCTGTTGATACTTGGTAAGTAGATGAATTATGTGAACCGCATTAGGATTATCATACAAAAAAAAATGACAAATTGAAAAAAATCAAACCCCCCCTTCCCTCCCTATAACTTCTAAAATAAGAGAATGATAAAACTAAAAAAAAATATATGATGAACATTATAATGCAAACTACCAGCGAAAATTGGTTTGAACGAGATCAAGTAATAAGTTTTTTTTAATACGTCATAAATCGTAAACCGCAATTTACCTTTCAAAGTTACAACCAACTACAAGAGCTTTTATATTACGAGTTTTAAATTACTTGCTGCTACGAAACTCTTTATGGGCGAATCTGACTTACGCTTGGCCGGTTTTTTACGTGGTAAAATCATCAAATGAGTGCTCCCCGCCCTGGATGTCACCGGCTTTTTCTTGGGTATTTAAATCATTCGCACTCAAACACAACAAAAATTAGCCAAATAAATGCCGTTCCGAAGTGACACTTACCTATACTTTTTTACGTGGTAAAATCATCAAATGAGTGCTCCCCGCCCTGGATGTCACCGGCTTTTTCTTGGGTATTAAATCATTCGCACTCAAACACAACAAAAATTAGCCAAATAAATGCCGTTCCGAAGTGACACTTACCTATACTTTTTTACGTGGTAAAATCATCCCATCAACTCCTTACGTTACTGTGTTTCTTCAATAGCCCGTTACGTTCCAGGGTCACGGTCTCACTTCTGAACAGTTTTGCGATCTCGGTTGGCACGCTTACAACCTTTATATAGATAGAATAGCCAGAGAAGCATAAATAGATAGATTATGAAATTACGTTGATAACATAAATACCTTGTCAATGTCGTTTAATGTTCAAGATCGTACTACTCCGTTATTTTTAACTGTGGCATTGAATATTACGAAGGGCATGAAAAGATGAAGAAATAGTGACAAAAATAAATAGTACCTTATCACATCTACGGGAAAAGTTTTTTGAAGAATATAAACTATTCTCCTCACTATATTTAAGGCACGTTAAATGTATGTCTAGGACTGGAACAATTTTTTCCCAACTATACTGAGGTCGACATTGCAACATGATTGAGAAATGGCTTATGAGAGCAATTGATTAATGTATTATCCCATTTTATTATTATGTAAATGACATGCATTTTAACTTTATTTTATTATTTGTGACTTTTTAATTTCATTTATTTTTTGCCTGGAACATTATTCTGTTATTTATATTAATTAATTATTATTGATTATTTTAATGCTACTGTTGACATTTTATTGAATTGCTGTGCCCGACAGGGTCCATGTGAACTTACTTTTATTTTAAGAACTTTTAAATACACATGTGAATGCAATAAAGAATTGAATTGAATTGAATTGAATTGATATTTACATGATTAAGAGAAGCAGAAATAGACAGATCAGCGGCCGTGTTATGACGTCTTTTAAACCAGGCTTGTTCCAGTGAGTGACAGAGACTGAGCTATACAAGTCGTCTAGCGCCACCTCGCTCACGCACTGGAACAAGCCTGGTTTTAAGACGTCATAATACGGGGCCTTGACCCCAATTGAACAAACCAGCTAGGGCGTAGTTAAAAGATGCTGATAGAGTTGAGAATTCTCCTGTAACAGAATATCGAGCATTCGCCGTTTTGAATTTTGCCGAACTGTACAACAAACAGAGCCGAGCATAGAGCATGAACATCGCTACGAATCACGATCTTTCTAGCGAAAGCTCTATTTGACAGTCGTCAAACATTTTTTCTTCATGATGATGTCAGATTTGACAGTCGGCTCGGCAAAAAGCTCGCTAGAACATGCTCGCTAGAACGTAGAACGCTCTCGTTTTTTTTTAATGTAACATTCGCAAGAATGTTAATTATAAGTGAATGCTCAAGTTTATTGGCACCTAAGGGCTAGTTACATCACTGGGTCGTTACTCGTTGATGATTTCCAAAAACCCACGCAACTTAAGTCGCAGGTAAAATCTATGTAGGTACTTATGAATACAGTATCTTATTCTTTTTAAATAATGGTAGTTTTAGAGGGCGGTGTTTAAAAACATTTTACCTTTGTCAAAATAATAAAGAATATTAATCTCAATAGGACGGGGTTCTCATTATTATCCACAACCTCTTTGAATAAAAATAAAATCATCAAAAGCCCTGATTCATTTCGATACTCAGAATTTATAATGAACCATTCATATTAAGATGAATTATATGAATAACCCTGTGAAAATTTCTTAGAAAAATATTTAAAAGTTAAAAGTTTCTGTGGCCGTGAATCGCCCACGTGGTAATAAAAAGTATTGGCATTAGGTACTGTTTAAAGATAGTGCGTTATTTTTAACTGTTTATTAATAAATATCTAATTAATTATTACTGAGTCACTCTGCGTGTGAACTGTGAATACTTGTGAAAAAGTTTTAATATAAATTTTTTATACAGTTTTAAAAACAGAATTGTCATCCCGTGACTTTTTATTTATACAATTTACTAGACCTTTTTCTTTTTATGTGTTTTTTTTCTTTTAAAGTGCAACACATCTGAAATCTATAAAATACATATTTTATTTTTAAGCTGAAAAGTTTCTTTGGTTGAACGCGCTCTCAAGAAAAACTGTTTCGAATTGAAAAATAGTTTTGTGTTGAATAGTATATTTATTGAGAAAGGTTATGTACTCATACAGATAAAATAAAGAAGGAAAATTTTGTTGCAAAGCCTGCCGGGGTCGCGGGACTCACGAACTACCCTGACCCCGGATCGTAAAGGGCTATTGAAGGACACCGTGGATTTTAGTCCGTAAAAGTCTAGCAGTCCCTCCCGCTCTGCCCTGGGTGGGAGGACTCACTTGATGATTTTACCACGCGTAAAAAAAAGGCGCCTGTAATCACGCCTCTAGCAATAACTTTGTTAATGTTATCGATAAACAAATGCCAGCTCCATATCTAAAGCTTTTAGGCGCAATTAATGACAACGATAATATAGGTGAACTACTCACGTATTTATAACAAATAAATTGAACGATATGATTTGCCACACACTCATTCGGCTAATCTTTTTCGTATGTTCGTAACGGCTAATCTCTAAGGCTACTTCAAAGATTTTATAAATTCTTTTACCAATATAAAGATGGAAGCTGTGCCCAAAAAATTATGCCAATAACTTGTTCGCAGTTCTTTTCGAATAATACAGTGGCATTAGAATTATTTATTTATTAAATTAAGAGCCTTTCTTGTCGTAGGTGCGTTTACAAACATTTAAAATCACTGTGTGGAATTATGAGAATCCAAATGAACATGTGTAGTGTACCACCTCTTAGCTGCCAGTTCGACTAAATTTCATCTAAAATGGATAGAAATATTTATTTGTTTCATCTTGTTTGTATTTGTTTGAAAAGGGTACGATACACGTCAGTAGTTTAACTAACATTTTTTGTTATTAAAGGTGCTGTCAAAGTCAATTGGTTATCAATATAAATATTACAGGCCAGTTAATAAAGTCTTGGTTTTTCGTAACATGCTAAACTTAGATTAAAAAATGACCAGATTCCGTGTTCGAAACAAAACGGAACGTTTTTTTATAAATGTGTGAGTGAGCGCCACGTACACATTTAAAAGTTTTCCTTGGAGATGTTCACTTGTTTTACGTAGGAATCGAACGACGGGGTATTTTTTTACGTTTTTGGCTTCAATTCTCAGTGGCCTATTATTAATCTGAACATTTTTTAATCTAAGATACTAAAACTTATCTCACAAATGACACTGTCAGAATAATAGTCGACAACTTTTATGAAAAAAAAACGACGGTTTGCACTCTGGGAGTGCCAGCAGAAGTGAAAATCTGAATAGTAATAAACACACACGAACATTCGCGCAAGCGCCCTGCGCCGTCTTAAGAATTTTCGATCAGGTCACGTGTCCTGACGCGAGTTTTACATTTTTTACCCATTCCAAAAAAAAGTGCACAACGCCGCTAAAGAAGTTTTCACTTAAAAAAAAAGGATAATTCGAAGTATCGGTTTCTAATTTAACTGTTTTCCTAAAATGCTTTTTGATAAGTGGTTTTGCAGTTTGCGATACTCTAGTATCGGTAGTCACTTTGTTTGAACGTAATTGAAGTATCCACGAATTTCTATTGTAAAACTAACGAGTTTGTTTGATTGTTCTTTTTTATTTCCATTTTCAATCCAAACCGCCGCTGGTTTGAAGTTTGGTTTTCAATATCTATCTTAATCAGCCTACAAGTTAGACTAGAAGCTAGGTTGGAAATTCAAAACATTACTTACGTGAATTCAGTCAAAAACCACAAAAAGATTGACATTGGCATGTTTTCTTTAGTTTTCTTACCCGTGTTGTCATTTTGTCAACTATTTAACTTTGTAATGATACTCCACCACTAAACATAGTTGACAAAACGTTTAAAAATAACATCCAAAGACAAGGTAATATGACGTAACTCACTAAAACTATGTATTTGTCAAGGGAAAAATGATTTATTAACACGAAAATAATGTCAGTGCCTGTAGTTTTATTTTTGAACTCAATATCTAAAAAGAATGTAGAGAAACTATTTATATTTACAAAACTGAACATTGATACGAGGGATCGTTTGTTTATGAGATTTAAACAGAATGATTATGAGATATAAGACATCCCAACACTAAAAAGTACATCTTCCGACGTGACCCCATTTCATAACAACGAATCAATTAGAGGAAAACGTCTTGTTACATCACTCTCAATGCATTAAAAAAACAACTGCCTGTCAAAATTAAGCCACTTTAAAAAAAATTTGACACTGACATAAGAATTACCGCGAAAATGACGTTGACATTTCACCTTCCAGTGCTTTTGGAAAACATTAGTCATCTGCTTCGTGGAATAAAGTTTGAATAAGCACCATTGACAGATGATCTTTATGTCTCACGAAGTTAAATGGAGTTATGAACTTCAGCGTTGAAAATTGCAGCAATAAATTACAAATTCCATTAACCCCACCCACGTAAAGTTTATAACATAAAAATAGCAGTCTAGAACTATAGTATTAATAAAACGCTTATTAAGTTTCAAAAACTGTTAACAAAGAAAATGGCGTGAACGAATTAAAGTTTGAACGCAAGCTGTTCGTGTCAAGATCGTTCTTGTTAGAAAGTTTTGAGAATACGGACTGTTTCGCAGTGTAAGAACTATGTCGGTGGTACAGGCACACACGCATGGGGAACGGAACACATGTGTGACAAGGAACTAAAGTTCCACATGCGGAACTGCAATTGAAATGACAACAGTTTCCAGTAGTTAGTGGGACTCTAACTATCGCAGTGTCGCTTACACCCCGTTTTCAACATCAGGCCATACGACACGGCATGCGCTATGCAATAAGTAAATTCTGTTTCCTGCACACGCGTTTCTACTGCATTTACGTCTAGTGGCACTTATTTCTTTGTATGAGAACCACAGCTTTACGGTAACACCCACGTCTCTGTTTGGGCCGATCAGACTAAATACCCGCACTATATAAGCATTTCCTTTCTCCGCAAAAACGCTGTCGCAACGTCGTTTTGCTTGGTTCGTGTAACTCGTGGCCAAGGCGTTACGCCAAGGCAGAGTAAGTTGTAAACTTATCGCAAGATTATGAACACGGTATGTGCCATGAGCACAAAGTTTCCAAGCGTCTACACACGAGACGATAAATTGTGTTGCTTTAGAAAATGCTCGCGTTGGAATTTCTACTGCGAGCGACACTTATGTTGAACAAAAGCCTTTGCATCAACACGAAAAGGAACAAAAAAAGTCAAATCTGCAATTCAAAAAAAACATGTCAGCATATAAAAAGGAACTTTTCATTAAATCTGAACATACACATTTCGCCACTTCAGCGGGGTTTGAACAAATAAAAATAATTGATGCTGTGGCCTTATTCAGCTTAGACTGTGAAAAGATTTTATTAGACAGAGTGAATTTCGCATTTTTTTACAATTGTATAGGTTTAACAATTTCCATGTCATTGTCATTGAAACTGTCTTACTGTCAAATAGACAATAGACAAATAGAACTTGTTAGTTTATGGTGTACAATTGACATTCAACTTTGGACGTTAAAGTGAGACTATAAGCTATACAGACAGCTATTATGAAAAACTCAGTGGAAATGCTGAACAACAGAACATTGGACACCAATAAATGTATTTGTTGGCTCCTCTTTTATTACGATTCACGAACACAAACTTTTACGATTACTATTCCACATATTGCGGCCATAACGTCCGCCTCATCAAAGGCTGTGGTTTCCGGCGATCACCGCAAGACTGAATAAATTCCACATTTAAATTTTCAATAAAATTGCGACTTGTGTAGCTATTATTTTGGTATCGCTTTACTTATGGCCATACATTTTAGTGCTTCGAAGTTTAACTTTCGTCTCGTATCATATGGTAGGGATATAAAACTTTTTAAATATTGGTTCGGTTAAAATGCAGGCAACAGAATTATGGGTACCGGCGTAACGAGTACAAGGTTTATCAAACTTTACGCTGAGATAGCTTGTGAATAGGTGGATTAACGGTAAAATAATATTTTTATGATCGTCTAACTTATGCCAGCGGCTTCGCCCATGTGAAGTTCAATAATTGTCCTACGAAATTATATTACCAGGACTATTTTGTGTGTGCTTAATTTCATGCAAACCTTGTGGTTTTTCTACCTCCTCTATCCTCTATCATAAATGCCTTCAGATACGGGAAAAATTAAACAGAGAAAATTGTGCGTCAGTTAAATGCAGACCTGTTGATTAAAACCTACGTTAATAGGAACTTATGAAATATATAAATGCTGTAGGCGCAAGATTTTTTGTTGCATAACGAACTTGGAAAGAATTTTTGAAACTTCATCCACATTTCGTCTTTAGTGTACTACATTTAAATTCACAAACTTCTTTATTAAACTTGTTCTTATAAAAGATCGTCAAAATATGTCGTACTATCAAGGAAACCTTTGAACATATTCTTTATCTTTTGAACCAGGTTCCCCTTGTGGTCTCAAGAACTCTCTACCTCTTTTAGATTTAGTGAGGGCTTAAAGCACTATGACATTCGGAACGTTAAAACTAAAGTGCTTCGGATAAAGTTTGCGCTTTGTGAACTACGGATCAAAAAGGCCACTTTAGCAATATCTTACTAATACTATAAACGTGAAAGTTTGTTTGGATCGATGGATGGATGGATTTTTGTTCCTTTCACGCAAAAATTAAAATTATTTGTATGTTTAATTAACTTCTTCATTGTTTTATTTTTGTAAACAACCTTGCATGTTTGATTGTTTCATTGGAGAATACAACACATATATTTGCACTTGAATGCTATAGTTATAACATTATTCTTACTGTATATTTCTGTCGTATAAGTGAACATTGTTCTTTTGGATAAATAAATATTCTTTAAACCTAAAAACCACTGAACGGATTTTGTTGAAATTCGGTACATAGATAGTTTATAACCTGGATTAACACATTTATTTTTCTTAGCGTGTTAAAATCATCAAATGAGTCCTCCAACCCAGGGCAGAGCTGGGAGGACTGTCAGACTCCTACTGACTAAAATCCACCGTGTCCTTCAATAGCCCTTTACGTTCCGGTGTCACGATAATTCGTGAGTCCCGCGATCCCGGCAGGATTAACACATACGATACTTTTTTTCCCGAATTTATGTTCTCACGGGATAATTTTCGAGTTATAACGGGCAGCTAAAAGCGGCAGCTAAAAAATATAAAGCAAAGCACCATACAAATGACATCATTCATTCTGTTTGACAGTTCAATAAGGGGAATATTGTAAAATTGTCCTCAAAATGCATAGACCCATAACACGGACTGTCAAATAAAATTGCCTTACTCTACAAATAGACAAAAACAATTGTAGGACCATCTATATCTTTTCTGTATGACAAAGATAGTGTCTTTGGTAACGTAAAGGAAAGAGATAGATGGTACTACAATAATTGTTTTTCTCTCTTTCCAAGAGAGTATCGTATTTAGCCCATGCTATGTTCAGAGATTAAATTATTTGAGTAGGGTTCTCATAGTGCGTGTAACCATTTTACGAAAATAAGAGAATTGCTAAGTATTTTGCCAGAAATTCACAAAATATATAAGGTAGAAGAATTGTATAAAGTTGCCTTTTTAGTCCCAACTGGCGTAAAGTTTAATCTAGTGCACACAATGGCTTGATGCGAATTGTGGGGAAACTTTCATTCGAGAAGATTCTTGAAAGGAAAGGGAAGGAATAAATATGAATTATTTTTTGGCGACTAAGATAAAGTTGGAAAATCTGTGAATGTAAATTGTAATTTGAAAAAAGTTTAACACAGTCTCCTTGGAATATTTTCTTTTTAAATTTAAATTGCTCACGTCTAAGCCGTTTAGCTGAAAATAAAGAACTTTGCTTAGTTTTTAATGTTAATTGTTGAATGTTTTGGAAGAACCACTTAAAAAGAAATGAACATAAAAATCTATGTTTCAAATGTAACTGAATGTCAACAATTTAAATGACATTTTAGAAAGTAAAACTTAATGACGGCTTAATAATAACTATCGTACACCTCGATTGTAAGTGGAAGCTGTCTTCAAAAGGGTGACTATCTGGGTGCAGTGACAATTCGTCTTATTAGCTAAATTGAAATTAAAAACAGTTTTTTTTTCTTCGTATTTATTCGCAATAAAAATTTTCTAAATTTTACTGCGAATTTCATTTCATCACTTCATTTCATTTCAACGCAACATCACCTAAAGACGTTTAACTTTATAACATTATTATCGTTTTATGGTATTTTCATTTATGATTATTTCGTATTTAAGAGCGTGCAAGGCGTCACAATACGGCGTCATCACAGCTTCATTCTTACTTCGGTCGGTTAATTTTTTTTCGTAAAATCTCACCAAAAAATTTCCAATACGACATGTAAACAAACTAGTTCAAGTTGAAAATCCGATTACGACGGCGAGCAACCGAATTGCATGGCAGCCAACATGAGATTTTACTTTTTAAATCCGACCTATCCTATCGCAGGCTAACCATGTTACCTCTGACTGGGATTCGCACCGAAAATCGGTTTGCACTTCTAAAATGTAGTTAACTGCACTATTTTTTGAAGCTTTTGGTTGCGAAATACCGAGTAAATGCGAAATACCGAGTTTTATGTGGAACTGGCTCCTGGTTCCTGATGGATTTGCTCATTATGTAGTTACTACCTTTTCTCTGCGGAATACCGATGAGTTTTATGTGGAACTGACTCCTGGTTCCTGGTGGATTTGCTCATTATGTAGTTGCTACGTCGCTGCTCGGCTACTGTTGCTGGTAAGGTGATTTATATAGCTTATAGCCTTCCTCGATAAATGGACTATCCAACACAAAAATAATTTTGTAATTCGAACCAGTAGTTCCTAAGATTAGCGTGTACAACTAAACAAAATCGTCAGCTTTATAATATTATAGTATAGATGTCATTTTCTTTTTCCTTTTGTGAATGTGACTTTTTTTTTTTTAAAGACGTTGCCTCACACTAGGAATTTCTCCTGTGTCGTGGGTGCGTTTACAAACATAGAAACTCACACACACAAACACCCAGACTAGGAACAACTACTTGCAGATCATACAAATATTTGTTCCGTGCGGGAATCGAACCCGCGACACATAGCGCAGGAGTCCAATTGCTCAGCCACTGCGCACAAACACACTTTATATCAGATCCTTTCTCTTCGAACATTAGTTAAGATCTATAATAAAGTTCAGAGAAATCTATGGTCACAAAAAGTAGGCACTTTAAAGTCATTAATATTTTTTTCACTTCTACAGTCAGACTCATAGTGACAAAACTCACCCTGTTCCTTGAATACTCTTTGTGTCATAGGGAAGAAGTACTCTTTTTATTTTTTTTCGTGGTAAAATCAACTAATGAGTCCTTCCCACCCAGGGCAGGGCGGGAGGGACTGTCAGACTTGACTGACTAAAATCCACGGTGTCCTTCAATAGCCCTTTATGTACCGGGGTTACGGTGATGGGTAAGACCCGCGACCCCGGCAGGCTTTGGCCCTCTATAGGCCCCGTCAATATGCTGACACTCCTTGAGGCGCGCGTGGAACACAACACGTCGTCGACCCGGGCATGGTCCATGGTCCGGCCGCGAGTCGCCCATATTCGCGACCTTATTGACAGATCGAAAGCTGTTTAAATTAGTTACCAAGTCGCAGTAACTATTAGTTTCTGAACTAAGATCGTGAGTTTCCAAAATGTCCTGGCATTAAGTTGTATTAATTTATCTGTTCGATCAATTTTGACCTTTAAGTTTTGGGCCCACGATTCAAATCAGTTTGATAAGTTAATGAACTCTGTTGATAATAAATTGTTGTGGCCGTTATATGCCCAGCCTTTTCCAAACAATGTTGAGGTTGAGTTTACCAGGATGCAGCTGCATATGGAAATACCATTATGCCTTTAAATATTCCCGTTACCCTGACAGTCATAATAATATTGGCTTAGATATTTTTGTTAAAAGTTAAGAGTTCAATTACTAAATGGCATCATTCAGTGATTGTGAAATAATGTCGCAATCATGTTAATAATTTGTGTGGAATGGAATTAATTCGATCAACGACCACAAATTATTTTCCTAAACGGTACTAATTTAAGCGGATAACAAATGTTGACGCAGATACTCGTATTTAGCGTGAAACTACAATTATAAATTGGTCAATCATAAAGTCTACGTTAGTTAAAACAAATGTTCAGTTTCTAACTAATAAGTATTTTATGAGAATTAATGATATCTTGACATCTGTTTATAATAGATCTACTCAAAAGAGACATAAAGAATTTATAATAGCATAGCAAGGGTATAAAGAAAACGATGAACAACTTAAAACCCGAAATATAAAAACTTGTGTCACTAAAATAAGAGAGGTGTTATTTTCACATGGAGCTTTTCACTGATTAAAAAAGTAACTTCGGTATATTAAAAACCTTTGTTGTCTTCATCATCGTATGGACTTTTTGCCTTTTAGATAAAGCAAAACAAGTAATAGTATGATCCACCATTTTTTAACACGTCTGTTTACCCAAAACTGCGTTATTCAAATAAAAATATTTTATCTCATATATACTTTTCCCGCGCTAAGCCGCTACCCGGTCAATTATATTTCACGTGTCAAAAAACAAATCTCAGTTGACAAAAAATAATTAGTTGACAGAAAACGTTCCACTCACCCTCAATAGCCATAAATGCAGCAGCACCAATAAAACTGTACACCACTAAACACAAACTCAAGAACAGATGAGTGAACCACCTCCTCGAGAGCAACTTTAACTTATTATAGAACCAGAACGCAAACTTCTCACCAGCACTTAACCCGTGCTTTGTCGTGTTTATAGTAAAGTCTTTGAAGCCTTCGAACTGCTTGAACATGAACTCCGAGGCTTTATTGTGATACATGTGCATGAAAGGGTTGAAGTAAGGGTTTCCGTGGGGGTCCGAAATATGGGACCCCGGCGTGCCTGGAGGCTTTCCATGAAACCTTGGCTGACCCCAGTAAACTGAGGCCGATGTTGGAGGTCCCTTTGGCGTCATGAGGATTGTTGAATCAGGTATCTGTAGCGTGATCTTCGGTCTCACCGGCCGCGACGGCGGAGGCGGCGGCGGGTAAGGCGGAATGTCCGTACTAGCCATCTTCACTTGTTTATAAAGCTTTTAATAACACTAAATGTTTATGTACTGCACAACTGCGCACGCGATCTCGGAGATACCGTGCAATGTTTGTTTAAGCGCCGGCGTTTAAATCGCAATTCTCATTGACATTACTAAATATTTTTCACATTTCGCGACTTTCGCTGTAGTCGTGCTCGGGCCCGAACTGGCTGGACACTGATTTTATAAATAAAACGGGAGTTAGAGAGTGCTTCCCGTTGTGTCATCGGCGCTTGTCTGTCCGTTATCTGTGAATCGTAATCATTGCCAATACGTTTTGATTCTGTGAACTTTTATGTGTAACGCACTGAGTCTGCTTTCTCCGAATGAGGTGTATTTGAGAAGGCGCTTGGTGTGATTCTTAGGAAAAAAGTTCGCTTCTCTTCATTCGGTCAATGTTTAATATCACTCACTACCGTTTCAATTAAATTTAAACACAAATTACGCGAGTTTTCCGACACAACGAACTGGTTTTTAGCACATAAGAGTTTCGAACTGAATAAAAATAAATTTTCTGCAGTTCAGTTCAATATATTACATTAACATTGTTTATTATTGTTGCTATCGACTACTTTTGTTATCAATAGTATAAGAGCTATAAAATTATTCTAACTACCACATTTTATGTAGAATTCATAAACAAGTACGAACAATAAGGTTTATTAAACTTATCTTTCCAATTTTCTTTTATTTGTCATTTAATAGTCACTTTAATTTTAAATGTTGGTAATACTACTTTGTCAAACTCAAAAAATAGCCACAATATTTTTAATTTTGTATCGATTACTAGGTGTTTGTGTATGTGAGTTTAAATGTTTGTAAACGCTACCAAGATGCAGGAGAAAAAAAAAACCATCGTCGAGCACTTAGCTGCTCGACAAATTGCTGAACTGGACCCATTTGGCGTGGCCGTGGGACACACAATGTTATATTATTTGTTATTTCGTTGTTGTTTTTTTAACGTATAATTGTATCTTGTTATTTGTTTTATTTTTTTCTTCCTTTATGCTGTGTGTACCGGTCAGCCATATAAACGTTTTTTCTTTCTTTCTTTCTAAAATCAAAGAGAAAAAGTAAAGACCACACACAATGCGAATACAGCACCAAGTGTCACCTACGATTGCTATAGAAATAGCAAAGATCTAAGCCAACAACATAAAAACAAAATCAATCAAAGCAAAGCATTTAATTTTGAAAATATAAGAAAAAATACTGTCAATAAATAAAACGAATAACTGAGAAAGTATTCATATTTGGGGATCTTATCAATAGACGGAGCTCATCCGAATTAAAAAGTAATAATGGCAAAAACGTAGCAGGACAAAACTGGCCACATACAATCCCTAAAGACCAATGGTAATAAAAAAGATGCCAAAGCCACCTAACAAATAGGTCGAAAGCAAATAAAAAAACTATAAAGACTATCCAGATCGCCAGAAGTCTGTCTTTTATGTTTTATTACGCCACCCTCTTTGTGCCCTGTCCTTTATTGATAGATCTAGTGAAAGCTTTGCCTAGACCGATATCTAGACTGAATAGGAAAAGGTTTTCATTTCTTTAGTGCCAATTTTCTACACCCTGTACGTAAAAATATGCTGTCAATAGCCTGTGATATAAATTGGATGAGTCACCCAAATATCGGGGTTTATATTCAGTATTTTCGCCTGATTTCGTGTATGATTTTTTCTTGGAAATCTTGGTTGCTTCTTTCAGTCGTGAGTTGCTTATAAATACTGTTGGCCGTTTCATTTAATTTCGTGGAAGATTCCAAGTTGAACAAAAAAGATTTCTTTGTTCTTGAAGGCTGGCGAATTAGTTTTGAAGATTCTGTTTTGACAATTGGTTTAAGTATGTACTGTAGACCGCAAAACGGTGGACAAACTTCGTATTTGAGCCGGCCTAGTACAAAGTTTCAATAGAATAAGAGGCCAAATATACTGGTTTTTCAACCACAGACACGCAGCTTACTATATTAAATATAAAAAAAGTTTTCCTTTGTCAACAAGTCTCCCGGAATGTAATTCGAAATTTCTCATAACTAAATAAAATCACGTCTAAACTAAGTGGTATATCTTTTAAGGAGGATCTATTTTTGAAGATTCGTCATCAGCATTTGATGACAAACCAAATTCTATATTATTTTTGGCGTGGCGCCTGAATTTTGTCACGATTTCGTTTTCGCCATTAAATTCATCGGTAGATCGTTATTTTTTCTTAAATAATGTATGAATCATTGTGGAGGTGAACTTGGTTTAATTTTACGTAACACACATTGAAACTGAAATATAAAAAGACGGCAATTACTGTAAAGAAATGCAGAAGAATGTTCTTTTTTCGACGAAAAATCATCCTTTCAGTCCCCCCGCTCTGGGTGTAGCGGAAACTATCAGACTAAAACCACCATATTCTTTCAGTTACCCTTTGCGTTCCAGGTCAGTCAGCTGTCAGTTCATTGAGGCGCCCGTATATCACGTCATGCCAGTGACCATTTACGTGAAGGTCACAAACATTATGACAGATAGGTAGCTAGCTAGGTACTCGATCAATATATGTAGGTATGGAAAAAAAAAACAACACTCCAAAATATTATGCTTTCAGTAAAATGAGACCGGAAGGTATTGGTAAGTACACTCGTGAGCAAAAGCATTGAATTACTTACTCCGGTCCCGCGCGATCTTGAGTACTTAATAACTTCATCAAATGAGTCCTGCCACCCCGGGCAGAGAGGGAGGGACTGTCAGACTTGTACGGACTAAAATCCACGGTGTCCTTCAATAGCCCTTTACGTACCGGGGTCACGGTCATCTGTTAGTCCCGCTACCCCGGCAGGCTTTGGCCCTCTACAGGCCCCGTCACTATGCTGACACTCTTTAAGGCGCGCGTGGAACACAACGCGCCGTCGACCCGGGCATGGTCCATGGTCGGACAGCGAGTCGCCCATTGCTCGCTGCCCGCATGCCTGCGGCTGCCCGCATGCCCGCGGAGTACTTAATAACTAAATAAAAAATATAAAAATGATTCCATTTTAAAGGTTTAATGGTTAACTTTAAATTAATTACCAAATTCATTCAAATCACGCCATTATTTAAAAAGCTATCCCCAATCAATTCCGAGTAAGTGATTCCATACTTTCGCTTGCTAGTATACTCGTAGTTTATTTTTTATCCCTGCTTACTACGCGTAGTTTGACAACGTACGTATTTTTTTAAACGTAAGAATAGATAAACTTACAGAATTTGAAAACAGTTCCATCGTTCTGATCATGGAGATGTTTTAACCTCTGGGGCGATTTATAATTGAAAATGATAAAAATCAACGTCCAATGAGCGACTGTCTGTTATGTACAGACGTGTGTACGTAAGGCGCTGGGGCGTTTTCGCTTATGTACACCCGGGTGTACGTAACGCGCCCGAGAGGTTAAACAGTAGACAAGAAATGTTTCTATTCTTTAGTTGTTTTCGGGTTGTGCCATCATCAGGCATGGCCATTTCAAATTTTATAGAAATAAAAATCTAAAATCTTTGTCTATTCTTGGTAAAATAGAGATAGAACTGGTCATACTACGCATTCTAATTTGTATAACTCGATTTAAACAAATCATTTACATGACAAGATCAGTGGCAACACACTCAAAAAATTCATACGCTCTTAAAAGAAAATTTATCTCATCATTAACTAAAGAAAACACTTCAGTCATTCTCAATGATTCTGCAACATTGTGTAAGAATGAGATATTAAATTGAGATGTACGAACTTTTTCAGTTACACAACGCTACGTCAAACAGAATTTCATGATAATTGTACTGTTACTATCTTGGCATCGTTTACAATTTGCCCAGTGTTTCGTCCAAGTAATTTTTTTTTATAACTACTAAAATGGTTTTAGACATATTCAAGTTCCATCTTATAACTATTAAACTAAAACTCAAAGCGCTGATTTCAATTAAAACATTACAGCACCTTTAAATTTTCAATAATAACAGTGTGTTTTCCCGTTGTCCCCATTACTAAAGTCCCCATTAATGGGGTAAGTGGAACATGAATAAAATAAAGTTATATTATACTAGCCTTTGCCAGCGGCTTCGCCCGCTCCTAACCCCTCCCCCTCCTCCCCTTATATATCCCCGCCTATGTCACTCAGGACCAATACAGCTTTCTACCAGTGAAACAATTTTTTAATCGGTTCATTACTGTTTGTATGTAGGGGGTAATCTCCGGAGAGATTACCCCCTACATACAAACAAACTTTACCTCTTTATAATATTAGTATAGATTTATACGCAAAAACGCCTGCGTCGCGTCATCGCAAAGATGTTTTGAGGTAAGGCGTCTGGAGAACTTATCCAGAAGACGCAGGTTGGAGCCCCGACCTCAACTGAATTTTTCGTTCCTCAAAATGTCTTTGAATAAAATAATTATAAATTGTTACCGATGCGCCCATGGACCCATCTCCACTTTTCGGTCGTCGCAACAGGGAAGAATTGAAGAAGAAAACTTTCTTCTTCCTTTCTCTTGTGTCAGACGTCACAGCGTGGCATCATCAACTTACGTATCTTTCCAAGCGTCGATGAGCTTTCTTTATCACCGGTATCATTCCTTATAAATATCATTCTTTATAGATAGATAGACAGTCCAGGAATAGTCTAAATATACATGTGTTTTACTCACACTTTTTTTAAAGACAGTGGTATAAGTTATCCAACAGTTAAAACGGCTATTAGTTGAATGTTTGCCGTCACAAACTGTCCTTTACCTCTAGCCTCTAGTCAAAGATGGCGAGTAGCCAAAATTATTGACATCGATCCAGCGAAAGATATTTTGGAATGTGAAACCGCGTTTGGAATGCGTCTACGAATGTTGTTATTTAAACTAATTAGTTATTTATTAATATTCTTATTTGTTAGTGTCAGAATTCGTTATAGCATATCATCACATCTGTATGTGATATACAACCACATTTCTCCAGTTATATATAACTGCTATCAAAACGGTAGAGAAAAACATCGTGAGGAAACCAGCATTTCCTAGAACGATTTCGAAGACATTTGACATCTATAAACCTGCACAGGGCCCATGTGGTGGATAATAGCCCTTTTCCCCTCGCAGAAAGGCCTGTGTTCTCAGTGGGAACATTAGGTATAGGCTGATTATGTTTATGCTATATTTAACTTTAATTGTATCGGTGAGATCCTTCTAGCACTTAGAAGGTTACAGGGACCACAGTCTACCTGAAACCGGTGGTGACGGCTGAATCACCATGGCCATCTGGCTCGCGACCACCATCTTATAGGAGTCCGACGCCAGCCAGCCAACAGTTTTTACGGTGTTTCATTGCGACTGAGGGCGGCTTTAATAACACCAACTGGACTTTTTTTATCCTGGTTCTTCTTCGTCGTGTCGATGATTCCTTTAAATTATATGTTTCGCCCAAAACTCTGCCACATTCACTTTTATCCTGGTAAAATCAAAATCATCCAATGAGTCCTCCCAACCAGGGTGGGGAGAAAGGGACCGTCAGACTTGTACTGACTTAAATACTATGATGGATATCTGATGAGACAGTCCGGCGAACCAACTGGACATGAGGCAAGGTTTAGACCTCTACATCTTTCTCTGGACCGTTACGACTTGATCCCTTTCTAAAGCAAACATGTGTTTGCTTCAGGAATGGGTATTTCAAACTGGTATGTACCAGTTTACCACACAAAGTCTTCCCTGACCTACAACAAATGCGTCAGAATCACAAGTAATTCTGATGTTTGAACGATGCACGTGATTGTCGCCAGCCGTGCCAACAACACATATAATGACACACATTACATATCATGACAAATTATATAAGGAGTGCTCAACGTGGGAATTACCTACCAAATGCACCACATCGATTTTGTAATACAGCTTCGCCGATTCCTCATCTCACCGTTTCTATACGTTAAAAAACACTTTAGCGACAAAATGGCTCGCGGCGGTAAGACCCCTCTTTGAGGAGTGGCTGGATAGGCGTCACGGCGTCCTTACCTTCCGTATGACGCAGGTCCTCACCGGACACGGAAGTTTCGGGAGGTTCCTGTGTCTGATAAGGAGGGAAGAAACGCCTGGGTATCACCACTGCGAGGATCGTCCGGAGGACACGGTGGAGCATACGGTGCAGGACTGCCCCGCTTGGGCAGAGCACCGCCGTGTCCTCACGACGGCGATAGGCGGAGACCTCTCGCGCCCGGCATTGGTCGAGGCCATGCTGCGGGGCGAGGCGCCTCCTTCTGCGAAGCAGTCATGCTCGCGAAGGAGGAGGCGGGCCGCGTGAGGGTGAGAACATCGACCTCCCTCCACCCCAGCCGCAGTGGTAGACGCCCACGGCGTCGGACGTCGTAAGACGATCTTTCGTTTTTTCGTTTTGTGTGAAAGAGTAACAATCCATCCTCACAAACATTCGCATTTATTATTATACACCTACTCTTAGTACAAACCTAGTAAGACAATTGAAGAGATGGCCCTAGGAACAGTGCAATCTGACGGTAGTCCAAACCAAAAGAAATTATTTAAGTAAATTCCTCTAAACCTAAGCAAATAAGAAGTGTTTACGAGATATCTCCAGTGACGTAGCAAGTCTAGACGAATTCCTGTGCCACCATTAAAGTTCTAACACACACATAAATAAGCGCCATAAATTATTTCATCTAATAATGTCTTCCTCGAGTGAGATTACCTGTGAATTCCACGCGAACTCATTATTCATCCGTCTTGGGTCATGCCAAGCGTACTTTAGAATACCTAGGTGTAAGTGTACCTAGGTATTATTGTACCTTGCTATTTTCATTACTTCATTAGAATCTGAATATTTTAGCATAAGTACTAGAGATGTAACGAATAGGAGCCGACTCATCAGCAAAGCCGATTATCCGGTCAATAGTTAATTATATTTACTCAAAAACTTTAATTAGTCCGAAAGACAGATCATCAAAAAATGTTTTTGTATTTATTTTTTCTTTTGTTACGTAAACCAAAATTGACGAAGTTTATATAACGCTTCTAAAAATCACAAAACGTCACTCGGTTGGTATAATTTTACAGGCGTTATGACGTCACAAGCCCCCATTGCAGAATCATTTAATAAAAAAACGAAAACGTTTTATCTTTGTCAATATTCATTTATTTTAAAAAACAAAAAATCCTCCTTTATTTTCCAATATTCTAACTAAAACAGATTTTCAATTTATTTATGGAGTAAAATACCCTAATAGGGTAAAATGTGTGTCAATGAAATTAAAGAGAGAAATGAAATTAAAAAGAGCCCTCCCCTTTGGCTAAAATAATTATTTTAGTTTTGGTCTTCTTTGGGAAGGTCCTCTCTGTTTCAGGAACCGTGATAGTTAGTTTTTTATAAATAATGGTACAGGAGCTTTCGTGCTCAAGTCTGACTCGCACATGGCCGGTTTATATTTTATAATTAGCTTAACAGTATCCTAAATAATTTTTGATTATGAAACGTTATTAATATTGCTGCTTCCCTCTGAATTCACCAAAATCAATGATTGGCTTGGCTGGCAAATCTTCAAATCAGTCGGCCTTTTTGCAACCTTGGCTTGACGGTCTGTCAGATAGTTTGTCCATCTCTAGAATAAATATTACGAGTAAATTATGTAACTGTCACATAGTAACATTTTTCATTACGGCACCCACATTTCGCCAGTCCGAATCTGACCAGACTCAAAACCAGTACCAGCCTACCTGGACTTTAAATTGTGTTCCTTTTCTACTCTGCTGTGCTGACAGATAGAGAGACCTGTGGGCGTATTACAAGCTCTTAATTCCAGTCAGTTTACGCCTTAAACTGAACTGCCTGGAAACTACCTGGAATTAAAAAAGGTTGTAATACGCCCCCTGGTGTTCACCTTCACTTTCGTTACAGTCAGTGTTCCATCCATAACTACAGATTTGGAATTAATTTATCCACTTTTGCACTAAACCCTTTCAAATCTAACAGAAACAGGGCTACGGCAGTCCCAAGTTGTGCTACAATCCAAATGCTCCGTTATCCTCATTCGGCCCCCAAAATTTCCATTTAGCTTCCCGAATCACTATCACAAATCACTGAAGAATACAAAATAATACACGAACGCGATACATATCCAAGCCAGTTCGAGCTCTTTGCCGATCGTTAATTTGCGTAAAGTAGTGCATACTTCTTGAATTACAATTTACAACTACTGTAATATATTCAATAATAATGGTGCTTGTTACTGGATCACAATAGCTTGGTGATAAACTGAACGTGTCGTTAGCGTGGATAATAATGTGAATAAGTGGTGTTAGATGACTGCTATACCTACATGAACAGACTACGACTCACGCTTCTAACTCGGTCGCGAATCTGTCTCATTAGGTAACCGTATCCCTGGAACGTTAAGGTCTATTGAAGGATCACCGTAGATTTCAGTCAGTACGAGTCTGAGTCCCTCTTGTCCCGCTCTGGGCGGGAGGACTTTTGATTCATGGACATTTGATGATTATACCACGACAAAAAAAAAAACGCCTCAATAACTCTTTCTATCTATCCACCCATGGAAAGACCGTCTCACTTTTCGGGGCCCATCCCACTTGGGGGATCTGCCTATCAACAATGACTGTCTATTTTGTCAAAAAAACAGTTTTCGATAGTAATACCTATTACCACAAAACACAGTATTGTTTATTGTCAAATTCAATGTGGGACTTCTAGATCCACGAGCCAGAAAAAGCCACATTAAATAGATCCATCCCGTCATCCGTAGACGAAATTAGTGTGCATTATCTTTATGAGCTATTCCCCTTTCATCAGTTTTATTTAGAGCACCGGGGCCAAATTCAGACTCCAAGACTCAGGTCGGTTCCAGAGAATTTAATTTCTAGAAATCATTGCGCTTTTACTGGGTCAAGATTTAAGTGGAAAGCAAGTGGTTGTTCTGTACCGACTTCTCAAGGTTTATTTTGTGTCCCTGTCCCGTTTTACGATCCAAGAACCTATGGCCTTAATCTAGTTCCAAGAACCAAGACGAAAACCTACGTATTACTCATAACGTAATAATGTTGTCATTACGTCAGTCTTCAGTCAATACAATGGATCGAGATCACAGCCTGACGTGTTTTACGACGGCCATCTGGATTTACTGAACGATCAATCTATAGTTAACTGACTGTTTATGGTACTATTAATAATTATTGCCTTGGAGTACTGCTTGTTAGATCAGTGGATTACTGGCAGGTAGATATTTTGTCACACTTTGTGGAGAACGGTATTAGGAATATTTATAGTTTTTTAAGCTTGGTAAAATCATCAAATAAGCACGGCAGGGCAGCAAAATCCACGGTGTCTTTCAATAGCCCTTTACGTTCCGGGGTCACGGTAGCTCTTTAGTCCCGCGACCCCGCCAGGCTTTGGCCCTGTTATTGTGCTGACAACTCTTTGAGACGCGCATGGAACACGACGCGCCGTCGACCCGGGTATGGTCCATGATCGGACAGCGTCTCCAACTGCGGCTGTGTTGTGAGGTGGACGCTGTCCTCTCCCTCACGCGTCTCACGTCCTCCTTTGCTAGCATGATTGCTTCTCAGAAGGAGGCGACCGCTTCCCACTCCGTCTAACCCCGCAGCATGGCCTTGACTAAAGCCGAGCGCGAGAGGTCACCGCCTATCGCCGGAGGACACGGCGGTGTTCTGCCCAAGCGGGGCAGTCCTGCACCATATGCTCCACCGTGTCCTCCGGGCGATCCTCGCAGTGGTGGCACCCAGGCGTTTCCTCCTTCCCTATCCGACACAGGAACCTCCCGAAACTTCTGTGTCCGGTGAGGACCTGCGTCAAACAATAGGTAAGGATGCCTTGACGCCTATTCAGCGACTCCTCAAAGAGGGGTTTTACCGCCACAATTGCGGCGTGGCCGAACCTCGGTTGCGACAGTCGCTCCCTCCATACCGCCCTGAGATCGCGCCGGAGCTCTTCCAACCGCGCCTTGGCTTATCGAGGTAGCGGAGAATCGCCCCTACGTTGCGCCTCTACGCGCCACTTATAGCTGGAGGGCCTTAACCTCCAGATTCCAAGGCTGCAATCCGGCAAGAAGGTTGGCCGATCGTGTGAATTATAATATGATACCGGTTTAAAAGGGCCCTGATTAGATAAAGGACTATCTGCACTAATAGAATCAGGGTTAACGCCTGCTTTCTTGGCGATAGAAATAAATACTGAAACTGATACTGCTAGCCTACATCATCCCACTGCAAGGCAAAGGCCTCTTCCCATGACTTTCAGTGATCTAATGACAAAATGGACCACAGGTCGTTGGTTTTGTCCAGCACAGCCCGTCATCTTTTACGAGGTTTGCCACAACGCCTTCTGAATCGACGGAGTTTTAAGCTTTAACTTAATTTGTTATTTATAACTTAGCTATAAAATTATCATCATCATCATTCAATCTATCAAATTACACGCTTTTATAATGTGTGACGAGATGATTCTGGATGCAGGACCAGTCCATGTCTGTCATTAAATATGTCACGGCTAAAGGTAGGTGTGAACCTAAACTTAAGATTAGCCGGCTAAACCTAGGTTTATCTTCGACGAAATGTTAATGTTAGTTTGTTCTATCTTTAGCCGGCTAAACTTAGGTGTAGCTGCAGGTCCTTGGCTAAAAATGTAGAAGGAAATGGAAAAGGAAACAATGCATTGTTTCCTTTTCCATTTATTACATTAGAAGGAAATGGAAAAGGAAACAATGCATTGTTTCCTTTTCCATTTCCTTCTAATGTAATAATGTTTACTATTTTGACACGAAAACTTTATTAAAAAATAATCACTTTCATTACACATGAGCGAGCGAAGCGAGCTCGGGACTCGCTGGCACCCCGACTCGGACAATTTAGGTTAGAAGAGGATGGCGGGGTCTGAAAGACCCCGCCATCCTCTTCGTGGTTATTTTTTTTTTAAACCACCCAGAAGTAGGAGCCCCGCGAAGCGGGGCTCCGTCGACATGCTGGGAAGCGTGGACGCCCCGCGAAAGCAAGACCATTCCATTTCCTTCATTTTTAGCCAAGGACCTGCAGCTACACCTAAGTTTAGCCGGCTAAAGATAGAACAAACTAACATTAACATTTCGTCGAAGATAAACCTAGGTTTAGCCGGCTAATCTTAAGTTTAGGTTCACACCTACCTTTAGCCGTAACAAATACATTGTTATCAGATCCAATGCTGTGCCCAAAATTGCAGCCCAATCGGTTACAGTGAACTGATTTCAAATTCAGCTTTAAGATTTGACCCATATTATTACAAGGTGTACTCGTATTTCGTTGATCACCTCATCTTTAGCCCTTTCGGCTGAAATGCGAAAAAATGTAGCAAAATTAAGAAAATGAATGTTTGTTGTTAAATATTTAAAACGGAATGTTAGAGCCATAACAGACCGGAAACGGTGAAACATTACAAACCCACATGTGGCCATTTATCCCCTTCCGGTTTGAGGTGTTCGCACGCAGTTATTTTTTAGTAGCAGGCTGTGCTGGCATGTAGCAGGTAAAGACATAGGTACTTTATTGTTCTATACAAACTAAAGTATTACGAAGCCCAGAGGAATTTACAGTGGCATCTCGCAGAGTCTACCTAGGGGGTTGAGTGCTGCTTAACTGCGCAATAGATCAAAGGTCTCTACTGTGAATCATTTCATACGGGGACTAATTTGTATTTATTAAAGGGAAAAAAAAAACAGTGTGTGTGCGCCATGTAAAGTAAATACAGGTAGAAAAGTGTTACAGAAACAAAGTGATTGTGACCAGTAATAGTTTTTTATATGTGACGTATCATATTTTGCTGCAAAATAGCTGTCTCTCTTTCTAGGAAGTGGTCATTTTCATTTAGGTGTATCAGTTCATTCTCTGTTTTTGTAAATGCGATAATAATAACAGCGCCACCTATCTTATAGCGCACGAATCTATTAACATACAGCTTGGCAAGAAAGAGTCTGATGCGGTGACAATTGAAACTACGAAACGTTTGTTGTTGCAACATGTTAAAAAAGTCAACTACGAGTAGCTTCTGTGTCAAAAAACAATTCCCTCGTGTTATTTCACGATTTTCTACATTATTTCGCAACGATCAGTGCTTACTTGTTTATTCATAATGACATAATATGACAAGTAGTAGCGACCTCAATTTTTCCACCCTCTTTTTTGCCAAGCTGTAGCTTGTATTTAATCTCACTATGGCACACTGCCATCGCACAGTCACAGAGCTACGCCTACGGCGTCAGCGTATACCCGCTACATTTTAGGGAATTGGTCCTTCCCAATCATCTTTGCAATAATACTTAATAGTAGGTTTGACCTTTTTAAGATAAAATAGACTTTGAGCAAAAATTATACTTAGAATATTTTGGATTTCATTCAATTTTCATGATTTAGTCGATTTTTCATTATTATATTTGTTCCTAAATTATCTGTTGCACACCACCAATATTATGACAGCAATTGTGTTTTAGACAACTCGATTTCGAACTTAATGTTTTTTTTCCAAAGTTCGCAATTTTTGCAATAGTATTGATTTTGCAAAGCATTTAAAATTCCGAGAACAAAGAAGACACCTATTATGAAACGAGTGTACGTTTACAGGAATAAGTCTGAACAAAATGGAAAAGTGTTGGCCGTGGAAAACACGATTGAAGCCTTAAAATGTGATATATCAAAACTGTTCGGAGAGAATCAAGAAAACTTGCGCTTGTATTCGTCAAATGGCTGTGAAATTGAAGATGTGAGAGTACTTAGGGATGATGACAAGATTTATTTATGTGTAGACGGTGATGTTGAGTCGAAAAATTGTGATAGTATAGTAAATACAATGCAAAATTTGAGTATGGGTGATGGCCAACCAAGCAAGCCTGGCAAGACTGTATCTGACTGGATAACTCTGAATGTTGGTGGCAAGCACTTCACTACGTCTAGATCCACACTGCTGGCCAAGGAACCTTTGTCTATGTTGGCCCGTATGTTTGCTAATGACAATAATGTGTACTTAATGACCCCGAGTGCTACTGACTCAGTTGGAGCATACTTGATAGACCGTAGCCCGGAGTACTTTGAGCCAATTCTGAATTATTTGAGACATGGGGATGTGATATTAGATAAGCATGTTAACCCTAAAGGAGTGATGGAAGAGGCTGTGTTTTATGGTGTGTATTAATTTTCTTTTTCTACACTACAACCTGCTTTCTATCTATTTACAATGTTTAGGCTACCCAACATATCAGTTAGATCGATATTTATGTAGTCTTTGTCATAATAATTTCCAAGTAGGTAAGATGCTGTTTAATTTAAATTTTACTTAAATATCCAAATCTCGTCTTTGTAGTTTTGAGCTAATCATCATAAAAATCCTTTTGATTGTTTTAAAACAACATCATGCCTACATCAGTACACTACCACGGTATCCAACAAGGACAGGAAACAGGAAAGGTTACTGTGTACTTTATTAGTTTTGTCTCTTCTGTTTAATTGTATAGTATTTTCCTCGTCTGAGTATCCTACTTACTGCGCCATCTCATAGAAGGAATGGGTTTTAATTCTGTTAGCAATTTATTTATCTATACTGATTTTCTATAGCAGTTAAATTTGTTTGTAAGATTTATATCATTAAATATTAGAATTTTCGTCTGACATGTCAAAATGCATAGGTAATAGCACAAACACGCAATGGGATACGGGCGACTCAGTGAGTTGTTAGAAACTAATATTTAGTAAATAGTTTTGCCTCATTTTACATGCAACTCAAACATTACTGGCAAAATGCAGGTGGATCATAAGTTTATACCTCCACTGCTAAACCCTTTGGAGATTCAGGTCATAGAAATACATAATTTGTTTTATTTAATCAGGAGCATGATGTTTCTAGAGTTGTTTCCTGGGCAGAGCAAAGGAAAGTGGAAAAGGGATTTTCTAATAGGAATTCCTTAGTTGCAGCTCTGAGTGAAAATATTTGCATTTCTAAAGTTCTTTTTTGTAAAAGTAATGAAGGCAAAATAAGTATTACCATCATACAATAGTATTTTTTAACTTTGAAGGAATGGAAGAAGGTATTTGCCGAGCTGTGGCATACGTTGGGCTGATTTATAATGATAATATTTTTAAAGACTAAGGATATCCTAGTTATAATGGTATTTTTTTAAAAGTAGGTATAGACAAAAAAATAACAGTTCTGTCTAAGCCTTATTTCATTTGATTCCAGGTATAGACTCAATGATACCACAACTAAACCTTCTAATTGAGCAGTCTCAGAGCAGTTGTGGTATCAACCATGCTCTGACACGAATGGATGTGGTTCGCTCCATCATAATGACTCCTAATACTTGGGAGTTAAGGTTCCAAGGTGTCAACCTGTCTGGCGCTGATCTTAATAGGCTGGATCTTAGGAATATTAATTTTAAAGTAAGTGCAATATTTTTCATAAAAAATTCGTTAAATATAAGGCAAGTCTGCCGAAAATAACCATTATGACTATAGTTCATTAGACAATGAGGATTAACAATTCTCAGAAAATACCTCCATTTACGAGCTTGCAGCTATGCTTTTATCACCTATCATGGTATAAAAACGAAAAATGCGAATTTAGGATTGGTCTTTAAACAAATATCCAGTATTTTATTTTGCAATCAGTAATTAATTAAAACTTCATCATGTAATATTATTTTTTCTATGTTCCAGTATGCTTGCTTGTCCCGCTGCAACCTAAACGGTGCCAATTTGTCGCATTGCTGTTTGGAGCGCGCAGACTTGTCCCATGCCAACTTAGAGGGGGCCCAGCTGCTCGGGGTCAAAGCATTGTGTGCCAATATGGAAGGTAAGAGAGTTGTTACTTTCCGTGTTGACTGTTTGTGAACAGTTAGCTTTGGCTATGTGATATTTCACCCAAACCCCGAAAGATTCTTGTATAGCTCTGTCTCTTTCACTCACTGGAACAAACCTGGTTTTAAGACGTCATAATACGGCCGTTGTACTTGGGCATCTTTGGTCCTGGGTTGGGAGTTGTAGTCGAAAATACTCTAGTCTAAGATAGAACAAGTGGTTAATCGGTTTTATAGAGCTTGACTTTAGGTGCCTCTACCGTTAAAGAATAATGACCAAAGAGGAATTCCTACATTTTTTTTACTTGGTACATTCATCAATTGAGTCGTCCTGTCCAGGGCTGGACGGGAGGGACTGTCAGACTCGTTCTGACTAAAATCCACGGTGTTCCTTCTATGGATTAATTTGAACCTTCTGAAACACCCGTGTCTGTTGAGGACCTGCATCAGGTGAAAGGTGAGATTGTAACATGCCTGCTGATTGACCCATGACCTTAATTTTGTTCGACGCAACGCCTTACTTTCAAACACTTTCATGATGAATTTGTGTGACCGTTAAAATGCGGGGGAATGGTGCAATCGCATAAGACGTTTAAGAAATTATTATGACGTGCGATTATGCGTGGACTGAATAATTATAGGCTTCTGTGGTATGATGGTGACGTTGGTCTAATGTGTGCCCCTTTTTTTGCGAGAGATCTTCAAAAATCTCCCCTTTCTCGGTGGAGTAGAGGGGACTGTTGGTCTCGGTTTCCACCGAAGCGGAGAGGAGCGGAGACGAGAGATGTCTATCCGCTCTCCGCATTTGTGGAAACCGGGTGATAGACTCTAACTGACTAAAATCCACCCTGTTCCTACAATAATTGACCTTTGTGTATCTGGGCCGTGGTAATTCTTTAGAAACGAATACACAAACAATATGATATTTTGATTACAGGTGCCAACTTGAAAGGTTGCAACATGGATGATCCAACTGGATCAAGAGCCTTGATGGAAGGTGTCAACTTAAAAGGTAAGTTAACAATTCGGTATCAAAGTGTAAATAAGTACCCTCTGGCTAAATGGTGTGTCTGATCTCGACTCATATCAGTTGATAGCCATATTTTGGTTTGGCTGCCGTTTTACGTGTACCGTACAGTGTGACGTACAGTCCATCCATAAGACTGCCATTGTAACCATGGATTGGTAAATTTTATAATGCAGTAGTTTTCAAGTATGGTTTACAATAAAATCTATTCTATGAGTATAACCTATGTGGCCAAACATTTGGGATGAAAATGGCCCATCTTTTTATTAACTCGTGTTTGTATTCTTGCCAAGTATCACGTATATAAACCCAAGGAATAAAATTTTTCATCAAAAACTCTTTTATGGAAGTAAAATTATAGAAAGCGGTAGAGAGACCCGTTCCGACTAAAAACCTAACCAGTTACTTCAAATTTCCTTGCTTTCCACAGTCTAACCTGCTTAGACAATCCCGCATGGTTTTCACTTTATAGGTTGATGTTCGCGAAATTCCCTTTCGTGAAATGCAACTATCGTCCAAAATTTTAGTTTCTATGTTTTGCGGTTTGAACTATGATGGAATCTTACGAGTACACCCAGTTTTTATTATAATATTCACATTTTGCAGGTGCAAACCTAGAGGGTAGCAACATGACGGGCGTCAACTTACGAGTGGCAACACTGAAAAATGCCAACCTACAGAACTGTGATTTAAGGGCCGCCGTCCTTGCTGGAGCTGACTTAGAGGTATTTTACAAATAAATTAATGAAATATCTCAACCTATCACAGTCTTCGTCCGGGGGACACGGTGAAGCATGCGGTGCAGAACTGCCCCGCTTGGGCAGAGCACCGCCGTTTCCTCACGACGGCGATTGGCGGAGACCTCTCGCGCCCGGCATTGGTCGAGGCCATGCTGCGGGGCGAGAAGGAATGGGAAGCGGTCGCTTCCTTGTGCGAAGCAGTCATGCTCGCGAAGGAGGAGGCAGGCCGAGTGAGGGAGAGGCCAGTGTCCTCCCTCAACCCCAGCCGCAGTGGTAGACGCCCACGGCGACGGATGTCGGTAGACGATCTCCGGCTACCGTAGGCGCGGGCATGCGGGCAGCGAGTAATGGGCAACTCGCTGTCCGACCATAGACCATGCCCGGCTCGACGACTGTGTTCCACGCGCGCCTGAAGAGAGTGTCAGCAGAGTGACGGGGCCTCCCTCTAGAGGGCCAAAGCCTGCCGGGGTACGAGTCTGACAGTCCCTCCCGCTCTGTCCTGGGTGGGAGGACTCATTTGATGAATTTACCACGTAAAAAAAAAACCTATCACAGTCTACTGCTAGATAGAATTAAGATTTATCATCATCATATCAGCCGTAAGACGTCCACTGCTGAACATAAGCCTCCTCTATAGACTTCTAATAGGACCGGTTGGAAGAGGCTTGCATCCAGCGCGATCCTGTGGTCTTCACAAGAACGTCAGTCCACCTTGTGGGTGGATGTCTTACACTGCGCTTGCCGGTGCGTGGTTTCTTTTCGAGAACCTAACGACCCCACCAGATTAAGATTATATGCATGTTATGGGAGATTCTTTTATTATTATGAATCTCTCTAGTCCAGCTCGAGCAAGAACACTCCCGCGAGCATGCAGACCCTTTAGTGAGACAGTAATAACTAGTTTAATCTTTATTCCCTAATCGCCCTATTGTATTATTAACCTGCAAATCTAACTTTTTTGACAAATACAGTGCACACTTACATGATTAGGCCACCCGCGACTGGTGACTTATTGTCCCGGTAACTTTTTGTTTCCCCGTCGAATGCTATGACTATAAACGGGAGTGCGCTAATTATAATAACAAGTAGTTCCTAGCGGCCGGCAACACTAGCATTCGACTGAGTGACAAAAGCCGCCGCGACAAAAAGTCACAAGCAGCGCCTGCCTGCTGACAGAACTTGCAAAAATAATAAAAACCTTTTTTTCTAGTGTTGTGACTTATCGGGAAGTGACCTACACGAAGCGAACCTCCGCGGTGCCAATCTAAAAGATGCGGCTTTCGAGCTGATGCTGACCCCGCTCCATATGTCCCAAACTATCAGATAATTTATTTATTCCATGCTTTTAATAAAATGTTTACGTTGACGTCGGTTTTTTATTTAAACCCAGCACCTATTGCCAAAGCTAAA
This sequence comes from Agrotis puta, assembly GCA_943136025.2. NCBI lineage: Eukaryota > Metazoa > Arthropoda > Insecta > Lepidoptera > Noctuidae > Agrotis > Agrotis puta. The sequence goes on along the minus strand of OW964190.2, from coordinate 7,443,966 downwards.
TGAATCGACAAAAATACATAAATTTTCCAAATGGTTGAAAAATAGGGCAACAGCTGTTACGTATCTCTACGAAACAACGACGTAAGTATTTTGTAAACGTAATTTATAAGGGTTAAGAACCTTTTAGGTTTTATTAAATATGTGTACTTCCCGAAAAATAGCGCTTCAAAGGCATGATTGAGCCGCTGCTTTAATTATTTTACCCAAATTTGCAACAGCTTGAGGACATGGGACATTGGAATGTTAAAATTTTTGAAAAAAAAGTTTAATCTGAGGTTAGCACAATTATATTACGTTATTATAAAAGTTTGAATAGATAAGACAAAATTAAAAAGTCATGACAAAACATTTGCAGCCATTAATAACTCGATCACAAAGGAACAGACATGAAATAAGGTTTTGTATTCATTTATTTTTTTCTTGAAGTTATTTAGTAAATGAGAACATACTTAATACTATTTTGTGATAAGGTTGGTACTCTTGAATAGAGTTGCGCAAGGGTGAGTTGATGGTTGTCATAAGATAATTATTCGTCATCTATTTCCACCTTTCACACAAATTTTAACTGAATTGAATGCAGGTTACTTCTATATCTCTCAAAAAGACACCGTGGGATTCATTAGAGCTGATACTGTGTATAAAACAAACGTTGTTAATTAAAAGCATGTTTAGTAGATTTCATCAACACAATGTTTTAGTAATAAATGTGCAACACTAAAACGTTTTTGTTGGCAGGTTGGTGGCATTTGTTTTTTATTCGCGACTTCGCGTTCTATTTTTGTGTGTGACGGTTCCGTCCGGCGGAGAAGGAATAAATTTTGCAAATAATTTTGATGGTTCTCGTTTAGATCATCGAAATCCTTGCAGAAGAGCTCCCGATTGCGGTAAATTATCAAAATGCAGAACGGAGACGGTACGCCAACGGCCGCGGATAACAGTAAGTTTTCCATTTTGTTGTTGAAAAATAATGGAATAACAATCATTATTCCACTGTTTTATTTACCAATTTAGAGAAAATTGATATTGGAATGCGTGTTAAAATGCATGAAAAATTATTTCGTTAATAAAAGCACATGTATTTCGAAATACCCGCATACAATCGATGATGAAAAGTGCGATGTTTCTTCGACGCCGCTGTTAAAATATTGTAGAATCGGATTGCAGTTGTAATTTCACTTGCGTTTGAGTGTTTCGTGCATCGATTACCGCGATTTGGGTTGTTTCCTCGGCTTGTAATTATTGATACTGTGGGTAGCTTAATTGGAGTGTGAAGCATGACTCACATTCTTCTGGTCTGCCCACCTATTTTGTAAAAATGCAATTGATTTATTAGCAGACAAGCGTGGAGTGCATTGTACTCGCAATTGTCGGCGGTATGTCACATGAAAAAACACGAGAAAGCTGGGAGCTGCAGCAATTAGTACCTATATTAATTAGTTAACCTAGGTACCTCCGCTATGTACATGTGTGAGGTCACTTTAGATTTTCTATTTGCATTGAATCATCGTTCTGAAGGTCTGCTTATGCAGGTAGTTGCCTCATCTATCTTTATAGGTATGAGTGTGCAATTATGGAATTCTTAATACAAATAACTTTTTAGCATATTTTTTTATATCTACCTACATGTTGTCGATTAACGGGGACAGTTTATTTAAGTGTGGGCTGCATAGGTCATGGTTGAAATATTTATCAGTTTGTTAGCTTTCCTGATTATTTACATTTCTGAGTAAGAATGTTTATCATTAAATTTATCTTAATGTGCATGTACAAACTTGTTATCATTACGGTAATATGGTGCATTGATGTTATCACTTGCATTTGGTATAATATTGTCTGATTGAAACTAGACGCTCAATATAATTTCAAGTGATAGATATGCTACCCAGAATTTACATACAATATAATATAAGAATAAAAAAATAGCAAAAATTTCTATAAAATACATACAGTGATTTTGTCAGACAAAATTGAGGACATATTTTTATACACTGTTCCATGCACTTCATACTTAGATTAATCACAAACAAATTTATTAAGAGAAGTAGTTAAACAGTGTTTCCAATTAATAAATATTAAGCTATGTACAACAGCCTGATACACAAATAAAATACGAAAGTAAACAATTGTTTACAATACCTACTTAGATTTCAAGGTCAAGAAAACGACATTAGTCACAAAAGTAGTTTTTTATACAACATACTTAGTAAATCAAATTCTAATCCTTATCACATAACACTCTAGGTAACAATTCTATTAATGCAAACATGTTTCTATGTGTAAGTCTCAGGTGTTGTATTTCATCCATGTAATGCCCTAACCTTGGTTCTCACTAAGTTTTCTATGCCACATGTTTACTGAGAATACAATAAAGACTTTAATGCTTCTTTAACTGCTTTGATTTTCGTTTAGAAATACACTAGTAGATTTTATGCATTAATTCAAGTTTTTGTTGTAGGATAAGTATGCAAACTCATTGAAGATTTTTGGTGGGAATTTAGGTTACTCAGAGGGTAAAACGGGACTCTATTATGAAGACTCCACTGTTTGTCTATCTGTTTGTCACCAGACTGGATCTTATGAACCATTATAGTTAGATAGTTGCAATTTTCACCAACGATTTATTTTTTGCTGCTATAACAACAAAAAATAAAATTAAATATTTAAGGGGGCGCACATACATCAAACGTGAATGTTTTTTATAGGTAATGGTATAAAACCCTCAGTTCTCGCCTGACTCTCACTTCGCCGATTTTTTTTAACTTTAATAGAACTATCTGTCAAGAGATGGTGAAGAAAATTATATTTTGTTCAACAGTCAATGAGCTTTTTTTTTTTTTTTTTTTTTTTTATCGTGGTAAAATCATCAAATGAGTCCTCCCACCCAGGGCAGAGCGGGAGGGACTGTCAGACTTGTACTGACTAAAATCCACGGTGTCCTTCAATAGCCCTTTACGTACCGGGGTCACGGTAATCCCTAGGTCCCGCGATCCCGGCAGGCTTTGGCCCTCTACAGGCCCCGTCAATATGCTGACACTCTTTGAGGTGCGCGTGGAACACAACGCGCCGTCGACCCGGGCATGGTCCATGGTCGGGCAGCGAGTCGCCCATTACTCGCTGCCCGCATGCCCGCGCCTACGGTGGCCGGAGATCGTCTTGCGACGTCCGACGCCGTGGGCGTCTACCACTGCGGCTGGGGTGGAGGGAGGACGCTGTCCTCTCCCTCAGGCGGCCCGCCTCCTCCTTCACGAGCATGACTGCTTCGCAGAAGGAGGCGACCGCTTCCCACTCCGTCTCGCCCCGCAGCATGGCCTCGACCAATGCCGGGCGCGAGAGGTCTCCGCCTATCGCCGTCGTGAGGACACGGCGGTGCTCTGCCCAAGCGGGGCAGTCCTGCACCGTATGCTCCACCGTGTCCTCCGGACGATCCTCGCAGTGGTGACACCCAGGCGTTTCTTCCCTCCCTATCAGACACAGGAACCTCCCGAAACTTCCGTGTCCGGTGAGGACCTGCGTCATGCGGTAGGTCAGGACGCCGTGACGCCTATCCAGCCACTCCTCAAAGAGGGGTCTTACCGCCGCGATTGCGGCGTGCCCGGACCTCGGTTGCGACAGTCGCTCCCTCCATACTACCCTGAGATCACGCCGGAGCTCTTCCCGCCGCGACTCGACCTGTCGAGGCAGCGGGGATTCGCCCCGACGCTGCGCCTCCACGCGCCATTCATAGACGCGCTGGAGGGCAGTCGCCTCCAGAACAGTCAATGAGCTTGGAAATTATAGCTATAAATGTAAAATGGCGTCATATTTTTGCTTTTGAACTTGAAACTGAACTGCCGGTGCTGACAAGGTCACAATTGTATGAGCATGTTCTATGATCAATAAAACTTTCTATGTAAGCAGTAATTAGTAGCAAAATAGGTACTAGTTTGTTTTTATTTTTTCAGTCTTGTACTCTTTTCATACTGAGCTATTTGTGTATATGAGTTTAAATGTTTGTAAACATACCTGCAATACAGGTGGGAACCCTAGTGGAGCAAGGTTATTAAAAAAAAAACCATCAACCAGATGCGCTAAAAAGGCGACTTTGTTCTATTCTTTATCTAATAATATCACTTCTATTGCTAGATCAATAGAACCCATTATACCAATTTTATCGCAATTCATATCAAAAATGTTAAAATTTATTATTTATTTATTTGTCTGTTATGTTGTCTATAGTTGTGTATTTACTTTGAGTGGAAACTAAGCATTATCCGAAATGACTTGGGCCTTGACTTCTTGCCAGTCTCGTCTAAGTATAATTAGGTATATATTGTGTAAAACACTTGTTATACATAAAAAAGAAACCCTTATTTTCACTGTCAACTTCTACAGCCGAGAATAAAATTGTCTCTTTTTCTTACTGGTACAAAAAGAATGTATAAAAAAGCAGATGTGAGTGGCAACATTAATAGCGCTAGGAAGACCTACACTGATATTTGAAACACAGTCATGTCTCATTCTCGTCGCACCGCTTACCGCTTAGACCAAAGTCGTGAACGAGCCGTAAGCTTCTACAGACTTCATGTTAGATATGTGAGCCATATAATAGCGCACAGTAGAAAAAATAAATGTCTACTGCAGGGTGACGCATTAATAAATTGACGGCCACAGGTCGCCTGCGTAAGCTTGTAATGTCCAGTAACAATGTAATCAATCTGGAATTCTAGACCTTATTGACACTTTAAAATCTGTAAGGAAATAAGATCTGTAGACATTTTGTGGCCATGACGCGCCCACAAAAAATAAATACGGTAACTATGACAAATGAAAGATCATGGACAAGAAATATTTTTTGGTATTACTAATACTTAAGTAGGACCGTAATATTATTATGGGATATATGTTTTAAATTGTGTATTTGTGTTTAAATGTGTATAAACGCATCCACGAAACAAGAAAAAATGCAGGTGTAAACGATACGAAACGTTGGGAATACTTTAAATGTTATCCCAGCGCTGCCATTAACACAACAGCTGACATAAACAGAATTAAAAGAGGTTTAATTGTTTCCACACCCGTTTAAGTGTTACAAAGGGCATTTGAAGGAAGAGGGAGGGTAACTGTCAGTTTTATGGCAAGTTCACGACTGTGGTCTAAGCGGTGACGGGCGGCGCTAATAAGACATTGATTACTTTGTAAGTACGCGAATTCGCAACTGACGGCGCTTCGTGACGTGTTTCAAACATTTGCATACATTTGATCTTACCGCTCACAGTGGCAAGGTCTTAAACTTCCTTTCGATCCACCCAGAGCGGGAGGAGACATTTGGTGATTTCCAAAGATCGAAAGACTGTTGATAGCCACCTTCTCTATGAATTGGCACTAGCAAATTTCATTTGACTTTGTATTGGTCCTTCGTTTCTTCCTGCGACTACCGTATATGGGACAAAGATATTATTCCCAAGAGCACATTGTTACTAGTTTATATAAAATTGACCGACAATACAATTGTCAAACGGTTCTAGAAAGTATATAAGTCTACTTCTTTTGGCTAGTGCCTCAAGTCAAAATTATTCTTCTTCTTTATTGTCTTGGATTCAATTCTCTATTTTAACGAAAAACTGCTTTACACTAGGAATTTCTCCTGTATCGTGAGTGCGTTTAAAACATTGAAACACGCATACACAAACACCCAGACCCGGGTTTCTTGTAGGTCATACAAATATTTATTCCTTGCGGGGATCGAACCGGCGACACGCTGCGAAGCAGTCGATAGGTCAGCTACTGTGCCAACCGTGTCGTCTAAGGCTGAAGCTACATTAGGCCGCGACGCGATCTGCGACACATGAGCGATTAAAACAAATATATGAATGCTCACAATCTGTTTCGCTCTTCCAGTCGCATCGCAAATCGCTGTCTAATGTAGCCTCAACCTGAAAGCTATGCTCTTTTGTTGACACAGTGGCTGAGCGATCAACAGCTGCGCAACATATTAATATATTACGAAGATGGCCTACAAGTAGTTGTTCTGGGTCTGGGTGTATGTTCATTAAATGTTTGTGAACGCACCCACGACATCAAAAATCCCTTAATATATTTTGTTGTGTGGGTTTGTCTAACTGAACTGTCTATCAATTAAATTATATTCTCATCTAATACGATCAGTAATTCGCAGTCCATTATAATGTCGAATATAAACTTTATATTCCAGTACAATTAACGTTTATATTTCTACAAAACGCATTGAAGCAATTTACGGCTTTACTACTCGACGTATAACATTCCAACTGTTGAATATAACGGTCATTTACCTTAGGTTATACACTAGTTTTATAAATATACTATTATATTTGGTTTTTCATTCAGTTATCGCTTTGACCTAATTTTTAAATCACGATTTATTCGGTGACTGACGTCTATTGAAAACATTTTTCTTTTGAAAATAGAAATCTTGCTGAAAATTAAACAGTTTCAATTAATATTAATACAGTTTTTTAATGCTGTTCTGTTAGCAAAAATACCTATCTACTTTTCAGTATACATAGTAGACTTTCACGTTGTAGTCTATTCCACCAACTGAACCTAGTCATCGATATACTTTGCCAACAATCTTCCTACGCATCCGCTCACTAACAAAACAGAATAAAAGTTTCATTGACCCGCAATAAAAATACTCTGAACTGAACAAGACAACTATTGCAATACTTGCAGTTGCAAAATTCCCATTATGCTAATATTTTCCATTTTCGAATCCATCCACCTTAACTAGTCATCGAGAAGAGTTGCCAACTTCTACATAAAAAAAAACAAACGAAAGAAAAAAAGGTTCAACGACCCATAGTAAAAATACTGTCTACCAACTTTCAGCCAAGAAAACGGTGCCCGAGGAGATTACGAAGCATTCTTTCCGACTGAAAGTATGGCGTCATCTGGAGACCAACGGACTGGCGATGTTCCCGCGCCCCGTGTACAACCGCATCCCTAACTTCAAGGGTGCTCCGGAAGCAGCTGCCAAACTTGCCGAGCTGGATGTCTTCAAAAATGCTAGCACCGTGAAAGTCAACCCCGATAAGCCGCAGGAGGCTGTGAGGTAAGTTCTAGATCTATATCTATTGAGCGTATTCGCACTGAAGCTACTTTTAGCGGAACAAACATATGGTGGGCAAAAACAGATAGATATAGGTAGGTAGCAAAAAGGCGAGAATTGTCCACTAGACTGACAGATGCGCATTATTTGATAATATAAGCTATGACCATTTAAAGCTTCAAAGGGCTATGCAACTTTTTGGCATCAATATTTTTTTTTCTTTCGCCAGTAATGAAATGTTGGTCATTAGTAGATCGCAACCTAGGAACTACGTGAAAAATAATAAAAAAATTCTAAACCTTAACCAACCAGAGATATGACGGTTTTTATTTTGTACAAATCAGGAGTAAATCAATAAATCTATGGATTCCTACAAAAAGTAACTCCTGATTAGAACAAAATAAAAACCGTCATATCTCTGGTTGGTTACGGTTTAGAAACTTTTTTTTTCTATGGACTTCTTAGGTGGTAGTCTAATTGTGCCCAAAATTTAATCACTGGCGAAAGAAAAAAATATTGATGCCAAGGTCCGTACTAAAAGTTGCATACCCTTTTATTGGGAGTTGGAGTTCAAACAATTTGGAATCAGACCTTATTAGTTCCTCATTTCTATTATACAGCACCAGCCGATTGACAATAATGCCTCAATGATAAGCAGTAGAACTATTTTTATTGCTCTTACGTCAACTATTTAGGTCCGAATAATTTTACCAAATACAAAAAGTTCTTACGAAACAATTTTTGCAAACATATTTATGGGAAGTATGACCAAGAAACTTGAGACAGCGCTGCTGGAACAACATTGAATGCAAACATTTACACAGCTAAGCGGCCTCGAAAAACAACAGAATAAAATGTGGTTTGTTTAATTGACACATTTCCAAGAAGTGACGATTGTAGATTCAGGGACATCTGATTATCATTAGCAGATCGATCGATATTGTTGAATAATTGATGTTTTATCGATCTTCCAAGCTAAGGGGGCCTTACCGCTTCGAATGCAATCTAATTTTTAATCTAATGTTTAATCTTATACGCATGATGACACCATCAATAAATTCTAAATCCATTCGGATACGTACTTTTTATATCAATGAATATTGACAAAGATAAAACGCATCAAAACTAAATGGGCGCTCGTTATGTCGGAACTATGTAAGAATTATATCTAGAAGTGACAAGAATTTTAAAAGCGCTGTATCTTCGTCAATTTTGGCTAACGTTACAAATGAAAAAATATTTGTCAAATTATTTATCGTAATCTAATAGACGGTCTAATTATATTTTTCACTCATCTTGCCTACTGTGACAGTGAGAAAGTAAAATAAAAGTTTTAAAACGCGAAGAAAGTCAAGCACGACACGAATTAGAGTCTACATAGCGCTCGCATTTGTATCTCTTATAATGCTCTTATATCATCCTTTCGTGCAGTATGTGCGTTCCGCGCGGCTAGTTGATTGACGGCTCACAGCTTAGAATCGCACCAGTCTCGCGAATTTAAAACGATACCTTTATCTTGCGTCGTGAGCAGTTGAATCGAGTTAGCAAGCGAGCACGGGACACATTCCAGAGCTAATACAGAGCTAATTTTAGACTTACAGCATAGAGGTGTCTCACTGAACACCTAAATAGTTGTATCTGAAAGAATAACATCAAGTTTTCAGCAGTTTTATAGTCATAATTGGATGAAAGTGATGAAAAGGACGGATGAAATTATAAAAAAGTAAAGACATTCGCATGTTATTTACTTTCACTGTTGTTATGAACGTAATATTTCACAACACTTTACAGTTTCTTCAGAGTCAACGCCCTCTGCGTTGGCGCTGAACATTGTTGATGAAAAAATGAAGAGGCTTTATATTGATCTTCATTGTTTTTTTTGGCATTATATCAATGTTTGTTACCATTAGTTTAAGCTTATTGAGTCCCACAGATAATTCTGATTTTCTACGTCGCTTTAATTGTAGTAAAAAAAAGTTACAGAATTTTAACCATAGTAAAACAGATTGTTGTGCCTGTTTTCTTTGCTTTACGGCCTCGGTGGAGTTAAACTGTTCGAAAATATTTTCTTTGTTACCGTAGCGGGAATACACACCAACTACACATAACTATCGTTAAATTCCCAAGTCGAGTTTGATTGGATTTCTCTAGTGCCAATAAATTTCTCAATTGGAGCGCGAGATTGAAACTGCTACAAAATAATGGTGACAGGCGGTGAACTAGCTGTATTATATTATGAACTAGTTCTTTCCCGTGGTTTTAACCCCACTGCTCGTCTCCTATTGGTCGTGGGGTGATGTTATATAGCATATAACCTTCATCGATAAATGGACTTTCCAACACATAAATATATTTACACTTCGAACCAGTAGTTCCTGAGAAAAAAGCGTTCAACCATACAAACAAACTCTTCAGCTTTATAATATTAGATGGAATATGATGAATTCCTCGACTCGACTCTGTTTTCAGGCGACAGTTTTCTTTACGCGTTAATTCGGCACAATAATATTACGTGACTCAATCTTGCAGCATAGACATTTTTTATGTTTAGTTTTTTATAGAGATACTGTAGCGTTAAGTGAAAGTACAGGGTTGAGCTTTTAACTACTTGTCCGCCAAAAGCCCATGCCTACAGTCGCCCTGCAATGTCCGTCTCCCGCGGCGGCAGGGGCGTGTGATGGAGGATTTCCTCTCCCTCACTCCCACGTGTTCCGCTTCCTCCTTCGCTAACATAGCATCATTCCCCTCTATTCTTAACACTGCGTGGTGTTCCTCAAGGTACAATGTGTAAGCATCTTTGACCTGTAGCGTTAATGTTTCCATATCAGGCCAAACATCTGATCGAAGGCCCTAACGAGACAAGATTACTGATTCTTACAGTCAAATAATGTACTTACGCTTTAATTCATTTAAATTCTCGAAAGTCAAATCAATTCTCGTAGTGTAATATCATTGTCTGTACGGATAGTAGTAATGCCGGGGAGTTCCCTGCTTTTGGAGAATTTGCAGGTCATTAAGTTTCTGCTACTGGGATACATTACCTAGAACTTAGTGACATAGTAATAACAATGAAGAACATATCTAAAATGTTTGTGTTATTGCATATTATTATAAAGTAGCATACAAGAGTGCTCAGTCCACTGATTAGGTACTTACGCAACCCGTGACCGATACTTGGGTAACGCATTCCATACTCAATGTTTTATAACTTTCTGCTTTATTACATAAATCGCTGCTAGCCGCTGAAAATGTATGCGTTCTGCTAACTTTAATTTAATTTTCTTATAATGAGCATGTTACGGTATTGGTTGAACTTACGGTTTTCTTCAATATAATGGGCTTGTTGATAGCATGAATAAATTTCAAATTTAATTAGTCCGTCAGTGAGTTTTGAAAAGTAATGGCTACTGCGTATTTTTTATTTTATTAATAATAATAATAATAATATCGTTTATTTGCATGAAATATGGTGCTTACAGATCTCATAATACAATATATAGTACTTCATATTCCGCCTACTAAATTCAGCATGCAAATTTAGGTTGTGCCATAATTTTAATTAATTAAATAATCAATTGCAATCATTTAAATATGTCACAATGGGAAAATATCATTAAATTAAAATACAAATGTCAAACTATTAATATTACACATGCCAAACTATGAAAAATTGCAAATGTCAAACTATGAAAATTACAAATGTCGAAGTACGAAAAATTACAAATGTCAAACAATAAAAATTATACTAATGTTAAAACTAGGTAAGTATAAAAATAATTTATTTTAATAATTACATGTTCAAGATAAGCTTAGATGAATAGCAAAGTTAATTTAACTACATTATTAATGTCTGTAATAAATTATTATTGGTATTAAAATTCATAAATTCATTAATAGAATAGTAACAGTTTTCAATAAGCCATGTTCGGAGTCTTCTTTGAAATAGATTCGATGGCAGTTCTCTAATTATCTTAGGTATCTTATTAAATATCTTCACTGCCATTCGACTGCAGTTTTTATGGCAAAAAGCTGTTCTACACCTAGGCATAGCCAATCTGGTTGGATCCCTTGAGTGTTTACCTAATTTATATATGTTTACACTATCGGCTTTACTAAATAGGTTAGGGTGTTTTTTTACAAACACTCCCATTTCCAATATGTATAAGCATGCCAGTGATAATAATTTATGCTCTTTTAATATGGGTCTGCATGATTCCAATGGACCTGCACCAAACACAGCTCGTAAGCACTTTTTTTGAACAATAAAAGCCCTATCAATGTCTGTAGAATTGCCCCATATTATTATGCCGTATCTAAGCACAGATGAAACATAACCATGGTAAGCGAGTAGAGCGGCTTGTACTCCAACAGTTTTCCTTAGGTTTCTTAGTGCAAATGCAAAGCTATTTAGCCTGTTGCATATGTTATCTATATGTTTTTTCCAATTGCAATTCTTATCAATTGCTATGCCCAAGAATTTTGTATCATCAACTTCATCAATGCCATTATCACGTCCAATAATTTTCATTGTTTTATTTGTCATCTTGTAATTACAGAAATTAATATATTTTGTTTTGGAAATATTTACACATAAATTATTTTGTTCGAACCTATCTAGTATGCTTTCTACGGCAGTATTTATTTTGTCCTCATGCTGTTCATTTTTATTTTCGTTACTTATTACTAATGAAATGTCATCTGCAAATAACACGCATTTATCCTGTGTTACTTTAGGCAAATCGTTCACATACAGAAGAAAGAGCAATGGCCCCAAAATGCTACCTTGAGGCACGCCATATGTATTTGTCCTAAACTGAGATTTATAATGTAAGACTTCTCTTTCTTTGTTCATACCTAAGAGTTCAACACGTTGTTGTCTGTTACTTAGGTAGTCTTTAAGCCAATTTAACGCTTTACCTCTTATTCCGTTACTCTCACATTTTCTTAACAGTATGTCATGTTTAACAGAGTCAAACGCTTTGCTCATGTCAAAAAATATAGCAGTGACTGGTACTTTCTTATCTATATTCTCGGTAATTAATTTGATTAGTTGATAGCAAGCTAGTATAGTTGACTTCCCTCTTTGAAAGCCATTTTGTTCCGGACTTATTATGCTATGTTTATATATAAATGAGACAATCCTATTACACATAGCTTTTTCATATATTTTTGAAATCACCGGAATTAAGGTAACTGGTCGGTAATTATTAACATCATATTTATTATTTTTTTTGTACAAAGGCTTTACTACTGAAAACTTCAACTTGTCAGGATACTTTTCTTCAAAGAAACTTAAATTAATCAGATGTGCTAAAATAGGTGACAGTATATCAACACAAGATTTTATAATTTGTGTCGAAATCTCATCATATCCCACAGCGTTGGTATTATTTAATGATGCTATTATTTTGCTTATTTCATTTGGCGTACAGGGTTCTATAAATATACTATTACCTTCATTGTTAGTATTAAAAGTGGATCTATTTTTACTACTATTTGTTATGTCAATGTTTGTAGAATCAATAAAGTGATTATTAAAAGCCTCTGCTATTTTTTCAGAATCTCTTATTAATGTATCGTTTACTTTAATAGCTTCTATATATTGTGAGTCTCTACACTTAGGTTTATTTTTAATCAAATTCCAAGTTGCTTTACATTTGTTTTTTGCTTTCATAATAAAGTTGCCGGATGTTTGTTTTCTAGATAAATTAATGCATTTTTTTAACAGTTTAGCATATTTATTATATTTTAATTTATTTTCTAGTGATTTATTTTTATGATATTTGAATTTAAGGTATCTTTTAGAGAGGCATGATTTTTTAATACCTTTAGTTATCCATTTCAAAGTAGGTGTTTGATCGTTTATTTTAACTTTTTGCAAGGGAAAGTTTAATCTATAGAATAGACAAAAAATTTCATGAAACTTATTAAAAGCTGTATTTGGATCCTTTTCGTCATAAATATCCTGAAACGTAAGGCTCAAGAGACACTCTTTAAATTTATCAATATGATCTTGACTATAATTCCTCCTATATATAAAACAATGCGATGGAGCAGGCTTATTTAGTGAAGTATTTGATGGGAATGTTAATATCTGGGCAGTATTATGGTCCGAGAGGTTTAGTTCACATGTTTCACCAGAAGAGTCAGGTATATTGCTAATAATGTGATCTATGCAAGCGGTTTGCCGAGTTGGAGTTTTTATTTTTAAAGTTAAGTTATAATTTTTAAGAATGTCATTTAATAAAGTGGCATTTTTATTCGTGGTGAGGGTATTTATGTTTAAATCTCCTACAAGTATAATTTTGTTGTTTTTCCTGTCGCTAAGTTTATGTAGTAGTAGCTCTAATTTATTTAAAAAAATTGCTATGTTCGAATTTGGTGTTCTATAGACACATACAATTGTACAATTATATAGTGCTATTTCTATGCCACAGCATTCGAATACTTTCTCCACTGCCATTTCTTTGCATAATTGTAGTATTTTATAATCTAAGAACTGCTTTATTAAAATACATACCCCACCTCTATTTTCTTTATTTCGAGAGAATGAAGTTGCAAGTGTAAAGTCATTAATACCTATGTTGATTTCGTTGTTAGTTCTAACAAATGTTTCTGAAAAACAAAGTATATGAATATCTTTATGCCTGTCATTAAACTCTGATAAACATATTTCTACCAAAGGAAGTTTATTCAATAACCCTGCAATATTTTGGTGCAGTAGTCGTATGCTACAAGATTCAACTTTAGCATCCTGTTCCCTCTTATTAACTATACTAGGGACGAAAAAACTTATCCTTTTTTAAAGTTGTACAGTTATCGGAAATTGTTTCCTCATCAATTTTGAGGCAATTTTGTTGTATATACATGTCAAAATAGCACTTCAGATTGTCAAAAATATTCTTCATGCCATAGTTATTGAGGACTCCACGGCGTCTATAAAACATTGTTTCATTATATAATTATATTGAATTAATGCATCTTTATACGTACAAAAATATATGCCTAATGCACCAAAATTCGAGAGTGGGGCCATCGTGACGTCAGAAGCAAGTGAAAACTGCACTTGCTTGTGACGTATTGGCAATTTTAAGTGTCGAATCTTCGTTAATTATGCTTTACGTAACAAAAGAAACAATACGGATCAAATATTTTTTGGTAATTTTACTGACGGACTAATTAGATTTTTTCGGTCGAATACCCTATAAGGTAGTCTGTTACATATTGTGTGATATTGAAAACACATAACTGTTTAAAATATTATTTTTTATCGTTACATCATCGCTCGCTTATTTATTTTCTTGGTATTTAGTTACCGGCTAATAAATAATTGTTTGGAAGAAGGCACACTCCATAATCAGCCTATAATGTGCGCAATGCTAAGACTGCACTTTAGGCCTCTCCGTGAGAGGGAGCGGGCTGTAGTCCACCACGCGGGCCCAGTGCGGTTTGGTAGATGTCACATGCCTTCGGTTTTTAAATTCTGGAACATGCTGGTTTTTTCACGAAGTTTTTCTTCGCCGTTTTGAAAACTGTGGTGATGAAATAAATTACACAAAGTATGCGCCGGGCTGGGTCTGTACCTACGACTTTGAATTCGTGAGACAGAAAACTGGCCCTGTAGCCAAACATCAACCGATAAACTCTATCGCTCAATACATTTTCAATTTTTGCAAAAGCACATAAAGTTGAAAATAAATCTATTAAAGATTATATAGCGTTTTCGTCCTCTATCACTCAGCAGTATTTAATGGGTTTTCAACTTTATATACTTGGGTATTAAGTTGAAAATCTATTAAGGACTCCTGAGCATATACGTTTATGGGTTGCCGTTTGGCTACAGGGTCAGAGCCTGTTGTTCTACACCGACATACTACGTCGAATCCAAATCGTTTGAGATCATCATGATCATCAGTCGGAAGATGTTCACTGCTGAACATAGGCCTTCCGCCACGCCGAACGAAAATTCGCCACTTGCACCCATCAGTTGCCCGCGACTCTCACGATGTCGTCGATCCACCTAGTGGGAGGCCTGCCTACGCTGCGTCTTCCGGTCCGTGGTCGCCACTCGAGAACTTTTCTTCCCCATTGGTTATCACTTCTATGAGCGATGTGGCCTGCCCATTGTCACTTCAACTTGCAAATCTCACGAGTTATGTCGGTGACTCTGTTTCTTCGCCGAATATCCTTGTTCCGGATTTTATTCTGCAAAGAAACTCCTAGCATAGCTCTTTCCATTGCTCGTTAAGTGACTCTTCTCTCTCTAAAAGGCCAGCAGTCAAAGAGCCATATGTCGTCACTGGCACAGCACGGTTAGCGCAGTGGCTGAGCGATTGGCCTGTTGCGCTGCGTGTCGCGGGTTCAATTCCCGCAAAAAGCAAATATTTGTATGATCTACAAGTAGTTGTTCCGGGTCTGGGCGTTTGTGTATGTGAGTTTATAATATGTGTGTAGGTGCGTTTACAAACATATTATGTTTGTAATCGCACCCATGACGGAGAAATTCCTAGTATTGAAAAAAAAAAAACTGGTAACACACTTTTTTTTATCGTGGTAAAATCATCAAATGAGTCCTCCCACCCAGGGCAGGGCGGGAGGGACTGTAAGACTTGTACTGACTAAAATCCACGGTGTCCTACAATAGCCCTTTACGTACCGGGGTCACGGTAATGGGAAAGTCCCGCGACCCCGGCAGGCTATGGCCCTCTACAGGCCCCGTCACGTTGCTGACACTCCTTGAGGCGCGCGTGAAACACAACGCGCCGTCGACCCGGGCATGGTCCATGGTCGGACAGCGAGTCGCCCATTACTCGCCGCCTGCATGCCCGCGCCTACGGTGGCCGGAGATGTCCGACGCCGTGGGCGTCTACCACTGCGGCTGGGGTGGAGGGAGGACGCTGTCCTCTCCCTCACGCGGCCCGCCTCCTCCTTCGCGAGCATGACTGCTTCGCAGAAGGAGGCGACCGCTTCCCACTCCGTCTCGCCCCGCAGCATGGCCTCGACCAATACCGGGCGCTGGTAACACAGACTGGCTAAACGCCCTTGTCTTGAGACATATTGACACAGACATTTGCGATAGAGGGAAGAAAATGATGTATAATTAGATAGCGACGCTATGTGAAACCAATACCATTTAATGTTAATGGCATTTTATGCTGTACTAAATGTATTAAATAAATACATAATTCTACTTCACTTTAAAAGGCTAACATCCACACATTTCAATTGTTTTCATTCGAGTCGTGACGAATTTTTATTATCCTGAAAAAGTGCAACGATAATGCCTGCATATGCGCCGCGGTCACAGCAATTAAAATATGTAGGTAATGCAAATGGTGCGTAATGATAAGTTAAAGAAACAATTATGTATTACGTTTTCTAGATTTTAAATCGAAAGAAAACTGGGTCAAAAAAACGAGTTTAAAAAAAATTGTTCATAATTATGAATGAAAAAAAAAGTAAAGTTTAATCCTAAAAACCGGGTTCAATTCCTGGCTAGGATTATTGATTTATCTAAAATCCAATGATGCTCTGAAATCATCTTGTTTATTTTAATACGTGTGAAAAAGTAACATCTATCCATCCATCGTCACAAACTTTCACATTTATAGGTTATAGTACCTAGAGTAATATTTAATAATATAATAAATTCGTCTTGGTTTTAAAATAACTAATTTCCGAGAATTCTATAAATATTTCTTTGGTTAATCTGATGCTACATACCTAATCGTGTAATGCATTTCTTGTATAATTTGACCCTGTAACCACTGTGATAATCCATGTCTTACTATGTTAGCAAGTATTGGTTGTTTATTAATAAAATTAACCTATATTTTCTGTAGAATATTCAGGCGCAGGGATTCATTGAATCAGAAAGATAAACACTGAGGTTGCTTGAAAGGTGCTATATTCACGAGTACACTTGTTGTTGTTGTTCTTGAGGCTTGCGATTCCAGGCTGCCCCGTTATATTCCACCGCGCTATATTTATACGCTCGACCGTAGACGGGGTGTGTGGGGGTGGATCGCCCCCACGCTATCCCTTCCTCTCGTCCGTCTACGCTCGGCGTTTGCGCACATGTGTAGCGCGGGGTGTTTTTGCCTATTGTTCTATTGTTACATCGCTCTTTTGTTTAGAAAAACACCACGTTATATTTGTCGCCGTGGTATTTTTCGCCGTGGTATTTTACACTGTTCTTATATACTATTACAAACACACAAAACACTATCAAAATATCAATGTCTAAATCTAAACTCTACGTTACAGAACTAAGGGAGGGGTAACAAATACTTAGTAACTTAAAAGGTTTTATAAATCTTACGTCTATACAATGCCTTACTTTCTAAGTACTTATTTACTATGTACAAGTGTTTTCTTAGGTTGCTGTGCTCCTTAACATCTCCACCCCCCGTATGAGGGTTCAACCGACCATACTTCCATCGGTCGGGAGCACAACAACCTTCACAACTGGTCTTCGTAGGACCCCATGGTTCGTTCGTACATCGACCACTCTTATAATAGAGTCCGCACCCGGGAAAACACTTTGCACGATCCCTTTAGTCCACTGGTTTCGTGGCTTATTCTCGTCCACTAACACTACCACATCGTTAACTTTCACGTTCGGCTCGTCAGCCGACCACTTGTTGCGTCGTTGGAGCGTCGGCAGGTACTCGCGTAGCCAGCGCCGCCAAAACAGGTCGGCCAGCGCGTTCACCCGGCGCCACATCCGCCGCGCATCCTCGTCGCGGGCGTGGCCCCTCATACACGGTGCATCCCCCGCGGCAGTGCCCAGCAGGAGATGATTCGGCGTGAGTACCACCGGTTGCTCGACGTCGCTGCTGACATAGGTGAGTGGCCGGCTGTTTACGACCAGCTCGGCCTCTAGGAGGAGGGTGTAGAGGACCTCCTCGCGAGGGGCGCGCTCGCGCAGGGTCGCCTTGAGCGCGTTTTTTATAGAGCGCACCAGTCTCTCCCAGCATCCGCCCATGTGTGGGGACGCCGGAGGATTAAAGTGCCACGCGATGCCGCGGCCTGTAGCTTCGCTCGCCACTCGTGAGTGATTCATCTCACGGAGGGCAGCGCGTAGCTCGGTGTGCGCCCCGACGAAGTTGGTACCCCGGTCGGAGTACATGTCCGATGGTCGCCCGCGGCGCGCAATCAGGCGCCGCAGGGCAAGGATTGCCGAGTCGGCACTCAAAGATGATGCCAGTTCCAGGTGCACGGCGCGGGTGGCGAGGCACGTGAACAACACACCCCACCTCTTCTCTCGCCGCCGTCCGATGGCCACCTCCATGGGGCCGAAGTAGTCGACCCCGCAGTGGACGAACGCTCGCCGTGTGACCTCCAGCCTGGAGATCGGTAGGTCACCCATCTTTGGTGCCCTTGGCTTCGCTCTCTCAATGCGGCAGCGCTGGCAGCTCGCCGTGACGGCTTTCACTGAGGACCGCAAATTGGTGACCCAGTACAATTCACGGATGCTGTTCACGACGGCCTCTTGATTCGCGTGCAGCGCCGCCTCGTGGTGATGTCTGATGAGCCGGCGTGTGAGCTCGTGCCTCCCGTCCAGGATGACGGGGTGCCTCTCACCGAAGCTCAGCTCGCTGCAGGCTCTCAGCCTGCCGCGCACTCGTAGGAGTCCATCCCCGTACAGCATCGGGTCCAGTGCGCGCAGCCTGCTGCCGGCTGGCAGCGCGCGGCCGGCTCTCAGGGCCGCGATGTCCGATGCGTAGCATTCCGCCTGCGCTAGGCGAAGTAGGTGTAACCTCGCTTCATCGAGGTCCGCAGCTGTTACGGCACACGTCTGCCGTCGTTTACGGCAGAGCGCCACGAAGATAAGTACGCGCGCCATGACGTATAGCGCGCGCGTCCAGGTCGGCAGCCGGGCGTACGTCAGCACCGGCTCAGGTGGCGTGCTCGCAACGTGCACGCACTGCACCCGCTCCAGGTCTGCCTCTGCCACTCCACTCACGTCGTCGCTCGCCGGCCACTGCTCCTGTGGACAGCGAAGAAACGGAGGGCCACTCAGCCACTCACTGCTGTTATTAGGCCAGTCTAACCTGGTTGCCTTGTCTGCTGGATTCTGCGCCGAGGGAACCCAGCGCCAGTCCGACCTCTTTGACCTGTTATCTATTTCAGCTAACCTATGAGATACGAAACGTTGAAACTCTGTGGCTTCTGAATTAATCCATTTTAATACGGTTTTACTATCCGTCCATAAGTACTTACTCCGTATGGTGGCTCCTAGCTCCCTTTCGACGGTTTCCGCGAGTCTGCAGGCCAAAACGGCTGCCTGCAGCTCCAACCGTGGGATCGAGACCACCCTTTGAGGGGCCACCCTGGCCTTGCCTATCACAATCGCGACGTTTCTCTCCCCGGAGACGTCTACCCCGACTAGGTAGACTACCGCTGCGTACGCGGATTCGCTCGCGTCTCCGAAGGCGTGCAGCTCTAGGTGGTCTGTACACAACCCGTACCACCTAGGCACCGATACGCTCGCGAGGTGCTGCAAGTTGTCAAGCCAGTCGAACCAGCAGCGCGCCTCAGTTTCTTTCAGCTGTTCATCCCAGCCGATGCCCGTGCTCCAGATCTTTTTCATTAAGATTCTGGACTGAATGACACACGGATATAAAAATCCTAGTGGGTCAAATATCGACATGATGAAACGGAGGAACTCTCGTTTCGTGGGTACCACCCGCCCTTCCGTGATCTCCTTCGGCAATCTCTTGAAGGACAGATCAAAAGCCAATTCGTCAGTGGTGGGTGACCACGTGAGTCCCAGCGTCCGTTCCACTCCGTCCTCCCCTTTGTCCAGCGATACCTTGTCTGGCATCTCAGTGCGGAGCCTGTCGCGCAGCTCCTGAGAGTTTGTGACCCACCCCCGTATCACAAATCCGCCCTCGGCGTGGATGTGGGTCACGTCCTCAATCAGCTGACCGGCTTGCCCGACAGACCACGCACTATCGAGGTAATCGTCCATATAGTGATTACTCCTGATCGCTGACACTGCATCGGGGTGACTTTCAATGTATTTATTCGCGTTTTTATTTAATATATAAATCGCGGATGTAGGCGACGATACCGCACCGAATATCATCGAGTTCATTTTATATACTTCGGGTTCCCTATCGCTGTCCTCTGCCCACAAAAACAGCTGCGCCCCGCGGTCTTGCTCCCGGACTCGAACCCGGAGAAACATGTCGGCAATATCCGCTGTGAACGCGACAGGGCCTAAACGAAATTTCAATAGTACCCCTAACAATGGGTTCAGTAGGTCGGGTCCAGTCAAAAGGTGATCGTTTAGCGACGTACCTTCGTATTTCGCGGCGGCGTCGAACACTAAACGTAACTTGCCCGGCTTGTTGGGGTTAGTGACCCCAAAGTGGGGCAGGTACCACACGGGTTCTGAGTCGATTTTACTCTCTACCTTGCTGGCGTACCCTTCCTTTAACAGTCGTTCTATTTGAGCTGTGTAAGCTTTCTCATAGGTCGCGTCTTTCTTGAACCGGCGCACTATTCCCGACAGACGTTGCTTCGCGTTGACGTAGTTGTCAGGCAACTGAGGGTTGTCCTGACGCCACAACAGACCCACCTCCCAAGCTCCACCGTTTGACTGGCGGCTAGTGGCGTCCAAAATGTGGTTGGCGCGCTCGATGTCTGCGTGCTTCCGCGGTACTTCCGATATCCCTATGGCTTCTAACTCAAACTGTTTTTTCACTAAATTGTGCAAATCCGCACTGCTTTCACTTAAACAATTTACAAATTGATTGTTATAACTAGTCGAACCTAAGGGTCCGTGCACGACCCATCCTAGCGAGGTCAAAGAGGCAACTGGCTTACCTGATTTGCCCCGGCGCATCTCCCTGCCGACGAGCAGCTCCCAATTGTCCTGGCCCAGTAGCAACAGCGGCTTGGCTCCACACATTTCCTCGCAGCCCAAGTCGCGTAGGTGGGCATGCTCCGACATGACGGCGGCGGGCACTGTTTGCGAGGGCAAGTCCATGTTTACTAACGTGCGGCACTTCACTTGATGCACTTGTCCGTTGGGTCCGCGCACTCCCACACTTATCACTCGCGATGATTTGTCCGTTATTTGTTGTCCACGCGCACTTTTGATTGTCAGCGGCACACGTTTGCCCTTTGCGTTCCCGGCCAGGGCGCTGTCGATCAGCGATACCGTCGCACCGTCATCCAGCAGAGCGTAGCAGCTTTCTTCTTTACCTTCGCTGATGACGTGCACCGGCATGATCTTGAGAAGCGCCTTGCCGTTATAATCGCTGACGTTCGTCACACTCTCGGGCTTTTTGTCGACGTGTAGGAGATTGTGATGCGCAAAGTTGCAGGTGGCGCATTTCTTCTTGCGGCACACTCTCTTCGAGTGCCTGCCTCCCAAGCAATTGAAGCAGAGTTTCTGCTCTTTGACGAACGCCCAGCGCTCGTTGACGTCCAGATCGTTGAACTGCTTGCAGGCTGTGAGCGTGTGTTTTTCTTTACACAGCTGACACGAATCTTCTCTGGTCGGAGCTCGCGTGTTTTCTTCATCGTTGGCGTGTACGTGCAGCCGCTGTATGTTCTTGGCTGTCTTCGCTGGTGGCGCGCTAGCTCGCGGTTTGCTCGGCGCGGCTGCGGGCATGTCCAGCTGCACGTAGAATGACGATGCACGTGCCAGGTGATTTAGGAATTCTGAGAGCATCTCTAGACTCGGAGACACCCTCATGTCCAGGCCTTGACTCGTCGCCATCCCCATCGCGAAGTCTCCGTACTGTGCGCGCTGCACCGGCGTGAGCTTATTCAGTAGCTCGCTCACCAGCTGCGGGTTATTCAGGTACCCGTTAGCACGCACACTCTTCAGCAGCGACACGCAGTTTCTTACCGTTGTTGAGAATCTTCTTAACTCGCGGCCGCTTTCTGTCACTCTCGGTAGTTCGCGTACTTTTTTCAACGCGCACTCTAAAATAAGGTTGGGGTGCCCGTATTCTTCATCCAGAGTCTTTATGATCTCTGACGGGCTGGCCGATGCTCGAAGTAAGTCTTCCACCGCTATTCTCGCCTCTCCTTGTAGCGATGTTTTCAATCTTGCGAGGTTCTCGTGCGGCTTGAACTCGTACATATCCGTCGTGTCGTGGTACATGTTTTTATAGGACAGCCACTCCGCCGGGTCACCTTTAAACGTTGGCAGTTCGTAGGCTTGTCTAGGTACCGGTCGCGGCCGCGCGAGGCTCGCGATCGCTTCCGCCAGCTGATCAATCTTAATGTCGCGTGTAGACCCGGCCTTGTCGTCTTCTACGGCGCCCCTGTCCCACTCGGGTGCGTCGCGATTCGATGCGCGTGCGGTGCCAGCGTTAACTGTCGGAGTCGCTGGGTACGCGGGCTCGCGGTTCGGGACGGGCGCGGGCGCACTGATCGGAGGCGCAGGTATTCGCTCGGGCTGTACCGGTGGCGGCGGCGCGTTCGCAGGCGGGCGTTGAAATACTTCACTTAATATTTCAGACACTGGTACCTGGGGCTGTGTCCGTGGCGGCATGTCCCGACACGTCGAAACTTGTTCTTGACGAGTCACGACGGGCGTCGTGTGCGTGACCCACTCTTCTACGCGGCACGCGGTTGTTTCTTCCGCTTCGGAGCACAAATCTTCCTCGGCGGCCGCGTCGATCTCTGCTAATTCTGCTTCTAGCTTCTTTTGCACTAATTTTTCTTTCATTTGAACCAACTCTTTTTCAGCCTCATACTCGGCCCGTCGTCGCAGGTACTCGGCGCTCTTGTGGCCGCTCCTTGACGAGGTCATGCTGGTACCGGATCTTACTCCTCGCGCTGTCACCGACCGCACTGACGTCGACATTTCCCGGTAGTCTATGACTCGACCGGGACTCGTCAGTGGGATGACTTGCGTTCGTTCCGGATGTAGAGTTGGCGCGATTGACGGCGAGCCTGGAGCCCTGTCCGAGGGTACGCCGGAGTCCGCTTCGAGAGCCCTCTTCCTTTGGACGTCCTCTTCTAAACGCCTCAGCTTGCTTCTCGTTGTGACGGCACTTTTCTCACTCATTTTCACGTTTTTCGCTTTTCACGCTATCTTCCTGATCCGGCTAACGAAGGACCAAACTTGTAGAATATTCAGGCGCAGGGATTCATTGAATCAGAAAGATAAACACTGAGGTTGCTTGAAAGGTGCTATATTCACGAGTACACTTGTTGTTGTTGTTCTTGAGGCTTGCGATTCCAGGCTGCCCCGTTATATTCCACCGCGCTATATTTATACGCTCGACCGTAGACGGGGTGTGTGGGGGTGGATCGCCCCCACGCTATCCCTTCCTCTCGTCCGTCTACGCTCGGCGTTTGCGCACATGTGTAGCGCGGGGTGTTTTTGCCTATTGTTCTATTGTTACATCGCTCTTTTGTTTAGAAAAACACCACGTTATATTTGTCGCCGTGGTATTTTTCGCCGTGGTATTTTACACTGTTCTTATATACTATTACAAACACACAAAACACTATCAAAATATCAATGTCTAAATCTAAACTCTACGTTACAGAACTAAGGGAGGGGTAACAAATACTTAGTAACTTAAAAGGTTTTATAAATCTTACGTCTATACAATGCCTTACTTTCTAAGTACTTATTTACTATGTACAAGTGTTTTCTTAGGTTGCTGTGCTCCTTAACATTTTCTTTATATCGTTCTTGAATTGATAAAGAAATGTTTCTTTGAGTACCCCGACTCAGACAAGGTTAGGTTAGAAGAGTTTTTTTTTCGGGTGTAGGAACCCCACGTCAACAATGCTCCGTTTCGTATCCATTGACCAACGTGAAACCTTGGACACTCAGCTCAAAACAATATGCCCAAGTATCGCTGGCTAAATCGTCATACGTTAAGAGCCTAAAGCGTCATTTAGACGGAGCAAGAACTCGGCATGCGAGTTTCACTAGACTGCGGTATTTGTTTGATCAACTGAATTCGTTGTACCTATAAAGTACGCAATGTAACGATACTCACGTGCGAGTTCTGGCATAGTCTAAATGAGGCTTAATTCAACGATTGGCTGACGACACTTTTTGCCATTTTCATAATAATAAAAAAAAGGTTTGCATTTTTTCGGTTGGTAAAATCATCAAAAAAGGCGGTGTTCGATCCCTGGATGTTGTCCCTAGGATTGGTAGGGTCTGTCAGACTCTTTTACTAAAAATTCATCTTGTACTTTTGGTTGCCACCCTATACATGCCCGGAACCCCGTCTATAATTATGCGGTTGCAGGCCGATTTTGCGGGTTGCAGTTTTATGATCTTTAGAACACCGTTGTGGTAAAAAAAAACAATACTTAGAAGTTAGGTACTGGTTCAAGGTTTATTGTAAAGATGAAAATTACTATTCTAATGTCTTTAATTTTACCGTCCCGAACAATTCATTCGTAAATTAACGACTGGAAGGTGGTACAATTATTTGGTATGTTTGTTAATACGATAGTTAATCTTACCCAACAACGCGTATCCACTTTCACGTAATTACTAGTTTTATCCAGTACGATTAAGCCGGGTTTACATCAAGTAAGTAGTGTCGTGAAACAACTTTACTGTTGACTGGTAGCTAATAGCAAAAGGATTCCTTAAAGCTGATTAAAACTAAACAGCTGTCAAACTCATGTTTGCTGCTGTTTTTATTAAGCCCACTGCCCCATTTTATGGCAATGGCCTCCCCCAGATTCTTCCAAGAACTGGCGCGTTACCACAAAAGAGCCCTAATTATGGTACGTAAACCAGATGGCCTACCATGATTTTTTTAAGCCAGAGTAGTTCCAATGTGAGAAAGAGACAGAGCTATCCAAGTCGTCTAGCGCCATCTCGTTCTTTCACTAGAACTACTCTGGCTTTAAGACGGCATGGTAGGCCACCTGGTCTTCTTGCTACCCGTTTCCGAGCTGTCGTCGCTGATCATTCTTTAGAGATTGCTTAACTGAAGTAGCAATAGGTAAACCACGCGACAGATACATCATCATCAGCCTATTAATGTTCCCACTGCTGGGACAAAGGCCTCCTCTCTGTCAGAGGGACTGGGCCATTATCCACCACGCGGATTCGGTGTGAATTGGTGAATGTCACAAGTCTTCGAATATTTGGTTCTAGGACATTCCCTCACGATGTTTTCCTTCACCGTTTTGAGAACAGTGTCGATGACATAAATTACACAAAGTAATGCGCCTGGCTGGGTTCGAAATCACGACCTACAACTCGAAAGTCGGGCCCGATACTTCGAGCAGTGGTGGCCCACCACCACTGCTCTAGACTCGTGACACATGGACGAATTATTTCAACACAAAAATTCAGACACAGAATTCGCGGAAACTGGCGGTAGTCTAAAATCTTAGCAGTGAGGCGTTCACTATTTCTCACTCGCTCTCTTAGTCTACCCGAACCGGCTACTCGAACGAGCGTTACATACCCGAGTTTGATGATTGAGTCTCCTTCAAAATCCACAAAATAAGTGTATACAGTGCGCCTAAAAAAAGTTTTCACTTACGTGAAGTGTTGAAGCAATCAATTTCGATACTTAACAGTAGCTTGTTAACCGATAATTTATCGCTTACACAATCGGTATTTAACTATATCCTGATGATTGCTTTATCATTGATACGACTGCATGAATATGTAATGCGTTGCTTAAAAGGTAGGTATGCTCTGTAAAAAGTGACCTTATACTTTTTGTATTAAAGCAATGCGCCTTAACAGAACTAGACAAACTTTGCTTTTATAACATTTATCGATTTAGTAAAACGTACGTAACGTACTAGCATGTTCATAATGAATATTTGAAGGTCAGAATTATTTCTGTTTTTTTTTTTTGCCATAGGTTTTTTTTTATAGATCATAAGTTAACAATCAAAATGTGTTTTTTTTAATACAAAACCCTTTGCCCCTGCACCCAAGTAATTATTTAAACTAAAAGAAAACTACACTGACACATTTTTGTCACGTATTGTTCAAAGTTCATCATCGTCTTCCTGCCCATTATTCCATTCTACTTGGGGTTTTCTTCTATTCTTCCCTGTCAGACGTCACTACATCATTTACTTATCTGCGATATCATTCCCATCCTTCTCCATCCTTCTTTCGTAATCCTCTTCCTCTCCAACCATCAAATTCATCAATCTCTTAGTCCCATCATCCCATCCATTCCATGTCCATACCAAGACAGATAACTCCTATTCAAAAGTTTATAGATTATAATTCATAGTTATGTGAAGTCAGACTTCCTTATCAGTCTAGACAGCTACCTATTAGTTAAACTAGATAAACAAATGAATCACTGCTTGCTGTTATAGATTACACTTATTTGATATAGCTGACAGTTGTATGTTTGAACGATATGATACCGTGAAACATAGTATGTTCAAGATATGAGCGCATGCAAATTTCAATCTTGATCGTGCTTAGGCTGGCCGCAATCTTCGACGTACACGGAATCGTTTGAGTAGACGAACTGCATCTGGCAGTCCGTCCAGTCAAGCAGTCGCCAGGCATACCTTGACGGCTCGAGTTGTCCATATATGTGGATCCTTGGCCACCTGTTCGAGCAGTCGGCCAGTAAAGGCGGCCTTAGAGATGTGCAAAACTACATACGTAGCCTTTTTTGTAGTTTTTTACGTAGCCTTTTTTTTAGTTATTTACGTAGTCTTTCGTAAAAAGTTTATATTATAAATCATGATTCGAAATGTGTTATAATTGTCTTTGATTTAGAGTTTAGCTTTAGACAATCGCATCATAGTTGAAAATAAACAAGTTTAGAAGAGATATCCTGCATAAATGAGTCTGTAGCACAAAGCTGTTAATTGTTGAAGCAATTCGTTTTCTGCATTCCTCAGTACCCCTGGTGTGAATCGTTCAGAAATGGTGAGATGTAATTTTTCAGTTAACCTAGTTCTGTGATTAGTTTTGCTCGATAACGATGCCACTTCAGTGAATGATTAAAACTACATTAGTAGGATAACGTTTATGTAGCGGAGCTAACATTACAATTCACTTCTATAAACTTCAAAGAAAATAAATGAATGAAACTCCTTTCATTTCTGCTGAACTTAATAACGGTATTTGAATTCTCAGGGTACATACAATTCTAAGGCTTAAAGTTGCTGTACGTTATGAAACTTGTATGAGAGATTTTTATTTACTTTTTGGCAGCAAAATCGAACTGTTTATTCATAGATGTTTTTCTTTGACACCTTTCTAGACCTACGAAAACTGGTGCAAACGAGGTGTAACAAAAATATTAGATGTATTATTTTCTTTTTATTCTGTGGTTGCGTCAGTGACGTCTTAGGCGTTCATCATCATCTTCCTGTTCTTATCCCATTTTACTTAAGGTCAGCGCAACACGTTTTTTTCTTCTATTCTCCCCTATCTGATGTCACAGTATCATTTACTCCTTTTTCTTTCATATTATTCCTTAGACAATCTATCCATCTTTTCTTTGGCCTTCCTCTTCCTTTCCATCTATCAACATTTATACTTATCACTCGCTTAGTCATGAGTGTCATCACTCCTCATCACATGTCCATACTAAGATTCCCTTTATTTTTTTCTGTAACAGGCGCCACTTGCAAACTTCCGCTTATAAACTCATTCCTTACTTTATCCGCTCTTGTCACTCCACACATCCATCTCAACATCCTCATCTCCGCTACGTGCAATCGTTTCTTATCCATCTTTTTCACAGCCCAGCATTCCGATCCATACAATAAGACAGGTCTAATCACGGATTTGTAAATTTTTCATCTTTAACTTGATGCCCCATCCCTGGGTCGCAAGTTGTTACGGTGACACACCGGATTTTAGGCGTTCATCAGTGGAAATATAAGAAAATAATGTTTATTCTTCAGGGTCATCTGCCTGGAGCAACAAAAGACCCTCTATGTGCCGGTGCCTCGCCTGCAGAAGGGGTTCCTCAACCGGCTTGAGCTGCCCGAAGGAGAGACTGGCCCGGCAGCCATCAGGAAGGCTGTCTCGCGTAACGGAATGGAGTCTTATGGAAAACCTATTGGTGTGTAAATGCATTGGAGACACTAATTGTGTTTGGATTTAAACCTTATACAACTTATACTTGCGGTCTTAATTGAGTTTTTAATTACAGGCAGTGTTTTAGAAAATTTTCTAGAAGTAAGGCATTTGAGTTTTAGAGAGCAACAAGTCGAGGTGGTGTATATCACCTTGCGACTTTTTGAGTGCCGCTTCTCTTAATCCCTTTTTTATGTAAAGGCCGATTACACGCATACGAGTTGAATGCAAGCTTGACTACATTGCGGTCCATTGCAAACAACTCTCATGCAATTTTTTGCATCGTCTAAATGAGGCTTAATAATTCAATAAAAATAAATTATTTATAACAATTCAGTTCATGAATGGGTAATACGCCTTATAGTTCAGATAAGCTAAACCAGCCGTTAGTGACTTTTTTAGAAATAATCAAATTAGTCCATGGAGTGGAAGGGACTATCATTCTCTTACTGACTGAATATTTACCTGTTCCATCAGTTGCAATTCATATTAATCGTTCACGTACCCATAAAAGCCTTCCAAGATTGTTCTACAATACTCAGCCTTGCATACAGACTTATTGTACTGACGTCATCAGTAAACAGGTGCGTAATATCGACTGGTCTTTTGTTCGTCACTGACCTCGCACCAGCAAAAAAATATCTGTTTATTAGATCTTTTATTGGAGAAGCATTGACTCTAGTATCCTTTAGTAATGCCCCATGCTTATTGGTCGACTATGTGTATTATAAGGTATATTTTGAAGCTATTCGTAAAAAATACTGATCAAATAACTGGCCGTTTTGTTCTGGTAAAATCATCAAATGAGTCCTCCCGCTCCGCGGAAATCCGCGGTGTTTCCTCAATAGCCCTTTACATACCAGGGCCCGTTTACCTTTTACATACCCCGCCAGATCGCTGACAGCTCTACGACGCGCGTGACAAAAGACGCCCCTCGACGCGGGCATGGTCCATGATCGGACGGCAAGTCACCGTCATTCGCCGTCCACAAGCCCTAAGAAAGATTTTACTCAAACTATTTTTCAAACATAGTTACCTGATTTGCGTATTGAAAATACTTGCCAAGCGTAGATATACATATATCAAATTAACTGTTTTATATCCTAAAACGAGGTAAAATTTATTTGAGGAGATAATTTCCTAATTACTCGTAGTAAAGTACACCATTTTAGAGTGTTTATAGGCTCTTAGTTATGTTTATATCTTGGATATTAGCCGAGCTGTTATAATTTTTGTCTTGCAATTTCGACAAAGTAATATCAGGGGCGCCGATGGGATGCACTTTAAGTCAGGGGCAAAAACTTCAGCCGAACGATGTTACTGTCAAGTTACTACGAAAGAAAAAAGGAAAAAACAGTGTTTTGCAGCATTGTTACATAAGCGTTCTAGAGTGTATTGATGGTTCTAGCTTTGAAACCATTGGCATCTTTCCAGAGGGTGAGAGTTCTCATGAATATGAACACCTTTTACTATGCGACAAACTTCGCGGAAAACGCAAATCTTTGTTAACCATCTAAACCAGAATGATGATAAAATCATCATCCATTTGTCTTATTATAAAATAACTAAAACATTTACTTTATAAAATACTAGCACTCCGCCCGCGACTTCGTCAGCGCGTGTTTCTAACTTCGAACTCGAAATATTAGTGTAGACAAACTGACTTTCCGATGTTCGCCCGCTAGGTTGATTTTTGAAATATAGATAATTACGCATCCTTTATTCGATTGGGAAACTGTTTATGCCAAGTTTTGAGTTTATCGAAGCAAGCAGTAAAATCCTTCCCTTAAAACTTAATCTCTCCGTTTCACCAATTTAGGGGGTGATTATTGAAAAATCCAAAAACACGTATTTGATTATTTTGATCTAACTTCTATAGACTGAGTTTCAAATTCATCGGTTAGCGCGTTATGATTTTCCCATACAAACTTTAACATCGTGTAGATTACCAACGGAGGGTAGTTTTAAAAAACTAATAAGGCACATCTTTTTAATTTACTTATACTCATATTCGTACCTAGTTTCAAGTTTATAATCCTAAGGGATAAGATTTTTCAAACAAACGTTTTCACCCCCTTAGAGGTGGATTTTCGCAAAATCCCATCTTAAATCGCACCTACATAATTAACGGCAACTACCACCCAAAAGTCAGCTTTCTACGTTTAGCGTTTAATATCCTTACCTTAAAACTTGAATACCCCTTTTCATCAACTTAGAGGGTGATTTTCGAAAAATCCAAAGACACGGGTTTAATTATTTTTGATCTAGTATTTAAATACTGATTTTCAAATTCATCGGCTCGCGCGTTATGATTTTCCCATACAAACTTTAACATCGTCTAGATCAGTGTTCCGCAAAGTGTGTGCCGCGGCACACTGGTGTACCGTGATCATTCGTTGGTGTGCCGTGGAAAAATAAGGTTATCTTATAAAATTATTTTTAGTAAGAAAAATTTAGACCGTCTATGCTCAATTAAAATAACTTTCTTAAATTTAAAGTTTAAGTTTGTTGATTAATAATAAAAGTTGATTAATATTACTTAAAAACTGTTTTTTAATTTGTGGTGTACCTCAATTTTTTTTCGTTTTCCTAGGTGTACCTTGAACACAAAAAGTTTGCGGAACACTGGTCTAGATTACCAATGGAGGGTAGTTTAAAAAAAATAATAGTGCCAATCCTTTTTATTTACTTATACTCATATTCCTACTAAGTTTCAAGTTTATAATCCCAAGGAATAAGATTTTTCATACAACAGTTTTCACCTCCTTAGAGGAGGACTTTCGCAAAATCCCGTCTTATTGCCCCCCTACATGGTAGACTGCAACTGCTGTCCAAAATTCAAGTTTGTGCGTTTAGCGGTTTCGGCTGTAGTCGAGTCTTAATAAAAAACCCTGTTCTTTTATATATACATATAGATGACATTACTTGACTGTTCATTGAATAATACTCAGTATATTTTATGTAGACAAGTAAATCCAACTAATATTATGATGCTCTTTCTCACTAATACTGCTGAAAACGGTTTTGGATAAAGAATAGTTTTATTCCGATTTAATCATCTCGCGGCATAATTTTCGCTAATATTATAAATGTGAGAACAAATTGTGATTATATTTGGCTCAAAAATAGAAACAACACTGTTCACACCCCGTTAATCCATGTTTATTGTCCCTTGGGATAATTTTCAAACACGCGGGCGAAGCTGCTGGCAATAACCAGTAATTCATGTTATGTAAATGCTAATCGCTATCTCTTTTTATCATCAGGCATAGAAGATTCCGTTTCGCTCGATCTGGTCGTCATGGGATCAGTCGCCGTGTCCAAGGAAGGATACCGCATCGGCAAAGGAAGAGGTAAGATTTGTTCTGTAGCAGAAATATTTTTACTTGATTATGACAAATATAAAAGAGGTATCCGTGTTTATCATATTTATTTGAAATCTGATATATTAATTTTATATTGTGTACTATTCATATTGATTTCTTTTATATTTATCTATTATATTTGAAGTTTCAATGTGTCAAGTATGCAGAGCAATATGTTTAACTAAATTCTAAGAAAAGAATTGACGGGTTCATATAATTTTGCTCAAAATCTATATTCTTAGATTCCAAAGCCATGTCAGAGGCCTGTAGATTCCGAGAAGCAGTTTAACCAACTCTGATACTAGAGGGCGCCACAACCACAATAGAAAAAAATAATAATAATAGTATATATTCCTATGTTACTTATATGTTTACAGACTATATCTTATATGTATTGTATAGGCTATGGCGACCTGGAGTTCGGTCTGATGATGCACATGAAAGCCATCAAGCCTAACACAGTGGTCGCCACTACTGTGCACGATTGCCAGGTAAAAAATATACTATGGAGAAGTTTATGAACTACAACATTTCAGTCCGGGAACTTTATTGATAAGCAAATGTTGATTTTGACTTGATTGGACAATCAAGTCAAGTTCATTCAGATATTCTTTTGAATATTATTGTAAAATCCATCAAATTGGTCAACAGCAAAATGTAAAACCATCTTATGCTTATACTTTACTATACTTCAGGTTAAAAAATATTTATTAATATATTAAGAATAATGGTCACTTAGGTACGAATAAAATACACCAGATTCGGCTTACAAATACAAGAACATACAGAGTTGTTTCACTATAAGTGACCTTAATGTCGAGTGTGCGAGTGTTCCACAATTTGACAGTTATAAACCGCCCGAATAACGCGTTCAACTTGCTTAACAATAACGTTGCCTGACTGAAATTCTAATACAGAATAGTGCTGTATAACCAAATCAAAAAGAAAAATGGATAAAAGCACTTGTTTTGGTAAACTTCTCCATAATTTGTAGTTGTGTGTGTGATGTAGTTATTTGCACAAAAGGCGTCGTATAAATTAAACATTTTTGAATTAGATCATTATTAACATGTAGTACATAAAAACGCCCTTCGTAGTGCGCACCCCTCCCCCCCTTTAATATATTATATTATTATATAGCATGGTATTCATAAAGACTAAAAATAGTTTACCACTGTTGCAGCAACATTGCGCTCCTGCTGGTTTTGGCACACCGATACCCTGCTAACCGCGCCCCCTTGCGCAGACGCAGTGACGGCTCATAATTGGCTATTTGACAGTAGCTATAAATTATAAATATTATTAGTCCGTCATTTAGAGTTTAAAAAAATAACGGACACGTATTTTTTCTTTTGTAAAATCAAGAATATTCACCAAAATATAACGCATCAAAACTCGAGAGGCTCGTGACGTCAGAATTCAATAAAAATTGTAAAATTGTACTAAATTGTGACGTATTGTCAATTTTGAAAGCGTCGTATCTCCCTCAATTTTGGTTTACGAAACAAAAGAAAAAATACGGGTCGAATATTTTTTGATAATCTAAGTGATGGACTAATTAGATTGTTTCAGTCAAATAGCCAATTAGCAAGATTGTAATGTGTTGCTCTAACATGTTTCAGTGAAACATTTATGTCTATGAATACGATGCGCTATACAAGATCATATTAATTTATTTAGCTAAACTCCACAGTGTCATGGGAATCAATATTAAAATATGATAAAAAAGTAGTATTATTTATGTAAAAAAAGTATATTTTTGAGTCTAATAATACTAACATCTGTACTTTTTATTTACGTACGTGTGAAAGAAATGAATTTGAAAATAAATTATTTCTTTAGATACTTCAAGAATGAACTAAGAAATACATTCTATCATGTTTATAGTACCCATAATATGTGTGGAGTTTTACAACGTAATTTTACTAACTTGTTTCTGATGTCATTTAATCTGCATTGTTCTGTTATAGGTGTTCGATACCCTGCCCGCCGATCTGTTCGGGCCGCATGATGTTCCCATCGACATCATTATCACACCAACTCAGGTACTTAGAAACTAATGAAGACGACAATATAAAATTCGAGGAAAAACCATTCAAAATTTTTGTTTATTCATTATACTGATAAAAAAAACTAACCGCCTTCTTCTGGTGGGTTTTGAAGACATTTACTTATTAAAAAAATAAGTTTGTTGGTTAAATTCGACCCAAATTCTTGTCAAATACGTGCACCAGAATTTTTTAATCCGTAGAACTGATAATAACATCGTCCAAGTACACAGTAAACGAAAATGCTCATAAAATAAACACTACTGAACCAAACTAAACGTATTTTTTATGGGACATAAAAACAGTCGATTTGAGAACCTCCTCCATTTTTGAAGTCGGTTAAAAATTAAGTCAAAAATCCTTCTGTTTTTTAACCGACTGTCAAGGAAGTGATATGTTTTTCACGCGGGTTTTGGCTGTATATTTTTAATAAAAAAACCTCTAGAAAGCTTGAGGTAGCCGAGTAATAATAATAAGAAATAAGTTTGTAACAAAAGTGAGTAAAAAACGTTAAAAGCACAAACAAATTACTTTTCCAAATAAGTACCAGGCTCACAGAACATTAACGCACGTGTATCTATCTTCCAGGTGATACAAACTCAACGCATGAGCCAGCGGCCAGTGGGCATTCTGTGGCATCTGCTGTCCAACCGCCGCATCGAACTCATGCCCATACTGGGACAGCTGCGTGAGATCGAGATGCTGTAAGTACCTTAGAGTGCTAAAGTTTCACTGTCATCTTCCTGCCCTTGACCCATTTTGATCACAATACATACATTAATAAATATTTATTTATTATGTGCTTAATTCTCCCATTTTATTGTGGCTCGGTACAATACATTTTTGTCTTCCAATCTCCCTTATCGGAAGTCGCATCATTCCTCACATAATCCAGCCATCTTTTTGGCCTGCCTATTTCCGTCCGTCCATCAACATTTGTACCTTTAATTGTCATTCTTATACAAGTTGTTAGTTGCCTAAAAATTATAGCTTTGAAAGGATTCATGCATCAAGAATGTTTTCTAATCCGTTATAAACAATACTGGCTATTGTAGCGTCTATGACGTTTCTCCTTTGAAATTCTCTATTGTGTAAAAGACGTTCAGCTTCTACTGCCTGATAATGAGCCATATCCGGTTGGAAAAATGGTCATAATTAACCTGACAAGTATACCTTCTCAATATAAGTTGTCTAATATTCGTACCTGCTCCTCAGAGCGGGTCGCGCGTGCACGCTGAAGGAGGTGGACACGGACGTGGAGGAGCGCGCGGCGCAGAGACCGCGCAGGCTGCGCAGGCGCACGCGCTCGCACAAGAGCCACAGTGAGGGAGAGGTAATTACTATTATAATGTAATTATTATTATAACTATTATAAAACCCTTTAAAATGTGGCGGTATTTAACACTACCAATCAATTGACATACCTTTATGAACAGAGCGAACGGCCCGTGTTCACTCACAGAAGGGAACCTTGTGTTTCAGCAGTGGCTCATATACTAGACTGGCGTCATAGAAACACACCATCAATATGCATCTTACTAATCGCTTGTATCTTTATCTAGGGCAACACGACAGAGGGTGAAGAAGGCAAGGGCGGCACTAAGGCTCGTCGTTCAGCGCGGCGACGCAACAGTCACAAGTCAGCCAGCAAGGACAAGGACGACAAGCCGAGACGTCCCAAACGACAGAGGCCGGACATCGACTTCTCTGTCAAGGTAAACTAAAACTGCTTTGATAAAGCCTAGTGAAACTAAGTACAAAGCTCCCGTTGCCGAACATCAAAAGAATCCGCCTCGACAACAAACGATACCGCCAGCGTCACAGCGTTCACTCGCTGGAAATGTTGTGATTTCATGTCGACTTGGTTGAATTAAATTCGCTGATATAAATTGACAAATGCTACCACTGTTTTTTTTTTTTTTTTTAATCCACATTACAATCAGTAAATTAAAAAAAAAATCGTTTTGTTCTCCGTCATCTGTCTGAAGATGCCAAGAACTCGACTCACTGCGTTCTGCGTCTGTGTTACCGAACGCATACAACTCGAATCTCTTCAAATTTTGATCCTCTCAAAATAAAAAAGGAAATAGGTATATGATATGACAGAATGATGAGATCATCGGATTCAAGTTGAAATGTTTGTATTTAAAAAAAAACTTGTCAAATATAATCTTAATTTTGTTGTTACAGATATCTAACATCAGTCCTAATACAAGAGTGCGCGATCTGAAGCAAGCGCTGTCTGAACGCGGAGTCAAGCCACAGATCATGGTCTGGAAGGTATATTGACTTATTTTACATACTTATATCTAATTTATTAAAAAACTTTACAATAAAAGTAATTATGCTGCCCTATATAAAAATAAAATTAATTTTTACATCTAAAAAAAAGGATAAAGGTCTTTAAAGTATTAATTTATTTTCAGGGATTCCGTGGCTTCTGTTATTTACATTTCTTCAAACCAAGTCCGCAAAAGGTGAGTTAAAATTTCAGACTATTCGGGTAACATTCATCTTCAATGATTTTCTTTACGTCTTATGAAAAACCTCTGAACGAATGAGATTATTCTTGTAGTTCTCTTTTAATCTTAGCTAATAAATTCGTCATAAATTTCATATTGTTCCAATTGATTAAGAATGATGGAATGAATACTTAAGAGGCGAAAGGAGTATGTAAGGATCGTAGCAGGTGGTACTCTGTAGTTTCTGCCTACCTCCATGGGAAGAAGGCGTGAGTTTATGTATGTATTTATGATTATGAATATTTGAAATGGTATAGGTACTTACGTAGGTGGTAGACACTGATGGCCATCCTATTATAAATCCTAGGTAGGAGGAAACCTATTAAGTAAATATAATATTTGATTGTCAGGGCGAGGGTGACTCCGGGTCGAGCGTGAGCATGGACAGCGTGCTGAGTGCGCTGGCGGAGATGTCGCTCGGAGGCAGCGGGGGCGCCGCGGGCGACGAGCGGGACGACAAGCCGCGCCTGCTGACTGTGGAGCCCGCGCCGCCCCGGGCCGCGCCCGCCATGGCCGAGGTACTGGGGAATTACTCTTATTTTATAGAGCACCTTCATCATGAAAGTTACTTTAGCTTAAAATTCCTATACCTCGGTTCGGTTTTGTTATATTTTGAACAAGCCACACTTTTTTGTCATCTGACAATATTGACACTATTTGCATTTCCAATGTTCGTTACTGTATACCAATTCATTCTTACAGTGCAGTGCCTGTGAGACACAGAATACTGAGAAGCAGATCCCATTTTGTTCTTTCCGGATGTACAAATCCCTTCCCTTTTGTTTAGAACAATTAATAACAAATATCATTCTCTTTCCAGGTTCATTAACTTCCCAAAGGCAAATGGACACCAACCTATATCTCACGATATTTTGTTAACGAATACCTTATAATTATTTCTAAAACACGCATATATCGTTGATCGCTTGGTTGCACACGGACTGACGGGTTCCCTGTCGCATTCCGACACTAATTTGTTTAACGTTAAGGTACATTTTTCCTTGCGCCGGCCCCAGTTAACTCTAGCGCGCGCTGTATACTGTATTTTTCTTGATAGTTGCATCCAACACTATGGAAAGTTTCACCGCAGTGTCTTCGTGGAGTGTATACTTTGCTTTCAAGCAGTGAGCTACAGAGGTGTCATTGCTTCGTCATGAGATCACTGTTTATATTTTCCTCTTGTTATTAATATTGTAATGGTCCAGTACGCAGCGCGTCCGCTGTAACCGAAGTAGAAGCGAGAAGGTTCGATTTTAGTTTGTGTCGATTGTTCGGACATGTGTTCGCTCGATGGTTTTTTGTTCTTGTTTGTATGGGCCGGCCTCTAGAGTGAGCTTACTTATACACTTAACGAAAATTATATCTTTATGAATGTTTTAGTTGTCTCTAGTCTATTGTTAGCATGTAATTGAACGTTGATTCTATAATTGTGTTATGGTTACACGTTTTTTCAATGCAGATACATTTTAAGCATTCTTCCATAATTATATTACGAGAAAAAGAAGCTATATTTTTAGTATATAGTATAGATTGAACTAAAACAAAAAAGTTTATATTTAATATTGTAAGGTGCTTGTAAGAACGGAGTCCCGAACTTTGTTTAGAAATTAGTTTGGAAGGATTTGATTAGTGTTAAGAGTATTTATTTTATTACGAATTTTGGGGCTCTGTTCTTTATCTAGTTGTATATTTGTGCCAACTCTGTTTGAATTGAATCCAACTTGTTATATAAAATTTGGCGTAATTTCTATTTCGATCTGTAGGCTGCACTTAGCAGCGTTTAAAAAACGTTTGTCTCGAAAATAATATAATCTCATGTCACATATCGAGTGGGCGGATGTTGGTATAAATATTTTGAACACTTTGTGGATGTCAAAGTTACTTTTTCAGTATTAGGTTATCTGTAATTTAAGACTTGAAAAGTAATATATTATTGACATAATAAGATATATTTAAACTATATTTCTATTAGAGTTAGCGAACTAGATGTTCGCGCAGCATTGGTCTCCATTAGCATAAAAGAAATGTATTTTATATAGAAAGAAGAACTTTATTGATGTATTTTTCGAAATTTTTAGTTATATCGGGTTGCATAATATATTTATAATAAAGCTTTGTCGAATACATTTACAGGCATTTCTCGTAACTGTTAGCGTCTGTACACTTGCGCACACAAGTGTTTGTGTGCTTTCGTTTTTATTGTTATTCCTCACTTTGCAAGTTTAAGCACTATAAAATACATATATATTTATGTATATAACTTGTTAACACATAACGCTATTTACTAGTTTATTTTGTAATTTTATAACGTTGGGTAGCAAGCATGGATGAGCGTTTTTTTTTGTTTTGTATTTTTTTTTTAATAAATTTATTAAACTCTTTATTTTTGGCTTTTTATTTTTAATTTGCTCCGCTTAAATAGTTTGTTCTTGTTATTACTGTGAAAGTTTATGGATCCAGGTAGCTAGATTCAAGATTATATGAATATTAAATTTTATTAAAAAATACGATTCTGCAGTCTGCCGCAACTGCAAACGGCAGCAGCAATGCCGCCCAGTCGTGATAACAGATTGCAGCGACACACTCGGATTCTTTGTTGTTGATAAAAACTGCGCAAGCCGGAAATTGTGTTACCTACAGAAGCGTTTTTCAATTGCGTTATGCTGAAAATACCTTCGAGCTGACACAATGCATCGCAATAACGTTCTTGTGACGTTACAAAGTTGCATCGTAGAAATCTGTGAATTCGAACAACCAATCTCGAAAACTTGGCACGAAGCAATTCACATCGCTATTCCTGTGCGTTGTGAAGCGCATCGCGTCGATTCTCAGTTTTGTGATCTGTCCCAGGTGCCTTTGTTATAGCAATTGTCGCAATTGACCGGCATTGCCGCTGTTGTCTGCAGTTGCGGTTGCCTGCGGAATGGTATGATAGACGTTTACATTCGAAAACTTAATGTTGTGATTGTATGTACTTTAAATATTTCGTCGCTTAGAAGTTGAGGGTAAATTAAATTCTATTTTTCTAGCCGATTTACTGTTTTATTGTTGATGAAATAATCCCCTAGGAAACTATGTTGAAATACAATATACGTTTTCTATGAATCGGAAACATAAGAGGTAAACATTATGCGACGAAGATGGAAACTTCAAAACGCAACCATAGTTAATGATCGATTTAACCTGTGGGTTGGTTCCAATCGTATAGCACAAGCCTTTGCCGAGCATTTTTTGTTTATCCAAAGTAAATTCAAACATCTAGCTAGTGGTAGTAAGATTCAGATTCCTATGTTTACAGATTTATACAGACCGACTCTTAGGGTCAGCGCCCAACGAACTGCAAAATGCTGGCGTATGGTCGAACATTATTTTAAAAAGACCCTTTGCGGCGTTGCAGAGCAGTAATGCTAAGATGGCAAGCGACATGAAGGAATGGAACGCTGTCGACATATTGGTCGTGCGCTGGCTGATTACTGGATGATTTTTTATTAAGCAATAGACGCGTTTGACCACTATCTCGCCTGATGGTAAGCGATGATGTTGTCGACGGTGAAGCGCGCTTCCCTAGAAGTAACCTATCCACTGGGTGCGGCTCACTTTAAACCTTTTTAGCTGTAAATGTTCCCATCTGTCCATAATAACACGTTATTATAACATAGTACACCTAATTAACAAGTTTAAAACACATTTTCCGTGTGATCGTATCACTGCATACAAATAAAGTGACATGTCCCGCTGTATCAGATGGTGCACGCGATATTAGCAATGTAATAAATAAAGCAAGGGACTAATATAGCTCATTTTGCGTTGCAAGATATTGATGAGCTGCCGTAATGATTCCTATTTTACTGTTATATTTTCTACGGTTTTGTACTGGCCAATCGCCTGAAGTGGTAAGTCTTTTCTTTAATGTTATTTTACACCAGGAATTTCGCCCGTATCGATTTAGCAGAGGTGAGCCACGCACAAATCCAGACTACTTGGCTTATACTAAGAAATCTCTAATGGAATAACCCAATAATACTGCCCAACATGCGATTCCAAACCCGGGACCTCAGGCTCGGCAGTCGTGCTCGCTACCACTAGACCAATAAAGCGATCATAATATATTTACAAACAACAAAAATGTCTACCTGCTATTCAGGGGGGGGGTTGGGGTCCGACTTCACATGTAGAATAATTTTATTGATAGAATTTAGCAAGCAATAAGAACAGTGTCGATAACAGTGTGACCACGTTAAAATTCTCGGCACTGCGCTCCACCTTACGTGTCGGCCCTAAGGCCTCTCTGCGCCTCGAATTTTGTGCCGAGCGGGGCGGTAGCGACAGTCGTGCGGCCAAGTTCTCGACCTCCCCTTTACGCATCGCTATTTTCGAGGAAATGGATCTGCCTTTTATTTTATGCATAAAATCGTGCCACTCCCTCCCCGCCACCGCCCCGCTTACCACAAAATTTGAGTCAGAAGCCTTACAGCAACATTCTTTTCCAAAGAAATATGTAGTGAACATGGACTCTCAAATGGAAGGCTGTGACGAAGAGAGCTTACTATTTGTGGATACATCGGGAGTGACGGTGGGTCGCTATAACGAGTCTTTTGCCTACATGACCGGAGATGTCAATTTCTTACAAGACGTCGGGGACGAGACCATGGTGAGTATCTTCTATATATATACTCGTAAAAATGTTATATTGGTTTGTGTACGCTTCAAAAACTCAAAAAGTTCTGCACCGATTGAGCTGAAATTTTAGCATGATATATAATCCGCATCAAGGGTTGTTTTTATCTATTTTTTGCATCAGTCACATATCCGCGACCGCATAAAAAAAAGGTTTTTTTGTGCCACAGCGAAGCGTGGCAGGGTACAGCTAGTTAAATATAATTTTAAGTTGTAAATTTATGCCTGCCGGCGTAGAAGGACTCTCATGACGTAACCTGACCGAGGAACGTGGGTGTAGAAACAATCTCATCACCTTTTCCTTTAATTTTAATATTCGACGTATAAAAGTGCCTCTTTGATGGCCATTAATTGAAATAAATTGGTTGGTTGGGCGTAAGGGCTGTTGAAGGATTACCGTGGATTTTAGTCAGTATAAGTCTGACAGTCTCGCCTTGGGTGGGAGGACTCATTTGATGATAATTTGTCGATCTGGATTTTTGCCAAGTACAAGTTGACTTCCAAACTTGAGGTTCATTCAAGCACAGATTCTACGCAATTTTTTATCATAGCGACACTCAGATCTGATATAATTTAATGAGCTATCTGACATTTCCCATCCCAAATCCCTTCCCATCGTAAAACTAAAAAATTGGTTGCCTGTAAAGTCGGTATACGGGCGAAAGTTTTACGTGACAACGACTTTGAGTGGTAAAATAATTTTAATGTGAATATACTTTTTATGTCTGTCTCTCTCGCTCTTAGGCGGGCTAACCATGCCCGAGTGGAAGGGACGCGTGCCTCTCACTCGCTCTCATTGTGAGCGCATAACGTGAGCGGAGCGTAACGCAGTTTCTTGAAGTGTCACCCGGCAAACCAATTTATAAGACGTTGTCACGTCAAAATAACGGCATGAATTTCCGAAATAAGAATTTTAATACTTTATAGAAGACCTACCTTTAGTCTGTTTAAACAACCCGAAATTATCAAAAAATATTTTCCAGGTTGAACTAATTTTGAAAAGGGAAGCAAGTGGAAAGTACGAGATCATTTTTTCGCACGAGATTTGTGACTTCTGCGGTGAGGTGGCGAAAGGGCCAGAGAGTGACTATTATCCGTATATGAAATACTTTGCAATTCCCGAGACTTGTCCTTTTGTAGCGGTATGTATAAACCAAGCGCCAGCGCGAGCACATCAACCTACCGCAATCTGTCAAAATTCTTCAATAGATTTTCAACCTTATCACAATAGTGAAAGGTTAATGTTCGATCGGTAAAATTTGATAGATTCGGGTAGGTTGACCTGCTGGCGTCTGCACCTCATTATTTTTGTTTCCTGAAAGATAGGAGATCTCGTAGTTGGTTTCCACTATCCACAATTTCACAAAGTAGGTACGGAAACAAAAGTGCTTTTCGTCTCCTTAATTTGAGATAAATTAAGGAGACGAAAAGCACTTAGTTTTTCTCTATTACATTTT
Source organism: Agrotis puta (assembly GCA_943136025.2). Taxonomy (NCBI): domain Eukaryota; kingdom Metazoa; phylum Arthropoda; class Insecta; order Lepidoptera; family Noctuidae; genus Agrotis; species Agrotis puta. Next base: position 7,401,794 of record OW964190.2, on the reverse strand, counting down.
AAGATATTTTGCCCCAGAATTAGATTAATCACAGAATCTTGATTGTCTGTTCCTAATAACTTGGCATTCTAAACAAAAAAATGTCCTAAATAATTCGGCACGGTTAGCGCAGTGGCTGAGCGATTGGACGGTTGCGCTGCGTGCCGCGGGTTCGATTCCCGCACGGAGCAAATATTTGTGTGATCTACAAGTAGTTGTTCCGGGTCTGGGCGTTTGTATATGTGACTTTGTATGTTTGTAAACGCACCCACGACAAAGGAGAAATTAAAAAAAAACCTAACTAAAAAAAACACTAGGTACTTACAAAAAAGGCCTTACCGACAAAGCGCGATCCGTTCTGGCGATACGATCTTATCGCACGCGATGTCTGTAACCTATGGACCCATAATTATGTGCTTTCTCACTGCCGGCGACAGATTGCAACGTGTTTAAGTCATCGCATGCGTTTACAGAGATCGCACGTCTTCAGATCGTATCGCCGGAACGGATCGCGCACTGTCAATAAAGGCCTTTTAGCAGAATTAGTTCTTATATATCTCTTCTACTACTTCCGTGATATATTAAAATACAGATTAACTTTTTATTTACTGATTTTCGTGAAAAAGCCTCAATAATCATAAAAACCTTTCTCACACAACATTAACTTCAGTTTTTTTTTTCACAGGACTCCTATCCTGTCAAAGATTTCTTCTTGGATACCGATGATTTTCCGCTAAACAGCAACACTGCAGGCAGATATCAAGCCTTTTTGACTCTTTATAAGAACCCCAAGAAAGATTGCAAGGTTAACAAAGAATTCATGTGCTGTCTAACTTTGAAGCTTCTTATTGAGCAGGACTAAAATTAATATAGGTAAAAAAATGCTCTGGTAAGATCTACGAGTGAGTAACATAAAAAGAAGTTGTTTTACGGAGTCTAAAAAAGTACTGGTTCATATTTTTCGAGAATTAAACTGTTCGATGTTTACCACAAAATGAAATGTTTATTACTTAATCCTTATTCCGTTGCCGGCGGCTTGGTTCGCGTCAACTCCAAAATTATCCCTCAGAAAAAATTATACCGGTGTGAACGATATTCTATGTGCTATTACAGGTTATAGCCTATTTCTGACGGACTCTGATCCAAACTAAGATCCGTTCTGTTCTGACGAGATTGTAGTGTGACTGAGTAACAAACATCCGTCCATCCAAACATCAACCGTAGTCTTACTACAAATAAGTTAAACATTTGTTGAAAACTTGTCAAAAAAAAAGTGCCAAGTCGAAACGGCATTTGACGGTGATATTTATATATTTTTTTAGCGTGGTAAAATCATCAAATGAGTCCTCGTACTGACTAAAATCCACTGTGTCCTTCACTAGCCCTTTACGTACCGGGGTCACGGTAATTCGTAAGACCCGCGACCCCGACAGGCTTTGGCCCTCTACAGGCCCCGTCACTATGCTGACACTCCGTCTCGCCCCGCAGCATGGCCTCCACCAATGCCGGGCGCGAGAGGTCTCGCCTGTCGCCTTCGTGAGGACACGGCGGTGCTCTGCCCAAGCGGGGCAGTCCCGCACTGTATGCTCCACCGTGTCCTCCGGACGATCCTCGCAGTGGTGACACCCAGGCGTTTCTTCCCTCCTTATCAGACTCAGGAACCTCCCGAAACTTCCGTGTCCGGTGAGGACCTGCGTCATGCGGTAGGTCAGGACGCCGTGACGCCTATCCAGCCACTCCTCAAAGAGGGGTCTTACCGCCGCGATTGCGGCGTGCCCGATTTGACGGTGATATAAGGGTCGTTTAGTACTTACACTTTTTTTAGTGTTATTTTTTTTTAGTAAGATGGCAAAACTGTCTAGTTTGATGATCTATCACGCTTTGAAGACAATTATCTTATTCTAAAATGAAACTCAATTCTTAATATTTATCTTAAAAGATATATTGTTGACCCAGGATTTAGGCATCTGGTTCATTTACATTCTCATCTTTACTGGACTCGTAAGAGACGGGGTCCCTTTTCTTACTTTTCACTTCAATATCACCTGAATCAGCTTTTGGTTTTTCTGTTTTAGCTTTATGTTTCTTAGACTTCTTCTTTTTAGGTTTTTCTGATTTTACCGTCGTTGTTTTTTCTGTTGTTGTTACTTTTTCTTCGTCAGCGTCTGAACCTGATTCTTCTGTAGCTTTATTCTCTTCTCCCTTTTTCTCCTTCGGTTTCTTCATTTTATCTTCGCTGTAATAAAGTAAATGATTATTATTATATCTTACGACTTTTACTGCATTTTAATATTAGGTTTAGTTGAAAAAATGTTGATGTATACTCAAGCTCTCTCAAGGCGCTTTTTTTTTCTTCGCTTTTTTCTTTTTTGTCATCGCTGTGAATTGTAAAATATAATAATTATACGATGTTCTTTTTTTAGAAATATTTAAACTTATTTTAATATAAAAACTGTATCTAACCTCTCTGATGATGACCCTTCACCATCAACACTGCAACCAGAGAATATTATGTTAAAATCTCGTTTGTTTTTAAAATTCATGAAAATAATAAACCTAATAATTTTATTCAAACCTTTCTGCAGCTTGCGGTTTCTCGTCTCTGAAAATATAAAAGATTTTTTTACATATAATTTATGTAAATATTATAAATTTGAAAAGTTAATTTCGTATTCACCTGTTGACATCAGTTTTAAGTTCGCCACTCTCGCTGAAAATTGATGATAAAAGAATTACATAATACTGTAAATCATATAAACTCTAAAGATGAAAATGAAGATACTTACTCCACATTGTCCCAAGACACCGACCATTCTTCGTGAGTTATACCTGATCGGAACACTCTTCTGCAATTCTCCCTGAAAACATATAACCAACATATTTAAGTTTTGAGTTTTAAAGCACGTAAAGCCTCTCTAGTCGCGGCTGCTCCTGCGGACGACCAGCATCCTGCGTGACTAGAAGCCGATTGGCGACCTCACCAGAGTTTGGAAAAAAGCTAGGCAAATACATTCTTCTTGTTATTTTTTACCAGTAAAGTTTTTAGATACACTTCGCCACTTCAACATTATTTCTACGGAATAGATGAATACGTGGATGCCGTCCAGTGGTCAACCTTTTCAGTCTCTTGAGGAGAGTCCTACTGTCTGGTCGTACCTACTGAAACCGCCCCGGTGTTTACACTTGAGTCGGATTATAGTGAGATCCAATACTACTTCCGCTGTCCCGAATGCTCTCTTGAAAGCCGGACCGCTTGACTCCCGGCCTTAAATATTACGACTCTCATCCCAAAAGGAAAGAGACGTGTAGTTACTCCTACCAGAGCTCCTACCTTACCTAACCTATTTATACGAGGCTTACCAATGATATACCTAAGGTTTCAAAATACTTACTCGACATCCTTATGAATAGCACAAGATATGAACTGACGGTTCCTATAGACTGAAGTATACAGGAAGGGTCCATGACAGCTGTGAGTTTTGGGGTCTATTTTGCAAGCTGAGATGACACCAATCACCCTCTCTTTGCCTTGGTATCGCACTATCAGGGGTCCACCATGATCGTTCTGAAAATTTGAAACAGTGTAGTTGTAACATGAAAGTACATCTTTGATAGACAATGTGTATTCAGAAGCTTAAAAGTCTGACAACAAGTCCTACAAATGTCATGTTAAGTCGTACTTGGGTTGTTGAGGTCAGATAGTTGAGTCAAGTAAAATATTGTTAAACTGTAAAATACTAGCCGCTTCTAGGCGAAAAAACCTTCTAAGGTCGGTATCTAGTTGGCAAGTTTATCAAGTTGGGTCACGTTGTCATGGTTCTTGGTGTTGGTGCGACATTACTTGTTTTCTTTTTACTAAACGATCTTAAAGTACGAACCTCACAGAAACCTCCTTGCATGGAAGATCTTCTCGCGGTGTAGTCGTCAGGGTCCTTCAAATGTCTTCCCAAGTCAACGTTCAAGCTATTCGTTGGTACTTCAACCTGAGTATGCCGTCTGGATTCTACATCTGTGCAATTGGCGTATTTTTTCTGTAAATAAAATAGATATCGATGAATTATGTTCCCACTACTAAGAGATAGGATGGGCGATAAACTACCGTTTAAAAAAGGTTTATTTTTCGAAAATTCAGTCTCTTCTAAAAATCTGTAATAAACAGGCCCAAAAAAAAAACTCAATAAATTGTTTCAACAAGGGAGAAATGCTGTCCTTGTCTCAGAAAGCAGTTATCTACTTCAAGGCAAAACACTGGCTAACTTATAAAATTGCGAAATTTTTCGTATAGACTCGCCTTAGTTTTAATGATATAATGTCATAAAAAAATCAAGTTTTGTTCTAGTCCTCGGTTCGATAAAGTTTACTTACCTCGCAAAGCTCGCTCAGTCTCTTCATCACATCCTTGGTGCAGATCATGTATTGAGTGATAATCTCCCTGAACCTCTGTGCCCATTTCTTAGCGCACTGTTCGTTGTCCATAATGCACACTTTGGCTTCTTGCAGGCATTTGCTGTTCTTAGGTATGTGCGTTCCTTGACGACGGTATACACCCTAAAGAAAATGAAACAACATCACATCTGCAAAGACTTATTACGCGGTATAACTTATAGTACCTACAGACACTTCATGATGTGGGTGTCAAATGGGTACCCCAATTACCTATTATATATTTTTCTTTTATTCATTTTTTCACTTATAAATTACATTTTTAAATATTTTTACAAAAAAGCAATAAAAAACATTTAAAAATATAAAAATAGCAGTCCACCAGCATCGGGAACAGGGTCCGGGCTGCCGGTGGTCTGGGCTCCTGAGAGAGGAACCTCCTAACAATACGCGCCGTGTCCAGAAGTACTGCCTTCTGAATCAGGCGCCTGATCCAGCTGCCAAGCGATAGCTTTCTCAGATGTTGTTCGAGGCTCTTGGCAATTAAGCCATATATTATATATACCCCAACTATCAAAGGGGTACCTGATTGATGAAACCCACTGCACATCAACATTTCACCAATTTATGCTTTAAGTCCCATGTTATAGAGGGCGAGCATATTGCTATCCGGCGCCAAATTCAGAAGCCGTGGAAAAACCGAATAACACTGCTGCCCGATAGGTCCTCATGCTCAACAGTGGGGCTTGCTAACACTAGATTGTACCGTTAAAACAAACGGTAAAACGAGGATTCAGGCGATGCGACTTGTGTCGAAAGAAACGCGCGTGTTATATATGGTACATAGCCCTTATGTAATTTAAAAAAAGCAATATGTTTAAAAAAATTGATTTCCGTACGATGTGTCAGTTGATGGTCATACTATGGAAATTAATATTAGATGGAAATAAAATACTAACTAAATTTCTAAATTATGTAATCTAGATTTAAAGTTTGAATTTTCTACTACACAGGATTTGTTTATTATTGCTTATTTTATATGTTATTTAGGTAAAATGTATGACAATCTGTCATTGGTTAATTATGGCGGTAGCCTTTTAAGAAGGGGTAAATTCTATGTTTAAAAAAATAGATGTACCCCCTTTTCCCATATTTGTGGCTATTACGCTGCAACTGTTCGAAGACTTAAGACGTGTCCTAAGTGGTGTCTTGTTTATTCTATGTGATATCGTAATGGAGAATCCAAGTGTGTGATGCTGAAAGTAATACTTTGTGTCTACATGTTCTACAATGAAAATGTAAGTAAATTGATATTTATCATAATGTGAATATTGCATTATTACTGATAATGTAAGTTTTAAAAAGTGTGTACTGATAAAGTATGTTGCCGTGGAGTTTCTTCTTCATTCTTCTCCACGAAGACTTTGCGAATGGAGGAAGCTTTTTTCTAACGTGGTAAAATCATCTTATGAGTCCTCCCACCCAGGGCAGAGCGGGAGGAACTGTCAGACTCGTACTGACTAAAATCCACGGTGTCCTTCAATAGCCCTTAACGTACCGAGGTCACGGTAATTCGTGAGTCCCGCGACCCCGAATGGAGGAAGCTTGGTAATAAATACCTAGTCTTGCCTCTGTGATTTTCTTTAAAAACCCATCCCAATACATAAGTCATTGAAGATACTTAACATATTGTAAATAAATAGCAGTAACCATCCTGATATCCAAAACTTGATAATAAACTAGATATTAATATAAATAAAACCAGAAATACACATCCTACTTTAACAGGCGCGTCTCAGTGGTTAGTATTATTATCTACTCTGTAACCGCTGTCTCAAAATTCCTTTTTTTTTAGCTTGGTAAAATCATGTAATGAGTCCTCCCACCCAGGGCAGAGTGGTGTCCTTCAATAGCCCTTTACGTTCCGGGTTCACGGTAATTCGTAAGTCCCGCGACCAGTCTCAAAATTCCTACGTGACGCTTGAGCGCATAGGACGTGACCAAGAGTTAAATCTTACCTGTAAATTAAAACCTTACCTCTCTGAAGTTATTTCCGCTTCCCCACCCGGCAATCCATCCCTTAGTTCCTGGCTTCTCCATATCCCTACTGATGTTGTTGTATTGTATGCAGCTCGCGGCGAATTCGCATCCCTTTTCTTGAACTCCGAGTTTGAAAGCTTTATCTACTTTAACGATAGCGATATCGTTTGATGACCATTTGATGCTGTCTTGGAAGTCGAATTTGTAGTCTAGAAAATTGTAAAAATATATGTAGAAGTTTGTTTTATGTTCTATCCAAGCAATCGTGCATAAATTGGTTAGAATGTTCCCAACTGCTGGTAGACAGGCCTCCTCGTTGTGAGAAGGATCGGGTTGTAATCCACCATGCGGAACCAATGCGGATTGGTAGATGTGATATGTCTTCGAATTTGTTGTCCTATGACGTCTCTTACCCGCAGTGGTAGACGCCCACGGCGTCGGACGTCGCAAGACGATCTCCGGCCACCGTAGGCGCGGGCATGCGGGCAGCGAGTAATGGGCGACTTGCTGTCCGACCATGGACCATGCCCGGGTCGACGGCGCGTTGTGTTCCACGCGCGCCTCAAAGATTGTCAGCATAGTGACGGGGCCTGTAGAGGGCCAAAGCCTGCCGGGGTCGCGGGACCAAGGGATTACCGTGACCCCGGTACGTAAAGGGATATTGAAGGACACCGTGGATTTTAGTCAGTACAAGTCTGACAGTCCCTCCCGCCCTGCCCTGGGTGGGAGGACTCATTTGATGATTTTACCACGATAAAAAAAAAGAAAAAAAAAAAAAAAAAATTACGTCTCTTATGCCTTTGTCAAACAGACAGGCGAGTCCGAAGCGATACCGAACCGATACGAGACGTCAGTCCGATAGTTCTGTCACGCTATCGGATCGCTTTCGCTTTTCTATGTGATTGGATTCATACAATTCCATACATTACAATTAAAAACGTCACGCTTTGCATTCGCCACGCCTGTCTGTTTGACAAAGGCTTTAATGTTTTCCTTCACCGTTTTGAAAGCATTGACAGTAATATACTTAAAAAAACATAAAGTAATACACCTAGTTAGGTTCGAACCCACGATCTAGAAGTCGTACTGCTCCTCCAAACAAGAAATTTATCATAACAAATGAAGATAGAAAAAAAACTTACTCTTAGGGATACATTTCCACACAACTTTACGGCGATGTTTGCAGACACACTCGTCGTTCTTATAATCGAAGCTGTCGACGAACTTGGTGGTCCCGGAGACGATGTAGAATCTGTCGGCATCTTCGACGCAAGCTGCTGATGTCAGCACGTAGTAGGGGTCTACGATGACCCCACCGCACAGCCAGCCGCGGTACTTATGAGCTTTAGCAGATTCTTTGGTCAGTTGGAGGTATACCTGTATCATGGAAACAGTTTCAAGTGGCTGAAGAATAAATATTTTATATAATAAACTAGCTGTACCCTGCCACGCTTCGCTGTGGCACATTGTGATTGAATGGTTGAGAAATGAGGAACAAAACAAATAATAAATAAATAAATATTCCACAACTATCACACAACGCCATCTAGTCCCAAGCTAAGCAGAGCTTGTGTTATGGGTACTAGACAACTGATAAACATACTTATATATTTTTAAATATATACATATTATAGATAAATTACACCCAAACACAGAACAAATGATCGTGCTCATCACACAAACATTTGTCCTGGGTGGGAATCGAACCCACGACCTCCGGCATAGCAGTCACTAACCACTAGACCAACAGGCCTGTTAAGAATACATTTCATATAAGTTTAATTTTCCTCGCTTCCGGTAGATGTCGCGGTCAATGGTACACAGCTGATCGTTAAAAAAAACAGTTTTTTCACGGTCGCTGATATGTGACTGATGCAAAAAATAGATAAAAACAATCCTTGATGCGGATTATATAACATGCTAAAATTTCAGCTCAATCGGTGCAGAACTTTTTGAGTTTTTGAAGCGTACACAAACCAACATAACATTTTTATATATATAGATTAGTCCACCAGTTGGATCATCAAAAATTATTTGTCACGATTTTTTCTTTGTTACCTAACCATTTGAATTTTCTCTGTATTTAATTATGTTTGTAGAACATCGGAAAACGCCATATAAAAGAAATTGCCCAGATACTTTTTTTTTTTTTACTTAACATCTTTTCTTTCGCTTCTGTGGGAGTGATTTCGTAAAATGCAGAAGTTAAATTCTGTTTTTTTTATTTAATGAGCGCGCGCGTTTGTCTAGGTTTATCTTTACGTTAACCAGCTTTTGACGAGGTCTATCTATGTATAAGTCTTGTTACAAAGTCGAAGTCGTGTTGCTAATTACCAAGGCTATTTTTTTTTTCAAATTCTTTCCTCGTTTCTATACTCACCATGTACGGCCTTTTCCCTTTTTCGGTTCTCTTACTGAACAGGATCCTCCTAGAGTCTACGGTGGTGGTGTTCTCATAGTTCCAGCCTTCATCAGCTATTTCTTCGACTTCATTCTGCGACGTGTTGTTGCCGTTCTTGGAATGGTGTTTAGAATGATGCGGCTTCTTAGTTGCGTCTGCATCTTTTTCTTTGTCTTTTTTTGATGAATGTGATAATACTGGACCTGGATCACAAAAATTAAGATCAAATATTAGAGATAAATCATTAAAATTTGGATTAATATTTAGAATTGGAATAATATTAATACTAAATTCTAAAATTTGGATTTACATTAAGATTAAATATAAAAATTTGAATTCACATTAAGATAAATATTAAAATTTGAATTAATTTGAGATAAATATCTGTATAAACATGAAGTATATTTACAAAAACTTACCTAATATTAGAAAAACCGTTGCCAGGAGCAAGCAGATATTCGTCATTTTCTGTCACGGGCCGATCCAAGAAGGATCGATAAAATTATTTGTTCAGAGTCAAAATTAGTTTGAGTATGTTAATTTTTTGGTCAATTTCCTAAAAGTAACGCTTTGTTGGAGCCAGTTAATTATACGTTATCCGGAAATCGTATAAAGTTACGTGCAATGTAATTATTTTTTCAAGTTAATTGGATAAGCAAATAAATTGGTTTCCTCTTCTGAGGAAACTGAATTCAATCATTGCTTTTTATTTATTTATTTAATGTTTAATTTGTTTTTACTGCTTTCAATCAAGCAAAACGTTATCAATCAAACACATTGAAGTATTCTAGGACCGATATAATGGAATGGCCGTCAACCACATCATCGCTTACCATCAGGCGAGATAGTGGACCAACGCAAACGTCTCGTTAAAAAAAAACATGACTTAATTAATAATTTAGCTATTTTAGGACACGGTTGTCAACCTACATATTATCTCCCTTTACAGAGAATTCCCTACTCTACTCTTTCATTCCCTTCTGCTCTCCATTCAAGTATCCAGAATTTTTAATGACTTATCCTGATTCAGTCAGTGTGGATCAATGTGGTATCGATTGCTTTTCAGTTGGATGGGTTTAGAGTCTAGACTAGAGATTGGTTTATGCGCTGGAAATAAAGTGCATTCAATAAACGCCCGATAAATGTCCGTAAATTTCGAATAAATGCCTTTTGCAAGTTAAGTTTGCTGCTTTTTTTTTACTAAACAAAGTTATTAGTTATTAATCTCCAGTGACCGGGCATTTATTTGGGCGTAAACTAATTTATGCCCAGTATTCCAAGTTTATGCTTATTTTATTCATAAAAGTTCTTGCCCTCCACCTATCTCTAGTCTGGACCCCTCAAAGACTCATGAGTTTATTAACAGAATTCCTCGTTGTTTCGGATTTGGCCATCAACACCTGGTTGTTTACTCTGTATTTAATTAAACTTCATTTATGATGCAGACCATTTAAATGATCCGTTAGCCTTTTAGCTTTCCCAAAGACAGCAAAAAAATGATACGTTCATGGTCAATAGGCATGATAACAGCGTCAATTACCTACTTGCTAGTCTAATTAGTCCGTCATATGTACAAAGTGTAACAGACTCTTATGCCCGATCTATCTCTATAACGACATTCATCAAAATCATTCAGCCATTATGCCGTGAAAACAGAACATACATTTATAATTTTAAATAGGGATTGCCTTGTTTTATACAACATGTAGAACAAAAAGAAGTACTTAATGATAAGTCATATTTTTTATTCATAATAGTTTAATAAGCTTTTCATTTTTCCATCGGTTGTACTTTCGAAGTCAATGCGACTTCAGAATCATGGTCGTTCACACTGACTTCATCTGTCACAATCACTATTGTAGAGGGAGATGTCGCAATTCTGTCATCTTCAACTGACACATCTTTCTTAGTATTTTTTTCTTGCTTCACTGTTCTATAAAAAAAGTAGTGCTTGTATTAATACTTATAATCAAATGAGTCGTCCCGCACTGGCTGAAGCGGAAGGAACTGAAAGATTTACTGACTAAAAGTCTGTCTTGTTTTTTCGTTTCCCCTTGGCGTTCCAGGTCCACAGCATTCTGCTTAAGGACTGCAAAAAAGGTCTTGTACTGGGAATGTCCTGTTGGAAGAGCCAATAACACTTCCCGACCTGGTAATCGAACCCAAAACTCCATGCTCAACAGCAACGATTACATCAAACATCGAGATAAGCGTTGTTTATAAATTTAACATCGCTGTGTCAGGGCTCCACATAGTGATTATTTTAGCCCAGAGTTCATAGGCATCCGGTACACATGGCCAGCCCTGCCCCACTTCAGCTTACATCATTAATCATGAACTTGTGCATTCTTCCCATTTTGACATATGGAACCCAAACTTGGTCTTTGACAAACATACAAAAGTCCAAACTTAAGGTTTGCTAACGTGCAATGGAGCGCAGTGTTTTAGGCGTTAAGCTTACTGGTGGCCTGCCATGGCATCTTAAAACGAGTAGTTCCAATGTGGGAACGAGATGGTGCTAGACGACTTGTATAGCTCCGTCTCTTTCCCACAGTAGAACTACTCTCGCTTTAACGCGTCATCGTAGGTCCCCAGATCATTTTCATTACACTGCGTTCCAAAACACATGATCGACGTTGCTAAAAAGTAAAATTAATATTTTTAATAATAATACGCATTAATGCATGTGTCGCGAATTTCAATGATTGATTTGAGCCAAGCAGCGGCGGTAAAACAACGAGCAACATTTAGTTAGATAATAAGTACGACACCCTGAGGTATTGGTTGTCAATATTTCGGGCCCATCTCTCGCAATGTCGGTCACACCAGTATCGACCGAAAAAGATATACAAGTGATAGCCGAGACCACGCTCAAAATACTATCCGTCTGATCCGTCGCATTCCTGATTTATAATAACATACCAAAAAGATCATAATTAAAGATAATGTCAAACGTAACTTACCCGAACGAACGTAACGACACATCTTTGTGCTTGGACCAATCAAAATATTCTTCAACTATTGAAGTCTTTGATGTCCTAAGCAAGTGTCTGCATGTAGACCTGTGAAAAAAAACTCTTCGAATATGAATAGACTTCTTTAAAAAAAAAACACATAAAAATGTAAAATAAAGCTTCTTTCGGAAGTCTGTGTTTGTTTGTTTTTTATTTCCTTAACTTTAGTGGGTACAGTCATAAGTTAGACTAAGTTGTATGATAGCGTCCGGGGTCGCGGGACTTTCCCATTACCGTGACCCCGGTACGTAAAGGGCTAGTGTAGGACACCGTGGATTTTATGGTAGTCAGTATAAGTCTGACAGTAGGGTGGGAGGACTCATTTGATGATTTTAACACGATAAAAAAAAAAAGTTGTATGATAGCGTAAACAATGCATAGATACGCGATACCAGCAATCGCCGATAATTTGCCGTCATTCATTGAAGAGCTCCCTCGATTTCTCCTGGATCCCGTCATCAGATCCTGACTTTACTTTACCCATACCCTTTCAAAAAAAAGAGATATTTCCAAGCGTCATCGAAAATCGGGGAACGTACTTATATGAAAAATCTGTAATTTATTAGCTGTAAGTCCTCTATGTATTTAAAAAAATATTAACAATAACCCACCCTTGGTCCTTATCAATGGCACAACTGATCAGGTTCCTGTATTTGTACACGCTGGTAAAAAGGAAGGGTCCATAGCATTTCTTGGAGATATCCCGCGTCAGGCAAGCAGACATCACTCCTATAACCATGGCGGTCGTGCCTTGTCCAGCGATCAGAGGACCTCCGTGGTCATTCTAAAAATAAAGATTTCATGAAGCAGTGTTGCGCGGTGGCCATTATACAGGGTGTAAGAGACATCGACGCACAAACGGATACCATGGGTTCGGGACATGATTCTGGACCCACCCGTGTTGGAATTTTTCGTTGGTTTTTTCCTAATTTTCTCATATTTTTTTTTTGAGTCTTTTATTACTTTAGACTATTCATAATCGTTATTCTTACTTAACCCAATGATATTATTCATAAAAAAGTAATTATTTCGGTTTAGTAATTATATTACTTTCACTAAAAGTAATATAATTAACAGTAAATAATACTAGAAAAGGGTGTTTTCTCAGCTGTTTATAAAAGTTCAAATAAGAGGTCATCGTATACCTAAATACTGTGTCCAGTACCGCAGTACCAATATTTAAAAAAAAAAACAAATATTATAAATGGAAAAATTAGAAAGAAACCGACGAAAAATGCCAACACGCCGGGACGGACGCCCCCGTCCAGAATCATGTCCTGGACCCATGGTAACCGTTTGTGCGTCGATGTCTCTTACACTCTGTATATAGGCCTTAACTTACGAATAGTAAGTCGAAAGAGTGAAACTCTCTGCCTGCGTTTGTGTTTTCGGACGCATACAACCCTTATCTCTTCAAAGTTAGAGTGAACAGGCTTTTGTGTAAGCTCGCTCCATCGTCGATACGACGATAGGTCTCTGCAACCCCTGAACTAGACTAAAGTCAACTAGACTAAAGGCAATCTCATCTTACATTAAAAAAAAAACGTCAGGGTTGAACTTCACAACCACACGAAGACGCGGGCAGTATTTAAAGTATTGAAAATAAATAGTAACCGCGCGGAGAAGTACGGTCTGGCAGTGTACGTGTTAGGCATCAACGAATCTCATACAAGCCAATGCGAAGTGCGATACGCTCCACCGCTCATCCGCGAATCTGGATTATCGATTAACTTCAGCTATAAGAGAAAGATAATTCAAGGGATAATCCGACTAAATGTTTTACCAGTCTAGAAATAATTTAGAAATACCTCACAGAATCCGCCTGAAGGTACATTACTCTTTCTTCTGGCATCGTGCAAGTGACGGGAGGTGTGAACTTTCAACTCTCCCGGCACTGGCATCATCCTTCTGAGCCTGGTTTCATCTTTTTCAACTGGAGAATCAAGAGGCTTTGGTGTTTTTGGTCGCTGGCGAAATGCTGCAGGTACATCCTCATCATTATCAGTATAATCGTCACCATCGCTGTATTCCAATTCCTTGCAGTTGATGTCACGATCCTATAAATTGTGCCATAGCTTTAAAAAAGCGTATGCGTCGTTTTTTGGACCAATAGGTCAAAAGTGATGAAACCTCTGCCAAATGAAAGCTGCGTTTCTTATTATGGCAGCTAAGTCTAATTCGAGCGCCTGATTATGCTTTGGCAATACCTTTTTGTTTTTTTTTTCGTTTACTTCGGTTTAGGTATAGTCAGGCTAAACTAAGTTGCACTTCTTCCGAAATTAACTTTAATTGCATAATTTTAATATGTAAATTCGTATGATATGCCCAGTGCCCCGTTACGTGCATTCCTCTCTTTCATTATCCATGCTCTTGGACATTAATTACGCACAACCAAGATCTATCTTTGCATTCTTTGGATGTCACATCTTTTTTTCAACTAACATCACCACACGTTCCACCACTTTCATTATACCCCCTGAAGATCAAAAATACTGACCGCACAAACACCGCTCATGGTCTCATCATCAGAGACATCTTTGGTGCAGACCATGTTATCATTTATCACGTGGTGGTAGCGAGGCTCCCACCGCTTCCTGCAGTTCTTACGAGAGATCAGCTGAACCTCTGATTCCAATAGAACAGGAGAATTCACTTGCTGTCTTGCCTGTAATTATGACTAAGGATATCAAAGGCCCTAACACTAATTCAACGTACTTGACCATACTTCTTACTTGAACGTAGATAGGTATTGTATGAAAAATGAAAAAGTTCTGTAGATAAAGCAGAACAGCTCATCTTTATATATTATTTTGTCTCGTATGCCTATGACGTACATAGTCATCAGTCTCTGCCCTATGCAATTACGGCCCTTTCACGACTTTGGTCTAACCGGCGAGCGGTGTGGCGGGCGGCGCGAATAAGACATTAATTACTTTGTAATTGCGCGAATTCGCCACTGCCAGCGTCTCGTGGCATGTTTCAAACATTTCTATACATTTGATCTTACCGTTCACAGCGGCAAAGTCGCCGTGAACTGGAGTAACTTGTGTTACTGTCGCAAATACCGACAGCGACATTATAATACAGCGATACGGTACTTGTGCTCACATTACGACACTATCATTAGAACTTGGAGCGGGATTTCAAGATTTGTGTGACAGTAATACAGTTTGTGGGATATTTCACTTTCTGATAAAGCATAATTCCTTATTAAATGTTGAAAATAGCACTTACAGACTCTTCCTGAAATAACTGAAAATAAAAAAAGTAAAAAAATAAATATTGACAGTATTCAAAATGGGAATTCCTTTCAAATTGAAATTATATAACGCAAGAAAAGGAAGCCCATTTTTTATAATTATATTTATAATGCTGTTACGTTGTTTTTTTGTACCTGGCTGTTTACCTGACAACATATAGCGAGTCCATTACGGAGTTTCTTAGGTTATCACTTTTTCACAACGATTCACTTTTCTAATTAACTTTTTAAACAGTTTTACAATATTAATTAAATCAAAACAAAAGTTTACTTGTTTACTTTTCACTTGACATTACATCAGACGTCAATTATGACAGTTCAAGGCGCCATCTGGCGATTCGCCGATTAACGATTATAAAATAATCGATATTTTTAACTAATAGTTTGCAAATCACAGAAAATATAAAATACCTGATTTAGCAAACCTAAATAATTATAAGATCACGGAAATAAAAAATATTAATAAAATGAAATACCCGTAAACGGAAGTGATTTAGTTTTTTCAATATGGACTTTTTTCTCGAACATTCTAAGGCCGCGAAACATTTATTATCTGTGAAGTTTTTGCGTGAATTGTCTGTGACAGAATGTTGTCACAGAAAAATGTCAATTTTGCCTAATTAATATTCAGGGGTAATTGTTATTGTTAATTACGAGGAATTATAAATTGGACAACGGAATTGTATGGATTTAATTAAATGAAATGGCTTTAGGCTTAATACGTGACGTTGGACAGTTTTTTGTGAGTTTGGTGTATTTTTGAGGAATTGAGTGTTTTCCTTGGAGTGTTTGTAATTGGTAACCAAGAGAGATTCTCCCTGGACTTGGGTAAAGTGAATTTCTTGGGCACCCGAATTCTGCCTTGATTTCCGGCCGACGCGCCAGTGATGGTTAGTCGTCACATTCTGCCCGAGCCGGCTTCCAGTCACCATCAAACTTATTTACTTTTTGGCGAAGGTGAGTTCTTTTATTGTAACGGTGTCTGAGGTTGTTCGGTGAGCTCTTCCCCGGTTGTTGAGAGAATATAGTCGTAACTCGTGAAAACTTATTGCAGGATTCTTAATTGCGCCAGGAATGCGCAATTAACGGATTTGTTGTTCGGGATTCCTGTTCTGACCAGCGACCAGGATCGGAGCGTTCCGCTTCAGCCGCCGTTGATGTGTCTTCCTTCAGAGTGAACTGTGAGTATTAAACATCGCTATTTACTGAAGATAGGCCGTAGGTGTTTTCTCGGTGTCTACCACAGTGTTAATTTATAGGTTATTCGTGGACCCCGTGGTGACGTGGCGGATGCCACGCTGGAGCGGTATTTGAATGGAGAACCTGATGTCCATTACATGCTCAGGCTACTTGATTTCCCCGCTCGGTCCCGTTAAGGAAAGCAATTTGGTTCCACGTATATTATTGGGTCTCCGTATGGCAAATTACAGGAAGGCAGCTTGAGAAGCTCGTCCCGCCGCCAGGATCC
This sequence comes from Agrotis puta, assembly GCA_943136025.2. NCBI lineage: Eukaryota > Metazoa > Arthropoda > Insecta > Lepidoptera > Noctuidae > Agrotis > Agrotis puta. The sequence continues at coordinate 7,385,250 of OW964190.2, read as the reverse complement.
AGCAGGCCGTTGGGGCCTGGACGCGGGACCCGTTGCTCGGGCTCGCCTGAAGCCACCTGCGGAGCCAGCGGCACAGCGAGCGGCACGGTTGCGAAGCCCGCAGGCGGTCGCGCCGTGCGAGACGGTTTTTTTTTTTTTTTAACTCCTTTTTTTTTTTACTCCTTATTTTTTTTATATTTTAATCCGGCTCCCGTTGTAAACCGGAGCCTGTAAACCGGTCTATATTATACCGGGTCTGGATGTCGGTGTTCCACCGATTTTCAAATTGAGGATCTTGGGCTAGTTCTTCATTCACCCGGATGTAGGGTGAACATCTTCAGCTTCAGGATCCGGGACTCTCCCAGTCCCTGGCGCCCATTTGTTAATTTTAATTTGAATTTAAATGGAACGTTCTAGTTTGGATATAATTTAACTTTTAACTTTTTCTCGGAACAGTACTCGGCAGGTTTATCTCCAACTCCCCACGCCCATAGCTCTTTCCGTTAAAGTATAAACTGGCTAGCCACCTTTAGTTAAAACTAAGATCTTAATTTAATTTTCTCGACCTACTTGTCATAACTACTAAACAATAAATGTCACATCAAATTTATTATGTATAATAATAAACCAGTTTTTATATAATTTGTTGTTTCCTTATAGTTGTTTCCCCAACCGAGAGGGAGAAAATATACTGTGTAACAGTGGCGCCCAACGTGTGTATTAGTTGGAGATAGAGGTTACGTCTCTTGCTGTACCTTACAAACCGGAGTACTGTTTCTGGAACCTTCCATTTATTTTAATTTTAAGGAAAAACCGTCTTGCAGAATCCTTTGCCTGTTTATGTTTGTGCTGTTTTATACAACTTTACATTTTACAATTATTTACTTTTTTATTTTTTTTACTGCTTGCTGCGATATACAATTCAATTTTTTTATCTGTGCCCCAATATATTGTACCAAGACTTTTGTCTTTAAAAAAATTAATAAATAAGAACCCTAATATTGTGTTATCTATAAGACTGCTATTAATGTAACTGTTTATTATAGTTAATGTTTACACTTTGCTGGAATTTGTAAATTGTGACGGCCAGTTTTATCTTAGATTCAGTTTTTTTTTAAATTTCAAATATGGAACGCCCTATTAAATTTAATTTACTTCGGAAAGATGAACTCATGTATGAAGTACTGATCCGGGACGCTAAACCTGCCTCAACCGTAGAGGAATTACGTACCCAAATTAGGGACCTCAGTAAATTGGTTAGTTCCGATGAAATCGTGGAAACGGATAGAGATCCAGAGTCAGAATTAAAGATAATTAAGGCCAAATTGCCTGAAATTGGTGAAGTTCTGGATAAGTACCCCAGCAATTTTAAAAAATTTAACCGCGCCAGGGCTTTGGCTTTCCATCTATTTCATCGTTTGGGTAGGATATCTTCTCCAACTGAGCTTGAAGCCGATTACGCAGCCGTTGATAAGCGACTTAGCAGTTTCTTAGCAAGAATTGATTCGGTCAACGCGAGCTTCCACCAATCTTTTACTTCCGCTGAGGAGGCACCGGAGGTAGTGTCTAATTTGCAGACGAAGGACGTCATCATTTCCTGCAAAAAGGACACTGTAAAAAGCCTAGGTGTTAAATTTAACGGGACAGGTTGCGTGAAAGCGTTCATTGAGCGTCTAGAGGAGCTCTGCGAGGCCAGAGGTATCGACGAGTCTTCTCTACATCAATCAGCTCTGGACATTTTCTCAGATGGAGCCTTGTTGTGGTACCGTGGAATTAAAGCGTTGGTTGGTGATTGGCCGGAACTGAAAAAGCAGTTACTTGCAGATTTCGCTCCACCTGATTACGACATGCGTCTCATGTCGGAAATCTCAAACAGAACACAGGGGTCGACGGAGCAGTCTTGTATCTTTATAGCAGTCATGGAGAACATGTTCAACAGGCTTTCTTATAGGGTTCCAGAGCACGATCGGTTGGCACGGATTAAGTACAATTTGAGACCAGAATACACTTCGGGGTTGTGTTTATTCACCATCAATACGCTCCGCGAGTTGAAGGAGAAGTGCAGGCAACTGGAGTCGGGCTTTCACAGCAAGGCTCAGTTCCATGAGCCGCCCAAACCGACGTCTTCCTTCGTCGCAGCAGACTTAGCCTACCAAGCTCCGAAGGGTTCAAGGGTTGAAGCCGTGCAAACAGATTCGGGTTCGTTGTTTTGTGTTCGTTGTAGGGTTAAGGGGCACTCGTTATCGAATTGTACTTCAAAGGAAATCGTTTGTTACCGTTGCGGCAAGAAGGGCGTACGTGCACCATCGTGCCCTACGTGCAATAAAAAGCAGAAGGAGGTTCAGTCCTGTCCAACCTGCATTTCAAAAAACTAAATGTCCGGAACTACAGTCAAAATTTTGATAAGTCCGATTGGGACAATCATTTAAAATTTTTAAAATTATTTTTTAGTACATTAAGGGTGAATACAGTACATTATAAGACTTCGGACGATAGTCGTCCACATTTAACTATATCTATATACGATGAACAGTATTACGGATTACTCGACTCGGGTTCTTGCATTTCGGTGTTGGGTTCCGATGTTGGTCAGCACTTTATAAGGGCTGGTGCAACTGTGCACGCCGATAAACAGTTGGGCAGCATAGTAACTGCCAATGATTCGCGAGCATCCGTGGAGGGTTATTTATTTTTACCAGTATCTCTCATGGGAGTAACTAAGGTGATTAAATTTTATATTATTCCAGATATTACCACACCGTTAATTTTAGGTGTTGATTTTTGGAAGGCCTTTAATTTGGCACCAAAAATTTTTAATACTTTACCATTTCAATATTTTAAACGTAAAAGAGGTCATTCTTGCGTCTCGGAGGTTAGGCATCTACAGCCGTTTGATGAGTTAACACCGGATCAAAAGATTGAAGCGGAGTTAATAATTAAAGATTTTGAAAAGGTCTCCTTTGAGGTAAAAGGATTAGGTCGTACCCATCTGCTGCGCCATAAAATAGACACGGGAGATGTTCCTCCTATTAAACAGCGTTATTACCCTTTGTCGCCTGAACGCCTCAAGGAACTCAACCGTCAGCTGGATGAGATGTTAGAGATGGGAGTGGTGGAACCTAGCAACAGCGCGTGGAATAATCCGGTTCTGTTGGCTCCAAAACAAAACGGAGAATGGAGATTTTGCTTGGACAGCCGAAAACTGAATGCGGTCAGTAAGCATGACGCGTATCCACTACCCTACATCTCTCGCATCTTAGACCAGTTGCGTGACGCGCGTTATCTTTCGTCCATTGACCTAAAATCGGCCTTTTGGCAAATAGAACTGGACTCTGTTTCGTCCAAAGAAAAAACCGCGTTCACAGTCCCCGGTCGAGGTTTGTTCCAGTTTAAAGTTATGTGCTTTGGGTTGACTGGAGCCCCAGCCACCCAACAGCGATTAATGGACAGACTTTTCGGTCCGGAGTTCGAAAATAAGGTCTTCGTATATTTGGATGACTTAATTATTTGCTCATCAACCTTCGAGGAGCACACTTCGCTTCTAAAACGGGTTTTAGACAAGTTAACGCAGGCTAATTTGACAATTAATTTACCTAAGTGCTGTTTCTTTCGACGCGAACTTAAATATCTAGGCTACATAGTAGACGAGCGAGGCTTACACACTGATCCGTCGAAAATTCAGTCAATTGTCGATTTTCCAACTCCTACAACACGTAAGCAAGTGAAAATGTTTCTTGGAACGGCCTCATATTATAGACGTTTTATTAAAAACTTTAGCTCCATAGCGGCCCCTTTGAATGCGCTAACAAGTACTAGCAAAAAGGCGCCTCCTTTCAAGTGGACGGCTGAGACCGAATCCGCGTTCTCAACCTTGAAAGAGGCATTGGTGTCAGCTCCAGTATTAGCTTGCCCAGATTTCTCTCAACCTTTTGAGATTCATTGTGACGCATCCAGTTTTGGGATAGCGGGCACTCTGACTCAGGTTGTTAATGGGGAGGAGCACCCAATCGCCTACTGCAGTCGTTCGCTTAATCCGGCGGAACGCAATTATTCAGCGACGGAGCGTGAGGCACTAGCGGTGGTCTTCGCCGTAGAACACTTTCGTCCTTACGTTGAAGGCGGTCCTGAATTTAAAGTGGTAACCGACCACTCAAGTTTAAAATGGTTCTTTAATTTAACCAATCCATCTGGGCGGTTGGCCCGTTGGGGTTGTCGGTTATCACCTTACAATTTTACCATTGAGCACCGCAAAGGTAAGGACAATGTGGTTCCAGATGCCTTATCGCGTGGCGTTCCGGTGCTGGAAATTAAAGCGTCCGACACTGACACTTGGTTTAAGGGGGTGTGGGATAAATGCGTCAGTACACCTAGGTCGTGCCCTAACTATATTATTAAAGGGGATAAACTTTACCGCTATTCTAAAAATAAATTCGGTGTAGCTAGCGACAATGATTGGAAGCAGGTAGTACCGGAGAGCAATCGTGAAGAACTGCTTAGGAGTCACCACAGTGGCGAATTAGCACCACACTTTGGAGTGTTTAAAACTTATAAAAGACTCGCTCTCCGATACTACTGGCCAAACATGTACAAAGATGTGGTTAGCTACGTCGGTAAATGTGATAAATGCGCAGCATACAAACACTCACAACAGCCTCCTTCCGGTCTCTTAGGCGATGCGAAAGACTGTTCCAAACCTTTCGAAACTATAAGCATCGACTTAGTAGGTCCGTTACCACGGTCAAGAGCGGGATTCACGTATCTGTTTGTTGTCGTGTGCTGTTTCACGAAGTATTGTCTGCTGTTTCCTTTACGTAGAGCTGTTGGTAAGGCTATAGCACAGAAACTAGAAGACGGCGTTTTCCTGGTACACGGTATACCCCGTACGGTGATAGCAGACAACGGGACGCAATTCACGGGCAACGAGATTCGCTCACTACTACAGAGGTACAAAATACCTCAAGTTCACTTCACACCTCGTTATTGCCCAAGCGTGAACACCGTAGAACGCTATAACCGTACCATAATGACCGCGGTATCAATACTCGTGGAGGATGATCATCGATCTTGGGACGTAAACATTTCCAAGATCCAATTTGCTATGAACACCTCCACGAATGAAGTTACTCGTTTCACCCCGTTCTTTCTAGTGCATGGCAGAGAAGCAGTTAGTAGTGGTGATGTCTTCGGCAATGATACCGTTGGACAGCTCACTCTAGCTTGCTCTTCGCGCAGTTCATATGCAGACCAGCTAGGAACGTTACGTGGTATCTGCGATAAAGTAAAGGAAGCGCTCATAAAATCACATACTCGTAGTGCTCGTTATTATAATAAAAGTAGGAGGCAGGCGGAGTTTGAGGTAGGCGACACTGTGTGGAAGAAAACTTATCCCCAGAGTGACGCTTCCAAATTCTTTATGGCCAAATTAGCACCTAAGTACGAAAAATGTATTATTAGGAAAAAACTTTCACCCTTAGTGTATGAATTGGAAGGCTGTAGTTCCGGCAAAAATCTGGGCACATGGCATATTAAGGATATGAAACCACCATGTGGCCATGATTAATTCTTTTTTTTTAAATTTAATTTCTATTTAAAATAAACATTTTAATTTTTGCATGTCGTAGTTGGTCGCAGTAACCATTGAGGGCTGTATATGCCTTGAGGTTGCTGATTTTTATTTTAGCTTTGTGGGATTTTATTTCCACGGCGCTATATTACAGTTGGACTTACGTATTTTCCACTGTTTTTACGGTTTGTAGTGGTACACAGGTTTCTACTGTGTCCACGTTTGTTAACCATATTTGGGAGTGGTTGTTGCATGTTTAACAACCCTGTTGGGAGTCTAAAACTCCGGATTGCTGGTAAGGCAGCAAAATGATAGTCCTGAGATTGGAGGCCATAATGGCGGGCGTGTAGGCTGCATTGATGGAATACGTTTAAGATGGTATTTTTTTTAATTAGGGGCGAAAACCGTTACTTTCCATTTTGGGAAGACGGTTAGCCAATTTTCATTCGTTTGTAGAATTTAATTTTTTCCAGTTTTATTTGGGTACCAGCCAGCATTACTGTTGGTAGTCTATTGGTTTAAGATGTGAATGGTGGTGTACGATAGAATAGGTAGGTCTGTCTTACATAGATGTAGTAAGTCAGACTGGGATAGTTCGTCGGGAGTTATTTTCAAAATTTTGTTTAATCCCTTTGGAGCTTGTCTTTTACATGTTCGTAAATGGATTAGACTCGCTCCAGGAGAAATTTTTGTAAACAATCGTACACCAGCTTCCATAACATCTTTTTCTCTTCGGTTCGTTCTCCATTCCTCGTTTCAGGCTTGGACGTTGTGGATTTTTGTAGGCGTGTTAGGTCCTTTGGAGTCTGCTTCAACGCTGGGGGGCCAGCGTCGAGATTTGCCCTAGTGGGTCAAATCTCTGGTGGTTGGGGAGGTACTGTTACGTTGTTTTTTTGTACCTGGCTGTTTACCTGACAACATATAGCGAGTCCATTACGGAGTTTCTTAGGTTATCACTTTTTCACAACGATTCACTTTTCTAATTAACTTTTTAAACAGTTTTACAATATTAATTAAATCAAAACAAAAGTTTACTTGTTTACTTTTCACTTGACATTACATCAGACGTCAATTATGACAGTTCAAGGCGCCATCTGGCGATTCGCCGATTAACGATTATAAAATAATCGATATTTTTAACTAATAGTTTGCAAATCACAGAAAATATAAAATACCTGATTTAGCAAACCTAAATAATTATAAGATCACGGAAATAAAAAATATTAATAAAATGAAATACCCGTAAACGGAAGTGATTTAGTTTTTTCAATATGGACTTTTTTCTCGAACATTCTAAGGCCGCGAAACATTTATTATCTGTGAAGTTTTTGCGTGAATTGTCTGTGACAGAATGTTGTCACAGAAAAATGTCAATTTTGCCTAATTAATATTCAGGGGTAATTGTTATTGTTAATTACGAGGAATTATAAATTGGACAACGGAATTGTATGGATTTAATTAAATGAAATGGCTTTAGGCTTAATACGTGACGTTGGACAGTTTTTTGTGAGTTTGGTGTATTTTTGAGGAATTGAGTGTTTTCCTTGGAGTGTTTGTAATTGGTAACCAAGAGAGATTCTCCCTGGACTTGGGTAAAGTGAATTTCTTGGGCACCCGAATTCTGCCTTGATTTCCGGCCGACGCGCCAGTGATGGTTAGTCGTCACATTCTGCCCGAGCCGGCTTCCAGTCACCATCAAACTTATTTACTTTTTGGCGAAGGTGAGTTCTTTTATTGTAACGGTGTCTGAGGTTGTTCGGTGAGCTCTTCCCCGGTTGTTGAGAGAATATAGTCGTAACTCGTGAAAACTTATTGCAGGATTCTTAATTGCGCCAGGAATGCGCAATTAACGGATTTGTTGTTCGGGATTCCTGTTCTGACCAGCGACCAGGATCGGAGCGTTCCGCTTCAGCCGCCGTTGATGTGTCTTCCTTCAGAGTGAACTGTGAGTATTAAACATCGCTATTTACTGAAGATAGGCCGTAGGTGTTTTCTCGGTGTCTACCACAGTGTTAATTTATAGGTTATTCGTGGACCCCGTGGTGACGTGGCGGATGCCACGCTGGAGCGGTATTTGAATGGAGAACCTGATGTCCATTACATGCTCAGGCTACTTGATTTCCCCGCTCGGTCCCGTTAAGGAAAGCAATTTGGTTCCACGTATATTATTGGGTCTCCGTATGGCAAATTACAGGAAGGCAGCTTGAGAAGCTCGTCCCGCCGCCAGGATCCAGCAGGCCGTTGGGGCCTGGACGCGGGACCCGTTGCTCGGGCTCGCCTGAAGCCACCTGCGGAGCCAGCGGCACAGCGAGCGGCACGGTTGCGAAGCCCGCAGGCGGTCGCGCCGTGCGAGACGGTTTTTTTTTTTTTTTAACTCCTTTTTTTTTTTACTCCTTATTTTTTTTATATTTTAATCCGGCTCCCGTTGTAAACCGGAGCCTGTAAACCGGTCTATATTATACCGGGTCTGGATGTCGGTGTTCCACCGATTTTCAAATTGAGGATCTTGGGCTAGTTCTTCATTCACCCGGATGTAGGGTGAACATCTTCAGCTTCAGGATCCGGGACTCTCCCAGTCCCTGGCGCCCATTTGTTAATTTTAATTTGAATTTAAATGGAACGTTCTAGTTTGGATATAATTTAACTTTTAACTTTTTCTCGGAACAGTACTCGGCAGGTTTATCTCCAACTCCCCACGCCCATAGCTCTTTCCGTTAAAGTATAAACTGGCTAGCCACCTTTAGTTAAAACTAAGATCTTAATTTAATTTTCTCGACCTACTTGTCATAACTACTAAACAATAAATGTCACATCAAATTTATTATGTATAATAATAAACCAGTTTTTATATAATTTGTTGTTTCCTTATAGTTGTTTCCCCAACCGAGAGGGAGAAAATATACTGTGTAACAATGCCTCCCCTTTTTCCTTTCAAAAGTCTATGTTTTTGGCAATTTCGGGCAATTGCCCTGCAGCAAGATCGTGCAGCAGGTCGTGACAATACTAAGGCCTCAGATGACACTGAGTGTTGTGTTGTATGTTCTATCATATAGCTGGGTAGAGGCCTGCACTGCTTCCTTCCACAAGCCCTTTTCCTGAGCCTCTTGAAACCGCATGCAAGATGGTTTTCGAATCGGTACCAGAACAGAGCCGCCGAGACCAATCCAAAAAAAAGTTGGCGAGAGGAATTAGACTAATAACACTTATAAAATAGGGCAGGTATCAAAATAAACGTGACTATCTTACATCTGAAAATTTTTCGGTTGATCCCCAACCAGCAATAGATGCTTTCGAACCTGCTTTCTCGTATTCAGCAGAACGATTGTTATAGGCTACTTTCTTAGGTATGAAGTCACAACCCCGCACACGTTTCTCGAAGTTGAAGGCGTCTTCCACTTTCACCACAGCTATATCTCCCATCATCCAGCGCATGTTGTCAAAGTCGTTGCCGTCGTAGACATAAGCTTGTTTGAAACAAAGTTTTATTACAGTTATATTAAGGTGCTGATACCCTTGAGCATTCACTTGTAATGAGCATTCTTGCGAATGTCAAATTACAACAAAGAGGTACTGCAACCCTACTGGTTTAGTTAGTCAGTTAGTCTGCCACTTCGTTCTAGAGCGGGGAGCACTCATTTGATGTTTTGACACGAATAAAGATCGGCCATACTGTCTCTCGCTTTTATCGTGAGGTTCTGACATCATTTGTTTCATATACGATCATAAGTAAAGTGTTAGAATCGTGGCGTGGCTCGCTCCTTTTAATTATGTACAGTTTTTGTCCACTTTAGACTTGTACTGCCCTGCCGTCTCTGGTGTCCGATTTTAATGCCACGCAATGCGAATCTTACTAGCGAGCTTACTGTTTAATTTGTCCCTTATATCATCGCTGAGCGTTAACGGGTTGTGAAATCCTCTGCCTCCTTAAACGGTGTGAATCATACGCAAAGATATACTTACTTTTAGGCACACATTTCCAAACGGCCTTCTTGGCACCATTTTTAATGCATTCATTATCTTTGTCCGATGCTGGAATCCATCTGAAAATTTAGGGTCTAGTTCAATCGTTAGGAGCCAGGTTACTTAATTGTTTTAGACTGAACGCCCCCAGTGTAGAAATTATTCTTTGTACAACCAACGAAAAATTCGCATTTCATGGGTGATACTGACGACATCGCAGCCAAGTCGCAACCACCAACCAGCGACACTAGATAAACGGCCGGCCACATATCGAGAATAACCACACTTTGACGTTCAATATTTATATTAGGTTGGCTAAAAAGTTTTGTCCAATAATTAAAAAAAGTGTTTATTTGAAATAATATCTTTAATAAGCAATTTCAATTAAAAATATAATTAATAATAATAATAATAATAATAATAAATATTCCACAACTATCACACAACGCCATCTAGTCCCAAGCTAAGCAGAGCTTGTGTTATGGGTACTAGACAACTGATAAACATACTTATATATTTCTAAATACATACATATTATAGATAAATTACACCCAGACACAGAACAAATGATCGTGCTCATCACACAAACATTTGTCCTGGGTGGGAATCGAACCCACGACCTCCGGCATAGCAGTCAGGGTCACTAACCACTAGATCAACAGGCCACAATTAGCAACGACACTAGCCCATCTTTCGTCTCCTGTTACCAAATTCTCGAGAAATTCTTTATGATGTGAACGAGAAAGGAGTGACTGACAAATAGTTACACGACACTGCTTGCTGTATTCGGTAAGACGATGTGGAATCCATCGGCTGAGAACTTTGTGATAACCGAGTGAGTCCAGATGATTGAGGATAGTCTGATGATTGCAACCGAGCTTTGTCGCTAAATCGTGGCTATTAGCTTCGGGATTCTCTTTGAGACAGGCGAGCAAAGCGTTATCATCGATGGTCGGTGGACGTCCGGATCTCTCTTTTTCTTCGAGGCTCGAATCTCCTCTTCGAAGCGATCAAACCAGCGTTTAACTGTGCGCCGAGAAACTACGTTCTCTTTACATGCATGGTTGATGTTAGCTGCTGCTATACTTGCTCTATTGCCCTGTAGCCACTCGTAATAGATGAATGTTCGGATACGATGTCTGTCCATTTTAGCTAATATTCTGGAATAAAGCACGCACGTTGCCTTATATACTTCTGCCGTAGAAGTTTCGATAATTTTCTATATGTTTGTCATAACCAATACACGACATGTTACTTCGCTAGAATTTTCTGGAGTTTTTAAAAAAGTTGGACAAAACTTTTTAGCCAACCTAATATAATATAGCAACAAATAACGCCGCGACGTCTGGCGTGGAGAAGGGAAGAATCAAACGCGTTGCACCGACAGAAAGTTCATGATGACCTCCACGATCTCCGCAACTAGAACTATTTATCCTTAGTGTTGATTTAGATTTTTTTTTGCGTGGTAATCCGTCCTGGCATCATCCATTCATCTATAGAGACAATATTTTGTATTTACGATAACAGTAAGACATACTTGTTTGTTCCGGAGACGACAATGAAATGCTTAACGTCTTCAATACAGGCTGCTGAGGTGAGAATATGTCTCTCATGAATGATAACTCCTCCGCACATCCAATTAGATTCCGCAAACTTGTCGTCTGTGCTCGGAACTGCTCTCAAGTACACCTGCGTATAATAACCATTTTCATCACGGCAAACGTTTCCTTAAGGTTCTGAATGAAAATATAGAAGTTAGGAACATTGAAAGTTTTTCTGGATTTTCAACTTTAAGATCTAAGCCGAGTGTTTCGCGGGCATGCAGGCGGCGAGTAATGGGCGACTCGCTGTCCGACCATGGACCATGACCGTGGTTGTGTTCATCGCGCGCCTCAAATAGTGTCACCATAATGACGGGGCTTCTAGAGGGCCAAAGCCTGCCGGGATTGCGGGACTTATCGAATTATCGTAACCCTGGAACGTAAAGGGCTATTATGGGACATTGAAGGACACCGTGGATTTTAGTCAGTACGAGTCTAACAGTCCCTCCCGCTCTGCCCTGGGTGGGAGGACTGATAAGATGATTTTACCACGTAAAAAAAAAAGTTCTGATAGACTTGAGCATTCACTTGAAATAAAACATCGAGCATTTGCCATTTTTAATTTTGGCGAACTGAACAAATAACAGAGTGAAATATCGCTACGAATATTTCCACGATCTTTCTAGCGAACTCTCTATTCGATGGTCATCAAAATTTTTCTTCATGATCATGTCAGACTTTACAGTTAGCTCGGCAAAAAGCTCGCCAGAACTCTCTTTAAAATGTTCGCTTAAACGCTCTCGTTAGTTTTTCTATAATGTAACATTCGCAGAATGCAAGAATGCTCATTACAAGTGAGTGATCAAGTTTATCAGCTTCGTTGTTTAATTTCAAAGACGTTAATATTACGGGATCCTACCCCCGACACTCATTAAAGCCTTTGAAACAGACAGGAGTGACGAATGCGAAGCGTGACGTTTTTATTTGTAATGTATGGAATTGTTTGAATCCAGGCACATAGAAAAGCGAAAGTGATCCGATAGCGTGACAGAACTATCGGACTGACGTCTCGCTTCGGAAACGCTTCGCTTTCGCCTGTCTGTTTGACAAAGGCATAATAGGATCCTCTGGAGTGGATTTCTGCCCGTTAATATAGATTATGGGTCTTCGCACGTGGAGAATTTTCTTCCAACTTAATGATATATCTTTTCATTTATTTAACAATAGGTTCGCGTTTGACCACGATCTTGCCTAGTGGTAACCGAAGATGTGATCGACGATAAAGCATGCTTACCTAGAAGTAACCTATTCACTCTTGGCTTGAAGACCCCGAGGTTATAGCTATCAGGAAACACAGACGCAAGCAGGGTTTCCACTACTTAGCTGTACTACTAGACGTTTAAGTCATCAATCATCTGCCTAGCCTTTTCCCAACTATATTGCGGTCGGCTTCCAGTCATACCAGATGCAGCTGGATATCAGTATTTTACATGGAGCGACTGCCTGTCGGACCTCCACAACCCAGTAACTGGGTAATACGATACCCCATGGTAAGACTAGTTGTCAGACTTTAGAGCTTCTGACTAACAGTAACGACTGTCAAAGAACCACAAATGACAGACGGGACTAACGGCTTTACGTGTTTTCCGAGGCACGGAGGAAACTCGCTATGACAGATGGTCACCCATCCACAGACCAACGCGGAAGATCGGCCTGTGCGGCTGTATTTATTTAGCCACGAGCTCCTCCTACTACTACTACTACTAGAAGTCTAAGTATTAGCAATGAATAAGTAGAAGTCCTACCATATATGGTCTCGTGTCAACAACCGGCTGCCCGTTTATTATCCTTCGTGTCGGCTGTGAGATATTATTCGAATTGTAAGGTATCGTGTCAGTATTTTCTACTGGACCTGCGAAATTGGCAAAAAGTTTTTTTTACTGTTTATCATCTAAAACCTGTCATTTTAACCGACTTTGAAAAATGGAAGTAATTGTTCTCAATTCGTCGGAATCGAATCGATGACGCCTGGACCGATTTGGAAAATTATTATTTTGTTTGATCGGATCGACTCGATCTCATCAATAAATTACAGCAAATCGACGGCGATTTCTGCTGTCGCATATCTATGCATTGTTTCCGCAATCATACAGCGAATTAAAATTTAGCCGACTTCTAAAAAACACAAAAAATTGTAATAACCTTTGGATGAAAGTTACTATTAGAAGTCGGTGGCAGTAAACTCAAGGAAATTAGAAACAAAGTCACCGACTTACATTTTTTGTATTTTTCAGAAGTCAGTTTCATTTTTTTCCTCTTTAGAATTATTCAGTAGAAGTTCGGTGTCTGTATGAATGACCGGCTGATGCCAAAAGGCTTGTGTCTTGTTGTTGTTATTAGGAATATGAATCTGATATATAACAGTATAATAGTCATCCTGACCGGTTTCGGCCACTGCGGCCAATATCAGCGGAGATTAGCCATTTGCGTGGGACATCTTATAGTGCACAAGTGCGTTCGCGGACACAGGTGTAGTCACTATTCCTATACTATGATAGTCCGATGGGACGGTAGTCTTATACGACCGGAGACAGATCAGGTGCAGGACGCGCTTTCCGAGGCACGGGCTATGATACCACCACTATCCAAACTCCGGACTGCTACTGAAAAATTCTAGTAAAAAAACTCAATAGTACTTTTTCTGTCCGACCCCGGAATCGAAACCAGGACCCCGTGCTCATCTCCATTTTGTACAAAGAGATTTAAAAGGATCTCGAAAATTTCACAACGATTCTTAGGTTTTTTATATAAGACAAAAGTTAAATGCTATGATGCTTATAGGGACTCGGGGCCCCTATGGATAGTAGGGCCCATTATGCCCATTGGAAAAGCCGGCCCTGGCGGATGGATTGTGGAAATGTATAGATGGTGTGGGTGGTATGCAAGTGCTAGGGGTTCAAAGGATTTCATACGAGTAAATGCGAGGTGACCACGAGGACGAACGAACGAGGAGTGTCATAAGAGAATTTTTCTAAGTACTTCTTACTTAGCAACTAACAAATCAGTAACTCGTAAATCAAAATTCTTACCAGCAACAGTCACGGTTGCGACGCACATAATTAAAACAATTAAAAACAACATTTTATAGCCAAAATAATTTCTCTACGTTACATAATCATGTTTTCTTAGTTTTTTGACTTTATCAATATATTGAAACATACACGTGTTCGTAGACCAACAGCCGCAGTCGCCGAAGATTTGGCGGCAAATGGCGGTTTCTATGGTCGTTTTTTTTATCAATGGCTAGCGTTGGCATGACTGCTGCTCAAAGTCGACGTAGCAAAATGAACTTACTAGTTATGCTCCCATTCATATCTATTAATCTTTTTAAACGTTTTATAAGAAAGATTAAAAAAAAAACATAATTATAAAACCTTTTTCATAAATGTTTGTTAACTTTTTGCTGAGATGGAAAATCATCAAATTAGTCCTCCCGCTCAGGGTGAAACGGAGTTGACTGTTAGACTCGTACTAAATAAAACACACCCTGTTTCAATTGCCCTTTAGGTTCCGGAGCTGCAGAAAACTTCTTAATTTGGCAATACGCTTTATTACGCTATAGTTTTGTGTAAATTCTCGCAGACAATATCTATCTGCACATTTTTGGCATTGCATTGGCCATAATATAAAAAGTATCTCAGCGCCATCTATGTTACAAATGACCAACTAACTTTGCAATTCATTGCTTAATTGGGCTACGACAATACTGCAGGTTCTTATCGCTCGGTATGCAGCAGTACTACTCAAAATATTCCAATAACCCGCCTGACTGAGTTTATAGGCAGTTTTTAAATAAGTTGAAACGTTGACGCGAAATATTTGACTTTGATAAATATGAATAGCATGCAAAGTATTTTCCGCCGAGAAATAATAGTATGACTGCTAGAATAAAGGCTACCTATTGGCTAATCTATTTATAAGAGAAATTGAGTTGTTATCCACCAGGCGTGTATAGTGGACATCACATGTCTTTGAACTAGAGATGTGGGACTAATCTTAGTCGTTTGCTTTATGGAACTTAATTATTACAATTAATTTAAAAGAAATGTAATCTTAAATGACGAAAAGCGATGGTCTTGTGAGATCAACAGAGGTTGATGAATATAATAACGTAAAAGGACACACTGCTTGCCTAAGATCGAACTGACGACCTGCATAGTTGCATACGCCTACACCGTACGCGACCACAAGGGACCACAATCTGTTGTAATTAAAAAAGTGATCATTGTAATTTACATTATAAAAACATTTAAAAGAGGAATGTTTCAAATGGTCTTTTAAATGTGTGGAAAGATTATAACATTAACTCGGAGTCCGTAAAATAAAAAAAGACTACGAAGTCGTACATTTTAACTACTTGTTCCTAGATGGCGCTGTTCATAACCATACAGTATGATGATTATGCTACTCATTGCTAGATGGCGCTGCATAGACGTGTATTTCAATGGAAATATATTTTTTAGAAATTTTATAATCAAACCCATATTATTAGGGTAGGCTGAAGTATGTGCACATTTTACTGGGTTGTTTTTAGGGGTGGCTTTGTTTTAATAGCTTCGCGATCTAAGAATGAAAATTTGGCTTATTTAGATTTTTGTAGAACTTCTTTACATAAAAAGTTCAACTTAAAATAATTAGGTATAGTACGTACTCGACCCACAAATATAATTATGTAAGTACCATGATCATGGCAATTCAAAACTAATGTCGTTTAAAATGTCATGTACCTAATTATTCACATAATTATCATCATCAACGACTATGTAAGTATTTTGAGTAAGTAGGATAGGAGGATATAGCCGTTTCTTATAATAAACATGAAACTCGTAATTACCATCTGTAATGTATTTATAATAACTAGTGGTCGCCAAAGTTACAAGCCAGCCAGGATTGTATCAATGGGGGGCCAGACAAAGAAACTCCTAGATAACATTTTTTTATCGTTATTTTTAACATTTGAATTTCACATAAGCAGAAATACGGAGGTAGTAGTAAATATTAATTAATTTTATGAACAAATTAACAATGTAATTGTGGTCTTAATTTAAAAAAAAAGTTTCTATTTTTCATATCGGGCTGTAAAGCGGCATCATACTTTTGCTTCTTCTTCAACCTGAAGAAAGCAAAATGCGGAAATAAGAAAATTGAAACCGAAAAATTGAAAAATGACGGGGCCCCCTCTAGAGGGCCAAAGCCTACCGGGGTCGCGGGACTCTCGAATTACCGTAACCCCGGAACGTAAAGGGCTACTGAAGGACACCGTGAATTTTAGTCAGTACGAGTCTGACAGTCCCTCCCGCTCTGCCCTGGGTGGGAGGACTCATAAGATGATTTTATCACGTAAAGAAAAGGTTATACCTACTTCTTTATTGTGTCATTGGCACGCCAGTACAACATACTTACCTTTTAAAACTCGTATAATAGGTACTTAGTTAGCCGAGAACTTCGCCACTCCAACTTAGTGTTTAGTTGAGGTTTTCAAAACTTTTACAACAGACTTACACAAGCAAAAAGCTTCCTTTTAATTTAAGCATCATTCAACTTTAACAGACAAAAATGTAGTTCAAAGACGGCACGGTTGGCTCAGTGGCTGAGCGATCGACTGCTGTCCAGCGTGTCGCGGGTTCCATCCCCGCATGGAGCAAATATTTGCTGACCTACAAGTAAGTTCCGGGTCTGGGTGTTTGTGTTTGTCAGTTTCTATGTTTGTAAACAAATCGACGATACAGAATTTTTTTTTAGCTTTTTTTTTATAATAATGAAAGGCAAGCCAGTACGAAGCCCCCCTTCGTACTGAAAAACAACGAAATGAAGATAAAATCACGCGAGATTATTTTTCCAGCACTGCAAGATTTTGCTACAGTGCTTAATCTATCTATGCTATGTATAAAAGGGTTCCGTAATGGAAAATAATGATTGCCAAAAACAAAAATTAGTTGAAAGTATCTTATATTATTCGGTTATTGAGGAAGTTGTGATATCTGAATAACTGACCATAACTATCTTGTTCAAACCAACTTTCGTTGAAAGTGTTCATTGAGATCAACAGCATAATTATTTATATGTTTGAAGATTATTTTAAATGTTACACACACACATTATTATTTTTTTGTATGGAAGTGTCAACTCTAAAAAGGCTGGACCAATTGCGCTAATTCTTCATTTTGTTTTGGTTGTAATTGTCAGGACTAGGTCTAAGTGAATGAAAGGTTTCTTGTTTTTATATTACTTCTTACTTTCTTTGATATCAAAATTAAATCTTTTCCTTCAAGGTTTATAACCGGTTTATTGGCTAGTAAAGAATGAGGTCCATTTTGGTCTTAGCATAAGCTTTTGATTACGTCTAACATAACAGCTTTCATTTAAAAGTATACAAAATTTGTCGGTATTAATTCCTTATCCCAAGCAAATACTTCAAACTGGCGAAACTTTTTCATTGGAAAAGGTAAACTGAAAATCTTTTGTAGATACAGAATGTTAAGCATGGAGTTCCGCAAGGTTCAGACACAGGGCCACAGATATTGCAAAAATTCAAAGTCAGTTATAGTCACAATAAAATGAGGAGGTTTACTTTTAAGAATATGGGCAGTACAACTAAAAGGAAAAGTCAAGATAATATAGAAAATTTATTATCTTTTCTTCAACTTTAATTTTTAAGGCAGATTTTGTATTTTATCTTTGTTTGAGATGGGTTGCTCTTGAGTCTTGTCTAGGTTAGAGGGACAGAGCCAAAGTGGAAGGTTTTTTTTTTATCGTGGTAGAATCATCAAATGAGTCCTCCCACCCAGGGCAGGGCGGGAGGGACTGTCAGACTTGTACTGATTAAAATCCACGGTGTCCTTCAATAGCCATTTACGTACTGGGGTCACGGTAATCCCTTGGTCCCGCGACCAAAGTGGAAGGTGGATTAAGCTTACCCAGAAGAAGCCTGTTCACTCTTACTTTGAAGATATTTAGAGAGGGTTGAATGCGTTTACTATTTATTTGTCATAAATTTGTTGGAGAAAGATTTAATTGAATATTTAAAATCTAATTATGATAAGTATGTCCTATCACAATTGTTTATATTCAAAATAATTTAAAAAAACCTTCCATCACACAAACCCACATAACTGAAATATTTATAAAATTGCAAATCTAATACCTTTTCCATTACGTCATCCCTCTTACCGTGATCAACCATAACAGCAAAAGGAATAAGCATTCCCGTATCATAGAAAACCATAATCTAACACCCTTTACCACTCCAACTGTCGGATACAATACTATAAAGTAGCTATCTTCAGCAATACATTATCCTTACTTATCTATGGCCATAACATGAAACTTGGGATCTATTTTATTATAAAGTGCATTGTCTACTATAGAGGAGGTCGGTCGACCGCCGAACGTAAATAATTTAACTGTCTTAAAAGATTCAAAAATAGTTTCCTAACATTGCCCCCCTTAATATGTACACCATTTGTCAGGCCATAACTGGATTTAAACGACGCGTTACAAGAAAAAGGCCACGCCCTCTGAGAGACATATAGCCCGCCCACTCTAACGCACTGTAAGGCCTTGCTAAAGTTTATCTCTGTCTCTGTTGCACGAATATTCTTGGTGGTATTTACCTTGTTACAAGACAACTAAAAATGTGCCAAAGACCAACAGTTGCTGGAAGATAATATGCCTTATATTAGAGACTTTAAAGTCAAAATTCCTGTGTTAATGGTAACATGGGGGGACTCAATTGAAGCGAGACGAGCCACGAAAGGGACGCAGCGAATCGTTCTGTTTAAGTTAGTGAGTCCAAACGAGTTTTTATGTTTGGAAATCGTATTAAGCTTTTGTTGGAAACTGTTCCACTCAACGGGCATAGTTGAGGCGTTTGTGCGGTCAAACTATCGCGTTTGAATTTCGAAAAGCGGTGGGGATACTGCTGATTGGCTCGTTTTGGCCGATACACTGTGTAACGATTCGGTCGCGTGCGGTCGAGCGGAGCGCGCCAACTGAGCTTTTTTCAAATAAGAAACTCGAGTTCGTATGTTCCATTCTCATTTCGGATTTCAAATAGAGTTGGTCTAATTTAAAATTGGTGTATCTCAAAAAATGTTTACTGCGAAAATTATTGGTGAAGACTAAAATCGAGTGTCAGTGTTTTGATAAACAGTTGTAAAAAACTTTGAAAAAAATGTCGTCGGTACACTCTGATGATGACCAAGAGGAGATCAATGTGGACTCTGACAGCAGACTATCGGGTCATTGCGACAGAAGTATAGCATCGGAGGACCGAGACTCCGAACACAGTTATCATGACAGATATCATGATTCACCGAACGAACATATGACTGACACCCAACCGAGGGTGAACCTACCTTTCAGCATATCTCGGCTTTTAGGGAAACAATTTGAAGATATAGACAAGCGTCGAAATTCCGGGGAAAGTGACGACAGAAGTGATCAGGACACTGAATCAGAGAGTGCTAAAGACGAAGGGAAGGACAATTCTGGTTTACCGTTGAACTTTTCACATGCGCCAGGTTTATATCAAAATTCGGGACTGTTATTGAGACCTGGTCTGGGTATTGGTGGCGGGTATGGGTTTTCTAGTAACCCTGGGGTGGTTAGAGTGCCTGCACATAGGGCTCTCGGAGCGCTGGGTGCCTGGGGAGTCAGCATGGACCCAATGCGGCAAGCGGCAGCGGCGGCTTTCGCACATCAAATTGTTAAGGATAGATTGAACGGTAAGATATTTTCTTTTTCTATCTGGCAAATTGAGTGAGTAAATCCTCCTTTTACATTTAAATGTTTCTTTGTACTGTTGACAATTCTGGCCTGATTTTGTTTTTTAATATTGAAATTTCTTATAGTGGTTATTTTAATATCGTTGCAAATTAAGGTCAAGTATTATGCAAAATTGATTACAATATCTTGTCTATCAAATGTCTAAAGATATCTGATTGACGTTGTACAAGCGTTAATTAATTATAATCTATGACAGACGAAATGTCAAATGTCAGATCAGTTAAAAGGGTTAATGAGTCTGATAAGAAATAAATTGAACTGTCGCATTATTCTTTGTAATGTACCAGTAGTAATAAATATTAGATGTTAACTTAATTAATATGTGTGTTTATCGGAAATGTTGACCTGGATCGATTAATTGTTGCTGTTGGACTAATTATTTTAGTCCTTATTCTTTAATTAACTGTAATGATAATATTTTGTTGGGGAAGTACCTAATTAGTGCTCGATAACCCTCTATATCCCTTTTTATCCTCAACTGTTTCCGAATGATTCGTAATCTATTGTTTATAATTATTATGTTTGTACTTTTTAGTTAGTTTATTTCTTTTCTATATATTTTACACCTTATCTATAAGTCAAAAGTTAACAGCTCCCCAGACCTATCGTTTGCTGCAACCAAACAAAACCTAAAATTCACAAAAAAAAACAAATACGCATCGAAAATTGTCATATTTGAGACACGACTTTTTCCTTCTTTGTTTTATAAAAAAGGGTCCAAATCGGGTGCCAACGTCCTCTGAACCAATTACCCCTCGCGTGCGAACCGATGACACACCTAGAGAACTATTTCTTTTTACCTTTTTTTGGTCCTTTGAGGCGAGATTGACGGCGCCCCGTTCTGTAATTTGTCGCGCCGGCCGTCGGTCGGTCAGGTTGGGGACACTGGTTTTTTCTTGTTATGTTACTCATCCTGACAGAAAATTGGTTGTTAAGTTGCACGTTTGGTGTCGCTGTAATTTGAGTTGAGAACTTTTTCTTATTGAGCCGGATGCTTTGGTGTTTTTTTTAAACGGTAAATAGTGTTTGGGATTACGAAAAAGTTTGCCATGATACAGACTTATCATTACGTGAAATGTAAGAGATGATCAAACAATATGAAGCAAGTGAACAACTAACCAGATGCGAATCTTTTTTCTGCTGAATATATTTGACGAAACCAAAATAATTTCTTTACTAGAATCTCTACAGAACTGTAGTCATCCAGGTCGTCAGAAAATCTAAAAAGAATCTCATATAACTGACAAAACCAAAGGAAAAGACCAGCACTTTCTTTTTTCACCTCCATTTTTTTCCTTGGTCAATTCACTCAAAACAATTTTTACAAAAAAGCGATCCACAACCCGACGCGTGCAAACCATTGGGTTTTTGCGACCACCGGCAAAGAGGAAGCGGTTACAGGGTTATACACTATAATTGAGACAATAGCTACTCAGAATCCCCAGATCCGTACGTCCGTACGTGTATCGGAAATAGTTAAGAAGTGACAGAAAAAACAACCGTCGGCGCCAATGTATTTTTTTTATTACACTATTAAAGTTTTTTTATGACTCTTTAAAACATTGAAACACTTTTGTCGTTACACCATTTGAGTATTATAGGGTCGTTAAACGTAGATTAACATAATCTTTGATTAACTGTTTTGGTAAATAGTTTGCGGTTGATTTATCAGATCTTTTTTTTTTTTTTTTTTTTTTTATCGTGGTAAAATCATCAAATGAGTCCTCCCACCCAGGGCAGGGCGGGAGGGACTGTCAGACTTGTACTGACTAAAATCCACGGTGTCCTTCAATAGCCCTTTACGTACCGGGGTCACGGTAATCCCTTGGTCCCGCGACCCCGGCAGGCTTTGGCCCTCTACAGGCCCCGTCACTATGCTGACACTCTTTGAGGCGCGCGTGGAACACAACGCGCCGTCGACCCGGGCATGGTCCATGGTCGGACAGCGAGTCGCCCATTACTCGCTGCCCGCATGCCCGCGCCTACGGTGGCCGGAGATCGTCTCGCGACGTCCGACGCCGTGGGCGTCTACCACTGCGGCTGGGGTGGAGGGAGGACGCTGTCCTCTCCCTCAGGCGGCCCGCCTCCTCCTTCACGAGCATGACTGCTTCGCAGAAGGAGGCGACCGCCTCCCACTCCGTCTCGCCCCGCAGCATGGCCTCGACCAATGCCGGGCGCGAGAGGTCCCCGCCTATCGCCGTCGTGAGGACACGGCGGTGCTCTGCCCAAGCGGGGCAGTCCTGCACCGTATGCTCCACCGTGTCCTCCGGACGATCCTCGCAGTGGTGACACCCAGGCGCTTCTTCCCTCCCTATCAGACACAGGAACCTCCCGAAACTTCCGTGTCCGGTGAGGACCTGCGTCATGCGGTAGGTCAGGACGCCGTGACGCCTATCCAGCCACTCCTCAAAGAGGGGTCTTATCGCCGCGATTGCGGCGTGCCCGGACCTCGGTTGCGACAGTCGCTCCCTCCATACTGCCCTGAGATCACGCCGGAGCTCTTCCCGCCGCGCCTCGACTTGTCGAGGCAGCGGGGATTCGCCCCGACGCTGCGCCTCCACGCGCCATTCATAGACGCGCTGGAGGGCAGTCGCCTCCAGATCCCAGGGCAGCAATCCCGCTAGGAGGTTGGCTGATTCGCCGGCGATCGTGCGGTATCCCCGGATCATCCGGATAGCCATGACCCTCTGGCATGCGACCAGCTTGAGTGGTCGCGTCCGGATGCTTAGGGCCCACACGGGGGCCCCGTAGAGGGCCATGGACCGCACGACACCGGCGTACAGCCTCCGGCAGGAGGCATTTGGCCCGACGAGATTGGGCAGGAGTCGCTTGAGAGCGGCTGCTGCCCGGTTCAGCCTTGGGGCCAAATGCAGGAAATGCTCCCTGAAGTTCCACCGGCTGTCGAGGACGAGTCCCAGGTACTTCATCGTCCTCCCGACGCCGATGCGAACCCCCTCCACCGTAATGTGGGACTCTGAACGTGGCGCGTTCAGACGGCCATGAAAACACATGGCCTCTGTTTTGTGCAGCGCCACGTCGAGTCCCAACTGCCGGATCCTGTTAGCGACTGTCGCTACCGCCTGCGTCGCCACGTCGGCCGCCGCCTGGTGCGACTCTCCCTTCGCCAGGACGAGCGTGTCGTCGGCGTAACAAATTACGCCGACGCCGTCAGGGAGGTCGCCGCGCAGCACCCAGTCGTAACCGATGTTCCACAGGAGCGGCCCCAAGACCGATCCCTGTGGAACACCGCACGACATCTCTCGCCGGTTCCACTCTCCCCGGTGACCGGGGTAGATGACGGCTCTGTCCGTCAGGTGATTTATCAGATCTAGATTAGCATTTGAAAATGTAAAGTAAAGAGAGTTTCTGTCTCTTGTGGTCGTCTTAAAGTTCAATTTACGGTGTATTGGTTTTGTAAAATGGTAATTAATGCTATAAAATGATTTTAGTTTCACGTGTTAAAGGTTTTATTTGCAACCTTAATCTACGATATATATAAAGAGTTCTAAAAATTGTATACATAACATTAACTCATACAAAGCATTTATTTTCGAAAATAAAATTAAATGCTGATTATGGAATATTCTCGTGTTTGTAACAAAATTCTCACATACATTTTTTTTCCAAAAATACAATTTTTAAACTAATAAAAGCGGTTGTATTAGGTACCTTAACTTATTACAATTTTAAAAATAGAACACAAAACTGAGAAGTTTTTGTTTGTCATTCAACTGAAATCTTCTCATAACGCGACTGTATGAATCTTTTCCATACACATCGTCAACAAATATGTTCTCAGTCCACAAAATACAGATACTTATCATAACTGCTGTAAACTATGTGATTATGACATAGTTATATGCTAAGTAACGTAACTGTATAACAGTTGTATAACCGAGTCATTTGAAGCGTGTCGTCTAGAACAGTTTCCGTCGATTTGCGGTTATTACGCTTTGCTTGCCGACGGCGACCGATTTGACATCGGGTTTTTCTACTTAAGGTGAATTTCACCAGTTAAGCTGAACGCGATTACCACATCTGAGCCAGGTTCAAGTGCAGATGTGATTTTTTTTTTGACGATATTTGGCAACAGCGCCATTGTTAATATTCTGTAGTACCTAATACTACACTAATGGGCAAGCCAATAGGCTAAAATATAAATGATTGTGATCGTATGCTAATGATGACATCGAATAGTGAAACAAGAAATACCTAATCTCTTCTTTTTCAGAGTTTATGTAGACTCCGCTGGGAATACCACAGAAAAAAAAACATCCTGTTCAAATTTCGAACAGATAATAAATTTTCTTGCAACGATTTAATAAGTAATAGTAAACTTTACTATTAAATACTTTTCGCTTTGGAAATAATATGAATAATTATGGAAAATTATTTATTTACCCTATCATAAATCTGGGGGACTAAACAGGCAGAATCATCTTACCTAATATGGATTGTAATAATATTATTCTACCTAATATCTATTTTACTAATAGAGCAATAGAACAGAATATTCCATTTTACGATCGATTTCTTGTTTATTATGGTTCAGCTAAAATGGCCTTTAAGGCCCAGATTACTTTGCAGATTTATTAATCGAACAGACCACGTTTAAATATGAAATCCCAAAAGATCTTTACGTAGACAAAAATCCCTACTCAATAACGCCAAATAACCGCTCAAAAACCGTCTAAAACCGTTATATAACGACATCATTATAACTAAAACAAAAATAATATTTTTTTTCTGTAAAGCAACAGCCTTAGTTGATTGTCAGCCGTTTAGAAAGGTAAGCCAGTTACCTTAACAAAAACAGTCAGATCGTTTTGCGAAATCAATAGACAGTATAATGAGTCTTACCGCGGTCTTTCTAGTAATGGCTGGTATATTTCCGCTATAGTTCTCATTATTTTACCGCACAATTTTACCTAATGCAACTTTTTTTGCTTCTATTATTGGCCATCGAAGTGTTTTATTACAGCTTTTTATATACTAACACTTTTCTCTGTTCTTTGGAATAGTTTAGTTTTTTTTTTTTTGATTTGTGGTGGAAATTGTTGGTAAAGGAAATTCGGTAGTGAGTTTTCAGCTATTGGGAATTTAGCTGTAATATTTAATTTTTAAACTTTTTTTTATCCCTGAAAAGGCAATAAGTTATATGTTGACAGCATCATCATTAATCATCATAGTTAAAGAGTTGGAGCATTGAAAAATATTTCAAAACCTTTTTTTTGTTTCATCGGAGTTGGTTCGTGACGTCAAAAATACAAAAAATTATATCACGGCGTGACGTATTGTGAATTTAAAAAGCGCCATAATCAAAACTATGTACGGGTTCGCGGGGCTGTCCCAACATGTAACCATGACCCTGGAACATAAAGGGCTGTTGAAGGAACACGGTGGATTTTAGTCAGTACGAGTCTGACAGTCCCTCCCGGTCCGCCCTGGGTGGGAGGACTCATTATTTTGATGATATTACCAAGTTATAAAAAAACCTAGAGTAGATAGTGAACATCGTAAGCACTAGATCAAGTTAATCATTGACAGAACAGATCTTACTTATCTTATCTTACCGTAAGATATCGGCGTAAGCTTACTCTTAAATATCAATCTACTGATAATCGCTAACCAGCGTTACCTTGTATCTCGTAGCGTGTACTGAGAAGCTGCGGAACCCGTTAGTTTGAGTTCAAAACATCTGGGAAAAGGATTATGAAGTTAACTAGCATGTTGATGTTGAAGTAATTTAGATTAAACTGGGTAATATTTTGTTGTATAAACATTTATAAGTAAACTAGGTGATGCCAGTGAATTTGCTCGCGTGTAAGTCGAAAATTATCCTACGGGATCGTAATACCGGGATAATCGGTATCCCATGTTTTATTCCATATTATAACCTATCGCTGATGACATATATCAAGGTCCGTTCAGCTGTTTTGAAGTCATTCCGTGTTAATGGATAATAACCCTTATTTGTTACTAGCTTTACTAGATGTTGCGCATGGTTTTGTTCACGACTACCATATAAAACGTTTCCATTTGTTGAACTCCGCCGGGGAGAGTACGCCACAGCTTTGATGGTTTAGGAAAAATAATTTTAATCTAATCTAGTAAAACTTAGTATTTAATATATTATTATCATTTAATGAAAAATTTATAAGATATATCTCTAATTTTAAAGGTTAAAAAAATAGATATATTTGTATGTTTGTTTGTAATAGATAAACTCAAAAATTACTTTACTGATCTTAAAAATGTTTTCATCCTTAAAAGCTACAATATCAGCGACAATCAAAATATTACCATCTAATTATTGCTTGCCGTACTTACCTAAATTGTCTAGATCAAAATTTACATTGAGAATAAATTAAAATATTTAATTTCAATTTCAATTTCAATAAATGTTTATTTGTAATGGATGAGCTCAAAAATTACTTTTATATGTGCAAATTGGCGCGATTGGTTATCGACCGGTTTTAAAGAATTATTGATGTAAAATAAAGAAAAAAAAATCTACTTATCAAAACTAAATTCAAAAATGCTATTACCTATAAAAAGCCACATCGTCAGTGAGTAACATAGGCTGTATTTTATGTACAGACTACTAGTGCCAACCCGTGCGAATACGGGCCCGGTGCTAGTACTTCATGTAGCTAACCATAGTCTTATCTGTCGCATTAGGGCCTATTTTTTTTTTATCGTGGTAAAATCATCAAATGAGTCCTCCCACTCAGGCAGGGCGGGAGGGACTGTCAGACTTGTACTGACTAAAATCCACGGTGTCCTTCAATAGCCCTTTACGTGCCGGGGTCACGGTAATCCGTTAGTCCCGCGACCAAACCTGTAATGATAGAATAAGTTTTGATAAATAAATCAATAAATAGTTAAACCGTCTCTAAATAACGGCTCCCGTACGAAAGACATCAACGAACGTTACCTTTTTTAGGGTTCCGTAGTTAACTAGGAACCCTTATAGTTTCGCCATGTCTGTCTGTCTGTCTGTCTGTCCGTCCTCGCTTAATCTCTGTGACCGTTAGCACTAGAAAGCTGAAATTTGGTACCAATGTGTATATCAATCACGCCGACAAAGTGCAAAAATAAAAATTGGAAAAAAATGTTTTTTTAGGGTAGCCCCCCTATATGTAAAATAGAAAGTGATTTTTTTTTTAATTTCAACCCTAACGTGTGATATATCGTTGGATAGGTATTTAAAAATGAATAGGGGTTTACTAAGATCATTTTTTGATGATGTCAATAGTTTCGGAAATAATCGCTCCTAAAGTCAAAAACAATGTGTCCCCCCCCCTCTAACTTTTGAACCATAAGTTTAGAAAATATGAAAAAAATCTGGAAAGTAGAACTTTATAAGGACTTTCTAGGAAAATTATTTTGAACTTGATGGAAAGAACAGTTTTTGTGCAAAAAAAACAAGAAGGTGGTACAAAATTCCTGGACTAAGTTTGTAGTATAATCAATTAACACACAAGTTTAAAAAAAGGCTATTTGTTAACACTTATTGTAACGGACGGGAAACTACGGAACCCTACACTGAGCGTGGCCTGACACGCTCTTGGCCGGTTTTTTATTTTTGCTTTAGGCCTAGAACTTATCCGCGGATTTTTTTTTTCAAGAAGTTACCTCGTATTTGGACTGCAAAGGACATTTGCCTCTATTAATTTTTTATTTACAATTTTAATTAAATTCACTTTTAATAAAAAAGAAATTGAAATAAATAACCTTATTTCTATTATAATAAATTTAAGGAATAGAGTGATTAAGGAATAGGGTGAGTGATAAGACGGGAACGCGAGGTATGATGGGAAATCAGACACTTAAGGCAAACTTAACGTAAGACTAACGTAGCGCAAGCGCCAACAGGACACCATTTGTTAATGGTCGCTTGCAAATGACGTCCTGATGGAACTTGCGCTACGTTAGTGTTGTATGCCTAAAGAGTGTAAGTCCCCTTTATACCTCGCGTCCCCGTCTTATACACTGTTCCCATACGAGTCTGACAATCCCTTCCGCTCCACAGAAGTCATGATCGTGATTATTTTCCACAATATAAAAGGTATTTTACTACACATTTGTTCGGTTTTAAGCTATGGTGTTTTTGTGCTTTCTATTATTCGATTTATAAATAAATCAAATGATGGAAAGTGGGTTATTAAAATAATTTCAACGGCACGGTTGAGCAGTGGCTGAGTGATTAGACTGCTGCGCAGCATGTCATGGGTTCAATTCCCGCACGGAACAAATATTTGTATGACCTACAAGTAGCTATTGTTTCGGGTTGGGTGTTTGTGTGTGCGAGTTTCTATGTTTGTAAACACACCCACGACACAGGGGAAATTCTTAGTGTGGGGCAACGTTTTTTTTTTAAAAAAAAGAAAGAAAGAAGGAAAAGAAAATAATTGTCAGTTTTACTTCGGGACGCTCTTATGAAGCTCTACATAACACGCGTAATGGCAAAGAATTTCATTAAATTTTAAAACCCCTGCGGTAAACGATAGTCGTTTCAACGCTCAATAATTTGTTCAGCAGTTAGAACAGGACCAACTGTCATTAGAAGGTAATAGCTTACATAATTAGGCTATTGTCCTTGAAAACCATAAAAACATAGATGATTCAGATCCAACATCAAACCGTCGGCCACTAAACCACAGACCGTACCGTCAAAAAGTCTAAGACCATTAATTATCACTAATTTTGCCCAGTTCCACAGTGTCGGCACGAATTTGCTTTATTCCATTATTTTGTTTAATGAATGTTGCCCTAAATTGGGCCAAGGTACCCAAAGTGATTGCCAAGATGATGGGATAATCATTCGTCATTATTTTGTAAGTTTATTTATGTAACTTGTTACTACTAGTCGTGAGAATGAGGTCTTAAGATTTTATTTAGGTTTTGTGGAAGTTATTTCGTATTATATAGAACACGTTTACGAGGCGTGCCGGGATAGGATATTGACATCGAGCTATGCTATATGCTAAGCTATATGGGAGGACTCATTTGATGATTTTACCACGATAAAAAAAAAAGCTATCGTTTTCCGTACCGACACCAGTCTGAAGAAAGGCATGCAAGGTTGAAATGCTATAGAAAGAGACAGAAAATATTTAATCTCAAATTTATCGTGATCCTGGAACATGAAAGGTTATAGAAGGATCACTGTGGATTTGAGTCAATGCAAGTCTGACAGTTCATTCCGTCCCGCCCTGGGTTCCTTCGGGATGATGATTTTATTAAGATAAAAAAAATAAAGTAGGTCAGTTACAGACACTTCTGAATTTTGACGGCACGTTTGGCGCAGTGGCTGAGTTGGACTGCTTCGCTGTGTGTCGCGGATTCGAGCCCCGCACGGAACAAATATTTGTATGATCTGCAAGTAGTTCTTCGGGTCTGGGTGTTTGTGTATGTGAGTTTCTATGTTTGTAAACGCACCCACGATACAGGATAAATTCCTAGTGTGGGGCAACGTTTTCAAAAAAAAATGGAAAAAAAAATTACAAATATAATTATGGTGACAGTCCCAACGGTGCCCATTCCAAAGCATGGATCTATGGAAAAGAACGGGCAAGAAACTCCATGGACACTATTTTTCAATCGCCAAAATTTAATTTAGAACCTTTACATAATTCATTTTGAGACGGTATATGTGAGAACGAAGTAACAAGTAAAAAGTGTCCACAGAAAATATGAAAAAGACGATTCAATAAAATTATCAATAGGTAATTAAAACAGATTGACAACCCAGAGTTAGAAATCCATCTGTGAATTCCTGGGTCGTACTATGTTTTTTACTTAAATATGGTTATATTGAAGTAAAAAACATAGGTTATAACCTAATGGGTCTTTCAGTGAATTACTCAATAATAACTGTATCTTCTTGTTGCCAAGGTCAATTTATAGCTAGGTGACAACCCATTAAATACCGGGTTTCATTTGACACAGCGTTGGTCCTCACTCTCATTTTTAGACTTTGGCTATCCTTACTAGGTTTCCTGTGGTACAACAGACTTTCAGTTGAAGTCAAGATTTTGTTGAGAAAATATTATAATATTTCGGATAATAGTTTCCCCGTCGGGAAAATTGGACCATCTTGTTGTGTTTTAACTTATTGAAAGTACTGAAAAACTGTTTTCAATTTCTCTTCTTCATGATTCAATTGATTTGCTTAGTGTTTTGATTTAAGAAAAAACACGAAAAAAATTTTTAAAAATAATTTCTTTATCGAGTCAGACAGCCAAGCGTGTTAATGGTATAGATAATATTTTTGTATATCATTGTGTTTTGTATGTAAAATAAATAAATAAATAAATAAATATTCCACAACTATCACACAACGCCACCTAGTCCCAAGCTAAGCAGAGCTTGTGTTATGGGTACTAGACAACTGATAAACATACTTATATATTTCTAAATACATACATATTATAGATAAATTACACCCAGACACAGAACAAATGATCGTGCTCATCACACAAACATTTGTCCTGGGTGGGAATCGAACCCACGACCTCCGGCATAGCAGTCAGGGTCACTAACCACTAGACCAACAGGCCCGTTATGTGTCTTTCTATGTTTGTAAACGAACACACGATACAGGAGAAATTCCTAGTGCGCCAACGTTTAAAAAAAAAAACGGAAATCTATTTGAAAGTGTCTAATAATATTTATGATTAGACTATTACCATTAAAACTTTTTAGTCACGATTACTAACAGTAGTCTATTTAACATCTCAGCCACCATTTTCAAGAATAAATGAATAGATAACTACATTTTAAACACATTATTATCTTGACATCAAAGGAGTAAAGATATTTATATATTTTTTTAATCTAAGCATAAAAAGAAACCTATAAAATCCAAATAAACGGTTGTTGTGAGTGTTTTAAACTTTATAGCTGTGTTTATTTTAATTGTAGACTAGTTTTCGACCGCGGGTTTGCTTGCTTAAATACTTTTTTACAGAATGTCTTCATATATCACAAAGCATATCGAGTTCAAAAATATTTTCGCAGTTATACATAATAAATTCATCTTGAAAGTCTGGTTTATTGCTGATATGCCTTTTCTATTATTTTGAACCAATTAATAAAGACGGAAAATGGCTTATTTTAATATTTGCTTGTTAAAAATATACATACCTATTTGTATATTAAAACTGCGTTCCTATCTATTTTACAATTAAAACAGTCCCAAAGGGGTATGTAACTTTTTGGCATCAAAATTCTTTTTTCTTTCGCCAGTAATGAAATGTTGGTCATTAGTAGACCGCAACCTAGGAAGTTCGTAAAATATAATAAAAAAAGTCTAAACCGTAACCAACCAGAGATATAGCGAATTAAATAAAACCGCCATATCTCTGGTTGGTTACGGTTTAGAAACTTAATTTATTTCTATGGACTTCTTAGGTAGTAGTCTAATTGTGGCCAAAATTAAACCACTGGCGAAAAGAAAAAAGAAATTGATGCCAAGGTCCATACTAAAAGTTGCATGGGCCTTTGACATTTCTACGAGTATTATATATTTTGAGTGCAATATGAACCTTAGTAATTACAACTCTACTTAACCTTTTTTTTATAATTCTTAATTAAGTGACATTACTAATAAATTACCTCGAAATTCAGTTACCTGCAAACGTAAACAAGAACACTTTACAGCTACACTTATAATTTACAAAACACATAACATTTGACGACACACGTCACCAAAATTTTATTTCGTCGTCACTCCACCCGAATTTTATCGCACCATTCTTCTCAAACGTGCCACAAAATCATCGATACACTAATACACATGTCTAATATCCCCCAACCTCCCCTTGAAAGCCTTTTCGCCCGCATTTCCCGCGGGGAGACGCGGGATCGTTGGCGTTATGAAAATTTGACGTCAACCAATATGCGATGATACGTTCAGGGGTTATGTTTCGTATATTATTTTACATGTGTGAAATTGCCCGACCTCCCCTCGTGAGTGAGATGGGGTTTTCTTAATCGGTTGGCTTTAGTTTAGTAATTGTTTACGGTGCGTTGAAATTATTGCGGTTGTAAGGATATCTCTTGACGCTTTGCATATTAATTTTTGGATTAACTAGGCTATAATTTATAATATTAGGGTTTAAAACGGGATATTTACCATGATTATTATTTGTTTTGAGTTTCCGATATTTTGGCACTGTTGCAAGCGGATCACGAGTGAATAGTTAATGTCTATAATTTATAATTTATAATGAGAAATAAACTACATATATTGCAATAAATGTTACATCAAACATTTCATGCATCGAACAAATGTCTTTAAAAATTAATAGTTTACCTACGTTGCTTCTAATGTATGAATAAGAACATCAATTATTTCCATTTGTCAACTGTCACTTGAAAATTACGTTTAAAACTTCTTGCAAATCAGTTTTGAAAAAAAAATATTATCGTTATCTTGTTAATTTAACTTTTGTGATTATGATTATTGCTTATTTAAGAGCGGACATGAATTAGAAAATCGTTCCTACACGATGTCACAATATGACGTCAGCGCAGGGTTTTCCATACACTGCTTAAAACTATTGCCTATAAATCTAAAAAAAATACCTATGCTTTACTCAATACAAAACTTTTTCTATAACCATAGAAAAATATCAAAAAAAAAACGTCCGCACAAGATCCATAAGCTTAAGTACAAATAAGTAAGCCTCAAGTTGATATGTTTTATCGCCAATCCATAACGCGCGATGCTATAAACCCGACCATATTTCAAATGTGTAAATATATGTGGGCGAACACCCCGCGTCTCCCCCCGAGACGTGGACCCGTGCTACATAAAATATTATATTGCAATTTATATTTTTCGCTTCAAAAAGATTAGAAGAATCCCCGTCCATGTTAAGTGGTATTGCATGTATGTTTATGTGTTTTTGCATAGATATATTGCAGTTTTATGTTTTATTAATCAATCATAGTATTGACAAATTAGACTAAAATATATCTATATATATAAAAGGAGAACTGACTGACTGACATATCAACGTACAGCCGAAACTACTGGGGCTAGGAATGTGAAATTTTGCACACAGCTTCCTATTATAATGTAGGGGAGCACTAAGAAGGGGTTTTTGGAAATTTAACCTTTAAGGGGGTGAAAAGGGGGAATTTTGTTTGTATGGAAAATCTCTTATCGATTGAAAAATCAGCCTTCGAATTTTTTAGAGGAAAGTACGTAACCCACGCGGACGAAGTCGCGGGCGAAGTGCTAGTTAAAAATAAGGTAAAGAATTGTAGCGGGAGATCGTGCTTGCGTAACAAGCCCTGGGGGTAGGCTTAAATCCAGTGGACTAAACTAGGCTGGAATGTCGATGATGATGATCACATAATTTTAGTCTTCACTGTAGGAAATACAATCTGTATTTTTTGATATTGCTCCTATTTCTCTCTTCATCTGAATGATCACCATTCAGTCGTGATGATTAATTTACAAGTTTAACATTTCGCCCCTCATGCAAGAGTTTGTGTATCCAAAACCGGGCAAAGTATAATTTTCATTGAATATGTGCTCTATAATAGTTTATTAGCGAAGAAAAACATCTTTATGAAATCAGGACTTATAATCAAAATGAGTCTGAAGCCATGTCAGGGGTTTACATGAGGATTATGTTTTTTTTTTAAGGCTGGATTACCTCTCACAAAAAAGAGGCCTGTGTCCCAGTACTGGGGACATCATAGGCTTTTTTTTCCGTGTTAAAATCATCAAATGAGTCCTCCCACCCAGGGCAGGGCGGGAGGGACTGTCAGACTCGTACTGACTAAAATCCACGGTGTCCTTCACTAGCCCTTTACGTACCGGTGCGGTAAGTCTCGCGACCGACATTATAGGCTTACGATGATTATGACATTATTGCTGCTATCTTTCCTTTTTTTTTTCGACTTTCCTTGTGTTAATGTTTACAAGAAAGTTTCAACGGTTAGCATAAAATTAAAACTGGATTAAAAATTATCTTTATCCGTTCCAAATTAAAATTAAAATGCTTTAAATTCAAGAATAGAACTTAGCAACCAACTGTGACGAAATCAGTGGTGGACATCTACTTGATATTTGATGTACATTACCATTGCATGTCCGAATAAGAATGATCATGAGTATTCAATGATTATGGGTGTGTCACACGATTGATCATGAGTGAAGTGAGATAAGTATGTAATTCAAAATGATTTGATTTATGTACCCATAGAAAGAAACGGGTACTACTTGTTCATAAAATGAATAATGGTTGCGAATTATATCATAAAGTTTCTATTTAAGCAATGACATTTTAATATTTCTTATTCATATTGTAAATCGCATAGCAGTTGACGGAACTTTTTGTCGAGTGACAGTATCGGAATATTTCTCAAGTTGCAAAAAATAGAAAAAGTACTTATTTTTAAAAATTATCTTGTGAAAAGTTACTAAGAAGTGCAATTTACAAGTGCCGTTATTATCTTCTGAATCTGTGTTGTGAATAATATTAAAACTTTAAAAACTCTTTTACCATTTTTGTACTGATATTTTTCTACCCGAAACACATAAATAATAACAGACATTTTGCTTAGTAAGAGAGAAGAAGGGTGAGATAGCTTCAGTGTGTGCGTACCTTAATAAAGTTGCGGTGTTACATCCTATGGTGTCGCAACTTACCATAACACCATATAGATTACCATAATAGCATATATTGGTAACAGCGCCATCTATTGCTTCCAAAGCAAACTACCTCATAGATCGATTAGATTAACAAGATGGGCAAGTGTGCTGTTTGCGGTAAATTTCTCGCGTCGTCAGATGCCGCTAAATGCGACAAATGCGTGGGTTGGTATCACCGTCGGTGCGCTGGATTGAACCAAATAGGTTCCATAACATCTCCCTGGCACTGCCCGGAGTGCAATAAAAACCTAGTGCGGGACAAACAGTCCGAAACGCCAGTACGAGTACATGCAAACGAACCATTGGACGAGAGCATGGTTAATCTCATGGAAACGAGTCCAATCAATGTCGTTTCCTCGGATGCTACACATGAATTCTCGAATGACGTCACGTCCGAGCTGAGGAAGTTCAAGGAGGAATTTATTAACATGATTCGGAGTGAATTTCAGTTAATGAGAAATGACTTGGTGGAATTGAGATCATCTCTAAAGTCTACAAATGACCGTATGAGCAGTTTGGAGGAAAGAGTGGCCATTATGGAGAAAAAAAAATCGGAACAAACCCAGGTGCCGCAAGATGTGCATCATTTAATTGCTCAATTGCAAAGCGACTTAAATGAGCGCGATCAGGAGCTACTAGCCACCGACATACAAATATCGAACCTGCCTGAATCAAGTGGTGAAAACCCCGTACACACGGCTATGTTGGTGGCTTCAAAGATGGGCGTAAATGTTGAGTCGCGCGATATTGTGAGCGCCGAGAGAGTAGGAGGGAGACGCATTAATGCAACGCAGCCAGTGCCGGTGGAGTCCCGCCCGCGCTTTCTCGTGGTGCGCTTTGCGCGCCGCGATCTCCGCAACGAGATGCTGGAGGCCGCACGAGTACGTCGTGGCATGACTTCTGCTGATCTCGGCATGCCCGGTCCGCCAGCGCGATTCTACGTCAACGAGCGACTTACTAAGCAGAATCGGGAGTTATTTCGTAAGGCACGAGAGGTTGGGGGACGGCTTGGTTGGCAATTTGTATGGTGCAAAAGAGGTCATATTCTTGCCCGTTACAAACCTGGAGAATCCAATTTTCAAATTCGCTGTGAAGCTGACATTCAGCGCGTATTTGAACCCGCATCGCGGTCTGTTACCGACGCCGACGGTCACAAGTTGTTCTAAATATTTTTTTTTTTCTAATTGTTCTCTTAAACCTTTTTATTTCCGCGCTTTTTTTGTTTATTTATATTTGTGCTGTGTGTTTTTAGCTAATAACGTACCTCAGGTCGTCACAGAATTGTCGTGGTACAATAATTATTATCATTCGTCTTTGTTAATCATCGCAGCTGTTTGTCTCACGGCAGCGCCGGCGCAACTCAGTGAGCTCAATAACCGGTTTCAACATATACGAAATAAATTATCTTATACTTACAACAACAAACAAACATCACAAGCTAGAATTTCAAATCTATTCAGATTCCTACATCACATAATTACACGTATCTTTCATTCAATAGTTACAAATACCTATACTACTTTAATTCTTAGACCAGCCATATTACTATTTAGTATCATAACTGATATAATTTCAATCAAATACACAACACGGGTAGCAATTCAAATGATAATTTTAGTAGTTTCTATACAATATAGCCATGATGCCTAAAAGTGGTAAATTTCTTAAAGTTGGCTTCCTCAACGCAGGGTCACTGGGAACAGGTCATGACGATTTGATTTGCGCAATGGACAGGCATTCTTTTGATATAATGGCGATAAACGAGACTTGGCTTCGCGCAGGCGAAGAGGGGCGCGCGCCTGCCGTCCCCGGCTACCGCCTACGTCACGCTCCGCGGCCGACAGCTGTCCGTGCGGGGCGTGGTGGGGGTGTTGGATTCTATCTGCGCCGGGGCCTGAGCGCGCGTATCTGTTCTGGCACGTCGGATGCCAGGTTCGATTCCGTCGAACAGATGTGGCTGACAATATCGTTAGGCGGGAAAAAGATTGCCATTGGTACAGCGTACCGACCGCCTTGGTTTGACATTGATCTCTTTCTGGACGCCATCACGAATACTTTTACCACCCTAGGAAATTGCGATCACTACATTTTGCTCGGCGATTTTAATGTAAATATGCTTAACCTTAGCGAAATTAAAACTAAAAAGTTAAAAGAATTTTTAAATTACACAAGTCTCGAACAGTTAGTCACGATGCCGACTCATTTTACAGATACGAGTGAAACTCTGATAGACCTTCTGTGCACAGACCTAAAGCCTAGATATACAACAGTGGAATCCTTTGGTTCGCTTACTGGTCACTCCATTATAGTAAGCGAATTTCATGTAAAGCGGGACAAGTTTATACCATATGTAACCAGATTTAGGCCAATTAAAGACATATGTAAGAATAGTTTTAATATGGATTTGTCACAATCAAATATTGAGCGCGTCTGTGAGCTAACCGATATAAATGACATGGTCGATACTTTTAATCACTGCATAATATCTTTGTTTGATGTCCACGCTCCATTAAAAAAATGCACAATTAAGGAATTATCTCACCCTTGGATTACCGACACTATTAAATTTATGATGCAGTTGCGAGACAAGGAACTAGGCAAATATAGGAGTACTAAATCAGAGTCCAAAAAAGATTACTACAAACAGTTAAAATCCTTGGTTGACAGTTCCTTGTATTATGAAAAAATAGCATACTTCAGGCACAATATAAATAATAAAATAAATAATCCAAAACTGCTATGGAAGAATATTAAATCTACGTTTTCACCGTTTAAGCAAAGGCTAGACCTGCCCCCACATTTTAGAAATCCAGACCTTATAAATAACACTTTTTTGACTGTTCCTGGTAACCCGATAGCTAGCACTTCACTTATAACATTTTATGAGACCAACAGATATAGTGAAGCAATTTTCAAACTTGAACCGGTAGAACAAAATGATGTCTCCCGCATTATCTCTGACTTAAAGTCTAATGCTGAAGGCTACGATAATATAACACTAAGTATGCTTAACCTCACTTTGCCATACACCTTAGATACTATCACTTATATGATTAATTATTCCATATGGACAGGTAAGTTTCCCTATCAATGGAAAATTGCTACTGTGAGACCTCTACCCAAAAATCCAAACCCTACAGATATTAAGGACTTGCGGCCTATCAGTATTCTACCCTGTCTTTCAAAGGTAATGGAGAAGGTAGTGTGTCGTCAGTTAACCAAATTTCTAGAAGATAACGAAGTGTTACCTGACTTACAATCTGGATTTAGGAAACAGCGCAGTACTTCTACGGCGTTGCTTGACGTTACTGATAACATTTTGTCTGCCCAAGATAAGGGCATGTGTACAATTATGGTGCTATTGGATTTTTCACGCGCATTTGATTGTATAAACGTCTCACTGTTACTGTCTAAGTTAAAATACTACGGTTTTGACGACAATGCAATCCAGTGGTTCCATAGCTACCTCTGTGACAGAAAGCAACTCGTAGAATTACGTTTAGCGGACGGTACTACCCTAACTTCAGCCCTTACTTCCATAGAAAGAGGAGTCCCTCAGGGATCAATCTTGGGTCCGATTATTTTTATTTTGTATTGCGCAGACATAATAAAGTGTCTGCAGAAATGCAAATATCACATTTATGCTGATGATGTGCAATTGTATTTGTCATTTAAGCCTGACGATATTGACTCGGCCATTAATCATCTCAATGACGACCTAGAAAGAACCGCCACTTGGTCGGATGAAAACTGTTTGACTTTAAACCCATTAAAAACCAAGTACATGGTGTTTGGTACGAAGCAACAGTTAAAGAAGCTTCCTGTAAACCTAACCTCTTCTCTGTCTCTAATGGGTGAGGCTATTGACCGAGTTGATGAGGCGCGGAATCTGGGGTTTTGTATGGACAACAGCCTTAGATTTGAGAAACATGTCGCTAACTCTATAAAAAATTGTTTTTATCGCCTCAAACTTTTGTACAAAATGAGACCTTACCTGTCCGAAAAGCTTCGCGAACAGCTAGTCGAAACCCTTGTGCTATCTAAACTAAACTACGCTGATACGGTTTACGGCCCACGTTTGCTGTCTCGTACGGATAGACTTATACAAAGAGTCCAAAATGCATGTGCCCGATTCTGTTACAATGTCCCCCCTAGAAGTCATGTCACCCCTTATCTGAACAAACACTGTATGCTCAAAATGAAGTCGAGGCGAAAGTTACACCTGGCGTGTCTTCTTTTTGGTGTTATTAAGACTATGAAACCGCAGTATTTGTATGAAAAGCTAAGCTGGATGGCCAGTAGACGAGAGTGCGCACCTAGACTTTGTGCGCAGCAATTATCGACACAGTCACATAAGACAGCAGCTTTTAGAGGTAGTTTCAGATACGCTGCATCTAAAGTCTGGAATAATATACCACCACCATTACGAACACTGGGCACTATACATACCTTTAGAACACGATTGCGGCAGTATTTGTTGGCTGCACAGCAAAAACTAGATATGGTCACAATAAATGTCTCAATAATTTAAACATTAATAATTTTGCAGCGCTTGTGTAAAAGTGATCGTTCACGTACTTTCGTACAACTACCCACATTTTGACTTTTTATTTTTATTTTTTTTACACTGTCTCACCAGGGCCGTCACTTATTTCTATCACCATCTTATTCTTAATTTATTTTGTGCCGGTATTTATTTATTTTCATTATTACCACACCTACTTACAACCTACATTTTTATTTTATTTATTTTTTAGCAGAGCTCTCAAATATTTTTCATGTAATACTTTTTCTATTTATTTGTAAACTTTTATTTCATTTATTTATAATTATATAATATGTGTATTATGTTGTTGTTCCGTCAGCGTCACTCACCCGCAAAGGTTCTTTGGAAGACCAGCGTCAGACAGCTTCACCCTGTCTGGCATGAATGCTGAAATGGACCTTTTTGGCGTAGCCGTGAGGCACACAGCACAGCACTATTTATTTTCTATTCTTTTTGTTATTGTTTTTGTTTACCCTTATTATTTCTGTATTATTCTCTTTATCTTTTTTATGTTATGTGTGTTATGTGTGCTACATGAACTGACGCCAAATAAAACTTATTCTTTCTTTCTTTCTCTTTATACACTATTCAAATAAAGTTAGCGATCCGTTTGAAAAAATTCTTTTTGTTACGGTAGATTATGTTATGATTTCTTCTTCTTTTAGATTATTTATTTAAAATATAGATTTAGAACATAAAACAATAAAAGAGTTCAATTGCTTTTTACATAGATTTTTTTTTAAAAATCAGCTAATGCTGGTAAGCAAACTTTTTTTGATATGTGTATCTACAATACCATTACAAATGTGTAAACTCACTAAAATTATAGTCACAGGCACAATGGCTTCTTCAACAGCCTAGAACATTATTTCAAACAAATGTTCACAAGCTTTTAATGTGTTTACCATGCCGTATCATATATAACTTTATACTTATAGTTTTACGAAAGACAATGGTACATTAAGACTGGAAAAATTAACGCTGAATAAAAGAACACTTTTTCAGGCAATCGAGAGTGTAATGTGCTTCTCATTTGAGTAATTATCTGACATTCGATAAATAATTATGTCTTATTTGTAAGACATACCAGTATACGTAATAATGACAGCTTTTTTATTTTCGAACTGTAAAGTACTAAAATGTTTTTTTTTTTAAATGGAAAGTCATCAAATGATTCCCTACGCCCGCCCGGTGTACTGAAAGGATATTTTAGTAACAGCTATGTATAATCAAATCATCTTCCTAACGACATTTCAAATTCTATTTCGAGTACGTTTACCTTTGCCACTAATTTAATCATACCACATTTCCTCTACCAAGAATCAAGACTAAAATTCTCATACAAACACCGACAAACGGATGCTAGATTATCCGCAATTAGGTGGTGACACGTAAGCCCAGTGGTCCGACTGTCGACAATGTAGACAAAATTTTAATGAGCAAAATGAGCG
Organism: Agrotis puta; assembly: GCA_943136025.2. Lineage (NCBI taxonomy): Eukaryota > Metazoa > Arthropoda > Insecta > Lepidoptera > Noctuidae > Agrotis > Agrotis puta. The sequence continues at coordinate 7,344,686 of OW964190.2, read as the reverse complement.
AGCGTGCGTGTAATCATTGTGTGCGACTGTCCCACGAACGTGGGAGCATTTGTTGTGGTATTTCCTTCTGTACCAAATCGTTGTGGAAAAAATGAGGCCGATATGAAGATGTTTTGATTTGGTTTTACTTTTGAATTGCGTAAGAGATGATATAATACATGATATGACTATGGTGAAGCATTGGTTTTGTGCAAACTGCATGATCTTCAATTATCTAACAGTGTTTTTGCCATCATGTAGATGGTATGCGAATTGCGTATGAAAGTTGTTAACATGGCTTTAGTGTGTTAATTCAGTTCTTTTTAAATCTCAATCCTTTTATACCTATTTAACAAAAAATCTTCTGTTATCCAAAATGGGGGTTAAAGGTTTTTTAATGTCATACGACTTTGAATTTTGGTTCTCATACGTTTTGGTTTCCTCATGATACTTTTACCTAATTTTACAGATTCAGGGTTCCTAATATACATATATTTGATAACATCTACATCCTTTTCTATTGTTGCTATAGAAGCACATTAAAACAATTGTTTATAGACAACAAAGTTCTATTGCCATTTCGTCTCGCAATTTATAATAACAGTAATACATAAGCAACGAAAGATAGCATGAACTTTGCATATCTTAATGCGTGTACGATGATAATATTATGATTATATAAGATATGATTTGCATTGAAATCCTAATGTACTTTGAGCAATAATACTGTATTATAACCATAAAACCAATTTACGCTAATAACATAGAGGGATTTTCCGCAAATATGTATAAAATTAGTAAAATTATACTCTTTATTGTTGGTACATTACGATAATACTGCGGACAATATGTTGGATGATTTCATCTATGCAATATTCTAACCGGTTTCATACGGCTAATTAGTTAGAAAAAAACACTCTTTGTACCTTTTGTGTACAAAAAAGTCAAAAACTGTAATAATAGTTCACATACTTTTTAAATATTAACAGAAGTCAGAAGTTAGGAAAAAGAAAAAGTAAAAATCAACATTCCGGCTGCAGGTGCTTACATTAAAAAAAAAAAACAAAACAAAATCGATTGTGCTGAACAAAAACAATGTTCTAAACACAACGAACACGTATCGTACACGGATTACGACATACGAACAAAGGCACTAAAAGCACAACATCATAAAGCCAGCCTTTTATTCCGGCGAACGAGTGCAACGTTTGAAAATGCAACCTAAACCTGTTTCCCGATTGCATTTCAACCCATGAATTTTCCATGAGGTCGTACCTCCCCGATTCCCGTTCGTTTGGCAACGTAACTAGTGGGAATTGGTATTCGCTTGTTACGTATATTATGTATGAGATTTTGTCCACCTATTTTTTCGTTTCGCACCACTGTGCACTGTCCGGTGTAATTGAGAAATGTTTACTCTCGGTGCACATCGTCGATGCTGCAGTGGCTCGAGTAATTGCATATTTATGATCGCAGTGCAAATTGATTTGCAAAAAATTGCCGAAAAAATTTTCACCTTTTTTTTTGGTTCTGCAGTTACATTTGGTATGCAGATTGCGGGAACATTTCAATCAGTTAATAATGTATGCTGTTGAATTTTTTCGTTGTCTACTTAAAATTTTTGGTGCACAGTGTGTATAAGTAGCGGAGGCGCGGACAAATGCGAGTGTAGGAGTGATGGAGTGACTCCATGTAATCCCTCGTGACGGCTGCGTCCAATTAGGCGTCAGGCATTCGTCTTCCCGTCCTTACTTTTTCACTTCCCTCACTTGGGGGCGGATTTGTAGGAAAATATGAGCGAGAATTTGTCTCACTTTAAGAGAAAGTAACGCTCTGAGGAGTTGTGTATGCCAGTATGTATTTACATACATCTTGGATGAAATTTTACCTTCAGAATATAGAACAAATCAAAAGGTATAATAAAGATATAACGATATTGGTATTTAGCGACGATGAACTGCCCGGCAACCGTGAGCCTATACGGTTACGGACGGACGTACTGTATTTTTTTTTGCTGCATTTCGCAGTTAAACCTAAAAAAGGTGGTGGGCTACTGAATGGGGGATTTAAACCGGTCAATTTGACCGAAATGATCATTTTGAGGGTTGAATTTCGCCGCACGGTGAATTTGACCGAAAATCGACCCGTTTAACTCCAAATAACTAATGCGTTGAATGAAATGCCTCCGGTTCTAGGCTTTAAAATTAACATAACTTGAGTTTAGTTTATCCAACGTAAAACTTGCAATTCCTCAATTTAGTTTAACATGGCTTTTTTTTAGCCTGGTAAAATTATCAAATGAGTCCTCCCACCCAGGGCAGAGAGGGAAGGACTGTCAGAGTCGTACTGACTAAAATCCACGGTGTCCTTCAATAGCCCTTTACGTTCCGGGGTCACGGTAATTCGTAAGTTCCGCGAACCCGGCAGGCTTTGGCCCTCTAGAGGGTGGACTCGTCATTTTTCCTGAGACTGTTTGAGGCGCGCGTGGAACACAACGCGCCGTTGACCCGGGCATGGTCCATGGTCGGACAGCGAGTTGCCCATTACTCGCTGCCCGTATGCCCGCGCAGTTGGAAGCCGCATTGCTTGAATTTGCAATTTGACTATTTCAATATACGAGTCCCTGCTCAAAAAAAAAACTAAACAACCAATCTTAAAAATTCAAATATTTATATTTTATTCTATTTTCAATTCAAATACTACCCTTTTCCCTCAACCTCTGTAACAAAACTGTAGGTTTCAATAAAACGGTATTAAATAAATGTGTTTCAGTGAGAGTGGGTTGCCCAAAAGCGCCTGGGGTTGGGTTACACAGCTAAATCATAAAGGGCTCGCCCCAAACGATTAAACCTTTCAATGTTAATTTGTTTGTTAATTTTTCTCCGCCTTTATAACTGACGTAATAAGGTTTTTCGTTCTAAAATTAAGGGTTATGATTTTTTACTGTTTTGTCTTTATGAGGAAAATTATTGTGGAAATCTTTATGGATGTGAAAAATGTTTTTACTTCTTTTTATTTGAAGAAGGGAACCCTGTAAAACATTATAAATGTAGCTTAATCCTAATCCTAACTATCCTAACTAATATTATAAATGCGAAAGTAACTCTGTCTGTCTGTCTGTCTGTCTGTCTGTCTTTTCTTCACGCCTAAACTACTGAACCGATTAGTGTTAAATTTGGTACAGATATAGTTTGGAACTTGAGAAAGGACATAGGATAGTTTTTAACCGACTTCAAAAAAGGAGGACTGTATTTTTTTAAATGTTTGTTACCGCATTACGACCGACTGGGTGAACCGATTTTCATGATTCTTTTTTTGTTTGAAAGCTGGTGCTTCCCGTGTGGTCCCATTGTCACCAAATCAGGATCTGATGATTGGATCTTGGAGAAATCGAGGGCAACCCTCAAATTTTATAGGCCCACGCATCGTTTTTCGTTAATCTTATGTAGTAATTTAAGTACTTGCGTATGGTAATCATTATCTTATGTAGCTGAGCTGATGATGGAAGGTACAACTCCTTAACAGTAAGGAGTAGGTAGTAGTACTGATTCATTGTTCGCATATCTCCGGAACTTCACGTCCGATTTAAATAATTCTTTTTTTTTGTGCTAAGTAGGGAATACTGCAAGTTTCATCAAAATCGGTTTAGTAGTTTTCGAGATAGGGAATTTTATTAGCTTATTGTGTACATGAGGGATGTTATTACCAGTGCTACGGATTGTATTATATGTATTTGGCAAGAATTTGGGTTGAATATTTTAACTAAAAGTTAAAATATTCAACCCAAATATTTTAACGGAAGTCGGTGGCAAAAAAAAAACAATGAAATAAAAAATAACAAAGCCATCGACTTCCGAAATAAAAGTTATTTTGTAGATTATTTTACCCATTTTTGTGGTTCTTTTTGCAGGCGGTTACATTTTTTTTTTGAAAAAGTTTTTTATTATATATTTTTTACGGGTTAAGCTGCGCTTGCCGAGGTTGGTCTGTGGATGGGTAAAAAGCACTCGGAAAGCACGTAAAGCCGTTGGTCCCGGCTGTCATTTGAAGATCTTTGACAGTCGTTACTGTCAGAAGCTCTAATGTCTGACAGCCAATATTACCATGGGGTATCATATTACCCAGTTACTGGGTTGTGGAGGTCCGACAGGCAGTCGCTCCATGTAAAATACTGATATCCAGCTGCATCTGGTTTGACTGGAAGCCGACCTCAATATAGTTGGGAAAACGCTAGGCAGATGATGAACGGAGTATAGATAGTTCTATTAGTACTATATGTCGAGTGGTCCATATGCTCGATAGATGGTGGTGATCGCGCAATGATGTCGATCGTTACACGAGTTCGATCGTTACACGGGACAAAGAAAGCTACTTTGTTTTATACTATGTAGTGATTAAATGCAAGTAACATTGGTCCGACCTGTTTATTAGTCAGTGTATAGAAAACCGTTTGTGCTGGATAGGATAATCTCAAGCCCGGGGAAGGACATAGGGCTGCTTTTTATAAACACACCATACAGGTAAAGATTGATGAAGAAACCACTGGTAGAATTTTGAAATTCATGCAGGGTTCTATTATTATTATTTTTTATCGTGGTAAAATCATCAAATGAGTCCTCCCACCCAGGGCAGGGCGGGAGGGACTGTCAGACTTGACTGACTAAAATCTACGGTGTCCTTCAATAGCCCTTTACGTACCGGGGTCACGGTAATTCGTAAGTCCCGCGACCCCGGCAGGCTTTGGCCCTCTGAAATAATGAGCACTTAGAAAGGAATTCAGATAATTCCACCCACAAGAGATTCCCTCTAAATATTAGGTATAGGTGTTCAAAGATTGTATGGAAACTAATTTTGAAGTTAGAAATCTGGGATGTACGATGTGAAGTTACATAAAAAAATGTCACGTAACTTAATGAGGCAGACCAAATTCTACGCGAGCGAAGCCGCGGGCAAAAGCTAGTTAACATATAAAGATTGAATAGGTTACTTCTAGGCAAGCGTGCTTCACTGTAGACCACATCCGCGCTTACCATCAGGCGAGATAGTGGTCAAATACGAAACTATATATAAATGAAACAAAAAATAACCTATAATGTCGCCACAGCTGCACCACGCAGGCCCTATACGGGTTGGTAGATGTCACAGCTCTTCGATTTTTTCATTCTAGGACATGCCGGTTTCCTCACGACGTTTTCATTCACCGTTTTGAGAGATGGTGATGATATAAATTACACAAAGTAATGCACTTCTCAGGGTTGAAACCCTTCCGACTGGGCCCCCTTTAGAGGGCCAAAGCCTGCCGGGTCCGCGGGACTGTCTTAATAGGTAACCGTGACCCTGAAACGTAAAAGGATATTGAAGGACACCGTTTATTTTAGTCAGTTTGAGTTCCGCCCTAGGTCCATCCATCATTTGATGATTTTACTACGTAAGAAAAAGAGTTGGAGCCCTAGTTGGTCATCACTGCTTCTAAAACATTATACTCCTTGGAAAAGGGCCGCTGGGGCACTGATAAACAAGTTTCTTTACATTATAACATTGTATGTGGTAACGTATGTGTTTAATACGCAGGTAGTGATCTTGTAAAACAGAAAAAGGGCCATCTGTGGCCAGCAGCTTGTACAAGCTTCAATAATAAGAAAACAAGCGTTTTACTGAGCGAACAGACCTCTATACTGTAGTTAATTCACTTAACATTGGTACTTTTTCTGTAGTAAAATAAGTAAACTATACTTAAATGTAAATGAGAACACACTGCTAAGTTGCACAGATCAAAAAAAAATTAGCAAAATAAATACAATCTATATTAAAGCTACAGAGTTTGGTTGAACGCGGTAAACTCAAGAACTACTGATTCGATTTTTTTTTTTTAGTTTATGTCTGGATAGTCCATTTATTGAGGAAGGCTATAGGCTCGATATATAACATCATACTACGGTGAAAAGGAGGCAAGCAGCGGGGGTAAACCATGGGGAACACCTAGCTAGTATATTACTATAAAGTACTAACTGATGCCAGCGACTTATCCTACGAGATTGTGTTACCGGCATAAAAATATGTGTTATTGGAGACCATAACCTATGTTTGCAACTTTCATCCAGATCTGTTCAGTAGTTTTTGTGGGGAAAAATAATAAGCATCCGTCAATCCTATCCATCCATACGAAATAATAAACTTTCACATTTATTATTAGAAGTTAAATGAGAAAAATGATACACTTCATTACAGATACCGGCAATAAAGAATGCACTTCGATCGTGCTCTTTGGAAAGAGATCATCCGCTAGTATCTGCTTTGTACAGCGCTATCTCTGTTACATACTACCTATGTGATGGTTGTCGCTAGTTCATCTGTCGTACTACCAAGATCAAAAAAGACGAAACTTGCTGATTTTCTCTTTCCTAGAGGCGTAGTCGATGCACAATCTTTATTGCTGGTACCTACATTATTGATTAAATCGACAGTTGACACACCAATGCATTAACAATTTGTATTGCGTAGGAGTCGCCTATAATATTATCTTGAAGTTTATTGAAATAAGTTGCCATAACGTCAGTAATGACAGTTCAGACGTGATGAAATTATAATAATGCCTGGATTTTATTACAATGCTTAGTGTAATGTTTTGTAGAGGACAATAAACTTGGCAGAATAAGTAATGTGTCTAGTGATGTCTTTGTGATTAGTCATCCATTTTATTATAAAAGCTTCTGAATAAATGTAGGTAGAACAGAGATAACTAGTTGTAGCCAGCGGCGTCGCCCGCGTATTCCTCGAAAATTATCCCACAGGAAAGCAACATCGGGAGAAAGTGCTATCTATGCTTTATTTCAGACTGTACAATGTCTCTGAGCCAAACATCAATATCTGTTCTAATGTGATCGAGTAACAAACATCCATTCAAACTTTTTGATTTATAATAAATAACGTAGCTGGATGTGTAACCATTTTTTTTTGCAATTAGGATCAATGGAAAGTTACGCTTGAAATTAATATTCAACCTCAATGCTATCTATATAAGAATCATATTCGACAAATAATAATTAGTTAAGTTGTTAATTCATAATTATGTAATAACTGTAAAAACCCATAAAAATATAATAGCATAATTATACGACAAAATAAGTCAAGAACAGGCTAAAAAAAAAGAAACAAAGACAGGTGCACATTTCCGCGAAAACGCCACAACTGCACCCCCACCTCGAAACGTCCTTATTCTGCAACGTCCCCGTAACACGTAACAAAAACCACGCCAGTTCGGGCGCACGCATGAATCATACCACCCTTAACCGGATTACGACCCGTGGAATCTTGTTACCGCACCCTTTTCCAACCTGATACCGACGGACGGGAAATTCGTTTTAGTATGTAGCTAATCGCTTTTATATAGTTCTGTGACGGCTGTGGGTCATATTGTTAGCTCCTGCTGAATATTGAATATTGAAGGCGGTTTTTAGATGGATGGTTCGTTTTAGAGGCCTTGATGGGATTGAGCTTGTTGTGTATTGGAAATTAGAGATTTTCTAGTTGAATCTGAACCTACACCTATACCACTGAACCGATTTCTATAAATTTTGGTGTAGGGATAAATAAAACTCTGGAGATGACTATAGTTAGCGAAGTCGCGGACAAAAGCTAGTATAGTCATGTCGCAGTAAAGTGCTATAAGATCTCTGCTTCGTGTTTTTAAGATCTGTGCCCTCAAACGTGTCGGTCTATATTTTACCACACAGCGTACAATGTTTTGTATTTGTTTGACATTCGGTTACCACGCTTTCATAAAACAAAGAAAGAAAAAGTTCTAAGTCCAAAACGTAAGCACAAGTACTTCGTGCAGAGGGAAATGAATAAATCGAAAGCCCTACCTTTAAACTTAAATTGCAGGGGGAACAAAAGTCACTAACAATCTTAAACTACGACCAAGTTACTCCCCAGCAATTGCTACATAATTTGCGGTCACGTGAGGCGGCCATTACGCCGTCGGCCGACCAATGAGATCTCGCCTTTTAATACGATTCCATATTTGAAAAGAATTTATGAATGTATTTTTAATTCAGAATTGGGTTGTAGTGATATAGTGCTTGGTGCAATGAATTTATCGCGGTGTATAAGTCTCGAATTCATTTTTAACACATTTTTGTGTTTAAATGCCACAAAAAGTGTCAAAACCTTGACAAGGTTGAATTTATGGGCCAATTAATTAAAGGTCAGTTAAAGCTATATAATTCTAAGAAAAGAAAGGGTCGAAACCTGAATAAATGATCAATAACACACTACGTTACACGATGTCCCAATATTTATTACTCACACTGAAGCCTAAAGGTATTTTTTGCACGAATAATTTAACATCAACTCAATTTCAACTAATGCTCGGAATTAAACTTTTTTTTAATGATAAACGTTCAGCTTATTTACGGTCTAGTAAATACTCAGACAGATAGATTGCTACAAAATTATAGAAGTAAATGGACATAAATACGCTATTATGTTGATTGTACTATAATATGGATATGACATTGAAAACAATATAGTTATAAACAACATGATCTCATCTCACGGATCATTTAATGCAAATCGATCTATTACGGAAAACACCGACGATTACCGACCGCTCGACCAATAGCGACGCGCCATTTAAATAGTAATTTATTGAGTTTCGAATTTTTAAAACGTGATTACGTCCGCCATCTTGGATGTAATTTTGAAAAGAGAACGTGTAACAGCTACTTTGAAACGATTTGTAACGATTACCGCTTCCTTTTTTAAAAGTAAGATAACTTGCGGTTTGTGTATGGCCAGTCTTTTAAGGTGCGTTTCCATGATTGTTGAACATGTAATTTAACATTTATTATGGATGGAAAACTGATTACAGTACGATCTAATCAAAACTTAATAACACTTACTTCATAGAAACTATGAATGCGTATTTAAATGAGATTTTTATTTATTCAAACCATTTTTTTTTAATACTCGATCTGTATTGTTCATAAGGATTAAATCGTGATTTCAATTATAAAGATACGATGTAAATGTACGTTAAGAGTCATAATCGGTGTAATTACTTGATGGTTTCAGCCTGATACAAACGTTACGTAGCAAAATTTGAATAAAACCTATTACGGAGGCAGTGTAACCTACTTCTTGGGGTTTTGTTTTTAATAAAACATTGAGTCATAGATAATAGAACAATGAATGGAAGTAATAATACGCTTCTTAAATTACTTTTTATTCATTTGATTTTTATTGTTACATTATACGAGTGCTTCGCGGGTTTTAGTCATCATAATTGTAACAGATTCTGAATGCTTATGTTTAAAAGAAAAATTGCAGAGAAGAACTTCTTTTCTCAATCAAATATTAAACTCATTATTTATTGAACTTAATTATACAATCTTCTTTAACATAAAAATACACAATACACTCATAAATCTAAAAAAAAAACGGATTATCGGAAAACCACCCTGTTTCTTTTGTTGTCCCTTTCGTGTCAAGTCTCTTAAAACATCTATACATATAATAAATCTGTAGAAGGGTTAATTCTGTACATTGAAAAAATAAATAGCGGGGGGTGTTGCTGGATCGATACCAAACCCAAATATATGATTTAAAAAATTTTTGTCTGTCTGTCTGTCTGTTTGTGCAGGCATCACGTGAAAACTAACGGTTCGATTTCGATGAAACTTGGTATAATTATTCCTTATTATCCTGGGCATAACATAGGATACTTTTTAACCGACTTCAAAATAAGGAGGAGGTTATCAATTCGACTGTATTTTTTTAATTTTGTTACCGCATAACGACCGACTGGGTGAACCGATTTTCATGATTCTTTTTTTGTTTGAAAGCTGGTGCTTCCCGCGTGGTCCCATTGTCACCAAATCAGGATCTGATGATTGGATCTTGGAGAAATCGAGGGCAACCCTCAAATTTTATAGGCTCACCCATCGTTTTTCGTAAATCTTATGAAGTAATTTAAGTACTTGCGTATGGTAATCATGATCTTATGTAGCTGAGCTGATGATGGAAGGTACAACTTCTTAACAGTAAGGAGTAGGCATCGACTGATTCATTATTCGCATATCTCCGGAACTACACATCCGATTTAAATAATTCTTTTTTTTTTGTGCTAGGTATCGTTCCACTTAGGGAATACTGAAAGTTTCATCAAAATCGGTTCAGTAGTTTTTGAGATAGGGAATTTTATTAGCTTATTGTGTACATGAGGGATATTATTACCAGTGCTACGGATTAAATTATATGTATTCGGCAAGAATTTGGGTTGAATATTTAAACTAAAAAGAGAAAAATAAAAAACTTTTTCAAGAAAAAAATGTAACCGCCTTCAAAAAAAACCACAAAAAAGGGTAAAATAATCTACAAAATAACTTTTATTTCGGAAGTCGGTGGCAAAAAATAAACAATGAAATGAAAAATAACAAAGCCGTCGTTGATTATTTTACCCTTTTTTGTGGTTCTTTTTGAAGGCGGTTACATTTTTTTTTGAAAAAGTTTTTGTTATCCTGGAAAAATACGTAGAAAAAAAAAAATCTTATTTTTCAGTTTTATTCATAGACGTTGTTCTGTAGAACCTCGAACACACGTTGCATTACCCGCAGTGGATTCAGCGCCGTAATATTTAGGTATAAGATTTCATTGTCAGAGTTACTCAAAACGGAGAAATAAACCATCCACGCGAAGACCGACATCCGCGCGGACGGAGTCGCGGGCGGTAGCTAGTTCTGAATAATATTAAAAAAAAACATCAATCATCCAGACGCATGGCAAATTATCATCCTTACCTTATTGCTATACCACCAATTCGCACAAAGCGTTTCCTAACGACTTTTAAAATCCGAACAGTGAAGAAGTGGAACTCTCTGCCTGCGTCTGTGTTTCCGAAAGCATACAATCCTAATCCCTTCAATGTTAGAATGCACAGGCTTCTTCTGGGTATTGGGTAAGCTACCTCCATCGTCGACCTAGACTAAGGTCAAGACGAAAAACCATCGTACATATTAAAAGAAACGTTTCCTCACACTAATGCCTTTGTCAAACAGACAGGCGAGTCCGAAGCGATAACAAACCGATACGAGACGTCAGTCCAATAGTTCTGTCACGCTATCGGATCGCTTTCGCTTTTCTATGTGACTGGATTCAAACAATTCCATATATTACAAATAAAAACGTCACGCTTCGCATTCGCCACGCCTGTCTGTTTGACAAAGACTTAAGAGTTTCTCCTGTATCGTGGTCACAGACACCCAGACCGTTGGCCATGTTCAATGCGGAAATGGAATAAGCGAGAGACATCGCCAACCGTGCCGTCAAAACATTTCACACCAACTAAAATTCACCAAACTATCTTTCCAGCATCATTCCCCATCACGAGGCGGATCGGTCACCCTTACCAAAACCGAACACCACCGAAGCGAAAGAAGCCCCGAACATCGTTCACGAGGCTCCAGATCGCTGAACTAGAGAAACGGTTCCACAAACAGAAGTACCTGGCGTCTGCTGAGAGAGCGAGCCTAGCGAAGACCTTGAAGATGACGGATGCGCAGGTGAAGACGTGGTTTCAGAATAGGAGGACGAAATGGAGGTGAGTGTTAACGTTTGGACTTTATTTTTTTTAAGAAACCTCCGACATATTGACATAACCAGTTTTTTTTTTACGTGGTGAAATCATCAAATGAGTCCTCCCACCCTGGGCCGAGCGGGAGGGACTGTTAAACTCGTACTGACTAAAATCCACGGTGTCCTTCAATAGCCTTTTACGTTCCGGGGTCACGGTAATTCGTACAGTCCCGCGACCGTGACATAACCAGTAGTGTTTTTTTTAATGTTTATTGATACCTCTATGGCAACCCCATCGAACCTACCTTTTAACAATAGTATTATAAGTTTGTCAGGTCTGCCCATATATCTGTGTGTCTGTCTTTCTGTGGTAGATTTCGTAGTTTCTAAACGAATGGATAAATTTTGATGCGGATTCTTTGTTTGAAAACTGGCGTGATGGTTTTTATCAGTAATTTAGAAAATCTGATGAGGCGTTTGATGCTCATCTGCCGGTGGTTACTTATAACTTAATTTTATTAAATCTATTTGTGCTTTGAGAACCATACGAGATATCAATAGAATTTCGGGTATAGTTCAGTATCGGGTACCTCGTACGTCATTTCATGTCTTAAATGTTCTGAAAAATAATTTAGTTTGATTCCGTAAAACAAAGTCCAGGCTTGGATGCACGATACATTAGGGCAGACGGGTTACTGTAGCCTTCAATAAGCCTTCATTTTTCGAAATTAAAACTTAACATTTTTTTCCGCAACGCAACGGCTAACTCCATTGCTTAATTATGTCTTGTCAGAAACCTATTTCCGCTACAGAGTTAATATTTTTTTTAATCTTTTTAAGTTTTATTTTTTAAATGGATAATACAAGAGATTACATAAGAAAGTACTATGAGGCACTATCTGTATTTAAACTATAGATTTTACATTAAATTAAGTATTATAAGTACTTTATAATCTAAATAAGTTATACTAACATTAGTTTTATTTCACTTATCAACACTTCAAGTGATTTACATGAAAATAGCTTAATTTTCCGTAAAGTGTATGTTCCTAACATTTAATACAAACGATTCCATTGATAACAAACTACATGTACAGTCGATTACAACATTTTATCTTCACTTAAATACTTTGAATTATTTAAGTAAAGGCGTCAACATTCTTAGCTTGCTTGTACTCATTTAGATAACCAAGGAAGAGTTTTTAATGTCTGAATAAGTTGACCCTTACTTTCCTACATATACTTAACATTTAAGAGTCTAAAAATACTGGTGTCTCCTTATACCCAAATAACTTGAACCCTGCTTTCCTTAATACACTTAACATTTGAGGGTCTTTAAAAACTCGTGTTTTCTTGTGCCTTAATAGTGTTGAGTAGTAAAATGTTAAGTAGACGAGTACGATACGGTCAGTTGAATATTTGTTTTAATTACAAATCGTAAAACTGAATGACTTGTTTGACGTCAAACGTTACTTTATACTAACGTGTTAGAGTTATAAATTAAATGTACTTAAGTGCTGTGTGAAGGGACATTGGCGTGCAATCTAACACATATCTACTTAAAAGGACGCATTTCACTATTAAACTGAACGAAATTGACACTTTTTTTTTCCTCCCACCCTGGGCAGAGCGGGAGGGACTGTCAGACTCGTACTGACTAAAATCCACGGTGTCCTTCAATAGCCCTTTACGTACGGGGGTCACGGTAAATTACAAGTCTAGCGACCCCGACAGGCTTTGGCCCTCTAGAAGGGCCCCGTCATTTTTGCTGACACTCTTTGAGGCACGCGTGGATCCCATCGCGCCTTCGACCCGGGCATGGTCCATGGTCGGACAGCGAGTTGCCTGTTACTCGCTGCCAACATGCCCGAGCCTACGGGTGGCCGGAGATCGTCTGCCGACGTCTGTCGCCGTAAATTGACACATCTAAAAATTGGTAAAGAACTGTTAGTGTTAAAGTTTGTAACTGATAGCTATTAAACGCGATTAACGCTGGAAATTAGATCTATCTCGGTTGCAATCCCGATCCCGATCTATGTGTGTAAGCAATCAACGACCGAATTTTGGCTAACCGACTAAAGAGTCGGATAGCCAAAACGCATGGGGATTTGGATTAAAATAGAATATTAAAAAGTGTGTTCTGTTTGTGTGTCTATTTTGTAGTCCTCAATTTTAATGTTCACCTCATCTATCAATTTGGACAGAATACAAGATTAAAGCATGCCCCTTAATATACAGGGTGTTGATGAAAGTGCGAATCAAATTCAACAAGGGCGTGGAAGAGGTCATTTTCAATATTTTTATATCTAGCACCTCTAGCAAAAGTTGACCACGTATAAGACAAACTTTTGGCGGCATCATTCTTATTTTTTTAAAGTTAGTAAAATACATAATTTCAATCTTAAGGTATTTATTGCCTATTTAAACACGCAAAGAGGTCATAATTTTTGTACAGTAAAAATAGAATTTGTCTCAGAGGCAAAATATTGGAATTGATCCCTCCCGTGCATCGGACATTTCCAGTATTTTCTATTCAATTTGATCCACACTTCCCGGGACACCCTGTATGATAAATAATTTCCATTCTAAACTATTTATAATCTGGTTACAAGTAGGAAACGAGTTTATAACGATAATTCTAATCAATATCCATAGAATATACCATCTTATATTGAAATCGTCAATTAACATAAATTAATTTATTTAACCATTCAATCAATGGAACTAACACGTGTTTTATTTAGTAAGTGCTTTTAGCTGGCAACACTGTCTATTTATTTATGGCAACATTAGCTTGACCATAAATTGTAAAGTCATCTTTAACCATAGATTATTATGTAATAGTCCAGTCAAATAAGACTTCGAAGGTTACAATAATTCCCATAGAGCTGAAAATTGGTATGAATGTTCAGAATATCATTATAAATGAATTGTGAAAAGTCCCCATCAATCCCCCTTGTGCAAACATTTTTATTGATGGTGAAAGTTTGCAAAAATAGGTTTTTCGCGTTTTTCAGCTAAACGGTGAGTTTTACAGCAAAAATAGTTCAGAAAAAAATTGTAGATCATCCGATTCTCTACAAAAAATGTATCTACACTTTTTTTCATAAGTATTGCCATTTCCGTGATATAGCGGTTGAAAGAATTGAAAAAAATATTTTATTCGTAATATGCACACGTTTCCACACCACCTAAGAGGTAGTGTGCTTGGCGCTTTTTTTTAACGTGGTTTCCCCGGTAGGCCTATTCCACGATCTATTATGATCCTATTGAATGCAAATGGAGTATTGAAAATGATGAAAGCTGCGTAAATTATGTAATAATATATACATGAAAAAATTATTTGGAAAAATTATTCATCGGATTCATAATAATCCAATGGAACTTCTAGTATATTGTCTTCGTTTTCTTCTTCTTCTTTTTCTTCATCTTCTTTTTCCTCATCTTCTTTTTCCTCATCTTCCTGCTGGATACAAATATGTTCTAAAAGTGATGCATCATATGTCTCATCACTGATATCGTAATTATCCTCATCTAGTATCGATTCAACATTGGAGCACGACTGTTCTTGACAATTGGTGCATGCTAAAGAACAAAACAGTCCAACCTTTTTTCAGCCGCATTTAGCATTGCAACCTTTTTTGCAATTGCAAAAGATGGTGTTAAGGAGTTTTTCTGGTGCAGGTGGGAGTAACGTATGAATTGGTTCCAATGCATTGTCAACTAACTTCCAACCCCAGTCTTCTGGATCCATTTTATTACCAAGCCACACTTGAACTTGATAATATACCCGGAATAGATGTTGTTGAGCAGCAGCAGAGGTTGGGGGAAGACAAGCTAATTGCATTTGTTTTTTATTATAAGTTTTTTTTGCAAAAGATAAGTATCGGAGCTTATCCAAGCAAGTAATTTTTTTTGGAGCTCCGTACATAGAAAGAAGTAAGCGAATTCCATTAGTGATTATAACTTCTGGAGTAGAGTTACTATCTTTAAAAACTTCAGCACAATTAATTAAATTTTGTTTCTCGAACAATTTCAAAACCGTTGTTTTGCCCCTCTTGAAAAATGCTGATGTTGTATCGCAGCCAGTTATTGCGTGTAGAAAAAGTATATGATTTTGGCATTTTGGGAAAGCACAGAGACTTTTTGATGAATATATTTCCGATTGCTGCTGAGTCTTTCCCGGTTTAAAAAAATAAATTATTTTTTCTGTTGGAGTTCGAGCAGTAAGTAATACTAATAAATCGATATCTTCACCAACAACAATAGTTGTATTTGTTGAGTTGAATTGTTCTCTTGCTGTTTCAATGATCAGAACATCAGCATCATTTTCAGCTTGTTTTACAAGAATATTTTCAGTAGTAAATTTTTCTTTTAACATTAAAATAAACCGAGACGTGTTGTGGGTATTTGCAAGAAATTTTTGTTTGCTTGTGGGAACTGTCATAAATTTATCAAAAATAACATCAGAAGATGAAGATGTTGTTGTAGCTCGACGTCGTTGTTCTGCGGCTTTGATATTTTTTTTACAATCGGTGTAACCATCAAATACTGCAGTCACTCTATGGCCAAAATAAGACATAGGGACTCATGTATTTCAAAATCAAATAATAAGACAGAGGGACTCATGTTTTTACTCATATAACGGTTCAAAAATGTATATAAAAGTACATTAACGTGCATATTACGAATAAATATTTTTTTCAATTCTTTCAACCGCTATATCACGGAAATGGCAATACTTATGAAAAAAAGTGTAGATATATTTTTTGTAGAGAATCGAATGATCTACAATTTTTGTCTGAACTATTTTTGCTGTAAAACTCACCGTTTAGCTGAAAAACCTATTTTTGCAAACTTTCACCATCAATAAAAATGTTTGCACAAGGGGGATTGATGGGGACTTTTCACAATTCATTTATAATGGTATTCTGAACATTCATACCAATTTTTAGCTCTATGGGAATTATTGTAACCTTACCTCTATTTTAAGGACTAATTTGACTGGACTATAAAGTGAATAGTGATCGATTGAAGTTCTATTAGTTAGCCCATTCGTACACAAGTCGCCGCGACGCAAGTCTCCGATGGCTTAGTGTCTAAACACACTATGCCGAAGTTACGCGACCGAAGTTCGGCGGCTGATTTTACGTTCCGACGTATTTGGCTGATATGACACTCCATAAGTTCCGAACTAACGCGGCAGAAATTCGGCGCTGACGGCTCCCTGCTGCTCCCCACCCCCGGATCTTCGTCGGTAATCGAACCGAAATTCGGTCGCGTATAATGTGTGGTCACAGAATAAGTTGCCGCTGAACTTACGCCCGACCGAAGTTAGGCTGTACGCTATGATGCGACGTAATTTTGGCATAGTGTGTCGTCAGTAATTCAAATAGCATTGCAGGCGTAATTGTGCTGAACTTCGGTCGCGTAACTTCGGCATAGTGTGTTTAGACACTTACGACTTCGGTATCAAAGCGACTTTCGCAATACAAATCCATAGAGGTTCCTACACAGGCATTCATCAATGGACGCTAAAGTCGTAAGGTACCGGAGACTTGTGTCGCCATGTGTACGAAGGATCTTAGCCAGTTGAAGGTTAAACATTACTATCACGATTTTTGTTCACGAAGGCATTGGTAGAAATAAACATCATTTCGCATTTATGTCGACTCATTTAATAGTGGACGAAAGCAGTGTTGGCCCAGTTGGTTGTGGTTTCGAACCCAGCCATTCTCAAAGTAATGAGCTTTAATTTATTTCATAACCATTGGAGGAAACCGGCATATCCTAAAAATAACATATTGCAGACATGTGACCGACATTGAATGGTTTAAATCTATCAATTCTAGCCCGTTATTTTTTATAGACAATAAAATGAAAAAGCATTGAAGCATGACATTATTTCTACCACAAACATAAGCATTTAATTTTCTTAGTACTTGAATGGAGACTAGAAAATGGAAATAAATATAGGTATGTTCTACCACAATATACTTTATACCGCAACCAATGTAAAGAAATGATCAATTGCTGCTGCGTTGAGATGAAATGATTTCTATAACGGAACCTATTTTTTCAAAATCTATTTATTTATCATAATAATTTTTAGACTTAAGTATCCGTTTTTGCAAAAATTACGAAGATGGAGGACTATGAAAAGTGACATAATTAAAGTTTATATGGAGACAGAGTTCAGAAAGATAGAAAGAGTTTCTTTTAACCACTAGTTATTTCAAATATTTGTATCGATAATATTCGTTGATTAAATTAAAAAAAAAAAAACGATTTAGTCTCACAGTTGGGCAAAGGTCTTCCGCATAATCTTCCTACCACTGTTTTTTTCTATCAGATTTTAAAAACATCAAAGTCCCATATAGCTTTATTCCTGTTCAGACAGAGTGTATCAAAAACTTTCGCTTTCAAAGTTCGAACTCTTTTTTATCCAAAGATCTTTTGTTAAAAACCCCTCCTATCGGTCCATCAATTAACCCTAACCCAGTTTTAAAATATATTGAGAGCCTCATAATAAATCGAACGTACTTTATCCTAATCTTTTAAATGAGTCTTTTATTTCAAATCTCCGTTCGGAAATACGGCAAAGTGCGGCTGAACCCAAAATTCCTTTAGCCAGTTTACAACGTATTTATATGTTGGTATTTTAAAACGATGTCGTTTCTTTCTGGTATTGTTTCAAATATTTTAAAACACTAAATTCCTTTTTTGAAAAGAGTGTGACATTAAATAAAATTTGTTTGAATGTATGTCATACTTAGCGATACTGTGATGTTTAACATTATGTTTACATGTATAATGTAATTTATTGCAAATGACCGGAAAAAGTCCATTTTACTAAAAAGTTTTAAACATTTAAATTCATCGACAGATCTAATTTACAGTGTCTCTAAATAATTTTATAAAGAGCTATAAATCACTTAAAACGTAGCTCTTTAAACTTTATCATTATTTATGTTCAAAATCGTTTTTAACCAAATCCTTCGGTTACTTATTGCGTCAAAAACATTAGGCGGTAAATTAATCAAGTAAAATTGAAACCAAATCCTATCGCCATTGGTCCTAGTCACGTCGCCCCTCGTTAGCAGATAACTCGACTTTTAATAATACACAACAGGACAAAAACAAGGAGCTAGAGATAAGACACCATTAACTTGGCCGGTTAATACAAAGAGACAGACGGTAAATCGACCGAATCCGAATACTAATGCCCTTTGTAAGACAGATTTTGAAATAGGAATGGATTAATCCGTTCTTATTAGGCGCCATCTTCAGAAGGCGTTCGAATTTTAAAAATTGTTTTCTGACATTCTCTTCAAAGTGATATTGTAACAACGATGATGGGAAAAGAAATATGGCAATGACACAAATACTATAATATTAACTCATTGGTACAGCAAACCGCTTCAGCTCCTGCTAAAAGTGAATATATATAAAGACCGAAACGTAAACTTGCCAATTGCCAAACTCTTCAAGACTCTACCTTTTTATTAGAAACTAGCTTTGACCGCGGCTGCCGCCCCGCAGCTTTCCCCCGCGTCATGTTTTGTGCAAAACTGTAGTAAAAAAGATTGGTACAGCAGTTTAAGCGTCAAAGCATATTAAACAAACTAAATTAAGATTAGGTTATCGATCTTTTTCATGCTTTATCGCAGCAATGCGTTATCCAGCAACTTCGTTACCTATTTAATCTCTAATTCTGGCTAGCCCGAGATAGCCTTTCATCGAAATTCAAATGAACAATACTAACGCTACCATCTTAACAAACATACGTTCCGAAACACAATCAAAGTACGATTACAAAGGCGAAATAAAATCCTGTATCAGACAGTAGATCACGAACATCGGCCGTGAGTGCCTGGCCAATAGTCTTTTTTGTTTTATTATAATAAAATCAGTGGCATGGCGCCGCGCGTATCGAGCATGCGTTATCAGTACCGAACACAAACACCGCTTGTCCATTAGAACGTAATCGGTTGTGATGCCACCAACACAACTTTGGAACGCACCTCGTGCATTGTCTCGCAGTTTTGAATATCGAATTTCTTGCTTTGTGCCAGTGTTGTTATTTTTAAAAGGATTTGTGGAATGAGTTTCGATATTTGAATTTGTAGTAGCATATCTTCAATGGCTTGCAACATTGCGTAGAGGTCTAAGAATTCGATTTAGTTTGTTTTGAACAAATCTTTATCTTCAGGGAAATGGTTACTATAGGCGTCGGTTCAAAGATAGTTTTACTCGTTGCTACTTCTCTAGTGTCTATATGGTATAGCAATAAGATAAAGTTAAGTACAAAATTGCATTTCAGCGTTTTGTATCAAGACTCATTTATTTGCTGATAAGCGGGTCTTCACAAAAAAGCTTGAACCTATTGTTAATGAAGTCTATACCTATTCTATCTAAGCATATTGTCTGTCTATCTTTAGAAATTTAACGATGCTCTTAAATCATCTGAATGTCTATGAATTCATCCTAATATCCTTATAACTGATATAAGAGACATAAATTAAATGAAGCGGCATTTTATCTATGACAAATGGGTTTGTATTATCTATGGCTCCGGCGAAGGATGCTGATCGTTAATACAAATATTGGGCTACCGTTGACTATCCTTTTAATAATTAGTCATTATTTGACAGTGATTAAAGATGAAACATAATGAATTTACTTTGACATTATTAATTTGACATTATATAATTTGACATTATTACTTTGACATTATATACTTTAATTCGCAATTTAAAAAAAAAAAAAAAAACGTAATTTTGAACTGGAATGTATTTAATTATAATATTTTTTTTTTTCTTAATTAAGGGACTAACCAAGTTCCGAACTAAATGTTGCATGCCTAGTGCAGAATATGGCGACACTAACAATTTTCCTCTTTTTCAAAAATCCACCTGTATTACTTACCCATATTTGCAATAAATGAATTTGATATTTGATATTTGAAACCTGTAAAAAGATCCTTTATTGAGTGATAAGTGGTAAAAATAGATTTAGTCACAGCTTCTGTTCTGTCTGCATAAAAGATATGTGCATTTCCTACGGCACTCGTTAAAATTATATGTTTAAATCAGTGTTTTTTCTTGAAATAAAATGATTTGATTCGGCAATTTCTTCCTACGTCTAAACTAGCAAAAAATGATTTCAGGGTTTAGGCACAGAAAGCCTAATTCTGATTCTGATTCTCAAAATGCCAAATTCTAGAAAAGCCTTATTCTCAAAATGGCAAATGAACAAAATGGAAAATTTTGTTATAGGTAAAAGATTTCTTATCTTCGATTTAACTAAATTGTTTCATGTCATGCGAAAAAATCATACATTCCAAAAATTATACTTCCAGTTTCAGAAAATCTTCAATTTTGATATTTGCCATTTACGGACTAGGCGTTTCAAGAATATGTCGTTTTGAAAATCAGGCACTTTGAGAATTTGCCATTATGAGAATTAGGTTTTTAGAGAATTTGTCATTTTGAATTTGTCACTTGTCCTTTTGCGACTCGGTGACCATTTTGAGAATTAGGCTTTTTGCGCCTAAACCGATTTCAGTAGTAACTATGTAGATCATACCAGCGGATTATAAATAAAGTGCCGTCAATCGAAGCGTATCGGATTGCGGATTGGTTGTGCACAATGGATTTGACATTATATTTCAGTAGCCACATAAAAACTATCTGTCAAAATCCAATATCCATAATCCGGTCCGATATCCGGTCCACTTGATTTGACTTCTAAAACCTTTTAAAATTTTGTTTATTAATTTTCTTTTGTTATCACTAAAGCATGAAAGTCTTAAATGTAAAATTATCAGTAAAATTGTTAGTTTTCTCAAAAACTGCGTCTCCTTATTTAAATTCCATCAATTCATAAACTAAACGTGAACGAAATAAAACATGCAATCATTTATGTGCATGCAATCAACGTTCAGCTGTCAACAATGAAAACAATACATGAATGAGACACAATAAATTACACCTCTCGCGTAAGTAATAGTTTAAACTCATCTATAAACAATGGCTCCATGCATTATGATCTGTGCCTTCATTGATTATCTGTGTACACAGATAAGGATGTGACAAACTCGAATATTCAAACTATCGATTGTATTGACAGTCGATTCTTGTGTAACGATTTCTATATTTGAAATTAATTGTAGTTGTATTCATAGTCGTGTGGGTTTTTTTTATACATTTGAATTATTGATACTTAATAGAGTTTCGAAATACTAATTTATCATTATTCTAGAAGTGTAGAAAGTGTTGTTTTTTAATACAGGAATTGGTTGTTATTGAGTACGATGTAAAACTGGTTGACATTTATATATATTATATGCTTAATTCACTGGATTGCATGAATCGTATGATTTTCGAATAAATTAAAATACATTTACAATTCAGCATAGCCGTTGAAAAATAAAAGACAACAAAAGTTACTCGCTGATAATGTAATTTTATATATTTATCGGTTAAGTATATATATGTATTTGAGTTTACACACCACAAACATACAAAAAAACTATATAAGATAATACTTTGGACTTAGTTTAAAAATAACGAGGCCCAGTTCTTGTTTCATTGTTTTAACAAATAAAAACATAACACTAACAGAGTAAATCATGAAAATCGTTTTAACCACATCGAAATCCTACGTATACAATAAATTACAAGCGTAACAATATATCCCCGCGTACACCCAATCAATTCGTTCCCCAAACCGATCCAAATTGCTATAACAAAAGTTAGAGAGAAACAGTTAAGTGGACGTACTAACTATACATATGCTATGTACACAACATCAAGCAGGCGGTAACATGGGGTAGCTAGGGACATACATTTTGTATGAGCAACACAACTCGGCAGTTTGAGGCATCAATTATTAACTGCGGTGGAAAAGACGAACGCTCGACTTTTTACATGTATTGTACCCGTTTGTTTGGTTTATAGCCTATTTTTGTGACTTTTACCGGCGTTTTAACGTTATTTTTATGCGCAACTCGTCTTGGATAAGAGGGCATACTAGTTATTTTACAATAAATGATGCCAAGAAGGTTTTTAATTATTATTTCGACGATTTTATCGTGTTAAGTAGTTCAATGGATAGGCGATGAAATATCCACATAGTTTGCAGGTGTGTTCATGAATATTGATAGAGCTGTGTTACAAAGCATTAAATATTAAGTACATATTAAAATAAATTATTTCCCTGTTTTGTACTACATTACAGCTGTTTAACATTCTGTTTTACATCTTAATCTTTCTGTTGCTTTTCCATTTAATCGATACTCGTAAATTGTCGTTAATTTGTAAGTGCAGCACTAAGTTAATTTAGTTCTCAGTATTCAAAAGTCGATTGCAATTGGAACCTTATTACGTACATTTCTTACTATTAGAAGTAAAGTATCGTAAACCAATTTCCTCAAACTATTTACACATTCTAAAGGTCGATGGTCATTTCCCTGGAATCGTGTTCGACTATCGACAAATCGAATTGGAATCGTTGCACGATCTAACACGTAATGTTACCCACGTAGCAACATGGCCGCCCTAGGCGTCTCGTTTTCTTTATTTATTTACTCACCCTGTTTCATTTTCTTCCTGTAATTCTTTTCCCTTGTATAAGTGAATATTAAAACTCCCCGAATTAGGGTGTTTAGGGCTGTTTCTTAAAATAACGTCTTATCTCAACCGCTAAGAGTGTGTTTTCCTTTAAGATTATACTCTGCGATTTAATTTCGCGAATACATTATTTGCAAAGGATAATGAGGTGTATTTTTCTTGGCATACAGTTCTAAATGGTTTGTTTTTGTTTCGTTTGCGTTTCTTGGAGTCTATGTCGGTTGTCTCTTGTATAATTGTTGCTTGTAGGTTGTCTCCTTAGGAATTAGGAAACAAATCCGTTTGCCGATTGATACGAGGGTTCTAGGGAGGGGAGTGATGTGTTCCACAGTCAGTCGTTAATTTTTATTGCACGTCGTCTTTCCTTATATTCTTATACGATTAGGGGAGCAGGAAGATGTATTGATGCTGTCAAATAATGCAAATGACTGTCACCTGCTAGACATGCAGAGTGTTCTTTTTTTATCGTGGTAAAATTATCAAATGAGTCCGCCCACCCAGGGCAGAGCCGGAGGGACTGTCAGACTCGTACTGACTAAAATCCACGGTGTCCTTCAGTAGCCCTTTACGTTTCGGGGATTTGTGAGTCCTGCGACCGGCAGGCTTTGGCCCTCTACAGGCCCGTCACTATGCTGACACTCTTTGAGGCCCGCGTGGATCACAACGCGCTGTCGACCCGGGCATGGACCATGGTCAGACGGCGAGTTGCTCCAGTACTCGTTGCCCGCATGCCCGCGCCTACGGTGGGTGCAGAGTGCTCTTAGAACAAATGTGATCGTTGTTTAATATTTTATTGACAGAAAAAATATTCCTAGTAATGAAAGAGCATGCAATATTATCATCTAACCTCTCAAGTTTCACAATCACGCCTTCTTAAAAACAATGATTATGTCATCTATATACGAGTACACCCAAGACTATTATAGGTTGTTGAAATGTAAATACATGATTTTAAAACATAATATTATTCTTGTCCATTACAAAAATAGTGATATTCTATGCGATGCCGACACAAAAAGTTTTCCTGCTCCACATGAAACAATTTTGAAACCCTACCAAAAGTCAACAGCACCTGCAAAAGCCCATGATTACGCTCCAAAGAATTTAAGAAACGAAAATAATAACAAATTCGAAAGCCTATACATTATGCAAGGAGTTTTTACGAGAACATCTTGAAGTTTTAAAACGTTCTCTGGATTTATTTGACTGTTTTGATAACTGCTGAGGGCAAAGTTGTAAAGTTTTATCGTTAGAACATTTTTATTGTCCGTATGTTTTGCATTTAGAGATTTTTTGGTAGCATATTTTGGCGTAATGAAAATTTTAGTAAGTGATTTTATAATATTGAAGTAGGCATTTATTTTAAATTAAAACATTTTTGTTGTTATGCGACGAATGATTTGATATCTAACATTACTTTTTGCATGTTTCGTTTAAATACGTCAATGTTTTTTTACCTTAAGTAAATTTAACTTATCTTGACGGTATCATTTTGAATATTTTTATCCTAAAATGGCGTGCAAGTTCCTCTTAATATATCGTTTAATGTAATTTGTAGTGCAGATAGTATATTCCACTTAAATAATTTGTGAAATCCATTCAATCGAAGCCGACCTCAAAAGCGGTGCTCGAAAAAACGTTGCTCTTTACGAGTAACGTCAAAAGAAAATTACTCTAAAAATTAATTACCATTCCTATAAAAAACAGACACAAAAAAGTAACGTCAAATCAGCTTATTTAACCCCAAAAATTCATAGCCGCTAAACAGATTATTAGACACGATTTTAGGAGAGAAAAAAAGGAAAAACTGTAGAGAGTTGGCCAAAGTAATTAATAAAGCAGATCTTAATTAGCCAGCATAAATTTGTTAGAACGAACCGCGCCGGTGGGATGAAATAACGTGGATGTAGAGGTGAAACTGGAAGAGCTTTTGAAGGGGATAAAAAACGTGTTTTTATAGCAGTTTACACTTTTTTTTTTTTTTTTTTTTTTTGTGTATGGCATCTCGCAGGTCAACCTAGAAGAGGTTGTGAGCTGCTTAACCGGACTTTTCTGTAGAGATGCCTTAAATTACTTTAAGGCCTCCAGCCAGAGCTTACAAACTAAATAAAAACTACAAACTAAGTGACCGCACGCTAAGGGCACCCCCTGTGGGGTTCGGACCTCGGCTTAGGGCGTCACTGAGAGAGGACAGCAAGGGACAGGCTGGATCACAATGGTTCATTATTTAGGGACAGATTTTTAAAACTCTACGGCTCAGCATCGCGGGCTGGCTCTTGCGAGGGACGGGGAGGGCATTGATTCGGACGTCGCGACGGTCGTCCTCGGCGGCGAGGACGAAATGACGGGATCGGTTTACGCTTGTGTTTTCTGAGCGTGCTAGTTTCCCTACTGCTCTCCTGGAGGAGAGTGATGGGGTCGTCGGGGGTGACAAGAGTATGCCTTGGTCGGCGAATTTTGCTGATACGAGACGGTTCGTATCGAGCGGCCGCTGCGACTAGGGGATTGGGGTGCCTGATGGCAGAGTCAAAGAAACGCTTGGAAAGGCGTTTCATGAATTGGAGAATGGTGGGGATTTTAAGGTCGAGGTGGAGGCTATCGTTGCGGACATAGAACGGGGCTCCCGTGACTTTCCTAAGATAACGGTTTTGAAGGACCTGCATTTTATAAAGGTGGCGGGGATTGGAGTGCGCGAATATGACACCGGCATATGTCATGATGGGGCGGATTACAGCGGTATAGAGGCGAATTTTGCATTTAAGCGATAATTTGCTTCTCGCTGTAATCATGAAGTGGAGCCTGCTTACGGCAAAGGCAGCCCGATTACGGGCTGCTTTTATGTGGGCGCGGAAGGACAGATTACTGTCGAGGATAACGCCTAAGTACTTGGCTTGCTTCTCCCAAGGGATAGGCTTGCCGTACATGGTTATCGGACTGAGGGGGCGGAGGGGAAGTCTTTTGAGCGGCGACCTAAAGAGGACCGCCTGACTTTTATCAGGGTTAACCTCAGTTCTCCATTTCCTAAACCAGTCGCCGAGGGCGTTGGCTGCGGATTGGAGGGTTTGGGCTATAGCGGTTGGACTTTGACCAGTGTAATATATGGCCGTGTCGTCCGCGAAGAGAGCTAACTGAGCCTTTTTGCTCTTGGGAATATCGCTAGTGAACAGCGTGAATAGGAGGGGCGAGAGGACTGAACCTTGAGGGACACCGGCTCGGATAGGGTGAGGGGAGGAGAGGGCATTCCCGATGCGATAGCGGAATGTGCGATCAGACAAAAAGTCTCGTAAGATGAGCACGAGACGGTCTGGCACACCCATTTGGTAGAGCTTATATAATAAGCCATTGTGCCAGACCTTGTCGAAGGCCTTCGCTATGTCGAAGAATAGACCGCCAGTCATTGCACCGCGTTGGAACCCAGCGCTAATGTGCTCGACTATACGGTGGACTTGATGGATGCACGAGTGACCGGTCCTGAAGCCGTATTGCTCGTGAGGAATGAGGCACTTGGCATCGGCAAAATCTCTGAGTCGCTTATAAATAAGTCTCTCGTAGATTTTGCCGAGTACGTTCAGGAGACTGATGGGACGGTAACTCGTGGGCTCAGACTTGGGCTTGCCTGGCTTAGGGATACCGATAACAGTGGCCTCTTTCCATGCCTGGGGAAAGATGTTGTTGGTCAGAGCGCCATTGAAGATGGCGGTCATTAACATAACGAGCTGGGCGGGGAGGATTTTAAATACCTTATTATTGATACCGTCCGACCCGGGAGCTTTCCGGGGTCGGAGACGTTTTATGATGTCCTGCACTTCGTCTGGAGTGACTGGAGGCAGAGGATCATCAGGGTCTTCTACGGGAGGGAGGGAGGTCCTACGTTGGACTTCAGAGTCGACCTTGAGGAGGTGACTTTTGTCTACCGGTTGGGTGCTGGGAGAGCACTGGGATTCCAGACTGTCGGCCAGGCATTCGGCTTTCTCAGAGTCGTCAAAGGCGACGCTCTTATCGGGACGGTTGAGGGGAGGCATAGTGGCCTCTTCGGTGGCACGCAACTTTCGTTGCAGCTGCCAGAAGGCTAAATGGGTGGGCTCGAGATCGCTCAGCATCTCATTCCAGCGGTTCGAGCGAAGCTCAGCGATGCGTTTCTTTACAGCACGCTGTAAATTGCGCATGTGAGCCTTGTTCGAGTCGCATGGAAAGTTGCTGTAGGCACGGATGGCCGCGTTCTTCTCGGTCGGTCACGTACGTCATCGGGAAGTTTCCAGCGATGATCGTTCTTCTCTGGGACTTCCCGTGAGCAATCCGTCAGTACGGATTGCACGTGTTCTGTAAACGAGTTGATCGCGGCCG
The DNA here is from genome assembly GCA_943136025.2 of Agrotis puta. Classification (NCBI taxonomy): domain Eukaryota; kingdom Metazoa; phylum Arthropoda; class Insecta; order Lepidoptera; family Noctuidae; genus Agrotis; species Agrotis puta. The sequence goes on along the minus strand of OW964190.2, from coordinate 7,317,156 downwards.
TCGTGTCCGCGACGGAGACTATGTGGTCGGGGATAGAGTCCAAGTGAGGTGACGAGGTTGATTTCAGCTTATCGCTTACTTTCTTCCAGTCAGTTATCACTTTGGTTGGAGGAGGCTGGCTGGGGTCGGAGGGACCCGAGCGAGGGATTAAGTGCAGGAGCACTGGACGGTGGTCAGAGTCTAGCTCGTGTAGCGTCTCAATAGAATGCAACTTGAGGTTGACATTCTTGAGAAGCGCTATGTCAAGCACGTCGGGACGGTGGTTGGGATCACCGGGATAGTGGGTGTGCTCAAGAGGAGCGATGGGGTCAAAGTTTAGTGAGGCGCTTAGATTGAACACTACCTTCCCTCTAGGGGTGGTAGTAGTGCTATTCCAAGCGGGATGTTTGGCGTTGAGGTCGCCCGCCATGATGACGGAGTCGCTCAGGCCGAAGAGGGCTGTAAGGTCTTTGGTGAGTAAATTGTGATCCTCTGCGCCGAGGGCAGGGGGGAGATAGGCGGATATGATGGTGATCGGTTGGTGGCCGGTCATGCCTAACCGACAGACTGAAACCTCGAGAAGAGACTCGAGGGGAGGAGGGATTAGAGGGATGCAATGCAGGGTCCTTTTGAAGTAGATGAGCGTACCGCCCTTGTGACAGCGTGACCTGTCGTTGCGAACTAATTGATAGTTGGCAATTTTAGGGTCACGGTGGTGCGGTTTTAGGAAAGTCTCCTGAGCGAGAAGGATGTCTAACTGGTTATCGCGGAGGAAGGCAGCGATTTCGTCACGCTGACCTCTAATGCCGTTGGCATTGAAAAAGCCCAATTTAAGGGATCGCGGTTTGAGGACATTCTTATTTTTAGTAGCCATTGGACTAACTAAACAAGGTGGAGGGCTAATAGGGCGTCACCCACTTCGGGGTGAGCGTCAAAGATTTTAGAGTACTCCTCGGGACTACCATTGGAAGCCCTGAGTTGGGCTGCCAATTGTCTCGCCTTGGATCTCAAAATCTCTTGGTGGTTGCGGACCGTTTTGAAGGCATTGATTATGACATACATGTCAATAGGATCAACGTCGGGCTCATGGCCGGAGGGTACCGCGGGAGGGATGGTTTGCGGGGCTGCTGGAGCGACCTTGCGCGAAGGTGCAGGGGCAGTCACGGGAGCCACGGGTTTGGGGGCGGGGGCTTCGAGTAGCCCTGGGGTGGGTTTTGGGGACGCTGAACCTAAGGCTGGGAAGGCCTTTTGGTGGTTCAATGAGTTCCACGGAGAGGGTCGCTGAGGGCTAAGCCTCTCGGGAATCTGTGAGGAAGGAATCTTCACAGATGGGGATTCCCTCTGCTGGCGGGCGGCAGCGCGCTTTGCCAGTTTGGGAGAAGCGGATTTGGGGGCTTTGGGGCAACCGCGGTAGTTAGCCGGGTGTCCTACTTGGCCGCACAGAACGCAGCTAGGGGGTTCGGTGCAGAGGGACTTGTCCTTAGGACGGGGACAATCAGCCGTGCTGTGGCTGCCTAAACATTTGACGCACCTGGGTGGTGCATAGCAGTGGGCCTGACTGTGGCCGTACAGCTGACAGCGGTGACACTGTCCTACTGTGTGTGCTTTGTAGGGCTTTTCAATTGAAATGCCCGTCAGGGAGCACACGGATTTAACTTTGAAAATGGGATGGGGACCGGACTCGACAGGGTCGCAAACTACCAACACCATGTCGTATAGTTCGCCTCCCCTCGCCTTGTGAAGGCGGTGGACGGCAGAGGTAGGGACGTTTTGGGAAAGAAGGTCGTCGAGGACGTCCTGGGTAGTGATCTCCTTGGGGATCCGCCTTATCACCACACGGGTGGGCTTCTCCTCAGGGAGGGAGTAAGTGTGGAAGGCTACGTTCCTTCCACGGAGTAGGCGAGAGAGCTCCCTGTAGTCCGAAGACGTAGGGATAATGACTTTAATACCCTGTTGGGTATTTGTCGCTTTTGTGTACTGGATCTTTCGATCCGCACACAATTTGGAGATTTCTGTCCATTTGGACTTCTCCTGAATGAAAATCGGTGGTGGGGGCCTAGGCTTCCTGGTAGAAGCCGCGGGAGCGATTGCCATAGGGCTGGAGGGGCGGCTGGCGGGGGCCGCCGGAGGGGTGGGGGAAACCGGACGAGAGGCCGGTGGGGAGGTCGGAGGAGAGGGGGTAGGTGGGGCTGCAAGGGGTTTCTTTGCCTTGCCGGCTTGGGAGTGTTTCCCTTGTTTCCTCTTTCCGATGACGACTGTAAAGTCCTCATCGGAGGAGGATGCGGAGTCGGACTGTTCAGAGTCCGAAATGGGCACTGATGTGTCCATTTTCTCAACAACATGTTTGGATGTTGAGGGAGTGGGGGCAGAAGTCGCAGAAGGGACAGGGGCCGCTTTTGCAGAAGCGGTTTTGGGAGATGGGCCGTGAGAGGCGGGGATTTTTGTCTTTACAGACAGGGAGGTCGATTTGACCGGGATGCCTTTTTCGGCGGGCGGGGGAGATAGTGGGCTCTCGAGCGCATCACTAAATTTAGTGACGTCGGTTTCTGCTTTAAGAGCAGCGAAGGCCGAGTCATATTTACCCTTAAGTAAAGGGTCTTGGAGGAGGGTCTCGACAAACTTGAGGAGTTTGTCCATGATTAAGTCAGCTAAGAGCGGCCGACATGAGAGTGAAGCTCTCGGGATGTAAAACCTAACCCTAACAACCTAACTCCCCGGGTGGGTGGGCCCGGGGGTGAGTAGCCTCCCTGCCGAGGGATTGTGTATGGCAGGGAGGTGTGTACCTACGGTGTGCCCTAAGCTTGTAAACCTGTTGCCAATCTTAATGTGCAACAGGGCCCTATTTGGGTCTGGTGCGAAGGGGTAGACACTCCCAACCGACACCAGGTGTGTAGCTGTGAACGAAACCAGAGACTAGGTTTGACTAGGAGTCCCCCCAAGGCCAAGGTCCTAGCTCCCGACTCCAATAAATTAACCTCGCCCTGAAGGGGTTCGGCGGGATGGATTGGGGCACCACCCTCTTGGCTTCGTTGACACCGTAAGGTTTCCACCAAGAACCACGAAACTGTGGATTTTCCCTGAAGGGGCAAAAACACACGCGGGACGTAAGGGAAATAAGATGAGTAAGAATTGTCCTGAAAAGGACAATTTTTACTCGAGTAGTCTTGACTACTCTCTTGACACGTCGCAGCAGGACACGACGAAATCGCAGCGGAGAACACAGCACTGGCACGGAGCACACACGAGGAGACGTCCGTACGCGGCGGCGGTCGGGCGGCGAATGAGCAGTTTACACAAATGTGTAGTTGCTTTTGTATGTGGTCCTAGCCTTGTAAGACTCTAGGGAGCCTAACAAGGCAAGTTTAGCAGAATCATAATAGAATTATTATATGAATCGGGATAAAATTCATAAAAAGATTACTCAATAATGATTATGAATTGTTAATCTACGACACTTATGGAGTGTGATTGAAAGGAGCCTCTCCCTTGATCATTTAATTTGTGATGTAACCATTTTGTGGAGATGAATGATGGCAAAATGCGATGGAATTTTTTTAGGAAATGTCTCTTTTATATTTGAAGACTCGATTTTGAAAAGATATTGAATTGTATTTAATTTCTTCTATACTATCGAATCGGGCAACCATAATCTTAGAGGGGGTTTGTATGTGCAACATATTTCACGTTGTACTGACGCTTGCATTTTTTAATAAACGTTGGGTATCTGATCCACGTTAAGCATACTATTGTAATCATTACACAAAACACTTTTTCTTTCAGCTGGAAACATTTAAAAACTATGTGTCGTACTTCTCAGTGTCATTTGAGTTCCTATTGTCTGTATCTTTTTTTTTTTGCCACACACTCACACAGTTCTTACTCTACCGTTGTCGCTTCCAGTAAACCCACTATCTTTGTTATACTTATAAAATAATCAGCCAGAAAATGCTAATTGCTACCCTCCACGTTTGGCTTATTTAAGGGAAGTTTAATTGTTACCCGCTTTATCTAATTATAAAGACGCGGACTCAACTCGCAGCTCGGTAGCTAGTGCTAGGGCTGTGCCGTGTCGATAAATTTTAACTCGATAATTTTAATTGCGATATTGTGTCGTTTTAATTACATTTTAATTGTTATATTTTATCTTTGAGATTAATACCGAATGGAAAAGTGGTGTTTCAATTAAATTAATTGCTTGTTTCTTTTTCAAATCGAAATGTAACCAGAAAATAATGTGCTATTTATTTTATAGTTTTATAGAGCAATAAAGTTTTTACTTTTTATTCATTTTGTATTACGAATAGTGAACACAGGTTTATTATAACTATAATTGACGTGCATTTATCGGCGTTATTTATTAAATTCCTTCACAAAACCATCGACAAAATATATCGATATCGCAACACCTCCCTTCACCTCGTACATTAACTGTTCTAATAAAGTTCTTGCAACGTTATAATAGACTTAACGCTTTGTTCAATCATTCATTATCGCGCTACACCAGACCAGGGTAATTAGAACCCTCGTACCAGCCCAGATCTCCCCTTTTCTCATTAGAATCTTCAGAAGTGAAGGGAGTGGGGGAGGTCTGGGATAACTGGCTGTTTGAGGTTCCACTTCAGGGTGGTCATATATCAGTCTAAACTTTGAATTTAACGAATGAATTAACTTTATATTCATTTGAACGTCAGTTTTAATGAAACGTGAATTATTGTGAAACTTTCTTCGCTTATAAGTTAATGTGGTTTCGTATGTGTTTGATAAGTGTGTTCAATTTCTAATTATTCAATTATTTTGTTCCTTTGTTAATTAATAATTTTTTAGTCTAATACCTAATCACAACATTTTATAAATAATAGAATTAGTTTTAGCATGTTTACATACAATGCGAGTACAATAAGAACAAAAACTGTAATGACCCCTATCTGCCAACTGCCATGTGAAAATAGCGATTTGCAAAAATACTTAACGCAAAATTATTTTTCAATAATATTTCAAATTAATCTATATACAGGGTGTCCCAAAACTCAACGTCAAGCCGAAACGGGGTGACAGGATTGATCATAACCATCACGAGAAAAATCTGAAAAAAAATCTATCCCGTGCAGTTTGAAAATTATGGGCATTTTAAGAAAAACCTAGAAATGTGATCAAACTGTACCATTTTTCGGTTATTGTGGTTATTCTTTTTTATTTTTGTTCATTTGAACTTTGGAAACGTAATCCTAAATAACATTTCTAGAATCCCAATAAAAAATAATGACACAATTGCCTCAAGTTTCCGAGAATTGAGACTATTTGTTAAACTACGAATTTAAAATTTTCTAGATTCGTCGACTTTGACAGGCCCTCCTATAAAAAAAATGTACTAGAGTGCCTTGGCAAGTGGCATTAAAAGTTGGCGCATTTAATCAGAATTCTAAAATGGTACAATACTTGTTAGTTCCATACAATAGAAAAGAGTAAAAAAATTAAAACCTCAAGTAACCCGATTTTTGCTATCACATTTTACTCAGTTAAAATGTTTTTAATTCGCACAAGCTGTAGGTAGGTTCTTAATTTTAAGACAGAATGATGAGAGAGATGGATAATGGGTATGTTTGTCATGAGTGAGCGAGACAGATAGTGACGCCACTTTTACCAAAGTGAAAAAAAGTTAGTAAAATAATTAGGTTTGTTGGACTAAAAGTCAGATAGAGAAAAAACATTTTTATTACAATAAATGTTCAAATTGTTTACCATCAGCCTCAATACAAGCCCTACATCTTCTTAAAAAAGATCTACTTATAAGTCGGGCATATCTTCGAGAGTTGATCGCCTCAGCTGCTTGAGAAATGCGTTCACGTAGGTCGGCTACGTGATCAATGGGCTTTGAGTAAACTTTTTCTTTGAGAACTCCCCAATAGAAAAAATCCAGGGGATTTAAATCTGGTGAACGGGCGGGCCACAAGATAGTGCCTGAACGTCCAATCCACCTTCCCGGATATTCCTGGTCAAGGAAATCTCTTACTTGCACTGCGAAATGCGTACCCATACCCATTATCCATCTCTCTCATCATTTTGTCTTAAAATTAAGAACCTACCTAGAGCTTGTGCGAATTAAAAACATTTTAACTGAGTAAAATGTGATAGCAAAAATCGGGTTACTTGAGGTTTTAATTTTTTTACTCTTTTCTATTGTATGGAACTAACAAGTATTGTACCATTTTAGAATTCTGATTAAATGCGCCAACTTTTAATGCCACTTGCCAAGGCACTCTAGTACATTTTTTTTATAGGAGGGCCTGTCAAAGTCGACGAATCTTGAAAATTTTAAATTCGTAGTTTAACAAATAGTCTCAATTCTCGGAAACTTGAGGCAATTGTGTCATTATTTTTTATTGGGATTCTAGAAATGTTATTTAGGATTACGTTTCCAAAGTTCAAATGAACAAAAATAAAAAAGAATAACCACAATAACCGAAAAATGGTACAGTTTGATCAAATTTCTAGGTTTTTCTTAAAATGCCCATAATTTACAAACTGCATGGGATAGATTTTTTTTCAGATTTTTCTCGTGATGGTTATGATCAATCCTGTCACCCCCGTTTCGGCTTGACGTTGAGTTTTGGGACACCCTGTATATAAAAGGAGAACTGACTGACTGACATATCAACGTACAGCCGAAACTACTGGGGCTAGGAATGTGAAATTTTGCACACGGCTTCCTATTATAATGTAGGGGAGCACTAAGAAGGGGTTTTTGGAAATTTAACCTTTAAGGGGGTGAAAAGGGGGAATTAGGAAAGTACGTAACCCACGCGGACGAAGTCGCGGGAAAAGTGCTAGTTTATAATATACAAAACTATCTTGTTAATGCAATTTACACATGATTATTGTTTATTTAAGAGTTATTGCAAGTGTTAGAAAAATGTAGTTGACGTCACAAAATGGCCTCGTCATAGAACGTGCGTGTGCTCATAATTTCGCTCAGAAAACAAAAAAAAAATGAAGTTCTATGTTCTACAAGAAACTAAATCTTTCCAACCTTGTCCTGCACATTATTAGAGAAGATATAAATTTGATACTGGCCACTAAATAAGTACCAACCTCCTTGTATCGACTAATTAAGATACCATTAAACTTTTCCAACGCACCCAACATTAATTTGCATGTAAAGGAACCACGTTACACAAGCACTAAACATGAACTTTATTACAGAGACGATAAAGTTCATTTCCATCTGGATATTTGAGAAGGGTACGTTTTATAGATGAATAAAGCTTTTAAGCTGAGTCCACACGATATCGCGAACGCTGTTAAGTTAAGAGTCTCAATTATGTAAGGGCTTTATCGTAATTGAAAATTTTTCGTCTCGATATTCTTGTCTGCGTACTTAATAACGATTAAGTTTTAAGTGTTCATTAGTGTGCACCAGGGTTTATGTTATGGTTGAATGGTTAGCCAGCGTTCTTAAGAGTATTTAAAGTTATGAACTGAAGTAAAATTAATATTGAGGTAATTGGAATCGTCAGTTCGCGAGCCAGCTTGAAAGAGACATAATCATATTTAAGCATTTTTGAAACCTTTTTCGGTAATATTTTTGAGCATTGAACAATTTTATCTTGTTCTTGCGATATCAAAATGTTTTAGATTCCATGCGTAAATATGGAAGCTTCAAAAACTAAGTTTAAAAAAAATGGTTTCAGATACTCAAAAGATATGAAAAGGTTCTTTATTGTCGCATGACGTTTTACTTACCGTTTCGAATTCAATTGCATTGCTCCATATGTTATTCTGTTGAAAGTGATATCTGGTTTAAATACACACTAGCAGCCAGCCCCGGTTTCGCACGGGTTTTCGACCTACCTGTTGGATTTTCGGAACACTCCATACTGGATTGTAGAGGTCAGATAGGCAGTCATAATCTGCCTAGCCTTTTTCCAACTATATTGGGGTCAACTTTTAGTCGAACCAGATGCAGCTGGATATCAGTATTTTACATGGAGCGACTGCCTATTGGACCTCCACAACCTTGGTTAATACGATTCCTCAAGACTGGTGGTCGCGGGACTCACGAATTACCGTGACTCCGGTGCGTAAACGGCTATTGAAGGAATTCGCGGATTTTAGTCAATACGAGTCTGACAGTCCCTCCCGCTCTGCCCTGGGTGGGAGGACTCATTTGATGATTTTACCACGATAAAAAAAATGGTTGTCAGACTTCCGAGCTTCTGATTGTAAAAGGTCAGATAGGCGATCGTTCCATACAAAATACTTTGAAGAAACTCTTTTAAATTCTCCATAAATACTCATGATTAAAACCGTGAAGCTGGCAAGTTTGCTCAGCTTTATAAATATTTAAAAAGCGAAGCTGGCGTATCGTTAATGCTGAAGTGTGTTCACCCCTTTTAAGTAAAGGCCGCTAAGAGTTAAGTTGTGGCTGTATTATCTAAGTACATTGTCTGCTTATTACCACCGATGTACGAAAAAAAAGCCATATCCAGGAGAGCTTTTAATTTTGGGGTGTTAAAACCATCAGATGTGTCTTCTCGCTTATAGCAAAAAGGGACTATCAGCCTTTTACAGATTAAAAATCCACCTTGTTCCTGAAGTTGGCCGATGCGTTCGAGGGTCAGGGTATCCTGCTTAGACAGTCACACGGGCATGGATATGGCTGAAGTGTAGAGTTGGCGAAAAAACCTCGCAATTAAATGAAATTCACGGCATTGGGGCCCTGTGATGAATTACATCCCACTCCCTTTCACACAAAGGAGTTCTGTGTCCTAACAATGGGAATATTATAGGATGGTTATGCTGTAGTGAATTCTATTCTGTTTAATTTGGTTTCAAAGTTAATGCATTACATATTGTAAATAAGTGTGCTTAGCTACCTGTGACGAGCTTACACTTATTTTTATTGTGTATGACGAATTTTCTTTTGAAGCATTTTATTTCCAACTCGACGACTTAACATTGTGACGAATTTAGGTATAGGTATGTAGAACAACCCGTATCTACATAAGAAGTAATGAAAACAAAAACACTAAAGTTAACCACCGCAGTAACAACTAAACAACAGTCGTGTCGTTTCCAGCGAAATCTTAAACCTCCGTTAAGGTTGCTCTAAAATTACGACGACCCGATCGGTTGCGCAACCCATCCAAGTTTGGGTTGCGGTTGCTGGCTGCGGTTGTGGCCGTTTTTACTGCTGGTTCAAGGAGAAAAATATGGTGACGGTTGAAGTTTGTAAACAAATGAACGTGATGAGATTGAAAAGCTTGAAATCATTGTAAATAAGCAATTGCCATTTACAAAGATTTCAAGCTTTTCAATGTTTTTAAACAAAAACATTGAAAGCAATCCGTGATTCTTTGTAGTATCACGGATATACAACAATAATTAATTTTCCTCTTCACAATATTAGTATAGACGTATTTATAGAACAATAGATGGATGATACTATAATTTGTATCAAGTTTTGAATATGTTCAACTTGGGTGATAAATAAAATATTAAAATATAAAATACTGCTTTTTTTGGTCTTAGCCGTGAGCGATGCGACGAGCGGAGCGGATTTAATTAAGGCGAGGTTGCAGTACAGTGCTTGAATGTATGGACATGGACGCACGACCAAATCCCCGTCAAAATTCGAGCTAAATAACCCGCATTTTGAATGTTTTTCGCTTCTTTTAGAAAAACAAAAAAATATATATATTAAATATGTTTTTACCATTTACTTCAAAATAAAAAGCTCTATCTATTGATATAACTTGCACAAATATTCATCAAGAAATCTAATAACAGTACGCGTTTAAAATTGTGATTTAGCGTCATGTTCGGCATTTTTTTCTAACGAGCCGATTATTCCAAAACGCGTTTTTATCTTTACTTGAGACTATGTTCAATTTTTATATAATGATTTTTATTTATAAAAAATCTCACATTTTATTAGATTTTCAGTCGTTCAAAAATCTTAAAAAGAACTGCAACCTCCCCTTAATTACTAGGAGAGACGCGAATTCGCTACTGGCGACGCCTCGTAGCGTCTTTCAAACATTTGATCTTACCGCTCGCCGCCCCACGCTAAGTCACTGCATACAAAGAAAAGTGTGTTTATTGGCTTGTTTAAAGCCTTCTTAAAACCAGGAAAAAAATTGACAAAGGTATTAATAAGCAAAAAGGGCCTCAACCGATGGCGCTACTAATTGCGCCATATAAAGATGATTTTCAGCTGCAGCCGAGAACACTGCTTAGAACATTTTAGAGATAATTTTTCTTGTGTATAAATTAATTATAACAGCACATATGGCTGCGTTTCTTCTTTCTGACGGCTAACACATCCATTTACTTGATTTTCATATGCGGAATCACAAACTAGATATAAATCTTGGAAATCTAGATCCAGTAATTTGTCTAGATGTTAGAATATTGAATTGAAATCGAACATAAATCTGAAGAAATCATTTAAACACCGTCTCAAAACTTTACACTTGTTCCAGAATCTTTATACAAAACGAAACTCCTAATCACAATCAATAACTGCAAGACCCGACTGGTCCTGCGACTAGTTGCCTCAATCTAGCGACAAGTCACCGTATAAATTATGCAAATACAAGGCTCCGTGTTAAGAGGGTTGGCTGGGAAGTTATCAGACTATGTACTTGACTCCGAAGATCAACTGCTCACTCGGAGCTCGGTGAAGCCGTTGGAACTCCTAATGAGATTGTATGCGACTTGAGAAAGATATGAGCTGAGTTATTTGACGGAAGCGAACTTGGACTAGTTGATTTTCTGTTTTATGTTTGGATATCTAATACTTCGTTGTGCGTTTAAGTTCTGGGTATAACGACATCAGTAAGGTTTGAGATATTCTGTTAGGTTTCGACATATTCATATCATAAATAATGTATGATATATTCTTTATTTCGCCCGGCGGCGAGATGGGTAGACGACATTGTTGCCATTGCGGGAGTGTCCTGGATGAGGCTGGCGCGAGATCGTGGAGCTTGGTACAAGCAAAGAGAGATCTATACCCAGCAGTGGGTGAAGACGGGCTTTGGATGATGATGATGATGATGATATTGTTTATTTATCTTTATTACTATCATCGGCCTACCTAGTTGGTCTGGAAGCCGACCTGAGGAAAGAAGCAAACATAGACTATGTGGTCTTCTGTTTTATGTTCGGATATTAAATTCCTTTTAAATCTTAGTTGCGATAAAATTCTTTGTTGTGAGTTTCAGTTGAGGATAATACCTAGGTACCACATCACTATAGTATCTGTGATGGTCTCTGTCATATAATTATGTACTAAAATCTCCGATATATTTTATCTTTACCGTCATTTGGTGATCTAAACAGAGTGTCCATGGAGTTTCATGCCCGTTCTTCTTCATGGAGATCTATTAATTGGAATGGGCATCTGCGGTACTTTCACAGTTATTATGTCTCGTGATTGGGACTGTAAGGCCATAATTTTGTAGTATTTAATTAATATTTATTTCCCTTTGACAATTCAGAAGTTTATGTAAATGGACTACTTGAAATAAATGTTTCGATTTTGGTTATACAAACCGTAACCCAAATTAATTGTCAGATTCTAAGTCAACGCAACCGAAGCCGTAGCCAAAATCTAGTAATTAATATTGATTGATGACTAATATGAATGATTTTCCAAACCAAAATAAATATTTGGAAATTCTAATATAAGTTTAAATTGTCTACTATTTTTTCCAAGTAGATAATCCAACATAGATGTGTATTGACGCGTTTGTTGTGATATTTTAATAGAACACCACTCTTCTTAAAATAATAAATAATTATCCATAACAAGTGAAAAATTAATGGGACACAGGGACACAGGTAATACTCAAAGCGCGGTACCCAAGCCTTACCATGCGGTTTTATGATACCAACAAAGGCTTTACTTTGACCCGCTGTTTTGAGCTTCATGGTTTATTAGCTTGATTAAAATTAATTAGGGGTTGTCACATAGAATAACCCAAGAACAATATGGAATCATCAACATCTGCTTCGCTTTTTCCCAACTATATTGTGGTCGGCTTCCAGTCAAACCTGATGCAGAATAATATGGAATCACCTTAGATAAATTAGGTACCAAAAATTCTTTTTGTCCTTGATCAAAGAGGCTAGACAATTTTTACACAATTAAATTGGATATTTTATTTTTTTGTGGTTGATATTATCAATAAAGATATTATGTAGGTAAGGGATGTATGAAAGTTTTTGGAAAATCCACCGGGTTGTTGAATTTCTGAAATTATTCATAATGGCATTCATGGAGTTTCTTGCTCATTCTTCTCCATAGAAGTTTACGCTTTAGAAATGAATAGTTTCACCTTTTTTCGACCTCAACTCTTCAACAAAACAAACGTAGGTACTACGCGTATCAGGTTTTGGTACAAATTCATGCGTTTAATTGAATCTATTAAACCTGTATCTATCAAGTGCTCTAAAGTAAACCCGCCCACTAACTTACGCGTAAAACTAATTCGCCTGTCGCCATTTAGATAGTCATATTTAATTGACAGAGTTGACGTCAGGCCCCGCCGTCAGGCACGACGTCAGGCCGTTGGTGTCAGGCCTAAAACTCATGTATTATGAACGTGGGCGCTGAAAGCTGTGGGTTGATCATAATTAGTTCGTGTTGCTGATATTTGTGTTTAAGTATTTAATTAATGCTGAGAGTTTATTGGATTTTGGAAACGATGGATTTGGTGGGATATTGCATTTTTTTTTAATGTATTGTCACATACCAATGCTTACATTATATATGTCCTGATTCCTAGTAGGCCACTAAGAATTGAAACCAAAAACACGGAATAAAAATTACCCCGTCGTTCGATTCCTACGTAAAACAAGCGAAAATGTCCAAGGAAAACTTTTAAATGTGTGCGCTCTCACTCACACATTTAAAACAAAAATAGCTTCACTAAAAACGCTACGTTTTGTTTCAAACACGGAATCGGGTGCATTTTATAATCAATATCATTTTTATCATTTTATCAATGACCGTTCAAATTTTCAGAAATGGTTCTGGAATTACAAAATTATTGATACATCAAAAAGCAAGCAAAGTATAACACAGAAAAGTGCTCAGAAATAAGTAAATGCATTAATTTAGCTCCTTATATCATTAAAATGGCGTTAATGACGGTGTCGTTGTGTACACAAACAGTAACTTGGAATGTATAGTACAGGAACCTTTATTAGCTGATGCAAACTGTTTAACAATAAAAATAAAAAATCACACAATTATAATCGCTATCTACAGACCACCCAGTTTCAAATCACCTGATAACTTCATTAACTCATTAAACAATTTGTTAGAGACCCTGAAATCATATAAAAATATAATTATTGTTGGTGATATCAATATTGATCTAAAAGGAACGAGACAGGAGACAGTGGCATATTTAGATATTATTGCTTATCATGGACTCCTCCCCGCCATAAATACGGCGACTAGAAAAAAATCCTGCCTAGACCACGTAATATTAAAATCAAAACTAAATGCCTTCACTTTTTCTTTAGGTACTTGCATCACCGACCATGAGGCGGTGTTGTTCAGTTTAAAAACGATTTTTAAAAAAAATAATAAACCTATAAAATTGAAATTAAACTATAAAATTGATTTCGAAAAATTAAATGCTGAATGTGAAAATTTTAACTTTAATAAAGTATATCAAGATACAAATTTAAATGTTGCTATGAATAATTTTATTGACATACTGCAAAGAATGATAGCAAATAATTCTATACGCCGTTTAATTCCTAGAAATAAATGTATAATTAAACCCTGGATAACCGCCGGTTTGCTACGTTGTATTCGCACTAGAGATAGGATGCATAAAAAATTAAAAACAAATGATAATGACGTCATCCTAAAAATCACATACTTAAGGTACAGAAACTACTGCAATAATCTACTTAAGAAACTTAAAAAGCAGTACGAACGAGATCAACTACTATTATCTAAAAATAATTCAAAAAAACTATGGACTACCATTAAAGAAATAATAAATAGCAATAATCAAAAACAATTGCCGATGCAATTACTTTCGGCTGATAATAACCCTAAAGATGCAGTCAATAAACTTAATAAATATTTTACAAACATTGGAAAAAAACTATCAGACATGATACCTGCTCATTTACCTACTTTTAAAAATGCTAACCACCCTTCACCTTTAAAATCTTTTGTCCTCTTACCGACCGATAATGAAGAAGTTGAAAGAACCATCAAAGCATTGAAAAGTGACTGTTCTCCTGGATGGGACCAGATAAATGCTAATGTTTTGAAGCACATCTCTAAAATAATAGCACCTGTTCTTACCAATTTAATTAACCGATGTTTTGATGCTGGGATATTCCCAGATGCTCTGAAAATAGCTGTAGTGCACCCGATTCACAAGGCGGGAGACAGGGGCAGTGTCAATAACTATAGACCAATAGCAATTCTAACAACATTATCTAAACTGTTTGAGCGATTAATCAATAATAGATTAACCAAATATCTAGAAGACGGGAACATACTCTCGGACTCACAATACGGTTTTAGGTCAGGTCGTTCAACCAACAGCGCAGTGTTTGACCTAGTCAACTTTTTGGTTAACAAAATTGATAACAAAAATAAATGCTTAACAATTTTCCTCGACCTGGCAAAGGCATTTGACACTGTCTCTGTTCCCCGGCTTGTGCAAACGCTAGAAAATCATGGCATCAGGGGTACCCCGCTGAAATTACTTGCAGATTATTTAAAAAATAGAAGCCAATACGTAAAAATTGGAGATCATATTAGTGACAAAGCATCAATAGAATTTGGAGTGCCACAAGGCAGCGTATTAGGGCCTACGTTGTTTCTCTGCTACATCAATGAACTCTGCTCCCTAAAAATTAAAAACTGTCGTATTTCCGCGTATGCAGATGATACTGCCCTTACATTCTTCTCAGACTCATATAACGAACTGTTTGAGCTGGCACAGGAAGGTTTCAGCACAGTATGTCACTGGCTTTCCACAAATTGTCTCACTATAAACGAAGATAAAACGAATTATATTATTTTCTCTATTCATAACCGTACGGACGTAAATAACCTAACTTCAAACATAATTGCACATAAATGTAACTTTCCTCCATCCCCCAACTGCAACTGTAAGGTCATAAAACCAATTAAATGCATAAAATATCTTGGAATTGAAATAGATGCCAACTTAACATTTGAAAACCATATACACTCTCTATCACAGCGAATTCGTAAACTTACCTACATCTTTAGGGAGCTTCGTGGTGTAGCAGAGAAGCAAACTATACGGTTGGTATACGAGGCTTTGGTACAATCCGTTCTAAGTTATTGCATCACTACATGGGGTGGCGCTTGCAAAACTAAACTGATAACACTCGAAAGAGCTCAAAGACTTATCTTAAAAGTAAGCTTTTCTAAGCCTCGTTTATACCCTACCACTAAACTGTACGAAGAATCGCAAGTGCTCTCAGTACGACAACTCTACATATTACTTACCGTTCTACTTAAACTTCCTAACATATCGACGGAAAGAAAACAACGCATAGCCACCACAAGAAGAAACTATGCTATATGTGAGTCCATCTATGTAAATACTCATTTTGCACAAAGATTTTTCCCTTACAGAGGAAATATGCTATTTAATAAACTAAATAAGATAATTTCTATGTCTAACTGCAATAAAAATGAATGTAAAAATAAAATAAAACAATGGCTATTAAGATTAAATTATTACGAAACTGAGAAAATAATTGAAGTGGTAAGGTAGTTTTATGCTTATATAACATATATACGTATATATATAAATATAGCATGCATAGCACGCATATTGAAACATTCACACACACACACACACCCTCACACACCACATACACCACACACACACACATATAACATGTATCTACCCGCTGACTTATAATTTTACATAAAATATCATGTGATGGGGGGCCTGGAGTTCTATAGTACAGGCCTAGGCTTAGTTTAGACTCCAGATCTCCCACAGATTACATTTACGTAATAGTCAACTTGTATATTTAACTTTAAGATTGTCCTCGTACATAATGTGTAATTTGTGGAGATGAATAAAAACATTTTTATTTATTTATTTATTATTTATTTAATGTAACAGCCAACTCGACATTATCGATAAAATGTGAATATCATTGAGGGCGGGGGTTTTGTTGAATTTGAATTCAAACATAAATCATACAAAACAATATCAATAACTTCCAACTTCCAATACATAATCTGTCTACACTGAAACTCTACAAAACAGTCTTAAATTCCTGTCATATCTACACGGATCTTATTATCGCAGTCATAATTTAATATTTACTAGTGAGTGACTGGGTCACAGTGTTGAGGTAATCAGTAAAGCAACTATGAGCTACAACGGGTTTGAAGCTGTGATGGCATCATATTATGACATGTTGCACGCTTTTCTAACATTTAATGTGCTTAAATAAACAACAATGAAAAGAAAAATTTGTTTGATCACCCATAAAGCGGTCACATAATTGGCCCTTTTAACCTTGACGTAAAAAGAGGGATGTTATAAATTTGACGTTAGTCGGTGTATCTGTGAGTTCCACTGTAGCTCCTAAACGAATAGAACGATATTAATGAATATTTTCGTTTAAAAGCTGACAAGATTAATATGGTTTCTAGCTATAATTTATGGAGATTTATCCAGACATTTGATGATTGTCCTACTTTACAAACGGGTTTTACTAACTTTCATAGATCTAATTGATTTGTGTACCCTTACTTCGGTGGTGTTACCAAGACATACTAACCTCAAGACTTTTTATATCTATATTACATAAGTTTATTAAAGGATAATGACCACGACAATATGGACCACGGTACGAGTTGCGTCAATTCCAAAGTTGTTTTAGATGGTTTATCATTAACCATCAAATTTGTGGAAATATATGTGATGTGGATTTCACCAGATTTGATCTTGTCACGAATGAAGTGGTGACGTACATCAATGTGTTTACTTCTAGCACGATAAGCAGAGCTACCTGTAAGATGAATAGCACTTTGATTATCGCAAAACTTTTTATATCTATATTACATAAGTTTATTAAAGGATAATGACCACGACAATATGGACCACGGTACGAGTTGCGTCAATTCCAAAGTTGTTTTAGATGGTTTATCATTAACCATCAAATTTGTGGAAATATATGTGATGTGGATGTCACCAGATTTGATCTTGTCACGAATGAAGTGGTGACGTACATCAATGTGTTTACTTCTAGCACGATAAGCAGAGCTACCTGTAAGATGAATAGCACTTTGATTATCGCAAAACAAATTTATAGCAGTAGCCTTGGTTGTAGGCCACAATTCACAATGTAATTGTTTAAGCCATATAGCTTCTTGAGTTGCTGCTGAAATCGCCATGTATTCTGCTTCAGTAGTTGATAGTGCAACAGTTTGTTGCCTCTTAGAATTCCATGATATGGCACCATCTTGAAACATGAAAACATATCCTGTACATGATCTTCTTTCTTGAGTACATGATGCCCAATCAGAATCACAATATCCTGTAATTTCAAGGCTTACATTACTTTTATATAATATTCGAAGATCTTTAGTCCCCTGCAGGTATCGAAATACTCTCTTCACAGCAGTCCAATGTTCTGAAGTTGGAGATTTATTATAACGACTCAGTGTATTAACTGCATAGTAGATATCTGGACGTGTTCCCTGTGAGACATACAATAAGCAACCTATTGCTTCTTGGTAAGGAATATCAGTCAATATATAATTATCTGTGGATTCAGAAAATTTCAGATCTGTTTCCATTGGTGTTCCCACAGCCTTGCAATTTTCCATTCCAAAGCGTTCCAATATACATTCTATATATTTTGTTTGATCTATATAGATTCCCTTTTTATCTTTTAAAATTCGTAGACCAATGAAATAATCAGCTTTTCCTAAATCTCGCATTTTAAAATTTTGCATTAATTTACTCTTGATATTGATTGCAAATTCTGTATTATTGAATAATAATAAAAGGTCATCGACATACAGAATTAAGTATAACATGCTTCCTTCACTATTGATAATATAGTAAACACATGGATCTAATTGTGTTTTCTTAAATCCAATCTGAAATAGATAATTATCTAGTTTTAAATTCCATGTTCTGCTTGCTTGCTTCAAGCCATATATACTTTTATTCAGTTTGCAAACTCTGTTTTCTCCATTCGCATAGTGTGGTGGTTGTGTCATGTACAATTCCACATCTATATCACCCTGTAGGAATGCTGTGATGACATCTAGTTGTTCAATCTGTAGGTGATATTTAGCTGCCAATGCAATCAGATATCTGATTGAAGTAAGACGTACAACAGGTGCATAAACTTCAGTATAGTCAATACCATAAATCTGTTCATATCCCTTGATAACTAATCTTGCTTTATATTTAGCAATGTTCCCATTGGAATCTAGCTTTGTTTTAAAAACCCACTTACAGGGAATCGCCTTTTTGCCAGGTGGCAACTCTGAGAAAGTCCAAGTGTCATTCTCTATTAATGAATTATATTCACAATCCATTGCATTTTTCCACTCTTGCGCATTTTCACTGTCCATAGCTTGCTTTACAGTCTGAGGATCATTTAATAATGCACTTTTCTTTGACATATCTTGACATAGGTAGGTAGGCATTACACCATTTTTTCTGGGTCTTAAGTATCGAGTGGATGATGGCTGTGGACTCAGGTTGACATTACGTTCAGGAACATAATCCTCATCATTAATATCATCTTCACTAACTTGTGAACTATCATTTTCTTTGACTGTGCTGATACTTTTAAATGAGCTTGTTTCACTGTCAGTGGTATCAGCAATACTTTCATTAATATCTTCTTCAATATTAGAACTTTTAAGTGGCATTAGCACTATATCCTTCTTTATATCTTCTTCCAAAAATACAACATCTCTACTTCGAACTATTTTTCCTTCTTTTTGATCAAATAATCTATAACCTTTAGACTCGAGGCAGTATCCAACAAAAATAAGCTCTTTAGATTTACAATCCCACTTACGACGCTTCTCTTTTGGTACATGCACCATAGCTCGACAACCAAATATTCTCAAGTGTTGTAAATTAGGTTTCTTACCTGTCCACATTTGCTCAGGGGTTTTATAATTTATAGACTTGGTTGGTGAGCGATTTATTACATAAGCAGCAGTAGAAACTGCCTCTGCCCAAAACTTCTTAGGCAGATTGGCATCAATAAGCATGCACTTAGCACGTTCTACCAGAGTTCGGTTCATGCGCTCGCTCATGCCATTTTGCTCTGGTGAATATGGAACTGTGAATTCTCGTTTGATACCGGATTCTTTACAGAACTTATCAAATGATTCATTGACATATTCTTTGCCATTGTCGCTTCGTAGTATTTTTATTTTGGCTTCTAACTGGTTCTCAACTAATTTCTTATATTCTTTAAAACAGTCAATTACTTGAGACTTTGAATGCATGAAGTAAACAGTTACCTTTCTTGAATAATCATCAATAAATGTGACATAATACCTGGCACCTCCTAGTGACTTTTCCTCCATTGGACCGCATACATCTGAATGTATTATCTCTAGAAGACCGGAAGCCCTTGTGCCAACATTTTTAAACGGTTGCCTAGTCTGTTTTCCTTGTAGACAAGTGCTGCATGTCACATTCTTCCCTTCATTGATTCTCACATCTATTCCTACAGCAGACTCATTGAGTTTCTGTAGGTTCTGGTAGTTAAGGTGACCCATTCTTTGATGCCATCGATGAGCTGAAGTTAAGAGTGCAAATGTCTCATTATTTATCACATATAAATTATTTTGTATATATCCTGTCATAACAAGTTTTGAATTTTGGTATATTTTGCAACAATTCTGATCAAATTTAACTTCACAGTTATTCTTAGTGATTCGATGAATTGATAGCAAATTTACAGCTAAATCTGGGACATACAAAACATTCTTAACTTGTATAGTGCCAATTAACTTGTTCTGTCCATCATAGCTTTGTATATTAACCTTACCACAACCCCTCACAGGCAATGCTTTATTATCAGCAACGGTAATGTTATTGATTGAAGCAGTTTCAAAATCATAAAGCCAGCTTTTATTGTTTGTCATGTGCATTGCTGCCCCTGAGTCAAGGTACCAACAGCTATTATTAAGTGCAGGCGAAGCAGAAAACGCAGCCACAAAACCAGAAGCCCCATCAGACTTGTCAGACTTATCAGACTTGTCATTTGGTTTTTTAGAATTAGTACTTTGACTTGAGCCTCGGACTGAGCGACAAAATTTAGTAATATGCCCATATTTATTACATTTATAGCATCGGGGGCCTTTGCCTGAAGGTTTATTACCCTTTGCATTATTTTTGTGGTAATTTGAATAAAAAGCAGCGGAGTCATTTTCATTTTTGACATCCTGAAGAATTTTTGTTTTAACTAAATCAGTACTTATAATCACACCTGAGCTTTCCATTGCCATTATCATAGGCTTGTATAAATCTGGTAGCCCTGCGAGGAGGAGCGTACCCAGCCACTCATCATCAACATGAAACCCAATGTTACGGAGCTTGTGTGCACAAGTAATCATCTTGTTTACATAATTTTCTACACTTCCACAGCTGTCTAAATCTGTGGTGATTAAATCACGTAGTAAACCTACCTTCCGAGTCAAGCCAGAGTCATCAAAAGCCTTACGAAGATTATTCCATACCTCTTTAGATGTTTTTGCTTCTTGGATGTGAATATAATTAATGGGATCTACCAACAGCACAATCTTCGTCCGAGCCTTTGTGTCATCACTTTTCGTGAAGGTGGTTTCGGCATCTTGTTCCACGCATTTCCATAGGTCCTCGTGTTCCAGATACGTCTTTACTGCAAAACTCCACGTGGCATAATTTTCACGGCCTTTTAATTTGTCGATGTTAACAAGGTTTGATGCCATGACGATTGCTTATGTAATTTATAAGTAGTTTGCTAAAACGAAAAAAACTGAAACACGAGAAATTCGCGATAGACGGATTGAGGTTATCCACCTCAAATTACTATTTGCGAAATAAACTAAAAACTTTCCCTATTCGAACCTAATCGGGCGTCCTGGGCCCATAACCTAATGGAAACTGGTATTAGGATATTGATTTCCAGAATAACCTAGGGAAAATATAAAAGAAAAGACGGAGCGTGGTTGCAATGACAGCACGTATATTATATGACCATAGAGTAACAAGAAAAAGGAACATCCGTAATATCTATGGGCAAAGACAATAATTAAAGTGAACTATTTATCTTACAGGTAGCTCTGCTTATCGTGCTAGAAGTAAACACATTGATGTACGTCACCACTTCATTCGTGACAAGATCAAATCTGGTGACATCCACATCACATATATTTCCACAAATTTGATGGTTGCTGACTGCTTGACTAAAGCCCTGGCGAAACCGAAGCACCACCAGTTCCTGAATGGCATGGGTCTGCATTCAAGGGAGGATGTTGAAGTGTGAATGCAGCCTAAATAGTTCACTTTAATTATTGTCTTTGCCCATAGATATTACGGATGTTCCTTTTTCTTGTTACTCTATGGTCATATAATATACGTGCTGTCATTGCAACCACGCTCCGTCTTTTCTTTTATATTTTCCCTAGGTTATTCTGGAAATCAATATCCTAATACCAGTTTCCATTAAAATTAACCAAATAACCATCTACAATTGCCATTTTGGAATCAAAACCCGCATTTCCAAGTTTTTTTAGAAAACGTAACTTAACCTCAAAATAGAAATATCCGTCGTGTATAGAGGTAAGTTTATAGGTCGTAGTTTGGACAGCAGATTAATTAGCATATCTGATGGGATAGAGACTTAAATAAATCAGTACCTTGCCTTTATATTTTAGGACTCGATCAACACAAAAAAAAATGTAATATTCAAATCGCAATGAACAAACTTAGCGTGCACCACGCGCAATTGACATTGGACTTTTTGACAATGACAATTCAATTTGAGACATCAACACCAATGTTGCCACTTTAGATTTTAAATGAAAATCGATTACTCGAATAAATACACTCGACACATAATTATTTCAAATGACTGATTTAGTTCTATAATCATTAATTTATTAAAAAAGTTCGATTTATATCAAACCGAAGCAATATAATTAAAAAAAATCAATGCAATCATTCATAGTATCGTTAGCCAACAAAGTGAAATTGCTTTAAAAAGTTTTGAAAGCAAAATAATACGACTACTGTGTGTGTGAAATACTAATTATTTCACACCACAGTAGTATCATCTCGTTTTATTTATTTATATTAATATACTTATATTAATTTGTAATCGTATACAAAAAGAAAATCGATTGGAGTTGTCAATATATTTACTTATTTTGATTATGGCAACACTTAAACGTAAGAATAGCCGGCAGTAGGTAATTCATTTTATCAAGACAATTTCATAACTTATTAAGTTTACAAAATAAACCCCTATACAAAATTGGCATTCTAATTGCAGAATGACTTTAAAAATAAAGAAAATAATTGTAATATAATTTTTATCTTGATGCATGAGAAAAACCAGTACCATTTATGGTCATGATCCTTTTATTAACGTGCAAAATCAAACGCGGTGACAGTGACACCCACGAGGTTAGCAACTCAACTACATACTTGTTTCGCTGCGATAGCGTCAACTTACGACTATTCAGATACCTAAGACATGCTTAGAATTTTTCTGTGCGCCGATTCAGACCATTTTAGTTTGTCATTTACGTATTCTTTGCGAGAAAAAGATAATTGGCTTCGAATAGCGTTGTCCCTGTTGCACGAAACCCTTAACTATTACTTAGCAGTCACAGATGTCAATCAGTGATCGAATTGATGCATACTTTTTAATTTGGTTTTGTTTTGAGTGCTAGGGGGATTCTCGCCACGGGGTTATTGGCTAACACGTGTGTTCAGCGTTAATTATCCCGTTTTGAGTGATTGTTGATACTTTTGTGACTTGTTATTGCTTAGTTGTGTCGTCCTTGTGTTCGTAATCAGGTTTGTATTGTGTTTGTCCTTAATTAAGTCCCGTTTCACCCAAAATGGATCGAAACAAACCACCTGATCCTGATCCTCCTGACATCCCAGCCTCGCTGTTATCTCCTGTATCCTCGAACCCACTTTCCCAATTTGCGGATGTTGTTTGCAGCATCACAGAGATGGATGTTTCCCAACAAAACACACGTAAGCGTCCCGTTGACGATTCAATTCCCAATCCTCCAAGCAAGCAACCCAGAACCCAAATTGGACGTACTAAATACTCGGTACTGGATAAAGCCCCGTTTGTTGTACATGTCTCTCGTATAGAGACTCAGCCAAATGTTAGCACTACCCTTCACCCAGTCAATTTTGGTAAGTTTCTTTTGACCAACAACATTGCAAACATTGTCCGTGGTGGCGTAAATAAAGTCGGTAGAAACCGAGTGTCAGTGGAGTTCGCGTCCCCTCAGGATGCTAACTCTTTCTTAGCAAACAGTCTGTTAACCAAACACAGCTTCACTGCATCAATCCCCACCTTTAACATCACAAGGATGGGTGTAGTTACAGGTGTACCTACAGATCTGACCGAAGAAGAGGCTATGACCTATTTGACTGTGCCCTCAGGCTGTGGGCAAATTTTGAAAGTCCGCCGTATTAGCAGGAAGACTCAAAGAGATGGCATAAATGAGTGGAAACCCACTGAGACTTGCGTTCTGACTTTTGATGGTCAAGTCTTACCAAAAAGGATTTTCTGCTGCTACACATCACTCCCTGTTGAGCAATATATATACCCGACTATTCAGTGCCGTAAATGTTGCAGGTTCGGTCATGTTGCTAATGTATGCCGGTCTAAACCTCGCTGCAGTAAGTGTGGCCACGATCACCCAGGTGATGGTTGCAACATTTCTGAGGGTGAGGCCTTCTGTATATCATGTTCGGGGAATCACTTTGCCAATAGCAGGTCATGCCCCGAGTATGGTAGGCAGAGAGCTATTAAGACCGTCATGGCAGAGAGGAACATACCATATGCTGAGGCTAACAAGGCTATCCCTATAGTTTCCCGCAATTATGCAAATGCTACTAAAAACCCAGTTACTCAGTCATATCGTAAAACTGTTACACTTAAACCAAAAACCCATGCTCCGCTTTCCCCATCCTATGATAAAACTGCTCACCAGCAGATTGTTAGTTCTCCCCAACCTACCCAGCCTAATGGCTGTTCTCTTAACCACAATAACCTGTCTTCCAGTAATACTTCTAGTTCTATTATTGAATTATTGATTAAACTTATTCCCATAATTATTTCACCCTCTACTTCTAATAACCAAACACCGTCCAACGTTGCAGACCAACTTATTTCCCTACTTTTAAACATTAAAAATGGCGTCGCGCCAAGTATTCCTACAATGGAATGTGAGGAGCGTGTGGCATAAGAAGCACGACCTCATATTTCTTTTAAATAAATACAAGCCACTGGCTTGTTCCATAGCTGAGACCTGGCTGACCCCAAGTCTCAGCTTTCGTATGCCACGCTTCAACATTCTCAGATGTGACAGATCTGATGGCTATGGAGGATCGGCTCTCCTAGTCAATAATCGGGTCCCCCTTTCACCCTTACCCTTACCTTCACTCACAGATGACATGAATGTAGTGGCAGGAATGGTGGAAGGCATCACAGTGTTTTCTGTATATATTGCACACCCTAGACATGATTTTCTGGCTACACTGCGCAACATACTTACCAATATTACCGGGCCAATATTGGTCATGGGCGATTTTAACTGCCACCATTACAGGTGGGGTTCGGAGCGCTGTGATGCCTTCGGTCTAGCTTTGGTTGAGATCTTGGATGATCTGGACCTATGCATTCTCAACAGCGGCTGCTCGACACGCAGATCTTCTCCCGGTCAACAAAAAAGCTGCATTGATATAACATTTTGTTCGGTTGAGTTAGCAGCTTCAACCTGTTGGGAATGTACGTCCCTGTCGCATGGTAGTGACCATTACCCTATTGTCATTTCTTTATTAAATAAAACATATTTAGAGAAAACTTCCCCTCCACTTTTGAAATATAACCTGTCCAAACCAGATTGGACAAAATATGTTTCATTATTGGAGGATAAGATTGATACCCTACCAAATTTAAATTCAAGTTTATTAGATCCATCTGGTCACTCCCATGCTAAGATCTGTTATGAGGGACTTGTTACAGCTATTACCACTAGTGCGGATGCCTGCTTCCCTTTGAAGAACAGTGCCCGCAATAAAATTCCCTCCCCGCCATGGTGGGATTCAGAGTGCACTTCTGCTGTCAGGGATAGGAAGGAGGCAGAGCGGCGCTACAATGCAGACATGTGCACTGAAAACCTACTCTCATATATGCAGATAGCCGCCAGAACCAGACGCCTCCTTCGCAAGAAGAAGCGCACAGGTTGGGTTAAGTTTTGCACATCCTTATCACCCGCTACACCACCCTCAGCAGTCTGGAAAAGTATTAACAGATACAGACGCGGGTGTTCCCCTTCGGTCTCTTCACCAATAACTAGGGAAACGGCTGAACTTTTTTTTGACAAGATTGCTCCACCATATGTGCCTCTCTTCTCTGAGCTCTCCATTATGTCTATGCAAAGTTCCTCAGACGACCCTTTAGATGCGCCTTTTGATTTGAAGGAGTTAAATGTGGTGCTCAGGCACATCCGAGATTCAGCCCCTGGAGCTGACGGAGTACCTTATTCTTTTATGGCCAATTCCGGAGACAATGCTAAATTGTATTTCCTTGAGATCATTAATTTTTGCTACAGCCATGGTTGGGTTCCGGATCAGTGGAAGACTCAAACCATCATCCCCCTTCTGAAACCTGGTAAGCACGCAGATGATCCGAATGGCCTTAGACCAATTGCTCTGTCCTCAGTCTTGGCGAAACTATTGGAACACCTTATAAAAAATCGACTTGAATGGTTAGTCGAATCGAGAGAATTACTGCCGAACTTCCAATTTGGCTTCAGGAAAGGTCTCGGCACAATGGACAGTGTTGGCGTCTTGGTTGCGGATATCCGCTTAGCTTTCTCCAAGAACGAATCCGTTGTTGCCGCCTTCCTCGACATTTCCTCCGCATATGACAACGTCCTTCTTCCCGTACTCAGGCAGAAACTGCTACAGCTGAGGATTCCGGTTAAGATGATTGATTGCATATGCGGACTTCTTATGTCTCGCTCTTTGGTTCTGAGAGTCCAGGGTGAACACTTCGATACAAGGCAGACTTGGAAAGGCCTTCCGCAAGGTTTCGTCCTCAGTCCCCTTCTCTACAATCTGTACACAGTGGATATTGGCTCCTGCCTTAACAGTAACTGTCACATACTACAATACGCGGATGATATAGCGCTGTATGTGACAGATTCCTCCATTGTGGACGCTGCATCATCTCTCTGTCTCTCCCTGGACTCTTTGAACCAATGGCTCTTAAGCCACGGTTTGTCATTGTCGGCACCAAAAAGTTCGGCAGTAATTTTCTCTCGCAAAAAGCTGATCCCGCATATATCAGTGGAAATTTCAGGACACAATATTCCGATACAAAATAATGCAAAATTTTTAGGTGTTTCCCTAGATTCAAAATTAAATGGAAACCATCACATAAATTTGTTAGTTAAAAAATGTGAAAGAGTTTTCTCTATTCTAAAAGTTCTTTCGGGTGTGTGGTGGGGTGCCCACCCCTACACTATGAAATTAGTGTACAACGCCCTAATTCGTAGCGTTCTAGATTATGGGGTGTTCCATTTGGTTCCTTGTAACAAGGGTGCTTTGGCTGGACTGGATAGGGTACAGTCCAAGTGCCTTCGAATTATCTCTGGTTGTATGAAGTCTTCCCCCATTAACGCATTGCAGGTCGAATGCGCTGAACCTCCTCTGGCCCTGAGACGGCAGTATCTGGCCTCCCGCTTCTTGGCTAGACTTATTCCTAGATCCTCTCACCCCCTTTTAGCAAAATTATATGAATTAGATGCCTTATGCATTAGCTCCAACTACTGGAGAAATAAAGAAATCCCTCTTATCATTAAAGCTTTGCGCCAAATCAAAAATTTAGAATGCCCTATAGAACAAAATTCCAGATTGCCCCTTTTCACCTTTCCTTATGATGTCCTACATTTTACTCCAAAAATTTTCTTTGATATTGGCATTTCCAAAAACTCCCCTGCAGCGAGTTCGGCTTTCGATGCGTTGGTGGGGGAACGCTGGACTGGGTTCCAAAGGTTTTTTACGGATGCCTCAAAATTTAATGATCTCAGTAACACGGGCGCTGCGGTATATTACCAAAACTCAAAAATAATCCTCCAATTCAAATGTCCTAAAGAGTCTTCTGTGTTCACGGGCGAGTGTGTGGCTCTGTTAGAGGCCTGCCTCTTTATAGAGTCACACCACAATATCGACAAAGCCGTCATTTTCACAGACTCCCGTAGCTGTCTACAAGCCTTGGTACAAAATCTGTTCAAAAGCAAATTGCACAGCTCGCTTGTCCTCAAAATTAAAAAATCTTTATTTGCTTCTGCTGCTTGTCAAAAAGAGGTTCAGCTAGTTTGGGTACCTAGCCATTGTGGCATTAAAGGCAATGAGTACGCTGATGCTCTGGCCAAGGAGGCCTGCACATCAGCAACAGCAGACCTTAGCCATAATACCTATCAGAGGTATGACCTGCTGGGCCTGCCAAGAGTTTGGCTCCAAGCTGATTGGCAGGACCAATGGAACATCAGTGGGAAGAAAAAGGGAAAATTCTATCACTCTGTGCAACCACTCATAAAAACAAAACCGTGGTTTTATAGTTTCAAAAAAGTCTCTAAAACTATTATTTCTACCCTTTGCCGAATGAGATTAGGTTTTTGCTGTACACCTGTATTTTTGCACAAAATCCATGTACGTGACTCCTCTCTTTGTGAGTGTGGCTTGGAGGAAGGTACCCTGGATCACATCTTCTTTGAGTGTACAAACAACATCCCACATTTAGATTTATATAGCCGTCTTCCTGAATTTAAAATCCCTCTTCCAATTAATTTCCCGTCACTTTTAACATATTCCTCCCCCGAATTGCTTGTGGCAATGATCATATTCATCCGCCACAACAATATAAAATTATGATGTGTTAAGGTCGTGGTATACGTTTATTTTATGTATTAACAAATATAATAATATATATGTATTTTTTTTTTTGTTTGTTTCAGTCCGGTACTAACCAACAAGATCCACATTGTGTTCAGCTGTATCATTCAAAGAACTTTACTTTTTTTTTTGTTTCTAACTTTAACTTTTTTCTTGACGTTAAAAATTTTTTAAACCATGCACACTTGTTTTTCCAGTTCACTCCTGTCATTGGCAGAATTGTCGACATCGACTTTGGTGCCATAAACCAAAAATAGAATAGAATAGAACTATTACTTATCTATGCACGAGCCTCTTGTTCCCAGTTGAAATACTGTTCTTATATGCCTTCTGTGACCGAATCATGATTCGTGAATTATTCTGCTGCCCATTAGTGTGTGTCCGTTGTCCGATCTGGTGTGTTTACAAGTGATACTACTGTAATTAAACTGATTTATTGATGATTGAATAAAAATAGTTAATTGTGTTAGTGAGACAGAGATGTATTGTTCGGTAGAATCGAGTGAATCAATTAATGGTTTTAATGTAGGTAATTAATGATGGATTGCTGCGTGTTTCTTTCTCTTTCAAACAAAAACTACTGAACGGATTTGGATGACATCTTGTTAGGTTAGGTTTTAGTGTGGTGGGTTCGCTGATAATTAGCGACATGATAATTATCCGGTGATAATCATAGCAACGGCAATCGTTAACTATAATATAGTTTCTATAGACTTAAGGAAAATTCGTTAAAGAGTTTGTAATTTGAAGAACTAACTTTAGCCCGTTTCTTAGGCTTTCGCGCCCAAATCACTGAACCAATTTTCATGAATTCTCGTACAAAAGTAGATGGGGAAACTGGAGACTGTAATATGCTTTCGTTTTGCATAAAACTTAAAGCAGCGGGCAAAACCTAGTAAATAATGTTGTAATGTGACCTGAATAGTTTTTCTTCTCATAGACTGTCACCTACAAAATTGCTGACCTAAAATTTCTTTGTTACAGACGCCAAACAGCAGAAGAGCGCGAAGCAGAGCGACAAGCAGCAAACCGCTTGATGCTGTCCCTCCAAGCGGAAGCCTTATCCAAGGGCTACATGCCCGAACCCCCACCCGGATCAGCGCAACTCAGCGCTTTACACTACCAAAACTCAACCAACGCAGCACAAACACAACCATCAAACACTGCTTTAAGCGCTTTACAAAACCTCCAGCCATGGGCAGGCAATCAAAGTAACTTTATGAATGCGCAGGCGGCGACCGCCCCGCCCCCTCACCCCCCTCCAGTTGCCTCACCTATATGTTGATCGGGATTTGATTAGGTTTTGTGAAGGAATTAAGTGTATGAAGCGCTGTAGCACGATGTTAGTACCAATCAAGATATGCATAACCATTATAGGCTGATCGCTCATTGTACGGAGATATTAAACAAAGCGAGATTAAGTTATATTGGCAATGTAAATGTACCTTGATGCGTATTGTGTTCTAGAAATGTTGGAGCGGTTGAAAGTTTGGCTTCTTAAACCAACTGCTTTTGATCTAGTGAATCATTTCTTTCAGTTCTCATATATTTTTAAATTTTCTAAGAATAACTAAGTAACTCAATATAATATACGCCTATATGTCCATATGTCCAGAAGAGTCGGTCACAGAGGTACAGTCACGAACAAAATACTGTAAACAGTTGAGTATAAAAATTGTAAAGCGATTTCCTCCTACTGTAATGATTTATTTTTAAATTAAAACAAACAAAAACATTTTATAAATTATACTGTTACGAAGAAGTCTTACTTACCCTACATCTTTTCTAACAAAAAAAAGTACAGATGACGGCAAAAGTAACATTATTTTTTGTGCTTTTGTAATACGTGTTTCCCTCTCTATACTCCAACTATAATTATTCTTAGCCTTGAAACTTCACGACTCTAATTATTATGTTCATGCAATACATCCATTATTATGATTTAATGAGCTTTGCTATATCAAAGTCTATCTTAGAACTAGTTTAGCCGCCATGATGATAAGTATAATATATAATAAAATTATCATACCTATACTCAATCTACTCAATTTATTATTGAAATTCGCCTCTAGTCCATATTAATTACAATAAAAAATACCGAACTATTGATATTCAAAGCTCTTTTGACATTAAAATAAGTAGCAATAAATAAAAATAATTCTTTGTAAATAAACTTTATCAGTATTATAATTATAGTTTTATAATT
This sequence comes from Agrotis puta, assembly GCA_943136025.2. Classification (NCBI taxonomy): domain Eukaryota; kingdom Metazoa; phylum Arthropoda; class Insecta; order Lepidoptera; family Noctuidae; genus Agrotis; species Agrotis puta. The sequence goes on along the minus strand of OW964190.2, from coordinate 7,286,751 downwards.
AATAAAATAATAAAATGTGTTATAGAATATATTCTAAGTCTGCTTATTTTAAATGTAGCAAGTATTTTGTAAATTAATAAATAAATTTAACGACAATGAAAATTGAAATGGTGTATTTTGCTAAAACTTCGCAAACATTTTGATTTTTTATATTTTAATTAAATTTTACAAAAATGTGCAAACCCTGTTTTATGGCCTTGGAAATAATAGTCACATTAATTGTGTATGCAAATTGTACTTAAACTAATAATGAATCATGATTTTATTTTGTAATTACGTATTTTTCATGGATTCTTAGACACTATATCCGAATTGATTGTTTCCTCATTTGTAAAAAAAATAATTTCTGAGTCAGCTCCATAATAATTTTAGCAATATTAAAATAACACATTGTAAAAATACTGTAAATATTTATGTAATTATACAAATACTCTTAATATTTTATTTAAATTTTTCACTTGGATCTCAATATCTAACTTTTGCAATAATAATAAAAAGTAAGGTGTGAGCGTGTATCCAAATGAATAAAAAAAAATGACGGCTAATCACCACGTTTATATATTTTTTCCTTGTATTTTACACTTTTTAACAACCATTTCTCGTTTTTAAAATACTGTAATTTAAATTTAAGGAAAGAAATAACGGCTTTTAAATGTAAGTTTAAAATATGCATTCCAAGTAGACACAATGTAAATATTAAATGTAATAATTATAAAAATAAGTGATAGTTTGTAAAGTAGCTCAATTCACTGTGAAATCTGTCTTTTATTGCGTATTAATTATGTATTTGAAATGTAAATTATTGTATAATTGTCGAATTCTCATTGCGTTGGCTACACACAAGGTGGACGTTTTAATAAAATATTGAGATATCCATTTGTTTTTTGTTTGTTTTACATTGACCCTAAAAAAATAAAATAAAATGTTGAATTTGCATCCCAAGTAACGTGGACTGCGAGTAATGAGTGTCCCGTCGTCTGATATGACCATGCTTGGATTGACGGCGCTTCGCAAATACGAAGCAATGCCTGACTGGGATCCCACGACCTCAACTTGTAAGTTGAAGCTGTTAACACTGAGCTACTATTGCTTTCTGGCCAATTCATGAAGAGAACTGAAATTCCAATATATTAAACACGAGTATAGAAAGACCCACTCCTTAAAGCCTTTGTCAAACAGACAGGCGTGACGAATTCGAAGCGAGGCGTTTTTATTTGTAATGTATGGAATTGTTTGAATCCAGTCACATAGAAAAGCGAAAGCGATCCGATAGCGTGACAGAACTATCGGACTGACGTCTCGTATCGGTTCGGTATCGCTTCGGACTCGCCTGTCTGTTTGACAAAGGCCTAACATCAGTGACCCGCGTAGCACTCTGCTACGGCGTAGCTCAAACTCATTGGTGTAAGGGACATCAACGCGTCAAACTGTTTCATGATAATAATTTCCATCTACACAGGTATTTTTGAATCCAATGAAAACTGTTATTAACCCTTTAACCGCCAGAGTCGTATATATACGACAAACATTTCCGTGCCCCTATCGCCCGTGTCGTATTTATCCGACAGAGAATATTCACGATTTTTGTTGTTTTCTTCGATTTTATTGCATCTATTCTATATCTCTCTATTTATGTAGATAGACAGATAGTATACTTTTTATTGTACACCATGATATTTTACAAATCGGAGCTTAAAAGGAGCAGAAAGAGAGGAGAAGAGGAAAGCACGATTCGTAGCCGGGCGCTAGGGGCACGGCAATTGATATTTAGTCAAGCGCTTAAAAGGTTAAAAAATTGGCCTTTTTATTTTTATATCTTATATGTGTCAAAATCATATTTTTTTTTTAAACGTTGCCCCACACTAGGGATTTCTCATGTATCGTGGGTGCGTTTACAAACATATAAACTCACATACACAAACGCCCAGACCCGAAGCAACAACTTGTAGATTATACAAATATTTGCTCCGTGCGGGTATCGAACCCGCGACACGCAGCGCAGCAGTCGATTGGACTGCTGCGCTGCGTGTTGTTGTGCTCAGCCACTACGCTAACCGTGCCGTCTAAATTATTGATTAAAACGAATGTAATCACACCTCTGAAGCCAAAATACATTAAATCGTTTAGGCTATAGAGTGTGCTAAAGATTAGAATATACATACGTACAGTCATACATAAATACACTCAAAAAACCCTCCTGGCTTAATTAGCGCCCTGCACACGTACAGTTCGGACCGCGGGAAACACCACGCGCCGTTCCATCCCTCGCTCCGAACTGTACGTGTAGATGTGCTGGTCTAACAGTCCGATCTGGCACATCGACACAAGCGCATATCTCACAGTTTTACGCGCGCATCACGTGTAAACGTAAATTACATTTGGCGGTTTGGAGCGTCGAAGCTATCACTGAGTTCATTCGTTTGTTCCGTGATCATCTGTTTATCTGGAAGATAAAACGTAAAAAGATATTAAGAGAAATATGAGAATCGCTTGTCGAATTTTGCAAGGCCGTAGGTTTTTTTTTAGATGATCGCGATTTCGTCCGCAAAAAAAATACAGATTTAAAGAGATGCATTTCGCAAAGATTTGACGAAAGTAACGGAGACACGGAACAAAAGTAACTAACTACAAATTCACCTAAACGCGATGACCAAACGATCGTCCATTTTTCTTACTGCTACCTAAAAAACTTTTGAAAGTTTTAACGTTCCACGCGCCAGTCCAAACTGCAGTCGAAACTCTTGAAATCAAATTTACACGCACAGTTCGGAACGTTTGTCTAGATATGAAAGTTTCATCCGCAGTCCAAACCGTGAATGCATTTTTAATCGTATTTGGCACAACAGTTTGATCCGCAGTCCAAACTGTACAGATCTAACTGCGGTTTGGAACGCAGTCCAAGATGCGCGGTCCGAACTGTACGTGTGCAGGGCGCTATTGGGTGAAAACATAACCTTCCTTTTGGCTCAGTCGGGCTAATATCGATCCACAAGTATTAATTCAAACACTGTTTGTATTTTTTCACGCTACCCTCATTGCATTTGATTTTCTGAAGATTGAGCTACTTGTGTTTCTTGGGTCCAGGACAGTCTGGTTTGAGCCTCGTTGTCAAAAAGGTCGAATTAATCCCTGTTAGTCGCGAATAAAACTATTAAAGCCATGAAGAGTGTGAATGTATTGTTTAAAAGTGGAGACTCGTAGTAATAACAATTGTGGATTTGTAAATAAATAATTCAAAAATGTTGATGCTAGTTCTTTTGTTTATATTTATTTTAAAGGCTTTGTCTCTAAGAGACCACATCGCCCAGTGCGGGAAAAACAAAATTCGATAAATTACAAACACGTTACTTATCACTAGCTTATGCTAGTTCATAAATGAGTGATTATTTCGGGAAAGAAAAAGCTTGCCGCGAAAGGAAAAAGGTAAGTGGTTATTGTTTACAAAGATTATTTTATAGTTTAGAGTTTTACAAGTAAATATGGCAAGAATAAATGAAACAAGAGCAAATAGTGATAAAATACCTGCGGCCGTATTAGGTCGTCTTAAAACCATGCTTGTTCCAGTGAGTGAAAGAGACAGAGTTATACAAGTCGTCTAGCGCCACCTCGTTCACTCACTGGAACAAGCCAGGCCGGGAGGGACTGTCAGACTTGTACTGACTAAAATCCAGTCCTTCAATAGCACTTTACGTACCGGGGTCACGGTAATTCGTTAGTCCCGCGACCCCGGCAGGCTTTGGCCCTGTACAGGCCCCGTCACTATGCTGACACGGTACAACTTCATGATTTGACTGATGAGCGATCCGCAACACGCGTCAGTAAATCACAGAGCGACTGCGCCAATCGTCCCGCTAAACTAAAGCCAACTTTACCTGAAAGATGAGCGTTACATACCGTAATAGCTGCGCGAGCATTTCATTGGTGAGCAGTCTACGAGTATTAAGCCATACTTGATGTCTTTTATGATTGCGTCTCTTTCTTTTGAAAGTATTTTTTACGCCATCTCTTTTTCTCGATTTTAAGTAAACATATTAGTGATGTTCCAAATCGTACAACCACCTCTGTTGTCGATAAAGCAAAAAAAAATATCAATATTACTTAAAGCAAAAAAAAATGCAATTACGTTTGAATAGAGACAAGGTACAATCAATAAATTTTAATTATGACTCACCCTTATGGTTATTTATTTTAAGTTAGCTTATTTTCTGACAGACATTCAAATATAATTAGTTCCACATTCACGTAAACATAAATATCCAATAATATACAGGCACAAAGACCTTGATCTTTTTTATTTTGACGAATTCAAACGAATTACTGTCAAAAATAGGTCATGATTCTTTGTCGATAGTACCTACATTGCAGAGAGACTTAACTGCCTCTATTGAAACTTATCTCGCGTAAATGCTGCATAACAGTTCAGTCTTATTCAATACCTACAAAAAGTTAGTTTTCGTTAGTATTTCAAAATCTACAAAACAATGTACTGATCAAACGTACTAAAATAAATGAGATCTGCAATCAAAGAATCATTGTAAGACTTGACAGAAACCGAACAATCAAATAAAATACGGTAGGTAGATCTGTTCGTCATTTGAAATATAAAAAAGCGGCGCTCAACCAAATTATACACCGCAAACGAAAAACAATTGTCCACAAAACTACTAAACGAAATCGATTTTAAACAAAAAACGCTCGAAAAAAACATTTCCGTCCTCAAACGAACGATTTAACGACAATTAGACCTCCATTTTGAAAAATTTAATACAGTTTTAATACCAAGAAGGTTTGATATAATAACGAAACATTATATGAAACGTGACTCCTGTGCCATCATTACTTCGATGAAGCGAAAAAAACTAAACTGATTGTTTTTGTTAACCCTAATATTCTTGTGCCACTAAACGTATCAGTCAATTTTCTGTGTCCCGCATCCATTCACGCTTTAGTACTAAGTTGAATCGTACGATCCAAAATATAAGCAGCGATGGTTATCTTACAACTCGGAACAGTAGTTTTTATTTGGCAGTTACAAAGTATTGGGTACATATCAAGGTTAGCCCAAATGATATTTTAAAGGATGTCTACACATAATCGATGTCTAGCGATACGAATGATTTGACGGCGTCGTTTATAAGCCAGCTTATTGTCGATAAGATGTGTCATTATTTTCTTCAAAGGTTGCACGAATTGATCTTTGTTTATTCCAATTCAAAATGTAGATTATTTTATACAGTCTAGTCAAGGAAACCAAAGTGATTTATTGAGAAGAAGACTCGTATAGTATTCGCCAATTTAAAACCGCAGACGGGATATATTAAGTAAATCTAACTTCTGTTTATGAAATGCGTTTCAAATTAAGTATCTTTTTTATTCTAAAAGCGCCACTATCAAAAGAGCTCTGGGTAGTGCGTCAAAGGATGTAAGGTAGAATTTGATTATACAACCTAATATCAGCCTATTGCCCTTTGCGTCCCAGGGTTGTGATGCTCTTTAAAGACAGCCCCGCAACTACGGCAGGCGTCTGGTCCCGTCAGTTTTGCTAACAGTTTTATGAGTCGACTCGGGCGTTGTTCCTTGATTGTATAGCGAGACTCGTGCCTATTACTGTACGCAAGCCTGCCTCTACTGTTTCAATGGGTATCTACCGCAGAGTGGCACGGCTGAGAGGTAAAGTGGAGGACCTCTCTGTCACATATTTCGCCTCCTCCTATTACAATGCCCCTCAGAGATAGAGACAAACTATTATAGTGTAGACAATTACGAGAAAGACCCAATCTCCTGCAGGCATTATTGTATTAATAACACAAAATCCAGCAGCCAAGTTCCACAATTTTGTCTCCAAATCAAAATTACGGGTTGGCTTGTCGGTTGGCTCTCAAAAAAGTTTTAAAACTGTTTTTTTTTCTCCATCGCGTGACGTTTTGTCTCAAATTAGTTTACAAAAGTCGCAAGGGCACGTCGGACGGGAATCGAAGCGGGGATCATTATAATAGCGTGTGGCGTGCAAACTGAGCTACTAGAGAATGTAGTCGTGTTGTCTTGTATTGGCCATGTTTGAGTTTATCTTTTGTTTATTTAAGAACTATTTTATGAACGTCTACGTCTCTCGTCTGAAATTAGGACAGGACTTAACTATTATTTGTAAAAAAAAACTAAAAACTCGGAATCAACTTTTTAATCAACCTTATGACAAACAACATGGACTGTTTTATGTTTCAAGTTTGGATACGCATCAAATGAGTCCTCCCGCTTTTCATCTCATGTTTTCTCACTCTGTTCCTTCAGTTGCCCTTGGAATTCCTTTAAACCTGTCTTGCGAACCAAAGAAAAAGCATAAAGATTTGGATTGAGATAGAATATTGTTTTTGGGCCTAAACTCGATGATTTCAATGATCCTGAGATAGTCGTGAATGAAGTATCTATAGTATAAGCTGGTCAATACATCGCATAGCTCGAGCTGCGCATCTTCCTCGCACCTTGAATTGGCGCTTCTTTAGAGACATCTTAGTCTCTACGCTACATAGCATCAGTGGATACGACTACATAGTTTATGTCTGTTTTTATTCTCTAACTAGTGTTCTTATTCGTGGTAAGTTTCAAATTTATAAACCCAAGGAATAAGATTTTTCATACAAACGTTTTCATCCCTTTTCACCCCCTTAGAGGAGGATTTTCGCAAAATCCCCTCTTATTGCTCCCCTACATGGTAGACTGCAACTGCTGTCCAAAATTCAAGTTTCTGCGTTTAGCGGTTTCAGCTGTAGTCGAGTCTTAATACAAAACCCTGTTCTTTTATATATATAAAGTGTGCCAATCTACTACTCTCCTACTAAATAAATGAACACGACATTCGACATGCGCTTCTTTTGCAGCTCAACTCGCTATTAGCGACTAATTCGATGTCATATTGTCAGTTCGTAATATAACACGACATCATAATTTGACTAGTTCTATTAACTACCGATAGTCTGTTCTATTAAGTTTTTTTTTTTTAAGGCAAGAGTAAGATGTTTTGTGGAAGGTAAAATTGGGAGACAATTCGTGTTTGAAAATGAAATTCTACTTTTTTGTGTGGAAAAATCATTAGATGAGTCCTCCCGCACCGGGTGGAGCCCTTTGCGTTCAGGGTCACGGTTACCTTAATGGACAGCCCCATAACCCTATTAAAATCCTCCTCTGACATAATCGGTTACGGCCGGCGGTCACATACAACCATGCTAGGTGTAAGTACATTTTTATGACTTTCCCTTTTGAACAAATAAATCAATTGACATGATCCATCAATATAATAACTAGGTATGCATTTGTGTCAAGTTGCTTCTAAACAAACTTGAACGCTGAGAACAGACTAGAGGCCTTATCACAAGTTTTACCAATTTTACCGTACAGCCTTTTTTTTAACGTGATAAAACCATCAAATGAGGCCTCTCACCCTGGGCAGAACGGGAGGGACTGTCAGACTCGTACTGACTAAAATCCACGGTGTCCTTCAATAGCCCTTTACGCTCCGGGGTCACGGTAATTCGTGATTCCCGCGACCCCGGCAGGTTTTGGCCCTCTAGACGTCCCGTCATTTTGCTGGCACTCTTTGAGGCGCGCGGGGAACACAACGCGCCGTCGACCCGGCCATGGCCATGGTCGGACAGCGAGTAGCCCATTACTCGCTGCCCGCTTACCGTACAGCCTACTTTTTTTTTTTTTTTCGTGGTAAAATCATCAAATGAGTCCTCCCACCCAGGGCAGGGCGGGAGGGACTGTCAGACTTGTACTGACTAAAATCCACGGTGTCCTTCACTAGCCCTTTACGTACCGGGGTTACGGTGATGGGTAAGTCCCGCGACCCCGGCAGGCTTTGGCCCTCTACAGGCCCCGTCAAACCTTACAGCCTACTTGAAGTATGAATGGCGCATATTGTATGGAAAATGAAAAACCGCCTCTAGTTTAGGAACAAAATTTTTCCATCACTGTAATTTAAAAAATCCCGTTTACTTTATGTCACCAAAACGTTAAAAATCGTGCCAGGGCCTCTGTAACCTGTAATTCAATCAAAGTTGTTTGTAAAGTATATAAACCTTACACTAGTATATCCACGAGTATATAAAACTCTCTTCGAAAAAATAAATACACACATATACATACATACATTCATACACTTTTGAAATTTGGCATATTTGTTCAGACGCTGATATAAATTAACATATACCAAACCTGGACCGTTCTGGAAGTATTACATATATACGGGTCGAATTGATAACCTCCTTTCTTTTGAAGTCGGTTAAAAAAGGAGAAAGAAACTCTTTTCCCTTTACTCTAATTTTCCAAATACCAAATAAAACCTTTCCAAAAGCTTAATTATTACGATCCTTAAGTAGCATTCAAATACATTTAGTAATTTAGCGCAATAGTGGAAAACAATTAGCGCGGGTAAGTGCGACTGATTAGGACTGCATCAAATATAATCTCGGCCTGGCGTGCAATTTGAGGTGAGCGAGCAATGAGCTAGAATTGGGGACATTGGGGTAGAGTGGGTACTTTAGAACTTCATTAACAGTTTTATTTGGCACAGTACTAAAAGTGAACACAATCTTTCTAATTTTACTCATATCTTATCCTTCCTACTAAAAAAATATGCATTTTTATGCATGGCAATGTTTAAAATACAGAAAACAAAATATCTATTCTTCAATCTACAGATTGTGTCTTAATCGTGCTAAAAAACTATCGACTTGTATAGATATAGCCATGAAATAACTTTGTCTATTCTCAGTACAATAGATAGAATCGGTCATGCTACGCGTGCTGGGGATAAATTTATCAGAGAGAATATTAAAAAAAACGACGGGTTGCACTCTGGGTGTGCCGGCAGAAGTGAAAACTTGAATAGTAATAAACACACACGAACATTCGCGCAAGCGCCTGCGCCGTCTTACGAATTTTCGATCAGGTCACGTGTCCTGACGCGAGTTTAACATTTTTTACCCATTTCAAAAAAGTGCACAACGCCGCTAAAGAAGTTTTCACTTCAATAAGATTGAACGTCCCACCTCCTATGTCGCTTAGTAGCTCCGCATACAATTTGTCGCTTGACATGAGTCTCATTACCAAACCACAGTGCACAGGCTTGTACTGTGTGACCGTGGCTGTTAATTCATACAAAGTGTTTTATTGCAGTGGCAATACTATCAATTTGAAGCAAATGTGGGTAATGAGAACTGTGTTATTGAATGTAGGTAATGAGCTAAATATGTGGGTAATTATGAATACATATTAATTCTAAAAGCAGTTATGCTCGTGAAGGAGGAGGCGGGCCGCGTGAGGGAGAGGACAGCGTCTTCCCTCCACCCCAGCTGCAGTGGTAGACGCCCGCGGCGTCGGACGTCGCCAGACGATCTCCGGCCACCGTAAGCGCGGGCATTTGGGCAGCGAGTAATGGGCAACTCGCTGTCCGACCATGGACCATGCCCGGGTCGACGGCGCGTTGTGTTCCACGCGCGCCTCAAAGAGTGTCAGCAAAGTGACGGGGCCCCACCCTAGAGGGCCAAAGCCTGCCGGGGTCGCGGGACTGTACGAATTACCGTGACCCCGGAACGTAAAGGGCTATTGGAGGACACCGTGGATTTTAGTCAGTTCAAGTCTGACAGTCCCTCCCACTCTGCCCTGGGAGGACTCATTTGATGATTTTACCACGATAAAATAAAAAAATAAAAAATGGGTACTATGGAGTATGATAACATGTACTCGCAGTTTCATACTTAAATCGCGGAGTGCTTCAGGCCTTTTAACAATTTAATCGCAATATTAAAAAAAAAAAGAATCAGAACGCACATAAAACCTAGGCACACAACAAAGTACAGTCAAAACGAAAAGCATTTAATAATTTATCAGGCAACTTTTCAATGTTAAAAATTTTACGTCCCCCCTATTATTTTCAACACCCTAACTCGATAACGCTTTTATGTTCCCCCTGAAAGAAAAAAATGAAATAAAGAGTAAATTTTAAGTTGAAAATGGACTTTGACGGATGATGGCTGACCCGACACCGTCTTGTGCTACAATATTCACGATGTGTCAACGTCCAACGATGATAGAGTTCGGTACACTTGTGGTTGTGACTGTATGTTTCGTTGGTAAGATATAAGGGTTCAGGTGTATGATCGGTTTTTTGATGTGTAAACCATGTGTGTACTATCTTTTCTATCGCTTCCGTGGGAGAGATTTCTTGAAATGTAACTTTAGTGTGTAAACGGTCGTCGGTTGGTCTCGGGACCAACAAGTAACCGTGGCTCCGGAGTATAAAGTCAATAGCCATTGAAGGACACCGTGGATTTTAGTCAGTACAAGTCTGACTGTCCTTTCAGCTCTGCCCTGAGTGGGAGGACTCATTTGATAATTTTACCACGTTAAAAAAGTGTGTAAACTGTAGTGGAATAGGTTTCGTCAAATTAAAAAAAAACTGATGTAAGTATCTCTATTGTCTCAAAGTGAAAGACTTTTATGTCTTCAAGGTTGAAGTCGAGGTCGAAGTCGAAGTTGTAGTCGTGGAAAACGACTTCGTCTTCAACGTCGACTTTGACTACAAAGAAGTCGAAGATGAAGTCGCTGTCGAAGTCAAATTTGTTCGTTTTTCATGCTTTTTTGTACAAGTTATATAACTATTTTGTAAGTTGACATAATAATTAATTTTTAACGAATTTCGAATGTTTCATCTAGGGACACCCATTATCACTTTGTAAATAAAAAAATTATAAAAAAAAATACCAACTTCAAATTAAGTTACAACAGAATAAAACAAATTATTGTACTCCAATTACACTAACTTCAAATAGATTCCTATCAAACCGACACACAAATACGAAAATAATATTTGACCCCAGCAAACATCCGAAAATTTCCTCTCACTTATTTAATCTGGTAATCGCAAACCCGTGCGAATTCAACTAGCCAGACTAAAATTGTCCAGAATAAATTGAACTTTCACTCCAAAACAAAGACCCTTAGTTCTTCTGTTATTGTTAGGGCAGAGGAGGGTAGGGAAGGTCAAATTATGTGTTCCAAAACAACCCTTACTAATGATATTCTCAAGAGAGAAGTTATAAATGTTTAGAGATCGTCACACGAATTTGATACAGTCCCACGCTTTGGCGATGATAGTCGATCTAAAATTTGATGGACTTGATATTTAGTGGCAGATTAATGAAATTTTTAGAGATGTGCCGGTTAGTTGCCGACTAGTCGGCTATGAAGAAGGAACGTTTCTTCCTTTGGTATAATTTTATAATTTACTCAATGGTAGCGACTTGCAGACATTTTTGATAAAATCAGAAATCAAAATCAAAATATTTTATTTCACATGGGCCTCAACGGGCACTTATAAAACGTCGAAATAGAAAATGGTACAAAGATAGCGCCTGAAATCCGACGAGAATGGTCAGCTTGGCCTAGGCCGACTCGGCCTCTTTTGCAGCCGAAGTCGGCCTTTTGCAGCGGACTAGTCGGCTAAAGTCACAGTCAGCCCATCTCTAATTGAATATTACACGACGACGTGACGTGCTAACAGGATTTGCGATATCTCATAATGAGTGAGAGTGTGAATTGACATTCTACTCTGATTGTGACTGTCAATGAGCTTGTTGTCATTATATTATTTTCTTGGCTATTGATTGGCTTATTTTGTGGTTTGGGAAATTGCCGACAAATGACTACTGCGTATCGACTGTCGAGGGTTTGATTCACACACGGAAAAAATATTTATCTGACCATAATATTGACAGGCCTGTTGGTCTAGTGGTTAGTGACCCTGACTGCTATGCCGGAGGTCGTGGGTTCGATTCCCACCCAGGACAAATGTTTGTGTGATGAGCACGATCATTTGTTCTGTGTCTGGGTGTAATTTATCTATAGTATGTATGTATTTAGAAATATACAAGTATGTTTATCAGCTGTCTAGTACCCATAACACAAGCTCTGCTTAGCTTGGGACTAGATAAATAAAATAAATAAATAAATAAATATTCCACAACTATCACACAACGCCGTCTAGTAAAAAAAAAAAAATATTCCGGCTCTGTTTGTTCGTGCATGTGATTACAATTGGTAGGAAACTATTGATATCTCTTTTTTTGCGTGGTAAAGTCATCAAATGAGTCCTCCCACCCAGTGTAGAGAGGAAGGCACTGTCAAACTCTAACTTATCACCGCTGTTCTTTCAATAGCTCTGTACGTTCCAGGGTCCTGGGACCTCAGGGATGATTTAGCTGTGGGCAAAGGGAATTATACCTAAAAACAAAATAATCAATAAATCGATCAAACAAAATTGATATTATCTAGGAACATCAAATAAAGCACTACCATTTATCACTCAAGCATTAGTAAAGAGAATCACAATTCAGATGCCAATTTCCACCCACTTTTTATTAACACATAAAATCTACCCCTCCATATAAAACAATAACACGGTTTTTGTAATTCCCCTGGCTAACAAGTGCGCCTTCATAAACTTTCCATCTGTACCCCGCAAAGCTTTGGGGTTTGTTTGTACCCCATGGGGATTAACCGTGTTAACTGGCGTTTGATATTGATACAACCCTACATTCAAAAACCAACCTTAAAGAATAAAAACAGGGTATAAAATTGGAGTTATAGCTGATTTGATTTACGGTGTTACGTGTTTGGTAGAAGTAATTGCTCTAACACGTCTCATTTTCAATGCAAATTCAACGTTAAATCCTTTATATCAAAACACAAATTCAAATACATCAATACAGTCTCTAAAGACATTTTAAAAAACAAAGGCGTGATTCTCATAATATGTAATGCTTTAGTGCAGTAGCGAATTTTGCACTTGACTCTTGTACTGTATGAACATCTTGTTCACCATACAAAAGGGTGATGGGTGATGGTCCCTCAGCGCACAGTCCTCTGATGTCTGTATCATATTTGTGAATTTCTCACGGTCCGTTAATTTTGTTAGATTAAAAGTTAATGCGATGTGAAATTTCATTTGGTTTTGGTAGATTTTATGATGTATCTGCTTTCAATTTAAACTTTTACGAATAATGCTTTAAAATATGAATTGTAATTCAATCAGACAGATTAAATTCTCGGTATTCGAAAAAGTTGAAGATATTCATTTCCAATGATGAAGAGGTGATGGAACTGCCACGTAGGTCTCAAATTCACTCAATAGGTGCTATCTCTGTTTGATGGCAATAGGGTCGCCTTTATTACTACACACATCAAAAGTGTCTAGGGATCAACATATATTTTTGCAATAACTTTTCTCCTGATTGATATTAATTAAAAAAAAATTTAAGGATTCATCAAATAAAGTGTTTTCGTTTGTCACAGTAACAATAAACCAAGTCACCTTTGCATTAATAAAGAAATTTGCCATTTTCCTAATAAAGGGATTTTTGACATTTGAACCACTAACACAAAAGTTCGAAAAAAAGACTGAAATAACAGTTTTCTTTAAAATTTTATTGGGTAACTTAAACAATTAATAATCCGTGTTTCTACCGCGAACACTAACAACACAAGAACATCGGTTTGGCATACTCAAAATGAGTTCATCCAAATCACGCTGTGGAATGGCCGCCCATGTTCGTTGCAACAACAAAAAAAGGTCTTCTTGCGACTGGATACCCTCCATATTCGGCAGAGCTCTTCTCTGTAGCATATCCCATGCATGCTCAATCGGATTCAAGTCTGGCGACTGAGCAGGCCAGGGCAGGACATTGATGTTAGCTGCGGCGAGAGTCTGTCTTACAACTCTTGCGGTGTGCGGTCGTGCATTATCATGCATTAACTGAAATAAGGGACCGATTTGCACTTGTAGAGGAACGATGACGTCTGATACAATCGTCTCAGCATAAATTTGAGCGTTGAGGTTGCCTCTGATCCAAATCAACTCAGTTCTTCCGCCGATCCAAATACCCGCCCATACCATGATGGTTCCACCACTATAAGGATGGACTTCCTGGCAGGATTTTAATCGCTGTTGGCGTCCAGGGCTTCTCCAGTGTCGTATACGTCTTGTATCCGGTCTCATACCAAAACGAGACTCATCAGAAAAGCACACGAAACGCCATTGTTCTTCTGCCCAATTTCTGTGTTCAAGAGCCCATTGATATCGAATCCTACGATTGTGCATTGCTATAGGTGGTACCCGTAGCGGTCTTCGGGAATGAAGGTTCACTTCATGCAAGCGGTTTCTGACTGTTTGGTCGCTAATTAAGTTCCCTGAAGAGTGATGAAGCCTCACGGCTAACATCATGGCGGTTATTGTTGGAGCTCTTCGAGTTAAGATTTGAATGTATCGGTCTTATCTCCGTGTGGTGCAGCGATACCGTCCTCCATGGCGCTCAGCCACGGTACCAGTGCTTCGGTAACGTGTCCAAAGTCGACTGATAATACTCTGACTTGTATTCAGAGCTAAAGCCACAGTACGTTGCCGGGAACCAGCTTCTATCATTCCCACGGCTCTGAGCATTTCTTCCCTGCTTAAATAACGTCGCCGCTCCATAATAACGTTGGTTTTAATCAGTAGTAGGGAAACAGTAGCACTAATAATGTCTTCAATGCGTTGTATGTTTTTATAGGGAAAATATTGACAGCTGATTTTCATCTTTTACTCGAATTTGATTCACAGTTCCTGATTCAAATTATGAAATGCACCAAAAAGGATCCATATAAATTTATAAAATCATAAATTTATTACAAAGCCACATCTCAATCTCAAGAAATCCGCATAAAAATGCTTGATCCCTAGACACTTTTGATGTGTGTATTTGCGAAACATATTCCTGAGTACCTCGAAGGATTTCAAAAGTTTTCTATGAGACATTTTTTTATTACATGCAAAAAAACCCTAGTTGTATCTCGGTTCGTGCAATGCCTGAATAATTGGCTGCTACCCTGCGTATCACAGGTTCGATCCCCTCACGGAAACAACATGGCCTAGAAATGTTAGGCATACTGTCTGAGCAGGTTACCACGGCCCTGGAATGCAAGGGGCACATTTGAAGGAACAGGGTAGATTTTTAATAGGTACGTAAGAGACAGTCCTTTTCGCTCCACCCAAGACAGGAGGACTCAAGATGACTCAACAATGATGATTTTGCTACTCAAAAAAAGGTAGACCTTGCAAAAATGACGAGGCCGCCCTTTAGAGGGTAAAAGCCTTTCGGGGTCGCGGGACCTATGATTTACCGTGACCCCGGTACGTAAAGGGCTATTGAAGGACACCGTGAATTTTAGTCAGTACGAGTCTGACAGTCCCTCCCGCTCTGCCCTGGGTGGGAGGACTCATTTGATGATTTTACCACGTTAAAAAAAAAAGACCTTGCGAAAACAATTCCATGAAAGAAAGTTATTCTTTGGAACTTTATTACTAAACCGAATACAACCCAAAAGTACAATAACCAAAACATGCCAATCAATAACGTGTTAATAATAAATTCAATAAAAATTCCCGTTCAACCCTCACAATGATATCAGATGGTCGTTGCATATCGCGCCTATTATATAATGGGATAATTTGATCACAAGTGCGCAGTGTTCGCGGCGCGAGTGGCATGTGCCCCTTCGCCATTTTTACTGTCCCGCTCTATGAGTGTAGGGTGATCCTGCGTAATAGGGCTGTGCGAAAATCTGTTCATATTTTTTATAAAAATAATATAACACATATTTTTTTCCTATTTATTCTGCTTTATTTCTAAGACACTGAAATTCACTTTTCGAATCTTCGTCGACCTTTTTTGGTTAGCACTGCACTAAAGATTCTGGTTTTTAGGAGTTAAAAAAACGAACGGGTCTTACAGTAGTAACAGCAACTTATTGGGTGAAAACGATGAAGGAAAACATCGTGAGGAAACCCCGCATGTCCTAGAACCAAAAATTCAAAGACATGTGACATATACCAAACTGCACTGGGCCCTTGTTTGTTTTCCTTCATCGTTTTCACCCAATAAGTTGCTGTAATGCGGAATATCTGAAATCTCACTTTGATAATAACAACAAGACCTTGTCTTATAGATAATTATAGAGAGACTTGCCAACCCATCCACAGAGACCTAAACACCTCGCTTACCCATCCATAGACAGACCTAGACAAGAGTTTCTTCCACCTGATGATTTACATTGTACCAAATAACTCCGACAGAAGCGATAGAAAGGCACATAAAAAAACCCTTTGGTTACTGATTAGTATTAAAATGATCACTTGTTACTACTTTTACGTGTATGGCTCTGACTAGTTTCAATAGCAAATACATCTTAATTAAAAATGAAATAAAAATGTGTGGCAACCCTACCCGTTTACTTTTTTAATTCATCACTCCGCGACAGACAGGCAGTTACAGTTGTTTGTTTAGATACAACAGATTGTTTTACAAGTGCTCTGCTTCTCTATTCGTTGTGTTCACGTCTCATTGATTTACAAATAAATATTAAATAGAAGTATAGTGTTGTTTCGTTGTTAAATAATATTAATTTTTAATCGAGACCCTTCCGTTGTTCGAACGCACGCTAAAACCATACATCTCAGCTGTCATTTTACCCGTTACGTCTGTCAAAGGTGGATATTTGACAGCGATGATTCTCAATGCTCACACCAGCTTGTCCACCCGTGGGCTGATAATAATTCCGTCTGTCCGCGGAGGTGGATTACGGCACATTTTTTTTTAATTATTCCCAATTGCCGCCAATATTTCCGTTGGCCATAACTTGAAAACAGAACACATTTTTTTCAAACTTCAATAAAGTATGGACGCATTTTAACCATTGGTTTTATACGTAGTAAAAGTAAAGTACAGTCAATAGGTCTGAAAAGAAGACGGATTTGTTTTAAGTACAGATCAACTTAAGTTAACAAAATAAAACTATAAAAATAATTTGCATCACTTATAGCATTTTTGAAAAACATTAAATTAATAATAGACACACCACATTATAATAATAATAAGTGCCAAAACGTGTTTTTATTACAAACAGAAACCCAATCAAACTAAAAACTATTTCATAACATTACTCCATAAGACCCCACTCATTAATAAAATAAATAAATCTAATTATAACAAGATAATTTTCCACAGCAATCACTTAGAAATAAACCGCAATCATTCCAACTAAGATGCTTATCTTTAGATCGATTATAATTCAATCACAAACAAATAAATTTTATCCCCGTCACTAATTTTCTATGAGCTCTAAATACTAAAGACTTTCAAAGACAATGCTCAAGTGTTATGGGTCAGGATAAAATGGGCACGTTATTTAACCCTCAAAAGCGCGTTAAAACTCAATAGGGCGATATCTGACAGTGTCTGTCTATAAACTTGCGATTACTCAACTGTAAATTAAACAGAGGGTGCGGATGCCAAAATGCTGGTTGATAAAATCGTAATATAGTATTCATTTTGGCTTCTATAGATATGTCGACGTTTTTCATCAGTTTCTAACATTCTTTGCATTTTATCAAACCTTTGCTTCCTTTTGTCGTTTTAACTTATATTTGCGCACAAAATAGTTAAACAAGAAAAAAGATTTAAAGTATCTGCGTGGCTTTTTGGTGATTGTTCCAAGGAACATGGTGTGCTTTTCATTAACACATTTGGGTACCATTTGCTCTAGTATATGACAATATAGGTGGGAAGACGATCTTGTGAAGACCACAGGATGACGCCAGCGTCATCCAGCGTCATGCATCCAGGTGCAAGCCGCTTCCAACGGCTCCTATTGGAAGTCTATAGGAGAGGCTTTTGTTCAGCAGTGGACGTCTTAGGGCTGATATGATGATGATGAAGATATAAAAAGATTATCTACACATCATGTACACAAATCCTCATAAACTTTCGCAATTAGGTAAAATAGAGGTAAAATCGTCATCATAGTAGAAAACCAAATAACTAATATTTTCAACATCATATTTTAACAATATCCCAAAATCAACATATTTATGTACCCATCCCACAAAAGACTGTCACATCTACACCAAAGTTACTCTACATTTAACCCCCGAAGTATTGCAATAAGTTAATTGTTAGCAAAGGGGCGAGGGTTACGAGCATCCAGTTATATTGTTATCGGGACATCGTTAAGTACGGTTTTGTTTTAGTGTCCCACTTATTACGGTTATTGCGACCGGGTGCTGCATTTGCAGGGTTATGGCTTATAGATTATAGTTGTATGATTATTTTATGATGGGCTGTATTTAATGTTTGGTGGGTTTCAGGGGTATATTGACTATTTTGGTAGCTATGAATTTATTTTCTTTTAATAAAATTGCTACTGAAATCATATGATTGTATATGATGATATATATATGTATGATGTCCACACTGTTCCATCGGTTGCCTATTACATTCCAGGGCCTCGGTGTTAAGATAGTCCCTTGCCTCCGGCATAAGAATTATTTTTCAAATCCAAAAACCCAGAAAAAAAAATACAAACCTACCCACAGATAATTTTAACTCATCCGCCTCCCCAGCGACAATGCGACAAAAAAATCGCATCAGTAATTGAGTTAATACTGCGACAGAGGGAGCTTTATCGGTGTCTGACTTATGTTTGACGAATTAAAAAGGGGATGGAGACGAATGGCTGGCCTGCGAGAGAGATTGGTCTCGTTATAGTTAGCTTGTGTTAGCTATGACCGTTGTTTGTGTGGGATAACATGTTGATTAGTTCATTTCTGTTGTTACTGTGATAAAAGTATTTCGAGTATCTTTTATCTGTTTTTTGAAGTGAAAACTTCTTTAGCGGCGTTGAGCACTTTTTCTGTAATGGGTATAAAATCTTAAACTCGCGTCAGGACACTCGCGTCAGGACACGTGACCCTGATCGAAAAAGCGTAGGACGGATGGAAAGTAGACAGCTATCCCCTCTCTACGGCGCGGCGAAAATGTATGCCTGGGCCTACTGTTTCGTTTAGGCGGCGCAGGGCTCTTGCGCGAATGTTCGTCTATGTTACAGCGTGCCACGAATCGAGGTCGAGGTCGAGGTCGAGGTCGACCTCGACCGTGTACGATAGCGCAATAAATGAATATTGTACTTTACCACATAAATGATAGTACTTTTATACTGATAAAGCAATTGGTGCAAAATTATTCCCTAACCATTCCAAAATATCAAACATGCTCAACGTTAATAATCAAGTTTTTTTTTATGAATTTATTTGTGGTCAGCGCAACATGTTACACACTTCACACTTCTCTAGGAATCTTCATCACCGTGTTTCAACAATTTGAATGTACAATAAAGCTAACGGTGTCCTTCTAAGAGGGTCAGAGCTTGAAGGGCTCGGTCTGTCTCATCAGGTAACCGTTACCCTGGAACGTAATGGGCAATTGAAGAATCACCGTGAACTTTAGTCATTACGAGTCTGACAGTTCCTCCCGTCCCGAGTTAGGCGGGAGATCTCATTTAATGATTTTACCACGATATAAAAGTGTCCAATAAGAATATTCTATTCTATCTATCTCTAGTATTCTATCAAACTTGAAAAAATTAAACTTAGAAGCCTCTGGCAAAATAAAACTTAAAAAAGAAGCCCCGCTCATTCAGGGGACCAGGAGTGCACCTAATATTACATCCATATTTGGCCATTTATATTTAAGTCCCATTTAATAGGACGCCAATTGCCATAACTCGGGCACATTCCAGACTCTGTTGTTGCTACTAAGAAACCACCCAATCCATAACACTATACCCGAGCTGTAAATCGAACATGGGACCTTGTAATCAGCAGTTGCTGTTGCAATCACCGGATAAACGAGGAGGAGGATCATTACTTAACCTCTTCAATCATTAATTTACAAATATCTTCACCTAGTGTTGTGGATATAGATACTTTTTTGAGAGATGAGTCAGATTGTCTTTTTTAAAAGAAAAAAACTCTTTTATGTCATTACAAAAAAATAGATGATAGAAAATAAAAAATCGCTGCAAATTAAAGTTTTTAGTTATTTTTCCCGACCCCAATCATAACATCTGGCGACCGTGACAATGGATAAGGTTAAAGAGTCGAGGAAAATAGCACGTCAGCGGTTTTCAAAATGCGTGAGTAAAGTTGAAAATTTTCTGTCTCAGAAAGATAAAAGCGCATTATTACCCGAGTACGAGAGACTAGGCAAACTGTTTGACGAGCTTTCCGTCATCCAAAATAAAGTAATAGATATGTGGTTGAACGATGACCATAGGGATGAAAAGCAGTTGGAACAAGATGTAGATGCCGCCGATTGTTACGAAGCTCGTTGGTATGAGAAAAAAAAAAAAAAAAAAAAAAAAAAAAAGCGATAGGAAGTGCTTATGGTGTGACAAAACCTCACACGCTAGCTCCGAATGCCATGTGGCCATAAAGAAAACGTTAGAGGAAAGAAAGGACTTTGTAAAGAACAAAAAAGCTTGTTTTATTTGCTTGACAGTCGGTCATATGTGGAATCGGTGCAAAAGACATCCTAAATGTGTGATCTGTGGTAGAAGGCATTATCCCATTATGTGTGGTGGTCTGGCTAAAGATAAGGAAACAATCACTCAACAGACCACGGACGGCTCTAACCCACAAGAAACTGTGCTAAGCCAGTTGTCTTCTGCGAAGACTGTTTTGTTACAGACTTTGAAGATTAACCTCGTGCACGGTGACAATAAATTGACAGTAAGAGCTTTACTCGACTCCGGTGCACAACGTTCATTTGTAACGAGCGAGATAGTAAAAAAACTGGAACTTAAGCCTATTGATGAAGTGGAGTTGAGTCACACGTTATTCGGAGGAGCAGTCACCAAAAAGCAAAAACACAAACTTGAGCGTAAATAATTTACATAACAGCTTTGTGGTTAACATAAAAGCTCTAGAGCAAGAAGTAATCTGTGGAAGTCTCCCGAAACTGAATAAAAGCGATACGATCGTATCTCTATTAAAGAAGAAGGGTGTTGTGATTACTGATTGTTTAGATGATAATTTTACTATTGGTTTATTAATTGGTTCTGATGTTTTAGGTTGCATTCTGACTGGTCGATCAGTGCGAGTGGACGAAAACCTGTTAGCTATGGAGACACGACTAGGTTGGACTGTGCAGGGTCCAGTGGTTGGCACACCTTGTACGATAGTAAATAATGTAAGTACATTTGATGCAAGTACTTTTGACGTTCAGGATTTTTGGTCATTAGAGACAATGGGCATTAGAGACGATTCTGAAGTAAAAAGTCATAAGAAAGTAGAGTCAGATGTACTGAAATTTTTCAATAGTACGGTGAAAGTCAATGGTAGTGGTAGGTATGAAGTCAGGCTCCCGTGGAAAGATGCATCAAAATGTCTCCAAAGTAATTATGGATTAGCATTAAAGCGGTTAATGTCCACCACATCCAAATTAGAAAGCACAGGTATCATGGAAGACTACGACAATGTATTTAAGGAGTGGTTAGATAGTGGCATCATCGAAATCGTACAAAATGATGACAACAGGATCGGTCACTATTTAGCTCACCACGCAGTGGTTAAGGCGGAGAGCCTAACAACCAAGATTAGACCAGTGTTTGACGCATCTGCGGTGGACAAAAATGGCATTTCCTTAAATATGTGTTTAGAGAAGGGAACAAATTTAATAGAGCTAATACCAAAATTGATAATTAACTTCAGGAAAAATGCTATTGGCTTTACCTCTGATATCAAAAAAGCATTTTTACAAATATCATTATGGCCTGAAGATCGTGAATATTTCAAGTTTTTGTGGTGGAACAATATTAAAGACCAAAATAAAAAGTTGATCACATACAGGCACCAGCGTGTTGTCTTTGGAGTTACAACGAGCCCTTTCATACTGGCAGCTACAATACTGAAACATTTAGAAAAGTACGATTCGGAGTCTGCTGAAATATTGAGGACGTCGTACTATGTAGATAATTGTGTAACTAGTGTAAGTAATCTGGAAGATATGCAACGTTTTATACGTGAATCCAAAATAATCATGCTTGAGGGCAGGTTTGAACTTCGATGCTGGGTGACAGGTCCAATCATCACAGACGAAGAGGTCGTCACCACTTCAGTGTTAGGTCTTAAATGGAACCCAAGAGATGATACACTTTATTGCAAAACTCCTTTACTAACTAAACACAATACGGACAAAAATATCACAAAGCGATTTATGTTATCTGTAGCGCAAAGCATTTTTGACCCAATTGGTTTTCTCTCACCAGTGACTATAGTGCCTAAAGTTATCATACAAAAATGTTGGATACGTAATATTGATTGGGATGAACCTTTACCTGAAGATTTAGTCAAAACTTCAAAAGATTGGTTACAGGATATTACGCGCATAGAGGCATGTAGAGTTCCACGGCGCATTAGTAAAGCTGATTTACGAGATAGTCATAACACTATACACGTTTTTTGCGATGCAAGTTTAGCTGCCTATGCGTGTTATTTGTTTTTACGGTCAGAGTTTCATGATGAGGTCACCGTTCAGTTGTTGACAGCTAAGTCAAGAGTGTGTCCAAGTAAAGCTGTGACGATGCCTAGACTGGAGCTATTAGCCGCTTTACTAGCTGCTAGAGTAGCTGCGGATATAAGACGGGACCTTAACTTAAACTGTCCGGTATTCTACTGGACCGATTCGTCTATAGTACTAGCATGGCTTAACAGAAAAGTAAACTTAAATGTATTTGTGAATAATAGAATTCAGGAGATACTAAATAAATCTGTTTTACGCGAATGGCGCCATGTGCCAGGAGAATGTAACCCTGCGGACTTCCCATCGCGAGGCTGTAATGCAAAAATCCTTCTCGAAAGCAGATGGTGGGAAGGTCCCGAATGGCTGAAAAAAGCGGCATCGGAATGGCCTCATAGTGAAGTGTCAGCAGATGAAAACGAAGTTTTGAAAGAGGTGAAGAAGTCGTGTCTTTGCGTAGTAAACACTCAAGAATTCTCAAAAAACCTACTTTACTTTGGGAAATATTCGAAGATAGTGAGAATGGTTGGCTGGTGTTTAAGGTTCCGAAATAACTGCAGGTTAAGCATGAAGAAAGAACACAGAAAAGTAGGAGATTTATCAGCAGAGGAGTACACAGAAGCTGAAAATCACTTACTCGCTGTTCTTCAAAGAGAATGTTTAGCGGATTTTTCTAAAGGCAATAAGAAATTGCAAACCTTTTTCAACGATAAGGGACTCGTTTGTGTTAAAACTCGTTTAACAATGAGCAATGACAGCGACGGTTTCATGTCGCCTATATTGCTGTCAAGTGATAATATTATTGTTGAGAGAATTGTACAATATTTTCACGTAAAATACCTTCATGCGGGATCACAAACGTTAATTAGTAAACTTCGTGAAAGATATTGGATTATAAGCATACGCCGCCTTGCGAAAAAGGTAGTGCGTCAATGTGTCGTTTGTAAACGTTTCAGCAGCAAGAGTTGTACAGCTCCCGCCGCACCGTTGCCGGCAGACAGGATACAATGTGGGAGTCCATTTGAGGTAACCGGTATAGACTTGGCTGGGCCACTGTATTTGAAGACAGGAGAAAAGTGCTGGATCGTTTTGTTCACATGCGCAACATATCGTGCAGTCCATTTAGACTTGTGTTCCTCACTGTCTACAGAAGAATTTATGCTAACGTTCCGCCGGTTTGTGGCAAGAAGAGGTTCTGTAAGGATAATATATACAGATAATGGAACGAATTTCCGCGGAGCTAGTTCAATACTGAAGAACATCACGTGGAATGAAATAGTACAGAAGACCTCAACGCAAGGGATTGAATGGCGCTTTATACCTCCGTCAGCGCCATGGTGGGGAGGATTCTGGGAAAGAATGGTACGGACGGTTAAAGAAATGCTTAGGAGAGTGCTTGGTAAGGCAGCACTGAAGTACAATGAACTATTGACGGTGTTGTGTGAAACCGAAGCGATGGTTAATTCTCGGCCACTAACCTATATAGCAGACACTACAGAAAATTTAATTCCGTTAACTCCTTCAATGTTTTTACATGTAGGAAAAGAAGGGAAGGATGTTCTAGATATAGGGCATATTGATGGTCAGCTCTTGACTGGACGTTGGCGTTATATTAAAGATTTGTGCGGCAATCTGAAACAGCGTTTTCGCAGCGAATACCTGGCTTTACTCACTGAAAAATCAACAAATAATATTATCAATCAACCAGTTGAAATTGGGGATGTAGTGCTGATAGGGTCGGAAGATAAAAAGAGGGTTAAATGGCCATTAGGTATGGTTGTAGAGATGTTGCAAGGGGTGGATGGTCATAGGCGTGTAGCACGGGTTAGAACCGCAAAAGGCGAATTAATCAGACCTCTACAGCGTCTCTTCCCTTTAGAGGTTCGTCATAAGGATGTGCCAACCACTACACCTGCACAGCAGCTGCCTACTAAAGAGCATGTCACTCGTTCTGGTCGGCTGGTCAAACTGCCCATGAGGTATTTATAAATTTTACTTTTATTATTCCCTAATAGTGTAGTGTATTATTCCGCTTTCTCGCGGGGCCGGAGGATGTTGTGGATATAGATACTTTTTTGAGAGATGAGTCAGATTGTCTTTTTTAAAAGAAAAAAACTCTTTTATGTCATTACAAAAAAATAGATGATAGAAAATAAAAAATCGCTGCAAATTAAAGTTTTTAGTTATTTTTCCCGACCCCAATCATAACACCTAGATAAATTCTATTCTAGTTTATTTTCACAAATACAATTTCATATTCCAATCGTCGCTTTACACAAATAGCTCCTCTTTCGAAAGATTTACTCAAACCCGTCTAAATCAATATGAATATTTAATTTCGTTCAAAATCCACTTTGCCCAATTATCGAGTTTGCCCGGCAATTGTCTACAAATAGCTGAACAGCCCTACTGGGCAAAATCGTAAGACAAAGTTCTGTTAATCGATAGTTTGTGGTGACGACCAGACGGTTTGGAAAGTTCTATTTTTGGATTCATTTAAAATTTGGAATACCTAAATGTCGGTAGGTTTCCTAGATTGAGTTGTTTTGATTATTTCGAGTTCGATTATTTTGTTTTAGATACGGTTATTAAATTTTATCATCAGGGTTGTTCGAGACTCTCTTGATGTCATTGGTCCAACTTGGCGCAGTGGCTGAACAATTGGACTGCTGCGCTGTGTGTCGTGAGTTCGATCCCCGCACGGAACAAATATTTGTGTGATCTGCAAGTAGTTGTTCCGGGTCTGGGTGTTTGAGTATGTGAGTTTCTATGTTTGTAAATGCACCCACTATACCGGAGAAATTCCTAGTGTAGGGCAACGTTTAAAAAAATGTAATTGGAGACTTGGCTAAGCTACTTTTTCTGTTAGTCCCTATTATTGGAGAACTAGAAAATTCCGCAGTTACTTATCGGTTCTACGAGCAATAAGAGCTATGTCAGTAACTCCAGCGTACCATAACATACGTGCGCCATGGGCCGCGTTCTTTCGATAGGACGATAGTAACGATGCTATGTGACTATTAGGTTAATTTTAGGCTTCTTTGATTATCCGCCACCGCGAGACACCCTCGCCAGGTCACTTCTCAATAAAGGCGCTAGACATGCGAGTCAAGAACTATCAACTTTTCTATTCTGGTCGTGACAAAAACATATACGAATTCCACAGAATATATAACTTAAATACTTCTCGGTCCATCGGCTTCGGCATAACGTCTAGTAACATAATAATATCGTCTAACACAAAACATAACCCTCAAGCAGTTAATGCAATAGTTTGCCAAACGACGGGACATCGATAATACCATACAAAATGTCCCGATATCCCAATATACTAGGTAATTAACGATAGTGGTTTCTATTAATAGCTGTATTAAATTCAGCTGTATTATCGAACCACATCACGTGTATCGCTGCCCTAATTGGGAGTAGAGTGGTAAAAATAGAATGTACGTGATTTCATGGTTATTTGTTTGCTGGGAAATGTATTTAATAACCTACTTAAGAGCAAACCATTGTGGAAAACTACGAAATAGCCTTTTACCGTGGGCGTTTTTTTCTAATGGTACCTGTAACAATATATCTAACTAGCTTTTCCCTGCGGTTTAACCTGCTATAGCGTTTCTCGATAAATGGGCTATCCGACACAAAAATGTTTTTTCAATTCCAACCAAAACTTCCAGATTAGCGCGTTTTACCAAACAAAATAGCTTTTTAATATAAGTATAGATTAAGAGGCATAGTTAGCAAACATTTGAAATACTGATTGATACGAAAATAAAAAAATTAAGCCTTGATCGCAGTGGCGCTGACCGCTGCAGTCCAATATATCTAATACATGCCATAAAAATAAAAAAGTAGAAAGATGCGATAGGTAACCATTTCAGGCATTCCCAGCCCTGACAGACACTTGTGCCGGTTACTGGCCAAGAGTTAAGCTAAGTCAGTTTAGCTTACCTCGCTTAGCTGACATCCATCATTCTGTCCCGTCAGGGGGTCTAATCTCTAAGCACGAAACCCGTGGTTTCGGCCTTAGGTACCGACGTTTTCTACGCCCCGTGACATCGAGCCTGAACTCAGAATGAATGATATTACGATTGGACAGATAGCTCCTCAGAGTCCGCGCCATCACTCATGATCTGCGGATAATTCGAAATATATTTTATATATTTTTTAATGCAATTTGATGTAATTACATAGACTAGCGCCGCGTCAAAAGGATTTTATGAAGATAAGGATAAAGAATATCGCGGTCTCTAAGTTTTGTCCGCCCGCAAATGTGATCTTGACGTTAGTTACTTTCTTTCATCCGAATCCGTACCCGTATCTTCGTTAGGGGACTTAGAAAGTAGGTCCTTGCTGGACCAAAAAGCACTGTCTCATCTTCCTGCCCTTATTCCATTTTACTTGGGGTCGGCAAACACGTTTTTTTCTTCCATTCTCCTCTATCAGACGTCACAGTATAAATTACTCCTTTTTCTTCCATATCATTCCTTAGACAATCCATCCATTTTCTTTGGCCTTCCTCTTCCTCTCCATCCATCAACATTCATACTCATCACACTCTTAGTCACATTAGTGTCATCCCTCCTCATCACATGTCCATACCAAGACAGACGATTCCCTTTCATTTTTTCTGTAACAGGCGCCATTTTCAAACTTCCCCTTATAAACTCATTCCTTACTTTGTCCATTCTTGTCACTCCACACATCCATCTTAACATTCTCATTTCCGCTACATGCAATCGTTTCTCATCCATCTTTTTCACAGCCCAGTATTCCGATCCATACAATACAACAGGTCTAATCACGGATTTGTATATTTTCCCCTTTAACTTGATACTTGAGCTGGATCTCATTTTTCACCTTTCATCCTTGACGCGTTCAATTCAAACTCGTCGAGCTACACAGCGCACTCATCTAACAACGTCGCATGATCCGAACGCAATTACCGCGCAATTTGGCGCGTGCCGAACAAAGCGGTCGGACCGCCAGTCAGTACTGCGCCTAACGAGATTAACTGTTGCAGAATTATTGATTTCTGAGTCAATAGTTTAAGATGATGGAAATTTGGTTTTTGAACTTGAATAAATAGAGAAAAGTTTTTGATACTCTTTAGGCCAGTTTTTTGGAAGTTTGGAAGTATTCACATGCAGAGAACTTTTACTAAAACATACTTTTTTTAATACGATTGATTTGAAATTATCATGATAATTTCCTTAGCTTTGAAAGGCGCCTGCCGGGGTCGCGGGACTCACGAATCACAGTGATCCCGGTACGTAAAGGGGTTATTGAAGGACACCGTGGATTTTAGTTAGTCAAGTCCGACAGACCCTCCCGCCCAGCCCTGGGTGAGAGGACTCATTCGATGATTTTACCACGAAAAAAACAAGTAAAGCTTTGAAAAGTGGTCGCGGGACTCACGAATTACCGTGACCCCGGTACGTAAAGGGCTATTGAAGGACACCGTGGATTTTAGTCAGTACGAGTCTGACAGTCCCTCTCGCTTTGCCCTGGGTGGGAAGACTCATGTGATGATTTTACCACGTAAAAAAAAAGCTTTGAAAGTTCGCGTGCGTAGTACTCGCTATTGGCGTATTTATATGATAATGATTTTCGTACATTATTTCATATGTGGATGAGGCGAAAGCAGTATGTAAGGATCGTAGCAGGTGGCGTAGGGCCGTGGGTAGTTTCTGCCTACCCCCATATGAAGAAGGCGTAAGTATATGTATGAATGAAGCAGCAGTCAACAGCTAGTATTATTATAATCTAGAGGTTTAATAAAATTATATATATATATAATAAAAAAAGACCGTAAAATATCGAGACACATTAAAACGCGTATAATTATTATTCGATTTATTATTGTATAAATCTCAAACGCACATTTAACCCGTCAATCGCCACGGTATCGATTAATCGCTACAATCGTCAAACACGACATCGATAGCACTCGATATCATGCGACACTGCGACTAATTAATCGCTTCATCTGTCGCATAATGAGCTGATAACCTGCCATCGGTCGCGGTGTGAACAGAATTATTTATGTGACATCATATTATAGGTTTATGCAGTAGATGAGTGTTTTAAAGCATTTTTTGAATGTAGCGCATAGATCAATGAGGTTCTTTTGAGGTTCTGACGGAAAATAAAGCGAGACAATATTAAAATGAACTTTCAATTAAATGTATTTCTAGCATAGAAATAGTCAGGCACGCCTCAATCGCGGCGGTAAGACCCCTCTTTGAGGAGTGGCTGGATAGGCGTCACGGCGTCCTGACCTACCGCATGACGCAGGTCCTCACCGGACACGGAAGTTTCGGGAGGTTCCTGTGTCTGATAAGGAGGGAAGAAACGCCTGGGTGTCACCACTGCGAGGATCGTCCGGGGGACACGGTGGAGCATACGGTGCAGGACTGCCCCGCTTGGGCAGAGCACCGCCGTGTCCTCACGACGGCGATAGGCGGAGACCTCTCGCGCCCGGCATTGGTCGAGGCCATGCTGCGGGGCGAGACGGAGTGGGGAGCGGTCGCCTCCTTCTGCGAAGCAGACATGCTCGCGAAGGAGGAGGCAGGCCACGTGAGGGAGAGGACAGCGTCCTCGCTCCACCCCAGCCGCAGTGGTAGACGCCCACGGCGACGGACGTCGCAAGACGATCTCCGGCCACCGTAGGCGCGAGCATTCGGGCGGCGAGTAATGGGCGACTCGCTGTCCGACCATTTTTTTCGTGGTAAAATCATCAAATAAGTCCTCCCACCCAGGGCAGAGCGGAAGGGACTGTCAGACTCGTACTGACTAAAATCCACGGTGTCCTTCAATAGCCGTTTACTTTCCGGGGTCACGGTAATTCGTAAGTCTTAGGAGTCCCGCGACCCCATGTCATGTCGCCAATCCCCTTGAGTCGCGTTCAGCTTTCTTAAAGCTAGCATTTTAAAAAGAAAAAAGAATATAATATAATCAACATACAATATTCCCACTTGGACACAAGTCTCCTCTCAATAAGAAGGAGTATGTTGGATTCAATCACTGGTCTTAAAGGCACTGCGCCACCGTAGCTCTATAATATACGAGTACATAGCTACTTAAAAAAACACGTTTATTTTTCAGACATTGATGCGTTAACAAACCAAATAAAAAACCATCCGGATGGATGTATGTTTGTTCATCAATCACAAAAGAATGACTGAACGGATTTGGAATAACACATAGAATAACATTTATCCCAGTAGGTAAGACATTCCCATGTGGGAAGCTACTACTACATGGGCAAAGTCGCTGGTAACCGCTAGTATTTTATAGGTTAAGTATGAATGTTTCGAGCAAAAAATATGCAGTTCTCTTAGTTGAATCGACTACGCAGATCCCAGTATTCTTTTTATAATCTGGATCTCATAAACGTGGTTGCGTATTGTTTTTGCTACAATCATATCTGCGGCCATCGTGTGGCTTTTTTTATATCGATTCGGTCATAAAAACATAAAATGCTTTGTGCTTACAATAACAGCTTTGAAAGGCTAGATATATTCTGGTAAAACATTTTCTGTTTTTGCTAAACAACAAAACGTAAAAACGCAACTTTTTATAATTTGGCCTTAAAATGTGAGAAATAAGGACAGAAGAATAATAAGAAAGAAAGAAACAAAAAGTAAAATAAAACTTACTGCAATTTATCTCAAGCACATTTACTCACAACATATTTATTCATATTTTTATACGCATTAACGCCTCGCGAAGCTTTTTGAGTCCTACCTGCAATTGAATTTTTCTTTCCACGAAAACATACTTATAAAAAAATTAAACTTTTAACTAAAAATATTGTGTGACTCACGGTTACGCCGAATAAATATTATTGAATGATGATCGTGTCTATCTTTAATTTAATATTGTATTTCCTTCCCTTACCTTCTTCCAATATTTCAGCTATCTACTTAATAAATTAATACACTTAAAAATAATAAGTCCCTGTAGAAAGACAGTCCCTTTACTTCGACAATAAAGAATCTCAAGTTATTTCTCCAAAACAAATTCAGTAAAAATATTGATAAACACGACAGAACATGAATACCAATGTTCCATTTCACTCGAAGACGTCTCAAAGATCATGCAAAGAATAAATTTGTCTGGCCAAATAAAATTTGAAATAACATCATTTCTTATAACTCCCACACCAGACGATGGTCATATAAAATCAGGGTTCCAATAAAATGCAGGAAAAACCCCTCGGTCGCTGGCACGTACGGAACCAATCGAAATCACTGCATCGCTATGTTCTCATCAAACTTTCATACATTGGGCCTGCAACTGAATATCAATTCGTATGTTAGTATTCTAGAATTGAATATTTAGTATAACTGTCTGTGGACGATATTTGATGGGATTGGCTGAATAAATTGGATTAGAAACAAAATGGCGCATGAGTATGGCGGTGGGCCGTGTAAAGTACTGCGAACATATTTTTTTTCCAAAACATATGCTACTAGATTTTGGCAGCAGCTGCGCCCGCTCATCCCCCCCACTTAGCCGATGTCACTAAATCAATGTTAATTTAAATAGTGTAAATAGATTTATTCAAAAGAAAATTCAAAAACATAAAGGCCCTTGTCAAACAGATAGGCGTTACGAATGCGAAGCGTGACGTTTTTTATTTGTATTGTATGGAATTGTATGAATCCAGTCACATAGAAACGCGAAAGCGATCCGATAGCGTGACAGAACTATCGGACTGACGTCTCGCTTCGGTTCAGTATCGCTTCGGAAACGCTTCGCTTTCGCCGGTCTGTTTGACAAAGGCAAAAGAGTTTGCAAGGACCGCAGATTCTGATTTCAGATTCATGTTCTGAAGGTTCTGCCTATCTCTATATGGGAAAAATAGTAGCGTCAGTTTATGTAAGTATGTCATGATCATCTGCCTAAGCTTTTTCCACTCATGAAGCCTGCTCCCAGTCGAACCGAATTCAGCTGAGATGTCAGCATTTTAATTGGATCGACTGCTTATTGACCTCGACAACCCAGACACACAACACAAACTAGGTAAATACGATACCTCTTGGTTATACTGGTTGTCAGAATTTAGAGCTAACAATAACGACTGTCAAGATTCTTTTGACCGACAGACGGCTTTTTTTTAAAGTAGTTAAATCATCAAATGGTGGTAAACTTCTCCCGCCTTAGATTGAGCGGAAGGGATGTGCAAAGAGAATACTCACTATTATAGATGGTCACCCATCCACAGACTTACCTCTACGATAGCTTAACCTTGAAGTACGACCTGTGCTACTGTTTTTATTTAGCAACGCTTCTGTAAAAAGCCTTCCATTCCCAATTCCTTACAAAACCGTATTCACTATCTTCTTTTCAACATCGAAAAGGCATGTAAGTACATATATCTCGTAAGGAATGGTTACCGCAGAGCCGTAAACGTCCCTGACAAATTACATAACAATAACAAGAGCACACGCGATCCGGATACGGGGCCGTTTGCAAACCGGTCACGTTCCTATTGCGTTCCGGATGATCGTCGTACTATGAGTAGTCTTGATACTTGCGATTTTTGGCTGTAGAATAGTTTTAGTAGGCTTTTGTTGTCTTAACAGCTTTTGCCTGCAGTTTCGTTCGCTCCCGTATTTTTCCTCTTAGCCGTCTCTAAGGTTCCATTGATATCTGCATCATCGGTTTAGGTGTGATCATAGTTAGGATAGGATTAGGTTAGGTAGAGGTAGATTAAGATTTGTTGAAAAAAAATAAAACAAAATGGTCTGCTGGTGACAAACAATTTAAACAATAACAAAATCAGTGCATTTCAACTGCGTTCAAAGCTTGTTAGTAAAAATTTTTCACAACAATGATAATTGACAAGTTACTCTTGAAAAAGGTTTACATCGGTAAGTCGTATTACGATTCATTTTTTATTTTTTTCTTTAGAAACATTGCATTCTATAGAAACCCTAATTTCAATAAAGTTTTCAAAGTATCAAAACGTACCCATCCTCATATGAAGAAAGATGAGAGATCTCATAAAAATTATATCGAAGTGGGCACCGCGTTTAGGTACGAGTGTCATATCGATATTGAGCACAGCACTTCGGTATTCTGTACTATTGCTTTGGTATACCGTGCATGGAGTCGCAAAATTTTATAGATAAAATCTTGTCGGTAGAGAAAGTAATGCTAGAGAACAGGCAGATAGATTTACATAGAAGATAATAAAGAAATTACGAGAAATAGGTACGGAATTTTATAATAAATTCAAATTACAAAAGAAAATGTATAACGGTCTGGTATCCGCAACTCCATGTCATAAGTAATAAAAGTCGTTGGTTGACGGTTTCGAATAGACTGTCTTTTATTAATCCAGTTCATACATGGAACATTTAAGAAAATAGACAATAGTTACCACATAGTTTCTAACACAATACTATATTTTGATAACATTTTAACACCCCCACTTTATCAAAATAACAAAATTAGTTAATTAATTCAAAGTATTATATACAGCAGAGAGGTATAACCATACATTTAAAAAAACTTTTAATTTCAACATACAATAACAAATAAAGGATACAGTTCTGCCTTGGCTATTCTAAATTAACAATTCCAAGATCTTTCATGAATTTATAATGTTTAACACCTGGCAGACCTTTAGTTAGCAAGTCAGCGGGCATGTTAGCTGTTGACAAATATCTAGCTTCAATTATTTCATTTCTTAAAAACTTCTCTAATGAAATGGTATTTGACATCAATATATCTATGCACAATATCTCACTTTATTGTCTAACTCAAGTTTCTTTTTAAACACCCACTTACACTTCACTACACTCGCGTTGCTGGGAGTATCAACCACTTCCCATGCATCATTGTCTTGGAATGATTGCAGCTCCTCTGCCATGGCCTGCAACCACATCTGTCGCTCTAGCCCACTGATGGCCTCTGCATATGTCAGTCCATCTTCTCCTGCTGCAGCACTGATGTTAGCGAAACCATATCTATCTGGCTTTCGTCTCTGTCTCTTCTCTGTTACTTCTTGGAGTGGCGTAGTAGATATATCTGAAGCTTTTTCTGTATTCTGTGGAATGCAGAAAAACAATAAGCGCGTATTTTGCTTGAACCATTTATTATTAGA
This sequence comes from Agrotis puta, assembly GCA_943136025.2. NCBI lineage: Eukaryota > Metazoa > Arthropoda > Insecta > Lepidoptera > Noctuidae > Agrotis > Agrotis puta. Next base: position 7,253,184 of record OW964190.2, on the reverse strand, counting down.
GTTAGTATAATTAATGCAATAACCCTTCCTTAGCAGTCTGGTAAAAAGTACTTACAACAAAATTGGAGGTAGAAAATCGAATCTGATTTTTGTATACCCAAGTAACCTTTTCATTCCCTATCCGATGTTTGATAAAATATCACCACCTTATGACTTTTTAATTTTTTTATCGTGGTAAAATCATCAAATGACTCCTCCCACCCAGGGCAAGACGGGAGGGACTGTCAGACTTGACTGACTAAAATCCACGGTGTCCTTCAATAGCCCTTTACGTACCGGGGTCACGGTAATTCGTGAGTTCTGCGACCACCACCTTATGACTTGGGTTATACTTTTTAACCCAAGTTATACCTAACCAAGGTGACGACAAATGTATATTTCGGTATTACCTAATCTTAATGACTTAATCCGATAGTATAATAATTTCTGAACTCTCCGCGGACAAAGCCACGGGTAATATTTAAATCAAAGAAATTAAAAGAAAGGCTTAGGCAAAGAAAGTAAATTAGATGTACTTAGTAACTTAAATTTCTAAAGCCTTTGTCATCAGACAGACGTGACGAATGCGAGGCGAGGCGTTTTTATTTGTAATGTATGGAATTGTTTGAATCCAGTCACATAGAAAAGCGAAAGCGATCCGATAGCGTCACAGAACTATTGGACTGACGTCTCGCTTCGGTTCGCTATCGCTTCGAAAACGCTTCGCTTTCGCCTGTCTGTTTGACAAAGGCATCAAACCTTCTATAACAATTGATACACAAAAATCATACAGAACAACATAAAGTTTTATCTAACAAGAAAATAACGATTCTACCTATTTAATACGTCCAATTAATTACAAGTTTATAACAATTTTATCGAGGCTCGTATCCAACTTAAAAGGTTTTAAAACATTCAATATGTGAGGCATGCACTCACAAATCACTTGGACCGCTGAGAATGTGTTAACGTGCGCATGATTGTACGGGTTCTGTATGTTTTAAAATGTAATAGTAATTATTGTAATATTTATTTACATGTTGCTTGGAAACTGTACAACATAATTGATTAAATCTAATTATTTAAATTTATTTAGTCCTACAATTTTTTGGTTTATTATAATATTTTTACCATAACCTACTGTGGAATTCACTGCACAAATTGTTATCAATAAAGTAGGATGTATTTCAGACACGTCTTTGGTGGGTCCAAAGAGGTGTCTTAAGTACAGGTCCCATAATATGAAATACATGACATTCTTGATGAATAATAATTCGTACGGCCATCATATTGGAGCAAGATTTTTTTAAATTACTATCGATGGAAGCATTCAATACAATATTTTCAACAAACAACAGTTTTCCTTATAACACCCTACAACATAGGTCACAACTCCCCATAACTGAAACACCAGATTTCCTCCCCAAATTCCAACAACCCATATACAAAGATTCCAAAGCCCTTTCAACCCGAATTCCCGCTTGCAAAACAATGTTTTCTTTTTTCGCCACAGATCCCAAAAAAACACGGCATAAAAAAATAAAAGAGAGGTACAGATAAAGAGGCAGAAAGGTAAACATTGAACACGTAGCCGACTAAATATAAATGTCTCGGGAGAACATTAAGATAGCGCGAGGAATGTTAAAAGCTATTTAATATTATGTTCTGTTCGAACTTTATTATGGACCTTTTGGTTCGGTTGTAGAAAGTACGAGTTTGAAAATAATGACGTCATGGAGTGCCCTGACTAATTCTTACTGCCATATCTATGGTTTTTATTTGATACTGCAGTGTTGTAGATTTTTGGTAATAGTTGTAGTCAATTTGAAAAGAGTGTCCAAAAATGGCACTTTTAACAATCTCTCTAAAAGTAATTCATTCTGTGAATTTTAAAAATTTCTTTGTGTAACAATTTTAAAAATTAATCCTTTTAAAGTTTACACTTACACATAATAGCAGAATCAATTCATTTCATAACAGAATAATAATTGATGCATTTATTGTCGATGTGAGAAAACGATTGTTTTTCCATGTCGATGTAAAATGTACTAAGATTTTTGAATGGCTGTCCGTCCCATTTTACCCTCAGGGAGTTTGTACTCGTACCTTTTCTTTGTGTACAGAATTTCTTTATCCAGTTATGGTGGCCTACCATCACGTCAGAAACGAGAGTAATTCCAGTGTGGGAACGAGGTGGCGTTAGACGACTTGTATAGCTCTGTCTCATTTCCACACTGGATTAACTCTCGCTTTAAGACGATGACGTCTAAAACGTAGGTTCAAATGGTTGCCTACCATGAGGTAGGCCACCATTTTTGTTTTTATTTGCAACAGTAAAACATTAAAGGACGGTTGAAACAATATTAATGAGTCACAAAATCATTGTTAAATAAAATCTATTTTTTCCTCCACATAGAGGTGGACAAAGCCATGATAATTATGATAAAAAAACTTCTTGATTCAAAGCAATTCTTAACCTAAATGCATTTGCCAATATATGTATGTTTCAGAACGCATTTAATCTTCAAAATTAGAGTGAACAAATTTCTTGTGAATTAGCTCGCTTCATCTTCCATTTTGTCTCCGTCACCTCTGACCTATACTAGACTCAAAAGCAAACCCACTACAAATGAAACCGGGGTCGCGGAACTTTTCAAGCAGGATACTGTCGCCCCGGAAGACAAATGGCAACAGAAGAATTTTTAGCAGTGAAAAGTACTGGGTACAGTACAAACAAAAGGACTAAATTGATGATTTTACCTGGTCGACTTTTTTCAGTCGTTATAGCTCGGAGGTTTACCACCTCGCGTCTCATGCATGAGGTTCTATGTTTATCATGGACATCACTGACATTGGTGACGGAAGATTATCGTGAGGAAACCTGAACTTTTTTTTTCTTGACGTTGTAAAATCATCACATGAGTCCTCCCACCCAGGGCAGAGCGGGAGGGACTGTCAGACTTGTACTGACTAAAATCCACGGTGTCCTTCAATAGCCCTTTTACGTACCGGGGTCACGGTAATTCGTGAGTCCCGCGACCCCGGCAGGCTTCGACCCTCTACAGGGGACCCCGTCACTATGCTGACACTCCTTAAGGCGCGCGTGGAACACAACGCGCCGTTGACCCGGGCATGGTCCATGGTCGGACAGCGAGTCGCCCATTACTCATACCCCGCATGCCCGCGCCTACGGTGGCCGGAGATCGTCTACCGACGTCCTTCACCGTGGGCATCTACCACTGCGGCTGGGGTGGAGGGAGGACGTTGTTCTCTCCCTCAGTCAGTCCCCTTGTTCTCGGCCCGCCTCCTCCTTCGCGAGCATGACTGCTTCTCAGAAGGAGGAGGAAACTTGAACTTGTGTTATAAATATATATATTTATAACACAAGTTCAAGTTTCCTCCTCCTTCTTGGAGCTGCATGGCATGGAGCATGGCTTTGGACCTGTAGGTCCAAAGCCATGTCAGATTCCTGTGGTTTTCCCAGAGGCGAACTGTGACACCAGATGATAGCCACACGAAAAGGCAAAAAAAAACAAGTCAACAAAAAAAACTTCTTCTCTCGTACTTTCCCGCAGCCATGCATTTGGTCGTCTCTTACAAGTGGAAGGCATTTAAATGAAAGCCCGATAACCAGGCTGTATTAATGAATGTGCTTCGAACAACACGCCTACACCATATTATGCTAAAGATACTGTGCTATATGTATTTATGGAACGAACATATGCCTCTGAGTTGTATTTAACTATGTGATAGTCACTTTACTAAAAGAGGCTATCAGGTAGTTAAATACAACAAGGGAAAGGTACCTTTTTTATCGTGGTAAAATCATCAAATGAGTCCCCCACCCAGGGCAGAGCGGGAGGGACTTTCAGACTCGTACTGACTAAAATCTTCGGTGTCCTTCAATAGTCCTTTACGTTCCGGGTTCACGGTAATTCGTACAGTCCCGCGATCAAGGAAAAGGTACCTAATTAAATTTATCATTAACAAAATGTAGGTGCACATCGAACCGGGGTCGCGGGATTATGTAAACTAGCAACCGTGAGGTTTCTAAATCCGTTAACGAAAACACGGGGATGAATACGGATGTATGAATGTAGCTAACGTCAAAATCGAATTTATGGACGGATAAAACCGTCACGACTGAAATCTTATTGACGCGGCGCTAGTTTCCATGTCATTGGTCGCGGGACTAACGAATTACCGTGACCCCGGTACGTAAAGGGCTATTGAAGGACACCGTGGATTTTAGTCAGTACAAGTCTGACAGTCCCTCCCGCCCTGCCCTGGGTGGGAGGACTCAAATGTGTCTATGTCATATATGATTAATTGATTAAATGCAATTTCATATGTCATAATTATATGAAATTGCATTAAAAAGATGTAGTACCACGAATTTGCGGCAGATCTTTAATCTAGACGCGGACTCAAAAAGCTACCTGTCAATCAGTTATCATTTATTCTTAGTTCAGTCCTCGGTTCAGTGTCGCTGTCACGGGGGTCGGAATACGCCCGTAATGAAAACCGAAACTACGGGTTCGGAAAGAGGATCGTAAACAGCAATTAAACGAACACGGTTAATTTAAGTCAGTACAAGTCTGACAGTCCCTGCCGCTCCACTTCCACCCAGGGTAGGACGAGTCATTTTATAGATGATTTCACCACCTTAGAAAAAGGTGCACATCGTTCGCGCCGTTTTGGTAATAAATAATCGGCTAGTTTCAGCTTCGTAGAGTGTTGTCTCTGTCACACATTACTTATGTGACGTGCGGACCACGGGGAAGCCGAAACTGCACATTTAAAATTCCACCACCAAATGATAAGTTTTAGAGTTTCTCGCCAATTGTTCTACGCTTACGAATGGGTGTAGAATCAGTTGCATTTCATTTCCTTTAGTTTTAATATTCGTCGTTCAAAAGTACCTGAGAAATTGGACTCCTGCGCTATGTGTCGCGGGTTTGATTCCCGCAGGAAACAAATATTTGTATGATCTGCAAGAAGTTGTTCCGGGTCTGGTCGTTTGTGTATGTGTGTTTCTATGTTTGTAAACACACCCACGATACAAGAGAAATTCCTAGTGTGGGGCACCATTTATGAAAAAAATCAAAGAAATTATTAAACTTCGACTTTAATTTCAAATGAGTTGGAATACGCGCTACGATCGACTTGAAATACGAGTACAATACGCAAGCCCAAATAAGGCCGTTGACAACCAAAATAAAAATCAAGCAAACATTATTGAAAAACTATACAAAACAATAGCAAATAAGGAACAATTTACACAAACTACAAAATTCAATACCATCAGAGAACTCATAGAGATTGTGTTCAAAACCCAACTCAATCTGAATCCTACACGTTCAATTTCAGATTAGGTATCTGCGACATCCGACAATAAATCGCACGGTTCGTCGCAGAATAAAGTCGTCACTATATCGTATCGGTATCGCTGCGCCCACGACTTGGAGACGACTTGTATACGAGGTACGAGTATTCGGTGTAAGGTCTATGGTGTACTGAGCACATAACTTTGTTAAAATATCCGTCGTAAGTGCTCGCGGGACTGTCTTATCAGCTAACCGTGACCCTAGAACGTAAAGGGCTATTGAAGAAACATGGTAGATTTTAGTCGGTACGAGTCTGACAGTCCTTGAGTCCCGCCTTGGGTGGAAGGACTCATTTGATGACTATCACGATAAAAAAAATGTGTTGACGTCGTCAATTTGATATTTTTGGCGACGGTATTTTTGATTGCAGTCAGGCTCAGCCCTTTTGAAGTTTGTATTGTATCTATTTCATAGTATTGTGTCATTTCTATATTATTCAGGGGTCTACTAAAGTGGCCTTTGTAGGCCAGCTCCTAATAAAAATATCCAATTCACAAAGTCTTCATCAGACACAAAGCATAAAACCAGTGTTAATTCTTCTGCGGCGGAAGCAAAGTGTATTTTGGAGGTTATTTTTTCATTTATGTTTTTTAATAGCATATAGCTCAATTTTAAACCGCGCTAGCTGCATTGACCTATTAAATAAATTTACTTTTAAAAATTGCCGAAATACAGTTGTCTAAAAACCACCTTTGTCTAACTCTTTTCTTTATTAAGACATGACATGATTCATGGTGAACGGAATGTTTAACTTCATCGAAACTAATTTCAAACCAGTCACTTTTGTCAACCGTACTCGGTGTGCCACCAATCTTACCCCTCAACGTCTGTATCCAAGTTATCGTGAGCGCTAAGTTAGGCGCAAGTTCACGGCGACGCTTATCGCGCCAAAATAAATTGCGCATGTAATCAAACGTTAGAGAGAATTGTTATGTCTTGTATTTCGAGCGCTTTTTGTCTCTTTTCCTCATTGTTCAAGTGACATTGTTGAACCTTTTAGATTGTGTTCAAGTTAATAATAAGTAGGAGCTTTAAAAAGCTAGCTTTTATGTTTTTTTTTTTCGTTTCTACCTACGTGTGTTTCACAGCACATTTGGCTTTTGTTTCGCTGGACCATATTGGTCGTACAAGGAATATAAAATGGGTCAAAATCAGAATACGAGTAAGGCAATTGTAATTACATTTTGGGATAAAAGAAGCACATCATTTGGGCCGAATCAGCAATATTTGGAATGAATGCCGATACTCCAGTCCGAAACGAAAATAAATCCTATAAAAAACTCTTCTCGCTCTAGGTGGAACGGAAGGGACTAACAGACTAGTACTGACAGCGCATCTGTCTAGTAATTTTGTCCAAATAATGTTGGAGTTGTCTAACCAGTACAATACTTATCTAACCTCCACAGTCGAATTACTGTTTAGCTCCATATATATTGGGAAAATTGTCACTTGTGGGTTTCGAGGACATGGTTTAGTTAATATTACCCCTGTAATTAAAAATCTTTGTAATAAATCAGTATGCGTTTTTTGGGTATACGCAACAATTTATAAAAGACTAGCTTCCGCCCGCGTCTCCGTCCGCGCGGATATCGGTCTTCGCGTGGATGGTTTATTTCTCGATTTTGAGTAACTCTGACAATGACATCTTATAAATATCTACTGGACCCAAATACGGCTAAGCCTATAATAATTAAGGAGATCCCTCTATTGAGTTACTGCTGTTGAGCTCGCGTTCTGTAGTAAGTATTTTTTTCATAGTAATTCCGACCTTGATAAATAGCATGTAGCAGTAAATTACTGTCAGTGACGAAAAGTTTGCAATAACATAACAACAAAAAGTGATCGAGACAATGCGATGCAACGTGTGTTCGCGGTTCTACAGAACAATATCTATGAATAAAACGGAAAAATAAGGAATTTTTTCGTATTTTTCCAGGATAAAAAGTATCCCATTTTATGCCCAGGATATTAAGGTATAATTATACCAAGTTTATTCGAAATCGAACCGTTAGTTTTCACGTGATGCCTGCATATATAGACAGACAAACATTTTTTTAATCACATATTTGGGTTTGGTATCAATCCAGCAACACCCCCCGCTATTTATTTTTTCAATATTTTCAATGTACAGAATTGACCCTTCTTCAGATTTATTATAATGTGTAGATACTAATTTCCAAACAAATAAATTGCCTCCTTTGACAAACAAGTTCATCGTGTAAATGTTCATTTATACGCTACCTATCTAATAAAAGTGAACGAAAATTTTCGACTATGCTCTAAATTAGTTTTTTGGCGCTAATTGTCTCCTTAATTCTGTTCTGTATCTTCACTACTGAACATATAACATATGTTGCGGAACAATTACGGCCACTGGCCAGTAATAGCGGCCCGGTTGCGAGTTGTCGTTCGTGATTTTGAACCCAGCCAGGCACATTACTTTTTGTCATTTATTTCATCACCACTGCTCTCAAAACGGTGAAGAAAAATATGGTTAGGAAAGTGGCATGGCTTAGAACTAAAAATTGCGCACAATGCCCTCATGGTGATTTTTAGCCCACTCCTTCTCATTAACAGGAGGCCTGTCTCCCAAAAGTGAGAACATCTTACAGTTTTACTAAAAGGGAACAAAAAAATACCTTAATACGTATCCATACCAACAAACATGATTAGAGCAAGCCGTGAGTACAATGTGACTTGCCAGGTTGTCGATATCGACATTTTTAAAATAAGTGTGTCTAAACTAAAAAATACTCTTTGCAACCACTTCTTCAAAACCCCCTAACCTACCGATGTATTTTGTCAAATTGTCCTTTTTTATTTCTTGTAATGTTTTGTACTAATCCTTACCACTGTTTTCTTTTTTTTTTTCTTTTCTATCGTGGTAAAATCATCAAATGAGTCCTCCCACCCAGGGCAGGGCGGGAGGGACTGTCAGACATGTACTGACTAAAATCCACGGTGTCCTTCACGAGCCCTTTACGTACCGGGGTCACGGTAATCCCTTGGTCCCGCGACCCCGGCAGGCTTTGGCCCTCTACAGGCCCCGTCACTATGCTGACACTCTTTGAGGCGCGCGTGGAACACAACGCGCCGTCGACCCGGGCATGGTCCATGGTCGGACAGCGAGTCGCCCATTACTCGCTGCCCGCATGCCCGCGCCTACGGTGGCCGGAGATCGTCTTGCGACGTCCGACGCCGTGGGCGTCTACCACTGCGGCTGGGATGGAGGGAGGACGCTGTCCTCTCCCTCAGGCCCTCAGGCCCGCCTCCTCCTTCACGAGCATGACTGCTTCGCAGAAGGAGGCGACCGCTTCCCACTCCGTCTCGCCCCGCAGCATGGCCTCGACCAATGCCGGGCGCGAGAGGTCTCTGCCTATCGCCGACGTGAGGACACGGCGGTGCTCTGCCCAAGCGGGGCAATCCTGCACCGTGTGCTCCACCGTGTCTTCCGGACGATCCTCGCAGTGGTGACACCCAGGCGTTTCTTCCCTCCCTATCAGACACAGGAACCTCCCGAAACTTCCGTGTCCGGTGAGGACCTGCGTCATGCGGTAGGTCAGGACGCCGTGACGCCTATCCAGCCACTCCTCAAAGAGGGGTCTTACCGCCGCGATTGCGGCGTGCCCGGACCTCGGTTGCGACAGTCGCTCCCTCCATACTGCCCTGAGATCGCGCCGGAGCTCTTCCCGCCGCGCCTCGACCTGTCGAGGCAGCGGGGATTCGCCCCGGTGCTGCGCCTCCACGCGCCATTCGTAGACGCGCTGGAGGGCAGTCGCCTCCAGATCCCAGGGCAACAATCCCGCTAGGAGGTTGGCTGATTCGCCGGCGATCGTGCGGTATCCCCGGATCATCCGGATAGCCATGACCCTCTGGCATGCGACCAGCTTGAGTGGTCGCGTCCGGAACCACTGTTTTCTTAGTTTAATTTCTTTCAGTTCAATGTTATATTAGCTATTTGTGAAGCCTGCCGGGGTCGCGGGACTGTACGAATTACCGTGACCCCGGAACGTAAAGGGCTATTGAAGGACAGCGTGGATTTTAGTCAGTACGAGTCTGACAGTCCCTCCCGCTCTGCCCTGGGTGGTAGGACTCATTTGAAGATTATCCACGATAAAAAAAAGCTATTTGTGAAAACTTGTAATTGGCCATATTGTTGTTATTGTCTATGCTACTGTGTCTGTCTAGCTGTAAGTTTTCCTAAAATAATAAAATAAAATAAAATAAACATCGATCAAATTGCCATCTACATTGCTTCCAGCAGCCATTTAACGCACCAACCTCAATGGGCCCGTGACCGTCAACGTAAGTGCCCTAATAGACGGCCCGTTACGGCCGCGGCCCGTGACGGCCGCACGGCCCGGCTGTAGCGGCCACAAATGGCCGAATGTCGTGCGGACAGCGTGTCAGCGTAAACGCTACTAACTATCTCTGTGTCATTAACACAGGCAATTGTATCGATCTGAACGGGGCTTTACATGGTCGATGTGTTATGCCTATATTATTGACAATGTGTTTTTTACCAATGTTTCTTTATCTACTAATTTAAAACAGTCTATCAAAAAAGTTTCGCCCCATTCTAGTTTCGTGGTCGTGGGTGCGTTTACAAACATATAAACACGAATACATAAACGCCCAGACCCGGAAACAAATACTTGTAGATCATACAAATATTTGTTCCGTGCGGGAATCGAACCCGTGACACGCAGCGCAACAGTCCAATTGCTCAGCCACTGCGCCAAACGTGCCGTCTTTAACTAAATGTAGGTCCCACAAATATTTGTTTCGTTCTGGAATCGAACCGGCGACACAAAGCGCAACAGTCGTGCCATAATTTTGAAACTATTTATTAGATTATTCATTTGACTTCCTACTGTGTCCCATCTTAAGAAGTGAAAGGATGTTTGCTCAGGAGTGGGACAAAATGAGCAACCATAAAAATAATATTATTCGTACTTAGATCTTGAAAGGCTTGTTTTTAATTTTAATGAAAGTTCCTAATGTCAAATGAAGAGCGCGAAACGAAAGTGCCTTTCAGTTTAAATAGTCTACTTCTCTACTTACTTTAATCTAACTAAGATTGACAAAATCTATTCCCTTCGTCATGAATTAAATATTCACGAATTTACCGTACCGTTGATTCTGCTAATAGAAATTTTACGTAACAGTAAAGCGCATAAAAGTAAATAAAAACCCTTTTATAAAATATTTTTAGCTCCCACTTCAATCACTGCACCGGAAAATTAGATAAATTGACAGAAAAATGACGACACAATTTACAAAACTGAAACGTTACAATAAAAAGTTATTTGCAATCCAACGTTGCATTAAATCTACTAAATTAGATTTATTCAAATAACTGGCAACACAATATCTATAAATAAAAAAAGTACAACGAATTTCAAAAATAACGTGGAAAATCAAAAGTCATTAACGTCCAATAAGTTAAAAAGTTGAGAGACGGCTATAATAAATCATTTTGTATTACATCTCTGTACCAATTTTTCCTAGTCTTTTTTCATCAATTTAACACGAGCAAAAAGTGGCACTCAATTGTAAGGTTTACGCTGCGATACATTTTTTTTTCTTTTTTATTACGAGCAACCCGTTTAATATTTTCGGCCAATCAGCGGCGGCGGTTGGCGGTCGCGGTACGCCCTCCACGCTCGCGATTGGTCGGCGAGCGGTACAGATTGTGCGATAGCGGGAAACGGATTTAAGTCTATGGCATCTCATTCTTACAATCGACAAGGCAGGGTGAAAGACTTGGTATCGATATCGATAGAAATAATGTTACTTGATAAATGTCCTTAATCAAAAGAAGAATGGTAAGTAAGGTTTTCCGTGCGAATGATGATAATGATGAAAAATAAATATCGTGCTTTAGATCGACGGTGTTAACTGCACTTAATTTTGTATTCAGCTGGGAATCGAAAAACTAGTCTGTATATTTGCTGTTGTTTGTTGTAGAAAATACACCAATTTCATATATTAAAAAATAAGTTAAAAATAACTAAAACCCGACTACCAAAAAATCGCGCACTGAAAAGTATAAAACAAGAACAAGCCGTGGTCGTATGCCACCTGCGGTTGTTTCATACAATCTTTATTGGCTAGGTGGCATACGACCACGGCTTGTTCTTGTTTTATACTTTTCAGTGCGCGATTTTTTGGTAGTCGGGTTTTAGTTATTTTTAACTTATTTTTTATTTACACCTTTTTGGGGTTATATTATTTGAAGTAAGTAATTTATGTTATTTGTATAGTTTCTGAGTTGTGAATTTAAGATTTATCATTTAATACCCATGTTGACACTGTTAGTTACATAAAATTAGCTAGTAAAAGCTATATAATGTATATATTTATCAAATGTGCTCATCAAGCCCTTTAATTTGATACCCATGTCGATACTGTGCGAAAATTTTTTTTTTTTCGGTAACAACTTCTCATCCCCTAGAGGGCGCCATATTGGATTTGGTGACACGTCACCTATCTATCACCCGTCACTATCCTACTACTACCCTATAACCAGCGGACAACTGAGACGCTTCTAACGATACCTCATTTGTCATGTAATGATAAGTAGTTTAGAAGTTATGAGGGAACAAACAAACATACATACATACATACATACATACATACAAACATACATACCGGTCAAAATCATAACCCTCCTTTTGGTGTTGCCGTAGTCGGGTAAAAAGTAAGGTAAGTACAATCAAAAAATGTCGAAAAGGAACAAAAACATTTAAAAAGCATTTAAGAGCCAACTGGCTATTGCTTGTTCACACAGTTCTAGTACCGCTATCGGGTCAATATTGAATATGTTATATTATTAAGCTTCAACAAGGTATAAATCAGACATGTTTTCAAACTTTTCATGATGAATTTTCCGATGTTTTTATAATTTGGGTTGCAACAATCTCCTGATCCCTATCTTTATCTGTAACTAATAAACGACTGAATTTATTTATGACAAAGTGAAGTATTGAGACAGAATAAGAATATCGGGATTAAAATCTTTTCGAGGAAATTATCGTTAATTTTATCGACAAGTCCCCGTCACTAGTGTTATAAACGTCTCGAGCGTATACGTCTTCACGGCGACGACCAATTTCATCAGCAATACATTGCGGCCGTCATCATTACCCTCTAGTTGAGACCCGCCGTTGAGACTCGCCATCATTTAGTGGTAATCACGCATAGCATCGAACTACGTAATTGGTTCTCAAGTAATTATGGTTTAAGTAGTCTTTTTGACTAAATAGGTTTTGATGTGAGGTTTTTTTGTTTTGTATGTTATTATCACGTATGTACGAGTATGTGGGCACTTCTTAATCGGTCTGCCTCGTTCGTTTGGTGGTTGCTAATGCTACCGCCTATAGTAAGATTCTAATTTTAGGTCACATCTCGGGTCGGATTACTGATTATTGGAATTTTTCAGCTCGGAGCCGGTTTGGATTCAGACGTCAGATTTTTCAAGCTTGCTGTTTAGGTAATCAAAGTGTTATGTAAACTTTTTAGATTTAGTGAGTATTATCTAGCTCCTTGCGAATTAATTAGGAACTAAACTGATAAGCAGAACACAATCTGAAGAATAATAATCCATCACCTATGTGGACAAGACACACACTTTTATTAACCGAACAATTTTTTTTTCCTACAAGTTACCTTTATTAACAGTTAGTACAGGAACAGAATACTAGTAGTATAGTACTACGTGTTTAGGAAATCAATTTATGTACTTTATCCCCTACCTAACTGCATACCTACTAAGTAATTACCTATTGAGTAGCTGTTACGGACAAGAGATCAATTTATTTTAAAAAAAAATAACTAAAATTAATTAACAAATTTTACTTACTTGATAACTTTATAATCGTACGAGTAACTAAGTAAATAAATTACAAATTAGTAGTTGTTTCGGGTCTGGGCGTTTGTGTATGTGAGTTTATATGTTTGTAAACGCACTCACGACACAGGAGAAATTCCTAGTAGGCTATGTTTAAAAAAAAATATTTAGTTTTCGGGAATGTTCATAAGAGTTATTGCTTCAGCCAGGGCTGGCTATTCCGTAAATTTCGGAACGAATTTATTACGGAATAGGAAGAGTTTAAGCTGTTTAAGTTAGTAACTCTGACATTCCTTCCTCTCTATCCAGAGCGTTAAAAGACATATATGATATTGATCATTTCTCACCCCCAAAAAATGAAGAATGATTTTTGGGATTCGACCTACCTAGAACTCATTTTCATAATTTTGTGATTATTGTAAAATTCTATTGATTTCAACTTTATATCCATTTTATTTTTTAACGTTAATATGACACGTTATTTATTTATACACGTACACTAGCACTTTGCCCGCGACTTCGTTCGCGTGGGTTACCGCAGATCTCCTTTTATATATATAGATTTACAAAAATATATAAAAAAATATCATTAGCGGAGCTGTAGGTGTTTTTACGACCGTTTGTTCAATATAATTTGCTTTTAAATGGTTTCATACACAAGTTGTAGCCCACTAAAGTCTAATGATGCTTGTTACGAATGATAGATGAAGCATAAAATTATCCGTTTAGGTGTCACACGATATTAAACTTTATTGCTTTATCAAAGAAAATTGTGTGGTTATTACAGTGGTGGGTTTCATGTAAAGTGAAAAAGTATACACATTTTTTACATTAATATTGACCATTTTTAACCCTAGATAGCTAACCTTCTTGTGTACCCTATTTAAGCTAACCATCCGTCGATACGACGGGTATTTGAAAAACTTTTTTTTTACCATAAAATGTAAATTTAATCATCCTGTTGTTTTAATAGAAAGTTAATGTATAGGTTTAGCAATAAAAATACGTTATCCAAATTGACCTTATTTATTTACTTTTATTACTACAGTAACTTTTCATAGAACTTAAAAAAAAGGAACATTTTATAATTAAAAACTTTAACATGCAAAATCAATAAAAAAGTATAACAACTTTCAGTCTAATTGTTATATATATGACACTTAGGAACATAATAAGTAATTATAATATAAAAATAATTATTTATCTTTGGCACATGTGACACAAAAATCAATTTTATGTTCACCACATATCGCTACCTTACAATTTGCGCAAATACTTTTAGTCATACGCTTTTTCTTGTAGTGGCACATCCCACACGTCTTTCTTTTCCGATTTTCTCCTCTTGAAGAAGTTGATGGCTCTTCTTCATCAAGAGAAGCTTGGCCTGATGGCTGCTGGTCTTGACTGGTAGTTGGTGGCTGCAATGAAAGAACGCTCCTGATTTTTTCTTTTACTTGTGTGGGCATCGTTGTTTTGGCCAGCCTTGTCTTTAGCCAAGGCTCGACCAGTTGAAAATGAAGTGTTTTCATAAAATTCCTCCGTGGAACTACTTTTCGCCCTGCTGCTAATAAATTGTGAGACTGTATAATGTAGCTGTTGATTGAAGCTATATTGATCATTCCGTAGAAGATACACATTGGCCATCTACTAGTTTTTCGGCTACTCGACATATTAGAACACATCTGATCGAAAGCATCAACACCTCCTTTAGTCGAGTTATAAAATTCGATCATGTGTGGTTTTTTAGAGGATGTGTTTATAGTGCCCTCCTCATCGCAAGACGACAACAAGTAAATAACTTTCGATGGCTTTGGCTTGAAGGACAGTAAAGTAAGTGGTCCGTCGTAACAGAATATTGAAGTGTTAACTTGCCTGGTTCTATTATTTTTTAATTCTTCGGGAATCTCTCTTTTATTCGCTCTAAGTGTACCAACTATTGTCAATTTATACGGCTCAAGTTGTAGACTTTTTGCTAAAGGAATTGATGTAAACCAGTTATCGGTTGTCACATTCCTGTTTGAACCATGAATTGTGTGCGTCAATTCTTTCACAAAATATTCACCTAAAGGTAAATCTCCAGTATTAGTACCTTTTCCCAAGTATGGTATCGCATCGATCATATAATAGGTCCCACTGTCGCACATCATTTCAATTTTGATTCCATATTTCGCGGGTTTATTTGGTATGTACATACGAAATTTGCATCTGCCTCGAAAGCCCAGTAATTGCTCGTCTATTGTCACATTAGTTCCGGGAATATAATTATTGCGACATTGTGTTATAAGCATATCCCATATTATTCTAATGGGTGTAAGTAGATCGCTCTGGGACCTTTGCAGCCGCTGATCTCTGTCATCAAATCGTAAACATCTGAGGAGAAAATCAAATCTTTCGCGGCTCATAACTGCAACGTATCCAGCTCCACAATAATTCGAATTGAATAACTCGTCTGAAGTTAAATGGTTATCTTTTAGAGCAGCACTCAAAATGAGAAGCCCCACTAGCGCCTTTATTTCTAAAATATTTGTTTCACTTTGTGTTGGGGTCACAGTCTGATACATAGATCTTTTCACAGATATTTCGACGTTCGTCCATTTGACAATCTCCTCGTAAATTTCGTTTGTAAAAAACATATCAAAGCAAGATAGTTCACTTGTTAATCCTCTACATGAACGGCTAGGTCCCCTTGAAGTACGCACAATGTTCCTCGCCGAGGTTCTAGTTGAAGTGTTCCCTTTACTCGTAGACCAAACGTACCGATTTTTACCTCGTATGTTTCTTTGGGGCAGTTGTATGATACAGTTTTGTGAGGTTTCCGGAGGGGCAGTATCTGAGCTACTTGACATAACTCGTTCAATGGTTAACGGTACGTCATGTGGTGGACTTACATTTCTTTCTTCGGTATCCGATGGTTCATAATTTTCATCACTTTGGACATCATCTTCCACCACAAAGTCTTCAGTCTCACTGGCAGAACCATCATCAACAACATCGTCACTAAGCTCTTGGTTTAGCAGGCATAATATTCTATCTTCATTTAGTGAAGACATGGTTACTAAAATCTAAAAAGAAACACAACACACGTCAAAAATATAAATGCACACTCAAATCAAAAAGCTAACGGTAAAGCTAACCATCCGTCGAAACGACGGGTAAAAGTTACGTATTTCAAAAACTGCGATACTTACCAGTTTGATGCGTGCGCCACTGCAACGAACTCACCGGCGACTGAGTTGACTAAAAGAGCCAAGGCGCTCGGACACGTCGTTAAAAAGAGACAGCGATATTTCTTTGCGCTACCCGTCGATTCGACGGAGGTTAGCTATCTAGGGTTAAAATAGAAATTTATGAAACAAGGCTAATATTATGAGGTTAGCTTTGAATTTTAAATGCGTTTTGGCCATCTAGCGTCGAATAGCAAAACTAAATTACCATGTAGCAATGTTGCATTCATACCAGTTAAGCTACTCTTCACTAGATGGCGCTTGCATAAATTAGCGCTATTTAGTTTCATTCAGTGAAGATAGAGGGCTCTAAAATAATTTTATTTCGTCAGTATTTACTTTGAATATTTAGAGGGCGGTTTCTTACAACAACAGCCACAGAACATCGAGGAAGGTAACCCGCCAAATGCAAATATTATTTGTTTCACATAAATAACTATATTTATGTAATCCGATCCGATCTTTTTTATGATTGCAAATTGATCAAACATTAAAAAATAACCTCTACAAAATTTACATTTAGTCGAAACCTACCTTCAGTAGCGATTTTACTTTAATTTTGCAGTATCATTAGGAAAACAATCTACACACGACGTAATTTTACAAAATAAGCTGTTTTATTATCATGACTGCAAAAATAATCTGACCGTTGATAATTTTGCACCATCACATATTTAAGTAAATGGGTAATGTAAACGTTTAGTTAATACCCTACGAAATCAGTCAATCCTTTAAGACTACTGGGTGCTTAAATAAATTATGATGCAGGCCGTTTTCGTCGCTCGAATAATTTTGAATATTTAGAAGAAAAACTGTAGGACAACCTCTCGTTAATTTTCCCTATGGATTGTGTCCATTGATTCATTTACTTAACGATCGATCGTTTTTAAAATTATAGGTACCTCCCAAACACATGATATTTCAGTAAAATCTTTAATAACGGACTTGTCGAATCCATTACAGTTCTACTTTAATGATAATGAGACGCTCAAAAATTTCCCTGTTTGCGGTTCACCAATCACACGGCATGAGTGGAGAAGAGATGTGGATTTCAAGCCATGTGATTGGTGAATCGCTCTCCGCTCTGCTCCGCTCCGCCTCAGTGGAACCGCAACCTAAATGTCATGTAAAGAATAGAGAGCTAGCGTGTTGCTTTCATACTTTGATCTCACTGGAAATCCAACCAGATATTCAGTAGTCTAGCTTGAGAACACTCGAAGCAAAACAGAACTAGGTTTTTTTTTTGGTAAAATCATCAAATGAGTCCTCCCACCCAGGGCAGAGCGGGAGGGACTGTCAGACTCGTACTGACTAAAATCCACGGTGTCCTTCAATAGCCCTTTACGTTCCGGGGTCACGGTAATTTGTACAGTCCTGCGACAAAACAGAACTAGGTACTGATAATTTATTTAGAATTTTACATTCAGTTTACAATAACTGCATCGTTTTGTAGTAGAGCCCACATCTCGCCAAGTATGTTACAGTCATGATCATCATAATCATCTTCCTGCCCGTATCCCATTTTACTTGGGGTCGGCGCAACAGGTTTTTTTCTTCTATTCTCCACTATCAGACTTTAAAGTATTATATCCTCATTTTTCATTCATACAATAGATACAATAATTATGGTAACTAACTAGCTTGTCATAATGGTCTTGTATTGCCATCAGCCGGCCAATGGTTTCTATTTGAAGTCCAATGAAAATAAACATCAGTTATTCACTTTTCACATTTTTATTTTCAATATAAGTTACAATACAATATTGTTGTCAACATTTTAACATCGTTATACTATATATGTACTTTAAATTTTAGTAGGACTGCACCTTAAAACAGCACGAGTTAATTAATAAATATTAAGCCAAATAGATAAATATATTCGAATCACTATACATTTAGGTAAACGGTGAATATTAATTTACATTTTTTTTAAATAGTTTAAAGAAAAATGCTTTAACCATTAATAATAAAAAAACTAAACTAAATTGTCTTTGGTTTAGTAATGCACTGTTCCAGCCATGAATGCATTACTTTAAAAAATCTTAAACAGATGTAATAAACATTATTACAACAATAAAATCTATCAAAATGGTCCTTACATTACCTAAATATAAAATAAAAATAATTTCATAGTTTCCTGTTGGCACATTATGAAAATAAAGTTTAAAAGTTTCAATAAAATGCGTCCATCATTGCGTTCAGGTTCCTTTCAGTTAATGCTCTCGGATATTCTTCTGTGTCGAGGATGTCACAGGGTATCAGTAGCTGAAAAAACATAATAATTTTAGACTCACTGTCAAATTACATAAGGATCACACACAAACAGGATTTGAACCTGTTTTTTTTTCGATTCAATACACCAGACCAACCGAGGCTGCATGCTCACAAGCGTCGGGTTGCAGCCAAAAGCTACCATCAGTATTGCTCCTACTGCCTTGTAGCTTCACGTACTTCATTAAATAGTTTTGATCCCCACGCTTGCCCACGTACAGTAAGTAAAAGAGATATCTATATATGGAGGAATTTATCGTGAATCGTCGCATAATAATAAAAAAAAAACAACAAATGAGATACGTATGCGAAAATAATATATTTTAAAGCATTTTTTACATGTTTAGGTCGGTATCAAAAAACAAAACTTTTAAAGAAATTGAAGCCCGCTTAGGTATGTATCTTTTTTGTTGACTGTACGTGCGTGCTAGCTAGCTTTTAAATATTCCTTGTTATTCTTACATCAATGTGGAAAATGGTGGCGTCTTAGACAAACGGAACAGTAACGCACTTTAGTTTTCGCTCTATCTGGTTTTCCTTAGTTTAGTAGCGTGACTTTTTACGTTTTTCTGACGTAAAGTAAACGGAAACTTTGACGATACTTTTATGTAAACATTAACTTTAAAAAGTCAGAGTGAAAGACACAAAAATTGAAAAAGTCAGTTCAATATTCAGTGATTACGTTGAATAGTTTGGGACATCTTTGTCTGAAAAGGTTAAAATGACTAAACAAGACCACATTACACTTTTGCTATAGATCGGCAATAAAAGTGAAGTTCTTTGAAGTGAAATTTCATGAAATCAATCCTTCTTGTATAGAGTCGAAGGCACTGTCAGACAGACAGGCGAGTCCGAAGCGATAACGAACCGATACGAGACGTCAGTCCGATCGTTCTGTCACGCTATCGGATCGCTTTCGCTTTTCGATGTGACTGGATTCAAACAATTCCATACATTACAAATAAAAACGGCCCGCTTCGCATTCGCCACGCCTGTCTGTTTGACAAAGGCATTACTAAGTAAAATCATTCAGTTCCTTCGGTTGCCATTTGCGTTCCAACTCGTCAACTAGAGCGTATGCGACTTGTTTTGTTGTTTGATCAAAATTACTTTAAATACATCAACACCATTCTCTTTCCCTCTTGTATCAATAATAATACATTATCCACTTGAACACTACACTTCGAAAATACTTTTGCTTAATTGCTTTCCATCAGCAAATATGAAACTCTTTGGAAGCTATACAACAACACTAGTACCACAACCACACCAATCACTAAACAAAATTATATCTGAATACGTTTAACGGTAAATGTTTTAGTGGTTTGTGGTTCCCTGGTTACTTTGTAGTAAAAGTACTGCACATCTAAGAGGCAAATAGAGTACAGACTAATATTAAAATTCCTGCAACGTGATAACAGAGCAGAGTTTGGAACTTTAAAGAAACGAACGCTTGTAACAGTAGTAGCTTTATGACGTGTAACATCTGACATCTCACCATGGCAATAAGCGACATGAGTTTGACTTTGAGACAACAGACATATCCACAGACAGCACTCGGTAGCAGTTCCTTAACTTGGTTACCCATTCAAGCAAGGCCTAAAAAACCGCTGAATTAGTATTCAGCAACGGTTTTTGTGTTTTTGTGCCCACGATACAGGAGAAGAAATTCCTAGTGTGGGGCAAAGTAAAAAAAAAAGGAAAAAGGAATCTTGCACTTTCTTGTAAAAACTAGGGGTCTTTGCATGAATGTGCAAGATTCCTTTCATGCAAAGACTAGACCGCATCAGTCTTTGCATGAATGTGCTTCCTTCTGATGCGGAAATGAGGGGTTTTCACTGTTCTTCTTAACCCTAACAGGAACAGGTAAATTTTTAGTTAGATAAGTCTCATAGATCGCTTCACCCAAGGCGGGAGGACTCATTTGTTGATCATTAAACTGAAAGAAAAAGTGGAACAAAATACCAACCCTCTCAGTAACCGGTTTTCCTTCCAGCAAGTACTTGAGCTTGTTTTTCTGGCACGGCGAGAGGATCTTGTCCATATTGTTGATCAGCTCCTTCAGTTCAGGCCTCAAGTGACCTTGGTCTCGCTTGCCGTTCGTCCAGCCGCGGGAGTATTGGAAGGTCTGCGCCGTCACTGAAGCCAGGGTCACGAAGATGAGGAGTAGGGTAACGTTAGCGGACATTGTGGTGGCTAGAACAAGAGATAAGGCTTAAGAATGAAACAGGTAAGTGTGTTAAAGTAGTGTAAAATAGTTTCGTACAAAAAAATGCCATTTTCAACCATTGTCCAAACAATTAAATCTACCATGTTATCCATTTCGGGTGAAAATAATACAAAAACAACAGCACAAAAGAAATGAGGCTTGAAAGATAATTCCATTGATTCAAAATGAGGTACAGCACCGATAATCCGGTTAATAAGTTAACCGGGGGTTAAACCTATTAGCCGTATGGGTTGACCATTTATTATTCTCTTTGGACGGTAAGTTTTAAACTTTGTTCCGAATTAAGATCGATATGACTACGTTTTCAATAACATGAGGAGACACTTTTGTATGATATTTTGATGTATGAATGTGAATGGAAAAGGAACAGTGGTGACTGGTGTTTATTTTAAGTGATATTGATAAAGATTACAGTTATATAAGTAGGTAGGCTTACAATTTAGGGGAGTTTGCAGTACTTTTTAAGATTATTAAACGTCTGAAAATTCAGTAAAATGTGAGAATTTCAATAAATAAAAATCATTATAAAAAATTTAACATATTCTCAAGAAGGTAAATGGTAAAGATAAGAAACCCGACTTGAAATAATCGGCTCCTCAAAAAAATGTCAAACACTGCACACTTTTTTTTTATCGTGGTAAAATCATTAAATGAGTCCTCCCACCCAGGGCAGAGCGGGGGGGTCTGTCAGACTTGTGCTGACTAAAATCCACGGTGTCCTTCAATAGCCCTTTACGTTCCGGGGTCACGGTAATTCGTACAGTCCCGCGACCGGACAGTCCCGCGACCGAACTCTGCACACTGGCACTAAATCACAATTTTAAATACGTCCTACTCTATACGAAACTTAAGAACCTATTCTAAACATTAAAAAAATAAACTTTTTCTACCACCGGACCGGAATTTTATAGTAAACAGCTGCCAGCAGTTTTATGGACACCACAGACTAGATAGGATAGACACCAATTTAAATCCGTTTAATTACAAGTTTTAAATGACAGCTTTTGTTTTATTGAAATGAAAATGGTTGATCCTCGTAGTGCTCGAAAAATAAACGAGAGCGTTTTAGCGAGCATTCTGGCGACTAGAGGTTTTTTTTTTACTTGGTAAAATCATCACATGAGACCTCCCCCCCAGGGCAGAGCGGGAGGGACTGTTAGACTCGTACTGACTAAAATCCACGATGTCCTTCTATTGAAGGACACCGAACGAAATACCGAAGGGCTATTTACGTACCGGGGTCCCGGTAATTCGTGATTCCCGCGACCACGACTAGAGGTTTGCTAGAAAGACCGTGAAAATGTTAGTAGCGATTTTTGGATCTAAGCTTGGCTGATCGTCGTTCACTTTGATAAAATCAAAAACGGTGATTCTCGATGTTCCGTTACAAGTGAATGCTCAAGTCTATCACCAACTTTAGACACTATTTATCAGCTACTGCTCTACCCACACAGTGTCAGCAAAAAAGGTATTTGGAAAACTTTTAGTTATGATACCTCAAAGGTTTTCTTTAGTCCACCCTTTGATCCGGTACAGCATCCGCCGTTGTCCACGAAAGATCGCACAAAAACAAACGAAGGGGAAGTACGACGACTTTAAAATCTTTTGATAAATCGCACAATTAACGAACAATCAAGTAATATTTAGCTTACTTGGGGTACTATTATACCTGCCCACATTTTGCCAAAACTGTTAACTAATTGCTGCACCTATTTTGATGATTTTAGTACGGAGATAGTTTTTTTTTTAAACGTAGCCCATACACAACATAGAAACACACATACATAAAACCCGGAATATCGACAAATATTTTAATATTTGTCGATATTCCGGAATATATAAATATTTTTTTCGTGCGGTGATCAAAAACGCGACACGCAGCAGTCGACTTCTCAACTACTGCAGAAACCGTGGGGCTACAGAAGGTTAATGGGTTACTTATACAACATAAATATGGCGAGTTCTTGCCTTTAATCTCCCAAATCTCGATTGCGAGCTCTCATTGAATATTTTTTTTAATCGACTTTAAAAAGGAGGAGGACTTCAATATGGTCGGTATCTATATATTATTATTATTTTTTGTTTTATGTATCTATACCGATTACTTTGAGGTTTCTGGTCCGATTTACATGATTATTTTTTGTTCAATGCAATATACCTGCCATTTTGTACACACTACCTACCCAATAATAAACATTGCCACACACTAAAAACCTCTGCTGTATCGTGGGTGCGTTTACAAACATATAAACTCACATACACAAACGCCCAGACCCGGAACAACTACTCGCCAAAACTAATTATCATCCCTTTTCCCAACTTGACAAGTAAACTTCAGGACTTCTACGCATTAGCTCTTCCAACCAACAAACCAGTCAGACAATACAAGTAATACCTTCTATCACATACAACTATCTGATAAAGAAAAAGCAGCTTTAAAATAACGAATGAATTGAACCAACAAACGTTGTGGCAACGCATAAAGAACAATATCGATTGCATGCTATTTCACAGACCATAGACGCACTACTGACTGGAAAATGTACTGGGGCATTGGGTAAAGTGCATATTACCTCTATACTTGATAATTTATTTGAAACTTTGAAGCTTTATGCAAAAAGGTTGAATTTTAAATGATGGGAAAGAATTTTATCGATTGAGGCTGCGGTTCCACTGAGGCGGAGTGGAACAGAGCGGAGAGAAGCTGTGTAGTGATTCACCAATCATATGGAGGAGTGGAGTAGAGATGTGGATTTCAAGCCATGTGATTGGTGAATCGCGGCACAGCTCGTCTCCGCTCTACTCCGCTCCTAAGTGGAACCGCAGCCTGACGGATTGCTTTTTAGTGTCTGGCATTTAAGACAGAGTTGTGAAAAGATATACAATGAAGTATTATCTTCTAAAATACGTAATAATATGAACGTCTAAATGTAGATATTTTTTATGTCATCAAATGAGTCCTCCCGCCCTAGGTGGAGCGGGAGGGACTGTCAGACTTATACTTACTAAAATCCACAGTGTCAATCATTAGCCCCTTCGCACACTAGGCGACGCAAGTCTCCAATACCTACGACTTTGGTATCCATAGACGCGTGCCTGTGTACGAACCTCTATGGATTTGTATTGCGATAGTCGCCTGAATAGCAAAGTCGTAAGGTATCGGCGACTTGCGTCGCCTAGTGACGACGGAGCTTACTCGCCGTCCGCATTCCAAATGAAGATAATATCCTTAAGTGTATTAATTACTAATATTTTTTAGAAAAAAACATAGATAATTTAATGACTTCCCCAAGTTGATATTGAGTGTTTCAACCATGAATAACTGCGGTAATTAAATTAATAACACAGTTGTGCCTGGCTGGGTTCGAACCCAGGATCTTTAAAATCCCGGCCATTACCACTGGGTCATCTCTGATCTGCACTATTTTTGTTTAAAAAATGGCAAATTAAAAGGAACAAAAGCCGCTTTAACTTTTCAAGATAAATATTTCTCCCTTCCTTATTCGCTTCAAAAATGTTACTTTCACAAGAATTACAGCTTTTCTAAGAGTTATAAACACCTCGCCACCTGATCCAAGGCGTAACTCTTGAATTTAATCTTAATTCAATATGAAAAGTAGGTCGCAATTTTCTTGATAAAACATTACGTCACATCACGCTTGTGTCCTCTGAAGAGAATATGGGGTATTTCACCATTTGCTCAATTTCAAATTCTCATTTCAAGTTAAGTTTTCTGTTCCCTAAAACTGCACCTAGTACTGTTGTCGAACCTAAGACGCTATGACGTTCAGGTTCACCTACTGCCGCACCAGTAAGTCAACGAGACGGTCTTAATATACATACATACCTACATTTCCTATTTAATTTGAAAAGGGCGAGGATATCCAGAAAGAACTAGAATTCCTGGTGGCCTACTATGAAGATTTAAAGCGTGAGTAGTTAGACTGTGGGAAAGAGAGCTATATAAGTCGTCTAGCACCATCTCGTTCCCTGAGCGGAACCATGGTAAGACCACTGGGCTCCTGACTTCGACAAAATGGTAGTCTCGAACCAGGCGTCTCTAATGAGACCTACCACCGCCGTTGGTTCATAAACTAACTCCTTTATTCCATGAGAATAGACAAAAACTAGAGAACGCCATCAACTACATTCCTTACATACCTTTCGCATCGTCTACATTCATACATCTGGTCATACGAGCACGCCGGTTGCGAGTACTACGCACCCGGCCTTTCTGAAGAACTTAACCACCAAGGTTAGGGCTGGTCTTCCTAGGGCGTCCCTACTCAGTGATGCCACTCACATCTGCTTTTTGAATTCCTTTTGATAGTCGCTTTTGACTAATGCACTCAACATTTCCGAACCAAACATATCACAGAGTAAATAAATAAAAATAAAACTATAAAAATTTAAAAAACAAAAAAAAAAAGATTGACTTATTTCCAATATTTCTCATGTTGGTATTCCTTTGGGAAAGCACTAACTTCATAAATGAAGGCTACAGAATACATGTTTCTAGCATTAATTTCAAGTTATTTCAGTATTAAACTGAACTGACGTACAGTGGTTAGAACCGTAGTATTTGTTCAAGAGTTCCAGAGTTCAATCCCTTGAGAAACTAAACTAGGTAATAGTATGTTAGCGATAGCGATACTAGTAACTTAAAGTATCGTTACCTAACGATGCTTGTAGAAGATAAGTTAATCTAAATACTGTTTCCGAATTATTTTATATGCTAAAGAGCTGATGACCTTAAAACGGCTGAACTTACTTAGCAAGAACAATCCAAAGAAAAACGGCTTTCATAAAAAAAAACGTATTTAATTCGGTTCACGCATTCAAAAGCTGCGGTGCAGCACAGCAGTCGATAATGTCCATAAAAGGATTGAATTCTGGAAAGTAATCATACAGTATCTTTGGCTTTTTCACGCCCACTTGATGATAACATTCTTCGTAAGTTGACGAAAGTATGATCTGGCTGATCCCTTATCCAAAATAGTTCGAAAATAATTTGTCACAATTCTGAAATAAGCGTCCCAATTGAACACCAAACTTGTGATAAGTTCTAATATTCTATATCTTTCTTCAATATCAACGATACATCGTTTTCTTTAGTTGGATTTTTATGCTATGCATACTGGCATCTCGGAGACGCGGGACTCCCGAATTTCCGTTCCGGTACGTAAAGGGCTATTGAAGGACACCGTGGATTTTAGTCAGTACGGGTCTGACAGTCCCTCCCGCTCTGCTCCGCCCTGGATGAGAGGACTCATATGATGATTTTACCACACTAAAAAAAATGCATACTGGCATCTGGTATCTAAATATATTTACGAGGTGAGTGAATGCTTAACTGATTTTACTGTGTTCCGTCGTAGCGCAGGAGTTCCAGTCAGTCATCTAAGGCTGTTCGTACACACGAAATGCATGTCTCCGATACCTTACGACTTTGGTATCCATTGACGCGTGGCTGTGTGCGAATCTCTATGGATTTGTATTGCGATAGTCGCCTGGATAACAAAGTCGTAAGGCATCGGTCGTGAGTCGCGTTGCGTACGAAGGGGGTCAGATCTTTTGTGACCTAGATTGAGGCCAAGGCGACGATGATATAATTAAGAATATCAAAAAGGCTTTATTATGCATAAGCAGGAACTCATCATCATCTCACTAGCCTTTTCCCAACTATATTGGGGTCGGCTTCCAGTCGAACCAGATGCAGCAGAATATCAGTATTTTACATGGAGCGACTGCCTATCGGACCTCCACAACCCAGTAACTGGATAATACGATACCCCTTAGTAAGAGTGGTTGTCAGACTTTTAGAGCTTCTGACTAATAGTTACGACTGTCAAAGATCTACAAATGACAGCTGGAACCAACGGCTTTAGGAGGAAACTCGCTTTAACACATGGTTACCCATCCACAGATCAACCTCGGCAAGGGCTGCTTGACCCAGAAGATCGGCCTGTGCGGGTGTTATTATTTAGCCACGAGCTCATGACAGTTAGTACTCAACACTAATGATAGTTTTTATGTTCGAGAATATTATTAGCCTCTGTTAGTTATTGAAAAGATTAGTTAATTTAGATATTGAGAAGTAGGTATTCCATCGTGTAATTGATATACATAATATAATGTTACAGATGAAAGGTTACAAGAGTGGTTAATCAAAATTTAGAGATTTCGGTTAATCGTAACTATATCTACACGGAAAATGTTTAACACATTTTGCAAAAACACTTACCTGTGTTGTACACGGTAAGTGTTTACACGTTGTACCTGTGACGTGTACTGTGCGAGTTGAGTGTGTGACGAATTCTCTTCAAGGTATGGTATTTAAAGAATGTGACAAATTAACTTTGTGATGAATTCACAACAACCTTTTAATAATTGATTCAGTTTGGGAGTTTCCCGGGTCGACGGCGCGTTGTGTTCCACGCGCGCCTCAAGGAGTGTCAGCATAGTAACGAATGTAGAGGGCCAAAGCCTGCCGGGGTCGCGGGACTCTCAAATTACCGTAACCCCGGTACGTAAAGGGCTATTGAAGGACACCGTGGATTTTAGTCAGTACAAGTCTGACAGTCCCTCCCGCCCTGCCCTGGGTCACTCATTTGATGATTTTACCACGATAAAAAAAAAGTTTGGGAGTGTGCTTGTAAGCAGTAATAATATTTTTTTAACCAGTTTGAATGCTACATTATTCCTAAGTGACTTATGTTATTTGAAACATTTCTTTGAGATAAATTCCGACCATAATGCTACTGCAACAATGGGCAGAAGCTAGTTACATTGTAATTGAGAAATTTAGTTTGCTTGTTACGCTTTCACGCATAAAATCACCGAACCAATTTAGATGAATCTGTAATAGAGATAAATGGGACTCGTTTATAAACTATTTATTTTTTGTTCAACTTAAAGTGGGGCGAGAATGAATTTTGCCTGAAACTACTAATATTGCACAAATATTCTTGACACGAGTGAAGTCGTTGGCTAGGCTAGTGTTGGTATAAATTGATTATCGAACCACCAGAACGATTAAAGGAGAATTACAAATTGCTTCACGGTTTAGAACTATGAAAATACGTAACTGAACCTTCCCCCGCAATGTGACGCCATTTTGAGACAAATAGTGACTAAATTAACTTATTGTCAGATAACTATACAGCGAAATTAGACTAAGCTTAGTCGCATTTCAACCGAAAATGATCCTTAATATTATTTATTTAAAACATAGTTCTTATTGCTATGATTCGGTTGGATCACAGTGGTCTGTAGGAATTTGAACTTTAACTCTATACCAATAAGATTAATTTCGGAAGCTAACCTGTGTCTTAGTACAGAGAGTGTCAGCCTAGATTCAGTTTGTATCCACTATCTGCAAGTTACCACTGGTCAACCACAGCCTTTATAAAGAATCAGGTTATCAATCGTACGAAGATCGTGTAGATATTAGCTATATGCTTTACGGTTTCAGCGACGAGGACCAAAATATTCAGTCTCGTATATTTGATTGTAAACTTAATGGTCTAAAATATACAGTTGAAAATCCACTAAAGACAAACCATAGTTTGGATACTGCTGTGTCGTCTTTAGAAGTATAGCACTACAGGGCGTCAAGACTACTATTAACATAGTGTCAGAATGGTCCATCATTGATTTCATAATTGTTGATTTTGACAGGTTTGGTATTTGTACTAATATTAAAAAGCTGAAGAGAATGTTTAGTTGAACGCGCTTATCTCATGAACTACTGATTAGAATTGAAAATTATTTTTGTGCTGGATAGTCCATTTATCGAGGAAGGTTATAGGCTACATTACATCACGCTACGGCCAATAGGAGCCGAGCAGCAGGGGTAAAACCACGGGGAACAGCTAGTTTTACTAATACATAGTAGTAGCACCATTATGACTTTCCAATGGGCGACCACTGACACTCCATTGAAAGATATGGTAATATCGTACAAATGTAGCTGTGTAATGTGTGCTGTTTACGAACTTCTTACTACTTCATATTGCTTAAAACACTAATAAATTATGCGCTCGCACATAATAGATACATGGTTGAAACTTCGTAGGGTTGTCGGTTTGTATTACACAATTTTTACCCACACCGATCAGTACGAACCAGTAGGTACTGACCTGTGAGTGTCTGAAAACATGCTTCTTTGTGAAGGCACTTTCACATCTCACAAATTGTTAGTATCCAGAAAGTTAAATTGTACCTGGATAAACAGACGGACAAATATTCGTCAGCTTACGAAACTACTAACATTTCATCAAAATTTCGACGGTAACAACTGATGTCGTCAAAAAGTCAAAAATACGAGTAATCTGGAAACTTGAGAACACAAGTCTCTCAGACTATGGAACCGTGTTGATGACTTCGCAAAAGACCTATTTGCTTTAGGTATATTTCCAGATATTAATCTCCATGAATGGCAATCTTATGTCGATTTTATTATACGTATTAGTCTGTTTCATAAAATCCAAGTCATTTGTGTTTAGAATACACAGAACACAAGATTGACGAATTGTTGTTTAAAGGACCAAGGCGATTTCCAATCAACACCGCTAGTCCGCGCGGTCAGGCGGTATGCCGCGCGGATAGGCGGTGAGCGTGAGTTGATAACAGACTTATGCCAGCCAGTGTGCATAACGAGTCTACTCCTGATATCCATACACTGTCAAGTTTACCGAAGGCCGCTTCAAGCGCTACAAACTTGACTGTAAATTGATTCGTATATGGCTTGTGTTTCTGTTAAATCAATAAAATACACACGGTGTATTTCCTTAATTGAAAATAAATATATGTAAACGAATAATATCAACAACAACAAATGTTTCCACTAGGTCACGTTTATATTCTACGTAAATAACAACCAGAATCTAATTGATTATTTTCCTATTACGTAAGCTTAAAACTACAACTCTGAATTTCGATAAAATTTATTCACTAAAAGGGTGCGAAACGTAGACACTGTGCGCGTTATGGAGCGGGCTGTGCTTTGAGTTTCTTTGAAAGATAAAAAATTAAGTTATCAGGAAAAAGCCGCAGTGGTAGACGCCCACGACGCGACAGAGGTCGGCAGACGATCTCCGGCCACCGTAGGCGCGGGCATGCGGGCGGCGAGTAATGGGCGGCGAGTAATGGGCGACTTGCTGTCCGACCATGGGCCATACCCGGTTCGACGGCGCGTTGTGTTCCACGCGCGCTTCAAGGAGTGTCAGTATAGTGACGGGGCCCCCTGTAGAGGGCCAAAGCCTGGCGGGTCGCGGGACTGTACGAATTACCGTGACCCCGGTACGTAAAGGGCTATTGAAGGACACCGTGGATTTTAGTCAGTACGAGTCTGACAGTCCCTCCCGCTCTGCCCTGGGTGGGAGGACTCATTTGATGATTTTACCACGTAAATAAAAAATAAAGGCCTCAAACCTTGGCAGTCAAGTTTGCGACGTACTTGACCAACGAGGGAGTCCAGAACTAACATTTAATAAAATGTAAAATACTACCAGTACGTTGAATTACGATATCCTAGATCACGAACCCATCATGCTTTTGATGCCTGACTTCTAATAGCCCGGTCAAGTTAAAATAAATTAAGGGCTAAAAAAATTGAGCTGAAATAGGGCCGTTTTCATTGCAATCATTGTTCGTTTCACAGACCTTGACACAAACGAGATGAAATAGACACAGTAGTAGTTGGAGCAGAATTACCGTGACCCCGGTACATAAAGGGCTATTGAAGGACACCGTGGATTTTAGTCAGTCAAGTCTGACAGTCCCTCCCGCCCTGCCCTAGGTGGAAGGACTCATTTGATGATTTTACCACGGTAAAAAAAAAGTAGTTGGAGCAGTCTTAGCAGTCTAATACGACGACGATGATGCAAAGAATAGATGCTGTAAACCTGTCAACTTCATAGTAGCGATAACGGGAAAAGACAATCGGTAAATAGACAATTAAACAAGACAATGGATGAACACAATTATGGGGAAGAGAGGGTTCAGATGAACACAATTCATTTCTAAGTTACCGTATATTTTCATTAAGGTAAGGTAAGTAGACCGGTTACAAATACAACAAGACGACTGTTGCATAATGCCTTTTGTCATACATTGATTTTGTTTACGCGTAGTACATTTTTATCTTAGGGGTGAAAGTAACTTATTTAGTCCCGGAACAGGGTTTCGCGCTCGAGCGAACCGAGGGCCAAGCAGAGGTAGTCAGGATGAATATATTTACTCAGGCATTGTATTGACAAGCAATATCAGTGGCATGCTTATATTGACCCGCATTCCCCATTATTCTGCTTTTTAACTGCGGCACTGACTATTTCTGCAGCAACATTTTGTATCTCTAAAGTAAGAAATCCTAATCCTGAATTAATGTTTATTGTTCAGAACGTATCTTTAATCTCGAATTGAAGTGCTCTTCCCGAGGAAAACAATAATTTATATTATTTTATTACCTACTTCCATACTTTCTATAAACTAGCTGTTGAAAAAATATTAGCTAAATATTAGTTACATTTGAAAGAAATAATCATGTCTCGATACTACTTTCGCCTTTCTGTTCTATGTCTGGAAAAACTACGAAAGGAAGTTTCATTCCAGTTCAATAAGAAATTAAGGAATCATAATTATTATACAATCAATAATACTGAAGATTACTTTTCAATAAATTATTTGAAACAAAACTGTTATTGATCGAAAACTTCGACATAAATTGACTTATCGCTAACGACTGAAGTTTTAAAACCTGTTCAAGTCTTACAACTTTTTTAACCTTTTGACCGTTGATGATTTTGACAGTACAATACTTCCGTCTCTCAGGGACGAGGCCTGTTTCCCAGCAGTGGGATCATTATAGGCTGATGATGATGACGAACTAAAAAATCGTCATTGACACATGTCTACACCTAAGTGGAAGTTCTTCTTCATATGAAAGGCAGTACGATTGGCGCAGTGGTTAAATGATTGACAGCTGTGCCGTGTGTCGTGACTTGAAATCTCTCCCGGAACAAATATTAAATTTGTACGATCTATCTGTTTTTCAGGGTCTGGCTGTTTGCATAAGTGAGTTTTATTATTTCTAAATGCACCCACGAAACAGGATAAATGCCTGGAGTTGAAAAAAGTAAAATAAAATGCCATTAGCACAGTTGAAACCCACAATTATTTCGTCCGGACATCTAAGAAGCAATGAAGTGATCATATTTCTTACAGGGAAGCGGACACAACGGTATTGCGAACACTATGGATGTTGTACTGCTTCTTATTATTAGCTCAAGCAATTCTAGCTCCTAATGTGCGGTTTGGAATGTGAACTGTTTGCTATGAAATGCCATGGTGGACGACGTGACGTCAAAAGGCCCATTTTTCCGTCTAGCCAGAACTTACTTGACATATTTATTTATTGCAGTAAGCTGTTGAGTAATTATTTTGAAAGGATTTTGTCAATTAGGGTTTGGTTCGCTTTCCAAAAAGCATGGGCGCTTGGAGGTCCTTTTTTGGGTGGACTATCACCAAATGAGTCCTACCGCTCTTGGTGAAACTGAAGACACTGTACTGGGGCCATAATTAGTTGACACTTATTATAAACAATTTAAATTATTCTATGCTCACAATTGGAGTCTTTCGAAAACTGCAGCAAATAAGTCAAAAACCATGTAGATTTGACATTTAGATAAAATTAATGGTAGAAATGTGAGTGTTTTTGTCAATTGTGATTTTCATAACACGGGGAACTTCGCAACAATGGGTTGAGTTGAGGAAGTATTCAAAATCAAGCAAGTACCGCGGCCCTTGAACGCAAAGGGAAATTGAACAGAGTGGTTTTTGGTCAGCAAGAGTCTGACATTCCCCACCCATAATGAAATGAGGTTTTTGGTAATTTCCCAGAAACAGAAAATGGTACTTAATCCATAAACATTCAGAACTTCTGTAGAATAATTTGCACCACAAAAACTCTTGCGGTACAGAGCAAGTGTAATATCATTATAATTATTACCTTCACACAATGTGACACAGAGTAATTTGTCCGAAGTCTGGTCAGAGACTAACTTACTCTTATAAATGACCACTCCAATCTAAACATAACTTTTAGTGATGTACAAGAATATTAGATTCGGTGTGTTAATGCTAAAAGTTATCACGTGGCGCGGTGGTAATGGCCCCAGCTCATGAGTTGTTAGTCATGGGTTCGAACCCAGCTGCTTTGCTGAGTTCGTACCGTTCGCCACTTCGATATCGAATTATAATTTGATGGATCTACTGAGTTAAGAGCAGTTTTGAAATCGGAGGTTACGGCACCAGGTTACAAGTCGTGTTTCCTTGTGTAAATTTCATCACAACTGCTGGCAGCATACAAATTAGTGCTTAATGACTTACCTAGACTAGCGAAATACAATAATAACTGCCTTGCAAAGTGTGTGCGTATTTATAACAAGATACCCAGGCATTTCAAAACTTTGAATTTGAGATTGTTTAAAATTAAGTTTTATGAATGGTTACTTTAAGCTAGTTTTTATAGTTTAAAGGAATTTTTTGGAAAAAAAAATGTTGATGCTTTTAAAATGTGAATGGTTGCTGTCCTCTTCACAAAACTTTATAATTTTGCATGCTATGTTTTTATCCTAGCTAAACATGTTTGTGCCATACTTTGTATTTAACTCCTTGTATACCATGTTCTACGCAAACAAATATTTTTTATCTTTATCTTTATCTCAAAACCCGGGGAAACCGGCAAGTCGTAGAATTAAAACTATGAAGACATGTGACAATAAGGAAGTGGGTCTGCGTGGTGGATTACAGCGTCTCGCAGAGAAGAGGCCTGTATCCCAGCTGTGGGAACTTTATAGGCTTACTAGCACTTTGCCCGCGACTTCGTCCGCGTGGGTAACGTACTTTCCTAATTCCCCCTTTTCACCCCCTTAAAGGTTAAATTTCCAAAAACCCCTTCTTAGTGCTCCCCTACATTATAATAGGAAGCCGTGTGCAAAATTTCACATTCTTAGCCCCAGTAGTTTCGGCTGTACGTTGATATGTCAGTCAGTCAGTTCTCCTTTTATATATATAGATTATGACGAGTGAACGTAGAGAAAGTAACAGGAATGTGTAATTGGAAGCCTAGTACTTAGTTTACCTACGTTTTGTAGTTTATCAGGGGATCTAAAATACGATTTGATAAAGTTCGCAAATTAGTGTATTCTATTCTATTACTCTCCATAGTAAGAACAGAATAGACCGTTTTAGGAATTGGTGGAACCTTTTAATTAATATTTGGAAATGATTGCAGGTTCTGGACTAGAATTTACTACATACACTACAACTCAATGACAAGAAGAGTAGAAAGATTTGAAGAAGACTTACATCATGATGATTTAAAGAGGCAGAATCAGAAAGAGAATGAGTTTCTGTCTATAGAATGCCACGTTCACGACCTTAGGCGATAAGACAGCAACTTTCGAGTATGCGCTTGTTTTCTTCGCGTCAACAAGCTTTCGTTATCGCACGCGTGTTCTTTGAGCGAGGAGTTCGTGGCCAAGAGTTATAATTACAACTTGACATATTTTGCAAGACAATAATACACTATTTGTATACTTTAAATTAAGGTGAGTTGTATGTTGTTTGTTGTGGTTGTTTTTGTTGCGGTTGTTTTAGTTGTGGTTGAGATTTTAAGATGTTTGTGTTTAAATCAGTTTGTAATGCAATCTGTTTTTTTTTTCGTTGTAATCTGTAATATCGTGATAATCTGTAGTATCATGATCGGTATTGATAACATATTTATTCAGTATCAGTTTTCTATCTTTGTCTCCATATTAGCTCCAATAACTTCGTGCTTTACATAGCAAAATAACCGAAAATACTATTTTTACGAACTTTTATGTGATTCATTAAATAACAAGGTACAATTAATTTTGTGCTGTGAAACTTAGATAATATTTTTAATTTTGTTCGAATGCACAATTTTACAATATAATTAATGCAACTTGTAACTTATTCTATGTATTTATTTGGAATGAGTGTAACTTACGAGTACATGCATATTTTAAGTTATGTGAAAAAATTATACGCAATATATCGATTTTCCTTTTGTTGAATTCAATTTACCGAAATCTCTTTTCACAATATTGGACAAAAAAAAGAAGAAATACAAAAAACCGCCAACAATTCAATCAGTGCACAAAATAATTCCAAATACAAAATACGAAAATAAAAAACAACTCACCGTTTAATTACAGGTGGCCAATCAAAACCGTCGACGTCACACAACTCCACAGAATGGAATGTAATTTAAAAAAAACAAACGACGTTCCAAAATCAAAATGAGTTTGGTGAGATTCCTTGTGGACCGTTCGATTCCTTGGAAGGTATGGCTTGACTGTGATCCTCAGTATTCCGTCGCCCCCTTTTATATGAACGGGGCTGTTATACATTGAACGTAGGTTGGTATCAAATGTATTACTCTCATGTATGTGTGTTTATGGCTTTAGTTTGTTGGCTATGATTTATTGAAACTTTGAAAAGGATTTTAAAGCATAGGCCTGAATATTCTTTTGGATGAATGCTACTTACAATTATATTTGTTAAATTAATCTATTCCAATATATCTGTCATCTCTACCTTTTTTCGTGGAATTAAAGTAGAAAACAGTGAAACTGTAACGAATTTTAAGTGATATAATGAAGACTAATCATAATATAAAATTATTTGAACATGTTCTTATCAAAATAATATCCAAGCCCTTGCGCAATTGCTCGGGTGATTTTTTGGATTTCCTAACACATAACCTTAATGGGTGATTCCGTCGTTTCGTACAAATTGCGACGATCCGCGGAATCAAAAAAAAAAATTAAATTTGACATATTTTTTTTTTCTATTCGAGTTAAAATCGTCGTCACATTCATAAAAAGTGGAAGGCACTTTTTTATATTGTTTAGTCACTGAAATATGGCTAGCTGAAAATCAACAACAGGATGGTGATGAAAACTGTATGGATTGTAATGAACTAGGGTGAGATGAAAACAAATTTACAACATTGACTTATCAATATTGAAAATAATTGTATTACCTATTAACTAATAGTAATAAGAAAAGCTAGAATCTTTGGTCTCAATCACAAAATCACAGAAATAACGTAAAAAATGAACTTCTAAAAGCTATCAAATAAACAGAATAACCTGCTCTACAATAGGCATTACAAAACTATAACAGGTAAGTAATCTTTTGGTTTTTGAGTCAAAGCTCCGCTCCTGGGCTCCCCCGTTGACGCAGTCTCCAGCCTCAGCTCGTGGAGGACGTGGTGAGCGCCCTGTTCCCATCGCGGGGAGAGCATACTCTCTTGCCCATGGCTCCGTCTCCGACGATGCCGTCGGAGGTAGAAGGTGACCGAGGTAGACCTCAGAGTGGCGGTACAACGGCCAAAAATACCGCCCCAGGACCCAACGGCCTGCCAGGAAAAGCCTGGGTCCTGGCCTCGGGGACTCTCGGGCCTCGACTCTTTAGCGCATGCCTGAAGAGGGGTCAGTTCCCGCTTCGTTGGAAGACGGGGAAACTGGTCCTGATCCAGAAGCCCGGGCGCCCTGCGGACTCTCCGTCCGCATTCCTGCCCATCGTGCTGCTCGACGAGGTGGGCAAGCTCTTTAAAAGAGTAATTGCAAACCGCCTCGTCGGGCACCTGAATCGGGTGGGCCCGGACCTTGCGGTGAGCCAGTTTGGCTTCCGCAGGGGGCGTTCGACAGTGGACGCCATCATGGGCGTGAGAGCCCTCACGTCGGGGGATGCGGTATCCCGGGGCAGGGTCGTCTTGGCGGTGTCTTTGCACATCACCAATGCCTTTAACACCCTGCCCTGGAGTTGCATCAGGAAGGCACTCCGGTATCACTGGGTGCCGACCTACCTCCGTCGCATAGTCGAGGACTAGCTGACGGACAGGGCCGTCATCTACCCCGGTCGCCGGGGAGAATGGAACCGGGGGAGATGTCGTGCGGTGTTTCGCAGGGATCGGTCTTGGAACATCGGTCTCCTGTGGAACATCGGCTACGACTGGGTGCTGCGCGGTGACCTCCCTGACGGCGTCGGTGTAATATGTTATGCCGACGACACGCTCGTCCTGGCGGAAGGAGAGTCGCACCAGGCGGCGGCCGACTTGGCGACGCAAGCGGTAGCGATAGTCGCTTATAAGATCCGGCAGTTGGGACTCAACGTGGCACTGCACAAAACGGAGGCCATGTGCTTTCATGGCCGTCTGAAAGCGCCACCGTCAGAGTCCCACATAAAAGTAGAGGGGGTTTGCATCGGCGTTGGGAGGACGATGAAGTACCTGGGACTCGTCCTCGACAGCCGGTGGAACTTTAGGGAGCACTTCCTACGTTTGGCCCCAAAGCTGAACCGGGCAGCAGCCGCGTGTGTGGGCCCTAAGCTTTCGGACGCGACCACTAAAGCTGGTCGCATGCCAGAGGGTCATGGCTATCCGAATGGTCCGAGGATACCGCACGATCGCCGGCGAATCGGCTAACCTCCTTGCCGGATTGCTGCCCTGGGATCTGGAGGCGATCGCCCTCCGGCACGTCTATGAGTGGCGCGTGGAGGCGCAGCGCCGGGGCGAATGATGATTTTACTACGATAAAAAAAAACCTGTTTCTTTCTGTAAGGAATACAATTCAGGATTGTTTTTTATTTGAGCATATTTTTCTCGTTTATGTAGCCGATCCTTAGCTAATTTTTCTTCTCTTGACAAGAGACTTTTTACGAGTTTTACCCATATTTATGCTGAAATTAAAAAAAGAAATAGTAAATTATACGAAAAAACATGTATTATGTAGATAATACTCTATACATACTGGAACACAATTATTTTTAAATAAAAATAAAAATTCTTCATTTCCTTCCAAAATTGTTCATTACTTTCCCGCAAAAAAATGGATGGAACGGATGGTAATGCAGAGGAGATGAATGAAAAAATTCACAATTTATATAGATAACTTCGTTGTAGAATACATTTAAAATTTGATTTTAAAATAGCACCAATATGGCTTTAAGAGATATCCATATTACATATTTATAATAATTTACTTATAACGGTACCTTGAGAAATCGAAGGAAGGTGATGAGTTGATTTATGGACGAAACGCTGGTTACAATTCGAAGATCGTTAATAATTTTATCTACAATACGCGCACGTCCACTTGTCGCTGTTACCAGGGACGATAGACGAGAATAAACCCGTTTTGACAGGAATCGTATCGAAGATCGTCTCGTACTCTCTTAAATTAAGAAGTTTCTGTGTACGGATAGTAATGAAGTTTTTTTTTGTGACAATTCAAAAAAGGAGCATTTTACATATAAATATTGTAATAAATTTAAAATTAGAATACATAAATTGTAGTTCAGGCATTTAGGTTTAATATTGCTTATTAGTTATAGTCATAATTACGAATGTAGAAAAATAAACATCGAAAGATCTACCGAAGTCCCAAGTTGGAAACGGAGAGGAATGATTTTACAGACAGTTTTACATTTTTTTTTAAATATTTAATTAAAAAATATGAAATATTAGTGATACTACTTTTAAAGTTATTATATCTTTATCCTCTAAGCAAAAATCTGTTCACTTTTTCTAATAAATTCATGGGTAAATTCGTGTGGAATTGGTTTTTGCACGAAACCACGGAATGACCCTAATAGTCATGGTGTCCTTATCATTTAAAATCTACAGGCTGATTTCCTAGTGTTGTTCAATGACTTAAAATTTAAAAGTATTCCTCAGCTTTTAAACTTAAATTGTAACAGAACAATGAAAAATTGTATTTTAGGTTTGTGTGTAAACGTCCATCAGAAATGCACCTATTTGACTACCAAAAAATCTAAATACCAACCAGACACTATAGACTTCATCTTCATCTTTATACCCAAACGCATAACGTTCCGGTCTTTAACACTTTGATGAGACAGCCACTTTGAACATCGTGTTGACCCAAGTTCCCAAGTAGACCTCGCTACGCTCGCTCTTAGGCTTAAGTCTAAAAAGTATTTGGTTATTTTATTAGGTGTGAGCATTAAAATTTTACCCTTTATTCTATAAATAGTAGCGACATA
This sequence comes from Agrotis puta, assembly GCA_943136025.2. NCBI lineage: Eukaryota > Metazoa > Arthropoda > Insecta > Lepidoptera > Noctuidae > Agrotis > Agrotis puta. Next base: position 7,214,142 of record OW964190.2, on the reverse strand, counting down.
CTAAAATCGCTTTTAAATAAAGGCTAAATGTATATTAATAAAATGCCTTGTCATGATACACGAACCAAAGCTTTTTAATTTAATTATCATAAAATGATGCAGCAGTAATTACCCATAGCCTCATTTTTGAGCGAGCTCATAACTTCATTACATTCATTACTCAATTTATTACGGACAAGTGCTTTTGAAGTTCCCAACCTACATAGAAACTACTTTGTATTTATTTACGTGTGTAATTATTGTTTGTCTGTGGTTAAACTATTACCGCCTTATCGCAAAAAGATAAATATCTATTGAACGGTAATAATTTTACCATCACATACCTTTTTTACCCATCTATGTATTTACACATGATTTGTAAATTTGATGTTAATTCACTTTATATTTTAAAGCACATATTCTTTTTCTAAAAATACAGTAAACTAATTCTCAACCGACGACGTGTAATATAAAACGGGATTCATTTTGAATGAATATTCTCTCATTTTATGGCACCACTGTGGAACGTGTCTCGAGTACGCGGTTAGTTTAGCACCGCGGGCCCAAACGTGAAATAATAACGCGTATTATAGACCAAGACACGCACGATCATTGTAATCGTAAAGTAAAGTAAGAATACTTTGATATTAAAATTGAAAAAACTCGTTTCTCATAAAATATTTAGTTTTTTCATTTTTTTAGATTTATGTCTTAAAAAAATATACTTAGGTACATTTTCGATTCCAAATACGAAGTACAGCACATTTACACATCACAGCCATGCCAGAACATTAATTGAACCCTTTCCACACTTAATTAGGTAAACTTTTTTTTTATTTTGTTTCCGTAAACTTTCCGTTGTAGGTCTTGAATCGCGAAGAGCACGATGCAGGTTTATATTAATTTATTCATTAATATCTAGGGTTGTCAAAATATCCCCTGCAAAAATTTTTCATCACAATGGTGTCTTTAAATTATACGAAGGTTGAAGAGAAATTAATACTCCGCATTAAAATGCTTTTGTTTTCCTTAATGCATTTTTTAAGGTGCTTCCTCATCGGGAGCTTTCGCCTGTAATGTAACGTTACAGATGCAAGCATTACATCAATAAGGGGGGAACATTGAGTACGTACCATGTTACAACTTGTAACATCAATGCACTTGTTACTCGTATTAAATGAATCCGGCGACGGGCCGCATACGTTACATTACACGCGAATGCTCGTCAGTCAGAGAATTTTATTTATAATGTATTAGCTCAAACTCGATTCTGTAATGTTACATTACACGTGAACGCTTCTGGTGAAGGAGCACCTTTAGAAATGAAATAAGCAAGGAAACAAAATAAGTACCGAGAAACGTCTCGAACCTTCTGGGACTGAACATGAAGCCTTTAATTTGAAGCCTTTAGACTGACAGTTGAATGAACGGAATGATTAACACACGTTGAACGAATGATATAAATACGAATAAACCAAAATATTTGGCTTTACGGTTTATAAATACCTAAGTTAATTTTCCGCGAATTATCACGGTTTTGGTTATGATATTTACCTCTAGGTAAACGGCATAAAAAGGATGTATTTTAATCCACGTTCGTCATAAAGCTATATCTCATCAGATCTTCACTCACCAAAGTTTTAATTTTGTGTAAGATAACTTATTTGCAGCACATCACTGACTACCTCTTTTTTTTTCTTTCGTTGTCAGATTTGTACTGACTAAAATCAATAGCCCTTTACGTTCAGGGGCCACGTTTGCCTGAAAAGACAGGCAGGCTTTGGTCCTCTAAGGGGGCCCCGTCAGATTGTTGACAACTCTTTGAGGCGTGTGTGGAACACGACGCGCCGTCCATTCAGGCAGAGTCCATGATCTGACGGCGAGTCGCCCGTTACTCGTCGTCCGCATGCCCGCACCTACGGTAGCCGGAAGCCGCCTCGCGACTGACTACCTCTGCCATTGACATTTTAATATCGTACAGTATCCAAAGTTTTTTGTTTTTTTTTCACTATCAGCGATAACGCCGTCTTTATAACCATATCGTTAGAAATATTGTAAAACAGTAATGTAATATTTTTAGTGTACAATTAAATATTACAATATATGTAACAAAGGTAATTTTTCCACTGCTAGTAATTCAAGACTGTCCAAGATTCAACGAGTAAGTCTGAACAAACGTAGATAAGTTTCCAAAGTTTTAAAAGCCACGTTTCTTAGCTTTTAACTCACACACAAATGAGTGCCTAAGAAGCTGGTCATTAAACCTTCTTACCTCATTGACAATTAACTTTTGCCTGTGATTCTACCCATAATATTTAACTAATAATTTCGTTCAGCCATGCATATCAGTTCAGCTGTTGAAACAATAAAGCCTTTGTCAAACAGACTGGCGTGGCGAATGCGAAGCGTGACGTTTTTATTTGTAATGTATGGAATTGTTTGAATCCAGTCACATAGAGAAGCGAAAGCGATCCGATAGCAAGACAGAACTATCGGACTGACGTCTCGTTTCGGCACGGTATGGCTTCGGAAAACGAATCGGAACGCTTCGCTTTCGCCTGTCTGTTTGACAAAGGCATAAACGTAGGAGACAGACGGACAAACAAAGTTTCAATTTTATAATGTTACACGGATAGAAAGTGATAATGCAATTTATTTATGAAAACTCTAGACGCTAAAACATGCAGTTGTTTACCCCATTTGTCCTGTTTTAGTAAGTACTTAGTAGGTAGCCAACTATGAATAATAATAGCCAATCATATTAAATATTCGTAGTTACAAAAACAAATGACTTTCATATACATAAAATCATTACGTCCGTCTGTATCTTCGATGTAGGTGTACTTCTGGATAAGCATCATAGCATAACTAAGCATATAATGGTCCCACTGTTGGGACACAGTCAGACACTTCCATTCTATGTGGGGGTATGCTATAATGCACAACGCGGGCCCAGTCCAGGTTAAATATTACATGTCTTCGTGACAAGTGTTTCCTCACAATGTTTTACTACACCGTTTTGAGAGCAGTGGTCATGAAATACAGTCAGGAGGGTTCGAACCCACAACTTACAACTCGTAAGACCTGCTATGCTGTTCCCAGTAAGTTGATACTGCTTCTATGTAGTTGTATACTCACTTTCTTGACAGGCCTGTTGGTCTAGTGGTTAGTGACCCTGACTTCTATGCCGGAGGTCGTGGGTTCGATTCCCACCCAGGACAAATGTTTGTGTGATGAGCACGATCATTTGTTCTGTGTCTGGGTGTAATTTATCTATAATATGTACGTATTTAGAATTATATAAGTATGTTTATCAGTTGTCTAGTACCCATAACACAAGCTCTGCTTAGCTTGAGACTAGATGGCGTTGTGTGATAGTTGTGGAATATTTATTTATTTATTATTTATTTATTTTTCATCTTATAATATTGTCCCATTCTCGGACAAAGGCCTCACCACATTCCTTCTACTTTTTTATAAGGTGTGCTTCGTCTAGCCAATAAGAGGGACTGCGCTCGATGTTCGGATACATTTAGCCCAAGTGTTAGAAGAAACGGCAAATTACCATCCTTACCTTATTGCTATTCCACCAATTAGCACTAAGCGTTTCCAAATGTCTTTTATACGAGTAATGTGGACAGCGAAGGAGTGGAACTCTCTGCCTGCGACTGTGTTTCCGAACGCATACAACCCCGCCTCTTCAAAGCTAGAGTGAACAGGCTTCTTCTGGGTAAGCTCGCTCCATCGTCAACCTTGTCTTAGTCACTCCTGAGCTAGACTAAGGTCAAGAGCAAACCCATTGAACATAAAAAAGACAGCTAAGACCATCCACTAGTCACAAGTGCAAACTCTGGACTTTTACTGAGAATTTTTTATGAAAATACATTTTACAGTTCCCTAAAGTATTTTTCCATTAAAATCCTGCACTAATGAGATGCCCTTTCTGCCTTCAAAGACATAAACATTTGCATAATCACGGGAAATTGGTCCCTGTTAGAAATTAGGGTTGCGACAATGTTCGTGACAACTTCTGAAATGATCTACCAGATTTTGTTTTTCAAGTTCCTTTGCGGACATATATTTCCGCAGTCTTCATTTGGTTCCGTAAGTATTTTATTTTTATTTATGGATAATGTCTCTATTTTTACTGATTATCGTTTTGCGTAGCTAGTAGTCTTACCCGTTTCACGAAAGTACTTTTTTTTTCAGCGTGGTAAAATCATAAAATGAGTCGTCCAACCCAGGGCAGAGCGGGAGGGACCTTCAATAGCCGTTACATTCCGGGATCACGGTAATTCGTAAGTACCGCGACCCCAGCAGGCTTTGGCCCTCTATACGGGGCCCCGTCATTATGCTGATAGTCTTTGAGGCGCGCGTGGAACAAACGCTTCTTAACTTTAACGTAAACATAAAATAAACTTTTAAAAGATTATCATTCCCCAACTTTTATAAAGAAAAAAATAATTCAAACAACCACTTCTTGGGTCGTGTCCAATAGGTATTTATTGAGTATTATGCGGAATCGACGCTTCATAATATTCAAATTCATTCATCAATTCTAAAGGTAAAACAAAGATGCTTTAAATTCTCTCTTGTATCTGTACTGAACTAATTTAATGTTTTGTTTTTGAACAACTGTTTCTTCTTCTAATGTTCAATTTCAGAAACTATGGAGACGCCTAAATAAATGCGTAAATAATCATACTTATTTTTACAGCAAGGCTTAGCCCCGTCCTGCCGGGGTCGCGGGACTTACGAATTACTGTGACCCCGGTACGTAAAGGGCTAGTGAAGGACACCGTGGATTTTAGTCAGTACAAGTCTGACAGTCCCTCCCGCCCTGCCCTGGGAGGATTCATTTGATGATTTTACCGCGAGAAAAAAAAAAGGCTTTGCCCCGTTAGTTCAAATCATGTGCATTAAAGGCATTTTACTCACCAGGTTTTTTACCGTTATATTTTTAATTTTATGAGTAGAAGAGTAATATCTGAGGTTAAGAGGCGGTTTACCGTATTTTTACTTTTTTTTAATAATAAGGAACAATTTTCATTTGACACAAGAAAGCACAGAGACACACGGTCATTCCCTCTAAGATATTTAATTATAAAGCGCAGGTCACACCGAGAGCGATCAAACGTAATTTAAAACCAGTATAGATAAAATTAACTGGGTATACTGCACACTGCTTCTTTTGCCGACCAAGCCTTGATTTGTCTTGATAAGTGTAACTGGATGCAAGCGAATGTAGTAGTATTTTTATAACTGTATTATAAAATAATTTTAAAATATAACAAAATTCGTTAGTAATTGATAAAGAACAATTTTATCGCAATTATATCAGCAAGATTGCTAAAGTGGCGTTTTTAGATCCTGTGCAATCTTTCTCCATAAAAACTTTAAATGGACATTTTATATACAATCATCAAAGACATAAAAGGGGTTCAAAGTATTAATTTCACGTTTATTAATATAGCATAAATTAATATTAAGATAGATGTTTTTAAACTTTTATTTAAACATTGAAACTAAACTAAGTTAGCTTAGCTCGTCGTGAGGCCCGCACCTTAGATATTTGGAATAACAATCACGTACATTCATTGTTTTTGTTTCATTTTAAGGGGACATCGGATTTATTTCTTTCTCAGTTTTGGTCTTTAGTGTTGATAGAATAAAGTAAATTATTCATAGATATTATAAAGTAAAAGATGTTAAGAGGTCTGAAGTAGTTACCTTTTAATTGTATATACTAGATATCCGCCCTAGTCGCGGGACTCACAAATTACCGTGACACCGGAACGTAAAGGGCTATTGAAGGACACCATGGATTTCAGTCAGTACGAGTCTGACAGTTCCTCCTGCTCTGTCATGGGTGGGAGGACTCATTTGATGATTTTACCACGACAAAAAAAAATGATATCCGCCCTGGCTTTCCACGATTGCTAATTTAGATTAACTTAACTTAGATTTTAACCTTCCTCTAGAATCACTCAATATACTGATTAAAAATGACAGTGGGAAATGATTTTCAGACAGGACCGATGATCAAATAAACATTAATATATGAATATCATCTCCTGCCAATAAATTGTTCAGATGGACGTTTCTGAAGATATGAAACTTGTGCTCGACTCAATTTAAATTGCCCATTCTGAAACCGTAATACAACTACACTTGCGTGCAAAATAAACGGGCAATTCATACCACATTACACTACATGCAAGCTAAAACTTTATCCACAACACAGTGTAAGATGGAACCACAATTTTAAAGTAACTCACACCCACTTTCTTACGTACCCTCTATAGGGATATCAACGTAGCCACAGTTATTAATTAATATAACGCGATACAATGTCACAAATTATACTCCACGGAATGATTAGAAGATTAGAAGCTATCCCTTTAGATCATTAACAATCTCTTCATTTTGTTATAGAAGTACTAGAAGGGGTAAAAGCAGACTCGAATTATCTTTTTGAAGATCTGTTAAAAATCTTTGTAACTAAAAGCTTTTTGCTTCTAAACCTACTAAAATACCTACTTTAAAAAAAATGAATGAGTTCATTCAATATCTCATTTCGCTACTTTGACCTTAATGTTGAAAGAAATTGTAAATAAATAGATTTTTTTCATGCTAAAATTCGTGAGTAGGTAGATTACGTAGGCGCATCGTAGCAGCGTAGGCTTTTCGTAGCAGCGAGAGCGTAGACGCTACGGCGTAGTAACTGCGTAGCAAATAAACAGTAAGATATTAAAAAACATCCCTTTGTTGCCTGCCACGTTGGTTTTATCAAGCGCTGCTACTAAGCTTTCGGTACGGGGTATGATTCCTAGCTTCAGCAAACAGTTGTAGGATCTGAAGACTGGATCCGTCGTTGTTGATCGCAATAGAGTCAGCTAAATGTGGATGTATTACAGGTACACTTCTGCCTAATTGCTGCTGTTGCTCATCACGTAAAGTGGACGGAAGAGTATGGAATTTGGCAAATAAAAGTAAATGGAGCAGTAGTGAAGAAACCATATTTTTTCACAAATAAAATGAAAATCTGATTAGTCCGTCAGTTAGAATATTGAAAAATAAAGGACACGTATTTTTTTTATCAATGATTTTGACACAGGTATAGGTCTTCCAAGTTCGGGAGTGGGGGCTTGTGACGTCATAACGTTTGTAAAATTGTACCGACCGAGTGACGTTTTGTGATTTTTAGAAGCGTTGTATATTCGTCAATTTTGGTTTACGTAACAAAAGAAAAAATACGAGTCAATTGTTTTTTTTTTAAATCTGTATTTGGGACTTATATATTTTAAAAATAAAATAGCCTATTCCCACACATCTAAATAGATTTATAAATTCATGCCTGATTTAGTATTACATAATATCCGTGTCACCCCTATACATATCCAAGAAATACTCATAATTATAACATCTATGTAATTATCAATTCCATGAGAATAAATAATTATAAGGCAGAGTAGTTCGCTATGGGTGTATTAATTTGGATCGCTTTGATGACGTTAACTAATTATATGTGTGTGTGTGTGGTTTTACGTCAGATTATGTGTCAACTAATTAATAATTTTGTGCTTGAAGGAAATGCTTACCAACCTATTACTTTTCAATTTGACCTTTTGAATGATTGTCCTTTAGAAAACCACAACCTTTGCGGAGGGCATGCGGGCAGCGAGTAATGGGCAACTCGCTGTCTGACCATGGACCATGACCGGGTCGACGGCGCGTTATGTTCCACGTGCGCCTCAGAGTGTCACTGCCTCTAGAGGGCCAAAGCCTACCGGGGTCGTGGGACTTACGAATTACTGTGATTTCAGAATGTAACGGGCTATTGAAGGACACCGGGGATTTTAGACAGTAAGAGTCTCACAGTCCCTCCCGCTCTACCCAGGTTGGGAGGACTCATGTCATGATTTTACCACGATAAAAAAAAACATTTGCGAAGTGAATTGACTCTTATAAACGAGAAATAAAGTAGTGAAATTATGATCAGGATTATTGTAAGAAAATGAAGGTAATACAAAAAACAAACGATTAGTGATACAAAGAAGTGGATGGACGACGTCCTCGCGGCCGATCACCGACGAGAACGACCTCATTTTTAATAACCTTTTCTTCAATAGGAATTTCGAATATCGTAGGTGCCTTTACAAACAAAGAAACTCACATACACAAACATCCAGACCCAGAACAACTATTGGGACAACTACTGGAAGAACCACGAGTATTTATTCCGTGCGGGGATTGAACCCGTCACAGTCTGCACAGCAGTCGATCACTCAGCCACTGCGCTAACCATGCCATCAAGACACGTCTGGACACCACGTAGCCCCTTAAAGCAAAAGAGCAACCGAAATAACACAGCAGCAACAGCAGACTTTTAGTTAATAAGAGTATAACAGTCACTTCAGTTCCACCCAGGGCGGAAGGATTTATTTGATGATTTTACAACCCCAGAAAAAGAGGGTATATATGGAAAGGATATTTGAGTAGAGCCCCCAGGAGGGGACTCCACTAACTTTCAGAAAGGGAAAGGGCGAGTCTCACATCTAACATGAGTGGCCAGATTCAAGACCAAAAGGTATTATGAAGAGGTGACTGTATTTTCTGCATTCTGCCTGTATTCCACCTGTTTGGTGCAGCATGTCTTCTTCTTCCACATACTTTATATGTCTCGCTATCTCAGCAGTTTCCTTCACACCTATAGAAAAAAAGCATACAATTAAACATGTTTGTATAAGTCCAAAGTCTGTCGGTAAACAGCAAAGTAATTTATGATTGCTCACACGATAATTGGTGCACGGCAATGCGGGGCTTCTTCTGGTGCTTCAACAGGTGATATAATTAACTCAACACACATTTTGTGAGAAGTCACGTTCGATGTTTACTGCAATATTTAATTAATTAGTCAAACTATAGTTACTTTATTTAGTTTACAACTTGTGTTTTGATTTGTTTACAATTTTTGTAACATGTTTGACGATTTTTGTTTCTTGTTTAGGTGCTCAATCGTTTCTGAAGTTGTCGTAATGTCCCAAGGTTTAGCACTTCGCTTCTCATTCATGGGGTTGCCAGTTCAAACCCATGCAAGTATAAATGTGTTTTTTTTTTTCAATTTATATTTGTGTATTATCTAAGTTTATCTAGGACATTTAAAAAGAAACCTGGGTTACGGTTTTAAGAATGCTTGAATTATGCACCCAAGAGTATTTTTGCTATTTTTTTTAACTGGCCTTTTAAAACTCTTGACGCAGAGTAACAAGGGCTTTTAATGTTTCAAAACAAATATTTTATCGTATCCACCCACCAGAAAGATAAAAACTTTTGAAAGGAAATATTTTGGTCCACCGGAAAAGTATTTCGTAAAAGAGACGTTTTCTCAAAAGAATATTAGAGGCTTCAACGTTTAAGTAACCTATAATTTGCCCCAATTAGTTCTTTTATCTGAGAAATAATTGACAGATCTTTCCTTTCGAAATCTTTCATCCACAAATTGTTTTTGTAACCATGAATTAACTCTTTTATACTCGTAAATACTTTTTCGTAATGACTTGGAGTGGCTTTTTAGTATTGGGCGCGTTTAATTACCTGATATTTGAAGAGGAGACTTGTGAAGAAGATGATTGTGCATAAGAAACTAGCTTATGCCCACGGTGTTGCCTTCGTTTAACTCAAAAATTAAACACGAGTAAGTTAATACTGAGATAAAAGTAGGCCTAGTAAAACTATCCTATGTATCTACTATTCTACGCGGTCGAATTTTTCTTTACACAAAAAATCTTGGTAAAATGTAGTTCGCATTTGATGTAGGAACTTCAGTGAGTGTTTAGAATACAAAGAGGCACTTTTAAACGTCGAATATTAACATTAAAGGAAATGGGATGGGATTTTTTTTTTTTATCGTGGTAAAATCATCAAATGAGTCCTCCCACCCAGGGCAGGGCGGGAGGGACTGTCAGACTTGTACTGACTAAAATCCACGGTGTCCTTCAGTAGCCCTTTACGTACCGGGGTCACGGTAATCTGTGAGTCCCGCGACCCCGGCAGGCAAATGGGATGGGATGGGATTGATTCTACACCCATTCGCAAGGGTAGGTTTGTATGAAGAAGAATGGGCAAGAAACTCCATACTTACTCTTTTTAAAAATGTTTTACATTATTTTTATAACATAATTTGACATAAATCATGTGAAAGCAATGTACTTTAAATCTAGACTAAACATTATTTAAAAATAAAAAAATAAGAAATTAAAAAGCTAAAAGGTACATGGTGTTCACATTTTAACAAAATATTGCAATTACCTACAGCTATTTTACAAATAAAATATAAGAAGTGTGTGAGCATTCAAATTTCAACCAGCTTGATTCTGTTTAAACCCTAAATTGTACTATGGAGCAGGACCAGCATACCAATACCTATTATTTGTTTGTTTTTGGCGCTTGAGTGGCCAATGAAAAACGAAAATAATATACAATTATTTTTATTACTCCTAACTATACGTATTATACGTATTTGATACAACTATCAACTTTTCACATCTCAGTACCTGAGCCTTGTTTACTATCAAGACGTCTTCACCACCACATATTTGAACTACTGTTATACAGTTCAATGAGCCATAGTAACATCCCCAAGAGTGCATACAAAAAGTAGTTTCAACTTTCTAATAGGACCCTTAAACGCAAATTAACACCTTACTTAAAACTTCTCCATTTGAGAACCCAAGGGAAACAAAAGTTCTCATTTCGTAATCATGCCAGTAATTCAATTCCGTCTGAGGTGGGCGACGAACCATCTCACATTTAATTTTGACAAAAAAAAAACTTGAAAAAATAATCCTTGTTCTCTAGCGAATTACCCACTAATTCGTCGATCAATTTACATTGAAATTCGGCTCATTCCCTTAGATGTTATTGTTATTTTAATCCTTAGGGTCCGGTTCGTCACTTTGCGCCAAAGGCTTTTATTATTCATAATTATTCTTGGAGCTATTTACTTAACGTTTTTATCGATATCTCGTTGAAAAAAATGTTTGGTTTGGCGCGTTGCGACGCTCGCCAAACTCTCACTTTAACGTTTTCTGTAGCCCTTGACTCTCTTGCGCAACAATCGAAACTAACATTTATTTAGTTATCAATGGACATTGCTAGTTTCAAAAGAAAAATTAAAACAGAGAAGTTCTACATTGCCATATCATACTAAACGATGTTGTGTACCTACCTGTTTAATCACACGTCACGTCACGTGACGAAAAGTGATTGAAAACATAAGTTTGACGTGGAAAACCTTCCTTGTTCTTATATGATATGCATTTTTAAAATTTTTCATCAATAGAAGTACGCTGTAAATAAAAGATATAAGTCTTCAGTCACATTAGCTCATAATCTATTATTTTTTCTTAAGATGAAAAAGTTGAAATTCATTCGGAAAGGCATTTGCCCAGCAGTAGGATGGCACATGCTGACAGTAACTGTAATCCAAAAATTGATAAAATTCGAATACGTAGATGTTGATGCCACCTTGAAGTGACTTAGTAGAAAATGTTTATGTACCTAAGTAAAAGTATGGTTTGTTTGATACTCTACCAAAATAGCATCGTTCAGGTTACTCAAAGAAAAGAAACAATTCGGCAATAAAAGAGAAACATTGACGATGGCAAACGAGCGAAATAATCTTCTATTTGAAATAGATACAACTGTTACGTTCAAAGAGAGCATCGAATCTCTAGACTGCGCATTCGTTGAATTCTTTGTCATTATTTGGATGTTATACACCTACGGGCATATGATATTGTAAATATCCAGTTGCAAGCAACTAGTGTTGACATTGAGGCCGCAGAACGAACTGTAGTCTTTATGACTAACTACCTGTTTCCCGCGGTTTCATCCGCTAATCGGCTCGTATTAGTCATAGTGTGATGCTATGTAGCCTATAACCTTACTCGATAAATAGTCTATTCAACACAAAGAATTTTTCAATTTGAACCAGTTGTTCCTAACAAATTTTTCAGCTTTATAATATTAGTAAACATTTTACATCAACATACTTCGTATCTGACTTACAAAATCCAGATAAAAGGCACTGGTAATTACAATACCCCTTGATAAGACTGGATTTGGGACTGACTTTCAGGCTACTGGTTACATCGAACTATTTCCAAAGATGTACAAAAGTGCTTTTAGAGACACAGAGATAACTGGGTATGATATAGATCAGGGGTGGCCAACCGGTCGATCGCGATCGACCGGTCGATCGCGACTATTAGTCCAGTCGATCGTGGACCTATATTATGTTGATAAAACATCATCAACTCAGATTTCCATTCCAAAGTTTTAAGTAAAAAGGAAACAATCTCACATGTGATATGAAAAGGAACTCCTAAAACTGTTCTGTTAAACCATGCTGTTTCATTTAAGATTTCAAGAAGTATGTACCTAATTGGTAGATCGCACAGGGTTTCGTTAGTAAACAGTAGATCTTATGTCTAATCAAGTTGGCCACCCCTGATATAGATGGTTACCCATTCGGAGATCCACTTTGACAAGCATGGCTTTTGGCAACCCTGCAGTTGAACCCATGCTATTACTATTTAGCTAATACAGGAAAACAATGCAACAATAATTATTATAATCCATGTGCTTTTCACTTTGCAAAAATAACACCCACGTCGCCACCCGTGGGCGTGCCAGGTATATATACTTGTAAATATTCTTACACGGTAAGCATAAACATGTCCCCCATGTGTTTCTAAAAACAATCAATCGACATTCTGTTTGTACTCCCACGTGTCAATTTGACGTAGTGTGTAGTGTTTTGAATAGTGTGAGCGACATCAACGCACAAAATGGTCACCACAAAAAGAGGTTATTAAAAAAAAAAGTGCAGTTTTTTAGGCAGTAGCATTTTTTTTCATTACCTACGAAAATGTTGTGTTTTGAGTTGTTTTTTGTTTGCTAAGTTTGGAACACGGAGTAACCGGTTGTGTATTAAGACTTCAATCATATCGAACCAATTTAATTACTGAAATAATTAGGTAGGTACTATAAATATGTAACAACGCTATTAAAATGAAAATGCACAATAATTATAATCTGATGTCTAGTAATGATGTGGTAATAAAACGTTGCTACCTGAGAGACCGCCCCGCAAAATTCGAGACATAATAACTATGTATTGAAAAGGACATCTTTCTAGAATTTTTCGTACCCCTGATGGTATATTATGACGTCTTAAACCGAGAGTAATTCCAGTTTGGGAACGAGATGGCGCTAGACGACTTGTATAGCTTTGTCTACCTGGGCTTTGATTTTATCCGACTACCGAGGCCAATGTGTGTGATTCGATATGTGTTAAAGTGTTTTTCATCTCACTCAGTGTAATCCTTTTTAATCCATCTTTTTCACAACTCAACATCATTTAGATCCGTACAAAGGCAGGTCTTATAATGGACTTCTTATAGTGGTGCGTTTAAAAGTTAAAATAAAACTTCAACTCCATATTTTTAAGTCTATCACACATTTTTTTTTTGCATTATAAGTGTCTTTCCTTCGAGTTAGGTACGTTTTCATCTGATTGTTTTGGTAATATGTGTAATTAGTAGGTAATGGTCTACCCACGTGTTCTACCTACTTACTTATTAACCAATACGTACCTAATGCTTGATTTAGTGAGGGTATTTTTATTAACTAACTTACTGGATTGTAAGTAGGTGGATATTATCTGTGGACTAGGCTAGTATCAAATGATCGAAAAAGAAAAAACCTGCAAGACTTGGCCACTGGATTTTCTAATACATATTTTTTATGTAATGAAGTCTAGCTGTCGCCTTATGTGCAATAATTATGATGAACCCCACTAAGACCTGTTGAGGTCCTGATTCGGATTCAAAATTTCTCTACAGGTACTATTTTTATGCCCAATTGGTGGCAAATCGTCCCATAGTAGGAGCTGAAATGGGACTTAAAAAAAACCGGCCAAGTGCGAGTCGGACTCGCCCATAAAGGGTTCCGTAGCAGCAAGTAACATAATATAAAAGTTCTTATAGTTGGTTGTATCTTTGAAAGGTAAATTGCGGTTTACTATTTATGACGTATTAAAAAAAATATGTTCTCTCACACATTCCACCTGCAAATGTAAGTTGGTACGCACAATATTGAGTGATTTACCATGTTATTTTAATATCATGGACTTCTTATAGGTTTTCCTATAATCTATAAGGAGAAAACTAATTTCTGTATTTTTTTCAAAATTTTAGGTTCAGTAGTTTCGGAGATAAGGGGGGGGAATGGTCAATTTTCGTCTATTTTCTTGAATAACTTGGAAACTATTTATTTTAAAATTACAAAAAAATACATTTAAGATCTTCTCAACAAGACCTTTCATTTGATATGCCACACGATGCAGTTTTCAGATTTTTTTTTTTTTAATTTTCCCCTTCCCCCCAAAAATGACCCCCCATATACAGATTTCATCTGCTCACGTCACACCTCTGTGTTTGGGTCACAGGAATTGATATGTGTACCAAATTTCAACATAATCGGTCTAATAGATTCGGAGATAATTGACTGTAAGCGACGGACGGACAGACACACGAGTGATCCTATAAGGGTTCCGTTTTTGTATTCAGACGTACGGAACCCTAAAAAAGGGGGACTGAGTAAGCGTGGCCAATCCTTTGAGATTACATATCAGGTATAGGTACAAGTGGTGTAGGTAATGTTACTGTAATGCACTGAAGTCCGTTCAAAAATTACATTCACAACAAATTATATTGAAAATCGTGGCCATTTTGAGAACTAACAGACTATGGAGGAGATTAAAACATTCACATGATGTTTTACAACCTCCTCCTTTCAGTTCATTATTGCAGTCACAGATGGCGCTATAAGGTGACTTAACTAAATGGTTTATTTTTAGATACCGAATAAATCATATTTTTTTACATTGTTTCCTCTACTACGGACACTTTATTGATCAAATTTAATAATTATAGGCGTACTCCGCCATTCAAAACTTACGAATAACTCTTGAACTATCAGAACTACGAAAACCACGCTTTCCACTACGGAATAAATACGGTAGTGCTCGACCTGATGATTTAAGAACGATTCTGTCCGTGGAGTTGGAGGTGTGCTTGACTGCCCCGTGTCCGTGTACATCGAAGACCAAGACCTAGGCAGGACTCACTTTCATAATATCAAGTGGTTTTTTTTTACTTTACTGCTCTCTTGGAATTTCCTTCCTTTCCATTCCTTTAATAATTATTACTCCAAAATAAATTTCCCGCGTTTAAGGTCAATGTTTTTTTTTGTAATGTTTCTGGCATGGCTTCAAGGCCTTTGCGCATATCCACATGGTCAATCATTCAGTCATTCATTACCACAGTTTATATTTCTTATAACACTTGTGATAAAACTACATTAATCGACTAAGTCATCATCATGAGCATGACTGTATTTTATCCAAGTTAAAATACTTGTAAATTGATAATGATTATAGTCATATTATCTTAGGTTGTTTTTATTTAAAGTTACGTTGTTAATTTTCCTAGTTTTATATACAGAAAACGAACCAATTGCCTTAGTACTGAACCTCCTTGATTATTACTATTTGTGACGCGCAGCACTATTATTTTATTCATTCACTTCACTCTGCTAGAGAGTTTCGTCATGTCATTCACTCCGTAACGTGAACGGAACGCGGCCAGTGGCAACATGTCTGCCGTTTGTGTTATTTGACGTAAATATTGACGAAAATCTAGTTTCTGTTTTCATTTGCGTAGTGATTACTGGTGCTATTTCATTTCTATAATGTGTGTGGATGTGCAGTGATCCGTTCATATGAGGCTGCTATACAAGACAGGTCCAATGGAGTCACTAAGAAAGTGGTTCTATAAACCGAAGGTACGTCAACAACATATTTCGTTATTATTCGTTATAGCTGTGCTAATTTACTTGGTAATTTTAACTTTGACCTACTATTGTGTATGTTTAGTGCGAAACATATGATGAATATATATTTTGTAGGCGTGGTACAAAATAATCGCATTGTAGAAGTTGTCATTCTTTGTTGGCATGTATTGGGATGATTCAGTCGATGTTTCTGTTTGATTTTCCTACTACCTACCATTGTTCTGATTGTTCAAGCCTCCAGTACTATTTCCTATTACTCTAGTGTTTGTATTAAATCACTAGGGTACGATTGTGGGTCCTTACGTCATATTACTAGAAGTTTTGCATTGTCTGGTCACCGCGACATATGCAAATCAGTGTGCAATAGTAAATATGTTCGTGTGAAAATGTTATGTACTGAGCGCCTCAGTGGCCACGCATATTGTGATGCTGTAGTAGCAAACACAGAGTTTAGAACATCGTCATAAAATTAATTACGTACCTTTTTTGTGTTGTTTGCCATCTGTCAGGTTTAAGATTTGTTTGTCTGTCTTTTAGTTCCTAAAGCATAAAGTTTTGATGTTATTCTTTGCAATATCAGAATACAATATTTAATGAAGGTCGTGTAATGTATGATAAAGCGTTTAAAAGAGCAATTCATCGGTCAATAATTGATAATGCAAACATGTGTTGTAAAATGTGATTAAACTTATTATTCATTAGGTACTTGATATCGCTATCAATACATTGTGATAGTCAATTCTGAAATATTGAAAACTTATAGACTTGCTTGGTCATAGCTAAACTTACTCATAACATTTGTTTTGAAGCCTTTAATGCTATGCTATTGCTGTCCCACATTATATTAATAATGAAAGTCAGTGATAGCTGTTGTGCATTGTGAAATCAAGAATAGCAGAAAAACAGATGAACAAAATATTGAATATTTTAAAAACAATAAATCATTCCTACGGTTATTACATACCCACTGACCCATAATTGCTCATTTTAAGTATGTAGGGATTTCCAAATGACACCTTGATAAAATCATGTAGGTATAAAAGCTTAAATATGTTTATAATATCTTATATTATGCAAAAACTTTATGTAAGTATACTGGGAATTAAGGAATTAATTGGGAAACATAAGTTGGTAAAATTTCCTGGTTGAGTTACTGGTCCTATTGTATTGTATTGTATTGTATTGTTAAGGGCTCCCTTTTCCGCATTTGGACTCGTAGGTGGTCCGTTATGCGTGAGGTGGGACGGTTGGCTACTGGTCCTATTACTGAGCAAGAGGTGCTACCCTTGGTTTCCAGCTTGGACAGCGTCATTACAGCATGAGTCTCTATCATATGCAGGTCAGAGTCTAGTGCCTGATTGATGGCAATAGGCTTGCCACTTTGCCCACTGTTTATTTTATATACCTTTGCCCTAAGGAATATCTTAAGTTGTGAGGCCCAGATCAGGTACAACCAATGTAGGTCACATATAAACATTTGTTCCATTTTGGAATCAAATTCACCACATATAGAGCTGTCATTATAAAACGCCTTGAAAGTTTAATAAGAAAAAATATGGGTCTACTATTAGGTCACCTTTGCCTAAATCTTCAGTGCAAAACAGGTCTGACAATCACAACTGTTTCGCTCATATTCGTTAATTATTTTGTAAATGTGAATGCAGTTTTTATCATAGTTTATCACATTTATTCTGTAAAAAGATTAATTTTATAATATAATTATTATAAATAAATAAGGTAGGAAAGATAGGAAAATAACAAAAAAAATAACTAGGTGATAGAGCACGGAGTAACACATAATATAGGTATAAATTATTATTCATTACATCATAACTCATGTAAATTATGCTAGTGTTATACATGTATATTATGTATAGATCATGTGTTGTTATCATTCATTTTGAATGCAAAATTATGAAATGAGTAGCTGGTTTACCTTATAAGGATAATTTGAAAACATCAGTTTTGCATAACAATGGCCACTTATTGTACAGTTGTTACAAACTTATTTATTTCGGTGTAGTTATAGCAAAACTGTATTGTTTATTCTTCTTCTAAGCGTGTCAATGGCAAATTATTTTAGATATTCTGTTTGGCCCAAAATTAAGCTACGCAAACCCCGCTCACTGAAACAGTCATAAGGTCGTCAAGTGTATAGGTGACAGGACTTGCGGTGGAGAAGAGAAGGAGCCATTGTCTGTGGGGACACGTAGCATATACATTTGAAGATTGGAGGTTATCTTTGCTGCGGCCGACCTGCGTTTGCAGTCTATTAAGCGATTTCCAAGTCTGCCATGGCAACGCGTAACCAGGTAGAAGGCTCGATAAAGTCGTCAGGTGGTCTGAGCTGTTCCTGCCAAACCTCACACCTTGTCGTAGACGTGTTTCTACCGTCTGGACTAGTTGGTAGGACGCACCTAAAGAAGCGGTTACGGCTTTTTAGCCTTGGGGTCACAGAAATGTACCTGTACATTGTTTATTGTTTATTATGTTCTAGGTAAATGTATCTAAGAAAGAATGGTTGAATAAGTGTGAACTAGTTAGGTTGGAAGACCTTTGCCCAACTTTGGTCTTTACAATATTAGTATCACTTTCTATGGAAATTGATGGTGGTTGACGTTTTTTTTTTGAGGCCTTGGTAGCGTTTATCACGTTAAATAAAAAATAAAGTTGTACAGAAATAATGATCAGATGTTTTTTTTGTAAGCATAATGTGCTCTAATGATTGAATTGATTTCTAAATATAAAAAAGTCTTTTACAGACAGGATTTCTGTGTGAGAGAACATTAACCTCATACTATAACAAAAATGGAAGCATAAAAAGCAAGCAAAAATAAACCTTACAGTACTTACAAGAAAGGTGACTGTAGTAAGGGTCATTTTACTCATTCTTATACATTGGCAGTTCAGACCTTTTGCTACATCTTCGTAACAATTTAAGCCATGCAATTATGAACCAGAATAAATCTCTTTACAAATAGCATTGTTTAAGAAACCCCTTACCTGACTGTAAACATGTATCTGATACACGTTTTCATTAACGCTAGAGAACACCTAAATAGTCATGTCCTAATCTAACCTTCTGCGTCAAGCCGAATGTTTATAATTCAATAGCATATTTCTATGGAAAGTATTGTTAAAATGTATTGTTTTTATTTTTATTTCTGATAGGTTATCTATCTTTCAAATGATTCATAATGCTGTAGATAGTTAATTTCCATTCTATAGTGTACTTAGATGAAATTTTAGAATTTTATCTTTATCTGAAGTAATGGTGGCTGAGTGTCAAAAGCCGCGCCTTTACTGCCCATGTGTAGTTGTTTCGAACTACTGAATTTAGTGGTAAATTTGATGTGGGAAATTATTAATTGACTCATTATATTAATATCAATGGCTCTGAGTGGAGCAGAAAGGACTGTCAGATTTGAGTGACTAAAACCACACTGGTCCTACAATTGCTACTTGCGTTCCTGCCTTTTAAGACATTCCTGTGACCCCAGCAGTCATTTAGGCCGTTTCGGGCTCTATCAGTTTGCTGAGAGCTCCTTGAGACTTCGAAGAACTCTTGCTCTCAAAGGTAAAAGGAAATCGTGACATCCTAGAGCCAAAAATTCGAAGATAGGTGGTATCGGGCCCGCAAGACTATTTTTGTTTTGTAAGTTTTGAATTTGAATTGCGCAGGTTTATTGATCGTTAACTCATTCGGTATACAGCATACGGGGAGTCCTCGCATACGAGATAACAACCAATGAAAGTCACAAGTCGATACGTGTTCGTTACACCGTCTGCGGTGATTCCCCGCTTGCTTTATACCGATCGTGTTATCGACCAATGAAATTCATCGGTCGATACAGCATGCGAGTCTGCCACTCTTGTCAATAAATGGCGACAAACATGGAGGTTTTCCTACACCCCGCATGCGGGCTATCGACTAATGAAAATCATTCCCCGAATGCGGGCCCTGTGGCATGCGTTACAGAAATCTCTCGCATCCCGCATGCGGGCCCTAAAAAAGAATGAAAATGCGCCATAATGTCGATTGTCTATTTTTGGCGCGTATTGTTTTGACGCAAGCGTGTCATTCAGCCTGTCTAGACAATTTGACACTGAGGCTTAATTAGTGAAGCACCGGCTATTAGGATCGATACCGTGAAAATTCGTACGCTGTAATAAAAACATTACCATGCTTCTGGGTTACAAAAATGTAAAGAACCCAAAGTGATGGAGACTATCGTTGCCCCAAGCTACTCCTGTTAAACAGATGAAAATTTCATATATTTTTTTCTGCTTTGGCAATCGAGCCATGTTGGCTATTATGCTAGTATCTGCTGCTGCGTATAATATTTAAAGTATGAAATGTCGTTTACTCCCACTCACCTAAGTAAGTCTCTCCCGACACAAAAGTGACTCAATCAATGATTTGCAGTCTACTTTAAGATCGTAGGCTCCTCGCAAGTTGTTCCACAGGCCTACAACTCTCCGCCTTTTGTAGACCCGGGAGTGACTTGTTTGCTCCATTATACCTTTGGCACTTCTCAATATATGCTTGCCGATATGCGGTCTGCATTTTATTTGCTGTTTTGGCCACGGGTCCTTTGACAAAAATGACTGTATTAGCTTACCTTGCAAGCTCCCCCACGCGAGAAATACCTGTAACACCATTTGTAGAAAAGTTTGATATATCTGATAGATTAAAAAAATTATCTCTGCCTCTATCCGTTTTAGTGAAAACCGGATTTTAGACACCTACTTCAATTTGAAACCACAGTTCCGCCTCTTTCGGTATTGACGAATTGGTCTGTGCACAAAGGCTTTTGTTCCAGCGTGACACAAATTATGGCACAATTAGATGACGAATACGGATAAGTGGACCGATTCACACCGGTACCATTCAAGCCATTTGTAGTTTTTGGTTTTATAGAGTTGGATGACGTCACTTCGTAGGCAATTGAACAAACAACATGAATATTTCATACCCTTGTCGATTAAAATTGAATTATCATTATTTAAAGTTTTTTTGTCCCGTTGCTAGTCGTCAGCCACTTTTGTGATCGAATACATTATTTTTGCTTGCAAATTCAGCCAATAACATAAAACCGTCTTACAATATTTGAAACAGACTTATTCTATGGAAGGGATACTAAATTGCAGTATGACATTTAAACATACATCGCAATCTGACCTTAAAAGTTAGATTAGAATGCGACAAAAGGTAAATTGTGAAACCTAGTATTAAAAATAAACTATATACCTAAATGTTTTTTCAAAGAACAGGGAGTGGTGAAGATGAGTCTCCATCATTCAATTGAACAAATCATTTCATAACAGCTTATCTGAGACCCCAAGAACACTAGAGTTATCAATGACAACAAATTTTGCAGCCAGATACAATATTATTCACTATCGATTTATTATTATTGACATCCTTAATCCACGTTATCGAAATGTGACGCCACACCTTGCGTCTCGTTTTAACAAGGGCTATTTATTCGTTCGTTTCGCTTGCACACTTTCACTTTTTTTTCACTGCTTTCCCAGTGGCGAAACTCGGTCGTCTTTGCCAAATGTTCGCGAATGGATGCAGTCTGTTGGCCATTCAACGATTTAAGTTTGTGGGTGTCTAAATTTTATGAACGGATTTTTTGTGGCATTGTTTTTATTTTTTAGGTCCATTGTTATTGATCGTGGTAACCTTTAACTGTTTATTGTTGTTGGTGGATTTTTGGCACAAATCTTTTTACCGTAATCTTAGCTTTTTAACACTATCTTCAACTCGGACTGTGTATTTTGATCTATGTCCTAGATTTATCACAACTAACAAACGAAACTCACTGAACTCATATAATTTCAAGTCACGTTTCTTCGCTATCTTCAACCATGCTGCAACCAGTTCTATTATCAATCAAGTCCGTATAATTGGTAAAGTGAATCGTCATTACAATAAAATCTTTGTAAATGGCATGGCCTGTCCCTGCATGGACAAGGCGGTTATCAGTAGCACATATAATTGACGTATAAACCACGCACGTTGCCTGTGGGTCATCGCATTACATTCTAGTTACATTGCCTGTGCACTATTAGTAAACATTCCTAATACGATTGTACTATTAGGTACTAGTACATCATTATTTTTAGTGTTTTTGTCTGTCTGTCTCAAAGATGACAAGATTTCTAACTGTACTTCATCTCTATCGTCATCATTGCCAGAGACTTCATATGGACTTCCACAAGGGTCTATATTCGGGCCTGTTGAGTTGTGGTTTGACTCTTTTCTGAATCAAAAATATTTCAACATATTTTTTTTTTGTCAACACTAAACAATATTGTATCAATTAAGATACCACCTAGTTCTACATTATCCCACATTAGAACAAATGTGACATATATTACGACTAATTCATATAGATGGCCGGACACGCAATTTGATGGTTTACCATAAAAATAGTAAATGCCTCGAGAAATTGACATGATCTACTTACAAGGTCGTTATTCCAGCTACTGTACTTCCTAAAAGTTCACAAAACTATGGAAAGGTCATCGCGTCTTTTGTCTGGTAGAGAGGCAAGCAGGTGGCTTGTCAGTCTTGTCACGCATGAATTTCATCCCATCTTTTGTTACAAATACAAAAGGTTATAGTAGGTAGTTAGTTATTCTTAAATTACCTGCCATATTTTTGGAAAGCGAAGCTTACAAAAACTGGCATTTGCTGTGAAGGTGCAAAAACGTATTAGTTTTTGCCATCTATTAATGTACGTTTTTCACTCTCTCGAATCTAGGCGTTCTCCTGAATATTCATAGAAATCTAGATTTTAGTTTTATTAGCTTCCTGGTGCTACTACTGTTGTATGTTCTTAGAATTTAATGCTACTTTTAGTCAGCTAGGTGATTAATAACAAAAAGGACGCTGTTATTACCAACGCTGGGATCAGTGTTCGAAAATTGAATGATTTACCGCCATATTTCAAAAAGATTACAACTGTTGAACGCTTGTCTAAAAAATGTGTAACTACAAGTCGGTTACCGTCTTACACAAGAAAGATAGGTAAACATTTCTATTGAACACTTCTTTAAAAAAAAACGACGGGTTGCACTCTGGGAGTGCCGGCAGAAGTGAAAACTTGAATAGTAATAAACACACACGAACATTCGCGCAAGCGCCCTGCGCCGGTTTACGAATTTTCAATCAGGTCACGTGTCCTGACGCGAGTTTAACATTTTTTACCAATTCCAAAAAAATGCACAACGCCGCTAAAGAAGTTTTCACTTCAAAAACTGTCAACGTCAAAACGATATTTCACGTTGATATAAGGGTTGTTTTGTTGCAGTTATTTTTTTTTTATACAAGCGTTTAACAGATGTTTATCTCTTTGTGGTAAGGCGGTTAGTGTTTTAATTTAAGTTTTCTTTTAAGTGTCGTCTTGTGTAGTGTATTGAATTCTAATGCTAGCTACATTATAGTTCAGTTTTCAAAATATTCGGGGTAGGATCACAGCTTTTTTTTCAGATCGAAAGAGTGTTACAAGTAAATAAAACCAGCTTTTTTTTTTTTTTTTTTTTTATCGTGGTAAAATCATCAAATGAGTCCTCCCACCCAGGGCAGGGCGGCAGGGACTGTCAGACTTGTACTGACTAAAATCCACGGTGTCCTTCACGAGCCCTTTACGTACCGGGGTTACGGTGATGGGTAAGTCCCGCGACCCCGGCAGGCTCTGGCCCTCTACAGGCCCCGTCAATTTGCTGACACTCTTTGAGGCGCGCGTGGAACACAACGCGCCGTCGACCCGGGCATGGTCCATGGTCGGACAGCAAGTCGCCCATTACTCGCTGCCCGCATGCCCGCGCCTACGGTGGCCGGAGATCGTCCTGTGACGTCCGACGCCGTGGGCGTCTACCACTGCGGCTGGGATGGAGGGAGGACGCTGTCCTCTCCCTCAGGCGGCCCGCCTCCTCCTTTACGAGCATGACTGCTTCGCAGAAGGAGGCGACCGCTTCCCACTCCGTCTCGCCCCGCAGCATGGCCTCGACCAATGCCGGGCGCGAGAGGTCTCCGCCTATCGCCGTCGTGAGGACACGGCGGTGCTCTGCCCAAGCGGGGCAGTCCTGCACCGTATGCTCCACCGTGTCCTCCGGACGATCCTCGCAGTGGTGACACCCAGGCGTTTCTTCCCTCCCTATCAGACACAGGAACCTCCCGAAACTTCCGTGTCCGGTGAGGACCTGCGTCATGCGGAAGGTAAGGACGCCGTGACGCCTATCCAGCCACTCCTCAAAGAGGGGTCTTACCGCCGCGATTGCGGCGTGCCCGGACCTCGGTTGCGACAGTCGCTCCCTCCATACTGCCCTGAGATCGCGCCGGAGCTCTTCCCGCCGCGCCTCGACCTGTCGAGGCAGCGGGGATTCGCCCCGGCGCTGCGCCTCCACGCGCCATTCGTAGACGCGCTGGAGGGCAGTCGCCTCCAGATCCCAGGGCAGCAATCCCGCTAGGAGGTTGGCTGATTCGCCGGCGATCGTGCGGTATCCCCGGATCATCCGGATAGCCATGACCCTCTGGCATGCGACCAGCTTGAGTGGTCGCGTCCGGATGCTTAGGGCCCACACAGGGGCCCCGTAGAGGGCCATGGACCGCACGACACCGGCGTACAGCCTCCGGCAGGAGGCGTTTGGCCCGCCGAGATTGGGCAGGAGTCGCCTGAGGGCGCCTGCTGCCCGGTTCAGCTTTGGGGCCAAACGTAGGAAGTGCTCCCTAAAGTTCCACCGGCTGTCGAGGACGAGTCCCAGGTACTTCATCGTCCTCCCGAAGCCGATGCGAACCCCCTCCACCGTAATGTGGGACTCTGAACGTGGCGCGTTCAGACGGCCATGAAAGCACATGGCCTCTGTTTTATGCAGCGCCACGTCGAGTCCCAACTGCCGGATCCTCTGAGCGACTGTCGCCACCGCTTGCGTCGCCAGGTCGGCCGCCGCCTGGTGCGACTCTCCCTTCGCCAGGACGAGCGTGTCGTCGGCGTAACATATTACGCCGACGCCGTCAGGGAGGTCGCCGCGAAGCACCCAGTCGTAGCCGATGTTCCACAGGAGCGGCCCCAAGACCGATCCCTGTGGAACACCGCACGACATCTCTCGCCGGTTCCACTCTCCCCGGTGACCGGGGTAGATGACGGCCCTGTCCGTCAGGTGGTCCTCGACTGTGCGACGGAGGTAGGTCGGCACCCGGTGATACTGGAGTGCCTCCCTGATGCAACTCCAGGGCAGGGTGTTGAAGGCGTTGGTGATGTCCAAGGACACCGCCAAGACGACCCTGCCCCGGGATACCGCATCCCCCGTCGTGAGGGCTCTCACGCGCATGATGGCGTCCACCGTCGAGCGCCCCCTCCGGAAGCCAAACTGGCTCTCCGAGAGGTCCGGGCCCACCCGATTCAGGTGCCCGACGAGGCGGTCTGCAATTACTCTTTCAAAGAGCTTGCCCACCTCGTCGAGCAGCACGATGGGCCGGAATGCGGACGGAGAGTCCGCAGGGCGCCCGGGCTTTTGGATCAGGACCAGCTTCCCCGTCTTCCAACGAAGCGGGAACCGGCCCCTCTCCAGGCATGCGCTAAAGAGCCCCCCCAGTCGAGGCCCGAGAGTCCCCGAGGCCAGGACCCAGGCTTTTCCTGGCAGGCCGTCGGGTCCTGGGGCGGTATTTTTGGCCTTGAGCCGTTGTACCGCCACTCTCAGGTCCACCTCGGTCACCTCTGGAGCGTCGTAGACATCGTCGTCGCTGTGGTCCGCGTTTGCGTCAGCTTCACCGTCGGATTCCGTCGGAGACGGAGCCATGGGCGGGGGAGTATGCTCTCCCCGCGATGGGAACAGGGCGCTCACCACGTCCTCCGCGAACTGAGGCTGGAGACTCTGCGTCAACGGGGGAGCCCAGGGGCGGAGCTTTTGTCTCACCCACTTATAGGGTCGGCCCCATGGGTCTCCGTCCAGGGTCTCCAGCATCTCCTTGCGGGCCAATTCCTTGGCCCGCCAGATCTCGTCACGGAGGGCGGTCTTCGCTGCCCTGTAGCCCTCGTACAGCTCCGCCTCTACGGTCGCCGCATCCGGAGGTCGGGTGCGGCGCCTGCGGAATCTGGTGTACCGGCGTCGCGCGGCCACGCACGCCTCGCGCAGCGATGTAAGCTCGCGCGACCACCAGTACAGCTGACGCCGGGCGCGTCCTTGCCGGACCCGGGGCATGGCCATGTCACAGATCTCCGACATGGCCTCCCGGAACCACTCCGCCTCGTCGTTGATGTCGGCAGGCCTGTCCGGTGGTGACACCCAGGCCTGCACGATCGAGGCTTCCAGGAATAGCTCCCGGTCCAGCTGCTTCAGCGCCCATCGCGGACCACTTGGGTTCCGTCGGACCGGCGCGTCTGAGGTCTGGGCGGAGACGTCGAACCGGATATACCGGTGATCGGAGTAGGTCTCCACCTCCTCTACAACGCGCCAGTCGGTGACGCGCGGCGACAGGGCGGCGCTGGCGAACGTAACGTCCACCACCGACTCGCCCCTCCACCGCACGCACGTGGGGACAGAACCCTGGTTCTCGATGACCAGGCCCTGCGCCAGGGCCCAGTACTCGAGCATCCTACCCCGCGTATAGTCCGTGGCCCGGGAACCCCAAGCCACATTTTTGGCGTTGAAGTCCCCGAGGACGAGCGCGGGGAGGGAACCGTATGCGACGACGATGTCTCCTAGCTCCGATAGGGAGTCGCGGAACTCGGCGATAGTTCGGTTCGGGGAGAAGTAAACGCCTATTTCAGCGATCTCCCCGAACCGTGCTGCGGCGATCCCGTGCCCTCTCTCGACGCGATCGAGGGGCGGGGTACCGGCGGCGGCCGACGAAATTAGGGTCACCGAGCCGTCCAGGTCCGCCACCCAGTCATTTCTGGGCAGGACAAAGTACGGCTCGGCGACCACGGCGACATTAATCAACCACTGCGCCATGCTCTGGAGCAGGAGATCCTGAGCAGCGGCACAGTGGTTGATGTTCGCCTGGAGGAAGCGCAATGGAGCCATTAATTGGAGTCCATTGCGGCCTCCTCCAGGGCCCTCTGTGAGGGCGCAGCCACGGCGGCAGCGGCAGAAGCAGCGGCGGCGGCGGCAGCGGCGGCGGCGGCGGCAGCAGGAGCTGCGGCGGCGGCGGGGACGGCGGCGGCAGAGGGCCTACCTCTGCTCCTGGTTTTGGCGGGGGGCGCGCAGGCCTTGCCCCCTGCCCGGTGATCGGCCGGCTTGCCAGCCGCCGCACATGCGAAGCAGTGCGGCGGGGCGTTACACGAGCCGGCCTTGTGACCGGGCTGACCGCAGCGGAAGCAGTTGTCGCTGCGGTCGACCTCCGAGGTGCACATGCATGCCGCGTGGTTGCCCACTTGGCAGCGGAAGCACCTCAGAGGCCTGGGCTCCAGCAGTTTAACCTGCGCGGACACCCAGCCAACCAGGAGCCTTCGGCTCTCCTCTATCTTTTTGGCCGCCGGTACGGGGCAGCTGACCATGATGGTCAGCAGCCCCGCGAAGCCAGGGCGTAGGATGCCTGCCTTAACCTGGTCGGCAGGGCATTCCCCAGCCCCGGCAACGGCGGCCACCACGTCCCCCTCCGAGACCGAGTCGTCCAGACCCATAATGCGCAAGTCAGCGCGCTTAATGGGCCTGGACACCCGGGCCTCCTCCGCGTCTAGGGACGCTCTGAGCCTTTCGGCCAGAGCGTCAGCGGTAGGGCCGCTGTCCGCGCCGGGGATCGACAGGAGTCTGGCCCCCGTCGCGGTGACGTGCACCCGGAGGCCCCCGTCGACTCCCAGCTCCCGGAGGTTCACCGCCTCCCTCGCTTTAGCGAACACGTCGCGGTACGTTACGCCCCTCTTGACCGCTTCCGGCTGCAGAGTAATTACTACAGCCGCGGTCTTGGGGGCGCGTAGTCTTGCCGCGACGGTTCGCCTTTTGCGCTGCCGCTGTCGCCGTCTCTGCCTCTTGTTGGCAGCCTTTTCTCCAACCGTCTGCCACTCGGCGTCTGTTGGAGGAGCCTGTGAAGGCTGTGAAGGCGTGGTGGGTTGGGACGGCCGTCCTGCCGCCGCCGCCGCCGCCGGGACACTCTTTTTTGGTTTCGCCTTCGCCTGGGCCGATGCTCGGCCAGGGCCCGGCGTGGCCGGTGTCACGGGAGCCGCCCTGGATGGGCCCGGACCTGCCCCCGCCGTGGCCGCTCTCCCCGGGGCCTGCTTCCCCTTCGCTGGCCTCGCCGCGGTTCGGCTCTCCGGGGCCGGGGCTGGAGCCGGTCTAGGCGGCGTGGCAGCCGCGGCAGCCGCGTAGGAGGTCGCAGCAAGCGGGGGGCGCAGGATGCGGCCCTCTAGGACCGCAAAACGCTGGTTGAAAGCCGCCAGCTCTTGCCGCACCAGTTTTAGGACGGCGTCCTCTGTTGGCGCGGCCTGCGCCGGCGGCCCCTTGTTCCGCTTCTGCGGGACCTCCTCCTGGCGGTCTGCCCTCCGCAGTCCGGCCAGCTCCGTCTTTAGATGGAGGTTCTCCTTCTGGAGAACCTCCATCGCAGCCGTCAAGCGGGCGACCTCCGCCCGCATTTGGGACATATCGTCCTCTTCCGTTGATGCGGGCGGAGCCTGGCCGAGGCTAGCCGCCGCCACTGCCGCCATAATCTTGGCAGTGGCCACGCCTGCGGCCCGATCTTTTGTCGCCCGCTTTCCCGGATTTGTGGAGGCCAGGCTGCGGACGGCCGCCCTCACCGCCTCCTCCAGGGTGGGCTCCTCCTGGCACCCTCTACCTCCGGTCCTGCCTCGGCCTTTACCCCGAACACTAGTCGGGATCTTCCGGCCCGAGGCAGGCTCGTCGTCCGAGGACAACGAATGGGGCCGCTTGAGGAAGAGTTTCCTCTTCTCGGCGGCCCCCTTTCCTCCGCGCCCAGAGCCAGGGCTCTGAGCGCTCATGGCGTCTGACGCACTGTCGGACTCCGACCTCGAGGTGGGCGTCAGCACCATCCGTTTTTTTTGAGCGGCACTCTGTGCCCGCTCCGTCGGTGCCGGTGAGGCGGACGTGCTGGACAAGTCCAGCGACTCCACCTCACGGGCACTTGAGCCTCCCTGGCTCGCTGCGGCGACTGCCGGTTGTTGGGGGGGATTTTTTTTGTTACTATCCATATAAGTCCCACGAGTGTGGGGGATATAAATGGTCCACCTGAGCAGAGACCCCTGTACTCAGGTAAGCCTACAACATTTTTTACTCGCCAGGGGGTCGGCCGGTACCCTGGCGAGGGTAGCACTAGCGACTGATTGTTCAAAAGAACTCCCGTCAGCCATACATCTCCTCGCGGTGCTCCGCCGCTTGAGATTCGGGGTGACTTTTTATAGAGGTTTTCTACCTCGCGGCCCGGGCGGTTAAGCCAAGGCCCTCGACCCCCGTCGAAAGTCAGAGACGTGATCCTGACAATCTTCGGGGCTACGAGAATAGCGGTGGCAAGAGGAGGTGGGAGTGCAATACCTCCTCCTGCCAGCCCGGCGGCAGGGTAAGTGCACGCCGTGCCCGCTCTTGCTCCAACCACTGTGCCCTCTGCTGAGCAGAGGGACACGTGGTGGAGCGACGCGACAGGACATTGGCATACGGGCAAGGAGACCCCGTAGGGGAGTACTTACCCGCATCCCGGGGCGCACCGTCCCGAGAATCTGGGCTTCCCCCCGGACGTATCCGGAAAGGAACTTCCAGCCTCGGGCACTCGAGGAGGTTTCCTGTCCTTAGCACCCCAAATAAAACCAGCTAACTTATTTATTCAAGTTGAATAAATAACGCACGATCAACGATCGACGCACAATCTGACTAGGTAAATTCTTATCTAATTGAAAAAATACCCAGAATAAAACCTCAAATACCTAACCTAATTATAAAAATAACAATGCAATGACAACAAAAAATGCGTGACTTGACTATGGATGGTTGACCATAGACATCCGCTTGTACCAGCGATAAGATAATGATTGTTTTCCTTGAATAGAAACGTTCTGTTCCTAATAATATTCTAAGTTCATTTGCCTTTAATCTCAAACAGAAATAGTTGGCACGAATGTTGTTTATTTATTTTTGTTTGAAAGTATTTAGACATCGGGGTTAGAAGATCTGGTGCTATTTGTGCATTTGTATTTAAATGTTTGTAAACGCACCCACGATAAAGTTTTTATTAACCAGCCGTTTTTTAAGACTGATGGCTTTAGAAGTATTAAGCTGATTCATTTATGTTGCAGAATTTCATGTAAGCCATTTTATTATCTCACAATCATTAACCGGAAGACGGTCATGATATCAAAATCAACCAATCATAATTATAAATCGCTCCGTGAGTGCGTGTGACTCACCTCCGTCCGTTCGATGTAGACATCGACCACGCATACTAGCACGGATAGTAAGCAGTTGATGAAGACGCAGTTGCTCCGCTGAAGTAGCTGCTCTTGGTGTTTCAGTGCTGAACATATGGACGCTATTTTGGGCACCAAACTCCGTAGCCCAATTCTAAGCATACTCGATTTTGATTGCCATCGACTGGCTAAGATGAAGAAATGTGAAGATGAATCAATTGACAATAGAAAAATCAGTGTTAGTCAATAATGCGAGTACTTTCACAGCTGGATATGGAGCTTAAACTCTTAAATAAACAGCTCCAATTTAATAGCACTGCTTTAAAGTCGAATCATTATATCGTATGCCCTGAAAAGCTAATATTGCCAAAGATCAGAAACACAACATTAACATTTTATAGCTCTTTAAATTCTGAGGTTCAGTGGGTATGAAACACAAATTTGAGTTAACTCCTTCGTACACAAAGGGAAGCAATTCTCCAGCACTTTACGACTTTGGTATCCAGGCGACTAATGCAATACAAATCCATAGAGGTTCGTACACAGGCACGCGTCAATGGATACCAAAGTCGTAAGGTATTGGAGACTTGCGTCGCGTTGTGTACGAAGGGGCTTACTGTTATTGTCAGTCTGTGTCAACCAACTGGCAAAGGCCTCTGACAATGACTTCCAAGTGTTGCGATGTGGCCCGTTGAATGTTATGACAATATATGGAAGTGCGCTGATTTAGGTGAAAAATCATTATGATTGGGTAAAAGTCATCGCTACAAAAAGTTTCAGTGACCGGTAGTTGTAAAATTTGAGTAATTTTTATTTATTTATTTAGCTACTTCTTCTCCGGGAGGTTAATTACATTTTATTGGCCCAAAATTCTATCTTATCCTCGGAGCCCTAAAACATAAAGCCAAAGCGACGTCTGCGCTGCTATAGATGATAAGCTAGTAATAGGTACTGCAATTATAATAAATGGTTCTGTGCTAGGAAACAGAACACAATCTCAAATTTTACAGTCTGTTTCTGATTAAAATCTCCATGAACGCTGAGATGAAGTCATTGTACATAAACCAATTATTTTACTTCCTGTATTTCTTTAGAGCGATAAGATTCTGCATGTTATACGATGTTCTACGAATGACTAGCGGTTGTTATATTTGCCTCAATGCTGCTCGTTGTGATGTGAGTAATAAAGGAATGCCACAGTTGACACGAGCATCCAAAGCGCGGACGCAGAGCCTATTATGTCATCGACTGTTAAATAATAGTCGGAAATTGAATTCAATTCTACGTTTATCATAATGTTTTTCTACGTAGGACATTCTATTCTATTGCAATGATGCAACTCTGCCGGTGGTGCCTCGTCTGTCAATGACTATTTTAAGTCTTGCCAACATGATGCTCACAAAAAACGGTGTACCGATTCCTAAATACGGAATATTTATGATGTTGGTAGTATTTTGACATCTGTTTCCTAGGAATAAACGGCTAGAGGCTTCTAATTTTAAACATGTGTACGCCTTCTGCCTTTTGAGGTATCACGAAAGAGTATCCTTGCAGTTCTGGTGTCCATGCATGTCACCTAGTTTTCTAGAGTTGGAAAACGTATGATAGTCATTTGCCAAGTTTACTCCAATAACGTCCATTAATGACCATTGTCATTCTCCCACACATCTATTGTATCTAGCGAGTAACGACCTATCATTGTCCTGAAATGTCTTCGCTTTCATAAACAGTTCTACAAGAATCATTGAGAATTGACTCGAGTGACGTCGGCGGTCGGCTCCCGTTCCTAGCCTCGATGATATTTTTTTTTATGTAATTTTCCGTTTCCGACGTTCATGATCTACAAAAGCATCTAATTGATGAGTTGAGTGCTTATTAGGATCTAATTGCCGGAAGAATTAATCTTCTTTACAGATTGTCGGCCGTTGGCCACTTATTTGCATTCCGTCAAGGTTTTCGTTCACCAAACCATCATGTGATCTCATTGTGGCGCTATTTCATTGCTTTCCATGTTTTATTAAGATAAAATGTGCATATCAGTGTTTCGTAAATTGTTGGAAATGAGGCTGATGTTTCACGGTTGTCAAAAATTTTGGCCTGTCTTGCGAAGTTCCGATGAATTTCAATGCCGTTGGATGACCTTAATATAAATAAATGTTTGTAAATGGAAAGTTTTACAACAATAATAATACAATATTGTTTACTTTATCCATGGACCTATTAATCATAATAAGGTACTTGTAGCAAAAATAGCTAACATACTTACACTTATTGTGTCCGAAGGAGAGCCGTACAGAAAATGGTGTTTCTTTATTAGATTAAACACAAATATTAGTGCCGTTTGTATGATCTCATTCTTCTTATAAAGATAGTGAAATCGCTCCAATCTTAGTTTCGAAAATACCTAGGTTTCTGTGTCAGAATCAAGATATCGATGACGAGACATGACACTTCGAATTTGTCGATGTATAAAAAACCGTCTTTGTATGAACTAGGTATTGCTAGGTAACATTCGCTAAACCGTGGCAAAGAAATACGTTATTTTACATAAAAAGTACTAACGCAAGGTTTAGATTTTATCGAAATAACCAGGTTTGGGTTTATTGTACTCTAACTACGTTTTCTTTGTGATAAATACACGTATGAGAATGAAAAACCTATTTGTTGGTTTAAAATTCGTCTCATGTATACTTTTTACCTGTATTTAATTATGTTCTACTTAGATTGCGAATACCGATTCAGTTGAGCTCTGTATACTCGTATTATAAAGTTGCCCAAAGACCTAAATTCTACAAACTTATTGAAAATAGGGTCATATTTTAGGATCAAGGCCGTCGTTGCGACCTGATTTTCCATATCGGTTACTGAACCAATATCTTATTTCTTTAGTTGCGTTCCTACACTTGTGCGGTTTTATAGATTACTGGCTTTGTCCCGCGGTTTCTCGTGCCCTATATTATAGTCTATAACCGTCTCTATAAGGTCCCATGGGATCAATATGTAAGTTTGTTTCAAAATTCATCAAAGCGGTTCAGACATTTTGACGTGAAAACTGAATATTCTTACACGCTTGCCCATTTATAACATTAGTATGTAAATAAATAATATCTAGAAGTGACCTCCTTGTAGGCATGAATCTTACTTTTTACTAATATTGTAAACGTGAAAGTTTTTTGGATGGATGGATGGATGTTTGTTAATCTTTCACTCACAAACCTCTGAACGGATTTGGATGAAATATAGTATATAACCTGGTGAACACCGATAGTTTATAACTAATAGGATAGTTTTTATCCCGATTTTATGTTCCCGTGGGACAATTTTCGAGTTG
Source organism: Agrotis puta (assembly GCA_943136025.2). NCBI lineage: Eukaryota > Metazoa > Arthropoda > Insecta > Lepidoptera > Noctuidae > Agrotis > Agrotis puta. Next base: position 7,180,548 of record OW964190.2, on the reverse strand, counting down.
TAGCGGCTGAAGCTGCTGGTAACAGCTAGTTATAATACAACAGCTGTTCTCTAAGATTACTGCTCCAAAGATGAATCTAGAAGGCACGTACTTGTCGGTAATCGATTCAATTACATTACGGCATGACTCACAGTTTGTCTGAGTAGAGCATATGATTGAAAAAAAAAAGATTTCAAAACATATTTAGAATGCCGTGAATGTGAATGCCAATGTCGAGGCTAATTAGTTCTAGTATTTCTTTGCTTAATGGACGTACGTAGATAATTTTTAGTTTATTTTTAGTCGGGTCTCTCTTTTAATTCATTATATTTAGAACTACACGGGGAAACTCGTGGCTAAAAATTAAAAGCTGCGGATCGATCTACATGGTTTAATCACGCTTGACTTGGTCGCCTCTGGATGTGTGATCATTAGTTACATACAGCTTTCCATCCATGGAGTTTCTTGCCGGTTCTTCTCCATGGAATCGACCAACCCGAACCGAGCACCTGCTGTCGACGTTTTATAAGTGCCCTCATGGGCCTATGTGAAATAAAATTGATTTTGATTTTCTCCGTGCTTCGGACGGCAGGTAAAGCATTTGGTCCCGCCTCTCACTCTTTTTTCTTGTCTGTCATTACAAGTAGTCAGTGGTCCAATAATCTAACAACCAGTCTAACCAAGAGGCACCGTATTAGTACTAACTGGGTTATAGAAGTCAGATAGGCAGTCACTCCATGTAAAATACTGGTGTTCAGCTGCATTTGGTGAGACTGGAAGCCGAACTCAACTTAGTTGTGACAAGACTAGGCAGATGGTTTGAAGCCTTTAACATTTAATATACAGATTTATTGCATGAAGGATAACATTATGGACTGTTTTGCGTTTACGAAAACAATTCTCATTAATTGAAATGTACTGTTCGGCTCATAGTATTTCATATAATGTCCATCTATTTGCCTCATAGTTTGCTTGAAAGGGGAAATCCCAATAGTTTTCCTCGTTGGCTTTAATTTCGAGCCACGTCTTACAAATATTTAGAACAAAGCTCGGAACGGACTAATACTCTTGGTTGGCAACAGGCTCTTTCTTTAACAAAATGTGTTCGTGTTGACGTCATTGATGATCAGTACTTTCCTCACAAATTGAATGTCTCGTTTTCAAAAGTAATTGCAATGTTTTGTTTTTTTCTTGACATTATGAAAAGTTTCCTTCAAAGCAGAAACAGCTGAGGAGTGCGGGAGAGATCCGATTCACTTTGATTGGTAAACTACTGAGACTGGTTCTATTTTTCACGTCCCCGCTTCTGGCTTGAAAAAACACCGTCTATCTACCTGGTTACTCAACAAAATGATTGCATCTTCATTGCATTGTAACTCATGCATCCAGCCACTTTCGAACCCCAACGACGAAGCGACGTCACAAATTGGTAAATTGCAATGAATTTAATATACATAAATCACAATAGAGCTATCTGCCGTTACATGACGAGGCTGACTATTTCAAGGTGTCGTTGGTAACTGCATACCGGAAAATTGCTCAGTTTGCTCTGATACTCGTCCAGATGGAATTGCAAGGGCTTGAAACTTTCCGGCAATTGTTACTCGAGTTGCTTAACATTCAAGTTCAGCACCTGCATCAACTAAGTAGTCTACCTACTATGTGCCATCATTTTTTAGACCACAGCTAAGTTTACTCTACTTAAATACTCTGTAACGGAATTCAGTAAGTAACTATTGGAAGTAAAGTGAAGCCAGTTTCAGTCAATTCTGTTGTTTACAGCACGCAACAGAACCATGACCTATTTTAATTCAGAAGTTGAGCAAGAATCCGTCAATTTGTTGCGCCGTTGAATCCTGCGATGAACGATACAACTGGAGGTTTCTCTGTCACTCTTATTAGCTATTTCGGCATGTAAAATTCTTCGAGCAATGTGTTAAATGATCTTCTCAATGGCAAATTCAATTATGGATAGGTTGCCATATTTGCGAAGATTTCACACAACATAAACCCGTCTACTAACAGATGTCAGTTTCAACAAGCCGGTTGCGTGTTTCGACACCAATGCGTGTTTACAACTGAAATGAGTCATTGCTCTGAATCGCCACACATACTGATGACAATTATTTGCTCTAATTGATATATAATTGGCTGTATAATAAAATCTGTTTCGCGGTCAATTTCATCTGAAATATTTGTTTGGTGCCGTTCTTGCATATGTATAGGTTACCTGATTCGATTTCGATTTTCTCAATTTTTCGAAACTGGCTCGCTTGGCCGCGGTCCAAGCGACTTGACCTAGTATGGAACCCTTGTCAAATGATGTTCGATAACTGATAATACTGCTTTAGATTTGTAATCGAATCGAGTTTCGATCACGAGATTTAACAAACGATTTATTGTAGTTTTAAAACTGCGGCTGCGTTCACAACTGATTGAAGTGTACTGTATTTATTTTTATCTACTATCATGCTATTAATCCTCTATAAAAGAACCTATAACAATTAGCTTATTGCCAACATTAAAACACTCAATGCTATAATGATCATTATATCATCCAAACGCGTGTTATAATGAATTTCAAAAAAAGAACATTCTCATGCAATGACATTTTTACCACCAGATCGCTAACATTTTGAAAAAAGAACAATAAATTGTAGACTAATTCGTAATTTCGGATTCTCGTCTTATCGTGTTATTTCCCGCCATCTTGAATTCACATAGTTCTGTACAACACCCTATGGTATGAAAATCTTTTATAGAGAATCACATCATGATTGTAGATAAAGTCTTGTATGCAACTGTTATAATTAGGTATTAAAACACTCATGTGATAATATTATCACACTCGGCTACGCCTCGTGTGATAAACCCACATTCGTGTTTTAATACCCCTTATTATACAACAGTTGCATAAATAACTAATATTATTGTAGTATTTCTTAGGATATTTTCATATTATTATGTGTTTACTTTTACACTTATGCGCAATACAATTCCATCGTGTTTTTATTCTTTACCGCATTGTTTTGTCATACGTTTTAAAAACAGTCATAAAATGCAATGATAAAAACGTGACAAGAATTTCCACTATGATTGTCATTATCTTATATCAAAACGATGATGCTGATGTCATCATATTTCCGTTATCATTTATTGAGTTTTTTTTTTAAATAAAAGAATCTAATCAGATTAAATCTGACAAGTTATTGCATCTAATTTTATCTTAATAAAATGCTTGCGTCACTGAAGCTATTATAATGAAACGAGTTTGTTTATTTGCACAGTTTTTTTGTTTATCACTATTTACGTTAACATAAAAATATACTTTGATTATTATGAGGACTCTATTATAAAGTGTTAAGGTTGACATTGGCATCAGGTTAGGTTACATAAAACTGATGAAAGTGAAGTAGGCGACAAACCCAACTTGGTGTGACGTTGGTCACCTTGATCTCATGCCATTCACTTAATCCTAGGCATTAGTTTATTTATATAAGATTATAAAGAAATCTTTTCACTCAGAATTACAAGATACTAGACTGCTAATTATTGAGATAATGTTCTTAGATAACTTGACATTTTTCTTACGTATCTAACAGAATCACGCTATGCTAGAAAAACGTTAATTGATCTTATGTGATTAATTATAACTGATTGTTTGGTCATACAATTAATTAGTACTTTATAATTTCCGTGGAAACTGCAATTCATCCATATATGTTGATTTTTATTGCCTGGCTGCACGATATTTTTAAAGTTACGTTGAAGTGGACGCAACGTAGGTAGGTCTTCTCCCATTAGGTGGACCGACTTCATCGAGAGAGTCGCGGGTAGCGGATAAGTGATAATGCAATTGGCAGATTGTTTATGACGGGGCCCCCCTTTAGAGGGCCAAAGCCTGCCGTGGACGCGGGATTACGAATTACCATATCCCCGGAACGTGGATTTTAGACAGTACAAGTCTGACAGTCCCTCCCGCTCTGCCCTGGCTGGGAGGAGCCAATTGATGATTTTATCACGTTAAAAAAAAAAGTGGCTGATTGTCGCTTGGCGTGGCGGACCTAAGCCCATTTCGTACACAAGGCGACGCAAGTCTCGGAATTCTCCAATACCTTACGACTTCGGTATCCAATAGACTATAGCAGTACAAATCCATAGAGGTTCGTACATAGGCTCGCGTCAATGGATGCCAAAGTCGTAAGGTATCGGAAGTTTGCGTCGCCTTGTGTACGAAGGAGCGAAGGGCCTTTGTTTAGTAGTGGAGAACTAACAGAGTGATGATGATGTTGCTAGTCTCAGTGTCGGGACAAATGTATAGGGGAACAGTGTATAAGACGGAGACGCGGGGTATGATGGGAAATCACACACTTAAGGCAAACATAACACAATACTAACGTAGCGCAAGCGCCAACAGGACGCCATTTGTTAATGGCCGCTTGCAAATGACGTCTTGATGGCGCTTGCGCTACGTTAGTGTTGTGTTAAGTATTCCTAGAGAGTGTATGTCCCCATTATAGCTCACGTCCCCGTCTTATAGACTGTTCCCCTAATGCTCTTGGAAGTACTTTGGAAAAACCTCTGCCATACAGTGGAACAGCAAAGAATAATATAGATAACAAAAAACTCATTTGATGCTTCATTCACATAATATGGATGACGCAAACACGTGTGAGCGTGCATAACCAACATTATAAATAGTCTCCAAAACATATTTTTTGCCAGTATAGGAACTGGCTGGTTTTGCAGCACACACAGGTGACCTAAACGTCTGTGTGTGTGTGTAAGCCGTTAGGAGTCTACCTATCATTTTGTTTTTCCATTTAATAATAAAATCACAAAATGTCGCCATGATCTATTTAATAATTCTATTTGTAAAGTTAGCTTTTCCATAATTTTGAGTTGTCACATTAGAGGTCGTTTGTCTGAGGTACGGTTTGTTTACTTTAGACCAGTGAATTGGCTTTTTTTTTTTTTTATCGTGGTAAAATCATCAAATGAGTCCTCCCACCCAGGGCAGGGCGGGAGGGACTGTCAGACTTGTACTGACTAAAATCCACGGTGTCCTTCAATAGCCCTCTACGTACCGGGGTCACGGTAATCCCTTGGTCCCGCGATCCCGGCAGGCTTTGGCCCTCAACAGGCCCCGTCACTATGCTGACACTCTTTGAGGCGCGCGTGGAACACAACGCGCCGTCGACCCGGGCATGGTCCATGGTCGGACAGCGAGTCGCCCATTACTCGCTGCCCGCATGCCCGCGCCTACGGTGGCCGGAGATCGTCTGGCGACGTCCGACGCCGTGGGCGTCTACCACTGCGGCTGGGGTGGAGGGAGGACGCTGTCCTCTCCCTCAGGCGGCCCGCCTCCTCCTTCACGAGCATGACTGCTTCGCAGAAGGAGGCGACCGCTTCCCACTCCGTCTCGCCCCGCAGCATGGCCTCGACCAATGCCGGGCGCGAGAGGTCTCCGCCTATCGCCGTCGTGAGGACACGGCGGTGCTCTGCCCAAGCGGGGCAGTCCTGCACCGTATGCTCCACCGTGTCCTCCGGACGATCCTCGCAGTGGTGACACCCAGGCGTTTCTTCCCTCCCTATCAGACACAGGAACCTCCCGAAACTTCCGTGTCCGGTGAGGACCTGCGTCATGCGGTAGGTCAGGACGCCGTGACGCCTATCCAGCCACTCCTCAAAGAGGGGTCTTACCGCCGCGATTGCGGCGTGCCCGCAGTGAATTGGCTAGTTAATTGAACGATTTAATTTTTCTAAAAAAATTAAATAATTTTCGTCGTCATGTGGTATCAATAACAATATGAAATAAATATTTTTTATTTATAAGTGGGTTTTAAATTGTTTAATATCACTTTAACAAAACCGGTAGTCGTTTAAAATAACTACGTAAGACATGAGGTCATTATATTTTTTTTCCCGTAAGAATTGTAATGTTTTTAAGGAAAAATCCGCAATACAGTATAAGAATATTTGACTTATTTTAAACACGAATATAATACTATGATTAATAAACACTTTAACAAAATTAACTGACTGCGGATAACTTAGACCCTGTTCCTGCAAACGATGGCCACTATTTCTAACACTTTCAAATATTGCTTTTTTTGTATTATTTTAAGAAACATTTAAATTTAAAAAAGAAGTGTATATCTTTCAAGATCATCGCATATCGCATAATACCTATGTATTCAAGTTTTAATTATTTATTTATTTTATAAAAGGTAGCTATTTTTTTTCTTTCAATAATAGATTCTGTCAGCTATGTATTTTGAATATAAAACTCCCGAGTAGTCGGGATTTCGCAATTCTTCTGTGGAAGAGGGGTCAAATAATGCAAGACATTAACAACATAATATAAATATACCGACGATTTTTATCCATCAGTATTTTAGCAAGTTCATTGCATGGGACATGTAAACGAACAAAAACTGTAGTAGAAGTTGTATTGCGGTGAAAATGTCCTATCTTTGTCCTACCGAAGGCCTGTCCTCGTTTTATGACCCAAGTCGTACCTATAATGTGTTCTAAAAGTTTGTATAATTTACATAGCTAAACTTAGAACGACATAAAATGAGACCAAAATCGTGTGTTTTTATTTTATTTACATACTGTTTCATTATGATAAGAAGGTCTTTGCACCCATTAGCCATGGGGTCATTTACTAATGAATACTTAGTAAAACGCCATACTTGTTTAACGTTTTCATTATGCGACCATAATATTATGGCCAGTAAAGTTTCCATGTATTTTGCTTAATTTTAAGTCTAATTTTGTATTATCTACCATCCGTTCCACTTAATTAATTTTTGTCTTGACTTTGCCTTACCGGGATTTACAAAAAACATTGGTATCCATATTCATTTCTATCTATTTTTGAAATTGCAATATTTAATCAATTCATAAGACAACATTGTTTTTATGCTAAACTATAATATATTTTTTAACCGTGCGAGACAAATTTTTGAAATAAAAAATAAGGCCAAAACACACAGGGGCGACGCGATTTTTGAGTTGACTTGTCATCATTAAAATGTGTGTGTCGAACATTTTTAACTCCTACATTTTGTACCAATTGTATACAGTGAAGCTATTAACGTACCATGACTTGTAACTTCAAACACAATGACTGGCCAACGTAAACACCTGGATGCTAAGACCGTAATTTAGCTGTCAACTCATTCATTTATTTACTACGCATTGTTGTCACTACAGTGAACTTAGTTATAATGCTTATTTACATGAATGGTGCTTTAATGATGTGATGCGAGCGATGGATATGTGTCTGTTGTTATGAAATCTTTGAATATGTCTGTCTCAAAAGATGTGGAAAAGATAATACAAGCACCGGTGAAATATTGCACATCGCCCTTTGGAAAGAGACAATCAGGTAGTTTTGGCCTCTTAGAACGTTTTCTCTGTCTAACCAATCACAGTGAACGGCGTAGCAGCCACAAATGTCACATATACGTAGAGTGGGACAGTGATATTTTCTATACTTAAAGCCGAAACTAGTAGATATATTACCACTTTACTTTCGCAGTAGTTATAGTCGGTATATGTATATTATGTTGTTAGTGTCTTGCATTATTTGACCCCTCTTCCACAGAAGAATTGCGAAATCCCGACTACTCGGGAGTTTTATATTCAAAATACATAGCTGACAGAATCTATTATTGAAAGAAAAAAAATAGGTTACCGCTTTTTTGGCTAAAACCATAGCGTGCTGTGACGTGTAATCGATTACATTGGCCATAATTCACATTGTGGCATTATTCGTTCTTCTCGTTTTTGCAGATGCAATACACCATTGCTGAGAGATGAGACTATTGTTTGTCATTCATTTATCAAAGAATTAATTACTTACAAAACAATAATGGATGATTCTACGATAATGTTGGAGTGAAGGTGATGAAACGATCACTAAATAACAGTACCAAATAGTTTGATACAGACATTAGTGTAATTGAAAACGTGTTGGTATTCCCTTGGTAATAAAAAAGAAATCAACATACCTATGTCGGTTGCCCACGACTGTCCTATAAATTGGGTATTTGTCTTTGCCAGCAAGTTCTAAGGCTGCGTTCAGATTAATTTATTGCTTGATCCGTATGTTTTAATATTTTACATATCTCTTGCTCTGTAAGTACACCCTTACACCCCTGAATGCGGGGGTGTATGACTATCATTACAGCATAGGTTTTGGAATTTGAAAAAAGAACTCTCATACTCATACTGCACGAAGAATATTTTTAAAAAGTTAATTTTTTTTCTCGGTATCGATTAATTACTCGAATCGGAATCTAGACAATTTATTTTATAAAGATTTTATTTTAAATATGGAACTATTTGTTTCCACATCGTATGTTAGATGGAATCGATTTAAAAATCAAACTGGCCAGCAAGATTTGACGCGCTTGCGTGCGTGAAAAAAAAAGGCAGTCTACTAGTAGGCGCGAAAGCATCGCGAAAATAATTAATTTTCTTGTTTGAGTTCTTTTTTTAAAGTTTTAAACATGTCTAGTGACGAAGACATAGATCTAACGTATAGTACCAGTCAACTGCCGCCATTTACGATGCAAGAACCTCAAGTCACTCAAACTCAAGTCTTATCATCACAAACTCATATTCAAACTATAAATATACCTAAAAAGAACGTGACCATATCTCTTACAAATTGTAATAATTTTACTATTAATTTAATAAAATACACATTTTTTTCTTCTTAATAAATGTTCATTGAAACCTGCTGTCTTGTTGTTTACTTACCTCACAATCGATATGTAAAGCAGAGTATTTATCTCGGGCGTAAGCATCAATTGCATACTCGGGTTAATTAGCGCCTTCGCTTCGCTCAGGCGCCAAAAACCTCGTATGCAATTGATGTCATACAGCCCTTGGTTAATAATCTACTATTACATATCTCTTGCTCTGTAAGTACACCCTTACACCCCTGAATGCCGGGGTGTATGACTATCATTACAGCATAGGTTTTGGAATTTGAAAAAAGAACTGTCATACTCATACTGCACGAAGAATATTTTTAAAAAGTTTTTTTTTTTCTCGGTATCGATTAATTACTCGAATCGGAATCTAGACAATTTATTTTATAAAGATTTTATTTTAAATATGGAACTATTTGTTTCCACATCGTATGTTAGATGGAATCGATTTAAAAATCAAACTGGCCAGCAAGATTTGACACGCTTGAAAAATATAACTAATTACTACTCATAAAACTGCCTAACACGAAAACTAAAATTGACCGGTCATTTGTTGTGCATGAAGAATTTGCAAATTATGTTGAAAAATATCAAGCTCTTCGGCCTGAAAACGTGGATACAAATCGTTTTTTTCTTAATTACAGTAAAGGAAAATGCCACAGACAAGTAATAGGAAAAAACAAATTTACAGGCATGCCAAAGCAAATAGCCACATATTTAAAACTGAGTAACGTAGAGTTATACACCGGGCATTGCTTTCGCAGAACATCAGCGACTCTATTGGCTGATTCGGGAGCCAACCTCACTCTGTTAAAAAGGCACGGCGGCTGGAAGTCCACCAAAGTGGCCGAAGGTTATATCGAAGATTCGATGGCAAACAAAAGCAAAATTACTTCTAAAATAACAGAAAATATAAACTTAAAATCACCACGTCAAAGCACATCATCTGAGCCATTTTTTAATGAAGAAAATAGTACCAGTCAACTGCCGCCATTTACGATGCAAGAACCTCAAGTCACTCAAACTCAAGTCTTATCATCACAAACTCATATTCAAACTATAAATATACCTAAAAAGAACGTGACCATATCTCTTACAAATTGTAATAATTTTACTATTAATTTTAATTAAATACACATTTTTTTCTTCTTAATAAATGTTCATTGAAACCTGCTGTCTTGTTGTTTACTTACCTCACAATCGATATGTAAAGCAGAGTATTTATCTCGGGCGTAAGCATCAATTGCATACTCGGGTTATTAGCCAAAAACCTCGTATGCAATTGATGTCATACAGCCCTTGGTTAATAATCTACTATTATTGATTAAAAATTCAGCACACTCTTAGGATATTTTGAACCCTAGTTTTGTATTTACTCGTTCTGATACTGTTGTAATATGACATTGTATATGTTTATGGCTTATGATCTTATGTAAGACATTCAGTAGGCTAACTGCCCAGGGTACACTAGACGCATTAAAATAGGTTTGAAGTATCTTTATTGGAAACTAGCGACCCGCCCCGGCTCCGCACCGTTGCAATCTCTACTATAATATGCATGTTTTATACATGTAAACCTTCCCCTCGAATCATTCTATCTATTAAAAAAAAACCGCCTCAAATTCTAAGTATACATAGGGACAGACAGACAGACAGCGGGAAGCTACTTTGTTTTATACTATGTAGTGACATAAACATAAAGTTATGCATTTCAAACTTTTTGCGAAGTCACAATGTACAGAACGCCAACTGCTACGATTCCAATATTCTTGTAGCTTTCTCCACTGTCATGCAACTATATAACATCTGTATTCTCTTGTTACAGAGGGACGACCGGTCGCTTCTAGCGCAGTTCTTCTTCGCCGACGACGCACTTAACATGGTCGCGGCTGAGTTGGACTCGTTTGACGGCCGGAAAGACCCGGAGAGGTGCTCTACACTCGTCAACCAGCTGAGACATGCACAGGTTTGTTCCTTATTTGTCTAAAGTTTTTGTTCTACGACACGCAGTTCTATCCCCAAGCTTTTGAAATCCAGGATTAACAGGAAAGCGCTACGGCTGGGATAATTCGGACTTGACGTGTCTGGTGGAAAGTGAAACTTGTCTCCTAAGATATGTAGTTGAATTTGAATATGTTAATTAGATGAGTTAAATATTAAATATATTAGAACGGAACAGGAGTAGGCAGGAACAACCACTACAACAAAGATTGTTGTTCGAGTAAGATTAGTAGGGTTGGTAAACTGTAGTTAGAGGATGCGTGCATAAAGTGACAATCGAACTGTTAAAGGCTAACAAACACAAACAATAACGCTGCAAATTCAGTCTTAGGATATTAGATTAAAGTTAGATTTAGTATGAAATTATAGACAGGCAGGTCAGTAATCCTACGAGATATGGAGCTACAATTTGTAAACAAAGTTATGATTTCATGTTGTACGTAACAAGCGTTAACAGTTAACAGCCATTATCGTAATTAACAATTGATAATAATGATTTAATTGCTGCTTTATCAGTTCTTTAACACTCGAACCATTTAGGGGTTCTAGTTGAATCTTAATCGGGGTACAGGCCATCTCTATGTCTTCCATATATCATGTTACTTAGGGTCAATAATATAATATGCGCTGCGCGTATAATTATTTCAATGAAGCGACTCAAAATCTAACTTTATTTACTACATGAAAAGATACACATGTTCAGTATCGTCTCGTCATGTCTCGGTCCCTATCTGCGCTTTTTAAAACAAAAGGCCAAGATAAGGACCGCGGCGTGACGCCCTAGAATACGTCGTTTACTTAATAACTGTATTGATATGCGATATTTTTAGAGTTATGCAATTCCTACCACACATTTTATTTAAAAAAAAAATAGAAACATCAGATTATACGTACACCCACATTGCCACTCCCTAACTATGCCGATTATCTACACTCACTGCGGGGTGCCAAACATTGCCTTTGTTATCAAAAACATAATCGACCTTGGATATTTTCGCGTAGGTATGTCAAATTATTATGTACAGTTACTGGCATTAATATGTACTCACTAAACATAGTTAAAAAGTATTCGTTACTTCTACATTTAAAGTTAAACAAGAATCTTTTTAAAATTATAGCTAAGTTTAAGACTTCGGGGTCGCGGGACTGTACGAATTACCGTGACCCCGGAACGTAAAGGGCTATTGAAGTACACCGTGGATTTTAGTCAGTACGAGTCTGACAGTCCCTCCCGCTCTGCCCTGGGTGGGAGGACTCATTTGATGATTTTACCACGTAAAAAAAAAGTTTATGACTTATTATTGTGTTTTTGATTGTATAAAACAGCTACCATTTCGGTCCAAGTGATAACGATATATACAAGTCATTATTATTGTACTCAAATAATCACTTTATTTGATTAATATATTATCTTTCACGGGTTCATTTCTTCCTATTGAAAATGTTACTGTTTAATATAAAAAAAATGTTACCTACTGAGTTTGTTATTGTGTAAGATATATAAACATGTCATAATATCATTGTTTTATATTATTTAGCTATATGTTGCCTATTTTTTATTGAAATTGTGATTAACGATGTCGTGTTTCACGCTATTCCTTGATAAATAGACGTTAATAACGAATAACAGGTACTTATCATGTTCGTAAAAATCATACATCGAAAGTTATTTACTTATTAGCTATCGTATGCGTGATAATTAAAAAAAATTGTTTTCCTGATCCGTAGGTATTTATTTGTTAAAGTACAAAATTTACAGACGCGGTTATATAAGAAGTTTAAACGTTGCGTGTTTGCAATGTGAACTGAGCCTTAGAATTAAGGTTGATGTTTATGATGTTAATGTAATTCAAATTGGTTTTTAATAGATATTGCTCCATATAAAAAAACACACGTGACACAAAGACATTGAATAATTAACAAAATATAATTTTGTATATTGTCAGCTGATTGTTTTTGATAACTATACAAGTATACACTAATGTTGCTGCAGAGCCACTATCATACAAATCATGACATTTTGAAAAACTTAGTAAGTATTCTTTTTTACGAAAATTACACAGACGTAGGAGTATAAAATTTGACAAAGAAAAAGATTATTAAGATGTTTTTTTTTTTTTAATTTTGACTGACCGTTAGTTGAACATTAAATGAAGCATTGTTGTGCTGTGACGTAATAATAATACACAATTATTATAATAAGAAATAAACGTTAACCTAGATAATGATGTTGTGGGAAGTAGTACCTAAGTACATTTCGTTTTACATAATAAAAACTTTGAGCAAGTAGAACTTTATTTTTTGAATAAAGTTAATATTATTTACATATTGATTTGTTTTTTGCTTAGTGTGTTTGTAATATTACCTTAAACTAATTTAATACAAGGACAGCATTTGTTAATGTCGAGGTCTTGTTTTTATTTATTTATTTGTCATGGTTTTAATTTGAATATCACAAAAGGGTGTGACGTGTTTAGTCACCAAATTAGTTATTTTTTTGAAGTGAAAACTTATTTAGCGGCGTTGTGCACTTCTTTTGGAATGGGTAAAAAATGTTAAACTCACGTCAGGACACGTGACCTGATCGAAAATTCGTAAGACGGCGCAGGGCGCTTGCGCGAATGTTCGTGTATGTTTATTACTATTCAAGTTGTCACTTCTGCCGGCACTCCCAGAGTGCAACCCGTCGTTTTATAATTAGGTGTTTCAACATTATAATTATTATTGTCGCGGCAATTCTTATCAACTTTTTTTTTTAATAGTGTAAATACGTGTTTTTTTTTTGGTAATATTTTATAAACTAATTAATAGATAGATACAAAGAGTGAAAAAAGAAAAAAATGTTTCACAATAAAATTCTTATAAATCAAAACATTACTTCATATTTATAAATAAACACAATCGTGAATTTCCTTATGCAGATGTCTTGTTCGGCCGGTTGCTTGTCTCTCAAGACTGACTATCACACCATAAAAACGAATAAAAAAAGTTTGAACACTGGTCGATCATATAATTTGATGTTGACAGATTTTCCGTTCATCTCTGCACGAAAATGCTGTCTGCATTTTTTACTTACTCATGAGTTCAAGTAAATAATTTGCTTCTCAACAGTCTTATTGGATTTCATTTCCTTTCTAATAAACTTCTCAGGCGTTTTACATTGGGACAAACCCACCACACTATTCCCTAACCACTGCAACTCCTGTGCGCCAGAATCAACAGTGGCAACCAACCAGAAAAGGGCCGAGACAATGAAGCTCGACGTGTCCCGAAGAATGAATTTACCTGTCTTGGATCCTGCAACGAAATTAATCAGAAAAGAATAGTGGAGGAGTAGGAAAAAATATATGTTTCCACTTCCCTTCATGCAAGCAGGAGACAGAACAAAACAAGGCCAATAGGCACAAAGGGACATTACAACTGGGAGAAGCCCAGTTGCCTAGCACCACGGGTAAAATGACTACTAATATTAATGGGTCCTAAATTGTGAGCTGCTAAATTTGATTCCAATAATAGGTATGGCAAAAACGCTTGAACGCACGGAAGTTTGTTCGAGTTTCAACAAGGTCCGAGTAGTAAATGACTCCAGATGTAGTCTGAACAGTGTTCAACATAATATTACGTTCGTTCTGCCAAAGAATACACTCCCATAGAATATGATGTGCTGATTGTTCATATTCACAGTCAGATGTCGAACATTGACAAAAAGGCGAGGGAACAAGCTTGAAGGAAAATAATTTACTTTTAAAGTTACCATGTCCCGTGAGAAATTGGGCAACACAGTGATCCACCTCCAGCCACGTCCTAGCCAGCCGCTCACGAACGGATGGAAAGAACTGGTGGAGGTGCCGCCCCTTGATAGAATTATCCCACCTACTTTGCCATTCGGATAAAAGATCCTCCCAGACGTCGCTCTGGGGTTTGAATAATCTAGATATCTTATCACGGTCACGTTGAGGTAGAAAATCAGCATCAGTAGTCTCCCGTGTGGAAAAGTACATTGCAGCACGTCGCTGTACTTCAAGATCGACTGGAAGAACACCAGCAAGTACCGGTAAAGCTTCAGTACTGACGGTTCTATACGCTTTACTTAAGAATAACAAAGCCAAGCGCTGGCTTTGAAGCAATTTACGTCGTGCCGCCCCTATGGTGGCCCTATCGGCCCAAACAGGTGCTCCGTAGCACATACAGCCCAAGTAAGTAGCACCATAAATAGTTTTTAAGGTTAAAAACGACAAACCCCAAGTAGATTTGGATATTCTCGTTAGGGCATAAAAATTATTTTTAGCTTTTTCACCAACTGTTTTTATATGTTCTATGAATGTGAAATTCCTCTCTAAGACTAAACCAAGATAGCACACCGATTTCTTTTTCTTAACGGGAACATTATTGAATTTAATACTAGGCCACGATTTAAGGTCACCTTTTAAAATGAGTTGATAGGTTTTATGTGGTGCAAAGGTCAGACGGTTACGATCGCCCCACTGTGATATTAATCGTAGGCAAGTGTCAGCCAAATTCTCGAGTCCAGCACGAGTACTCGACTGAATGAGCAGAAGGCCATCGTCCGCATAACCAGTTAAAGAACAACCACTTGGAAGTGGAATCGCGAGGAAATCATCGAAGCCTAGATTCCATAAATAAGGACCGATAACCGAACCTTGAGGACAGCCCATGGTGAGAGGTTTCGATATGGAATGATGTCCGAGTTTAAGTTTCGCGGATCCATTAGAAAAGTACGAACAAAGGAGATTAAATATATTATTATAGCAACCACGAGCTTTTATTTTAAGTAGTAGCATTGGCCACCACGCGTTATCAAAGGCCCCGGAAATATCTAAAAAGATCCCAACTACGTACTTGTGTTTAGAGGTATTAACCATATTTCTAACAGAAAGTGCCGCGTCAACGGTTGATTTCCCGATAGTAAAACCGAATTGATTTTTATGGAATTTGGGCCCGTCCGGTAACAATCGTGGGACGATAAGACGCTCCAAGAGCTTTCCCAAAGATGGTAATAAAGTTATGGGCCGGTATGACTTAGGGTCATCTGGTGGCTTGTCGCCGCTTTTAGGTATTATTCGTATAAAGCCATGTCTCCATATACGAGGAAAAACGCCTTCAGAAATACACCGGTTGTAAACAGTTAATAACGCGTCACCCGCTGTTTTACACGCTTCTTTTATCATACGATTAGATATTTTATCTTCACCTGATGATTTGTTAAGGGGCAATCTCCTAACAACATTCATTAATTCGTCAGTGGATGGAAGGTCTGACGCTGGTGATTCAGGCGGGACTGTTGCCCATGCTCTAATTTGTTGGTGGTAGTCATTATCATTAACAGGTGAATCATCAGGGATAAGAGTATTTAATAAAACTTCCGTTGTTTCTTCAATACCGACGGTGTGTTTATTATTTACTTTAATATTCTGAACATACGCGAGGTCGATCGATCGATTGGCTTTAAACTCATGATATAAAGGAGACCACGGACCTTCTTTTTCTAATTTATCGACTACTTTACGCAACAAATTACCCTTAGATTTTTCAACCGATGCTCTGTAACGGGACTTGGCAACTCTAAATGTATTTAAAGCAGTGGTTAGCGAGTCTCCGGTGACTTGGCGTTTTTTAAGCTTATTAAGATGTTTACGCGCTCGACGATAGGTTTTACGCTGTTCGGTTAGGTAGTCACACCACCAATCACATCTACGTATATTGGTCATAGGTCCGCGACCAATGGCAATGTCAGCACAGTAAGTGAAGGTGTCTGACATAATTTCAGCACTTTCTTCGGCTGACAGCCCATCACGAGTGAACTCTTTGGCGTGACATGCAAAAAGCGATCTAAAGAATTCCCAATTAGCACCTTTACTTTTGTACCTAAAATTACCAATGACATGTGAGGAACCCTGAATAGAAACCGGAACAAACTCGTAAACGATCAAGCGATGATCACTACAAGACGCGTCCGGTAGGACACGCCACCTATCCAAGTGTACGTCTGCACTAGAAAGTGTGACGTCAATACAAGATTCGCCCATTTGGCTGCAAAAAGTAGGTGGTGCGTCGGGGGTGTTGTGAATAGTTAGGTTCATTTCAGCAATGAAGTCTTCAACAGCGCAGCGCCGTTCGTAATCCGTGGACCGAACTTTGCCATACCACAGGGACGAGGACGCATTAACGTCTGCACCTACGATAACTTTGCAGCCCGCGAGTGACCGCAAGACGTGACGGAGATTATGTATGTGAGGACCAACAGGGTCTGAATATTGAAAGTAGCAGCTCACAACGTAAACTTTAGAACTAGCGGATGAGACTTCCACAACCGCGCAGTGTCGATTCATGAGGTTTCGTAAAGACGTTACTGTATAGTTAGAAGAACGTGACACGTAAATTCCGGCTCGTGCCTTGTTATCCAACTGAACTACCTTGTGACGTAAGCGCGTGTTTTGGTATTGTTCTTGAACCAATACAATATCTAAATTATAATCGATAATTAATTTGTCCAATTCAGAAGTCGCCACCCTATCGTTGTGTAGATTTAATTGACCTATTATTAAACTATCCATTATATTAGTAATTAGTGTTGCGTATTAACTGTTCGAGCCTAACTTTATAGGTGGTACACTGTTGGGACCCGCATCGATGGTCAAACGGTTTTTTAATACGTTTACACGCCGCACATACTGGTGTAAAATTTAAATTATCCTTATGCGGGCATTCTTTTGTTTCATGTGCTTCAGAGCAATTAGCACAGGTAGGCGATTTATTAACGCAGTATTTTTTCACGTGACCGAATTGCTGGCAATGTAAACAACGAACTACATCGATATCATCAAAAAATCGGCAAGTCGCGAAGTCAATAAAAAGCTTCTCTTTGGTACTAATTAAATGCTTTCGTATGGCGTTGTCGATTTCAATGTAGGCGTTTTCAGGCGTTTTACAGTTATTCATTTCATATTAAATTAAAAACTATCAGGATGAAATAGGGTATTCCATAATTACTATTATGACACGGAAAAAATAGTTTCCTGTTAATGATTTAGAATAAGCCAATCATATTATATCCCATCAAGTACAGAGAACTTGATGTACCTTAGGGTCAATTCACACCGAGACGCGACGCTGCGCGCACATTTCAAAAGATCGTCTCAAAATCGAACTGTATTTACTATACGAAAAGGTACACATTTAACCGATGACTTGACGCAGCGCGGCCCCGCGGGCACTTTTCAGTAGCGACTTAAAATGTAACTTTATTTACTCACGAGAAGATACACATTTCCAGTATCGACGCGTCACGTCGGCGTCGCGTGGCGTCTCGGTATGAACTGACCCTAAGCCAATTACCATAACTTGTTACAATTATTTTAATCACACTGCGGTGTGGTATGCAATCAGCTTCTTAACTATCCTGAGCGTTGATGATTAGATTCTACGTTATGGAGTCTGGATTTTGCCCCATTGATGGCAATCCACTTGCACTAGGTTTTTTACAAAAAAAAACTTCGCCTCATACTTAGGATTTTTTCCTTGTCGTGGTGTGTTTACAGACCCAGACCAGACAACATTGGACTTAAACAAAGCTGGCAAAATATAGGAGTACACGCACAGTTATTAGTAACCTTGTATGCGTGATGTAATATAATTATAGTATAGGTATGTATGTCAAAAAATTATGTATCAGTTACTTTTTTTTAAGTGGTAAAATCATGAAATGAGTCCTCCCACCCAGGGCCGGGTGGGAGGGACTGTCAGACTCGTACTGACTAAAATCCACGGTATCCTTCAATAGCCCTTTACGTTCCGGGGTCACGGTAATTCGTAAATCCCGCGACCATCTATCGCCAGTATCATGAGTTACTGGCATAAATATGTAAATAAAAGTAAAATAAAATCATAACTTAAATTGTTTTATTCATTTCGGTACATGTGACAGTTCAGAAGTCATTATTAATATACTGAAATAATCACGTTCTTTGATTAAATTATCATTCACGGGTTAATTTCTACCTTCTGAATTTATATGAAAATTGTTACTTAGTTTGTTACGTGAGATTTGATTTAATTGTTGTTTTATATTTAGCTGTCTGTTGCCTATTTTTTTTTATTGAAATTGTGATAACCGATGCCGTGTTTCATGCTATTCCTTGATAATAGAGTTATTGTGATGTAATGTTATAAAAAGGGAACTTGAGGTAGACTCCAAAAAGAATTCTCATACATACAATTCTTTAAATTACGCTTCGGTGTGATACGCAATCCGTTTGTACCTTGAGCGAGTGAGGCTTTGCGTAGTTTTTGTTCGACTGAATCATATGACTCACGCGCACTCTGCATGTGTCCATTAAATAGCGTCATTGTAGTGTCAGTACGTAATACCATGAGGATATACCACGATATTTCTGCAAAAGTTCACGGTAGAATTTATCGAAATGGTTGATACTATTTTCCTCATCAACTTTATATATGTAGGCAATTCAGTTTTTTTTCACTTGACATAAGTAAACAGTATTTGTACTAACGCGTATTTATTACCTAGTTGCTTTTGATGGCCTTCGGCACGATTTTACTGGCTTTTTTTTTATTGTGGTAAAATCATCAAATGAGTCCCCCCTTCCAGTACAGAGCGGGAGGGACTGTCAGACTCTTACTGACCAAAATCCACGGTGTCCTTTAATAGCCCTTTATGTTCCGGGGTCACAGTAATTCGTAAGTCCCGCGACCTCGACTGTACTGCTTGACTGTATTTATAATGAAAATGGACAGTGGGTTCAGTCGACACATTCATAATGTGATTGGGTCAAATTTTCCCGCAGATCCATTTTGAGTGGGGCCAAAAGACTCCTGCCCAGAATTAGGCTACGAGTTTCGAAATCATTTGAAAAGGGAACATCTAAAAGTCTGTATCTTCATAGAAATGAAAACACTTCGGTGCAGATTTATTATCAATTCAAGTGTATATTTGTCTAGATATAATTATCAGCACTGCCGACTGTTACCGGAATTTTGATAAAAGTGTACTTATTTCATTGTTTTGTTTCACTGACATTGTTTGGGTGAATTTTAATGAACTGCTGCTTATTTAATCGAGGTTTTAAAACCTTGAACTAGTATTCGATTAACATTAAATATTTTGAGAGATTTTTGTTCACTGTTTATTTTCATTTAATTAATGCTGCTGAATAAACTTGACTTCGTTTTCCGAGGTTTAACTTGGTTAAAACTTTTCCTCTTTCACAATATTTTCTTGTATTTAAGTAGTAGTTATTTGAAATCATATATTTGTCTACATTTTAGTAATAATTTTAAGTAAGTAAATCATTTTCGTTTCTTAAATCCTATGTAATTTATTCTTTTCTGTTAACAATAGTCATGTGACTCATTTAAAATTCAGTTTTTTCTTCGGTTCATATTTCTGCGGTCTCGATGCAAGTATGATTCATTGAAGGACAACAAACAAGTCAATTATGATGAACGTCTGCTGACCCAAATAACTCATTTGGAAAGGAGTTCAGTAATATTAGTTATAGTACCTCTTTACTTACACTAGAACTAATATGGAATATTGACGTAAGTACAGGCAGGATAATTTGACGGCACGGTTAGCGCAGTGGCTGAGCGATTGGACTGCTGCGCTGCGTGTCGCAGGTTCGATTCCCGCACGGAGCAAATATTTGTATGTTCTACAAATAGTTGTTTCGGGTCTGGGCGTTTGTGTATGTGTCACTCACGACACAGGAGAAATTCCTAGTGTGGTGCAATGTAAAAAAAAACCTACTATCCTACTTTCTTCCTACTAATATTATAATGTAAAAGTTTGTTTGGATGGATGGATGTTTTTTTACTGTTTGACGCAAAAACCACTGAACGGATTTGGATAAAATTGGTACATTGGATCCAACCTGGATTAATTACGGGAGCATAAAATAGGGATCAAAATTATCCCATAATAGTTTCTATCCTGATTTTATGTTCCCGTGAGATAATATTCGAGTTGTAACGGCCGAAGTGGTTGCCAACAGCTAGTCAATTAATATGTTCTTTAAATGGTAATTTTAACTAGGAAAACACAATATAATAAAAGGTGCTTGCTATAAAACTGGGTTTTGCATTTTAAATGTATTAAGGCAAAAGTACAATCAGTGAAATTGATGGGTATACACTTAATATTATGTAGCATTAAAAATCTTGTGTTTCTGTTATTTTTCGTCGAAGTGTTTTTTATGCTATATCTACTCGTAACTATGTTTATAAATATAAATTACTTTAGCTCAATCAGAATTGATAGTTATTTACAATGTTATGTCATAATAAATTAATATGTTTGAAAATATAACTCCGTATAGGTACGTAGATGAGAACATTTTGATTACTTGATTGCAAGCTGCAGGAACTTGTTGTAAGTACCATAGTGTCTAAGTGCAAAAATATTTGCAAGTGCTAATTAATATTCATAAGTAAACTACCTGTTTATGTAATAAGGGCAATTCAAATTAATAGTTTATTAATAAAATTTGTTAAAGGCACCGTTTAGTTGTACCTATACGTGAAGTCGAAGAACGAAAACTTTCTGCTATTAAGCCCATTTGAGTTCAAACTGAGTTCAAAAACAAAAATTTAACTCGAGGTATTTATATCAGGAAAATAGAAAAATGTAAATAAAATATAGCTTGCCCTTTTTAGAAACACTTCCGCAAAGAGCGTGGCCTAACATAAATTATGTGCTTCCAAGGGCGAAACCAGATTATGACGCGGACAGTACCTCAGTAATTATACATTGTATGTGTACAACATTAAAGGATTAGGGTCCTTGTAACTACTAACAGGAAAGGCTAGTTCCTTAATCAATGCATGCAGTGGACTGTACAATTCGGTCACTAGGACATCGAGATTCCATTACCGGATCATAGACGATAAATACTAGAACGAGTGATGCAATACTATAGAAAAATACGTGAGGGATGTAATTATTTTCCATATAATTTTCCCATTTTTGTGTGTAGTTTTTACTGTAATTAAAAAAAAATACGTTGCCCCACACTAGCAATTTCTCCTGTCGTCGGTGCGTTTATAAATATAGAAACTCTCTTACACAAACATCCAGACCCGGAACAAGTATTTTATTTTATTTTTATTTTATTTGTTAGGGACAAAAAACAGTTACATGCCAAGCTTAACTATAGATTCTAAAACTAGCATAATACATGTTTTTTATAATACATCAATTCCTTATATATTTAAATATACATGTAACCCACACTATTGTCCACGAATATACAAAAAGAAAAATAGAAGAAAACAGGCAGAGTGTGCATCCTAAAACAAGATAAAAAATATAAATAATTAAGATTTTAGTAGCTCTATTATTGCTCCCGCCTTAAAACCGTTTTTGGATAAGTTAAATATGTCAAGCTCCATAAAGTATTCATTTTACGCATCAACGAGGCGACGAAGTGGTACGCGCACTCCAGCGTTAGTCCTGCACGAATTTGTGTGGAATAGTCGAGGCACACGTACCCCACGAAGCATGACTGATCTAGGTACTATATAATGTAGGCTATTTGATAATGGAATGCAATCGAACCTATTGTTACATATAGCATGCAGCGTCATTACACCTAGAAGAAGTCGTCTAGATTCCAAACTATTATATTATATTATATAACTATATTTGTAGGTCATACAAATATTTGTTCCGTGCGGGGATCGAATCTGCGACACGCAGCGCAGCAGTCCAATCGCTCAGCCACTGCTGATGGTCTAGTTTAAATGGTAAATAATGTAGATGGTACGGAAAATTGGATGTGATAATTGCTCGTTTTTGAGAATTCTATTGTCATGGAAAGTCTGTAAAATGCATGTGTTCGGATGGATATTTTAGGCGTACTTCTTCAGCCTACTTTTTACGATTCACCAAGATGGTGAAGGCCTCCTTCAAGTTCTTCCACTCTTCATAACATACATATTATTTATAATAAACGGACGCCCTTTCCCCATGGCTGTAGGCAGAAACCACAGAGCGCCACCTGCTATGATCCTTACATACTCCTTTTGCTTCATCTACTTTAGGAGTACCTATGTTAAAATAATTTTAATTATTTAGAGCAATGTGAATTATGTATAAAACGATCATTATCAATTTATCTAAACTCCTTCAAATTGATGGAAATAACCTCACAGCTACACCGTGTTGATACTTGGAACCAATTAGCATTATTGCTAAAATATTCATAGCGCAGAAAATTTATTTAATTAATTCCAGCTAGCTAAGCAATTGTAAGAGTGAGTTTACACTACAATTTACGATTAGACTTGTCTAGTTGCGCCACTTTCATCGGCGACAAATAGACTACTGCCTCCTATGTCAACTTTCTGGTCGGTATTGAGCACAGCGAACAGTTAGAAGGCCAAGATAATTTTATAACAAAGGGCCCGCAGAAAACGGCAATTACTAAAACATTTGCCATTATCTGCGGGCTCTTTATTTTTAGAAAAGGAGAAAGATAGGAGCAGCTTCTGTCTTTTTTCTTAGCCATTAATGCCGTATCCTTTCAAATACTCTTTTTGAGTACCACCTCGAGCCAGCGATAGCAGCCCTTGAGTCATTTGGATCTACTTCTTGTTAAGATGTAACAGTTAGGAACGAGAGATTGGACAGGCAACTTGCAACCAAGAAAGTTTTGGTTACTGGCATTATGTTATCATGTTCACTATTTGCTGAAGAATTTCCTCTGTTAAAATGGTAGTTCCACTGGATTTAAAGCTATTCTAAAGCCTCATTGAGACGAAGCAAGAACTCGCATGCGAGTTTCACTACATTGCGGTATTTGTTTGATCAACTGAATTCGTAGTACCTATAAAGTCCGCAATATAACGCAACTCGCGTGCGAGTTCTTGCATCGTCTAAATGAGCCTTTATTGTTGATTCCAGTAATTCCAGTATTTACGTGGAATGGATCTTCTGGACTATTTAGACTCGTTGGTACGGCTACTGCCTCCTTCCTTGTGTAGAAAGTTCATTATTTCAATGTGGTCTTGCCCTTTCTAATAGCTTGTACTAAATTTAACTTCTTGGTCCACACCGACAGTTTTATATTTTACAAAAAGTGACATTTTCAATAGTATGAAGATGTCACCACTCTTATGCTTAGCATCAGATTTGATATTCTCTATCGGTTAACCAAGTTCAATTGTCAGGACTGCTGAGGAGAATATGTCATCGTCATCATCAAAAGCTTTACTTTTTCCACTGCTTGGCAAAGGCTCTCTTTGCTGTTGTCTTGTTGTTGCGTGCCCCATGCCTCTGTGGCTCAGGTTCTTTCAAAAAGTTTTTCCATCACGGGGGTGCCCCTGCCTTTGGCGTGTCGCTTATATTTTAAGCCCCTGACTGGAGGCCTTAGAATCAACGCTAAAACAGGATTGACCGTGTAAGCAGCTCATAACCTCCCCTAGGTTTACCTACGAGATGCCACCAAAGTTTCAACAATGATCTTGGATTCCTAAACAAAGTAACGACGTAATTGTCAGGTATCTAATTAAGGCCAAATGGAACACCTCGGCCTTTTACAGTTTCCTCTGCCATTTTATTTCTAATTCTTCCTCCTAATATTGTGAGTAGTTACAAAGAAACACAAGCATTTAATGTAAACTGTTTAGTTTACACAAACATTTTACTTGTCAGTTTTGACACTATTTGGTTTACGTTACTAACACGTTTATGAACTTTGAATAAACAATTTTATTTGAAAAATGTAAAGTTGAAGTGTATTTTCTTATCTATTTATAGTTTAGGTTTTGGTTGACTTCCGTTCATATGGCGTAAGCGTTATGGAATGTCGCTCAATGCGTAGCATAAATCAAACAAAATACTTCTTGGATTTATACCGGTACTACTTAACATTTGTCAGCAATTCTTTGTTTACGAGCTGCCAATTTTGTCGATGTAAACATAACGTGGAAATCAATGATTAAATTATGCATTCGAAGTTAAGGTTAATGAAAATATAATCGCAGGAAGTGATAATTAAACCAACTGATCTATTTATTGTAATATAAACAAACAACAACAGCATCTAACCTAAATCATAATTTCATCAACAAAATCTGGGACAAATTTACTTGTGCATGCGTAACGGGCGGGTTCAGACCTAATTAGTTGTTACGAAAACCGATTGACTAGCAACGTGACCACGATGGAGCGTCACCGCATAAATTGATACAGAAGGACTGGTTAAAAACGGTCTTTATCCATACATGCAGTCGCGTCGTGGATAGACGCGACTATATTGATGATCTGCTGCAGTTGAAATGTTAGACATAGTTTATTTTGAGAGTGTGGGTTCCATTCGAGTTTCTTTAGACATGTACATTGTACTTTTACCGAGTTCCTGATCAACCGAGTCTACGATTTGGTAGGCTTTCTAATAACCGATTAAATCGACCAAGTTGCTGGCATGCATCAGAAATGAGCAGCGGCACTATAGGTTGCTTGTAACCTGCGGTGACCGCTAAGCGATCTCATTGGCTGTGGTACGTTAAGCATCACCAGGGCCACCCGACCTATGGACCTCGCAAGATACACCATCCCGTAGGAGTCATGCGCTTTGCAGTTTTTACTGTGGACATTCGGTGCGCAGGAGTTCCAGTACCTTCTGGATGCGTTCGCTTCATTTTAAGTCTGATTGTTGCTTTGAGGTCAAGAACAAGCCCATCGTGAATAAATTAAAAGAGGCTAAGGGATATTTGATGCGGGACTCCTAGAAAAGAGAGCTCTTTTCCATCTCATATTGAGCCCACTGTTGATGGAGCTCGTTGCTCGTGTCTAAATAATTACAGCCGCACAGGCCGATCTTCCGGGTCAAGCCGCGCTTGCCGAGGTTGGTCTGTGGATCGTTGACCCTGACCGTCTGTCATAGCGAGTTTCCTCCGTGTCTCAGAAAGCACGTAAAGCCGTTGGTCCCGGCTATCATTTGTATATGCAATATAGTTGGGAAATGGCTAGGCAGATGATGTTGATAGAGCTCTTGAATGTAACACACAAAGCAACTTCTTATATCACCTTTCCTTTGTGTTTCTGAACACACGAGTATGCCACTGTGGTCTATGATTAGCTTTAATTTCTCCAACACAATTTGGATACGGAGATCGTTTTGATTTGCCTGGTAGCTAATTAGCTAGTACAGCATTTTATAGGACTGTAGTGGTGTTATTAATGTTTTACCTTCCTTACCGAAAGGTGAGCGGTTAAGTGGCTATGTGACCTTCGATATAAAGGGCGCATTCATCATCACATAAACTGCGTTATGAAATATTGAGTTTGATGGTTTTTTAACGCGCTTTAGATGTGTTTCCATTTTTAGGTTTATTAATGAATAATTAAATTAGCTGTTCCCCGTGATTTAACGCCCAGTGTTCGGCTCCTATTTTTTGTCGTGTGATGTTATATAGCCAATAACCTTCCTTGGTAAATAGACTATCTAAAACAAAAAAAAACCTATTCGAGCCAGCAGTTTTTGAGATTAGCGCGTTCAACTAAACAAAAAAACTGTTCAGCTTTATAATATTTGTATAGATATTCACTCTTACAAAGCGATCATATACATTCCTTTAGTCTGGGTGGGATACTCACATTCTAAAACCAAAACATTAATAATCAAAATATCAACACCACATAATCAACAGTATACAGGGTGGCCAAAAAGTCGTGGATCAAACGAAACAGGGAGATAAAGGAGGTAATTTCCAACAAAAAATCTTTCCCCAGCATGGCCATAACTTCATTGCACGAAAAGATATGAATTATTTTAGTTTTTTCAATGAAACTACCGAGTTTTTTTACAATTTAATCAGTAAAAAATTAAATTGATTAAAAACAATAAAACAAAAGGTTTTGTATTATGAGTCGATAATGTATCAATACTACAAAAATTGTATTGCAGCTCTTGGTATCAAACTTAACGAGCAATGATTTTTTTCCGTAAATTTTGAAGCGTTACAAAAAATTACTTCTCACTTTAAGAGCACCATTTGAAAAAAAAATGTATTACGGAAAAGTGACCTTGTATTAAAAAACTTGCTGGTTTAATGCTGATTCAAGTGAGATACAACACTTTACTCTTTGATCTTTAGTTTTGGATTTATGGTCGTTTTTTCGTATCAAGGTGCAAATTTAACAAAATGGTAAATTTAAGGAAAAAAAGATTTTTTCTCATACATACTAGGTAGTAATTTCAGAAGCCATCATGAAATAAAAGAACGATTATGGCTTAGTAATTTTTATTAAAATACAATTTTTTACATTAAATGTTCAAAGTTCCTACCTCTGACCATAATGCACAATCTGCATCGCCTAATAAAATTCGCACGTAATCGGCGGAATGCACGTCTGTTATTTAGAATTTGTAACTTAGCAAACTCGAGCTTTTGTCGTAGTTCTTGTTCGGTGTTATTCTCACTTTGATACACTATTCATGATGGCTTCTGAAATTACTACCTAGTATGTATGAGAAAAAATCTTTTTTTCCTTAAATTTACCATTTTGTTAAATTTGCACCTTGATACGAAAAAACGACCATAAATCCAAAACTAAAGATCAAAGAGTAAAGTGTTGTATCTCACTTGAATCAGCATTAAACCAGCAAGTTTTTTTAATACAAGGTCACTTTTCCGTAATACATTTTTTTTTTCAAATGGTGCTCTTAAAGTGAGAAGTAATTTTTTGTAACGCTTCAAAATTTACGGAAAAAAATCATTGCTCGTTAAGTTTGATACCAAGAGCTGCAATACAATTTTTGTAGTATTGATACATTATCGACTCATAATACAACACCTTTTGTTTTATTGTTTTTAATCAATTTAATTTTTTACTGATTAAATTGTAAAAAAACTCGGTAGTTTCATTGAAAAAACTAAAATAATTCATATCTTTTCGTGCAATGAAGTTATGGCCATGCTGGGGAAAGATTTTTTGTTGGAAATTACCTCCTTTATCTCCCTGTTTCGTTTGATCCACGACTTTTTGGCCACCCTGTATATTGAATAAATGATATTATGAATCAATATTATTCACATTCGTTGCTAATCTGACGTGTTGACATTTTGAATCGTGTATGTTTAAGCCAATGCTATTCTGATTAATAAAAAAAAAACTGTTGATTATGTGGTGTTGACATTTTGATTGTTGATGTTTTGGTTTTTGAAGTTAAGTATTTAACCCTTTAGTTTTTTCATTATCCTTTGTACCCATTCCTTCCACAGTGCTTTTAACGACTAATTAGCCAGTTTAAATAACTTCAAAGCATACGGGTGTAATGTGCACAGTCCCAGCTTGCTAATTACCTTGTTTACATTTATATACATATTCACAAATATCCTGCGCCCCGACACACAATTCTTTACAAAGAATTTTAATGTCTGTTCCACTTTTACTTAAAGGTGCTGATAAACTTGAGCATTCTCTTTTAATGAGCATTCATGCGAATGTTACATTACAGAAAAAGAAACGTGAGCGCTTCAGTGAGCATTCTAACGAGCGTTCTGGCGAGCTATTTGCTGAGCCGACTGTCATATAGACATCTACATAAAAAAAATTGACGACCTTCGACTAGGATTCGCTAGAAAAATCGTGCGATGAGCGATGTTTGGCTTCTATGCTTGGCTCTTTTCTTTGTTCAGTTCGACAAAATTAAAAACTGCGAATGCTCGATGTTCTGATACAATTCAATACTTACTTAAGTTTACCAGCACCTTAATGTTGTAACTAGTTAAGTTGTTTCTGTGTTTTAATTAGCACAATAAAGTTGGTGAAAGTATCGATAAATCAGTGGCAAAAAAATGGTTTATAGCCTAGTTAATGTTTAAGAGAACTTGAGACCCAGACAGCAAAGAAACAAGACATATTTTTGTTCATATATCTCTTCTATTCCTTAACACATTATTTTGCCTGTAATACTAATTCTCTGGACTAGACTCCAAACACTAATTCTATAATACTATAACATTAACACGAATCTATTAGAAACCGTGGTTAGATCACGAACAGAGTGGCCAAATGAAGTTATTTGCGTGATTAGGAGCTGTTACAATCTGGAACGCTCACCCGACTCGCTATCTGCACGTTAAAATAATTCACAAAGACTATAACACTACATCACACAATTATTTTATCATAGAACAGACGAACGTGGAAAATAACACTGTATTTTAGGACAAAACATATAGGTACAATGTTTATCTGTATGTACAGCTGTTATCAGAGACCACGTGTGTTCTAGCTTGTAATTTCTATGCATGTGTCATTTATGTACAGTAGACAGAACAAATTGAAATGCAGGTGGCCGTCTACAACGAAATGTTGACATCGTTGTGCATTTTGTTTATTAACACTGTTTTTACGTGTGTTGAGTGATCAAGTGTCTTCCGTCAGTCGTCTGATTCTCATTTTATCTACACTAATATGTACAACTAGCCATTAATGATAGGTATGATAGCTGCTTTTTTAGCTACTGATACATCGTCAACACATAGTGAAAAGGCAATAAGTCAACAAATCCTGCTTTAACGCACAACACCTCAAAGCAGGGTTTCTTGACTTACTTATTGCTTTTTCACTATGTCGACGGCATATTAAAATGCACAGTCCGCCTGCATATCAATCATATTCGCCGAGTGTACTTCCCCGAAGCATATTATAGTTATCTAAGTAATTATAATATTAAGTAAGTGGTAATAAATAGTACATACTTTAAGTCTTTAGAATATGTACTCCGGAAAGGACAGAACATAATAATGTTATTTAGGGCGTCGTATGTTCGTTTTTATAGTCTGTTACTAATCCGTTTGTGTCAGACAGGTCTGTCAGTGCACGAGTACTCAGTGTAAATTTCGGTTCACAGAACACGTGTTTCTATGACAAAGTCGTGTTTGCATACAATGTAAATCTGCTATCTATGTTGTACATATTAATTACA
This sequence comes from Agrotis puta, assembly GCA_943136025.2. Lineage (NCBI taxonomy): Eukaryota > Metazoa > Arthropoda > Insecta > Lepidoptera > Noctuidae > Agrotis > Agrotis puta. The sequence goes on along the minus strand of OW964190.2, from coordinate 7,150,862 downwards.
CTTCCTTGGTTACCTATGTCAGTTAGTACCATTAGTTCGATTTCTTTGTGTTTCATTTTCCTGGTTATTTTTCCATTGAACGTCTTAATGTGATACTTTGTGGAGCGACTTACGAATCTCGAACAAGCGCGCTTCGAGCGTTCGCTTCCTGCTTGGCTGTGCTCCGTCTATTGTCAGATTTTTGAAGATCATAAAGGCATTCGAGGAGAGTGATTATTGTACGCTCGTTGTAAGCCCACATTTGACTCCGGTCGTATAGCGACTCGGCTTGTGTTCAGTTCTTGCTCCGCTCCTATGTATGATCCTACGCTCCTATAACATCCTCTGCATGTCTGCAGCTTGCATACTTTCGTGCAAGTTTGCTTTCGTGGCTTGCGTATTACGGGGCTAATAGTGCTGACCATTTCCTTTTTATAACTAAACGCTATGTGCGAGGTAGGTGGTAGAGACTATCAAATTGATCACAGCGCGCGATGACAGAGATGGGAATCAATGGGCGCACCCGCGGAACCTGCGCGAGTGAAGTGCGTGTCAAAGTTTAATATGCATTACAACATTCATTCTCATTTTTAATGAAAAACAAGCCGAAAATGTTTATCAAAATATCTGGTTGGGTAGATTAGGCAGATTTATATGTGGCTACTAGGAGGCATTCCTGCAATAATTTGCACAAAACTTACATCTTGCAAATCAAGCTATAATATACTATCAGGTATAAAACTAAATTATGCCAAAATTAACAGCATGGCAGCGGCATCGCGTGAAGTGGTTACCTACGAGCCGCGCGCCGCCGCCGCATGTTTTAGTTTCAAGAAATTATTGATTCCCTACTTCTGATTGCTGTGGATAAGATTTCGTGTTCATTAGTTCTGTACAGTTTTCTTGAGCGTCATGTTTCACGCAGATTATTTTAGCACGCTTCGTTTGTGGAGTTATGGATGAAATTGTAACCGTGACTTTGACTGTGTTCGGTTATTTTAATTAACCTTATGAATTATATTTCGAGACTACATAAAATCCCCCCTCAGGGTGGTTCCCCTCAGGGGTCTTTTATGGCCTATTCTCATCTTCAGCTTCAGTTTTAAAGCTGAAGAGTATATTTGGTTGAACGCGCTAATCTCAAGAAATACTGGTCCGAATTTAAAAAAATATTTTTGTGTTGGATAGTCCATTTGTCGAAGAAGGCTATAGGCTACATAACATCACGCTACTACTTATAGGAGCGGGAGAAACCGCGGGCAATAGCAAGTAGATAATGAAAACTACTATGTTAATCCCCTAAATATGATTGTTATTATGGTCTTTAAAGGAGTCATTCAGTCATCTTAGTTCGTAGTTAATTATAATTATTTACATACAAATTCCGGCCTTATTACAAAAACTAAATAAACCTTGGTTTAAACCTGGACTCTATCCAGGCTTATCTTCAGAACCATGGTTTCAATTTCTCTGTATTACAAAACTGAGATAAAACGTGGACGCTACTAAGACCGTCATTTGAACCATTGTCTAAACAATTAAATATAGCATGTGTAATTACAATTAAATCTACCATGTTTAAATCCATTTTGGGTGAAAATAACACAAAAACAACAATACAATGAGAAAATTTACATGAAAAACTTTGACACACCTTTGACAGCTACGACTTTAGACTTTAGTTAGACTATGGTTTATCGCAAAACCACGATTTGTAATAACGTTTGTGTAAACCGTAGTTTATCGTGATTTAAACCTGGGTTTTTAGTTAAACCCTTTGTAATAAGACGGATTAATTGTTTTTTTTATAATCGACTTATCAATCTTTTAATGTTTTCACATCAAGTTCTATCTATTTTGAAGAAAGTAACATGCCAAACCAGTTTCCCATTTAAATGTTCATTAAACTTTAAAACTTTTTTTATGACATATAATCAAATAACAGTTAAGCCTAGAACACATGTTCCATTCCACGTGTGACCGTATTTGACGCTTGACCTTTACCGTCGTACCGCAATGCCCTATCCGTGTTAATGTCGCGTGCACACTGCACGGTGACAGGTTGTTAACCTACCACCTAGACTTTATACCGCCGATGTAACCTTAGCACTTTACTTTTATGTTACTGATAAAATTTGTTTTATTGGTTACTAACGTGAGAGAATGCGATGCTTTCACGAATTTTTAGGATGTCATTATAAGGGTGGTTTGTTACAGTTATTACTTTGTATTTGTAGACTATATGTTTAGAATATTCATCCCATCACCTTTCTTTTTGTTTTTTGGGGTGCAAGATTCATCAGATGAGTCTTCCCGCCCTATGTGGAGCTGACAGTCCCGCGGAAACATTCATCACTTTGGTTTATCACTCGGTTATTCATCTATGGATGAATCAGATTGCTTTAAAGCATTTTTTATCTATAATTACGAGTAATTTATATTAAACTTTTCCTTCCTCACGCTGTCCGTCTCCGAGAAGCAAATATCTTTATGTTTTAGAGGATAAAACTTAGCTGATACGTCGTAATGGTTTTACCATAATGACGGGTTTTAGTCGGGCTTTCATGGGCTTAATTTCTTGTTACATAATAAATGTATGTACTTTTGTCATCCGACGATTTTGAATCAGCCTGATATGGGGCACATCGCAATACGCTGGCACTTCTTGATCTGGTTATCTGAACCCAGCCATAACGCGAAATGCCTAATATAGTCGGACAAATCGACTAGAACAACGTATTATTTCGACGTGAACACGAATGTGGCATTACGGCCAAGAAAAATTTCGTTAGGTTAACGATCAATATTATTTAAACCACCCAGAAGTAGGCCCGCCGCCCGCTAAGCGGGGCTCCGTCGATAGTGCTCCGTTTCGAATCTTCTGTTTGACTTCTGACCCAGCAGATCCCTCCAGCCTCCCGTTATAGTACATAAAGATAACCTCTATTTTTCCTTCTCCGCAGGACCGCGTACTGAACATCACAAGTCAGATAATGGACCAGCTGTTGGGTGACGAGAGAGTGGCGCGCGGCTTCCGTGTCAAGTTCCCTGAAGATGTTCTGCAAGACAACTTGGCTGGACAGCTCTGGTTCGGTGCTGAGGTGGGTACCACGGAGGTTTTATTCTGCCTTTTTCCAATATATGTGGGCTTCAGCTTCAATTTAACCGGGTGGGACTGCCTCGTTAATTTCGTGCTCGCAAAGGCGACTGTTGAGCTTGAGTTTCTGGGTGCGATTCCCAGGTCGGCCATCAATGTTATTGGGTTTTTCTATTAGGAATTTCTCTGTACCTGGTTGATATCAATAAGTTCGCCCCCTATTACATGGGACTTAATCACCAGGCGACATGTCGCCAGGTATGACTAATAGTACACCCACATTTGGGAAAATCGTGATGGTATGAAACTGAATACAATACCGCAATTTTACAGGGACTATTTCCCCGTCCTCCACAGTTATTGAGTAAACGATAGCTCGTGATAAAAAAATGGTTGTTAGAATTTCTTGTTTTGGAATACCAGTTACGACTTCCAAGAGGTTTTTAACCGTTATTATCATGAAAATATACGCCTAAGTTTGCAATAGTCTATACTTGCAAATGTTCCGAATAGAAGAACCTTGATGAGTGTTTAGTAAAACCTACAGCTGGTTAAGCTATCCAAAAAAGACGTTGTATTATGTAAGTATGTTAACGCACCCATTCAGACCAAATTGCGGCAAGTCACCTATTCCATGTATGGCGGCCTTTAGTCGTATCAAACCAGTCGATGAAACAATACAAACATTAAGTACAATTACACTTAGTTTTATATCGATTACCATTTATACTACCAATGCTACAGAGAAATATTTAAGTGTAAGTAGCCACCTACGTAGGGTTACCAAGTGGTTTCAATATGTTTGTATGTATGTACAGGTACCTTTTATAAAAATATTGCGCATTGTCTTTTAGGTCGGCTAGTTCTTAGTGTGTCTTGTCCTTTTAAGTCTTGCCGGTCAGTCTCTCAAAAAGACGTCCAACTCGTCAACGCATTTTAGGCCTGCCATTGCTGTGACCCCTCTTCAGGCACCCACACAGTGCCATCTGGTCTACCTGTCTCGGTTCATCCTATAGCATTTGGGAGGTCTTTGCTTAGAAGTGGTACAGAACAGGCTGATAAAAGTAATCTATTGTATTTCCTAGTGGGTATATAAGACTCGTAAAAATATTCGTGAAGTATTGTATCCATGTTTCGTCTGTGGTTCGGACTTCTCTCGGGCCAAGCCCCATGTCTATGCGAATTTGGTCCTATGTAGGTAAGAGTTACCAGTACCAGGCGATAGGCGTCGAACCTTTTCCCAAGGTTGACTATCACATTGTTATAACCATAACATTGATGAAGCATCAACCGGAACGCTGCTTAACCTTATAGACTTCCAATTCTTCACGCATCAGGTGAATGGCGGTGTTATTTATAAATTAGTTGATTTATGGGTTGGTAAGTAGGTAATTAATAAATGAGTCACGCAAACTATGAACGAATATGCTTAGGTATACAAACACGCAGCTTATTTTTATATAATATCCGAACTGCCTGCTAACACGTATAGTAGGCACGGCCACGGATATTAAAATGTGTAGTTTTAATTCCGCGACACCAAAATCCAGGCTTGGTTGCAGGATGCGGTAATAGTCACCAAAGCACAGATTGATCTCTGCATGCGTTACTTAACCTTGGTAACCCATAGAGACTGACCTTGGTAAACGTTGCTAAACTTTCATCACCAATCCAAAGATAGACCTCGGCAATAGTCATCTGAGGGCCAACACTACCACCACATACGCTTATTGGTCAAATCAAATAGCGCGTCCCCGGCTTCCTTTTCACACTTCCGTCTCGTTTCACGAAATCACTCCCACAGATGGCAGGAAAGCGAGAGAGAAAAGATGTTACACGTCAAAAACATAAGCAACAAATGTCTATTCTCTATTGATTGACCTTAATTTTCTCATGTTTAGGTAAGATTACGTCTATTTTTGGCTCGAACGTGACTCAGGCAGTTTGTAGAATATTTGTTATGATAATGTTTGACATAGATGTGGGTAGGACAGCTGTGTGTGCCTTCAATACGTCTAGGCTCTAGACACAATGTGATCGTTAAATCCTTTGAAAATATTCGACTTGACGGTTTGACAGGCGCGGCGGATTTTCACATGATCCTTTGCTCCTCTTATTGTAGACAGATGAAATACGAAATTTATAAGCCATTTGGTCACTAGGTCATATGGGAATACGGGACTTAACAGAACTGAGAAACTGGGTGTACTATTGACAGTTGACGAAAGAAGGTCACTGATCCCATTCTGACATATAGTACCTACCTTTTTGATACTTTATTTCATAAAACATAATTTGTCTTTTCCAGTGCCTAGCCGCGGGCTCCTCGATAATGAATCGCGAGGAGGAATCAGCGGCCATGCGTCCTTTGGCAAAGGCGTTGACACGCAGCCTGGAGACCGTCCGCTCGCTACTGCGGGAGCAATGCCTCCGACCTCGAGGCATGGCGCTGTCGCAGCACGACGATATGCTGCATGAGAGCCTTAGGATATTCGACAGGTGAGAAGCAATACAACTGGTTCATTTCTTCCCATCAAGTGAGCATTTGTTTACTGGTCATACCAGTGGTAAAAGCCTCTGTTAAAAGCACTGACACGCAGCCTGGAGTATAGTACATTCGTTGCGGGAGCAGTTCTTAGCAGTTCTTTGTTCTTCAGTTTGCGAAGTATCGCACTGTCGTACTGATTCACACTCCCCGTTGTGTTTGTTTTTCTGTGTGGGATCATAAAATGACACACCTCCCGCATTGGGCGGTAGGAAGAAGTCAGACTCGTACTGACTTCACATTCACCCTTTAATTGCCCCATGCGTTGCAGAGCCTTGATAGATCTTCAAGACATTCCCGCGTTTGGTCCTATTAGTCTCCGTCAGCTTCCGGACAGCTTCTTGAGGCGCCCGTGGAACACTCCACGCCGTCGACTGAGGCCCGACCCTTGATCAGACGATGAGCTACCCATTAATTGCCGTCGTCTGCAAGTCTGTGTATGCGGTGGCCGATAATCGTCTTGTGATCCCGTACGCCCTGGGGTTCTCTCGAAATTCGTCAGCCGTTGTCCCTTACTTACCTTATAAACCTGCTTTAACCTCTCATTCGTCTGATTACAGATTGTTCGCAGAGTTCGAGCTATGCTATGTCAGCGCAATGGTGAACGTGAAGACGCCGCACGAGTTTGAAGCTCAACAACTCATCTGCGTGTTATTCTCTGAGAGTCTGAGACGAGCGCTCAAGCAGAACTTGCTCACTCAGGAACAGGTTAGTTGGTCTCCTAAAGTTCTTTCATCATTGCTGGTCTTGTAATTTCCTTCGACTTCCATGATTTAAAATGCTGCTGAATACCAGTATTTTCTAAGGAGTGACTGTTTATATCTGACCTTTACAATCCAGTAATTACACGATATCCCTTGATAAGCCGGTGGTCAGACTTTCAGACTTTTAATTACCCTTAGCTACAAATACTATCTTCTGCTTAATCTACACTTAGTTTGTGAGTTTGTTTGTACTATCTCTTGAACTATTTGTTCCTGAGTGATATACAGGCTATTATATTTTATTATTGTCTCTGTGGAAACCAAGGTCCCATAAAAGTTAACCATAAAAAATTACCCATGAGGCTGTTTGTGTATATTTCTATGTATGCCTCCCTTATAAGCCAATACTTTTTTTTTATCGTGGTAAAATCATCAAATGAGTCCTCCCACCCAGGGCAGGGCGGGAGGGACTGTCAGACTTGACTGACTAAAATCCACGATGTCCTTCAATAGCCCTTTACGTCCCGGGGTCACGGTAATTTGTGAGTCCCGCAACCCCGCAGGCTTTGGCCCTCTACAGGCCCCGTCACTATGCTGACACTCCTTGAGGCGTGCGTGGAACACAACGCGCCGTCGACCCGGGCATGGTCAATAAGCCAATACTTGCCTATACAGTAATACTTGCCTTCATTGATAAGGTATTTTCTTTAAACATAATGCCCTTATTATTTCAGGTGGACTCATACGACCCGGCGCTAATGTTCGCAGTACCGCGCCTGGCTATAGTCAGCGGCTTACTGATATACTCCAGCGGTCCTCTCAGTATTGATAAACCACCTGGTATGCGGTTTATTTTATTACTATGAAATCTTTAAAGCTGTTAAAGAAAAAGCTGAAACACGGACATGCACATTGTTTATGGCTCGGACCTGTATCCCAGCCATAAACAATGCGCATGTCCATGTTTCAGTTTTGTACAGAGTTATCTTTCAAATCTATTATTCGAACTGAGAGTATGTAATTTAATTTTAAGGTGAATAATATTAGCGCAGTTCATTTTATGATTCCACTAAAGTTGCCTTTCTAGTCCTCTTGCGTGTAAGGGAATTATGTAATAAAACCTATTGCTAACATTTTCTAGTTTTTAACTAACACTATTTTTTTCAATATTCACAGAGGAGATGTCGGACATGTTCCGTCCATTTCGCACGTTACTGCACAAGATCAGGTCTCTCCTGTGGACACTGGACCGGCGCGAGTTAATGGCTCTCGAGCGACTCCTGTGTACCAATGAGGACATCTCCAACCTCACGAGACACCTGCCAGCAGGTACGTAAAGGGAGATCGATCAAATACGGGTTTCACACAATAAGGACTAGTTGGATGGATCTGGAATTCAAGTGTAGCCAGATTGCGCGGGCGGCGGACGGCGAGTAATGGGTGACTCGCCGTCCGATCATGGACCATGCCCGTGTCGGCGGAACGTCATGTTACATGCGCGCCTGAAAGAGCTGTCATCAATTTCATGGGGACCCCATAGAACGCCAAAGCCTGCCGAGTTCGCGGCAGTGTACAAACAGGATACCGTGATCCCGGAACGTAAAAGACCATTGAAGGCACACAGTGGATTTTAGTCAGTACGAGTCTTACAGTCCTTTCCGCTCCACCAAGGGCGGGAGAACTTATCTGATGATTTTGAGACGTTGATCAATAGAGAAGTTTGGCAGAAAAGGACATCGATCCTAAAATAAGCTTTTGACTCGGCCCGAAATACTCTTCAACTGGTTAAGTAATCTAACAAAACATTATTTTAATGAGATACTAATAGCTGTTTTTGTTTTTCAGAAACGAATGAATCGTCCAACGACTGGTCGTGTCCGTACCCAGATCTAGGAGAGTTTGTGTCGAGGTTCTACGCGGACCATGCCAACTGCCGGGATTTATACTCGCACCAAAGGTATGTTACGGAACACTTGTCACTTTCATTTTTGCTTGGTAGTAAGTATAAACTAATACAGTAAAAAATAGATCGCATTATCTAACGATGATGATGACATATTCAAATGACATTATTGGTTTACGAAAATCTTTTAAAATCGAGTATCATGCTTCAGCAATCTCTAGTATCCGATTTAGTTTATTTAAACTTGAAAGGTGTACAAATACAGCAGGAACTGAAGGAAATTTTCTATGAACCATTAACGTGTCGACGGCGCGTTGTGTTCCACGCGCGCCTCAAAGAGTGTCAGCATAGTGACGGGGCCTGTAGAGGACCAAAGCCCGTCGGGGTCGCGGGACTAACGAATTACCGTGACCCCGGTACGTAAAGGGCTTTTGAAGGACACCGTGGATTTTAGTCAGTACAAGTCTGACAGTCCCTCCCGCTCTGCCCTGGGTGGGAGGACTCATTTGATGATTTTACCACGCTAAAAAAAAAACCATTAACAAATAGTTGGTTTAAACAGCATTTTATGTAACTTTGTCATAGATACTTACACCAAAGTAATTTCTTATTTTCTGCTCCACAGCTCAACAGAACCAATAATAACAGACGGCGACTACCTCCCCGACAATATCGAAGTGATGACTCCCATAATAGACGGACTTCGACGACTGTCGGAAGGAACCGTCGACACGGAAGGCCACGACTCCGAACACGAGACCAAGACAACGTCCCGACACTACTCAACGGACACGGCCAGCACTGACACATTCCAGACCAATGACAGCAGAGAATACATAGAAAGAGCTAGAAAAACAAGCAAAACTGAGAGTTCAGATCTTTCTTCTCTAAGAAACTTATCAACAAACGGCTTGATGATGTTCGATCCCCTTGTTATCAACGCCGTCTCAGCGTCCACCAGTGACAGCAACAGGCAGATCCCCGACCATGACCTTGTGACGTCACTCAATGAACAGGTCACGGAAATTGCCGATCGACTTTCGTCTATCGCTGCCAGCGATGTAGACATCTTGGAACATCAATTACACTCGTTCTCAACAAACGATGTGCCCACGTTGATATCAACTGATGACTCGGAAGCTTACGGGTTTTCAGGACCCAGGAACGAACAGTTAAGCTGTTTGCCTTCCACGAGTCACGGGTATCTGATACCCAACGCGATCAGTCATGATCCTGCAGTTCTATCGTCTCTGTCACACAATAATTCTGCTGTCTTCAACCAAGAAGATGACACAGGAAGTGATATCAACAGTGCAATGCTCAACTCAGATCTCCCGCTCATTATACCGGAAAATATTGATGCGGACATAGTCAACACTAATATATCAATAGCTAACGCTAATCTAAGCTCGCTGCTACTAACCAATGAGGAATACAATCATTTAGAAGATGAAACCGCAGATGGTGATAACACGAGTTTCCATTCAGCGAAAATGACGCTAGATAGGGAAGATGAGAGAGTTAAGTTTATGTTAGGTTATGAAAGCGAGCACGAATCCCCGGTTGACTCGGGCGTCAGTACTGAAAACACTAGCTTAGATAGATCGCCCGACACCGACCAGAGTAAAGACATCAAAGATATCAGAGACAATCACTTCATGCAACAAAACAGGGTACTAAAGAGTCCGGAGACGGAAACAGGCGATGATAAACACACCAAAAACACTCTAGAAAGTTCCTTTTCCGATGTAAATAATGACGTTACTGTAAATATTAATTACGTTGAAGACGATAGTAGTAAGAATGAGGCGGGCTCGTCGTCCGTCATGGATAAGGTTATAAATAGGTTAAGTTCAGACGAGGAAGGGTTAAATGAGGCGACGAATGTAAATAGTGAAGCGAGGAGAGTGTTGCACGACTGGGGAGCGAACGCTGGCGATGAAGAGTATAGAACGATAGACGAAGTTATCACAGAGTTGAGAAGGCACAGAGAATCTGATAAGAAGATTATTTCGCTAGTTGACGAAGACAATAATGTTAGTTCTAACGCGGATGTGGGGCCGTCGCAGCCGCGGCCGAAGAAAAGCAGAAAGACTAATACTAAGAGTAAAAAGAAGAAAGGTAAAATTTGGTCGCCCGGTATGGTGATATTGGATAATCGGTCGACGCAGAACCAGAATAGTCCGTTGAGATTGAATTTGGATCATTTTGTTGATGAGAGGTGAGTTCACTTTTACTTTGATTGAATTATGAAAAGTAGATCGTAGCTTTTCCTTCTATAAAGTTGAATGAAATTTAATAAACCAGTGAGTTCAATAACTATTGGAGAGCGCGAGTGACGGCTACCAAGGGCGCTAAATATACGCTATATCATGCTTAGGCGGTGAAATTTCAATTGACGGCTGACGACGAGCAATACGACACGACAACGAGCAAATTCAATCGCTAGAAAATAAGTTGTAATTTTTTCAACAATCAATAGTAGCGGGTGATTCTTACCTATCACCCGCCGTAACAAATAATATGTTAAATAATATGAATGTATTATACATTTACAGCGGCACGTCATGCGGTGCGTCGGAGTGTGCGGACGATGAACAAATAGCGCTCGCGTTACAAGCGCAAGAACTGGCAGCGAGACAACATGCGCGCGGGAAGTTCAAGTATGTATACTATAGAGACACAACTAACATTTTTTTCTACAGAGATTTTGGAAATGAATATAATGTCAGGAATTAATATGTGTCTTGGTAGCAATCTCGATTTCGATCTTTGTCTGTAAGGCTGTTACAAATCGGCGACCTGAGGCTTTAGCCATGAATGCTACGTGTTTGACTGTACTTCGTACTTGAATTATGTAAGACGCAAATTTAAAATGCAAGTCTATTGTACGAACGAGGAACTTATTTTATCCATTGAGTTAACGTCAAAGTTCTTGTTTACTTTATGACAAAAAAAATTATGATAACTCGTGGTAGGCCCTCTTAATTTACAAAGATGCTCAATCACAAGCAGCCGTCAACGAACAGGATTCAATATTATTTACGGGTGTTAGTATTTACGCTCAGTTCACACCGAGACGCGACGTGTCGCATTGATACTGCAAATGTGTATCTTTTCGTGTAGTAAATAGAGTTCGATTTTGAGTAGCTCTATTGAAATGAGCGCGCAGCGTCGTGTCTCGGTGTGACTTGACCCTTAGACTACCGACATTTTGGAATCAAATTGACACCAGCAAAAATTTTTTTTTTTAGCAAAAATTTGAACTTCGGTCACTAAAATTACTTTGAAAATCTTCCAGATCAAGCGAAGATTTAATCCACCGCCTCTTCGTCTGCATCGCGGGCGTAGCCGACCAGCTTCAGACGAACTTCGCAGCAGATCTCCGGAACATTCTAAAGTCTGTGTTCCTTATGAACCAGTCGCCCGACCCGCCTGAACCGGTGGAAGATAAACCTCCCGCGATCGAGTATGAGGCTACTGAGGATCAGGTTATACAGAATGGTAAGTTAGATTTTATTTGTTTTGTGTTAGAATCTACTTTTGTCTGGCACCGTAATATACATAAAGTCTACTTTTGCTTGGCACATCATGATTCGTACAGCTTTTCATGAATAATTTAATCCATTAAGTATATTCTGAAGTAAATTCCTGCGAAGACTGCGCTGTTCGATGTTCCCTACACTTTGTTTAACTTAATAATTCTAAATAAAATAAGTTTATTTATTCGTCACACGCCACGAGTGCGTAAAAATAGAGAGAGAGAGAGAGAAAGAACCTAGGTATTTATGACATAAAAAATAAAAGAAAACGAAAAGAGACTATTGTTGTTGAGTATGTCTACTAGACAGAATAAGTTTAGTACAATCTAGTTCAGTTACAAGTAAACAGTGTTCCTCATAATCGACATAACATTTGCAGGCAGCTCATTCGACAGCGTGTATTCGGCAGAGGAAGTGTACGCGGACAGTACCTCGGACTCCACGTCGGACGGCAGCGCGCGCCTCGCACGCAGGAACACCGGCACCGACCAGCGACCCGCCGTCGACCGCGCGGAGAAGGAGCGCGCCCAGCCCGGGAACCTGCAGGCGTCCGTGTCTACCGGGGACCTCACCTACAGGTATTTTTTTTAACGTAGTAAAATCATTAAATGATTCCTCTCACCCAGAGCGGGAGGGACTGTCAGACTTTTATTGACTAAAATCCACGGTATCCTTCAATAGCCCTTTACGTACCGGGGTCACGGTAAATCAATAAGTCCTGCGACCACCTACAGGAATGGGAACTTATCTATGCATATATTAAAATGCCAATACTGTACATTGAATTATTTAAAAAAAAATAAGAAGTCAAAAATATAGTTTTTAGAATTTTTGTCTGTTTGTCTGTATGTATGTCCGGGATAAACTCAAAAAGTACTGCATGGATTTACTTCAAGTTTCGCGCCTACGGTGGCTGCATATCGCCCCGCTATCCCGGACGCTCTTGTTGTGCGGCTGGGGCGTGAGGAGGAGGATTGCCTCTCCCTCACGCATCTCGCTTCCTCCATTCCTGATTCGCAGAAGGAGGTGACTGCTTCCTAGACCACCTTGCTTCGTACTATAGGGATGCTTAACCATAAAATACTGGTCTTCCAGCAGCTCTGAGCGCGGCCCCCCTCCCGAGCGCTTGCCGGAGTGGGTCCCGGACATCGCGGCCCCCGCCTGCATGCGCTGCGCCGCGCACTTCACCGCCTTCCGCCGCCGCCATCACTGCCGCAACTGTGGTGCGTATACCTACCAACAAAAATAACGTTTTCATTCAAATAAACCTTGCCCTAGCAATAAAATCACAACAAAAGCAAACAGAATTGGTCCTTCTTCTTCTTCTTAGTCGTACACTCCTTGCTTGGTTGGTTGCGGTTTTTACGGATTTTCTCCATTACTCCCTAGTCGTATTCGTAGCACTGTGTGTACATTGAGTAAGGGATTAGTTGAGTAATTGAGTTGATAATTTAATGAGATCTGTCCATCTGCGGCCATATTATGACGTCTTAAAACCAGGCTTGTTCCAGTGAGTGAAAGAGACAGAGCTATACAAGTCGTCTAGCGCCATCTCGTTCACTAACTGGAACAAGCCTGGTTTTAAGACGTCATAATACAGTCCCTGGTCGGTGAACGGCCGCGAGAATTGCCCTTCCACTATTCCTTGTATCACCAAACGTTTTAATGAACTTTCGTTGCGGATGATGTTATGTCCAAACATCTTAAGGATTCGCACTTGGACAGTCGACGAGTCTTTGATAGTTTGAATTGATTTGAATTGCTCCAGGCTGTTTTTATTTTCGCTGTTATTATACTCTAAACATAAACCCTTTCTTTATCCTTAACAATCAAGTAACGACACCCCTCTTCCAGGCAAAGTATTCTGCGCATCATGCAGTTCGAACTCCATCCCTCTCCCGCGCTACGGACAACTGAAGCCAGTGCGTGTGTGTGACGAGTGCTTCCGATCCATCGCGACCCACTGTCGGCGACCGCAGACGTCACAACACCGGTGAAACTTTGTATTGTACTCGCTTGCCTTGAGGGAAAGTTACTTGCAGTGGTTATTGAGGAGTAGAATCGTTACTGTATCGAGGTTTCTACGACAAAATGGCGGCTGTCTCTTTAGTTGGCTGAGCAAGTATCAAGCAACAGCAAGATATTGGGTTTCCATCACGAATTCCGAAGTAGCAGTCATCGAGTCGAGATTTGTGCCCGTTTAATAGTGCTAAGATCGCCACTTTGACCACAATTATTGGGATAAATGCACTGCAGTGGAATTTTATAGTGTGGAGTTGGAACGGATTTTAATATACCAGTGGAATAGGTTTTTCTGGGAGCGAAATCATCAATAGTCTTCGGAGTCCTGGGTGAAGCGGAAGGGACTGTCAGACTCATACTGACTAAACACTATCCTGTTCCTTCGGTTTCACTTTGCGTTCGCTGTTTAGACAATCGATTTTAAACCATATAGAAATTTCAAAATTTCATACAACTAACATTTCTACGCTTGAACAACCACAGTAAGTGACTTTATTTAAGGTGTAGTTAGTATTGCTATGTACAATAAATACTTTATTATAGTTAAGTTTATGACTCACTGTTTGTGTACCATAAATGTAGGAGTAAGACGTTAATGTTACAAGTCGTTTTAACCTTTTTCAATTTGAAAATAGAAAGAATGAAAGTTTATTACGAAGTAGGTTTTATTGTTTTTTTTTATTCTGTAATCAATTCTAAAGTCAAGTAATTCATTGGCTGGTGTTATTTGACTTAAGAATTGATATAAGTCTAAGAAATATCTTCAAATTATTTCTCACAGTTTAACAGCTTTGGTCTAGAAAAAAAAATGGAAGACCAGCAACATTTTTGACAAATTGAACCAGAATGATTTATTTATAGGTAAATTAAAAGAATAGCTCAAAAACCTCTTTATGTAACAAAACAGAAGTTTTATGTTTCATTTTGCTCCTGCCTTCGTTCTGCAGCAACACATACAGCGAGTCTAAGAACTTACTATTTTATCAAATTGTTATCACAATACTTATTCTGGTGTTAACTTCGATATAAACAAGAGACTAATATGTATGTAAACCAACGATGAGTATTACCATATTTTAGTTAGAGTTGCTTTTCGTTTGAAGCGAAATTTTGCAGGAAGCGACCAATTACATCGGTTGAAATCCATATAACGTGTCTTATCTGCAATTGCTTCAGTTGAAATGCACGTAGATTCTTTGAGCACAACATCATTTAACTGAAAGATTTCAGCACACCTAAACGGCGTTCAAGAGATGTTATTAAAATATTCCATAGCAATTATGACATTGACAGCTCTTGAACGCGATTAAGACGTGTTGATCTCGTGTAGTTTCATTGTGGTTGTTCCATTTAGTGTCAAAAACGAAGTTAACGCCAGAAGCTTCTATATTCTTACATATAAAGGTGAATTTCCCTCGTCTGATTTGTTTTATACTTATAGCAATTTATTAATCATACAAAATGTGAAATAATATGACATTAACATTCTCCCTTTATATTAAATTTTCGTCCAATATAGTGTATTTTTACCATTTGAAATGTTATTCCAAAATACACTTTATTACTTTTGTGTATGGTGTATATTTGAATCCAAGTTAGCTTGAATTACTCTTGTTTCATAACCATCCGATATTTTGCCACTTTCTTCTGTTTTGGATGGAAACAATATCTAATACAAATTGACTGTGGATTTAAATAAACACTGTACATAACTTTAACTTGTTGATAGCGGTGTTATATAAAAATAAAAATATGTATAGTTTGTTTCATATTGACTGATATAAAAATTATGTGTAAGGAATTTCCATATTTTGTTAGGTAGCTCTCTAAAATATTAATGTTGTTGCTACGTGTTTTATTGTAACATGTAATGCTTGCAAACGCCATTTTGAATTAAAACTATCTGAATTAAAGAATCCTGTCTTCCATTCGCAAAATATAAGTCAGTTTAACAATGTACTGTGTCCATGATTTTTTAATAATGTTCGCCTTTTTCAAAGGAGCTCAATAACCATAGAATAGAAGTTTGTTAGTAGTTGTCAATCGCCACATCACCTCAAAAAAAGATAAATTCTGATTTTAATAAATCATTGTCTTCCTAGTAACTCGATACTTTATAAGAATTTTGACCATCACAATCCGCCTCGTCCATGATATTATTTTAATTGTTAAATAAATATGGCATTTTAATAAATAATAATAATACTAGTGGCATTGTAATAAAATATTTGGCGTTTGCAAGCAAAACTTCGTCGCCCCAAAATAAATAATGGAAATAGTTTCGTTTATAGATAAGTTAGGGACATTCAAAAAGTATATTTTTAAGAATACTATTGTCTGATTGAATTTTTAGATCATTACTTTATTTAGTATGGCGTAGTGTTGTGACAGAGATGAATCAAAGACACTGATTTATCAACTGCCTTGTCTATGCCACGTCTTTGTCCCCACACTACGATCTACGATCTTAATATTAATCTAAGACTTTAAAATAAAAAAATAAAAAGTTTAAAAAGATTCCATAATTTTTATATCCAACACTTTAGATTTTTAAGTATTCTTTTATTTTTAAGGTATAACGTTGAATGTTTGTAAATTTTGTAAAGGTAATGATGAGTGTACCCACATACACATAGATTTTGTATATTGCAAAAGGTGAACTATGATAGCTATTTTCAAAAAATGTTATAAATGATAGGTATATGATATTTTAACGTGTAAATAAATTTCGGTATTAGCTAATATCAATGGTTTTATTTTTTCAAGATCATGGTCTTACCAGCAATTTTTTTTATTGTTTTGTATATTAAAGTAGTTATAAAATAACACACAAATTAAAATAGTAATTTACTGCTAACAATATTTAAAAGCAAAAACGTATGACAATTACATTAGAAAAAAACACCGCAGTGTGATACCTAAATTGACGGCTAGCTCGTTGTCTATTATAGCGTTATTGAGATTACAATATCAAGATTATCGTTGATATCGCATGACAAGAAGATAAATGTGTGATAACAGCTACAGTTTACACTAAACCGTAGCACACAACAGTCGCATAATGCCCATAATTATACACAAATCTGATGTGAGTCCACCAGCTCGCGCGACCTTGATGGTCGTAGAAATACTTGGCATGGAAGTCGAAACCCGCGAAGTAAACCTGCCTACGAGAGAGCAGTTCAAACCTGAGTACTTAGAGAAGAACCCAATGCATACAGTTCCACTTTTAGAAGACGATGAACTAGTACTTCCCGATAGCCATGCAATCATGATGTATTTGGTATCAAAATATGGAGGAGAACAACAGACTTTGTATCCTAAAGACGAGAACGCAAGAGCGATAGTCAATCATCGCTTGTTCTTTGACGCTTCGATACTTTTTCCTAGGTTGAGGACCGTGATTTACAGTCTTGTCAAGTTTCGAGCGTCAGGATTATCGGATCAAGAAGTTGCTGATATTACAGAATGTTATGAAGTTACTGAGAAGTTTTTGAAAAAGGAGTATTTAGCTGGCGATGAGTTGACTCTGGCTGATATCTCGTGTGTGGCTACATTATCTTCTTTGGATTGTATTAGGCCTATTGACAAAAAGTATGTGAAACTTCATGAGTGGTGGGGAAGAATAAAGACATATAGTTGGTACAAGAAGGTCAATGAACCTGGGTTGAAAATATTCGATGGTTTTATGAAACAGTTTTTGTGAGAAGTTTTCTTGTTAGTAGGTTTGTGTTTGTGAAAAATGTACCTATAGTAAAGTTCATTAAAATTTGCATGAAACCTATTTGTAAATTATTAAGATTAAATAAAAATATCGTTAGTAATACCTTTTTACTTTGGACAAACTGTTATAGCTAATATGCTGTGTTTATGTTTTTGTCACGAAACATAACAAAATATGTAATTAAGAATTTAAATACACTAGGTTTTCTGAGTTTTTGAGAATCTACAATCTCTTGATTCTTTGCTTGACTGAACATGTTAAATTGAGTTTGAAATTCTTCTTTGATAAACTTTTATGAGAATGCATTGGCATTATTGGAAAAAGTCATGACGTATAATAGTTTTATTTATTTTTGTATTTGTGTTGTTGTTAGTTCAAAAGTTAAGTATTATAAATTATCACTTTACCTATTTAATTACAAATTAAAAATTCTTCAATAACATTTTAATAATAGCAATTAGGAGTCAAACATTAAATGTTTGTCTCCTAATTGCTATTATTAAAATGTGTGAAAATCTTAATTGAAGTCAAATAGTAGGGCTGAAGAATCTATTTAAAATCAAATAAAATCATTTACTTCAAATAGGCTAGTTACAGGCACTTTTGAATTGACATAAGACAAGAAATAAAACAGTAAAAAAATTGGTGCTACATTCCCAGTCACAAGATATAATAACTGAAAGTAGTGTAGGTGCCCAATTCAAAGCGTAGATCTCAATGGAGAAGAACGGGCGAGTCACTCCATAGACACTCTTTTAAAACGCCAAAATTATTATCATTTATTGTACTCTTCGTGACAAAAACCACACGTTGCTTTTGAGTTTTGCAAGACCATTTGCGCAGTTCGTTAAGACTCCCCGAACTGGTGTAATCTTCACTAAGATGCAGGGTTGGGAAAAGATTGAATAACCTTCATAGGGAAATTAGGAACACAACATATTTTTAAGGATATTTTTTCTATACTTACCTACCTAATGGTTTGTTATCAAACACAGTTTGTCTTGGTGAAAGAAGAATAACAAACGGGGAGGTAGTTGCAACAAGAAAAAAATACATGGTGAGTTTTTTAGCGCATATAGTAAACCAGATTAATTATCGTTGTTTACTTACTCAATAATGTGCTAAAGTGGGGACTCTTTAGACACTTTTATTTAGTTACTTATATAGGCACTGTGGGTCTCAATGTAGTTCAGAAATAAAGATGGAGCGAGCAGAATCGTTTAAGAATTTTATTAAAAAGATTTATTAATTTTAGTTAATTATGCCTTTTCTAATAGATTGTTATCTCATGTCACGAGATGGCGTAACTTGTGACTTTACTGTTTTGGATAAAATAGAATGAACATTAAAAGTTATGATTTCATTAATTTCTTTCATTTTATATAATGTTAAATCAAATGTTTAAACTTAATACAGGACTTATTGTTTGATATTGTATTTAAAAAAAGTATTTAAACTGTTTTACCAACCGAATTGACGCGCTACGAGGGTGGGGACTCGATCCCCACTCTTATCGGTTGTCAGTGTGGCGCATTAGCTCGTATTGGCATTTAGTTGTTAGTCGTGTCGCCAGCAAGTCAGTGCAATAAAAAAATATTAATTGGTGTGCAAATTTAAAGTGAGTTTTATTCGGAAGGAACTGGAGCGCACCGACGGAATACAGTTAAAACATTTTGGTGCCAGACTTCGATAGGATAGAGGTCGGGAGCCGGACGGTCCTGGTGAGAACAATTGGAGCAAAGTCTGGTCAGAAGAACCACATTCGAACAGCTCATTATGCCAGATTGAGTTTACTATAGCCGGCTTCCGGATGTGCAACTGTTTAAAAGCCTAATCCACGAGCAAGCCTAGACTAATTTATAATTACATTAAAAAAAAAAACTTACAGGTATACCTAGTCAATTCACCATATTCGGAAAACCAACCAGACGCCTGGCTGTGTGGTGGTGTTCTAATTTCCACTCTCCACGTCCTAACTGCAGCAGCGTGTTTGACTGAGGTCTCCCACATCTACGTGATTGCTGGCTATAAGAAGTATGTTAGTGGTAATAATATTCTGAATGACCAGTGTACGGCGACGAGGAAGCAAAGGATCGTTAAGGTCATTATTCCAAAAGGTTAGATCTTATTTACTTTTTTATTGAGTTTGATTTTGGGCCCAATTTAGCCCAGAAGCCAAGATGGGTCCATTTTTTACGTGGTAAAATCATCGAGTGAGCCCTCCTAACCAGGGCAGGACAAAAAGGGACTGTTAGACTTGTACTGACTAAAATCCACGGTGTTCTTCAATAGTCCTTTACTAGTCCCGCGACCCCGGCAGGCTATGGCCCTCTTAGGGAGAAAAAGCTCACTACAGAAGAAATTGTAAACTCCTGCGCACTGACGAAACAGTACAAAATTGTTGGGGCCGGACTCCGACGCGATGGTCGTTGCGAGGTAGGCGGTCTTTGTAATGCCTGATCGCTTAGCCGACACCGTAGATTACAGATAACCTGCGGGTCCGTTGCCTGTGATGAACCATGAAGTGAATCCCGCCTATACTAATTTTTATTTATGATATTTAATGGGAGGAGCTACTGAGCCACACCTCTCTTAAATCATTCGGGAGTTTCAAACTTGATGTTAACATTTAGTTACATTTACAGCATACAATGAATCAGCATGGATGCGATTTGATGTCGGTATAGGGGTCGTTGAGAAACATTACAACTTCTTAGATCTGTCTTACCGAAAAGTATGCTCCTATGAACCGGAGGCTATTCCTATTAATTACGATGAGAAATTGGAGATGCCTGGTAATTCTGTTCTAGCTCTGGGTTGGGGAGCGGCTAATGCGCGTAAGGTAGGTATTTTTTTGGCCGATTTATTTAGTAGTTATCTGGATTTTGGATTTATGCCATGGATGGCGTTCGTGTTCATGGGACTTCAAAATAGTAGCCGAACATGAGTGTAGCTTCCTGGGATCTCCTCTCAATTTTTGTTCAGGTATAAGATGTTATATTTATGCAGGCCAAATCTCACCAAGTTGGTCAGTTTCTTGAACATAGAACCGAAATCTAAGACATGTATGAGTTATTATAAACCTATTAACGAGGTTTTATTCCAACAATGGCAATAGAACATAGAATTCGAGTTTATTTAGAAAAACCTTACAACTGGGATAGCTGAAAGCTACGAGATCCATTGCATTTTTTTTTATCGTGTTAAAATCATCAAATGAGTCCTCCCACCCAGGGCAGAGCGGGAGGGACTGTCAGACTCGTACTGACTAAAATCCACGGTGTCCTTCAATAGCCCTTTACGTTCCGGGGTCACGGTAATTCGTACAGTCCCGAGACCCCGGCAGGCTTTGGCCCTCTAGGGGGGGGGGGGGGGGGGGCTGACACTTTGCTGACACTCCTTGAGGCGCGCGTGGAACACAACGCGCAGTCGACCCGGGCATGGTCCATGGTCGGACAGCGAGTCGCCCATTACTCGCTGCCCGCATGCCCGCGCCTACGGTGGCCGGAGATCGTTTGGTGACGTCCAACGCCGCGGGCGTCTACCACTGCGGCTGGGGTGGAGGGAAGACGCTGTCCTCTTCCTCACGCGGCCCGCCTCCTCCTTCACGAGCATGACTTCTTCGCAGAAGGAGGCGACCGCTTCCCACTCCGTAGATCCATTGCATTAGAAGAATTTAAAATCAGTCTATCTTTTCATTCACAGCCAGGTATGGGTGCCGTTAATTCAGAATATCTAATGGAAGCGCACGCAATAACGACAAACAGTTCATTTTGCCAACAACAATTCCCAATAAAGTATGAATATTTATTTTTGTGCACCTACGGACTTCGCAATGCTAAAGCTTTGGAAGCTGTAATTAGAAATAAAAAACGAAAAGAAAATATGCCGTCAGCAAGTACTTCGAAGAAAACTACACATGTTACTCCATCAACAACAACAACTGACACAACAACGGACACAACAACGGACACAACAACGGACACAACAACGGACACAACAACGGACACAACAACGGACAGAACAACGGATACAACAACGGACTCAACAACGGACACAACAACAGACACAACAACGGACACAACAACGGACACAACAACGGACACAACAACGGCCACATCAACTACCACAACGACTCAGTCGATTAATACAACGGCTCTCGTATATAGCACGTGGAGATGCGGTGAGAAACAATTTAGTCCGAACAACATACCCGAAGAGGTCAGTTAAAAAAACTACTTTATTAAATAAAAAATCGTTTGTACGCTTTATCTTCAAAACCACCCAACGACTTCATAGAAAGTGTCTGTGAGATTGGTTGCAGCTTGAAGGATGTAGAGTAGGTAGGGGTGGACTTATATTTAAGCGGTGAAATCATTAAATGATTCCTCCCACCCAGGGCAGGACGGGAGGGACTATACTGACTAACATCCACGGTGTCCTTCAATAGCCCTTTACGTTCCAAGGCCACGGTTACTCGATAGTTCCGCGACCCCGGCAGGCTTTGGCCCTCTAAGGTAAGGATAGTTTTGAACCAGATAGATGGCGCAGTGCGAAGCAGGGGTGAGTCACTTGTAAAATTAATTATCCATTCAAAATAGGCAAAAGTTATTTATTGTAAATAGGCTGCGGGCATGCGGGCAGCGAGTAATGGGCAACTCGCTGTCCGACCATGGACCATGCCCGGGTCGACGGCGCGTTGTGCTCCACGCGCGCCTCAAAGAGTGTCAGCATAGTGACGGAGCCTGTAGAAGGCTAAGCCTGCCGGGGTCGCGGGACTAACGAATTACCGTGACTCCGGTACGTAAAGGGCTATTGAAGGACACCGTGGATTTTAGTCAGTACAAATCTGACCGTATGCCCTGGGTGGGAGGACTCATTTGATGATTTTACCACGATAAAAAAAAAGTAAATAAGCTGATACAATCAGTCAATTTTATTAAAGACGTTCCCCCAAAGCGAAGGGCGAGCGCCTTTAGGCAATACCTAGTGTTTTGTACTTGACATACCTAATTAACATGAAGAGTTCGTGAATTTCTTAGATTACTGCATTGAACGCGGTAATCTCTGGAACTTCCAATCGAATACGTTTCTTCTTCAACACTTGAGGAAAGGACCAGAGGTCGGGGTCGCAGGTCTGTCTAAACAGGTAAACCTGACCGTGAACCGTTCCGCTCCACTCACGGCGGGATGACTCATTTGATGAATTTACCAAAAAAGGACCAGAGGCGGGTCAAAATTAAAGCAGGCAGTATTATAAGTGAGATCACGTTTTTTTTGAGAAACTTACTAAAACTGCTAACAGGTTTCGATTTCAGTGCATAGATAATGTCTTGGAAGGTGAAGTGGAAGTTCTAAGACGGAAAGCTTTGATCGCAAATGGATCTGATACGTCTTTAGATGACTCTGAAACGATTGGTGGGAACAAATCGATAAATAGAATATCAAGAAAACATGGAACAAAAGAAAATTATTTCGGAGGCATTTGTCAGGTAATATTTTCAATAAAATTCACCAGACTGAATTTAATTAATCATGGTGACCAATTAGAGCGCGTTTTAGCCATCGATGAGGAAGATATTATAAACAAATGTGGGCGGACACATTCGGCACAGCAACTCCACATCGGCTTAGTGTGGTTTCCAGGCTCGTGGTTGGCATGCTGCCCATCTTCAAAGGACCTTGACATTCAGAAACACTGCAATCAGATGCAAGATGTTTGACGTAGTTCTAAATGACAGGTTTACCGTTACGACAGGTTTATGTAAAATACCGTTTTTGATTTATTTTTACCATCCGCAACCCCAGAAAGCGGTCACAGTAGCCGATACACGCCTACAGAACTTTTATACAACTTTGGTGTCCTGGAATGAACTGAACACGGTATGATGGAAGGAATCTTGGCGGGTCTTTGCCCAAAAGTGGGATGATATAGTCTGTTAGTAACCGTGTAAAAAAATTGGCACAATGATCAATATACCTAAGTATCTTTGCGTAAATTTCGACTTGATATACACCTCTTCTTACCTATTGCACTTCTGCTTACTTTTAATATTACAGAATGATCACGGTGGACCCTTAGTGGCATTAGCAGGTCAGCAAGAAAGACTAATAGGAATCGCTCTAAACAGCGTTTATAATAGAAGCTATCAATGCGACGGCCCTTCCCTCTACCTAAGCACTGCTCGAGCCAAGGCGCTTATAAAGTGCTTACTTTCTACTAAAGATGAAAAGTATTACGTGTAAGTAAAAAGTTTTCCTTTACTTTTACCTTTATTAAATGTGTTAGATCTAAAATATTCCGTAGGAGTCTCTATTTAAGATACAAATTACCTTTAAGAGGTGAGTATAATTCGGCTGGCAAGATTCTTGTGTACATACGTGAACATTGCTCGATGCCATGTTAATTTTGGTGTACCTAAGTATATTTTTTTTTGTGTCCGTAGGCCCAAACGGTGTAAAGCAATGAATTTTGAGGTCAGAAAATATAATGTCAGCTGGCCGAATTATGAAGATGGGTAAGAAATTATGGCTTATAAATATTTAAAAAATGCTAAGATATTGGACATTTATCAACACGCTCTGGGTCTGGGCTTCAGGTGTAACGTGTGTGTAGCGTCTCTTTTACAAGTTGCTGAAAGAGACGCTACGCACACGTTACCGAGGCGTCACAAACGAATGGATATCTAGGAAGTTTAAGTTATAATCAGACTTGTTAATCATCATCATCATCATCCCATAATGTTCCACCTGCTGGTACACAGACCTCCTCTCTGTGAGAGGAAGTCGGCCATAACCCACCACGCGGGCCCAGTGAGGATTGGTAGATGTCACATGTCTTCGAATTAATTCGAATAATCGGATTAAAAAATAACGGTAAGGTGTTACAAGGCTCTGTTCAGGAGTAAGTACTGGATAAGGTCATGAAATTTTTGTGTACCGAATGGTAAAATATGGCTGAATTCTTTTGTATAAAAACTAAATAAAATATTTAAAATATATTCCATTGTATTTGACGATGTATTTATTCTGGAGCACTGTATTACTTCTTCCAAAGATAAACATAGCTTAGCCACTTATCCTGTTATCATAATTATTTTTCAGAGTTTATGAAACTACAAAAATGGGGACAACATGGCCAAAATCGCCACCGCCGCCGGTATCACTGATACCGCCCGTATCACCGACAGCTTTAGTTCGGCCAAAGACCATAATGACAACAATTTTAAACACCAGACGGATATACACTCCAACGCATTATAAAATGGGGCAGCCATTACCATATCCACCGCCTAATTTAATGATGGGTCCGTATAACCCACCGCCGATTCAAAATTTGCCCCTGCAATACTCATATTATACACAGCCAAATTACAAAATGCCTGTGCCATTTGTATATTATACACGACCACATTCTAATAGAGGATTTCCATACAAAATGCTCAATTATAATCTCGGAATGCCGCATATACCCTCAAATTTAAAGATGGGATTGCCTTACAATTCGCATTTTAAGGCGCAATCGGCCATAAGATCGCCTTATTCGTGATGTTAAGGAATAGTTGCGCTAGTCTTAAAAACTCTTTGAGTGTCCAAGAACTGTAAAGGAAAACTATATTTTTTTATCAAGTTTCCGAAGAAATCAACTGCAAACGGTTACTAAAAAGCCATGTCGCCAAGGAATTAATGAAAAATGGAATTACGTACTTTAAGCTCAAGAGGATAAAGTTAAAAATCTATTCTATCTACAGACCGTTCTTGTTAATAGCTTGCCGCTTATCTTCAGTAATATCTCTTAGCTCCCATCTGTCATAGCGATTTGCGTCAATGCTACACTTTGCAGTTCCGGTCACCTTCGGAATCTTTTCTTCATTCCAAGAAACTTAAATGTAGGGGCTCAAGGCTGTTGTGCTTGCAGCGATAAAACCTTATATATAGCACAGACGCTGGAGTTATAAATTTGGTGACCCTCAAAAAGCTATGAGCGTGAATTAGGCTTTCAAAATTGTCACGTTCTTGAGTTGCAGTATTCATTTGGTTGGTTTAAAAAGTTTGTGCACATGTCTCCTATGCGTCACTGTGGTGTCCTCTCCTCCTCCTCCGGCTCCTTGCTCTGTATTTCCATTGCTATCGTTTATCAAAACTTTTTCAGTAGTTTTATTTTTTAATTATGCCAACCTTGTTTTTAAAAATAGGCAATGTTTTTATTAAATGTTTTTAAAAATAAATTACTTCAGACTTTTATGATAATTCTTTATTTTATACTGGTTGTACCCGCCATGCTAAGTATCGTTTGTATAACCTACAAGTAGTTGTTCCGGGTCAGGGTGTTTGTGTATGTGAGTTTCTATGTTTGTAAACGCACCCACGATACAGGAAGAAAACCTAGTGTGGGGCAACATTTAAAAAAAACTTAACTCTTTATTGCATTGAGACTAAATGCTTTGAAAGTTTGGAAGGTAACTTCAACAATGTGAATCATTAAACATTTCACGGGGTCCAATAGGGCCAAATGTCTGCCAGGGCTTGAGGAATGTTCAAAAGTGTTCTGAAATGCAAAAGGCAATTGGGAATTGTGAAATTGGGGCAAATGCGTGTTAACAGTATCGAATGGTGTAATAATAAAGCTTGTTTTTTTTCCAAATGACCGTGAATACTGATTTTACAAAAATTCAATAACACACACATTTAATTTTCTTCAAAATTGGCCTCGCAAAAATGCTCAAAGGAGTTTTTGAGCATTTTTTGATATTCCTCTTAGTTTCGGATTTGGTCATCCGCGCCTTGTTGTGACAACAACAACAACCGATGACGTCATAGTTTACATGGATTCAACAACAAATTCTCCTAATAAACCCTCAAATTCCCTTCCTTGCTCTTTTCTCTTTTTTAACTTTACCCTTCTCTGTATCTTCACTCTTTACTCCGTCTCCTCTCACCTATTTTGCTCCTTCCTCGGATACTTTCGTTAGCTGCTAGCAATAAGTTTTGTGATATCTGGGGGCACGGCAGTGCCCCAGCCAAGTCTCGAGCAAAACGGGCACGGCCGTACCATATTTTCTCGATATCTTCGACGTGGACAAAGCTAGGAGTTTAGGTTTTCGGTGAATAATAGTAGGCATTAGAACAAGCTTAAGTTCGAAATTACATGCCAATTGAATTAATAGTTTAGGAGTTCCGGTCGATCAAAGTTACACCATTTTGTCACTCACTGACTCACTGACTCACTGACTCAACTGACTCACTGACCGATCATCAAAAATCTAAGGTACTTCTAGCAGACTTAGAAACTTCAAATTTTGCACCAAGATAGGTCATTAGCCACATATAAAGGAAAAATTATAAAAACATTAAAAAATAATATACCATAGAAAACAATTTTATATTTGCGGTTTGGCAAGAACATTATGTATGGATTTTGACTGCATTGTTAACTTTGTTCGTTGTTTAAGTATTCAATTGGATGAATAAATACATAGAATAGAAAAGAATAATATAAATGTAATACATAGACTATAATTAATACATAAAGTTCATAATTCATTAAATTAATAAAGCTAAAACTCCATTGTATTGCGATA
The DNA here is from genome assembly GCA_943136025.2 of Agrotis puta. NCBI lineage: Eukaryota > Metazoa > Arthropoda > Insecta > Lepidoptera > Noctuidae > Agrotis > Agrotis puta. The sequence goes on along the minus strand of OW964190.2, from coordinate 7,123,765 downwards.
AATTTCGATTGTATGCGCGCTCGATAGATGGCGTTGTACCTGTCTGAATCGCGCTATGGTTTCGTTACCGAGCGCAGTATAAGTAGTACTTTAAAATAATTCGATAATTTTCATTTGATAGCGCCATCTGCTTATGAAAAACCATTTCGAAACTAAAAAAATATTGTAGCTATATTCAGAGAACTTAAGTTAGCCGGATTAGATAGTAGATTTATTATTGTTACTGAAACAGTTATTTAGGCAAATAGTTTATTAATATAACATAGACATAGTTACAATATCTAGTTGTTTACGTGTTATTTAGTTTAGTTATATTTAGTTTGTAAGTTAGTAGATTTATGTTTATTTAGCTCGTTGAAAAGAAACAAAAGAGATAGAGATAGAGAATGGGTTCTAAGCAAAGCAGTAGCTGAAGTCCAAGAAATTATGAGGTCACCTAAAAAAAAGAAAGAAATACACTTACAAAAAATAAATGAGATCCCACCAAAAACATTAAATGTAAAAAAATGCCAAGTCTCTCGATGCAGTCTTTCCATCGTAAAAAGTTTTGAGATCTCATAGAAGCCAAGTCCTATTCAAAATGAGCACAAGAAGAAACAAAACGGCATATTTGGAGTTGAAAGTCACACACCGCATGCGTAAACATTAATATCACAAAATTAATTTTCTTTTGGTTTATCCGTGTCGTCCCAACCGAATTTCGGCAACGGCAGTCAGTCTCATCCAAGACTAGTAAACTGCGCAGGACATAAATTGGTGCTCATTGCCAAGTCACTATAATTATAATATAAAGAAAACTATTGATACAATTACTAAATGTTGATTTATAACTACAAAATAATTTGAATAGGACTTGGCTTCTATGAGATCTCAAAACTTTTTACGATGGAAAGACTGCATCGAGAGACTTGGCATTTTTTTACATTTTTGTTTTTGGTGGGATTGGTTATGACTCTGTTTTAAGTTAGGAAAGGTAAAATAAAGAGCATTTATAAAATTATTCAGTTTACTATAAAAACATAATAATTATTATCCATCGATGGATGACATTCTGCGCATGCCACTGTGACTTTGTCTTGATTAAACTTTTTTTTTTCCCGCTCAAAAACATACAATAGCTTTCCATCCTTTGACAATGTTTCTATTTCTCTATTACAAACACGAGATGATGGAAACAACCATCCACTTTGTTAAAAAAAAAGAAGTAGCTAAGGCATTATTTAGAACTAACAAGAAAATACGTTCAATATTTTTCTTCTATTTGTTATATTCAGCATAATCTAGTGGCTCCTGTTGACGCAACTGAACCTCAACGCTGAAAAAAAAAGTATTTAATTCATGATCACGTTAAATTCCTATTTGCATTGACGAGGTGAAAACAGTATGTAAGGATCGTAACAGGTGGCATTCTATAGTTAGGCTTATTGCATAAAATGGGATGAAAACTGTATTAGGCCCATCGCTTATTATAGAATAGAATATAATAAGTTAGGTAACTATTTGGATGCAGACTTATTTATCAAATATAATTCCTTTTATGTGATCGTACTGTGATAATAAATCCTCATCATCATTTCAGCCTAAAACAATTCACTGCCGAACATGGGGAGGCCTATGTCAAGGAGCGCTACAGCGCACGATTTCCCGCTTTTTTCGTCCAGCCTCTGCTAACTACCGTCTTTAGGTTAATGTGATAAATGTTAACACAAAGTGTTCAATCATTACTTACTTTGCTCCCGCTTCCACATCTGCTGGAGGTTCATTCATCATCCTTGGATCTGTTTGTTCAACCTCTTGCTCAATTGGTTGCTCCATCCGCGGCTGAAATTCTTGTTCAGGAGGTTCATCAATCCTCCCATCGTGAAGATTTCTATATACTTCGTCAAATGTTTCTTCATGAGGTGGCGGGGCTGGAGCCACAGGTTCAGGTTCTGCATGTAGTTGTGAAAACATTTGCTCGAATGTTTGTGACTCGCCTTGTGGACGATGCATTATAGGATTGTTCGCCTGGGTACGCAAGGAGTTCAGAGGGTGATTTGGTTCGAAGGGTTGCCCTGAAGCGTGTCCAATAGGATGCCTTAAAGGCGGCCCATGTTCTGGTGGATGTGGTTGATATTGTTTACTTAAATGTGGTTGTTCAAATGGTTTATCAATGCTTGGCTTAAAAGGTTGACGCATATATGTGTTAACATTTGTAAACTTATGTCGTCCCGCAGGCAGTGGTTTAAAAGGTTGTACGATTGGCTTTTTAAAAGTGATTTCTTCATCTTGATTTTGTCCCATGAGGATATTTAGTGGATTGTAGGATTCTGCAGGTTCTGGATCAAATGCTTGTATTCCTTCGCTGTATGATGATTGTGGAGCCTTATTTGTATATTGTAATTGACCTAAAAGTTTTCCATTTGAATGAGCTGATTCCATTGTTCCTGAATGTGCTTGTGGCTTATGTGGTGGTTGCCCAAATGATTCTATCCGTGGTTGATTATATAAGTTTACTTGAGATGGTTTTTGTCCATTTTGAGATGGTTTAAATGCGTGTGCTTGTTTATTATTACCATTAAGTTGTCGTGGTGGTTGATTTGAAGTTTTTTCATGATTTTTAATCGGTCGTTGATGTTGGTTTTGGGGTTCCATATTCGGTTGATTAAATGAGTCCATTTGGGGGTTGTTTTGATCTATTGGATTTTGATTATTTGGTTTATTGAATAAATCTGTTTCTTGATTTTGAGGAGTTTTTGATTCTGTTTGTTGATTGTAATTAGAATCACTTGCGGGTTGATTATAATAAGTGTCCATTGACGGTTGATTATATGATTTCATTTGTGGTTGATTAGCAGTGTCTATTTCTGGTTGATTTTGGTAATCTGGATGCGGTCGATTAAAGCTGTTTATTTCTGGTTGAATTTGTGATTCCGGTTGTTGTTGAGTTACGAATCGTTTAGGATTTTTTTCAGGTAGATTTTTAAGTTCTTCGTTAACTGGCTCTCCAGCTCGGTCCGCCTGTGGTGGATTCTGTGGCTCATAAAAGGGATTAAGTTCTCGGTCTCCTTGATAGTTCTCTTTTCTGCTCTTGAATATTTTTTCTTCTGATCCTCTTTCTAAGTTCTCTTGTGATTTGACTTGTGGATTCTGCGGTGAGTCGTCTTCTGGATTCTGTGGGTCATGAACACTTTGTAAATCCATGGTGGGTCGTACCTGAATAGGCTCTTCTTTCTCATTTTGCCGTCGAACCGATTGAACAGTCTGGTCGCTTATTGAAGATGTTGAATAGGTTTTTATGTCTTCGGGCCATTGAATTTCTATGTCGTTGACTTGATATCGTTTGTCATCTATTTGGTCATTGCAGGTTTTACGCCTGTAAAATTATTTGTATGTTACCTCTAACAGTTTTACATATGATTATATTTTACGACCTTGTTACTTATTTACAGGTTTAACTCGTTTGGAGATTGGGAATATCCTATTAGAACATATTTTCACCAATAAAATTATTATTATAGTCAGAGGCTATAAATAATAAAAAAAAAACGGGGAACTAGATGCGATGGTCTGTTTAGAAGGATCAGTAGCAACATGTTTGCAAAGTATAGCGTATTTGTAAGTATATGTTGCAATGCATAATCACATTAAAGAACAATTTTGCACACATTCACACAAAAAGGCAATCACTCACCAGGTAAGAAATGATTCTTACCTAAGTTACCGTGGTTTTACCGGGCTCATATGCCCGTTTCATACGCCAGACTCACCATTTTAGAAGCTAGAAGAGCATTTAAGAGCTAGTGAAGATGTTTTATTTTGATAATACTTACTGGGTTTCGTTCGTTTCTAACATGCATTTGATTATGTCAGCTGTAGCTGCCGTGCTGACATAGATGCGGGGGCCAACACAGTCAATGTTTGGGTTGCAAATGCCGTTAAGTGCAACCCCCAAAATCACTTCTTCTCCACCAGTCCATGTAATGAGAGGTCCTCCGTGGTCGTTCTTGAAAACATTAAGCTAGTATTAGTATCATATAGGGGAGCCAAAGACAGAAAATAAACAGAAGGCACCCATGGAAATTTCACGTTTTAGATTATACATTTAACTTGAATGTTCGATCAGACGGACGGACCAATCCTAAACAATGCAAATACATACTGAAATAACTGAATTATGTTAAGCAATTTGTGAATTCTGATTTGATCTTTTCAGTTTAGCTTTGATTGATAATGGCGCACATCTATTTGTACGAAATATCGCTGACATATGTTTTTTCTTTCGTGGTAAAATCATCAAATGAGTCCTCCCACCCAAGGCAGGGCGGGAGGGACTGTCAGACTCGTACTGACTAAAATCCACGGTGTCCTTCACTAGCCCTTTACGTACCGGGGTCACGGTAATTCGTTAGTCCCGCAACCCCGGCAGGATCGCTGACATATTGGAAATATTTTAAGGGACACAATGATCGATGAAGTGATCGTAGCCTACTTTTTGGAATAGGCCTTTCCCGCTTTCTGCATCGAGTCTGATCGAACCACCTTTTTAGCGTTGTCGTGATACCTATTGAGATGAAACGAGCCATGATAATTATTCCTGTTATTTACCTGACAAGTTTCTAGTAATGATGACTTTCTTGAACTAATTTCGTCACTTTCGACAATGTAGTCTGTAGTTTCGTTTAGGAATGTTTCAAAATTCAAGAAAGGGTCTCGTGTAGTGTCGTCGCTATTTTCCAAAAAACCGTTCCCAGAGGCACACAGAAGATATTTTTCTACTAGTTCTTTCGATCCATTCTTTGACAGAAATTTCGTACAAAATGTTTTTTCGATAATATTTGTTGTTGCTTCTTGAAGTAACTTTGGTTTTAGCTTCTCTTCTTTTGTCTCCTTTAGTTAAGTGATTTTATTGTATGAGAATAAAAAAGAATAAATATAACAACACGCTTATGTTCCATATCAGCACATTTTACGAGAGATCCCGATCCAAGCCGTTTTAGGGGTACCACTCTCTAAATACAATACCTGTAACGTCGGCCAAAGCTTCGGGCATTTTCGGCACGAACTAAACATGTGTGACAACACAATTCGATAGTTGTCTCGACTGCAAATGTGTTGACAGAACGCAAGAATTCTAAAACATTAGGGAGTAGGGATCAAAAGCTTCGAGCAACTTTCGTACGGGTTCCTATCTTCGTTGATGGACTTGGAGAGTAGACCTTTTAGTTCGGTGCTTATAAGTAGGCAAAACTAATATCTGAGTGTTGATCTTAAAATTGGACGCTTAAATACATACTATTTATATTTAAGCGTCCAATTTTATTGCATTTACGGAGTAGTTCAATCATATCTACCCTATAATGTTACCCAATATAGGGTAACAGGTTGTCTCGGCATAAAGGGAACGAAATGGTCAGTGAAATCAAAATACGTACGCCTTTAGCTTTCTTTCCTCCCCATCCTAAGGCTATGGCCCGAGTGTTCTCCCCTTCGATAGACCTATCGTAGTTTATCTTAACGCTCTCTGGGACATAGGAGCAATGGATAAGATACGATTGGTCGTTGAAATCGTATGATTGCTCAACTGTTGCCACTCCTATGTCAACGTTCATCCATCCCAGTTGCTCGGCTGTAGATGTTGTGTATTCTGTAATTGATTTTAAATCTTAGGCACAAGTTTTTGGAGAATGAACTCGATGTTGTGAATTACAGAGCTCATATTCCTTTGCCGTCAATATATTGCTGGACTTTTTATAAAGGAGGATGGTCGATTTTAATATTAATTTGGGTTGCATTGCGATAAGGTTGTTTAGGGGCTAATAATTAGTTAAAATCTTATAGATTTTTAACAAATGGGTATAAATGTATTGGACTTTAGCAAATTTTTAGTCAGACTACTAATTAAGTTACTTAGGACCAGTTGTTTGGTCCTAAGTAACTTATAATCAGCAGCCCTATAACGACTTCTTTAGTTTGGTTTCAGTTCAGAACCAAACATTCTTTTTTTAAAAAGAAAAGAAAAAAATATTGACAGTGAAATAGGTACCTTTTGGAACAGAAATCTTCACGACTTTTTTCTTCCATGTGTTGGTACATTTGTCCTTCTCTATATCTATTGCGTGGACATACTTCTTATAGCCAGCTACTGCATAGATTCTGTTCACATCGACAAGACACGCGGCAGCTGTCAGTATCTGTGTTGGCGATACAATGGCGCCCGCGCATAGCCATGCGTCGTTACCAGCTTCTGAATATGGAGATTTCACAAAGTATACCTGTAAATAAAACGGTGAACTGTTAGTGTCTAGTGTCCGTTGCCTTTGTTTTCGGGGAATACTGTACTAACGTTATGTTATTTAAAATAATACTTACAAGGTATTTCTTTCCCAATACACTTTCATTTCCAAGTCCCATCCTTAGCTGACAGTAACACACTGAAGTGGAAAAATAATTTAATGTTCTATTCGAAATATATAAAAGTTTTGAGAATGAAATTTGCGTATAGATGTTATTTATAAATAATAAAGCAACAATAGTCAAGAAAAAGATAATACTCGACATGAAAATTATAAAAAGAATTAGTTCGGAGGGAATAATTTATAAATTAATTAATAATTCATAAACTGTTATATTATGTTGAGCGAATTCTCAATTAAAATGAGACTTGAATGATGATGACAATTGTTCTGAAGGTTACGATAACCTTCACTGTTGATTGAAAAGTGTTGAAATCTGAGATGACCTTAAAATATTGTACTTCAAAAAAATCTTTGACTCTATACCAGGTTATGAATTCGCTTTTAAATGTACTATACTAACACTTGAAAACTGTTATCCAAATAAATATGTAAAAACCTTTCACCATCGTCGCGACCTTGAATCATTTTTCCATTAAATATATTTTCAGGCTCAATTTCGTGTGAGCGTTCAACCGTTGAATTGATTGATCGATAAATAAAGTCTGGAATAGATTACTGAAAGATTTCATAGTTTTCCTTAATTTTAAGTAAATCTCTCGCGAGGCTACGGCGTAGATCGGAATTTGCTACGGAGCTACGGCGTAGGTACTGCTACGAGGTAACGACGTAGGTACTGCTACGAGGTAACGACGTAGGTACTGCTACGAGGTTACGACGTAGGTACTGCTACGAGGTTACGACGTAGGTACTGCTACGAGGTTACGACGTAGGTACTGCAACTTTTTTCTAAACGATTTTTCTATAATTTAGTTCTAATAGATCAAAACCAAATACTCAATACCTAATACACAAAAAATAAACATTAATAATTTGTTTTCAGGAAACTCAGAAAACTAATGAGAGTAACGTACAATAATAAAAAAAACAATAATTATTTAAGAATTCAATTATTCTGAGACATACCGTCAAATTGCTGGCGACTTTCAATCATGACTATGCTTTAAAATGTTTACAATAAAGTTTGAAACAGTGTTGTTGTTTATGATTATTCTTGGTAAGTAGTGTAATTGGACCCTCTTAAGTAAACCACTTTTGATTGAATCGAACACTACCAGGGTAGCCTGCGGTCTTGATTGATCGTGTGATAAAAATAAGGTGTTTGCCGAATTATAATTTATTATCAGCGCAGCGATTAAAATTAGATCACGAGTAATTAAAATTATAATTCGCAAAATAATTGAGGATTTACAGGGGTCAATTTTGAGGTTGAATAACACTGGAAATTAATAATCTACTTCTGGGTCAATCCAGAAGATGGCAACCCGCGGGCATGCTGGCAGCGAGTAATGGGCGACTCGCTGTCCGACCATGGACCATGCCCGGGTCGACGGCGCGTTGTGTTCCACGCGCGCCTCAAGGAGTGTCGGCATAGTGACGGGGCCTGTAGAGGGCCAAAGCCTGCCGGGGTCGCGGGACCAAGGGATTACCGTGACCCCGGTACGTAAAGGGCTATTGAAGGATACCGTGGATTTTATTTAGTACAAGTCTGACAGTCCCTCCCGCCCTGCCCTGGGTGGGAGGACTCATTTGATGATTTTATGACGAAAAAAAAAAAGGAGATGGCAACCAAGATTGGTTCTTTGTCTGTAATCAATCAACGACTGAGTTTTCATAGTTTTTACGATGACCATCAGAATCAGCCTTATGAATTGAAATTTAATATTCATTTCGGATCTTAGCCGTGCGGCCTAGTCAAGCATGTTACCTAGTAGTAACATGTATGACTAGGCCGCACTAGACAGAGGAATACTGTGGCCCAGTATCCGTAGTATTTCTCTGACTCTTTGGAGATTATTAAAACTAGTAAATCTCTCGACTATAACCTGTCTTTAAAACCATCAAGATCCGTTTAGCCATTAACATTTGTGATTAAGTAACAAACATCATGGTATAACGTTCCCGTGGGATAATTTTCGCCTATACGCAAGCGAAGCCATTAGCAACAGCTAGTATAAAGGTCCATTAACATGCTGCAAGAAATCGCATGCGAATTGCATGCAAGCTTGAAAGGATGGGCAGTCATTTCAGCCGATGAAACAAATACTGCAAAGTATCACAGTAATTGTATGACAGCTGCATGTAAGTTTAAACAACTTGCATGCAACTCGCATGCAATTTCTTGCATTCAAGATTAATTTAGAAACCGTAATTATAATTCCATTTCAGTGTGTCATTGCCAAAGGAGAATAAAAGATGGTTCTCGAGTGAAGGTACCGCGAAGATACGTGGTAAGAAACTTACTTTCAATCTTACTTAAAAACGTTCATGGCAACAACTCAATTTTAGCTTGCAATTTCTTGCAGCAGCGTGTAAAAATTGCACGAACTTCACACCCACATTTCGCTAGTACTGTTTCCGTCTAATGTTAAAGTCTTTGTCAAACAGACAGGCGATAGCGAACCGGACCGAGTCCGAAGCGATACGAGACGTCAAACTGGGTGCAGCGAACCGAGGCGTGGCAGTTGTATTAGCTGGCTTTTTATGAACGACGTCAAACAGAGCAAATACTCCTTCGCCACGTCTTCGCCTCGGTTCGGTCACGCTATCGGATCGCTTTCGCTTTTCTATGTGACTGGATTCAAACAATTCCATACATTACAAATTTAAACACCTCGCTTCGTATTCGCCATGCCTGTCTTTTTGATAAAGGCTTAAAGGAGGCTAGCCTAATGCCGTCAAAACTCTGTTGCTACTACTGAGTTTCCCAACCCATAACCGTATGCTTAATGCCACTGGCCTCAAGATATTGAATTTTCAGGTATATTTAGTCAAAGCGCCCTTATCAGAAATTGAATATGACTCCTGGCTATGTGGAGGTGCGATCGTCAGCAGCGAGTTCGTCATCACATCCGCAGCTTGTGTCAACGACGTGGATTTTTTATACGTTATCTCTGGATACAGTCGGTACATAACCGACGCTGAAATCGACACGGATCCATGTACTGCAAACATGAAAAAAAGAGTAATATATACTTGTTCGCCTAGGGGTGAGTATTTGGTCGCGGGACTCACGAATAACCGTGACTCCGGTACGTAAAGGGCTATTGAAGGACACCGTGGATTTTAGTCAGTACGAGTCTGACAATCCCTCCCGCTCTGCCCTGGGTGGGAGGACTCATTTGATGATTTTACCACGATAAAAAAGGGTTATGAAAAAAAATAATCATATATGTGCTTTATTTTTATACAGGGTTTTTCAGTGTGACTTATAGTTTTCCCATAAAAAAAATGTTTTGCAACACGCTATTCCAGTCTTTGTTTTGCAAACTCCTCATAAACGGCTATGATATTTTAAAATATTTTTACGCAGATTAATTGACGCTGGGGTTTTTTTTTGATCACGTATCTTAATCAATGAATATTTTTCAAACAAAATCTTAAAAAATATGGTCTATTTCGTCAGTCATGAGCCACTCGAGTATGCGAATCTAACGCCGCACGCTTGTTCAAGGCCATTGGCGAATAATATGCCTTAAGTAATATTACCGAAGGGCTAGGCAGAATGTGTGATGGAAAAGACATCATTTATCTCACGCTCCAGCAGCCTTGGGAGACACCTAGGGCGATTTCCGGCCACCGTAGACGAGGGCTTGCGGATGGCGAGTAATATGTAGGTAGCTCAATCCAGGACCAATCTCATGTCGTATTCCGCACGCGCCACACGGTGCAGCCCTGTCAGCAAACTGACAGGGCTCCTAGAAGGTCAAACGCCTGCCAGGTTCGCGTGGCTATTTAAGCAGAATACCCAGCCCTGGAATGGGTCAAAGGTCAGGGAATTTTTTAGTCAGTAAAAGACTCAGTTCTAGCAGTTTCAAGAAATTCTTATGATAACTTTTTTTCAGGTTACGAACTCAAGTACGGTGAAATAGATTACTGGTCGTATATAGACATAGCTTTGGTCAAGGTTGAGTCGCCATTCGACTTCGAAAACCATGAATACGAAAAATCGTGTTCATATAAGCCAACAACGATACCAATTAACTACGAAGAGAAGTATCAAGCGGCTGGGACCGATGCTCTAGTATTAGGTTGGGGTCATAGAACTCTCTGGCGAAAGGTAAGAGATTTTCATTTGTTGAGAAATTGCTGGTGGCGGTCTGTTCACCATAGAAACGGGTTTTGTCGACGATAGAATAGATAGAATGACAGAAAGTGTAAATATGCTATCGTCCTATGCAATAATAAAACATTCTTAAGGTAAGAGGTAAAGGCACGCCGCAATCGCGGCGGTAAGACCCCTCTTTGAGGAGTGGCTGGATAGGCGTCACGGCGTCCTGACATACCGCATGACGCAGGTCCTCACCGGACACGCAACTCGCTGTCCGACTATGGACCTTACCCGGGTCGTCGGCGCGTTGTGTTCCACGTGCGCCTCAAAGAGTGTCAGCAAAAATGACAGGCCAAAGCCTGCAGGGGACTTACGAATTACCGTGACCCCGGAACGCAAAGGGCTATTGAAGGACACCGTGGATTGTAGTCATAACGAGTCTGACAGTCCCTCCCGCTCTGGTTGGAGCGGAAGAGACTATCACTCTTATGGCCTCGACGGAATCTATTGCTAAATCTGTATTTTTTTTCAGCCAGATGATCTCAAAAATTATAATCAACGATTTTTAAGGTATGCTTCAACCTTGTTAATGAATAAAACAGCATGTATTGAGCATTACGCGGATTATAAGAACATGAGCATAGTCATCAAATCTTACATGATATGTTCCCTTGGAAAGGGAAATATAGACGATGCTGGAAATACAATCCAGCAGCCGTTACCGTTCGCCAACGGTTGTACCTCCGTACAGGAAAAATTATTAGGTTTTGAAGGTGTATCAGTAAGTATTTTTGTAATCCAAACTAATGTTATAAATGCGAAAGTAACTCTGTCTGTCTTTCTGTCTGTCTGTCTTTTCTTCACGCCTAAACTACTGAACCGATTTGTGTGAAATTTGGTGCTGACATAGTTTGGGACTTGAGAAAGGACATAGGATAGTGTTTATTACAAAAAATAAAAAAACAAAAATCTGCCGGAAGTCACTATTCCACGCGAAGGAAGTCGCGGGCAAAAGCTAGGAATTTCCTAATTACAAAAGTGTGTCCATGGAGTTTTTGTTTGTTCTTCTCAATAGAGATTAACTGTCTTACTACAAAAAAGTTAAACATCGGTTGAACACTTGTCTAAAAAACCCGTCAACTGCAAAAAGGCATTTGACGTTGATAATTATAAGAGCCATTTTGCAGTTATACTTTTTTTAGGCAAGCGTTCAACGGATGTTTGTTTAATTTTTTATGGTACGACGGCTAATCTTTGGATTAACAACTACAGGTCTTAAGTTAAAATAATGTTGTGACTAAAAATGTAGTTTAATTTTTTTACGATTTTAATGTGTCTGTAACTGCTTGCTAAAAATAATAGCTTTCATTTTGTTTTTTTAACAACTTTTCAACATACTTCAGTTAAGATGAAATTGCAACTGCGCGACCGTTTAGCAAAGTGTTGCGGAAAGTGTTATTGGGTTTTTCCATCAGCACTTTTTAAGCAGTTGCCACAGAGTCTGGTTTAGTGCTTTTTTGATTGCAATAGACTCGTCTGAGACTTAAAAATAACTAGGGTGATGTGAGTGTACTATTTAGTGCACCACTTTGTATCTTTTTGAGACTAACGCTGGATATATTCTATCTCGGTTGCTATCTTCATCACAATCTTTGTCTGTAACCCATCAATGATCGAATTCGAGTCTGAAAATGTCAATTCAGCGGCAGCCGTCAAACGGATTGGGGTTCGAATTGAAATGGAATATTAATCTAGGGCATGTGTGACTAGGGCAGTATGGAGGGAGCGACTGTCGCATCCGAGGTCCGGGCACGCCGCAATCGCGGCGGTAAGATCCCTCTTTAAGGAGTGGCTGGATAGGCGTCACGGCGTCCTGACCTACCGCATGACGCAGGTCCTCACCGGACACGGAAGTTTCGGGAGGTTCCTGTGTCTGATAGGGAGGGAAGAAACGCCTGGGTATCACCACTGCGAGGATCGTCCGGAGGACACGGTGGAGCATACGGTGCAGGACTGCCCCGCTTGGGCAGAGCACCGCCGTGTCCTCACGACGGCGATAGGCGGAGACCTCTCGCGCCCGGCATTGGTCGAGGCCATGCTGCGGGGCGAGACAGAGTGGGAAGCGGTCGCCTCCTTCTGCGGAGCAGTCATGCTCGTGAAGGAGGAGGCGGGCCGCCTGAGGGAGAGGACAGCGTTCACCCTCCACCCCAGCCGCAGCGGTAGACTCCCACGGCGTGAGACGTCGCAAGACGATCTCCGGCCACTGTAGGCGCGGGCATGCGGGCAGCGAGTAATGGGCGACTCGCTGTCTGACCATGGACCATGCCCGGGTCGACGGCGCGTTGTGTTCCACGCGTGCCTCAAAGAGTGTCAGAATAGTGACGGGGCCTGTAGAGGGCCAAAGCCTGCCGGGGTCGCGGGACCAAGCGATTACCGTGACCCCGGTACGTAAAGGGCTATTGAAGGACACCGTGGATTTTAGTCAGTACAATTCTGACAGTCCCTCCCGCCCTGCCCTGGGTGGGAGGACTCATTTGATGATTTTACCACGATAAAAAAAGGGCATGTGTGACATAATGTTTTTAAATTCTCGAGTTGATGATTATCAAATTTTATGCCATTTTAGTGCGAAGCAAAGGAAGAAGAGAGTTCAGAAAGTGAGAGTTATGACGATGAAGATACACGGAGACATGGCGAGAACAAAAATAAGACAAAACACAAAAACAAATCCAGCAATGTTTCCAGGAGTGACTTTAATGATACACGAACAAGAAGAAGTGGTATATGCCAGGTGGGTAGTATAATAAATTATGTACAAAGGAAAAAATTTAGTGCGTCGACTTATGCACTGATAAAGTTTTTAAGTCTACGTTGTCTATATGTAATAGAAGTCTTCGAATTTATGGGTTCCAGGACATGCTGGTTTCTTCACAAGTTTTCCTTCACTGTTTTGAAAGAAGTAGTGATGATATAAATAACACAAAGTAATGCGTCGGCTGGGTTCTGGTTCTGAAACCATGACCTACAAGTCGTATGTCGGAGCCTTTTTAAGACTTCTACTATAGTAACTCGTCATCATCTGTCTAGCCTTTTCCCAACTATATTGGGGTCGGCTTTCAGTCAAACCAGATGCAGCTGGATATTAGTATTTTACATGGAGCGACTGCCTGTCGGACCTCCACAACCCAGTAATTGGGTAATATTATACCCCATGGTAAGATTGGTTGTCAGACTTTAGAGCTTGTGACTAACAGTAACGACTGTCAAAGATCTAAAAATGACAGCCGGGACCAACGGCTTTTTATGTGCTTTCCGAGACACGGAGGAAACTCGCTATGACAGATGGTCACCCATCCACAGACCAACCTCTGCAAGCGCGGCTTAACCCGGAAGATCGGCCTGTGCGGCTGTATTTATTTAGCCACGAGCTCCTCAAAAACTTCTACTATAGTAACTGTATAACTATAATCAAATTTAACATTTACAGAACGACCACGGAGGACCTATTGTGACGTGGGCTGGAGCCAACGAGATCTTGATTGGCGTGGCCTCTGTTTTCAAAGTGTCCGAAGGATTTGAATGCATGGGACCTTATTTATATACAAGCACCTTATGCACAGGATTATTCCTGGATTGTATATTAAATTCAGAATTTCCTAGCAGGCGATCAGACAGGTATTTTTTCCTAGTTTTTGTCTGCTCGATCTCAGGGCAGTATGGAGGGAGCGACCATCCGCAGTGGTAGACGCCCACGGCGACGGACGTTGCAAAACGATCTCCGGCCACCGTAGGCGCGCGCATGCGGGCAACGAGTAATGGGCGACTCAGTGGGTACCATGGACCATGCCCGGGTCGATGGCGCGTTGTGTTCCACGCGCGCCTTAAAGAGTGTTAGGTTAGGTTAGGCATAATGACGGAGCCCCCCTTTAAAGGGCAAAGCCTGCCGGGGTCGCGGGACTAACGAATACCGTGACCCGAGATCGTAAAGGTCTATTGAAGGACACCGTGCATTTTAATCAGTATAAGTCTGACAGTCCCTCCTGCCCTGGCCTGGGTGGGAGAACATCATTTGATGATTTTACCACGATAAAAAAAAATAGTTTTTGTCTGCTGGCCCTTTAGAGTGACTAAGAGTCACTGACAAACAATGGCACGTAAGCTATACTCGTTTTATTTCTTGAATATTCGCCAATGAAACAGAGACAGCGACGTAGGTTTTAAAATTTGCAAAAAATTTACAATCCACATCGCTCGTAGAGCTGATAACCGATGGGGAAGAAAATTTCTCGAGTGGCGATAAAAAAAAACGAAGACGATTAACAGACAGACATACAGTAACAGACCTCCCACTAGATGGACCGACGAGCAAATCGGGGGATTGGGAGGCGTGAAAACGAGGATGTTGATGATAAAATTTTCCGTGATGGCAGGCAATTAGGGAAATCCCATTTATAAATGTTCCTTATAAGATCGATGATTTTTTTCAATAGACGATATCTATGTGATCGACCAGCAAGTGAAAGAGGCTATGACACCATTGAACGAACAATTTCATGGAAAAATCATCCGAAAGGGTAATAATATTGTATACTTTCTATACACTTGTAAAGTACTTTAAACTCGTTTTTGGTAGAGATCTTGTGACAGGTTTGGTGTGTACTGTTATGCAAACGGCTTGCATCCGTGAGCAGATGTAAACAATGTGGACGAAAGAAACGAAAAATTTAATAATCGTAGAAAGTTGCTTTTGTGGAGTTTGAGAGTTATCCCGGAGGAGGCAAAAACCTTGCGTTAATACATGTACGACACCCAACAATAATCTATATGGACCGCTGTCTTTGGAACGATATAAACGACAAGTTTCGACCTCGTAGAACGTTATCACTGTTGATGAACCAGCGACAAACGTCACACACACACTAGCGTGAGCGTAGTGTTCACAAAGCCAAAACTAGCCATGTATCTCTTTCAAAAAGTCGCGGACTATGCGCATGATTTATTGTGGGATACTTTATGTTATCTGGTACTCCTAAATAATAACAATTTTTGTTGTAGACCTGCAGATAATGAAAACGTTGAAAGATCTAAGCCTCAAGCAAAGATGGCGCCAGGACTAAAGTATTTAATGAATAATAATCGAGCACCGACTTTAAATAACCCGGATGGTATAAAAAATGTAGGAGACACAAAAAATCAGGAAAGAAATATGTATCCTTCCAATACCATGTTTCAAGCTAATAAAAATCCAGTATTTGCAAGTCTCCCAGTAAACAACAGGCAACAAGGAAAAACGAGAGATGAATCAAATAATATGTATCCAGCAGTTGATACTTCAGCCTATAAAGACTGGTTTAAAGTAAACCAAAGAGATACAGATGTTAACTCGGGACGAAATCCAGTAAACGACAGGTATCGTGAGAGCTCGATATTTCAATCAAATAAGAAATATTTAGTGAATAAAAATCCAGGAATAGTAAGTTATGCACGTAAAGATAATGCTGAAATAAACGAAAGGAGTTCAGAAAATAAAAGAATCTCCAGAACGGAAAATTTGCCAGAAAACGCTAGGTACTCGGACTTTCAAAGATATCACGACGATGATAAAACGAGCCCAGCAAATGAACCTCCAAAAAATCAAGTACCAGTTGTACATGAAGTGCAACCACAACATCCCCTCAATAATTGAACACATTTATTTTTAAAGTCTTTTGTTAATTTTTACGGTAAATAAATAAGTTTTTGATAAATGTTTTAACGTTGTTTCTTTATTACGTATAAGGCTGGTCGCGGGACTCACGAATTACCGTGACCCCGGAACGTAAAGGGCTATTGAAGGACACCGTGGATTTTAGTGCGTACGAGTCTGACATTCCCTCCTGCTCTGCCCTGGGTGGAGGACTCATTTGATGATTTTACCACGTTAAAAAAAACATATAAGGCTACAGGTAAGTTTTTAATATAGCTCACATAATGAGAACTTTGAAGGGGCAACAGCTTGGTCAATTGTCGTAGAACTGGTGCCGTTGGAGGCCCAAAATCGTCAAGCGTGAGGAGAAACGCGCACGGGTAAAATCTAAGGAGAATGACGATCAGAAACAGCATCGATACAGGAATTTTGATAGCCAAAGTTTAAAGAAGCCATCAGGCGAGATAGTGGTCATACGCTTACTATCAATAAATAAACAAAAGAAGAGTGTTAATCGGTGGACTGCAGAAGACTGATGATGACAGGCCTATATCCTTTCATCAACAAAATAATTTAATGCAAAAGTTTATTCATTACGATTTCTCAGTTTTAGTAGACACGTAAGACTATGGGTAAGTTTTTTTTAAATCTGTGATGGTGTGTGATCTCTGATGCTCCCTCCATGCCGTGCGTATAAGTGTGCTATAGTTACACAAATCTATCGAGAAAAAAATATACCAAAACATACAAGTAACTCTGTTCCAGCATTTCGTCTTTATGAGAAACGTAGAAAATAATGAAAATGATAAGAAATAATTACTGAATTGCAATCTACACATTACACACCATCAAGTTATTTTCTAAGAAGTAAAGTTTAGATTCCAAAATGTTGTTGATTAAATTGAACGCTTTGTTGTTGTTAATAATTTGTCGAGGTAAGTAATGTTATTTTGTAGTAGACAGTAGTACAATTTGTTTAAGACATTGCTGGGAATTCCAGACCATTACTGTACCTGTTTTACAAGTTGTGAAATGCTCAAAAATATTTTATGGATATAGAATGAATAGTCTTAGAACTTGAAATAAATTGGATAAATGGATATGGATGGATATGGATTTTAAATCAATATACTTACTATAGAATTATCAATTTAAAGATCTTGCAAGCTTCTACTTCTTAAGTTTCTTTGATTATATTTTTTTTTAGCTTCTAATTGCCAAAGAAGAATCGATGGTGATACTAAAGTGACATCGCCTAAACCATACGTCGTAAGTGGTCTAAATAATTGGTAATTATACTTAATTATTTATTATCGGTTTTATTCAATTTGAAACGAACTCTACCACTTAAGAGCGTGTACATATTACATACATATTAGATACATATGTTACAAGTTTTTACTTTTCGAAACAACTGAAACGATATTAACTGAAACTACTTATCCATAACATTTTCTCAAAGCATATGGACTTTCTAAGTTTATTTTCTACATCGTGAAGAAACCACGACTTATTTATATCAATATTGGTCATGTCAGATGCTTGTGGGTTCCTAGCTAAAGGGTTAGCTAAATCCCCATTTAAAAAAAAGACTGACTTTTGAGTAGCAGAAAACTGTTTCTTCATATCAATCTAATATTTCTTTAAGAGACTTGTGTTTTTTTTTATGTTGGTTCATATGGTGTTTTTTTATTTATCGGGGTTAAATCGAGGTTAAATAAATTAAACGAGTCCTTCCACCCATGGCGGGCCGGGATCGACTGTCAGACTCATACTGACTAAAATCCACAGTGTTCTTCAAAATACCTTTACGTTCCAGGGTCACGGTTACCTGATGAGACATTACCGCGACCCCGGCAGGCAAGACTCGGTTGTTTGGATAGACTTTGTTCCAGGTTTATTTAGTGAAGGCAACACTATCAGATAGAACTTACGACTACTGGTTGTGCGGCGGTGCTCTAGTAACGAGCGATTTCATCATCACCTCAGCAGCTTGCATTGAAGATGTACAGTACCTATTTGCGATAGCAGGCTATGACAAATACGTCACTGATGAAAAAATTAACGAAGATAGGTGTACGAGAGAAATGAAAAAGAAAGTGGTATTCACTTGTGTGCCTGTTTGTACGTACACAATTTTTTTTTACCTTTTGCTTTTTAACTGCTGACCTTTTGTTGAGTGACTCTTATATCACTCAACAAAAATCTATGCTCGAGTTACTTTGTGGGATAAAATCCAGAACACGAATATTGGCCGTAGAACCGGAGTGACCGACATAGCTCTCTATACATACCTTGTAGAATTGAAAATCCATGTGGAAGAAAAGTTCTCGAGTTGCGATCAAGACTCGGAAGACGGGAAGGCAGGCCTGTCACTAGGTCGAAATCGTGAGAATTGCGGGGAACCGTGTGCAAGAGGAAGATTGTCGTTCGTGGTGATCTAAACGGATGGCCTTTGTTCAGCAGTAGTAGATGATGATGATGATGAGTCTTTCGACCAGAAATTCCCAGAAATACAGAGGTTTGTAAGGAGACAGTTGTTTCTAGCGCCAAATGCCTCCCTCATTTGGTGATGGAAACAAGGCGCCTTCAACTACACGTCGGACGTCCTACGGCTAATATGATGAGGCCAGTATCGCCAGTTATCACATTAATATACTCTTTACAGCATACGACTTTGACTTTGATCGAATAGAGAAATGGGCGCGAATAGACATAGCCTTGGCGAAAGTTGAATCACCTTACGACTTCGAGGACAGTTCTTTTCTGAAATTTTGCTCTTACATACCAAAAAAAATACCTATTAACTTCGATCCTAAATATCAAAAACCAGATACTGACTGCATGGTGATGGGTTGGGGACATGAAAGAAAATGGCGTAAGGTATGTAAATAAATATCCTTTTTACGTATGTGACCCATTTTCTCATAAAAACCTGCACCGATTTGCAAAATTCTTCTTTTATTTAAAACTAGCACTTTGCCCGCGACTTCGTCCGCGTGGGTTACGTACTTTCCTAATTCCCCCTTTTCACCCCCTTAAAGGTATTTCCAAAAACCCCTTCTTAGTGCTCCCCTACATTATAATAGGAAGCCGTGTGCAAAATTTCACATTCCTAGCCCCAGTAGTTTCGGCTGTACGTTGATATGTCAGTCAGTCAGTTCTCCTTTTATATATATATATAGAATATATATATATATATATATAGAAGATGATATAATTCCCAAGTAGTCTTATGAGCATCGGGTCAGGATCTAACACCGGAATCCAGAGAAATCGAGGGTACTCTTCAATAAATGACAGCGTAGCAACTGCGATCACTGCTATCGCATAATATCATGATTGTATTGATTACGCAATCACACAACATACTATCACGTCTGTAACCACTAAAAGGGGTAAAATAAAAACTATTAAAAAAGAATTAAAGATTGTGTAAGTGTACTGGGTGTGTATACATACTTTTCAAAAATCTTTTTATAAATTCATGTAAAGTATCTTTTAACGTGACTTGACAGCATTTGCCAATGGTTAGTATAGTATAATCCATGCATTTCCTATTATGATCCATGCATTGTTGCTTAGCTTCAAAATACCGTGTACAGCCGCAATGTTTGATTATTTCAGCACAAGGATAACCAAAATTACAATTCAGAAGATTTAAAATATGCATCAACAATGGTTATAAAGAAGCCTGATTGCATTAAAGAATTCGAATATTATCCTAAAATGGTACCTATCATACATCAATACATGATATGTACTTTAGGTGACGGGGTCATAGATGATCGAGGGGAGCCTAAAGAAGAAGTTCTAGATCCAAACAAGTATGATCTGCTAGACGGCTGTCCTCCACTACGGAGAATGGATAATACTAATTCATCCGTAAGTATGTGTTTTTTGGATCCACCCGTTACAAGTGACAAAATATCAGACATTTTATTTGTTAAACTTTTGTATCGAAAAACAAATTGGATTGCGAGCAGGACTTGGTCGTCTCCAGGCCATGGCTGTCATGCTCTGTAAGGTGGAATTTCATTATATTCTTAAACGTCTTATGGTGATTTTGGCGCCGTCTATCACGGAACTACATACATCCCAATAAACGATAAACGGTACTCCAATTTTATCAGTAATTCTTTTCAGTGCAAACAAAAGTATGATGCAAATTCGCCCATAGACTTCTTGAATGCAAGGCGAAAAAATCCAAAGACTAATAGAACATACGATTATAATTACACCACGTATGACTTTATTAAAGATGCACGCAAAAAGATGATGAACAGGACACGAAGACATGGAATTTGTCAGGTGGGCTTTGATCCTCTTTACAATCTCTGGTTCCGGCCAGGTATTAAAAAAAAACGGTCCTCTATTTATTTGAGTGGCTGGGTATGAGGTCCTGAGTTCGATCCCAAAGTCTTATTGGGACAGTGTTATTGGGTTTTACAACAAGGAATTTCTCCGTTGCAACCAGAATTTGATGACACTGGACTTCGAAATAACTGGTAAGGAGTTCTGTACGTGATGTTATACATGACTAGTTTATGCCCGCGATTTTGTTCACGTGTAGTGTTAGCCCCCGACCCAGCGTAAGCTCTGTTCTTCTGTTTATTTTTACTCTCTATTGACTAATGTCCCTTTTTGCCTGAATTTATTAGCTGTAAGTCCTCCATGTAGTACAATAAATAAATTATAGATACGATTATTAATTAACATTTTAATCCTCAGAATGACCACGGAGGTCCACTAGTCACTTGGGTTGGAACCACCGAAGTCCTCATAGGTGTTGCTTCTGTATTTAAAATAGATGTAGACTATAATTGTATTGGACCCTACTTGCACACCAGCACGCAGAGCAACGCCGCATTCATAGAATGCGTTTTAAATGAGGGTGGGAAGAAAAACGAAAAGAAACAATCCAGGTGAGGGTAGTTAGCGATGATTGAAAAAATAACTAAAACCCGACTACGAAAAAATCGCGCACTGAAAAGTATAAAACAAGAACAAGCCGTGGTCGTATGCCACCTGCGGTTGTTTCACACAATCTTTATTGGCTAGGTGGCATACGACCACGGCTTGTTCTTGTTTTATACTTTTCAGTGCGCGATTTTTTCGTAGTCGGGTTTTAGTTATTTTTAACTTATTTTTTATTTACACTATTTTGGGGTTATATTATTTGAAGTAATTAATTTATTTTATATATAGTTTCTGAGTTGTGAATTTAAGATTTCTCATTTGATACCCATGTTGACACTGTTAGAAAGAGAAAATTAGCTAGTAAAAGCTATATAATGTATATATATTTCAAATGTGCTCATCAAGCCCTTTAATTTGATACCCATGTCGATACTGTGCGAAAAAAATTTTTTTTTCGGTAACGACTTCTCATCCCCTAGAGGGCGCCATATTGGATTTGGTGTCACGTCACCTACCCTATAACCAGCGGACAACTAAGACGCTTCTAACGAGACCTCATTTGTCATGTAATGATAAGTAGTTTAGAAGTTATGAGGGAACAAACAAACATACATACATACATACATACATACATACAAACATACATACCGGTCAAAATCATAACCCTCCTTTTGGCTTTGCCGTAGTCGGGTAAAAAAAAGCTGTCTATTTGCTGAAGGTAGCAATATACAGGCTGTCTTTAAGACACACGCAGTGAGGCTCTTGGTCTAGGCTCATACATCACAGAGCGTGTAGTTCCTTATTTCATAAGTGTTTGCCTCTGAGGCCTAACTCTAAAAAAGTTACGATAGGTTGGTTGAGCAGAAACAACGTCCATGGTTGATCTGTGAGATTCCGAGTTTTCCTGGGCTTGGAGGACTTGGTTGAGATTATTTTATTAAATAATCTTAACGAGAAGCACACAGTTTTCGGCAAGGGTCCTATTACAAACGGTTTTTTTTTTTCTATGAATAGTCGGCGGAGTGCATTATGCGACAGTCCACCAAACGTGAGAGGTTTCGATATGATCGAAAATCACATATCCTGGAAGGACCATCCGGCTGGGTACGTTTTTTAATATATCATGATGGAAAAGTTAAGAATGTATTAGTTTGACGTAAGTTATCGAAAACCTATATCTAGTATAAAGAATTTATCATCATTGAAAAACACAAAATAATTTATAAAATGAATTAAGAAAAAACCTATACAAATAATTGCCCATGTACCCCCGATACAGGAGAAATACCTAGTGTGGGAAACGTATTGTTTTTTTTAGTAGTAATTAAAAACTATAATTCAATATTTATTTATTAAGTACCAAAGTTTATCGCAAAACTCTCGTTTTTTCAGTCCCGCAGAAAATGAACTACGTGAAGCAAAATTTGGAGCGTAATAATAATGAAATTCAAGAGTTATAACTTACAGGATGCCAAGCAATTATAAGCGTTCTGTCTATTCTGTTTTAATCTCAAGTCGTATAATATAATCGTTACTTTGTTTAAGATTATTACTATGATACACTTTATAAGTGTTACTTAAAGTAAAGAAATCGACTACCTCGTAGTGTTTACAACCGCTAGCAGGCGTGACTACTTAATAAAAATAAAATCACTATGTCATCTACGTAAAAAGTTCTGCATTAAAGTGAGTGGTGTTCAAAATGTGTATGTTTTATAAATAACGTAGAACCCATAATTCTGCCCTGTGGAACCCCAAAGTTGATGGATTATTAATCATTCAGATGTCGCAATATTGTTGGTAATTGATAAGCTAACGATGACGTGAAACCAGTTAAAATGTTTTCCTTAATCTCTTTTACTTAGTACTACTCTCGTTTTTGTAAAATGTTTTCCTTAATCTCTTGTACTCAGTACTACTCTCGTTTTTGAGAAGAGTGTCGAACGCTTTAGTTAAGTCTAGGAAGTCCACCATGTAGCATTCACCGTTTTCTACAATAGTCGATATTGAGTATATTATTATCGTTTTTATTTATTTATTATCATTTAGCTGTTAACTAATAAGTTATGTGGTGTTTTGTTATATTATTTTATAGTAGCATTAACAATCAGGTCCCCCCCTATAATGGAAAACGATGGTAATCAAAACATTTGTTCTTAAATATTTTTTCTCGTTTAGAATATTTTAATTTACTTAATTATGTCGTTGATATTATTTACACAGTTATCTTTTTCTGACTTGGAACTTGTTTGTTTAAAAAGTAAAACACTACTTTAAATATAATCAGAAAACACTAACTCAATAAAAATACTATTCATTTGTTATTTCCATTACTCTGTTGCAAACCGTCAAATTGAAAATTCAAGAGTTGAAAATGTTTTATGATCAAGGCTAGATTTAAAAATGGTTACCATAAATTTTGTTTTTGTATTTTTACTAACGATCTTTCATGGTAAGTTACTGAAATTATTGTTAAATGAATTTAAAGGGATTTTAAAATGAAAAAAAAAAATAACAAGAGGTAAAAGGATTGGATTGTGAAACTTAAGCCAGTATTTCTCAACCTGGGTATGCGGGCAGCGAGTAATGGGCAACTCACTGTCCGACTATGGACCATGCCCGGGTCGACGGTGCCCCCTTCTAGAGGGCCAAAGCCTGCCAGGGTCGCAGGACTGTATGAATTACCGTAACCCCCGAACGTAAAAGCTATTGAAGGACACCGTGGATTTTAGTCAGTACGAGTCTGACAGTCCGTCCCCTCATTTGATGATTTTACCACAATAAAACAAAAAAGTATTTCTCAACCTGGTTTAAATTCACACTATTCAGATGTACCTAACCCGTAAGAACAGTAATAAGTACAGCAACAATTTGAGACAAAGTGTTTTATTGAAAACAGTATACCTAATTGTACTTAAGCGAAATTAGTCAATTCATTTTATTTTAGTGTCTCATTGCGAGAGGAGAATAGTAGATGGCGAACAAGTAACTTCAGAGAAATCATACGTGGTAAGTTTCAGTTCGTTTTATTTCTTGTTTAACAGAAAATGAGAAACGTATTCTGTTTGTGTCCGTTGTTAGAACTTAGTTTGTTAGCAGATCAGATAATATGTAGTTATTTATGCAACTGTTGTATAATCAGGGGTATTAAAACATGAATGTGGGTTTATCACACGAGGCGTAGCCGAGTGTTATAATAGTATCACATGAGTGTTTTAATACCTAATTATAACAGTTGCATACAAGACTTTATCTACAATCATGATGTGAATCCTTTATAAAAGATTCTCATACCATAGGGTGTTGTACAGTGTTGTAAGAACTATGCAAATTCAAGATGGCGGGAAATAACACGATAAGACGAGAATCCGACATTACGAATTAGTCTACGATTTATTGTTCTTTTTCAAAATTTTAGCGATCTGGGTGGTGAAAATGTCATTGCATGAGAATGTTCTTTTTTTGAAATTCATAATATCACGCGTTTGGATGATATAATGATCAATGTTGGCAATAAGCAATAAGTTGTTATAGGTTCTTTTATAGAGGACTAGCTTCCGCCCGCGACTCCGTCCGCGCGGATGTCGGTCTTCGCGTGTATGGTTTATTTCCCCATTTTGAGTAACTCTGACAATGACATCTTATAAATATTACGGCGCTGAATCCACTGCGGGTAATGCAACGTGTGTTCGCGGTTCTACAGAACAACGTCTATGAATAAAACTGATTTTTTTTCTACGTATTTTTCCAGGATAAAAAGTATCCTATGTTATGCCCAGGATAATAAGGAATAATTATACCAAGTTTCATCGAAATTGAACCGTTAGTTTTCACGTGATGCCTGCACAAACAGACAGACAGACAGACAGACAGACAAAAATCTTTTTAATCATATATTTGGGTTTGGTTTCGATCCAGCAACACCCCCCGCTATTTATTTTTTCAATATTTTCAATGTACAGAATTGACCCTTCTACAGATTTATTATATGTATAGATTAATAGCATGGTAGTAGATAAAGCTATTTAACTAAGTTATGTTATATCTATGTATATAAAAACAAAAATTAGGAAATGAACATCTTTAGCGATAACTATTCTTCTCTATTCTTATGACGACATTTGTCTCCATTTGTTTCGTAAAATAGACTATTCGCATAAAGTAAGAGTGTTGACTTTAAGTCTTTAAGCACCACAAAATGTGCGATACTAAAAAGATTTCTGGCTACCAGGTTTACTTAGTCAAAGCTAAGCCATCACAAAAAAAATATGACGCTTGGATGTGTGGTGGTGCCTTAGTCTCAAAGGACTTTATAATCACATCTGCAGCTTGCGTTCAAGATGTACAGTTCATGTATGCGATAGCTGGCTACAGGAAATACGTAAATGACAAACAATTGGATCAAGATGTTTGTACTAGTAAAATGAAGAAGAAAATTGTGTACACGTGTATTCCTCTTTGTAAGTATGCACGCATTCTTTAATAGGAAACGTATAACGTATGTCACGATGCCATAAAAACTAATATCGGCAACTGCATTCGTTGGCTTTAGAGACAGCTGAAGTATAAGCTATCTAGTGACTAGCGCATACTCACTGTCCGACCATGGACAATGCCCGGGTAGACGGCGCGTTGTGTTCCACACGCGCCTCAAAGAGTGTCAGCAAAATGACGGGAGGCCCCATTTTGCTGACACTCTTTGAGGCGCGCCTCTAGAGGGCCAAAGCCTGCCAGGGTCGCGGATCTGTACGAATTACCGTGACCCCGAATCATAAAGGGCTATTGAAGGACACCGTGGATTTTAGTCAGTACGAGTCTGACAGTCCTCTCGCTCTGCCCTGGGTGGGAGGAATAATTTGATGATTTTACCACGTAAAAAAAAAGTGACTAGCGCATCCAACTTTAAACGAAAAATTAATAGTATGAGCACTATTGGCAAAAATATAAGTCAAATAAAAGCTTTATTAGTATTCAGTTGGTCAGACTTTACCAGATTCAGATCACCGGTCTACCCCGGGCAACGGTATCACAGGATATCTGTCAGCTGAACGATTCCACTGGTGACGGTTGTCCTCATCAGTGTCGCCTCGCTCGCTACACATGTCCTGTTGGAGTCTAAAAAGTTTTTACTGTGTTCCGTCGGTACGGCAGAAGTCGGAGTTCCTTCTGTTTGAACCCGTATTTTGTCTCATCTTTGCTTCTAAACTAGATTGGGACTAAAAGCAAACTCAAAAAAGAGTATTAATTGCTTAATTTTAATTTTCAGCTTACGAATTTGATTACGATAAAATTGAAAAATGGGCGTATATAGACATAGCATTAGTCAAAGTGGAATCACCGTACGAATTAAACGATCCTAACTATCAAATAATGTGCTCATATTCACCAACCATAATACCTATCAATTATGATGCTAAACGCCAAGCCAATGACGTCGATGCCATGGTTTTAGGATGGGGACATACGCGGTTTTGGCGAGCGGTAAGATTTAGTAGAGAAATTCAGAGGGTTATTCAGAAATCATCCAGCACGAAAATTTGATATCTGAGAGCATATATGCGACTTCAAATGTATTTTCAAACAACGAAAAAAAGGAGGAGGTTCTCAAAGCGACATATTTTTTTTTATATATGACCACGCATAACTTTTCCGAACGTGGTCCGATATCAAACAATCAATGAAGATCAACCTAGCTAAATGAATTTATTTACTTTTTGCTTTTCGGTTGTTTCGTCGGTTTAATTTTTTGTTAATAACGTTGTCGTGTTAATAACGGTTTACTGTCTACTCTCATTTTAATGATAATGCTGAGAGTTCTCACGACTTCGAAGCGGGCCAATAAGAGCGCCGAATGCGGTTAAAAAATCGTTACTATCGTTTCTATGTAAAAAAACTGGCACTAAGCAAATACGTAACGAATTAAGAGTCTTAATTTTTTTTTTCAGTCTACTGATCGAAAAAATTACAACCAAGAATATTTACGGTTCGGCCCAACAACAATATACGATAAAAATAAATGTAAACATGAATATAGATTTTATCCAGATCTACTTAGCACTATAGATAAATATATGATTTGTTCTTTGGAACCTTGCCACTTGAACGATCACGGGGTTCCCTATACTATGAATCAGAAGAAAAATCAAACATTGCGGACTGGTTGTATAACCCAGAGTCAGCAACTGATGGGTTTACAAGGTGCACTCGTGAGTAATCTGTAGATTAACGAGTATTGACTTAGTTTCACATTTGAAAGCAAGGTTGCGCAGTGGTTGACTGATTGACTCCTGCGCTGGCGGTATCGATTTCAGAACGAGACAAATATTTTTGCGTTCCATAAGTAGCTGTTCCTGTTTTGGGTATTTGTGAGTTTAAGGTGAGGTTGAGGTAAGGTTGAGGTTAGGGCGAGGTTGTAAATGCACCCACAGTACAGGAGAAATACAAAAAAAATATCGTCAACCTGGAGAAATTCCCTGCTGAATAATTATAGGCCTCGCCAATTGACATATAATACATATGATTCTCGGCAACTATCATCCAGCTTTTTGTACCAGCTACCCTGCAAAAATCTCTTCACTGAGTCTGAGATCCATCTTGCCTTATGCTGGTTGATTTGCGGTTTCCAACCAAAATTTCGTAATTTCGAAGGAACAGGTTGGGTTTAGTCATTTATGTCTAACAATTTTCTACCCTGGGCGAGAGAATCCATTTGACGATTTAACAACATAAAAAAAAAACAAATTTCAATCAGATGATTTTTTTCCCGTTCGCCACGATCACGTTTTTGACATGGAGTTGCGGACACCGACCTGTTATACAATAAAATACAATCGTAAATATGAATCGATTGTACAGCATTTAGATAGGTTTGTTCCGCATTGCTAATTCAACAAAATCAATTTATTTCTCAGTGTAAAGATGAAATTGTAGAAAACCCTGAAGAAGTAAAAGTAGATGACCTGGAACATGTTTCGGACTTACGTAGACATATGAATTTAAAAGAAAAAAGTAATAATGAGACAAAGAATAATGGTGAAGAAGCAGATTCTGTCAACGCAACAAATATAGATAACGTAACTAATACAGATGAAGATAACACGAATAAAACTGATTTTGGTAAAATCAGTGGTTATGCTAATAGAAGGTTAACTCGAAGAAACGGAATTTGTCAGGTAAGTAAATGTTTTTGAAGATTCAAGTGTTTTTTGAAAACTTAATGTTCAAGTGACGGCGAAAAATTTAAAAACAACGGAGTTGTGGAGGGCAGAAAGGCTGTTGCTACAGATTATGGTCCACTCCTTCTCAAAGAGGAGGCCTGTGTCCCAGCAGTGGGAACATTACAGGCTGATGATGAACTGAGGATAATGATGATGGTGATTTTTTTCATATTATAGAACGACCACGGGGGCCCGCTCGTCACCTGGGTGGGTAAAAGAGAGGTCCTCATCGGAGTAGCGTCTGTATTCCAAATAACGAGCACTAATAAATGTATCGGGCCTTTTTTGTATACCAGTACAATGTGTAACGGGGCCTTCATAGGTTGTGTCTTAGGAGATAAAAGAGCTAACGTTTTGAGAGGTCATAATGAATCTGTAAGCACTAGGTAAGTTGATGAGCATCATTACATAGTGTAAAACAAAGTCTCTTCTCGCCGTTTGTCTGTCCCTATGTATGCTTAGATCTTTAAAACTATGCAACGGATTTTAATGTAGGTTTTTTAAATAGGTAATGTTTCAAGAGGAAGTTTTATAAGTATGTGACATGCATAATATAGTTGAGATGGCACCCGTGCGGAGCCGGGACGGGTCGCTAGTTATATTTTGTTTTTTTTTTTATGTATAATTAGTACACCTTCCGCGACATCTTTCGCACGGCATAAAAAAAATGACTTGTGTCACTCAGTAATAATGTAGCTTTCTATTGGTGAATTCTCACAATCTGCTTAGTAGTTCCAAAGATTACGTCCTACAAACAACTTGCAAACTTTTCGTCTTCATTATAAACTAGCGTGTGCCCGTGTCTTCGTTTGCATGAAATTTTGGACCCTGGCCCATCGCGTTGCATTCCATTGACAGCCTGTGCTTTTATTTTTACCCACTTTTTTTTTAATAGCCTGCTCTGTCCCACTCCTGGGCAAAGGCCTCCACTCCTTCCACTTCTCGCGAGCTCGTGCGTCCTCCTTCCAATTCGGGCAGAACCTGTCCAGTTCGTCCCGTCATCTCCTTCGCGGTCTACCGCGACCCCGTCTCACTGTTTCAGGGCTCCAGTTTTGAGCTATTTGTCCGGCATTCGACAGACATGTCCTGCCCAGTCCCATTTGTGTTGGGCAGCTTTCTGAGCCACGTCAGAAAGCTGCCCAAGTAACTCCTATAAAGATTAGGAGGAGTTATTTGGGCTTATTTTTTATAGCTTATTTTTCCCACTTGTTAGGTAAAAATGTAAATGCCAATTTTCATCATAAAGATGACTGAGAAATGATCAAGCTTCCTACCAAAAAAATAAATAAGAATTAGATTATTAGTTCCGGAGATTAAATACCTACAAACAAACAAATTTTATCTGTTTCTATAAGCAAAAGAAAAATGAAGATTCATAAAAAAAATAACTTAGTTTTGGTTTACAGAAAGGCACTATTATGTGACAGTCCACCAAGTGTAAAAGGCTTTGATACAATTGAAAATTTTGTATCATGGCAGGACCACCCCGATGGGTAAGTGCTTAAAACTTATTCAAGTAACAGTCACAAGAAATAATACCTGTGAAAGTACTGTAGTATGTCCGTTCTAAAACGTTTAGATATACGTTTTGGAATATATATAGATATATTTGAAATAGATGGAGATCTATGGAGAAGAACGGCCAAGAATTTCCGTGTTCATCCATGGAGGTTCTTGTCCGTTCCTGTCTATTTGAATCAGAAAATTATTACAAAAGCCTTTTATTATTCATTTATTTGAAAAATTGGTATATTTCGCGAAATATACAGGGTTTTTCTTTTTAATTGGCCAACAGGGGTAATCTGATATCCATAAGAGATACGAAAAAACTTTATAAGGAGACTTTAGCTTGCCGGGGTCACGGGACTGTCTCATTAATAAACCGTCAAGGACACCGTGGATCTTAGTCAGTACGAGTCTGACAGTCCCTCACGTCTCACCCGGGGCGGGAGGACTCATTTGATACTACGATAAAGAGAGAAAAGGAGACAGAAAAGAGTTAAGGATTGCCGGTTTCCCCCTGTTGACTTCTTAATAGATCCTGGTTATAATTACACTTCTGCCTAAGCCTTTGGGGAATATAGCGATGATTTTTTTGTTACTTACAGACCAGCTGATAATGAAAGGCACGTTAATCGTGATGGAAAAAATCGGGAAAAGAAGAGAGACCGATATGCGACCAATGTTCAAGAGGATTCTGATATCGATCCTTTAAAAGACGATGAAGATGCAAACGATAGGTTCTCATTAAAACTAGGTCCTCCACCAAAAAGAAGACCTCGTTATAGAAAAAGGCCTCCGCTAGAAAAAAATCCTTCGCTAAGAAATATACCACCAACAAATCGGGACACACTTCGATTGAATAGGTATTCAAGGGTGGAATCTCCTGAAATACAAAGACCGCCGTCAGAAATGGAAACTCCTCCAGAAATTAGGCCTCCATCAAAATCACCACAGGCCATAACGCCATCACCACAAAGGGAACTACCAATCACGAGACCTTCACCAAAAATGAAACTTCCGCCAATACATAGACCTCCACTAGAAAATAGGTTTTTACCAAAAAATAAGCATCCTCCTGAAAATGGGCCTACACCAGAAAAAAGGCCTCTTCCGGAAAATAGTCTTTCAAGACAAATGGAACTTCCTTCAAAAATAAAACCTCCATCCATAATGGAGGATCCAGAATTTGGTGAAATTCTAAATTTTAAAAGTGAAAAAGCGTTTGATGAAGGAATCTTTGATAAAAAACCTATTTTTAATACCAAAGCACCAAGTTCGCTTATTCCTAAAACTCAATCAGAAATTCTTTTACGACCGCAAAGTCCTCTACATGGCTAAATATTGTGTGAGTGGTCTAAATATTTGTACAAATAAAATGATACTTTTTTATTTGCAAACATGTATATTATTTTAATTTTTAAAATTTTGTCATCGATTCTTAAAAACCAAATAAAATGTCGATAATAAGGGAAGCATGCATGTGCCAAAAACAAAATTGCTTAACCAAAAGAAATCAGTCAAGCAATCATAAAAAAAAACAATAAAATTACAAAATTGACACGGTTCGCTTCATTCAAATTGTATATCAATAATGATAATAGCAATAAATCGAAGGAAAGTTTTTAAAATGTTCGCGATAAAGTCAGAAATAGTGTGGTTTTTAATTTTTGTACTTGGTATGTAACATTTTTTTTCCAGTGCTTTTTTTACAGCTGTTTTAGAGGTCAGTAATAGTTACAATAATACTGAGAAATAAATGTTCCTTGTTTACAATGAATTAGTTTCTAATTTGTCCAGTTGTTTTTAATAACAATTCTTATGATCATAGTGTCTAATTGCCAAAGACGAATAGAAGAGGGTCAGGAATCAAAAGCTGATAAACCATATGTGGTAAGTTCATGAGATAATGCATACTGCGCACTCTATGTGATTCTTTCAAAAGGGCCATTACCAAAGGGCCTCTACGGTTAAGTTCTTATGTACGCCTTTGAAAACAGGTGGTGGTAAATTCAATCTTCGTTTGTAATTGACTTGAACTCGAAAATGTGCAATTCAAGATTTTTAGTTCTTCTAATGCTCCATAGATGTTGCTAATTTTGTTGACAACTTAATGATGTCCTCTACAGTACTATTATTGGCTTTATTATACTAAGGCCCACTTGCACCACAATCACTAAACGGGTTTAGCGCTAAACTGCCTTAGAATATCACTGTATCCCTGTCAAATTGTTTGAAGTTGACATAGACAGAACGATGTTTTAAATCAGTTTAGCGCTAAACCTGTTTAGTGATTGTGGTGCAAGTGGGCCTAAATGTAAGAAATAAAGAATGCTGCACACACAGGTGTACCTTGTTAAAGCCCCATTGTCAACAAATGGGTACGATTTCTGGCTCTGTGGCGGCGCGTTAGTCACAAGCGACTTTGTGGTCACCTCAGCCGCTTGCATCAAGGATGTGGAGTATCTTTATGTAATAGCAGGATATAAAAAGTACGTTATTGACGATGACATCGAAACTGATCCATGTACAAGCAAGATGAAGAAGAAAGTGATTTTTACTTGTTATCCGGATGGTAAGTACTGAAAATGGGGTCAAACCACAAATATAGATAGATCTAGATAACGCAAGTATCGCTACCTGTATGAATATCAAGCGTGTCATTTGTTTACTACCTACTTTGACGTCACAGTCACTGTTTTGTGAAGGGAAAATCATAGAAAACTTCATTGTGCTGGTATAAATTGTATTTCCATGTATAATTTTTTTACTGTCGTCCGTTTTGCATGGTAGACGATGCGAAATAGGTATTATTTTTACTTAATTCGTAATCTTTATATAACTTCCAGAGTTTTGCGTGCACTTAAATAAATACTGATATTGGAATGACCTCCATATAGATGAAAATATATAAATTGCTCACCTACTTTCAGGATACGAACTAAGATACGAAAGATTGGATAAGTGGTCCCTTATAGACATAGGAGTAGCAAAAGTGGAATCACCGTTCGATTTTGATGACAAATCCTTCAAGACATTATGTTCATATACACCAGGTGTTATACCAATTGGTTATGATGCGAAACACCAAGAACCTGGCACTGATGCTGTGGTTTTAGGATGGGGTCATTTGAATCATTGGCGAAAGGTAATAATTACAATAACCTTAATCTTAAGAACAGTTCCTCAATGCCAGCCATCCACGATCCAGTTTGACGGTGTATCAATCAATGTGCATGACAAATCTTCTTTTTCCGAAACGGATCGTGCGTGACGTAAAAATTCTTGTGCCATCCATATACGATCCAATTTTCCGTCAAGCTTGCAACACGTTGCAAGCAATGTCCGGTACACTTGATGGTGTATAGCTGTGCATGAAAAATCTTCTTTTCTAAACCGGATTGTGCATGAAAAAAATCTTGTGCCAGTCATATACGATCCAATTTATCGTCAAGCTTGCAACACGTTGCAAGCGACGTCCGGTACACTTGATGGTATATGGCTATCAATGTGCGTGACAAATCTTCTTACACCAAACTGGATCGTGCATGGAAAAAAGCCTTGTGCCAGTAATCTAAGATCCAGTTTAACGTTAAGCTTGCAGCACGTTGCAAGCGATATCCGATTTGATCATGTTTCAGCGTGCTTGACAAATCTATTTCTGGTAGTCATAAACCGTCAAGTTTACCGGACGTCGCTTACGTTAGGGACAAACTGACAGCATTTTTCGTTAATTTTCGCTATAATGGTCTTTAAATGTTCGTGTTAGTTTGTACCTATTGTTACAGTCACAGTAAGTACAATTAGACTGCATTTCTATTTTCATACGGTATAGCAATAAATAATAGATGTATCAAGAATAAAGTGTATGTATCAAAAATTCGAAGACCTGAAAATCAAAATCAATAAAGACGGCGAGAGGAGACAATTTTATTAAGTTAGACAAAATCCTGGAGAAAGAATTTCTCAGACGTCGGATACATAAAACCGATTAATGCATAATAATATTTCCGTTCCAGCCAGAGGATACAGCAAATTATAATCAAGCGACTTTGAATTATGCTCCAGTGATGATAATAAATAAAGAAGAATGCAAAAGCCAGTATGAAGAGCATGGAAAAATGGTTGACATCATTGATACTTATATGATATGTACTTTAGGCCCTGGTCATATAAATGAAAATGGGGATCCCATTGAACCACCAAACGGATACAATGATGACAAACATTTCTTAAATGGATGTACCAAGAGAAAATCATGGCCGAATAACCCCGGAGACCCCGTTGAGGTTCGTGATTTTGTAGTAATTGTAGTCATTCACAGCAAAGGACTGAAACTCTCTAACTGTGTCTGTATTTCCAAACGCATATAATCCTAATTTCTCCAAAGTTAGAGGGAACTTGAAAAAATAGTTTCTCGTTTGTATATTAGGGGCGCTTTGTTATTTTTCCATACAATAAACGCAGTAAATGCTGCAATTATGCTGTAAGGTAAAATACAGAAATCTCGTGATGAGGCCTCTTGCTTCTTCTGGGTAAGCTTGCTTCATCGTTGTCTTTGTTTGTCACCCCTGACCTAGTAGACTGGAGTCAAAAGTAAACCTAAATCATAATAAGTAAAGAAAACTGCAAACAGTTTACAGAATACATTTTGTAAATTCTTGATTGGATCTTTAGACTGTCTTGCTGATAGCTTTTTAATTTACTACATCTTTGCAATCACTTCTGTGGGAGAGATTTCGTGAAATCTAAAGGAAGTGGAGCGTGCACGGTGGTAGAGTGAGCCGTTAGATACTAGCATCTCTTGCCGAAGTTTGTCTTTGGGTGGGTGAACAAGGCTAAGCAATGCTAGTCTAGGTCTGTCTGGATGGGTGACCGTACTTCAGCAACACTTGCCGAGGTCTTTCTATGGATAAGTTTATCACACGGCACTGACAGATTTGGTTTTTTTTAATGAAATCGGAATACTGCGATCTATGAATTTGATTTTAAATCTTTTGTTTCAGGACTGCGAAGAATACTATAATCAGGAAGGTTACGAATATGATGAAACGCGAAGGGAAATAAATAAATCTAACTCTTCAATTATTAAAATAAGAAAAATTAAGAATAAAACTAAAACAAGAGCTGAAAGTAATAGAACTGTCGAGTCTAAGCGAAATATTAGAACAAGAAAACCCGTTATATCTAATAGAACTGGTGTTTTAAACGAAACCCTCAGAGATTCACGAAGGTATGGAATTTGTCAGGTGTGTATGTTTATAATTTCATGAACACCAATATTTGGATTTTGATATTCATTTAATCATTTGGGTAAAATTATAGGAACCGTTACGATTAAATATTTCTAAATAAAAACATAAAAACTACGAACAGAACCGAGAGATATGGCAAAAAAGGGGGAGGCCTATACCCAGCAGTGGGTGATCCCGGGCTGATATGATAATGATGATGAAATAACTACTTTCATTATTATGAAAGCGAACTGAAGATTTTATTTTATATAAATAACCTATTTCATATAAATAAAACTGTTTCCGTTTTTATTTAAAATTGCGTCCCTCCTTTTCTTGATTTTGACACTTTCTAGCCCTTGCCTACCAAAAGGTAGAAACCTTTTGGTAGGGTTGTTAGTGTTACTGTTGTTGTAAAGCGTCCGTACTGCTAACCGCACCCGTGGTTACAAGCATGACTATTAGCCCCTTCGTACACTGGCGACAAGTCTCCGATATCTTACGACTTTGGTATCCAGGTGACTATCGCAACACAAATCTATAGAGGTTCGTACACGGGCACGCGTCAATGCATACCAAAGTCGTAAGGTATCGCAGACTTCCGTCGCCATGTGTACAAAGGGGATTAAAATTACCTTCATGTCCTCAGAACGACCACGGAGGTCCATTGGTCACTTGGGTTGGAGCTCACGAAATCCTCATCGGAGTTGCTTCAGTGTTCAGAGTCGCGGAAGATTACAAATGCATCGGTCCCTTTTTGTATACTAGCACACAATGTAACGGAGCTTTTTTGGATTGTATATTAACACAAAGTAACTTTTATACTGATTTGTGGGAGCGAGCGCGAACATCGGATAATCGTCATAGGTGAGTTGATTATTAACTTAATTTACTTTAGCTATCTACTCAGGTGCCATTGCTCATAACCTCCCCTTTCTAGTTTTATGCTAAAATTAACTAATATCGGTTCAGCGATATATGCGTGTAAGCGTAAAAAAGCAAAAAAAATATAAGAATATGAGTTCAACTTTCGCATTAACAAAAAAAAGATAAGAATTCATCCAACTTAGTATTGCGATGATTGTATCTTGGATAGTTTATCTGTTGGACTTAAAAAAGAAAATTTGATGTCTATCTCTCTTCTGTCGCGGGTCTGCTGGAAGAAATTTCTTATTGAAATAAGCAGTGCCTTTGTACTCTTTTATCTGTATGTTATTTCTTGTGCCTATGTGTTCTGTGTGCATAAATAAATAAATGAATAAATTTTCTGTTCACAGGCGGTCTTTCTGCAGAAAATCTGAGAATGATGAAAAGCATCCGACAATTGAGAGGCATATATCGTGGCTAACACACCCGGCTGGGTAAGTAATATTTCAGCAAAATTTACAGATAAATTATATCTTCTTTAATAGCAAAACTGTAATGACATACAACTCTTTACAGACCTGCAGATCACGAAAAACATTTAAAACAAGAAAATAAAGAACCTGAAGCGAAAAACCGAGGAAAGAACGAAGAAGTAATAAAGCAAAGTGCTAGACATGGGAAACTAGTGAATACAGAGAATCTACTTTATGAAACACATGCATCAAATAAGAAATCATCAGTAAACGTTAATAATAATGCACCGAGTAATTTCAAAACCAATGATGATCAAAATGCTCCAAAACGTAATGAGGATATCGCCCCAATTAATATGTATGGAAGTAATCATCCGCATGGACCAGTAGGTTTGCCAGTAATGCTAAATAATAAGTATATACCGAACAACGCTCCATTATCAATCAGAGGGCTGGCTCAAGAAACTTTTGAACAAGGCTACAAGCTTAAATCAACCTTTGCACATGCACATAAGAACGAACCAGTACCTAAAGAACCCGCACAGATTATTGAGCCTGCATTAATTAACAGGCCTGCATCAAATTATAATAATTTGCCTACAACCAATATTATGCCCGCAACAAATAATTTGCCAGCATCAAATAACAATAATGTGCCTGCATCAAATAGTAGGCCCGCATCAAATAGTTATAATATACCTGTATCAAACAATAGGCCGGAGCCAAAAAATATGCAAGAAGCTCTTAAACTTATGGAAATTATGCAAAGTAATGGTGCAAAGCTTCTACTGAGACCGCAAGCTCCTCTTCATATTTGAAAAGTCGTCTGATATTGTATGCTTTATTTTCACGTTTATAAAGACTAAGTTGTAAATAGAAATTAAATATTATTTTTGTACTAGAACTATGTATTTTTTGTGTCCATTTACCGTCCGTGCCATTGATGTTACATGTGTAATTACACTTAGAGGTACATACGAGTACAGTCGACTCGACTGTATACAGTATGACTGGTAATTAGTGACCGATACTTAAACACGAGATAGTACTCATGATAACAAGCAACTATCCGTTTACCGTTAAGTTAACATTGCGGTGGAAGTGGCGTGCTGTAAGCATGGCTATCAGTGTGCATGACAAGTCTACTGTTGATGCCATATACTGTCAAGTTTACCGCACGCCGCTAACCGTTTGGTGTGCATGCACTAATATGTATGGTCTGATGTCGCCGACGAAGCTGAATGTTACCGACGAGTCTTTCTGAGCTAGTTTCGATCACGCCTTATATAAAAACCGTAATATTTTTTTCATTTATTATAATTTAGTAGCAAAGTGAAATTTAAACAGACCATTCTTTCAGGCTATCCAAGATTTCAAAATATTCGTTAATCGAAAAATGAAGAAAATTAATCAAATCAATAAAAGTGCTTTCAAATAAAATTTCATTATTCTCCCGCAATCTTTCAAAGATACTATGAAGATTATGTAACATTTACTTCGTTAGGATTTAATGTTAGGTTTTTCAATGGTTGCTTTAAAGTTAGATATTGTGTTACTCTTAAATATTTTTTATGGTGAGTAACATTCTTGGACTAATCTAGTAACGAACAAGAACGAAGAAAGAAATACCGATAGTAATGAAAATAAATAAAATAGTGAACATAATTGAATAGAAAATAAACTCTCCTTATTTAGAATAGAATATAGAATAGAATAGAATAATATTTATTGTAAAAACATGAGTATGCATCAAACATCATATTGTGCAAGGTCTTAAAAATAAAAAAAATGATCTGCATGTTTTGCCAATTATGGCGTACAATAGTGGCTTAATATTTTTGGTCTAGAGCAAACCAAAAAAATAGAATTTGAGTCTACACAAATTTAAAATAACTTAATGCTAAATAAAGAATAAAGAAATTATAATACACAATCAGGGAGATTTAAAATAAAAATTGCAAATGAGAAGAGAAAGAGGAAAATACCATTAAATTAATTGCTGTCATTTAAAAATTCCGATATGCTATAATAGCATTTAGCTATAAGATATTTTTTTAAATGTACTCCAAACAGTGCAGTAGGCATTTGCTTGATAGGTTTTGGGATTTTATTATATATGACAGGTGCTAAACAAAAAAAGCTTTTTTGCATCAATGCCGTGGTTGATCTTGGTACGCATAGTCTATCATTGTCTCGTCTATTGCGAATACAGACGTCTGATATTTTTTTAAATAAATTAGGATTGGTCCTTATAAAATTAGCTATTTCATAGATATATAGTGAAGGCAGACTCAAGATGTTATATTTAATAAAATACTGTTTGCAGCTATCAGTTGTTTTCAAACCAAACATTGCTCTTACACATTATTAGAAGAAGTTTTGTCATCATAACGATCAGCATTCAACAGGCAAACTTCCACTGGTTGAGATGGAAAGATCAGAGCCTGCTACTTCTTGTAGTTCAGTAAGCGCAGTGGCACCTCATCATGACTCATCATTCAGTCATGCAGCAGATATTTGACGACGGTTATTGTTCTGGCAAAAGAAATAAATGATGTCGCGAGATGGCGAGATGGGCAGAAGACATTTTTGCTGTCAGCGTCAGGAGAAAATCGTAGGTGAAAGAGGCACGAGAGGGACCCGGCGATGTAGTCGGGTCAAGGCCTGCCGGGGAGCGGTGAATGCGCAAGTGGACCCGCAACCCCGGCTTAAGGCAGTAGAGGACACCGTGTGGTTTTAGTCAGTGGAGTCCGACATGCCCCTCCGTCTTCCCCAGGCGGAGGAAGTCCATGAGGATTTCCACACATAAAAAAAAGTAGGTGAAAGAGGCACAAGATTGTGGTATTGGTGGATATTGATAATGATCGAACGATTCTTCTGTCGACTTTCGGAGGAGTGATACCATCTAGATCATTGTGGCAGAGAATGGTTTGCGATTGAAGAGCCTATGCCCAACAGGTCTACTGTAACAATAGATCAATAATAATGCACATCTGCAAAAAGTATATCTTCTGTTCCAATGTATGACCTACTTACCTATTCCTTAATTTTAATTGGTGCATTTCAAACAATATGTTGCTTTGACTCATTTCAGTATCTGAGTGTGTACGAAGAATCAAAGATGGCCAGCCTGTGACTTCGGAAAAAAGATATACAGTAAGAAAACACATTTTATCTTCTTTTTCTTCAATGTTCATGATGAGAGGATGAGTGAAAGGCGAGCAACAAAAGGAATTTATACAGCAGATGTGAGAAAGATCTACACTGCCCTTATTGGTGAAGTGCTTCAGAAAGGTCGGGTGCGTAATACTCGCAATTAGTGGGCTGGCGATGTATGAATAAGGATGAGGTGAAAGAATTGTAAGGATCGTAGCATGTGGCGCTCCGGGGTCGCGGGACTGTCTCGTCAGGTAACCGTGACCCTGAAACGTAAAGGGCTATTGATGGATCACCACTCATTTGATACAATTTTACTACGATAAAAAAAGCATGTGACGCTTTGTAATATTGATTATTGAAGAATACTGATCGAGCTTTTCGTCAAAAAGTGGACTTAAATGCTAAAGGATAACTGTATTTAAATTTGCTTATTCACGTGTTAGCGCTTTGGTTTCTTCCGATTTTGATCTCATGCTGTTTCAAAACTTACAGGTATACTTAGTAAAAGCACCAGATTCAAATAAAATATATGATGCTTGGGTGTGTGGTGGTGCCCTGGTGTCAACTCTGTTCATCGTCACATCAGCAGCCTGCGTAGATGATGTTGAATTCATGTATGCCATAGCAGGATACAAGAAGTACGTGAAAGATAGTGATATCGATACAGATGTTTGTACGAGTACGATGAAAAAGAAAGTTGTTTACACCTGTATTCCTCTGAGTAAGTAACTAGGCTAACTTTGCAAAGGTTTTTCTATTAAATCTATACTTATAATAAATCTGTAGAGAGGCCAATTCTGTACATGAAATATATTTAAAAAATAACTATCAAGGGGTGATTAGGGATCGCTACTGATGCAAAAAATGCAATTAGTAAAATTTTTGTCTGTCTGTCTGTCTGTCTGTCTGTCTGTCTGTATGTTCGTTATAGAAACAAAAACTACTCGACGGATTTTAACGAAATTTGGCACAATTATTCTTCATACTCCTGGGCAGGTTATAGTATACTTTTCATTACGCTACGATCAATAGGAGCAGAGCAGTGAAGGGAAATATTGGGAAAACGGGAGAAGTTACTCCATTTTTTAAGCTTCCGTCGCGTGTGCAGCCTTAATGGTTAAAGCTACATAGAAATCATGTACGACGGAAATGTTCTCCTTAAAATTATATAAAAATACCCCTTGACAGCATATGTCTATCTTTTATGGTTGACTCACAATAACACGTGAAACTCCCGATAGCTTAGCAATTCGGAGCTTTCTGATTATATTTGTTACGTTTACAACACTCTCACTCATCCCTAATTAAAAAAAGTTAACATGATTACCTATTCAATAAAAGAAGAATCATGTAAATCGGTGTAGGAACACCAAAGTTATACATGAAATACGCTTATCATTCATCGCGCGTAAATTCAGAATCATGCTATAAGTATTATTTTTGTGTAGCAGTTGCCGCGATCCTTTCGCTTCGCGGCGACAGGTATAAAAAGGCGGGGGGGTCCGCGCGCCTGGAGGCCTTAAAATCTTAAGGCATCCACAGAAAAGTCCGGTTGAGCAGTATACAACCTACTAGAGGTTGACCTGCGAGATGCCATACACAAAAAAAAGCGCGCGTGCTTCATACAATATTTGACTGCTGAGGCGAATATGGTCCATGGTCGGACAGCGAGTCGCCCATTACTCGCCGCCCGCATGCTCGCGCCTACGGTGTCCGGAGATCGTCTATCGACGTCTACCACTGCGGCTGGGGTGGAGGGAGGACGCCGTCCTCTTCCTCACGCGGCCCGCCTCCTCCTTCGCGAGCATGACAACTTTGTGCGTGAGGACACGGCGGTGCTCTGCCCAAGCGGGGCAGTCCTGCACCGTATGCTCCACCGTGTCCTCCGGACGATACACGCAGTGGTGACACCCAGGCATTTCTTCCCTCCCTATCAGACACAGTTACCTCCTGAAACTTCCGTGTCCGGTGAGGACCTGCGTCATGCGGTGGGTCAGGACGCCGTGACGCCTATCCAGCCACTCCTCAAAGAGGGGTCTTACCGCCGCGATTGCGGCGTACCCTTTTTTACTTTTAGTCTTTGAATAATTTATTTTTAGATTTGTTTTGTTATTATTTTATGAAATAGGTATTAAAGGTTTTGGTAGTGTTTAAATATATTATTAGTTTACATTTTATTTCTTTATAGTTGAAGCAATAGTAGGTACGAAATTAGTTATTTTGGTAGTCTACACTATTATAAAGAGGAAAACTTTGTTTGTTTGTTTGATTGTAATGAATAGGCTCAAAAACTACTGTACCGATTTTAAAAATTCTTCTTCGAAAGCTACTTTATCCACGAGTAACTTACGCTATATTTTATTTTGGAGAAAAATAGGGTTCCGTAAGATATTTGGGTTTTTCGGCTACAAGGTGTAAAGAATCAACCAGAAAAGTTACTTATTTTGCGTACGCTGCCTAAACTATAAAAGATAGAACCATAAAATGTTCTAATTAATTGTTGATCTTATAATTAATATCTACAAAAAAGTCCGCAACACACTCTGTCTATCTATGTCGAGTGTTTGTGATGCAGTCATCACAAACATCGACGACGCAGTCGTCGTCGATGTTAGTATCGGTGTCTTTGAATAGACCTGGGAATCATGTTGCTGACCGTGTCTTTCCTGAGTAGGCTTTTTGCAGCGGTAACCGACATTCACGCGGGCGGAGCCGCGGGCGCCCGCTAGTATTTAATAAATCCGTCAGTTAGATTATCGAAAGATAATATTTAACCCGTATTTCTTAAAAATATTTGACGTATCTCTGATTTTGCTGAACTGACTTCCGGCTGGGTACTTCACTGCTGCATAAATGTGAAGTTGCTACTTTTGGTAATAAGTTATGTAGCTAAGTATAATTGAAGTACAGAATCTTGACCGTCTAATTTCTTATTTACTGTTTTTATAAACTTCAAATAATCACATTTTTTACGTTTCTTTTTCAGAATACGAATTAGAATACGACAAAATAGAGAAGTGGTCATTTATAGATATCGCTTTGGTAAAAGTGGAATCACCATATGATTTCACAGATCAAGAGTATCTAAGAAAGTGTTCGTACATACCAACTTCAATACCTATTAACTTTGAAGAGAGGTTTCAAGAACCAGGTACAGATGGATTAGTGCTTGGTTGGGGCCATACGGAAAAGTGGCGGAAGGTATGAATTTATTTTTACCTTTTAGACCCTCTTTTTGAACCCTGAGCTGAAATGTACAAATTTTACTATGGTATCAATACAAAAATAGCAAAAACCATATACGCGTTACATTCCGACGATTTCGGGGAGGCTTCTCGGTCTATCCCGGGCAAAGGCACCACAGGCTACCTGTACCCTGAAAGAAAGAAAGAAAAGAGATTTATTGACACACACAGGACAGAACAACAAAATTACATGAATAAAAACAACAAAGGAAACAAAATATGTAAAAGAAAAACGACGGATTTTGCCCTTTTTGTGATTGATTTGTGTTTTTTTTATTGGAATTGTGTAATTTAAATTCTTCGCTATGTATGAATATTGTTATGATTATAATTTTAATTTAGTCTGGATTATTTTATTTGTTTTTAAATGAGACGTGTTTAAATTTTTGCATGCCAAAAGGCACAATGTACCAGTAACAAACAACTTCAATTGTAACAACTTATGTATTTACCAACATTGAATTCAAATAAATTATTTATATCTCAGTTTCTTCTGGGTGAGCTCGCTTCATCTAAGGCCCCATTTTACATCTGGGCTAGATTGAGGCTGAGAACAAACTTTTGGGGTTTACATATTGGGCGGCTCCTTTTTATGCTAGTGAACCACTACGGTTATCTTAATCACTTTTTGGAATGCTTTTAGCCAGACGACAACATGAATTACAATCAAGAATTTCTGCGATATGCACCTATTAAAATACTGGATAAGGAGAAGTGCAAACAACGTTATGATGTGTTTCCCAATATGGGCGCAGTGATAGACAAGTACATGATATGTACTCTAGAAAAGGGTGACTTTGATGACAGTGGACAAATGGTTGGGCCTCCACCAAAACCCATGTTAAATGGGTGTCAAACTGGACTCAGGTTGGTGGGCGACGATGGGGAACCTGTAAGTACATTTATACTGTTTTAGGAGGACGCCTTTAAAAAAGCGACCGGTTTTTAGGGATAAGACTAGAAAGTGTGCGATGTTTACCTCACTAGAACCGGTTTCCTCTTAAAACACCTGTCTGGAACCTCATCTGTGCAACACCAGTTAAGGTAAATCCCTGAGAGGTTTAGGAGGTCATCTTAAAACGTAC
This sequence comes from Agrotis puta, assembly GCA_943136025.2. Taxonomy (NCBI): domain Eukaryota; kingdom Metazoa; phylum Arthropoda; class Insecta; order Lepidoptera; family Noctuidae; genus Agrotis; species Agrotis puta. The sequence continues at coordinate 7,079,873 of OW964190.2, read as the reverse complement.
CAGGAAGTTTCTTTCTATACTAAATGGCAATTCGGCCCGTCTTCCCAACCACGTTAGGGTCAGCTTTCCGTATAACTTAATGCAGCTGAATATCAATATTTTACGTGGAGCTGCCTATCTAACACCCACAACCCAGTAACTAGGTATTACCATACCCTTAGGTCTGCATTAGTATCATACTGACGTCGTTCGCGTATGTCGGTCGGACATACCACAGAACATTATGTTCTGTGGGACATACCAATATACATTGTGTACTATAGAGCCCCGCAGTGTCACGTTGACATTAGCGGCGTGGCTACGGGTTACAATAATGTCAAGCTGATTAAAGCTAGTATTATAATAATATATTATGAAATATATTTATTTTTAGTGCGATGATGATCTGACACGTCGAGACGTTTTAAGGACAAGCCAAGGAGCAAATGATTCCAAAATTGCAGAGAACAGTAGAACAAAAAACGTAACTAATTTTTACGAGAAAAACGGAACTCGCAGGAGTGGTATTTGTCAGGTAGGTTAACTTAAGATGTAGCGTACCATCATGGAATTAATTATCATAGAGGTATAGGCTTCAATATGAAAGGTTTATATCTGAGTTATAGAGATAAAGCGTGATGAGAGACCGCTACTAAGCGACCACGATAACAGCCAAACTTTGATGGCGTCATAATTATTGTGTCGTCATGCACTCTTTTCTTATACTCGCAACTCTGAAGTTGGTAAACAATATAAATCTTTTTCGTAACGTTACGTTCCGGAGTCGCGGGACTAACGAATACCGTGACCCCGAAACGTAAATAGCTATTGACGGACACCGTGGATTTTAGTGGGTACAAGTCTGACACTGTCCCTGCTGCCCTGCCCTGGGTGGTTAGACAAATTTGAGACTTACTTGACGTGGCGACGGCGTATTTGCTCTGTTTGACGTCGTTCATAAAAAGGCAGCTAAAACAACTACCACGCCTCGGTTCGCTGCATCCAGGACTCGGTCCGGTTCGCTATCGCCTATCTGTTAGACAAAGGCTACAGACCACGAATTCCAACCGTCCAGTGATTGGTCGAATGTCAAATGAAATAGACATGTCTTCTTTTCTCCACTTTTGTCTTTTTACCGCTTCCGAGTGCCATAAGCTAGATCTAAGTCCCTTATTACAGATCGGTACTCAAAACTCGAGCATTACTTAAAACTAGTTTCAACCGATCAAATGGTTTGAATCTTTTAAGTCATGCTTTAGTTTTGAGTATCATTCTACAGGCTTTCTTTCGACTTTAGTGCCTTTGTCAAACAGATCGTTTCCGAACCGAAGCCAGACGTCAGCGAGACGTCAGTTCGATAGATCTGTCACGCTTTCGCGTTTCTTTGTGACTGGATTCAAACAATTCCATACATTACAAATAAAAACGTCACGCTTCGCATTCGCTTCGCTTGTCTGTTTGACAAAGGCTTAAAGGAAAATAGTACTTGTAAAAACCCTTTTTAACGTTTTCAGAACGACCACGGAGGTCCACTTGTCACGTGGATTGGCGCTAAGGAAGTTCTCATCGGCGTTGCTTCTGTGTTCATAGTGTCGGACGATTCAAAGTGCATGGGACCCTATTTGTATACAAGCACACAGTGCAATGGTGCTTTTCTGGATTGCATATTAAGTAATTCAGATTTGCCAGATAAGAAAAAGAGGTAAGATTGTTTTTAACTCGATTTTGTGTAATTTCACTCGCTTACATACCATTTTACTGAATACAACTATTTGTAGACGTGAGCAAATGAGCATTGGGAGATTGAAGGCTATTATTAGTAGTTAGATATGCGGCAATTCTAGTTCAAGACCTAGAGCTAGTTCTAGTAACAGCTGCATACACTAAAAGCTGATCCTGACACTCTTTGAAAAAGGCATACCCTTAAAAATAAAATTTTCTCTGGAGGCTAAGTTGATTTTGCTTTGAGATTTCATTATTTTATTTAATAAAAACGATATAAAGAAAAATAAATAAAAAACGGAAAAACTATAGGTATATATAAAAATATAGAAAATATAACCCACTAACATTGGGAACAAGGTCCTAGCTACAGGTGGTCAAGGCTCCACAGAGAGGTACCTCCTCACGATGTGTGCTTCTTGAATCAAGTCCTTGATCCAGCCGCGCAATAAGAGCCTCCCAAGGTGCTGATCTAGGCTTTTATTAAAAATTTTACTATCATACAACAGACGAGCCATATGCGACAGTCCCCCAATACAGAGGGGCTATGATACAGTGGAACGATACATATCATGGAAAGACCACCCTGCTGGGTAAGTTAATATCATAACAAGAGTCTGTAATACTACTAATGAGCCCTTAGCCCCTTCATACCAAGCCTTCTTTCCACCATTCAACCATTCTTTCGTATTCAAGCGACTATCGCAATACAAATCTATAGAGGTTCGCACACAGGCATACGCGTCAAAGGATACCAAAGTCATAAGGTATCGGAGACTTGTGTACGAAGGACCTTAAGCTGAACTCTCACAAAAGAGCGTCGAAGCGCAACGAAGCGTAGCGCAGTTTCAGTGTCATATGAATTTTAACTTTATTTTCATTACTATAATACTTATTATCGCATGAGAAACACGAACGAGTCGCGCGAATAGCCGCGGCTCCGCGGGCGAATTCCATAAACGGAGCCGACTCCGCGACTCCGCTCTTCGCTGTCATTCGCCGCTCTTTCGGTATGAGTTGACCCTTAAGCCTTTGTCTAACAGACTGGCGTGACGAATGCAAAGCGAGGGTTTTTTATTTGTTATGTATGGAATTGTTTAAATCCAGTCACATAGAAAGGCGAAAGCGATCCGATAGCGTGACAGAACTATCGGACTGACGTCTCGTATCGGTTCGTTATGGCTTTGGACTCGCCTGTCTGTTTGACAAAGGTATTACAGCGTTCAAAGAGAAACGGAAACAATTGAGCCCGTGTTGCCAGACGTGCCGCGTCCTTGAACCAGGCCTATGTGTTACAATCCAACCACGCTATTTCCATACTACTGCATCTTGTGAAAGCCAGAATTAACAATGGCGACAATAAGAAAAGCTTCAAGATAATGAAGCTCAAAAAGGCCCGGTAACTGGTCGATTGGTTACGAATGCTTTAATTGGTGATTTGACCGCACGGTTGGCACAGTCGATTCCCGCACGGAACGAATATTTGTATGATCTACAAGTAGTTGTTACGGGTCTGCCTTTTTGTTGATGTGAGTTTAAATGTTTGTAAATGCACGACACAAAAGAAATTCTAGAAAGTGTGGAAACATTTTTAAGTATCCTTATTTGCAGGGCTGCTGAAAATGAAGCTTTGGCTAGAGAAAAAAACTTACTCTATAAGTTCGACAATAACATTAAGAAGGCAGGAGTTTCGAAAGCTCTCGAAGAGTTTATACAACTTGGGCTATTTTCTGGGAATGAAACGATTGCAATTCGACCACAAGTGCCTTTCGAACAATGAAAACGAAAATCAATTTTTACACCGTTTATAACTAAGGATGCTAGGAACTTCTGGCGCTCAGAAGATGCTCGCTTTTTCTTTCATTTGGATGATACAAAAGTTCTAGTTTACTGGCCAAGCCATTCGCAGCACCCTACAGCTTTTGTCTTCCAATATGCAGGTGATACACTCCAAACGTTGGGTGAGCTATGGATGATCGTTTAAGTTGTTGTTATTATCACGCGCCAAAATAACCATGTACAGTGTATTATGAAAGCACTAAGTATTACTTCGTGTTGCCAGATTTCTCGTAAAAATGTTCAAATTAAATAAGTTTAGATATTATTATAGATTGCGTTTTTTTTTGTAAGTGGTGCGGGACATGTCTGTCGGTGCCCTGAAACGGCGAAGTGGGTCGAGGCCAAAGAGAATTAAAATTATATTGTCATTGGTCGAGGCAGACCACGAAGATGGCGGGACGAACTGGACGAGATGGCAGGACAGGCCTGTTGGTCTAGTAGATAGTGACCCTGACTGCTATGCCGGAGGTCGTGGGTTCGATTCCCACCCAGGACAAATGATTGTGTGATGAGAACGATCATTTGTTCTGTGTCTGGGTGTAATTTATCTATAATATGTATGTATTTAGAAATATATAAGTATGTTTATCAGTTGTCTAGTACCCATAACACAAGCTCTGCTTAGCTTGGGACTAGATGGCGTTGTGTGATAGTTGTGGAATATTTATTTATTATTTAAGTCGGTTTCATTTGGCACTTCCAGGCTACATGGCTAAAACCCAATCTCAGGCTGAACTAGTATGGCGTAAACCAATTGCCGACCAAATCTGATATGAGATCTACATCGAAGTTGGTTGTAGTGTAATTACTTTGGTTTTAGTGCAGTATCTTGCCACGATGAAACAGTAATTCGGTCTGTATCCAGTTGTAGATATGGTCAAAAATTTCATGATAGCAGGAATTTTGCTGAATTGCTGAATGTTTGTCTATGTTGTAATGTAGGTAATGTCTCAGATCTCCTTTCGGGACCTACTTTTACGTATCGGGACTGTCAAAGTAATAGGATGGTTTTTAGTCAGTCAAGAGTTTGACAGTCCTATGGTCTTAACTAATGCCTCGGTGTCAACGGAATCAACTTTAACCTCTCGGGCGCGTTACGTACACCCGGGTGTACATAGGCGAAAACGCCCCAGCGCCTTACGTACAGACGTCTGTACATAACAGACAGTCGCTCATTGGACGTTGATTTTTATCATTTTCAATTATAAATCGCCCGAGAGGTTAACTAACTCATTTTGGTTCCCCGGTACGTAAAGGTCTATTGAAGAACACCGTGGATTTTAGTCAGTCAAGTCTGACAGTCCCTCCCGCCCTACCCTGGGTGGGAGGACTCATTTGATGATTTTACCACGATAAAAAAAAACTCATTTTGGTTGACTAACTCTTTTGGGGCCAAGAGAGAGCGCGAGAGAGAGTTTTAAATATTTGCGAAATTAACGATAACGTATTCATGAAACAAAATCGTGGGGATAATTGGTCAAAGGCGTCTTAAGAAAGTCCACAACAATTATGACATGTTGCTGTTACGTCACAAGTAAGCAATGATGTACTTGCTCGTGACGTATTGCCAATTTTTAAAGTGTTGTATCTTCGATTTATGAAACAAAAGAAAAAATAATAAACAGACTGACTTATTTTACAGTCAAGAATACCATGTTATTCAGAAAACAATTGCTGTTATCACATAGCTTGCAACAGTGTACGAAATAAGTCAGTCAATCAACCATATTTTTTGATTGGTCATCAAAATAATGAAATTAAACAATAAAAACTTATCGAAAACTATACTTTAATTTTTCCAAAATAATTTTGTACTGTGATGTACATGTGTTATTTTACAATCCATCAAAGTACAATTTTATTTTGGATTTACAAATACTAAATTATGAATTTGTTCACATTTCACCTTCTTATGTTGTTAAATATTATTAATGGTAAGTGAAATTTATATTCTTTGACTCTTTTATAATCATGATATAACGCATAGTTCAAAAATCGAATAACGGGTTTTAGCAAAAGGTCTCATGATACCCGGTTACTGGGTGGTGGAAGTCAGATAGGCTTTCGCTGCTTGTAATTCAGCTGTACCTGGTTAGATTGATGTCCATGATGATGGACATGCGAAGCAAATGATTAATGAAGTAAAATTTAAAAAAAATAACTATTTCAAACAAATTAAACGCCTTCAAAAACTACTCCAAAAAATGTAAAATAACTTACATATCTTTCGGAAGTTTTGTTTTTTTATTTAAATTCTTTTTTTGCCACCGACTTCCGAAAGGTAAGTTATTTTAAACTTTTTATTGTGGTGGTTTTTGAAGGCGGTCAGTGTTTTTTGAAAAAGGTTTTTCATTTTACCCTTTTTAGTTCAAATATTCCTTTCCTTCATATGCATGAGGGCGGGAGGGTGAGACTGCATCCTGAATCCAAGCCTGGATTATTATCGCGGAATTCAAACTAGATATTTTTCATAGCATTTAACCATATTGTCTTAGTGTCTGATTCCAAAAGAAGAATTAAAGGCGGCTATCCTGTAGCTTCGGAAAAAAGTTATATGGTAAGAAATGCATTATATCAATGAATAAATTAATTTGATCAAGAAAAATATAGTCGATTCAATTGTTGCCCACAACTTTAAGTGCCCACGTATTTCTAACCTACGAAACCGCTACTCGCATTCGCCATGAGCCGAATCACTATTGCATCGATAATAATAATTAAGAGAAGCTATGTTAAAATCGTCCCTCTGATTACTAAATTATACTGTATACTTGTAGGTGTACTTCATAAAAGCACCATTGTCAAAACAGAGATATGATCAATGGCTGTGTGGCGGTGCTTTAGTATCAACATGGTTTATCCTCACGGCACAAGGGTGTGTCCAAGATGTGGAGCATTTGTACGCCATAGCAGGATACCACAAATACATTCCAGATTACTACATTGAAAAAGATGAATGCACAAGAGAAAAGAAAAAGAGAGTGGTTTATTTTTGTGTTCCAGAAGGCAAGTAAATAATGACTAAGGCCGTATTAATAGTCGTAGCTAAGCAACGGCTAAGCCAAAGTCAGTACTAAGCGACGTTCTAAGCATCCATTTCTTATGAACAGCAAGTAGTCTACTAGTATTTACTTTCGATGAAATCCATTCTAATACTAAGCCAATACGTTGTTTAGCCATTTACTTTCGCTTAAACCATGCCCATTCTAAGCTAAGCAATGCCCATAGAAACGTTTAGTTATTCCGAATCAGATACTTGTAGTACTTTCAGAAGTAATACTGTCAACAGATGCTTAGCAACGACTATTTATCTCGGCCACCTACGTCCTTTACTAAGGATAAGTACTACTTTATCAACTCAGATCTAATCTTTTTCTTGCCATGATGTTCAAAAATTCCATTTTTGAACATCATTGCAAGACATTCAACCTCACTGAGCGATAGTCTACTCGTAGTTGGTAAAGCGGGTGGCCCACCGTGACGTCTTAATACGAGAGTAGTTCCACTGTGTTAACGAGATGGCGCTAGATGACTTGTATAGCTCTGTCTCTTTCCCACAGTGGAACAACTTTTAGATGTCATGTCCCTGGAGGATTAATTTAGATGGACTCAATTTCTGATCAGATGCACACAGTTTTTTTTTTCTTTTCTCCAAAGGCTTGACATAGGGCTATTTTAGTTAATACAAAATCATCTTCTTAATCATATTCTGCTACGAGTATAGCATATTATTCAATAATTTCTATCGCCAAATACGCTTAATTTTTTTTTCAGACTGAAATGAATGAGTTGATGCTTCTGCAATCATTTATTATTGCTGTTCATGAGTTCGATCATCAAGTAAGCTCATTTCCTACGTGATAAAAGGGTCTTACTTATTTTCATAAGGATGAACCACGAAGATTTTCAATGGAAAGGAGCTGCGACCACCAGATTCAGTATATTTGACGTTCTTGTCAACAGAGCCATCGAGGTTCCTGCCTACAGCGTCGTAATCTTCGATCCATTTCATCATCAACAATCCTGCTCGCGGATCGAATATTTCTTTCCATTGAATTTCTTTAAATTCACGACGCATGCGTTAATGCGTATAATATTTAATTTTATAAAATATTAAAATTTAGAGTGTTATAAATTTTTACTGTTCTGGTAATTTGGTAGTACATCCAAGACAGTGCTTACCTTAAGACTCTTAACAGTTCAGTTTCTGTCGGGGTTTATAAAAAAAATCACTTCTGTCTTTTTAGGTTCTATATTTAGTTATGACAGTGTGTTACATTGGGCAGCTGTAGACATCGCTCTGGCCAAGGTTGATACAGAATATGATCTAAATGATGATTCATTTAAAAAGTTGTGCTCATATATACCAACCGTGATACCTTTTAATTACGAAAGCAGATTTCAAGAACCAGGTACGGATGCCATTGTAATGGGCTGGGGACATACGAATCGTTGGCGACTGGTAAGAGCTGCTATATTAGAAGCTGTGAATTTTGTTCATAATCTCACAGATTATTGCTAGAGTACAGACGCCAGTACATCAACTTACCTCAATCTGACAAATTTCTATAAGTTTTCAACCTTAAAATTTGACAGATTCGGGTAGGTGGACTTGCTGGCGAATGTACATAATTATGTATGTATATGTTAAAAGATTTTTTTTATGTGGTAAAATCATCACATGAGTCCTCCCACCCAGGGCAGAGCGGGAGGGACTGTCAGACTCGTACTGACTAAAATCCACGGTATCCTTCATAGACCTTTACGTACCGGGGTCACGGTAATTCGTGAGTCCATGGATATGTATGTATTCCGTAATGACGGAATACATCCATATCAACAATATAATATATAATTTCTAGGAAATTCCTATAATTCCTATATACGTATACAATTCCTAGGAAATGTATGTAATTCCTAAAATCACCCGGAAATGTGTGAAACCCGAACCTTGAGTTGCCCCTGGCGTCTGCTTGCACCAACAACTCTTGGGCACCCCGAGGTTCTGTTTAGTTAGGATCCTTTAAACATTGCACGTGGAAATAGGAGCCCCGTGCAGTTTTCAGAAAAGTGTTCCTTACATTCAGGAGAAGGATTTAGTATACAACAATAATGGATAACCTGTGACGTCGTCCACATGGCTCCGTTATTGCTTACTTGGATTTTCAAAGACGCTGATTATACGTAGATTTTTGTTACTAAAAAAAACACTTAAAAACTTAAAAAAAAAACTTTTTATATACAAGGAACTTAGTTACTTACTTATAGACTTACAAACAAAAAAAGTGTAAAATAACTTTTGTAGCAAAAGTCAATTAAAAAATAATCAAAGCCACCGAAATTCCACTTCGAAAGACAAGTTACGAGTATTTTACACTTTTTTGTGTTCCTTTTTTAAAAAAAAGTTTTTTGATGTTATAAATCAGTGTGTGTAATTATATATATTTTAGGTTTACGTCATTAACTCGTGCCTCTGTTGAATTTCAACGTTTGGTTTACGTGAATGGACATGTATACGACAACAGATTCTCTTTTACGATCTCCTATTTGGTCGTCTTTCACAGTGATGAGTACATGTGAAAAAATAAATAAACTTATAGTCTCTATGTCTATGATCAATGTTGCTTGTTTCCAGCCTTTTGATCCAGATAATTACAATCAACTATATTTGCGATATGCACCCATTAAGATTTTGGATAATAAGTTATGCAAAAAGGAGTACCCTACATTGATGAATGCAATAGATCAGTACAGTATGATATGTTCTATGGAGGCCGGTGACCTAGATGAAATAGGAAAACTTAACATAACAGAACCATCTGTCAAATTAGATGGATGTAAACCAGATTTTCGAACCGAAAATGTACGTAGTCTTTTTTTCACTTTATAACGTGTTCTGAGAGGAACTTAGTACCATGATAAAATCTAGGTATTAATCTGGAATAACAATTTCAAACTAATCTACCATTCTGCCAAATATTCTTATTTTTACCAATTCTGGCGGGATTACATAACAAATATCATCAAAATGTAACTATGATGTTATAATATCGTAAGAGAAGAGTTTTTATGGTTACTGACACGACCGTTCTGCTCGTTACCTTCTAGTGTATGTCACCCGAAAATGGGCATAAGCCATTGAGTCAAGGTGAAGTAATTGGCTGTTAGTTAAGATATGGCGAAGGCGTTCGATCGTGTCTGGCATCCTTATCTTCCATCGCAGATTCCATTTTACGGATTACCCGAGGGTCTAACCAAGTGGGTCGCCGGCTTTTTGCCCGCAGAAGCATAAAAGCTTTCGTCGACGACTGTTGCTCGGATAGCATAGATAAAAAAGTTGGTGTTCTGCAAGGTTCCGTTCTGTTCCCAACACTGTTTCTACTCTATGTTAATGATATGCTATTAATCGATGGCATTCGTTGGTATACGTAAAACAGTATTTTTTTATCGTTGTAATTTCATCAAATTAGTCCTCCCACCTAGATACTGTCAGACTTGACTAACTGAAATCCACGGTGTCCTTCAATAGCCCTTTACGTACCGGGGTCTCGGTAATTCGTTAGTCCCGCGACCACGGAAAACAGTACTTGGGGAATACTTAACAAAATAATGAAACTTTAAGGAGCGTTGGCATCTCTTTAAGCGTAAAAAATTAACAAACTCACTCTCGTGTTTATTATTAGTTAGCATTAGTATGATCTGTTGAGGGAACGCCTTTAGGTTAATTTGTATGAGATTAACTGAATACGTGTTAACCTGTTATTTTTAGTGTATTGTAAACATAGCACGTAATAATACTGCTATTGAATCAGAAACGGAGTCGATTGAAGAACATTGGATGTCGGAATTAGAGGAAGCGGTTCTTCTTAATGGAGAAAAAACATCGAATGGTTCGTCTGGATTCTGTCAGGTAAGCGGTACTCGTGAGTATTGAATACAATCACTTTATCATTTATTTCCGATTTGTCATGAATTACATTGTCATAGGGCGTTGCAATAATATACAATATTTACATATAGTTGGGTGTATTCCTTGAACAGACATAATTGGAAACAATTTTAATCCTGACAACATGGGGTCTAAACTGACGAGATGCAGAACTTTTAAGACCGGAGTATTGAGAAATGCTGCACTCTTATTCTCATAGTTCATAATAAGCTCTTTTTTTAAAAAAAAACCTTGCCCCACACTAGGAATTTCTTCCTGTATCGTGGGTGCGTCTACAAACATAGAAATTCACATGCACAAACACCCAGACCCGGAACAACTACTTGTAGATCATACAAATATTTGTTCCGTACGGGAATCGAACCCGCGACACGCTGCGCAGCAGACGATCGCTCAGTGACTGCGCCAACCCTGTCTTGATTGAACAGACAGTGCCTTTATTTATAACTGTACTCTTACTTTACTACAGAACGACCACGGGGGGCCACTTGTCACTTGGGTGGGCTCGAGAGAGGTTATCATCGGGATTGCAACTGTCTTCAAAGTGACAGACGATTCAAAATGCACTGGACCTTATTTATTTACAAGTACAGCCTGCCACGCTATATTTCTTGACTGTGTTCTTAAACAAAACTTAACAGCAACCAGGTAATACATGTTTCTCATTGTTCTTACTTCTTTGCTATTATTTTCTGTCAGTGACGTATGATCTGCGGTAACCCTACTGAACTGAGTATGTAACACCGAAATCTTTAAACGAGAGTGTACGACGACGACGTCGCGTTTGAAATAGAGTAATACAGTTCAAGTAGAGTTAGGTGTTGTATTTATAACTGTCATGATAAGGTTTGCATAAATGAAAATGCTTGAAAAATATCGTCAGAAATTATAGACTGACTATCAGTTTTCCAGTTTATTACATTGTTTTATCTGTGCCGCGCAAGAAAAAAATTTGGTCGCATTTTATTCAGTCGTACACCCGTTGAAAGCCGGGACATGAAGCTAGTAAATTATTTTTCTAATTTAACAGAATGCTCAAGTGCGAGAATCCACCCATCGAAAGGGGCTACAAAATCATTGAAAGATACATATCCTGGACGGATCCTCCTGTTCAGTAAGTTTTAAAATTACGCCTTTATTCTTCGATGGATCAAGTAAGAAGTGTGATTGTCTTACAGTCACATGTTTATAGAGTTTATTGAAATGGGGTTTGCAAGTTTATTAATATGTTCAGTTTGAACTTTATTGCTATGGGTTAATACCTGAAATAAACTACTTGTTATATTATTAGGTCCCATTTAATGGGACCTAATAGGGTTATTGTCAGACATGTCCTGCCCAGTCCCATTTCAGTTGGGCAGCCTTCTGAGCCACATCAGCTACGTTTGTTTTGGAGCGCAGTAGTGGGCCAAAATAACTCAAAACTGGTGCCCTGAGCCAGTAAGACGAGGTCGTGGCAGGCCACGTAGGCGATGGCGGGATGAAATGGACAGGTTTTGTCCGAACTGGAAGAAGGAGACCCAGTATCGTGAAAGGTGGAAGGAGTGGTGGGAGAACTTAAAAAAAAAATAGGGTTATAGTCGAGTTCCTATTAAAAACATGAAAATCTTCGGTTTCATTTAGCTCGTGCTGGCAGAAGTACGACCTCTGCTGATAATTTAATAACCACCAAAGAGTAATTTTATAGAATTGTAATTAAACTAATGAGTAGTTTTATAATCTTTTTATTTTTTCCAGGCCTGTTGAAAATGAAACTTTAGCTACAGTAAATGCAAATGTTACACCAAATAATAATCGAACAACGACGACAGAAAAACTATCCGAAGCTTTTAAAGAGTTAATTAAGCTTGAAACTTTTTGGAAACAATACATTTCAAGCAACAACAAAAACACTACAGTAGCCAATAAAAATTAAATTAAATTTCTGTTTCTTTTTTTACAGTTCGTAGTTCAGTATCAGGATCATTGTTTGATAATGAAAATCGTAATTGTCAATGGAACTCTAGCAATTGCTTGTATTTGATGAATTTTCTACCCCCTAAAAATATTACGTTATTAAGTGTAAGTTGTACAAAAGTAATACACGACAGCTTTTTGAACCCAAGATATTATTTAAGTTAAAAAATCCTATTCCGATGCAATCTTGGGCATGCGGGCAGCGAGTAATGGGCAACTCGCTGTTCGACCATGGACCATGCCCGGGTCGACGGCGCGTTGTGTTCCACGCTCGCACGCACGTTCTAGAGGGCCAAAGCCTGCCGAGGTCGCGGGACTCACGAATTACCATGACCCCGGTACGTAAAGGGCTATTGAAGGACACCGAGGATTTTAGTTAGTACGAGTCTGAAAGTCTCTCCCGCTCTGCCCTGGGTGGGAGGACTCATTTGATGATTTTACACAATTAACAGTAATATTTGCGAGGCAGTAAAAATATTCGGAATCGACATACGAGATATCGCATCTTATTAATTTTCGGTAAACCTCTTATACCAGTATAACTATAATTTTACTTCGGTGTGGGATGAGAAGAAGCTACAATAGACGTGTAGCGCTATCTCTTCCTCACATTAAAGTAAGATTAAAATAGTAGTGATTTATGGTGTGATACCTGATACTAAACTGCGAAAAGTAAAAAAAGGAAGTCAAAAATAAAGCTAGAACGTTCTGCTTATAACTCCAGTGTTTTCTCTGTAGCTATTAATATTCCTCTACATATTTTTTAAATGTAACCGAAGCGGTCTCTCGAAGAATGAACGTACTACCTTCAGATGGCGTTAATTGATGAAATTAATAGTTATTTATGCAACTGTTGTATAATCAGGGGTATTAAAACACGAATGTGGGTTTATCACACGAGGCGTAGCCGAGTGTGATAATAGTATCACATGAGTGTTTTAATACCTAATTATAACGGTTGCATACAAGACTTTATCTACAATCATGATGTGAATCCTCCATAAAAGATTCTCATACCATACCATATTCGCATACCATATTCGAGTGAAAAAATGGCGGGATATAACACGATAAGACGAGAATCCGAAATTACGAATAAGTCTACAATTTCTTGTTCTTTTTTCAAAATTTTAGCGATCTGGTGGTAAAAATGTCATTGCATGAAATGTTCTTTTTTTGAAATTCATTATATCACGCGTTTGGATGATATAATGATCATAATATCATTGAGCGTTTTAATGTTGGCAATAAGCTAATTGTTATAGGTTCTTTTATAGAGGATTGATAGCATGATAGTAGATAAATACTTTTATCTACTATCATGCTATTAATCCTCTATAAAAGAACCTATAACAATTAGCTTATTGCCAACATTACACACTCAATGATATAATGATCATTATATCATCCAAACGCGTGTTATAATGAATTTCAAAAAAAGAACATTCTCATGCAATGACATTTTCACCACCAGATCGCTAAAATTTTGAAAAAAGAACAACTCGTCTTATCGTGTTATATCCCGCCATTTTTTCACTCGAATATGGTATGCGAATATGGTATGTTATGAGAATCTTTTATAGAGGATTCACAGCATGATTGTAGATAAAGTCTTGTATGCAACCGTTATAATTAGGTATTAAAACACTCATGTGATACTATTATCACACTCGGCTACGCCTCGTGTGATAAACCCACATTCGTGTTTTAATACCCCTGTTTATACAACAGTTGCATAAATAACTATTATGATTATCATTTGGTTTTATTTTCATCGTCGAATAATTGTTTATTTTACTTTATCTGATGGTTGTTGTTGACTTTCTGGAACAGCTGAAAAAAATATTATTATGCAACAACCAGCAACCAACAAATACTGTTTAGGACTTTAAAATTTGATTTACTTACGTTGGCCAAGTAGATAAGAACAGTGGGTGAGGATAACCATTCTGCCCCGATATTAAAATGTGTTTTTAAAAATTATAAAATATTAAATACGTCTGTATCTAATATTGTTTTAAATTGAGTTATAAATAAAAGACGAAAAAGCTGTTATTTTCGATTTATTTTTATCTCATTTGGTTTAGGATTTACCACAGTGAAAGAGACATCTTCAATACCACGTGTACCTTAAATAAAATGAAAAGGCATATTTGATGAACATAAAACAAAAAAGACGAATTATCGTCTTTTCAATTTTGTACACCATTTTTTTCAACAGTTGTGCAAAACGTGCATGCGGTCGTAAAATGTAGAATTATAACACAATTCTTGTTATGATTCTGGTTAAGTGGCCTTTTTAGATCCCCTGGTTGTTATTTATATTCAAATGGTAAAATGTTTATACATACTGTTTGCAAGTCATAGTCTTCTTCTAAACCGAGCCGTCGACTTCATGAATCAATGATGATGGTGGCAAAATACACAAAGAGCCGTTTGATGTGCTTGGTAGCCGCAATGATGTCATGACCATTTCAGAGGCAATAGTACGAGTGCATGATGAATGCTGTAAAAAACGCCACCTTTGGATATCAAATACCTACAAGAATTTAGTTCTAATTTTAATCGTAAAGCACATTCAGTTTTTTTTTTTTCAATATTTGAAATAATGCTTGCTCTGGCCTAAATCAAGCCCATTTCGCCGCGGCAAGATGGGTAGACGACATTGTTGCCATCGCGGGTGTGTCCTGGATGAGGCTGGCGCGAGACCGCGGAGCTTGGCACAAGCAAAGAGAGGCCTATACCCAGCAGTGGGTGAAGACGGGCTGTAGATGATGATGATGATGAAATCAAGCCCAGAAGCAAAGATGACAACTAATATAGAGCGAGCTCACCCAGAAGGAATTATAACTCCTACGCACCGATGGAACATAGTAAAAACTATTTATCTCCGGACTTAGCCTGGTGTCCAATGTGAGGTCTACCACCATTGCCAGTGGGATCGCTCAGCTAACACTACAGGCTATAGGTGGACTGTTGTGCCGTTGTGCGTTGCCCGGGGTGAACTCCAGGACGTGGATCTATCACCTTACACACACAACATCATCTGTCCAACCTTTTTCCATATCCTATATTGGGGTCGGCTTCCAGTCAAACCGGATACAGCTTAATATCAGTATTTACATGGAGCGACTGCCTATCGGACCTTCACAACCCAGTAGCTGGGTAATACTGGTTGTCACACTTTAGAGCTTTTGACTAACAGTAACGACTGTCAAAGAAATCCGGGACCAACGGCTTTACGTGCTTTCCGAGGAACGGAGGAAACCCGCTATGTCAGATGGTTACCCATCCACACAGCTCGGCAAGCGGGGCTTAATCGGCTGTTGCTGTACTTATTTAGCCACGAGCTCCTCCACTAAACACACACACCCACCCCAAACCATAGAGTTAATTTCAAACAACTATGTGTAACGTGTATTTTTAATCTTAAATTTATTTACTTTTCGTTTACTTCACGCACTCGTCCTAGCGCCTCTAAAAAACATTACTTTTCTGCCTAAAATTATTTGTCATTGAAAAAAAAATACGAAAGCATAAAAAAATTCAATCAACTAAAATCTCATTATAACCATGCTGGCAGTCAGTCGAAGTACAATTACACGGTTTGCAATGATTTTTAAATGGATAAGACCAAGCTGGGTATTTTTGTTACTTTTAAATAAATTGTATGGTAAGTATATTAAAAATTATAGGTTATACTAAAAATTGTTCTGTGATTCAATAGATATGTTTGTATTATTTGTTTTTGTATTAATAAAAACTAAAAAAATGGTCCTTTATGTGTAAAAATTATACATACATTACGCTTATAAAAATAAAATACAAAAAACTGACTAGTACACAGCGTGTAACATAATAAACGCAAAACTCTTATGGGGTCATTGTACTCATCATGATGAACAACTTTAACTATGGGACCAAACGTGAAACCGAGAAAAAAAAATCTGGTGTGACCTACATTTATGTTCGTTTTTCTTTCGTCAAAAAAAAGGTTATACCAAAAAAAGGTTACTGACAAATAGCCATCCGCTGTTTCGCGGTCGCTGTTTCTTTCATCATCGTTTTGGTAATATCGACCTCACAAGCTCTGTACCTAGATAATGCAATTTAAAAAAATCCAACTTCCCGACCCTTGCCGATTTATAGGCACTTAATTAAAATTTAGCTAACAACCTTCTTAGGGTCTCGTTAGGCAATTATATGGCAGATTGTGCCAAAGATAGCCTACTTACCGTCTTTTTTTTTAAACGTCGCCCCACACTAGGAATTTCTCGTGTGTCGTGGGTGCGTTTACAAACATATAATCTCACATACACAAACGCCCAGACCCTTTTTTTTATCGTGGTAAAATCATCAAATGAGTCCTCCCACCCAGGGCAGGGCGGGAGGGACTGTCAGACTCGTACTGACTAAAATCCACGTTGTCCTTCACTAGCCCTTTACGTACCGGGATCACGGTAATTCGTAAGTCCCCCGACCAAACGCCCAGACCCGAAACAACTATTTTTAGGCCATACAAATATTTGCTCCGTGCTCAGCCACTGCGCTACCGTGTCATCTTTATACTATGACGGAAGTCTAAAATCTACTTTACGCACATAACTATATGCGTTTGACTGTTTAATACAATCTACAACAGTAATTAAACATAGATTTAAAAGGTTATAGTTAATAGAAGCGCCTATTAAAATTCCGACTTAAGAAAATGAATTCACGCCACGGTTAGCGCAGTGACTGAGCAATCGACTGCTGTAGTGTGTCGCTTGTTCGATCCCCGCACGGAACAAACATTTGTATTATTTACTGTGTGATTAAGTTGTTTCGGGTCTATACACCATAGATGTGAGTTTCTATGTTTGTGAACGCACCCACGATATAGGAAGGGAAGAAATTCCAAGTGTGGGAAAAGATGAAAAAAAAGGTCGAATTTCAGACATTACACGACTTTATTATCACACGATTTGAAATTTGTTTAATACAGTTATATGTTTCAAGTGACTGATGGTGCAAGAAGAATAAAAGATGGCAAAATAGTGCTCGAAGATAAAACGTTCATGGTAAGAGAAAAAGAGCCAAGACAAACAGCAAACGATAAACAAAAACGCTCTATAGCTTACACTAGATTTTCAACTTTATATAGTTGATTAATGAGTTGATTTATTCTTCTTCTTCTTCGTGTCGCTGGCACGACGGTATTTATATTTTATTGACCCAAAACTCCGCCATCTCCACCGCGTTGATTTATTAAAAACTACAGAGCGTTTTCGTTCGTGTGTTTTTGTCTTTAGGAGATTTTCAACTTTACGCTGTAGTAATCTCTTTAAAGATCACCTTTTTTCGATAGAGCATAAAATTGAAGATCTCTTTTATCTAGCATATTGTTTCGCTATTTTAAAGTTCACAGAGCATAAGGGCTTCGGTTGGCTTCTAAGTCAGCCAAAAAGTAATTGAACTATTCCGTCAGAAATTTCCATGTACTCGTAGCAGCCTTGGAACGTAAAGGATTATTGAAGGATCACCATCGATTTAGTCAGTACAAGTCTAAAAGTGATTGATGATGAATTTACCATGAAAAAAAAAGAACCCCAAAGCCAATGCTACTAAACTTTCAGGTGTACTTGGTTAAAGCACCAGAGTCTGCCAGATTATACGACGAATGGTTATGTGGTGGTGCCTTGGTGTCCAGTAGCTATATCCTCACTTCAGCGGCCTGTGTCGAAGACGTTGAATACCTTTACGCCATCGCTGGATATAATAAATATATTCCAGAACAAGATATCGAAACAAATGAATGTACAAAAGCGACGAAAAGAAAAGTGGTTTACATCTGTGTTCCTCTGAGTAAGTAAAAATATGTAAAGGGGGATCTACACGGTTGATTTTTTACTCTCTATATATCTCTTTGTCACTCACGACTGGTGACTGACATTCGCATAGATTTTAAAAATAAAATGCCACCCCAAATCATTATGTTTATTTCTTTTGGGCAACATAGTATTTTTGATACAAATATATTTTTTGCTAACCCTACCTTGGTTCCATTTGACAGCTATGACGTCACAAAATGGCGCCAATACCGTCCTATTCTTATTTTGATGCATAATACAGTATACAAGTAAGTATTTAATATTGAATTTAATTTTACCATTAAATTGACATTATTTTCATTGTAGATTACGAACTAACGTATAATAATGTGCAGACTTGGTCGTATATGGACATCGCTTTGGCGAAGGTCGACGTAATGTATGACTCTAATGACACAACGTTCGAATCTTTGTGTTCATATAAACCATCCATAATACCTATTAGTTTTGATACACGATTTTCTGAGCCAGGGCTAGATGCTTATGTGTTTGGATGGGGTCACAAGTCATTATGGCGACGGGTAAGCAATATTTATGTAAATAACTTTACAAGCTGCGCAGGATCTTCAAGGTTATTCTGCGCTTGCTGCGGTTTGTCTGTGGAGTCAGAAGCTCGAAATTCTAACAACCTGTCTTACCAATGGTTATCGTATTAACCAGTTACCAGGCTGTGGAGGTCAGATTAGCAGTCACTCCATGTAAAATGATGATATTAAGCTGCACCCTGTTCCCTAACCCGATTAGTTGACTGCAAAAATATCGAGTAGTCAACCAAGGTACTTTTTGCTTCAAACTTTCAAAAAAAAAAAAAACTCTATACTCGTATTAAATTAGTGTACATAACTCTATTCCTGGAACACCTCATTTCACCAAGTTTTCAGTAAGACCATGTTATTACGAGTATGTCTTATTTAAAGTATTTTTACTTTAATTTGAGCCGCGTTTTAGTTCGAGTAACTTGTATGCAAGTTGCAAATTATATGCAACTTGAACAAAGCTACATACAAGTTACAAGTAGCACGTGCAAGCATCTTGTATAACAATGTAAAGACAAACTTGTACAGTCAACAGCAAAAGTAGATGATAAAAATCAGAAATGTAATACTAAACAACGGAGTTCGGGTCAGAACTGTGTAGATGAACTAGTAGTAAATGTTTGGTAAATTACAATCACATACTTTTCAATCACTTCGACGCCACACAGTTCGGACGCGAACTCCGTTCATTAGTAATTCTGATTAGTAAATAAATAAATATTCCACATCTATCACACAACGCCATCTAGTCCCAAGCTAAGCAGAGCTTGTGTTATGGGTACTAGACTACTGATAAACATACTTATATATTTCTAAATACATACATATTATAGATAAATTACACCCAGACACAGAACAAATGATCGTGCTCATCACACAAACATTTGTCCTGGGTGGGGATCGAACCCACGACCTCCGGCATAGCAGTCAGGGTCACTAACCACTAGACCAACAGGCCTGCCAAAGATTAGTATTTCTTATTTTGATCATCTACTTTTGCTGTTGACTGTACGTAAGACTTGCCTAATGTAAACGCGTCTTTAGTTACCACCTGGTCTCACATGATTAATAGAGTTGAAATTTTCTTATTCCATTTACATTTCATTTGTTGTTTCAAGCCAAACGATAGAAAAAATTACAATCAAGAAATGTTGCACTATGCTGCTGTTAAATTAGTGGACAAGGAACGGTGTAAAAAAGAATATTCTGTTGATATGGAGTCGGCGATAGATCAATTTATGATATGTTCTTGGGAAGACGAAAATAATATTTTAGACGAAGACGGAAACCCGTACTTCCAGAAACTAGATGGATGTAAAGAAGTTAAAACTCTGACCATACATGATATACTAGTAAGTTTTTTCACCCAAGTGCGCCAAATGGAGGGTTAAAATTTTTCGACCGTATGTATGTCAAAGAAATATTGGCACGCTGTGTTGTCTGAACGGCTTGATGAATTTGCTTTTGAGGTTTCATTAGATTCGCCTAAACTACTTACGGTCTTAGTCAGCTATCAAATATGTATACTCCGACTGCACTCATTTTGATTTTGTTTCCTATTTTCGCCCTTTATGCAGTCAGGTTTTTTTTAACGGGTCGACAGCTCTCAGCAATCTGACTGTCTTATCAGGTAACCATGGCCCCGGAACGTAAAAGGCTATAGAAGGACACCGTGGTTTTTAGTCAGTACAAGACTGGCAGTCCCTCCCGTGCTGCCCTGGGTGGGAGGACTCATGTGATGATTTGACCACGTAAAAAAAAAGGAGTCCTCTCTGTTAGAGAAAAAGGGGCTGTAATCCACCACAAGGATATAGTTGGTGGTTGGCTGGTTGCTAGATGTCACATGTATGTTGTTTTTTTTAGGATGAAAACGTTGAAAATCCTCTCGTGGTTGACAAGACACGCAGAGTTGGATGTTTGAGAACAGACCCAATATCGAAGGAAACAGGCGGTGGTTTCTGTCAGGTATGTATTTCACAAATGGCTGAAATGTATCCTGAATATTATAAACGTGAAAGTTTGTTGGATGGATGAATGTTTGTTACTATTTCACGCAAAAAGTACTAAACGGATTTGGATGAAATTTGGTACACAGATAGCCCCCAATATAACCTCGATTAATACATAGGATAGACTTTATCCCAATTTTATATTCCCGTGGGATCATTTCCGAGTTGTAGCGGAGCCGCTGGCAACAGCTAGTATTATTATATTTCAATCTAAAACCCGTTCTTTCTTGAGCACACGACCATAACGTCTGCTTGGTATCATACGAGAATCGAACGTGTGTTGAGCAGTGATGACCAGTGGTAACGGCCCCGACTTAAGAGTTGTGGTTCGTGGGTTCGAATCCAGCCTGGTGCATTTATTTGTGCAATTTATTTCATCACCATTGCTCTCCAAACGGTGAAGGAAACCATCGTGAGGAAACCGGTATGTCCTAGAAACAAAAAAATCAAAGATATGTGATATCTACCAACCCGCACTGAGCCCGCGTGGGGAATTACAGCCCACTCCCTCTCACAGAGAGGAGGCTTGTGTCCCAGCAGTGGGAACTTTATAGGCCGATAATAATGTGTTTTCAATCCACGATTAAATAAATAAATAAAATAAATAAATATTCCACAACTATCACACAACGCCATCTAGTCCCAAGCTAAGCAGAGCTTGTGTTATGGGTACTAGTCAACTGATAAACATACTTATATATTTCTAAATACATACATATTATAGATAAATTACACCCAGACACAGAACAAATGATCGTGCTCATCACACAAACATTTGTCCTGGGTGGGAATCGAACCCACGACCTCTGGCATAGCAGTCAGGGTCACTAACCACTAGACCATCAAACTTGTAAGTTGAGACCATTGGACCACACTGCTATCGATGCGATGGCGATGGCTAAATTCAGTTGAGATTGCCTGTAGTCCCGGCAACGATCAGGAGTATTACTTCTCTTTAGGACCACTAGTAAAAGGATGTGGGTTTTAAAATTTTAGAATGATCACGGAGGGCCGCTTGTTACTTGGGTGGGCAACTCAGAAGTTGTCATCGGAGTTGCATCGGTATTCAAAGTGGATTATGAAACAAAAACATGTAGAGGACCCTATTTATATACGAGTACCCAGGGTAACAGCGCGTTTATAGATTGTCATTTATCTGGAGTGAGGTGAGTCGTTTGAGTGCGATACCGGGTCTAAACACCTTGTATATGACTTGCTTACAGTGCGGCTAAGAAAAGTATAGACTTCCTTGTTGTGCGGAAGGCATAATTTTAAATTTGGTTCGGTGTAGGAAAGAGATGAATATTTATCAACCAAAAAAGGATTTAAGTTTCTTGAATGTTACAGGGTCTATTAACCTTGTACCGCCACAAAGAAATTTTTATTACCAGGTGTATAGACCTTGTACTGCAGGAATGGAATATAAAGAAAAATCATGGCCGCAGCGAACGTGTTAATAATAGGCATGTTGACACCATTAATTAATTGTAAATGTAATTAGTCCATCAGTTAGTTTTGGAAAAATAATGAACACGTATTTTTTTTTTGAAAAATAATGGACACTTTTCGTGAAATCAATGCGGAAGTTCGACTCGAGACGTCAAAAACAAGTAAAATCTATACTTGTGACGTATTGGAAATTTTAAAATAAAATTGTCGTATCTTCGTCAATTTTGGTTTATGTAACAAAAGAAAAAATACGTGTCAAATATTTTATGAAAATCTTACTTACGGTCTAGTTAGATTTTTTCGAGTAGAATACGGAATCTCGATGGCCAAAACACCGATAAATGCGAATTCGATGCTACAGTATTGCGATGCACGTTATTGTAAGCGTCTGACAGTTGGATCGCGGGACTATCGAGTAACCGTGGCCCCGGAACGTAAAGGGCTGTCGAAGGACACCGTGGATTTTAGTTAATACAAATGACACATCCTGTCCTGGGGAGAAATTAGTCTTCCAACCCAGGAGGGTTGGAAGACTGACTAATTTGATGATTTTACCAAATGACAAAAAAAGAGTCTGATAGTCTTCAACTCCACCCAGAGCGGGTCAAAAAAGGGATTTCTTGGGTCTGTTCTAGTTACGACGATAATAATTACTATTTTTTTTTTCCTAAATGCAACACAGACGGAGTATATGTGATAGTCCACCAATTAAAAGGGGCTACGATGTCTTTGAAAGACATATTACTTGGGATGAGCCGCCTATTGGGTAAGTTACAAACACTCATGCCTTTGTCAAACAGACAGGCGAAAGCGAAGCGTTTCCGAAGCGAAGCGTGACGTTTTTATTTGTAATGTATGGAATTGTTTGAATCCAGTCACATAGAACAGCGAAAGCGATCCGATAGCGTGACAGAACTATCGGACTGACGTCTCGCTTCGGTTCGGTATCGCTTCGGAAACGCTTCGCTTTTGCCAGTCTGTTTGACAAAGGCATCACTCATGCTTTTTCGCAATGGGGTTTGATAGGTGCTAATAGACTTAAGCATTCACTTGTAACAGAACATCGAGCAATCGAGGTTAACGAACAAAGCCAAGCATAGAACCAAACATTAACATCGCTACGAACATTTTCACGGTGTTTCAAGCGAACGTTCAAGTCGATCGACGTCAAAAATTTTTTTCATGAACTTGACTGACGGTTTAGCAAAAACCTCGCCATAACAGTCGTTACAATTCTCGCTAAAATGCTCTCGTTTGTTTTTCATAGAACATAATTTAAATTACTACTATAGTTACTGTTAGTCAGAAGCTCTAAAGTCTGACAACCAGTCTTACCATAGAGTTTTGTATTACCCAGTTACTGGGTTGTGGAGGACCGACAAGCAGTCGCTCCATGTAAAATACTGATATCCAGCTGCAACCGGTTTGACTGGAAGCAGACCCCAATATTGTTGGGAAAAGGCTAGGCAGATCATGATAATTTAAATGCGTTTCATTGAGTCCTTGTGGTGTAGTACAAACCCACTCCCTCTCATACAAAGAAGCTGCAAAGAGTGTCCCAGCAGTGGGAGCATTGAGCTATTTTCTTTTTAGTTTGTTGATGGCAATCCAAATCGTCATCTTGGATTTTTAGATCGTATGACACAAACAGTACAGAACACACACAGAGCTTCAATTTTCACCAAACTTATTTTTGAAGTGAAAACTTCTTTAGCGGCGTTGTGCACTTTTTTTGGAATGGGTAAAAAAATTTAAACTCGCGTCAGGATACGTGACCTGATCGAAAATTCGTAAGATGGCGCAGGGCGCTTGCGCGAATGTTCGTGTGTGTTTACTATGCAAGTTTTCACTTCTGCCGGCACTCCCAGAGTGCAACCCGTCGTTTTTTTAAAAAAACACCACACTAGGAACAACCAACACTTACCACACCCCACCCAGTTTTCCATTTATGAAACTGTCGTTGATTTAGTTGGTTTTTTTAGGAGGGCTGTAAATGGAACTTTACCCAACAAAATTAATAGTATTTCGCCGACTACCTCAACGAAGAGCAATACACATGAAAACTCTAGAAAAATTGTAAAAAAGTTTTGGGCCTCTCTCCGGGATCAACACTTCTAGAAGAATGAAACTTTTAAAGCGCAGAGCTAGAATAACAGAAAAATAAGTGGTGATTTTGCGTTATTTAGACGTTCCTGGGTCAAAGCTCCGTACTTATTTGTGCATCGTCCTTTAGTAATAAGTTTTTTTTTAAAGGATTCTTCACCATGTTTCCTGTCCATAGAGTTTCTTGCCATTCTTCTCCATAGAGATATTACGCTTTGGGACAGCGCTTTTACACATATTTTTTTGTGATTTGTACTGTAATTTCGCATGATTTTTTAAATAAATGTCGAAAATTTTGAATTTCACTATTTTCATATAATTATCTACAGATTGTTTTGTTACTTGTTACATTAAATGAGTTATTCATAATTTATTAGTTGTGCGTTATGTCTTATCTATTTATACGTCTTTAGTCTAGACAAAACTGTTTTTTTATGGCGCCGCCGCCGCTAGCGCTGGCGTCGTCAAACTATTGAAAACCTAACTTTTATGTATTTCAATTCTTTAACTTCAACGTTTTTACAGTGTTCCCTGTACGCAAAATACATTTATTACTCTAGTAGAATCAGGAAAGTGAGGTTGCACCGGGCGTCTTTAGAGAGTAGACCTTCCAAATGAAAATTTATGTGAAGAACTATAGTTACATCTTCCACGCTAGATTTTTTTCAACGCGGCCAGTATGATTATTATCAGAAAATTAATGAAAACAATCAAAATAATAATTCGAATTCAATCTCATTACAACAACGTCACAGTCCACTGAACGTAAAATTATGTGATTTTACAATGGTTCCGAAATGGTTGCAATAAAGTTAGATCTTTTTCTATTTTTAAATGTTTTATATGGTGAGTACTTGCACATAGAAATAAACCCTTGCTCACATGTAACGAGTTCAAATTACGAGACAGTGGGTATCAAGATTGATGAACCAATAACCAAATATTCTTAGGTATTTCGTACTACCACTGGCAAATAAGCAACTGGCTATTGACTCCTATTAAAGCCTTTGTCAAACAGACAGGCGTTGCGAACGCGAAGCGTGACGTTTTTATTTGTAATGTATGGAATTGTTTGAATCCAGTCACATAGAAAACCGAAAGCGATCCGATAGCGTGACAGAACTATCGGACTGACGTCTCGCTTCGGTTCGGTATCGCTTCGGAAACGCTTCGCTTTCGCCTGTCTGTTTGACAGGCATACATGCGTGTGTTTTGAGCAGTGGCCCAGTGGCGTCGGCCCCGTATTTTAGATTTGCAGGCGCATTACCTTGTATACTTTATTTAATCACCACTACTCTTAAAACGGTGACAGGAAATATTGTCAGGAAACTGTCATGCCCTAGAACCAAACATTTGAAAACCTATGACATCCACCAACCCGCACTGGGCCTGGTGGATAATGGCTCAATCCCTCTCACAGAGAGGAGTGTGAGCTGTGGGAACATTATAAGTTGATGACGGTGATATTTTTTTCAGTGACAAATTGTGAAAGACGAATAACAAACGGGCGAGATGTGACTACAGATAAAAACTACGTGGTAAGAGAATCATAACCACGTGCTTACACCACAAGTTCACGGAACTCGTTTGTACCCATTTGTAACAGTGTACTACGCAGGCGGGCACGTGGGCGGTTGGGCATCAACGAATTTCACACAAGAGAGTGTAACGTGAGAACTCACCGTCACCGTCTGACCACACGGACGTGCGGTGTGGTGTGAGAATCGCCTTTCCAGAAGATCATTACAAGTGTGTCAAGTTTAGTACAATGTACGCTACCCGATACACACCGATTTGTACAACGCTTCTAGAAAGTTCCTTGTTGACCATGAAGCCGACAAACGCCTTGGGAGAGGTGATCACTTTCGTGGAAGTACAATAGGTGGCAGGACTCCAGGTTATTGCCACCCCACCCTGTCCTATATTGGCCTATTCGACTACTTGTTCATAAACAGTTCATAATTTTATTTTTGGCGCTCTTGTGGTGACTGTGGCCAGAAAAATTCTTAGTTCAATGAAAATGTTAGCGTACAAAAAATGTGCTGCGCGAACTAAAGTTCTTGCACAGCCTTGCGGTAGACACGGAGGCTAAACGCGATATTAGCTTAGTACGCGCACTGCTGAAGTGCTTGAACAAAATGTGCCTCACATTATTTCAGTGGAATCGTGTTCTTACGTCTCTAGGTTTAAGGGAAGGGGATAAGCAAGACTTGTAAGTGTTTTCGAAGCCCAAGGATTTTGTTTCACCATTTTTTAAATTATTATTTGCCATTTTGCAGGTTTATTTAGTAAAAGCACCAAATTCAGGCAGAATTTACGATGAATGGCTATGTGGTGGTGCCTTAGTATCAACCTTGTTCATTGTTACGTCAGCAGCCTGTGTAGCTGATGTGGAATTCATGTACGCCATAGCAGGATACAAGAAATACGTTACAGATGCAGAAGTTGAAACTGATCAATGTACAAAAGAAAAGAAAAAGAAAGTGATATACACCTGTGTTCCTATGAGTAAGTAATAACCTAATACTATGGAATACAGTTTTTGATATGTATGTGCATATAGTTTTTGATCGACCAATACTGGAAATTAATAATGTATCTCATTTGAACCTTTCTATCTTTCTTGATCCCGATCTTTGTCTGTAACCAATTGATTGGGTGGACCGAATTTTCCAATCCGAGTCTTAAAGACTGGAACACAGACACTCGAAATGGGTCAGGATTTGAATTGAGAAACAGTATCATTTTCTGGTGTCATCAAAGCATCTCAAAATCTCGTGCACAAGATGACGGTCCACGCAAAAGGGAGCCGAAATTACAAGTCATTTCGGCTTCCTTTTATTTATATACCTATTTTGGAATCCATTCAACATAGTTCATACAAGCCAATGCAAAGTGAGTTCCGCTTCACCGCCCAAGTACGTGGGTGCGCGTTGTCGTGTGATATCGTCACATTATATGTCTGTTTTACTTGTGAACACATTTCAGATATTTTGTTTACTGCCAGACTTTTAATAAATAATTTATCAAGTGTGGCTGTCAATAAAACATTACATCAATCTGCTAATCATTACAGTCAGTCTTACTACAAAAAGTTAAACATCTGCTGAATACTTATGAAAGTAAAAACAGTAGTAACAAAAAAAGTGTAACTACAAAACGGCAGTTGACGTTGAAATAAGGTCCATTTTGCAGTTACACTTTTTTTTAGCCAAGTGTTTAACTGATGTTTAACTTTTTGTAGTAATGCTGTATTATATTTTGTTATTATGTTTGTATTTTAGAATACCAATTAGATTATAATCAAGTGGAAGTATGGTCATTTATAGACATAGCTTTGGTAAAGGTGGAATCGCCGTACGACCTGAACGATGATTCGTTCCTAAAATTGTGTTCATACATACCAAATGTAATACCTATAAATTATGAATCGAGATTTCAAAAACCTGGTACAGACACTCTGACATACGGTTGGGGACATGCGGAGATCTGGCGCAAGGTAAGACCTTTTTTGTTGAACGTTTAGTTTGCGTCGATATAAGGAATAACGCGTTTTATAACCGTCTTGGAATTTACTTTCGCACATTATGATATTTTTGAAATAAAACAATATCCCCGGTTAGATAAAATGTTACCTATTTGTTATACATTTTTTCGCGACTAGTTTTAAGCTAGCTTGTCACAGAGTGGAGGGAGCGACTGTCGCAACCGAGGTCCGGGCACGCCGCAATCGCGGCGATAAGACCCCTCTTTGAGGAGTGGCTGGATAGGCGTCACGGCGTCCTGACCTACCGCATGACGCAGGTCCTCACCGGACACGGAAGTTTCGGGAGGTTCCTGTGTCTGATAGGGAGGGAAGAAACGCCTGGGTGTCACCACTGCGAGGATCGTCCGGAGGACACGGTGGAGCATACGGTGCAGGACTGCCCCGCTTGGGCAGAGCACCGCCGTGTCCTCACGACGGCGATAGGCGGAGACCTCTCGCGCCCGGCATTGGTCGAGGCCATGCTGCGGGGCGAGACGGAGTGGGAAGCGGTCGCCTCCTTCTGCGAAGCAGTCATGCTCGTGAAGGAGGAGGCGGGCCGCCTGAGGGAGAGGACAGCGTCCTCCCTCCACCACAGCCGCAGTGGTAGGCGCCCACGTCGTCGGACGTCGCGAGACGATCTCCGGCCACCGTAAAAAAAAAAAAGCTTATCACAGAGTATGACACCACGCATCTACAAACGCGCTCATTACACATTTAAGGATCGAACATGCAAGCCAAAGTCTGTAATAGCTCTGTCAGTCTTGGGCTGACGCCTGTTGCCTGCGGCTGTGGCCTTATAGATCACACAAATATTTGTATGATCTACAAGTAGTTCCTATTAAGTTAATCAATAGCCTCAACGTTAACCCTTGCAATAAAGTCATTTGTACGCATGAAGGTCTCTTGGATTCAAAGATATTTGCATTTTATTGAAAATACTCTAGTTCGATCGGTTAAAAAACAAAAATGGCCGCCTTTCACGAAGTGTTTGTGATTTTTTATTAAAGCACATAATTTTGTCACTAAAAATGAGTATTTAATATCCCAATCGGAAACCAAACACACCGTATAATACGGGTAATTGAATTTCCAGGTGGAAGATAAAAATAATTACAACAAGCAGTTTATGCAATTTGCGTCTTCTAAAATACTTGAAAAAACGGAATGTAAACAACAATATGAGGCATATGCCAATATGACTGAAATTATAGACCAATACATGATATGTACGTCCGGTAAAGGAGATTTTAGTGAAAAAGGGGAATTGGAGATAGAACCGACGCTTTTATTGGACGGATGTCACAAGAACAAAGATTCAAAGGTCTTTTTGGCTGGAAAAGTTGAATCTACGGTACCATCGAATACTTCTGGGATGGAAGTTGTAAGAGCAAAAAATTTTACGTTTTTGTTTAGTACGAGTAAAGGTATAACAAGGAGGAGCTCGTGGCTAAATAATTGCAGGCGCACAGGCCGATCTTCCGGAGTAAGCCGCGCTTGCCGAGGTTGGTCTGTGGATGGGTGACCATCTGTCATAGCGAGATTCCTCCGTGCCTCGAAAAGCACGTAAAGCCATTGGTCCCGGCAGTCATTTGTAGATCTTTGACAGTAGTTACTGTTAGAAGCTCTAAAGTCTGACAACCAGTATTACCATAAGGTATCGTATTACCCAGTAACTGGGGTGTGGAGGTTCGATAGGCAGTCGCTCCATGTAAAATACTGATATCCAGCTGCATCCGGTTTGACTGGAAGCCGACCCCAATATTGGGAAAAGGCTAGACAGATAATGAGTAAAGGTATAACAATCACATGTGGGATGTGGATTTTGTATTTGAAGCATAATTAGACCACCTTTTTTCGTCATTATCGACCGCGTGGGTGATACCACACACATCGTACCCGCGTTGTAACCACAACACAGCTTGTGTTCACATCGTAAGAATAACCACGACCACAAATATTATGAAAGTTTTAGAAATAAGTCTAAGGATAATCATTTTTTAGTGTGTAAATGATATGACTTTTGAGGATATGCTGAGGGACCAGACACGCAGAAGAGATGAGAATATAAATCTAACTTCGAGTAATTCTTTACAAAATAAGAATAGAACTGTTTTCAACAAAACGACTGAGATATCAAGGAAACATGGAATTTGTCAGGTGGGTGTCATCCTAACAGATACTAGGGTTTTTGATATTGTGATACTACGTTTTTTTGGTAAGATATTTTGTAATGTAATCAAAAATTACAAAATATCTTACCCAACTAACGTAAATTTAATTTCGTTTTTTAATTTAACCGTTTAATAGTTCATTAATTATAATTATGTACGACAATATTTTAAACTCTTGAAGGTGTACATACAAACCGATACAAGATATTTATTTTGTAAAGATGACTGAATATTTATACAGGTCTAAAAAATAATAAGAGGTAGCTTCATGTTTTGCCATTCATGGCGTACAAAATTAATCGCACTAAGACAACTCTTACAACGATAATTATAAAATCGTCAATCAATAAGAAATTAAAACAATGACTTACAAAGAAAAAAGACAACATAAGATTAAAATGACATAATTTAAATTCAAATTAAGTAAAATACAGACAAAAAACCGAACTTCTAAGGTTCCAATCTCAGCAGGACGCTGCCGCGGCTTTGCTGTGGAGCTTGGTATATAATCTTATACAAACCTATAGAGAATAATAATGGGGAGCAGTTAGTGTTGCGACAGTAATGCTATGGGAGCTCTGCTGAGTGCTTCCCAGATTGGTATCATATCTAAAGGTATATACGCGAGCCTGAAGAATCTATCAGCAATCTGACGGAACTCCCAGGTAACCGTGACCGTACTGTAAAGCCCTATTGTAGGAACACCGTGGATTTTAGTCAGTACGAGTCTGACAGTCCCTTTCGCTCCACACAGGGCTTTTTTTTTGTTTTTTTTTTGTCGTGGCAAAATCATCAAATGAGTCCTCCCACCCAGGGATGAGCGGGAGGGTCTGTCAGACTCGTACTGACTAAAATCCACGGTGTCCTTCAATAGCCCTTTACGTACCGGGGTCATGGTAATTCGTGAGTCCCGCGACCCCGGCAGGCTTTGGCCCTCTAGAGGGGGGCCCCGTTATTTTGCTGACACTCTTTGAGGGAGGACGCTGTCCTCTCCCTCACGCGGCCCGCCTCCTTCCACCCAGGGCTGGAAGAAACATTGAATAAAAAAGGTACGTACATAGGGATGCTAAAATAATATTCAAAACTGTTTTAAAATCTCCAGAATGACCACGGAGGCCCTCTTGTAACTTGGATTGGTGGAAATGAGGTTCTCATCGGAGTTGCTTCTGTATTCAGAGTGTCCAATGATTTGAAATGCGTGGGACCCTATTTATATACTAGCACACAATGTAATGGGGCCTTTTTAGATTGTGTATTAAGTAATTCTGATCTACCAGATGTCACAAACAGGTGAGTGTATTTTTTGTTGTTTAGTATATTTTGGTCACGTAATTGATAGCGATAGTCCTTTTTTCTTTTTCGCGAGAAATGTGGACACCCTCGTGCTGTCAGAATTAATTAAGCTGGCTCTGAGAACCCTACGGTCTTCTGACATGGCGATAGTCCAGGATGTTAATACCTCGCCTTTTATGGGCAAGGTGAACACCGGGCAAGTACCAAAGTTAATATATGTATACAGACGCCAGCTGCACATCAATCCACTTCAATCTGTAATTTTTTTCAACCTTATCACAATAGTATAATTATGTTGGATTGGTAAAATTTGACAGATTAGGGTAGGTTAATCTGCTGGCGTCTTTAAGTTCATAGTTCACCTTGGACATACCCGAAGTTGAAATACACATGTAGAAACAGGACTCATTATCATTCTAAATTACCTCAAGCAAATCCCATCACGAGCAAATCTAGTAATCATTTCTTCAAATGAGAAGTAATAGAATATTTTGAGTGTGATTGTGAATGGTTATAAGAGACTAAATAATGATAGATTGTGTGAAGGAAGAAAGAGACTGCACCGGCTCAAAATTAATTGGGAAGGTGATGACTATTGTTCTTTAATAAGGGGTAATAATTTATGAACAGACTGGATATATACTAATAATTCAATACAACAGACGGGCCATATGCGACAGTCCACCCATCCAGAGGGGGTATGATACAGCTGAGAGGTACATCTCGTGGACACATCATCCGGCTGGGTAAGTACAATAGAACAAAGGAGAGTTGAGAAGAATATAACAGGATAGAATAGGGTAGAATAGGGCAGAATAGGGAAGAATAGGGAAGAATAGGTCAGAACAGGGTATTATAGGGTATAATAGGTTAGAATAGGGTGAAACAGGATGGAACAGGATAGAATATTACAGAATAGTGTAGAGTATGGTCGAGTTAAGTACAATAGAGTGGAACAGAATACAATAAGTGCTACTGATGCAAGTAATGCTTGCGACCGGACTTCTCGCTCCACCAAATGACACATTGATAATGCTATACTATTGCATGACAATTTGGATTCTCTGGGGTTCGATTAGGCTTTACCTCTCAGTAAAATGTTCCCACTGATCTCTCGATAGAGTTTTTCCTGTATCACGTGGGGTGGTACATTTTGGGCACCGTGGTTGGTCCGGATAAAGATGGCGATAAGGAGTCGCGTTTTTGGCGCACCTCAAACGCGACGCGGTGGTAAAAGAGCTGGAAAGCCTTTATTCAGCAGAAGGATACCACGCCGAATATTATACTATTATTTGATAGTCTATTTTTTTTAACTGTGTGAACATTTTGCAATTATATTTTTTTTGTACAGACCTGCTGACAACGAAAGGAACGGTGAAAAAATCGCAAGAGAATTAAAAAATCCCAAACTAAACCAAAATCTATTGCGATTTTCAATGTTGTCCAAGATGGTGAAAGAGCAGTCGGACGCAATTTTACGACAGCGGCGACCGGACCCGTCACCTGTTTAGCGAAACTTTTATATTTTTTCTAACTTTCGTTGTGAAATCATGTGTCGCTGCTTTCTTCAAAAAAAAAAGGAATGTTTATTAAGAATTAAATAGTCATTTTTTGTTTATTTTATATTTCTATTCCCTTTTATTTATCGTTGTAAAACCATCCAGTCAGTACAAGTCTGACAGTCCCTCCCATTTTGCCCTGGGTGGAAGGACTCGTATGATGATTCTACCATGTAAAAAAAGGGTCACGGTTATCTGATTTGATGAGCCAGTCGCGCGACCCTTTTCTATCAATTTAGAGCCTCGATCGCATGAGCAAGTGCTTTATTTCCGTGCTTTAGGACCAAATCGTGACCCGGGAATGGTAATCACCGTGGATTTTACTCATTTTGAGTCTGATATTCCTTACCGCCCTGCCCTGGGTGGGAGGCCTCATTAAGATGATTTTACCACGTAAAAAATTAAATAAAAACAGTTCTTTAAAATTATAAAAAAGCGTTGAATTAGAACAAAAAAGTGATTTGAACTTTACTGTCACCGTCCAGTGCTTAAATTCAATTGTTATAATTTCAACGTTTTTTTCACGCACGTAAGGATGTCGTGCGAAATACCTTTTTGCCTTTGTCAAACAGACAGGCGAAAGCGAAGCGAGTCTGAAGCGAGACGTCAGTCCGATAGTTCTGTCACGCTATCGGATCGCTTTCGCTTTACTATGTGACTGGATTCAAACACTTCAATACATTACAAATAAAAACGCCTCGCTTCGCATTCGTCACGCCTGTCTGTTTGACAAAGGCTTTTTAGTGAGTTTCATCCCAAAGGTCCTATGACTATACTATGATTAAGCGAGGAAAGGAGAGCTGGCGTACTGTGGTTTCTGCTACGCCTTTTTCTTACATTTTTAAAAGTGCTGGTCTAAAATCGATGAAGACATCATGAGGAAATCGATTAGTCCTAAAATCAAACATGTGCCTTTTTTTTTCTCCGGCAGTTAGGATTTGTGCTCGGTTGATGGCAATAGGCTCACTGCATATTATTTATTTATTCATAAGAAAAATAAACATATGTAAGTATTCTACACTATAAGGGACTTAGACATAACTGGCGTGAAGGGAGTATCCTACTAGGTGTACCTCACCCTAACCCTTTGGAGATTGAAAGAGTGATAATTATAAAAATAAATTATTTAAATGACACCTGACAAAAAAAAAACCATTAATGTCCCATTATTGGGCATAGGTTTCCCCATTATTCCTCCAAGTCTTCGATCAATAATAGCTCAATACTATTATTGATCGAAGGTCCAAGTACTCTTTACGAGCACCTTCTTGAACCAGCCATCACAGTGCGCGTCCAGGTCATCTCACCACCTGTTTTTGGGTCATCCATTGGATTCCTATAAAACTGTTAAATATCAGAAACTATTTGCGACGCGCGACTGTGGCGTGCTGGGCACTTTTTGGCTTGTCGTCTATACACGACTGTGGCGGTCAAAAGGTTAACTAGCATATAAATTACAGACACAAACAGCCCATCATGATGCTGATAGCACAGAAACAATAATTACTTTCAAAGTAAATGAAAATAATAAAAAAAAAACACAATAGCATGATCAATAAATTCATCATGGAGTTATGCACCGTAAAATTGTGATTTCTACATAGCTTTATATCGGAACAATGGATTGATTTGAAAATGTTTTTATTGAAATGGAATTACTTTTTACTTTTATTCAGTTTTCATGGTAAGCTGTTAACTATGAAATAATCTATATATATAAAAGGAGAACTGACTGACTGACATATCAACGTACAGCCGAAACTACTGGGGCTAGGAATGTGAAATTTTGCACACGGCTTCCTATTATAATGTAGGGGAGCACTAAGGTGTTTTTGGAAATTTAACCTTTAAGGGGGTGAAAAGGGGGAATTAGGAAAGTACGTAACCCACGCGGACGAAGTCGCGGGCAAAGTGCTAGTATTGAATAATTGTTCCGGGTCTGGCTGTTTGTGTATGAGAATTTAAATGTTTATAAATATACCCACGACACAGGATTAATTCCTAGTGTAAGGCATCGAATCGTAAAAAAAATGTCGTAGACTGTCGTAGATCTAGGATACCTAGATTCAACATAAGTCGGAAGACGTCCACTGCTGAACATAGGCGTCCCCCTTAGACCGCCACGTCGAACGACAATTCGCCTCTTGCATCTATTGGTAGCCCACGACTCTCACTATGTCGTCGGTCCACCTAGTGGGAGGCCTGCCTACGGATACCTATATAAACTTGATAAATTACTAGGACACGTCTCGCTGGGGACCGGTGATTGTGCACACCTAGCATAAGACAGTAGACACACCACATCGTGTGTGGTTTTAGTCAGTCGTGTATAACATACCCCGTTTTTAATTTGCATGGTAACATCCTCAGATGAGTCCTCTCGCCCTGGGTGGAGCGGAACGGACTGTCAGACTCCAACTGACTAAAATCCACGGCGATATTTTAATAGCCTTTGACGGTCCGGTCTTGTGACTTAATAATACTCGTAACAGCCGCACAGGCCGATCTTCCGGTTTAATCCGCGCTTGCCAAGGTTGGTCTGTGGATGGGTGACCATCTGTCATAGTGAGTTTCCTCCATGCCTCGGAAAGCTCGTAAAATCATTGGTCCCGGCTGTCTTTTTGTAGATCTTTGACAGTCGTTACTCTTAGTCAGAAGCTCTAAAGTCTGACTACCAGTCTTGACCATGGGGTATCCTATTACGCAGTTACTGGGTTGTGGAGGTCTGAGAGGCAGTCGCTCGCTGTAAAATACTGATATTCAGTTGCATCTGGTTCGACACAGTCGACACAGTCAACAATCAAGTTGGGAAAAGGCTAGGCAAATGATGTATGTTCGTTTGTCAACTTTATTACCTCTCTTCTTCCAAAAGGCTGGATAAATTTCGACTGTTAAAGCAGGTATTACTCGTCGTACAAGGTTAAAACAAAATGGAGGATTTTTCTTTAATTGAATGAGATAGTTTTATATACGTTTCAGGCTATTATTGTCAACGAAGAATTACAGATGGTGAAAGTGTGACTAATGAAAAGAGATATGTGGTAACTAAAACTATTTATTTTATCTGTTTGTTCATATCTTGAACGTTATCGTATTATAAACACAAGCTCTGCTTAGCTTGGGACTAGATGGCGTTGTGTGATAGTTGTGGAATATTTATTTATTTATTAATTATGAAATTTTTAAAGGGCTTTATTTCTGAGTTTAACATTTTTTACCCATTCCAAAAAAAGTGCACAACGCCGCTAAAGAAGTTTTCACTTCAAAAAACTGCATATATCCAGGTTAGCAAACGCACCGAAATTTGATAAAGTATTGAAATATATTGTTTACAAACTAATTCTTTTGGTAGCCGTACTTTTGTAGACTTTTGCGACGTAAAGTCCCCATTTACTTCACTTGCGAAACGTACTAGCTTTTTGATATGCAACAGGCTTTATGAAGCGCCATCTATTCGTGTAAGAGTAAACTAGCCTCCACCATACTTCCAACGAAGGACAATACCGACTGGAAATATGGAAAACAGACACCGAAATCTAAGATTGTTTGCGTCTGCTATTGATAGATGGCGCTAGTGGTAACTAAGGGGTCAGCTCAGATCGAGACGTGACGCTGCGCGCACATTTCAATAGAGCAACTCAAAAACTAACTTTATTTACTACACGAAAAGATACACATCTGCAGTAATCTCGTGTCACGCCGCGTCTCGGTGTGAACTGACCGTAAAGATGCTGATAAACTCGATCTCTCACTTGTAATGAAGATTCTTGCGAATTTTACATTACAAAAAAAAAAAACAAACGAGAGCGTTTCAGCTTGCGGCGAACTAATTTCAAAGCAAGAGTAAATCAACTGGGACTGTGGATAAGTGACCATTCATCATAGCGAGTCTTCCTCCATGCCTCGGAAGGATCGTAAAGCCACCTGTGTTGGAATTTGTAGATTTTTGTTCTTAGTCAGAAGCCCGAAAGTCTGACAACCAGTCTTACTAAAAGCTATAGTATTACCCAATTACTGGGTTGTGGTGGTAATAAGAGGCAGTCGCTCCATCTATAATACTGATGTTCAGCTGCATCTGGTTCGAAAGGAAGCCGATCCCAACATGGGAAACGGTTATACAGATGATGATTTTATGTGTTTTTTCTAGGTATACTTGCTTAAAGCGTCTGTGTCACCTCAGTATTACGAGAACTGGCTCTGTGGCGGCGCGCTAGTCTCGACAGAGTACATCGTGACGTCAGCAGCGTGCGTCACAGATGTCATGCATCTATATGCCGTGGCAGGATACAAGAAGTACATAAGTGACATTGATATCTACACCGATCCTTGCACCAAAGAAAAAAAGAAGAAAATTGTATTTACTTGCATACCTAAGGGTAAGTCGATGTCCGATCAAAGGACGCCGTTCGATCTTATGCTCAAGGATCTGTTAGCTAACTAATGGGCTTGCTTTGGCTTGCCTGCTGGGACAGTGCCGACAATCTAAATAGACAGCACGATTGGCGCAGTGGCTGAGTAATTGGACTGCTGCACTGTGTGTCGCGGGTTCGATTCCCGAACGGAGTAAATATTTGTATGAACTACATGTAGTTATTCTGGGTCTGAGCGTTTGTGTACATGTGAGTTTATATGTTTGTAAACGCACCCACGACACAAGACGTTTCAACGTTTTTTTTTTTAATTTCTCTGGAACACAAAGGCTAACTGAAGGAAGGTTGGTTTTTAGTCAGTCAAGTCTGACACTCTCCTGCTCCACTTAAGCCGGGAGGAATCGTTTGACGATTTTAAAACTAAATGGTGACATTCAAAACCTGCTGACAGTACAATTTATCTTTCCGCAAAAAAGTTTTATGATTTGCGACGAAATATTTAAAATGGACATTTTTAGTTTTTAAAATTTGAAATAATAAAAAATAAATTTTTGAAACATTGATCTCCAACATCTCCGTTACTTGAAGATTACCGGGTTCGGTCCAGAGGAATACGTATCTCAGCCGCTTTAGGACTTTAAAACCCCATCTCTTAATAATTTCAGATTATGAACTGGTTTACTTCAAGCCAGAAAGATGGTCATTCATCGACATAGCCATGGTGAAAGTTGAATCACCTTATGATTTCTCGGATCAATCGTATGCTACTGTTTGTTCTTACACACCAGCTGCGATCATTATCAATTACGAATCGAAGTACCAGGAGCCTGGAATGGATGCTATAGTGCTGGGTTGGGGTCACCAAACCAAGTATAGAGAAGTATGATTTTGCTTGCAATTAAATTTAAAGTTCTACGGCAATGACCCCATCTTTCACCTGTCATTTGAAAATTACGTCTAGCAAATTATACTTGTTATTTTTAAAAATCATCATCACCTGCTTATAGTGTTCCCATTGCTGGGAAACACAGGCCATAATCCACCACGCGGGCCACGGCAGTGCGGTTTGGTAGATGTCACATGTCTTCGAATTATCGGTTCTAGGACATGCCGATTTCCTCACGCTGTTTTTCTTTACCGTTTTGAGGTAGCAGTGGTGATGAAATAAATAACACAAAGTAATGCGCCCGGCGGGGTTCGAATCTACGACCTACTACTCGTAAGTGGGGACCGATACCACTGGGCTACCACTGCTCCATAAATATGTTTATACTACACCTGCGTGGAAAGTACCTTGATACTTTATCAAATTTACGGTAGAATGTACGTCATTGCATATCGAACAAATATGCGGGGAGAAAACGTTTTCTCTCCCGCTCAGATGCGTTTTCTCCCCGTATCAAGGTACTTTCCACACAGGTGTAGTATAAAGCACTATGTATCACTCGAGAGAAAGTGCGATTCCCGATCTCGGGTGTTTTAAAGCCCTCGCCTACGGCTCGGGATTCAAACGACACCCTCGACGGTAATCGGTCACTGTCTCCTCTTGGTGAACAATGTACTATTGTTTTACACATCTTTATTATCTTGTTAATGTCATTTGTCAACATTCATTGTCAGAAACAGAAAAAAAATTGTTCCTTATTTTTCAACACTCTAACTGTCGGACTAATTAGATTTGCATTTTATAGCCTATATATTATGTTTAGAGATGCTGGTAATCATATCATAACTTATATATTTTTTTGTTTCTAGGAAATGGATCTTACAAACTACAACCAGGAAATGCTGCAATACGCTCCAGTATTGATAGAAAACAAAGAAAATTGCAAGAAAGAATATGCAGTGTATGAGGGTATGGATCAAGTAATAGACCAATATATGATCTGTACTGCAGAAAAGGGAAATTTGAATGATGAAGGAGTAACGATACAAAAGGCTGCTCCTGTAGCACAGGGGTGTATTTCTAAAACAGAAAAGTTACGTGGGGAATCTGTAAGTATTACATACGTGCCGCCTCGGGAGACGCCGACGGCAACGGACGTCGCGGGACGATGTCCGGCCACAGTGGGCGCGGGCATGCGGACGGCGAGTACTGGGGGACTCACTGCCCGACCAAGCCCTGGTCGACGACGCGTTGTGTTCCACGCGCGCCTCATAGAGCTGTCAGCAATATGACAGGGATAGATTGCAAAAGCCTTCCCGGGTCGCGGGACTATCGGGTAACCGTGGCTCTGGAACGCTATTGAAGGACACCGTGGATTTTAGTCCGTATGAGAGTCCCTCCCGTCCTGCCCGGGATAGTAGGACTCATTTGATGATTTTACCACGTAAAAAAAGTATGACATACGAGGACCTACACTTATCAAGGCGGTGAGGTTATATAGAATAAATCTGTGACCGAGTGGCTTCCAAGGACTGGAAAAATAAGTGTCGATGGTCTTGTGGCAATATAATGGGCAGATAACAGTTATTCTCTATAAGACTCGACAACGAGCTCGTTTTCAAGTTGTTCGTTCGATTATTTATGTATGGTACAACCACAGACGACGCAATAATAAAGACATATTTTCTAATATTTTATGGCCATGCATTCAATACGACAGAAATCTTTCTACATTCTGCCGTTTTGTCGAAGCTTCCATCGAAAAAGCCTTTTCTCCGGTGTCATGACACGTGTTCAAGATGAGGCTGGCACAGGTGCATGGAGAATGGCCTAAACAAAACGAATGCGAATCCACCAGGCAATTTGGCCATGAGTCAATTTTTTTGTCTTTTACAGTGTGAAATTGTTGACGGTAAAATAGTATTAGTACAAAACGCAAGGAAAGATTTAAAACCCACTAATTTGACAAACCATAATGGCAAACAAGAATTGAATAATGCAACAAGTGATAGAAAAGGCAGTGTTGTAGATTTTAACGGCACACATAAGTCTGCCATTGTTAATAAATTGAATCAAACTGTTGTAAATTCCAGAAGATTGAATAATAGAAGATTTGGAATTTGTCAGGTACTGTTCATACCCGTTTGAAAAAGGATTTTTAGTTCTTCAATTGCCTTGAAAACTATGAAGGAAAACATCGTGAGGAGACCAGCATGTCCAAGGAACCAAAACATTCGAAGACATGTGACTTGTATCAATACGCACTGGTTCCACATGGTGGAGTAAAATCAACTTCTTCTCTCAGTGACGAGGCTTTTTAAATTATAAGCTTACTATGCTCACTTCATTTGGGGCTGTGGTATTTTTACAAAGAATTGTCGTACAGTGAGTGTACATATAGTTGTACTTAAATGTCTCGGAATAGGTATGAAACGGCGGCATCAAGAAATTGCAAATGTATTTAGTCCGTCAGTTGAGTTCCTTTTTTTTAAATAATTTTGTTAACTAAGATAATAAAACGCATCGCTCAAGAGAGGTGGCTCGTGATGTCAGAAATATGAAAAAGTATATCTATAGAATCGGTATCATCGTCAATTTTGGCTTTCGTAACAAAAGAAAAAAATAGGGATGATTATCAAATTGCCGGAGTAATTTTAAAAGATTCTTGCAATCATCTTGCCTGTTTCGTGATCTCGTTTTGTTTTTCTAGAACGATCACGGAGGACCGCTCGTAACTTGGGTTGGGGCACATGAAGTCCTCATCGGAGTTGCATCTGCATATAAGGTCACAGGAGAACTTGCATGCCAGGGACCATATTTATACACTAGCACACAATGTAACGGAGCCTTTCTAGATTGTGTCTTGCGTTCTGATCCCAATAAAACTGATACTATAAGGCAAGTGGTATTAAATAATTTCGCTTTACATAATTATGTACGCCGATCGTTGAATTAGCCACATCGTGATATGTCCAGGCATATCTAGAGCTGTCAGCCAACTGACGGGGCCTAAGATCGCCAAAGCCTGTTGGGATCGCGGGACTGGCTCATCAGGTAAATGGACCCTGGAACGTGAAGGTCTATTGAAGGATCACCGTGGATTTTAGTTAGTATAAGTCTGATAGTTTCTGCCGTCCCGCCCTGGGTGGGAGGACTCATTTGAAGATTTTATCACGATAAAAAGGGCATAATTATCTGTATTTAACTATAGTTTCTTTCAACAGGCGTGCAATTTGCAACAACCTTTACAATGAGACGGGGTTTGGAATAGTTGAGACACACATTTCATGGAAAGATCATCCAGATGGGTGAGTGATTTTGTAAAATGATAAGAAATTTATGGCATAGTTTTTTTTTACCGTCTTAGCAAAATTTTTATCTCAACCACTTTTTGAGTAATACATCTATACTGTAGATCTATACAGACAGATTCTATAGCATAATATTAAAAGTAACCCTCGACAAATGAATTGATAGTCATCAAACGCAAACCATCGCTAAAAACCTCCATATGCTAACATTTAAATCAAACATTAATCAATCATAATTTACTACTGAGAATTTTCTTTTGCAGCCCAGCAGATAATGAAAGACATACAACTAAACACGCTTCGGCCACAAATTTGACCAATAATGGAACATTCAACATAAAGAAATCCAAAGAAGAAAAAAACAAAACAAAACCTGAACACAATACAACAAATTTAGTTAATACTAATATTACAAATCCAAATAACACCATATTTACACATCACATTGAAAATTCAACCTTAACGATAATTACTAAAGGCGATAATGTAAGAGACAGCACAAACACTACTGTAACTAGTATCAACAGTGCCAAAGTAACAAAATCAGCAAAAGTTATACAAGTGGCAATTTAACTGATATACTTAACAATAAACTTATAAACGTAACCAATTTCGAAA
The DNA here is from genome assembly GCA_943136025.2 of Agrotis puta. NCBI lineage: Eukaryota > Metazoa > Arthropoda > Insecta > Lepidoptera > Noctuidae > Agrotis > Agrotis puta. Next base: position 7,037,727 of record OW964190.2, on the reverse strand, counting down.
GTGTACAGCAAAACAGCACATCTACAACAAAATGTGAAACTAATGTAACTAAAAGTAATACTATAGACATAGTGACTACATTTTTAATGAAAACTGTTATAGGAAATCTGACTACTACAACAATAGACGTACCTTTAAGAACTGAAATTAATACTAAAACTGCTGATGTTACTGAACGTGCAATCCCAACAAGAACCACTTATTTAGATAATAGAACACCTAAGAATTTTACTAGTTAATGGTAAGCCTTGAAATAATGCTATTATTGCCACAGTAAATACTAAAGGCTGTTGTATATGTGGCAGTCCGTATTAGATTGTGAACATCTTCAATTTATACTAATCCATACATTTTGATATCAACCTTCTTACAGTTTTTTATTTAATGATAGGATCGCATTTGAACACTATCTCACCTGATGGTAAGCGAAGATGTGGACGACGGTGAAGTACGCTTGCCATAACATAGGATACTTTTTATCTTGGAAAAATACGTAGAAAGAAATCTTATTTTTCAGTTTTTAGACGTTGTTCTGTAGAACCGCGAACACACGTTGCATTACCCGCAGTGGATTCAGCGCCGTAATATTTATAAGTTGTCATTGTCAGAGTTTCTCAAAATGGGGAAATAAACCATCCACGCGAAGACCGACATCCGCGCGGACGGAGTCGCGGGCGGAAGCTAGTAATTTAATATTTATTTATATGTTACAGCAAATACTTATAAAATTTATTTTTCATGATAATTATGCATTCTTATGCAATACAAAATAATTAAACTACTATTCTACTACTATTCAGCCCTCTTTCTCTCTCCTAATTTTTGCGTGCCCGACAGGGTCCATATAAACATACATTGTTTTGTAAGAAAATCTATAAAACCGAGCGCTGAGAGACATTGTTATTTTTATTACAGCATAAAATATTATACAAAGGATATCCATTGTTAAACTAAGTTGTACTAGTAAGAGCTTGCCTAGGTATCAGAAGTTTTGTAATATACAATTTTCTCGCAAAAATATGCTTATAGTGGTTCCAACCGAAACTGCTGAGGTTCTGTATTCGATTTCTAGGTCATCAGTGCTATCGCCGGCGAATCGGCCAACCACCTTGCCGGATTGCTGCCCTGGCATCTGGAGGCGACTGCCCTCCAGCGCGTCTATGAGTGGCGCGTGGAGGCGCAGCGTCGGGGCGAATCCCCGCTGCCTCGACAAGTCGAGGCGCGGTGGGAAGAGCTCCGGCGCGATCTCAGGGCAGTATGGAGGGAGCGCCTATTGCAACCGAGGCCCGGGCACACCGTAATCGTGGCGGTAAGACCCCTCTTTGAGGAGTGACTGGATAGACGTCACGGCGTCCTAACCTACCGTCTGACGCAGGTCCTCACCGGACACGGAAGTTTCGGGAGGTACCTGTGTCGGATAGGGAAGAAGAATCGCCTGGGTGTCAACACTGCGAGGATCGCCCGGAGGACACGATGGGGCATATGGTGCAGGACTGCCCCGCTCGGGCAGAGCACCGCCATGTCTTCACGACGGCGATAGGTGGAGACCTCATGCACCCGGCATTAGTCGAGCCCATGCTGCGGGGCGAGACGGAGTGGGAAGTGTTCGCCTCCTTCTGCGAAGCTCATGCTAGCGAAAGAGGAGGCAGGACGCGTGAGAGAGAGGACAGCGTCCACCTCAGAGCCCAGCCGCAGTGGTAGACGCCCACGGCGACGGACGTCGCCAGACGATCTCTGGCCACCGTAGGCGCGGGCATGCGGGCAGCGAGTAATGGGCGACTCGCTGCCCGACCATGGACCATGCCCGGGTCGACGGCGCGTTGTGTTCCACGCGCGCCTCTAAGAGTGTCAGCATATTGACGGGGCTCCCCCTTAGTGGGCCAAAGACTGCCCAATAGCCCTTTACAATCCAGGGTCACGGTTTCCTGATGAGATAGTCCCGTGACTCTGAAGTTATAATGATGATGACAACAAGTTCAATTGTTTGAATAGTTTCGTAAATCTTATTCAATCGAAGAATTTAATTTTGTCAACATCGACATTGTAATCGGGGCATTAATTTGAATAATTGGATGGGATTCGAATACCCGGAGTGAAGGATTAAAGTATTCTAATCGTGTCCCTAAAGCATCTAGATTAACGAGTTTATAGCTCCCGGATCTAGATTTAAGATCTTTATTTTACGCACGTAATAAAGAGCTTCGTGATTCATTTTGGCAGACGGAAATGGACTTTTTAGTAACTTCAAATGATTAATTCTGGTAGGTAATTCTCTCGACGCCTTTGTCAAACGGCAAGTGATAAACGTGACTGTCTCATCAGGTAACCGTGACCCTGGAACGTAAAGGGCTATTGAAGGATCACCGTAGACTTTAGTTAGAACAAGTCTGACAGTCTTCCGCTCCATTCAGAGCGGGAGGACTCATTATTTGAGGATTTTATAAACTAAAAAAATATTCCAGGCTAAAAAAAAACATATCGAGAAACCCAGGACCTCAGCAGTTTAAGCGTATTATGTTGTTGCTCGAAAATTGTATATTATACAAAACTTCTGATACCTAGGCAAGCTCTTACTAGTCCAACTTAGTTTAACAATGGTTTGACAGTCCCTCCCTTACCATCCTGGTCGGGAGGGCTCATTGGATGATTTCACCAAAAAAAAAACGTGACAGCTATTTTTCCAAGTGAGTGTTAAAATGTTCAACCGGTTGACTGATTTACGACCGAAATTAATAATTGTATCGCAATCTAAATCTTGATCAGAATTATTTGACGACTGCTTGTGATTGGAGAGGGAATTGGATACAAGTTGGCAATTTAGTCATCAATTGGTTACAAACATAGATAGGGATCGAGATTGCGATCGAGACACATTATTAATTTTCGGCGTAAATAAGGCTCTTGCCTAATTAACCTTCTGCTTCGTTAAATTGTGCAAGTTACTGACATTTTTGATTTTACTCACATGCCAGTAACTTGCGCAATTCACATTATAACTAACATGCAAGCTATTTGTAACTCTTTCGTTATTGGTATTTGGTGATTATGACTTTATCGTAATCATAAAAAGCAAATACAAAGGAAGTTATTGAAAAATACACACGTTCTATTTATATTAACAGCAAAATTTGCAAAAAGAGTAAAACATAAAAAACTAAAACAAAAAGACACTTGTTGAAAATACAACCTACACTAATTGAAATTATGATTGAAATTCGAAAGATCAAAGCGTGTTCCCCTTTAAGTTTATGATTGTTTTCTATCAACATTAATGGTGCTGTCAAAAACTTATAACTCTGCCGTCATCGTCAGTACTAAGTTCACATCAGATAACCTATTTAAGATGCTTGCCGAAGTTATTACTGGCCTACAGAAATTCTATAGTAAAATTGATTGAAGATTGGTACCTCGTTTTATCGGGAATTGGAATATAAGGCTGGATGAATGATAGGACACGATTTTTTGTATAATTTAAGGTTGATTTTTAATAGTTTTTAATTTTGATAATATCTACATTTCTCTAGGGTAAACGCTTGTTGCCAGCGGCTTCCGCTGCTGTAACTCGAATGTTATCCCATTATTAATCCTGATTATAAACTACCCGTGTACCAAATTTCATCCAGATCCGTTCAGTAGTTTTTGCGAGAAAGAGTAACAAACATACATATTACACATATACATCACTAACTTTCGTCTTTATACTAGTAGTATTAATAGAACGTTTCTAGAACGTTCCAGGTCAGTTCGAATTTTGAAACATATTTTTTGTTTTTTTATTCGGGTAATTATTGTTAATTTGGATCAATTTGGATTTGGGACCTGTGCTCCAACTGATGACGTTATTGTACAGTGAAAAAAAAGCTTGCTTTAGCTTGTTTAGTAGAGCTCTGCTACTGTTTTCTCCACCCAGGTGAGATGTAGAGCACGGCTCCGCATCCTTTAATGTCAACTTGGATCGACACCGGCCGGTGACAATTTTGGGTTCTGAATTTCTTGTAGGAAGCACCAGCTGTAGTTGCCGCGCCCCGCATTTTAGATTCTTATCTGGCTAGATAACAAGCTAAAATGCGGGGCGTGCGCACGCGTTTCTGCATTGAAAAATAGAATGAGCAGCGCTAACAAGCGCAGGCGTGTGTTCTCTAAGGGTAATCTAACAGGATGTCCGGAACGGACTGGTGTCCAATTCGGACGTGGACGCAGTTGCGTCGGGCACCAGTGCGATTTTTAGCGTTCACCACGTGACCCAACTAAAACGATCGACCACGTGCATATGCAATTACGAACCTGTCTTATAAGTTCGGAAAATGAACGCGAGGTCATGATTGCGGAATGATCACTTTGCTTAGAAACTGTTATTGATTAGTAATTAAACTGTTAGTAAAATGGTTTAAACTTTTTTACTTAATGTTAAAAAAATAGGATAAAAAGTAACAGTTTATTTGACTATTGATCAAACAACTCGCTCTAAGATAGATACTATTACTTGAAACTGGAAATTTGAATGAACTGGAAAAAGTAAATGATAACATAAACTATAGAAACGGATTAAAATCACTACTGCATTCACAAAGTCAGATGAAGTGTAAAGTTGGACGTTAGGTCAAACTGTGCAAACCGTCCAATTAGCAGACCCTCAAGGGGTGGTTTAATTGGACTGACACCTACGTAACTTTTAACGACACTGATACTAAAAAAACGCAAAAGCACTAACCTCGTTTACCGGTATTTTTACCCGACTACGGCAAAGTCAAAAGGAGGGTTATGATTTTGACCGGTATGTATGTATGTTTGTTTGTTCCCTCATAACTTCTTAAACTACTTATCTTTACATGAAAAATGAGGTGTCGTTAGAAGCGTTTCAGTTGTCCGTTGGTTATAGGGCAGGTCGACGTATGTGACGTGTCACCAAATCCAATATGGCGCCCTCTAGGGGGTGTAAAGTTGTAACCGAAAAATATATATTTTCGCACGGTATCGACATGGGTATCAAATAAAAGGCTTAATGAGTACATTTGAAATTCTAAAACACTCGCTACTTTGCTTTTACAACCCCAAAATAGTGTAAATAAAAAAATAAGTTAAAAATAACCAAAACCCGACTACGAAACATCGCGTACTGAAAAGTATAAAACAAAAACAATATCCATTTGCGTATATTTTGTTTGATCTAGTGAAGTTGTTTGCATTTATTATTTGTTTGGTTTAGCTTTGGTAATTAATATGCCGCTTTATACATTATCAGTCAACAAAAAGATGTAAAATGTTTGGTCAAAGGAAATGTTTGGCTAATAAAGAAATGCACAACACATCATCAATATGCATGTACTGTCGCTTGTACTTATGTATAGGTGATCACAATGTTAATTTCGCTAATTAATCTATCTGCATTGGTAGAGGCCATGTTGCGGGGCGAGACGGAGTGGGAAGCGGTCGCCTCCTTCTGCGAAGCAGTCATGCTCGCGAAGGAGGAGGCGGGCCGCGCGATGGATAGGACATCGTCCTCCCTCTACCCCAGCCGCAGTGGTAGACGCCCACGGTGACGGACGTCGGCAGACGATCTCCAGCCACCTTAGGTGCGGGCATGCGGGCAGGAAGTGATGGGCAACTCGCTGTCCGACCATGGACCATGCCCGGGTCGACGGCGCGTTGTGTTCCACGCGCGCCTCAAAGAGTGTCAGCAAAATGACGGGGCCCCCTCTAGACGGCCAAAGCCTGCCGGGGTCGCGGGGCTCACGAATTACCGTGACCCCGGAACGTAAATGGCTATTGAAGGACACCGTGGAGTTTAGACAGTACGAATCTGACAGTCCCTACCGTTCTGCCCTGGGTGACTCATTTGATGATTTTACCACGTTAAAAAAAATGAATCTATCTAAGTTTAATCTATTTGTAATGGACAGTTTGCAATTTTCTTTGATGATGATGAAGAAATATGGTCACCTTCGGAAGAGTTCTCGTTACGTATAATCATAAAGGAGTTGAGTGCTTGGCCCTATGTTAATACATATAACATACTAAGTACTCGGCCGAGAGTATTGTTGATTTAAAAAAAAGTTATAACTATCAGGCAACAGACAATGGCAGGGAATTCCAAGATTCGGGCAAATCAGTATTATTTTCTGAAAATTGAATTAAAAGTTACTAAAATACGAGAATTGGATCTTAGTTTAACTTCACTTGGACTTTGTGTTTATTTTTAACCCGTATTTGTCTCCTGTTGATTCGAAAAACGCTTTCGCTGTTAACAACCAGTATTTATTCAACGAGTTCACATTTTTCGATTTTCCACTACTTTAAAATATCTCGAGGGGTTATTTTAAGTAGGTTCTAGTTCCAACTACCTAATATTACTAATACGAAAGTAAGTTTGTTAGTCACGCCTAAACTGCAAGCACTGTAAGTATATTGTATAATTATTTATTATTTTACTTTGAAGTACGTACGACATGCAGTCGTCGCATGTACATGCGAATTACGAAGGCTGTAGCCGGAGGATGGAAAAAAAGACAAAATTTATTTGAACTTAAATTTAATTACAGAAATTACAATGTAAAATATTAACTAAGATGTCGACAGTTGACCGATGCTGTGCCAAAAGTGACGATTTCGCGAAGGCCGCGATGTCCGGTGCCGGGCTGCATCACGTTGAGCTGCGTCGGCGACTCGTGTCTCCGCTGTTGCAATCCGCGGTAATTAGGGTAACGCGCGATCAGCGGTTCACGTGTTACGCGAATATGTAACACCTCCCCCCGAAGATAAGCAACTATTTCGAAATCTTGTGTGAGAGAGATGATGAAATGTTGCTGTGGTCAATTTTTATCTTACTGGGACTGATTCCATGCGATTCTTGAATTTCAGCATAATTTCCTGGAGATGTTGCGTCATCATTTTGCATAGCTTGGTTTCTTTGAAGGCGTTTCGCTCGATATCGTCGGTACGTCAGTGTGATAATGAGTACACTTGCACCGGTTAGTATCAGATAGATTGGAATTGTAGTATGGTAGAGAGCTGGATCAACTACTTCATTGAGTTTTGCTGGTGCCTGTTGCATGATCTTTGTGTTAATGGAGTGCAGATTTTCTAGATTTGCAGAGTTTAGTATGATTGGTGATTCGCTCGACGTCTCTAAATCTTCATTAATTGTGGGCAATTGCATAATCTCCAGAGCGAAACCTTTGATGTGATTGTTAGAGTTTGCTATAGTAAATTCGGGCGTTTTGATGTGGCAATTGTAGGGGATGATCGCCAAATAGCTTCCTTCCAGGGTTTTATATGTTTCTTGTCCGCATGATATCTTCACCTTGGTTGGATGTGGGAAACTGATGGTGTAATGCTTCTCGTCGAGTTGTTCTACAGCTTCTTTCTTCAATGCGATTGAAGACAGTTTACAGAATGGGAGAAGTTCTTGCTTGGAGATCAGATGCTGGATGCAATCGGGATTATCTCGGGCCTTGTATTTTGATTTAGCTTCACAGAGGTACAAAGAATTTACCTTCGGGCATTCAGCCTCCATGTACATAGAATCTTGACCAGAAATCGCAATGAAAGGTGAGGTTGGTAAAAGGATTTTGTTATTCTTGTTAGGGACAATGGACAGTTTATAAAGGTTATAGATTGGAGGGAAGGCAATCGGCACCTTAAATACTATAACTATCTGATTATCTTTATAAAAGTAGCCTAGCTTAATTACGTCATAATAGTCTCTTAATTCTAATTCAAGGATCTCATCGCCTGAATATAGAATCCTTAGTTTCTGTATCATGTTCTTAATTTCAGCTATATTAACTACCATGTGCGGTGTGCTTAGTGCGCGTATAAAAGCTAAAGTATACTCTAGTTTATGGAGTTCTTCGGACAAATTATCTATGTTATCACTTAAGATAATTAAGTGTTGAGCCATGTGGGCGTAGTGGATTAAATCAAGATTTGCTGTTGTACTATTTATTATCCGATTTAAAACATTGCCTATTAACTCTTGATTTTTAGTTATATTAGTTAATAAGTTGGCATTTTGTGAAACCCAAGTTTTAGATAAACTAACATGTTGATTAAGTTGAGCTTGAATCCTATACTCATTTTCCTTAAGGATTTTTATGGCGTTGTCGTATTTAATTGCATCAGTTTGATCAAGATTACCGGATATACTTTTGATTACAGAACCGAGGCCATCAATGAGTCCTCTTTTATAGCGATTATGTTCAAATGACTCTAACTGGGCAGATATCTTAACTAGTTTGGATGTAAGGTAATCCATGTGCGGTTCGAATAGTAGAGATGTCTTATTATTTAATGTGTGTCTAACATCAGTCATTCTGGTATTAACTGTATCTATTTGAGATTGTATACTATCGAGGTTGACATAATTGAGAAAAGAGTGATAATGGGAAGTGATGCGCGTCGCTCCTAGATTAAACGGAAGTATTCCAGGGCCGTTCCCTAAAGGATCAATCATTACTTCTTGTCCTTGCGTCATTTGGAGTAGTAGTAGCAGTAACATCCTGTAACAATACAGATTCCTTAGGGCTTCTTTTAAGACGAGATTTTGCAACGGGACCTCGCTTCTTTCTGGTGTAAATATGTATGGGAAGGTCGGCTAGGACTATGTCTTTGGTAAAACGTGGAGCTAATTTTTGTCTGCTAGCTAACGGATTGCGGACAAATACTTGTTGGTCAGGGACATACTCTTTTTCAGGTTCGCGGTCCTTATTCCTGTTTTCAGTTAATTCAGTCCGATGGTGAAGAGAGGTTTCATTTATTATATCGTAGACTTGTGTTAGTCGTTTTTTGTGGTCTTGTAAGTAATTTTGCAGTAAATGTTCCGATAAATTTAAATCTAGGGAATCACGGGGATCAAAGTGTCCTGTGATTAAGTCTATAGGCCTACATTTAGTGAAGCTGTGTATTGAGCTGTTGTAACCTAAAATTGCATAGGGCATGAGATTTACGGCAGGTTCATTATGCTTTTCTAATTTCAGGATTCTGAGATGTTCGAGAATAGTAGAATGGAAGCGCTCTACTATGCCATTATCATTAGGGGTATGTGCAAGTATCTTATGATGCTGTATTTTATGAAGACGGACGAACTCCGAAAATAATGCGTTAGTGAACTCAGGTCCTTGATCTGTAACTATGGTGTAGGGGACGCCATGATGGGTGCAAAACGTTAAAAGTGCTTGGACGACACTTAACGCGGTACCATCTCTGAGATGATATGCTTGTGCATATTTCGAGAAAGCATCAATTAAAGTAAGAAATTTCTCGTTTTGTGCTGTAAAAAGATCAAGATGAACAATTTCAAAGGGTTTGGTTGGGGGAGGAACTATAGAGAATTTTTGCTTAATAGGGTTCCGATCGTATTTTGCCTGTCCACAGATACTACATTCATTAATATATTTCGAGATATTTTCTTTCATTTTAGGCCAATAATAACGATGTGATAAAGCAAGGAAACATTCGGTTATACCACGGTGATTTGTTTTTCCTTCATGGTATTTACGAATAATTTCTTGCTGGTCCAAGTAATTTTTAACGTTTTCTACCTCTTTCTTTGTTAAGACCATATTTAAGGCGGAGCTTTTAAATTTGTCTTGTATAATCGGAATTATGCTGTACATGGCTAGAGGGGGATGTATAAGAATTCCAGTTTTTACTTTGGGATTAACATATTCCTTTACGGCATTAATTACTTCTTCTTCCAGATTTGACTCTGATAGTTGTATAGTAGTTTTGGTATGAGTTTCGAATGGTTTAGACACGGTTGGGCGTTTTTTAATGTCTCCCACGATTATAAATGATATTTGACGGTGGAATTTATTTAGAGGCTCATCCGATATTGGTATCTCTAATATGGGGTTCTCAGCGCTTGTGTGAGCTGTTGCGGTTGTGGAATCAATTACTGAAGGGGGTTTTTCAGACGTGTTAACTGCTATAGAGTTAGCGTCTTCATTATTAATTTCTATGCGGGACAGAGCATCTGCGTTGGTATTCAGCTTACCCTGCTTATAGACAGTAGTGAAATTATACTCGCTTAACTTTAATTTCCAACGGGTTAAACGTGAGTTGGGTTCTTTTAAATTCATTACCCATTGTAAGGGCCTGTGATCTGTAACAATTTTGAACTTCCTACCAAATAGGTACGGGCGGAAGTACTTGGTTGCCCACACAATTGCTAATAATTCTTTTTCGATTGTGCTGTAGTTAATTTCACTAGTGTTTAATGTGCGCGATGCATATGCTATGGGCTTATCGGTACCTATCTGACCTTGAGAGAGAACAGCACCAATGGCAAGATTAGATGCGTCTGTTGTCAGTATAAAATCTTTACTAAAGTCTGGATATTGCAGGATTGGGTCGTTGATTAAAAGGGTTTTACACTTCTCAAAACAACTGATGTAATTAGGATTAGTTATATCAATCTTTGAACCTTTTTTCAGACATTGCGTCATAGGTTTTGTTATACGAGCAAAGTCTGGAATGAATTTCCTATAGTAACCCAACAGACCTAGGAAGCGTTTAATTTCTGTTGCCGTTTTGGGAATTGGGAATTTCTGGATGGCCATAATTTTATCCGGGTTAGGTTTAATACCGTCTTTGCTAATAATGTGTCCTAAATATGCAGTTTCTAACTTTAAAAATTCGGATTTGTCCATTTGTATTTTGAAATTAGATTCCCTAAGTCTCTGAAATACTTTTTCTAAATTAATCATGTGTTCCTGAAGGGACACTGAAAACACAATTATATCATCCAAATATACTAAACACACGACATTTTGAAGGTCCCGTAAGACATTGTCCATTACCCGTTGAAAGGTTGATGGAGAATTTTTTAAACCCATTGGCATGCGGAGGAATTCGAAGTGTCCATGCTCTACTGTAAAAGCAGTTTTGTGAATATCATCTGGGTTCATCTCCACTTGATAAAATCCACTCGCGAGGTCAAGGGTGGTAAAATAGTGACAGTTACCTAACTTGTCAAGGACGTCCGAAATGTTGGGTATAGGATAACGATCATCTATAGTTTTCTCATTTAATTTCCTAAAGTCTATTACCAAGCGCCATTTGGTTTTTCCGCTGGCGTCGGCTTTCTTGGGAACTACCCAGATGGGGGAGCTCCACGCAGATTGAGACGGACGTATGATATTCTGTTCTAGCATTTTAGAAATTTGATCCTGGACTTCCTGCTTATGTATGAAAGGATATCTGTAACTTTTCGTATAGATAGGCACATCATCTGTAGTTCGAATAGAGTGTTTTACTTGGTTCGTAAAAGATAATGGTTCGCCATCAATATAAAATACATCAGCGTACCGAGCGCAAAGTACTTCTAAATTAGCTTTTTCTTCGGGGTTCAAATGATCCGTACGCAGACGAGACAAAACTTCCTTTACGCGGTCGGACTGTTGTTTAGTGCGCGTGCACTGGACATTGAACAACTCAGCACTAATAGGGCGATCCATAGAAAAGACTACGTCATGACGTGACGTATTCGCTACCTCTATTACACCTCTATTATTTCTAACTGTTGTAACGCAATCACTTATTAAACAATTTGAAATGCATTGTTCAGGAATAAAAACGTCACCGTCCGCAGAGTTTATAGGAACTTTAACTAATTTAGATGCATTAGCAGGTATTATATCCTCGTATAAGTTACTATTGCGAGAGTCGTACATTAATAAAGGGTTACTAGAATTACGAGTTATCAACAATCTGTTCTTTAAGTCAATGTTAGATTCTAATTTTTCTAATAAATCATAGCCGATCAAACCATCAAAAAATTTATGAAATGCATAAACGAAAAGAGTTATATCACCTGCCTCGTTAAATTCCTGAAAGCACGGTAAAGTAATGGAGTAATCACTCCTTGTGGTAGCGTGAATATTCGTTACTTCAAAGGGATCATAATTGCACGGTATGTGGGAAAAGAATTTTTGAACAACTTCGGGACTCACAAAAGACATATTTGCGCCAGTGTCAATTAATAGTTTAAGCGGGGGATTTGAAATCTGAATATATGGTAATTGCCTTTGCGTTTGCAAATTAATTTCTATTTTGACTTGTCTGATTTGGGGTCCTTCTGAAAATCCTCTTTTTCAGCAGACGGGGTTGGATCCTTAACTTCCTCGACTATAACATAAGAATCTGTACGCTGTGGTTGCTCATACACATATTCACTCGGGTACGCGTAAATGGGATACTCAAAATATTCCTGGGGGTAATAATCGCTAACAAAATAATCGCTATAATTGTCATACTGCAACTGGTCATTAAAATCGTTAAAGTTAAATTCCCGCGTTCTGAAATAATTCGAGGGTGGCGGATTCCCAGATTTGGACCAATCATGGGACGCGCGCGGCGCGAATGGTTTAGCCACGTAGTGACTTACGCCACTCATCGGGTGTGGGGTGTTACTTGTAGTTGGCCTGGGACCAGGCATTCTAAAAACTTGACCTTGGGGTATATAATTAGGCGGTGGAGAACTGAACATTTGTTGAGTACGTGTGGGCCCGCGATTTTGTGGGGGTTGGTTTCTCCAAATTGGGACAGGGTGTTGTCCTTGAAGCATAGGTGGTCGCGATGGCCCTGGCATATTAAAAGATCCTGGGGGTTGCAAATTAGACGGACGCGGTGTGGGTGGTGCCACGTGAATTGGTGGCATAAAGCCATAAGGAATTTTTGGACTAACCTGAGGCTGCGTCTTCCTATCGGGAACATGGTCGTTGCGCTGCTGCAGGTACAACGTGTTCATTTCCTCGTGCACAAACTCTAAGGCTTTCTCTATTGTATCAGGCCGCATGCAACGAATGCGAGAGCCCAACGGGTCACGTAGACCACGTAAGTACGACTGTAACGTGAGTTTCTTGTACAAAGTGCGTTTCGATTCAATGGTACTCGCTATCGTTTCATGTAGGCTGATATAAGTCATAATAGTACTGAAAAGGTTTTGACAACGCTCATAAAATTCTTGCGGGGTGGACGAACCCTGCGTTAAAAGTGCCAAGTCATTATATAAAGATGTTTCATCGCGTTGATCGGCGAAATTATTTATTAAAGCACTTCTAATTCCCTCCCAAGTCTCCGGGATACCATTCGAATTAATCGTACGCGATGCGGGTCCTACTATTTTGTTCAAAATCCCGTTTAATAATGCTAAATTAGCTAATTGAAACTCCGGTCCGTTTCTCATAAACTGCTGTACTAGTTGATCACATAGTTTTATAAATCGAGTTAATACGTTCGAGTTTCCGTCGAACTCCGGCAACAATCGTAGGGCCTTGTAAACTTGATCCACTGAGTCAGCCATACTTGATATATATGAACTATTACTATCCTCCTGTTCTGCCTCTAAATTTCTATTAGCGTCTAAAATATTAATTCTATTACCTAACCTAGGGGACCGAGATTGCCTTGGATGGAAAATCTTGGAATCTTATAGGATAAAAAAAAAGGAAGCGACTCTAGAGCGATTCTAAAGTACTTACTTGCAATGATTTTGTACCTCTTCTGTATCGATGTCTGGATACTCCTCTGGACTGCAGCTCTTGTAGATTCCGGATACTCGTACGGTGCCCGAAGCCACCCGGGTGACTCGCGATCCTAGCAATTTACTCTCGCGAACCGGCCCGCGAGTATCCTACCGACTGCGCCAATTACGAAGGCTGTAGCCGGAGGATGGAAAAAAATACAAAATTTATTTGAACTTAAATTTAATTACAGAAATTACAATGTAAAATATTAACTAAGATGTCGACAGTTGACCGATGCTGTGCCAAAAGTGACGATTTCGCGAAGGCCGCGATGTCCGGTGCCGGGCTGCATCACGTTGAGCTGCGTCGGCGACTCGTGTCTCCGCTGTTGCAATCCGCGGTAATTAGGGTAACGCGCGATCAGCGGTTCACGTGTTACGCGAATATGTAACATGCGTGTACACAAATCTTCAATATAAACAAAAATAAATCACCGAAATGTATGTTAGCGTGTGTCTTCGGTCGCGTGACTACGAATTACCGTGACCCCGGAACGTAAAGGGCTATTAAAGGACACCGTGGATTTTAGTCAGTACGATTCTGACAGTCCTTCCCGCTCTGCCCTGGGTGGGAGGACTCATTTGATGATTTTACCACGTTAAAAAAAAAGCGTGTGTCTTCGAACGACAAATGATAAATTCTTTCTTGTTTTGTTCGTTATTGTCGGAAAAAGGTTTGTATGTTTTTTTGGAATACCTACTGGGAAAGTCAAAAATTTGCACCCGCAGCTATATCTAACTCTGCGCGGGTCCAAACGCATTATCACCACAATAAAAATCGATAAAACTTGTGTGTAGGCACTGACACTGAGTTTACCTCCCAGCCTATCGGTAACGATGCCTCGATAAAAATATACATAATAATAAGGTTGAGATTGAAAACAAATTCAATAAGGAACATGATAACCCGGATGCGTGTATAGGAGGTACTGAACAAGGTTTAGTTGAAGTTTAACAGAGGTTTAAACTTTAATAAGTACATCAGTAATGCCTCATTGTTTGATCCACTTTATGTAAATATTATATGTGTCGGCGATGGTGATAATTTTGTTATAATAAGACGCTCAATTGATAACATTATAACGGAAGCAGAGTTACGCCGTGACATCACAAGTCACGTGAGCGGAATCGTTAGGAGGGGACGAACGGACGGTTGCGGTTAGAACTCAGAGAGTGGGACTCACTTTTTTTGGAAGCCACCGAAGACTTCGGACCCTCCTAACGAGATCGCTGGTACGCTCTGCTATAATTCTGTGAGTTTAAATTAAATTACCTGTTTAAAATTAAAAGTGATTGTGACAAGTGTGGACTATATTTAAAACCTACGCCATGAACCCTCTACAAGAGAACCCTACTGATGACGGCTGTGCCGCTAACATATCTCATTCGTCGTCATCAGAAGTGGGATTAACCCGGGCTCCACAACAACAGACTACGCAGGAAAATCAGTGGCAAAAAATGCTTGAACTCCAGCAACGAAATATGATGGAGCTGATTGAAGCCATTAAACCACGTCAGCGTACACCAACACTCCCAGAGTTCAATCCTGACTCTAGCGACGCAGATGCACGTTCTTGGTGCTCAACCGTTGATATTTGCATGGAAGAACAGCCGTTGGAAGGAGGTGCCTTAATAATTGTGCTCAGCAAATCGTTGAAAGGCAGTGCCTCTCCGTGGTTGTCGCAAGTGTCGCACTCGGGTATGACGTGGAATTATTTCAAGGAGTTATTTCTTACTCGCTATGATTGTGCGGAAACTACGGCGGCTACTCTTATTAACATCAACAACGGTCGCCCCAAGGAAGGAGAATGTTTAGCTGCATATGCTAGCCGATTAATGACTTCAGTGATTGCAAAATGGAAAAATCTTACAGCTGAAGAAATCGCCATATCGTATGTGCTTGCTCACACTTCACAGTTCGACAATAGACTTCATCGGTTAGCGTATACAACCGAAATCCCTAACAGAAGTCGATTACTGCAAGAATTGAAGTCTTTTTCGTATTTAAAGCGAAAACACAATGACTATGACACCAGTGCATCAGGAAACAAACGTTCCAAACCCACTTCCGAACATGTGACATGCCACTATTGCGGAAAAACTGGTCACAAACTGATCGATTGTCGCAAACGAAAGTCCAGTCTAATGCCCACTGCACATGACCCTTCGAAGACATCACGTAGTCATCCAGCAAGTTCTTCGTCAGCAACAAATCCCAGCATGAAGAAGAACGTCATTTGCTTCACTTGTGGCGAGAAGGGACATATTGCTGTCCAATGCCCCAAGTTTGGATCACAAAGTAAGAACGCTGCGAACGGGACAGGTGGTGGCGACGCAGGTGCTGGAGGCACATCACAACGGCGTCGAGTCGAGTACTGCGAGATGCGAGGTGTGACGGGCCAACTGGAGCATCACGGTGAGTCGTATTCATTTTATTTCGATTCCGGAGCCGAATGTTCTCTCGTAAAGTTCAGTATTGCTAACAAGTTACACGGCACACGATATCACAATTCTGTTCACATAACTGGCATTGGTAATTCCACTATTTGTTGTACCGAACAAATTCTGAGTAGCGTTATTATTGATGGGAATAAGCTTTCAATTTTGTTTCACATTCTGCCCGACTGTACAATAAAGCATGACGTAATGATAGGTCGTGATATTTTAAAATTAGGCTTTACTATTACGATGACCGGTTCTAGTTTGACAATAGCAAAATTAAAGGAAATTAATGTTTGTGAAGTACCCTCTAAAAATTATTTTTATGATGTTGATACGGATATCTCTTCTGACAATAATAGAGAGTTAATGATGTTATTGAATAGTTATTCGGACTATTTTGTAAATGGTTTACCAAAGACACGTGTTACTACCGGTGAATTAAACATTCGGTTAATAGATCCAAATCGCATCGTTCAACGTCGTCCTTACCGATTAAGTCCAGATGAACGGCAAATCGTTCGTACAAAAATTAACGAACTGTTAGAGGCTAAAATTATCCGTCCTAGTTGTTCGCCTTTTGCCAGTCCCATCCTATTAGTCAAAAAGCGCGATGGTAGTGATCGTATGTGCGTAGACTATCGCGAACTTAATAGGAATACTGTACCCGATCGTTTCCCTTTGCCTTTAATTTCGGATTTGATTACGAGGTTGTCTGGGGCCAATTTCTTTAGTTGTTTAGACTGCGCTAGTGGTTTTAATTTAATACCTGTTAGTGTAGAGAGTATTGAACGTACTGGATTCGTAACTCCAGACGGCCAATACGAATTTCTTACTATGCCTTTCGGGTTGCGTAATGCACCTAGCGTTTTTCAACGTGCAGCTTCAAATGCTCTGGGCAATCTAGTATACTCCTACGCTGTTTTGTATATGGATGACATTTTAATTCCATCACGTGATGAAAGCGAGGGCTTGGAAAGACTGCGTGAGGTGTTAGAAGCTTTGACTAAAGCTGGCTTTTCACTTAATACCTCTAAATGCTCCTTTTTAAAACGTCGTGTTGAATTCCTTGGATATGAAATTTCTACCGGTGAAGTTAGGCCTAACCCGCGAAAAACAGAAGCTCTTACCAAGTTACCACCTCCTGAAAATATACACACACTGAGGCAGTTTATTGGACTAGCGTCTTATTTTAGAAAGTTTATTTCCGGGTTTTCACAAATTATGACTCCATTGTTTCTGCTTATTTCATCGAAAGTGTTCGTTTGGAAACCTCAACATGAGGAAATTAGACAGCGAATAATTTCATTAATAACTAGTAAGCCTGTTCTTATGATTTTCAACCCTGACTTCCCCACGGAATTGCATACTGATGCTAGTGCTGAAGGCTACGGTGGAATTCTTTTTCAGAAGGCTAACGGTAAATTACATGTAGTCGAATACTTTAGCAAGCGCACCACTTCTATCGAGGCAAAGTACCACTCTTATGAGTTGGAAACCTTGGCCGTGGTGAACGCTATAAAGCATTTTAGACATTATTTGCAAGGTCGTCATTTTACCGTCGTAACCGATTGCAATTCTTTGAAGTCGTCCCATAATAAACTCGACCTAACACCTAGAGTACACCGTTGGTGGGCTTTTCTCCAAGCCTTTGATTTTGAACTAGTTTATAGACCTGGGAAATTAATGAGTCACGTAGATTTCCTGTCTCGCAATCCTGTCCAACCCTCTTCAAAACTTAGTGTCCAAAAAGTAGAGCAAAAACGCGTTGATATCGCTAATTTACGCGAAAATTGGCTCTTAGCAGAACAACTTCGTGACCCTGAAATTATAAGTCTTGTCTCTAAGCTTAAAGAGAATCAGTTACCGCTCGACGATGCTAAAACGTATGAGATTCGGTCTGGAGTTTTATTTCGTAAGATCCAAAGAAACAATCGCGCGCGTTGTTTACCTATTGTGCCTCGTGCGTTTCGATGGTCCATAGTAAATCATGTTCATGAGGCAGTAATGCATCTTGGTTGGGAGAAAACGGTGGAAAAACTTTATGAACATTACTGGTTCGAAAACATGTCTAAATATGTACGAAAGTTTGTAGACAACTGCATTACATGTAAAGTGTCTAAGTCAGGTTCGGGTAGGGTGCAAGCAGAACTACATCCTATACCAAAGGTGCGTGTCCCATGGCATACTTTACACGTGGACATAACAGGTAAACTTAGTGGTAAAAACGATACCAAGGAATATGTAATCGTTTTTATAGACGCCTTTACAAAATTTATTTTGTTATACCATACGTTGCGAATCGATGCTCCTAGCGTAATTAAGGCGTTAAAATCTAGCATATCCCTCTTCGGTGCTCCCAGCCGCGTAATAGCTGATCAAGGGCGATGTTTTGCTAGCAAAGATTTTAAGGATTTTTGTGAATCACACGGTATTGCTCTACATTTAATCGCGACGGGTTCTTGCCGAGCCAATGGGCAGGTTGAGAGAGTGATGGGAACTTTAAAGGGCTTGTTAACATCTGTCGAAGCTTCAGATAGGTCTTGGCAGGATGGTTTAGAGGACGTGCAATTAGCATTAAATTGCACCATTAATCGTGTAACTAAGTCGAGTCCTTTAGAACTTTTTATTGGAAAAGTAGCAAGACCACTTAGTCTTTTGTGTGCCGATGATAGTGAACACGTCATTGTCATAGAAAACGCGAGAGAACAAGCGGCGCTGAATATCACAAAAAGTGCTAGCTATGAAAAGTCCCGTTTTGATAAAAATAAAGCTAAACTAGTAAAGTTTGATGTTGGTGATTTAGTTCTTATTAAAAATGAGGAACGTAATCAAGTTAAACTCGATCCAAAATACAAAGGTCCTTTTAAGGTTATCGAATTGCTCGAAGGTGATCGCTATATTTTAAAATCTTTAACTGGCAACAGAACATACAAGTATGCTCATGATCGCATAAGAAGGATGCCACAAGGTTATGTCCCCAGCGAATTAGACGTAATTAGTGAAGAATTGGATCTAGATGATGCGGGTGAAGGCCCATCAACTCGTTCCGATTAATGTTAATGCACAAAGTATGTCTTAGACGGACGAGTTACCGGAGAGAAGGCCCGGTAACATGCATCCTGTTTGGGTCTTATCAGTGTGAAGGACTGTTACTGACCTTTTTGGTACTGCGCTTGCCAGGTCTTAGGACTGGTACTGTCGCATGTATGTTGGGCACGACAGCGAGAAGGGCTGTGTGTGATGCATCAGGCATTAACAGCGAGAAGGACTGATGATAAGTCGACTATTTTGTTTTTTTTTACTTGGTGCATTGATATTGTGATCTAGTTTATTTAATTTGACTTTTCTAAATCTTGTTGTGTCACTTCAAATGCAAGTCCATTGTTTAAGGTCAGGTAGGCCGAGCTACCGTATATTGTCTACAAATGCATTTTGTTTTGTCGCCAGGTAATACAACACACGAGGACGTGTGACTTGTCAGTATGGCCGTGTCGGCGATGGTGATAATTTTGTTATAATAAGACGCTCAATTGATAACATTATAACGGAAGCAGAGTTACGCCGTGACATCACAAGTCACGTGAGCGGAATCGTTAGGAGGGGACGAACGGACGGTTGCGGTTAGAACTCAGAGAGTGGGACTCACTTTTTTTGGAAGCCACCGAAGACTTCGGACCCTCCTAACGAGATCGCTGGTACGCTCTGCTATAATTCTGTGAGTTTAAATTAAATTACCTGTTTAAAATTAAAAGTGATTGTGACAAGTGTGGACTATATTTAAAACCTACGCCATGAACCCTCTACAAGAGAACCCTACTGATGACGGCTGTGCCGCTAACATATCTCATTCGTCGTCATATGTATAAGAATGAGGTTCATTTTCTTCGGGGTGAAAATTCATCAAATTATTTCAAGACTAAAAAAACTCAGTTTGACTAAATTCATATATGACTATAAAGATAATATCTTGGTGTCAAAAATTTTAAAAACTTATAATATTACTAAAAGTTTCCCGCAATTTTACTCGCCTTCTTTACTCAAGAATTAGGCTACTGAATGCAAAATCATTTTTTTTTATTCCGGCATGTGGTACCTACCAGAGATAAACTCTTCAGCTTCAATAGTAAAGTTATAAAAATACATGTGGCACTCGGGAGACTGCCGCGGTAAAGCTATTGCATAGCATTTTTTATCAACTTATGCAATAATATTTTTTTTAAATTCCATTGCCTGCCGCGAATATTTAACGAGAATATCGTCCCATCGTTGTTCTATGGGAAGTTACTCTACTAATTAGGCTATGGTCAGCCACGTCAATCAAGTAAAGAATAAAAATCATTCATTCAAATTTTATTCATTTACGTTGACATGACAGATGTGACAGTGACAGTGTTAGGTTTATTTTCGTTACGGAATTTCTCGGTCGCCGCGTTCAAAGCCCGTGATAACAGCTATACAATAGCTTAAAAAAAACAAAAAAGGTCTTGAGAATTGCGACTTTTTGGAACAGATGAAGACTATAAAAAGATATTTGCAAACTATTTCATAAGCAAAATCAGTTTTTAAGGTTCCCATTGCTGACGTAATGACACAACGTGTTGAGTATTATTATATAATCTTTCATTTTAATTTTAACAACAAAGCAACATTATTTAACAGAATTCTACAGAGCAAATGCAATAGGATCAGTGTCCAGATTACAAACAAGGCAGCGCCAGTTAGTGGCAGTGTTTGTGTATCGGTGTGTAGAGTACACAGTACTGATTGGACGAGGAGCGTGTTTGTTGCAAATGTTCAATTTGTTACGTTAATTTGATATATTAATAAATTAACCACCAACAGGTTGAATTTTCCAAGAAGCCGTAGATTTCCAAATTCGAAAGTAAAATACTTTAATACTTTTTTTTAAATTTTGTTTTTTTTTCTTGTAATTTTTTCTTAGAATTAGATTCGTATTAGACGCATTAGTGTCACTATCGAAAAGTGTAATAATAGAGTGTATTTTTAACCGACTTCAAAAAAGAAGGAGGTCATTAATTCGACGGTATGTTTTTTTTGTGTTTGTTACGCGATTACTCCGCCAATTGTGGATCGATTTTCAAAATCAAGATCTGATGATTGGATCCTGGAGAAACCGAGGGCAACCCCCAAAATTTATGGGCCCAAACATCGTTTTTCGCAAATCTTATGAAGTAATTTAAGTACTTACGTATAGTAATCATCATCTCATGTAGCTGAGTATATATTCAATATTAAAGACTTTTTTAACCCAGTGTTGCTTTGAGAAAAATAAGTTTAGATACAAATCTATACTAATATTATAAAGCTGAAGAGTTTGTTTGGTTTAACGCGCTACTCTCAGGAACTGTTGGTTCGATTTGAAAGAATATTTTTGTGTTGGATAGTTCATTTATTGAGGAAGACAATAGGCTATATTACATCACGCTCCAACCAATGGAAGCCGAGCAACGGGGTTGAAACCGCGGGCAATAGCTTTTATCACCATATTTGCAGAGGTAGCGCCTTCATAGACTAGGCGACGCAAGTCTCCGATACCTTACGATTTTGTTATCCATAGACGCGTGCCTGTGGACGAACCTCTATGGATTTGTATTGCGATAGTCACCTTGATACCAAAGTCGTAAGGTATCGGAGACTTGCGTCGCATAGTCTACGAAGGGGCGTAGACTTACCTAATGCGATACACGTTTCCCGCTTCAGTCTATTTTCGGTGATGCAGACGCAAAACACGGTAGGTGCATTAGCGAAACAAGGTTGCTAAGTAACAAAACATAAGTGTAACTGAATGGGTCCTTATTATTTTTTTACGATTTTACTCACTTCACATTTATTTTGGGGAGTTGAAAAGTCCTCCAGTAAAAATTCTAGGAAGTTGTAACATTTTTGTTTTTGCCGAATTTTTCGGAGGCTTGATAAGATGGCCGTATTTTATTTATAGCGTACTTGAAGTAAGTACAGCGCAACGTTTCTGTACGAACGAGAAACTCATTTTTTCCCATCAAATTGACGTCTTTTCCGTTCCCGTCACTATACGGGAAGTCATGCTAGGGCTTGGAACGCCGACAGATGATCTCCGATCACCGTAGGCCCAGGTATGCGGGTAGCGAGGAATGGGCTACTCGCGGTCCGCCCACGGACCATGCCCGGGTCGACGGCGCGTTGTGTTCCACGCGCGCCTCACAGAGTGTCAGCAAAATGACGGGGCCCCCCTCTAGAGGGCTAAAGCCTGCCGGGGTCGCGGGACTAATGAATTACCGTGACCCCGGAATGTAAAGGGCTATTGAAGGACACCGTGGATTTTAGACTCATTTGATGTTTTACCACGGTAAAAAAAAAAACAAAAACAATCAAAGACGCATATTTCACTATCAAATCATTTGGCGATATAAGGCATTTTTCCAATGGGTTTCCTTTGGCAACCTTTTATGGCTTTAGGGGAGACTTAAAAAAATCCGTTTGAGGTCTCATAAATTAGTATATTTTGATCAGTCGCCGTTTTAAAATAAAGTTTTGTAAAACATTTCAAACTTCTATTAAACATAATAAGTAGTTTATAAAGTACCTACGTCAATTAGATTCATCATCTTACAAATGGGATGTAGCTTCTCATTCTGCTTGGGTTCGGCGCAACACGTTTTCTTCACACATTATACATCTTTTCTTTAATCTTCCTGTTCCTCTTCAACCTTGTAAATAGAAAATGATTTTGAAACTACATAATATTTTTTATCAAAAATCTTTAACTGTTCCGGTTTGCAAAAATACATATACGTAGTAGCTACGTAAACAAGTTTTGTTCATGCAACTTTTATTTCGGTAAGCCGCGTTAGTTACGTATTCCCATTTCAGTATATCTATGTCTTGGTTCAACGCCAATTGAACAAGTTGTGTACCTTAAAAATGGGTAAAAATTGGTATGTATTATTACATAATGTACTTTTGAACACGTATCGAGCACGTCATGATCGAAGGCTTATCATTTAACTACAGAGGACATTATTTCTACAGGCAAATAATTTACAAATTTGAATTTCTCTGACGTACTCTGGTACAGTGGGAGCGATTAGAAACTTTTAAACTGACATAAATTTTTTACGATGCGAGACCATCGCTCAAATTTGGAAACGCGAAAGTATTCTACTATAATAAATAACTGAGTAAACAAATCATTTCGAAAATCTGTAAAAAATAAACAAAAAATTGATGCCAGTTTGATTTGAAAGAAAAAACTAGGAATTCAAAACAATCTTTACTTTAATGCACCGTGCATTTATATTTTAATGTTATAGGTATATTTCTTTGAAGAATGATGATTGTGCTTCTCGCCATTAATAGTACTTAAATGATTAATGATACTTGTATTTTCTGTTAAAAGATAGGCGTATTTTGTTACCGTGCATTCACGTCTCGCAGTCGTGACGTAAACGTCGTGACGTAAACTTTAAAATAACATTCTAAGCATGAAAACGAAGAAATTCAACCGCACTAATCCTTGAATTTATCACTTGAATACAAAAGTTCTCATATTTTAACCGCCGCGTCAGCATGTCTACACAATTTGCATTCATTCATAAATCTGTCGGCTTCATCCCCAATTAGAGAAAAATCTTTTTTAATAGTTGTCTGTGCACCTGGGGCTTTTAATTTTGGCTTTGGATGAGTTTTTAAGAAGCTTTTTATAACTATACAGGTATATAATGTGAAGGTACCTTTATTCATCAGTGGTGAAAAGGTTGCGGAGGTTTTACTTAAAAATATTTCTGTAATGACACGATTTCTTTTATTGCAGGGGCTACATTAGCGGGCAAATATTCGTGCGACGAAAACGTCGTGTTCGGGCATATGCGATGTTTTTATCTACATTAGGCGGGCGATGATTCGTGTCACGTTGTATCGTTGTTCAGTTTGTTGTGCGGTTGGGACCGAATTTTGACGCAGATATAGCCCAAGCAATTACTGTCGTGACAAATCCTTTTGATCCGCGCCAATTTACCGACAGCGAGCGCCCCAATAGTACGTCGTCTTCGCCCGAATACTACGCGTTGCAACTTTCAACCGGCCACATTTATCGGGTTAACACGAACATTCATAGTATCCTACTTATGTAGCCCCAGCATTAGCGGTGCAATTAACTTTTGTGCAAATAATTTCAAGGAGTTTTCGATTGGTCGCGGGACTTACCTATTACCGTAACCCCGGTACGTCAAGGGCTAGTGAAGGACACCGTGGATTTTAGTCAG
Source organism: Agrotis puta (assembly GCA_943136025.2). Taxonomy (NCBI): domain Eukaryota; kingdom Metazoa; phylum Arthropoda; class Insecta; order Lepidoptera; family Noctuidae; genus Agrotis; species Agrotis puta. The sequence goes on along the minus strand of OW964190.2, from coordinate 7,013,499 downwards.
TACAAGTCTGACAGTCCCTCCCGCCCTATTCTGGGCGGGAGGACTCATTTGATGATTTTACCACGAAAAAAAAATAATCAAAAAACTTTTCGATTTGGAAAAGGTTATGGTTTCGTAAAAATTGTTGAGATAAAAAAACATAGTTGTATCTTTATACTCTATAAAACAATGTCTTTTTACGTCTCTGTACACATAAATTATTGAAACTACGCAACGGGTTGTTTTCATCAATAAAAAGGTTTATATGTAGGTATAATTTTAAAACCCCTGCGTTCTTATATCTATCTGTTATATAATTAACAGCATTAGCTAATAATGTTCCCACCTCTCTGTGAGACTGAGTGGCCCGTAATCCACCACGCGGGCTCAGAGTGGGTAGGTAGATGTCATATTATGCATTTCAATTTTTGGTTCTAGTAAATGCTGGTTACCTCACGACGTTTTCCTTCATCGTTTTGAGTGCAATGGTGATGAAATAAATTACACAAAGTATTGCGCCTAGCTGGATTCCGAACACACGATCTAAAATAATCTATTTGTTATGAATTTCACCATTGTTTTGTCTAGAATCTGGCCACAATTTTATTCAGAAAAAGTGAGAATAAGAGTTTTATAACTCTATAAAATACGTTCGGACTCGCGATGCGAATTCACATAAAAAACAAAATACGATGACTGCACAAAACATACGCTATTATTTTAAACTGCACTACAATGTAGCTTAAAAAAAGAACCATGATTTACAACACTATCCCCACAAAGTTAGAAACACTGGCCAAGTGTGAGTAGGACTCATGCACAAAAGGGTTCGTTACAGGTGTAAAAATAAAAATGTTGTAAACGTGGTTTTATTTAATTGATAACTAAGAAAGGCCATATTATTCGAAATATAAACTAGGTGGACATTTTCGAAGTTTAACTACTAAGGTTCTACATGAAAAAATACAGTTCTGTGATGAGGAGCTTATTTGCGGGACATAAACGTAAACTAAATACGCCGATTTTTTTTTATCATGTTAAAATCATCAAATGAGTCCTCCCACCCAGGGCAGAGCTTTAGGGCCTGTCAGACTTGTAGTGACTAAAATCCACGGTGTCCTTCAATAGCACTTTACGTTCTGGGGTCACAGTAATTCGTTAAGTCCCGCGACCCGATAATTGATTTGAAAATATACGCATCCTTATGCATTTAAAACACTGTCAATGTATTAAAATCGAAGTTTTTACTCTACGTTTACATCACGCTCTCACACCTCAAAAAGACGGCCAAACAAACGGACGTACAGTGAAACAAAGCAATAAGGTCTTGGCACCTTTTGCGTAAAGATCCCTAAAACCAAAAAAGTTATTACGCAACGCAAGTAAATCTCAATAAAGCCTGCCTTTCACATAGAAACACACGGATCGAGTCTGAAAATAAAAAAGAAAAAACGCAATTGAAAACGTTAGCGCAACGGTCATTCAAAAAAGGAAATAGAAACGTAACCGGATTGACTCCACTCGGTTGCGTGTTTGTTAGGGGACCTACTTGCGGCCATGTTTGACCTGGCTGAGGAATATTGAGTACAGTTGATTGTTTCTCTTCATTGAAATACTGTGTGGGTTTTTATACTGTAGAGTTATGAAGGAGAACTAGAAATGTTCTGATTGTGGTAATGCTATCGTTTCTTAAATATGCCTTTTGAATGATTTTACAAAAATTAAAGAAATAACTTAACACATTTATGCCTTTGTCAAACAGACAGGCGGAAGCGAAGCGATATCGAACCGAAGCGAGACGTCAGTCCGATAGTTCTGTCACGCTATCGGATCGCTTTCGCTTTTCTATGTGACTGGATTCAAACAATTCCATACATTACAAATAAAAACGTCAAGCTTCGAATTCGTCACGACTGTCTGTTTGACAAAGGCTTTAAGCCAGTCACATAGAAAAGCAAAAGCGATCCGATAGCGTGACAGAACTATCGGACTGACGTCTCGCTTCGGTTAGGTATCGCTTCGGACTCGCTTCGTTTTCTCCTGTCTGTTTGACAAAGGCATTAATAACCTTTATAAATGATTGACAGTTTTATAATACATTTCGGATATTTGCACCCACGATACAGGAGAAATTCCTAGTACGGGGCAACTTTTTACAAATAAAAAACATTACAAGGCAGTTTGTCCTAATGTGACAGATTAGAATTTTAACAGCAAGTATAAGCACTTGTTTTAATTATACAAACATTATTTTAATTACCTACCATTTCAATCTGAACATATTGTCACACATCTAATCCTGTGGCTTCGGCTACTAATGCGATTATAAGCTATTCATATTAGGCATTAGTGTCGAATCGCATCACGTATTACAGTACCAATGCCGCAAGATTTTCAGATTCATAACACATAGAATTGTAGACCTTATAGCTTATTGAGGAGAATTTGAATTCGTTTTTGATGCAAGTTGTGATGGTGTGAAATTGGTGATTATCGTCGAACGTTCGCTTCTATTGATGTATGTCGGAAATTAAACTTGTCCTGTGGTTAGAATTATGCAACGAGTGTCGGAAAATTACAGGTTGCCCGATATTGGGGCATTACCAAAGAAAATTAATATAGTCATATTGTAACTGAATCCAAATCCTGACCCATTTACGGGCATGTGGGCGGCGAGTAATGGGCGACTCGCTGTCCGACCTAAGACCATGCCCGGGTCGACGACGGCGCGTTGTGTTCCACGAGCGCCTTAAGGAGTTTTAGCATAGTGACGGGGCCTGTAGAGGGCCAAAGCCTGCCGGGGTCGCGGTACTCACAAATTACCGTAACCCCGGTACGTAAAGGGCTATTGAAGGACACCGTGGATTTTAGTCATTCAAGTCTGACAGTCCCTCCCGCCCTGCCCTGGGTGGGAGGACTCATTTGGTGATTTTACAAAAAAAAAAGACCTGACCCATGTTCTTTAACTTTTAAGTTATTCAGATAATGGAGACCGCGGCAAAATTATGAAACATATTGTTCGGAAATATATTTTTGCAGACTGGTAGCATTAGTTTTTGCTTTGAACTCAATGTCATATTACGGTGTGCATCGTATACGTGTTATATTTTTCGTAAAAAAAAAGGATTTAAAACCTCGTAAAGATCTTTAATAAAATACTTTTATCTTTTAGATTCATCATCATCTGTCTAACCTTTTCCCAACCATATTGGGGTCGGCTTCCAGTCAAACCAGATGCAGCTGGATATCAGTATTTTACATGGAGCGATTGGCTATCGGACCTCCACAACTCAGTAACTGGGTAATACGATACCTCATCTTTAATCTTTACTTTTATCTTTTAGATTAACTTAATTAAACATTTAAAGGGCGAGTTGTTGGATCAGCGGCTGCGGATCTAAAATGGCCACTAAACAATGTTCCTAATGATTCACTCCGGGAAAGAATAAGAGAAGCATAGCAACCAATGACTTTGCTGGAAAATCATGAAGTAAATCGAAATGTACTCTCGCAGTTGTAAAACAAACTATTAGGTCTATTAGTCAAAATCTCACTTGTTTTTTAACAAATTGCTAAAAAATTTAAAGGATTTTTACTAATTATGAGTTTAACTAATGATCCAAAAACTGACCCTTAATCTGTTTCCCAATCCTTTGGACCTCACGTTAAGAATCACACGACTTGCTCCCAACAAAGGGACATGATGAATGGAAAAGATTTTCATTTTCTACCACGGCATGACCCTTGTCAAATGTAGTACGGATCTGGACAGGTGTTGTGTTGGCCCCGCGGGTCAATCCGTCTTGTGACGTAGATTTTTTCAACATTCCTCTGGGAGAGTCACTTGATACTTAAATTAGGCCTTGAGTTTTGAACGATTTTTCGAGGGAGATTTGCGTGTTTATTTAAAACACGTTACTCAATTCTTTTTTTTTTTCTTTTTTTAAACACGGTACTGACTGGATCGTAGTTTGTTTGTCACCCTTTCTGGGCCGCGGCCCTGTTGCAGCGGTGGAACTGTCTTAAAAGGACATCGTGACTCAGGAACGTAAAGGGCAACTGAGTGAAGAGGGTGGATTTAAGTCAGATAGAATCTGACAGGCCCTTCCAATTACGATTGATAAATTACGCTGCAGGATTCTAGATAGTTAAATTCATTCTTCGGGACTTTGTCTAACTAGTTTGTCTCGGCGCTTTTCTGGTCGCTACTGTTGATTTAGGCTTTCAGGAGTTGCAGTGGTTTGAGAATGGTGGTAAAAATGTAGTCCTATCTGCTCCACCCATAGCAGGAGTAATCATTTGATGATATTACCATTTAGAAAACTAAAAAATTTCATATATCATCATATTTATTTGTTTGGAAAACTTGAACAGTCGCGTGTTCGTCGTCGTCCTGTTAATACCAAGATGAAACTTCCATAATTTTGTGTTTTCCCTCACGCGATAAATATAAAAAAATATTTTTCAGTGGTCACATAATATTTGAAGAATAATGTTATGTCTGTGGTAGTAATATTACTAAAAAGGTACAGTTTGACAACATACAAAGCTAGTACACATTGCAGGACACTAGGCGTTGCCTTGCCACCGTACAAGTTTCACGCTTGCATTGTGTGTACTTCAAAATGCGTGTTAGCCAAGCGCGTGTTTGATAGCATCTAATGTGTACGCACTACCTACCTTAGCAACTTCTAACCTTTTTTGCTTTCAATAGGGTTGGCAACGCAAAGGTATTGTAGATGGCGCTGGGTACGTATGTCCTTTTGTCAGGTTAATGTTTATTTATTACAAAAAACAAACAGTTTTTTTGTGATATTTATTGACTTTTGAAACAAAATAGACATAAAAGATTATTCTTTAATGCAACTGCATAAAATACAAGCTGAATTAAGACTCCGCGGTGCAACTACAAGAGGAAAAAAAGTGATTTATTTTAGTGGTTATACATTTGATTTTACTGTATTAAGTCCACAGTTACTTGTAGTTGAGGTTAAAATTTTTGATTTTAAGTATGTTTTACCTGTTCTGTCCTCTATAAATAATATAATACTGCTTCTGAACTTTTATTTTTAAAGTTATGATTGCGATTGTTTAGTTATGTTAGAATAATAGAATTGCATTAATAAATTCAACTAACGGCCTGTCCCGGCTTCGCAATAATGGATATTTGTTTATAGCTTTCATAAATGATAATACAATTTTTATTCTTACAGCAGCTACTCATTATTTCTTAATTTTTACTGATATTTGGCAGTCTTTTACACATTCAGTCATAATAATTATATCGACAAAACGTTTTTTCACAGTAAATTCCTTAGTTTTGACAGTTCTTTTGGGATAATCGTAAGCAGCGCCACTTTGACAGATGCCTTCCCCATTAACCCGTTTCAAACATTTCATCTTTCAATCTAAACTTGAAAAATAAATCTTTAAATCTAGAGAATCTAGGTTAGACTCTAGCCAAGTCTAGAAAAGTAAAGAAGAATGGTAAACTTCTTAAGTCCTCAACCACTTGCTCGATCCGTAAATCATCTTTTTCCTCACAAATGATTGATGAGAGGACCGACAATAAAATCGACAAGTGTCGATAGCTTGACGAGGGTGTGTAAAAAACCTTTTATAGGACCAACGTCCTTTGTTCGATCAACCGATGAAAAACTACAATAAAGATTAATAAAATAAGATAAAGGCTCCCCGCTCGACTTTTTATATGATTACTAAAGGTGAGTATACGCTAGACGAGCCGAGCATAAATTTGTGTAACGTGGACTAACTTACAAGCCTTGAACAAGCGCGCTTCGAGCATTTGGTTCGTGCTTGCTCCGCCTATTATCAGCGTTTTGACGAATACAAAGGGATTTGCGGTGGATTCAAAGAGAGTGATTATTGACGCCGCGCCGCAAGTAGTACGGCTCGGCTTGTGCTCAGCTCGTACTCGGCTCTCTAGCGTAGACCCACCTTTAGAAATTGAAATTAATTTGTCGTTATGTTTTTTAAGAACACAAGCATCCTTACTTGTTAAATGAACGTCAAAGATTTTAAATTACATCTAGTTTGAGATAAAAATAGGTACGTTCTCCGAACCCAGTTGTAAAAATATATTAGGTCTGTTTTCTTCAAAGTTAAACCTTGAGATTGAAATTGCCATCTTTTGAAGCAACTACACAAACTATGTCCCTTAATACAAGTCCCAATTGTGTAAGCAAAATAAGAAAAAATGTAAAAGAATGTAACAGTTAAAAGTAAGTCTCTGCATCACCCTAAGGTAGACTGGTAGATAATGCCCAAGGCATTAAGTCCGCCGCTGTACACGTTTTTGGTAACTTGTGCATTAAAGTTTAAATAAATAAATAAATAAAAAGTATTTATATATATTTTAATAATTTCGAGTATAAATGTTTAAAGCAATATTTCTTTTATGGACAATTATATAGTTAGCCAAATCTGTATGATAAGAACAAAGAAAGGTGGTCAATATTGTGAATAATTTTCAATAAAAAAAAATTAACTGTACGGCTGTCGGTACGGTCGTTGCTCTAGAATCTCAACCGGAATTCTGACTACTGAGTCAACGTTTTTATCTCTCATAATATCTGACCATAATCATAATATTGTATCTATAGCTGAGAGTTTGTTTGGTTCAACGCGCAAATCTCAGAAACTGCTGGTTTGAATTGAAGAAATCTTTTTGTGTCCGATAGTCTACTTATCGAGGAAGACTATAGGCTACATAACATCACACTACAACTTGTAGGAACCGAGCAACAGGGTGAAACCGCGGGGAATAGCTAGTCATTTATCTAGTCTACGGGACAGACGGTTCAAACCCAAACTAAAATTCTTTAGTGGATTCATAGTGGTCGCGGGACTGTACGAATTACCGTGACCTCGGAATGTAAAGGGCTATTGAAGGACACCGTGGATTTTAGTCAGTACGAGTCTGACAGTCCCTTCCGTCCCTCTGCCCTGGGTGGGAGGAATCATGTGATGATTTTACCACGAAAAAAAAGGTCAAAAACTATTAAACCGATTTTGATGAAACATGCAGCATAACCTAAGTTGAACAATACCTAGTACAACAAAAAAGAATTACTTAAATCGGACTTGCAGTTTTGGAGATCTGCGAACACAAACATAAAAATATACATACATACACTTTTGAAATTTGGCACATTTGTTTAGACGCTGATATAGACAGGTATATATATACGTATATGTACCTACATACGGGTCGAATTGATAACCTATTTTTTTTATGTCCGTTTTAAACATAATAATATAATATAAGTTTTATATTAACTCACAATATAATACTAGAATCATATATTTCACTCGTGGAGTTCACTCGGGACACATAATTCAGAAACCACTTTACTCCGATTGATCTTTGAAATATTATTTTGCGAACGAACGAAATTTCGTCTATATTTGAGTTTTCTGAAAATAATATTCTTAGAAACTTACATTTTATTTAAAAAATAGAAAACTGGCAATGTTTATGTGGGTACATCTAAAATAATGTTCAAGAAAATTTGATGAATTTTAACTCTAGTATGAACAAGATCAACAACTTTAGGTACTTAAGTATAATTAAAAATCTTATTAGATTCTACTCTTTTTTTTTGCGACTCGGTAGTATACTTTTTTAGGTAACTATAATAAAAGATCATGATTATGAGCATTTATTGTTTGCCCTTTCTTTTGTTTCGTGGCAATGACGTTATTAGTCTGTTTATTAATTTATATTATGTATACATAAATATTTTAAATCATCCATATTGCTATCGGTTCATAATATAACAAAGTTTTTTTTTATTTAACTATAGGGTCGCGTTTGACCACTATCTCGTCTGATGGTAAGCGATGATGTGGTCGACGGTGAAGCACACTTGCCGAGAAGTAGCCTGTTTACTTTTGTCTTGAAGATCACAAGTTTATAGCTATCAGGAAACACAGACCCCGGCAGGGAATTCCACTCCTTAGCCGTACTTGGACTATGAAAAAAACCTTTTTATGGGTTATTAAAATCATCAAATAAGACCTCCTGTTTGGTCGGTGCGGAACAGGCTGGCAGACTAAAAACCTACTTGTTCCTTCACATACCATGCGTTCCAGTACCGTGGTGCTATTTTAAGACAGTCCCGCGATACGAGGCAAAAACTTGAACCATAGTTTAGATCAGGGCTTTATTTACATACCGATGTAGAACTAGGTACTATTTTAGTAGTTGACCTCGCAATTAAAATAAAGTTTTTCTAATAATTTCCAACATCACTAATCGTAACAACAAACTTTACTACATTTGAACACCCCAGCCTTATCTAAACACGATCACTGGACTACACATAAATCCACCTATTCAATTTCAATCAACGATACCCTTTTGAGGATTTGTTTGTGAACCACAGACAAGTGTGTGGTTAACAAAAGCTTTGTGGTCTAGACTAACAGTTGTCTATTGGTCATTGCTCAGTCCAAGCACAAACAAGCTAGGATCTAGATTTATACACTAGATTGAAGAGCTGACCGAACGAGATCGCTCCATAACTAGGTTAGGGGCTGCTTCTTGCATAGTGATGTGCCTGTCGACTTTATTTTTATGTTTTAGCGTAGAAATATCATTTTATATTAAGAGTTTTTGAATTTTCTGATTTTCAATAACAATGCAACAGAAATTATTGCAGTTTTATTTTCATCAACAGTATGTGGCATGTGAATAAATGTTTAAATCAAGGAACCCGCAGATTTTTTGACAATGAATGAAATCTCAAGTCTTATAAAAATATCAGATATTGAAATTAGAATAGTACCCTATTTATTAATTTTAAATACTACCTAATTTATAACCAACTAAAAATGATCATTTCTTCCAAAATATTCTACATTTCTGATCATCAAATTATGTTTTATTTTTTTGTTCTTTTTTTAAATCATTTGAAATAGGATTGCACTTCAAAAAAAAAAAATTATGAAGCGAGCCTACACAGAAAGAACAGAAAACACCCCACCACCAAATGAAAGCACACCGATGGGATACATACAGTAAAAAACTATTAGACGCTAGAACTACCCCAAAAATGCTAACTATCGACAATATTCATCGATACTCGATCACATCACTAACCGTCGGCGCAGGTAACGATTTTCCCTTGCCTATCCTTCCGATATTCTGCGAGCCACTCACACTCTCCAAGCGACAGTCACTCAAGAATAAAAATTGTATATTTTATTGAATAAGACTAGTTTACTTGCATTTTCGACTATGTTTGGAATTGGTTTTGTACGTACTTTCTTAGGCTTTCTGAAAGAAAGACACTTTTTTTATTTGTGGTAAAATGATTTTATGAGTCCTCCCACCCAGGGCAGTGCGGGAGGGACTGTCAGACTCGTACTGACTCAAATCCACGGTGTCCTTCAATAGCCCTTTACGTTTCGGGGTCACAGTAATTCGTACAGTCCCGCGACCCCGGCAAAGAAAGACACTAAGAATTCTTTTTTTTAATTTTTTTGACAAAATGGCAAGATGCATTGGACCAGGCTGGGCCATTGCCACAGGTAGCCGCAAGAAGTAGAAGGAATAAACTGATCCCATCAATCAGCCTTTGACGGATTGATGACAATCGGCTCGCCCCCGTTTGATTTAAAAGTAACTGGTAAAATGTGGATTTACTAAGATGGTTACATCTCCTCGGGACCCAAAGGCGTGATTCCAAACAAATGATTTTTTTTTGTACATACTACTAGTAAGTTTTTATTTAGATAGATAAAAGATTTATTCAGTGCAATAGAGACACAAAAACAAGTAGGTACATAAAAGGATCCACAGTAACAAGAACCTATATAATTTTAGTACTGTAGAATAAATATTAGCAATAATAAATCAAAAACAAATGTATTGAAAAACAATTTAATTGCTTGATAAATGAACTCCTATTTCCATAAAATTTAATTAAAATATGAGCAAAGAGCGTCTTCAAGACGCCACATTGAAATAAAAATTAATTGTTTTTTTAAATGCAAAAGAATTAAAAGGGGCCGTTGTCATAAAATTCAATTACTAGAATGTTAATGAAAAAACTAATTCGTTTGTTGAAAAAATAAAATTGGTTTTGTTTAAGAAAAATCTAATAAGAATTGAGAAGCTTATTTTTCAGTTTATTTTCTCTGGAGACTTGCTATAATAAGCTGCGATAGTTCAACGGTAAAAGCGTAAGATTGGCGGGAATAAGGTCTTGAATTTGAAACGAATTTTGTATACAATACGTGTAAACCAAATTATGGGTACCGGCAATAAAGACGCAAGCATCATCTCCATCTTCGTGCCACTATGTCACTTTACTTACTTATTACCCTGTACTTTCCCTCCTGTATTTGCACTTTGCGTAGGGCCACGGTGTCCTTTACTGACTGACCCTAACTTATGGATCAGGACACAATGTTTTCATTCATGCTCCCCTGTCAGATGTCACGAAATCACTAATTTTTATTTAAATCGTCTGGTTCCAAGCGTCAATGTTCATTCTTTATTGCCAGTACCTGTATACGTTATATAAGAATGAAGTTGATAGGATTAAAAATAAAAACAGTTAGATGATATACTTTTTAGACAGAAAATTAAATGGTATTGCTAATATTTTGGAATGGGTGGGATCCACCACCTAACGACCAACACCGGGCAATGGCACCACAGACTACCTTTGACCTGTGGTGATCGCTGAGCTATCCCACTGTTGCTGGTAGGCCTCAGGTTCTTGGATTATTTATATTTTTTTTAATTTCCAATTGTTTGTTTGATCTCGATACAGCCCAAAACCAAAAATGAGACCCAACATGGAACGAGCTTACCAGAAGGAACTATAACTCCTGCGCACCGTGGGAACACAGCCAAAACTGTTGGTGCCTTACTTTATTAAGAACAAACCGAGAATGAACACTTAAACTTTACCCACACGAAGGCCTTTGTCAAACAGACAGGCGAGTCCGAAGCGATAACGAACCGATACGAGACGTCAGTCCGATAGTTCGGTCACGCTATCGGATCGCTTTCGCTTTTCTATGTGACTGGATTCAAACAATTCCATACATTACAATTAAAAACGACATGCTTCGCATTCGCTACGCCTGTCTGACAAAGGCTTAAATACCAATTGAATTACCAAATGCAGTTACCACATTCACACTCAATTCAAACTTTATCTATCCATATGTAACAACTAGCAATTTGCAAATTGGAGAGCACAACGTTCTTGACTTTATAAGTTTAATGGCTCGTATTATACGAAACTCACAGGGAAGTTTTCTTTACATGAGGCCACCAATTTACATAGACCCATCTGCTAACCATTCTCGCTTTTTATAACAGAATATTAAAGATATGCCAAAGGTCTTTCCAATTTGGTCAGGCAAGGATCCTGTTTGAATAGTACTGTTATTTGTAACTGTTAGAAGAGGATTTCTAAATATTCATTTTGATTTTTCTGCAATATTTGATTACTTCATTATTCAAGTATGACTGTTTGCACATACTCTAATTGACTGTTTGGGTAATATTATTATACTGTTGAACTTAATTTATATAATAATTTATTTATTTATTTTATGTAATACTTTAAGTACCCTGCCAATTCTGTAAATGGTTTAAAGGTTTGCTCCTTATCGGACGGTGAGCTACAGATTGGTCGCCGTCCGCAATACCGTTCCTACAGTGGCGTCTTCCACGGCAGCCGTGGTGGTATAGAAGGAGGATTACCTCTCTCTCACATGTTCCGCCTCCTCCTTAAGTTACCGAGCCCTTACTTTATTATTAGATACGTAATTTATTTAACGTTGTTTTGTTTTTACCGAAAATATAAAGTTGTAAAAAGTTCGTTATGAAAAAACGGTAATGCTACTAATACTAATTATACCAATTTTGTTTTTAAGTAAAGAAAGGATACAAAAACTAAATATTGAAACTTTAATTAGTTCTAGTTAAAGTTTCTTGATCAAGATTTGTTGATTAAAATTAACCTCTTTTTAAGAGTTCAGATTTCAATCTCGGTACCACTTTACTACGATAATATTTGTTGCTCTCGTCCGATAGCTGGTATTGGCAGTTCTTAATTAATATCCTCTACTTTGTTAATTTCAAATTATTTTATAACTCAGTTTGGTCTTGACAGCTTCGATAGTCAAAGCTTTTTATGGTTTATATTTTTGATTTTCTGGATTCATGTTTTTAATTTTTAAATACCTACGTACTGCATGGGAATAAATTATACATCCACCATAAAAACTATCAAATTCAGTTCAAAGTTCTAAAATAATAATTTGCTACGGCGTAGCGACCGGCTACGTGAAGATTGCGTAGCAGGTCGCTACGCCGTAGCAAGTTTACGAGTTGATGTTTTCTTTTATTTCGGGAATTTGTACAACGCATGAGCATGTATCTTGGACTCTTGATTTACCCAAAATATTATTATAATTATTGTTTTTTTTTGTCTTATTAGATGGAGATTGAAAATAAGGTTATATTTACATGAAAACCACCAGGTTACATAGACAACAATACATAATGATAAAAAAACTGAAATCACGAAATAAATGAATTTGAATTTGAATAATTGCGGGTAGCTAAGCTTAACAATATGTATAGTTCAAAATCGATCTATTTAAAAACATGGAAACAGCTGCTGTAACATTCAATATAATATCAGAGAATACCAAAGAATATGTATATTCTGTCGTGAAACTCAAACTACAATTAAACCGTATTGGACGGCGACCTGTTAGGATTTCAATTTCAGATAAAATTGTTAACATAAACGTATTAGAAATCGCCAGTTGAAATCCAATATTTCAGTTTAAAGGTTAAGTTTATAACTCAATCGGATTTTAATTCAAGTGGTCAAATTGATTTGGAATTTTACCTGAAGGTTTAGGTATTTAAGAATTTTACGTAATGGGGCATTAAAAAAAAATACTCAATAGAACACAAAACAATAATATTTTGAATATTTGAATGTGAGTTTGTGACTGCTAAAAATAGAAACGGCTTAAGCTTTGGTGTAGTTTAACTTACGTCTTGTGTAGTCATTAATGTTGTCGTAAGAATCTTCTCAAAAATGTAAGCTTGTTTTTCAATCAAGTCATAGATATTTAGCGTGGTAAAATCAACAAGTGAGTCCTCCCACCCAAGGCAGAGCGGGAGGGACTGTCAGACTCTTACTGACTAAAATCTAGGGTGTCCTTCAATAGCCCTTTACGTTCCGAATTCCGGTTCCGTGAGTCCCGCGACCAATCAAGTCATAGATAAAGAAATAATGTCAATTTAAAAATCACATAACACTTACCTCCTCTTTCAGGTGATATAGATCGTTGGCTATTAACCTATTTCAACTGTGTACTCCATAAATTTTAAACCTTATAATAACTTAATCATTCTATCAAAATGAAAGGAGTCTCCGTGGACCCTTATTTGGAACTAGCTTCCGCCCGCGACTCCGTCCGCACGGATGTCGGTCTTCGCGTGGATGGTTTATTTCTCCATTCTGAGTAACTCTGACAATGACATCTTATAAATATACGCCTAAGCCTATAATAATTAAGGAGATACCTCAATTGAGCTACTGCTGTTGAGCTCGCGTTCTGTAGTAACTGAAAAATAAGATTTTTTTTCTAGGTATTTTTTTAGAATAAAAAGTATCCTATTTTATGCCCAGGATAATAAGGTATGATTATACCAAGTTTCATCGAAATCGAACCGTTAGTTTTCACGTGATGCCTGCATATACAGACACACAGACAAAAAATTTTTTAATCACATATTTGGGTTTGGTATCGATCCAGCAACACCCCCCGCTATTTTTTTTTTTCAATATTTTCAATGTACAGAATTGACCCTTCTACAGATTTATTATAAGTATAGATTTTACTATAATTGGCGAGACCGATATCCTTCTATGTGAGTACTTCTGCCTGCCCCAAGAGAAAAGTGAAATCCAGCCACGATGTTATAATTTCTTGGTAATTCATTTGATATGTATATCAGGGTCGTGTTCTTCATTATTTAACTCATATTATAAATGTCAAAGATTCGATATTTGAATGAAGAGATTGATGTTTGTTATTTATTTAATTACTTCAGAACGGCTAAACGGATTGAAAATATAGTTTTTTTTTATCGTGGTAAAATCATCAAATGAGTCCTCCCACCCAGGACAGGGCGGGAGGGACTGTCAGAATTGTACTGACTAAAATCCACGGTGTCCTTCAATAGCCCTTTACGTACCGGGGTCACGGTAATCCCTTGGTCCCGCGACCCCGGCAGGCTATCGAAAATATAGCTTAGAGATAGATTAAAGTCTGGACTAAGTCAGATACTGTTTGATCCCGTATTATGTTATCTACTGTAGATTAATTTACGAGTTAAACGCGGACGAAGCCACAGCAACCCATGATAATTATACAAAATATTGTAATCATGTGAAGACCCTTCTTCTACGGAACAATAAGTGGAAAATTAAGTTCAATTTTATTTCAGAGAAACTCAAATTTTCCCGCGGCTACGCTCCTGAGTAAGTTGAGAATTATTTCATTTATAGAACCTTTATAATAAGTGACTTTAGAGATAAAAAAACTTTGCATTAATTCAAGCTATTTACTTAGATATGTTTTATAACTTGCAATCATGATCTTAAAACAAGATTTTTATTTTTAAGTATAAACTGTGTGGTCGCGAGACTTACGAAGTACTGTGACCCCGGAACGTAAAGAGCTATGGAAGGACACCGTAGATTTTAGTCAGTACGAGTCTGACGATCCCTCCTCACGATGAAAAAAAAAAGTATTAACTGTGTAAATGTGCATAAAATCTAAATACGGTACCAACAAAAATTGCATAGTTTCTTGTCATTTGCATTCAAAGGTAGGTAGATAGACTTTCCTCCATATTTTTATTTTAGTATTGATGAATATTTCTCCGGCCACCATAGGCGCGGGCATGCGGGCGGCGAGTAATGGGCGACTCGCTGTCCGTCTATGGACCATGCCCGGGTCGACGGCGCGTTGTGTTCCACGCGCGCTTCAAGGAGTGACAGCATAGTGACGCCCTGCCCTGGGTGGGAAGATTCATTTGATGATTTTACCACGATAAAAAAAAGGATTGATGAATAGAAAATTACATTTTAACTAATGCATACATTTCACTGTGTAGAAACATGTGAAGTTTATTTATTCGCTAATTATCATCATCTCATCTTCCTAGCCTTTTCCCAACTATATTGGGGTCGGCTTCCAGTCAAACCAGATGCAGCTGGATATCAGTATTTTACGTGGAGCGACTGCCTGTCAGACCTCCACAACCCAGTAACTGGGTAATACGATACCCCATGGTAAGACTGGTTGTCAGACTTTAGAGCTTCTGACTAATTGTAACGGCTGTCAAAGATCTACAAATGACAGCCGGGACCAACGGCTTTACGTGCTTTCCGAGGCACGGAGGAAACTCGCTATGACAGATGGTCACCCATCCACAGACCAACCTCGGCAAGCGCGGCTTAACCCGGAAGATCGGCCTGTGCGGCTGTATTTATTTAGCCACGAGCTCCTCCTATTTATTCGCTAATTATAGAATGAAAATATTTACGTAATTTTACAAAAGACAATGTTTACATATCACAGTAACGAAAGGCCATAAATACAAATCTATTAAAGGCATCTATTTACATTCTGCGTGAATGCTAATTAAACTATTGACGCATAATTAACTATTATGAATGATAAAATAGCAGATACTCGGGCGTCGCGGCGTGGGATAATAACAAGTAGGTGGATGATATAAAGTTGGAATAGATGTGCCTTTAGACTCAATTTTGAGGAATTGTTGTGGTTAGGACGTCTTTTAGTAAATTTATACATTACTCAATTGATAAGTTCATTATACTTTGTAAGATTTCTTTACAAAAATTCTCTTGAATTCCGTTATGCGGCAATATAAATTGAGTCTCTGATAATGATACAAAAAATCTAAAAATCAAAAACGAAATAATAAATTAATTCAGATTTAAAGAATACTGGCAATGACCTAAATAAATACCTTGTAAAAGCGTGCTATTAAGTTTTCAACTTTAAACCACTCACTTGAAAAACCAACCGACAAATCACTTGACTAATGAAATACAAGAAATGAAACAACATATCACACTTTTGCCTTTGTCAAACAAACAGGCGAAAGCGAAGCGTTTCCGAAGCGATACCGAACCAAAGCGAGACGTCAGTCCAATAGTTCTGTCACGATATCGGATCGCTTTCGCTTTCCTATGTGACTGGATTCAAACAATTCCATACATTACAAATAAAAACATCACGCTTCGCATTCGTCACGCCTGTTTGTTTGACAAAGGCTTTTATGAACTAACGTACGTATACAAAATCACTTCCAGAGTACTACTTCCATGCAACTATTCACTGTCTTGATTGGAACGGAGGCTACCAATAATGGATTCTGCCGGCGCTCGTAATTGGGTACAGGCAGCGTGCTTGGATTTGCACCTATCTCTTATATGAAGCTGCCTTATACTCGGCACCTCTGCGCTGTATGGTATTAATAATTGAGTGTTGGAATGAAACCGTAGAATAATCTGAATATTGAATCATTTGAGTTTTATTTCTAACAGTGTTAGAGGGATTTTAGACTAGCTTTGTTTCAGCACTTAAGGTTTTGTCAAACAGACAGACGTGATGAATGCGAAGCGTGACGTTTTTGTTTGTAATGTATGGAACTGTTTGAATGCAGTCACATAGAAAAGCGAAAGCGATCCGATAGCGTGATAGAACTATCGGACTGACGTCTCGCTTCGGTTCGGTATCGCTTCGGACTCGCCTGTCTGTTTGACAAAGGCATTAAAGTGTACACGCATCAAACATACAAACGCGCGTTCTAGCGCGTATTTGTTCGAATAGTTTCATGTACTCTGTGAAATTCTTTGGCAGGTTTCGACTAATGATCTTACAAGCGCGTCAACGTTCGTAATAGATGCGCAGCTTGTTAAAAGCTAAAGGCGGGTCAATACGCGCCTACAAACATTTCCAAAAATAAGTGTTTACCCATTTATTTGGTTTTATTTCATCAAGAATTTATCAGTGGCATTCTGGAGTCTAGATTTGAATCTTGTAGAAGACAGGTAAAACGCAGACAGTTTTCATGTCATATAATTATTATGTTTGGATCAAAATTCAGCTACGCGAACTCTGCTTACTGATACAGTCATAAAATCATCACGTGTATGACATGTAATAGTTACTAATTAATCGATTTAGTAAATGGTCGTAATGTTTTCAAATAAATGTTACAATTCCTTTTTCTTATTTAAGTTGGTAAAGTAAAAACAGTTTTCGTCAAAAATTTGTATCTACCTAATTTTCCATTTATTAACTAAACCGTTGCTTCCTAAAAACACTTTAATACTATCCATAAAATAATATTGTACCCCTAATTTTAAATTTGGTCTCTGAAAATACTATTTGCAAAGGACACTTTTCTTTAAAATGTTCGTTATAGCCCATTACACCACAGTTGCCGGCTCATTCATTTGCAAATATTCTCTGATGCGGGTTATTGAAAAAGTAACTCTATTATCTTTTTAAAAAGACATCAAAACGTAATTTGAAAATTGACGAGCTGTACCCACAGCTTCGCTAATTCGACTGAGTATTCTGTTGGTTTAAAAAATGGAATTGTAAATTCTTGTCAGGAAAGTAATTTAAAAAATAAGAGCTTCATTTTTGAAGGGATTGCTATTTAATTTCAAGCGTAAGTTAAGATATTTTAATAACTTTTAAAAAATACAAACAGTTGGAATATGTTTCAAATTGATTGTGAATTTCACTCAATTAATTAAACCTTTGAAGCTCAGCGATGTTCCTAACTAAATTGCCACACTAAAAAAAATGCTGATTATAACCAATAAAAGTTTAACTATATTTACATCAACTTTTTCCTGTAATTAGGCCTACAAGTGACATTTTAAAATGTATTTATTTCGTATTATAGCCACATCAGGATGTCTACTTTTTTAAGTCGGACGGATAATACCGCCATGACTGAAGTCATTTTGACGCGGCGCTAATGTCAATGTCATTACATCAAATTCTAAGGTCATATGTTGTGGCGCGGACTCTTAGGAGCTATCCGTCTAATCGTAACATCATTCATTCTTAGTTCGGGCTCGTTGTCAAAACTTTTGTCTCTAAGGCCGAAACTACGGGTTTGGTGCTTTTTTTATCGTGGTAAAATCATCAAATGAGTCCTCCCACCCAGGGCAGAGCGGGAGGGACTGTCAGATTCGCACTGACTAAAATCCACGGTGTCCTTCAATAGCCCTTTATGTACCGCGGTCACGGTAAATCATAAGTCCCGCGACCACGGGTTTAGTGCTTAGAGATCGAGGTGACACTATTCGTTTAGCGGCCTTTGACAATCCAAAATATCTCTGATATGACTAATTTTGAACTAAAAGTTCAGGTTTCCTCAATTCAACTTAAAGTTTCGAACTGACAATCTCGTGATTGAGAAACGAGCTGATGAACCCTAGGCCATCAGATTATCGAATGATATATAAATAAGGCATATCTCAGATATTTTAGGTGGTATGTTATATTGAGTTAACAAAATAATAAATGGCCTTTTAAATCCAACTTCAAAGCCACTAAAACCTGCAGCTCAAAAGTGTTTGAAATGTCTCTGACAGCATCTATTCGTGAGTGCTCGTTATTTAGTTTAACTTAAGCTAGAGTGGTGACAATCACTGCGTTTGAAATTGTTATAATAGTACTGATAGCATAATTACATTCAATCCTACTAACATTTTACTTCTTACTAATATTATAAATGCGTAAGTTTGTAAGGATGTTTATTTATAAAACTTATTTATTTATAATAACTTCAGTATTTTGTGGCAAAATAAAAATAATGTAAAAAAACTTATTTATACATTTTCGCTAATGAGTGACCGTCACATGAATTACCGTGACCCCGGAACGTAAAGGGCTGTTGAAGGACACCGTTGATTTTAGTTAGTAAGACTCTGACAGTCCTTCCCGCTCTGCTCTGGCTGGGAGGACTCATTTGATGATTTTACCACGCTACAAAAAATACCTACACTATTAGACGCTCCCAATCTCGAAGGAAATCACTCAAGATCGACAGACAGCGAACAACTTGTCAGAACGTTATGCAAGACTTGAATTATAACAAACTCCTTGGGTAACTTGTTCAACTCGCAATTGTTATTAGAAGAGGAGGCTGGGGGAGATTGGTATAGAGGGAGACACTGATTCTATTTGGTTGAAGAAGTATTTGATTATTTGTTATTTTTAGATAAGTTGTAGTTATTAATAAATTTTAATGTTTTCCATAGCGGTTATTCTTTTTTTAAGGTGTTTTATTGTTGTTTTTTTAGCGTGGTAAAATCATCAAATGAGTCAAGCCAGGGCCGGAGGGCCTGTCAGACTTGTAGTGACTAAAATGCACGGTGTCCCTCAGCAGCGCTTTACGTTTCAGAGTCACGGTAATTCGAAGAAAATTGTTTTGGTTAGAATTATTTTAAACTACAACCACGTTGTTGACAGCACGGTTGGCACAGTGGTTGAGCGATAAACTGCTGCGCAGCGTGTCGCGGGTTCGATCCCCGCCTGGTATAAATATTTGTTTGACCTACAAGTAGTTGATCCGTGTCTGGGTATATGTGAGTTTCTATGTTTGCAAATGCACCAACGATAACAGAAATTCCTAGTGAGGGCCAACGTTTTTTTTAATTACAAAAAGGAAAATAAATGTTATTAGTAAAAGAGTGAACATGCGACACGATTAAAAAACCTTCTCCGTTTTTTAAATTGGTTAAAACGTCAAACATTTCCGATTAGCCATCACCACGACACATGTTTACTTGCAAAAGTACTAACAACTTTAATGACAAGCATACCTATTTATGCAGCATTATTTACATAGTCAAACTCGAAATCTTACATATTTTTTTTAGGTGGTAAAATTATCAAATGAGTCCTCCCACCCAGGGCAGAGCGGGAGGGACTGTCAGACTCGTACTGACTAAAATCCACGGTGTCCTTCAATAGCCCTTTACGTTAAGTCCCGAGGGTTCGGGGTCACGGTAAGTCCCGAAATCTTACCTACTCGTAGCAATATTATTTTATCCGAGATTTAAAGATATAGAAAAACGCGGTACTATCTCTTGAGCAGAAACCCCATTAGGCAAAATACCGTCTGTTCTGAGATACATCCTTTATGACGTATTTTCGAGGGACTAAACACCCTGTTCCTCACACTTCTAAAATATCAGTTCATTAATTAAAAACCACAAAAATTAGCAAAACAAACAAACATTATATCAATAGACTTTGTTTAGCTTTCAACATGCCCCATTCGCCCCTATTCAAGAAGTTCCCCATTGACTTGCAGTAGCACAACTCGAAGTTCAGCTGTAAGTAAAACTTTAGCTGCCCCAGCGGGCAGTTTCTATAGAAAATCAATAACGCAAAATGCAATTCATATTTAGTCTAACTTGTAGTTTGGTGATTCTGCAGTTTGACGTAAGGGATATTACACATCATGTTTGAAATAGCATAGAATAAAAATATGGAATAACATCATTCAAATAAAATTAAAGGTAGAACTTCGGTTGCGGGACTCTCGAATTACCGTGACCCCGGTACGTAAAGGGCTATTGAAGGACATCGTGAATTTTAGTTAGTACGATTCTGACAGCCCCTTCCGCTCTGTGCTAGGTGGGAGGACTCATGTGATGATTTTACCACGTAAAAAATAGGTAGAACTTTTAAATAGGGTGACATAATGGACGCTGAAACAGACATTTTCGAAACAACCTTTGGATGGATTTGAGGAAGAGGAAGAAATAATGAAACTGGCTAAATGTAATGAAACTGGCATAAGCATAATTTGGTATAGCCGTGAGAACGAACGATTGTTTAGGAAAACTTGTATTTATTGTATTGGGCTGATGGCCGAAATACCACGTCACAAGCGCGTATTTTGCGTGTTTTATCCAAAAAATACGTAATTCTACCGAATTTTACAATTTAATTTTACTTTTAATGAATACTACAATTTACAAACAGTTCAACGATACTATAATATGAAAACGCTATAAACCAAATTCGGTTGATCAATCAGTGGAATTGGACGCGAATGGCGAACGGCCGCCATTTTAATACAGACCATCAAATGGACGCCGCTTAAGCCTCAAAGTGAATTGCTTTGGCATTTAGCAGTCGATAATCGAAGTTGTTGATGAGTACCGAGTTGAGTTGTTATAAACAGGATAATGATTGTAGATAAAACGCCGCCAAAAGCCTGTGATGTTCCCACTACCCACTGGGACATAGGCCTCATCTTTGTAAAAGGGAATGGACCATAATCCACCACGCGGGCCCAGTGCTGGTTGGTTTTTCTCTGATTCTAGGAAAAAAAGTTGGTTTCCTCACGATGTTTCCCTTCACCGTTTTGAGAGCAGTGATGATAAAATAAATTACACAAATGAAAACTAAAAAACATTGTGCCACATTTTTTTTTTAAATTAAATAAAAAGTTCGAAACACCACTCAAAAAATATGAATAGTAATGAAATTCCTGTTCCGACCGGACGAAATCAGAAGTCGAAACGCTTACTAAGTTTTCAGAATGATTGTGACGGAAAATTCACTGCTTCTTAACATAGTCATTTTTGTTTGTGTATGTGAGTTCAAATGTTTGTAAACGCACTCACGTAACAGCAGAAGTTTATAGAGTTCGAAATTTAAAAAATGCAGAACCAAAGCATACATTTCAAAAACATCTTCCGAATTCAAACTTTAATCGGTTAAGAACAGTTGAACAGTCTGGTTAATTTGCACCTTTTCTTAAAAACGTTTCATACAATTATCACCTTTCGTCTACGTTATTTAAATGAACAAATTCCAGTGGCACCTAGTCGGGACAGGTCACGGGCTGATGGCCTGACAAAATGATTAGGTACATGCCAACCTTCCTGTACCACTCGTCCCTTCGACCGACCTAAGATTGACCTTTCATATTGTCAGAAGATAAGAAACTTTATAGTCTAGTTTTTTAAGGTCACTTTTTGCGTGACAGTGTACATGAATTATGATGACCTCAATGTATATGAGGTCTGTAATTAGATGCTTTAATCAATATAATCAGGGTTTGATCTCACAATCCTAGTACTGAGATAAATAAATAAATACCTGATGTTTATTTATCTATTGGGACAGAAGCCTTCCTGTCATTGCGAGGAAATGGCTTGCAACATATTTTTGTAAAAAAAATATTGATAATCAAATGCTTCCAAAGTAGTTTAAAGAGGCAGAAGTTCCAGGCACTTCTGGACATTTTAATAAGACCAATAAATGAGCGTAATGCGCTTAGATTCGAACCCACGGCCCACGCTTGAAAATCGTAAGTCGGTACTGTTACCACAGACTACCAGTGCTCGTAAAGCAATAGGCTATTTTACTAAAAAAAAAATGATAGACTATCAAAAAAATAGATGACCCGTATTTTTTCTTTTGCTATGTAAATCAAAATTGACGAAGATACAACGCTTTAAAGTATCACGTCACACGAGTTATATAGCCATAAGAAGGGCATTAGACAATGGGCTTCATTGTAATTAAATGATAAACATTAATTTAAAATAGCTTTCTGGTATCTGCGATAACAGTATTGATCATTGTTGTTGTATCTTATATATTTTAAACCTGAATAAAGATAGTCTTAACCTGAACTTCAGAGTGAGCGCTCGTGCTCCTCTTGCCTTTTAAAAAGCCCTTCGCCCTCGCTCACAACTTAATTCACGTAGGAATAATTTTAGATACGTTATGACGTCACATGCCCCCGCTACCGAATTTCGAAGCGTATTTTTTATCTTTGTCAATGTTCATCGATTTAAAAAAAGAAACAAAAAATACATGTTGATTATTTTTCAATACTCTATTTTTCAATATTCTCCCTTAGAGGGAGGACTAAACAGATTTTCAATTTATTTTTGAAGTAAAACTACCCTAATGATAAATACAGAACTGAAAATTAATTATACCCTGTTAAAAGAATAAATAAGTAGCGTTCATGTTGGTTTTGCTACCGCACCTGTCACCTCCGACTTGGCAATTTGTTTTCTTAAAGTTTGAGATAAGTTATGGCTATTTGAATTTCCTTGCTAAACTTTTCGGGATTTTCGAAAAAAAAAATCCCCTGTTTTGACGTTTCAATATGAGTTTTTTTTTGTGAAAATATTGTTATACTCTTCCCAAACCACTGTAACTCCTGACAGCCGGAATCAATAGTGGTGACCACCACAAAAGCGCTAAGGTAATGACAAAGTCCGGGAGAATTAATTTAATTGTATTGGGTCCTGTAGCGAAATTCATCCCTCAAGCATCTGTCCCTGAGTCTGGATTTCTGTTCAATTAATGGAAATACGGCACCTCTCCTGTTATAACACTATATTCCACGAATCCATTACATGAGATATAGCAAAACACAGCTAGCGAAAAGTGAGTGCACTACTGAGGTAGTAGCGCTAGCTAGTGGCGTTAACATTTATTTTTTTATCGTGGTAAAATCATCAAATGAGTCCTCCCACCCAGGGCAGGGCGGGAGGGACTGTCAGACTTGTACTGACTAAAATCCACGGTGTCCTTCAATAGCCCTTTACGTACCGAGGTCACGGTAATCCGTTAGTCCCGCGACCGGCGTTAACATATTAAACGTAAAGTAAACACGCTACGATTTTGTAATCGAAAATACAAGTACCCTTTAGCATCACGACATATTAAAAAAATCGCTTTCCACTGTCTGTCTGTCCCTATGTATGCTTAGATCTTTAAAACTAAGCAAAGGACTTTGATGCGGCTCTTTTAATGGATAGAGTGATTCAAGAGGAAGGTTTATAAGTAGTTATATAACATGCATATTATAGTAGAGATTGCACCTGTCCGGAGCCGGGGCGGGTCGCTAGTTTAGGTATAAAGGGTTTAGCCGTCCTTCCTTAGGCAAACTGCCCCCGATAGGAACCTATATCGTAACCTATGTTATATTGTAGAGGGTACTAATAGTAGTTCACCACGTAGATATTAGCTCTATATCTTAGTTAATTGAGGAGCTATTCGAACAAAAGTGTCCGGAGACGACTTTTTTTTAAAGTGATATATCTCTGTTGATTTTAAAGCTAGAAAAATAAAACCAATTCCAGTGTTTATGGTACACTCTACAGTTTATTTTATATAAATTTCCATGAACCAAGCCTAAATAAAAATATTAAAAAAAATGCAAATAAATTATTTTTTTATTGATTTCTATCGGATCGAATTGAATTACCACTTTGAAAAAAATATATAATAATTGTCTATAGCTTATCTAACAGCATGCCAAGTTTCATTAAAATCCATAAGGTGCAACATGTTGAAAAAAAATAATGAAAGTAAGTGGACCACCTTATGACCACCTTGTTGACACTGTAAATTCAAGTAATTAATAACGAAATGCTAAAAACGCTTAATAATAAAGCGCTTTAGTGTTTGCAATGTTGAACTCCATAAGCAAACTATAGCATTTTTGATGCTCAATTTTTAATCACTTGTGTCCGTTGATCACTTTGATTTACAGTGGACGCTTTTTAATTGTATTAGATTTTAATAATCTTTAACAAAATAGCGTTTCGACAGTTTATAAAAAGTACATGGTTGGTAGTGTCACTAGCCTATTACCAATGATATTATAAGTAAAGTGTAGATACGTTATAAGCGCTCAGCAAGTGAGACGCTAAAATGTGGCTAATTGGCAAACCTAGACCTCAGTGCGACGTTGCCGACGACAACGGGTGCACGTAAACGTAAACAGAGTCAATCAAAACTAAAACTGACTCAAAACCACCGAAAATGCCGTCGTGTGTAATGAGATATTGTGCGAATTATACAAGCAAGACTTCTAAAAGTCAAGGAATCTCATATCATTCGTAAATATACTATTTATCCTAATATTTTCACAAATAAAACATTACAATCCTAAAATATGGTGTCTTAAAAGAAAGAGTAAGACAACAATTTCTCTATCAACAAGTGCAATAGAGATAGATGATAGAGTAAAATTATACCTACGAAACAGAAAGTCAGTTGACTAACAGTGCAAATGGTTCCATTAGACCTACTTAAATGTAGATTTTTATTTATGTTATGACCTGTTAGCTTTTGCCTGCGACTTCGTTCACGCACAAACCTTGTGCTATTTATCTTTTCCCGTTCCCGTAAGAATTTTGATAAATCCTTTTAATTAATAATTAAACATTGTATTACTACATCGAAATCTGTGATTGATTCATAAATAATAAACTTTTTCTTTAGTTGTAAGTAATAAATTAATTCGTGATTTCTAGATTTCCAACAAATGAACTAAGGTGTATCCAGTGGGTGACAGTTTTATTTACCTAATTTGAATGCATTTTTATTACATAATACTTTTACTATATGAACTCATGAGTGAATCGCATTTTTAGGCATTATGATTTATGCGCGGTGTAAGGTAATTTCATATCTGATTAATTTATTCGACATTGTTTCTGGCACATTAGACGACGCACTGTCTCGAATTATATTTGTCTCTACCTACCTTTTACTATTAGTCGTTGCATAGGCACAAATTACGGCTTCAATTTCTGTACACGCGGTTTGTACCTTCTGCCTAGTTAATTTGTTAGTCTATGATGCCAACGTGCAGTGATTGGTGGCTCGAATAATGTTTGTTTACATTCAAGTGCAATTGACAACATCTAGCTGTCACTTTTTTCTTATTGGTTTTATCAAGCTATCCTTTTTACTTGTAGTGAAATGTAATGTGTGAATAAAAAGTGTTTATGTGCTGCCTCTCGGCGCGGAACACTTTTTTCTGTTGAATTGTAAGCGTATAACATATCTATTGCTTATAATATCATTGCCTATTACAATATTTTGTCGGTCTACTTTTATAGTGACTAGATTATCAAAGTACCCGCGCGTGCATGTTTCTACATAATCACAGTGCATAGTCGTGGTACGCTTTCGCTGTTGTTATTTTCGCAGTTTTACAAATTCCTAATTCAGAAACGTATTGTTTGTTCATGTTTAAAAATATATAAATATGTGAATAAAGCAGTGACCTAAATGTCACTGCTTTATTCACATATTTATATATATATATTTTTTTACAACAGTGAAAGCGTACCACGACTATGCACTGTGATTATGTACTTTTTATAAACTGTCGAAACGCTATTTTGTTAAAGATTATTAAAATCTAATACAATTAAAAAGCGTCCACTGTAAATCAAAGTGATCAACGGACACAAGTGATTAAAAATTGAGCATCAAAAATGCTATAGTTTGCTTATGGAGTTCAACATTGCAAACACTAAAGCGCTTTATTATTAAGCGTTTTTAGCATTTCGTTATTAATTACTTGAATTTACAGTGTCAACAAGGTGGTCATAAGGTGGTCCACTTACTTTCATTATTTTTTTTCAACATGTTGCACCTTATGGATTTTAATTATTTATTTATTTATTTATTTATTTAATAAACATTTAGTACAGCGTTAGCCATTAATACTAAATTAATATATTCTTTCACTCTGTCGTCTCACAAAACCGCAAACATTCCAACATGATCATCTTCCATTCATCAGCAAACAAGTTCAATCCAGGGTTGGTCTCCACGAGCGCGTTGAGAATCGTCAGCATACGCGGTATAGGGGAGGTGGATCGGGCCACGGTGCGACAAAATGGGACATTAAACAAATTATGCTTCCTGGCGCGATTATAATTATTCGGAACAAAAAATTGACACAGCTCCGCATGCAAATCCGACGCATCGGTACGACCATGGATAATTTTAAGGGCTGTTGTCATTTGGTCAACAAGTCGCCTTACCTTTAGGGAATTGAACTTCAAGCATCCTAACAGGAATTTCGTAGGGTACATAAATGGGTAGTATCCAAAAATACGTTTGTAGAAATACCTAAGAAAAGCTTTTTGCACTTTTTCTAGCATCAGCGTGTAGGTAACCTCATGAGGATTCCACACACAACCGCTAGTTTCAAGCTTGCATCGAACTAGAGCATTAAACAAAAGTCTGATTACTGCTGGGTTATGAAAACCTTGACAATTACGCAATACAAAACCCAAGCGCCGGAAGGATTCTTTAACCAGGTTTATAATGTGCGTGTGAAAAGTCAGTTTGCCATCAAATGTTACACCCAGGTCTTTCACCGTCGAGACTCTGGCCAATGACTCGTTGTTTAGCTTGTACTCGTACTGTATAGGACTCCGGATGCGACCAAAGCTCATTATTTGGCACTTAGAGGTGTTAAATTCCATTTTGTTGGTGGCGGCCCACACACTTAAGGCATTAATGTCGTCTTGGAGCGCTACGCAGTCAGATACGGAGTTCACAGATGCATATAACTTCAAATCATCAGCGTAAAGTAAACATTTCGCGTATTTTACTATTTGTGGCAGATCGTTAACCATAATTAAGAAAAGTAGGGGACCTAAAATAGAACCCTGACTCACGCCTGATCGTGTATGGTATGCATAGGAATTGTATGAGCCGAGACGAACAAACTGCTGACGATCTCGAAGATAGTCGGAGATAAGAATAAGAAGACTAGGTGTAAATCCTATAGCATTTAACTTGCGTAGCAAGATGTCGTTGTTAATTCTGTCAAAAGCCTTGCGGAAATCAAAGTACAGCACATCCACTTGCTGTCCGCGGTCTATTTTAGCAGAAATATGTTCAACTAACGTCAGCAAATTGGTGTCCACAGACTTTTTGTTACGAAAACCATGTTGTTCACTGCACAAATAAATATCTACTTGCCTCTGAATTTCCTTATATAAAATGTGTTCGAATACTTTAGCGGGGGCAGACAGTATAGCAATAGGTCTGTAGTTTTCAACTGATGATTTCTCACCAGTTTTGGGTATAGGCGTAACCCTAGAAAGTTTCCATTGAGTAGGATATTTACCAGAGCTTAGGGACAAGTTAAATATATGGCATAGTGGTTTGCTTATGGAAGTTTTAGATTATATATATTAGCTTAAGGATTTTAGCTGGAATGTTGTCCGGTCCAACAGAACTACTGAGCCTTAATTTATTGATACCACGTTCTACATCATCAATGGAGAAATTAACTATGCTGACGGAGTTACTATTACTGTGCGTATCAAGCGTAGATATTTGAGAAGCATTCAAATTAGGAGATTCAGGCAAGAAAACGCTGGCAAAGAAATCAGCAAAAGCATTAGCCGCATCAGCACCTGATAATGATTGACCCTGATAGTTAATTGTGGGTTCGAAGCCTCCTCTACACCGAAGAGTGGTTATGTGCTACCAAAATAGTCGCGGGTTGGCTTTGATATTATGCTCAACATGATGCAAGTGTGAATTATATGCAGTTGTAATGCGGTGTTTTAGGTTTGCTCTTAAATCTGAAAATTTCTTGTAAACTGATGTACATTTAGAATTTTTCCAAGTATGGTGCAGTTTGTGCTTATTTCGCAGATCTGTAATAATATCACGGGTGTACCAAACCGGATAACGTTTGCGACTAGTTCCATTACGTAATTTTTTTGGCATACATTCATTAAATATTTTATAGATAATTTCGTAAAAAGTGTTCGTACAAGAGGTAATATCATTTGACTCTACAATGGTATTCCAAGATTCCTCGTTAAGTAAGGTGCAAAGAAGTTCGTAATTGCACTTATTAAAGTTCCAGTCCCTAGACCGATCACAATTACTAACTGGCATAGGACGAACATGGGAAGCTGTGTCAATTTCCAGCGTGATATTTAATGGAGGATGGTAATTATCCGGTGGTACCATACCTTCTGTCTCGCTAAGTGACAAGTCAACGCTCTCGTGGACCAACACTACATCTAGCATACCACCATACATATTTCTCACAACATTCTTCTCAACCAAGCCACAAAAAGACAAAAAATAACAAAAATAGTTATTAATATTAACCGAAGCACTATTTAAATTTAAGTCACCACAAATAATAACTGTGCCCTTAATGCTTTGTATAAAACTTTCAATTTTGCAAAACCAGGACATGTAGTCGTTATCACTAGCACTGGGTTTTATGTACACTACGCATACAAATATCAATCGACCATCTTTTTCACAAGTTACCCACAGATCTTCACCACCATCTGTTTCAAGATCCCGGCGTCGATTCATGAGTAGACCAGCTCGCAACAGGAGCATAACACCGCCGCACGGAGAACCACGATCTCGTCGTATAACGTTGTAGCCATTACACGTGACTTCAGCGTCTTCAACTGAGTGATCGAGAAATGATTCCGTTACAGCAATAATATCACATTCTTGTAATAATAAACTTGTTCTCCACATCATAAGCTTTGTCTTCAATCCACGAACGTTTTGGTAAAAGATGTCAATTGTTGTTGTTTTGCTAGGTTTACTGACCTGAGCCACGAAAAGTCTGTTGAGTAGGTGTTATCTGCTTCTTAAATTTATAGCGGCGTATATAAGGAAACCAGAGTTTTATTTGGGCATTTACAGGCCAAACATCGACGGAAAAAATCTTCTCGAAGAAGGGAACAGGAACTCCGATTTTATAAGACTTGTAGTGACCTTTTGGGGTGAGTTCGTCGACTGTACATGTGGCTATGGGACATATCTCACGCAAATAGTCGCGAACATCCTCAATATTAGACTCCATATTCCATACATGAATGTACTTCCTTGCTTCAGCAGCTTTCAGCGTTGTTACATTTGTGCCTGCCGTGCCTGATAGTGAAATGTGTCCATAATAGGATTCTGAATTATTATTCTTAGATTGACGTTGTCTTTGATTAGATTCGCGCTGATGGCTAAAAGGACTTGGCCCTGCCTTCACAGTTCCCAGTGGAACCTGTTCACAGACTATGTGCTGTAGTTGTGGTTGCTCAGAATGGTATATTTCCCCTTTTTTATCATTAGGATTGGTAGAAGCTACGGGTAGCGAAGGTGTTATTATGGGGAACTGCTGCTTAGTAGACTTTTTTTGCCGCTTGCGCCTTTTATGCGCTGCGGGGCCAGTAACTTGCAAGGTCGTATCGGCCGATAATGTCTGCTGTTCAGCTACGTGTATTTGTACGTTACTCTGCAGACGCTCCTCTTCGAACTTTTTTAATTTGGCGTCCATAGTAGCCATTTGGTTAGAATAAATCTCAAGTTTATCATGATAGCAGGAAATTAACGACATTGCTTGGCATAATTGATCGCCGAGTGTCAGCACTTCATGACGGAGTAGACGCATTTCGGAATTAAGCTCGCTCGAGTTTGACGACTGGATTTCATCAAGCTTAGGTATTGATGAGTACTTTCTTCTCAGTGTCACATTAGCATCATCATTCTCAAATGGGTTTCCTATCGAGACTTGTCTGTTATTATTATCTGGGTGAGTACGCGGAAGACAGCATTCCCGGCAAACCCACAAGTTTGAATCTACATCTTGTATATTTTCATCATGTATACATGATATATGGAAATAATTATTGCATGCATTCGAAGTACAATGTAAAAATTGTTCATAAGCATCAATTACGTTATCGCAGCCAAAGCAAATCATTTTAGAACTTTTAAAGTACAGGTGTTCAAAACATGCAAGGGGCGTATAAAGCAAGTTAATCAAAGCGCTGCAATAGACTCGCGTTCAATCATCTAACGTCGCGTAAAGCGCTTAGTGCTTAACTTTCGAGAGCACAGGCACAGGTGTTCCAAACATGCAAAGGGCGCCTAAAGCAAACAAATCTAGCGCTGTAGAAGACTCGCGTTCCATTAACCAACGCCGCGTAAAGCGCTTAGCGCTTGCGTACAGGGAACGCGTGGGAAAGATTGGGTAAAGCGCAGCGCTGGCGCTGTAGCGGTGTTGCGTTTAACCAAAACGATTGTAGCGTAAAGCACTAGACTGCGCTTGATATGCAGTGCACTGTCCGTTGAATACGCCAACGCGTCACTGAGATTTGAAATGTTTTAACAAGGGAGTAATGTTAATTTGCACAATAAACTATGATGTCAGTATATTTCGACAAAGAAATCACACAGTAAGTTTCATCACTTGTTTACGAAGAAATGTATGAATTTACACTGATATCTGTTCACTTTATACTACAATTTACTATTTTATTTGCGGAACGACGAATTACGTGACGTCGCTACGGGCGCGGCGGCGCGAACGAACGAACCTTATCTAACAGCATGCCAAGTTTTAATGAAACTTGGCATGCTGTTAGATAAGGTATAGACAATTATTATATATTTTTTTCAAAGTGGTAATTCAATTCGATCCGATAGAAATCAATAAAAAAATAATTTATTTGCATTTTTTTAAATATTTTTATTTAGGCTTGGTTCATGGAAATTTATATAAAATAAACTGTAGAGTGTACCATAAACACTGGAATTGGTTTTATTTTTCTAGCTTTAAAATCAACAGAGATATATCACTTTAAAAAAAAGTCGTCTCCGGACACTTTTGTTCGAATAGCTCCTCAATTAACTAAGATATAGAGCTAATATCTACGCACAGTGTGGTAAGATCCCGGATTTTGTTGCATCGTGTTTTTATTGAATTAATCGATAGAGTCTACAATTCTGAGGATTAGAGTAAAACTCCCGGTTCGCTAAGACTTGTACTTTTTTTTAAAAAAAATGTCAAAGTTTCGGAATATCCGACATTTAAAAAACGAAAAAAAAAATCATAATAATTTAACGGAAGTACTTATTCCAGAATTTATTTATTTAATCGAAAAAAGGTATAATTGCAGACCCTTCCACCAATTTCTGTTGCTTTAGTATGAATGGGTCAAGTGATATGATTTTTTTTCTCATTTTTCGTTTTCATTTTTTTATTCATATAATCCGCCGTAGTAGGTGGTCATTCCTACATCAAAAAATAGCTGATACTTTCTTTTATTTGTAGTATTTTTTCCAGAACCTAACTCACTGGAATCCAGGAGTTATTGAAAATTTTAGTAATATCCGAAATATCCGCACTTAGGGCTGCCACTTCCACCAAAACATAATTTGTTTATTTTTATTAAGTTTAAGCTAATTACGAAGGCTGTAGCCGGAGGATGGAAAAAAATACAAAATTTATTTGAACTTAAATTTAATTACAGAAATTACAATGTAAAATATTAACTAAGATGTCGACAGTTGACCGATGCTGTGCCAAAAGTGACGATTTCGCGAAGGCCGCGATGTCCGGTGCCGGGCTGCATCACGTTGAGCTGCGTCGGCGACTCGTGTCTCCGCTGTTGCAATCCGCGGTAATTAGGGTAACGCGCGATCAGCGGTTCACGTGTTACGCGAATATGTAACACCTCCCCCCGAAGATAAGCAACTATTTCGAAATCTTGTGTGAGAGAGATGATGAAATGTTGCTGTGGTCAATTTTTATCTTACTGGGACTGATTCCATGCGATTCTTGAATTTCAGCATAATTTCCTGGAGATGTTGCGTCATCATTTTGCATAGCTTGGTTTCTTTGAAGGCGTTTCGCTCGATATCGTCGGTACGTCAGTGTGATAATGAGTACACTTGCACCGGTTAGTATCAGATAGATTGGAATTGTAGTATGGTAGAGAGCTGGATCAACTACTTCATTGAGTTTTGCTGGTGCCTGTTGCATGATCTTTGTGTTAATGGAGTGCAGATTTTCTAGATTTGCAGAGTTAAGTATGATTGGTGATTCGCTCGACGTCTCTAAATCTTCATTAATTGTGGGCAATTGCATAATCTCCAGAGCGAAACCTTTGATGTGATTGTTAGAGTTTGCTATAGTAAATTCGGGCGTTTTGATGTGGCAATTGTAGGGGATGATCGCCAAATAGCTTCCTTCCAGGGTTTTATATGTTTCTTGTCCGCATGATATCTTCACCTTGGTTGGATGTGGGAAACTGATGGTGTAATGCTTCTCGTCGAGTTGTTCTACAGCTTCTTTCTTCAATGCGACTGAAGACAGTTTACAGAATGGGAGAAGTTCTTGCTTGGAGATCAGATGCTGGATGCAATCGGGATTATCTCGGGCCTTGTATTTTGATTTAGCTTCACAGAGGTACAAAGAATTTACCTTCGGGCATTCAGCCTCCATGTACATAGAATCTTGACCAGAAATCGCAATGAAAGGTGAGGTTGGTAAAAGGATTTTGTTATTCTTGTTAGGGACAATGGACAGTTTATAAAGGTTATAGATTGGAGGGAAGGCAATCGGCACCTTAAATACTATAACTATCTGATTATCTTTATAAAAGTAGCCTAGCTTAATTACGTCATAATAGTCTCTTAATTCTAATTCAAGGATCTCATCGCCTGAATATAGAATCCTTAGTTTCTGTATCATGTTCTTAATTTCAGCTATATTAACTACCATGTGCGGTGTGCTTAGTGCGCGTATAAAAGCTAAAGTATACTCTAGTTTATGGAGTTCTTCGGACAAATTATCTATGTTATCACTTAAGATAATTAAGTGTTGAGCCATGTGGGCGTAGTGGATTAAATCAAGATTTGCTGTTGTACTATTTATTATCCGATTTAAAACATTGCCTATTAACTCTTGATTTTTAGTTATATTAGTTAATAAGTTGGCATTTTGTGAAACCCAAGTTTTAGATAAACTAACATGTTGATTAAGTTGAGCTTGAATCCTATACTCATTTTCCTTAAGGATTTTTATGGCGTTGTCGTATTTAATTGCATCAGTTTGATCAAGATTACCGGATATACTTTTGATTACAGAACCGAGGCCATCAATGAGTCCTCTTTTATAGCGATTATGTTCAAATGACTCTAACTGGGCAGATATCTTAACTAGTTTGGATGTAAGGTAATCCATGTGCGGTTCGAATAGTAGAGATGTCTTATTATTTAATGTGTGTCTAACATCAGTCATTCTGGTATTAACTGTATCTATTTGAGATTGTATACTATCGAGGTTGACATAATTGAGAGAAGAGTGATAATGGGAAATGATGCGCGTCGCTCCTAGATTAAACGGAAGTATTCCAGGGCCGTTCCCTAAAGGATCAATCATTACTTCTTGTCCTTGCGTCATTTGGAGTAGTAGTAGCAGTAACATCCTGTAACAATACAGATTCCTTAGGGCTTCTTTTAAGACGAGATTTTGCAACGGGACCTCGCTTCTTTCTGGTGTAAATATGTATGGGAAGGTCGGCTAGGACTATGTCTTTGGTAAAACGTGGAGCTAATTTTTGTCTGCTAGCTAACGGATTGCGGACAAATACTTGTTGGTCAGGGACATACTCTTTTTCAGGTTCGCGGTCCTTATTCCTGTTTTCAGTTAATTCAGTCCGATGGTGAAGAGAGGTTTCATTTATTATATCGTAGACTTGTGTTAGTCGTTTTTTGTGGTCTTGTAAGTAATTTTGCAGTAAATGTTCCGATAAATTTAAATCTAGGGAATCACGGGGATCAAAGTGTCCTGTGATTAAGTCTATAGGCCTACATTTAGTGAAGCTGTGTATTGAGCTGTTGTAACCTAAAATTGCATAGGGCATGAGATTTACGGCAGGTTCATTATGCTTTTCTAATTTCAGGATTCTGAGATGTTCGAGAATAGTAGAATGGAAGCGCTCTACTATGCCATTATCATTAGGGGTATGTGCAAGTATCTTATGATGCTGTATTTTATGAAGACGGACGAACTCCGAAAATAATGCGTTAGTGAACTCAGGTCCTTGATCTGTAACTATGGTGTAGGGGACGCCATGATGGGTGCAAAACGTTAAAAGTGCTTGGACGACACTTAACGCGGTACCATCTCTGAGATGATATGCTTGTGCATATTTCGAGAAAGCATCAATTAAAGTAAGAAATTTCTCGTTTTGTGCTGTAAAAAGATCAAGATGAACAATTTCAAAGGGTTTGGTTGGGGGAGGAACTATAGAGAATTTTTGCTTAATAGGGTTCCGATCGTATTTTGCCTGTCCACAGATACTACATTCATTAATATATTTCGAGATATTTTCTTTCATTTTAGGCCAATAATAACGATGTGATAAAGCAAGGAAACATTCGGTTATACCACGGTGATTTGTTTTTCCTTCATGGTATTTACGAATAATTTCTTGCTGGTCCAAGTAATTTTTAACGTTTTCTACCTCTTTCTTTGTTAAGACCATATTTAAGGCGGAGCTTTTAAATTTGTCTTGTATAATCGGAATTATGCTGTACATGGCTAGAGGGGGATGTATAAGAATTCCAGTTTTTACTTTGGGATTAACATATTCCTTTACGGCATTAATTACTTCTTCTTCCAGATTTGACTCTGATAGTTGTATAGTAGTTTTGGTATGAGTTTCGAATGGTTTAGACACGGTTGGGCGTTTTTTAATGTCTCCCACGATTATAAATGATATTTGACGGTGGAATTTATTTAGAGGCTCATCCGATATTGGTATCTCTAATATGGGGTTCTCAGCGCTTGTGTGAGCTGTTGCGGTTGTGGAATCAATTACTGAAGGGGGTTTTTCAGACGTGTTAACTGCTATAGAGTTAGCGTCTTCATTATTAATTTCTATGCGGGACAGAGCATCTGCGTTGGTATTCAGCTTACCCTGCTTATAGACAGTAGTGAAATTATACTCGCTTAACTTTAATTTCCAACGGGTTAAACGTGAGTTGGGTTCTTTTAAATTCATTACCCATTGTAAGGGCCTGTGATCTGTAACAATTTTGAACTTCCTACCAAATAGGTACGGGCGGAAGTACTTGGTTGCCCACACAATTGCTAATAATTCTTTTTCGATTGTGCTGTAGTTAATTTCACTAGTGTTTAATGTGCGCGATGCATATGCTATGGGCTTATCGGTACCTATCTGACCTTGAGAGAGAACAGCACCAATGGCAAGATTAGATGCGTCTGTTGTCAGTATAAAATCTTTACTAAAGTCTGGATATTGCAGGATTGGGTCGTTGATTAAAAGGGTTTTACACTTCTCAAAACAACTGATGTAATTAGGATTAGTTATATCAATCTTTGAACCTTTTTTCAGACATTGCGTCATAGGTTTTGTTATACGAGCAAAGTCTGGAATGAATTTCCTATAGTAACCCAACAGACCTAGGAAGCGTTTAATTTCTGTTGCCGTTTTGGGAATTGGGAATTTCTGGATGGCCATAATTTTATCCGGGTTAGGTTTAATACCGTCTTTGCTAATAATGTGTCCTAAATATGCAGTTTCTAACTTTAAAAATTCGGATTTGTCCATTTGTATTTTGAAATTAGATTCCCTAAGTCTCTGAAATACTTTTTCTAAATTAATCATGTGTTCCTGAAGGGACACTGAAAACACAATTATATCATCCAAATATACTAAACACACGACATTTTGAAGGTCCCGTAAGACATTGTCCATTACCCGTTGAAAGGTTGATGGAGAATTTTTTAAACCCATTGGCATGCGGAGGAATTCGAAGTGTCCATGCTCTACTGTAAAGGCAGTTTTGTGAATATCATCTGAGTTCATCTCCACTTGATAAAATCCACTCGCGAGGTCAAGGGTGGTAAAATAGTGACAGTTACCTAACTTGTCAAGGACGTCCGAAATGTTGGGTATAGGATAACGATCATCTATAGTTTTCTCATTTAATTTCCTAAAGTCTATTACCAAGCGCCATTTGGTTTTTCCGCTGGCGTCGGCTTTCTTGGGAACTACCCAGATGGGGGAGCTCCACGCAGATTGAGACGGACGTATGATATTCTGTTCTAGCATTTTAGAAATTTGATCCTGGACTTCCTGCTTATGTATGAAAGGATATCTGTAACTTTTCGTATAGATAGGCACATCATCTGTAGTTCGAATAGAGTGTTTTACTTGGTTCGTAAAAGATAATGGTTCGCCATCAATATAAAATACATCAGCGTACCGAGCGCAAAGTACTTCTAAATTAGCTTTTTCTTCGGGGTTCAAATGATCCGTACGCAGACGAGACAAAACTTCCTTTACGCGGTCGGACTGTTGTTTAGTGCGCGTGCACTGGACATTGAACAACTCAGCACTAATAGGGCGATCCATAGAAAAGACTACGTCATGACGTGACGTATTCGCTACCTCTATTACACCTCTATTATTTCTAACTGTTGTAACGCAATCACTTATTAAACAATTTGAAATGCATTGTTCAGGAATAAAAACGTCACCGTCCGCAGAGTTTATAGGAACTTTAACTAATTTAGATGAATTAGCAGGTATTATATCCTCGTATAAGTTACTATTGCGAGAGTCGTACATTAATAAAGGGTTACTAGAATTACGAGTTATCAACAATCTGTTCTTTAAGTCAATGTTAGATTCTAATTTTTCTAATAAATCATAGCCGATCAAACCATCAAAAAATTTATGAAATGCATAAACGAAAAGAGTTATATCACCTGCCTCGTTAAATTCCTGAAAGCACGGTAAAGTAATGGAGTAATCACTCCTTGTGGTAGCGTGAATATTCGTTACTTCAAAGGGATCATAATTGCACGGTATGTGGGAAAAGAATTTTTGAACAACTTCGGGACTCACAAAAGACATATTTGCGCCAGTGTCAATTAATAGTTTAAGCGGGGGATTTGAAATCTGAATATATGGTAATTGCCTTTGCGTTTGCAAATTAATTTCTATTTTGACTTGTCTGATTTGGGGTCCTTCTGAAAATCCTCTTTTTCAGCAGACGGGGTTGGATCCTTAACTTCCTCGACTATAACATAAGAATCTGTACGCTGTGGTTGCTCATACACATATTCACTCGGGTACGCGTAAATGGGATACTCAAAATATTCCTGGGGGTAATAATCGCTAACAAAATAATCGCTATAATTGTCATACTGCAACTGGTCATTAAAATCGTTAAAGTTAAATTCCCGCGTTCTGAAATAATTCGAGGGTGGCGGATTCCCAGATTTGGACCAATCATGGGACGCGCGCGGCGCGAATGGTTTAGCCACGTAGTGACTTACGCCACTCATCGGGTGTGGGGTGTTACTTGTAGTTGGCCTGGGACCAGGCATTCTAAAAACTTGACCCTGGGGTATATAATTAGGCGGTGGAGAACTGAACATTTGTTGAGTACGTGTGGGCCCGCGATTTTGTGGGGGTTGGTTTCTCCAAATTGGGACAGGGTGTTGTCCTTGAAGCATAGGTGGTCGCGATGGCCCTGGCATATTAAAAGATCCTGGGGGTTGCAAATTAGACGGACGCGGTGTGGGTGGTGCCACGTGAATTGGTGGCATAAAGCCATAAGGAATTTTTGGACTAACCTGAGGCTGCGTCTTCCTATCGGGAACATGGTCGTTGCGCTGCTGCAGGTACAACGTGTTCATTTCCTCGTGCACAAACTCTAAGGCTTTCTCTATTGTATCAGGCCGCATGCAACGAATGCGAGAGCCCAACGGGTCACGTAGACCACGTAAGTACGACTGTAACGTGAGTTTCTTGTACAAAGTGCGTTTCGATTCAATGGTACTCGCTATCGTTTCATGTAGGCTGATATAAGTCATAATAGTACTGAAAAGGTTTTGACAACGCTCATAAAATTCTTGCGGGGTGGACGAACCCTGCGTTAAAAGTGCCAAGTCATTATATAAAGATGTTTCATCGCGTTGATCGGCGAAATTATTTATTAAAGCACTTCTAATTCCCTCCCAAGTCTCCGGGATACCATTCGAATTAATCGTACGCGATGCGGGTCCTACTATTTTGTTCAAAATCCCGTTTAATAATGCTAAATTAGCTAATTGAAACTCCGGTCCGTTTCTCATAAACTGCTGTACTAGTTGATCACATAGTTTTATAAATCGAGTTAATACGTTCGAGTTTCCGTCGAACTCCGGCAACAATCGTAGGGCCTTGTAAACTTGATCCACTGAGTCAGCCATACTTGATATATATGAACTATTACTATCCTCCTGTTCTGCCTCTAAATTTCTATTAGCGTCTAAAATATTAATTCTATTACCTAACCTAGGGGACCGAGATTGCCTTGGATGGAAAATCTTGGAATCTTATAGGATAAAAAAAAAGGAAGCGACTCTAGAGCGATTCTAAAGTACTTACTTGCAATGATTTTGTACCTCTTCTGTATCGATGTCTGGATACTCCTCTGGACTGCAGCTCTTGTAGATTCCGGATACTCGTACGGTGCCCGAAGCCACCCGGGTGACTCGCGATCCTAGCAATTTACTCTCGCGAACCGGCCCGCGAGTATCCTACCGACTGCGCCAATTACGAAGGCTGTAGCCGGAGGATGGAAAAAAATACAAAATTTATTTGAACTTAAATTTAATTACAGAAATTACAATGTAAAATATTAACTAAGATGTCGACAGTTGACCGATGCTGTGCCAAAAGTGACGATTTCGCGAAGGCCGCGATGTCCGGTGCCGGGCTGCATCACGTTGAGCTGCGTCGGCGACTCGTGTCTCCGCTGTTGCAATCCGCGGTAATTAGGGTAACGCGCGATCAGCG
The DNA here is from genome assembly GCA_943136025.2 of Agrotis puta. Lineage (NCBI taxonomy): Eukaryota > Metazoa > Arthropoda > Insecta > Lepidoptera > Noctuidae > Agrotis > Agrotis puta. The sequence goes on along the minus strand of OW964190.2, from coordinate 6,973,933 downwards.
GTTCACGTGTTACGCGAATATGTAACAAGCTTTCTTATCACGACCATAACAAGATATCATTAATTTGTTGCTTAAAGTAGCAAACATTGAGTAATTTTATAAAGAAAATGAAAAAACATATTGAGAAATTGGTATCATGTTGATTGATACACCTTTTTTGGAAACCGTCTATAATTTCGAACCCAAAAGACTCAACTAATAGTAAATAAAAGAAAATCCTTTCCGATAAGTATATTAATAACATATAACAAGTATATTAATGTGACAGTGATGTGGACGTATTCCTTGACGTCATTTGAATGTTTTTGTTTTCTTTTTATTTCTTTGTACATATTACTAGTAATTTTTCATTTATAGTTTGTATATAATTTTAGTACTGTGAAATCACGAGTATTAACATATATCAACATTTTACATGAGTATTATTTATTAGTTTTTTTTTATTATATTTTGAGTCAATTAAATGTGAAATGAATGTAGTTTGTATATATATTTGTGATAAATAAAATACAATGTAGTTTGTATTTTATTTATCGACATGAATTATATACCTATCTCATTATCATCATCATTATCATTACAGCTTATTGCAGTCCACTGCAGGACATAGGCCTCTCCCAGGGAGCGCCACAGCGCACGATCTCCTGCTTTTTTCATCCAGGCACCGCCAGCCACCTTCTTCAGTTCATCGGTCCATCTTGCCGGACGTCGTCCCACCCTACTCTTACCTACACGTGATCTCCATTCGAGAACCTTCCTACTCCACCTTTCGTCGGTTCTCCGGCAGACACGACCAGCCCACTGCCACTTCAGCTTGCTACAGATTTCGACAATATCTATATCTTTGGTCTTATGCCGTAAGACCTCATTCCGGATTTTATCTCTTAGCGAGACCCTAAGCATAGACCATTCCATAGCACGCTGCGTGACATGAAGTCGGTTGGCCAGCTTGACTGAAATGTTCTACAATTCAGCTCCGTAGGTTAGGACTGGGAGGACGCACTGATTGAACACCCGACTTTTTAGGCACTGCGGCAGTGGCGACGTGAGGATATGACGCATTTTCTCAAATGCTGTCCAACCAAGCTCCACCCTTCTGGCAATTTCCTGCTCGAAGCTAGTCTCTACCTAGCTGAAATACCTGTCCGAGGTAGATTGAATTGAATTGATTGTAGATTGTATTCTTGGACAACTTCAAGTGTTATACCTTCGACGGAAATAGGTTCTGGGGTGACATGGTCATTGAACATGATCTTGGTTTTGTTTAGGTTCATCCCAAGACCCACACATCTCGAGGCAGCATTGAGACTGTTCAGCATTTTTTGCAGGTCTTGCAGCGATTCCGCCATAATAACTATCTCGTCGGCAAAACGAAGGTGCGTTAGATATTCACCGTTGACATTGATGCCCAATCCGTTCCAGTCCAGCGTCATGAAAAAATCGACCAGCGAGTTGGTAAACAGTTCAGGGGATATTACATCTCCCTGTGTCACACCTCTAAGCAGCTGGATGGGTTTCGTTCGGTGGTTTTGTACTTGGACCGACATCGACGCCATGCTATATAGAATCCTTGGCACCTAATTTGTAAAATAATTATTAATTAATTCTAGGGTCATCATGTCGTCCCCCTGCCTTCAGACTTCTTACAGCCCCAGAACATGCCACCTTATGTTTTTGAGCTCTTCCTCGAGTTCGACCAAGCCCTAGTCCAGTTATAAGCTGCGTCCGTTATACGTCGTCAAGGTCAAAGGTTTGTCACGCTGCTGCCCGCCGCTGGTCAGAGAAATTTGAATCTGTATACCTTCTTAATGGTTTTACCGCCATTGGTTCGGTCGCCAGTTCTTGTTCGTTTATCAGCAGGGTGCACCACGAGGTTGGCATTTGGGGCAAAAAGATGTAGGTCTGCCCCCTTGCACCCCTATCTAAATCCCTCTATACCTATTTAATTATTTTAAATCAATTCTCATCGTGTATTTACATCAATTGTATTGATTTTTGATAAAATTTTATATGAAATTATTTACGTTAACTATTTATACATTATTATTTATTCATTGTTCCATCTGCAGTTGGAACCTAGCCATCGATAATTATTCGCATGCTGAATTGTAACTAACAATGAAGATGAATTTTAGTTCGGTTAGACCACATAATATATTACAAATTCATATACATTTTCCCTTCGAATAGCCAACTACATATTAGTTATTAGAAAGTATTTAAATCACCTTCTTGTTTTTCAAATAAAATATGTTTTTGTTGTTTTTTTTTCGGATACTTGACAGTGACAACCCTAAGGAAAATTTTGAATTTTCAATAACTCCTGGATTCCAGTGAGTTAGGTTCTGGAAAAAATACTACAAATAATAGAAAGTATCAGCTATTTTTTGATGTAGGAATGACCACCTACTACGGCGGATTATTTGAATAAAAAAATGAAAACGAAAAATGAGAAAAAAAATCATATCTCTTGACCAATTCATACTAAAGCAACAGAAATTGGTGGAAGGGTCTGCAATTATACCTTCTTTTGATAGAATAAATAAATTCTGGAATAAGTACTTCCGTTAAATTATTATGATTTTTTTTTCGTTTTTTAAAAGTCGGATATTCCGAAACTTTGACATTTAAAAAAAAAAAAAGTACAAGTCTTAGCGAACCCGGAGTTTTACTCTAATCCTCAGAATTGTAAACTCTATCGATTAATTCAATAAAAACACGATGCAACAAAAACCGGGATCTTACCACACTGTGCTACGTGGTGAACTACTATTAGTACCCTCTACAATATAACATAGGTTACGATATAGGTTCCTATCGGGGGCAGTTTGCCTAAGGAAGGACGGCTAAACCCTTTTAACTTCGAGAACAAACAGTATTCTTCAATTAAATATATAAATAAAATCAAAATATAAACAATGAACAAATCGGAAATCGAGTATTTTCAATAATTTTAAATCGAAGAATCAAAAATCAAATTTAATTTACTTTACGTTTACGTTACAGTGCATAACGTAAAACGTGCTAAACTCTCGTCAATTTTTTAACACTTTAGAATTATCTATACTCTTATTTGTATTTATCACACAAATTATCTATGGTGTTCCCAAACAGGGATAAAAAGTTTACCTACAAACGACTTTAAGTAAGAAAAATCTCTGTTACTTGTTGTTTTTATCAGCGTGTCGTGTTGCGATTTAGTCGACAATACAAAATGTTTCTTTTTTTAAATGGCAACACAAACTTTTTTAACAAAATAAAAGAGCTAGAAAGAGAATCTATGCTTCCTAAATTCGATATAAGCTGCCTACATGGTTTTCGAACAACAAAATTCAAACAAAGAATCATCGTCTTTTTCAACCGCAGTTGGATAAAAACCGCACCGCTTTACAGAGGGCAGCACTTTCCGTTGGTTACGGCACAAAGTCGTGGCCGCTAAAATTTAAAAGTTCATTAATTTGAGTGCGCTCCAAACTGCTTTAGTAGAAGCATAGTTACTGTTGCTGTTTTGTTTTCTGGCATGGAAATGTACGGGAGCACTTTTTGTTTGTGCGATCGTCAGTTTTGATTGCATTATTGTCTTTTCTCATTATATGTAGGTATAAGATATATCAAGGAAGTTTTCGTCATTATGCTGACACTCCTTGAGGCGCACGGTCATGGTCCATGGTCGGACAGCGAGTCGCCCATTACTCGCCGCCCGCATACCCGCGCCTACGGTGGCCGGAGATAGTCTTGCGACTCGTACTGACTAAAAATCACGCTGTTCGGTCGGATTTCCTTTGCGTTCCATGGCCGCGATATCCAGTTTAGATAGTCCCGCGATCGTAGCAGGCATTTGGTTCTGTAGGTACTCCGTGAGTTTTCTGCCAGCGCTTAGAAGCGCGCGTGACCATGAAGCGCAAGTGCCATCGACTAGGGCAAAGTCTTCGATCGTACGGGTAACCCATTACAAAACGCCCACAAATCCGCGCCTACGGTAGCTAGAAATTACCCGCGATCTCCGACGTGACGTGGAGACGGTGTGACCTGGATGATTGTCTCTCCCTCACCCATTCCACTTCCTCCTTCACTAACTTTACTTCTCAGAAAGAAGTGACTGCTTTCCATTACCCGCCGCTCCATAACATGCCTGAATAATTACTACCTTTCGCCTCCACCTTGTTCACGCAGTGGTGATACCCGAGTGTCCATGCATCAAATACTCGGTTGCCACCACCACTCTTACACAAACTTCCGAAACAACAGTATCCAGTTAGAACCTGCGTCAGGCGGACGGTGAGGTCGCCGTGATCCTTCAGCTACTGCGTACTGGCCATCAGTAAAAACCTCCATATAGTTTTAAAATAAAAAACAAACTTGTTATCTTGACAGTACTAATCGTCTGTCACCAATGTAACGGACCCATGGAGCAGTCATTAAATTTAACAGCCGATCAATGAAATTAAAGTACCGTTAGCACGTGGTGGAACACTCACTAACCTTAACAGTCGGTTTACACATGTAACAGGGCATTAAACTAACTAACAGAGTCTGGCGAAACTGGCCCTAAGTCTCTAGTACCAATAAACTTGTGCTCAAATCGTATACTGTTTACGTAGCTAAATTCCAAATATTTGATCACATGTCAAGCGACCTACAAAATGTTTTGATAACCCCTATAACGCCCGACTAACACCTTTTAACCCAAGGGATCGCATTTGGATGTAATTTTCAGACCAGGAAGGGACGTTTCACCCAACAAGGTTTAACCCTGATTTAGCGATAGTTATAAGTCTAACATATCTATAAATTACTAACTGTTGACAGTAACTTTGTTCGGGTTTCACTCGGAAATTGTCCCACAGAAACGTAATTTAGCGATTAACAATATCCTACTTGTTACTCTAGGCTATTACCTATTTCTGAGTGCAATTTCTTCAAGATCCGTTAAGCTATTATGACATAATTGAGTAACAAAAAAAGGAAGGCAGAGGACATGGTGCGCAAGTAGATTTAATTCAGTCAATTTTATCACAACCGAAGTCATATTTAGCAAAAAGATTTAGTGAGCTGGTGTATCTGGTTTAGGATTCTCAATTTAATTTCTTTTAGTAAATTAAGGCTTAAACCATGATGGGGTTGACGTATCTATCGGGATAAAAACCCCGAATTCATTTAATAAAATATTTAAAAACAAAAGAGGACATGGTTATGTGATTCAGCCTGGGAAAGGTATGTCCAGTAGTGGACTGTGATAGGCTGAATTGAGTAACATACATCCGTCCGTCCGTCCATTTATAACATTAAATAACCATATAAGACGGGGACGCGAGGTATGATGGGTAATCACACACTTAAGGCAAACTTAACACAATACTAACGTAGCGCAAGCGCCAACAGGGCGTCATTTGTTAGCGGCTTGCAAATGACGTCCTGATGGCACTTGCGTTACGTTAGTGTTATAATAAATATGCCTAAAGAGTGAATGTCCCCATTATACCTCGCGTCCCCGTCTTATACACTGTTTCCCTATAATTTTAAAGTTTACACCTCACTAAGTTTATCTTGCACATCACACTTGTTGCTGCAAAACATAAACGCGAAAATTGACACTGAAACGAGTAAGTACTTAGACTCTCCGCTGTAAAAATGGAGAAATATTGTTAAAGTTCGACATTCCAACCTCAGTCTTCTGGAATTTAATTTAAAAATAACATTCCATTCATATCTAATTGTCTAATATAGCTTTTAAAAAATTAATGTAAAATTCTTGTTACATTAATACTATGCCTACATTTCCTTCAAATTTATTTTTTATTTCTCCTTCAATTGTTTGAAACAGTCTTCAAATCTTATGAACAAAACTGAACCGATTCAATGATGGTGAACTTCAGCACATAATATTTCATGCGCTTACCGAATAATTAAAAAATGAAATGAAAAGAGCAAAATATATGACATTGGCATTCCTGTGTAATTAACCCCTGATTTTAAACTATCTATTTATGTGTCTGTTTGTGGCATCGTAGTTCCTAAATGAATAGGCCCATTTTGAAGCTTTTTTTTTAAGTTGATGTAGGTCATCGATAAGTTTCTTACTAATGACAATCAGCTCATTTAGAGGGGGTTTTTAAAAATAAAATTTGGTTTGATTTGGTATCGTATTCCGTGATATATTCCGGTTATACTTGTACGTATACGTGTAGTGAAGTTACTATTTAAAATTATAGGGTCTTTTAAAATAATCACTCGTGTCAATCATATCATTTCAGTTCAAGATGTGAATACTATTTACTATAAAACTGCATTAGGAATTCTCGGTGTACTGAAAAATTTCAGACGTCTTACATCATCCATCTTTTTCGTTCTCTTAGTTTTACACAAGTTAAATAAAGACAGAAAATAAAGTACTCTTTTAGGTTGGGTCCGGATTGCGGTGAGGATTATTTTAAGTATATTTACTAGTTTACAAAAGGGTTAAATTCTCGTGGTTTGTCTTTAAAGTGAGTATTAGTAAGTGCGATGAGTTTGCAAAACTATTATCGTACTGTTTATTTGTATGCATAATTATTTATAACCGAATTAAAAAAGGAAGTGTTTTACAATTTCTCAGAACCTTTCTTTATGTATGATTCCCAATTTCGCAACGACGCCTGGACCGGTTTACAAAAAAATGTTCTAAAGGGGATACCATCCAGATGGTTGCATGATTTATAGGTCAGGATCTGATGACGGAATCTTGGAGGATAAAAATAATAAAAATAAATATTCTTTAATCCGAAATAACAACAAATTAACTGTGATTGCTGCTATATCTATGCATTTTACACAACATAACACACGCCAAAACAACACAAAACTCAATGTAATAAAAATATAACCAATGTTTTTGTTCAAAATACTAATTTATGTCCAACGGCTTCTGAAAGTGAAGATCAAATCAATGATTTACCAATGACGCAACAAATTGCGTCGATCTAATTCTATAAGGCATGTCCAATGGAAATTCTTTGTTACAAAAAAGGTTTTTGGTACTAGACCCAGGCAACGGTAATACATACTGTGCCTAGGCTGTCTACTATTATATTGAGTAAATTCAAAATGTTTTTTTTACTTTTTTCACAAACAATACGTATTCAACTGTCTGAGAGATATTGCTGTCAGCGATAATACAGACGTACAATAAAATTGAATAAAATGAAAAATAAATTAAATTATAAATAGAGCAGTCTTGTAAAAGAGCCTTGTTGAAATTTTGATGTTCATCTAATTCATCATGTTAGGGTCTCTAAAAACACCACTTAATAGAATCATAATATGAACCACACGATAAAATGATTGCCAATATAATTATCAATTCTGTGCCTCGGAAAGCACGTATAACCATTTGTCCCGGATTTCATTTGTAAATCTTTAGTAAGAAGGTCGAAAGTCTGAAAACAGTCTATGAAACCTAACCTTATAAACGGGTGAATCAATTTGGATGCGGTTTTAAATAAAGTTGGTTTTTAAGCGACATGTTTTCATTTCAGCCTTTTCAGAGTAAAGAGCTCTCGTGCATTAAAGCCCTTGTCAAACAGACTGGCGTGGCGAATGCGAAGCGTAACGTTTTTATTTGTAATGTATGGAATTGTTTGAATCCAGTCACATAGAAACGCGAAAGCGATCCTATAGCGTGACAGGACTATCGGACTGACGTCTCGCTGACGTCTCGCTTCGGAAACGCTTCGCTTTCACCGGTCTGTTCAACAAAGGCATAAGTGTTATTTTTAAACAACTAACTTATCCTTGAACGCGGAGTTTCTTTCAACTAAGGCGATTGAAAGGAACCCCGCGTTCACTGCAACCCGACGCCGATGTACGGCGGTTGCAAACGGCCAGAATTATTAATGCTCCACCAGCGTGCGGCGATGTACTACTTAGTCTTCAGCTCCTGAAGGTGATAGTGAGTTACAGATGGAGGCACTGTAGAGGTTTTATTGTGTGAACAAACTTTAAATAGATTCTAACTGTTTTTGTAAACACTGGCCGAATCAAGTAGCTCAATTAATTTTGAAATTAAAAAGAAAATGTAGAATTGTCTAGAATGTTCTGAATGAAAAAATATAGATAGATAGAGAGATAGAGGTGAAGAAAGTCCAATTGTTATATTTATTTATAGATAGAGGAGTTCAGTATGATTTTAATCATGTCTGTAGATTTTTCTAATAACCTTCACTAGAACTGTGCATTTGTGGTGTTGTATTTAAATATTCCACAACTATCACACAACGCCATCTAGTCCCAAGCTAAGCAGAGCTTGTGTTATGGGTACTAGACAACTGATAAACATACTTATATAATTCTAAATACATACATATTATACATAAATTACACCCAGACACAGAACAAATGATCGTGCTCATCACACAAACATTTGTTCTGGGTGAGAATCGAACCCACGACCTCCGGCATAGCAGTCAGTGTCACTAACCACTAGACCAACAGGCCTGTCAAAAAAATGTTACACATTTGACAAATATGTAACATTTTTTTCTATCGAATTATATACACAAAACCGGTAAGAAAGTCTTAAAGATTGATGAAAGCAGGTTCTTAATTCAAAGAAAAACACGAAAATTTAAATTATCGAAGTGTTACTCATAGGTGGTATAGTAAGCTTCAGAGAAAACTCACCCCTTTTGATAGTGACATCACTACCAAAACGGGGTGAGATTACTCTGAAGCTGTACCACATTCACTAGTTATGTTTAAATCCATCAATCAGGCACAAATCCAAACTCTGTGGCTACTACTGAGAAACTAATTGTAAATCCATTTTTATCTGACCTAGGAATCGAAACCGACTCCTCATGCTCAGGTGTTGTGCTTGCGGTGACTAGACTAACGAGGCAAATAAATAAATTATAAAAATGTAAACAAAGCAGTACAAAAAATAAACACATAAAATATAGCATTACGTTAAAAAAAAAACTATAATATTAAAGCGTAGTTCTCCCACAAAATCGTTAAACAAGATGCTGATTTCAGCAAAATCTCACAAATAAACGAAGTTAAACAAAATTGTTCAAGATAACAAAAACACGCCCCACTTCTGTAGCCACAATTTTATCACATCGTAATCCATTGTAACACAAAAAAGCAGCTAAACAAAATTAACTTTCACAGAACTCAAATCCCCGGTTTTGTTATTCCCTTTCCCCTCATCCACTTAATCTTAAGTGATAATAAACAATGGTATGAACTGGATTCAAGGGGATTTTCATAATTTGACCACGATTTCTGGCTTCTTAACAAAATGCACTTATCTCTTTGAACTAAGGGTCAATTCATACTGAGACGCGACGCTCTGCGTTTCAATAGAGCGACTCTAAATCTAACTTTATTAACACAAAAATATTACACATTTCACCGATGACATGACGCAGCGCGAGACAGCTCGGCAATGCGTGCAACTGTTTAAAGACCTGTACCCACAGAGCGCGATCCCTTCCTGCGATCCGATCTGGCGATACCTACGGGTGTCCATATGTGCTTTCTCACTGACAGCGTCAGATTGCATCGCGTTTTGCCTTTGTAGAGATCGCATGCGATCAGATTGCATCGCCGGAACGAAACGTGCTTTGCGGGTAAAGACCTTAATAGCGACTCGAAATCTAATTTTATTGACTACACGAAAATATATACATATCTGGAGATATGTCGTCACGTAATGTCGCGTCTCAGTGTGACCTGACCCTAAACTGTTCAGACTAGATTAAAACGTGTTTGGAAAAGCACTTTTCATTTCGATAGTTTTAAAGGCTAAGAATGCTTTTAAAATCGTAAACCTGCGTTTATTTGGATTTTAAGATACTGATAACGTGATTTTAAAATATAGATTAAGAAGGCCAAACCGATCATTCTTGTCGGTTGATCGAACCTAAAGTGCGATCACAAAAATTCTTATTTTTTTTAATATTTGTATAAATGTTTTTTTTTTTGTTTTGTCGTAAATTATTGAGTGTCAAATGAAGATTCATGCATGTATTAATATTAAAATTACGAAAGTGCGTTTGTTTGTATGAATGTACTGTTTCCAGACAAAAACGGCAGAACAAAATTTTATTAATATTGGAACAGAAATAGATGGGACCTAAGAGACGGTTATATGCTACACAGGGTAGAATAAAAACCGTGGGCGACAGCTAGTTAAATATAATAAGCCACGCACAAGACTCATTTCTTCGTAATAAGTATACATACGACAAGCCCTAGAGGAATATTTTTTTGACAACATGAGCTAGATAAAATAAAAATTACCAGCCAGTAATTTATTCAGTAAAGAGAAAAAAAAAACGTTTTATTTCAAGTTTTTCTAGCATTAAAGTCGGCGACTCGCCTTAAGGTACCAGCAAGTGGTTATCGTTGCATATTACATCTACAATTTCAGAGGCATCGTAAGTGCGTTATCTAGATTAAGAGCCCGACTAGACTTTGTAAATATAAAAAGAACTTAAAAGAGTGGATAAAATAATATTTGATCAGTGAGTAGAGGGGGTCAAAAGCTAAGGTAAAAGCATAAAAAAGTTGAGCAGATTTCCAATCAAATTTCTTTCTTACATAAGGAGCGCCTCCATTTCGAACTATTATTTGTATTAAAAATGTTGGCAGAACGTATTAACGAAGTTTCTACCCCGTAAATCTCTTGTTCGCAAGTAAGTGTTAAATACCCCTTTGGTATTTGGAGAAATTTGACCTTTAAGGTACACTAGCGAGAATCGAAAATAAAACCACTGTGTACTGTTCTGACCTGATAGCTCATATATTAAAAAAAAACATTGCCTTATATGCTAACCACGGTAACCAAACGATAGCGACTTCTAAAAAGACTACAACGCCATCTATCGAGAACGTGTGAACTATAAAAAATAACTTAAGTCGTAAACATACCGCCCACCAAGGACGTTACTGACGGAATGTCCTTCTAAATTGAATTCACGTTGCACATCGCAAACGTAAGTTGAGCTAATATACATTTTGTACTAGATAAAAAAAAACATTTAAACTAAAATCTACAAGCTATGGTTCTTAGATATACATAATATAATTGTAACACTCGTTAATTGACTGTTTACAAGAATGTTTCAATGACTTAGAGCTAAACATGCATTATTCTAGGTTGTAAAATAAAAGTACTGTAAATCTACATATAAAATTGTAAATAGTTTAAAATAGTATACAATATTTGATTTGTTCTCATTTGATCTAAGGTTTAAAAGTGTAATATAGTTGTATAATTTGATTCAAACAAGATAAAATATGTAAACAATAAATACAATAAAATCTTATTCAACTACGGGTAAAATACAAATTTTGGATGTTGGCCTTTTGATTGTCGAGGATTTGGTGCGTAACGTGACGACACGGGTGATGTTATCATCCCCAGGATGTTTTTCTATTATCCTACCCATTAACCAACGACTTGGCGGCAGGTCGTCTTCTTTTACCAACACAATGTCTCCAATTTTTGGCTCAGCAACTTGGGAAGACCATTTGTACCGGTTCATCAAAGTAACGAGGTATTCATGAGACCAACGTCTCCAAAATGACTGAAGCATTCGTTGAATTAATTGCCAGCGCGATAAATAATTAATATTAGAATCAGAGAAATTGATATCTGGTACATTCACTACAGGTTCGCCAATTAAAAAATGTCCAGGTGTTAAGGGTAACGGTTCACCAGGATCATCAACCTTAACTGTGCTCATAGGTCGCGAGTTCAGGCACGCTTCTATCTGACTGAGAAGTGTCGTCAGTTCTTCAAATGTGAGAGTCGCTTCACCGATCACTCTTTTCAAATGGAACTTTGTAGACTTCACTCCTGCCTCCCAAAGTCCGCCAAAGTTGGGACTGTGAGGAGGAATGAAGTGCCACTCCGTACCTTTTGCTGCGAGATGTTCGGCTATGGCAGGTTGGATAGCTGTCAACTGCTGCAACTCTCTGGAGGCACCTACAAACGTGGTGCCATTGTCACTCCACAGTTTCGCACAATGACCTCGTCTAGAGACAAAACGTCTAAACGCCGCTAAAAAGGTTTGAGTGCTCATGTCACTCACTGCTTCTAAATGCAGTGCCCGAGTGACCATGCATACAAACACGCATATATAGCCTTTATATGAACGGTGGCCACGACCTTTTGTTGTCCTCACATTAATTGGACCAGCGTAATCAACACCGCTATGCAAAAATGCTCGAGCTGGGGTGCACCGTACAGCTGGTAGTGAACCCATGAATTGGTTTTTAGTACTGGCTCTTTGTTTGGCACATGTCACACACTTAATGACATGATGTTTGACCACATTTCTAACCCCTATAACCCAGTAGGCTGTCCTCAAATAGTTGATCATGAGCTGAGGACCCCCGTGAAGGGTTTTATTGTGTGCGTCAGCTACGATTAGCCGAGTTAGATGACTGGAGTGAGGCAGAACTACTGGATGCTTCATTTGTTCGCTCAGCTCTGATTTCTCCAGTCTACCTCTAACTCTCATAATGTCCTTAGCGTCGAGGTAGGGGCAGAGTGACTTTAATGGACTATTTGTTGATTGTAAATAGCCTTTGTCCTTCAGTTCTGTATATTCCTTTGTAAATAGTTCTTTCTGTGTTTTTCTAATACAGCACTCGAGTGCAGCATCTAATTCAGCTTTCTGTAAATATCCCTTTCTGTACATTTTGTTCTTCTTTAAAAATCTTCGGCAGTATGCAACAATCCTTATCAATTTTCGTAACTGAGAAAATCGATCGAAGAAGAAACAGTTTGGAATGATGGCTACATGCGCCTTTGCTAACTCCTCTAAATCTGTACTGCAATCATTATTTGGCCTATTGTAAATTACGTTACGTAATTTAAGAAACGATGGTCCAGAAAACCATAAATCGTTTTCCAGTAGTGCACTGGGAAGTATTCCTCTAGAGGCGCAATCTGCTGGATTATCTTTAGTGGGGACATGAAACCACTGCGACGCTTTCATCGAGGTCAATATTTCAGACGTCCTATTTGCCACAAACGTCTTCCATTTACTTGGGTGGCTATTTATCCAAGCCAACACCACTGTGGAATCCGTCCAAGCCTTGACCCTGTCTTGGGAGATATTTAAAACTTCAGATGTTTGAGCCAGTATCTGTGACAGCAAGACCGCTCCACAGAGCTCTAAGCGAGGAATACTGATCTGCTTAACTGGTGCAACTCTGGTCTTAGCAAACAGTAACGACACCTGAACCTTGCCGTCTGCGTCAACATTCCGCAAGTAAATCGCAGCCGAGTACGCTGTTTTGGAGGCGTCACTAAAACCGTGAAGTTCTAGATAGTCGTTTGACCTTGTGCCAAGCCAACGAGGAATTCGGACCTTGGTGAGGAGTAACAGTTCCTCACGATATGATGTCCATTCATTAATTAAGTTGTTGGTGAGCTCCTCATCCCAACCAACACCTGCAAGCCACAATTTCTGGATAAATACTTTTGCTAAGATCACACTCGGTGCTAACCAACCTAATGGATCGAAAAGTCGTGCTATCACAGAAATTATGGATCTTTTAGTCATAGGTGTGGTCATCGGCGGCGGGAGATTCACCTTGTACTGGAAGATGTCAGCGTTACGGTTCCAGGTAAGTCCTAGAATTTTGATTGTGCTGTCTAATTTTATTTCTACTTCTTTGTCCTTGTGTTCTAGTTCCTTAGGTTTGTTGTACTGTATTGCTTGGTTTGTGTCCTGTATGATTTTGTGCTTGTTTGTGTTGTCCTTTTTTATGTTGTCCTTTGTACTTATTTGATCTGTTTGTCCTTTCAATGTATTATTTTCAATTTCCTGTACTCTATCTACTAGTTCTTGTTTGTTGCTATTCCATTTTTGGAGCGCGAATCCACCCTTTCCTAATAACGCTGAAATTTGCCTATATATTTCCAGGCCTTCTTCTACGCTATTACAACCGGTCATCAAGTCGTCCATATAGAAGCAATTCAGAACCCTCTCAGCAGCAAGATTGTAAATTTTGCCTTCATCGTAGGCTACTTGATGTAGGGTTCTAACTGCTTGGTATGGCGCTGATGCCGTACCAAAGGTAACCGTCACCAGCTCGTAGTCCTTGATTTCCGTTTCAGGATTGTCTCGCCATAATATGCGCTGAAACATTGCGTCTTCTTCAGCAATCCTGACCTGACGGTACATTTTGACGATGTCCGCTACCAGTGCTATAGGATGAAGTCTCCATCTTAACACTGTGTGTCTCAAGTCAGACTGCAATGTAGGTCCCACCATCAACGTGTCATTGAGTGAGACTCCATTGTTGTTTTTCTCGGACGCGTTGAAAACCACACGTACCTTTGAGGTAGTTTTGTCCTCTCTGATTACAGCATGATGAGGCAAGTATACTGCTATATCCTTCTTATCATCAGTCTTGTCTATCTGCCTCATGTGTCCTAGTCCTAAATATTCGTCAATAACCTGCTTGTACTTTTCTTTTAGATCTGTATCTCTGTCCAGTCTTTTCTCTAATGATTTAAATCTTCTTTCTGCAATAGCACGAGATTTTCCACCTTTGCAGGAAGGATTTTCATCACGAAAAGGTAGTCTCACCACGTACCTTCCACTGCTATCTCTTACTGTCGTTTTAGTATAGAACTCTTCACACTTCTTTTCTTCAGGTGTTAATATTTTCTTTGAACTATTTTGCTCTTCTAATTCCCAAAATCTTCTTAATAATTCGTCTTCCTTAACTTGTGCATGCAAAACATTAACTTTAGGTGCTACTTTAGATGTGTTCCTACTAACTGCACCGGACAGAACCCACCCTAAGGTAGTGCTCTGAGCAATCAGAGTGCCGGATGGACTCTTAAATATGCCTGCCTTAATAATGCAGCTGTATGCATCAGCGCCTAACAAAACATCTATTTTATTGGGAGTGTTAAACCCTGGATCTGCAAGCTGCAGAGTGTTAATGCTTAACCAATCTAAAGTGGTGTCGATTCTACTCTCCGGTAAGTAAGATGTAATTTTACTAAGTACGTAAGCGTTAACTTTAAGATTAAAATTTGAATCTACCCGCGACTGGATATTCAAATGTACCATGTACCGTGCCATGGTTGAACTATTACCACCAAGGCCTGAAATAGTCCCTTGAATAGGGGTCTTCTTCAGGTTGAGTAGCTGTACTACGGCTTCCGTCACAAAACATGCCTGAGAACCCTGATCTAACAAGGCTCGGACAGTCTGAAATTCACCAGAGCGTGACTCGGCTTTTATTAGCGCTGTGGCTAATAAAACCTGTCTGGGTTTGGGAATATTACCTGTCGACAAGCATGAAACAATCGGACTAGTATTAGGTGAACTAATACTGTCGATGGACGATGATGTCGAAGGTTGTTCTCCCTTGTCGTTTTCCTGACCTAAATGCAACAACGAATGATGGCGCTTTTGACAAACCTTACAAGTGGTAGGTTTTCTGCATTCAGAAACAACGTGATTGCCACCTAAACAGTTGAAGCAAATTTTCCGTTTTGCCACAAAATCACGTCTAACTTCAACTGTCTGCTTTGAGAACTTCTTGCAGAAGCAAAGTTTGTGACTTTCTGAGCAGAATTCACATTGAATTGATGAACTCGTTGCCAACATTGCCTTTGGCGAATGACCAGATGAACCTTTGTTATTGTTGTTGCTCTGCTGAACTGGTGCCCTTTTTGGCTCTATACATTCTAACGCGCGAAACCTATTTTCCATAAAAGTTTTAAATTGATTGAACGTTGGTAAGTCATTGTTGGAGTCATCGTTGCAAATACTAAGCTCCCATTGTTTACGCGTTTCATTATCTAATTTAAAGGTAACAATGTGTATGATAATGACATCCCATGTGCTCACGTTTATCCCCAAATTACTCAACGCATTAAGACAATCACATGTGGTATCAAGCATTTCTTTCAAAGCTGTGGCCGATTCTACCTGCATACGTTTTTGACTGAACAACCTCCTAAGAATACAATTTGTTAAATACCTTTTATTGCTATAGCGCTTCTCTAACTGAGTCCAGCATTGATTATAATTGGCATCAGTTATAGGAGTATGACGTATTAATTGCTCTGCTTCGCCAGAAAGATGGCTCTTTAAGTAATGGAGCCTTTGCACATTATCCAAAGTCTTATTCTTGTGTACCAATGATGTAAATAGATCATAGAATGTTGTCCATTCATCATACTTTCCTGAGAATGTTGGAATGGAAATTTTGGGCAATTTAACAAAGGAACTATTTGATTTGTTAATATTACTTGAATCATTATCAGATTGTTGTAGAGGATTCTTAGCCAACAGGATCTTATTAAGAGTTGTTTTCATTAAACTTTTATAAATGACATAAGTATCTTCCGTCGCATCATAGATATCCACCACTTTCTGTCCTATATCTTCTACTTTAAAACGTTCATATAATTTTGTGTTATTTTCTTTAAACAATGCCCAATCCCTTTCCAATAATTCTTGTCTTGTTTCGATATATTCTAGCGTTAATCTATCTTTACTACATTTCTTAAAATTAGTCAATCCCTTTGTGATAACATTCTGTTGATCTTTTAAAACGTTCATTAATCCTTCCATTTTGAAATTGATTTAAATGTACTTGTAAATAAATAAAAATTTTTAATTGATTTTTAATTTGATCAAGTTTTAAAAACACAACAAATGTATAAGAGATAAACTCAATGTATAAAATAAATAAGAACTTTCTCAAAGGAGATAAAATATGCGAACTGTCTGTTTTGCAAACATAAGCAAAAACAAGATAAGTGAAAACAACCAACGAACTATAACAAGATGTACTGTTTCACAGAAAAAAAACAAAAAATGGTACAAGTCCCAAATCACTACTTGAAATTTTACAAGTGTTTGGGAAACACACAAAATCTGGTAGAAATCGGGTATAGGTTCCCCGTTCCCCCGTTTTCTATAAAATATTCTAAGTCCTAATTCTAACATGCACACAAATTGGTAAATAAGTAATAAAGTTTCTAAGTTTAAATGTTTGTAAAATTCTACAAGTCCAAATACATCATCACTAAATAATTTTCTAAGTTGAAACTTCTTCACTAATTGTTAAGTTTAAATTTTCATTGAAATAGAGTTCAAAATCCTTTGACTCGAATGTTTGTACGATTCGTGAACAAAATAAATATATTAAATGTACTCACAAAATTGCACTTCTCACTATCACCGTTTTCAACCTGCAAGTGGCGCCCTCTTGTGACCGCTATCCGCACTACGCGTGGAGTCACCTGAGGTCTGCACCTGCTTCGTCTGCGACGTCGCGTGATGTCTGCTCCTGCGTCGTCTGTGACGTCGCGTGATGGCTGCACCTGTGTCTCGTCTGTGACGTCACGTGATGGCTGCACCTGTGTCTCGTCTGTGACGTAACGTGATGGCTGCACCTGTGTGTCGTCTATGACGTCACGTGATGGCTGCACCTGCGTCACCTTGCTGTCTTCCAGTGAAGTGTTGATCTGAGAGTGGCGCCCTCTGTGGCCACTCTTTGAACTAATCCGCCAATGCTGACTCAGCTCACCGCTAAAGTTGGGTGATGCTGTCGCCGCTGGTGCGGAGGAACGTGTACCTTTTTGTAGCGACCCACTACAAGTACACGGGACGGAGAAGCGGGCCAACGGTGGCTCCACTTATATTATAAAAACTGTCCAAATGATCCCGGCTCATAGGACCAATGTTAAATACCCCTTTGGTATTTGGAGAAATTTGACCTTTAAGGTACACTAGCGAGAATCGAAAATAAAACCACTGTGTACTGTTCTGACCTGATAGCTCATATATTAAAAAAAAACATTGCCTTATATGCTAACCACGGTAACCAAACGATAGCGACTTCTAAAAAGACTACAACGCCATCTATCGAGAACGTGTGAACTATAAAAAATAACTTAAGTCGTAAACAGTAAGACTGCTGATCGTGGGGCCTTGGGTTCGATTCCTGGGCAGGGCAAAAAGGTGTCCGTTTCGACTACTCAAGTGTTTTAGTTCAAGTGTTTGGCTTTCCATTAGAATTTGTGAATAGTAGCCCGGAGTTTGGAAGTTGGCAGTGATACCTCCTTGTTAGTCATTGGTCCTCCACCTGTTCTCTCTCCAGACGCGTCGGATTGCCGTCTCATCGGATTATGAGAGTGTAGGAACAGAGAGTGCACCTGTGATTGCGCACAATCAAGAGCTCTATAATATCTCCCGCGCCAATGCCTAATCTCCGCTCAGATTGCCCGCTGTGGAAGATACAAAGTACACACACACGTACATTTTATTTTACGTCTTTCTGCCAGCGATGTTATAAAAATATTTCACGTAAATTGTAAATTAAACGCATGACTTCCTAATAGGTACATATGGCTTTCTAAAATTGAAAACTAAAAGCCAAAAATATGAGAGAACCAAGCAAAAGTTCCTGTGAAAATTTTCGCTATTCGCAATATGCTTTGAAAGCAATTTTCATGTTACAAGTACTGCCATAACTAAAGAAAAGTAGCCTTTGTTTGAACACAAGAAACGTGGACTTTTTAAATTTTCATGCATACGCCCCTTAAGCTGGTATTTGTTAGTGAAATGCTAACACTACATTTTGTAGAAAAGAAAATTCTACTAGCAATTTTAAAACTGTGTAAATTATGCACCTTATTGACCATTGTAATTAGCACCATTAGGAAAAATAGCGGTTGTTTTAAAATTAATGGAACTGTTTAATGCGCTGTTTTCATTCATCGTGTTACAAAGTTTTTTTTTATCAGCCCAGGCCTTATCACAAGATTTCCGTATTTCACCATAGCGTACTTTAATTGTATAAACAATGAAAAAGCACCTCTACGTTACTATTTTATCCATCAAATTAAGGTTAACGTCTTCATTAAACAAAGTGTCCACTATTACGTCACGAAAAAGTGAAACTGCGTGATGAAGGTTCTGGTATACTTATTTACTTTGTTACACGCAGTTACTTTTACGTCAAAGACGGAAGAAGAGAGACGATACGTCACAATATCTGTCCAGTAATAGGTCCATTGTGAATTAAATTATGGTACAAACAGCATGTCCTGTAAAACCTTATTTAAGACGCCAAACTTATCGCTTAAATTCTGCGCAAATTAAATTTAGTTTGCCATAGACACTCTGGATTGTAGTCCAATGGTAAAGTGTAGTGAAACTAACTAGGCGCATAACTTTGTGTGATTTATCTCATCACCTTTGCTCTCAACACATCGTGGGAAACCTGCATGTCTTAGAAGAACTGGAAAATTTTAAGACGTGACATTTACCAACCCGAACTGGGCCCACCTGGTGGTTTACAGTCCGCTACCTCTCACAGAGAGGAGGCAATAATGGGCTGATTATAACCGTTTTTTTTTACGTGGTAAAATCATCAAATGAGTCCTCCCACCCAGGGCAGAGCGGGAGGGACTGTCAGACTTGTACTGACTAAAATCCACGATGTCCTTCAATAGCCCTTTACGTACTGGGGTCACGGTAATTCGTACAGTCCCGCGACCGACTGAGTATACCTTAGGATGCAGATTAATTAAAAAAGATTGCTGCAAAATTAACTGTTTCTGTATATGGTCTAATGCGTTGTCGTCGCATACAGGCAATATGATCAGTGAATTTTTGTAAGAGTAGTTTTAGTTATAATGTCTCTCTACTACAAAGTTTTTTATCTAGTAACAATACAATATCTTATACAAAAGAAAACAATGTTCATTCGGCAAAGTCGATACCCAGACTATCTACCCACGTTGCACCGGAGTCCGGACGTACTTAAGTATCTTCACTCGTGCATGCTTTTTAAATGCACCTTTAAATTTATACATCTAGCTCTATTAGAGGTCCTCAAACTAAAGCCTCGTCTACAACCTCAGGCCATGCGACTTGCGACCCGACTTGATGATCATTTGAGTTTTCGCGAGTCTCGTAGCGTGCACTTTGTTACCTTCACAGTCGCTAGTGGGCAAGCTTTAAATTCACCTACGTCTACACACCTAGTCCTATTGCAGGATGATATATAACATAGACTAATTACGCTCCATGAAATCTGAGCAGGATATCCTGAAGTTACAGCTTTTGTGCTAATAAACGCTAGTTTATTATTCCTTCACTTGTTTACCAAGTAATCTCAGTCGCAAAATGTGTGTTTTCAGCGTGTAACTAGTGTCCAAGAGGTAACACCAACATCTATAAACTTACTTCTATTACAGGTAACTTTAAAGCCAAACAGACTGGCGTGACGAATGCGAAGCGTGACGTTTTTATTTGTAATGTAAGGATTTGTTTGAATCCAGTCACATAGAAAAGCGAAAGCGATCCGATAGCGTGACAGAACTATCGGACTGACGTCTCGCTTCGGTTCGGTATCGCTCCCGAAACGCTTCGCTTTCGCCTGTCTGTTTGACAAAGGCTTAAGACTTGCACACTAGAGGTGTTACAGGTCCTAATTGATAGTTTAAGTTACAAAGAGCTCGAACGACGTCAAAGCGTCGAGGTGTATTGTTAGTGAGAAATAATAGCCGGAATTTGAACGTATATATTGTAGGTAGGTAGGGGTACTCAAAGAGAGAAAGCAATGCAAAGAATTGTGTTTTCAGAATATTTTGTTCGTAGTGAATATAATGGTGAGAGCTTTTTTGGACGTAGTTTTGTATTTTTTTTTATCGTGGTAAAATCATCAAATGAGTCGTCCCACCCAGGGCAGAGCGGGAGGGACTGGCAGACTCGTACTGACTAAAATCCACGGTGTCCTTCTATAGCCCTTTACGTACCGGGGTCACGGTAATTCGTAAGTCCCGCGACCCCGGCGGGCTTTGGCCCTCTACAGGTCCCGTCACTATGCTGACACTCCTTGAGGCGCGCGTGGAACACAACGCGCCGACGACCCGGGCATGGTCCATGGTCGGGCTACGAGTCGCCCATTACTCGCCCCCCGCATGCCCGCGCCTACGGGGCCGGAGATCGTCTTGCGACGTCCGACGCCGTGGGTGTCTACCACTGCGGCTGGGGTGGAGGGAGGTCGCTGTTCTCACCCTCACGCGGCCCGCCTCCTCCTTCGCGAGCATAACTGTTTCACAGAAGGAGGCGACCGCTTCCCACTCCGTCTCGCCCCGCAGCATGACCTCGACCAATGCCGGGCGCGAGAGGTCTCCGCCTATCGCCGTCGTGAGGACGCGGCGGTGCTCTGCCCAAGCGGGGCAGTCCTGCACAGTATGCTCCACCGTGTCCTCCGGACGATCCTCGCAGTGATGACACCCAGGCGTTTCTTCCCTCCTTATCAGACACAGGTACCTCCCGAAACTTCCGTGTCCAGCCACTCCTCAAAGAGGGGTCTTGCCGCCGCGATTGCGGCGTGCTCGAAGGCACTTATCACTAGGATTTTTTTCTGTATCATGAGTGCGCGTTGCCGAACATGCAGATAAGAATTTGGGGTCGTTCGTTCCGCGGAAGTAAACCAGACGAGTTACTTAACTATGCAAGATTTTAATGGCAAATTGGGAATACTCACCGAATTATTAAAAACTGGTAAAATGCCCATTTCTCTAGATATTTTTATAACCCTTCAGGAGTTACAGGCGTGATGATATTTTATGTTATTTGAGAGTAAAATAAGGGATAAATAACACAAAGAAAACAGACGTTAAAACCAGCCGTATCACATTATCTTACAAAACTCCGTATTTAAAAAGTAGAATTCCCAAAAAAAACGGAACGCAAAATTACGATTATTGACAAAATCAACGTGAAATGGACACTTCCGAATCGTTTGAAGGTTTGAACGTAAATTACCGGGAAATTGTTCACGGCTTGCTAATTTTGGGGGTGGGCAGTGAGGCATGAAAAGATTGCTTATTCCGTATACGTGCTCATTGGAAAGCACCCGTAATAAATACGGGGAACATATGACCGAAATTGATATGCTGTGAATGTTTCATAATAAATTTTGATGTACGAGTATATGCGTGTGGTACGTAAATCTTTGATGTCCCAGATATTAATATTTTGCCCCTCGTACATACGAGTTTTTGAGATGAATGATGATTTTTTTTTGTAATACATTTTCAAGTTTTGAGCTTTTTTTATCGGGTTAAAATCATCAAATGGATACTACCACCCAGGGCGGGACGGGAAGGACTGTCAGACTCGTACTGAACAAAATCCACGGTGTCCTTCAACAGCTTTCGACGCTCCAGGGTCACAGCTACCTCATGAGACATTCCAGAAATCCCGGCAAGCCTTAGCCCTCTAAGGGGGCCCCGTCAGATTGCTGACAGCCCTTTGAAGTGCGCGTGGAACACGACGCTTTGTCGACCCAGGCATGGTCCACGATCGGACGGCAAGTCACCCATTAAATGCCGTTAAAAAAAGGGTGTCCCGGGTAGTATGGACCAAATCAATTTTATTCCATGAAATCAATCGAATAATAATTGTTTCTTTGAGTACCATGAGAAATGATTGATTAAAATAAAAATCAATGGTCATAACTTTTGAACCGCAAAAAATAGCACCAACATAATCAAGAGTTAAAAAGTTTGAAAATGACCGTCCCCATGCGTGTTTGCTCTTATCTATACTACCAGGGAGAGACTGTATAGAAAGAGACGACATTTGTTCACCAGCGACCCTATCATGACGTCTTTAAGCGAGTAGTTCCACGGTGGGAAAGAGACAGAGCTATACAAGTCGTCTAGCACCATCTCGTTCCCACAGTGGAACTACCCTCGCTTTAAGATGTCTTGGTAGGCCACCTGTGTAATACTTTAAACCTGTTATATTAATAAAATAATTTGTAAAACACGATAAGACTAATAAGTTCAAAGGACCCGTATGTAACCCAATTTCAGTTTAAAACTCGGCAGACGTTTTCAAAACTTAGCGCGACGGTATGTCGAAAACATATTTTGTTTGAACCCGTCCTGTGGTGAAGTTGAGACTCGTGTAATTAAATGAATTTAGGGTCTTTCATTAAACATACATATTTGGGTATTTAAATTAATAGAATTTTCTGGAAATCTCGAAGTTTCTTTTAGATATTTGGAAATGTTCTAAGGTTTAAATGATGTATATGGGTAAGGTAGATATTTTAAATTTTTACCTAACTTATTTGGAGACATAACCCCGATAGGTGGTACTAATTTGTGTGATTTATTTCAACACTACTACTTTGAAAATGAAAAATGATTTCAGAAGGAAATTGAATTTTAAGAACCAAAAAAAAAGTAAGACATGTGACATCTATCAATCCTCAACAATCTGACGGGGCCCCCTGTAATGGCCAAAGGCTGCTGGGGTCACGGGGTTGTAAGATCAGGTAACCATGACCTCGGAACGTAAAGGAGTATTGAAGGACACCGTCGATTTTAGTCAGTACGAGTCTGACAGTACCTCTCCTCCAGCTCTAGGTGGGAGGACTCATTTGATGATTTTACCAAGTAAAAAGAGGCAAATGATGACTGTTCTATTAACATTAGATATTACTTTCACTTATCTCTAGTTCATATAAACTAAAAAGGATGGCCGTAATATTTACGAGTAAAAAAGCATACATTTTCATAAAAATTTACGTATAGTACGTAAAATTACCTGTATTTCAATATCAGCAGTAAAAGTGAACGAGCTATAATTTCAAGCTCCGATAACTTTGTTTGGGGTGTGCTGCCGACGCCATTTTGGTTAATTTATTAATCGTTCGGAAGTAGGTCGAACGGATATAAACGTAGTGTCGGGAGGTAGTGTTTATTTACAGTTTCAGAGGTAACAGCTTTCTTTATGAAGATTAAAATTCATTGGTTATCGTACTTTATAAAGTATAGAGTACGATAAGGTAAGGTGAAGTATTTTCAGTTAAAAGGTATAGGTACCTTTAAATGCAAAAGAGACTTCTACTGACTTAGATGTACGGTGTCCTTCAATAGCCTTTTACGTTCCGGGATCACGATTACCTGGTGAGACAGCCCCGCGACCCCAGTCCCTTTGTGCCTTGTTTTGTTCTGTCTCCTGCTTGACATGGAGGGAAGTTGAAACGTATTTTTTCTATTCTCCCACTATTCTTTTCTGATTAATTTCGTTGCAGGATCCAAGACAGGTAAATTCATTCTCCGGGACATGTCGAGCTTCATTGTCTCGGCGCTTTTCTGGCGGTTGCCACTGTTGATTCAGGCTTTCAGGAGTTGCAGTGGTTTCTGAATAGTGTGTTGGGTTTGTCCCGCGAGGCGCGACTCCGGTCCCAGAAGAAGCTTGATCTCTCTGACTTTGAAGAGATTCAGGTTATATGCTTTCGGAAACAGAAACGCGATAATGACTTCTTTGATGTGCGCATTACGAAGAATGATTGAAAGCTTAGCAGTACGTCGAGCAGTCCGATGGTAGAAGGGGGCTGGAATGAGGTCGTAGAGTTCTTGGATCAATGAATTTGAATGAATTTGGTTAAAATGTATGTAGATAGAAAAGATCCGATTTAAGATAAAGTTTTTCCCAGTAATACTTTTCCGGGCATGCGGGCGGCGAGTAATGGGCAACTCGCTGTCCGACCATGGACCATGCCCGGGTCGACGGCGCGTTGTGTTCCACGCGCGCCTCAAGGAGTGTTAGCATAGTGACGGGGCCCCCCTGTAGAGGGCCAAAGCCTGCCGGGGTCGCGGGACTCACAAATTACCGTGACCCCGGTACATAAAGGGCTATTGAAGGATACCGTAGATTTTAGTCAGTACGAGTCTGACAGTTCCTCCCGCTCTGCCCTGGGTGGGAGGACTCATGTGATGATTTTACCATGTACAAAAAAGAAAAAAAAAAAGTAATACTTTCCCGATTGTGAGATTCTGGAGGGTGAAGTCATCAGTCAGTATAAGTTACTTCTAGTTGTTCTAAATCAAAGAAGTATTTATACATGTCACAGATTCCTTTGATAAAACGTGTCATTGATGCGAAGGAAGAATTTTATCATCCGAGCTCCTTCACAAATTATCAACTTGTAGGTCTTGCTACTAAAATATCATCAAGATATAATAACAGTCAATTCTTTTTAACATTATGAGCTAACTTTTTGGTATACCGAACATCAAAATAAACCATACCGAGTCCCTTTTAACAACTTTCGATGGAGAAGAAACTTTACCCTTTAATTTTGGAACTCTTGGATCCGTTTCAACGGAGGAAAGCGATGAAAAAGGGGAAATGAAAGAATTTTGAGGAGAAAAAAATATTGCAAAGAAGTAAGATTTAAAAGTAAATAAGGAAGGAGTCGAGGGAAATCACGAATCGCAATAAGAAATTGTGTTTATTTCTTTATTGAAATCTCTTAAGAATTCGATTGATACAGCGAGTCTTTATTTCTTTATAAACTTTATCGTTTTTTTTATGAATTGAAAACTCCGGGAATGATTACTGGATCTGGAAACATTGGAAAGGAAGTATTCTCTTGCAAATGCGGTTGGAGCAGTGGCCAAGCAATCGACTGGTGCGTAGCGTATCGTAGGTTCGATACCCGCAAGGAACAAATATTTGTTTGATCTGCAAGTAATTTTTCCAAATTTGAGTGTGTATGAGAGTTTTTATGATTGTAAACGTAAAGAAAACATGATATGTGTGAGTATTCTCCACATTTTGAAAAATAAAACCTAGAATTGGTTTTTGTTAACAGTATTCTAGGCTATATCAGAACAATATGAACGCAACACCACACTAACGTTGCTAAAAAAATCGCCAGGTAGAAGTGGACTTAGGTCGGTCACATGGACCGCATGCCTTAAGAGCTGTACGCCATAATAGCTGCTTTCTGAGTCCTGAAACAGCCAGAAGGCGTTGCAGTAGATCTTGAAGAAAATTTCATTGGACATTTAGAAAAAAAAAACTTTCTTATTACAATATGTTTATTTATTGAAGGCATCATAGCACGTAGAATAACTTAACCTTAATACAGAACATATTTAAAATGTTAGTAACAATATAAACTTATATCAATGTTACTAACAGTAAACAATAGTCAAAATTGAACACACATACACTTACGATTAAAACATATTTTTTATTTATTTTATCCTTTATTTCAGGCAACTAAAGGCCCATAAAACACAATACACATATAAATATAAAACAATAATAAACTAATACATATTTTAAACAATATACTTAAAAACTACTGCACACGAACAGCTGAAATGATGGAGCAAGGGTTTAATACAGCACAATCTACCCTTTCAGCAATCATGCCCGGAATGTTTTTGAAGCTGGCTCACACTCCAAATCGTTGTCCTGACTGTAAATTCTAATTCTTTATTTCGAGCTAGTAACTCATATTAAGAGATTAGTAACATTGTTCTTAAAAACTAGTGTTAGTAAACAACGCGATACTGAGACACGTAACTGACAGCAGTAAGTTATAAATGGACAATCCACTCTGCTAGCAATCACCCTCAGAATCCTGTTTGGGCTAGCCATGATCCGAGCGAACAAAGATGCTGCGCGTTTCCGCATTACGGTGTAAAACAGTCTATCCCAGTCACCGACACATCCCTGATGCACGACAACGCCATGGCAACCCCTTCAGTTTTCTGAAGGCGTTATTGTATTGGACACGGAGGGCTCCATACGACGCCTGCGCATATATCTCCCACAGGCTGCACTTATAAAAAACCCAATATATTTTTTTATAATCGTTCGTAAATTTGCGCGTACAGGCAGAATTAAGCATTCTATGTAAATAAAGAAGAGGTGTAGTTTATTTTCTTCGCTAACTTTGATGCAGAAACCTAATCATAACAAGCAAACGAAATTTAAATGGCCACTTTGACTAATGAACTGCGTTTAAAAGGCAACGCATCGTTGGTTCTCTTAGTGTTGCAAATTTTCAGTGGCATTGGATGTTGTTCAACATTAGGAACCCAAAACGTAATTCATTGCACACTAGTTCAGTCGAATAGAGGTCGGTTTTCAAAGGTGTTGTTTTTTAAGGTCGAAAGATTGTGTGATTGAACTATACAATTTCAAATAAATTTTTTAGTCTTTGTCAAACTGACAGGCGTGGCGAATGCGAAGCGAGGCGTTTTTATTAGTAATGTATGGAATTGTTTGAATCCAGTCACATAGAAAAGCGAAAGCCAGCTAATACAACTGCCGCGCCTCGGTTCGCCGGTTCGGTATCGCTTAGGATTCGGTCCGGTTCGCTATCGCCTGTCTATTTGACAAAGGCTTTTCAGTTCTTAATAGTTTGTGTTTGGTATAAGTAATAAGTGTGGACGAAGTGAGGAGTGCAGTAAGTAGAATGAACAATGGTAAGGCATTAAGACCGGACGGAATATCTGTTGAAGTGTTGAAAATATTGCGGACGGATTTTTGAAGTGCCTACCAGAGCTGCTGGAATATCACAAGCAGTTACAACAGCCCTGGAATGCAAAAGGCAACTTATGGATCATGATAAGTTCTAGTCCGTACGAGTCTGACAGTTCCTTTTTTATCGTAGTAATATCATCACATGAGTCTTCCCACCCAGGGCGGGACGGGAGGGACTGTCAAGCTGGTACTGACTAACATTCTCGGTGATCCTTCAATAGCCGTTTATGTTCCAGGTTCACGTTTACCTAATGAGACAGAACCGGGACCTGACAATTTTACCTGACTTTGGTAAAATCTTTCATATTATTTCACAAGAAATAGGAAAAACATTCGGTTCTTTTTTAGGAATAATCTACTATTTTTTTGGTTTAATAATTGAAACATTTCTTCTTCCTACACTATACCAAAATTACAAACTATAATGCCTTTGTCAAACAGACAGGCGAAAGCGAAGCGTTTCCGAAGCGATACCAAACCGAAGCGAGACGTCAGTCCGATAGTTCTGTCACGCTATCGGATCGCTTTCGCTTTTCTATGTGACTGGATTCAAACAATTCCATACATTACAATTAAAAACGCCTCGCTTCGCATTCCTCACGCCAGTCTGTGTGACAAAGGCTTAAATAAAAACTTATTGGCAATTGATTTATTAGGATTTTTTGTATGGAGCGAGAGAAATCATTTGAAGATTTCTCTTCAAAAAAAAAACGACGGGTTGCACTCTGGGAGTGCCGGCAGAAGTGAAAACTTCAATAGTAATGAACACACGAACATTCGCGCAAGCGCCCTGCGCCGCCGGTCGCGGGACTTACCCATTACCGTGACCCCGGTACGTAAAGGGCTAGTGAAGGACACCGTGGATTTTATACAGTACGAGTCTGACAGTCCCTCCCGCCCTGCCCTGGGTGGGAGGATCCATTTGATGATTTTACCACGATAAAAAAAAGCGCCCTGCGCCGTCTGACGAATGTTCGATCAGGTCACGTGTCCTGACGCTAGTTTAACATTTTTTACCCATTCCAAAAAAAATGCACAATGCCGCTAAAGAAGTTTTCACTTCAAAAAGTTAAACAGTCACACAGTATAATGTATAAAGATATGTACAGATTGTAACATTTTATCTGACTACCCGCAATGCCAGTCACGGACAAGCTACCTCTTTTGTTTACACACTCGATTTAATATGAAATGAAAACCCGATTTAATTATCACATGTTATAAAAGCCTTTTCATCGAGTGTTTACATACAATCTTTGTATGAATAGGGACTGAAATTTGCATATTTTTGTTTTATTCATTGAGGTCCTGATGTACGGTTAGTATAAAGGCATCAGTAAATATTGAATTGAATTCTATGTTTTTTTTTGTTGTTGCCCCGAGCAACGGACCATCATTTAAGTGGGATCATAGTCACGTATTTTATGATATTATACTAACATTGCACTTAGTTTTGCTATATGTTTAATAAATAATCATAATAATCATTTTAGTTTGGCGCAGTGGCTAAACGTTTGGTTGCTGAGATGTGTGTCGTGGGCACGATGCCGCACGGGACAAATATTTACAGGGCCCACAGGTTGGAGTGATTCAATAAAAAAAGAAATTAAATTGTTGAGTTTAAAGAACAGCCCAGACCTTATGCTTTTTTTTTTATCGTAGTAAAACCATCCAATGAGTCCTCCGACCCAGGGCAGGGCGGGAGGGACTGTCAGACTTGTACTGACTAAAATCCACGGTGTCCTTCAATAGCCCTTTACATACCGGGGTCACGGTAATTCGTTAGTCCCGCGACCACTTACTCTATGCTGCAATAACTTATGATCGCAAATACACTGTGCTACATCAAACATAAATATGAGAATGAACAGATTAACACGTCAACCTACCCCAGTCTCTCATAATTCTTTAATAGATTTCCGACTTTATTACAAATGAAGAAGATTCATCTCCGATTGGGAAAATTTGACAAATTAGCTTGGTTCGATGTGCTGCCGTCAATACTAGGCTGCTATGAGTTCAAGGTGATGTATAATTTTAATATTTTTAGGCAGGTACAGTCCACTAGTGACAAAGAGTACGATTGAAATACCATCTAGGATAAATGCTAGCCTAGTACTATTTGTAAGGTTTCGATGAAAGCAACAAAAAAAAAGTAAAAATAAGCTTATTATAATTACAATGATTAAACCAGTAGTGACAATTAACGGACGAAACGTCTCCTATTTAATCTAATTTATTGGAAGAGGAATCGTCAGAAAAACTGTCAGGTAAGACAAAAAAGATTACCACATAAAAAAACCTTTTACCCAGTCTATCCCCTCTCAAACAAAATTGAAGTATCTATTAAAACATTATTGGATCAGGAAGGTCGAAAATCGCTTGTAATGAGGTGACAAAGTGCGAACACACTTTTAACGGCTACCCTTGTTTCCATAATGTTTTACATTTTATCGGCCGCAACCAATATTGTGAAGCGAATTAATTGGAATTCATTAATTCTAAAAATGTTTTAGGTACTTTTTATGTTACGATAACAATGTTGGTTTAGTCAAAAAAAGGGTTTTGTTTTTGTTAATTTTTGTGATAAAATCTAAGTTAACAAGCATTGAAACACAAATAATTACTTGGTAAAATATCTTATTTGTTTAACTAATATATAATTTATTTATTTTTAGCTTGAATGACAGAAAGGGACATACAAACATTTATATATATTGGTTAAAAGACCCTTTGCGTCTTAAAGTCATTGGTAGGATTAAAAAGAGTTCTTTTCTCTACAGTATTCTGAAGATCTAGACGTAAAATATTTAAAAAATAAACTTATTTACCAAGGCTACTGTTTACCCTTTTATAAAAATGAATAAAACCTTCACGGTGACCAGCTCAAACCTTGAACCTTGTCAAAACGTATATAATTCAATGGACATGTTATTTCAAATAAACTTAATACAATTTCAAAGAATCCAATTTTAGCTAGATATTCACATAAAATCGACCTTATTTAGACTTCAAAAGGGTACAAAATCGGTAATAGCCAAGCAATTTGTAAAGATATTTGAGAAAATAGTCACTTTTATACTACATGTAGAATTAAATGAGAGCTTGTTACATACTTTGAAGCATGTAATCGTTTTCAGCTTCTTATTACAACCATTCGCGAAAGCCGATTACCGAAATGATGTGGGTAGAGGCAACAGTTGTTATCCATGTACGTGTGTTTAAAGTCTGAACGAGTTGATCATTTAGTTAAAGTAACTATTTGTTAAAATCGTTCAAATTTTCCACAAATTAATTTTAAATAAATAAAAAAAAGTGCAAATAATAGGAGAGCCAAAAAAACGTTTAATTTTTTTTATTTATAATTTTATTGAATTGTCCTTTTATATATTAATTTCCTATGGACACTTTACTTGCTACATCGTTCTCACATAATGTACTTACCATCTCAAGTTGAATAATATAAAAAAGGTTCTATTATAATTTTGGCGATTGAAAAAGAGTGTCCATGGAGTTTCTTGCCCGTTCTTCTCCATAGAGATCTACGCTTTGGAATGGGCATCTACAGTACTTTCACAGTTTGTATGTCTTGTGACTGGGACTGTAGCATCGTAATTATTTTTAAACAATTTTATTTTACTTTTGTCTTTTGAAAATTCAAAAGTGACTGTAATTGGCCTACTTGAAATAAATGATTTGATTTTGATTTTTGATTTTGAAGAGTCCGTTATCCTTCTGTCTGTCTATCCGTCTCTCACCAGGAACTCTCATTTAATGAATCGTGATACTTAGACAGTTGATATTTCACGGATGATGTATTTCTGTTGCCGCTATAATAATAAATATTAAAAAAACAGCATAAAATTATTATGAATCTCTACCTTCCTTGCTCTGGCTAAGCTGTTGCCAGAGTCTATTAAAAGACTTCCAGGTTAATATTACTTTCATCCTTAACAAAAATAAACTGTCCGTGGTTTACAACAATAGCACTTTACTCGACAAGTAAATTAGGTTAATTGTGTAAATACATCATTTCCCCGTAAATTCGTCACCCAATCTGTCTTATCCTTAATGAAAATCTCTGGGGACCAACAATAAACACGGACGACAATAGTCGCCCCTACCCTATTTTGGGTTCAACAGATACTCTCGTAAAAAATGCTTACACAAACGGTAGATACTTATTCTAGAACGCGTAATTTTCGAATAAAACGTATTTACGCACGATTTGCGAACGAATAGAAATAAAAGTTTCTTTTATTGTCCAAATTATTGACTTTGAAAGGCGTTTCATGTTGGCACTGCCATTTTCGTATTACCTGGTTATATTGTAAGTTATTGATATCTTTTTTTATTGTAGAGGGTTTTCTTATTCGGCGAATGTAATTTAGTTTTGATATTCCTTTTTTGGATTTTCGTGCGTGAGTGAACGTAACACAGATAAGTGAAGGGTTATTGTGAAAGGTCGTGACAAGTTTATATAAAAGAGCATTCAAAAATATTCTGAATTACGATGGTATTTTTGGTGTAGAGCTGGATTGCCGCATAGGTAAATGGTCAAATTATAGGTTTACTATAGCTAGAAAGAGAGAGAGTACTTTGTAAAAGATGAGGTAAAAAAATACTTAGTAAAATACTTATTGAATACCTCTTCATAAAATATCCATTGCTTATCCCCATCATCGTCAGTCGGAAGGCAAACGAAGGTTAACCTTAAGACTTCCACGCCGAACGACAATCCAATAATGCACATGCACTTGCATCCAAAAGGATTATGAAGATTCATGATTTAAATACTGTGAATAAAGTCGATTACACAAACCACATCACAATATAAATTAAACTTTAAAAAACTGCGAAAGGACAAAAAAAGAGAGCGACTTAAAAGTAACAATTAAGGGTTTAAAAAAACCATGAAAAAGTATTTTTCTAAATACCTAGTCAAAATAAACTTTATTTCATTACAATTATGTCACTTTTTCCTTCCAGAATCAGAAGCACGGTCTCGAAAATATTTTTGGTCTGTATCTTGTCCTGAATATTAAATTTAGTTCATGTTGTTCTGTAATTTAAGTTAGTTAAGAGTTATTCAAAGCTAAGAGAATTCATTAACTTGTGTTATTTGCTTTCCCTTCAAAATAATTAAGTTTCCTCGACAAACTTAGGCATAAAGAGTTCTAAACAAGTCAAAATTGCGACTAAATCCTAACATGAAACGACTTCAAGATTGCGAGAGTATAAGAGTAACTGCGGCACCTGGAACGCAAGAAACAATTGGATAAACTGGATAGTTTTAGTAGGTTGGTAGGTAGGCCCAGAGCAGTTGAAGTAATGTAATCATTTTCCACCCCCCAAAAAAAATAATGGCTACTTACGTAGAGGGCCATAGCCTGCCGAGGTCGCGGGACTTTCCCATTACCGTGACCCCGGTACGTAAAGGGCTAGTGTAGGACACCGTGGATTTTAGTCAGTACAAGTCTGACAGTCCCTCCCGCCCTGCCCTGGGTGGCAGGACTCATTTGATGATTTTACCACGATAAAAAAAAAAAGCGCTGTTACTAAAATTGATCCTGAGTTTGATTCCCTACAAAGGTCGTACAAAGTGTTTTTAGATTTTTCTACATCTGATATTTCCCCATAATAACTTGTTGTTTTTATCGGTCCTCTGTCGATGGGACAGACTCATCCTAAGGACTGAAACACTACTAAAAAGAAAATACGTGTGGCACTCGAGAACTGCCGCGGTAAAGCTTATTGCATAGCATTTTTCTATAACTTATGCAATTATAATTATTTATTTATTTTAACGAGAATATCATCCCATCGTTGCTCTATGGGAAGTTACTCTACTAATTAGGCTATGGTCAGCAACCTCCATCAAGTGAAACGTTAAGTAAAAAATTCATTCATTAAAATTTTGTTCATTCACTTTGACATGTCAGATGTGACAGTGACAGTGTTAGGTTTAGTTTCGTAACGGAATTTCTTGATTCGGTTGCCGCGCTCAAAGCCTGCGATAAAAGATTCGAGGATCCAGGATCACAGGACTGTCTTATCAGATAACGCAATAAATGGCTATTGAAGGAACATCATAGAATTGTGTCAGCACAAGGCTGAGAGTCCCTTTCGCTCCACGTAGTCGACAGTCCTAGGTGGGAATAAAATCAACCAATTATGAATAATTGGAGATTTTATCACGATTAAAAAAGAAACTCATAAAACAGTATTGAGAAACCAGAACAAAGTACTTAGCATTAACTTCATCAATATAAAAACTAGGTACTCACATCAAGCATAACAAACAATGTGAACCGAAGGTATGCACGAACGTCAAAGCATAGTTTACAGATTACAAATCAAGTGCACATAGATTAATCAAGTAAACCACATCGGCTCACCGCACGTGGGCATTAACGTGATTGGTTGGATTAGTCATAATAATTATAACTGGGAGTAAAATGGGGATGCGTTTGCCTGTTTCAGTAAACATACAGTAAAAGGAAAATTATGGTTGTAATCCTCAAAAGAACAGAGGTGTGTGACTTCGCACATAGCGTATTGGCTGGGTGAAGTACTAGGTGGGGTTATCATAACCGACTGCAGCGCTCATGGTGGCAAAAAATAGAAATAATATAGGCTGATGTAGTACATGGTGGATTTTTTGTCAGTAAGAGTCTGACAGTCTCTCCCGCTCCGTCCATGGTGGAAATACTTATTTGTCGATTTTACCAACCCAAAAAAAAGACAGACTATTCCGCCATCCCGGCTTTACCTATAACTCTAATTTTGTCGATATTACTGTGGACTAGTGGTCGTCAAATCTACTGGTGAGCTTTAGTTCCTGTGATCGATTACCAGGTGGGGCATCAGTGTTACTGGGTTCCATACGAAATTTATCAGTGGCAGTCATTGAGTCTGAATTTATGCCCAATGGATGGCAATAGACTCTCCCCATATCAGCGAAAAGTGGGTGTTATAATAGGGTATGTTTCTGCCTAGCCTTTCGGAGATTATAGGCGAGATGTTATGATATGTTGTAAAGAAACAAAAACTAAACCGAACAAGGCAATAACAAAAATGCTACGATAGGAACTTCTTCATTACTCAGAGCGAAGTGACAGCGGACCGTCATTTGTTTGACAAACGATTGATGCATGGCAGTACTCGGAATGTGGGGAAACATGTAAAGCCATTTTCACACGACTCGTAATATCACGAGTCACGCGACGCCCGCTCGCGCTACAACTCGAGTTATCGCTGCCGATCCGGGAAGTTACAGAAGCTAAGAGAACGGGCTATTTTCGATTTCTATCCGCAATATTACACTGTGCGAAGATTCACGACCGCGCTCGCGAATTTATGGGACTTTTACAGAATCTGGGACTGTAGACAAGTGTAAATGTAAAACAAGCGTTTACATTTAAAGAAATACTACCGAGCAGGTTAGAAAGACTAGAGAGTATTTATATTGTCAAGTATATATTGTCAACTTTATAACTTAACGCATAAAATTAAAAATGTAATAAAGATTACAGAGCGTTTTCTTTCGTTCCAGTTGTTAACGCTCATTGTCTAAAAAAAGCCTATTATAGAGTACTGAACGTTGACATTTATTCTTTACCGCTTGTCTACGGGGCAGACGCGTTGTGCGTGCGGGGTTCGTCGCGGCTGCTAATATTACGCGCCGTGTAAAGCCAGCATAACGGTACCAAAGGTTCCAGTAGAATAAATATTTAAAATAAAATACTGCTTGCTGATTTAGTTAGGTTATTTGGGTTTTAGAACGATGTTGGGTCTGTAATCTTTTTGAACTCAACCCGACTGGGGTCGGATACAATTCACTCAATATTTTATAATATTTTAAGATTTTTTTTTAGGCTTTGTTACAAAATACAGGTCGTGTGATACAAAGTTATCCCGGGAATGTAATACCGGGATAAACAGTATCCCATGTATTTTCCATGACTATTACCTGATCTCATAGCAAAACAATTTAAGCTTACATTCTCACACAACAAGTGTGAGTTTTGATTGTGGTAAAATCATCAAATGAGTCCTCCCGCCCAGG
Organism: Agrotis puta; assembly: GCA_943136025.2. NCBI lineage: Eukaryota > Metazoa > Arthropoda > Insecta > Lepidoptera > Noctuidae > Agrotis > Agrotis puta. The sequence continues at coordinate 6,938,509 of OW964190.2, read as the reverse complement.
ACAGAGCGGGAGGGACTGTCAGACTCGTACAGAGTAAAATCCACGGTGTCCTCCAATAGTCCTTTACGTTCCGGGGCTACGGTTACCTGATGACAGTCCCTCCACCCCGGCAGGCTTTGGCCTTCTAAGGGAGCCCCGTCAGATTGCTGACAGCTCTTGAGGCGTGCGTGGAACACGACGCGTCGTCGACCCGGGCCCATTACTCACCATCCGCAAGCCCGCGCCTACGGTGCCCGGAAATCACCTCGCGACGTCCGTTGCCGTGGGTGTCTCCCGCGGCGGCTGGGTCGTGACGTAGTCGCTGTCCTCTCCTTCACGCGTCCCACCTCCTCCTTTGCTAGCATGACTGCTTCGCAGAAGGAGGCGACCGCTTCCCATTCCGCTTCGCCCCGCAGCATGACCTCGACCAATGCCGGGTGCGAGAGGTCGCCGTCCATCCCATCCGTGAACACAACAAGACCTAGAACAACAATCAGTTACTGCCAGCAATTAAGTATTTAAATGGAACTATGGTTACATTTGAAATAAAGAAAATGTATTTTATTATCTGCATGACTTTTTGATAAGAAAATAATATTTGTTAGTATTTACACTGAATACTACTACCTTAAAATGTTATGTATATAATAAGGCCTAATGTACACAGTTTTACAAAAAAAAAAAAAACTTTATCTTTTTATTTATGTTCCGTGAGGGAATCAAACTCGTGTCACGCCTCAGCACTCGCTCAGTCACTGCCAGTAGCCAGTCACTGCGTTCAACGTTTTTATGATCGTTATCGCAAGAACTTGTCAGGAGACAAGTAAAGTATACCTTTTTTTTTTAGGGTGGCAAAATCTTCAAATGTGTCCTCCCGCCCTGGGTGGGGCGGAAGGGACTGTCAAACTCTTACTGACTAAAATCCACCCGTGTTTGTTCGGATGCCCTTTACGTTCGGGGGCCGCGGTATCCTGGATTAAGAAAAAATCCGCGACCCCAGCAAGCATTTAGCCCCGTCGCACAGTGGTTCGAAATCGACGCTTAGTGGACATTGAAAATCAAAATGGCTTTAGGCGAGAAATAAAAATCGGAACGGCTTTATTTCAGTATTATTTATAATATTTAGTAATATGACAGCTACAGACAGCACCGTCTCCGAATAAAAAAATATTTAATATTTTTTTGTATGGAGAAAAACACAAAAATTGTTTTTTTCTCACGACTTAACAAAACTTAAAGCCTGCGGCTTACACGGGGTGTTTGTCCCACATGAGGCGATTCTGAAATGCTATAACACGCACACCCCATGCGCGCCGCTTCACTCACAGCAGAGTGTTGAAGTTCGAGAAATTCAGTTTAGAGATTTTTTACGTGGATTTAGGTGTGGTTTTGAAAATATACAAACTAATTGACTCTAGGTGTGCTAATTTTATAATTATAATGAGAAATAATGGAATATCTATCTTCTATATATATATAAAATTCAAAAACTGAACTGGCTGACTGATCTATCAACGCACAGCCGATAGCGCAGCACCTAGGAGCATGGAATTTTGCATAAGCGTTCCTTATATAACGTAGGTGAGCACTGAGAACGGATTTTGCGAAACTCAACCCCTAGGGGTTGTTTTTGGGGTTAAATAGTTTGTATGAAACTTCGTTACTACAAGTGCTAGTAGTTTCAACTTTTGCATGGGGATTCTTTTTAAGACATAGATGCTCACTACGACAGGTTATTGCGAAATTCATCCCCTAAGGGGTTACTTTTGGGGGTTGATTGTTTGTATGAAACTTTGTTACTACAAGTGCTAGGAGCATCAAAATTTGCATGGGGTTCATGTTAGGATGTAGATGCACACTAAGACTGGATTTTATTAAACTCCACCCTTAAGGGGTTGCTTTGGGGTTGATTATTTGTATGAAAACTTTATGACTACATGTGCTAGGAGTATCAATATTTGTATGGGGGTTCTTTTTATGATGTAGATGCTCACCAAGAGGCGGGTATTTTGCGAAAATGCGACCCCTAAAGAGTTGTTTTGGGGTTGCTAGCTTGTATGAAAACTTTGTTACTGCAAGTGTTAGGAGATATAAAAAATTTGCCTGGGAGTTCTTTTTAAGACGTAGATGCCCACTAAAAACGGTGATTTTGTGAAATTCCACCCCAAAGGGGGCTGCTTTGGGGTTGATAGTTTGTATGAAACTTTATTTCTACAAGTGCTAGGAGTCTCAAAGTTCGCATAAGGGTTCTTTTTAGGACCTAAATGCTCACCAAGACGGTATTTTCAGAAAGAAACCCCACATGTAAAATTTGAGTCTCGTAACTTTTAACCCTAAAATAATTTTTTTTTAGCCGAATTTTTCAAAATCCCATCTTAGTGAGCATCTACGTACTAAAAAGAAACCCCATGCAAATTTTGATACTCTTAGCATTTCTAGTAACAAAGTTTCATACAAACTATCAATCCCCAAAGCAACTCCTTAGTGTTGGAATTTAATAAAATCCTGTCTTAGTGTGCATCTACATCCTAAAAAGAACCCCCATGCAGATTTTGACACTCCTAGCACTTGTTAGTAACAAAGTTTTCATACAAACAATCAACCCCAAAGCAGCCCCTTTGGGGTGGAATTTCACAAAATCCCGTTTTAGTGGGCATCTACGTCTTAAAAAGAACTCCCAGGCAAATTTTTATACTCCTAACACTTGCAGTAACAAAGTTTCATACAAGCTAGCAACCCCAAAACAACTCTTTAGGGGTCGCATTTCGCAAAATACCGCCTCTTGGTGAGCATCTACATCATAAAAAGAACCCCCATACAAATATTGATACTCCTAGCACATGTAGTCATAAAGTTTCATACAAATAATCAACCCCAAAGCAACCCCTTAAGGGTGGAGTTTAATAAAATCCAGTCTTAGTGTGCATCTACATCCTAACATGAACCCCATGCAAATTTTGATGCTCCTAGCACTTGTAGTAACAAAGTTTCATACAAACAATCAACCCCAAAAGTAACCCCTTAGGGGATGAATTTCGCAATAACCTGTCGTAGTGAGCATCTATGTCTTAAAAAGAATCCCCATGCAAAAGTTGAAACTACTAGCACTTGTAGTAACGAAGTTTCATACAAACTATTTAACCCAAAAACAACCCCTAGGGGTTGAGTTTCGCAAAATCCGTTCTCAGTGCTCACCTACGTTATATAAGGAACGCTTATGCAAAATTCCATGCTCCTAGGTGCTGCGCTATCGGCTGTGCGTTGATAGATCAGTCAGCCAGTCAGTTTTGAATTTTATATATATATAGAAGATAGATATTCCATTATTTCTCATTATAATTATAAAATTAGCACACCTAGAGTCAATTAGTTTGTATATTTTCAAAACCACACCTAAATCCACGTAAAAATCTCTAACTGAATTTCTCGAACTTCAACACTCTGCTGTGAGTGAAGCGGCGCGCATGGGTGTGCGTGTTATAGCATTTCAGAATCGCCTCATGTGGGACAACACCCCGTGTAAGCCGCAGGCTTTAAGTTTTGTTAAGTCGTGAGAAAAAACAATTTTTGTGTTTTTCTCCATACAAAAAAATATTAAATATTTTTTTATTCGGAGACGGTGCTGTCTGTAGCTGTCATATTACTAAATATTATAAATAATACTGAAATAAAGCCGTTCCGATTTTTATTTCTCGCCTAAAGCCATTTTGATTTTCAATGTCCACTAAGCGTCGATTTCGAACCACTGTGCGTCGGTGACGCGTGAAACACGACGCGCCACCGACCTGGGCTTGGTCCTTGGTCGGACGGGGAGCATGCCCATTACTCACCGTCCGCAAGCCCGTTCCGCCGCTGTGCCCTCTGCTATTCAGAGGGACACGCGTTGGAGCGTCTACCCGACAGGCTATTCGCATTCGGGCAAAGAGACCTCTTAGGCACACAGTGCCTAAGGAAGAGTTTTTGCCCGCATCCCAGGGTGCACCGGCCCGAAAAACTGGTCTTCCTCCCGGACGTATCCGAGAGGGAACTCCAGTCCACGGGCGCACGTGGAGGTTTCCTCTCATAGCACCCGAAGTAAAGTATACCTTCATTATACAATATACATATCACATCACGTGTCGCAACAGTAACATTTCTAAAAAATAAAATAAACCGAATTCCAGATTCAATTAAAACAAGTGTAACCTGTCTCCGACATCGGTAATGAAAATGATATTTACCTTCCGTACCGCTTTTCCGACCATTAAAAATGTTACTTGAGAGCGACCCCAAATTGCCTTTCTACGCATTTTAAAATATCCCTCCATTTTATATTCTAGAGAATTAAAAAACCGGCTAATTGTGAGTTGGATTCGTACACGGAGGGTTCTGTAAACTAATAAAACTAAAAATTATATTTCTTGCCTTATTTTTAACTTTAATTTGGTTTCGTGATATCTTTGTAGATTGTCATTTGTGCAGATAGATTGTCATTGACACGGTTGTCCGTGTTATTAAGTTAAGAGATAATAGTTTGGGTCGCGGAACTCACGAATTACCGTGACCCCGGAACATAAAGGGCTATTGAAGGACACCGTGGATTTTAGTCAGTCAAGTCTGACAGTCCCTCCCGCTCTGCCCTGGGTGGGTTTGATGATTTTACCACGCTAAAAAAAATCTATGACTTGATTGAAAAACAAGCTTACATTTTTGAGATTCTTACGACAACATTAATGACTACACAAGACATCATTTGATGATTTTACCACTATAAAAAAAAGAGGATAGTTTACTTCTTAGCAAGCGTGCTTCACCATGGATATAAGCTATCTATGTGCCTTTGATCCTAATGTTCTATTTAATAGTTTTTGCGTGAAAGAGTAACAAAAATTAATCCACTCCACCTGCACCAAAAACTTTAAGTCATGTATAGTAGTAGTAAGAGTAAGATACAATAAACACTTATGTGTAATAAGCACTCCCAGAAAATACAAGTTCTTCCGTTTTTTTTATCGTGGTAAAATCATTAAATGAGTTCTCCTACCCAGGGCGGGGTTGGAGGGAATGTCAGACTTGTACTGACTAAAATCCATGGAGATCCTTCAATAACCTTTACGTTCCAGGGTCACGGTTACCTGATGAGGCAGTCCTGTGATCTCGGCAGGCTAAACAATCCCCGGGAGTCCCGTCAGTTGGCTAATAGCTCTTTGAGGACCTCGACGGCGAGTCACCCGTTACTCGCCATCCGCATGCCCGTGCCTATGGTGGCCGGAAATTGCCTCGCGACATCCGTTGCTGTGAGCGTCTCCCGCGGCGGCTAGGTCGTGAGGTGGTCGCTGTCCTCTCCCTCACGCATCCCACCTCCTCCTTCGCTAGCATGACTGCTTCGCAGAAGGAGGCCGCGGCTTCCCATTTCGTCTCGAAGTTCTTCTGCTTACGGTTCAAAAGATTGTGCTCTATGACAGTAGTAGCAGAGTGGACCGCGGAGCTTACGTAACCCTAAAATAAGCGAAGGATAATTCTTTTCCAATTTTAAAACCGTCTGGCTTATTTTTTTAGTAAAAGATTATGTTAGATCTAATCATAATCCATTAATTAAACTCGACGGATATTACCTACTCCGATCTTTTTACATCTTGAATATTTCGTGACAGAAATTCTTTTATTTCCTTTAGTTAATGTAAGGCTAAGTATTTCCCTGGCGTATTATTTTCGCGTACATTTTCATGTTATTTTTAGGAGGTCTACTAGGCTTTTTATTTAGAGTTGTTGACATGCGACACGGTTATGCCGTGAATAGCAGGAAAATTAATTAATACTTTCTTAACATTTTTATTATACCATAAATGTGAGGCCGGGCGCTCTCGTCCGAAATTTAAAGGTGCGAACACGCAAGAATAATCCCGAATTTCCAAGTACTGCGTATACATGCATGTTGTTCTGAAGCCCTAGCATAAATTCTACGTATTTGGCCGTACAGCGTACTTGAAGTATTACAACGTAAATTGTATGTTAAATGAAAGAGCGCATCTACTAATATGAACGTGGAACATCAGAATGTTATCTATCAAGTTATCGCCAAAGTCTCCGCGCTTCGATGATTGAATGATCGAAGACTACACCACAAAAATATGAAAACTCGTGATAAGGTCTCAGAGGCTAATTCGTCACGAGCTTTTAAGTTCCGGTGATACTTTTACGTACGACACAAATTCTTTTTAACAGTGTGTCCGGCCTGAGTATGAGTGTATGTCGGGTTACTTTCTTTTATATTATGTATATTTGTTGTGTTTTTGGTAGAACAATAAAACCCATTTTATTTTCCAGAAATCTACTTCAATTATCAAATTCTCGGTATAATTTTAAAGGGGAAAACGCACACTTAATCCGTCAGCAGACAATTAGCATAGATGTGGCGCGGATATTAATAATCCCATGAATATTTATAGGCGTACAGGTAGAGGGGTGAATTTTCATATTGAGGGATTATACGCCTTCACGGTCGTTTAATGTACGTCATCTTTTAATTCATTGGATCAACGGATGAATAATAAGCGTCGTGATATAATAAATCACGATGGAAATTTATTCACCTTTAAATTTCAGGTAGGTTGTATAAAATGTTATAGCATCGGGCCCCAATTTCACAAGATTTAAAATAAAATGCAATTCATATTATTCACTGATAATATTACTTTTAATAGGTGAAAGAGTATTAAATCAGTCAAGTAGTTTTTGAGTTAATCCGTCACAAACAAATACAAATTTCAATTTTTTTAAGATTACACCAAATGTTTATCACATTGCCTTGAACTCGCAAGATTAAACGCGAAGTAATCATTGAAAACTAATAAAGTTAGTTAGTTCATTAAAAAATAACAAAGATAAATTACTTTTGTCTTTGCAAATGAATAAAAATTACTACTCCGAAAACTCCGTAATTCTCACAGGAAAATCCCTGAAAGATTAAAATCTTATCTTCACTAGATTTGAAAGACAGCAATCCTAACCAATTTGTTGAAAATGCCGCAAAGTTTTGTAAATATAAAAGCGTTGTCAAATTGAATCTGTCGGTAGGTGGCAAATGAATGTGATTCCGGCGGCCAGAGCGAAGTGAGCGGACGGAGCAAGCGGAGCGGAGCGGGCGCAAATGTAATTTGCGTCGTTTCGACGATCGGGACGACTTTTAAAATTTCCCTTTGAACGGTGAGAGGGTTATTTACAGTGCACATTTGAGCACATTTGTTAGTGGTATGTTCAAGGTTTATGATATTATTTTGGGGTTAAAATATTTTGAAGTGGAATAAACTTTCATGAACTATGGATATAGCTGAAAAGAGGTGAAGCTCATATACTTCATATAATCATAGACTTCACGGTGGGGTAGACCTCGGATAATGTCTTAAGCGTTTACCGAAGGCCTGGAATGTAAAAAGCAAATTGAAGGAACAGGGTGGTTTTACTCAGCCAAGTCTGTCAGGCTTTCCATCCCTGAAAAGTAGTTACATAATGGAGTGGATTTCAGTTGAATTTCCGCCAAAGTTTATCAAGACTACAGCTTATAAGTTTTCCAGAATAATATTATCTTTTCCTGATACTTAAATGAACTGAAGTTACGAAACTTCTAAGAGTTGTGAAATTAATCCTTTGATGAAAAGACGGTACGAAGAAAGAGACAACATAAATGAGAAATAAAAAAAAGTGAACACTGTGGTAGACTTACATTAACAGAGACGCTAACACAAGTGCACCTTCCTGCATTCCCTCCTGCAGCAAGAATTAAAAAAAAATTGAAGCTCATTGACATAATATGATGTCCAAGACAAACCGGGTGAACGAAGCCGTGGGCAACAGCTAGTTCTAATGTAAGTCTAAGGCCATTTCAGGGGTCTGTAATCTTCCCAAAAGTCGCTTATTTACGCTGATATCAAATGCAAAGGGCGGTTACATCGTCACAAAAAGAAATAAATCAATCTAAATCAAACATTTGTATGACCTACAATTATTTGTTCCAGGTTTGGGTGTTTGTGTATGTGTGTTTCTATGTTTCCAAACGCTCATACGATAAATGAAAAAATCCTAGTGTGATGCAAAGTTTACAAAAAAATATATATATATAAAACTGTGGAACAAAATGTCAATTTCATTTATGAGTGTATGCTTCTTAATAATTCAGATCTTCGCACACAGTCAAACATTCAGTTTACGACCGAGAATAATTATTTAAACAGAAGAAGAGATTTCAGCCAAATTAACTTTTTTATTTACTGTTGTAAATACTCTCAAATTGGCGGTGATGGATTTAATTTACCTTGTATACTTATACAAGATTGAACTTTGTCCGCAGCGTTGCCCGTGTAAAGTTCGGTAATAATTACCTACATGGGAATGTCATACCTGCCGGGGTCGCGGGACTTTACGAATTACCGTGACCCCGGAACGTAAAGGGCTATTGAAGGACACCGTGGATTTTAGTCAGTACGAGTCTGACAGTCCCTCCCGCCCTGCCCTGGGTGGGAGGACACATTTGAGAATCTTACCACGCTAAAAAAAAACGGGACAGTCATACTTCGATTTAGCAATGTTGCTAATAGAATTGCGATAAAATTATTCTTTAATGATTAGTCGTTTTGACAAAAAGTCTCAATAACTTTTTTCTACCATGGTTTACAGGTTTGCTGTCATACAATGAAATAATGCACTTTTCACGTACTTTCATTGGATATATACTCGTAGGTGGGAGTGTTACAAGGAAAGAGATGGGGTCCATATATTATTGCCCATTTTTTATTAGAGAACTTAAAAATTATCATAAATAAAAACCAGCCATTAATAAAAAAAACAATAATTAATTTAAACATAAATTATAACGACATGGTAAGGACATATTTAATACTCAAACAACAGTAACTCTAAACATATACGAGTAAGCTGAAAGACCGGGTGATGTGACAGCCAAAATCGGCACGTCGCTCGTCGGCACGATTGGATCAACTGCTGCGCAGCATATCGCGTGTTCGATCCCCACAAGGAATTAAAATTTGCATGATCTGCAAGTAACTGTTCCGGGACTGGATGTTTTTGTATGTGAGTTTCTATGTTTGTAAACGCGCCCACGATACAGGAGAAATTCCTAGTGTGAGGAAACGTTAAAAAAATACTATTTGAAAGATTAAAACGGGAAAGCAAAATGTTACAGGAAATTCAATCTGTGAGTCGCGACTCGATTTCACAGTTTCCGAACAAGTGTGTGGCTTGAAATAGAACTTTAAAGTTCCTTTAAACTTGTCTTTAGAATTCTAAACTACGTTCTCGCTAAAGTTAAGGCGTGGTACCACTGCGCTTGCTGAAGCTTATATTATTGTACGAAATCTTTGTTCTCTTACCATTTCGAATACAGTTTGAAAGTTACATATCATGTTTACAATTGTTTATTTCAACACCGAAACATAAATAGCCTATTTCTAAGTAAGTTCACAATTAATTTGACCCTGCGATCTTCCGATTCAGTAGATTAAACGCCTTACCAATCCGATCATCGTAGTCATATTATATACTTTGGGAGCTTCCCCATGACAATTCGACCGATTCCAATTACATGTCAAAATCATCTTTACCACTACGACATATGACACAAAACACGTTGTTATCTACGTGTAGATGAAAAACAAAACACGCTCGCCACGACAAGACGTAAGTCAATCGAATTGCATCATCATTTCGTAGTAGTAAGGCCGATTTTCATTTTTAGTGAGTAAAAATTGCAAATCCCACGAATTGTAACATGGGTAAGCTCCTGTGTCCACGACAATAATCAACAGTACAACCAACAAATACTACAATAGGAACGCCAGTCACTAACTCACAACACAATGTGAGCCAAAAATATGCAAATAACGAACACGGAACACGAGATGCCGTACTAAAAGACGAGAACACTGGAATTTACATACGTTTTCTATTTGAAACGAATAAACCTCGACGGTTACAAGAATTTGGTCTACGTGGCATACTGAACTTGATGCGTTCAGAAATCCACGTAACCGAATGCAACAAAGGAGGAAGATATTTTACATAATTGCCCAAGAAGAGGTGTGATTGTTTGTGTGTGATGTTCGAAACAAAACGTAACTTTTTTAGTACAGCCACTTTTTTATAAATGTGAGAGTGAGCGCCACGCATACTTTTATTTTTTTTCCTTTGAGATGTTCACTTGTTTTATGTAGGAATCGAACGACGGGGGTAATTTTCTAAAATGAAGAAGGTCAAACTCAAACTCTTTATTGCTAACTTATTTACATGAAGTAAATAAGTTCCAATATGAAACCCGGTTTATTTTTACGTGGTGAAATCATCTCGTATCTCTTATCTCGAATCAGACTCGTACTGACTAAAATCCACGGTATCCTTCAATAGCCCTTTACGTTCCGGGGTCACGGTAATTCGTACAGTCCCGCAACGACTATGAAACCCGAGCCCACACTTCAAACTCATCACTACATAGTACAAAACAAAGTCGCTTTCTCTGTCCCTATGTCTCTTTGCTTTGTATGCTTAAATCTTTGAAACTACGCAACGGAATTTGATGCGGTTTTTTTAATAGATAGAGTGATTCAAGAGGAAGGTTTTTTGTATAATAACATCCATTAAATAGTGGAGAAGTACTGCTATTTTTGAGGTTTCTAATGTGATGTCGTAAATAATTACATTTTTTCCGCTTACATTGCAAACGCAGGCTGAACCCTACGAGTTTTATCAAAATAATGTACTAAGTATTGTACACATTGAAAAGGTCTACAGAAAAGTCCGTGATTGTATATGTCTATCTCTTATGGATAACCCACAATCACTTTTTTTTGTCATTTACTTTTTACGACAAATAATGGCTAATTTTCGAAGCGATTTTAACCAATATAGCATTAATCCTTAACCCATTAAATACCTTGAATACATTGTTCATTTAATATAGATCTATATGGCCCTTACACCGTATGATTTAAGTGAATATTTTCGAAGATATTACAGATTTAAAAATTGCGGGACGTAGCGTTTGCGGCGGTACCGGCCGGCCGCCCGGTGCGGCAAGAGCGTGCAACGTTGTTTATAAAGACATTCTGTAATATGTTGTAAAAATAAAATAGATAGTTACAAATGTAAAAAGTAAATAAGTAAAAATGTAGTGTATGAATTTAGATATTCCAAAGATAGCAGGAAATCTTCATGGTATAGGGAAAGGGGGATTGTTTTACTCCAAATTTAACGCGTGCAGGCCACGGGCAGTAATGAATAAATCAAAACTACTGGATCGATTTTAATCACATAGGCTATATATTTTATACCCGTGCTAAGCCAGAGCGGGCCGCTATGTTTTTATATACAACGTTCACAGTTTTTCTGTAGTGTATGTAGTATCAGCATTGCACCCGTGCGAAGCCGGGGCGGGTCGCTAGTAATGTCTAAAACTCACTGGTTAATCAATTGGCTTATACGTCCCAGTATCGTGGTAACTCTATGGAACACTCGTGCAACCTTGTCAGATATTTGGCACTATCAGGTCCCTTGTCATGTGAGACAGTGACATCTTGCGCGCGTGGAACAACGCAGTCGACTCGAGGGTAGTCCATATCGGACGGTGAGCCACCCGTTGCTCGCCATCAAATAACAGGCAAAATGTCAAAATTGTATAGGTAAGTGACCTATAGAATTCCTCTACCTTTTAATTTAAAGAAAACAGGCGTGATGTAACGTATCTGAGCTACTATACTACCACCTGATTTAAATAACAACAGTAGCTATCGACCTTTTCACTGTATTGTGTCGTTTTGGAAAGTTTAGTGAGTCGCTTTTCACCTGATTTGCATAGAACATGCTAACTCATCAACGCGAAGTTTGTGCGGAGCTAGTTAAGGGCAGGTGTTGTGTTCTTGTTCAGGTATTGTACAATACTGACTGTAGCTGTATTAAGCTAGAACGCCTCTTTAACTAAAAAGTAACCACCACTTTTAATTATTATTAAACGACGAAAAAAAAGAGGAGGTTCTCAACATCGACGATGAAGAGTCAATAAATAATAACTGCAAAAACGCAACTTTACAGGAGGCGAAAAAAACGTTTCAAGTCCGTTTAATTATTTTTTTAGTATATTTGATTTTTTAAATGTTTTATGTAAACTGACTACAATATTATGCTTATGACTACAATATTAATATATTAATCAATGATTTTATTAGTTTTTAGATATATTTTAGATAGATTTTATTAGTATTTATTGCCATCGTAAATGACGTAACACCACTTAGTATATATTGCAATAATTGTTTATCTTGCAAAATTAATAAGGAACAGACCTAAGATCTTTGTCAGCATGTGCATTACTCTATTCTACAATAAATAATGCAATAAAACAAAATTGGCCAAAATGTTAGATATTATATATTGACTCTTCATCGTCGACATGTATGTTTTTTATGTATAGCCTTTGACCACGCATAAGTAACAAGAAGGTATATATTTTAATATGTATTAGTATATTCTTTTTATAAATAGCTATAGTTAGATGTAGTAGTTTTAATTGTTTCATAGGTGTTGTTGTACCTATTCCAACTGCTTCTCCTTTTGACCTAATGGTTGCCTGGTAGACGATGCCTTGCGGCATTAAGTCCGTCTGTACGTAAAAGTGTAAATAAATAAATAAGTTTTCATATCGTGATCCAATTTTATTACTTTAATTGTTCCTTTTAAATTGGTATTTCAATAAAATTCTGTTAGATTAAATCCGAACCAATTAGATGTAAAGCCTTTGTCAAACAGACAAGCGAAAGCAAACCGGACCGAATCCGAGGCGATAACGAACCGATACGAGACGTCAAACTGGGTGCAGCGAACCGAGGCGTGGCAGTTGTATTAGCTGGCTTTTTATGAACGACGTCAAACAGAGTAAATACGCCTTTGCCCCGTCTTTGCATCGGTTCGGTTACACTATCGGATCGCTTTCGCTTTTCCATGTGATTGGATTCAAACAATTCCATACATTACAAATAAAAACGCCTCGCCAGGCTTAAGAGAACAGACGCAAACAAAGCTTCTATATCCAGAAACAAACAATCACGAACAATTTGATTAATTTACCGTAAACTTGTATGTTTCGAACAACTCTTGTTTGATTCCAAATTGTCACCGAATGGCGTACATTTTCATTTGAGACGAACTCGAATACGATTTAGAATTACTCGGTGACGTAACCGGATTACGCAGGAGTAAATAATGTTTGGGATTAAATGGAAATAGAAGAAAGGGATATCTGATGTAATGGATTTGAAAATATAAGGCTGGAGGCTTGTGTGCGACACCACTGAGACAAACAATTACTATTTTAAAGTGCCGCGTTTTTTTTATAAACCCTTTTCTCCACACTAGGAATTTCTCCTGTACCGTGGGTGCGTTTACAAACATAGAAAGTCACATACACAAACAACTAGACCCGGAGAGATTACTTGCAGATCATACAAATATTTTTTTCCGTGCCGGCACAAACCCGTGACATGCTGCGAAGCAGTTGATTGCTTAGCCACTGCACCAACTGTTATCCTTATTTCATCCATGAACTCTCTTCCAAAAATGTTTAAAGTTAAAAGTAGGTAATGCTGCATTGAAACGACGATTAATGAAAAATAAACACCAAATAAGTAAATCATTGAATGACAGACATTATTTTTCATAGTAAACCATTAAAAACTCCGCGCCCTTTGGCTACAGCTTAATACTTCAAAATAAGTGGCTTACTGCGTGCTCACACAAAGGACCATGTCAACCTCAAAGCAGATTTAAACTTCCTTTAAAGTCTGCAAATCAGATGTAGGGTCAGTAAAAAAGAAAAGTTGGAAAGTTAAATTAACCTGAGTACAGCTTTAAATGTACGAACCCATTAAACAACTTTATTTACGTAGTAAAATCATCAAATTGCCCTCCCGCCCTGTGTGGAGCAGTAGAAACTGTCAGAGTCGCCTAAAATCCACGATGTTCCTGCAATAGGCCTTTACGTTCCAGGGTCCCAGTAACCTGTTTAGACAGTCCTGCGACCCCGGACTGTTCTTTTTTATCCTATTGATATATCTATACATATAATAAATCTGTAGAAGGGTCAATTCTGTACATTGAAAATATTGAAAAAATAAATAGCGGGCGGTGTTGCTGGATCGATACCAAACCCAAATATGTGATTTAAAAAAAATTATTGTCTGTCTGTCTGTCTGTTTGTGCAGGCATCACGTGAAAACTAACGGTTCGATTTCGATGAAACTTGGTATAATTATTCCTTATTATTCTGGGCATAACATAGGATACTTTTTATCCTGGAAAAATACGTAGAAAAACAATCTTATTTTTCAGTTTTATTCATAGACGTTGTTCTGTAGAACCGCGAACACACGTTGCATTACCCGCAGTGGATTCAGCGCCGTAATATTTATAAGATGTCATTGTCAGAGTTACTCAAAATGGGGAAATAAACCATCCACGCGAAGACCGACATCTGCGCGGACGGAGTCGCGGGCGGAAGCTAGTTTTATACTATAACGGCCGATGGCCCATCAATGTGTGAGTCATCGTAATTATCTCTGAATATGATGATCAAGTGTTAATTCCACTTTTATGGAAGGAAGTTTATAGGTATTAATAGTTTTTTATTTTAATTATTTCAGTATTTTTGCTGGCTGTACCTAGCCGCCATATTTCAATAGTTTTAAAGTCGGACGCAGAGCTCTCACGTCAGAATTTCCACGGAATATAGTGAGGCTCAAGTCGAACGTAGATATGTAATAAAAGTTTTGTTCATCTGACGTTTGTGCCATTTGGCAATGACTTTTGTGATTTATTGCATTTAGTGATACTTTTCGAAGATTTTATTGACACCGACGTGGGCGACTGGGATTAAAAGGGAATGGTCATTCCTATTTGCGAAGTCTGGCGACAAGACCACTGGTAGTACTATGGATTGTATGGGTTTAAATCTCATTAGTGGTTAGTGGTGGTGTGTACTGCGGAGGCAACTAGTAATAACTGGTGACAGACTTGCAACACAACTTGCTTCAATTGTTTCTTCTGCCTAAATAATGCAAAGGGACGTGTAACTCCACACGACCGTTAACGTAAGCTTTTAGTGCGACAAATTAAGGTTAAATTGAGCGTCTAGGATCCTGGGGCGATCTCCGGCAATCGTACAAGTCTGATGCTTGGGCATGCGGACGGCGAGTTGGGCATGCGGACGGCGAGTAATGGATGACTCACCGTCTGATCATGGACCATGACCGGGTCAACGGCGCGTCGTGTTAGAAGCGTGCCTCAAAGATCCGTCAGCGAAAATCCTGCCGGGGTCGCGGGGCTGTATCATCAGGGAACCGTGGAACGTAAAGGGCTACTAAAGAATTACCGTGGATATTAGTCAGTATATGTCTGACAGTTCCTCCCGCCCTGGGTAGGAGGACTCATTTGATGATTTTACGACGATTAAAACTACAAAACGTACGGCACTTTTTAATCTACCTTTTAGTCACGAGGACATAAGCCTTACATTCAAGCCCCAATAATAATCGCTTTAAAAGCATCATTAATAAAAAAACAAATAGAATATTTTGCATTTCATCTCGATGCAATGCATTTGAAGCCGGTTCATCTGTGTTGGAACAATGGCGTCCATTATCAATGGAGGCTGAATGACAATGGATACGATTGTGCGCCTCTCCTAGTGGAAATCTTGCATTTGAAGGCTATATCCGATCTTTGGTTTGTAGACTTGCTGGAGAAGATTTTTGATTGGGTGTAAGTATTTCTTAACAAATAGATAAATAAATATTATTTGTGTGTTTTCTACAGGTCACAAAACTGTGAGGGAAAACAGGTCCTAGAAGCAAAATTTATGACATCTGCTAACCCGAACTGGGCCAGAGTGGAGGATTATGGCTCCTCTGAGACAGAGAGGAAGTCTGTGTCCCTGCAGTGAGAAAATTATAGGTTATTGAAGATGTTGAAATGAATACATTTGAGACTACTATTAAAGACATTGTTATTGGAACAACTGAAAATATACAAAAGTGATACGTGTAAAGCCATTGTAAAAGGTAAGTCAATTCAGTTGAATGTTTAAAAAATAATTTTCAATTCCCTTCCGTCTAAGCTCGCTGTTGTACTATCTGTGCTAATTTTCTTTGTCACGAACCAAGAATATAATTTTAAAAAAATGTGACGAGGTAGATTATTTGTAGAATACTTTTGTAACTATTTTGTCTTTGTCGGCGCAAATTCTTTCCACTCTTTCAGTATTATTTATTGCATTTTTTAGGTTTGTATAATCAATTTTACCACAAGAAATATCATGTTGCTCGCTGTATAAATACAAGCTTTAATATTTTAACCCTCAAACAAAAGAGTTAACACAAAGCGCAGTAAAATACATTTCCTGGTACAAACGGCTGATGCCGTTATTTTTAAAAGTATTTGGAGAACAATCCAGGGACTTTCAGAGACTTAAAACTGAAGCCAAAATCCGTGCACACAGCGGGGGAGATTAAGGGAAAGCTCACAAATTTTAACACTGTATATGTCAGGTTCTGTATAAAGGATTGTTCAAAAATTTACTTTGAAAATTTTAAATTGTATTTCATTTTGTGAGTAAAACGATTTATCGGTCGCTAGGTTCGCAAATTGGTTCACTTATAATGTTTTATTCAACAGTAAAAGAACACAGACTCCAGTAATTAGTTTAATATTTAGGCATCATATCGTTGCATTTACTTTGCAGAAGTTAGGTTAAAAATAGTGGGAAGTGAGATTGTATAAAGGTAATTCTTTATAGGTATTTAGCTGGGAGCAGAATTATTAAAAATGTTGTGAAGTTTTAACTGAACCTTGATTAATAGGGGTTTATGTTTATTTTAAACGCACCCATGGTACTACTACTCTAGGTGTATTGTCAGTTCCGTGTGTGGGTTAAAAAAATAAAATATCTTGGCCGGTAACACCCCATGAAATCAATTAAAGGTTAAGTCATTTTTGACGACAATAAAAGTATCACTACTTTCTTGTCTGATCGAGAATGATGCCACGCTAGGACTTTTGTAGGTAAATTATAAAAAAAAAGTGTTGTACAAAAAGTATCAATATGAAATTTCTTTTTTTATTTCAACGATCGCCTTTGGTCTTGCAACACGATTCTAATAAAAAATGTTTGTCCCAAACTCTATTGTCATAGTGAATATTCAAGCCTCAATGGGTGCAGAAAATTTATTGCGACAAAAAGCCGGGGCTTATAGGAATGTTTCGCTGAACCCTGCGGAACCCTAATAATGAGTTTTTGACGAACCGATGTTTGAAGGATTTTCATATAGAAACGTAAATTTGTAGTTTTGATTTAGGCTTTGTTGATGAATGTAACGTTTGTAAGCGTTCTATGTTTTGTTAATTACCGTATGTTTATAATAAAAGTTTGTAAGCTACTAGAGCAACATTATTGTATTTGGTGAAACCTATGATGATAGCTGTATGTTCTTAATTAAATAGTTTCAGGGGAAATTGACGTGAATGCTAATCTAACTATCGCAATCCTAACTTTTTTTTTATCGTGGTAAAATCATCAAATGAGTCCTCCCACCCAGGGTAGTGCGGGAGGGACTGTCAGTCTAACTGACTAAAATCCACGGTGTCCTTCAATAGCCCTTTACGTAACGGGGTCTGGGTAATTCGTGAATCCCGCGACCCCGGCAGGCATCGCAATCCTAACTAGTATTATAAATGCGAAAGTAAGTTTGTTGGTTTGTTACCTTTTGAATGAAATGAGTAAGCATGAAGTGAGTTGTTGAATGTTCATTTTAATATTATTCGTAAGAATTAATATGGGGCATATGCGAGACGTCGCCAAATTACATCCGGCTTACTGGGAATCAAGCGGTATTGCTATTTTCTTCCATTACAGCGTATAATCCGGGGTCGCGGGACTCACGACTTAACGTGACCCCGGTACGTAAAGGGCTATTGAAGGACACTGTGGATTTTAGTCAGTACGAGTCTGACAGTCCCTCCCGCTCTGCACTGGGTGGGAGGACTCATTTGATGATTTTATCACGTAAAAAAAAATCACAGTGTATTATAAGCTATTGCGAGTATAATTAGATTGTGCATATGAGAGGAATAGAAACGTAAGGTTTGGATTATACCGCAGAATTGTCTAAACAGGTTACCATGACCCTGGAACATACAGGGCTATTATAGGAACACGGTGGGTTGTAGAAATAATTATATAAATAAAAATGGCACTAACACTCACAACGTAGTGCACGAGAAGGGTCATTACTTATTAATACTCAAAAAACATATATAAAAAGTTACTTCACTTAAAGAGTTTAAACCCAACCCAATTTAAAAACACCATCAGAGCTTTTAAACCGAGCTCCATTCATGCAAAAAGTAATAAAAAGCATGTCACTAACATATTAAACGTTACATACAAACACAAACACGCATAAACTCCGATGTTTAATGTTTATTCCGTGCAATACGGACTAGTAATTCTGTAGCAGGAAATTATAGTACTGGAAGCTAGTACTGGAATGCTAGCATTTTAATTACTAGGTGCCGTCGTCGTCGAGTAGCTGGTTATTAAAAGAAATAAGTTGGAACGAGGCATGCGATCGACTGGGTTGGTTTAGAAGGCTAACCGGTGGCGATTTTTTTGTCGTACGAATTGTTTGGATGGGAAAGTAAGACACATTACACGATTACCGACAAATGCTTGCACTCACTGGACAGGTCCACTCAGGAGCTGTCCAGTAAATGCAAGTTGTCAGTCAGTGCAACTGGGTGGTTCTTTCTTCAAAAGACCACCTCAGACACCTGCATGGTTCTCGTAAGATTTTCCTTTTTTTTTACCAATACAAAATGTCTGGACTTTAAAAGAGCCTGTGATCTCTGAGTTTGTTTCGGTTGTTTTTTCTCAGAGAAAAATAAAAATAAAGAATGTGTTTTTTTGACGTGTAATAGAGTTTGTCAAAGCAATTTGCAAAATAAATATTATTTATCACTTTTGTAAGTTTGATATCGTTGAATGATTCCTCTTGCTCTGGGTGAAGCGAAAGGAACTGTAAGTCTCCAACTGACTAAAAGCCACCTATTCATTATAGTCGATTTCATTTTAGCTGCAGTGGTAGACGCACATGGCGACGGACGTCAGCAGAAGATCTCCGACCACCGTAGGCGCGGGCCATGGACCATGCCAAAGAGTGTCTGCAAAATGACAGGGGCCCCCCTCTAGAGGGCCAAAGCCTGCCGGGGTCGCGGGACTCACGAATTACTGTGACCCCAGAACACTCCCATTCCCGCTCTGCCCTGCGTAGGAGGACTCATTTTGTTGATTTTATCACGATACAAAAAAAAAGTGTGTGGCCGCCATCATAAATGTGAAAGTCTGGGTGAATAGATGAATGTATGTAACTTAATCACATCCAAATGGGTGTGTGGATCTTGGTGAAGTTTGGTACAGATATAGGTTATCGTCTATATAACTTTAAACCTGTACATCCCTTATTAATAAACGAGAACAAAAGTTACAAACAAGATAATCTTCAGATTAACTATACATTCTTTAAGGAATAACTTTGGCGTAACTTTAGTTGGCGTTTATTAATAAGGGTGTTAATGTATAAACAACTAGTCGTAGCTGTAACATAATTTTTTGTTGTCGCTACCCGTATTTTCACCCAGAACCTTAAAAATATATTTTTATTCTCGTCTTTGAGATGAAAAAGTTACCTGTTTAAATTTCCTCATTATCTCATTATATTTTACACCAAAGAAATTATAACAACATTACATTCTCCTTCCTGTTTTCTCAATAATGTTGTTCCACTTTTCTTAAACGATGACAAGGGTCTGACGCTGTTTCGTTAACGCGAGGTTAAAATGTTCACGAAGTAATACTGTTATGTCATCGTCTAATTAGCTGCAGAGAAAACATAAGACGCGGGGCTTTTGCTTGGCTTATTTATTTGAAAAACTAGGCCTCTTTCGTGCCACTTCATTAATGGAGAGAACCCCGTTTGGTGTCGTGGACGCAAGCGCGAGTCATGAGCGTGGAATCCTGGGTTTGATTTCCGGGTCGGGCAAAAAGTACTATTGTGTTTTTCTTAAAGAATTTTTCAGTAGCTACCCAGAGTTTCTCGGAAAGCACGTTAAGCCGTCGGTCCTGCTCCGGATCTCTCGTGTCGGATTATTGTCCCATCGGACTATGAGAGTGAAGAAACAGAGAGTGCACCTGTGCCCGCGCACACACTTGTGCACTTTAAGAATATGTCTCCACGGTGTCCTTCAATAGCCCTTTACATTCTGGGGTCACGGTAATTCGTACAGTCTCGCGACCGACATTTCGGGATAGAGACGGGCAATAGTCTAGTAAATTCTAATGCCATTAGTCCATTTGATTGCTTGATCACTACTACTACTAGCATAAGCCGATTAAAAACAATTGAACTTTATCAATCAAACATTATTGTATGTTTTCTAGAGATAGAAATATCCTATATTAATAAACCTAATCTACCATAAAAAAAGATTTCGATTTTTCAAAGTGATAGCAAACTTTTTTGAAACATCATATTATTATACTCTAATTGAAAGTAATTTCGAGTGGGATTAAACCATGACCACAAGTCAATGTCATACTTTATCACTTCGAGCGACATTACTTACAAAAAAATCGAGCAGCTAAAAGTCGCCAGTGCCTGGCAAGCCCTAAGGATTATTGAGCGATTGCCCTCTGGCAGTCATTTCGATGCACTTAGCTCAGTTGATTAGAGGGCAAGCTTTTAAAAATTGTTATGAACCTTTTAATTTTCGTTCTGCGGATATTAATTTTTTTAGCTGCTGATGAAGACCTCATTTGGTCTTGATAATACGAGTAGAACTGAGAAGTGTTAGTTATTAAATTTTTAAGAAACTATTGTTTCTGAGATTCCATCGATTGAATTATTGAATAATATTTGATAAGACTACGACATTTTCACCGTTTTGAGCTGTGGTAACGTAATAAATTACACAAAGTAATGTACCAAAACCCAAATAACTGATATTTGCCTCATAGCTGCAAGATTGAAGTGGAACTAGGCTGGCCAAATCTGCCGCATGCCAGAGGAGCACTGGGCTAAAGAACCACTTTATGGATCCCAACGGGCAGGAAACGTCAACGCGGCAGGCCCAGAAGGAGATGGCGAGATGAGCTGGATTCAGTTTTGAAGGGTTGACCTGCAATCGCATTACATCGCGAGAGATGGAAGGAGGGAAAGGAGGCCTTTGCCCTGCAGTGGGACAACGTAGGCTCATAATAATAATGTGCCTGTCTGTTTTCAAACCTAGGACTTACAACTTGTAAGTCGGGGTTGTTTCCACTGAACTCACTTTTGTAAGAAAAGGTTTATACGTATATCATCATCAAGAGAATCGGTTGTAATGTTTCCAATGCTGGGATATAGGTCTGTGAGAGGGAGTGTGTTTGTGTTTTCATCAGTAAATGGATACGGACAATAGTAATTATTCTAGAATGATGTTAAGCTCTAATTGTATTAGTATGCGATCAGATAAACCTATTATTTTAATTACATCAACAAATGGAGCAGTGGTCAATGTGCAAATTGATATCTATTTGTTTGTTTTTTACCGTATTTAACAGAAAACAAATTTAAAAACGCAATACTTAATTAGATTTTTTTTACAGTCCCTATTCAGTTTTGAGGACTATTAACAGAAAATTCCAGAAATTCGCGCCTTTTAAAATAATATTACAATACCCAATCAAGCGTAATATTCGCCCTTATTTACTATCCACATACAAGCAATAAATACCATTGACTTCCAGCATTGCTACGAGTATTACGGTCACGTCCGGTCCTCCTCACATGCATGTTAATTTTTCCTTGATTGACCTTTTATTACGTATCTCTGACTGTCAACTCAGGCATTCTTACAACAGCAGGTCCAACATACAGGATATTTCTAAATACAGTACGGAAACTGTAAATGTTATTACTCGTAAGTCTCCAAAATTATTGAACATTTACTAAAAATACTAGAGTTATCATTTATTAAAGATTATTTATTTTAAATCAGATTTTACTGGTCACGCTCTGCTGTCACCTGACACTTGTTTTCCCGGATGCACATGAGACGTACTGATGCCTGCTATAGTACACCACCGCTCTGGAACACAAAGGGCAAAAAAAATAGCTTGGTTTTCGAGCCAGATATGTCCCTTCCGCTCCACTCAGGGTTTATTACAGACACAGAACCACATAAATTAAAATACACATTACTTAAAATACTCTAATTCACATTACCCGCTCTAAGGGTTCCTACTCCAAGTCAGTGTCGTTTGGTTGACCATACTATGGACAAGAGGTAAACATTTGCATGTGTATCGGAGGAGGTTCCAATCAGAGTCGCTTTGTGTAAGATCGAACACAAAGAGATGCCAACGGCATACGATAGGCACTTGGTTCAAGCTTAGCAAAGTGATTGGAGGGCGAAGATACTAGGGTATGTTGTTAGAGAAAGCATTTGGTTGCAAAGACAAGAGGCCTGCTAAGCTTTGGTTATCTTAGCGTTTAGTTTTGTTGTCTTAGGACAGTTCTAAAGTGGAATGGCTATATGCGACGCGTGACGAATAAGACATTAGTTACTTTGTAAGTAGGCGAATTCGTTACTGCGCGTCGTGGCGTGTTTTAAAAATGTCTATACATTTGTCACCGCTCGCAGCGACAAGCTCGTGAACGGGCAGTAAATATAAATCCAACTTTCTACTATTCCTAATAAAGTTATAAATTAGAAAGTGTGTTTGTGTGTACGTAAAAATATTGGGGTTTGCTTGTATGAGTTTACTAAATAAAATATCTATTTACTTTCTGCAAACTTCTCGGCAAACTTCGTACAGCTCCAGAATCATTTTTTTGATTTTTACTCACTAAACCTAGACTTCCAAAAATAATCCAAAACCAAAATAAGCCAAATCGGTCCAGCTGTTCTCGAGTTTTAGCGAGACTAAGAACAGCAATTGATTTTCATATAATATACTGCTATAATTCAATTAAGTATAATGCACGGCTATAAAATAAACTGTCGATTTTATGAAACGCAAACACAATGATAAAATCAACCAAATATTTGTGCCAATGTTGGCCAATCGGCAGATAAAATGGTGTTTGTTTGTCTTTCGATTGGCCATTGAATATTCAGTTAATTGGCTGAGCTTGATTAAAAACCTATTAGTTCGTTAAATTGACTAATGGATATTCTGATTCGTGGAAAATTGACACATTGTTTTCAGCTTGTAATACTTTAGAAAACGTTCGTTTTTTTTTTATCGTGGTAAAATCATCAAATGAGTCCTCCCACCCAGGGCAGGGCGGCAGGGACTGTCAGACTTGTACTGACTAAAATCCACGATGTCCTTCACTAGCCCTTTACGTACTAGGGTCACGGTAATCCCTTGGTCCCGCGACCCAAAACGTTCGATTTAGGTTATTTTGAAATAATTAGAAGACTGTTACAAATATCTCGTGATTTTAAACGTAATTTTTGAATTAATGTCGGTATTTTCTGACTTTGAATTTTAAGTTTGATAACAGCGAAAGTGGGAGTTTGATTTAATGAATCTTCTCAGCTGACTGAGTCAACTACTGAAAAAATGTAGATAAGTCCTGTCGAAGCAGTTAGTAGTAATTCAGGATGACACTAAATTCCTGCAAAGTGGCGCAGCATCTCATGTGTAATACCAAGTACACAGACAGTTTATTACCTGGATGAAATCATTTTTTTTTTCGTGGTAAAATCACCAAATGAGTCCCCCCAACCAGGGCAGAGCGGGAGGGACTGCCAGACTCGTACGGACTAAAATCCACGGTGTCCTATAATAGCCCTTTTGGATTAACACATAAGATACATTTTACCCAGTTTTGAAGTTCCTTCACGTAGACATAACTCAGTCCATTCCGAATTCAATTCCAACTTCCACGTACTCGAGATGTTTGTAACAGCAGATTACTAGAGTTTTATCGGGAACTTTGGCTCACTTGGCAAGTGACAAGTTCCAGTGTAAAACTAACAACGCACAGTTTTCATAAACTTAACTTGTTTAAAGGAAGTTTGTTAGAAATACGATAAACAGTTACAGAGTTGCAGACTGCATGTTTATTTTATCTCTTTGACGTAAAGTAGAACTTTGAAGTTTCTGCAGCTTTTTCCCCTTGGGAATATGGTTTTCTTATAAGAGATTATAATTATGCACAGATTTTACAGACAGGCAAAAAATCGTTGGAATCGTAAGCATTGCGAAAAGGACTCTGGAGCAATGTCATGGTGACATGGAAGGAACGTTGCAAGCCAAGTTTGGACACGCCACGATCGCAGCGCTAAGACCTCTTTTTGAGGAGTGGCTCACCGGACACGGCTGTTTCGGAAGGTTCCTGTATTGGATTAGGTAGGAGGAATATCTCCACTATGTAGGCCACCTGGAGGATACAGTGGAGGTTTGCCCCGCTTTGGTGGTGCTCCGCTGCATCCTCATGGAAGCGATAGATGGCGGTGACCTCTCTGGTTTTCTGGTTAAAGCCATGTTACGAGGGGGAATAAATAGTAGACACCTCTTTCTGTGAATCAGTAATACCAGCGAAGAGTGTGACAGTCCTTTTCTTTCCAGCAAAGGTGGGAAGCCTCAATATAACATGATTCTTACAACTCAAACACTTAAACCTTTGTCAAACAGACAGGCGTGACGAATGCGAAGCGAGGCGTTTTTATTTGTAATGTATGAAATTGTTTGAATGCAGTCACATAGAAAAGCGAAAACGATCCGATAGCGTAACCGAACCGATGCGAAGACCTAGCGAAGGCGTATTTGCTCTGTTTGACGTCGTTCATAAAAAGCCAGCTAATACAACTGCCACGCCTCGGTTCGCTGCACCCAGTTTGACGTCTCGTATCGGTTCGTTATCGCTTCGTACTCGGTCCGGTTCGATATCGCCTGTCTGTTTGACAAAGTCTTTAATGAAGACTTTATTTTTGTTTATCTTTAAGGTGGCAAGTAATAATGTGACAAAACTATAATACACCAGTCGAGTTCTTGCTTACTACAAATGACGAAAACAGACAATACAATTTCTTATTACTCATAAGGTATTTCAACACCTTCTTGAAAGCAGACCAGTGAATAAACCTGACGCGAAGATCTCTAATAACAGGAAGTTTCCATTTGCAATGAAACTTTGTTACGACTTAATGTCGCACGACAAGTTTATTGTGTTTTATAAAGGAATTCCTGGCTTTAAATGAGTTTGTTGTTGTTTATCTTATTGGATTCTGTATTGGTAGTTTTTTTTTCTAATTATCAAGGAGCAATTAAGTATCTTATATTTATTTAATGCAATCATTTAGAAATCCTCACCAATCTTGAATTTTTGAACCTTGTAATGGTTCACTTTGAGTTCAGGGCAATATGCAAAGTTGTTTAAAAGTTACCGCGGTCCTGGCACTTAAAGAGCAAGTAAAGGAACAGGGTGGCTTTTTGTCAGCACTCTGACACTTCTGCTCCAACTAAAGGGCGAGGGGTCGTTACATGATTTTTTACCTCAAACGGTCATAATCTTCTGCTAGCCTTTTCCCAACTATGTTGGCATCGGCTCTGTTTGAACCAAATGCATCTAAATATCTGTCCATCCATGGAGCAAATATCTAATTTCCACAACCCAGTAACTGGGTAAAACGTTACCCTTAAAACAAAACAAATTTAATAAAAAACAGAATACATGTACTTTATATGCGCAGCAAAGAAACAGCAAACAAACCGGAATTCGATGTTTCGACGTAAAAACATATAAAACAACATACGAGAACATTAACATCCGAGAAGTTGCATTTACATTTGCATCAAGTTATATGAGAGTTACTTTAGTTCAAGCGATCGTAAGTTAACCGCACGTTCTGAAACTGCCGCTAAGTTGACGCAGTTTGACTGAAGTATGAATTGAGACTTTTAACTGCGATCAATTCACTCGATATTAAGTAAATCGAAGGTTAGTTTGTTGTAACGATCACATATTGCTGGGCTGACGACGAACCTTCATGACTTTCGCAGTTATTATGGCATATGATAGGGACCATAGCACCATAATATTTTTTAGTAATATTTTTTTTGCCTTTTATTCATTCAAAACTTGCCTACTTGAAACAAATTATTTGAATTTGACACAGGTCAGGTGGACCAGAAACCAGGCCAGTTTATGTGTTTCGACTATGTCCATAAATTAAACCATACTAATACTGAACTTAAGATCCAATATTCCACGTAAAAAAAAAACTAGCAAGAAGCTACATCATTCCTAAGTTCTATTGACTAAGTTTTTTTTTTATAAACGTTGTCCCACTTTAGGTATTTCTCCTGTATAGTGGGTGCGTTTACAAACATAGAAACTCACACACACAAACACCCAAACCCGAAACAACTACTTGCAGATCATACAAATATTTGCTCCGTACGGGAATCGAACCCGCGACACGCAGCGCAGCAGTCAAGCTAAATAGCCGAGCCCAGCAAATCTGAAACAGTAAGGGTACGGTTCGACTGAGGTAGAGCGGAGTAGAGTGCAGAGTTTGAATACACATGTGTCACGTGGCCAGCCATGTGATTGGTGAATCGCGGCACAGCTCGTCTCCGCTCTACTGAGTCGAAAGGCAGCCTTAAAGCGCGGGGTAACGATAGGACGTGACATAGTGGGCCAAAACTTCACGCGAATAAAGTCATAAAGCTAGATACATTTACTGCGCGACACTGCGCTACCATTATAATAGCTGAAATTACCTTGTTAAGTTGTTTAAAGGTCATAGTCCATAAGAGCCACCTGGCACCCACTCCGCACAACCTCGCATCCTGCGGCTTGTATTTTATATATACCCATATAAAGAATACAAGCCGCAGGAGGCGAGGCGCTCACTATAACGGATCCGAAGTGTCACCGGATCGCCTCGGTTGTAAACCATCCACGCCCCGACGGCACTGACAACTCGTCGGTCCCGAGTGGACCACGCGACGGCGATTGGTGATAACGCGGCGTCCATCCGTAGACCACCTGTCGACAACGAGTGGACGCCGTGCGATGAGGGGTGGGTTCCG
This sequence comes from Agrotis puta, assembly GCA_943136025.2. Taxonomy (NCBI): domain Eukaryota; kingdom Metazoa; phylum Arthropoda; class Insecta; order Lepidoptera; family Noctuidae; genus Agrotis; species Agrotis puta. The sequence goes on along the minus strand of OW964190.2, from coordinate 6,911,352 downwards.
CGTGGCTCTAATGAGCGGTGACCTCAAAATAATCAGTAAAAAACTTATAATAATAATATTTTTTTTTTCATAAGCCTAATACATAAGGAGCGAAAAGAGTTTACAGTTTTAGATAGTAACTTAGATCCTTATAAGTAATATTAAGCAGTGTACTAGCTCCATATCGTGAAACTCCTGACACCCAAACTAGGACATGTCCTGTATCTTAGGTGTCAGCGTTCCTTCCTGCCAGGCACATTATAAACCTTTGAGGGCTATAAACACAGGTGCGTTAAAATTTTTCCCGTAATAACTCAGTTCAGGTAATTGTAAGGCTTACCTTCTAATTACGTACACGTAGGCCCTCTTAAATAATGTCTGGCAATATTTAAATAAACTAAATCTTCGTGTAATCTTTTTTTTCTAGTATATCATCAAATGCTGAGGCATTACCGGTGGACATTTGGACGAATAAATAGTGAATATTATGAATGAGATTTTCACTGAAATACGTGTAGATACTCGTAGAATTGAATAGAATCACTTATTTGCCTAAAATAAGGTATTTTACAGATTTTATAAAATATAAATAATAGCTCTTCGTTCGGTATGCAATTTTTTTAACAATAACAAATTATTTCTTTTAATTAGCCAATTTACACATAATAAATGGAATGTTTCTTTCCATACTATTAAATTATGAAATTGTTTAAGTACATTTATCAAATTATATATTTGTATAGCATAAAAATTGTGTGTACACTATAGTTTAAACAGTATTTTCATATAAAGCAAATTTCCTATTTGTCTTAAAGTCCATAAATTCCTTAACAGTATAAAAACAATTTTCTATAAGCCAATAAGGCTTTTAGAAAATTGTTTATATGTAGGATGGTTTTTATGTAGGATGTAAGTTCAAAGATTTTATTTGGTCTTTTAGGCACGACTACCCAAAAAAATGTATGTTATCAGTTAATTCAAGCTTTCTGTCCCACAAATCTCTTCAAGATCTCTTGTTCCGCGCCACCTTGAACCAGCCCTCATGGTAAGCATCCAGGTGGTTTCGCCACCTTTTTCTGGGCGGGCCTCGGCAGCGCCGTACATCTAGGCACCAATTGATTGGAGATTTTGACATAAAGTAAATTGTAATTAAGTCATCACAGATAATTATAATTCTGTTTTTGTTTCATACTTTTTTTCTAGTTAAATATTACTTGCTTATTTGAGAAAAGTTCTGTGGTGGATAACGGTTAAAAAATATGACAATATTATGGCGGAAATCGCTTTAAGATGTTGCGTGCTCGAAAAACGGTTTTGACGGCACGGTTAGCGCAGTGGCTAAGTGATTGGACGGCTGCGCTACTTGTCGCGGTTTCGATTCCCGCACGGAACTAATATTTGTATGACCTACAAGTAGTTGTTCCGGCTCTGGGTGTTTGTGTATGTGAGTTTCTATGTGTGTAAACGCACCCACGACACATGAGAAATTCCTAGTGTGGGGCAATTTCTCAAAAAGAAAATATTTTTTCTAATATAGAACAATAATGTAATGAGACAGATGATTTTTGATGAAGAAAACGTAGCATTTAATATATATAATTTCGAGACATGACAGGTATAACTAATACCAACATATCAAAAGGCAACCACGAACCATTGGAGGTCATACACATATAATCATGCTCAGACGTGTCCAAACACCAATCTATTCATGCAAATTCAATACATAATACCATTAGTAGATGCTAACTAAACATAGCGTCCGTGTACCTAAGCTTAGGTCCTATTGTATTGCAGATTGCATCGTCAGACCGGCGCCCAATGCCCACGCGACTAATCTGGGTAGCTGAGGACACTGAATGCGTTACCCATACTAATATTATAAAGCTAAAGAGTTTGTTGGGCTGAATGCGTAAATCTCAGGAACTTCTGGTTCGAATAGAAGAATAGGATTTTTTACTGCACAAATAAATTGAAAATCTGTTTAGTACGTCAGTTAGCCGGGGTCGCGGGACTCACGAATTACCGTGACCCCGGTACGTAAAGGGCTATTGAAGGACACCGTGGATTTTAGTCAGTACAAGTCTGACAGTCCCTCCCGCACTGCCCTGGGTGGGAGGACTCATTTGATGATTTTACCACGAAAAAAAAGCTAACAAATGATTTCACATACGAAATGTTTTTTTCTGAATTGAATGAATTAATAAAAAAAAATCTACACCTGACCCGTAAAGAGAAGTTAATTTCAATACTGAAAGTTTGAAGTTCTGTTTTACGAAGATGTGTAATTAATTGCATTGTTCTTGCGAACTTCACAAAAAATCCTTTGTGAAGTAAACTTACAAACTTCGAAATGAATCTGGAAACTTTGTCAATTATTTAAATAAAATCTTTGACAAATAAATTCGCTAGTTCTTTTTATTGAAGACTTAAAATCTAAATTAACTAGAACTTAAATGGTACACATATTAAGAGCTAAATGAAAAAATATTTCATTGCTGTTATTTCAAGACAGTTTGAAAGCGCACAGATCAGATAACAGACAACAAAAGGGGGAATTTGGGGAACTTACGGCAACCATTATAGGGATCCAGGGGTAAGGGTGGGGTCAACGGGGAAATAATTGTTTCGGTAAATAAACTGCCCTTGAAGATAGTGATGGTAAAACGATACGATAGAAATGTAGGACGGAAAGAAATTCGAAAAAAGAAAATATCTTTTTTTGTGGATGAAAATAGAAACGAGGTTGGTATTTTGTTTGTTGTAACTCGTTTAGTTTATTTTGAGTGAAATACAAATACTTCTTCTTCTTCTTCATCCCAAACACAATGCCAGTACGGAGCCTCTGTACAGGACATGTCCCATGTCCCACCTCCTTTCGTGCCCATCCTGCCCAACCTCCTGCATCTTCCAGGATTTGAATGAGGCACGGTTGGCGCAGTGGCTAAGCGATTGGACTGCTGTGCAGCGTGTCGCGGGTTCGATTCCCGCACGGAAGAAATATTTGTACGACCAACAAATAGTTGTTCCGGGTCTGGGTGTTTATGTATGTGAGTTTCTATGTTTGTAAACGCATCCACGACACAGGAGAAATTCCTAGTGTGGGGCAATGTTTCATATAAAAAAAAAAATATGACAGAGCTGAGACAAATACTTTAAAGTGAAAACTTTTAAATGTCAGGGATACTGTGGGTCGCGGGGCTGTCTAAACAGTCACGGGGGTGTCTAAGCAGGATATCGCGACTTTGGAAAAACCGAAGGAACAGGGTGGAATGTTAGCACAAACTTATTCTACGAAAATGTACGAAAATGTAACAGCCGTAGATAATCCAAACTTTTCCAAACTAATATTATAAATGCGAAAGTAACTCTGTCTGTCTGTCTGTCTGTCTGTCTGTCTTTTCTTCACGCCTAAACTACTGAACCGATTAGTGTTAAATTTGGTACAGACATAGTTTGGAACTTGAGAAAGGACATAGGATAGTTTTTAACCGACTTCAAAAAAAAGAGGACTGTATTTTTTTAAATGTTTGTTACCGCATTACGACCGACTGGGTGAACCGATTTTCATGATTCTTTTTTTGTTTGAAAGCTGGTGCTTCCCGTGTGGTCCCATGGTAACCAAATCAGGATCTGATGATTTAATCTTGGAGAAATCGAGGGCAACCCTCAAATTTTATAGGCTCACCCATCGTTTTTCGTAAATCTTATGAAGTAATTTAAGTACTTGCGTATGGTAATCATCATCTTATGTAGCTGAGCTGATGATGGAAGGTACAACTCCTTAACAGTAGTTTGTTACCGCATAACGACCGACTGGGTGAACCGGTTTTCATGATTCTTTTTTTGTTTGAAAGCTGGTGCTTCCCGTGTGGTCCAATTGTAACCAAATCAGGATCTGATGATTGGATCTTGGAGAAATCGAGGGCAACCCTCAAATTTTATAGGCTCACCAATCGTTTTTCGTAAATCTTATGAAGTAATTTAAGTACTTGCGTATGGTAATCATCATCTTATGTAGCTGAGCTGATGATGGAAGGTACAACTCCTTAACAGTAGTTTGTTACCGCATAACGACCGACTGGGTGAACCGATTTTCATAATTCTTTTTTTGTTTGAAAGCTGGTGCTTCCCGTGTGGTCCCATTGTCACTAAATCAGGATCTGATGATTGGATCTTGGAGAAATCGAGGGCAACCCTCAAATTTTATAGGCCCACGCATCGTTTTTCGTAAATCTTATGAAGTAATTTAAGTACTTGCGTATGGAAATCATTATCTTATGTAGCTGAGCTGATGATGGAAGGTACAAGTCCTTAACAGTAAGGAGTAGGCATCGACTGATTCATTGTTCGCATATCTCCGGAACTTCATGTGATAGGTATCGTTCAACTTAGGGAATACTGCAAGTTTCATCAAAATCGGTTCAGTAGTGTTTGAGATAGGGAATTTTATGAGCTTATTGTGTACATGAGGGATGTTATTACCAGTGCTACGGATTATATTATATGTATTTGGCAAGAATTTGGGTTGAGTATTTTAACTAAAAAACGAAAAATAAAAACTTAAAAAAAAAATATAACCGCCTTCAAAAAGAACCACAAAAAAGGGTAAAATAATCTACAAAATAACTTTTATTTGGGAAGTCGATGGCTTTGTTATTTTTTATTTCATTGTTTTTTTTTTTGCCACCGACTTCCGAAATGAAAGTTATTTTGTAGATTATTTTACCCTTTTTTGTGGTTCTTTTTGAAGGCGGTTATATTTTTTTTTTGAAAAAGTTTTTACTATATATATTTTTACGGGTTAAGCTGCGCTTGCCGAGGTTGGTCTGTGGATGGGTAAAAAGCACTCCGAAAGCACGTAAAGCCGTTGGTCCCGGCTGTCATTTGAAGATCTTTGACAGTCGTTACTGTCGGAAGCTCTAAAGTCTGACAGCCAATCTTACCATGGGGTATCGTATTACCCAGTTACTGGGTTGTGGAGGTCCGACAGGCAGTCGCTCCATGTAAAATACTGATATCCAGCTGCATCTGGTTTGACTGGAAGCCGACCTCAATATAATTGGGAAAAACGCTAGGCAGATGATTAACGGAGTATAGATAATTCTATTAGTAGTATATGTCGAGTGGTCCTTATGCTCGATAGATGGCGGTGATCGCGCAATGATGTCGATCGTTACACGAGTTCGATCGTCACACGGGACAAAGAAAGCTACGTTATTTTATACTATGTAGTGATTAAATGCAAGTAACATTGGTCCGACCTGTTTATTAGTCAGTGTTTAGTAATCCGATTGTGCTGGATAGGATCTTCTCAAGCCCGGGGAAGGACATAGGGCTACTTTTTATAAACACACCATACAGGTAAAGATTGATGAAGAAACCACTGGTAGAATTTCGAAATTTGCAGAGTTCTGTTATTATTATTTTTTTATCGTGGTAAAATCATCAAATGAGTCCTCCCACCCAGGGCAGGGCGGGAGGGACTGTCAGACTTGACTGACTAAAATCTACGGTGTCCTTCAATAGCCCTTTACGTACCGGGGTCACGGTAATTCGTAAGTCCCGCGATCCCGGCAGGCTTTGGCCCTCTAAAATAATGAGCACTTAGAAAGGAATTCAGATAGTTCCACCCTCAAGAGATTCCCTCTAAATATTAGGTATAGGTGTTCAAAGATTGTGGAAACTAATTTTGAAGTTAGAAATTTGGGATGTACGATGTGAAGTTACATAAAAAAATATAAGTATTAAAAAAAAATGTCACGTAACTTAATGGGGCAGACCAAATTCTACGCGAGCGAAGCCGCGGGCAAAAGCTAGTATAATTATAAAAAGTACAATCATTCTGATATTATTATCCGCTGAGCATTAGTATCAGGGGCCGTATTATGACGTCTTAAAACCAGGCTTGTTCCAGTGGGTGAACGAGGTGGCGCTAGACGACTTGTATAGCTCTGTCTCTTTCACTCACTGGAACAAGCCTGGTTTTAAGACGTCATAATATGGCCGCAGCTTATCGAAGAGTAGTCCACCAGACACAACACCGGTCGAAAGAATATCTCTTTTTGTGAAAGAGAACTTATCAAATGACTCCCACCGCTCTTTATGAAAAGAACTGTGACTGAGAGTTTTACTGACTAAAAATTCACCTTGTTCCTTAAATTGCCCTTAGCGTTCCGAGGGTCTACTCTCTTAGTCCGTCAAATAAAATACGGGTATGGGAACAATGTATAAGACGGCGGCGCGAGGTATAATGGGGACATACTCTCTTTAGGCATACTTAACACTAATGTAGCGCAAGCGCCATCAGGATGTCATTTGCAAGCGGCCATTACCTAATGGCGTCCTGCTGGCGTTTGCGCTAAGTTAGTATTGTGTTAAATTTGCCTTAATTGTGTGATTTCTTATCATATCTCGCGTCCCCATCTTATAAACTGTTTCCCTACATACGAAAGTAACTCGAAACTTTTGAGTGAACTCCCTATTCTTCTGAATTCAGAAGTTCTTGTAACACATCGGGAGTTGCCGAGGTAGCGGGACTGCACGAATTACCGTGACCTTGGAACGTAAAGGGCTATTGAAGGACACCGTGGATTTTAGTCAGTACAAGTCTGACAGTCCCTCCCGCTCTGCCCTGGGTGGGAGGACTCATTTGATAAATTTATAACGATAAAAAAAAATACATTGGGAGTTCGGACAACTGTCCAATCACGTTGTCACAAATTTTTTGTGTGTACCATTATCTTATCTTATGGTAAGTTATAAAGAGTAAGAAACGCTCGAAACTTTAGCCAAACCTACGAGTTTCGTGTTAAGATAGTAGTATGCCAGTACCATGCTAACTTTTTAAACATTTCCGACAAACCTGGTAGGACGGATACTTTCATATATTTGATTAAACACCGGGTTTTCCCGCTTGTAATCCATACATATATCACCCCTTTCCAATATGAACATTGTATTCAATATAAATGACGTACGTTTAAACAAAAGACGGCTTTAATATTACTAACCCCTGTCAAAATTGTGTTCAATATCCATGTTGAATGTTGTTCATTATTACATCGCTGACAGCTTAGGCAGTCTCGATAAATATTAATGAGGTTACAGTCAATACATTCTTGTTTATTGTTAACAGTGTGTTAATTACTGCCGTAATTATTATCTTTATGTTTGCGGCGGTTCTCGTGTTGTGGTTGAAAATTATACCTAACTAGCTGTTCACCCGCAGCTTGGCTTCTATTGATCGTAGCGTAATTTTATATAGCCTATAGCCTTCTTCAATAAATGGTCTATCAACACAAAAATAGTTTTTCAATTTGAACCAGCAGTTCCCGAGATTAGCGCGTTCCATCAATCAAATTTTTCAGCTTTCTAAAATCAGTATAGATACTTAAATAATTAAAATGTAGCTTGACTCACATTAGCAAAAGAATTTTCAGAATCGGAACAATACTTCCAAAGATATACTTTTCAATAGGTATTATTTTATGATGTTCGTTCATTATCAAAAGGTTAGTATGTAAGTAAGTTTTTGGAAGAACCAAAGGCGAAGTCGGGGCGAGCCGCTTGTAATATATCTATGATGAAATATGTATTTATCTTGGCAGTTATTTTAAACGTCTTTATAACAGTTAGATATTCCACTTGATCGCGGGACTCTCGACAGTCGCGGGACTCTTTAATTACCGTGACCCCGGTACAAAAATGGCTATCGAAGGAAACCGTGGATTTTAGTCAGTGCGAGTCTGACAGTCCCTCCCGCTCTACCCTGGGTGGGAGGAATCATGTGATGATTTTACCACGTAAAAAGAAAACGACGGGTTGCACTCTGGGAGTGCCGGCAGAAGTGAAAACTTGAGTAATAATAAACACACACGAACATTCGCGCAAGCGCCCTGCGCCGTCTTACGAATTTTCGATCAGGTCACGTGTCCGGACGCGAGTTTAACATTTTTTACCCATTCCAAAAAAAGTGCACAACGCCGCTAAAGAAGTTTTCACTTCAAAAAAAAGATATTCCACTTATAGGTCAGAAGAACCTTTTCACAAAATAAATCAAACAAAATAAAACGTATGGAACGAAGTCAGAACGCTAATGCCGGTCATAAGTAACGAGCTGCCGTAAAATAAAGTACCCACCCATAGGCTTATGTTAAGAACCCCACACGTAAACGTTGCTCATTTATATCATGCACCTCAAGATTTTTAGTAAGTGGCCTTATGAATAAGAACGAACGGAGTGGCTTTTGGCTAAAAATAACCATAGCCTGCATCGATCTTAGAGGGCTAAAACCTGCCGGGGTCGCGGGACTGTCTTATCCGGTAACCGTGGTCCCGGAACGTAAAGGGCTACTGAAAGATGCCGTTAATTTTAGTCAGTACAAGTCTGACAGTCCTTCCCATCCTGGCTTGAGTAGGGGGACTCGTTTGATGATTTTACCACGATAAAAAATAAAAAAGTTTTGTACTGGGAATTTTTCCTGAGACGTGGGTGTTAGCAAACATTTAAATTAGCATACACAAACAACCAGACCCGGAACAACTACTTGAAGGGTATGACAAATATTGGTCCGTGTGGTTATCGAACCCACGTGACAAGCTGTTCGGGCTGTGATCTCGTCCCAGGCAGGATGTTTTAAATAAAAGTCTAATGGCTGACTTTTATGATTGTATTGTTGAAAAATTATGACACACAATGGATTTAATGAAATGGTATCCCGTGCGCCTGACAACGCCCGCTCGTGACGGTTGATTTGGACGAAGTGATGTGAAGCGGGGAGCGGCGATGGCGCCAGCGGCGACCGGCGCTCGGGGCCGCGCGCCTGCGCAGATGCGCGCGGCCCGCGCTGTGTGACAACGTCCGCTCTCGGCGGCTGTCGCGGACGAAGTGAAGCGGCTCGCGGGGCTCCGGCCCTCGGTAGCGGCGCGAGCGGCGGCAGGCGAGGCGGTGAGGCGCGGGGTCGCGGGGTGAGGAGGCAGTGGCGTGATCGCTACCCCTCACCACCCGCTAACCGCGCAGGTGTGGTCGGCGCGCGAATGCGCGTCAACAGGCTCCCCCCGTTGGAACATGTTCCAAGGTCTGAAGTGGGCAGCAGGCAGAGCCTATTGTAGGCTCGGCGAAGCACTCCCGAAGCCGTCCTGACGTCCGCGACGCGAGTGATGCCGTCGGAGCCAGGATGCAGATGTGTGATGCGGCCGAGTCGCCAATGATTTGGTGGGAGGCGGTCGTCCTTGACCACGACCAAGTCTCCCAGCTGCAGCTGCTCGTGATCGTGGCGCTGCCATTTTGCGCGTTTCTGTAATTCTGAGAGATATTCTGTCTGATATCGTTTCCAAAAATGAGCCGCTAATGCTTGTGCTCTTTTAAATCGGGGCAAAGTGCTGATCCGTGTCTCTCTTTCTATGTCCACCTGAGTAGGCAACATCATGATCGTTCGTCCAATTAAAAAATGAGATGGAGTCAGTGGAGTTATATCGTTGGGATCAGAAGACAATGGAGTCAGAGGGCGTGAATTTAAAATCCCTTCGATTTGAATTAATGCTGTGTTTAACTCTTCGTAAGTTAAATGGGCTAAGGATAGAATCCTTTTAAGAAGGAATTTAACAGACTTAACTGCGCCTTCAGCTAAGCCGTTGAAATGTGGACTATAGGCAGGAGTGAAATTGAAATTAATTGCCTGCTCTGCTGCATTTAAACTAATATCATTACACCTTGATTTTAAAAAGTTCGAGAGTTCCTTGTCGGCCCCCACAAAATTTGTGCCGTTGTCGGAGTAAATGTTAGCAGGCCGACCTCTGCGTGCGATGAATCTGCTTAGTGCAGCTATGAATGCGTCAGCACTTAAATCTGTGACTAACTCAACGTGAACTGCCCTCACTGCCAAGCAAACAAATATACAAATGTATGATTTTATAAGTTGACAACCTCTACCTTTCCTGTTCGCCACCAAAATTGGCCCAGCGTAGTCAACAGCTGTATTAATGAATGGATATTCACTATAAACGCGTTCTTTAGGCAAGTCCGCCATGATTGGCTGAATGGTCCTGCCGGCGAATCTACAACACTTGTGACACTCATGTGTTATTTTTCTGGCAAGACTACGACCGCCTATTACCCAAAATCTTTGCCTTAATGTAGCAAGCAATAACTGAGGTCCTGCGTGCATTAATAATGTATGATAATGTCTGAATAACATTTGGGTAACATAATGAGAAGCATGAATTAAGATAGGATGTTTAACATCATAAGTATAATTTGAATTTGATAATCTGCCTCCAACTCTTATTATATTTTCATGTGACATGAACGGGTTAAGATTAAGTAATTGTGACTTTTTTAAAGATTGGCCTTTCTTTAAAGTATAGTATTCATCTGAAAACTTATCTAGTTGAATTAATTTACATAGAAGTAATATGGCTGAATTTAACTCCGAAGTAGTCAAGTATGCAGTGGATTTATTATGAGGATGCCTACAGTTGTTTATAAAGCGCAATATGTAAGCTGTGACACGTTGCAATTTACTAAAGTTTGAAAACTTATGAATAAAGTTATTTGTTTCACTAACAAGATTGCACAGAATTTTGGTTTCTGGTAAGTTAGTGGGTATGGTATGAGTTTGAGCAGGCCATTGTGACCTTGGTTGTGTTAAAAATTGTGGTCCTGCCCACCACAGTTTTGAGTCTTTAAGCTGTGTCGCATTACAGCCTCTGGATCCTACATCAGCTGGATTTAATTTAGTGGAAATGTAATTCCAATCCTTTGCATTGGTAGTATCAGTGATTTCGTTAATTCTATTTCGAACAAACGGTTTTAAAGATGACTTTGGTGTTCTTATCCAACCTAAGACAATTGTCGAGTCACACCAGAATGTCCAGGTATGTATATTTAATCTTAGAGCGTTTTTAACTTTCAATGCTAACCTAACTGCTATTAAAGCTCCACTTAGCTCTAATCTTGGTATAGTCATACTCTTTAGAGGTGCCACCCTGCTTTTAGCCATGACAAGATGAACCATAATATTGCCGTCGTTTGAGACTGACCGAACATAAACACAAGCACTGTATGCTTGCTGGGAAGCATCACTAAAGGTGTGTAGCTCATAACGTACAGCTTGACCACATAGAATGAGCCTAGGTATGGTAATGCTATTTAATTGTGAAAGTGATTTTAAAAAATTCAACCATCTTTCTGTAAATTCCAGTGGCAATATATCATCCCATGCAATTTTTGTAGCCCATAATTCCTGTAAAATTACCTTGGCCTGTAAAATGCAAGGATTCACGAGACCTAACGGATCGAAGACCTGTCCTACTGTTGACAATACGGATCGTTTAGTTATTTTCTTTATGGGTTCGCTGACTGTTGCAAAACTTAAAGTGTCAGCTATACATGACCATCGCAAGCCCAATGTTTTGGCATGATCATCATTGATTAATTTGAGTAAATGATCATCCATGTCACCTTCATTAATGCTGTTTAATATATTCATGTTGTTTGAACGCCATTTTCTTAAATGAAATTGACCCTTTTTTAATTCTACAATAACTCCTTGACAAATTTGAATTAATTCTGTTTCTGAGTCATGGCCCGAGATCAGATCGTCTACATAAATGTCATGTAATATTGTTTCACGCACCTGAGGAGAAGAGCACTCCTGACCTAGTTGCACTAGACACCGTGTGGCCAGATATGGGGCAGCTGTGGTGCCATAAGTTACAGTATTAAGTTTGTAAGTATCTACCTTGTGAGTGGAATCAAACCGCCACAAGATTTGTTGAAGACAGCGTTGCTCTGGTGTAACCAGTACACAACGGTACATTTTTTCACAATCAGATGTCACAACATATCTGTGTTGCCTGAAACGAATTAATATATCTATTAAACTATCTTGAACTGTAGGACCTACATACTGTATGTCATTAAATGACAGCTGTGATGTAGTCCTTGCTGATGCATCAAAAACAACTCTTAGTTTAGTGGTTAAGCTAGTATCTCTAATTATACCATGATGTGGCATAAAATATGAATATTTATCATTAATATTGTTAGCTATAGACATATGACCGAGGTCAATGTACTCTTTAATGAAATTTGAATATTTTTCTTTGTATAATGAATCACGTTTAAACTTTCTTTCCAAAGACTGAAACCTAGATAAAGCTTGTTCATATGAGTCACCCAATTTGTCTGGGGAATCCTTTAAAGGAATTTTTACAATGAAGCGACCATCATTGTCACGAGTGGTTGTTTTTATAAAAAATTGTTCACACTCATTTTCTTCATTTGTTGTTTTGCGAGGTGAAACAGACTCTAATTCGAAAAATCTATCTAATTGTTGTTGTAGCTGGCCACTATTTATGAAATTGCATTGAGCTGTGTTTGAATATGTTGTGGGCTTATTATGTTCCTGGTTGTACATAACGCCTGACACCAACCATCCAACCTTAGTATTAATGAGATTTGGTTTGTTTTTTCCTAAAGATATTCGTTCGGTACCTAGGACTTTCCAGAATATTTCTGCGTTTAACAGTATGTCAATTTCCAATGGCACATTGAAGTTAGGATCTGCTAATGTTACATTACTTGGTATATTTAAATCTGAAATGTTAAAATAGGTTGTAGGTAACAATTGTGTTATCCTTGGTACAATGAAACAATCAATGTTGTCCACATATGACTGTGTACGTGAGATTATAGTCAGAGTGGAACGTTTGGTAACTTGAAGTGAATGATTTAAGCCTTCCACTGTAATGGCAGTAGACCTTATTGGTAAGTTGAGTCGTTTACTGAGGTTTTCTGTAATAAAGTTGGATGTACTACCATTGTCTAATAACGAGCGGACAGTATGTTTTGTACCATTGCAATCTACAATATCTATTAGTGCTGTAGAGAGCAGTACACAACCATTGTGAGAAGATGATAAAGCAACATCTGCTTGTAATGTTGAAGCTACCTTGGAGTGGCAGTCCTCCTGTGAGGCTAACATAACACACTTGTCCTGAGAGACATCACTATTGCTCTGCTGTTGTGGAAGTGAGGACTCATCTATATGTAATGTTGTATTATGTTTTTTAGAACATACTCTGCAAGGCCCAGATTTACAATCCTGAGATACATGTCCCTGTCTTAAGCAATTGTTGCACAGGTTGAGACGTTTAGCTTCTGCAATTCGAGATTTCACAGACAATAACATAAACTGAGGACACATGTAGATAGGATGAGATTCCTTGCACCGAGGACATGTATAAGAACCTGTTACTTGTCGTTTTTGTTTTTGATTAGCAACAAATGTTCTTGGTTTAGTGTTTGAAGGTTCACTTTGCCTACGTGTGATCCTATTTGTGTAGTCTAATGATTCTAAAAGTTCAGCACGCCCTTTAACAAAATTGATAAATTGCTCTAAAGTTAATGTTTTATGTTTTTGAAAATTCAAATGTTCTTTCCATGCCCTGTTAGTAGTACTGTCTAATTTTTTACTCATAATGTGAATAATGATAAGGTCCCAGTTTTCTGTGTTGACCTCTAACATTTTTAAAGATCTGAGATTTTTGTTGATACTATCTATGAGACTTCTTAATGTTGAGGAAGATTCCTTTGCTATATTTTCAAAGTCAAGCAATGCATCAATGTGATTGTTTATGAGCAAGTTGTTGTTTTGATACCGTTCACATAATAATGACCATGCTGTATCATAGTTATGTTCAGAAAATTCTAGAGAAGTAATGACGTTCGCAGCCTTGTCTTTCAGAGCTGACCTCAAATAATGAAACTTGCTAATTTTTGGTATATTACCATTTTTGTGAATCAGCGATACATAAGTGTCATGAAATTCTAACCAATTCTCATGTTGACCAGAAAAGGTAGGTAGATGTATCGTAGGTAATTTAAGGTTTAAGCTTGGCCCACCTGCAGCGAGGACAGAACCTGTTATTGATGCATCCGAGTTGTGCTCCGCTTCCGCAGAGACCGGCCTGCCAAGCACCTCTCGCGCCTTGCCGACTGCTGCGAAATACTGCGTCTCGAAGCGCTCGCGTTCGTTGTATTCGTCTTGACACTCAGCATCTGAAATGTCCGGCAAGCTTTCTATTTGAATCTGTATGGAATCATATTCACCGTAGCACTCTTCCATCTTCTGCAACCTAGCCCCAAGCTCACTTAATTGAATGCTATTAGGCCTTTCGCACGTGCACATGATCAACAGATATTTTTCAAACTGTGTAAGTTTGGCTTTATATGAAGCACGTTTCTTTTTTAAATCTTTTAGGTTAGGCATTGTGAAAACGTTAAATGAGATTAAATGAATGTATTGCTGATGAAATAAGCCGTGGATGCACCGGAAAACGCGAAACTCAAGAACAAGAACTCTCTTAGGTGTAATGATAGCAGGTTATACTTAAATGCAAGCGTGCAGGGACAGGCAAGAAGCGGGTGATACACTCGGAGGCGAGCCGCCGCTCTCCGACTTCAAAGCAAGGGCGTAGCCCTGATGCAGACGAACACAGCAAGCAACGTGTGACACGTGGCGCGTCGTTGCTCTGCTCGGCTGTGGTGCAAATCCTGTTGGAATGCGATAAAATTACGTTACTAACGAATAATGTTATAATGTGAAACGGGTTCCTAAATAGGGACGGGATAATCACAGTTTTTGATGAACTTTAATGTTTCGAGATATTTTAAAGAATTAATGTTTCGAGAAAAATGCAAGTCATATAATGCATGAAATGCTATGATCAACAAATGAATGACTGTTGATCGTATTTGGGATAATTAATGATATATCCACATAATGATTTTAACTTTGGGAAAATAATTGGAACGAACTCACAGGAAATAATGCCCTCCAGGTTACGATAATGCACGTTATCGATGTCTACAGCACCGACGCCATTTTGTCATGCCACCACGCGATGAGACCGATGAGACGGATGCCGCGACACGAGCTTCGATCTTCGACGATTTTGATTGACTCGTAGCCACGTTGACACGACGTGAAGCGACGACTCGAAGACACGACTCACGAGACGCTTCCTTGAGGTTCCACGTTGTTTCTCCAATTATCTTCAATATCCGGCTCGAAGGACCAATGTTCGGGCTGTGATCTCGTCCCAGGCAGGATGTTTTAAATAAAAGTCTAATGGCTGACTTTTATGATTGTATTGTTGAAAAATTATGACACACAATGGATTTAATGAAATGGTATCCCGTGCGCCTGACAACGCCCGCTCGTGACGGTTGATTTGGACGAAGTGATGTGAAGCGGGGAGCGGCGATGGCGCCAGCGGCGACCGGCGCTCGGGGCCGCGCGCCTGCGCAGATGCGCGCGGCCCGCGCTGTGTGACAACGTCCGCTCTCGGCGGCTGTCGCGGACGAAGTGAAGCGGCTCGCGGGGCTCCGGCCCTCGGTAGCGGCGCGAGCGGCGGCAGGCGAGGCGGTGAGGCGCGGGGTCGCGGGGTGAGGAGGCAGTGGCGTGATCGCTACCCCTCACCACCCGCTAACCGCGCAGGTGTGGTCGGCGCGCGAATGCGCGTCAACACAAGCAGCTGCGCCACTACGCAAGTAGAGCCGATAAAATATTGGGTTTCTTCCATGTTTTAGAAAGCACGTTAAGCTGTTTTCACTCCGGGGTCGCGGGACTGTACGAATTACCGTGACCCCGGAACGTAAAGGGCTATTGAAGGACACCGTGGATTTTAGTCAGTACGAGTCTGACAGTCCCTCCCGCTCTGCCCTGGGTGGGAGGACTCATTTGATGATTTTACCACGTAAAAAAAAAAAACTGTTTTCACTGCAGTAATTTAGTAGACCTTCGGAAGACCTCACAGGTAGTCAACTAGTCAAATCAAATAGAATAATCAAATAAAAAAAAAACTGACAACTAAGGAGTGTTAGTTCACCCAGTACTAACTGGATTCGCGGGTATGCGGGCGGCGAGTAATGGGCGACTCGCAGCCCGACCATGGACCATGCCCGGGTCGACGGCGCGTTGTGTTCCACGCGCGCCTCAAGGAGTGTCAGCATAGTGACGGGGCCTGTAGAGGGCCAAAGCCTGCCAGGGTCGCGGGACTTACCCATAACCGTAACCCCGGTACGTAAAGGGCTAGTGAAGGACACCGTGGATTTTAGTCAGTACAAGTCTGACAGTCCCTGCCGCCCTGCCCTGAGTGGGAGGACTCATTTGATGATATTACCACGCAAAAAAAAAAAAAAGTACTAACTGGATTAAACGAGTCGAGGCTGGAAGCCGTCCTCAATGTAATTAGGAAAAGAAAAACCGTAGTATGTTAATACAACACTGTTGGCGCAGTGGCTGAGCGATCGATTGCTGCGCAGCGTGCCGCAGGTTCGATCCCCGCACGGTCCAATTATTTGTATGATCTGCAAGTAGTTGCTCCCGGTTTGGGTGTTTGTGCATGTGTATGTGAGTTCTCTATGTTTGTGAACGCATCCACGATACAGGAGAAATTCCTAGTGTGGGGCAACATTTTATAAAATATATATAACTAGCACTACGCCCGCGACTTCGTCTGCGCGAATTTCGGACTTTGCCCTCTATGAATATCAATTCCCGACCACCGTCTTTAAGGGATACTTATGGAAAATCTAAATATCTACATTCCGATTAAAGACCAAATTAAGTCGACTGATCCATCCACAACCTTTACAATACTAAAAGAGAAAGATGAGAGTTTTGAATGGTGTCTCGTTTTTTTTAAGAAGTTTCGTTTGGTTTAAGAAGTTCTAACTTCTTAAACCAAACGAATAAGATATTTCATTGAAACAGATTTCTGGATTTTCATCCCGCTAGGGGTTGAATTTTGAAATATAGATAATTACGCATCCTTTACTCGATTGGGAAACTATTTAAGCCAAGTTTTGGGTTTATCGAAGCAAGCAGCCTTCCCTTTTTACCACGACAAAAAAAAGCAGCCTTCCCTTAAAACTTAATCACCCTTTTTCACCAACTTAGGGTGTAATTTTCGAAAACCCCAAAAACACGTGTTTGTTTATTTTTGATCTAATTTCTATATACTGAGTTTCAAGTTCATCAGTTAGCGCTTTATGATTTTCCCATACAAACTTTAACATTATCTAAATCACCAGAGGAGGGTAGTTTTAAAGAACTAATAATGCCAATCTTTTTTACTTACTTACGTTCGTATTCTTGCCAAGTTCCAAATTTATAAACCCAAGGCATAAGATTTTACAAACAAAGGTTTTCACCTCTTTTCACCCCCTTAGAGGAGAATTTTCGCAAAATCCCTTCTTCATTCTCACCTACATAATTAACGGCAACTAACATCCAAAAGTCAGCCGTCTACATTTAGCGTTTAATATCCTTACCTTAAAACTTGAATACCCCTTTTCATCAACTTGGGGGGTGATTTTCGAAAAATTCAAAGACACGTGTTTAATTATTTTTGATCTAGTATTTAAATACTGATTTTCAAATTCATCGGTTCGCGCGTTATGATTTTCCCATACAAACTTCAACATCGTCTAGATTACCAATGGAGGGTAGTTTTAAAAAAATAATATTACCAATCCTTTTTATTTACTTATACTCTTATTCGTACCAAGTTTCAAGTTTATAAACCCAAGGAATAAGATTTTTCATACAACAGTTTTCACCCCTTTTCACCCCCTTAGAGGAAGACTTTCGCAAAATCCCGTCTTATTGCCCCCCTACATGGTAGACTGCAACTGCTGTCCAAAATTCAAGTATCTACGTTTAGCGGTTTCGGCTGTAGTCGAGTCTTAATAAAAAACCCTGTTCTTTTATATGTATAGATTAAATAAATAAATAAATAAATTAATATTGCACAACTATCACACAACGCCATCTAGTCCCAAGCTAAGCAGAGCTTGTGTTATGGGTACTAGACAACTGATAAACATACTTATATATTTTCTAAATTTATTTGTATATTTTTTAAAATTATAGATAAATTACACCCAGACACAGAACGAATGATCGTGCTCATCACACAAACATTTGTCCTGGGTGGGAATCGAACCCACGACCTCCGGCATAGCAGTCAGGGTCACTAACCACTAGACCAACAGGCCTGTCAATTATATAATAACAAAAAAATCTTTATTACCGGAGTAGTTACCATTTTAAATATTACGTTTTATGTTGTTGATAGCATTAATGACCATGACAGTTTTAAAAAGTAGTAGAAAAAAGTAAATATGTCTTTGACTTATGCCAAAGTCAAAGACATATTTTCAAAACGATGATAATTTTAGTTCTGTTAGTGATCACCACCTCGTTTTTTTTAACCCTATTCTTGGCAAAAAATAAAAATGTATATTTTTAATTAATTTTTTAATATGATGTTAATTATGAACCTAGGATCTAGGAAAAAATATATAAATAAATCGCACATGACCAGATAATGAGATTCTATACGTATCTTTGAAGAGACATTGCCAGCTTAGCAAAAAACTTTGACCTTATGTGTAAGTGTCTTTGAGGATACGTTGCCAGGTTTGAAGAAATAATATACACAAAATTTTCTTTATAATATTTATGGTTAAAATTTGCATAAAGTACCAATTATAGTTATAAAACCAAAGCAACTAAAATAATAAATAAAACAAAAAGATTTGAGGTGTAAACATTAGCTGAAATAATTATTTATCCGTATGGAACTTTACGAAACAATTTCTCTCCGGCTTAAAACATAAGCGCAACGAGCACTTGGCACATATTACAGTAGTTTGGCCCTTTACACAAAATTTACACCGCCCTTTCGTACCAAACAGCGGGAAATGACCGACCTCATCGTACCTTACATCCGGTGGAGGTCGTGGTGCTACAGGTGCCTGTATTATTTTAGACGGAGTTGGCCCAGCAACTTCACAGTTGTCGACCGTATCTCCTCGGCCCTTTTTCAGGAGGCTCTGTGCAACTTGGTACCTGAAAATTTTTAGAGGCATTGTCTTTCCCACACTATGACGTCTGTATAAAATCCAGCTATTGTTTACGCAAATATCTAGGACTTGCGACACTAATGGCAAATACCATCGATGGCCTCTGAAGTCTGTTCTATACAGAGCGATCAGCATGTCTGCTAAGTCTACGCCCCCCATGTGGGCGTTATAATGTTTAATAATTTCCGGACAGGGTACCGCTATTCTTCTTTTCGCTACTTTGTCATAACGTTGTATGGTACTGACAGGCTCAGCAGCCACATAACTACTAGCTGTGGTTACACATTTGTTGTCGTACCATTTGACGACACATAATTTATTTTTGTTACAGACAACTTGCGAATGAGAGCCTCTAGGTTTTTTTTTCAGAGCTTTGTCTATAAGTAACCTTTTTTCTGCTCCTCGCAGTCTGTTAGACCTAATGGTACCTAAAGAAAATATGCCCATTTCTTCTCGTAAATAGTTAATCAATTCTAAACTTGTAAAAAAATTATCGAAATATACCACAGAGCAAGCACGGTCTGGTATACTTTTACACAGAGCCAGAACTACCTTAGCACCAAGACCAAAACTGGACTCCTCAGGCGTTAGCGAATCATACCGGAAAGTATCTTCACCACCATATACTATGAAATCGTAAACGAAACCAGATATGCCAGCTCGAACAAAAATTTTGTAGCCCCATTTTTTTGGCTTGTTTTTAACATATTGTTTTCTATTGCCAGCTTTTTTACCCTTATATGGGACCATCATTTCATCCACACTAAATCTGGTTTCGTGTGGGACTTTCAAAAAGTTTTCACGGACTTTTTGTAACAAGGGCCTCACTTTAAAATAACGGTCACCATCGTCTAACAAATTATTATTAAAATGAATGTATCTCCGTATTAATTGAAATTTTTTAAGAGACATAATATCTGCAATGGGTCTGTAGCGGAACTCACGCGACCAATAATCTGTGTAAGCTGGTAAATCGACAATTCCCATTAGAAGGTTAATAGCTATGAAACATCTTATGTTTTCTTTAGTTAAATTTAGGGGTTTTCCTTTTTGTTGCACATAATACAGGTTAGATTGCTCGGTTATGTAATCAAAAATTTCATCCGTAAAAAAATCTGTAAAATATTCGTAAGGAGTTTTGGCTATTTCAGGTTGCGGAAGATTTTTATCTGAGATCTGGGCGAAATGTTGGAATTTATTTTTAGTCCACTGAAAATTTAGAGGCTTTTGAAAAATACGTCGGGGTGTGACTAATCTTGCAGTCCTTCCGGATGTTGTAGGTTGTCTTCTTGGTCGGCTGTTAGACGCAATTAATGGAGATGGTGGCAAAGAAAGTGAAGATGGTGGCAAAGAAAGTGGTGCAGGAGAGCCATTCTGCTTCAATGAAAATGGTAGTCGAGCTGGAAGCGGCTGAGGTGAAGGCAGCACAGGCGAAGGCAGCAAAGGAGACTGAGTAACAGCGTCTTGTACGTCTACTATTTCCTCATCAGATAGCAAATTCAAGTTTTCTATAGACGAAGGCAAAGATGGTGCAGGTGAAGAATCGGAGTCAGTCACATGGGTATGGACATGACTCAAGCCAATAGGAATCTGCTGAAGTTCATCTTCGGATTCAGACTCATCGTCGTCAGATTTTTTACGTGGTTTTGGTACTAGAGCACAAATTCTTTTTGCTCTGGAAAAAGATGGTTGCGTCCCTCCCTGAAAAAAAAGCCCACTCTCACACTCATGCCAAGCATATATTGCCCTTTCCCCAAAACAGTTAAAAAAATATATATTAAAAATTCTTAGCTCTCCAATCAATGTATCCTACAAGATACGCTAACCTTGTACAAAGAATCGTAGTGCAATTGGCAATGTATCCTATAAGATACACTAACCTAATGCAAAGAATCTTAGTACACCTAGCAACGTATCCTGTAGGACACATTCACTGTATTTGTTAGTTTGCGAAGCCAAGCGTAGTTATTTCTCCTGCTGACTTACTTTCCAGCATAAGTACAAACATATGAAATATTATAACACCAATTCCTCATGCCATTTTAAAAGAAAAACTATCAAAAATAATAAATTCTTACCTTCTTCCGCGGAATTGCACTCAACCGGTTCGCCATTTTGACAAGTTTTCAAAAAGTAGTTGACGTAAGCTGTTATTGTGTCACTGGTGTGCGTTCAGAAACGTATAGTTTAAAGAAAAATAAGTAAACGTTCCGTTTTACATGAATTATAAAAGAGCAGTATTTTTTTTAAACGTTATGTATCTTACAAGATGCATTGTCAAGAAAAGGGTTAATCGTGTCGTCGCGGACTAGTTAAATTCATTGCCAGTCTGTAGAAAAACCGCTTGTCTTCAGAGAAATATTAAACTGTCACAAACATATTTTTACAATCCTGACGAATGATGAAAGTTTTCAAGTCAATGTTCCATTACTTGCAATCAAAGACAACGGACAAAAAGTAAACGATATGACATCACTAAAGGTGTTGATTGACTTGCGCGTTCACTTGTTACAAAACATCGAGCATTCCGCAGTTTTGAATTTTATGAAAATGAACAACGAACAGAGCTAAGTATAGAACCAAACATCGCTACGAACATTCTCACGATCCTTCTAGCGAACGCTCTAGTCGTCAAAAATGTATTCATCATAAAGATGTCAGACTTGATTGCTCGTTACAATGCTCGATATAACGCTCTCGTTTGTGTTTCTGTAATGTAACATTCGCAAGAATGCTCATTACAAGTGAATGCTTAAGTTTATCAGTACCTTTTTTTTATCGTGGTAAAATCATCAAATGAGTCCTCCCACCTAGGGCAGAGCGGGAGGGACTGACTTAGCATTAGAAATATAATCGATGCCTAGTAAATTAAAAAACAAATGTTTCTCGCAATGCGTGTCGTCGACTTCATCTTGTGACTACTTGTCTTGACCTTTACTTGGCTTTGGCTTGACCTCGGCTTGATAATAAAACTTGTTTTTTTTTTCTATGATGTGATAAAATCATCAAATGAGTCTGTCCTCCCACCCAGGGCACGGAGGGACTGTCAGACTCGTACTGACTAAAATCCACGGTGTCCTTCAAAAGCCCTTTACGTACTGGGGTCACGGTAATTCGTGAGTCCCGCGACAAAGTTTATCAGTACCTTAATAGATCTATCTATCTCGTTCTAACGATAGTTGATCCAAGACAAATCAACTTATTAGTACCAAATGAAGCACTACACTACAATATCCAATAATGATTATGATTTTCGTGTCAAATGCTTGATTAGTTATAATTGCTGTATTAAGCACTAGTATTGTCTATTATTGCATGGGCGATAATTGCTCATATTGTGTTGAAACTATTAATTACAGAAGACACAATACACATACATAAGACTGATGAAATAGTGCTAGGTATGCTACCAAACTACCTACCAAAGTGTATGTGAGTTGGGATCTTAGTAACATTATTGATGAATATTGTACATACGGCTACCAAGCAAGCTATGTAAAACCAGAATAAGATGGTTGTTCATTGTACGTGAAGATCATACAAAATTAGGTCTAGTTATATTTATTGGAAATGTATAGCTTGACGTGGGAATATCATCTGATAATATCATCGGGACTGAAATCTACGATGTTACTTCAATAGCCCTTTACTTTCTAGGGTCACGGTTACTTGACAAGGCAGTCCCGCGACTTATAGGTAGATCTTGTACAATATTTATCATTTGGCAGAAGGAAAACTGAGAAGATGCCGCTAATACATAATTAGATTTTACGCTAATTAATAGCAGCACTAATTAATCAAAGCCAAATGAATTAGATGACTTTAATCGAAGTTTTGGTCAAAGTAAATGGAGAAAAACAAGATTTGTCTTCATTTTAGTTGTGTGGTATTTGTGGACAAGCAGGAAGGGAAGCAGGGTTTATACAAGTTACAGCGGTCCTTGTATACTATGTACTCGTATTATTTACATTTAAAGGAAAGCATTAAACTTCAGAGGAGCGGGAGAAGTCATTAAATTTCTGAACGAAACGAAGCGGCAGGATGGAATAGCTAAAATTTCTTAGTTATCGTTAGTACATTAAGAGCTCAAATAATAATATTCCCCTAAAAATCACCTACTATAGGTTCTCCAATATTTAAATACCAACAAAGCGCCAAAGTTTGCATCGACGCGCATGTTCAATGTCCACGCCTAAACATTTCCACTCGCCACCCAAAATGCAAATGTGGCTTCTGTAATTCTAAATTGATATTAAAATGAAGCACAAATTTATGCAGCTGGGCTGCAGCTTCGAATAATATTGTTGGTTGTTTTCAATTTCATTGTTTTTATTCATAATTTGAAACAGATGGAGAAATCTAAGACTGAGCACAGACTGGACTCACAACTTTAAGACAAATTATTTATTTACTAAAATCGTGAAGACGTGCACACTGCAAACGAAACGTCTCATAGATAAAGTTGTCTAATGCCTACTAAAACCATACTGACTGTTGGCTTCCCTTTATGGTCATTGCGAAGTCGTTGCCCGGGAAATTCAAATTTTGTTGAGTTTTTGCAATTTTCAGGTTGATGCCAGATCACTTGATCAAAACATGTTTCCCAACATTAACAAGTATAATTTTAAATATGAGAATGATTAAAGCATTTGCTCTTACTTAGATTACAATTTTGCATAAATCTAGGTGAGAGCTATGTACTGATTACATTATTATAATTATAATCTATGTAAATACAAACTCTTTGTAAGTGAATCATATTTTGACAGGCCTGTTGGTCTAGTGGTTAGTGACCCTGACTGCTATGCCGGAGGTCGTGGGTTCGATTCCCACCCAGGACAAATGTTTGTGTGATGAGCACGATCATTTGTTCTGTGTCTGGGTGTAATTTATCTATAATATGTATGTATTTAAAAATATATAAGTATGTTTATCAGTAATCTAGCACCCATAACACAAGCTCTGCTTAGCTTGGGACTAGATGGCGTTGTGTGATAGTTGTGGAATATTTATTTATTTATTTATATTTTGATCAAATTACAACTTGTCACTGATATGCAAATTACAAAAAACACGCGGGCTACTATTACGGTTCCACCTTAACCGTATAGTTCGGTACCGGGTCCTAAAGGACCCGAACACATAGACCTACGCCGGCTCAGTAGCGGGTCCTAAAGGGGCAGACTTTGTAGTCATACGACATCCTCATTTTATATTAAAAAATAATAATATTCTGAGCATTAAATCCTATGAGTGCGCATTAATTAAGAATGTTAAATAAAAATCTGATTTGTTCACGCCATTAAAACTTCTACATTTAGCGCGCATTTTCTTTATGGGGGTAGGAGGAACAGAGTGGAAAGTTCCTGACTACCCCGGTGAAAAGGAAGGTACCTTCCGACCAGACGGGTGTTGTGTCTGGTGGGCTTTCTGCCCGACATTCATTGTCGGAATGTTCTATGTCTTCTAAACTCGCGGATAACTTTGATTGCGCGATGTAGACATCTTTCTGATGTAGTTCTTCCGTCGTTGCAGAGATGGCGCTAGTGTCGTTTTTGTTCACAGTTATTTTGTTCGCTACATCACTCCCCTCCGGAGACCGGAGGTCGATAGTAGTATAGTCCAAGCCAATTGTAGTCGTCGTAGATGCCGCAATGTTCACAGTGAGTCGGAACAATTCGATGCGGAGAAGAGTTGCCGCAGGGTTCACGGTGCGTCGGAACAGTCTGCTGCGGTGAAGCGTGATCCCAGTGAGTCGGGATCCGGCGCTGAGTAGCATTCATCATAGTCGGATGAGGAAGCGCCGCGAGGTGAAGGCTATGACAACCAGGAGGATAAGCACTCGACTGGCTGAGATGTGCCTTAGTGCAGGAGCATGGTCGCTCGATGAGGTTGAGGGTGCTGACCAGGTATACGCCTTCTGCGCATGCTGATGGTCAGGGATGCCCGTTTGAAGCTGGCTGGCTGGTTGTGGTACTCGTTGCTCGAAAGCTTGAGGAAGTGATGCAGGTGATGATGACGTCACGTTGCTCGAAGGTTGCTCTGACGTCCATTTCGGGGTCACCAGTTATGGGGGTAGGAGGAACAGAGTGGAAAGTTCCTCACTACCGTGGTGACATGGAAGGTAATGATGACATCACGTCGGGGTCACCAGTTATGGGGGTAGGAGGAACAGAGTGGAAAGTTCCTGACTACCCCGGTGAAAAGGAAGGTACCTTCCGACCAGACGGGTGTTGTGTCTGGTGGGCTTTCTGCCCGACATTCATTGTCGGAATGTTCTATGTCTTCTAAACTCGCGGATAACTTTGATTGCGCGATGTAGACATCTTTCTGATGTAGTTCTTCCGTCGTTGCAGAGATGGCGCTAGTGTCGTTTTTGTTCACAGTTATTTTGTTCGCTACATCTTATTTTACCATTTCAAAATCCAGAAGTCTAAATACGATCGTCGCCATTTTGATGGCAGTGCTGGGTTGGGCTAAAAATCATAAAAAATGTGGTTTCGGGACATCTAAGGGATCATTATAGGAGGGATGAATAACTCGTCATTTAGTATTGTAACGAATTCATACATAATCCAAACTAATATTATAAATGTGAAAGTAACTCTGTCTGTCTGTCTGTCTGTCTGTCTGTCTGTCTGTCTTTTCTTCACGCCTAAACTACTGAACCGATTTGTGTGAAATTTGGTACAGACATAGTTTGGAACTTGAGAAAGGACATAGGATAGTTTTTAACCGACTTCAAAAAAAAGAGGAGGTTATCAATTTTATGTTTGTTACCGCATTACGACCGACTGGGTGAACCGATTTTCATGATTCTTTTTTTGTTTGAAAGCTGGTGCTTCCCGTGGGACTACCATTGTCACCAAATCAGGATCTGATGATTGGATCTTGGAGAAATCGAGGGCAACCCTCAAATTTTATAGGCTCATCCATCGTTTTTCGTAAATCTTATGAAGTAATTTAAGTACTTGCGTATGGTAATCATCATCTTATATAGCTGAGCTGATGATGGAAGGTACAACTCCTTAACAGTAAGGAGTAGGCATCGACTGATTCATTGTTCGCATATCTCAGGACCTTCACGTCCGATTTAATTTTTTTTTGTGCTAGGTATCGTTCAACTTAGGGAATACTGCAAGTTTCATCAAAATCGGTTCAGTAGTTTTTGAGATAGGGAATTTTATTAGCTTATTGTGTACATGAGGGATGTTATTACGAGTGCTACGGTTTACGTACCGAGGTCACGGTAATTCGTAAGTCCCGTGACCCCGGCAGGCTTTGGCCCTCTAATATAATGAGCACTTAGAAAGGAATTCAAATAATTCCAACCTCAAGAGATTCCCTCTAAATATTAGATATAGGTGAAAGAGAGGTTCAAAGATTGTATGGAAACTAATTTTGAAGTTAGAAATCTGGAATGTACGATGTGAAGTTACATAAAAAAATATAAGTATTAAAAAAAATGTCACGTAACTTAATGAGGCAGACCAAATTCTACGCGAGCGAAGCCGCGGGCAAAAGCTAGTTCAACATAAATTAGCAGTGGTAATGAAGAATTTGATATCTGAAGTCGAAGTTTCGCGCCACTCGTGTTTGTTTACATTTTTATTTTTCACTTGGATCAC
This sequence comes from Agrotis puta, assembly GCA_943136025.2. Taxonomy (NCBI): domain Eukaryota; kingdom Metazoa; phylum Arthropoda; class Insecta; order Lepidoptera; family Noctuidae; genus Agrotis; species Agrotis puta. The sequence goes on along the minus strand of OW964190.2, from coordinate 6,884,805 downwards.
ACACATGCGTTTATACTCAATAACAATTACGATAAATATCATGTCAAATATTATAAATAACGTAAAAAAGCCCAGATCTTAGCGTAATTCTCTAATACAGAGCCAATAACACGTATTTTTCATTACCACTACTCAATTTGTATTCATAATCGACAACCATGCTTATTTTTTTTAATCGTAATGATGTGTGAAAGCGAGTATTCTAATCGATTCCATAATTGAATTTTTCGTCAACTCGAATGAAAAAAAAATAAGGAATTGAAGAAAACGATTAATAAAAATTAAAATAATTTTTTTAAGCTTAGAATACAATTATTGATTGTTATAATATTTTTTAAAGCTTTTATAATAATTTTACGTACCTTTTAATTCCCAAAAAACAATAATAGACAAAAGAACAATGTCAGTAATAAATGTTTGAATGCGCGCCAATTATTAATTCCAAAAATTGGATTTGGAATGCGCTCGCTGTGGTACTCGCTATTCAAAATAATAAATTTTATTTATTAGCTAATTTTTAATGTACATTTTGTTTTGTATTATAATATAATTAAGGTTGAATGAATATGGAATGCCTTGGATCTTGATAGGCTTATTAGAAATGAGTTTGTTTCCCACCAAATAAAAGATAGATAAGTAAATTATTATATTCTCAAAATTGTTTCGTAACATTGGTTTGGCCATGTTAAGTATAGACGCCAGCACATCAACCTACCTCAGTCTGTAAAATTTCTTCAATCGATTTTCAACCTTATCACAATAGTGAAAGGTTAATGTTCGATTGGTAAATTTTGACAGATTTGGGTAGGTTGATCTGCTGCCGCGCGTACAGATATTTAATCGTCAGTATTGACACCAGTAAAGTCATATTTTAATATAGGTATTTGTTAAGGATACTTTAGATGTGATGCAGTTCGCGACTTAACTCCAGTAATACACACTGTTATAAATTGAAAAACCTTTAAATGATTCTCTCCCTGGGTGGAGCGGAAGGAGATGTCAACTATTACTTACTTATAACCACCCTGTTCCGTCATATGCCTTTTGCGTTCTAGGACCGCAGTACTCTTTTAATGATTTTAATGCAATTCCGTTAGCCCGGCACGCGTTTGGCACTATTTTGTCGTCGTCAGATCGCTGATAGTTACTTAAAGCCCGCTTGGAACACGACGCGCATTCGTCTCGGGCCTATTCCTTGATCGGACGGTGAGTTACCCTATACTCGCCGTTCGCAACCCCGCACCTACAATCGCAAAAATTAAGTCTGCGTCTTTAGATTTTTGCTGGTCAGGAATAGAGCTTGTAAATGAAAAAAAAAAGAACGTGCTATATGTATTTTTACACTATTCCATAGTGTCGCTGTTAAGGATCAAATTCGTTATGATATACGAAAAACTACAGTAAAGTGGTAAAGTAATTTGGTAAAATATGAACTAATATTATACAAACAATAATTTAGTCATCGTACGCAGATCAAAATCAAAATTCGCGCCAATTCACTCAAAGTTCGAATTTCAAAAATATGGTTATTGTATTTGTACCGCGAAGTGATTATTCGTAAAACAAATTGAAATGAGAACACGATGTTGTGAACATGTAGTGAGCTACGGCCATTGACTAAAGCTTGAATCGATTTATTAAAGAAAACCTTTTACTTTATTTTTGTGTATTACTGGAAATTGATATTTCAGAAATTTAATTTTATGCAATGTAATTTACATTTTTTATCAAAATCTGCCACGAGACTTCTTTCAGTATTTTTCGCTATTCCTCATAGTTTCGAATTTAGCCATCCACGGCGCGTTGGAAATTTAAATTGTTTATAACTGCAGGGAATCATTTGGAAGTACTCCCATATCTCTCCCTCCAGCATTTGATTCGAACGCGGTGTTTGTCTTTTTTTACGTTGTTTAGATTCGTTTTATAAAGTGAAATAATCAGATAAATTGAAATTAAATAAAGAAGACACAATATGGGTAAAACTATATGGTTGAATTTAAATTTAAAAGACACACACGTTTGGCCTCCAATGAAACACACAATATTTATTTCTATCCCAATCATTAAATTAAAAAATTAAATTATTTATTGCGTACCTAATAGAAAACTTATTTTAAAACGAAATAATACTTGAAATATTATACCAAAGAGTCTACAGATTCCGTTCCATAGATTTATTGTATGGAGTAAACCTTCTCTAGTCAAATAAGCAGATAAATCGGTCCATGTCTTTGTACTACTTTTTTTCCATGTTCGATTATATTGCGAGTATCGATTAGGCTGAATGAACCTTTTTAATCGTTATATGAACATTGGGATTGCGGTCAGCACTAAGAAGTGTCATGTTGCAACATAGTTTTTGGTAATTTTTATCAAGTCTTTGATCGTTATTATTTATGAAATTATGTATGCACACTGGCAAATCTAATAATGCATGTAGTAAGTTACTTCATTTATTTCACTGTTTAACCATTTTTTATCACGTGAGAAGCTTGTTCATGTACATATTTTCAGCACATCTAAATTACATAGTTTTTGGAACGACATAGCATTTTGTATGTTACACACATTTTACAGAGGAATGACGCAGTTTTAGTGACCTCAATACGTTCTTGGATATATTGCTCATAAACTTATCGTATGAAATAACTGTAGTAACATATTTTTGATAAAAAAATCGAATGCTGAAAATTGACAAAAATCTTCAATATTATCTCAAATTTCGAATCACCCGGTCGACTCAGCTGATGTGTCATGTGTCAAAATGTTGTCGTGCAGAGTGGTTAAAATGTATGCAAGTGCCCACACCAACGACAAAAGTTTTGTTTGTTATGTCTAGCGATTTACTCGTATCCCAGCCACGGTGTAGTTCATTTTGAAAAGCAGACGAAGGTGCGCGTTGCATCATAGACAATAGTTTCATTTTATATGTTGTGTGGTATTGTTTACAACCGTTTGCTTTTAGTTTTAAAGCAAACTTATTTAGTGAGACTAGTCTGTCTTAAAACGTGACTTTAGTATGCGGTAAGCTTAGAGTTGATGCAGCTTTCACAAGAATTTATGAATGATTGAAATGTTTGTTATTGTTAGAAAATGAAAATACATCTCCATAAAATGATAAATTGAAAGAAAATATTTATAAAACAGAAAACAAACGAACAAAGACACTAGACTTTTTTATTAATAAAGAAGATACGTAAAAAATGATGTTACTCGAAATGAAAAATACAGGTAAAGACGCCTAGGTGAAATAGACATTTCATGAAAATTTTACATGGAACCCTAACAATAAACAGACTTTTACGGCTTTACGTTTTTTTTCCCTACTTTTTCTGGTCTATACAGCCGTGAAACAGTATATAATTTTGCAATATAAATAATTAAACTTAGATTTATAATGTCCAGATTGATAGTAGGCCACTGAGAATTGAAGCCAAAAGCACGGGGTAAAAATTAAATAATGGTCGCGGAACTTACGAATTACCGTGACCCCGGTACGTAAATGGCTATTGAAGGACACCGTGGATTTTAGTCAGTCAAGTCTGACAGTCCCTCCCGCTCTGCCCTGGGTGGGAGGACTGATTTGATGATTTTAACACGATAAAAAAAGTAATTAAATAGTAATTAAATGCATATATAAATGACATCGTGGATTTTAGTCAGTACAAGTCTGACAGTCCCTCCCGCCCTGTCGTGGGTGGGAGGACTGACTCATTCGGTGATTTTATAACGTAAAAAAAGCTCCATAATTGATGCCAGAACCTTGATGATCGTAATTGATGTCTTATGTGAACGTTAACTAAATTTCATCCTTCCTTTTGCGAGTAAACAGAGCCTACTCTATTTATATCAGAAATATTACGTCTATTGTTTTAACAAAACATTTTCCTTCCTTAAAAACAAGGTACTACTGTTTCAAAAGTTGTTAAGCAGTACTTTTCACTGAAAACATTTCAATCAAGCCTATTATTTACTTTGTTGATTTCCCTAAAGATTCTTTTTACCCCTTCACTTCTTTCTTCTATTTTTCCTCTCTCATCTGAAAACTAATTGATTTAGGCAGTTTGAGAGCGCCAACAAAATTGTTTGCAATGATAATTGTATTTGAAGTTTGGGTATCTATGTAGCAATAGTTTAAAGTGATTTTGAGTATCTAGTCAAATTATAGAGATACCTGGATTGTGGTTTCATTCAATTTTAGTACCATTGTCTGCTTGCCTCGCCGCAAAATTTAATTTGCCTACTATTATTACTTTCAGAAGGTTCTGACGGGTCGGACTGAAAGTATAATGGATATTGTATGCGCCTGTGAAATTAATATTTTTTAATTTAAATATAACATTTCAAAGGAATGATTGATTGAATACATTTTATTAAAACAAAAGATATATATAGTGTATTTTTTTTCATTAGAGACTTAATTAATTTTTGTCTTTGATTTGACCTTGTAATAAAAGCACAAAATAATGGTCAAATTAATTTTGATTCCTGAATCAAATAATCAGATCATCACAATTTGATTGTGCAATTAAGTTCTACTTTACTAGTTTTAACCGACTTCCAAAAGGAGGAGGTTATCAATTCGGATATTTACATTTTTCTTACGTTTGTTCGCTTACCAAATGATTTGAAAAAATATTTTTATACTACACCTCCGTGGAAAGTACCTTGATACTTTATCAATTTTACGGAAGAAAGTACGTCATTGCATATCGAACAAATATGCGGGGAGAAAACGCTTTCTCTCCCGCTCAGATGCGTTTTCTCCCCGTATCAAGGTACTTTTCTCGTAGGTGTAGTATAAAGCACTATGTATCACTCGAGAGAAAGTGCAATTCCCGATCTCGGGCATTTTAAAGCCCTCGCCTACGGCTCGGGCTTCAAATGACACCCTCGACGGTAATCGGTCATTTTCTCCTCTCGGTGAACAATGTACTATTTGTTGGAAACAACCACAAAAAAGTTTACAGAAATAAGTGTTTTCGGTGAAAATGTCTTTTATAAAAATGTTGCAAAAAATTCACAAATAATATATGCGGTTAAACTTACCTAACCCAGTCAGATTATTTATCTTTAATCAATTACATAAAGCTTTAACCTTCTTTAATCCTTTGAGCAAGAAGATTTGGATAATATAATTATTAGAAATGACAAGAGGTTGCCCAGTGTTCGAAGTTCGACAATAATCAAAACTATTTGAATACGAGTAGACCCAAGTCGGCGACGACTGTTGGTATTAGATTGTCGCTCCGAATCGCTCGAGTGTTCTCGCTTCGAGTTCTCGATTCAGACTTTGCGCGCCTCTGAGGCACTCGAGTCGCTCCTTAACATTTAATCATCGACGCGTATCGATTTAATGTTTCGACTAAATACGGATTTGGTAACTGAAATTAGAGTGCCGATTTTCTAGACTTGTGTAATTGGTTTAATTTTGTTCTAGAGTTGTTTGGGTTCGAAACGCATGTCACGGGGGACATGACATGGGGTCTGAGAACAAATTTCATTGTTATGGAAATCTCGCACCGTCTGGTCGTCACTTCGTGTGCCTAGAGGGCTAGTTCTTTCTTTGGCCAAAGAATTAACAATTGGCATGCAACGTCAGTCTCCTGAGCAAGTTTCTTAAAAGAGCCACAAAGTTTGGCCGTATACAGAAAGAAAGCTGGAAACTTATAAACGCTTATAACCCGCGCAGGAAAATATATGAACGCGCGCGGATAAGCACTGAACGGTGCCGACAAGTTCCGACAAGCTTCAACACGCGCTGGTCAGCGCTGGGCGCAGCTATTTAAAATTAATAAACAACTTGCTTGGTCTGCTTCAATCTGCTTCCTTTTTGTAGAACGGACCAGCGCTGTCAAGCGCCGGCAAGCAGGGTGTCGCGGTTTTGATTTTCCCGCACGGAACAAATGTTTGTATGAAATACAAGTAGTTGTTCCGGGTAAAGATGTTTCTGTATGTTAAATGTTTATAAAGCCACCATAGAGGAGACATTCTCCGTGTAAACCAAAAAAGGAATATTTTTATTTGTACGACCCCACGTAAATCCGTATCGCAACAGCACGAAAAGGACATATTACCTACAACAAGAATAAATGATCTAGATATTTCAAAAACTAGGCTATCCTACTTTTTATGCTGGATTTATGTGACGGTCGTCTGTGATACGGATTATGGGATAAGATTCAAAAGACAGGTTGCGATAACAAAGGCATCGCTAGTGAAGGGAAGCCATCATTTTAAATATCGTGACCGCTCTCGTTAGGTTCTCTTTGAAGTCTTAGAAGATAATGCATTTTACTGTACTATATGATATGGAGGTAAATGCTAAAAAAATGCAAGTTTTTTGTAAAGATATGAGGCCAAGCTAAGCGGCTGTAACGATTCGATTTCCATAGAAATTTCTACTCGACTACATTAGATGTTATTAAGTGTTGAGTCAGCCTAACAAAAGACATTTGAGGATGAGTAATGGCTAAAGGGCTTTGTGCCTTTTGTACCAGTTTCTTAACCGCCATTTTGATTTAAAAAAAAAAAATTAAAATGGCGGGTGGCAACTGGTACACTCCCCACACAAAAATGTTCAAACCCCTTTTACAAATAGACGCTCGCACATCACTTTTTTATCCTAACATAGAAAATACCTACTAGAGAATTAAATGAATGTTCACTGAAAACGTTTGCAAGACTGTTAACGTGGCCCTTGAACGTAAAGAGCAATTGAAGGAAAATAATGTGTTTTAGGCAGTAAAGTTTCTTTAATAATAATCACCATAAAATGACCTCAAAATTATTAAACCACCGTTCTCTCCGTCAAAAATAAAATAAAACAAAACAAAAAGTGATATATGACAGCAATGCATGGAATTTGATCATTAATTATGATCTTGTCTTTCCAAATTAACGTTCCTATTAACTTTCTGTGTTTGCGTTAACAAGATTAATGATTGACATCAAAATGAATAAATTGCTGCATTTAGGAGTTAATCAGTTTTTTAATCGAAATGTTTTAAGTCAAAGCATACTCGTTACAATATTACTTATTTCAAGAGTCAACCACCAGGGACAACAATACATAACGCCCATCGAATCGTACTCTTTGCTGAAATTGGTTCATCTTAAAATAAGGTACCCCTACATGCATATGTTGGGTCGCGGGACTCACGAATTACCGTGACCCCGGAACGTAAAGGGCTATTGAAGGACACCGTGAATTTTAGTCAGTACGAGTCTGACAGTTCCCGCTCTGCCCTGGGTGGGAGGACTCATTTGATGACATTAGCAAGAAAAAAAAAAGGGGTAACGTAAGTCATCCTCAATAAACCCATTCCTTCATTCTTTTTAAATCAATGCCAAACATGTTAAATGCCGTTTTAACCAATGCTAGATTTTCATCTATAAATTAACAACTGTTGCCAGCGGCTTCGCTCGTTATAACTTGATGATTATCCCACGGGAAGACAAAATCGGAATAAAACCTGTCCTATGTATACAGATTACAAACTATCTGTGTACCAAAATCCATTTAGTCTTTACGTGAAAGAATACCAAACATCGATCCATCCATCCATCTATTTTCCCAATATTTCGCTTTCATAATAGTCATAAGAAAAAATAATAAAACTGTCTATGTGGCTAATGATGTAGAGTGCAGGTTGAACTTAACTAGAGCTAAGTCAGCCACTAAGAATACTAAAATCTATTTTAAATCATAGTTGTCACTTTTATGTCCTGCACATACATATAGATACATGGTACCTATAAATTCTCTCACTATTTTTTGTAAAAATACGTGGCCGTGACGAAATTCAAATGTGTCTCTATCTACGCCAAATGGTTGAAACTGACTTCTGCGTCACGACACCTGTTTCCGCCCTTATCCATCAATATTTCATTGAATACACAAGTTGCCTCTCAAGTATACGTAGTTCTAAAATCCATTCAACATGAACTGCTGGACGTAAACCCAGGGCTTGTTCCGACTAAATTGGATAGTGTTGAAATCTTGATGACGTCACAATTTATAGGGGTGAACCTCACCTACCTTTTTATGAGTTCATCGTTGCTAAGGGTTGGCAGTTTCATTGAATTTTGTAGAGGTCTATTTCGATTATCTATTCTTTTTATGTTGGCAACTCTATCGAACTCAATAGCTGAAATAATGTAAAAAGGTTTATTTTTGTTACGCTGCGAAAAAAACTTTATAAACTCGTGTTCTAAATGAGGCAAGTCGCCGTTTCTTTTTTGGTCTTGTGGTTTGAAAGTTTTAGAACCGTAACAAGATAATGTTTCAGAAATAATCTTACCGTAAGACGTTTAAAAATCGAGCATGACTGCGTTGGCTTAGTTGGTAAGCCGTCTGGAGTACTGATTCAGAAGGTCATATGTTCTATTCGCAATTGATTTTATCTTTTCACAAAAAGCTTAATGAAAAATGCTTATCTAAAATATGTCCTAAGTAACTTTTCTTAGTTTATTTCTTAATTGGGGTCACCGATTAATCAGCAGTGATAGCCGAGTGGTACGACCGGTAGACTGCCAAGTCAAAGGTTGCAGGTTCGAACCCCGGCACGCACCAATGTCTTTTAGAATTCATGTGCGTATTATAAATTAATTATCACTTGCTAAAAACGGTGAAGGAAAACATCGTGAGGAAACCAGCACACCTGAGAGATTTTTCAACGGTGTGTGAAGCCATGTCAGAGGCCTACGGGCGGTTTAAACTCTGACACCAGGTTGTTCATCAACCATACGATAAGAAGAAGAAGAATTGGGGTGAGATCCTGAAATGACTACGGAAGGACGGAAGCGGAAGGAAGTGTCGGACTCCTACTGACTAAAACCAATCAATGTTCCTGCAATTGCCCTTTGCATTTCAGAACCACAGTAACTTTTTAGAACATTCGCTCAAACACAAAAACATTACTTTGAAGATTAATAGAAATAATAAACAGGCTTCAGTAACATAAAACGGGACGCATTTTTTTTTTGTTCAACAATAAATTAAAATCATACATTGACGTACTTGACAACCCTAAATTTTAAAATAAGAAGGCCATGTCAGCGCTGTCACTATAGTTGTCAGTCTATATCTCTCCGTGGAAACTGAACCCGTCCATTTGAAGCTGGAATTGAACTGACATGTACCAAATGGTCAGTAGTCAGTACTTTTTTTCTTTTTTTGAAAAATGTGGGTGAACTGATGCAATTGGTTTAGTTTTGAACCCGTTGCGTAAACGTGCGACTCCGAGTTTTGAAACTCCTTAAGTTCAATAATTTGGAGTTGCGGAATTGTCTCCGGAGTTGCAAGAACGTCTTTAAAGTTTTGGCTGCCCCGGAAACGCTGGAATAACGCAAATAATCCTTTGTCCAACCTGTGAATTGAACCGCAATCATACTCTGGAACAACAAGCCCAACGACGCAATCAAATTCGGAAATGCTTAAGTAAGATCTGTCGCTGGACTCTCTAAACAGGATACAGTGGTCCTGAAACGCAAAGGGCAGTTGATAGAAAAGGGCGGATTTTAAGTCAATAAGAGTCTGACAGTCTCTTCCACTCCACTCCACTCAGGGCGGAAGGACTCATTTGATGATTATATCACCGCAATGAAAGGCGGTGATATAATCATCAAATGAGTCCTTCCGGCGCAATGTTACGATTTTTTTTTAATTTCGTTTATTTTGTAGTAGTTTTAATAGCATTAAACGCAATTTTCTATAATATATCAGTAGAACTAAAAACTGCATATTTATGCATTTGCAGCACCGAAATATCGGATATCAAAACAATAATAAACATGATAAATATCCCGTATTTAGTTCAAATAATTAGAATAGACACCTATGAATAGCCCGTAAATATTGTTCGTAATTCAAATATTGCTTGAATACGAGGTAATAAACTAGTTGGCTGGCCAATTCTGCTCATTCGCAAACGCAAATATTGTCTACCGTTTTGTTGTAGGCTTATTGTGGGATATATATTTATATTTTAGAATAGTAGTGGCCAAACTCACGAATAATAGACTCGCACTGACCAATAACGCCCTTCCGTTCCGGGGTCACGGTAATTCGTGAGTCCCGCGACCAGATCTAAGGATACATAGGGACAGACAGACAGACAACGGGAATCAACTTTTGTTTTATACTATGTAGAGATGTAGTGATACTTAATTTCATCACCAATACTCTTTTTTTGGGTTGGGGACTCTTTTCACTCTGGATGGAGCCGAAACTACAGCAGCAGGGACTGTCAGACTCGTACTGATTAAATTAAAACCACAATTTTCCTTCAATTGCTCTTTGTGTAACATGACCAAGAAAATAAATTACATCAAAAAAAGTTTATACTTACATGATTCAACTAAACTTCACAACACCTTTTAATTCAAATCTATCGGGCAGAAATAGTCAAGCATAAAATTATCTTCAAAAAGTCTGTATTTTTTTAAATCAACGGTTATGATTTGAAATGATTCAAAAGTTGCAATTAACTAAATGGGTATCTAAATAAAAATGAGCGAGCCTTTTAGTAGAGGCCTCTAACGTCTTCCATTGCCCACCTGACCAGTGCGTCCCTCCTCTATTTTGGACCTATTTTATCGACCCATCTGGTAATGGCTCCATAATACGGGTTGTATTACCAGGCCACAATTATAGTACCAACATATTACCCGTTTAGTACCCCTAGTTTCAATACTCAGGTGCGCCAGGAAGTTAACAACTACCAAAGGGTTGGGACGTGAGAGTTTTGGGGTGTATGCAAATTGTTCACTCATGTATTCTACCCGCGTTTGGGGTAGGTGGGAATTTTCGAGGTCTACAAGTGTTTGAGTGGAATCTCAGGCATGAAAAAAAATTGCGAAACCTTTTTTGGGCGTGTAAAGAGTATGGAAAGTTCGTAATTGAATCTTTCAATTGTTTGCATTTTAGTTTCCAAATTCGGAAGTCGAAATCAGTTTTCCTTTAAAACAGATATTATTTTGGGTTTATAAATTAATCCAACGAATGCTCTGGGTGGTACAAAAACTAACAATCTTACCACGAAAAAGTTAAACATCTGTTAAACACTTTTCTAAAAAACCTGTCAACTTCAAAACGGCATTTGACGTTTAAATTAGGGTCGTTTTGCAGTTATACTTTAGACAAGCATTCAACAGATGTTTTTTCGACTTTTTGTGGTACTACATTAATAAAAGTTTTGTTTATACATAAAAATGCATAATGGTACTTGAATTTTTTTTAACAAATCTTGTGTAATAGCTTGTTTTTAATCATGATCATTCTGCCCAAACTCATACTACTTGAGGTCGTCGCAACATATTTTCTTTTTCCATTCTCCTCTATCACTGAAATATGTATAAAATTATGCGAACATAAAGTTGTTATTTAAATGGAAATACCATCAATAAAAACAATCTAACTAGTTTGTATAGGTTTATAATTTACAAACGGTATTCAGTTGTTTATAACTAAGATAAGGTCATGCCTATTGTGATGACTGAGGCTAAATATTCTGTTAATGAGTTTGGTTCATGAGTTCACTAACTATAAATAAATTACAAAATTCATCAAGCCATCAAAAAGCTAGCTCAAAGGACTACAAACTGCTACAGAACAGAACTACCTTTGTCACACAACCCCCGCTATCGATGCAAATTAGTCTCAAACAGCTTCTAGATCCAACGAATTATATTTCAGAAGTTACAGCGGTGTTAGTTGGCAAATTATTTAGTTGAAAACTAGAACTGGGGTTTGTGTTATAAGTAGATTGGGATAATCATTTAATTTATTCATGAATAACCGGCAAAATTTGTAACTAAATAACAAGTATTTATTATATTTAAGGTCATCGTTCATTAGAGTGACTCGGCACGTGACCAGCACCGCCTCGTCATTCGGCATCTACTTGTTGACAATTGGTTCACTGTAGTCACCGAGTAGTCTAATTACCGCTCCTAATGGAAACTTGCGAGCGCCTCCATAAAAGTCTTCAGAAAAAATAACTGTACGAGGCGCCGGAGTGCCGGTCAGCTGACTTTAATGAGCTAAGCCCTTTATTCGTCATAGCACCTATTTAATTTAGTCTTAAAATACAACCCGAAAAGTCTCCAAAATAAGAGATTATTATGTCATTTCGATCATCGCAATTTAAAGTAAAAATATAAAGTTAGTTCTACTGAGTTTTTTTGTTGTTGTAATATTTCTAACTTTGATTATACAACATTCCCGTGGGTTCATATTTAATCTACGTGAATAAAACAAGGGCTTACACAAGAATAATATAACAATTTTCGTGATTTATCTAAAGTCGAAAATAATTTTGTCTCATACTCTGAGAAACATTACTAGCATAATATTAGTTTTTAATCCGACATTCTGAAATCTCAAAAGATTTTGCGAAAAATTTGAATTAACTGGAAACATAATACAAATTACTTCAAACTACAGTGACAATTTATCTTGCTTGCTTTTTGTGTTTAGACAAAAATGTATTCCCAGCAAATGATCACTACAAGATAATACTGATATGTTATCTGATTTTTCTAACTTATAACGAACAAAATTGTCGTTAAAATTTGAGTTTCATTTTGATCAATTGGTCCTAAAGATCATATATTTGTTTCATAACAAACTTTTAATTTTATTTTTTTTGCTCTAATGAAGAAGTTATGTTAAATTCAAAATCATTATTTGAACTCCGAACCGAAAACACGCCGACAGTGCCCGACGGGGCGGTGTGACGTCACTTATACAATTTCTACACATCGATAATACGTGTTCTAACTTTGATATTGTTACAATAGAAGCCAGTTGACACAATACTAAGGAATTTCTTTGTCAAGATGACGTCACAACCGAGGTGACCAATCGTGGCGAGTTTATATTAAATTGGTCATAATTAATTATTAAAAAAGAATTAAGGTTTTTTCTCTTCGATTAACATTCTTATTTGTGGTGGACTTATAAACCAAATTAAAAAAAAAAAAATTATTCAGATACCTAATTGCTTATATGTCTCCATTGGCAGTTACGCTCAAATATTTAATTACAAACATCTGTTACAAGCACAAACAAATACTTATCAATTTCTCGTTTATTGTAAACGTCAATTCAATTTCAAGCCTTAATAAAGAGCCGATATTTTCACAAAGAAAAATAATGACTTTAATAATCGCATCCATATTTCATTTGTTTTTAAATCAAAGCGAAAATTGTTTTGCTATTTTCTATAATCGATTCAGGAGAAAAAGAATCGTGTTGGGAATAAAAATTGATATCTTTGAACAAAGAACTCAAAGAAAATTGTAAGAAAATGAGAGAGAAATCAAAGGTTTTACTGTCAATTGGAAATAAATTGAAACGCAGCAGGAGGCTACGGAAATAAGTTTCTAACTTATATTGAATATGTTGTCAAAGGCTTGCAGATTTTTTTCTTTGACTGTATTAAGTTTTATGTACTCGGAGATTGGACCAACTTACTCAATGTGTGAAATGTCTGAGAAAAAAATTGTAATAGATCAAAACTAAAAGTAGTCATGAGAGAATTGTTTTTTTATCTAAAGGACATAGGTTCAATCGTATTAGATAAAAAACGCCTGTTAGAGAGCTGAGATAGTAAGTTTAAATATTAATAAATTACATGGTTTCAGGCTAAGTGCTTCCATTGTGACTGGTTAAAAAAATGTATACTGGACGAATAAATTTTAAAGTGTGTTTTTGCGTGTGCATCAAGCGTGCATGTACAAATGTATTCAGATGTATGCAGTTGATGAAGCAAAAAGGTAAGTATGTTAACAATAATTGGTGTGCTGCTAACTCCATGGGAAAAAAGGCAAAAGATAAATTAAAAAAAAAAAAATCCTTTGTGAAACAGAAGGAATGGTGTCTCGTATTTTTTTTAACGTGGTAAAATCATCATATGAGTCCACCCAGGGCAGAGCGGGAGGGACTGTCAGACTCGTACTGACTAAAATCCACGGTGTCCTTCAATAGCCCTTTCCGTTCCGGGGTCACGGTAATTCGTGAGTCCCGCGATCCCGGCAGACTTTGGCCCTCTACAGGTCCCCGTCACTATGCTGACATTTCTTGAGGCGCACGTGGAACAGTGTCTCGTATTCACTAAAACCCACCCAATCCAGTCTATTCTAATTCTTTCGAACATTCTCGTAACCCTGTATGTTTTTACAACCTGCGTTTGAGAAAGTTTGTATGTAGAAAGCACACGTTTTGGTTCAGAAACAAGTTGGCTGAAGTTTTTTATTTTTAAATTCGTCATAAGGTTAGTGTATCACGTCTTGGAACCGCGGCGCGGTACACGACGCCAAATTGAACGGTTATATGGACGTGTGACGTTTGTTGTGTGGGCCAAGTTATAAGAGTTAGCGTTTCACTTACTTGTATCATTATTTTGAGTCATTTTTAATCATTCACTATAAAAACAAATGAAAGTCTTCTATAACTGACTAACTGAAACTGCTTGAAACTTCATATGACGATGATAATTTTTATTTTATCACCATCATCAGCCTTTAGCAGCTCATTGTTAGGCATACGACCTCTATCTATCATTCACGATGTCGTTGGTCTACCACGATGTCGTTACTCGACCTAGTTCAGGCTCTGTCTTCCGGATCGCGGTCACCACTCGACAATCCCATGGACTGGCAGTTTTTTGAGTGTATGTGGCAAGCCCATTACCACTTCAACTTGCAAATAAGACTTGACGATGACTCTGGTTCTTTGATAAAACTAAATATCCTCGTTCCAGATTTTATCACGCAAATAAAGTTCGAGGACAGCTCTTTCCAAATTCCGAGCATAGCTCATCCCCAACTCCAAGCATAGCTTTTTCCATTTCTTGGTGAAAAAAAGTAAATATTAAATATGTAAACGTAATAGGTGACTTACAAGGAACACCTCACTCCCACCCATAGAAAAGAGGCCTGCATCCTGGCAGTTCGAACATTATAAGATGATTAGGTTTATGCTAAACGGTGTCCGCAAAAATTACTATAACATACGTTACGCCTAACACCTTTCACTTGTACCACCCAAGGTGCGCCACCCCAGTTAACCAAAAATGGGCCATGTCACAGAACACTTGGCTTAACAGCATGCGCCATGAAAAGTGTACGCGTTTATTTGGCACGCCATTTCAAAGCGACGGTATTAAGTGTACCTACCCACTTTATTACTAAGTTATAATACAGTACTTTTAGAACAAAGTATATATGTGGAAATTTTGAGTGTGATTTAAGATATTCGAGTCGTATAATAAAGTTGAGTTCGTTTCAAATTAAAGTCTTAGATATATTCGTGAAGTATTACAACTGAGGTTTATTTTTGAGTCTCTATATTTAAATTTTGCGATGTAGATTCAAAATAAAGTCTGCCCCATTTTGGGTTGAGCAGGTATTTAAGTTCAAGTTATAAATCTGGCTTCTCACGGCGCATAGTTTTACGTGTCAAGCGCATGCTCATGACAACAATGTGGAGTCTATGGTAAAAATTACGACCATATCCGTAATATTATATTAAAATTATCAAAACTGATATGCTCTTTTTAAACGAAAAAAAAACATTATTTGGTTATTTTTTTGAACTGCCATATTAAATCGAACATAGCTCAAAACGGACCAAGATTTAAAACTTGGTGCCATTGTATTTTTATTCGACTTTAAATACCTATCCAACGATATATTACACATAGCTATTGGAGGGTGGGACATTAAAATAATCAAAATAATATTACATTTCTGATATGCTCTTTCTAGTTTTGGAGGGGAAAACGGCTATCACTGCTAGAGCAGTGATAGCCGAGTGGTACGACCGTTGGACTGCCAAGTCAAAGGTTGCAGGTTCGAACCCCGGCACGCACCAATGTCTTTTAGAATTCATGTGCGTATTATAAATTAATTATCACTTGCTAAAAACGGTGAAGGAAAACATCGTGAGGAAACCAGCACACCTGAGATTTTTCAACGGTGTGTGAAGCCATGTCAGAGGCCTACGGGCGGTTTAAACTCTGACACCAGGTTGTTCATCAACCATACGATAAGAAGAAGAAGAAGGAGGGGAAAAGATTGTTAAACTCTGATTGACTAAAATACCAAATAGTTCTTTCAGTTTTCCTTTGCAATACAAAAAAACTCGTTATTCTGCTTAAAAAATCCTGCCAGTCACGTGCATAATTCCTATGATTTAGTCTTAATTCAACCATTCTATAAGAGTACCCAATCATCTGTGTACCGTTTCATACATAGTTACCTTGAGGACACGTTTCAGTGTCTGTTCTATGCGCTGCAACGCGTTTCGGAAGCGTCAGTAAATTTTCACTCTTGTTTGTCAAACGCTCGAATACGACCCTAACGACCTAGCTACACGATGTATGACAAACTCTTCGGACTCCTGTTTCTGTGTATGTTACCAGAATGTTTGATATATCTTTTTTTTTTTTTTTTTTATCGTGGTAAAATCATCAAATGAGTCCTCCCACCCAGGGCAGGGCGGGAGGGACTGTCAGACTTGTACTGACTAAAATCCACGGTGTCCTTCACTAGCCCTTTACGTACCGGGGTCACGGTAATCCCTAGGTCCCGCGACCCCAGCAGGCTTTGGCCCTCTACAGGCCCCGTCACTATGCCGACACTCCTTGAGGCGCGCGTGGAACACAACGCGCCGTCGACCCGGGCATGGTCCATGGTCGGACAGCGAGTCGCCCATTACTCGCCGCCCGCATGCCCGCGCCTACGGTGGCCGGAGATCGTCTCGCGACGTCCGACGCCGTGGGCGTCTACCACTGCGGCTGGGGTGGAGGGAGGACGCTGTCCTCTCCCTCAGGCGGCCCGCCTCCTCCTTCACGAGCATGACTGCTTCGCAGAAGGAGGCGACCGCTTCCCACTCCGTCTCGCCCCGCAGCATGGCCTCGACCAATGCCGGGCGCGAGAGGTCTCCGCCTATCGCCGTCGTGAGGACACGGCGGTGCTCTGCCCAAGCGGGGCAGTCCTGCACCGTATGCTCCACCGTGTCCTCCGGACGATCCTCGCAGTGGTGACACTCAGGCGTTTCTTCTTTCCCTATCAGACACAGGAACCTCCCGAAACTTCCGTGTCCGGTGAGGACCTGCGTCATGCGGTAGGTCAGGACGCCGTGACGCCTATCCAGCCACTCCTCAAAGAGGGGTCTTACCGCCGCGATTGCGGCGTGCCCGATGTTTGATATATCTAGGAAATGTATACGAGTATAATTCCGAAGCAATTTAGGAAGTGTATAAAAAAGTGTTAAATGTCTTCAGTAGACGGAGCCCCGCAGAGCGGGACTCCTATTTCCACGTCCAAGGGTTAAGGCCTTTGTCAAAAAGACAGGCGGGTCCGAAGCGATAACGAACCGATACGAGACTTCAGTTCGATAGTTTGGTCACGCTATCGGATCGCTTTCGCTTTTCTATTACGGGATTCAAACAATTGTTGGTGCCTTTGCAAGGAGACATCAGGGGCACCCCGAGGTTCGGTTTGGTTAGGTTTCACACATTTCCGTGCGATTTTAGGAATTTCATACATTTTCTAGGGAATCATATTAAACAATGACGGCTCACATTCATATCCGTTAACAAGTATATTGTATAAACATATTTTCAATTAAATACATTTAAAGTCATATTATATACAAACAGCCGGAAACTGGCGCTGGACAAAAACTCTTGGAAAGACTTGGGGGAAGCCTTAGCCCAGCAGTGGGTCGATTAATGTACAATGGTCATAATCTAACTTTTTACATTGTTCTTGATCAGACGGCGAGGTAAATCATTATTCGCTGCCCGCGAGCCTGCGCTTATAGTGCCCGAAACTGAGTTATGAGGTGGATGATGTCCTCTCCTTCACGCATTCCGCCTCCACCTCCTAAATTTGAGTTATCTACCTCCTCATCTACACAACTGCTTACGATATGAATACCTTATACCTTACTGAGAGGCCTTTAAAGTCTTCAATATACTAGATATTTGATTAATTTCAATGTATTCCATGATCTTTATAACTGCGAAATTAATTTGTACATTTTATTGCTTAAGAATAAATAGTCTGGACACTTGTAAAACGATTTTCTTGCATCTCTAAAGAAATTTAACCACTGAAGCAGGTCGACAAACACTTGTATCCTAGTCGTCTCGTCTAAACAAATATTGAAACAGTGAATGAATTTTTGATATTTACTCCATGCTTCGCTATAATTACTTACTCTTTATTTTTGTTAGGAATATTCTGTTGGTTTAGAAAATACGTTTCGGTTAAAGGTGCTGATAAACTAGAACGCTCACTTATAATGAACATTCTTGCGAATGTTACATTTCAAAAAAATAAATGAGAGCGTTTTAGCGAGCATTCTCACGAACATTCTGGCGAGCATTTTACCGAGCCGACTGTCAAGTCTGACATCTTCATAAAAAAAAAAAAGGAGAGTTCGTGGTAAGATCGTGAAAATGTTCGCAGATAAGTTTAGCTCTGTGCTTGGCTCTGTTCGTTGTTAAGTTGAACAAAATTAAAAACGGCGAATTATCGATGTTCTGTTATAAGTGAACGCTCAAGTGTATGACACCTTTATGTTTATGAATACACTCGGTGTATTTACTAGCATGTCTAACAAAATATTTAAATCAATACTTATTTTAAAGCTAACAAAAGATCTTCAGAGTTTGTGAACTCAATTAAAATAGTTTAACAATACTTTGAGTTATAAAAGATTTTCATTCGTTACATTTTATTTGATGCATATTTTTATACTACCTTTTGCCCACAGATTCGCCTTCATCACAGTCGTAAATATCACAGGTACATTTCGAGATGAAAGGTTATCTTAGATGTTAATCTGTGAGATAAAATATCTGCGTACCAAATATCCAAATCCATTCAGCTGTTTTTGCGCGAGAGTAACAAACATCCGATGACACACTCTCTCAAATTTTCACATTTATAACAGTCTGAATAAAGACTGAAAGTAAGATTAGGAATCGTCTGGAATAACACTTATAATACCGTATATTCCGGTATTACGAGTTAGAGATCATTAGAGTTACACGAGGGCGAAACCGCTAGCCTACAATCACTAGTTCTATAATTACTAAAGTTGAAAATAGTATAAATCCAACTAGCTTTACAATTTTGAACTTTAATACCTAAAAATCCTTTCTATATTTATTCTAATTTACATATTATAGCATTGAACATTATGTCTACACCATCGACCTCTGAAAGTTGATATTTATTTAACCTATTACTTTTCCTAACCAAAATCTGTTTCTAAAACAGACAACCTACTGAATGTTTGAATATGATAAATAATTATAAATTATACTTTCGGGATCAATGGTTTGATGTTTTGTTTATATAAGAGACACGTTTAAACCCACGTAATGTTTATTTTCAATATTTTGGATCAAACCGAAAAGTTGGACGACCTTCCTTATCATATTTGATTTTAAGAGGATCGCCGTAGAAACAGAAGAAATAAAAGACACAACACTGACAGATTGGACAAATATATTTACGACGTGAAGTAGTAAGTTTAGTTGTTGTTTTAGTAGTAAATAAATATAACTTTTTGATGTTCTACATATATAAACTCACACCGTTTCCCTATAAGGTTTATTATACCTAAATGCGAAAATTTGTGATGATGATGGATGGATAGATTTGTTTTTTTTTTTCTTCTTTCTTTAAATAGTTTATAACTTGAATTAACACTTTTTTAAGCCTGTCAGACTCGTACTGACTAAAATCCACGGTGTCCTTCAATAGCCCTTTACGTTCCGGGGTCACGGTAATTCGTGAGTCCCGCGACCCTGGCAGGCTTTGGCTCTCTAGAGGAGGGCCCCGTCATTATGCTGACACTCTTTGAGGCGCGCGTGGAACACAACGTACCGTCAATCCGGGCATGGTTCATGGTCGGACAGCGAGTTGCCCACTACTCGCTGCACGCATGCCCGTGCCTACGGTGGAGGAGCCGGAGATCGTCCGGCGACGTCCGTCGCCGTGGGCGTCTACCACTGCGGCTGGGATGGAGGGAGGACGCTGTCCGCCTCCTTCTTCACGAGCATGACTGCTTTGCAGAAGTAGGCGATCGCTTCCCACTCCGTCTCGCCCTGCAGCATGGCCTCGACCAATGCCGGGCGTGAGATGAATTAACATATAAGATAATTTTTATCCCGTTGTATATTCCCCTAGCATAATTTTCGAGTGGTAACGAACGAAGCCACTGCCAACAGCTAGTAAATAAAAAAATTAAAAAGTCCTATCACGAATTATACCACGCCAACCTCGTAATTTCCAACTGATAAAAATTATTACCTAAAGGTAAAACTTTTACCTGTTAATCAAGATCTATCAATTTGTCTTCAAGATGTCACTCTAGAAAGTTTCATGTGTTTATCTTTTCCTTGAATTTTATATTTTGATTACACACTCCTTCACGACATCGTTATAATATGAGGACCTTGTAGAACAGGTAATATGAAACTCGTGAGCTGTGTTAGTTTGAAGTATCATTATGACGAAAATTGGCTCTGTAATTTGGAGTAATATTACGTATGCTTACGCTTGTAGTAAAGAGGCATAAACATTGAAAATCTATACATATAATAAATCTGTAGAAGGGTCAATTCTGTACATTGAAAATATTGAAAAAATAAATAGCGGGGGTTGTTGCTGGATCGATACCAAACCCAAATATATGATTAAAAAAAATTTTGTCTGTCTGTCTGTCTGTCTGTCTGTTTGTGCAGGCATCACGTGAAAACTAACGGTTCGATTTCGATGAAACTTGGTATAATTATTCCTTATTATCCTGGGCATAACATAGGATACTTTTTATCCTGGAAAAATACGTAGAAAAAAAATTTAATTTTTCAGTTTTATTCATAGACGTTGTTCTGTAGAACCGCGAACACACGTTGCATTGCCCGCAGTGGATTAAGCGCCGTAATATTTATAAGATGTCATTGTCAGAGTTACTCAAATGGGGAAATAAACCATCCACGCGAAGACCGACATCCGCGCGGACAGAGTCGCGGGCGGAAGCTAGTATATACATAAACTTATAAAACATATGAACATATACAGGGTGTAAGAGATATCGAAGCACAAATGGATACCATGGGTTCAGAACATGATTCTGGACCCCCCCCCCGTGTTGGAATTTTTCGTCCAATCCGGCGCGATGGTCCAAACCACTGGACCTAAATCGCTGACCAATTTCCCTCCTGTATAATATTTGTTTATATCGTTTTGATTTTCAGTTCCTACAAGGAAAACTGGTTGTATAATCTATCTAGTTATAACGAGCCAGCTGATTGTGTTTGCGACTTAAATGTTTGGAAAAAAAAAAACACTTGGATCTCATTTAAGTCTGAAATCTAATTAGCCATTTTCTAGCATAGCGTCAAATCATCTTCTCTTACTGCATAATAATATCATCAAATTTCACAAATGTACTGCTATTTTGTAGTGGTATTGTAGGTATAAAAAATACCCTAAAGAACAAATCTATTCACAATTAAACAAGTCTAAAAATAACAATAAAACTATTTTCAATCTGTACATAGTTTACAAAGTCTATACTGTAATTTAAACAAACCGTTTGTTTACCAACAAATACCAATTTACATCGAATAGAAATAGAACAAACTCAAAATGGTTAGTTGTAAAAATGTTTGGTGTTTTCCGGAAAATCCAATTTGCAATAACACGATAGGTTGGATACCTCTCGACGTTGCAACGAGAGGTGTTCTAATGCTTTGCTAAAAGTATTTTTAAAAGGTGTGCATTGAAAAGTCCGAATATCCATTTTAGAAATGTGCTGTGGCCAGCTTTTGCGGTTTTGGCCACTTAAAATTCATCGTCAAAGAAGACTAAGTAAAATTTTCACGGAAACTTTTTGAAAATTTTTCTTCAGTTTATTTATAATAAGTTACTCTCTCATTCATTTGTTTTATATTTTTGCTAGCTGCTTTATATCTTAGCTTTAAAGGTACAACCTACCTAATATTTAAGAAAAAGGTAAAAACAAATACTTAGTGTTGAGAAATTTCATTTTCCCCATTTTGAATTACCGTGACCCCGGAAAGTAAAGGGCTATTGAAAGACACCGTGGATTTTAGTCAGTACGAGTCTGACAGTCCCTCCCGCTCTGCCCTGGGAGGACTCATTTGATGATGTTACCAAGATAAAAAAAAAAGAAAGTAGGTGATTATGACGATAGCTTATTTAAATTTTAAGTTAAATAACATTACTAGCTTTCTGCATTCTTTTTTTAATTTTAGTTTAAACTGTATGGGTACTATATGGTCTCTACAACTAAAATTTGAGTGCCGAAAACTTCTCTGTATGAATAATTTTCGTAGAAAAGACGTACAAAGTATTTATTACACGTACCTATATCCCAAGAAAGAACTTCCTTTCAAAAGGAACTAACAATAATACTCAAGTATCTTGATTTGGCTCACGAGGTCGTCGATATGTTGGATGTGTGTTCAGCGATCATTGTACCGATAATCGTGTCGACTCATGGCTTAATTGCCAAGAGCCTCGACCAACATCTAAGGAGGCTCTCGTTAGGCAGCTGGATCAAGGGCCTGATTCAGAAAGCAGTTCTTCTGGATACGACGCGCATGGTTAGGGGGTTCCTTTCTATGGAGCCGCCGCCGGTAGCTTGGACCCTGTTCCCGATACCGATGGGCCACATTATTTATATCTTTAAATGTTTAATTTTTGTAAAAATATTTAAAAATGTATTTAATAAGTTTTTTTTTCCTTTTATCTGCAATCGGCTTTAAGCCATAATCAGATGTTATCTGCTATATTTTTTTTTACTTAATTTAATAAGTAAAAAAATTTAGTAAAGACATAGTTTTATAATAATTTTAATTTTGTTTTTTTTTTTATATTTATGTATATTTAGACAACATTCAAAGAAACTAAAGACATAAAATAATAAATGTAAGAAAATTAACAAGCTACTATTAAAACTTGGCACAAACGTTCGAACACGAGAAAAACTTTCGTTCATCTTCGTTCCGTTCCATCTGCAACTAATATAATACAATATCGTGTCTTGTGACGACATCTGGCGGACATTGGCTCGCAAGTTAACAACAGGAGTTGGAAGCCGTCCAAATTAAATAAGATGGTACTGTAACAAGTTCTTATGGAAGATGAAGTTTATGGAATAGTCGTCATGATGTTTTGTTTTTTCAGCGGATAGGGAGCTGGCTATTTTATTATAAAACTAGCTTCCGCCCGCGACTCCGTCCGCGCGGATGTCGGTCTTCGCGTGGATGGTTTATTTCTCCATGTTGAGTAACTCTGACAATGACATCTTATAAATATCTATTGGACCCAAATACGGCTAAGCCTATAATAATTAAGGAGATCCCTCTATTGAGCTACTGCTCTTGAGCTCGCGTTCTATAGTAAGTATTTTTTTCATAGTAATTCCGACCTTGATAAGTAGCATGTAGCAATAAATTACTGACAGACGGTTCAAGCCAAATCTGACTTTCGGTGCTACAGGTTACGGCGCTGAATCCACTGCGGGTAATGCGACGTGTGTTCGCGGTTCCACAGAACAACGTCTGTGAATAAAACTGAAAAATAAGATTTTTTTTTCTACGTATTTTTCCAGGATAAAAAGTATCCCATTTTATGCCCAGGATAATAAGGTATAATTATACCAAGTGAAAACTAACGGTTCGATTTCGAAATTGAACCGTTAGTTTTCACGTGATGCCTGCATATACAGACAAACAGACAAAAAATTTTTAAATCACATATTTGGGTTTGGTATCGATCCAACAACACCCCCCGCTATTTATTTTTTCAATATTTTCAATGTACAGAATTGACCCTTCTACAGATTTATTATAGTATAGATTATGTGTGTTTCATCGAAAATACATAATAAACAGTACTAAAGTGGTATTTTCTAGTACATACCGTATAAAATATGTTACATTTACAAAATGCATACCTAGGTCAAGAATCATTACTCAACTAGCAGATGCCAGCAGTTGCGCCCGCTACAACTCAAAAATAATCCCACGGGAACATAAAATCGGGATAAAAACTATGCTTTGTGTAAGCCTATGTGTGTACTAAATTTTATCCAAATCCGTTCAATAGTTTTTGCGTGAAAGAGTGATAAATAAACATCCATCCATACATAAGACTTGGTTCATTGTTTAGTTATTCGACTATAGTACGTTTTCTTTCAAAGTGTCGAAATAATATGATTCCAAATTTACAACTTTACAAGAGTTTCTTAAAAGAGGTAAAGCACCAACTTATTAGGTTTGGGAAAAAATAACTGTAGTAAAAAAAAAATCCGTAATCAGATATAAGACATTTCTATTTAATCAAATATTCATAAGTTCACCATCCAATATATACAATTAACCTAACAAAAGAGTTATAGAATGATTGAAAAGTAGGCAGACTAGAATGCAAAATGGCGGCAAAGGAGAGATTTTCTTTTTCCTCTTTAATTGCCTTCGGATAAAAGATCGAATTGGTGTCGACAGCTTACAGATGAATACTGTGTAGTCCTCAGTTCAGATCTTTGTGTCAATGGGAAAAATGCATTATTGGAAAAGACTAGAACAGAGGATGTAGCATTGTTTATAGTGAAATTATTGTCACACAGCCTTGTATAATACTGTAAGTGCGTTTGGGTACATACAACAGCTCATTTTCCATCTTACTCGTACACACACAACATGCCTTTTTCTTTCTTTATCTAAGGAGTACTATCATATTTTTAAGCTTTGTCGTACACTAGGATTTTTCCTGTGTCGTGGGTGGGTGTAAAAACATAAAATCTTACATACACAAACATTTGGAACCAGAAATACTTGTAGGTCATACAAAAATGAGTCCTCCCGATCTCGAATGAAGCGGAAGGGACTGTCAGACCTGAATGACTAAGTTGACTGACAGTTGCTACAGAAACTTGTAATTCTATATATTTTGTTTTTCTTTTTTACCGTTGCCTCACACTAGGAATTTCTCCTGTATCGTGGGTGCATTTACCAACATAGAAACTCATACACACAAACACCCAGACCCGGAACAACTACTTGCAGATCATACAAATATTAGTTCCGTGCGGGAATCAAACCCGCGACACATAGCGCAGGAGTACAATTGCTCAGCCACTACGCCAAACGTGCCGTCCAATTTACTGCTGATACCCCGAAAAACCGAATCAATTATTATATTATATTATATTAATATACACCTTGTGTTTTTCAGGGTTGGTTGTGCGATAACAACCAATATTGGAGCCTCATTCGTCATTGGTAGATATGGTTGGTATTTTAAAATACAAGTGTGACTAGTTTCAAATTCAGAACTCCATTAGACGTCAAATAAAAATGTCAAAAACAGTTGAATGTGTTGAATTCAGCAGTTTTTGCAACAGCTGCATTTGTGTCAAAGGAATATTTCAGTGAGAAATACGGGCACCAGGCGACATACTTCTAGCATCTGTGCAATACTAACCTAATTTTTTAACGAATGATTATATGAAGCGTTCCAAAAAATTAGGCTGGATTAAAAGACGTTAATACTGGGTAAAATTTAATTATTATTAAAGAAAATGTTTAAAAATTGATAATATTTCGATAACAGTGCCATGGAAGTCATATGAATCCAACGAAAGCTGAGCCAGTGTATCACACAAAAAAAAGTATTTTTTTTTTAAATAAAAAGCCATAACGCCACAACCTCAACTCACTGAAAATGTTAAAACGTCAATACGGTTATCAAAAGCGTAGCTGGCGTAGCACCGATATCGTAGGCTACGCCGTAGCAGCGTAGCAAGTAATCCTATCGTACAATATTAATTGATTTATACGAAACGATATTCAAAATAGCCCATATTGAACGAAGCCCGTTTATATAAAACGCTCTCAAATTCTGTGTATAAAGTCCTGATTCAATTGCTTAGCCTTTAAAAAGAAATGGAGATTGTTTCCAGTGTGACCATATGCAACTGACCAGCATCTTACTGGGTTAGGGTGGTGATTGGCGAATGGTTCAAAATGGAATGACCTCACCCAGAAGGAACTGGGACTGTTACCCATCGACGGAACACAGTAAAAACTATTTGGCAAGTATGTTTCGAAATAATATTAAATGAATGTAGTTTTTAAGTGACAGTTGATCAATGGTGGTCATTGAAATTTTTGTTCTTATCGTAGACTCACCTGGGTCGACGGCGTGTCGTGTTCCACGCGCGCCTCAAAGAGCTGTCAACAATATGACAGGCCCCCAGAGGGCCAAAGCCTGCCAGGGTCGCAGGACTATCCGGATACGTTGCTTGGCCCCGGAACGTAAACGGCTATTGAAGGACACCGTGGATTTTAGTCAGTACAGAATGACAGTTACTTCTGTCGTGCCCTGGATTAAAACTCAGTGGTTGTTTTTTTTTAAGTAATAATCTATATACTTATAATAAATCTGTAGAGAGGCCAATTCTGTACATGAAATATATTTAAAAAATAACTATCAAGGGGTCATTAGGGATCGCTACTGATGCAAAAAATGCAATCAGTAAAATTTTTGTCTGTCTGTCTGTCTGTCTGTATGTTCGTTATAGAAACAAAAATGACTCGACGGATTTTAACTAAATTTGGCACAATTATTCTTCATACTCCTGGGCAGGTTATAGTATACTTTTCATTACGCTACGATCAATAGGAGCAGAACAGTGAAGGGAAATGTTGGGAAAACGGGAGAAGTTACTCCATTTTTTAAGCTTCTGTCGCGTGTGCAGCCTTAATGGTTAAAGCTACATAGAAATCATGTATGACGGAAATGTTCTCCTTAAAATTATATAAAAATATTCTATGACAGCATATGTCTATCTTTTATGGTTGACTCACAATAACACGTGAAACTCCCGATAGCTTAGCAATTCGGAGCTTTCTGATTATATTTGTCTACTCTTACGTTTACAACACACTCATCCCTAGTTAAAAAAAGTTAACATGATTACCTATTCAATAAAAGAAGAATCATGTAAAGCGGTGTAGAAACACCAAAGTTATACATGAAATACGCTAATCAGTCGTCGCGCGTAAATACAGAATCATGCTATAAGGATTATTTTTGTGTAGCGGTTGCCACGATCCACGCGCTTCGCGGCGACAGGTATAAAAAGGCGGGGGGGGGGGTCCGAGCGCCTGGAGGCCTTAAAATCTTAAAAGGCATCCACAGAAAAGTCGGGTTGGGCAGTACACAACCTACTGGAGGTTGACCTGCGAGACACAAAAAAAAGCGCGCGTTCTTCATACAATATTTGGCTACTGAGGCAAATAGACGTTCAGACTGTTCGATCTTATTGACAGACAATAATTGTTATTTACAAACCGTGCTGATCAGCGCGACTTTTAGTCTTTTTTTTTTAGCGTGGTAAAATCATCAAATGAGTCCTGTCTGGACTGTCAGACTTGACTGACTAAAATCCAAGGTGTCCTTGAATAGCCCTTTATGTACCGGGGTCACGGTAATTTGTGAGACCCGCAACCCCGGCAGGCTTTGGCCCTCTACGGGCCCCGTCATTATGCTGACACTCCTTGAGGCGCGCGTGGAACACAACGCGCCGTCGATCCGGGCATGGTCCATGGTCGGACAGCGAGTCGCCCATTACTCGCCGCCCGCATGCCCGCGCCTACGGTGTCCGGAGATCGTCTATCGACGTCTACCACTGCGGCTGGGGTGGAGGGAGAACGCTGTCCTCTTCCTCACGCGGCCCGCCTCCTCCTTCGCGAGCATGACTGCTTCGTGCGGAGGACACGGTGGAGCATACCAGTCCTGCACCGTATGCTCCACCGTGTCCTCCGGACGATGCTCGCAGTGGTGACACCCAGGCATTTCTTCCCTCCCTATCAGACACAGGTACCTCCTGAAACTTCCGTGTCCGGTGAGGACCTGCGTCATGCGGTAGGTCAGGACGCCGTGACGCCTATCCAGCCACTCCTCAAAGAGGGGCTTACCGCCGCGATTGCGGCGTACTCTTTTTTACTTTTAGTCTTTGAATAGTTTATTTTTAGATTTGTTTTGTTATTATTTTATGAAATAGGTATTAAAGGTTTTGGTAGTGTTTAAATATATTATTAGTTTACATTTTATTTCTTTATAGTTGAAGCAATAGTAGGTACGAAATTAGTTATTTTGGTAGTCTACACTAATATTCTAAAGAGGAAAACTTTGTTTGTTTGTTTGATTGTAATGAATAGGCTCAAAAACTACTGTACCCTATTTTAAAAATTCTTTCACTATTCGAAAGCTACATTATCCACGAGTAACATACGCTATATTTTATTTTGGAGATAAATAGGGTCCCGTAAGATATTTGGGTTTATCGGTCACAATCTACAAAAAAGTCCGCGACACTCTATGTCTATCTATGTCGAGTGTTTTTGATGACTGCGTCGTCGATGTTAGTGTCGGTGTCTGTGAATAGACCTGGGAATCATGTTGCTGACCGTGTCTTTCCTGAGTAGGCTTTTTGCAGCGGTAACCGACATTCACGCGGGCGGAGCCGCGGGCGCCCGCTAGTATTAAATAAAATCGTAGACGCATTTTTAAGTACGGAAAATTAATAAAAATGGTTTATTCCAGAAAGTTCTCTTCCATCTCATTACTGAGCTTTAGACCAAAATATTTAATTCTACGACTTGATTGCAGTAACTATGATGAATAATGCGACCCGGAATTCTACCGAAATTAACATAAAAGCAATGAAAGGAGGAACTAAAAATAAATCACTGGTACATTTGCGAACCTAGTGCAAAACACCTGACTTTATTAAATAATCTGTTTATATTATCTGTAGTACAGGATTTTA
This sequence comes from Agrotis puta, assembly GCA_943136025.2. Classification (NCBI taxonomy): domain Eukaryota; kingdom Metazoa; phylum Arthropoda; class Insecta; order Lepidoptera; family Noctuidae; genus Agrotis; species Agrotis puta. The sequence goes on along the minus strand of OW964190.2, from coordinate 6,855,908 downwards.
GCGAGTTCTGTTTTGAAGGCGTGGCCCAAGTGAGTGTTACAAGCGATTTCTATACCCTAAAAAGGTTACAAACAAGCGCACCTGAATCATGGTGTCTAGTCACCATACACCATATTTTTTGGCAGTAATATCATCAAACAAGTCCTCTTGCCCTCCTGCGGTGACTGGGTCGCATTCTGCCTCCTCCTTCGCTAACATTATTGCTTCGCAGAAAATGGTGACTGTACTTCCCATTCCCCATTTCCGGCAACGCGGGTGGGAGATGTCGCCGCAGATTATTGCCTGTGTGTGTGTCTCAATGTCTTTACATCATGAAAACCAGCTGACGACGATGATCCTTCGAAAATAACTGGCTTACTCGCATCCGAGGTCGGTCGAGGTCGGTCGTCTGGTCGGTCAGACAAGCTATTTTACGCCGGACTTACGCGAGTTGGATAGGCACTTTCATATCCAGTTAAAACTATTTATTTATCTTTTATTTATATTTTGTACAATTGTGAAGTATAGGCGAACTCAATCAGTCATCCTTTGAGTCAAAAGGAGAAACCAATTAGGTACATACATATGCATATTCACCAGTCTTACCATGGGGTATCGTATTACCTAGTTATTGGGCTGTGGAGGTCCGACAGGCAGTCGCTCCATGTAAAATACTGATATCCAGCTGCATCTGGTTTGACTAGAAGCCGACCGTAACATAGTTGGGAAAACGCTAGACTGATGATAATGATATACATATTCATAAACAATATAACTCATAGCAAGTCTGATTTCGTAACCTTATAATGAATCTATCAACACGAACACAAAACCGTTAATCCCAGGCTTTACCTCCGCTTAGAACCTAATTAAAACGTCATTTCCCGTCCAAACACCGTTGTATTGAAACAAACAATCAACGGGGTAGGCCGTCGATGAGTCAATACGTGCTAATCGCTTAATACGATGCTCCGGAATGAGATGAACGTTTGGCTACATGCCCGAGCATAACGTGTTGCTAGTTATTCCCATGTGAGCAGAATGGTAGTACTTCTACTGGCAAGTATTTTATTTTATTTATTTGAGAAAACAAACAATTACACATAAAAAATTACAATAATATAGAATAAAGACATAAACAAATGTTAAATCAACTACATTCTCCACAGATACTCAATGAGATAATTTGATACATATTAAGACTAGTGTTATAGACAGTAAAAAACCGGCCAAGTGCGAGTCGGACTCGCCTTTAAAGGGTTCCGTAGCAGCAAGTAACATTATATAAAAGTTGGTTGTAACTTTGAAAGATAAATTGCTGTTTACGATTTATGACGTATTAAAAAAAAAATGTAAGTTGGTACGCACAATATTGAGTGATTTACCATGTTATTTTAATATCATGGACTTCTTATAGGTTTTCCTATAATCTATAAGGAGAAAACTAATTTCTGTATTTTTTTCAAAATTTTAAATTCAGTTCAATTTTAGTTTCAGAGATAAGGGGGGGGGGAATGGTCAATTTTCGTCTATTTTCTTGAATAACTTGGAAACTATTTATTTTAAAATTACAAAAAAATACATTTAAGATCTTCTCAACAAGACCTTTCATTTGATATGCCACACGATGCAGTTTTCAGATTTTTTTTTTTTAATTTTCTCCTTCCCCCCCAAAAATGACCCCTCATATACAGATTTCATCTGCTCACGTCACACCTCTGTGTTTGGGTCACAGGAATTGATATGTGTACCAAATTTCAACTTAATCGGTCTAATAGATTCGGAGATAATTGACTATAAGCGACGGACGGACCGACACACGAGTGATCCTATAAGGGTTCCGTTTTTGTATTCAGACGTACGGAACCCTAAAAAGATGAAAATGAATAGTAACAACAAATACAATAGAATATAATACAAATATAGAAGAATAACAAAGCTTAAAGATGATTAACAGTGCCGCAAAGGGAGACTGCAGTGTCACATTAATGTTTGACACCAGCCTAAACTTTCTTTGCGGTAAAGCAAATCAATCTAGACTGCTGAAATTCGGGCACGCCGCAATCGCGGCGGTAAGACCCCTCTTTGAGGAGTGGCTGGACAGGCGTCACGGCGTCCTGACCTACCGCATGACGCAGGTCCTCACCGGACACGGAAGTTTCGGGAGGTTCCTGTGTCTGATAGGGAGGGAAGAAACGCCTGGGTGTCACCACTGCGAGGATCGTCCGGAGGACACGGTGGAGCATACGGTGCAGGACTGCCCCGCTTGGGCAGAGCACCGCCGTGTCCTCACGACGGCGATAGGCGGAGACCTCTCGCGCCCAGCATTGGTCGAGGCCATGCTGCGGGGCGAGACGGAGTGGGAAGCGGTCGCCTCCTTCTGCGAAGCAGTCATGCTCGTGAAGGAGGAGGCGGGCCGCCTGAGGGAGAGGACAGCGTCCTCCCTCCACCCCAGTCGCAGTGGTAGACGCCCACGGCGTCGGACGTCGCAAGACGATCTCCGGCCACCGTAGGCGCGGGCATGCGGGCAGCGAGTAATGGGCGACTCGCTGTCCGACCATGGACCATGCCCGGGTCGACGGCGCGTTGTGTTCCACGCGCGCCTCAAAGAGTGTCAGCATAGTGACGGGGCCTGTAGAGGGCCAAAGCCTGCCGGGGTCGCGGGACCAAGGGATTACCGTGACCCCGGTACGTAAAGGGCATGTGAAGGACACCGTGGATTTTAGTCAGTACAAGTCTGACAGTCCCTCCCGCCCTGCCCTGGGTGGGAGGACTCATTTGATGATTTTACCACGATAAAAAAAAAAAAAGACTGCTGAAATTACTACTATAATTGCTGGTGAGGTTGTGAGTATTTTAGTTAACCTTCCCAAAATGATTTCAAAACACCTTAAACCTGTATCTATTATTTTATACACCCCATGAGTACATGCTATCGTACCGAAAGTCTCGTGCTCTAATGGGAATACATTTAAAGTATTTCGTTCCCAATTGAGCAACACGTCAAAATATTGAGAGTTGCTCAAACGGGATTACCTTTGCTCATATGGGAATACCACAGAATCGCGACTACGTAAAAAATATATATAAATATAATATAAAAATAAATTTGGCACCAGTAGCGTCGTATCGTCTGAGGTTGTGGACGGAAATTAACTCGATGCTCTCTAATGAGGTGCATGGATCGTAATGAATCTCATTAGCGATAAAATTGGGATATTGACAGATTGATTGAATTATGTTGATAGGGAAATTTAAAGAGGGCTGGGAAAGTGTGCTGGGAATTCAATTCTCTTGTCTTTTTTCGCTTTCGCCTAATTAATTAACATCATGAGTTAGTCATCATCATCATCATCATCATATCAGCCCGGGATCACCCACTGCTGGGTATAGGCCTCCCCCTTTTTATGCCATATTTCTCGGTTCTGTGCGTCTCTTATCCATCTATTCCCCGCGATCTTGACGATATCGTCAACTTGACGGGCTTTTAGGCGGCCCTGATTTCTTAGGCCGAACCTTGGCCACCATTCGCTCAAAAATTTACTCTTCATTTATTGGAAAAGTAAATAGTTTCATTTTAATTTATTGATGCTCTATTAAATTTGCTCTTGGCATTAATCTAGAAGAAAAGATGAGACCTAAGATCAAGCGAACTCAACTGGTCCTGCTGCTCACTGACGCCACACAGTAAAAAATATTTGGCGCCGGATTCCGTTGCCCTTGGCGGACGGACAGTCCCTCGATCCAACCAGTAAGTCCTGAAACAAAAAAATCTAAGTCATATAATGGGATTTTTTTGAAGTGAAAACTTCTTTAGCGGCGTTGTGCACTTTTTTTGGAATGGGTAAAAAATGTTAAACTCGCGTCAGGACACGTGACCTGATCGAAAATTCGTAAGACGGCGCAGGACGCTTGCGCGAATGTTCGTGTGTGTTTATTACTATTGAAGTTTTCACTTCTGCCGGCACTCCCAGAGTGCAACCTGTCGTTTTTTTTTATTGTGGTAAATACGTCAAATGTGTTCTCCCAGCCAGGGCTGGAGGACTGTCAGACTGGTACTGATTCAAAATCCACGGTGATCCTTCAATAGCCCTTTACGTTCCAGGGTCACGGTTACCTGATGAGACAGTCCCGCGACCCCAATAATGTGAACTTGACGCGTGGATTTTGGTAACTAATATCTATATATATAAAAAAGGAGAACTGACTGACTGACATATCAACGTACAGCCGAAACTACTGGGGCTAGGAATGTGAAATTTTGCACACGGCTTCCTATTATAATGTAGGGGAGCACTAAGAAGGGGTTTTTGGAAATTTTCCCTTTAAGGGGGTGAAAAGGGGGAATTAGGAAAGTACGTAATCCACGCGGACGAAGTCGCGGGCGAAGTGCTAGTTAATCATATTTGTACATCTATTAGATAATTATATTTAATTTATATACCTTTGGTTAATTAGCAAATTCCAGTGAGCGTGTAAAGTCGTCGAAGCGTATAGCTCAATATTTGGCAATCGCGCAATCAACTATCGGATCACGGTGAACGCCTGGTGTAGTTTCTAGATTTAATTAGCTTAAGTAACATGTTCTAATTAATGCAACGATCGGGCGTAAAGAGTTTGAAACTTAGGCATGCGTTTATGTCACGAAGTAGCTTTCACCAGACACAACACCGTCCAATCTCAACTATGAGAATTCACCGTCCAATCTCAAATATAATTAGTCCGTCATTTACAGTTTAAAAAAATAACGGACACGTATTTTTTCTTTTGTTAAATCAATGAATATTCTGATCTGCAATCATTTTTTCCGGAAGTCTGGGTGTTTGTGTATGTGAGTTCTGTGTTTGTAAATGCACCGGCGATACAAAAGAGTTTAAAATAAACCACAAATATAATAACTGGTTTTCACTTGTACCATACAAATGCAGACCTAAAATATAGTGAAATTACGAGAGAAAATGCAATGAAGAAGAGCCGGATTCTTGGTGCTCTACAAACTGAGTTCACTGATGAAGTATTAAATGAATTCCGTCGGATCTGGGCTGCATCAACTTCTTTTGAAACATTATTTAATTTAATGTGGAACATCTTTAGGATGTGTTTGCACTATCGTGCTAAAATCTATGTTTATTTTTAAATGTGACATGTGTGTATGCTTGAAATAAAGTAAGGCAAGGAAACTATACTTGAGAGGACGTTCATAAATTGTCATTTTTTTCATTGAAGCAAAAAAAAGAAAAGCCCTAGAACACGGTCGCGGGACTGTACGAATTACCTTGACCCCGTAAAAGGTTATTGAAGGACACCGTGGATTTTAGTCAGTACAAGGCTGACAGTCTCTCCCGTCCTGCTCTGAGTGAGCAGGACTCATTAAATGATTTTACCACGGAAAAAAAAAACAAAAAGGCATATAGGTTTTCTCAATGTAGATTGCCCTCAGTACACTCAGGTATGATAAAAATGGCGCAACATCAACTGGAATATAAGATTCCAGGTGCAAATAAATGTCAATATTTTATAGCATTGTCGGGTCTAACTTACATTTTAATCTTCAAGACCCAGTTGCTGGGCACTATGAACCATCTAAAATTAGACCAATTTATCAAAGTTTTGGACATCCAACTACCAGTTACAATTTATGATAGTATTTTATGACAACTTAAATCTTCGATCTAAAGAACAGACGGTCAAAAGGTTATACAAATACTGGACAGCCTATAATTTACCAATCCGGGGACAAAGGATTTGCTCAGGTCGACGGCGCGTTGTGTCAGCATAGTGACGGGGCCTGTAGATGGCCAAAGCCTGCTGGGGTCGCGGGACTCAGAAATTACCGTAACCCCGGTACATAAAGGGCTATTGAAGGACACCGTGGATTTTAGTCAGTCAAGTCTGACAGTCCCTCCCGCCCTGCCTTGGGTGGGAGGACTCATTTGATGATTTTACCACGGAAAGAAAAACAAAAAGGCATAAAGGTTTTCTCAATGTAGATTGCCCTCAGCACATTCAGGTATGATAAAATGGCGCAACATCAACTGGAATAGAAGGTTCCAGGTGCAAACAAATGTCAATATTTTATAGCATCGTCGAATGTTACTTACATTTTAATCTTCAAGACCCAGTTGGTGGGCACTATGAACTACCTAAAATTAGACCAATTTATCAAAATTTTGGACATCCAACTACCAGTTACAATTTATGATAGTATTTTATGACAACTTAAATCTTCGATTTAACGTGCTTCCTAAAGAACAGACGGTCAAAAGGTTATACAAATACTGGACAGCCTATAATTTACCAATCCAAGGATAAAGTATTATTAGAACTGAGTATAACTTTGCGGGAACAGTACGGGTGCACAATTTTACTGCATCTGACTCTTTCCAACATCAAAATAAAAGACGTGCGGCAATGCGCCATCGGTACATAGTGGACATACCATTCTTACGTATAAAGCATTTTGTCGTGTCGTGTAGTTTAGTGCGGGTTGATAGATTTGCTTTTTCAAAAAAAAAAATGACCCTGACTAGGAATTTCTCCTGTGTCGTGGATGCGTTAACAAATGTAGAAACACACATAACACAAACACCCAGACCCGGAACAACTACTTGTGGGTCATACAAATATTTGTTCCGTGCAAGGATCGAACCTGCGAGACGCTGCACAACAGTCTATCACTCAGCCACTGCGCCAAACGATGATGATGTCCAATTGTTTTTTTTTCCTAGAACTTACAATGATGTTTATCTTCACTGTTTTGAGAGCGATGAAGAAATTAATTACGCATAAATGCCTGGTTAGTTTCGAACCCACTACCTATAACTCGTAAATGGAGGCCGCTACTACTGCGCCATCACTGTTCATAGTATTTAGTCACAAGTTTATCCATTACTCCTCTTACAAAATACGGGCGCACAATTTTCGTAATCGACACTGTATACAAGGCCTTACGGAGTTGTGAGTCTACAAAGTATTAAAGGATCCGACACTCGAAACTTCTCTCGTTTTCGACCGTCTGTTTAATATGTATCTTTATTCCTATCCGTGTTTATCTTTGGTATTAAGGGGACAGATTGTTAGTTTCATTTTAATCCGTCGTTGATTGTGTTCCGCACGTACATTCGATTTATTGCGATTATTTTTATTTCGTTTTGTATTGCGTTCACGTTTATATTGTATTTTAATTGTTTTTACGTTTTTGAATGGATTTAATATTGTGAATCGTACTTTTTAGTAATTTTATTCTATACTATTGAACGGGAAATATTTTCTGATTCGATATAAAAATATCATGTTTCGTCTTATAAATCGAAAAGTATTTTTCTCATCCTTCAACTACACCCCATTTTTTAAGTACCTTCCTAACAATCTTTGAACTGGACAGGTTCCGACCGACCAACGTAGGCGCGCATGCCCACGCGGACGGCGAGTAATGGGTGACTTGCCATCCAACCAATGGACGCCTCGTGTTCCACGCGCACCTCAAAGAGCTGTTAGCAATCTGACGGAGCACCCCTTTAGAGGGCCAAAGCCTGCTGGGGTTGCAAGACTGTCTCATCAGGTAACCGTGACCCTGGAACGTAAAGGGCTATTTAAGGATCAGCGTGGATTTTAGTCAGTACGAGTCTGATAGTACCTCCCGTCCCGCCCTGGGTGGGAGGACTGATTTGATGATTTTACCACGACAAAAAAAGCTTATTTCTATTTGCAATATGGGAGTGTCACGGGAGCAACATCGATTTAGCTAGGTCTCTCATCTGGGAATTTTTCTATTTTCAAAAGAGCTCGACTGCTCGGTCTGGTTTGAATTAAATCACGTTAGGTTTGTGCCTAGAACTAAAAATACTTTCTAAACTACATATTTCTCTGCCTTTTTCAAACAGACGTTTTTATTTGTAATGTATGGAACTGTTTGAATCCAGTCACATAGAAAAGCGAAAGCGATCCGATAGCGTGACAGAACTATCGGACTGACGTCTCGTATTGGTTCGTTATCGCTTCGGACTCGCCTGTCTATTTGACAAAGGCATTAACGTTTCTTTTTCCGCAAAAAAGAAACGTTAATGCCTTTGTCAAATAGACAGGCGAGTCCAACATTTAACTTTTCCATATTAATTCAATACGGATTATTGCGATAATCCGTTCCAACGTACAACTGCGCAGATTTAGACCATTCATATAATTTTTTACTATAAAGCAAATCATCTTCAAACGGAGAATACGTTCATGCCAATAACCTAGTCAATATGATGAAAATGATAAAGACATACTTTCTTTCGCATTCTTTTGTTAAGGCGCTCCAACAATTTCTAAACTTTGAATTTGATTTTCTTCAAAATTGAATTTTTTCTTTATTTTTTTTTTATAAAGACGACTTTAAAAAAAAATTTAGTCATTTAAAAAGGTACACCAACAGCTTCTGTGTACAATGGAATTCAAGTATAAAACTGTGTTATGACTTGGTCTTACAAAGTCGATAATTATTGGCCGTCGTTTTTTTTTTTTATTTGAACACTGGTTATGTTCAATAAAAAAAAAAAACGACGGGTTGCACTCTGGGAGTGCCGGCAGAAGTGAAAACTTGAATAGTAATTGTTGGAAATATCTTGTGAACAGATTTTAGTAAAACTCGCAAAAATTGTTGACTTTTTATTTCAATAATTTTCCAATGTGACGTACATCCTTTATAAACAATGTTACCTAGCAACGAATGTATCCAGCATACAAACTTCTTTAAAAGTAATAAAGTCACACGAACATTCACGCAAGCACCCTGCGCCGTCCTAAGCTTTTTCGATCAGGGTCACGGGTCCTGACGCGAGTTTAAGATTTTATACCCATTACAGAAAAAGTGCTCAACGCCGCTAAAGAAGTTTTCACTTCAAAAAAAAACGACGTGTTGCAATCTGGGAGTGCTGGCAGAAGTGAAAACTTCAATAGTAATAAACACACACGAACATTCGCGCAAGCGCCCTGAGCCGTCTTACGAATTTTCGATCAGGTCACGTGTCCTGACGCGAGTTTAACATTTTTTACCCATTCCAAAAAAAGTGCACTACGCCGCTAAAGAAGTTTTCTAATATTTTCTAATATTTGTGGAATATTTTATATTTATTTTCACTTCAAAAATCATACCAAACCACAAATTTATCTTGAAAGAAAGTACAATCATCTAATTCAATTTCTCGTCTTTCAAGAAAAAACACATCAATCAGTTTCCGAGCCAGTTGTATTACAATAATATTTTATCTTCGTCTTACAATATAAATTGATTTCAGGCAGCCGTCTGTTTTGTTCCGAAACTTTTCGAATTGCTTTTCTTTCGAACTACTCGTCTGCATTCTTGGGAAACTGCAGATTATGTGAATTAAATTATTGTGAATGTTACGGATTTACATAATTTAGTTTAATTTTAGTATTTTACGTATTCATTTATTTGTGTTAACATGTAACGTGTTTTATTTTATTTATTTATATCAGGCATAAAATAAATTTCATTACAAAGGAATCAAGACAGCATCGAGGGGTATTCAATTTCGCCCTTTATTAAAAAAATAAACAAAATAACTAAATATTTTGTTCGTAAAGTGGATTCAAAAATTTTTGAATGAAAATTTTTGAATTCAACTCAAACAACTCGATGTAATTAAAATTGCGGAAATAGATATAACCATATAAATATAACTCGTTTTGGTTAACGCGTGCCAAAGACATTTAATTTTAGAATGCATTTTTTTTTTTTAAGATTGATTTATTTCATTTTTTATTAAATGACCGTTCATCTTCTGTGTAACGAGTGCTGCCTCTAGTGTAGTATTATTATGTAAGTAGTTCTAAAATTCTTGCAACTGGTATCAAGAGAGGACACAATGGAGACTTGGTATGTAATTGATGATCATACATCTACGGACTGTTCTAGGCAAGTGCGGAGTAACCTTGAAGTTAATAGCTTTTTTGATACTCAATGATAAAAAAATATTAAGATGTTGTTATGTATGTATGTTGCCCGGGTCGACGGCGCGTTGTGTTACACGCGCTCCTCAAAGAGTGCCATAACGTAAAGGCCTATTGAAGGACACCGTGGATTTTCGTCAGTACGAGTCTGATAATCTCTCCCAGTCTGCCCTGGGTGGGAGGACTCATTTGATGATTTTACCACGATAAAAAAAAAGATAATCGATGTATACGAATCCTCCGCTTAGCGCCCGATCGCTTCGATATCGATTCGCGATAGCTCACTATTCGGTTCTACAGTGTGTCTCAAAGAACTCAGGAACAATTATTTGTGTGATCTACAAGAAGTTGCTTCGAGCCAGACCTGAAGCAACTACTTGTAGATCAATACAAGCGTTTGTATATGTTAGTTTAATTGTTTGTAACGGACCCACGAGACAGGAGAAATTCGTAGCGTGGGGAAACGTTTTCTCTAAAAAAAAAAAAACTACCACGGTTGCAGGAATGTTTGACCAATCGCGGAAACCCTAAAACTTTAATAAATAGTCTGGCAGTCATTTGATGATTTCCCTCCCCTGATAAGGGTATAAGTTTTTTGTATGTGGGATACAAATAAATGATACCCTAGTTCTGTATAAATAAACTATCCCCTTTGGTAGTAAATGTGAACAAAGTGAGCTCATTGAATAAACACGAGACCGCCTCATTAAACTTAGCTTCGATATGGTGGTTCAAGCGCCTTAATTAATTTATTCGCCAGTTTCAAGCGCTTTTATTTTGTGCACTTTATTTGTGATAAAGCTGCTTTAAGCGCTGTTTTTATGTGTCGTTCGCTTTGAGTGGAGTTTTGTAGGTGTTTTGTAGATAACAGGTATACCTAATGGGTTTAGAGCAATTCAGCTTTGTTAATTTAATGCAGTGCTGTGAATGCACTGAATAAATCATACTGCGGATGACACAATGACAACTAATTGTTTTTTTTTTTGTCTATATTTTGGGAAGCCCAGTGAGCAGTGGTTGCCCAATGGTATCGACCCCGACTTACGAGTTGAAGGTCGTGGGTTCGAACCCCGCCAGGGTAATTTATTTCATCGCCACTGCCCTCAAAACGGTGAAGGAAAACATCGTGTGAACCATAAATTCGAAGACATGTGACATCTACCAACCTGCACTGGACCCGCGTGGTGGATTATAGCCCACTCCCTCTCACAGAGAGGAGGCCTGTGTCCCAGCAGTGGGAAGATTTATAGACTAATGATGATGACGGTAAAAAAGTAACTGAAAAAAGCTAATAAGTCCATCAGTTAGATAGTTCGCTATTTATCTTTTTAAATGAGTCCTCCCACCCAGGGCAGAGCGGGAGGGACTATCAGACTCGTACTGACTAAAATCCACGGTGTCCTACAATAGCCCTTTACGTTCCGGGGTCACGGTAATTCGTACAGTCCCGCGATCCCGGCAGGCTTTGGCCCTCTAGAGGGCGGCCCTGTCACTCTGAGGCCCGCGTGGGACACAACGCGCCATCGACCCGGGTCCATGGTCCATTTTCAGACAGCGAGTTGCCCATTACTCGCTGCCCGCATGCCCGCCCCTATTCATCTTTTAGGGTTTATTTCAAAATAAAAGTTGTTTATAACCATAAGTACTTTCAGCCCCTGAAATGTTGTAAATGTTTTACAAATGACCCTTTAATAATAGGTACAATAGTTGTGAGCTATTGCTTGACGTCCAAGAAAATGATGATGATGATGCGGTCCGACCGATTGCGGCCAGGGCGATTGCTTTAGCTCCGCTCTAGTTGCCCTTCGTGTGCTCGCATATGGCTTATGCTTGACGTCCATATTTGACTGTCGAATCAATCGCTAAGTACACTTATATGTTTCGGACGTGTCTTGACTGGATCCGTCTTCGAATCATCAGTAAATCATGTCCTTCTAGGTCAGCCAAATGGACAAAAGGTATTTCACCACCTAGTTCAAAGATGCCATGCGAAAAGGTGTTCTTGTGCTTCATATTTTTATCCATTAGGCATACCATATCATAAACGTAAGTATATAAAAGTGATTTATTATAATTATGAAAACATTTTGTTTGTTTGTGAGCAATTTCGTTGAAACGTGTGAGTTTCCCCATCACGTATTTCAGCACATTATGTCATTAAAATGTATATAAAGTTAAATTACTGAAATGGACTCCCAAGTACAGATGCCAGAATCCGAATCAAACTTAACAGATTTTCCACTTTATAACATGATTAGAAGGTTCATATACCTGGGTCACGGCTTGGTCGGCTAACTCAAAGCCCCGCTGAGCGGGGCTCCTATTACTTCTTAAATATAAAATAAGAAAGGGGATGGATCCCCTTCTATGTTAGGCCTTTGTCAAACAGACAGGCGAGTCCGAAACGACAACGAACCGATACGAGACGTCAGTCCGATAGTTTTGTCACGCTACGGGTCGCTTTCGCTTTTCTATGTGACTGGATTCAAACAATTCCATACATTACAAATAAAAACGCCTCGCTTCGCATTCGTCACGCCTGTCTGATCGACAAAGGATTTAACCTGTCCGAGTCTCGATGCCCTAAGTCTTGAGTTTGCTTCGCTCGCTCTTGTATCTATTTATACAAAAACCAATGAAAAACGAACGAACAAAGACGGGATATGGGCAGATGGGAGAAATATGATACATTTTTCCCATCTAGCCCGTTAAGTAGGCAGGCCCAGCGGACTGTATGAAATCTACCCGGAAAATTTGGGAAATTTGGGTAGGTTGATGTGTTGGCGTCAATACTTCGTAAATATTACTCGTGCACATGAATGTGTAATTATGTAAGTTTTGAATTATAATCGTGACGTGCTTTGATTAATGTAATAAACGTTTACTGTGAAAGACATTGCTTTTACGTGATTTTGTAAATAATTGGTCCAGAACATGATACAGGTCGGGCACGACGCAATCGCGGTGGTAAGACCCCTCTTTGAGGAGTGGCTGGATAGGCGTCACGGCGTCCTTACCTACCGCATGACGCAGGTCCTCACTGGACACGGAAGTTCCGGGAGGTACCTGTGTCTGATAAGGAGGGAAGAAACGCCTGGGTGTCACCACTGCGAGGGTCGACCGGAGGACACGGTGGAGCTTACGGTGCAGGACCCTCCCGCCCTGCCCTGGGTGGGAGGACTAATTTGATGATTTTACCACGAAAAAAAAGAACATGATACAGGTAGATACAACCTTAGGATAAGGAATAATATTCAGCCTGTAAGGGTCCGATGGCACGGTTACCACAGTGGCTGAGAGATTGTTAGCTGCTCTGCGTGTCGAAGACTCGTTGTAGAAGTTACAGAATGATAATCATACGCATATATATGAGGTTAGATAGTTTGTTCACATCTATCAAACAAAAATATTTTACATGTTGGGACGGAACCCAACCCCCACTGAATGGTAGCCATTTCAGTTTATTGACACGTCATGTAGAATTTTTTTTTTGTCAGCATTAAGCAAGCCCATCTTCAGATTATACAGACTGAAACCGGCCACATTTAATAACAAGCTTTTTTTTCAAAATAAATACAATGCATTTAACACGGTACGTATTAAAAAAAAGGATTTATTAGCGAGCGTGTACTCTTTGTTGTCTGTCCTGAGAATCAACAAAGCTAATAAGCTCACACACAATTAATTTAATTAAAGTCTTCTGAAAAACAAAAATTTAATATTTGTTAAACATAAAACGTGCAGCTAGTCGAGACAAACTCTACAGAATTCCATTCACGATCCGCAAATGAAAATTAAACAAACAAAAACCATTTCTATTTATTGACAATAAGAATAGTATTTGCTTAATTTAATTAATTCTACGGTCGTATATAAAGCAAATCAAGACAAAATGAAAGTTAATTAAAATGATAAAGATAACATTTTCATTACTAATTAAAATAGCAATGGCGGGGACAATATAAGTCCCTTTGAGACGGGCCGTAACTTGGGAGTCGAATTTTAATAAACAAAGAGGTGTTCTAACAGCTTTTAAGAGAGGTCTTATTTCTTATCTTATCACCCTTTTTAATGTGCGGTGTTAACCATGAAAATCTTTACGGTCGTTAAACAGGATCTTTTATTTTGCTATTCCGGAATTTATTTCAATTAAACTTACCTAGGTACTACTATTATACATGAGAAAATTTGTGAATTATATTTATAAGCAGTAATGTGCAATATTACTATTTCGTTGAAAAATCTACGGTTCTGAATGTGGTATGCGTAGTTAAGTTATCGTAAAAACGTTTATACAAGGGAAAAAAAGATCGCATAGTGTAGCGTTGCGATAGCCTAATTGGTAAGGCGTTTATGCCTTTGTCAAACAGACAGGCGAAAGCGAAGCGTTTCCGAAGCGAAGCGTGACTTTTTATTAGTAGTGTATGGAATTGTTTGAATCCAGTCACATAGAACAGCGAAAGCGATCCGATAACGTGACAGAACTATCGGACTGACGTCTCGCTTCGGTTCGGTATCGCTTCGCTTTCGCCAGTCCGTTTGACAAAGGCATTAGTGTTTTAAGTTCCCAGAACAAGCGGGTTCGAGTCCCTCTCGCAACTGAATTTTTCTTTCCTCAAAAATATAGGTGTTAATTAACTTATAGTTTAGAACATGTTTATTCGTTTTTTGATACCTAACAAACTTATACCATTGATCGATCATCCTGAATTATATACTTAGTCAAGGGAACAGCAGTTTCGGGCCTATCAACCCGAAAACAAAATACAATAACGTATAATATACGAGAACAGATGGAGACTCGTTGATTGATTTCTTAATTCTAAGTTATCATATTATCTTATCCGCCGCGGCTTCGGATGTCACGAGGCGATTTCCGGCCACCACAGGCGCGGGCATGTGAAGGGCGCGCCGTCCGATCATGAACCATGTATGGGTCAACTGCGCGTCGTGTTCCACGCGGGCTTTAAAGAGCTGTCAGCATTCTTACGGCCCCCTTAGAGAGCCTGCCAGGGTCGCGGGACTGTCTTATCCGGCAACCCTGATCCTGGAACGTTTATGACTATTTTAGGACCACAGTGGATTTTAGTCAGTACAAGTCTGACATTCTCTCACGGTCAGCTCTGGGTTGGAGGTTTTATGATTTTACCACTAAAAAGAGAATCACATTATCTCTTAAGTCGATGACCTACACAAGGACCATACTCATAAGAGACAAACTTTTAACGTTATAGAACCTGCTACCCCTTATAGAACGACAAAACATCTTACCGATCAAAAAGTACTACAAAACTCCTTAAGATCCGGCAGAGGATAAACAAAAACTTTCGTTAAAATGATGTATTTTGTAGGAGAGTTGCTAAGTAAAGTTTGTCTTTGGGGACCAATGAAAGACAGAAAACAGACGTACTTTGGTTATAGCCGCTAACAAAAGTTACTTCAACTTCTGGCTTGGACGTTAATTTGATAAGGTTTTAATTGGTTTGTGTTTATCTCTTACTAGTGGTATGCCCCGGATTCGCATGGGTTCTACTTATAGACCATTAGAATCTTTCTTGTCGTTATAACTTGTCATGACAATTATGACCATTAAAAAATATGATTATTTTACAATTTGGAGCGTCCTCGTTGCAGTTCGGACGGAACCTGTCCCTTAGTCCCGCCATCTCCTTCGTCGTCTGCCGTAACCTTTACACTTTTTTAGAGGACGCCCTTTAATCGCGGTTTTATAGTATGTTTGTGTGGTTTAATGTATTTAATACTTTAAAAGAGAAAGTGGCTCTTTCGAAGTAAGGTTTATCAGACAAATTAATCACTACAACGGAGACCACTTTTCAATTTGTCTTCAACAAACCGTACGACAAAATGTATACAGGAACCAAAAGGTCTACTACAATTTATTTACAAGGTTTTAGAATATTCAAGATCATCTACTGCTTTACACTGAGGAGTTACGTTGAGGAGCTCGTGGCTAAATAAATACAGCCGCACAGGCCAATCTTCCGGGTTAAGCCGCGCTTGCCGAGGTTGGTCTGTTGAGGGGTGACCATCTGTCATAGCGAGTTTCCTCCGTGCCTCGGTAAGCACTTAAAGCCTTTGGTCCCTGCTGTCATTTGTAGATCTATGACAGTCGTTACTGTTAGTCAGAAGCTCTAAAGTCTGACAACTAATGGGGTATCGTATTCCCAGTTACTGGGTTGTGGAGGTCCGACAGGCAGTCGCTCCATGTAAAATACTGATATCCAGCTGCATCTGGTTTGTCTGGAAACCGACCCCAATATAGTCGGGAAAAGGCGAGGCAGATGATCTACTGCTTTTACATAGAGAAACTTCATACTATGACACCCTTTTTTGTGGGTGGATAAAAAAATCATCAAATGATTCCTCCTACCCTGGTTATAGCAGAAGGAACTGTGAGACTTGTGTTACAAGAAATACGGTATAGTTTCTGTTGTTCTTTGCGTTCTCCGGCCGCTTCGTTCAGTGCCCCGACATAAAGTTTGCGTGCATTACGTTCGACTATCAACTGCTCAATATTTTAACAGAGTGTACGGTATAGATCAGGAAAGACATTTTTTTTAAACACATTGCCTCACATTAGTCTCTCCTGTGTCGTGAGTGCGTTTACACACATGGAAACTCACATACGCACCCAAACCCTGAACAACTAATGCAGATCATACAAATATTTGTTCCTTGCGGGGACCGAACCCGCGACTGCGTAGCAGACGATCGGTCAACCATTGCGCCAACCGTGCCGACAACAACATAATGCTAATCATCGAACATTCAACAATGTGGAAATCTTTTATGCCTTTGTCAAACAGACCGGCGAAAGCGAAGCGTTTCCGAACCGAAGCGAGACGTCAGTAATAGTTCTGTCACGCTATCGGATCGCTTTCGCGTTTCTGACTGGATTGAAACAATTCCATACATTACAAATAAAAACGTCACGCTTCGCATTCGCCACGCCAGTCTGTTTGACAAAGGCTTTATTCTTTATAGTCTATGAGATCCGTCATTCCAAGAACATTGAAGAAGAGCATGCTATGAACCTTCTTCACCGTATCTTGGCTAGTACAACAATACTTCTTGCAACTGACCAGTCATGCTCAGTAATTACTTGTTACAGTTGTACTCGGTTTGAGACTCTATTTTAGAGTAAATAGAGTCTCAAACTGAGCAGTACGTAAGCTGTTTCAAGTTGGTTCTTTACAACTTTTAAAAGTAATACAATGTACAGTTGTTATGAGTATCTGCGTTTGCTTAGGGAAGAAGATTATTCTATACTGAAGCTGTAAAGTAAGTAGATAACGAGTGATGCAAAGAGGTTTTTTCTGTCGATTTTTTGAGAAATGATATCACTGGTTCACATACTGAATTTATTGTATATTTATTTATGGTTTACCAAGATATGTTAAAGCAACACCTACATAGACATATAACAAAAAAACCCTGGCTGGAGGCCTTAACCCTGGCTGGAGGCCTTAAAATCTTAAGGCATCCACAGAAAAGTCCGGTTGAGCAGTACACAACCTACTAGAGGTTGACCTGCGAGATGCCATACAAAAAATAAAATAAAACATATAACAATGTATAAATCTTGATTCTACAGTACACACAATTATAGGTAAACGCTACATGTACCAACATTATAATTTACAAAGGATAACAAAAAAGAAAAATGTTGACAGAAATACATATTACAATACAAAGGTTTTAACGAAACTTGTTTTAACTTTTTTATTGAGAAGTCTAGCTCGTCGGTAAGTCGACCTTAATCTATATATATAAAAGAACAGGGTTTTTTTATTAAGACTCGACTACAGCCGAAACCGCTAAACGCAGATACTTGAATTTTGGACAGCAGTTGCAGTCTACCATGTAGGGGGGCAATAAGACGGGATTTTGCGAAATTCCTCCTCTAAGGGGGTGAAAAGGGGTGAAAACTGTTGTATGAAAAATCTTATTCCGTGGGTTTATAAACTTGAAACTTAGTACGAATATGAGTATAAGTAAATAAAAAGGATTGGCACTTTTTTTTTTTAAACTACCCTCCATTTGTAATCTAGACGATGTTAAAATTTGTATGGGAAAATCATAACGCGCGAACCGATGAATTTGAAAATCAGTATTTAAATACTAAATCTAAAAATAATTAATGTATGTATGTATGTATGTATTCTTTATTTGCATAAAATGTGGTATACAAAGGTGTTATATAATATTTTAGGGCAGGACACATTCTGCCATAATAATGGCATGCAAATTTTTAAACAAAGATTATGACCTAAGTAGTTTAAAACTAACACATGTGTAATAATCAAGTTATAAAGAAAAGAAGAAAAACATTACTAAAAGTCATACTAATGCAGACTAAAACTCATACTAATACAGAAACAAAGGCACGTCCTCGTACATTTAAACCACGAAACAATAGTACTGAAATACAAATACACCATACAGGCATCAAAAACATGTAACGAAATAAACTAACATTAAGTGGAACTATAGTAAAATAATATTATAATGAAACATACACCATCATCATACATAAAATTTTCAAACAAAATAATAACCAAACAATTAAAATAAAATATACTTTTTCACACCACCTGCTCGAAAATGTCAAATTATATGTCAAGCAACCTTAACCTAAAGTGAGTCATTAGTGGCCGAGGGCACAGCCGGTCAATAATGTTGTACTGGATTTCATTATTACCCGCTGGTCAATAATGTGATTTTCGTCCCTCTTTGGGGCAGGCAAAGGGAGCTGAGCCCATACAGCCAAGTCTGATTTAGTGTGCCAGAAAGAGGAAAGCTATTCTCGAAACCCTTACTACGCGTTACTGTTTTTTTATTTAATAAATACTTTGTTTTTCGTACTATGGCTATTATTTTCTCACAGTAGGTGTAAAAAGTAGAGTATCCTCCTCTGGGCTAAAGGTGTCTTTGCCTTGGGCTAGCTTGAATCCCTCGCTGCATTCAGGATTCTTGTATTAACTCCCTCGCTTCGCTCGTGAGTTAAATCCCGAATCCTTCATTGCGTTCGAGATTCAATATGACGCCCGTGACATAAGACACAACTTTAGCCCCTCGGTGCATAATCTACTATTATAAACAAAGCAATAACAAATAAAATTTAACATTAAATAATAAAATCTCACAATGCATTTTTAAAATGATAGGAATGTGATGAGTATTTTTTTAGGAACTCGTTAATGGTATAAAAACTTTCTTTAATTAACCATTCCTGTAAAGAAAAACAAAATTTGCGATAGGGTAAGTCAATAATTTTTTTAGGTAGCGAATTATAAATTAGTGGAGCCATATACACGCAACTATGTCTAAACATTTCGATTCTGGGCACCGGTAATTCTAAGTTTGAGTGAGTGATTTTACGCTTGTTTAAATTATTTTTGCTGTGAAAAAGATTCGTATTGGATTTTACAAATTTTGCTGTTTCATAGATGTATATGCTAGGGGCTGTC
Source organism: Agrotis puta (assembly GCA_943136025.2). NCBI lineage: Eukaryota > Metazoa > Arthropoda > Insecta > Lepidoptera > Noctuidae > Agrotis > Agrotis puta. Next base: position 6,836,484 of record OW964190.2, on the reverse strand, counting down.
ATTAAGTTTTCTGACTTAAAAATTGGTCGACAGGAGTCAGACCATTGCATATTAAAAATTGCACGCAAGCATTTCTTTTGGGCTATTAAAATACGTGAAAGCTCAGCTGTGTATCCCCATACAACTATACCATAACGAATTATGGAACAAACATACGCATGATACAACAACAGTGCGGTTTCTTTTGAAGTCGTTTCTCTGACCTTCTTTAGGGCAAATACAAATTTATTAATTTTTTTGCAAATGCTATCTGTGTGTTCTTTCCACGTTAGGTGTTCGTCTATTATAATACCTAAAAATTTTGTGCTATGGATCTGTTCTATTGGTTGGTTGTTAAAATTTATATCTAAATTTTGGTAGGTACTCTTTTGCGTTTTAAAATTAATAACTTTTGTTTTTTTCTAAATTAATCTTTAATGAATTTTTATTTAACCATGCCATAATGACATTTAAAGTATTGTTTATTTCAATATTTTGAAGGCTCTTATCCTTACATCCAATAATGACTGTGGTGTCATCTGCAAACAAAACACAAATATGTTTACGTACTGCTTCTGGGAGATCATTAATATAAATGAGGAATAGGAGGGGTCCTAAAATGCTTCCCTGTGGAACACCGAGATCATTATTTCTCGGTTCAGAATCAAAGTCCTCTATTTTGTTTGTACCATCAGTATATTTTGTAATTCTTGTGATCTGTTTTCTATTGCTTAAGTATGATTCAAACCATTTTAGGGCTGTCCCTCTTATGCCGCTTTTTTCTAATTTATGGATGAGAATAGAATGGTCAACATAGTCAAAAGCCTTACTTAAATCTAGAAAGATAGCAGTAGTAGGAATTTTATTATTCACGTTATTTATTATTGATTTTACTAATTTGAAAGTCGCCAAAGTAGTTGATCGAAATTTCCTGAATCCGTGTTGTTCTTCTGCCAGTACATCATATTTGTTAAAGAAAATTAACAACCGCTTTTTTATAACTCTTTCAAACACTTTTGATAGAATTGGTGTTAATGCCATAGGTCGATAGTTATTTTTATCTGTCTTTGAACCTTTTTTATGTAATGGTTTTATTAAAGATAGTTTAAGGTTTTCTGGAAAACAACCTTGTTCTATGGATAAATTAATAATATAAGCTAAAGGTTCTGCTATAAATTGCGATACGTGCTTTACGAGATTAGTGGTAATATTGTCGTATCCAGACGATTTGGTGTTATTAAGTGAATTCATTACGTTGTAAACTTCAGCTGCATTTGTAGGCTCTAAGAAAATACTATGACTGTTACTATTAATATCTACGTTTTTCATATCATCCCTAGTAGAGCTTACATTATTTTTGACAACATCTATGAAAAAGTTATTAAATATACTCGCAATGTCAGTTCCCGATGTGACTGTCACTTCATCATCAATAATTTTGTTAAAATATTCCTTTGCCGTTAAACACGTGTCTTTGGATTTTTCGAAAATCACCCCCCAAGTTGATGAAAAGGGATATTCAAGTTTTAAGGTAAGGACATTAAATGCTTAACGTAAAAAGCTGACTTTTGGATGGTAGTTGCCGTTAATTATGTAGGTGAGAATTATGAAGGGATTTTGCGAAAATTTACCTCTAAGGGGGTGAAAACGGGTGAAAACCTTTGTATGTAAAATGTTATGTTTTGGGTTTATAAATTTGGATCTTGACATTGGCATCATTAGTTTTTTGAAACTACTCTGCTCAGGTGATTTAGGTGGTGTTAAAGTTTGTATACGAATAATTAATTTTCGATTGAAAGGGTTGTAGATGGGTTATTGCGCTTAATTATAAAAACCTTAAATCAAATGGAGTCACAATGGTACAGATTTTGCGAAATTTGGATACATATTTAGATTTTCCAAAAGTATCCGGTGACCGGGTATTTAAATTCACTGAGTTCGAAGTTAGAAACACGCGCTGACGAAGTCGCGGGCGGAGTGCTAGTTGGATTCATAAAGTAAAGCGACTGATTATTAACATATTAGCAACTAAAAGCCAACATTGCTCTCGTTATTTACGAAATTCTCGGACGTTAACCGCAGTTACAAACGAATTGACGGCACGGTTGGCGCAGTAGTTGAACGATCGACTGCTGCGCAATGTGTCGCGGGTTCGATCCCCGCACGGAACAAATATTTGTATGATCTGCAAGTAGTTGTTCCGGGTCTGAGTGTTTGTGTACGTGAGTTTCTATGTTTGTAAACGCACCCACGATACAGGAGAAATTCCTAGTGTGGGGCAACGTTTTATTAAAAAAAAAGTTCTTCCGATTTTTTTTTAATTCTATTAGGCGCGTTAAGTGCCAAATCCAAAGCTAAGTATAATGAAAAAAAAAAAACATTGTCACACATTTTCCTTCATATAAGAGAATCGGATTAAGTAGACTGTGATAAAAGTTCTCATTTGTTTTAGTTCCATGTTCACTATATTTTAAGTAGTTCTGCTAATGCCAGTGTCTGGACCCTCTTTGCGGTTCCGAGCCCTATAATACATTAGATAAAAGATTGATTAGGATTACCACTCGAAGATCGATAACGATTGCTACAAAGTACCTATTTGTATATTGTATGTGTAGTCCTTGTACTACACATCTATCTATCTATATATATAAAAATGTTATGTTGGTTTGTGTATGCTTCAAAAACTCAAAAAGTTCTGCACCGATTGAGCTGAAATTTTTGCATGATATATAATCCGCATCAAGGATTGTTTTTATCTATTTTTTTTTTGAAAAACACTTTTTTTGTGCCACAGCGAAGCGTGGCAGGGTACAGCTAGTACTAATATAATAGTAGAAGACTACTGACCAGGAGCTGTATTATGACGTCTTAAAACCAGGCTTGTTCCAGTGAGTGAACGAGGGAGTGTTAGACGACTTGTATAGCTCTGTCTCTTTCACTCACTGAAACAAGCCTGGTTTTAAAACGTCATAATACGGCTGTAGGACAGTACTTTTACTTAGAAAGTATTATTATGGAAGTATTTAATTATAATTAGACCGTGAATGTCGCAGGCAATCGATGGATGCATATGGCGAATTGTTGATCAACGTGGCAGTCTAATGTGGAGGCCTTTGTTCAGCAGTAGATATCTTCCGGTGGATGATAATTTATTATAGATCATTATCAGAATTGATGACGCACCTTGTTCCACGTACGTTTCAATATCAGCAAACTAACGGAGCCAAATGCCTTCCTGGGTTGCGGTAAAGTCAAAAGGTTACAGCTGGCTTGGAACTCAATAGATAAATCAAGGAACAAGGTGGTTTTCAGCAAGTCTATTCACGTTTCACCCAGAGCGGGGCGGGGGTCACGTTTGATGGGTTTCTACCACCAGTGTAGAGGAACAGTGTATAAGACGGGGACGCGAGATATGATGGGAAATCACATACTTAAGGCAAACTTATCATAATACTAACGTAGAGCAATCGTCAACAGGACGTTATTTGTTAAAGGCCGCTTGCAAATTACGTCTTGATGGCGCTTGCACTACGCTAGTGTTGTGTTAAGTATGCCTAAAGAGTGTATGTCCCCATTACACCTCGCGTCCCTGTCTTATACATTGATCCCCTACCTATAATACCAGCTGTTCTTCATGGTTTTACCCACGCTGCTCGGCTCCTATTGGTCATAGCGTGATGTAATGTCAGCTATAGGCTATTATAGTCTTCTTCCATAAATAAACTATCCGACACAATTTTTTTTTCAGTTCGAACCGGTTCTTGATATTATTGCGTTCAACCAACCAGACAAACTCTTCAGCTTTATAATATTAGTACAAGAGACTTAAAAATTAAATTGAGAATGTATACTTCTAGTAAATCAGCACCAAATCTTACCAACCCACATACTACCGTAAATAATCAAACATTTCACACTGCTCCAACCGTTATCCCCGTTCCCCTGAAGGCTACTTCGCAATTGATAAATCCCTCCCCGGGGTGTCGTCGTGTTCCCCCTGGAAACTGTACTGAGATGTTTTACTTTACAGTTCCACAGGCCAGGATATTTGTTCTAACCTAAGTTACTCCATTCGGGTGGTCGTTCGTCATCTCCAATTAGTTTTGGGACATTGTTGGATATTTGGGTATGAGGACCAGCCAGAACGCCAGCCGAGTTGTTTTGTTCGTTCCAGATTTGTGAATAAAGCGAGATGGATATAAATGTTGATGAATGGAGGGGGGAAAAGGAGACATAAAACAGAAATGATGATCAACACTTTCTTGATGATTTTATTCTCCTGGTACAGACGCCAGCAGGTAAACTTATCCGAATCTGTCAAATTTTACCAATCGATACACAAAGGTTAATCCTTTGTGTATTTTGATAAGGTTGAAAATTTACTAAAGAAATTTGAGGTAGGTAGATCTGCTGGCGTCTGTACTTTTTTTTAGATTTTACATCAAGTCTCACCTTAGATAGAGAGAGATAAAAAATAACAGCTTAAGGGAGCCTTTGTCAAACAGACTGACGTGGCGTATGCGAAGCGTGACGTTTTTATTTTTAATGTATGGAATTGTTTAAATCCAGTCACATAGAAAAGCGAAAGCGATCCGATAGCGTGACAGAACTATCGGACTGACGTCTCGTATCGGTTCGGTATCGCTTCGGACTCGCCTGTCTGTTTGACAAAGGCATAACTGTCAAAAAAGAATATTGAAATAAATAGGTTTCGAAACGTGACTGAATGTATAAAAATCCGAAAAGGCACTGTTTTCAGCTGCTAGAAAGTGATAACACAAGATGTAGCCATTTTTCATTTATAGGGAGATAAATAGTCTATTTAAATACAGTTTTAATTACTTTTGGGGAGAGTCTAATTGCTTGATATTGTTTTGTGTTGAGGATGAATAAAAATTAAAACATCTGTATCAGGGATTTTTTATTAGACATTCCTTGAGTGGGATTGACTGTCATGCCATTTCCGTTAGAAAAAATACCGTAATTCGCGTAGACTACGCCACGGTCATAAGTTAATACAAAATAATCTGTAGGTAGCTAGAAAAAATACCCAATCACGAAAGTGTCAGCATGCACGGATTAATTGGTATTGACCAAATCCTTGTCATTAACGATTAAAATATTACCTGTATGAGTTACGAATGATGCAAGTCAGTCGCGGGTCTGCCTAAACAGGGTACCGTGGCCGTGGGACGCAAAGAGTAACCAAAAGAACAGGGTGGTTTTTAGTATGTATGAGTGTGACAGTCTTGTCATCTGAACAACTCGGTCCAGGGCGAGAGGACTCATTTGGTGCTTTTTCACCCGAAAATATAAGAAAATGTAAGTTATCAGTGATTGCCAAGTTATGCTCTTATCGGAAGTACACTACTTATCTTGACGATGTGCTTTCTTTTGCCAATTCAAGAAGAAGTCATTCAAGGCATTCATAAATAATTCAAATAAATAAATACTCTTTCTCATTTTCACTATTTTGAAGTAGCTTTTTCTCCATTTCATACAGCATAACTTAGTTTTTATGGTTACTTTATATTTTGAACCGCAACGGACCTTTGTGGTTACTAAAAATTGTCTCTGGTTAATTAAAACCGTCCGAAACTCCCCGTATCACGTTAACTGGCAAAAATTTGCTTTAAAATTTTTAATTGGCCCGTTGTAAGCGAGTTGTCGTTTAAAACTGTGAACGAAAACACAAGTTTAATATTAAAACGGAATGAGGGCCGACCATTTAGACTCAGTTTCATATTACATAGCGTTTGGAGCTATTTTTGAGTTACATTAAGTAGGGCTGCCTAATTTTGAAAGTTGCAGAATGTCTTACGACTTAAATGTCGTCTTACTACAAAAAAGGTTAAACATCTGTTGGACACCATGTCTCAAAAAACTGTCAACTGTCAACTGCTGTCGTTGATGTAAAGCGTTAATGTTTAACTTTTTATGGTACGACTGTATGTGTTTAAACTCGTTTAGTATAACATTTTCTTGCTTGAGATTAATAAAGTAACTGAATTTTGGGAGAAAACTTATAGCTTCTGGGCTAAATTGAATCCAAGAACTAACCAATAGTAAAAATAGTTGTTAATCAGGCGTAACGTTGAAGGAAATTATGCCATTAAAATAGGAGGAAAAAGCTATCTAGTTTTAATACCGCGAGCCAAAAATCTAGGCTTAGATGCACAATGCAGTTTTTTTTTATTTTTTTTTATCGTGGTAAAATCATCAAATGAGTCCTCCCACCCAGGGCAGAGCGGGAGGGACTGTCAGACTTGTACTGACTAAAATCCACGGTGTCCTTCAATAGCCCTTTACGTACCGGGGTCACGGTAATCCCTAGGTCCCGCGATCAAATGCACAATGCAGTACCCTCATTTATATGCACACATGCAGACAAAAATGATGAAATATGAACTTATTTGGCATGGCATGTTCGGAGTAGTCATTTTGTATTAGGGCTAATTTTAATGCTTCCGCCATCCAAGCCTGGATTTTTGTCTCTCAGAATTAAAACTAGATACTTTTGTTTTCCTAATACATATTATACTTGTAAATCATATTTGTTTTAAATGTAAATGCTGTAAATTTTTGTCTACATAAACTAAATGTCTCTCGCTCAATTTGACCAATAGACTGCAGTATAATATATTTAGAGGATATAACGTGCAGAAACTCAATAATAGCTAGCGTTAACATTCGTCCCGAAACCACAATAGATGGTCCGATGCATCACTCGGGAGAATGCTGTAAGGAGCATTTATTGAATACCGACTTTTTTTTTTTTTTTTTTTTTTGCGTGGTAAAATCATCAAATGAGTCCTCCCACCCAGGGCAGGGCGGGAGGGACTGTCAGACTTGTACTGACTAAAATCCACGGTGTCCTTCACGAGCCCTTTACGTACCGGGGTTACGGTGATGGGTAAGACCCGCGACCCCGGCAGGCTCTGGCCCTCTACAGGCCCCGTCAGTTTGCTGACACTCCTTGAGGCGCGCGTGGAACACAACGCGCCGTCGACCCGGGCATGGTCCATGGTCGGGCAGCGAGTCGCCCATTACTCGCTGCCCGCATGCCCGCGCCTACGGTGGCCGGAGATCGTCTGGCGACGTCCGTCGCCGTGGGCGTCTACCACTGCGGGTGGGTCGGAGGGAGGACACTGTTCTCTCCCTCACGCGGCACGCCTCCTCCTTCGCGAGCATGACTGCTTCGCAGAAGGAGGCGACCGCTTCCCACTCCGTCTCGCCCCGCAGCATGGCCTCGACCAATGCCGGGCGCGAGAGGTCTCCGCCTATCGCCGTCGTGAGGACACGGCGGTGCTCTGCCCAAGCGGGGCAGTCCTGCACCGTATGCTCCACCGTGTCCTCAGGGCGGTCCTCGCAGTGGTGACACCCAGGCGTTTCCTCCCTCCTTATCAGACACAGGAACCTCCCGAAACTTCCGTGTCCGGTGAGAACCTGCGTCATGCGGAAGGTAAGGACGCCGTGACGCCTATCCAGCCACTCCTCAAAGAGGGGTCTTACCGCCGCGATTGCGGCGTGCCCGGACCTCGGTTGCGACAGTCGCTCCCTCCATACTGCCCTGAGATCGCGCCGGAGCTCTTCCCGCCGCGCCTCGACCTGTCGAGGCAGCGGGGATTCGCCCCGGCACTGCGCCTCCACGCGCCATTCGTAGACGCGCTGGAGGGCAGTCGCCTCCAGATCCCAGGGCAGCAATCCGGCAAGGAGGTTGGCCGATTCGCCGGCGATCGTGCGGTATCCTCGGACCATTCGGATTGCCATGACCCTCTGGCATGCGACCAGCTTTAGTGGTCGCGTCCGAATGCTCAGGGCCCACACAGGGGCCCCGTAGAGGGCCATGGACCGCACGACACCGGCGTACAGCCTCCGGCTGGAGGCGTTTGGCCCGCTGAGATTGGGCAGGAGTCGCCTGAGGGCGGCTGCTGCCCGGTTCAGCTTCGGGGCCAAACGTAGGAAGTGCTCCCTAAAGTTCCACCGGCTGTCGAGGACGAGTCCCAGGTACTTCATCGTCCTCCCGACGCCGATGCGAACCGACTCTGAACGTGGCGCGTTCAGACGGCCATGAAAGCACATGGCCTCTGTTTTGTGCAGCGCCACGTCGAGTCCCAACTGCCGGATCCTTTGAGCGACTGTCGCCACCGCTTGCGTCGCCAGGTCGGCCGCCGCCTGGTGCGACACTCCCTCCGCCAGGACGAGCGTGTCGTCGGCGTAACATATTACGCCGACGCCGTCAGGGAGGTCGCCGCGCAGCACCCAGTCGTAGCCGATGTTCCACAGGAGCGGCCCCAAGACCGATCCCTGTGGAACACCGCACGACATCTCTCGCCGGTTCCACTCTCCCCGGTGACCGGGGTAGATGACGGCCCTGTCCGTCAGGTAGTCCTCGACCGTGCGACGGAGGTAGGTCGGCACCCGGTGATACCGGAGTGCCTCCCTGATGCAACTCCAGGGCAGGGTGTTGAAGGCGTTGGTGATGTCCAAAGACACCGCCAAGACGACCCTGCCCCGGGATACCGCATCCCCCGTCGTGAGGGCTCTTACGCGCATGATAGCGTCCACCGTCGAGCGCCCCCTCCGGAAGCCAAACTGGCTCTCCGAGAGGTCCGGGCCCACCCGATTCAGGTGCCCGACGAGGCGGTCTGCAATAACTCTTTCAAAGAGCTTGCCCACCTCGTCGAGCAGCACGATGGGCCGGAATGCGGACGGAGAGTCCGCAGGGCGCCCGGGCTTCTGGATCAGGACCAGTTTCCCCGTCTTCCAACGAAGCGGGAACTGGCCCCTCTCCAGGCATGCGCTAAAGAGCCCCCCCAGTCGAGGCCCGAGAGTCCCCGAGGCCAGGACCCAGGCTTTTCCTGGCAGGCCGTCGGGTCCTGGGGCGGTATTTTTGGCCTTGAGCCGTTGTACCGCCACTCTCAGGTCTACCTCGGTCACCTCTGGAGCATCGTAGACGTCGTCGTCGCTGTGGTCCGCGTTTGCGTCAGCTTCTCCGTCAGAATCCGTCAGAGACGGAGCCATAGGCGGGGGAGTGTGCTCTCCCCGCGATGGGAACAGGGCGCTCACCACGTCCTCCACGAACTGAGGCTGGAGACTCTGCGTCAACGGGGGAACCCAGGGGCGGAGCTTTTCTCTCACCCACTTATAGGGCCGGCCCCATGGGTCCCCGTCCAGGGTCTCCAGCATCTCCTTGCGGGCCAATTCTTTGGCCCGCAAGATTTCGTCGCGGAGGGCGGTCTTCGCTGCCCTGTAGCCCTCGTACAGCTCCGCCTCTAAAGTCGCCGCATCCGGAGGTCGGGTGCGGCGCCTGCGGAATCTGGTGTACCGGCGTCGCGCGGCCACGCACGCCTCGCGCAGCGATGTTAGCTCGCGCGACCACCAGTACAGCTGACGCCGGGCGCGTCCTTGCCGGACCCGGGGCATGGCCATGTCGCAGATCTCCGACATGGCCTCCCGGAACCACTCCGCCTCGTCGTTTATGTCGGCAGGCCTGTCCGGTGGTGACACCCAGGCCTGCACGATCGAGGCTTCCAGGAATAGCTCCCGGTCCAGCTGCTTCAGCGCCCATCGCGGACCACATGGGTTCCGTCGGACCGGCGCGTCTGAGGTCTGGGCGGAGACATCAAACCGGATATACCGGTGATCGGAGTAGGTCTCCACCTCCTCTACAACGCGCCAGTCGGTGACGCGCGGCGACAGGGCGGCGTTGGCGAACGTTAAGTCCACCACCGAATCGCCCGTCCACCGCACGCACGTGGGAACGGAACCCCGGTTCTCGACGACCAGGCCATGCGCCATGGCCCAGCGCTCGAGCCTCCTGCCCCGCGTGTAGTCCGTAGTCCGGGAACCCCAAGCCACATTCTTGGCGTTGAAGTCCCCGAGGACGAGCGCGGGGAGGGAACCGAATGCGACGACGACGTCTCCCAGCTCCAATAGGGAACCTGATAGTCCTGGAACTCGGCGAGAGTTCGGTTCGGGGAGAAGTAAACGCCTATAACAGCGATCTCCCCGAACCGTGCTGCGACGATCCCGCGCCCTCTCTCGACGCGATCGAGGGGCGGGGTACCGGCGGCGGCCGACGAAATTAGGGTCACCGAGCCGTCCAGGTCCGCCACCCAGTCATTTCTGGGCAGGACAAAGTACGGCTCGGCGACCACGGCGACGTTAATCAACCACTGCGCCATGCTCTGGAGCAGGAGATCCTGAGCAGCGGCGCAGTGGTTGATGTTCGCCTGGAGGAAGCGCAATGGAGCCATTAATTGGAGTCCATTGCGGCCTCCTCCAGGGCCCTCTGTGAGGGCGCAGCCACGGCGGCAGCGGCAGAAGCGGCGGCGGCGGCGGCAGCGGCGGCGGCGGCGGCAGCAGGAGCTGCGGCGGCGGCGGGGACGGCGGCGGCAGAGGGCCTACCTCTGCTCCTGGCTTTGGCGGGGGGCGCGCAGGCCTTGCCCCCTGCCCGGTGATCAGCCGGCTTGCCAGCCGCCGCACATGCGAAGCAGTGCGGCGGGGCGTTGCACGAGCCGGCCTTGTGACCGGGCTGACCGCAGCGGAAGCAGTTGTCGCTGCGGTCGACCTCTGAGGTGCACATGCATGCCGCGTGGTTACCCACTTGGCAGCGGAAGCACCTCAGAGGCCTGGGCTCCAGCAGTTTCACCTGCGCGGACACCCAGCCAACCAGGAGCCTTCGGCTCTCCTCAATCTTTTTGGCCGCCGGCACGGGGCAGCTGACTGTAATGGTCAGCAGCCCCGCGAGGCCAGGGCGTAGGATGCCTGCCCTGACTTGGTCGGCAGGGCATTCCCCGGCCCTGGCGACGGCGGCCACCACGTCCCCCTCCGAGACCGAGTCGTCCAGACCCATGATCCGCAGATCTGCGCGCTTAACGGGCCTGGACACCCGGGCCTCCTCCGCGTCTAGGGACGCTCTGAGCCTTTCGGCCAGAGCGTCAGCGGTAGGGCCGCTGGCCGCGCCGGGGACCGACAGGAGTCTGGCCCCCGTCGCGGTGACGTGCACCCGGAGGCCCCCGTCGATTCCCAGCTCCCGGAGGTTTACCGCCTCCCTCGCCTTTGCGAACACGTCGCGGTACGTTACGCCCCTCTTGACCGCTTCCGGCTGTAGAGTGATTACTACAGCCGCGGTCTTGGGGGCGCGGAGTCTTGCCGCGACGGTTCGCCTTCCGCGTTGCCGCTGCCGCCGCCTTTGCCTCTTCTTTGCAGCCTTCTCACCAACCGTCTGCCACTCGGCGTCGGTTGGGGGAGCCTGTGAAGGCTGCGAAGGCGTGGCGGGTTGGGACGGCCGTCCTGCCGCCGCCGCCGCCGCCGGGACACCCCTCTTTGGTTTCGCCGGGGCCGAAGCTGGGGCGGAGCCCGGCTTGGCCGGTGCCACCGGAGCCGCCTTTGTCGGCGCCTTTTTCGCCGCCGCGGCTCCACCCGGGGGCTGTTTGGGCGGCGCCGGAGGCTTCGCCGCGGCCCGCTTCTCCGGGGCCGGCTTAGGCGGCGTGGAGGCCGCAGCGGCCGCGTACGAGGTCGCCGCGAGCGGGGGGCGCAGGATGCGGCCTTCTAGCACCGCGAAGCGCTGATCGAAGGCCGCCAACTCCTGCCGCACCAGATTTAGGACAGCACTGCTGTCCTCCGCTGGCGCGGGTAGGGCCTGCGGCTCCTTACCCCGCTTCTGCGGGACCTCCTCCCGGCGGCCTGCCTTCCGCAGTCCGGCCAGCTCCGTCTTTAGATGGAGGTTCTCCTTCTGGAGAACCTCCATCGCGGCCGTCCAGCGGGCGACCTCCGCCCGCATTTGGGACATATCGTCCTCTACCGTTGATGCGGGCGGAGCCTGGCCGAGGCTAGCCGCCGCCACTGCCGCCATAATCTTGGCAGTGGCCACGCCTGCGGCCCGGTCTTTCGTCGCCCGCTTTCCCGGGTTTGTGGAGGCCAGGCTGCGGACGGCTGCCTTCACCGCCTCCTCCAGGGTGGGCTCCTCCTGGCACCCTCTACCGCCGGTCCTGCCTCGGCCTTTACCCCGAACACTTGTCGGGATCTTCCGGCCCGAGGCCGGCTCGTCGTCCGAGGACAACGAATGGGGCCGCTTGAGGAAGAGTTTCCTCCTCTCGGCGGCCCCCTTTCCTCCTCCGCGCCCAGAGCCAGGGCTCTGGGCGCTGATGGCGTCTGACGCAGAGTCGGACTCCGACACCGAAGACGGCGTCAGCACCATCCTCTTCTTAAGAGCGGCACTCTGTGCCCGCTCGTTCGGTGCCGGTGAGGCGGACGTGCTGGACAAGTCCAGCGACTCCGCCTCACGGGCACGTGAGCCACCTTGGCTCGCTGCGGCGACTGCCGGTTGTTGGGGGGGGGATGTTTTATTACGCTCCATATAATTCCCACGAGTGTGGGGGATATAAAGGTCCACCTAGGCAGAGACCCCTGTACCTAGGTAAGCCTACGTCTTTACGACATTTATTACTCGCCAGGGGGTCGGCCGGTACCCTGGCGAGGGTAGCACTAGCGACTGATTGTTCAAAAGAACTCCCGTCAGCCATACATCTCCTCGCGGTGCTCCGCCGCTTGAGATTCGGGGTGACTTTTTATAGAGGTTTTCTACCTCGCGGCCCGGGCGGTTAAGCCAAGGCCCTCGACCCCCGTCGAAAGTCAGAGACGTGATCCTGACAATCTTCGGGGCTACGAGATTATAGCGGTGGCAAGAGGAGGTGGGAGTGCAATACCTCCTCCTGCCTGCCCGGCGGCAGGGTAAGTGCACACCGTGCCCGCTCTTGCTCCAACCACTGTGCCCTCCGCTGATCAGAGGGACACGCGGTGGAGCGACGCGACAGGATATTGGCAAACGGACAAGGAGACCCCGTAGGGGTGTACTTGCCCGCATCCCGGGGCGCACCGTCCCGAGAATCTGGGCTTCCCCCCGGACGTATCCGGAAAGGAATTTCCAGCCTCGGGCACTCGAGGAGGTTTCCTGTCCTTAGCACCCCCCTGTCCTTAGCACCCCATTGAATACCGACTTGGGGAGCAAGTACATTCGTCTATAGTGTGTTTTGCTTCGTAACCGTTACCAGCAGCTTTACCTGCATGTAAATTATCCCACGAAAACATTTTTGTGGGATAAAAGTGTCCTATATGTTAATTCAGGTTATAAGCTATTTGTGTAGCTACCAATTTTCTTCCAAATCCATTTAGTAGTTTTTGTGTGAAAGAATAACACTCACGTAGAGTTAAAACTCCATCTGTACGTCCCTAGGTCGATGCACCCAGCTTAATAAAAATACCAAAATATGTAGAATATAAAGTGTTTTTAAGATTTACTTAGACAGAAAAATATCCGAAAAAAAAACTTTTTTTAAATTTTTACTGTATATAATGATGACTGCGTTCAAAATCAAAATAAACTCAGACACACAAACAGCGAGACCCGGAACAAATATATTTAGGACAAAACGAATATTTGTTGCGTTCAGAAAGCAAACAAAGCTCTAGAAATCTTTAAAAAATATGAATTAATATTTGAACACAAAACAATTTTGAATTCAGAATTAATCAAATTCAGAAATATTATTATGTGCGATCACGTTCACCAAAAAAGTTTACCCTGTTTTAGTCGTATTTACTTTATTTTTTGTCTACTCGAAAGTTTATTGTGTTCCTTATTTTTTTCACCATTAAAAATAAAAGCGAAAAAATATTGAGCTTAGAGATTCTCGACCGATGTGATCTACAATCTTTTATCTTGCTACAAAGTGAAAGATTACGCTGACACCTTTTAACATAATTTCTTTACTAATATAAAATGGCAGGAAATGAGATTTTTCGTTAAACAAGTTGGATTTCAGAAATATCCTTGTTTTCTTTATTTTATTTTCTCGACATCAGCGTTTTTCTCTGACTTCAGAAAAATAAGTTTCTTTTTTGGGGGTGAGGTATTCTTAAATGATTTTTTCAATTCTGGGTGAAACGAAACGAAGTGTCAGGCTCATATTGATATTGACTAAAACCCACCCTGTTCTTTCAATAGTATTTTTTCTTCGAAGGACCGCGGTTACTCCTAAACATTCCCGTTACCCTGGTCAGAATATATTCCTCTCAAATATCTGAAAACAAAATAATCATTAGGTAAAGACTCTCAAATTGAACAATTTAGTAATGAAATAAGGAGTTACCACTATGCTTGAACCCAGGGGGCAATTAGTGGGATAAGCTGTTTTTTTTAAATAATTATATTGATTGTCTGACAGTTTGAGTAACTTAGGCGGCCTACACAAATGTCATTTCTTTGCTTCTGTTCGTCGTACCATTACGAGTTAGAGAGATACGAGATACGAGTATTACGATAACTGACTATTGTTTGCGCTGACTGGACAAGTCCACTCGAATACTGTGACCTCTGAGTTTGTTTTTGGCTGTGTCTTCTCAGAGTAGTCCTCTTCGTTTTATGAAAAGACGTGTAAAAGTATTGATATAACTAAATAAACATAATTTCATTTCAAAGTTCACATATTAACTAACATGCCCCCCCTTGCCTGCTGTCCTTTCAAATTAATCTATGAATAATTTAGAGCATTAGTTGAATTAAAAGTCTTAGTTAAATTAATAAGAAATCGTCAACCCTATATTTTGAACGAAACTGTCGTTTGTATAAAGCGAAACGTTTTCGGCACAAGTAAACAGCTCCTGTTTCAGAACGGGAAATTTCTGTCGACGATTATTAACAGTTCTGTTTGCGAAGCCATTGCATGGCGATTACCTACTGAATTGATGCAGTACATTTAATAAGAATGGTTATTTTTACATAATTATTATTGTTGTTGAATTAAGTAGTTGAATTGTGATATTTTGTTATCGCGTATATGCATAGTCGACCTTTAATGTTCCCACTTCTGGGACACAGGCTTCCTCTTAGAAGAAAAGGTGAGTAATCCACCACGCGGGCCCAGTGCGAGTTAATGGATGTCACATTTATTCGCAATTTTATAAACTTTTTTTTAAGAAAAAAAAAAGATATATTTCCGAACATGAAAATAATAGTTATTTATGCAACTGTTGTACAATCAGGGGTATTAAAACACGAATGTGGGTTTATCACACGAGGCGTAGCCGAGTGTGATAATAGTATCACATGAGTGTTTTAATACCTAATTTTAACAGTTGCATACAAGACTTTATTTACAATCATGATGTGAATCCTCTATAAAAGATTCTCATACCATAGGGTGTTGTACAGTGTTGTAAGAACTATGTAAATTCAAGATGGCGGGAAATAACACGATAAGACGAGAATCCGAAATTACGAATTAGTCTACAATTTATTGTTCTTTTTTCAAAATTTTAGCGATCTGGTGGTGAAAATGTCATTGCATGAGAATGTTCTTTTTTTGAAATTCATTATATCACGCGTTTGGATGATATAATAATCATAATATCATTGAGTGTTTTAATGTTGGCAATAAGCTAATTGTTATAGGTTCTTTAGAGGATTAATAGCATGATAGTAGATAAAAGTATTTACATAACTAAAACTAGAAATAAGAATGAAACTAAATGTCTACAACAAAATACTAAATTGTAACTAAACTAAAATAAAATTATTAAAGAAAAAAAGGCATTTTTTTACACCATGTAATGCGCCTAGCTCCCGGGGCCACGGCGCGTTGTGTTCCGCGCGCGCGTTAAGGAGTGTCAAAGCCTGCCGGGGTCGCAGGACTCATGAATTATCGTGACCCCGGTACTTAAAGGGCTATTGAAGGACACCGTGGATTTTAGTCAGTACGAGTCTGACAGTCCCTCCCGCTCTACCCTGGGTGGGAGGACTCATGTGATGATTTTACCACGTAAAAAAAAAAGTAATGCGCCTAGCTGGGTTCAAACCAATGTACTTCTACTCCTACGAGTTAATGGTCGTTCCTATCATTCACAGCTACCACTGCTCTACTATTTCGCTATATTGTTTAAAAACAAATTATCCGAAATTGGGCTAATAATAATGTAGGCGTAGCGTAAGTCTATAACATGTTCAGATAGTTTATCTAATATAAATAATAAATCTGAACATATTCAAAACTTTCACGAACATCTTTGTATAAAAATCTTCGATGAAAATTTTATAAAAACGTAACGTGTCTGGAATTATTTCATAAAAATCTTTTATCATAATGGACATATGAACTTATGACAGTTTTTCTACACAAACTTTTATACTGTTAAAGAAAATCTGTCTTGAAAAGGCTTATTAAAGAACATCACAGTGTAAGTTTGAGTACAATCCAGTTTTAAAAACTTTTTGAAAGAAGCTTGGAAGTAGTGAAAACTTAATAAAAATGTCTGATCTAGTTCGAATTCCTGACGTTCTCGTGATTAAGTGAAGTTTGTACGCCCTGTCCGAAACGAAGTTTGAACGAAACGTTATGTGAAAATTTTCTTAAATTAAGTTCTATCAATATAAATTGTTTAAATGTTTCGCTGCAAAATGTGAGCTTTGATAGTATGCAACTGAATGACTTTTTTAAATAATGTACTTAATATTTTTAAAGTATATTGGCTGTTGAGCTGAAACTCCTGTTACTAGTTGAAATTAAAATTTATATTGAAATACCAACTATAGAGATACCACCTTTGAAAGTAACGCAGGCGAAGCCGTTGGTAACGGCAAGTATTATACGAGTATTAATCTTCTAAAATAAACTTAATCAGTAATTTAAATAAATTTTGCTCTAGAAACTTATTTAAATTATACGTACCAAGTAATCATGCACAACAACAAGAGTTGTTTTTTTAATTCAATGTTCATTCAAGGCCTTTAAATCTATTTTCAGTGATCAATAAAACATGATCTCATTTTATACATTTTATCAAGTAAATTCAGTAGCAAATCAAGTAGTCGTGTAATCAAAAATCCTTTCAATAAATGAGATTAGAAAATATAGTCAAGTAATCGTCCTTTCATCGCATTTTTTTTAATCAAACCTTTTCTCGAAAATGTTGTTACGGCTCACTCTACAACTGCGCGCGCTCGTTGGTTAAAAAAAAATAGTGCGCTCTTCCCCAAACGCTATTTGATTTAACTTCTATAACATTTTATGAAATCACTAACACGGAAGCGCAACTTACTGCTATCGCAAGTCAAAAAAGGAATCCATAAAAAGTAAGCACTTAAAACTCAATTAACCCATACCATATTTAAAAAAACCCAGCTTAATATGGAAATTAGCAAGCGTTTTTCGCTCTAAGCGTTTCAGCTTATAAAACGTTCATACATTCGCGGTTCGCCTACTTTCTTCGTCGTGGGTACTTATATAGTAGGCTGTAAACAGACCATGCTACACAAAAATCTTAAATTTAGAACGATGTTAGACCTAAGCATCAGAATTAGAAACTGCTTGTTATTGTGGTAGTAAAGCTTCGGTTTTTATCTTTGTGATCTTTTGACTCAGATAATTATAGTTAGTTCATGCAATTGAGTATCCTGCGAATAATGCAATTTAGTATAGTCCTCGGTTCGATTCCTAGTGTTACGTTGTTTTTTTGTACCTGGCTGTTTTCCTGACAATATATAGGGAGTCATTACGGAGTTTCTTGGGTTATCACTTTTTCACAACGATTCACTTTTCTAATAAACTTTTTAAACAGTTTTACAATATTAATTAAATCAAAACAAGTTTACTTGTTTACTTTTCACTTGACATTACATCAGACGTCAATTATGACAGTTCAAGGCGCCATCTGGCGATTCGCCGATTAACGATTATAAAATAATCGATATTTTTAACTAATAGTTTGCAAATCATAGAAAATATAAAATACCTGATTTAGCAAACCTAAATAATTATAAGATTACGGAAATAAAAAATATTAATAAAATGAAATACCCGTAAACGGAAGTGATTTAGTTTTTTCAATATGGACTTTTTTCTCGAACATTCCAAGGCCGCGAAACATTTATTATCTGTGAAGTTTTTGCGTGAATTGTTTGTGACAGAATGTTGTCACAGAAAAATGTCAATTTTGCCTAATTAATATTCAGGGGTAATTGTTATCGTTAATTACGAGGAATTATAAATTGGACAACGAAATTGTATGGATGTAATTTAGTGAAATGGCTTTAGGCTTAAATAAGTGACGTTGGACAGTTTTTTGTGAGTTTGGTGTATTTTTGAGGAATTGAGTGTTTTCCTTGGAGTGTTTGAAATTGGTAACCAAGAAGGATTCTCCCTGGAGATGGGGAAAGTGACATTTGTTGGGCACCCGGATTCAGCCTTGATTTCCGGCCGACGCGCCAGTGATGGTTAGTCGTCACATTCGGCCCGAGCCGGCTTCCAGTCAGCATCAAACTCAATTACTTTTTGGCGAAGGTGAGTTCTTTTATTGTAACGGTGTCTGAGGTTGTTCGGTGAGCACTTCCCCGGTTGTTGAGAGAATATAGTCGTAACTCGTGAAAACTTATTGCAGGATTCTTAATTGCGCCAGGAATGCGCAATTAACGGATTAGTTGTTCGGGATTCCTGTTCTGACCAGCGACCAGGATCGGAGCGTTCCGCTTCAGCCGCCGTTGATGTGTCTTCCTTCAGAGTGAACTGTGAGTATTAAACATCGCTATTTACTGAAGATAGGCCGTAGGTGTTTTCTCGGTGTCTACCACAGTGTTAATTTATAGGTTATTCGTGGACCCCGTGGTGACGTGGCGGATGCCACGCCGGAGCGGTATTTGAATGGAGAACCTGATGTCCATTACATGCTCAGGCTACTTGATTTCCCCGCTCGGTCCCGTTAAGGAAAGCAATTTGGTTCCACGTATATTATTGGGTCTCCGTATGGCAAATTACAGGAAGGCAGCTTGAGAAGCTCGTCCCGCCGCCAGGATCCAGCAGGCCGTTGGGGCCTGGACGCGGGACCCGTTGCTCGGGCTCGCCTGAAGCCACCTGCGGAGCCAGCGGCACAGCGAGCGGCACGGTTGCGAAGCCCGCAGGCGGTCGCGCCGTGCGAGACGGTTTTTTTTTTTTAACTCCTTTTTTTTACTCCTTATTTTTTTTATATTTTAATCCGGCTCCCGTTGTAAACCGGAGCCTGTAAACCGGTCTATATTATACCGGGTCTGGATGTCGGTGTTCCACCGATTTTCAAATTGAGGATCTTGGGCTAGTTCTTCATTCACCCGGATGTAGGGTGAACATCTTCAGCTTCAGGATCCGGGACTCTCCCAGTCCCTGGCGCCCATTTGTTAATTTTAATTTGAATTTAAATGGAACGTTCTAGTTTGGATATAATTTAACTTTTAACTTTTTCTCGGAACAGTACTCGGCAGGTTTATCTCCAACTCCCCACGCCCATAGCTCTTTCCGTTAAAGTATAAACTGGCTAGCCACCTTTAGTTAAAACTAAGATCTTAATTTAATTTTCTCGACCTACTTGTCATAGCTACTAAACAATAAATGTCACATCAAATTTATTATGTATAATATTAAACCAGCTTTTATATAATTTGTTGTTTCCTTATAGTTGTTTCCCCAACCGAGAGGGAGAAAATATTTTATGTAACAGTGGCGCCCAACGTGTGTATTAGTTGGAGATAGAGGTTACGTCTCTGGCTGTACCTTATAAACCGGAGTACTGTTTCTGGAACCTTCCATTTATTTTAATTTTAAGGAAAAACCGTCTTGCAGAATCCTTTGCCTGTTTATGTTTGTGCTGTCTTATACAATTTTACCTTTTACATTTTACAATTATTTACTTTTTATTTTTTTTACTTCTTGCTGCGTTATACAATTCTATTTTTTTACACGTGCCCCAATATATTGTACCAAGACTTTTGTCTTTTAAAAAAAAATAATAAATAAGAACCCTAATATCGTGTTATCTATAAGATTGCTATTAATGTAACTGTTTATTTTATTATAGTTAATGTTTACACTTTGTTGGAATTTGTAAATTGTGACGGCCAGTTTATCTTAGATTCAGTTTTTTTAAAATTTCAAATATGGAACGCCCTATTAAATTTAATTTGCTTCGGAAAGATGAGCTCATGTATGAAGTACTGATCCGGGACGCTAAACCTGCCACAACCGTAGAGGAACTACGTGTGCAAATTAGAGAACTTAGTAAATTGGTTAGTTCCGATGAAATCGTGGAAACAGATAGAGATCCAGAGTCAGAATTAAAGATAATTAAGTCCAAATTGCCAGAAATTAATGAAGTTCTGGATAAGTATCCCAGCAGTTTTAAAAAATTTAACCGCGCCAGGGCTTTGGCTTTCCATCTATTTCATCGTTTGGGTAGGATATCTTATCCAACCGAGCTTGAAGCCGATTACGCAGCCGTTGATAAGCAACTTAGCAGTTTCTTAGCAAGAATTGATTCGGTCAACACGAGCTTCCACCAATCCTTTACTTCCGCCGAGGAGGCACCGGAGGTGCTGTCTAATTTGCAGACGAAAGACGTCATCATTTCCTGCAAAAAAGACACAGTCAAAAGCCTAGGTGTAAAATTTAATGGGACAGGTTGCGTGAAAGCGTTCATTGAGCGTCTCGAGGAGCTCTGCGAGGCCAGAGGTATCGACGAGTCTTCCTTGCATCAGTCAGCTCTGGACATTTTCTCTGACGGAGCTTTATTATGGTACCGTGGCATTAAAGCGGTGGTTAGTGATTGGCCGGAACTGAAAAAGCAGTTACTTGCAGATTTCGCTCCACCTGATTACGACATGCGTCTCATGTCGGAAATCTCAAACAGAACACAGGGGTCGACGGAGCAGTCTTGTATTTTTATAGCGGTTATGGAGAACATGTTCAATAGGCTTTCTTTTAGGGTTCCAGAGCACGATCGGTTGGCACGGATTAAGTACAACATGAGACCAGAATACACTTCGGGGTTGTGTTTATTCACCATCAATACGCTCCGCGAGTTGAAGGAGAAGTGCAGGCAACTGGAGTCGGGCTTTCACAGCAAGGCTCAGTTCCATGAGCCGCCCAAACCAACGTCTTCCTTCGTCGCAGCTGACTTAGCTTACCAATCCCCGAAGGGTTCAAGGGTTGAAGCCGTGCAAACAGATTCGGGTTCGTTGTTTTGTGTTCGTTGTAGGGTTAAGGGGCACTCGTTATCGAATTGTACTTCAAAGGAAATCGTTTGTTACCGTTGCGGCAAGAAGGGCGTACGTGCACCATCGTGCCCTACGTGCAATAAAAAGCAGAAGGAGGTTCAGTCCTGTCCAACCTGCATTTCAAAAAACTAAATGTCCGGAACTACAGTCAAAATTTTGATAAGTCCGATTGGGACAACCATTTAAAATTTTTAAAATTATTTTTTAGTACATTAAGGGTGAATACAGTACATTATAAGACTTCGGACGATAGTCGTCCACATTTAACTATATCTATATACGATGAGCAGTATTACGGATTACTCGACTCGGGTTCTTGCATTTCGGTATTGGGTTCCGATGTTGGTCAGCACTTTATAAGGGCTGGTGCAACTGTGCACGCCGATAAACAGTTGGGCAGCATAGTAACTGCCAATGATTCGCGAGCATCCGTGGAGGGTTATTTATTTTTACCAGTATCTCTCATGGGAGTAACTAAGGTGATTAAATTTTATATTATTCCAGATATTACCACACCGTTAATTTTAGGTGTTGATTTTTGGAAGGCCTTTAATTTGGCACCAAAAATTTTTAATACTTTACCATTTCAATATTTTAAACGTAAAAGAGGTCATACTTGCGTCTCGGAGGTTAGGCATCTACAGCCGTTTGATGAGTTAACACCGGATCAAAAGATTGAAGCGGAGTTAATAATTAAAGATTTTGAAAAGGTCTCCTTTGAGGTAAAAGGATTAGGTCGTACCCATCTGCTGCGCCATAAAATAGACACGGGAGATGTTCCTCCTATTAAACAGCGTTATTACCCTTTGTCGCCTGAACGCCTCAAGGAACTCAACCGTCAGCTGGATGAGATGTTAGAGATGGGAGTGGTGGAACCTAGCAACAGCGCGTGGAATAATCCGGTTCTGTTGGCTCCAAAACAAAACGGAGAATGGAGATTTTGCTTGGACAGCCGAAAACTGAATGCGGTCAGTAAGCATGACGCGTATCCACTACCCTACATCTCTCGCATCTTAGACCAGTTGCGTGACGCGCGTTATCTTTCGTCCATTGACCTAAAATCGGCCTTTTGGCAAATAGAACTGGACTCTGTTTCGTCCAAAGAAAAAACCGCGTTCACAGTCCCCGGTCGAGGTTTGTTCCAGTTTAAAGTTATGTGCTTTGGGTTGACTGGAGCCCCAGCCACCCAACAGCGATTAATGGACAGACTTTTCGGTCCTGAGTTCCATAACAAGGTCTTTGTATATTTAGATGACTTAATTATTTGCTCATCAACCTTCGAGGAGCACACTTCGCTTCTAAAACGGGTTTTAGACAAGTTAACGCAGGCTAATTTGACAATTAATTTACCTAAGTGCTGTTTCTTTCGACGCGAACTTAAATATCTAGGCTACATAGTAGACGAGCGAGGCTTACACACTGATCCGTCGAAAATTCAGTCAATTGTCGATTTTCCAACTCCTACAACACGTAAGCAAGTGAAAATGTTTCTTGGAACGGCCTCATATTATAGACGTTTTATTAAAAACTTTAGCTCCATAGCGGCCCCTTTGAATGCGCTAACAAGTACTAGCAAAAAGGCGCCTCCTTTCAAGTGGACGGCTGAGACCGAATCCGCGTTCTCAACCTTGAAAGAGGCATTGGTGTCAGCTCCAGTATTAGCTTGCCCAGATTTCTCTCAACCTTTTGAGATTCATTGTGACGCATCCAGTTTTGGGATAGCGGGCACTCTGACTCAGGTTGTTAATGGGGAGGAGCACCCAATCGCCTACTGCAGTCGTTCGCTTAATCCGGCGGAACGCAATTATTCAGCGACGGAGCGTGAGGCACTAGCGGTGGTCTTCGCCGTAGAACACTTTCGTCCTTACGTTGAAGGCGGTCCTGAATTTAAAGTGGTAACCGACCACTCAAGTTTAAAATGGTTCTTTAATTTAACCAATCCATCTGGGCGGTTGGCCCGTTGGGGTTGTCGGTTATCACCTTACAATTTTACCATTGAGCACCGCAAAGGTAAGGACAATGTGGTTCCAGATGCCTTATCGCGTGGCGTTCCGGTGCTGGAAATTAAAGCGTCCGACACTGACACTTGGTTTAAGGGGGTGTGGGATAAATGCGTCAGTACACCTAGGTCGTGCCCTAACTATATTATTAAAGGGGATAAACTTTACCGCTATTCTAAAAATAAATTCGGTGTAGCTAGCGACAATGATTGGAAGCAGGTAGTACCGGAGAGCAATCGTGAAGAACTGCTTAGGAGTCACCACAGTGGCGAATTAGCACCACACTTTGGAGTGTTTAAAACTTATAAAAGACTCGCTCTCCGATACTACTGGCCAAACATGTACAAAGATGTGGTTAGCTACGTCGGTAAATGTGATAAATGCGCAGCATACAAACACTCACAACAGCCTCCTTCCGGTCTCTTAGGCGATGCGAAAGACTGTTCCAAACCTTTCGAAACTATAAGCATCGACTTAGTAGGTCCGTTACCACGGTCAAGAGCGGGATTCACGTATCTGTTTGTTGTCGTGTGCTGTTTCACGAAGTATTGTCTGCTGTTTCCTTTACGTAGAGCTGTTGGTAAGGCTATAGCACAGAAACTAGAAGACGGCGTTTTCCTGGTACACGGTATACCCCGTACGGTGATAGCAGACAACGGGACGCAATTCACGGGCAACGAGATTCGATCACTACTACAGAGGTACAAAATACCTCAAGTTCACTTCACACCTCGTTATTGCCCAAGCGTGAACACCGTTGAACGCTATAACCGTACCATAATGACCGCGGTATCAATACTCGTGGAGGATGATCATCGATCTTGGGACGTAAACATTTCCAAGATCCAATTTGCTATGAACACCTCCACGAATGAAGTTACTCGTTTCACCCCGTTCTTTCTAGTACATGGCAGAGAAGCAGTTAGTAGTGGTGATGTCTTCGGCAATGATACCGTTGGACAGCTCACTCTAGCTTGCTCTCCGCGCAGTTCATATGCAGACCAGCTAGGAACGTTACGTGGTATCTGCGATAAAGTAAAGGAAGCGCTCATACAATCACATACTCGTAGTGCTCGTTATTATAATAAAAGTAGGAGGCAGGCGGAGTTTGAGGTAGGCGACACTGTGTGGAAGAAAACTTATCCCCAGAGTGACGCTTCCAAATTCTTTATGGCCAAATTAGCACCTAAGTACGAAAAATGTATTATTAGGAAAAAACTTTCACCCTTAGTGTATGAATTGGAAGGCTGTAGTTCCGGCAAAAATCTGGGCACATGGCATATTAAGGATATGAAACCACCATGTGGCCATGATTAATTCTTTTTTTTTAAATTTAATTCCTATTTAAAATAAATATTTTACTTTTTGCATGTCGTAGTTGGTCGCAGTAACCATTGAGGGCTGTATATGCCTTGAGGTTGCTGGTTTTTATTTTAGCTTTGTGGGATTTTATTTCCACGGCGCTATATTACAGTTGGATTTAAGTATTTTCCACTGTTTTTACGGTTTGTAGTGGTACACAGGTTTCTACTGTGTCCACGTTTGTTAACCATATTTGGGAGTGGTTGTTGCATGTTTAACAACCCTGTTGGGAGTCTAAAACTCCGGATTGCTGGTAAGGCAGCAAAATGATAGTCCTGAGATTGGAGGCCATAATGGCGGGCGTGTAGGCTGCATTGATGGAATACGTTTAAGATGGTATTTTTTTTAATTAGGGGCGAAAACCGTTACTTTCCATTTTGGGAAGACGGTTAGCCAATTTTCATTCGTTTGTAGAATTTAATTTTTTCCAGTTTTATTTGGGTACCAGCCAGCATTACTGTTGGTAGTCTATTGGTTTAAGATGTGAATGGTGGTGTACGATAGAATAGGTAGGTCTGTCTTACATAGATGTAGTAAGTCAGACTGGGATAGTTCGTCGGGAGTTATTTTCAAAATTTTGTTTAATCCCTTTGGAGCTTGTCTTTTACATGTTCGTAAATGGATTAGACTCGCTCCAGGAGAAATTTTTGTAAACAATCGTACACCAGCTTCCATAACATCTTTTTCTCTTCGGTTCGTTCTCCATTCCTCGTTTCAGGCTTGGACGTTGTGGATTTTTGTAGGCGTGTTAGGTCCTTTGGAGTCTGCTTCAACGCTGGAGGGCCAGCGTCGAGATTTGCCCTAGTGGGTCAAATCTCTGGTGGTTGGGGAGGTACTGTTACGTTGTTTTTTTGTACCTGGCTGTTTTCCTGACAATATATAGGGAGTCATTACGGAGTTTCTTGGGTTATCACTTTTTCACAACGATTCACTTTTCTAATAAACTTTTTAAACAGTTTTACAATATTAATTAAATCAAAACAAGTTTACTTGTTTACTTTTCACTTGACATTACATCAGACGTCAATTATGACAGTTCAAGGCGCCATCTGGCGATTCGCCGATTAACGATTATAAAATAATCGATATTTTTAACTAATAGTTTGCAAATCATAGAAAATATAAAATACCTGATTTAGCAAACCTAAATAATTATAAGATTACGGAAATAAAAAATATTAATAAAATGAAATACCCGTAAACGGAAGTGATTTAGTTTTTTCAATATGGACTTTTTTCTCGAACATTCCAAGGCCGCGAAACATTTATTATCTGTGAAGTTTTTGCGTGAATTGTTTGTGACAGAATGTTGTCACAGAAAAATGTCAATTTTGCCTAATTAATATTCAGGGGTAATTGTTATCGTTAATTACGAGGAATTATAAATTGGACAACGAAATTGTATGGATGTAATTTAGTGAAATGGCTTTAGGCTTAAATAAGTGACGTTGGACAGTTTTTTGTGAGTTTGGTGTATTTTTGAGGAATTGAGTGTTTTCCTTGGAGTGTTTGAAATTGGTAACCAAGAAGGATTCTCCCTGGAGATGGGGAAAGTGACATTTGTTGGGCACCCGGATTCAGCCTTGATTTCCGGCCGACGCGCCAGTGATGGTTAGTCGTCACATTCGGCCCGAGCCGGCTTCCAGTCAGCATCAAACTCAATTACTTTTTGGCGAAGGTGAGTTCTTTTATTGTAACGGTGTCTGAGGTTGTTCGGTGAGCACTTCCCCGGTTGTTGAGAGAATATAGTCGTAACTCGTGAAAACTTATTGCAGGATTCTTAATTGCGCCAGGAATGCGCAATTAACGGATTAGTTGTTCGGGATTCCTGTTCTGACCAGCGACCAGGATCGGAGCGTTCCGCTTCAGCCGCCGTTGATGTGTCTTCCTTCAGAGTGAACTGTGAGTATTAAACATCGCTATTTACTGAAGATAGGCCGTAGGTGTTTTCTCGGTGTCTACCACAGTGTTAATTTATAGGTTATTCGTGGACCCCGTGGTGACGTGGCGGATGCCACGCCGGAGCGGTATTTGAATGGAGAACCTGATGTCCATTACATGCTCAGGCTACTTGATTTCCCCGCTCGGTCCCGTTAAGGAAAGCAATTTGGTTCCACGTATATTATTGGGTCTCCGTATGGCAAATTACAGGAAGGCAGCTTGAGAAGCTCGTCCCGCCGCCAGGATCCAGCAGGCCGTTGGGGCCTGGACGCGGGACCCGTTGCTCGGGCTCGCCTGAAGCCACCTGCGGAGCCAGCGGCACAGCGAGCGGCACGGTTGCGAAGCCCGCAGGCGGTCGCGCCGTGCGAGACGGTTTTTTTTTTTTAACTCCTTTTTTTTACTCCTTATTTTTTTTATATTTTAATCCGGCTCCCGTTGTAAACCGGAGCCTGTAAACCGGTCTATATTATACCGGGTCTGGATGTCGGTGTTCCACCGATTTTCAAATTGAGGATCTTGGGCTAGTTCTTCATTCACCCGGATGTAGGGTGAACATCTTCAGCTTCAGGATCCGGGACTCTCCCAGTCCCTGGCGCCCATTTGTTAATTTTAATTTGAATTTAAATGGAACGTTCTAGTTTGGATATAATTTAACTTTTAACTTTTTCTCGGAACAGTACTCGGCAGGTTTATCTCCAACTCCCCACGCCCATAGCTCTTTCCGTTAAAGTATAAACTGGCTAGCCACCTTTAGTTAAAACTAAGATCTTAATTTAATTTTCTCGACCTACTTGTCATAGCTACTAAACAATAAATGTCACATCAAATTTATTATGTATAATATTAAACCAGCTTTTATATAATTTGTTGTTTCCTTATAGTTGTTTCCCCAACCGAGAGGGAGAAAATATTTTATGTAACACTAGGTCTGGCAAAGTCTGATTGGTATTTTTTCATCAGATACTTCTCAGTGGCGATCTAGTCTGTATTTTTTTTTACGTGGTAAAATCATCAAATGTGTCCTTCCACCCAGGGCAGGGCGGGAGGGACTGTCAGACTTGACTGACTAAAATCCACGGTGTCTTTCAATAACTTTTTACGTACCGGGGTCACGGCAATTCGTGAGTCCTGCGACCCCGGCAGGCTTTGGCCCTCTAGAGGGGGGCCCCGACACTATACTGACACTCCTTGCCTTGAGGCGCGCGTGGAACACAACGCGACGTCGACCCGGGCATGGTCCATGGTCGGACAGCGAGTCGCCCATTACTCGCCGCCCGTATGCCCGCGCGATCTAGTATGTATTTGGGACTGTTTGATGATATTGGGCGTTCTTCTTATCACATGGGACTTGTATATTACCGTCACAAAATAGATGTAGATATTTCTCCTCTGCCTTACTCTCCAAGCATACAATCATTTATGATCTTTGGTTTCGATAAAATCTGATAACGAACCGATCCGAGACGTCAGTCCGATAGTTTGGTCACGCTATCGGATCGCTTTCGCTTTTCTGTGTGACTGGATTCAAAAAATTCTATACATTACAAATAAAAACGCCTCGCTTCGCATTCGTCACGCCAGTCTGTTTAACTAAGGCTTAACAAATTGACAAAACTATTTTTTGTTTTGTACAGAGTAGAACGGACTGTCACGGAATTTATCCCAATAAATGCATGATTTCTGTGGAATATTATACAAGCTATTTGACAAAAGGTGGTCAAAATTATGGAAACAGAAATGTTTAATTTAAAATAATGAACTGATAGTAAGCTACTGAGTACTTATGAGCTGTAAACCACCTTATATAATACATATTACGAGTAGCTAAGATATCAACATTTTTGTCTAGTACGTCGCAAAAATTAATAGTAATGGCGGATAAAGGGATGTATTGGGGGCCCAAACGTCACGCGAACCAAAGCGCAAGAAGAAGTTTGTTTACTTATAATTAAATCGAAATCTATATAGTCGTTCAATATAAACTTTAAATAAAATTTTTACCCTAAAAGTCCGTCCATTCATCCACGGCCTTACGTTAAGCGTCCATATCGCAGTACATTGTACACATAATGAAAGGCATTATGTGTACAATGTACTGCGATATGGACGCATAACCATTTTCTACCACTTTTGGTCGTAAATTATTCCATTGCGCCGGTCTAGGCAAACCTAATCGCTTTTATTACGTCCTGTTTACTATTGCAAGAACTTAACTTGTTATTTCTACAGAATATTGTGGGATTATGAAGTACAAATATTTATTAAAGTGCCCGCGGAATACGAGTGCATGACGAACTATAGAATGAAAAGTTTGTGTTTGTTTTCTTTTAATTGAAATTATTTTTAGATTACAGTGAATGTCGGTCGTTATTTATATTTTTGTTTCAATACGATGAAGCCAGGATAGCTTTTATCCTAAGTCATCTTACAGTGGACCTACATAACCATGTTTTACGAAGATTGGGCAGGACCCTTGTTTTTTTTTTAGCATGGTAAAATCATCAAATGAGTCCTCCCACCCATACTGTCAGACTTGACTAACTAAAATCCACGGTGTCCTTCAGTAGCCCTTTATGTACCGGGGTGGCGGTAATTTCAGAGTCCCGAGACACCGGCAGGCTTTGGCCCTATACAGGCCCCGTCACTATGCTGACACTCCTTGAGCCGCGCGTGGAACACAACGCGCCGTCGACTCGGGCATGGTCCATGGTCGGACAGCGAGTCGCCCGTTACTCGCCGCCCGCATGCCCGGGCCAGGACCCTTGAGGTTCGTCGCCACGTCAACCACCGCTGCGAGCAATGTTCCGCTGCACTAGAGTGACTGTTATCAGCCAGTACAAATCTTATCCAATCTTTTTCGGTAGTTCCCAGTAACTCCTTAACAAAAAGACGGCGCTACTATCTACACCGAAAAATAGACCTTATGTTATTCAAGAATGTAACTACACACATCAAAAGTGTCTAGGGATCAAGCATTTTTATGCGGATTTCTTGAGATTGAGATGTGGCTTTGTAATAAATTTATGATTTTATAAATTTATATGGATCCTTTTTGGTGCATTTCATAATTTGAATCAGGAACTGTGAATCAAATTCGAGTAAAAGATGAAAATCAGCTGTCAATATTTTCCCTATAAAAACATACAACGCATTGAAGACATTATTAGTGCTACTGTTTCCCTACTACTGATTAAAACCAACGTTATTATGGAGCGGCGACGTCATTTAAGCAGGGAAGAAATGCTTTAGCTCTGAATAGAAGTCAGAGTATTATCAGTCGACTTTGGACACGTTACCGAAGCACTGGTACCGTGGCTGAGCGCCATAGAGGACGGTATCGCTGCACCACACGGAGACAAGACCGATACATTTAAATCTTAACTCGAAGAGCTCCAACAATAACCGCCATGATGTTAGCCGTGAGGCTTCATCACTCTTCAGGGAACTTAATTAGCGACCAAACAGTCAGAAACCGCTTGCATGAAGTGAACCTTCATTCCCGAAGACCGCTACGGGTACCACCTATAGCAATGCACAATCGTAGGATTCGATATCAATGGGCTCTTGAACACAGAAATTGGGCAGAAGAACAATGGCGTTTCGTGTGCTTTTCTGATGAGTCTCGTTTTGGTATGAGACCGGATACAAGACGTATACGACACTGGAGAAGCCCTGGACGCCAACAGCGATTAAAATCCTGCCAGGAAGTCCATCCTTATAGTGGTGGAACCATCATGGTATGGGCGGGTATTTGGATCGGCGGAAGAACTGAGTTGATTTGGATCAGAGGCAACCTCAACGCTCAAATTTATGCTGAGACGATTGTATCAGACGTCATCGTTCCTCTACAAGTGCAAATCGGTCCCTTATTTCAGTTAATGCATGATAATGCACGACCGCACACCGCAAGAGTTGTAAGACAGACTCTCGCCGCAGCTAACATCAATGTCCTGCCCTGGCCTGCTCAGTCGCCAGACTTGAATCCGATTGAGCATGCCATGGGATATGCTACAGAGAAGAGCTCTGCCGAATATGGAGGGTTGGATACCGGTCGCAAGAAGACCTTTTTTTGTTGTTGCAACGAACATGGGCGGCCATTCCACAGCGTGATTTGGATGAACTCATTTTGAGTATGCCAAACCGATGTTCTTGTGTTGTTAGTGTTCGCGGTAAAAACACGGATTATTAATTGTTTAAGTTACCCAATAAAATTTTAAACAAAACTGTTATTTCAGTCTTTTTTTCGAACTTTTGTGTTAGTGGTTCAAATGTCAAAAATCCCTTTATTAGGAAAATGGCAAATTTCTTTATTAATGCAAAGGTGACTTGGTTTATCGTTACTGTGACAAACGAAAACACTTTATTTGATGAATCCTTAAAAAAAAATTAATTCATATCAATCAGGAGAAAAGTTATTGCAAAAATATATGTTGATCCCTAGACACTTTTGATGTGTGTAAATGCAGCTTTCTGTTTTCGTTATGCTTCGTGTTTTTTTTATCGTTGTAAAATCATCAAATGAGTACGGTATTCGTTAGTCCCGCGACCCCGGCAGGTTCTGCAAACCTGGCAGTCTCTGATGCTTCGTGGTTTAGATAATGTTTAGCGGTAATGAAAAAGAACAATCTGTTATTGTTTACAATCGGTTATTGAATTATTTAAGGCAACTACATCTGCTAACAAACAGCATTACAGTTTGACAAAGTAACATTTTTGAGAATTTTGCTGTTACCCAGAATAAACGTTTCTTCATTTTTCATCTTCCGCTGCTGAATGAATTTTTCAGTTTACTCATTCAAAACATACAAAAATGCAAAGCTCTCTTCTTTATTATATAATTATAGAAAGGCAAAGGGAACAGTGTATAAGACGGGGACGCGGGGTATGATGGGAAATCACACATTTAAGGCAAACTTAACACAATACTAACGTAGCGCAAGCGCCAACAGGACGCCATTTGTTAATGGCCGTTTGAAAATTATGTCCTAATGGCGCTTGCACTACGTGCGTGTTGTGTTAAGTATGCCTAAAGAGTGTATATTCCCATTATACCTCGCGTCCCAATCTCATACACTGTTCCCCTACTATAGATGAACGAAATTTATGCTTTAGTGGTTTAAAATCACGATTTTTGTTCCCCTTTTAAGGACGTAAACCGGCACAGTAATTGCTCTGAGACGCATATAAGCCTAGTTCTAGAGAAACTAATTTCACATAAAGCGTCCGGAGAGCCATTTACTCCGTATGTGATGTAACAAGGACCGTGTAACTATGGCTTCATTGCTGTCTTTTGAAATCTTCGCTAAATTAATCTCGGTCAGTGGGTACTAGACTTTATCGTTACTTGGTCATATTTTGTGATTCACCTGAAGAAAAAAATTATTAAATACTACTTCGTCTACATCTTTTTTAAAACTTGGATTCCTGACAAGATGCCAAAATTATCATAGACGTTGAGAACGGAATTAAAAATTTGATCTTTCCGAGCATGACTGCGATGCGATCGATGGCCTAGTTGATAAGACGTCTGGTGTACTGAATCAAAAGGTCGTTAGTTCAAATCCTGCTCGTAATTAAAAAAATCGATTCACAAAAAAAAACTACGCTGTTAATTTACTGCCCTTTGCGTTTCAGAATTGCGGTGCCCTTTTAGACAATCCCGCGACTTGTTTTTACTAAACCGACCCTTATATTACTTCTTGCATTCTAAGGCCGCGATATCTCTTTAAAATATTCCTCCAACCCTGTTTAAATATACCTTTCTAGTCAAATAATTTTACGTAAGAAACAAAAAATAAAAAAAAGATTACCGAACAGCTTTTACTTAATTTACGACAATCTGTCTAAATAAATCTCAACATGAATAATGTTGAGCCTAGACCTCGTTTTTGACATCGCTAATAGTCAGTATTTAACACCTGTGACCGGGCCTCGTTGCCAGAAGTTGAGAAGGGTCTAAAGTTTAGACAGCTACGAGAATTCGAACTAAAAACTAGAGTATGAATAATAATACTCACTACTATTATAAATACGTTTGTGAGGATGGATTTATAGATGTTTCATCATCATTATATCAGCCGTAAGACGTCCACTACTGAACATAGGCCTCCCCTATAGACTTCCAATAGGACCGGCTGGAAGCGCCATGCTTCCAGCGTGATCCTGTGGTATTCATAAGATCGTCTGTCCACCTTGTGGGTTGACGTCCTACGCTGAGCTTACCGGTGTGTGGTCTGCATTTGAGAACCTTACGGCCCCATCGGCCATCAGTTCTGCGTGCTATATGGATGTTTGTTACTAGGTATTTTATACAAACGCTACTGAACAGATTTGTAGCGTGGAAGTAAATAAGGTACCGCAGCCCCTGAGCGAAAAGGCAACTGAATTAGTTTTTAGTCTGGCAGGGACTGTCCGCTTCATGTAGGGTACTATTTGATGATATTCCACACAAAAAAGACAAATCCCAGATTCCCTTTGTTATTTCAATTTCTCAGTGTACCACGGTTACGATAACCTCTTAAGACCTTTAGGTGATTGTGATTAACAGTTACGCAGGATGTACAATTTTTTTTAGCTAGTTATAATCATCTAATGAGTCCAGGCACCCACACAATCCCAGCCAGGGCAGGGCAGGAGGGACTGTCAGACTTGTACTGACTAAAATTCACGGTGTCCTTCAATAGCCCTTTACGTTACGGGGTCACGATATTTATTAGTACCGCGACCCCAGCAAGGATGTACAATCTCGTGTGACAATTTCACAGGTGAAGCTACGGTTATAACCTAGTTTTAAAATGTGTTTGAAAATCTTATACTCACATTTCTTCGGGCATCATTTTAATGCCAAAATAAGTCATAAGTTTATTTTAAAGCTTAGTGAAGCTTTCATATAATACGTACAAGACTCAATGTTGGCTTTTTCTTAGTAAAACTTATTTGCGAATTTTCTCCTAAGTTGTCAAAGGAATTAGTGAACTCAATATAATTATGTTGTTGGGAACTAAATGAGAATTTTCTTTTAAATATGGTAGAATTTAAGTTTTCTATACTTATGTTGGTAAATGTCACATGACTTCGAATTTTTGGTTCTAGGACATGCCATTAAATATTCCGGGCCCGCGTGGTGGATTATAGCCCACTCCCTCTCACCGAGAGGAGGCCTCTGTCCCACTATTGGGAACATTTATGGGCTGATGATGATACTAATACGTATTATATACACGAAATATTAATATTTTTATACGTCTGTAATGAGTGGTCGCGGTACTGTACGAATGACCGTGACCCCGGAACGTAAAGGGCTATTGAAGGACACCGTGGATTTTAGCCAGTACGACTTTGACAGTCCTTCCCGCTCTGCCTTGGGTGGGAGGACTCATTTGATGAGTTTACCACGTACAAAATGGTTACGCAATGGGCAGTCTTATCGCTAAGAGCGATCTTTTCAAGACAACCTTTGGATGGATTTGAAAAAGAAAGGAGAAACAATGCTGTAGGTATCCTACGGTGTACAATTTACCAACAAACAAATATACACATGCAAACACAAAAATATAAACGTGTGATGATTTGTGACTCATAGTTGTTGTTCAGTGTTTGAACTGTCAAAAAAAGCAGAATGAAGCTACCTACAATCCCAGTCACAAGGCATAATAACTTATAAAAGTACTGTAGTAAAAACAAAAGAGGTCATAATTAGGTAAATACCCATATTATCTGTTGCCAAAAATTTTAATCTCACTAATATTATATATACAAAAGTTTGTAAGGATGTATGGATGGATGTTTGTTGCTCTTTCACGCAAAAAAAACTACTGAACGGATTAGTTAGGGTACACAGGTAGTTTATCACGACTTTATCTTCCCGTGGATTACTTTTCGAGTTCTAGCGGGCGATGTCGCAGTCGACAGCTAGTAAATAACTAAATAGACTGAAATTCCACTAGATATCTAGGTGACCGGGGTCGCGGGACTCACGAATTACCGTGACCCTGGTACGTAAAGGGCTATTGAAGGACACCGTGGATTTTAGTCGGTCATGTCTGACAATCCCTTCCGCCCTGGGTGGGAGGACTCATTTGATGATTTTACCACGATAAAAAAAAGATATCTAGGTGAACAAGACAAAGTAAATAAACAAAACAGGAAAAGGCGAACTCATTTCAATATCTAATAAATACTAACAAAATCGCTATCCATTTGACGGCACGGTTAGCGCAGTGGCTGAGCGATTGGACTGCTGCGCTGCGTGTCGCGGGTTCGATTCCCGCACGGAACAAATATTTGTATGATCTACAAGTATTTGTTCCGGGTCTGGGCATTTGTGTATGTGAGTTTATATGTTTGTAAACGCACCCACGACCACGAATTTCTAGTGTGGGTATTACTACCGTTATATGCAAATGAAGATCACCAAATAACAGTTTAAAACAGTGTCTACCATCGCTTTATTCCCTTGTTTACCTTACAAGGGTCCGGACGCAATTAATATATCTTTAAAATCAATGAATGCTCACCCAACCGCTATTATTGCTCACACGGGCCGCGATTCGTGACGTCAATCGCCTTAATTATTGATTAACCTTTCAAAATACTACGCTTTAGCTGTTAATGTGGGTATAATGTTTAAAATATTCTGTGTGGACTGAGAATTCATGTCGTCAAGGGGTATCGTGGTGTTTCCAGGGTTGCGGGTGGCTTGAACAAGTTACTGCGACACTGGAACGCACATGGCAATGAAAGAACAACATCATAAAGGTATTTGTCGATATTAGAGGCCCTTGATGGAATTCTACGCATTTGGCTGCACAACTTACTTGAAGTATTATGATGTAAACTGTGGTCGCGGGACTGAACGAATTACCGTGACCCCGGAACGTAAAGGGCTATTGAAGGACACCGTGGATTTTAGTCAGTACGAGTCTGACAGTCCCTCCGCTCCGTCACAAAAATATGAAATCTCGTGATAATGCCTTTGTGTTCGGTTTATAATCCACATTTTGTCTGTACAGATTTCACTGATTGTTTTTCTATACTAAAAGGCGTAATGTTTATGAACGTACTAGTGGGTTTCTGAACTGATTTCAAAAACTTGGTGAATTAATTCCGAAGTGAACAATTGTTGTGAACAAAACGAAGGCCCCCGTTTATGTCGAATTATTTCACCTAGGTGATATAACCTAAGTGAAATACTTCCCAGGTGAAATGAAGACGCCAGATTGTTTATTTTGTTAACCTGAGTATGAATATCACCCCGGTGAAAAAAGTGGATTCAGATCATAAAGTTCCCGACATGAATTTGAATTATATTTTTAAAGTGAACCTCATATCAGTCACAAAACGTTCTCATATTCCATGCTATGAAACTAACTTTGAAAGTTTAATCTACAAATTCCACTTCAGTCCGAGCTCTTACATTTTTCAGCGGAAAATTGTGGGATGCACCGGTATGAGTCGGTTAGAGGCACGCGTGCAGTTGCGTGCAAAAATACTAGACTTAAAAATTTTCATGGCGATTTTTTACCGTGTTTGCGAAGTGTCTTGGAGGTAATCAATGATGTGGTTGATGGCGGTGAAGCTTCAAGTAAAAATTTACTTTCGATCCAATTCGTATACTTCTATAAAAACCGTTGAAAAAGTCATTGTTTTCTAGTAGAAGCCTTTTTGTCGGGTGGTAAATCATCAAGTGACAATTGGTAGGGACGGACTGTCAGACTCGGACCGACTAAAACTCATCCTGTACGTTCTATCGCTCTTTGGGTTCTATTGCAGCGGTCACCTCTTAAGAGTGTCCTTGGAGTTTCTTGCCTCTTCTTCTCCATAGAGATCTACGCTTTGTAATGGGCACCTACGGCACTTTCACAGTTATTATGTCTTGTGACTGGGACTGTAGCACCATAACTACACACATCAAAAGTGTCTAGGGATCAAGCATTTTTATGCGGATTTCTTGAGATTGAGATGTGGCTTTGTAATAAATTTATGATTTTATAAATTTATATGGATCCTTTTTGGTGCATTTCATAATTTGAATCAGGAACTGTGAATCAAATTCGAGTAAAAGATGAAAATCAGCTGTCAATATTTTCCCTATAAAAACATACAACGCATTGAAGACATTATTAGTGCTACTGTTTCCCTACTACTGATTAAAACCAACGTTATTATGGAGCGGCGACGTCATTTAAGCAGGGAAGAAATGCTCAGAGCCGTGGGAATGATAGAAGCTGGTTCCCGGCAACGTACTGTGGCTTTAGCTCTGAATACAAGTCAGAGTATTATCAGTCGACTTTGGACACGTTACCGAAGCACTGCTACCGTGGCTGAGCGCCATGGAGGACGGTATCGCTGCACCACACGGAGACAAGACCGATACATTCAAATCTTAACTCGAAGAGCTCCAACAATAACCGCCATGATGTTAGCCGTGAGGCTTCATCACTCTTCAGGGAACTTAATTAGCGACCAAACAGTCAGAAACCGCTTGCATGAAGTGAACCTTCATTCCCGAAGACCGCTACGGGTACCACCTATAGCAATGCACAATCGTAGGATTCGATATCAATGGGCTCTTGAACACAGAAATTGGGCAGAAGAACAATGGCGTTTCGTGTGCTTTTCTGATGAGTCTCGTTTTGGTATGAGACCGGATACAAGACGTATACGACACTGGAGAAGCCCTGGACGCCAACAGCGATTAAAATCCTACCAGGAAGTCCATCCTTATAGTGGTGGAACCATCATGGTATGGGCGGGTATTTGGATCGGCGGAAGAACTGAGTTGATTTGGATCAGAGGCAACCTCAACGCTCAAATTTATGCTGAGACGATTGTATCAGACGTCATCGTTCCTCTACAAGTGCAAATCGGTCCCTTATTTCAGTTAATGCATGATAATGCACGACCGCACACCGCAAGAGTTGTAAGACAGACTCTCGCCGCAGCTAACATCAATGTCTTGCCCTGGCCTGCTCAGTCGCCAGACTTGAATCCGATTGAGCATGCATGGGATATGCTACAGAGAAGAGCTCTGCCGAATATGGAGGGTATCCAGTCGCAAGAAGACCTTTTTTTGTTGTTGCAACGAACATGGGCGGCCATTCCACAGCGTGATTTGGATGAACTCATTTTGAGTATGCCAAACCGATGTTCTTGTGTTGTTAGTGTTCGCGGTAGAAACACGGATTATTAATTGTTTAAGTTACCCAATAAAATTTTAAAGAAAACTGTTATTTCAGTCTTTTTTTCGAACTTTTGTGTTAGTGGTTCAAATGTCAAAAATCCCTTTATTAGGAAAATGGCAAATTTCTTTATTAATGCAAAGGTGACTTGGTTTATCGTTACTGTGACAAACGAAAACATTTGTCACAGTAACGATATTTGATGAATCCTTAAAAATTTTTTTAATTA
The DNA here is from genome assembly GCA_943136025.2 of Agrotis puta. Lineage (NCBI taxonomy): Eukaryota > Metazoa > Arthropoda > Insecta > Lepidoptera > Noctuidae > Agrotis > Agrotis puta. The sequence goes on along the minus strand of OW964190.2, from coordinate 6,798,714 downwards.
ATATCAATCAGGAGAAAAGTTATTGCAAAAATATATGTTGATCCCTAGACACTTTTGATGTGTGTATTTTGATACTATTTTAGTTTTCTGTCTTTTGACAATTCAAAAGTGCCTGTAACTGACCTACTTCAAATAATTGATTTGATTTTGATTCATTTTAGACATAGTACTTTTTTTAATTTTGCATTTTTTCAGAAAAACCTATCCTGTTTGACACTATAACCGTCATTGGTCTGATATGAACTAAACACTTCATAATTCCAATCAATTACCTTTTGAAAAAAAATTATCTTTTAGCATTTTATAGTGTATCCGTTTTTCTGCTCGTAACTGCACCTATGTTTGAAGTGATAGGTTAAAACTTATAGATGAGGAACGCTTAGACGAGAACATTATATCTTTTTGAAGAATGTTTTTGAACCTTTTGACGTATAGCTGGTGCAATTTTATTTGTAGTAGCATATAATTTGAAAAAGATTTAAATAAAAACTCAAAGTCGATGTCTATGAATAGTTTGAAAAGAAGTGTTTGCTGATGTCGAAATTATTTTTTTAAAACTGAACAAACAATTACAAAGTAATTGAAACGGTCCCAGCGACATTTTCGTTTAATTTTAGTAATGCTTTATCGACACAGTTCGTCGTCATAAATTGGAACCAAAGCAAGTCAAAATCATTGTTGTATTGTTGCACCTTAGGTACTATACTTTTTTTTATTATTTAAAATCTTGTCCTTATTTTTCTGGCGCGACGTTGTTATTTCTCGCTGGTAACAAGAAATGCAAACTAGTAGCATTAAGCATGCAATTTCTTCACGTTCAGGTAATGAGGCACTAAAGTAAATTTAAAAAATAACGTCTTGCTGGATGCGATGGAAGTTATTCGGTGCTGTCGCCCACGCTGGAATGCTGGTACGCTAATGGAATGTAAATTGAGTTAATACGGAAACATGTATTTCTTTAATGCATCTACATAGTTTCTTAGGTCTCGATACAGACCTAGGGTGATACGAGAGGCAAATGCGTTAAGTGAAACGAAATCACGAATTAATGACACGCCACAACCCATCAGTCGAGACGATGACTTGTCAATATCTATTTTTACTTTGGACAAATTGGAATCCATAGGAGAAACTTGAAAAACACTAAAAATAAACTAATTTAATGAAAACAAATTTTGCCACCACATCTCATTTTTTCGTCAAGTGTGAGTCATCTATTTGATTCACTGCACGTATCTCAAGCATGTTACAAAATGAAGCTCTGCAAGTTGCGTCGCGGGACTCGTGATGTACTTTATCGCTCGCAAAACACGTGTCGCTAGAACTTGTAGGTTATGGCCAAGACGTTAGCTCTACCACAGACGGAATGCAAACTGATCTGTAGATGCAAACGGTGCGCTCGCGCGTTTTTAACATTCATACCTGAACGATGCACATTGGATCGAATGATCGGATCGCAATCCGTATGTAGGACCTCTTAAAGCTTTACCAGTCGTATCTCATCCGTATGAGATTAGTGCAAAGATTGCTTTCAATATTTTCTGGATGGCGAAATTTTTCGCTGCGAGTTTCACGTTTAATTAAATGCACTTCTCCCTTGGGATGTTGGCTTAATGTTCGTAACGAAATGTGACTTTTACATTTACATATTTGGGTTTGAACTGGATCATGTAGTATGTTTTCGTAATTTAAAAAAAAACAGGTTTAGTTAATAGAACATATTATGCTTGTTTTTGCCGGATTTTGCGAGGTTTATAAATAATCTTGGTATACAGATTTTGAATGTCTCTCAATAACAATAAGCTTTCGGGAACAAAGTCTCTCTAAGGTGGTAAATATTACAATGAAATCCGTTCCAACACAATCACAAAAGGTAACTTTGCTTTCAACAATTTACAAAAGATAGTGACAAAGGCTTACACAGAAAATAATTATAAAGACAAAATAAATAATTCCCAATTCTAGGTCTTATTGGTTTAGGCAATCTTCTTTAGGCAGCCTTGTGGAGTTCGGGACAAAACGTGCCATTTTCTCCTAGTTAGTCTGGCCAGACAAAACAATGGGACTAATTGGCACTGTCTTGTCCTAATCCCTACGTTTCTGTCCCAAATAAACACAAAGGGTAACACTTGGTCGCTGGAGAACTGTAGACATATTGGAATTAACATACAGTACTACAACTTTGAACAAATGCTCGGAATCGGCTTATACACAAATCCAAATCATGATTACAAATTTTATGTACGCTTCTGGTAAATGAAAAGGTACTGTACGTTAGAGTGTAGGCCATCAACAGCCATGGTCCACCTGGAAATACCCGAAAATGAAGCAAAGGGGCCACTCAATAACAAAGTCAATTCCGCCAAGACCTTCGGACGGCGAGGATTGGACAGCTCACCGTCAGATCAGGGAGTTCGATCGGATTCGGTTCCAGATATATCCCTATCGAGACATGAGAGGGCTAAATCCAATCCACAATTCCATCCATTCCATACAAATCAATGTAAAAATTGAAGGAACAGGGTCTATTTTAGACAGTATGAGTCAGACAGTATAGTAGTTGATGCTCCTCGTAAAGAACATAACATAAACACGACGAAACGAAGGATAAGTAGATAAGTTGATGAGCAATAATTGGCTGCTGTCACGCATGCATTTGTGCATTTGCACGCATTCAGGTAGGTGTTGTCTGGTCTTTTGTATATGTGAGTTTTAATATTTGTAAACGTGCTAACTAAATAGGAAAATGTTCGAACGTAGAATATTTATGAGCAGTAGTAACATTATTCCGTATTTAATTTCATAAAAACGAACTAATTGTTTTTCTGGCTATCTTTATACTGTGGCTCGGTCCTTATATCTAACGGTTGTTCTAAATTCGAACACTGTCCACGAATTACTTATCAAACTATGCCAGCGGCATTTTAACAAGCAGTACAATGGACATGGACACACGGTATTGTGTTTTGGAGAAACCTCCTGGTTCAGTGTTGTTACAGGATGAATAAATCGGTGAGAAAACTCTTGCAATACATTTCTGTTCAATGTGAGTTACTCGTAAATGAATGATTTTGGGATGTACTAAATGCTCAAAGGTATGCACCAAAAGGTCGTTTGGTTCTAGTAAACAGTTTTTTTTTAGCGTGGTAAAATCATCAAATGAGTCCTCCCACCCAGGGCAGGGCGGGAGGGACTGTCAGACTTGTACGGACTAAAATCCACAGTGTCCTTCAATAGCCCTTTACGTACCGGGGTCACGGTAATTCGTTAGTCCCGCGACCCTAGTAAACAGATAGTGCTTGTTTATTGTATAAATTACATGTAAAATATTATTGGCTATATTTTGGAAAGTCCTGCACTTCTGAGAACTTAAAATAATGCAACCGATACCACGATCCTCATTTGGCACAGTTTGTGCAGTAACTGAGCAATCGGTTGCTTTGCGCTGCATGGAGCGGATTCGATTACCTCGCAGAACACATATTAATATGTTGTTCATGAAGATGATCCGGGTCATATCGGCCGCCCGGATAGGCACTCACGACACAGGAAAACTTCATGAAGTGGTGGCAAAGTTTAAAAAATATAATATCATAATTACAATTATATGCCACGATATGGTTACAGTAAAGCCTTTGTCAAACAGACAGGCGTGATGAATGCGAAGCTTGACGTTTTTATTTGTAATGTATGGAATTGTTTGAATCCAGTCACATAGAAAAGCGAAAGCGATCCGATAGCGTGACAGAACTATCGGACTGACGTCTCGCTTCGGTTCGGTATCGCTTCGGAAACGCTTCGCTTTCGCCTGTCTGTTTGACAAAGGCATAAATGATTGAAAAGACGACAATTCCTCAGTTCACTAGCCCATAGACTTCACAAACCAAAATGCATCTACAATCAAAAACAATGTTCCCTAAGCTCGGTCTACAAACTATAAAGGTCTTAACTCAGCATTTGTATCATCCATTTGTCAAAACGTGCCCACTTGACAATGCGGAGCGGCATCCCGACCGGGAACTGTAATACTGTGTGAATCACTGCTACGGCGCATGGCTCCAAACTTGAGCCTGCAAGACAATTTATTACTATTGGCCAATACATTCGTACTGTGTTCAGAATTGCGAGCTACGTGAATATGACAGCCATTGAAATGGCAGAGACCGTGGCGAAATTATGAAACATATTGAACGGGCAAATCTTTTTGCAGGCTGGTAGTGGTATGGAAAAATTGTCAGCTCTTACCTCGAACTTTTGGGTGGAGCAGAAAATATTGTCAGACTCGTATTGACTAAAAACCACCCAGTTCCTTGGGTTGCCCTTTGAGTTCCAGAGCCATGGTACGCAGTTCAGACAGTCCTGCCACCCTCCCAGATGTTTGGCCTTTTGAGGGTCCCGTCTGTCTACTAACAGCTCTTTGAGGCGCGCGAAACAAGACGTGCCGTCTCGGACGGCGAGATATACGCCGTCCGCGTGTCCAAATAATGGAACGTAATAGTCTGATTATGCTATTCTAGATAACGAAGACGACATAATTTACGCAAATTAGAACTTCATTATCAATTCCTTTCCTAATAAAATTACGGGAATACCTAATCAACCAAAATACCCGTTCACTTAGTCTAACTTGCAAACAACAAAGTTACTAACAATCGTTCACTTCTAAGTGTTATCGCGCGAACTTAGCTCTTTGCGATCAAATCGATTCGCCTAACTTGGACCGTTCTTGAATTAAAACTCGCTTCTAGATAAGAAAATTCGCTTTACACGAAGCTAAGTTCTGTAGCTCTTAGTGTTTTGGAATAGCTTTTGTGCGCTTTCCTAATGTTGTTTTAAAAGATTTTCTCAATTTCGTTCCCACTGAAAGGAGCTTTTGCTGAAATTTCGCTGGGCAAAAGTCCAGCGGTGAAATGACGTTATGTATAAACAGCATGGTCCATCCTTCATCTTGCATCATGACACCTTAATGATGTTATAACTACCAAACATTTTCAAACAAATTGCCATAATTCGATTCACTAGAATTTCCATAATTTTACTAATATAATTAAAACATTTCAATTCACAAGGAAAACTAAAAATCTAAATACACATTAAATATTTACACAGGAAACTAAATTTTTAAATAAAAATAAAAACACACCTGGGGACAATAGGACACCAATGCGTCAAAGTATTCCTTTTATCGCTGTTATCGGAGAACGTGTCTGGAGACTGGCAGCATTGCCATTCAACGTGGCAATGCTGCCAGTCTTCGAATTCTTTGGTCAACATTGGTCAAGAAAGAGACAACCCTGTGGTCAAGTGTCAACCAGACGGCGAGAGATATCAATTCAATTATTTATTTTTAGCGATAGACCTAGGTCAAAGGGGAACACTCCTTTTGACCACTATCTCGCCTGATATTAATCAATAATGTGGCTCATAGTGAACACATAATTATGGTTTTGGATTACTCATTTGCCAAATTTTCATCGCATTTAGTTCCACCGTTTAGGTGTCACAGCAATAAATTCATTGTAACTTTTGGATTTCTGTAGTTCCGTTTCGGAAACACTTGTCATCATCTGCCTATCCTTTTCCCAACTATATTGGGTCGGCTTCCAGTCAAACCAGATGCAGCTGGATATCAGTATTTTACATGGAGCGACTGCCTGTCGGACCTCCACAACCCAGTAACTGGGTAATACGATACCCCATGGTAAGACTGGTTGTCAGACTTTAGAGCTTCTGACCAACAGTAACGACTGTCAAAGATCTACAAATGACAGCCGGGACCAACGGCTTTACGTGCTTTCCGAAGCACGGAGGAAACTCGCTATGACAGATGGTCACCCATCTACAGACCAACCTCGGCAAGCGCGACTTAACCCGGAAGATCGCCCTGTGCGGCTGTATTTATTTAGCCACGAGCTCCTCAACACTTCCGGAACACTTGTCTTGAATTAATTCATTCTGAATAATTTGGGTCCTTACATCCGCACCTTCTATGGACATTTGTTTAAGCGGAAATACTATTTAATTTAAAGGAATGAACGTTTAAATTCCATTACTCGCAGTCGGAAATGTAGCTGCATTTCGTTAGGTAGGAACTCTGTCTTAATTTAAGAAAATGTTGAAATTATAAATTGCATTATGAGAGAGCTTGCTTTAATTTTAATGTCTACTAAAAGCTGACCAAATTGAGTAACGTAAAGTCTTTTTATTGATAAATTATAATAATTTTCAGTGAATCTTTCGCAATGTCTTTTTACTTGTTACCTCAAAAGGAATAGATTGGAATATCGATGCTTGATAATACCATCGCGAGTTCGATAAGATTTGTAACAAATATACCTAAGATTTTTTTTTACTATTTTTAAACAATTTTGTACTACTACAAAATCCAGCAAGCATTCAGCGTTTGTGTGAATTTCGAGCTCAGGTTTTTAGTATTGGAATTTATTAACAAAGATCACTGCATCAATATTTTTATTTCACTCCAAAAACATTTATGCAGTTTAATTTTATAAACATTACGACTGCAGACTAAACAATTTTACTTGCATAACTGAATTATATAACCGCCGGGGACGAATATAAAGTCCCTTTACGTGATTTGAAGACCAAAGCTTTAGTCCTGTTTCTCTTGGCTCTACAAAACCGGTCTCGAATAAATTCAGGGATGCGGTCTTTAAACACGAATAATATTTGTATGAAGTTGGGATTTTAATTTTGATAACCACTTGTTCTAGAGGAGTGAACTTTCTGGAAAGTTTCTCTTGTTAATATTCTAGCTGTGGGGTTTTTTGGTTATCAAAATGATTATGAAAATGAAAGTATTCATCTGATACAAAGTTTTGAAATATTATTCGGTTCTAGTGTTCTATTGAAGGTAACTGATTAAAAGAGGTTGGATAAATTAGCCTTTTTATAATATTGGCAACTGAAAATAACTACGCATGATCGTTTAAGGTTATGGTTTAAGTTTTTAGGAAAACACATTTTTGATTTATTTGGTTTCACATCTTCATAGTTTGTTTTAGGTTCTGTCGCGTCTTGGGGTTTTTTTTTTCTACTTACGTATTTATTCATTTTTTCTTTTGTTAAAATCATCAAATGAATCCTCCTGCACAGAGTGGAGCGGAAGGGACTGTAAAAATCCTACTGTCTAAAAATCCGCTGTTGAATGTTCCAGTGAGTGAACGAGGTGGCGCTAGACGACTTGTATAGCTCTGTCTCTTTCACTCACAGGTACAAGCCTGATTTTAAGACGTCATAATACGTTTCAGGGTTACTGTAACCTGCATAGGGAGTTCCGCGACAGGATGTACCTACAAAAACGGTCTTATAATGGAACGATGGTCGCGGGACTGTACGAATTACCGTGACCCCGGAACGTGAAGGGCTATTGAAGGACACCGTGGCTTTTAGTCAGTACGAGTTGTCAGACTCGCTCCCTGACTCGCTCTACCCTGGGTGGGAGGACTCATTTGATGATTTTAACACGATAAAAAAATGGAACGATACTTATTAATTTATTGAACAAAGGTTTTTTAATCCGTGGTCGAAGTCCCTAAAATGCTGCAACCGCATTCGAAATGTACAAAGGAGCGCTAAAATGTAGCATTTCACGCTTTGTAAAACGCTTGGGGGAATGGGAAATGGCGGACAAACAAAATAATTGCTTTAAAACTACGCTCCGGTACAAAATAGTGGTATCAGATAAAAAGGACACAATTAGAGTGGAGTGCTCTATTGTTTTATGTAGATTTTGTTTGTGGTGTGTTTTTTATTTATTACGTAGTCGTGGTTTCGGAAAAACTTGCCTCTTTTTTTTGGCTTATGAGTTATTAAATAAATAAAATAATAATAATAAATTTATTCAAAAAACATAAGGTATACGTTAAATACAATTTTTCTTAAATCTATGTCAAGTTCAGAAATAATCTATGCCTGAACTAGGAATTCCTGTGTTTCAGGCGAAGGGAGGTAACATTATTTTATTAGATAATCACATAATAAGCATAATAATCTATAGACTATACTATAATATAAGATGTATAAAAATTATGTTGTTTAACTTATTTAACTTATTATAAATAGAAAATTACAATAATTTGACCAATCGTTACTTAAGGACAAGTAGTAACTTCTCAGTATCTTCATAGGACATTGATTGTAAAGCTTCCTTAAGGATTTTTTTGCAGTTACTGAAATTTAAGGAGTAGATGTTTCCTTTTTCATTTAACCTATTATAAAGTAGTGGTCCAAGGTACATATAAAATTTGGCTGTGAAAGCATGCTTTGTACTTTTTTGAGGACAAACTATATCTTTCCGTCTCTTATTAGTAAATTCAGTGCTATAAGGAAGAGCTGTGTGTTGTTTTAGTACAGTGCTGATTATAAATAACTGTCGAACTGTTAGTACCTCACAGGATTTATACAGAAGGTTAGTAGGGAACAGAAAAGGCCGACAAGTAGCCACCTTGAGAATAGCTCTTTGAGCTCGTTCAATGGGCAATAACAGTGTTTTACTCGCTCCACCCCATGCAGTAATACAATAAGTCAAAATTGACTGACAAAGAGCAAAATATACTTGCTTAATTATTTTTGCATCTGCAATAATCCGTAGTTTTTTGAATACGAATATCAACTTACGAATTCTATTATTTAATGCTTCCATGTGGTATTTGAAGGAAAGGGTTTCATCTATTATAATACCTAGGTATTTTATTTTGTCAGTCTTTTTAATATTGGGACACTTACATTGACTTTCTGTAGGCACTTGGCAACAATGAGCATGCAATGTTGAGGGGATATTGGGTATTTGTTTGCGCATCGAAAACTTAATGAAGTTTGTCTTGTCTGCATTTAGAGTTAGTGAGTTATTTAAAAGCCATTTATTTACAATATTGAATCCGTGTTGCGCAAGATTGTAGACTTCGTTTTCTGAGTCAGCCGAAAAAAGCAAAGCAGTGTCATCAGCGTAAGTTATGATAGTGCCGCGCTCTAGTTTTAAATCGCATAGGTCATTTATGTAGATCAAAAATAGAGTGGGCCCCAAGATACTTCCTTGGGGAACACTATAAAATGTATTATTTTGAAAAGCGCTGACAACATTGCCAATCTTAACGCACTGGGATCGATTTTCCAAATAACTTTGGAAAATTTTTAACTGGGTGCCTCTTACACCAATGATCTCAAGCTTGCGCAGCAGCATCGGAATGGAAACTGTGTCAAAAGCTTTAGCTAGGTCCAGGAAAATCCCTACTGTATGGTTACCCCTGTCAAGTTCTTGCGCAAGATAGTCAGTTAGATGATGTACCGCATCAGCAGTTGAAACTCTAGGCCTAAATCCAAACTGCCGTTTAGACAGAATTGATTTATCTTCCAAATATTTCAACAATCTTTTATTTATAATTTTCTCTAATATTTTTGACATAGAAGGCAGCAAAGAAATAGGCCTATAGTTTGTCACTTGATCTTTACTTCCCGATTTATAGACAGGTATAATTACAGCTTTTTTGAGACACTCTGGAAAATGACCCAAGGACAAACAAATGCGGAAAATATAAGTTAGAGGTGGTACCAAAATGTCCTTGAATTTTTTAAGAATTTTATTAGAGATGTTATCCCAGCCAACAGCGCAATCTTCTTTCAAGGTCATGATTATACTTTCTACCTCAGTCTCATCAGTATCTAACAGTGCGAAGGATGTTAAAGCAGTGTTACATGTTGATGGTGTACTTGTTATGTTGTGAGATTGATGCGTATTGTTTTCTGCCAGACTCTTTCCAATATTAACAAAGAAATTATTTGCTATGTTAGCGGATTCCAGCGGGGACGAGTGTGCTTGTAATAAACCTGAAGATGACTCATACTGTTTCGTAGTATACGTCACGTTTCTAATATATTTCCAGATCTTTTTGCTATTTGTTCCAGCCTTTTCCAATGCCACTTTGTCGTAGTTGCTTTTAATTTTTTTAAGGAGGTCGTTACAGTAATTTCTAAATCTTTTATACGAAATTTGCAATACTATATTATCTGGATAAGATTTAGCCTTCATATGCAGTTTATCCCTATGTTTCATACAGCGGATGAGACCAGGTGTGATCCATGGTTTTATATTGTAGTTTTTGTTACTCAAGTGGGATAGGACTGTGTTTTTCTGAATTGCATTTCGTATGTTTTCAATTACATACAACATGCCAAACTGCGGGTCAGCGGAATTATAGACTGGATCAAAATCGATGACGCGTAAATCTTCTTCAAGTTTATTTATATTCAGTTGTGACATTTTGCGAGTGCCATGTTTAGGTAATTTACAATTTAGAGTTAGTAGGGCAGCATTGTGATCTGTTATTGTTGAGTTAACAACAAGTGCAAGTGAAGGGAAATTTGATTTTAGCATAATATGATCCAAACAGGAGCCACTGTGATGTGTAGGAAAGCTGTGTGCTGGGAGCAGGCCATGAAAGGCGCATAGGTTGAGGTAGTCCTGAGCTGACGAATCAGCACTTCCTGGAAGAATGTTGATATTTATATCTCCGATTACAACCATGTTTTTAATTAGTGACAGGTTTTGTAAAGTGTCGTTCAGGGAATCAATAAAGACGCTAGTGTTTCTAAAAGACGGAGGTCGATATAATGCTAATATCGCAAATTCTGATCCGATTTTAACTAACAGTCTGTTACAGTCGTGCACCTCAGGTTCCTCTATAGAAACATTCAAATGATTTCGTGCATAAACTATCACCCCATCATTTTGATTGTAATTGATAGTACTTTTATACATATTATAACCCGGGATTAATGGTATGTTATATTGTTTAGCAAGCCAACATTCAGTTAAAACAATAACATCACAATTTATGTTTAGTCGTTGAAGAAATGTACTAAAGCTATCAAAATTCTTAAAAACACTGCGAATATTTTGTGTTAGTATGGTTAGCGGAGATTGGAAGCCAGATAGATATTGTTTGCAGTTTTCCGCTTCACAAACATTGGACTCGGATACAGAGAAATTATCTAAATCATATAATAAATTATTTATCATAATGGTAAGGTAGTAAGGTCAAACAAATAACTAATTAACGGCGCTCTTAGGCGCCTCCATAATCTACAGAATTGATGTACCACTTTTCAGCCATTATTTTTGCTGGGCAGTCTGCAGCACCTGTGTTATGCTTGGCAGGTTTTTTAAAATGCAGGCAAGTAGCGCATTTTGGTTCATCAGCATTCTTTGGACACTCTTTAATCGAGTGACCTTGTTCACCACAGTGACCGCAGGTGTACGTGGTCTGTCGGCACGACTTGGCCGCGTGTCCATACTGCTGACACTTATAGCAACGTGTGACCAAAGTAAAATACCTCACAGGGCATGACGACCAATTTACAAAAACTCGTTCTTGTGATACCAGGGCTTTGCGTATGACTGCAGATACTTCGACAATAAAATTACAAGTCTCAGAATCTTTCTTACCTGACTTATGACTTAGTCTAATTGAGGTCAAAAATGTCTCAAGGCTGCAGTCCTGAAGTTTTTCGGCAAGATTTTGATGGTACAAACAAGCAAAAACCTCATTTTCTTGCATGGATGTCGGCACTCCTATAATAACAACCTTAGGCTTCCTTTTGTATGGCTCGTCGACTGTTAGGCCTGATTTGGTCAGCTGCACCGATTTCCTCAGCTTCTCGATATCGTCTTTCGTCTCGGTACTGATGATAACACCACCGTTCTTCGTCTTACGTAGACCTCTCACGTGGAGCTTCATTTCTTCAGGGCTGATAATTTTTTGGACAAGGGATTTGGTTTCGTCACTGGTCTTCAAGTTGTCATTTGGATAGATGGCCACAGAACTTAGATGACTCGGCTGGATAAAATTGTTGGCACCTTTCTTTACCATGTCAGCAAACGAAGATCCACGGTCAGGTTTCGTCGAATCTGCGATACTCAGCTTAAGGTTTTCTAATTGCTGCGAAAGATCGAGTTGGCTTTCAAGAGTTCGAACGGTGTAGTGTGCTTGGAGCGCTTTAGCTTTGACGGACTGGTACATGACGGCCATCTGCGAAGTCCTGTGCCCAACCTTCCGGCATAGGCTGTTAATCCGCGTTTTTTGCTCCACATTCAGTTTTCCGTCAGCAGCAATACTGCAGATCTCGTTAAGGCTCTGTTCGATGATTGACATCCAGTTCTGAACTTCTGGTGTCGAGACAACTTCAGGAGCATCGTTCCTTTGGACAGGCGCTTTAGGGGAGGAAGTTGGTACGGCCACGGGCACAGGCGTAGAAGGCGGGGAGCGAACACATTTACTACTCCGGTTGAATGGACTATCCTCCATCGCGAAGCAGGTTACTTTGTTTCTTTTAAACACCGGTCATTCTCTAATAATACACCTTACACAAGTCTAATGTACGATAATGCGTACTACTGGTTGAACTAGGTCACAATTTCGCAAGTGATTATTTGTTTATTGCAATAATTGTTCGATACGTCTGTTCACTACGACCGGCAATTATACCAAGTATTGTTTATATGTCCACAATATTTTGTTAATATTTAGGGTACCATAACGAATAATATAATAAATTTTTAATTAAGTACTTGTTTGTTTTGATGAATTTTGGTACAGAATTAGGGGAGCCCTTGTAGATGGTAGTGCGTTATTACTTTTATCATGAAACTTGAAGGTTTAAAGGTTTTTCTTTTTTTTAAGGTTCATATAGATGGGGTAAATTTTGTACTAAGCCACGAATTATGAAGTGCTAAGACAGGAAACCTCCACGTGCGCCCGTGGACTTGAGTTCCCCTTCGGATACGTCCGGGGGGAAGACCAGTTTTTCGGGCCGGTGCACCCTGCGATGCGGGCAAAAACTCTTTTAGGCACTGTGTGCCTAAGGGATCTCTTTGCCCGTATGCGAATAGCCTGTCGGGTGGATGCTCCAACGCGTGTCCCTCTGAACAGCAGAGGGCACAGCGGCGGAGCGGGCTTGCGGAAGGTGAGTAATGGGTAAGCTCGCCGTCTGACCAAGGACCAAGCCCGGGTCGGTGGCGCGTCGTGTTTCACGCGTCACCGACGGGGCCCCTAACGGGGCCAAATGCCTGCTGGGGTCGCGGCTTTTTTCTTAATCCAGGATACCGCGGCCCCGGAACGTAAAAGGCATCCGAAGAAACACGGGTGGATTTTAGTCAGTAACAGTTATTTTTTAATAACAAATAATGTAAAAATTAGATTTGTATATATGTTTTGACAATATTTATATATAACGAGGGTTACAGGCAAAACCTTCGATACAGCCATAATTTTATAATTTTAAGGTCAAAGACAATATTCAAATCGTTTATTTTCATAATACCATTAAAAAATCGCTTTGGATAAAAAAATTCAATAAACATTTCCGCGTATCCCACCTTCTCAAAGTTGTTCTGAACCCTCAAACCCACAGCTAATCCCGTTTGCTTTTAATTATAAAAACGTGCTGTATTTAAAACTTAGTCTTCCCCCTGAAATTTGTTTAAAAATGTTTGAAATATTTTGGACTACACATTTAAGCTGCGCATAAAAAAAAATCACAAATTTTTTAAACAATAATTTAGATATCTGAAGCCGTAGTGCCGACAGTCAAGCTGTAAGTTCGTGGGTTTGAACTCAGTCAGGCACAATACTTTGTTTTATTTATTTTCATGACCATAACTCTCAAAACCGTGGAGGTAAACATTGTGAAAAAACCGAAATCTCTTTTTTTGTTACGTGGTAAAATCATGACATGAGTCGTCCTACCCAGGGCAGAGCGGGAGGGACTGTCAGACTCGTACTGACTAAAATCCACGGTGTCCTTCAATAGCCCTTTACGTACCGGGGTCACGGTAATTCGTGAGTCCCGCGACCGAAAACCGAAATCTCTTTGAACCATAAATTTAAAACATCCAACCCGCGTGGTAGATTACACCTCACCACCTCTCACAGATCAGGGTCTACGTTCCAGAAGTGGGAACATTATTTCGCACATAACCTTTGCGCAATTTTCTCTAGTACGAAATAACACAACAGTAACCAAACATAATTCATTACTAACCGAAAACATAATTCACTACACAACACAAATCAAATTATGACCCCCAAAATATGGCGTTAGAGTCTCTCTGTCTTAATGAACTTTGACTCAAAGATTTGTCTGCGTCAAGTCCATGAAGCGAAAACATTTTTCATAGAAGTTATTAGAGAAAGAGGTAACAGGTGTAGACTATGGCCTGTTATTGATTCGCTTACGTGGAATGGGTATAAGTGCCATATGGATTAGACTCTGGAATGGTCTCTAATATGTACTTTTCTTTAAGAAGAAATTGTTATGTAAAGTTAAGTTAAAGCCTGCAAGTTAAGGAAGAAAGAAACCGGGCCTTACTGTTTATACGTATTTTTCTGTGACAAACTGAGCCACTTCATTAGATAATAATGTCAATTCGTCTTCCAAATGCCCGATATAAAGTATAAACCTTGAACTGCCCTGTAGGTACATAGAATTTCGTTCCTTCATAATTTTACTGTCCCATATTACGCCACTGTAACTTGATCATACCTTTCAAACACTACTAAAAATGGCAAGCTGCCACTAAGGCTGAGGCTAGATTAAGTACCGCATTGCGATGCGACTGGCAAAGCGACATGAGTTACGCGTGGTATCGCTGATGTACGGTGTAGCCAAGTACAATATTGTACTTGAGGATTTATTTATTTATTTGAATCATTTTTGTACTGTAGTCTCAGCCTAAATTTTCTTTCACACCAACGACTACGTAACGACATCGCTGCTACAAAACGTAGTCGAACCAACGTGAATAGAGTCGCTGCAGCTATTTGCAGTTGCGGTGTCATTAGACGTTGCTACGTGAATGCATTGTTGTTAACACGTTCTAGGACACTTGAGTTTTTTTAAATATCCCAATATGACACTTAAAAATTCCATTCATTTTATCATACCGCCTATAGCCGTACTACCATATTACACATATTTTTAATATTTTGTTACGACAAATACGGCCATAGACGTTGACGCCTATGGGCGGGACGTCATATCAGTAGTAACAATAAACAATGAAATGAGACAGTGTGCAACAAAGTCCACCGCCCTTAGCCGGACTGTCACGTAAAGGTATATCGAGTTAACGGCGAGAGGCGGTCTGTCCCGGAAAGGGTTAATAATAGCGATATTGTTCCATCGACGTAACGTTGTTTCTGCGATACGGCCAACCGCAAGATTGCGGTGGCATTAGTGGTTGCGTTGTCGTTGCGACGACGGTGGTACGTGGTTGCGATGTAACCAGTTTTTTTTTAACATTGCCCCATTTAGGATTTTATCCCGTATCATGGGTGCATTTACAAACAGAATCTCACATACACAAACACCCAGATCCAGACCAAAAACTTGCAGATCATAAAAATATTTGTTCCGTGAGCAAACCCACGACATTCTGCGCTGTAGTCGATTGCTCAGCCACGGCATCAACCATGGCGCCAGTATCATCAACGTCATCGACAATGAGGACAAAGTGCGGTCGGTTTGAATCAAAGTAATTATTTTCAATACAAAATATGCGCCAGCTAAAGTCGTGCAATTGTCGTGCCGTACGTGTGAATAGAGCCTAAAAAGTAACAAGACTGACATGCTTTTATTTACGACCTAGTTTCGTGTATCGCTTTACAAAAACTGGCTGGAAAGGCTTCATAACTCTTTTAGCTGGATTTGTGTATATTTCGTTTCTGCAACTCTTTTGAATCACGCCTTTTCTATTTAGGAATCACATTAATGATGTATTATGGAAGTGCTGCAGTGAAAAGATTTAACTAACAAAAGGTATTTACGGCATAAATGGGAGTAGAAACCTCACGCCCTGGATCAGATATACTGTCTACGAGTTTGTTTAGTCATGTGCATAATTCTCTCAAAAAATAATATTATAACTATATTAATTATGAAGTATTTTTATATTTATGTATTTTTAGCTTCTTAAAGTTAAAGTAAATAATCCCTATAATACAGAGGATATGTAAGTAAGACCCTTCCGTTCCACCCAAAGCGAGGTCTCACTTGGTGATTTCCTAACACCTCAGCCTCCCACATAATATTTTCGAGTACCACCTAAAACGAACCATAAAATGTTTACGGTATTAAGTCTCCCGCTGTACAAAGTTTTATAAATAAATAAATAAAAATAAAAAGCCTTTTAATTCCAATAGCTAATTAAGATTACATTTTTTTTTTCTTTTATTTGCTATCTTCAATTGACATACAATTAAAGGATATTATTTTATAAAAAAAAAAATATAAAAATAAAAAATAATAATCCATATTGACTTAAATTTAAATAAAACACCAGTATTTTAAATTACCTTTACAAATCATAACATTATTGTAATAATAAAAACAAAACTGTAAAGTTTTATTACTTGTGCAGTTGTGCATAAAGTTTCATACATACTTGTAAAAACTATAATACACGTTCAAATCATGTCACCACCACCTTTATATGCATGTGGTTTTCGTGACCTGACCAATCTCACTTGACCACAATAAAATGATGATGATGAATAACATGTTCTATCCAATTTACCAAAGCGTAGGAAGCAAGTCACTTAAACTTACTTATCTTTCTTCCCACGCTTTAAAGAGTAATTAAGCCAAAAATATTTTTTTCGTCCTAACACGTGCAGGAAAGTAGGCCATATTTTAATACACTTTTCTGTAATGTATATTCCAAGAATGTCACAGGTTATTAATATCCGGCGTATACTTAATGATGTTCTTTTTATTTATATTCTGTATCCTTTGAAATTATAATTATCCGACCAACTCCCTTTCTGGTATAATATATTGCAAACCGAATTCTGGTTCTTTCGTTCGTTCTCTCGATCAATTCTAAATAAGTTTAAATAAAATATTTCAATGTTAAGATGGTCATTGTAACTATAGATTATGCAAAGTTTATAAAACGACTGTGTAGGGGACTCCATAGTTGTTTTATACACTTTACATATTTGCAAGATGCCATTAACAAAATGGCGTCCTGTTGGCGCTTGCGCTACGTTTGTATTGTGTTAGGTTTGCCTTAAGTGTATGATTTCCCATCATACCTCGCGTCCCTGTCTTATACACTGTTACCCTAACAGTTTTAGTTTACCATAAAGTATAATCAACTGCCTTTGTTTTTTTCAAGGAAGGGGTTAAGACAAACAGTAATCACTTGCAGCTTTTTCATAATCTACCACAAAAACCATATTCAAACTGGCCATATTGCCGTACATACAGAATCACAATCATGTCTCCAGAAAAAAAAATAGAATCAGCAGTGATGAAACAAAAGACAAACAATAACAGACGTAAAAGGACAGGGGATTTAAATTGTTTCATCCCGTCAGTACCGGGACAAAGTTAGATATAATTAACTTATCAGTCAAAGCCTTCCTTTTCTGAAATATTAATTATATTATGTAGCTTTTATTCGAAGCGGTCGCCTCCTTCTGCGAAGCAGTTATGCTAGCGAAGGAGGCGGCGCGCAACGTGAGGGAGAGGACAACGTCCACCCTCCACCCCAGCCACAGTGGTAGACGCCCACAGCGACAGACGTCGGCAGACGATCTCCGGCGCGCGGACATGCGGGCGGCGAGTAATGGACGAAAAAAACGATAAAGATCCTACGACTACCATGGAATTAATACAGAAAATGATTTTAATTCTTGATGGATTTCAATGTTTGTATTTATGCCATTTTCCCTTAACTGAGTTCAACTTAAACTTTTATAAGACAAACCATAATTTAGTTTTGTAAGATTTTTTTTTGCAAAATGTTGTTTGTTCTCAATATTATCTTACTAATTATTTATACAACCGCAAAACAAATAAGTGGCTAAAACCATAAATTCAAATTAATAGTTTGTTTACTATACACAACCGCCATTAATTAAAATAAAGCATTAATTTTTGAACATCCTATAATAAATTTTATCTAATGACAGCATTGTGGTCTGCGGCTTTTATTTGAATAAACATGCATTTTACTTCAGCTTGATTTACGATGGAAATTTTAATGAAATTGAAATGTCAGAAGAATAAAGAATTGAAAGGCACATACATTCTCGTTTACCATGTTTTGGAATGGGTGGGATTCACCTCTTGGCTGTTCACACCGGGCAACGGAACTGCAGGCAACGGCTGATCAATCCCACTAACAGTGGTAATAGTCACCAGGAGCGGCTTGGCTCACGGCTACCACATTTTATAGGAGTCCAGCGCCAAACAGTTTTAACAGTGATCCGTCGGTGCTCAAGAGTTCCAGTTCGTTCTATTTTAAATTGAACTCATGCCAGCCTAGTACTTTTTATTAGCTTCTAATTGCCTCACTGGTGACAAATGGGAATATATTTCCCATTGTGCAGTGGGGACTATCGGATTTATTTTTCCCATTTGTCACCAGTAGTCAAAAAGCCAGTGGTGACAAATGGGAATAGGTGGATTGAGGCCATGAACAAACCCATTTTTAAAATAAAATCATAAAATAGTTATTACAATACTTTCTGTAAAAAAAAAATACCATGAAAACTAAACAATCATTTCTTGACAAAAGAAAACTTTAATACAAACTTTCATCTTACCTTCTAACCCTTTCAGCAGATGAATTTCTCTCATCTTTATGTTTGGAAAACTTGATCATAATTTAATGCTTCTAGATCCAGCGGGTGAGGCTATGCATTGTCTGATATTGATTTTTACTAAAAATATTATCTATTCAGCAGAGTTCGAAGCTGGCTTACGAGCTCGAGAAAAATAACATTTTATTAGCAATGACTGTGATGTAAAAACTGAATAATAAATTGACATGACATTACGTACTATGTAATCCTGTGGTGTACACTAATTTCGTCACATTTTTCGTCAATTTCATCTATGGGATTAAAAACGCATGATATTTGTGTATATGACTTTCCATGATTGTAAATGTACACTTGATCCAGGAGAGTCAGATATAGTAGTTTTTTTTTTTACATGGTAAAATCGTCACATGAATCCTCCCACCCAGAGCAGAGCGGGAAAGCCTGTCAGACTCGTACTGACTAAAATCCACGGTGTCCTTCAATAGCCCTTTACGTACCGGGGTCACGGTAATTCGAGAGTCCCGCGACCAGAGATAGTAATGTGGGGCAACGTTTACTTATTAAAAAAAAACAATGTTTGAGTCTGACAATCCCTTTTCTATATACACTGAGAGAAAGGACTCATTTTATAATTTCTCATCCTAAAAATAAGGTTTTAACTGTTTTTAATAATTCTGAATATCAATTTGACATTTTTTGTCAGTTATTTGTTCCTGCAACGATACAGGAAAACTATTAAAAAACCCTTTTTTACAAAACATTGTTGGCAATATACATACGTTACGTTGGTTACTTAATACGAATAGCAAAGAAACAAAAAATTAGGTCAAGGCATGTTCCGGTCATCAGTACAGCTAATTTATTTTGGTTAAATCACATTATTCGCACACAATTAATCACTGTGAGCGTGTTAACAGGGAAACGTTTGTTTTGGTATAAACGGAGGGAAGGCGCAATTCGTGAGGCGCCCGAAATTAACATGCAATGGATTTGGTTGGGATTTATTGGAAATAGTTTTCGGGTGGCATATAAATTTAACCTTACTTCTTTTAATGTTTAGAAGAAAAAACTAGAGTGCCTTGGACTGAAATCTAGCTATGTTTTTAAAGTAAAAGTTGCGCCCATAATCCAGCTGTTTTTTGCAAAATATTCTAGTATAGGACTAGATTACGGTGCAGGACTGCCCCGCTTGGGCAGAGTACCGCCGTGTCCTCACGATGGCGATAGGGCCGGCATTGATCAATGCCATGCTGCGGGGCGAGACGGAGTGGGAAGCGGTCGTCTCCTTCTGCGAAGCAGTCATGCTCGTGAAGGAGGAAGCGGGCCGCGTGAGGGAGAGGACAGCGTCCTCCCTCCGCCCCATCCGCAGTGGTAGACGCCCACGGCGACAGACGTCGGTAGACGATCTCCGGCCACGGCGCGGGCATGCGGGCAGCGAGTAATGGGCAACTCGCTGTCCCACCATGGACCATGCCCGGGTCGACGGCACGTTTTAGCAAAATGACGGGGCCCTCCCTCTAGAGGGCCAAAGCCTGCTGGTGTCGCAGGACTCACAAATTACCGTGACCCCGGAACGTAAAGGACTATTGAAGGACACCGTGGATTTTAGTCAGTACGAGTCTGATAGTCTCTCCCGCTCTGCATTAGGTGGGAGGACTCATTTGATTTTACAATGTTTAAAAAAAAACACTTAACCTCCCAGTTCTAGGTACAATCGTTTTTATGCAGCGCAGTTAGTTAAAGTGGTAGTTTTTTAGAAAGAAAGTCAGGCAAAGTACCCTTCCAAGTCGTATTTCTACGGCTAAGGATTTCTTTTTTTTTGTTGGACAAAACTTCTGGATGGCTGGCTTTTCGCTGGCTGCATTTAGCTAATGAGCAGTTAAGAATGGTCTAGTGGTAATGCCTCTGACTTACAAGTTTAATGATTGTGGGTTCATAAGTAGGTAAGTACTTTGCTTTCTGTTATATTTCCACCCTGGATATATAATAAAAAAACTCACAAACATACATGAAACTTAAATATATAGAACTTTTTGTTTCAGATCACCGGGGAAAAAAACTAGGCAAAGTTACTAATGTATTATTTATTCACTTAAGTATGTTTGATTTAATATGTTTGATATTTCCGTAGCCGCCGCCGCCACCGTATGAACATATACGTATAGACGGCTTAATTAAGCCTGACACCAGAGGGCCGCCACGTCCTCACAAGTAAAAGAAAAAGTAAGATGAAAAAATAAACTTGAACCCAATTACCGGATCTCTGCGATCGTCTAAACACCTCGATATCTACTCAATATGCACTACTTACCATGCACTACTTACCGTCCGCTTGAACTTTTCTACTCAATATGCACTACTCTACTCATCTACTCAATATGCACTACTTACCATGCACTACTTACCACTAATCTACTCAATATGCACTACTTACCATGCACTACTTACCGTCCGCTTGAACTTTTTAATTGAAATGAAATTTTAAAGTTTATTGACTCAGTCCTCGCACCAATATTGAGATTGGAAGAAACTCGATCTTATGCATCACTGTATAAGATCGATTTTCTAGATAGTGCTGTTTCAACTAATAAATAAATCATTCATACAAATTAGTATCTATTTTTCTAAAACATAACGGAAAATTAATGAATTAAAGGGTAACTGTATATAACAAATGAAAACAAAGGCACAAATAAACGTATCTTTCTTTCTAATAAAATGGCGTCAAAGCTCCTGGAGACCAGACTAAGAATTAAAAGCAACTTTTATTCGACAGAATTTTTGCCACAGGCAAAAAGTCTGTCGGCGGGATTTTGTTTGTACATAAATACATAAAACATTGTTTTGAGCTATCGCCCCACGGAATTACCTTCAGGTGAAATACTTGTAAAATGCTCATCCCGACGTTTTGAGAGATTACGATTGATAAGCACACCGATTCATTTTGAGAGCCTAGGAAAGAGATATGAGGCGGTCGGAATGTGACCCATTTTTTGTAGGATTACGTACTTACACTGCGGTAAACTTAGTATGAAGTATACAGAATGTCTAGCGTCGTTTTATGAACATTATAAATACGGTGGTGAAAAGAAGCGATGGTACTTTGGGTGATTGATTTGATGTGATTGAGAAAACTTTAATGTTCTTATTTAAAAATATTGCAAGAAAACCTAGGTAGAGGTACCACTATGATCTGAAATTACCAATTCACTGCAAGTTGTTGTCCATGTCTTTAGAAGACAAAGTCTAATCGTGCAATGGGAAAATAATTTTCTAATTTCAAAATACAAAAGGAAACATTCTTTCGTGATGTTTTTTTTGTAAGTGCTGATCGCCAGACACGACCCCTGAAGAGGTATCTACCACAAAGTGGGACGAGTTTCGTCACTTCTTAGGGCACGCGTTTCTTTTTGCGTTACGGAGTGGGCACTGGGCGTATGTTTGCATTTCAACACGCGTAGGAGGACCAATTCTATCTTATTATCTACCAAGAATAATCAGAGTTATTTCTATACATTCAACAGTTTTTCTCGATTATGGCACAACTCGTAGATGACTGTAGAATTAAAAAATTCCAACATTCTGTAATTGGTCTATTCTTCCGTCAACAAAACTAGTTTCTATAGTGTTAGCCGTCCCCACACGTTGTGCTTAGCAGCGTTACGGCCCCAAGGTAAAATCACATACAACACTGGTTCTGTGTATTTTAGCCATCTAACCTCTCTGGCCACTTCACACATTCTATTCCAAACTCCTCCGTTGCTCACTTCACATGCGCTTGGTTAGGCAGTGGTTTCAATGTAACAAGTAAAACAAACTGAACTTAGACCACAACTATGAAGTTTGTCCCAGACTTGAACTCGCTAGGATTTGAAAGTTAGGTTGCAGGATATAATCTATGTAGGGTGAGACGGCTAATGGTAGGACCAAGTTTGTTTTGTTGAGTAATAGACACGACTATGTACTTAAATGGTTTGGTAATTGTTAAGCGATCCCCTCTATTAGGATGCGATATAAAACAAAGGCATATTCTAAGGGTAACTAAATAAAAATGCTCATGCCTTCACTGTATTTACTGTATGCTCTTGCAATAATAGGCTTCAAATATTTGTATTAGGAATTATGTATTAGGAGCTATAAGTTTATCTCTCTAACGCCGATACCATGATAAGAAGACGGCCACCCTCGCGCCCTTTTGTATATAATAATGTACGTACGAAAAGTGACAAAAAATAAGCATGACATGCAACAAAAGCAATAAAACGAAGCCTCAAATGTTTCTTGACGTCGTCGTCATATTTTTCATAACATTTAAATATCGTATATTTTCCGCAAAGTAATGCCTGATTATATGAGTTAGCAATTGATCAGTTGAATAACTTTGTTAAAAAGAAAACACGCCAAAAACTATTTTAGCAACTGATTAATTTAATCATCATTAATGCCCACAACAACCTCGTCTTACCCTAGTCTATAAATCAACTGTCTAGATCTTAAGTTTCTCCATTTAACCAATAAAATTAAAGTCTGAGCTTCAAAGTCGTATGAATTAGATGGATTTACGAGATAACAACCAATGTCGGAACGTTTGGGATGGATTTATGTCTGAAGACTGGACGAGAATTGATACCTCGAGACTTATTTTGTCAACAAATGAAAGATACGTTTGGGGAAAAACAGCACCTGTATTATTGCACGGTTATGAGGACGGCGAGTAATGTATGACTCGCCCAAGGCGGGCCAGAGGGTTGTCAAACTCGTACTGACTATAAACCATGGTGTCATTCAATAGCCCTTTACGTTCCAGGGTCAAGGTTACTTGATGAGACAGTCTGACACCCCGGCAAATGAGTTTAAAAATGTACATGATAAGTTTAGTTTAAAAATAAATACAGAATGTTAAATTATAATCAAAACAATGTGAATTGTTCTAAATTAATAAATGAAACTTTCATAACATAACAATAGAAGTATTTTCAATGGATAAGTTTTTCAGTTTACGTTCAAAGGCACTGAGTACTCGTAAGATGCAGCGAAACTTTGCTACTTTATAGTTAGTGAGTTACGTTAACGATGATTGGTTGAACTACTCTGACAGACTTCGCTATTATTTAAATCTGTCTGTCTGATAGACTATGTTCTTAAAAGTCAAGTTATGTACATACATAACTTATCTCGGTTGCTATCTTCGGTTAGATCTTTGTTT
Source organism: Agrotis puta (assembly GCA_943136025.2). NCBI lineage: Eukaryota > Metazoa > Arthropoda > Insecta > Lepidoptera > Noctuidae > Agrotis > Agrotis puta. Next base: position 6,774,879 of record OW964190.2, on the reverse strand, counting down.
GCAACCAATCAATGGCCGAATTTGCCTTAAAAACAAATTAATGGGAATTTAATTCAAACTTAGTCCAAAAAAATTAAGATATATTGATAAAATCAATCATGATCCATCTGTGAAGCCTTTGTGAAACAGACAGGCGTGGCGAATGCGAAGCGAGGCGCTTTTATTTGTAATGTGTGGAATTGTTTGAATCCAGTCACATAGAAAAACAAAAGCGATCCGATAGCGTGATCGAACCTCTATTTGACGTCGCCTCGGTTTGCTGCACCCAGTTTGACGTCTCCTATCGGTTCGTTATCGCTTCGGACTCGGTCCGATTCGCTATCGCCTGTCTTTTTGACAAAGGCTTTATAGCGAATTTCCTCCGTGCACCGGAAAGCCGTTGGTCCCGGATGTCATATGTAGATCTTTGACATTCGATAATGTTAGTCAGAAGCTCGTATTACTTTAATTCGTTTGTGGTGCGCGTTCCAACCCAACATTTGGCGACCTTTCTCAAGGAAGAGTTTTGGCCGAAAGGTGTGCTGTATCGGCGATTCCGAGGCCGGCTACGCGACACCTCGCAGCGTAACACGACGCCGTCACTTCGTGTGCAGTAGTTTTTAAGTATATTGTTTAAAATATGTATTAGTTTATTATTGTTTTATATTTATATGTGTATTGTGTTTTATGGGCCTTTAGTTGCCTGAAATAAAGGATAAAATAAATAAAATTACCCAGTTACTGATTTACGTTCGACTGAAAGCCGTACTGTATCTGGTTCGACTGAAAGCCGACCCCGATATGGTTGGAAAAAGGATAGACAGATGATGATAAAATCATTCAGGACATGTCTGTCGCATGGACAAACTGTGGGCCAAGAAAGTTCAAAACTGGAGCCCTGAGACAGTCAGCGGCGACGGCACGTAGAAGATGGCGGGACAAACTCGATACATTCTGTCCGAACTGGAAAAAGACGAGCGGGTTCACGAAAAGTGGTAGGAGTGGGACAGCAAGGTTTTTTTTTATCGTGGTAAAATCATCAAATGAGTCATCCCACCCAGGGCAGAGCGGGAGGGACTGTCAGACTCGTACTGACCAAAATCCACGGTGTCCTTCAATAGCCCTTTACGTTCCGGGGTCACGGTAATTCGTACAGTCCCGCGACCGGGACAGCAAGGTTAGAAAGAAAATATGACGAGGTCACACTAACTTTACAACTTATTTAAAAAAATGTTTGTTTTAAACTGTTCATAATGTTTTCTGAGCTTCACTCGTTTGATGGTTAATCGTTCTCACCCGCAGATGGCTGGTCTAAAGTGGCACTAGAAAGGAGCACTTGGAAGGCTATGGTGCTGCCCAGCAGGACAATAAAGACTAAAAAAAAATTACTCACAGAACAACACATTAGGCAGGCAGAGTAAAATACTCTTTTTCAATAAAAGGGAACTAACCACAATCAATCTAATTTTATCTGTGAATAAAATGGAAATTCGTCTGTCATTTGAACAATGAATAGTCACGCGCTATAGTCTTTTGATTAAAATCACAACAATATACGTACCAAGGTTAGATTCAAATAATGATAAATAACTGACGTGACCTTTCAATAGAAAGGTTGTCTATGGAATTTGTGTCTACCTTTGTTTAAATCACTTCCGAAGTATAATAAATTTGTCTAGTCGAACGCCCACACATACAAATATGTATACGCTATGTGCGAAGACAATGGTGGAGACTATCAAGATGTGAACTAACTGAGGAATCGCGCGTTGTGAAGTGCATGTCAAGTCGAACGAAGTCGCGGGCGGAGTGCTAGTTATATATATATATTTATTTGACAAGAACTGGTAGATTTTATGTCCCCAAATAATATGGTCATTAGGTGGTGGTCGAGGCATAAACGCAAGCAAGCGTAGCATGGCACCGAAGAAACGGATTTCGTCGACTAGAGAAAAGGGGCGGTATTGATTACCACGTACCGAGCCAACGGGTGAGTTCAACAATCACAGCTATGATTGTGTTAACCGCTACGACAAGGCGCCTACGCCGTAGCGCCTACGCAGGAACGCCTACGCCGTAGCACGTAGACATCTTAAACCGATGAAATTACAAGTTTACATTTTCTCAAAATAAACAACTAGGTCAATGAAACAATACTATAAATAATGGATATACAAATAATGGATTGAAATCCAAGTTCAGGAGTAAATAAGGTATGTCCAGTACAAATAAACCTATTTCCATCAGTGATAGTGCAATATTAAGTAGGTGATAAAATTGGACTTTGACCTTGAGAGTACCAAATGTCACATGAGTTCACGTATGTAACACTCTGCAAAATAAATTATCCTCAATTTACAAGCCTTTAAGGTCTAAAAGAGTAATTTATCATTGAAATCAAAATAAAAATGCATTGAAAAAGTAGCTTCTAAACGGTTTCTACTTACTTAACCTTATTTTAATGTATTGCTTTTAACGATAAGACTGAAAATTGTCTTGCTCTATGTAAAGTCGATCGTCTTTTTTTCCAATTTAGAACAGTAAGAAGAAATAAAATATTTTTCATTTGGTTTATCTACAACCAGCAATATTTTATTCGGTTTGCTGAAATGTTACCGCGGCCCTGGAATGCAAGGGAATGTGAAGGAATAGTCTGACAGTCTTTTCGCTTCACCCGGTATAAGTTCTTTTATTTTTTTTTAAATTTAAACCCTAAAAAACACAGCTGAAAGAAGGTTTTTTTTTTCATATTGCGGATTTCATGTTTCCTCCGTGCCTAGGAAAGCACGTAAAGCCGTTGGTCCCGGCTGTAATTTGTAGATTTTTGACAGTCGTTACTGTTAGTCAGAAGCTCTAATGTCTGACAACCGGTCTTACCATGGGGTATCGTATTACCCAGTTACTGGGTTGTGGAGGTCCGACAGGCAGGCATGTAAAATACTGATATCCAGCTGCATCTGGTTTGACTGAAAGCCGACCCCAATATAGTTGGGAAAAGGCTAGGCAGATGATGAAGCTGATCTATGAGATTTTAAAAAATCCATACAGTGACGCTTTAAACTACGCAATGGGCATTATGTTCTATTTTATTTTTGTTGCGGTATAGTATCCAAAACTCTACAGTGATGTAAGAATCTTGTTTACTTTTACTGACTTGCGTAATAGTTTTCATGTTAGTAAAGTCTTACTACGTCAAAATATTACGTTCAAACATTTTTGTTATGAGTTGTTTATGGATTTATGGGCGAAGGTTAAGCCAAATATTACATTGAATATAACTATTAGACTAAGGCTTTACTTCAATATTGTTTACAAAGCCTTATAATAAATTTTCTTCAACGTCCAATATTTCAATAAACCCTTTTCTGTCCAGTTACGTGGTCAGATCGTTAAACGTATATCACGATGCACTGTTTTTTTTTGTTGGACAATCACACCGCTTTATTCCCATACCACTGCAACTCCTGAAAACCAGATCAATAGTAGCGATCACCAGAAAAGCGTCGAGGCAATGAAAGTGGACCAAGTCTAGACAGTGAATTAGTCTGTCTTGAAACCAGTAAGCAAGTAAATCAGAAAAAAAAATCTGTGGGAAAAATATCATAATTTCCACTTACACAATGCACTAACTTATATGATCAGTGCCTATTTTTTTGACATAAGCAACATGCAACTGCTAGGCTTTTAAAGAAAAAGAAAAAAAAAAGACGCTGATAGATAGATAGATAGAATACACTTTATTATGCACACCATATAAATTATTGGTACAGAGTATATCTTATACATAGGGTGACACAATGGGCCTAGTGCCTAGTTAGGCAAGCGTCCCATTAGATGGACCAATGCAACGTGAGAGTCGCGGGACATCGATGGATGCAAATGGCTGGTTGTCTTTCGTTGGTCTAAAGAGGAGTCCTGCTGAATAAAGCAGTGGACGTATTGCGGCTGGTGATGATAAGGTAATGCATACATAAAATAAACACTTTAAGATAAAAAAATAACTTGTTTAGAACTATAGGGCCATGGGGTCCGAGTGCTCACAGCCTCTACAAGGACATTTCTAAAAGACTTGTTGACGCTTCCCGTGACCCAAGAGCTGGCTTTTACCTTGGCCAGAGGCTAAGTATTGCCATTTAAAGAGGCAACGCCGCCAGTCTCTTGGGCACATTACCAGCTGACAGCGTTGAGGATGAATTTTTCGATGCTCTATAATAGTTTAGTTTAGTTTTATTTCAATTTTGTATTTTTATATTTATTTTAGCTTCTATACTCTACATATTAAAGTAGTATTAAAAACTTTAAGATTATTAAACATAAATTTTAGGACGAAACCGTGCATCTAAAAATATCAGGCACACACCTGCCCGACGGAATGGCAGTCAGCATAAGCCAGAAAATTACTCCTTCTGCCCGAATGCGCGAACGAGAGGTGTCGTGTGAAAATCGCCTGAGGCAACACCGAAATAAAAAATCACAATAATATTCCACTACTGGATTCTCAATAATGCGCATTAAACTAACCACAGGCCTGTTGGTCTAGTGGTTAGTGACCCTGACTGCTATGCCGGAGGTCGTGGGTTCGATTCCCACCCAGGACAAATGTTTGTGTGATGAGCACGATCATTTGTTCTGTGTCTGGGTGTAATTTATCTATAATACGTATGTATTTATAAATATACAAATATGTTTATCAGTTGTCTAGTACCCATAACACAAGCTCTGCTTAGCTTGGGACTAGATGGCGTTGTATGATAGTTGTGGAATATTTATATTTATAACTTCGCTCATTTAAAATCAAAACGACTATAAGAAGCAAGCAAATATGTGTATACTAGCTTGCTTGCTTGAGCAAGAACATCGTAACTTATGTTACAAAATATATACATAATATAACGGTTTTGTATGGCATTCAAAGCATGAATGTTTTCTCTAACAAGTCATGAACGACACGGCTCCGTTATTCGATGTTACTGTCTTAAATGTACCACGACAAAGGTGAGGTCAGAAAATTAAGTATCGCAAAATTTGTGGCAAATGAAAGGAGGGAAAATAAAACAATGTAAATTAAACTAGACCTAAATTATTACTGTCTTATCACAAGAAAGATAAACATCTAGTGAACAACTTGTCTAAAAAAACTGTCAACGTTAGAACGACTTTTTGAAGTGAAAACTTCTTTCTTTAGCGGCTTTGTGCACTTTTTTTGGAATGGGTAAAAAATGTTAAACTCGCGTCAGGACACGTGACCTGATCGAAATTTCTTAAGACTGCGCAGGGCGCTTGCGCGAATGTTCGTGTGTGTTTATTACTATTCAAGCTTGCACTTCTGCCGGCACTCCCAGAGTGCAACCCGTCGTTTTTTACGTTGATATAAGGGTCGTTATGCAGTTACACTTTTTTTAGACAAGAGTTCAACAGATGTTTATCTTTTGTGGTAAGGCGGTTAAGGTCTAGTCAGAAAGGACAAAAAAAGGTTCTACATGTGGGGTCGGAAATCAACCCCTGTTCCTGAATGGTAGCCATTTTAGCGGCTTTTTTTTTACAAAGAATGTATCGTTACAAATTATCTCTATGGCATAGACTACTTGTATGCAAGTTACTTCAATCATTTGTTGTGGTTTTGTAAAACACGTAGGTATGGCGTGGCAGACCAATCGTTTATCTTTAAATAAATATGTGAAACAAAAAAAAATAAACGAAATACAAATTGGTATTCAACTGAATCGATTAAAGTGGAAACTGACCTTCCCGCACATTATAAAATTTCACCTATATCGTGGGTGTGATTACAATAATTTAAAGTCACAAACACCCAGCCCCGAAATAACGAATTGTAGATCGGACAAACGTTTGATCGGTACCGGAATCGAACCCGCAATATACGGCACAGCAGTCATTCACTGAGCTGCAGCTCCCAAACCTGCACCCGAAAAAGTCTTAGTAGATGATAATTCAACGAGTCAAACTTCTGAACGAACTTTCACAAAATATTTTGACGCCTACGCTTCAGTCGAAGTATTGTCTTGAATTCCAATTAATCATTTTGTAGGCTGTTAGGTACTTGAACTTATGAAAACATTTGTTCGTCCACATTTTGATAGGTTGAGTTTAAGCCTCAGTGAGAGAATTATTCATAATAATACCAATGTTTCACACCAAAACTAATATTATATTAAAGTTACTAACTGTAGCCAGCGGCTCTGTCCGCTACAAACTTTCCAATAGGAACAAAAAATCAGGTAAGCCATTTTTTTATCTTTGTGAATTCATCAAATGAGTCCTCCCGCCCGTTCTCCCTGGGTGGAGCAAAAGGGACTGTCAAACTCATTCTGATTAAAATCCACGATTTTCCTTCAATAGTCCTTTACGTTCCAAGGTCACGGTTACCTGTTTAAACAGTCCCGCGACCCCGGAGACAGTCCTGCGATCCTGGAATGTAAACCATAAGTACACGAGATAAAATATCCAGAGACAGGGTACTTGTGGTTAAACTTTAACAACTGAGTTTCGAGTGTCATAGTTGTATTGAGAACGTTCTAATTGAATCATTTTCGATATAATATAATGTCTTTCAAGCGAAGCCGCGGACAGCCATCTGATCACGTAAAATGTCGATCGGACCCCATGAGCCCAGTCATTCAACCCCAAACGGCTCAACCACATATATCGGTTAAGTTATTGTATTTGCTTTCAAAATCAAATCACTTATTTCAAGTAGGCCAGTTTCAGGCACTTTTGAATTGTCAAAAGACAAGACCTTTGTTACATCATTCATTTTCAGATGGTAAATAATGTGAGAACGATGTTGCAAGTTAAAGAGTGTCCAAAGTCCTTTGTTTGAGGTTGTAGTCCTCAAAGACAATGAAGAGTGTTGTGCGTCTTGCCAGAAGGTTAACTTTTTTTTTTTTTTTAATCGTGCTAAAATCATCAAATGAGTCCTCCCACCCAGGGCAGGGCGGGAGGGACTGTCAGACTTGTACTGACTAAAATCCACGGTGTCCTTCACTAGACCTTTACGTACCGGGGTCACGGTAATCCCTTGGTCCCGCGACCCCGGCAGGCTTTGGCCCTCTACAGGCCCCGTCACTATGCTGACACTCTTTGAGGCGCGCGTGGAACACAACGCGCCGTCGACCCGGGCATGGTCCATGGTCGGACAGCGAGTCGCCCATTACTCGCTGCCCGCATGCCCGCGCCTACGGTGGCCGGAGATTGTCTTGCGACGTCCGACGCCGTGGGCGTCTACCACTGCGGCTGGGGTGCCAGAAGGTTAACTAAAGAAATTGTGTATAACGTGATGAAATATTTGCGTGTGCCTTTCGAAATTCGTAAATACAGTATTCAGAAAGTTTTAAAGGTTTAACCATGACCGCGCGTTAGAAACATGGCGAACCGCGCGGCCACGCAGTTCTCTTAAACAAAGATTAGTGAAGGTCCCATTCATTTTGCTAACCAGTGAAACAATCTTGAAAGAAAATATGGACAGTATAAATAAAGCCCTGATGTTTAACGTGATTAATCATGTAATAGTTATGTTACAGAACTAGTTATTCTAAACTTTAGTCGAAGCTTAAATCAGCAAACCAGTTATTGAATTTTGAACAGTTAGACCTAGTTAGTATAGTTCTAATTGGCAGAAAGTGACCGTAGACCAAGACTAAGTGATCAAATTGTGTATTTGAAACTTTATCGTAGTCGGAATTAAGTTTGATATCCTTTTTCCCTTGGGGTGGTTAGAAACGACAGAACAGCTGCTTCTTAGATAACATACTCCTTTCACTTCGTCGAAGTTCACGCATTAAGGCATTTGCACGCCGGGTTGCAAGTACTACGTACTTCGAATGTCTTTCAAAGTTTAAAATCTGTCAATGATTTATGCCTTTGTCAAACACACAGGCAAAAGCGAAGCGAGTCCGAAGCGATACCAACCGAAGCGAGACGTCAGTCCGATAGTTCTGTCACGCTATCGGATCGTTTTCGCTTTTCTATGTGACTGGATTCAAACAATCCCATACATTACAAATAAAAACGCCTCGCTTCGCATTCGTCACGCCTGTCTGTTTGACTAAGGCTTTACAGAGCATTCGCTCGTTTGTGTCGTAATCTTGAATAGATTTGAACTATATTACGAAACCTTACGACTTTGGTATCCATTGACGCATGCTTGTGTACGAATGTCTATGGATTTGTATTGCGATAGCCACCTGGATACCAAAGTAGTAAGGTATCGGAGACTTGCGTCGCCCAGTTTACGAAAGGGCTAAGTCTTTCATGGCATAATTTAGAATAACTGTTGATGTTTTGTGAGTTGGAAAATGATTAAATTTTAACAATTTCTCTTGTCTTAAGTAGAGTAAAAGGGACTGTCAGACTGGACTGAATAAAAAGCATTTTTATCCTTAAATTGACCATGCCCGAATCGACGGCGCGTTGTGTTCCACGCGCGCCTCAAAGAGTGTCAGCAAAATGACGGGGTCCCCCTCTAGAGGGCCAACGCCTGCCGGGGTCGCGGGACTCACGAATTACCGTGACCCCTGTACGTAAAGGGCTATTGATGGACACCGTGGATTTTAGTCAGTACGAGTCTGACAGTCCCTCCTGCTCTGCCCTGGGTGGGAGGACTCATGTGATAATTTACCACGTAAAAAAACCTTTAATTGACCCTTTGCGTTCCGGGACCGACTCTATACTTCTAACATTCCATTAAAAATCATTTTGTATTAAAACGGAAATAGTCTCAATAAGAAATGTTTAATCTTTCTTCTTTTTTTACGAAAAGACCTTCGCCTTGTAACTGACAGTTTAAACCAAATATTGAGTAGAGAAAAAAAAAATATAGCTCCAAAAATGTGTCATATGGCATCCTAATATGATCGATGGGGACAAGATTATCCTGTTTTATATTTCCAGAAACTAAAAGAAAACAAACTCACTTTAGATTATTATCTGTGCAATAAATCATGAATTTGACAGCTGTCATCCCACGCGGAGATGAGTGATATCAATTGAATTTCTTGTGGGAATTTCACTTAATTATGATCGGGTGGTACTCTTTGCTGGAAAGGAAGAGGAAGGCCAAAGAAAAGATGGATTAATTGTCTAAGGAATGATATGGAAGAAAAAGGAGTAAATGATACTGTGACGTTTGATAGAGGAGAATGGAAGAAAAAAACGCGCCGACCACGAGTAAAATGGGATAAGGGCAGGAAGTTGATAATGGTGGTGAGAAGTCAACAAATATATTTTCGGGACCATAATTTGAGCGCAGTGGTGACCCAGTGCTGTCGACCGAGTCTTATGAGTTGTAGTTTCAAACTCAGCCAGACGCATTACTTTGTGTAATTTATTTCATCACCACTGCTCTCAAAACGGTGAAGGAAAACAGCGTGAGGAAGCTGACATGTCCTAAAACCGTGTGGTGAATAACGGCCCATTCCCTCTCACAGAGAGGAGGCCTGTGTCCCAGCAGTGGGAACATTATAGGCTGATGATGATAATTTAGCCGTACAGAAGAGGTTGTACGCCGTACGGCATTTTATACAAACTTTCAAGTCCTAATTTATGGAAATGACAAAACCGACTTTGCATAAACTTCGTGTCCATTTAAACAAGATACAAAGGTCTAAAAAGTTAACAGAAAAATATATATTAAAAAATATATTTTTGCCATGCCACGAGAACAGTTAGATGGCATCGCTGGAAAAAAATATAACCCTAATATTTAAATCTACGAGCACAGCGTAGATGCAAACAAATAAAATCCAAAAACAAAAATACATGTAGCAACGTGAAACTTTAGTAAATTGACAGTTCGTTATGTCGCCATATATGACAGGCCTGTTGGTCTAGTGGTTAGTGACCCTGACTGCTATGCCGGAGGTCGTGGGTTCGATTCCCACCCAGGACAAATGTTTGTGTGATGAGCACGATCATTTGTTCTGTGTCTGGGTGTAATTTATCTATAATATGTATGTATTTAGAAATATATAAGTATGTTTATCAGTTGTTTAGTACCCATAACACAAGCTCTGCTTAGCTTGGGACTAGATGGCGTTGTGTGATAGTTGTGGAATATTTATTTATTTATTTATTATTTATTTTATATTAGTTTCCTGAAAAAGAGAGCGATGTATGACATCTGCATGTCAAAAACTTTTGATTTGTTTAAAAACTGGAGAATGGGACTGATATAGTTACGGGAATATGCAGTCATCGATAGGCAGTACGAATTTAAATTATAATTTTGCTTAGAGCTCACTCACACGAGGACGATTGGCAAAACGTCTTCCTTCACGACTCATTTTTTTTAATGCCTCTTTATTATACACATTACAAAATGTAAAAAAACATAGATAATCACTTATATTTCTTCAAAAAGAACGTCGTTACAAAAACAACAAAAACATGAATGTTTTCCTTTATTTATTTATTTTTGGCTGATCCGTGAAATACACGATTCCGTACGAACTTAACGGACATATTGTTTTACTGTTAATCTCCTTTAATTCTCATCAAACCAATATGAAATGTCCAAAAATTATACGTATGAAAATAATTGATTGGCCTCGTTTACCGTACCGAAGTATCAGCAATGTTGTCGGTCCCAACTGGATCAAGTTGACCTAACATTTTTCTATTAAGGTTTCAATTTAATTTTGAACCCACGTCTCTTGTATTGGATCCTCGTGTATTCAATTGTGATGGATAAGTGACTATGCTGTAACTCCCAGCTTAATTCTGTGAATTTAACATGTTTTAATTCTTTTTTGTACATTATTTGTTAATTAGGAAAAGGTTATTTTCAAAAATTTATGCTTATATACGTATTCTCATTTGTTAGCTTTTTTACTGTGATACGAAACAGGATTAAGAAACTTAAAAAAATATATATCTGCACAGAAATCCCTTTTGTTGACCGGAAACAGGTTTTAAACGTCATGTGTCTGCTTTCTTGTCTACATTAATGGATACGCGAATCAGAACGAAAATTACGCAAACCAAGAAATCAATGACGGCACAGTTGGCGCAGTGGCTGAACGATCGACTACTGTGCAGCGTGTCGCGGGTTCGATCTCCGCACGGAACACATATTTGTATGATCTGCACGTAGTTGTTCCGGGTCTGGGTGTTTGTGTATGTGTTTCTATGTTTGTAAACGCACCCACGATACAGGAACAAATTCCTAGTGTGGGGCAACGTTTTTTTTTTAAAAAAAAAATGCCATACTCCTCTGTCGGCCTAATTTTGTTTTTATTTTTTTAATTTGTTCTGAATTTTAAATTTAAATAAATAAAAGACGTATTTCGACCACAAGGCATCCAGTTTTTTTTAATATTTATTTTTTTTATGTGGAAAAATCATCACCCCCCCACTCAGGTCAGAGCGGGAGGGACTGTCAGACTCGTACTGACTAAAATCCACGGTGTCCTTCAATAGACCTTTACGTTCCGGGGCCACGGTAATTCGTACAGTCCCGTGACCCCAGGGCATCCACTAATTTAAATAATAACGTACGTACGTACGGACCCAGACGTGTGCCGCACGGGAATTCCCACAATTTGACCAGATCTTTACAGTCTATCGGATTGTACTCGTCAAAGAAGAAAACAACACGAAAGCTTCATAAAATAAACTCCTCCAGATATACACAGAAATCCCTAGGAGTGTCATTATACAGGCAAACATTGAAATCTAGACTTCGAACAAATACCTATCGACTATGCTAATATTTGTACAACACTGGGATCAAACTTGTTATAAGAGTGGACCGAAGCGATGCAACGTAAGGAGAATGAATAATACCTACTTGATTTAATCAACTTAGATGGAGCGAGCTTTACCTCGCGAAGGAAAATGCAGTCTCATTTCTCGAGAATCTCGTTTTAAGTTTGTTTCACACTTTCAGGTTAGATCTTGGGATATGCGAATAGGTTATTTAAAAAAAAAAACAAAACGTGGTGCCTCCACACTAGGAATTTCTCCTGCGTCGTCAAATTTATAAATAACACACCATAAGAAGTGAAAACAACCACATGACGTGAGACACATTCTGAATTGAAAATTAGTAATAGAATTGACACGCACAACAATTTCCCGTCAACAACTGCTACTGCGATGTTTTCAGTTTCAACCACAGTGTAAAAAGTCAACATGTTGTGGCAGAAAAGTGTCAACATGTTTGTACATACTTCATCGATTTTCTTACATATATTTCCTTTGAATGAAAGAAACTACATACTTTGAATTTAAGTTCGGACATTCGGAGGCTTTTTTTTATCGTGGCAACATCATCAAATGAGTCCTCCTACCCAGGGCAGGGCAGAAGGGACTGTCAGACTTGACTGACTAAAATCCTCGGTGTCCTTCAATGGCCCTTTACGTACCGGAGTCACGGTAATCCGTGAGTCCCACGATCCTGGCAGGCTTTGGCTGACAGGGGGCCCCGTCACTATGCTGACACTCCTTGAGGCGCGCGTGGAACACAACGCGCCGTCGACCCGGACATGGTCCATGGTCGGACAGCGAGTCGACATTCAGAGGCCTTACCACGAACTCTACGTATTTGGCCTTACTTGAAGTAATTAAGACGTAAATTGTATGGAAAACGTAAAAGCGTCTCAAATGTACGAAAGAGAAACTAATTGTATATATCTCATTATCGTATTAGTCCCCGTTTACGTCACAAAAACGTTAAAACTCGTGATAAGGCCTTAGTTGGCGATAACTAATCTATCTAAATATAAAAATCAGTTGCTGTTTGTTAGTCTCGCTAAAACTCGAGAAGGGCTGGACAGATTTGGCTAACTTTGAAAGGTGAGTAAATATGATAAAAATATTAGGAATATCTATAGTAAATGCAACATTTATTTTCCCTTAGAAACTATTCCTACCTGTCCAATATTTGATGTTCGTCCCGTCATCGTACAGGAATCAATTAAATTTGAAAATCGTTCCGAAATCAAATTCTTAGACGGTACGAAGTTTGCCGGGTCAGCTAGTTCTACATAAAAATGATAGACATTAACCTTGTAGGTTTTACAACATATTTACTTAAAAACTATGTTGCAATTTTAAAAGCATCTGATGAAGAAAACTAAAGTTACAATAGTGAACTTTCAAGGCACGAGACATAAATATTTTCTTCAAAACTTTGTTCCGAGGACAGCATCTTGTAATTACTAAAATTTTGGTAATAAAATTGTTTTATAAGATAGGAAGGAAACGATTAATCTTTTTGGATAATAGGTTAATGTTTTCTTTAGAACATTTGGTGGATAACATACTTACGCCTGGAGCTGCAAATACTACATTGCCGTGCTTTGAGTGACAGATTTCGGTGATAAGCTTGAGTCCTTCGATGTGTGGCCGACTTTGGCTTTGTGACCACCTCTGCCAAGTTTATTTAATTTTTATTAACAATGTTGTATCGGGATTGTCTTTTTATATAAATTAAACGCTTTTAACTTGCTACATTGTTCTCACACAATATACCATCTGAAAATGAATGATGTGACAAAAGTTTTGTAATAATTTTGGCAATTGGAAAAGAGTGTCTATGTAGTTTCTTGCTTATTATTCTACTACTACGCATTGTAATGGTATTGTATGGTATTACCTATGGTACTTTCACTTGCTTTCATAACTATTTTTGAACTGTTTTTATTTTTTGTGCGTGTAACAGACCTCCTTGAAATAAAGCTTTAAAATCTGGCAAAGGATGACAAATTTAATATCGTGCCCTGCGTGCTCTACCAAATTGTTAGCTAAAACTAAATTACAGAAGCTGATAGACGTTTCTGAGAGCGCCATACTCCTGGCGTAGTTTTGGGCCGACTCAGCTTAGATTGTCGTCGACACGCTCGAAAAAAGGAATAGCGTGACAGCCCAGAGGTTAACACTTCATCTGTCATTGTCGACGTTATGAGTTCAAATCCAGTTAAGCATCAACACCAACATCTTGCTGCCCCTGTCACTTTTAAAATGGGATTAGCGAATCATTTTTTCTTCTTTCTTTCTTCAATATCAATTATCTCGGCCTCATTAACCCCCATTTCTTTTACCTATCCATTCATCTCCTCTTTTCTCCATACATCCCCATATAAAATCTCAACATGTCTTTTATAATACAAATTATGTACTTCCAAAGTTTATCTTGGACATTACTAACATCGAAGAAGGGAAACATCGTGAAGAAATCTGGACTTACACATGATGTTCCGGGAAGTATGGATCAACTATATTAGAAGCGCATGTCTCAGATGTAAAAAGAATGAAATTCGATTTGACCCACACTTCCTGGGGCACCTTGTATAATCAATATAAGTCCAAAGCCTTGTCAGTGTGGGATTCTCAATTACACGGCTTAATTAACTCTTACACATCCAGATGGTGGCTATTTTGTCCTCACACGAAAAATAAAACAAATAAATTTATTCGATCTCACAAGCTCTTGGATACAATTACAGTGAGTGTATTTGAATGTCAGGTTTGGATCTTAAGGAGATGGTTGATCGAAAAAAGGTCTTCTTCAGGGAATACACCGTTTCTTGTTCCGGGTAGGGTTCCTTGGGCATGGAGATTTTTCCTTAAACGTTCTAAAAACAAAGCGTCTCAACGTCAAACGTCAATTATTATTACTTTCAAGAGCCCCTAGCCATAACACGACTTTTCTGGTTTATGTGACGTAGAGTAAACGGGGATTTTGACATTTATTTGATAAATTAAATTAGTTTCTCGTTCGTACAGACTCTAGAGATGATTTTACATCGTACATTCTTCAAGTACGAAGTACGGTCAAATACATAGAATTTGTCGCCTAGAGAGCCTTTCAATCAGATTGAGATTTTTCTCAAATTTATAGGCTCTGAGGCTAAGATTTTATAGTTGTGCCAAAAAAAAAGTAATAAACACACATTAACGAGAGAGATCGAAAGCCGGTACTTTCTCACTCTCCCTTCAACCCCTCTATATGCCTTTAAACCATATCCCTAGTCCGTTCTATCTTTGTACTAAAATTCTTCAAAAAAGACCAGTGGTTTAGGCGTGAAAACTTAACAAAAAAACTTACATTTTGTAATGTAAGTCAACCAGACACAACACCTGTGTGTCGGAGGTAGCTCTATATTTTTCTTCTGAAGAATAGAAACCTTTGGCCAAGGTACTGTCTTAAAAAGGCACTAAAGCCTCAGAACGCAAAAGTAAAAAAAAAGCAAACTAGGTTTTGGTCAGTCAAGTCTGACAGTCCCATCCGTTTCACATATAGTGAGGTCTCAATTTATGATATTCTAAAGTAAAAAAAGGTATAAAAACTCAGCAACCTGTTCCAAATACTATTAAATGATACTGAAAAGTTTGTAGTATTCAATAATAGGAAAATACACCTTCCCTACTTCTAAACGACAAATTCCCACAGCAAGCTTTTTAGAAAAGTAAAATTCAACATTTTCCTTTGAATTTAAAAACAACTCGACCTCAATGCGTTTCCAATCGATTGGATTCCTGCTCAGCAAACTAATCAGTGTATTTGAAGCGCTTTTGAGAATAAACTGCGACGGGGACAACAGAAGGGAACGTTTGAACATATTGTACGATTACTTAACTGTTTTTTTATTAGGTTAAACTCTCAATAATCGGTTGAAAGGTTGTTTTTTAAACAGGGTCGATTTATATGCAAAATTGTCTCTTATCATTTAAGCCTTTGTCAAACAGACAGGCGAGTCCGAAGCGATAACCAACCGATAGGAGACGTCAGTCCAATAGTTCGGTCACGCTATCGGATCGCTTTCGATTTTCTATGTGACTGGATTCAAACAATTCCATACATTACAAATAAAAACGCCTCGCATTCGCCACGCCTGTTTGTTTGACAAATGCCTTATAGATTTAAAAAAACAGTTATTATTTAAGTTACTGATGATTTGTCTTCTCTTTTACACATGAGAGTGAATCTTTTAATTTAAGCGACAGGTGGAAATCCGAAAAGAGATGCCAGAATACTTTATTAGGAAACTGAACATTAAAAAACAAACTTTCGTGACAGAAAATCACTCACTTCTTGGAAAATTTCATTCGTTTTGTAGACGCGCTCTCCATCAAAATTTTTTTTTTGGTTTTCAATAAAAAAGAGCCAAAGCTTCCTAAAAACGTTTTACAATGCCTTTTATGGATTCGGATTTACCCACACTGACCATCTTCAAAAAATTATACACCCTATATACTGTTTACGAGTTATATGCAAACAGACACCATCGTCAACCAAATTTATTATTGCTGATTTCGCAGGGCCGGATTGACCCTATCAAGGGCCCTAGATAACGTTACGACGAACGTATCAGGGATAACCTCATGGTGATTGAAGTCTAATACTCAGCTGACTACACGCCAGTTGTGTTACAAATTAAGGCTGGATTCCAATTCAGCTGCGTTGGTTTCTAATGTCTGTCTTGCGTACCAACATATATTATGTACATTGTGATCAATACAGCACTATCAGTGTGGTGATACATCTTCAACAATAGTGTGTAATTGAGAAAAGATGCTACTGTCGTTTGGTGAAGCTTTTTTTTCCGTAATACTTATAGAGGGGCCTTGCCAGAGTAGGCAACTGCCTCAAGGTTAATCCGGCCCTGAGCTTATGGAAAAATCCGAAAACAACAAGCGTAGAAGAAACACGACCCGTTAGATGAAATTAATCAACGCCTTTTAAACGCCAATCAAACCGTTTCTGTTTTTGTTTACGACTTACGTAACTAGATTATCTCCGGTAAACAGAATTCAAAACGCAATCACCCTTCTAAAGAAAATCTACTTATAAAACGACAGAACCCGAACTCAGAAACCAATTTTCAAGTATTTGATTTGGTAAGAACAAGATATTTTAAGTTAAGTTTAGGTTAAGGGCTGCTAAACTCCTGAGGCGGTGTAAATAAAAGTCTATGGATTGTTTCAAGGAATTGAATTAAGATTGAAGTTAGTAGTCAGTACTATTGAATTCAAAGAAATAAGGTACTTTTTTTTTACGTGGTAAAATCATCACATTAGTCCTCCCACCCAGGGCAGAGCGGGAGGGACTGTCAGACTCGTACTAACTAAAATCCACGGTCTCCTTCAATAGCCCTTTACGTTCCGGGGTCACGGTAATTCGTGAGTCCCGCGACCCCGGCAGGCTTTGGCCCTCTATAGGGGGCCCCGTCACTATGCTGACACTCCTTAAGGCGCGCGTGGAACACAACGCGCCGTCGACCCGAGCATGGTCCATGGTCGGACAGCGAGTCACCCATTACTCGCCGCCCGCAAGCCTAACAAATAAGGTACTTAAAAATTCAACGTTGCTACAGTCCAGTCAAAACTACAAGAAAGAATAACCTGCAAAAGTAACAGCTGTATTCTGCGAAAGTCTTCAATTATAACTAAAACTCATATAGTGCCAGAAGCACTAATGTCAGCCGTCTGAAGTGCAACGGTGCATAAATGATAAGACGCGCTTAGTTCTGCGTAATGGAGCGTTAACGTCGTCAACAACGCCTCAATATTTAAACAAGACTTAGGAATTACTGTGTAAATTGTGTCATACAGCAATATTATAAAGTGTTTTCTACTTTATTACAAGGATGATATGGCTGGTATTTGAGTACAGTTTTTAAACTGACGTGGTTAGTAATACTCTCAAGAATTTAAAACGGGACGTTAACCAAGTTTATTCTTTGCTTTCAGTGTCCGATATTCGGGCACTGTTGTATCGGCTAATTGGATCACTGATGAATTTACGGGTAGATGAAATTGAGAGCATCTTTCTTTCCGGAACATTGACAACATAATACATTATTTAAACATTTATAAACATACCGCCTGGGTCGCGACGTCACTGTATGACATTTAGGAATGGAATGAAGAATTCGACGAGCACAACAGCGATACGAACTGCTTACAGTAGATTTTTTTTTCCAAAAGAAAAATAATTCGATACAAAATAATAAACATCGTGAATATCTCAATAATATATAAGTTCGATTTAGGATGATACTGTAAAGAGTTTTTGTTTATAGACAAAACTAATGTGACATCTGATTCGCGAAGTGGCTAACAGCTAACATGTACCTACTTTTTAAGTGTACCTGCCATCAGTTGAAACTTTATAGACACAATATTATGATCAACTTAACTACCGCAGTTTCCTGACATAAACTCGCTCAGTTTCATCTCAAGATATACTCCTATAAGTTACTGAATTTATTCATGTTAAACCCGAACGGCGTAAAATAATTTAGCAGATAGTCAACAACGTAATTGCAATAAACTGCAGATTCTACGAATTGTGTCGAGCAACTCGCTCGTGCGTCACCTTTTTTTCTTTCGCGTGAATACCATCACGCGTACCATAACCAATTCTACACCTAAAATATATACTATCTATCTCTAAAAATCTTATAGTATCTCTATTATTAAAATATATTAAAATATTTCTATTCTGTCTCTGAAAATATCCATTAAAAATAGACAAGGTTATTTCTAAATAATAATTAGACATTTTTGTCCGAGATTGGCACGACACGAAAACTGAAGATAAGATTTTTATTTTCTGTATTTAAAAATGTCGTCATTTCTAAGACGACAGAAATTTTTTGACGTTTTGTTATTTTGTTTATTCTTCCGTCGATCAACTAATTTCTAAAGGGTCATGCTACGCCTTGAATTGCGACGCAGCTAGGGCGCGAATCGACAAACCGACCTTCTATGTGTGCGCGGATCTTGTACTTAAAATGGAATGTAAATGTTAGTAGTCTTTTATTTTTGTACTAATTTCCAAAATATTTTTTAAAGTCGAACCACAAGCAGCTTTCAAAGAAAATTCAACAGGATTTGGATTGAGATAGAATACAGTTCCACTTCGGTTTTGTGGAGATGCAGTATAAAGTTAAACATTCTCAAAATATTCTTAAAAAAGACTATTTCTACTATAGGCACAAAACATAATACATACACTTAAAAAAAAACCTTTGGATAGGCAGAAACTACAGGACGTCACCTGCTACGATCCTTACATACTCGTTTTGCTTCGTCCTTGATCATAAATCTGGTCAGGCAGCGGTTGGAAACATTATACGCACACCCACATTTCGCCAAGCACCGACTTAACCTCATTCAATCGGGGGCGGATCTGCTGTCTCCAACAAGATACAAGTTTCGATTCCGGACTGTTAGGGCCGAGTCACATCGCAATGATAGCGGCCGGCAGCGACGCGGCGAGCACTATCAGTGTGAAATAATTTCAAACTTTACCTTTGCCACGTAGTTCTTGGCGGTGATTTTGCCAGTGCCAGCCTGTACAAAATGTTTGAAATTCTCCCAACAATCGTCGTTTCTTCTATAAGTTGTGGACTCAAATATCCCTATTTCGTTTTTATCCTTTGATTGTTTCTCTCATTTTCTTCTTCCGCAATAAGACGTGCTATAATAACCAATTCAATTCATGTTTACTGTAAACACTCGAGTTTCCTTTCCGAATATCGAAAGTCGAAACTAAACTAGTCAAGAGGAGACTGGGCACGTGGGGTCTATGGGCGCGAGGCCGCTGGTGTCGCCGTCATTCCGCTGTGACTCAGCCATTACTAAGACACTCGAAAGAGAAAACTGATACCTATTGTGAAATAAGTTTGAGTACAGAATAACTTGTAATTCATTTCGTATCATGAGTTGTTTATTTATTTGTTTAAGGATTACCATCGAGAGAAACGACCAGAAATGAAAGTATGGTGTTTTTTCTTTTCTTTGTGGATTTGTAAATAAATTAAACACCGTAAAGTCATTAATTTTCTCCAATGATTTCGACTTCGATTTAGATTAGACTTATGCCACCATCACGTGCGCTCATTCTGCGTTGTAAAATTATTTTCTGTCTATTTCTACAGTGCGGTGTTGCATGCCTATGTTCAGAATGGTAGAAGTACGGAAAAACGTCAATTCTTAGCTCGAACTCAATTTCTGATGCGCGTCGTATAGGTACGTGTTCTTTATTGCGAAAAGAAAATAGGGTAAAAAAACAAAGAATACGAACGCCATTGCGTGGAAACAATATTACCTTGCTCATATTAATAACATTTGAGTATTTATTAATAGGCACTCGCATACCAATCACGGTTTTAAATGAACTTTCACACGTATTTTTAAGGACCCCATTATGGTTCCAAACAATTCATTTGTGAACAAAAAGAAACAAAACTAACACGCAATGAAATTCACCTTCTATTGCCCAATCTAAGCGACATCTATTGCAAGGCTAAATCTAATTTTGTTATTGTAATATCAAATATCTGTGTTGGACAGAGAGTTCAAAATGCAACAGTTGACGATCACTAAAGTGGGTATTGATTTAAATGTACAGTCACGACCAATGCGATTTCAAACAACTGTTTTTTACTTTGAGATAAAACTAATTTAGAACTTAGAGAGTTTATGTACCTATTACTTCGATAATACTACGTTCGGAAACGTAGTATTGGGATAAACGGGATATCATACGTTATTACAGATATTTATATAGAGCAAATTTCATCCAACTCCGTTCAGCTGTTTTGACGTGATTGAGCAACAAAACCCATAGAATAGAATAGATTTTTATCAAAAATAAAAAAATTGTGACCACTGACATAAGCTGTTTTTTTTTAAATAGAATTGTAAAATAATTGAACTGTTTTACATCCTTTTCACATAGCCGCCATTTTTTCTAATAGGCGGCCACTTGTGCGTGGTCCCGCGCGATAACGGGACGTGTACGGCGCGTGTGATTAAAATGACATCATCAGAATCTCTTTAGTTGTGTATCTTCGCCGTGTCTAACGTATGTTGTCAGCATAGTTTTGAAATAAGCTAATACAATTAAAAGAATATAAAAAGAAGAAGAAATCATAATGTAATGTACCGCGATAATAAAGCCTTTGTCAAACAGACCGGCCAAAGCGAAGCGTTTCCGAAGCGATACCGAACCGAAGCGAGACGTCAGTCCGATAGTTCTGTCACGCTATCGGATCGCTTTAGCTTTTCTGTGTGACTGGATTCAAACAATTCCATACATTACAAATAAAAACGTCACGCTTCGCATTGGCCACGCCTGTCTGTTCGACAAAGGCTTAAAGGTTTCGATTATTCAAAGTGATCGTAAACTTTTTTGATACTCGTATGTTTAAACTTTGGTATTTTGGCA
Organism: Agrotis puta; assembly: GCA_943136025.2. NCBI lineage: Eukaryota > Metazoa > Arthropoda > Insecta > Lepidoptera > Noctuidae > Agrotis > Agrotis puta. Next base: position 6,753,701 of record OW964190.2, on the reverse strand, counting down.
TTTTATAATATTAGTTAGGTTTTACATAATACACAGTCATGTGAAATCTCACTAATTTTGTTCGTTCTTGGTATGTGCTACCAAGTGGTAAGTATTATATAAATAGAAATGAAACGGAACGTTTACACGCACCACAAAATTTACTTCCCTTACTTACATACGGCCGACGATTGTGTATTTAATCAATGTAGAACAGGGACGGCGATCTTGAGGCACGCCATGCGTTTCACGGCATTAATTACACAACAAAATCACACGTATTTTCCTATTTCTGTGTCGTATTTAATTACTTAGATCCATTAACAATGCATTTAACTTCAACTTTAAACAATCATAAAATTAATATAAAAATTGCGATTTCTGTTTGAATTAAGACTTACAAAAGATAATGGACCAAAATAGACCCTTCCCTGATTCCCCTTTTTGTGAAACTTAAAAGCATCAAATGAGTCCTTCCACCATGAGTGGAGCGGAAGGGACTGTCAGATTTAGTAATGACCCAAAATCCATCCAGATCCTTCAGTTGTCCTTTGCGTTCCTGGTATAGGTGCTCTGTTTTTTAAACTCTTTTTTGCAGTTGAAAACTAACCTTGTATTTCAAAAAACTAATTCGTAAATATAGAAAGGAACAAGTAAATACACCACATAAAACAAAAACAAAAGGCCCCGCCATCCCAGACTAAGATAACTAACCAGGCCATTATTAGCTCCAATTTATAAAATTACTCGCACCATTTATCTTAACCATACGGCATACGTTCAAGTCGAGTTACGGGAACGACATAACTTATGCGCATAGTATTACCATTCGATTGAATAATTAGCTGAAACCGACAGTTTATTGGTACTACACGGAATTAGTAAAGCTTACAGAGTGTAATTTTAGAGGTTTTACATTGTGAAATTGAAATAAGTTTTATAAAGGCAATAACTTCCCCACTCCTGGGACATGGCCTCGTCTTGGTGAGAATGAGAGGGCTGCTCCATGGCTGATATACCACAGGTAGACGCCCACGGTGACAGACGTCGGCAGACAATTTCCGGCCACCGTAGGCGCGGGCATGCGGGCGGCGAGTACTGGGCGACTCGCTGTGCGACCATGGACCATGCCCGGGTCGACGGCGTGTTTTTTCCACGCGCGCCTCAAGGAGTGTCAGCATAATGACGGGACCTTTAGAGGGCCAAAGCCTGCCGTCGCGGGACTCACGAATTACCGTCACCCAGAACGTAAAGGGCTATTGAAGGACACCGTGGATTTTAGTCAGTACGAGTCTGACAGTCCCTCCCGCTCTGCCCTGGGTAGGAGGAGACATTCGATGATTTTACCACGCTAAAAAAACAGAACTCCGACCCAGTGCTGGCTACAGAGTGTATTTAGGTTATCAGTTATCGATACCTTTAAGGAGATATTAAACACTAAGTTTTATAGACAGATCTGCTTTAAAAAACATCCTAACCCAATACTCAGCTAATAGCGACCATTTAATTTTTTTAAACGTTCGGTTTGGCTAGCGCGATGCCTTGATCTGAATTTATATCCATCGTTTTTATCTATAAAAATACTGTATAGATGTCACATGTCTTCGATTATTTGGTTTTAGGGTGGCAAATCTTTATGGAATAACGTACCATTTATTGTATTAAAATATGTAATGTGCCATCTAATAATTATGACCTAGTGATTATTCTGAAAATATAGAAACAATAATGTCAACTTAGCGCTTTTCACGTTACATGTTGACAACCAGTGGCGTGCCCAAAATATTTTGTCACGTGCCATAAATGACACACGTGCTAGTGCTGGTTCGCACTACTGTTCTAGGACATCCCTGTTTACTCACAACGTTTTCCTTCACCGTTTTGAGGGCAGTAGCGAGCACAAAGCTACACCCCTCTCCGCCATCACTCTTACTTCCCAAAACCTGTTCCACTTCTACAAATATGAAATAAGGTCGTTAATTTACTCGTAAAAACCTTTTGCGTACAAGTGAGGTTCTTTAGAAAGGTCGGGTGCGTGGGACCTACTCGCAACCGGTGTGCTTGTATGACCAGATGTAAGTACCTATCGAGGAAGAGCGAAAGGAGTTTGAGTAGAGTTTGTAAGTAAATGATTTCTGACTCACTCTTATGAGAGCCATAAGAGTGAGTGTCGCAAAGTTCTACCAGTTTTTTTTTTGCTTTTTGTCTTATTTACTGCGTAATCTGTATGCTAACGTAATAACATCAGAAATCAGTCAGTAGCTCTTTACAGAATAAAAGTCTTATAAGTTTTGACAAACTCTTTGAAAACTGACATGGTGACTAACAATATCATGAGAATAAAAAACAAGATCCTTGATCATGGCGCTTGCAAAAGTGCCGCAATTAGGAAATACTTACAGCATCAGTTGACACCTTCTAAACTAGGAGTCTGACAAGACTATTATGCACACCTAAATCATAAATATAATTTGTATTAAGAGCATAATAAAAACTATATTGGTACTGTCTTTAATTATCTGTCTGTAATTAACACTGAACGAACCAGAACACCCATTGAAAACAAGAAAGTAAAAGAAAAACCGATGAAATCTACGCTGTAATCTAGGGCCCGAACCACTTTACAAGCATTAAGCGACTTTACCCACATACATACAAATGAACTGCTTACGTCGCTTTTTTGTATAAACCTTTCTTTGGAAAGGTCAAAACTAGATGAAGACCTACTTTTCGCACGTTATAAATGGCACAAAGTTTTATTATTATTATTTACCTTTTGTGGTAAAATCATCAAACGAGTCCTCCCACTCAGGGCGGAACAGGGGGGACGGCCAGACTTGTACTAACTAAAATCCACAGTGATCCTTCAATAACCCTATCATGGTGCATGATCGGACGGCGAGTATTATGATCGCAAATTATGTCATCACGAAAACTAACACTAACACGGACGTAAAAGTTCACAATGAATCGTAATGGTCGAAAACGAGCAAAATTTATTTTAATAATATTTTTCGTCCCCCAAAACATTGTCTGGGCGACCCGAAGCTTTGACTTATATGCTGATCAACGCGAGTTCAAACCCTGAGTTGAAATTTCGTTTATCAGTTGCTCTTCTTTTTTTTTAAGGTGTTTCTCTATTGGCACCCGAAGTGAGCTCGGTCCACCAGCTGGTAAAAATATACAACAACATACCCCAATTTCTAGAAGAGTAGAAAATGATACTAAGTATTTTCTACAATCATTCTCTTTTGTGCGAGAATGATGCCAGCCTCTGACGTCAAATTTAATTAAACCACGTCCGGAAACCTCATGGGCTTTGGATTTAAATTAATTGTTTAAGTCCAGTTTTCCTCACGATATTTTCCTACACCTATGGCAGTAATGTTCAAGATAATCTTACAAAGTACATATGTTTTGAAAAGACAGGTTGGTACTTGAACTTGCAAATTTGTGAATAAAAAACGAAATGCTGGTCTCTCTTTCTCTCTTAATTAATGTTCCTGCATATTATGAAAACAATCCTAACTAAAATTAAATGTTAATACAATGCACAGTTTTTTTTATCGTGGTAAAATCATCAAATGAGTCCTCCCAGGCAGAGAGGGAGGGACTGTCAGACTCGTACTGACTAAAATCCACGGTGTCCTTCAATAGCCCTTTACGTACCGGGGTCACGGTAATCCGTTAGTCCCGCGACCCTGGACAATGCACAGATAGATAGAAACACGTTCAGCTATTAAAGCTTCTATTATTAGCTACATAACGATTTCCATTCTTAATAATGTACAAAATAAACGTTTATTAAATACGTTCACGCTAGAACTAGTGACCGAAAGTAATACCGACACGACACTACGTTGTGTCGTTTCGTAAAAATGTATAAACGAAACCTCTGATCCAATTTCACTTTATCGTTTTTTTTTACGTAGACGAAAAAATGTTTTCCAGCGATGTTGTCGTTTTTGAATATAAATGTAAGGATTCTCGGAATATTGGCGGTATAATAAATAGGTAATTATTTTAAATAAAAATATAGTATTTTTTTTAATATGGAAAAAACATTTTATTCACTTACAAAATAAAATGGCTGACCTAGTTTACATAACCTACTTCCAAAACCCAATAAAGCAATATGTAACCCTAAACAATCAACAAAACTAGTTTACTTTCTACTAAAACTATTAAACTCTTACCCGTTTCAAAATTCCTTCTACAAAAACATGGAAAACCCAAACATCACAAACGCGGGTTTTATAGAAAGGACAAAACAACGGTACACAATTAAGCGCTGAAATCCGTCCTAAAATCGACGCGCACCCCAATACAAGGTTATTGAAATTGGCAAAATTGTTCATCACAATCAGTAGCCACAGTAATAGTTGGAGCCGTCAATGCAAGGTCGGTGCAGCTAGAACTTTGGCGACTCGTCGGTTGTTCGAACGCGCGCTCTCCGGACCGTCAGTAGACAGAAAGGCGCCGCACAGACCGCCCACCAGTTGAGTGCGAACAAGTTCAAGTTCGAATGAACATTAACCGAAATTCTTTTCCCTAAATTGAGCTGGAACAGAATCATTCTTTCGTTTCTTTTTTTTAACGCGAAAGTCGTGAGTGTTTTGGTGTGCAAAAAAGTGTTAGAAAAACTTTGTTTTTCAGTTCGTCGAGAAGTTTTGTGAGCTTGGGCGGTTTGGCAAGCAGTTTCGCAGGTAAAAATTTTGTTAACGGCGAAATTAAATCGAAAACGATTTTTTTTTTGGGATTGCCTTAAAACTTTAAGGCATTTAAATAGAGGCGTTTAATTTAGCCTTTAAGGCTTAGAGACTAAATAAAAAGGTTGTTTATACTAACAACGTTTACGCATGATTATTTAATTTAATACACAGCATTTTCCTTTTTAATACCAAGCTATTCAGGTACATTTTGAACGCTGTCACTAATTTTAAATCAACAAATCATCGCTTTAAAACATACATGACATACTGTATAAACCACAAACAATTAATTTACGCTATTTAATATTTATGACATACGCGTAAAGCGTTAACACGATTGCCCCGAAGCGAGACTGACTGAATTTTAATTACTGATTGGACAATTAATGTTATTGTCATTATACTGGACAAACATGTAATCCATGCTTTTAATTAAATTAAAAATGGAACGCGGCTTACCGAGTTTATAATAGAATGGATAAATAATTTCGTCATTGTTTCGTTTTTAAATGTTCGAATTTTAATTATTACAATCTTTTTCTAAACTTCTTATTTTTAATATTTAGATGTAATATTGATATAAGTCCCTTGACTTTTTTGTTCCTTAATTATAAGTTTCTACATGGTAATACTATTTTGCGAACAACAGTGTAGGTATAAAATATTTGTCATAAATATACCAAAAAAAAATCATACTCCGACATTTATTCCGCGAATATAAAGTAATTTATACGAATCCAATGAAAATAAAATATACAACTACTACGGACAATTTAATCAAATCATGTTAACCCGATACTTGGAAACTCACCTAAATAAAACTAATTAAGCTTGTCTCAACTGCTATTAAACAGGCTTAATTGTTACAAAAACGTAGTTAGTACGTTTAATGTCGCTTTTCCTTCTCAATTTCATTTACACAATACCATTAATTCATAATTATTATAGGTCATAATATATGTCATAGGCCCCATCTGTTATAGGTACTGCTACAATAATTCTTGCCCACATGAAGGAGTATGACGCACTGAGCAGAACTGACAGACGAAATATATCTGCCCAGAAATTCTAGATTATAACGTTCACTAATTAATTTAACAAAATTGATCCCATTTCAAAAAAAAAGAACAATTATCGCAGATTCTGGACGAGACTATTAAATAAATTAAACACCACGTTCGAAATTCAAATGGGTGTCCACAAGAATCCGCGATAACTGAAAAAAAAACTGAGTTTGATTGAGTGAAATGAGCTCCTTGAAAGTCATAGAATAGCAATACAGCAAATTAGGTGATCGTAGTGTTATGTACCTTTTATTTTATTTCCAGCCAGTTATTATCACAATGTAGGAATAAGACCTCCTTCCATAATGATAAAAAAAATACAAAGGTGATTTAAGCCTTTGTCAAGCAGACTGGCGGGCGTGGTGAATGCGAAGCTTGACGTTGTTTTTTTTTTTGTAATGTATGGAATTGTTTGAATCCAGTCACATAGAAAAGCGAAAGTGATCTGATAGCGTGACAGAACTATCGGACTGACGTCTCGCTTCGGTTCGGTATCGCCTCGGACTCGCTTCGCGATCGTTCGATCACAGCGGTTTAACGAATTCAAAATATGAAAATCGAATGGTCTCGATACCATGACAAAAGGCTAGTTCACCAAAAAAATTAATACGTCAGTTGATGTATTAAAAAACATTTAACCCGTATTTTTTCTTATTTTAAAATTATCTTGGAATTTGTTTTAATTCCGACGTGTCTTGTGAGCTCTCACTCTCGATTATTATTTATCAATAATTAACGAATGAACTAAATAAATTTTGAATTTTTTGCTTGACACTAACCTATTGATTTTAAAAAGCAATAATGATTTGAATTTTATCATTATAATAAATCTGATATTTCCGTAGCTTTAATAACATTTTCAAAAACATCTGGATTCATACAGAAACTTGTTCACTGTAGGTTTCAAATATCACTTTGAATTCGGATCGATATGAAATCTCAGATGTTGTACTTTAAAAACATGAAGTACATTTAGATTCACAGCCAGGTTTATTCATGACGATTTTGCAATTTGAAAACGTTCGTTTTCGAATTAAATATTATATTCTAAAAAAAAAAACTTGTTTGTCTATGAATAATTTTGAGCGGTCACTTTAGTGAAAAGGAAAACAAAGAGGTTTCTCTGCGATGTTTTTGTTTTAGTAAATAGGTAAAATATCTGGCATGAATATGTAACTTTTTTCCCAATTTACTTCAGAAATATAAAGTAGATGATAACACCCAACGGTTATTGAATTGTTAACTATTTTCTTGGGAAATATTAAGAGAAAAATACGGGAAAACGTTCAGCATTACCACGGCACGACATGAATAATAATAAACTAGACTAGAGTTCGAAGAAAATGGCGTCGCATTGGATTTTATTCCAAGTAAATTCACCAGCGACAATTTGAAGTGAATTTAATATGTGATCAATCAATTAAAAACTATAAACTTTGAGAATTTTAATGCGTTCTGTTAAAACGATATATTATCGTTTTCAATTTAAACCTGTATAAATGAGTTTCGGAACATAAATTTTAATTCATGTGCTAATAATTGAGATTGATTAATTAATATTGGGAATATATGAGTATTTTAACCATGTTTTGTATTCTACATGCTTTACTAATTACTGATACTGAAACTGTATTAAAGTAAATCGCTGCTGTTTAAAAAAAAATACTCTCATTATTATTATTTTCAGTTATTGCCTGTTTTCCTGAGTTTTGAATAATTTCCTTGTATTTTTTTTTTTGCCACACACGTGTCACATGTGTCATGTTAACGTAGAAGCGGGTTAACGTCAAAAACTTGTCAAAAAAGAACGTAAATCATCCCAATGTTGTAGATAGAAAGAATACTGTCGAATGAGTAGGTATATATTTGAAACTATTCTTGCTATCTATAATCATTTAGGTACATCAGACACGTTTATGATGCGTATTTAATGTTTCTACGTGTCTTTGTATTTAATGACTCGCCTTAATAACTATTGTTCTACATTTAAGGGACCATCTAGTGACATAAATGTGGTTGTTATTTGTTTTTAGAATTGTTCTTTTCTTCCTAATATTGTCAATTACTAATTAAGTACCACCACAATGTAAAAGGAGAACAGGCAAAAAAAGTATGAAACCATGTTTAACATAGACTGACACAATGTTACGTCAAAAAACCGGCCAAGTGCTAGTCGGATTCGCCCATGAAGGGTTCCGTTGCAGCAAGTACTCGTAACATAATATAAAAGTTCTTGTAGTCGGTTGTACCTTTGAAAGGTAAATTGCGGGTTACGATTTATGACGTATTAAAAAAAAACAATTACTTGATCTCGTTCAAACCAATTTTTGCTGATAGTTTGTATGGTAATGTACATCATAAATACATTTTATTTATTTCAATTCTAAGTATGGGGAACCCCCAATTTTTTATTATTTTCGTGTGAGAATCCTAATGCGGTTCACATAATACATCTACTTACCAAGTTTCAACAGGATAGCTCTTATACTTTCGAAGAAAAGTGGCTGTGACATACGGACGGACAGGCAGACAGGACGAATCTATAAGGGTTCCGTTTTTTGCCATTTAGCTACGGAATCTTAAAAACATTAGGATTGGTTATTATTTTTGTATCAACTACCTAATGATAACAGAAAATATAAATCATTCAGTAAAAGAAGAAATAGATAGGTTATTATTATTCTGTGATCTTTTTCCTTTCATTTGTATTTATATAAATACTGAATGAGCCAATGTATTTGGGGTTTCCTTATTGTCCAAAGTATATAAAATGTTTATTTATTGTTCTGGCAACTTATTCTTAAATGAAGACGAATACTGATATTACGAGTATTGCGTTCTTATCGTCAGTCGTTCTAAATTTAAAGGGTTCTAAAAATTATTATGAAAGTAATTCTTATTTCAGAACGCTTTTAAAGGCTAAAAAGGTCTCAGGAGGCGACTAAATATTCTTTGATATTGCGTGGATACGAATATTAGTGTCAATCAAGGTTTTGAAATACAAATTATATTGCTGTTTCTAATAATGCAGAATGGGGTTATTTTTAAAAGAAAATAGGTTAATACTTTTCGACGGACCTGAAATCATGCTGGTTGATTATTTTATAGTTCTTGCTGTCTTCTGCCAATCAAATGATTTTAAATTAGAAAAAGAAATTGAAACAAATCTATTCCGATGACGGCGTCGCTAGTGAAGAATTTGGTGTTAAAATTAATAAAGTTTTCAAATTGACGGCTATGTTGAAGCTAAAGTCGGCGTTTTTATGTATGGAAAAATTTAAACATATAATAATAATATAGCTGACGTGGCTCAGAAGGCTACCCAACTCAAATGGGACTGGGCGGGACATGACTGCCGCATGCCGGACAAACTGTGGGCCAAAGAAGCTCAAAACTGGAGACCGCGAAGAAGAAGTCAGTCCGAATTGGAAGGAGGACGCACGGGCTCGCGAGAAATGGAGCGAGGCCTTTGCCAAGGAGTGGGACAAAGCAGGCTATTAAAAAAAAATGTGTTAATAGTCAATAACCAATATAATATGTATTATTTGATCAATTTTATGACTCGGATCCGTGCTCCTCTGTGCTTTGATCATGTCACTGTACACTATTGGCACAACATGGGGCTATAACATGGGCATATAAAATCGTAATACATCTCAAACATCCCTGCCAAGTAATTAACTAATCGTTAACTTTAACTAAAACTTGTTACAGTCCACGCGTAAGTTCCAGTCACCGCCAATTAGTAACAAACGGCAACAAATGGAGTTTGTTCCTAGCTATATTATAATGTTGTTACTGAGCCTCTATTATACAAAACATGACATCTAGTTTCCTGTGTATTTTTAACACTTATAGTCCCAGTCGGTAATAATTGTAGTATAATATTCTTATGTTTGTGAAACTCATTAAATAAGCTCTAGTTTGAGTTGTAAGACTCGTTTCCAAACGTCTTTTGTAATTCACACAGCGAAGGAATCGGATTCTCTACATGACGGCTGTGTTTCCGAACGCTTTCAATCCTAATCTCTGCAAACTTGCAAAGTAAGGTAAACAAGCTTCTTCTAGTATACTAGATTTATTGTTACCTTTGTCCCTTTCACCCCTGATCTCTGGTAAAAGTAAAAACATATCAAATTAAAAATAGGTTATGCCTTATCTACATCCACTGAAATTACATGGTTAATTTGATGGTTGTAAAGTAATTGCAATTTTGCAATTGCGTTTATTAATAAGAAAGAGTAATAAACTTAAAACAGTATAATGATGATGACGGCGAGCAATTGGTAGCTCACCGTCTGCTGAGCAAGCCCGAGTCGATGGCACATTGTGTTCCACGTGCGCCACAAAAACCTGTCAGCTTAATTGACTGAGACTTATAGGCCCAAATATCTGCCAGGTTTGTGAGAATATCACAAAAGATTACCACGGCCCTGGAACACTAAAGACAATGAAAATACGTGAGTTTTAGTCAGTACAATCCTATCAATCCCACTTAAGCAGGAGGACCCATTTATTAATAGCTCCAAAAGACAACAATTATTGAAAGTCGACAATGGACAATTTGCATACAAATGTAGTTTTAGTTCAACAAGTAGATACTAAACTAGAACAGCTACCTACCGAGTGTACGCTAGCCATACATAAGTAACACGTTACAACTTTGGTACAACACAGTAACCTATTTCTCTTCGCGTCCCGATGCAACTCGAGTGCTACAATAAGAAGCTTAACAGAACTTATTTTACACCTCAAATGTGAGCAAAGACTTATTTACTAAAATTACACATAGCGCCACATTTTTGACATGAACATAATTACTGTTATCGTTTATCATTTGTCAACTCTTTTTTTTTATCGTGGTAAAATCATCAAATGAGTCCTCCCAACCAGGGCGGGAGGGACTGTCAGACTTGTACTGACTAAAATCCACGGTGTCCTTCAATAGCCCTTTACGTACCGGGGTCACGGTAATTCGTTAGTCCCGCGACCCCGGCAGGCTTTGGCCCTCTGTTGGCCCCGTCACTATGCTGACACTCCTTGAAGCGCGCGTGGAACACAACGCGCCTTCGACCCGGGCATGGTCCATGGTCGGACAGCGAGTTGCCCACTACTCGCTGCCCGCATGCCCGATCACTTGTCAATTCGGTGGTCGGTAATTATGTTTCTTGTATCTTGTGTTTAAAACTTGGGGTACTAGAAACAAAAGAAAATTATACAATCATTGCTATCACCATCATCTGAGTCACAACTCTCACCATCGAGAAGGAGTTCGCCCTCAAACGATTCGCCCTCGAATCTTACAACCCCAAAGGTCGTGTACATCTCGATTTCAGAGATGTTTTCTCCCGTTAATAATTAGGTTGTGGAATAAATTTCGAGGTTTTCCAGATGACCTAAAAAACGGTATTAAAAAAACTCGGTTATTGCAGGTCTATAAGCTAAGATGACGGCTTTCCATAAGGCGGGCTATATGCTTGTTTGTCACCAATCTTCTACATATATAAAATTGTTATGTTGGTTTGTGTACGCTTCAAAAACTCAAAAAGTTCTGCACCGATTGAGCTGAGATTTTAGCATGATATATAATCCGCATCAAGGATTGTTTTTATATATTTTTTGCATCAATCACATATCCGCGACCGCGAGAAAACAGTTTTTTTTTGCCACAGCAAAGCGTGGCAGGGAACAGCCAGTTTAGTATAAAAAGCTGGCATAATATGTGTAAATTCTTCTTTATTCATAGCCAGTTTAAAGATGCTTGAAATTGGTTTCAATTCTATAAATATAAACTATCAGTAAGTTCCAAGTAGGTACTAGCTTAAGCGACTACCTATCATGCCTACGCTCGTCATGCATAAGTAATAAGTTACAACTTCAGTACAACACACTTACCTATTTATCTTCATTTTCCAATGCAACTTGACGGTTACGATAAGAAGCTTAACTGTACTATTTTATGTTCTTCTCTCACAAACATATTGACATTGAAATTGTATACTAGTAACTTTTTTATGTCTTACTGAGAAGCACAATTAGTATTACAGGATATATATAAATATAATTATAACAGGTTGTAAATATACGAGTAGGTATGTATATTAACAAAATCATGTCCCATAGAAACGAAACTATATTCAAATTACTTTCACATTAGTTATTTATTTTACGTGTTATATTTGTCTTTATTCATAGTTTTTTTTTTACTTTGTCCCGTATCAACTACTTATAGGTCTTACAAATATTTGTTCCGTGTGGGGATTGAACTCACGACACGATGCGCAGCAGTCGATCACTCAGCCACTGCGCCAACCGTGCCATATTGTAAATTACTTTGACAATACATATTTACAATATTATTTTTACCTACAACCTTTTTATTTGAAATGTATAAATTAGTGAGCCTTGCCTCCCACCTACGGTGAAGCCGAAAGTGGGACCGTCAGACTGACTACTTCTCACGTACGAGGTTGTGATTTCAAACCCGGGCAAGTAGGGGAACAGTGTATAAGACGGGGACGCAAGGTATAATGGGGACAAACACTCTTTCTTTAGGCATACTTAACACAACACTAACGTAGCGCAAGCGTCATCAGGGCGTCATTTGCAAGCGACCATTAACAAATGGCGCCCTGTTGGTGCTTGCGCTACGTTAGTACCTACTAATATTATATACGAGATTTCACATCATACATCGCGTGCGTCTTAAACACTGTTCCCCTATCAACCTCTATCATGTATTTGTACTTAAATCTTTCGCGGACTTCAGTGACATCGTTGAAGGAAAACATCAAACATAGAAAGGCATTTTAGAAGCCCGTAAAGTTCGAAGAGGAGGTTTAATTAGTTCCGACCCCAGAGGATACGACAGAAAAACCTCAAAATGAAATAAGACGTAGTCTATAAAGACATTTTTTTATTAGCGTGGTAAAATCATCAAATGAGTCCTCCCACCCCGGGCAGAGTGGGAGGGACTATCAGACTCGTACTGACTATAATCCACGGTGTCCTTCAATAGCCCTTTACGTTCCGGGGTCATGGTAAATTGTGAGTCTCGCGACCCCTGCAGGCTTTGGCCCTCTAAAGGGAGTCGCGCGTGGAACACAACGCGCCGTCGACCCGGGTCCATGGTCAGACAGCGAGTCGCACATTACTCGCCGCCCGCATGCCCGCGCACTGTATAAAGACATAAAATACTTTTATTTATGTAATATATTTACGTGGGAATAATACACGAATCGAGCCGTGGGCTAAAGCTCGTTTAAGGTAAAAAAAATGTGAATGTAAGGATATAAAAAAGACAGATGTCTGTCGTTACGGTAATAACTGAAGAGGTACCTCTCCATTACTTTATATCCTCAAATATCACTTCTAAGTCCACGTGAGTTGTTGTAATAATTTTGTTTTTTTTTTAAGGTTCCGTACCTAAATGGTAAAACGGGACACTATTACTAAGACTCTGTTGCCTTTCTGTCATCAGCATATACTCGTATCATTGAATCTGCAATTTTCGCAGATGATGTATTTCTGTCCCCTCTATAAAACGAATACTAATAAACAGCATAAAATTAATGTTTAAGGGAGCTCTCATACCACTGACATTATATTATTTTTGTTTCCCGTTTTTATGGATAATGGTATAAAACCCGTCGTGAGCGCGTCCGACTCGCACTTGGCCGGTTTTTTTTTTAAGTTCCACGCGCGCCTCAAGGAGTGTCAGCATAGTGACGGGGCCTGTAGAGGGCCATAGCCTGCCGGGGTCGCGGGACTTTCCCATTACCGTGACCCCGGTACATAAAGGGCTAGTGAAGGACACCGTGAATTTTAGTCAGTACAAGTCTGACTGTCCCTCCCGCCCTGCCCTGGGTAGGAGAACTCATTTGATGATTTTACCACGATAAAAAAAAGTACGGATTTTAACAAGCATAGGTCGGAATTAGGTAGAGTTATTCTAGTACTTGCATCGAAATGTTGATATTAATATGGATCTTCCCAGGATTTCTAATAGACAATTCTCGGACATCCGATGTCGTTGATGTAAATTTGGCAACGTCACGCGAGCAGTGATTTAAATTATGTAAAAGAAAACTAATTTTTAAATTTAATAATTCGCGGAATTATTCTGCTCTTTAAAAGTAATTCCGCGATTTGAGGTATATACACTTTATTCTTTCGCTGTATGAAATCAGTGTAAGTTCATGAATAACTGTTCGCGGGACTTACGAATTACCGTGACTCCGGTACATAAAGGGCTAGTGAAGGACACCGTGGATTTTAGTCAGTACGAGTCTGACAGTCCCTGCCGCCCTGCTCTGGGTGGGAGGACTCATTTAATGATTTTACCACGCTAAAAAAAGTACATGAATAATTGTACCTAATTCCGACCTCTGCTTATAACTAAGTAGAGTAAGTAGATGACCGTACTTATAGGTCGGGGTAGGTAAGTCAAGTATACAATTTGGGTCAAACACAACGTAAATATTTGACAAATTTTAATTTTTTGGTGAAGAAAAATGGGTAATGGGACATCTCGCTCACGGAAAAACTGGCCTGCGGTCCAAATGTCCCCTTTTTAAAAAGTGCAGGGGTAGATTCGCCCGGACCAGTTTAGTAGAACGGGCCAGATGTCTCCTATTAAAAAAGGAGAATAATTACATTACAGGTTAAATTAATGGAAACGCAAGATTCTGTAGAGACATCATGGGCGAGATGTCCCATAACCGAGAAAAAATTGGCATAAAAAATGACAATAATCTAAACTAATTTTAGATAGCTAAAGAGTTCATTTATCAAGGAAAGCTATAGGCTAACATCACACTAAGATAAATAGGAGCTGAATAGCGCGTGCAGCCGCGGAGAATAGCTAGTGCGCTATAATTATACTATATACCGCATCATTTTTTAACCAGAACCTATTGGGAAATTGTAAATTATGGGCGTAAAACGTATTAAAATGATATACGAATTTTATTAAATCGTCCCATAATGTGCAAAATAATTTCATACATCACTACATCTTGATATATTTTCAATCAATTCACGGTTTCAATTAAAATGAAACTCTCTATAAATCCAGGAAAGGTTGCAAATTCTTTATTACTTTTTTATCACAATCTGATAGGTAGAGCAATCAGAGATTTTTAACGAGATTTTTTCCTGGCGTTAATCCACTGACTGTAATGTAGTATGTATTTAATATAGATCACACTGTGTACAGAGGTTCTAAACTTGCCAATTTAGCATGGTTGCTAATACAAAAGTTGTTAAAATTGTTCTTTATCAGTTACCTACTATATTGCTGGAGCAACAAACAGTATAGAACGATTCCGTTACGATTTTTTATACAATACTCGTATCATGTTAATTAATAAAGAATATACTAATGCATAAAATAAATTTTAGCAACATTGATATTAGCAACGTTGCTAAAGTCGTAATAAATGGTTTCGGAAAGAAAGAATGCAAAGGTAGTTTTTGAACTCGCATCTCGCACTCGCGTATAGCAGTAAACATAAAAATAAAATAACAATGAAAATGTAAATATTAAACTAAATTATTAATAACACTACCTACCTGCCCAATCATGTGGAGTGCAAAATATAAAAAATATACAGGCTGCGAAGATTTCATAAAAAAACATCAAGTTTGTCGATATTCGATACAGAAGTATGATCAGCTACGGCGTAGCTGCTACGCCGTGTGCTACGCCGTGCCAGCTACGCACTCGTAGCCGAATACTTTCATTGAACATTACCTTTGATTGTAAAACTGTTTCTTTACGAATATGCGTATCGGCATTGTTTTTCAATATTCTATATTTAGATAATGTTGAACCGGGTCTACTCAAATCCATAAGTACTTTGATAATTCTAAAATCTACGTTTTCTTATTCTTGGAATGAAAAAAAGTTCAAGGTCCAGTCTTTATTGTGGTTTTAACAATAGAATACATTAATACAAAGAAATGATTGCACAAAGGGTTGGTTGTGTGCTATTTTTGGGTTCAATTTAAAGTTTATGCTGACTCACCGGCGTGGTAGTCGGGCTCAACCGTTATAAATTGACATGTGTCGAGTATGGTTCTATCATCGTACATAGTGAGATTTATATTTGATGCAACAATTTTAAAAAGTGAACCCACTTGGGTATGAGCTCGAGTGACACATTAGATAGCGATTGCGTTAAGAAAATAACTATCTTTCTCTTTTTAAATATCTTTGACACTAAAGCTTTTGTCAAACAGACACGCGTGGCGAATACGAAGCGTGACGTTTTTATTTGTAATGTATGGAATTGTTTGAATCCAGTCACATAGAAAAGCGAAAGCGATCCGAGAGCGTGACACAACTATCGGACTGATGTCTCTTATCGGTTCGTTATCGCTTCGGACTCGCCCGTCTGTTTGACAAAGGCATAAGAATTGCTCCTGTATCGGAAACAGGGTCCAAGCTACTGGCGATCATGGCTCCAGAGAAAGGAACCTCCTAACAATACATGGCGCGTCCAGAAGAACTACTTTCTAAATCAGGCCCCTGATCCATCTGCCTAACAAGAGCCTCCTTAGATGTTGGTCGAGGCTCCCGGTAATTTAGCCATGGGCTCGCATGGCATCGCAAAATTCCACATCCCACATATTGACTACCTCGTGAACTAAGAAGTCAAACAAATCAAGATACTTCATTTGTTAATTTTTTTCAGCTTTCATGGGGTTCTCGTCATGTCCTGTCCAATCTGAAAGTGCCCCTTAGAGGGCCAAAGCCTGCCGGGGTCGCGCGACTGTCTTATCAGGTAACCATATCCCCGGAACGTAAAGAGCTATTGAAGGACACCGTGGATTTTAGTCAGTACAAGTCTGGGTGGGAGGACTCATGGGAAGATTTCAAGAAGTAAAAAAAAAATTATTTAGTTCTGTTATTATAACTCTTAGCCTGCATGGTAAAGTAAATTCATTTCAATATTTTTTACTAAAAAGCTTCTGTGTTAAAGCTTCTGAGTTTAAAAACGCAACAAAGTTTTCCAACTAAAATCGTTAATCACTGTACTAGGGAATAGTTTTATGAAACCTATTTCTGAAAGCACACAGAGGTTTTAACCCCGTAAAAGTGCCTTTTATTTTGGATGTAAACATTTTTAAAAAATGAATTGAAAATATATCATTTCAGTATCATTACAAAACGAATTTCTATTCGCTGTTATTGACACATGTCGCAACAGATTAATTCTAAACGAAATGTTACGGGCTCAATTTCAGAACATGATAAATTAAAATATATTTTTGGTATACAGATATTTGCGAATGTGAATTTGATATGATTTTGATTGGGTATGAATGTCAAAGGTTCGAGTAGCAGGTCATGTTACGTCGTTTTTTCGTATAAATTTGACATCATCATCATTATTATCTTCCAAATCTTTTCTTAAATATATTAGCGTTGTTTTTCGTCGTTTTTTACGGAGCGCGGTTTGTTGAAACCAAATCAAATCATTTTTTAAATCTTTGTACTACACTTTTTTTTTGGAATTTTTCCAGTATTGTGGTTGTTTTACAAAAATTGAAACTTATATACATAACTTACATTTATAAAAATACCGAGACCCGGAAAACACACTTGTAGATCATACACATGTTTGTTCAGTGCGGGAATCGAACCCACGACGCGCAGCGCAGCAGTCATTCACTCAGCCACAGCTACAAGTATTAATGTATTTCTAAACTAATATTATAAAGAGGAAAAAATTGATTGTTTGTTTCTATTGAATAAGCTCCGAAACTACTGGACCGACTCCTAAAATTATTTCACAGTTGAAAGCTGCTTTGGTCCTGAGTGACATAGGCAATAAAGGGGAGGGGGTGAGTGGGTGAAGCCGTTGGCAAAAGCTAGTTTGTTTAAATATTTGTAAAACGCACCCACGGTACAGGAGAAATTCCTAGTGGGAGGCAACGTTTTCAAAAAAAAAAGCAAGCAAATACAGATGTTTTCACAGAATATTTACTTCTGACCATGCTCAAGGAAAACAAACAAAATTACGCGATTAATTGCGCGAGAGGTAAAAAACTTTCAAGGTGAAGGTCAAGGTCTCTTTATATTCTCACCTACCTGTCAAAGATCTTTAACGTCGCCACACAAATCGTGAAAGCTGACACTTATTTCTTAGGGATTAACTTCGCTTCGGTGTCAGATATATCATATAAAGATAGTGGGAAATACGTAGGCCTAAATACGATTGAAGGTGTGTTTTTAATGTACTCCGTTAAATATGGTTTACTAACAAAAATTAAGAATATTAGGGTTTAGTATGTACAATCGACACTTTTGAATTATGACCCAATGTAAGCTTATTTTCTTACAGACATTAACACAATATTAGGTCCACATCTTAATCTTTGTTATTTTGACGGATTCAAACAATTTGTTGTCAAAATGGGTCATGATTCAACTTTGTCGATTGCACATATTTTTATAGTACGAGCAAAAATAAAAAGACAATAATGTAATTAGGATTATAATATTTTTTTTGTTTATGGAGTTTGGCCTGCAAAATGTTACATTTGAAATAGAAAAGTAAATTTTCTAGAAATAAGAAACCTTTCTTTTAAAAAAAAACTGCCCTGCTTTAGATCCTGCTGCTCACCTCCAGCTGTATCTTAGGTTCTTTTGCAAACTTTTAAAACTCACATAAACAAAAAACCAGATGCTCGTCATCAAGTCCAAGAAAACAGTTTTGATCAAGGGGTATTGAATTACCCAGTTACTGGGTTGTGGAGATCAGATAGACATTCACTCAGATAATCGGCCTGTAGCTTTAATTTTGCTCAAATCAGCAGCCCCCTATGCACTTTGAAGTTTTATAACGAAAATCCATACAAACGTCGCAACAAGACTAGCTCAATTGTAAGACAGGCCTGTTGGTCTAGTGGTTAGTGACCCTGACTGCTATGCCGGAGGTCGTGGGTTCAATTCCCACCCAGGACAAATGTTTGTGTGATGAGCACGATCATTTGTTCTGTGTCTGGGTGTAATTTATCTATAATATGTATGTATTTAGAAAATATATAAGTATGTTTATCAGTTGTCTAGTACCCATAACACAAGCTCTGCTTAGCTTGGGACTAGATGGCGTTGTGTGATAGTTGTGGAATATTTATTTATTTATTTAATGAACAAAAGAATAATAAAGTTTTTGACATTGACAAGTGACAAATAATCGTCTTTTGTTTTTCTTACATAAAAATTACAGTCAAGAATATTCTTTCTACCAGCCAGTAATAAAAAATATAACAAATTATTATTAGAGGGCTCAGGATAAATTACTCATAAAAATACCCTGGTACATAACAAATCCGTACTACAAAGGCTGCGCTTGTTAAAGCTAGACTTTTTTGGGGTTCCATTTCCAAAAGGTAAAACGGGACCCTTTTACTAAGACTACGCTGACCGTCTGTCACAGGCTGTATCTCACGAACCGTGATAGTTAGTTAAAATTTTCACAGATTAAGTAGTTCTGTTGTAACAACAAATACTTGAAAACAGAATAAAATATATATATATTTTTTTTTTTTTTTGCGTGGTAAAATCATCAAATGAGTCCTCCCACCCAGGGCAGGGCGGGAGGGACTGTCAGACTTGTACTGACTAAAATCCACGGTGTCCTTCACGAGCCCTTTACGTACCGGGGTCACGGTAAATCGTTAGTCCCGCGACCCCGGTAGGCTTTGGCCCTCTACAGGCCCCGTCACTATGCTGACACTCCTTGAGGCTCGGGTGGAACACAACGCGCCGTCGACCCGGGCATGGTCCGTGGCCGGACAGCGAGTCGCCAATTACTCGCCGCCCGCATGCCCATGCACCAACTCCTTTATATATTCGAAACGATGAATTAGAGTTTCGAACCAAAGTCAATATAAAACAATAGTAACACAAAACCTAATATAAATTCAAATGCGAGTTCCAAGTGTTTTAATTTGATTGCGTTATTTCCCTACGTTTCCTCTTTGTTTCATTTTGTGGTCACGAATAGGCGATTTCACCCTTTTCATTTATCAGGGCTGTGCCCACATAAATAATAACGCAAGTTGCCCCGTGGAGTTAGTTTAATCTCAGTAATCACTTCAGAACTCCTTGAAATATTTTTTATCAAACTTTTGAAAGACCTGTCGTTGTTTTTTTTTATTTTTATTAGTGGGTAGGTCGCTTAATTTCAGAAGTTTAGAAATAAAAGTGTCGTAAGAATTTTCGTGTAGAATTTAAAAGAAAATTTTGGTGCTTTTGTTTTTAAAGTTCAAGGGTAATGATGACACTTCATTTCCAACTTTTTTATTTGTATTAAGTATAAACGTAAAGCATAATCAACTTACTGTTATATCTGTGAAAACTCTGAATTTACATAGACTTATTTTCCGTACAATGTGGCAATGTTCCCCATAGAGGGACAAGCCTTGATCCAATAGAAAAAAAAGTCGGTCTAGTAGTCTTTGAGTTTACTCACTACTTGAAACATATAAATATACAAATATTTCCGCTTTATAATATTAGTAGAAAAATACTCGTAATTGAAGAACATCTCGACGAATCGAAATTTTCAATCTCCAATGTCTGAAAACGAATCACCTCATTTCTTTCAATTTATTTTCATTTTTACACTTATAAGTGTAAAAAAGCAATAAAAAACATTTAAAAATTTAAAAAATAGCAGCATCGGGAACAGGGTCCGGGCTACCGGTGGTCAGGGCTCCTGAGAGAGGAACCTCCTAACAATACGCGCCGTGTTCAGAAGTACTGCCTTCTGAATCAGGCGCCTGATCCAGCTGCCAAGCGAGAGCCTCCTCAGATGTTGTTCGAGGCTCTTGGCAATTAAGCCACTGAATTAATTTTACATTATTATTATCTAATAATATTATATTTATAATGAAATTCCAAACATGACAAAATAATAATTCGTTTAATAATATAGGATACATGCCTTATTAGGCAGCCATTAACAAAATCACGTATCTCCTTTATTCCACACTTCGTATATTAAATTCCAGAATTCCAATTTATCATAATGAAAACGGGCTTCGAACCGTTCAATACGCCAGCGACTGTACGGTTCAAATCTATACATATACTTTAGTTGTAACCAGCCGATGTTTTGAAGCAGCAGTTTTCACCGATGTATCGGTTTTTTTCACTATATGGTAAATCATATCCTAAATTAAATGTTCCATCTTCCTTTTTTTTCGTGGTAAAATCATCAAATGAGACCTCCCACCCAGGGCGGAATGTGAGAGACTGTCAGACTAGTACTGACTAAAATTCACGGTGATCCTTCAATAGCCCTTTACGTTCTAGGGTCACGGTTACCTGATGAGATAGTCCCGTGTTTTCTCCAGCCCTGAGTGTAGCGAAAGGGTATGACATACTCGTACTGAAAAACCCACTCCCATTTGTCCTATTGCCATTTGCGTGAGTACTTACTATACAGGCTGTCCCGGGAAGTGTGGATCAAATTAAACAGGGTCATAGAAGAGGTCATTTCCAATCTTTTTATCTTACTTTTTTTTATTTGGTAAAATCATCACATGAGTCCTCCCACCCAGGACAGAGCGGGAGAGACTGTCAGACTCGTACTGACTAAAATCCACGGTATACTTCATAATAGCCCTTTACGTACCGGGGAAGGGGTAATTCGAGAGTCCCGCGACCCCGGCAGGCTTTGGCCCTCTACAGGGGACTATGCTGACGCCCATTACTCGCCGCCCGTGTGTCCGTGCCTATGGTGGCCGGAGATGGCGTCTACCACTGCGGCTGGGGTGGAGGGAGGACGCTTTCCTCTCCATAAAGCGGCCCGCCTCCAAAAAAAAAGAAGTTGCCATCGACAGAAACGATTAATTGCTAGAGTCTTGATAAGTACCATTTTACTTCAGCAAGATATTTTATTCCACACAAAGTCGGGAACAAACGTTAGAATTGAAATAAATCATTACAAAAGTAACAACTGACCCAATTTACTTGGAAATCTATCCGAAACACGTGCAGTCCTTTTACAATAGTTTACATCTGACAGCAGCAACTTAAAACTAACCTTATTTTGAGTAAGAATAAAGATCACTGTTATTTGATTGACTTTTCAGAGGTAGCAAAGAAGAAGCAACCTTATTTTAACGAAAATAAAGACCTCACTGAAAGAACAGTAATGACATCATTATGATAGAGTTGGCCATTTCATTCCTTTGGGGCTCTAAAGGTGTATGGACACGCGCATCATTTGTCACTGTTTTAAGAATATCGAAGGCTATTTTTACCCGACTACGGCAAAGCCAAAAGGAGGGTTATGATTTTGACCGGTATGTATGTTTGTATGTATGTATGTATGTATGTATGTATGTTTGTTTGTTCCCTCATAACTTCTAAACTACTTATCATTACATGACAAATGAGGTCTCGTTAGAAGCGTCTTAGTTGTCCGCTGGTTATAGGGTAGGTGACGTGACACCAAATCCAATATGGCGCCCTCTAGGGGATGAGAAGTCGTTACCGAAAAAAAAAATTTTTTCGCACAGTATCGACATGGGTATCAAATTAAAGGGCTTGATGAGCACATTTGAAATATATATACATTATATAGCTTTTACTAGCTAATTTTCTCTTTCTAACAGTGTCAACATGGGTATCAAATGAGAAATCTTAAATTCACAACTCAGAAACTATACATATAAAATAAATTAATTACTTCAAATAATATAACCCCAAAATAGTGTAAATAAAAAATAAGTTAAAAATAACTAAAACCCGACTACGAAAAAATCGCGCACTGAAAAGTATAAAACAAGAACAAGCCGTGGTCGTATGCCACCTAGCCAATAAAGATTGTGTGAAACAACCGCAGGTGGCATACGACCACGGCTTGTTCTTGTTTTATACTTTTCAGTGCGCGATTTTTTCGTAGTCGGGTTTTAGTTATTTTTAACTTATTTTTAAAGGTTGTCTTTCTCATCAACCATAGCTGAGGGACAATTTCTTTCTAGAACTTAACTAAAACACAGTAATTATGACAGATGTTTCGAAGACCTAGATGAAAATCAATTTGACTTGAAAATAGACACATATAATAAATCAACGTTGCAAAGATTGAACCAACTTGACACAGAGGTACTCGTATATTCGAGTGACAAGTAGAAAATACTGTTACCTAGTTACAATAATTGAAAATCAATGATATTACTGGACTTATAAGGCATACGGACCCTCCGCGAAAGCGTCACTTAAGATCCTGTGGATCACATTAAATACAGAATAATAATAACTTTATTTTTTTGAATTGTCTTTTTTATATTTACTATGGACACTGTCAACTTGCCACATCGTTCTCACATAATGTACCATCAGATGATGATGAATGATGTAACAAGGTTCTGTAAAAATTTTGGCGATTGAAAAAGAGTGTCCATGGAGTTTCTTGCTCATTCTTCTCCATAGAGATCTACGCTTTGGAATGAGCACCTACGGTACTTTCACAGTTTTTATGTCTTGTGACTGGGACTGTAGCACTATAACTTTTTTTGCACTAGTTTT
This sequence comes from Agrotis puta, assembly GCA_943136025.2. NCBI lineage: Eukaryota > Metazoa > Arthropoda > Insecta > Lepidoptera > Noctuidae > Agrotis > Agrotis puta. The sequence goes on along the minus strand of OW964190.2, from coordinate 6,730,392 downwards.
ATTTTATGTCTTTTTTTTTTCTCTTTATTATTTTTGGGGGTTTTTATACACACGGATATGTCAACCCATTTTATGTCTGACAATTCAAAAGTGCCTGTAATTGGCCCAGTTGAAATAAATGATTTGATTTGATTTGATTTGACTTATAAGGCATACGGACCCTCCACGAAAGCGTTACCTAAGATCCTGTGGATCAAATTAAATACAGAATAATAACACAGAAAAAAAATACTAGAAAAATGTTTCTTTTAGCAATCGACGAGTATCTTTTTAAATGCAATGGTCTCGCTCTTGGCGTCAATCTAGCCCAAAACCAAAGACAAGATGAACCAGAAGCAACTGGAGCTCCTCCGCACCGACGAAACACAATAAAAACTAATTGGCGCCTATAGAATGATCTTCACGAGCCAGATGGCTCTTTGACCACCAGTGGGGTTGATCAGCCGTCACTGCAGGGTACAGGTATTCTGCGGTGACATTGCCCGAAGTGTAACGCTCCCCAATAGCTCCGTAAACAAAAAAATACCAAGAATAAATAAAAAAAAACATCGCAATAAGAGACAGAATCCGTTCATTAAGTGGTTTTACACACCCTTTATCCAGCAAAATCATCGATATGTCACCAAATATTTTCGACTAATTGTATTACATGGATGACAGCTTCTGGTAAGTTTTTTTAGATTCTCGTACACTATCGCGATGAAACATATATCGTTGTTATCGTATAACAACGCTGATTAATTTGTCGTATTACATCGCGATACGCAGGTGAGAGTCGTGAGACTGAGAACGTGATTATCAGAAATGCAACGGTTGTTTTTTGCGATATTTTTTTGTAAGGTCAACTTTCGGGCGATCCTAGAACACAAAAATTCAAGTATAGTCAGTTTACTATCCAACAATAAACAAAATCCCTGACCAGTACAATAGAGAACCCTTTCTGCCTCACACGCATATAAAATACGAGCTGCTATCTGTTACCCTACAAATCCTGAACATCACAATGGTCATAGCAACAAAGGCGTAAAGTGCCAATACGTTCGTACTGCCACGGAATAGAGAGATACAGAAGGTTAACTTGATATAAGAAACTAAAACGCACGCAGACATATAGACACGTCGCGGGACCAAGGGATTACCGTGACCCCGGTACGTAAAGGGCTATTGAAGGACACCGTGGATTTTAGTCAGTACAAGTATGACAGTCCCTCCCGCCCTGCCCTGGGTGGGAGGACTCATTTGATGATTTTACCACGATAAAAAAAAAAAAAAGACATATAGACACATAACGAACAGTGAGTGCAAGCGATCTCACGATGACCGTTTAAATAATATTCCAGACACACAGCTACATACGAACGAATAAAAAGCCAAAGCAATTCTGGACTCCTGTCAGTTATAGGTATACGTTTATAGTTTGCAGTATTCATCATCTTCCTGCCCTTATCCCATTTTACTTGGGGTCGGCGCAACACGTTTTTTTCTTCCATTATTTGCTATCGGACGTCACAGTATCGTTTACTCCTTTTTCTTTCATATCATTCCTTTAGACAATCCATCCATCTTTTCTTTGGCCTTCCTCTTTCTATCCATCCATCAACATCCATACTTATCACTATTTTGTCACATGAGCGTCATCCCTTCTCATCACATGTCCATATCAAGACGGTTTCCTTTATTTTTTGTAACAGGTGCCACTTTCAAACTTCTCCTTATTTCTAAACTCATTTCTTACCTTATCCATTTTTTATTAGAATTTAAAGTATTACTTTTTCAAATTCGATGAGACGACATGATCGACGCAGAGGCTGAGCTTTCGACTGTGGCCAGCGTGTCACGGATTCGATTCCCACACGACATGACCTACAAGTAATCGTTCCGGTTTTGGGCGTTTGTGAATGTGAGTTCTATGTTTGTAAACGCAACCACGATACACGACAAATTCCTAGTGTGGGGAAACATTTAAAAAAAAAAAATAATAAAATGAAAACTACGTTTGTAACACTTCGTTTTCATCTACGGTTGTAGCACTACGTTTTCAGACCACTTTGTGTAACTACGAATGTGTGAATCGTAGCAGGTAGCATTCCATAGCTGCCTGCTTCAATGTGAGAAAAGAGTGAGTTTATGAACATATGAATATGGAGTCGACCTTCTGGATTATTCTATGGTAAGCCTGACTACGAACCGTTGCGGAAAACATTGATTTTCAATTTACTGTATTCGGATACGTAGGTACTAGCATCCGAATTTGATAAAAAGCCGCCAACATCCTCTTGATGACGTAAATGGAGGAAAATCTGCTACTTTATAAATATTAAAGATGGAGGTATTTCTTCATTATGTCCCTGATAGCTATATTGGCACGAAATCTATTGGGGATATGAAAATACCGATGAGAAATTATGCCTTTCATGTTCCATTATGTATTGAGAAAATAGACACAGTATTTATTGGTATTTTCTGCTCGTGTTAATATGAGAATAGCTTCGATATCTTTGCTAACTTTTGTCATATTAAATGGTGAAGATATTTCTTCATTTTCTCATAGCTTTTGTTGCCTCTGTTGCAATTTGTGATCTATACTAATATTATAAAGCTGAAGAGTTTGTTTGAGTTCGAATTGGAAAATTCTTTTGGTGTTAGATAGTCCAGTTATCGAAGAAGGCTATAAGCTATTTCACATCATGCTAGGAGCCAAGCAGCGGGTGAAACTGCGGGGAACAGCTAGTGTAAAGAATGAATTCTTTTTTTTTAATAACAATTGCTTCGCTCTTGACTTATTCCAAATGGAAAGATGATACCTCGGATGGAACGATTTTATCCAGAAAGATTTGAAACTTTTAAAAACTGTCTTGTGCGGAACTACGATAAGATGGCGGTCCCAAGCCAGGTAGCCCTAGAGAGATCTAGCACCATATCTATATTAAAGAGTGAAATTATTATTTTTATCCAGTCCTTTGACTCCCTCAAAGAGTGTCAGCTTAGTGACGGGGCCTGTAGAGGGCCAAAGCCTGCCGGGGTCGCGAGACTTACGAATTACCGTGACCGCGGTACGTAAAGGGCTAGTGTGAAGGACACCATGGATATTAGTTAGTACGAGTCTGACAGTTGGGTGGGAGGATTTGATGATTTTACCACGTTCGCTACAAAAAAAAAAAACAAAAAAAACCTTTGACTCTCTTTCGTGTAGAGGTTGTCGGGATTGTCTTAAGAGGTCACCGGCTCTTGAACGCAAAGGGCAAATAAAGGAACAAGGTGGGTTTTAGTCAGTACCCATTAGTCTGACAGTCCCTTAGTCTCCAACTAGGATAATTTTACTATTTTTTTTCGAAAAAGGACCAAATTTTTATTGTAAAGGGAGATGTAAAAATCAGGATAAGTAAAGTTAGTCTTTAGCAAAACTTGGCAATAAATATTAATTAATGAACCTAATTAATGATACTCACAAGTCCAATTTACTCAAACAATTTATAAGTTACGGAACAAATTAAACCTATTAGGAACAGATAAACATTCTATCTCAGAATACTGACTTACTTTATTGAGTAAAAACAAATTGATGTAATTCGTTGCCTTTGAGGATTATAATGCTTTGAAGGATCATTTTCTGAGTTCTCGGATAATAATAGCTGATATAAATTATGTATCTATCTTGTTCAGAAGTTTTTTGTAGTTTTATTGATAATTCGGCTTTTTTAAACAGTATATTTTCTGTTGTATGCTACTACGTACTTCAATCGTAGTTTGGTATAAAAATGTGACACCTCCTAGATCTATTCGTATTTATCAATCATTGTAAGACGTTTAGGAATTAAATTAAAGATTCTACCTTGCCGCGCATGACAGCGATGGCCTAGTCGGTGAGGCGACTGGTGTACTGAATCAGATGGTCACAGGGTCAAGGCGTCCTCACAATCATATTTTCCTATTTTTTTTCTTTTTCAACTATATTTATTTTTAACGAGGAAAAAAAGTTTCATGCTTTTTTTTTACCAAAAAGTTTCAACTTTTACCAAAAGTATTCCAATATACCTGAAACTTTAACAATACGAAATGTTTCAGTGTATAAATAAACCTAAACCTCAAAAGAAGATTCACTTGTTTTTTTTTGTGATGTTCAAATAAATACCAATGGAATCGATTCATAAATAAAGAGATAGGAATTTGACATGGTATACAATACCTTAAGAAACAGGGATTTTAATTAAAGTACCTAAATCGTCAAAAAAAAAATTGCCTTCCGATCACGTTTTTCATCTTTTTATCAATCTACTGTGTATACTCTTACTTAATCTATACTAATATTATAAAGAGAAAACCTTTGTATTTTTGTATGTTTGTAATAGGCTCAAAAACTACTGGACCGATTTCAAAATTTCTTGTACCATTACTTAGAGGGATTCTTCCGAATCCGTATAGGCTATATTTTATCCCGGAAAATAGATAGGATTTTTCGTGGTAGTGAAAATTGTGTTGTAAGGCGTCGAAAAAACTGCCGTACGTTAACGATTCTCGCGAACGCTGCCTAAATGGTTAGAGATGTGTGGTTGACTTCTATAGAAAAGTTGTAGAACTCAATAATGCCTACAAAAAAGTCCGCGATAGTTTAAACCAAACATTTATATTTTAGCCATTATAACCACTTTTCCATAGAATAAAAGTAATTAAAATTATTAGCCTATGTTTATTGATCATATTATCGTCAAATATTATTATTATTATCCTTATCCAAATAAACTGTTTATTGAGCAAGATTGTTTCAATAGCTATAAATTACTTTTTATTTTATTTCAATGGGACAATCCATTCAAAAGATATTACGATTTTAAAATTGTGAGAGAGCTTAAAAAATAAATGTCCATCCGTGCGAAGCCGGGGCGGTTCGCTAGTAGTTCTATATTTTTGGCTAAATGTAATATAAAAATAGACTAAATATAAGGCAACTAGAAAATTAGTCTAAATAAGTTTTTTACTGCCAATTACTGGGCTATTCTGACCGGGTAGGCAGATTTTTCAAAACCAGTATTGATATTTAAAATACTGCCAATCCGGTTTCCAGTCTTACTAAATGGTAGAATAACGGTAGATGCATTTAAAAGACAACAAGACTGGAAGCCAATCTTAATATTGTAAAAAAAGAGTGCAGATATAGGTACCAACCTAATTCAAAGAAATTTCGAATTAAAACCGCCTGGCTCTCGAACAGTATTCTTGCCAGAATCCGTCACCAGACAGTTTTTACTCTGTTTCGTCAATCATGTTAGAGTTGGATGGTTGATTTTCAAGGTCTTCTGGATGAGCTCGCTCCACCTTAGTCCTGACCTTTGCTTTTAAGCTAGAATGAGGTCAAGAGTAACCCGATACTAGTACATAATTCCCCATATCATTCTCCGGGACACGTAAATACTTAAAAATAAACTTTCAAGATTCAACTAAGTCGTATACCAACTAAACGACACTAGATACAGATGTTCTCGAGCCAAAATGCACTACTTCGGCTGTTTAGAACCATAACACAATACCTGACAACTTTCAAACGTGTTCAATATTATTATTGGCAAAGTTTGCCGGAAGCGACCCACATGGCGAAATGTTAGCTGCAAATGACTGCGGTTGTGTGGCGGTCACATGTGGCGGTAGCGTCGTTGTTGCCCGGACAGATACCGCGTTATCATGTTCAAGACAGCCTGTTTAGGAAAATTGTTTTGAAATGTTTTGAGGGCAAATTCGGGTGTCAGTTCTTTTGTCAAATATTATTTTGCTCATTTTCAGGGTTACGTACCAAAAGGGTGAAAAAACGAACCGTGATAGTTGGACGATTCAAATTTTCACAGATGATGTATTTCTGTTATCACTTTAACTACAAAAATACTAAAAACAAAATATATAAACATTTAAAAAGTTAAGTTTTTGCTCGATATTGATAACGGCGCCGCTTGAAATATTCACAGCATACTTAGTAATGTTCTATTTAAAAATAATTAATTAAATTAAAATAAAAGACAAATACTTAAATCCATACAAAAGTATTTTTTATATATATTTAATGGTGTTTTCATTATTGTAGGAAATTGTGTTTTTTGAGGGTTTTGTATCACAAAAGAAAAAAACGGAAGCATTATAATAATATGATCAGTTCATTGTCCGTCTATCTTTTGACGACACAGTTAGGCCTCTGCCTCGAATCTTGCGGGCAGCGGGGCGGCGGCGGCGGCGGCGCGGGAGCGGCAGGATCTTAGGCATACATTCAAATGGACCGGCCCTCGGAAACAGCGGTGCGGCAGCGGGGCGGGGGCGAACAGCGAGCGCAGTGGCTGAGCGATTGACTGATGCGCAGTGTGTCGCGGGTTCGATCCCCGCATGAGGATACAAATATTAATATGATCTACAGGTGTTGTTTCGGGTCTCGGTGTTTGTGTATCTGAGTTTCTATGTTTGTAAACGCACCCACGATACAGGAAGAAATTCCTAGTGTGGGGGAAAAGTTTAAAAAAAGCAAAAAAATGACATAACACCCAGGTACATAAATAATAATATTCCAAACAAAATATTTTCATAAAACAATTTGTTGGAACAACGATAGTGTCTCCATCATGTCTCGAGCTTTTACTTTATTACTTTCCTCCGCTATTGAGACAAAGCTTCTTGACACCAGGTTACCGTCGTCCGTCTTACTGTATACTATGAGTATATGGAGGAACTTACTTTATGAGTTTCACCTCACCCAGTTAATTTAAAAGGGACTTGCAGGTCGGCTTACAATTTCATTTTAAAAGTGGAAAGATAATCACTGCACGTGTTTTGAATTTTTTCTATAGCAATTGCAAAAATTTGTAAGAACGGAACCTAAACATTGGTAGCTTGAAGCTTAATTCCAACGGCAGATCACTATTTGTATATTTATAAAATGTTTTAACGTACCAATTCGAGGATGTACAGCTTTAAAGCTTCTGGAAGGTTTCCGGGAGGCCTTCAGCAGTGGGATGGCATAGGCTAATCAAAAAATATATACATATTTCATAATAATAATTATGTTTTAATCAATTACAATATTAATAATTAATAAGGAATTATACGTATAGTTATATTTTTTTTTTATCGTGGTAAAATCATCAAATGAGGCCACTACCACCATGAACCAGGGCAGGGCGGAAGGGACTGTCAGACTTGACTGACTAAAATCCACGGTGTCCTTCAATAGCCCGCTACGTACCGGGGTCACGGTAGTTTGTGAGTCCCGCAACCCCGGGTATAGTTATATTTTTGAGGTAATATGTATTTATTGATAATTAAAAAAAAAACACTAAATATAAGTTTAAACCCCGTTACCTAAGTCATCATAACCCATTACGACGATAATTGAAATTTTAATCTGTTTCCATAAAATATAAGCTTCTTTCGGGTTCAGTCAGAATTATTGTTTTTAACTGAAATTGTATTTTAATTTTGATGATTCAATGAATGAATATTTCAGGACTGCTTTTACGAAGAAATTGAATAGCAAGAATTTGTTGCTACGTCTACTTTGACTAGTTTTAGTCTGAGTAGGCGTATGATAGTTTTATCAGAATGAATAAATATTTATTCAACCATAAACAAAAGAAAGAGAACTTACCTAATTTTACATAAATCTTACTTCTATTATAAATGTTAACTAAACTTTGTAAAGATGAATGGAAGTTTGTTACTCTAACTTTTACACAAGAACTACTTAGCATGTTTGGTATACACGCTTTTAGACTGTTTATAACCAGGATTAACACAATTAGGATACATTTTATACCGCGACATGAAGTAAGTTCTCGTGGGATAATTACTGAACTTCACACGGACAATGCTAAGCCAGTATCGATTAAGAAATAAAAATGATTATAAATTGGATCTTAGATATTTTCTGTCAGTACATTTTTTTAAACGTTGTCCCACACTTGGAATTTCACCTGTATCGTTACGTTTTATTTTTTAATTGCCCTAAGAATCTAAGAATTTCTCTAGTATCGTCGTTCCACGCGCGCCTCAAGGAGCGTCAACATAGTGACGGGGCCTGTAGAGGGCCAAAGCCTGCCAGGGTCGCGGGACTCACGAATTACCGTAACCCCGTTACGTAAAGGCTATTGAAGGACACCGTGGATTTTAGTCAGTACGAGTCTGACAGTCCCTCCCGCTCTGCCCTGGGTGGGAGGACTCATATGATGATATTACCACGTTGAAAAAAAAAACCACATACCAACATTCCAAGTTTCCCTCAGCTAGTAAAGTCGGTTCTAATTCTGGGTATAACATATCACCCACGAATTTGTTTCAATACCTTTTCCCCGCTCCCTAGCGTCGGATTAATGTGGCCCATTCGTTTTGCTCTGTCACTGGTCACTGTTAATAATGTCCAAGTTTATATACCTCGTGATATAGTGGAGGAGTGGTCTTATTAAACTTGTGTCTTTTGTTTTTACGTTTATTTTAGCTCGATGTTAAAGATAGCTAAAGAAAGAAGAGAAGATTAGCTTTTTTTTATCGTTGTAAAATCATCAAATGAGTCCTCCCACCCAGGGCAGAGCGGGAGGGACTCTCAGACTCGTACTAACTAAAATCCACGGTGTCCTTCAATAGCCCTTTTACGTTCCGTACAGTCCCGAGACCCCGGCAGGCTTTGGCCGTCTAGAGGGGGGCCTCGTCATTTTGCTGACACTCTTTGAGGCGCGCGTGGAACACAACCCGCTGTCGACCCTGGCATGGTCCATGGTCGGACAGCGAGTAGCCCATTACTCGCTGCCCGCATGCCCGAGAGAAGATTAGCTAGTAATGGTTTTATTGCGATGTCATAGTCTTACTTCATCTTCTTTTTATTCGGGTGTTGTTATCTTACTTTATCATCGATACTCTCAAAATGGTGATAGAAAACAACTTGAGAATATGACAGAATATTCTAAAACACACACTTCACATATTTAAAGGTGTCTTCTACCAATTTGCAGTAGATCTACGTGGTCGAACAAACCCGAACCTGCACTGAGACCGCGTTATACATTGCGGCCGACTTCATCTCAGAGAGAGGAACCCTATGTCCCAGTGGTGGGAAGATCATAGACTGGTTATTCTATTCGTTTTGCTCCGTCACTGGTCACTGCTAATAATGTCCAAGTTTATTGAATTCGTGTATTTTCTTTTCTGTTGTATTATTGTCTTATAATGGTTTTATTTGGATGCTGTGGTCTTATTTTATCATCGATGCTATCAAAAGGCTGATAGAAAACATCGTGAGAATATGACAAAATATTCTAGAGTCAAACTTTCAAAATCAAGTGGCACAACAAATTACACTAGGCCTAGTGGTAAATAGTGGCCCACTTTATCTAGTAAAAACATATTAAAAAGTTATCTAGTCTAAAAATATAATAGATTATCAATTTTTATTAAATAAAATCTAATATTTTTGTAGCTGACAGCTTTTTGAATCTGATTAGTTTCATTTTCTTTGATGATATTAGCCAGAACTTGTCATCCAACTCATCGTTTAAATTATCATAATTATAAATATTCATATCACGAACTAACACATTCATAGCAGAATCAAACGAGATAATAATGAACACACTAATGTAATTGTCTAGATTAACGTTGTGAATCACAGCCACAAACACACATAACTAGGTTCAATTAACTATTTTAGGATTCAAAATTCAGTATCAAATGTCAATTTCGAACAATCTAAATTTCAACACCAATCTAGCGTAATTTTAATGTGATATGAATTTTCATCTAGTATTCATCATAGTATTTAATAGATAGTGCCGACGGTTTCGCCTCAAAAATTATTCCTAAGAATCGTAATACACAGTATTCTTTGTGTTGTAATTAAAGACTATTATTCTATCTCTGAGCAAGGTCGCAGGACTGTACGAATTACCGTGACCCCGGAACGTTAAAGGCTATTGAAGGACACCATGGATTTTCACCAATACGAGTCTGACAGTCCCTCCCGCTCTGCCCTGGGTGCGAGGACTCATTAGATGATTTTAACACGTAAAAAAATATATCTGAGCAAATTTTGATGAAGATCCCTACAGCCGGACAGACTTGATTGAGTGACAAACATCCAGCTATCCATCCAAACATACACACTTTTGCGTTTTCATCAAAAGTTTGTGTATTTACCCATCAAATCAAAACAGGACAATTATGAAGTTCATCATCTATCTAGTTTTTTGCCCAAATTATGTTGGATACTGATAAGATAAGATAAGATAACTGCAAATTGTTGACTGCATCATGAAAATATAATTGTTTAAATTTTAAATAATGAATCAGTGAATAATTTCAGCGTTGAAGTACAAAATTAACCAACGCTTAATTATGTGATTGATTAAATAATTACTTTAAGCTCAATAATGCTCAGATAAATTGAAATTGTATTATAAATTAAATAAGATTTTCAAGTTTGCTGTGAATTCGCAACGAATTGTTTGTGTGTGCATATTTAATACACTGTATGAAATGATGGAATCAGTTGGTTCCATCACTTGTTTCAAACATCATCTGCCTAGCCTTTTTCAGATATCAGTATTTTACATGGAGCGACTTCCTATCGGACCTCCACAAACCAGTAACTAAGTAATACGATACCCCATGGTAAGACTGTTTGTCAGACTTTAGAGTTTCGTGAGGACCTGCGTCATGCGGTGGGTCAGGACACCGTGACGCCTATCCAGCCACTCCTCAAAGAGGGGTCTTACCGCCGCGATTGCAGCGTGCCCGGACCTCGGTTGCGACAGTCGCTCCCTCCATACTGCCCTGAGATCGCGCCGGAGCTCTTCCGCCGCGCCTCGACTTGTCGATGCAGCGGGGATTCGCCCCGGCGCTGCGCCTCCATGAATTAGTAACCACTTAACAAAATTATACAATATTAATATACCAGAGACAAACGAGTACAACTTAGAACCGAGTAAAATAGGGTTACCACGTAATTAATTTTATACAATAGTCTTTATTTGCTGTATGAAACTATTAACTTAGGAATGAGGACCAAAGATAAACTTATGAATATGTGAAAGGTTATAAATTACTTACAAATATTTCCGGGTGGATTCACGCGCGTTGTTGTACTAGCCCACTAGCAAATTTCTCACGGTTTTACTCGTCCCCCAACACTTATTAAACACCCTTTAAGTTTTAGTCAAAAATAAATTTTCGGATCCCTCATACCCCTGTACGAAAATTCATCCGAATTATGTGAGCGGTTTAAGCGCTAAAGAGTAACAAACAAACTCACTTTCATAATAAGATAGCTTTATCCGATGCTAATTCCATGGTTTTACAGATTGAAAAAGATTATCATCGTTTCAAGTAAAGTCTTGTATCTCTATAGTCTTGACTCATTTGATGATTTTACCACGATAAAAAAAAAAAGCTACTACCAGCCAACCATAGAAGATCGATAGCCCGAGAACATCCTTCCTTACGTTCACGATATACGGAAAAATGGTGCTGAGTGCTTTTACAAAATATTTGAACACAATGCACGATGTTTTTCATGAAAAATACAGCTGAAAAACAATTACAGTTAAAAGGTTGCAGTCGTCCATTTCATGGAACAACTAACATTTTTCGTGAAACAACCAACGTTATTTCCAGTGCCAGTTACCCGTTATAAGCCAAGCTGACTTTAACCGCAGCATGCAACAAGATTACCGAACTTTCCCGAAGCGCCCCGAAGTACGATCACGCGATTACTATGAAACTGTGGCTAGATATGTGTGTGGACATAATCATCAAACGTTGCGTCGTGTTATAAACATACATAAAAAGACGCACTTACTCAATTTTTCCCGATTTAACTAAATCAAATGATATTTTAGGCCATAAAAACATTATCAAATGTTTTTTTTTTACACTGATGGTTGTACTTTCGGTCAAAAACATTTGTTTAGTTTTATAAATGTGAAGTTTAAAAGTTTTCATTCTTGTCTTGTTACTGCAATACTTTTTGCACGTTGCACTGTGCCGTGTACTTTTCACTGGTGTGGCGGTACACTAACGGTTCGTTCACAAACTCGGGTGATTCGACTTGATGTTTTATTTGGTCAGTAGCTCGTATTTTAGTCGGGTTGACCTAACTATTGCAACTTTTTAGTGACAGTTTTTGTGTCGTTAGTCGCATCCCGATAACCGGTAGCATTTCTTTTTTTGGGGCGGAAAATCATCAATTTTAATGTCACTCTTTCGCCTTCGGTGGAGCGTAAGGGACTGTCAGACTTATACTGATTGAAAAGCCAAATCCACAAAAAAGGTTGTATAAACTGATAAAAAAAATACTTGTGGCACTCGGGGACCGCCGCGGTTAAGCAATAGCATAGCATATTTAACAACGTATGCAATTATAATTATTTATTTATTTTATTTATAGAAAGAAAGGAAAAAAAATGTCGCTTACCGCAAATATTCAACGAAAATATCATCCCATCGTTGCTCTATGAGAAGTTACTCTACTAATTAGGCTATGGTCAGCCACGTCAATCAATTGAAACGTCAAGAAAAAACTTCACTCATTCAAATTTAATTCATTCACGTTAACATGACCGATGTGACAGTGACAGCATAACGTTTATTTTCGTTACGGAATTTCTTGATTTGGTCGCCGCGCTCAAAGTCCGCGATAAAAGCTATGCAGTAGCTTAAAATTGAACATTATCAAGAAAAAATAAAATCTTTGTAGTGTGTTTTCTTTAGATGGAAATACCCTGTTTGAAATATAATTATAGAAAAGTAAGATATAATTTTACCATAATAAAAATTAAGATTTTTCAAAGTGATCACAAACTTCTTTTGATTAGTCTACTGTCTATATATAGAGAACTGTAACAGACAAACTAATAGGCAACAAATCAAACTTACATAATACAAGGACACGTCAAGTAGTCACAACAAAGTGTTGAATTATGTATGTACGTCATAATTCACAGTACCGCCCGTAAGTGTCATGTATGTGAATAATTACTGTAAACTAGAACTATTTGATTTCCGGATCTGGCTGTTTATGTATGTGAGATTTTGGCGAAACGGCTGGCACAGTGACCAGGCGATCGACTGCTCCGCTGTGTAGAGCAGATTCAATACACGTACGGAAAAAAAAATGCATGATCTGACAAGTAGTAGTGTCAGTGCTGTATGTGTAGTTTCTTCTTTTTCTTCTTCTTCAGCCAATGTCATAGTAGATAGACTAACATTTTGGTGTAGTTGGAGGAAGGAGGAAGAGTGGAAGGAGTTGAAGGAGGCCCTTTCAACTCCTTCCACTCTTCATGATATAGAGCTCTTTGTAACCAATTTGAGCCCGCAACCCTCTTCACATCATATTTCCAGCGCATTTGTGATCTTCCCTGAGCGAGTTTTTTTTTATAATGTTATAAACACACGGACAACACAAGAGAAATCCTTAGTGTGGGGCAACGTTTTATGAAATAAGGAAAAAAAATGTAAACGAAACCACGAAACGATACATGAGACGTTTCAAGTTTGAGTCTATGTGTTAAAAAAAAAGACAATGACAGCCGGGACTAACAGCTAAAATACTTTCAAAAAAACTCAGTATGTAATTATTGACAGTCATCCATCCACAAACCGACTTCGACAACCACGGCTCAATTTTGAAGAGCCGAGCTCCTCCTAGTCAAGTTGTCACAACATGCCGTTGATTTATGCCACCCTAGTAACATGCGTCCCTGAAGTGGCGCGATATGTGTGAATAATTACCACTAAGATAGTGTAAACTCGATCTAATTGCCACTATCAAGAGGGACAGCTATTTATGCTACCCTAGTGACCAGCGGGAGTTATTATCTTTAACCCTTTGTCCCTTGTTAGTAGTGATACTCTAGTATGGCTGAATGGATTCATTGTACGAGCTTAATTAATTAACTGCTGTTTCACGTTAATGTTTTTGTTGATTTTGTAAGATTGTAAGGAGAAAAAAAAACCGTAATTACGTATTACGAACTTCACGAACGTTTCTTTATTTTCTTTTTTCTTCACTTTCATAAATTCATCCTTAAGTCCCACGAAATAATGAGCCAGCCTATTACCAACCCGGGGTCGCGGGACTTACGAATTACCGTGACCCCGGTACGTAAAGGGCTAGTGAAGGACACCGTGGATTTTAGTCAGTACGAGTCTGACAGTCCCTCCCGCCCTGCCCTGGGTGGTGTTGTAACATCACTAATTAGTGTTATATTAAGCATGTACACCACATGGATTGTCTATATATCCGGTCGCACTGTCATGGCCGTCACTGACCTGTACCGCTCCGTGTGTACTGCTGTGTCTAATGTCTGTCTGTGAATAAAACTTTATAATCAAGAAGTAATTTCATTTATCACCAACATAACATGGTGTCAGAAGTGGGATTCGAACCCACGCCCTCAAAGAGGACTCATTTGATGATTTTGCCACGATAAAAAAAAACCTATTACCAACAACCGGACGCGAATCCACACTATGTGTCTACTACTGTGAAATCCTCATGGAAAAGCTCAATAGAAGTTTGCTCACTTGCGACTACTAGTTCTGTTGTGGTACCTAGCCAGTAATGCTTAATATATTAGAAATAGAAATTATTAATTTGCTAAAAATGTAGGTATACAAATAAGGTGTTAATTAATGATATTAAATAATCCCGTTACTTTTTACTTTGCGGCATGCAAAAATATTAACATAACAGAAAATATTAAGATTTAAGTGCACAGTCACATTATGATAAAATTAATAAATTCCATTACATTAGTACTCAACAGAAGAAAATAATCCAAACATCAAAATTAAATTGTTCAATATATATTTCGGTTGTAATGTACCTAGTCGCGCGGGTGGGACGGTTGAGTAGTAAAAATTAAACATTGCCTCACATTAGGATTTTTTCCTGTATTGAAGAAGCGTTAACAAATGTTAGACCTCATACCTTAAAGTCTATGCAGCACAATAAATATAAACCACAAGTACTTTCGAATCCCTTCTGCAGATCATTAAAATAAATTACGGAACAAAAATAAGAAAAAGCGGTAGGTAATCAGTGTCGATTGTAAGAGAAAGTTTAAAGCGGACCTTTGTCGAGAGAATTCTGAACAATTGTCACGCAACAAAGCCGCTGCAAAGAGATTAAAAAACTTCTATCACTTTGAACCCGGTTGTCGTTGTTATTGTTTTGTTTTTTTTTAATCATTTGACTGATTAGAATCGAATAGGAGCTCGTGGCTAAATAATTTCAGCCGCACAGGCCGATCTTCCGAGTTAAGACGAGGTTGATCTGTGGATGATTAACACCAGTTCAGATTTATTACAGTTTGTAAGACATTATAGAATTAACCCAGCTTTTATAGCTTTCTTTTTTTGTATAGATTCTTCCTTACTCTTTGTTTGTGAATGTGAGAACATTGTAAGTCGCGTATATATATATATATTTCTTTTTTTTTTTTGTAGCACTAATTTTAAAAAGGACTTCCCCCTTGTTACTAGGCCTACGTTTTTCTCACATTTAAAAGTATCCAAAACTTGTAACAATCTGATTGTAAAACCATACCATATTTTAAAAGAGTAACCATGGAGTTTCTTGCCGGTTCTTCTCCATGGAATCGACCAACCCGAACCGAGCACCTGCTGTCGACTTTTTATAAGTGCCCTCATGGGCCTATGTGAAATAAAAACTTTTGATTTTGATTTTGGATGGGATCTGTTATAGCGAGATTCCTCCGTGCCTAGGAAAGCACGTAAAACCGTCCAGGCTGTCATTTGTAGATGTTTGACTGTCGTTACTATTATTCAGAAGCTCTAAAGTGTGACAACCAGTTACGACTGGTTGTCACACACATGGGGTATTATAGTATTACCAAGTTACTGAGTTGTGGAGGTCCGACAGGAAGTCGCTCCATGTAAAATTGATATTCTGCTGCATCTGGTTAGACTGGAAGCCACCCCAATATAATTGTAAAAAGGCTAGGCAGATAATGATGAAGACTGACTAGAATCGATTGTTTTGTCTAGGGTCCAACCTAAACCGGTTTTTAAGCCAAACCGAAACCGATATTTTTTAAGTGATAAATGAGTAAAAAAAATTTTTGGTAAACTAAATGAAAGTTTGAACGCAAGCAACTTTAGAAGATCTACGTCTTAATTATCCGTGATTATTCACACATTTCGCGAAACTACAGGGTGTTGCCGCTAACTGCGATTTACATAAATCAACTCTCAAGACAGCTTGTCACTGTTCCCGTGTTCTGCTATGATTTATCTAATTTGATGCACGGTAGTTGCATGAATTTTAGTTTATATTTAGTTCGGAAATACTCACACTGCCTAGTAAGATTCGAAGTGACAATTATCATTGATAAATCATAATTATTTGTCATTGCTACCCTCTAATTATCATGATAATTATATCTTTACAATGAAAACAATATTATCAACCAAATATTCCGCTTCTGCTTGAACTTAAGCGATAAGTGTCAATTTAAAAACCGTCACAATCATTGTATTTTATTCAAGTTTCAATAATTATTTATTAAGTTTTAGTTTATTTATCCAAACTAATATTATAAATGCCAAAGTAACTCTGTCTGTCTGTCTGTCTGTCTTTTCTTCACGCCTAAACTACAGAACCGATTTGTGTGAAATTTGGTACAGACATAGTTTGGAACTTGAGAAAGGACATAGGATAGTTTTTATTACAAAAAATAAAAATAAAAAACAAAAATCTGCCGGAAGTCACTATTCCACGCGAACGAAGTCGCGGGCAAGTAAGCTAGTTACTTTATAAAAGCACTAGAGTAATAGACATTATAATTATCCTGATAGATAGAGATAAAGTTTATTAATCCAAGCTTTACTGACCACGGGTCGACGGCGCGTTGTGTTCCACGCGCGTCTCAAGGAATGTCAGCATAGTGACAGGGGGCCCTGTAGAGGGCCAAAGCCTGCTGGGGTCGCGGGACTTACGAATTACCGTGACCCCGGTACATAAAGGGCTATTAAAGGACAGCGTGGATTTTAGTCAGTATGAGTCTGACAGTCCCTCCCGCTCTGCCTTGGGTGGGAGGACTCATATGATGATAAAACCACGTAAAAAAGCCATACTGACCATATAGCCTTTGTCAAACAGACTGGCGTGGCGAATGCGAAGTGTGACGTTTTTATTTATAATGTATGGAATTGTTTGAATCCAGTCACATAGAAAAGCGAAAGCGGTCCGATAGCGTGACAAAACTATCGGACTGACGTCTTGCTGCGGTGCGGTATCGCTTCAGACTCGCGCGTCTGTTTGACAAAGGCAAATGACCATAGAGAGATAAATCAACATTATTAAGAATCGTTCTCATAACGGGTCAATAACCTCCACTGGGTCAGAAAAATAAAACACATATTTCTCTTGAAAATAATAAGAAATAATATCTGAAACATACAGATAGTTCCGAACCTAACTCGAAAGTATATATAAACTGTCCACATCTTTGTGAAGCCCTGTTTCCATAGTATTTACGAGTATCATTTTAGTTCACCAACTTCTCTGAAGGTCTAAAACGGCCACTTTAAGCAATATCCCTAATGATTCACTTCGCAACGACATTGGCTACTCTACTATTATTCAGTCACGAAGTGAATTATTAGTAATATCGCTAAGTAGCTATTTTAGAACCGGAGTGCAGGGGACAATATTTCTTTATGAAAAATAACATGTAGCAATATTGATACGATCGCGAGACTTACGAATTACTATGACTCCGGAACGTAAAAGGCCATTGAAGGACACCGTGGATTTTAGTCAGTACGAGTCTGACAGTCCCTCCCGCTCTGCCCTGGGAGGATTAATTTGATGATTTTAGCACGCTAAAAAAAACAACATTGACACACCACGGCATATATATTCGGATTGTACAGTTTCTCGACATCTGCCTCTACCACGACATTGTCAATATCAACAAATCTTAATCCACAAAGATACAGAAGGAATCAATTTATTCAGGAAGGTACAAAATTGATCCTTCACTTTGTACGATATAAAGGTGAAAATATGTTGCGTACATTCATAAATAATTCTTCGACATCGAGATAAATCTTATTTACTTCAAATATATGTGCATTTTTCTAACATCCGGAGCGAAAGGAATCCTGTACAAGTGTGTCGGAAGCTGTAAGAAGATTATGGCAGTCAATATGCTGTAGGTACTCAATAGATGCTAGATAGAAAATTTATTTCTATATAGAAATTTGTTTCTAGTAAACCAGATAATCTCTACTAATGATGTGATAAATGTATGTAGGTATGTAAATTCCGTTTTGATGTCAAAACAGCTGAAACAATTTTAATTAATTTTAATAAAGATGAGGCATACAGACAATTATTGGGTTAGTCGATAATAAATGTACCGATGGTGATTTTTTAATAAATTTCAATTACTCGTATTTAAGTTCCCTATTTGTAATCCGAGACTTATTTTATAATTCTGACAAAAAACGACGGGTTGCACTCTGGGAGTGCCGGCAGAAGTGAAAACTTGAATAGTAATAAACATACACGAGCATTCGCGCAACCGCCCTGCGCCGTATTACGAATTTTCGATCAGGTCACGAGTCCTGACGCGAGTTTAACATTTTTACCCATTCCAAAAAAAGTGCACAACGCCGCAAAACTTCAAAAAACAAAACTGTCTATATTTTTACGTAGGTGAAGTTTAAAGCAGAAAATGTGTAAAGAAAAAAACACAAACATAATTATGTATTATCTCTGAAACTCATCGGCTTAACCGCTTGTGGGTTAAAGCTTTATCGCGAATCTTATTTAATCTGTTTCGGTTCTAAAGTTTTTAGTAGATCAAAATGATATACTTTTAACGGTTACAAACTAAATAGTTTTCGCCTAAACTATACTTGCCTATTCAAGAGACACAGTTCAAATTGTAATTTCAATGATTTCAACTAAAGCTTTTAGCGGTAACCAGGCGTTACGACTCAATTACTCGCCGTCCAGTAACAAACCGTTTCAACTAATCAAAATCAAATACTAACAGAATCTAACTGAAGTCTTTTGTCCAGTCATTTTCATAGCAGGCTCATTAATTCACGATATTAGCCCTTCTCGAGGTCCACCGATCGATCTCTCGGCTTTTATAAATAGATGGTCACAATACCCTCTTCTCACACCTGTTTATACGTGAGTTTAGCGCATTATGGTATACTAGCTATACATATGGTATCTCTTAAGACCCAGATGTTGGGACGAGGACGAGGTGAAAGGAATGTGTAACGTAGCAGGTGACGTCTGTAGTTAAGGACTATCCCTCGATATCATTATTTTCGTGTTTTTTGGCCCAAAATTGAGCGCATTTTTTATAAATGGATTTTACGAGTTCGTTGGGGGACTGTGACCATCACATACTACTAGGTGATTTCAATGTTAATCTGCTAGACAGAAACGCAACTAAAACTAAAAACATTAATGAATTTCTAAATTGTCTTAGTCTTACACAGTTGGTTACAAACCCTACGCAACATACAGCATCTAGTGAAACTCTAATCGATCTTATATGTACTGACCTTCGACCGAGGTACACAGCGGTTGAATCTGTCGGTTCAATCAACGGTCACTCTATTGTAATCGGCGAGTTCAACATTAAACGCGAAAAGCTCAAACCATACGTTGTAAAATACCGACCTCTGAAAAATGTGTGCAACGAAATATTTAATATAGGCTTATCATCATTAAACCTCGGACTTATTTCCTCGCTTGACTCCCCAAACGATATGGTACATGCCCTCAACACTCAGTTAATTTCCCTGTTCGATGTTCATGCACCTATAAAAATGTGCACTATAAAGGAAAAATCTTACCCGTGGATTACTGATACGATCAAACTTATGATGCATTTACGTGATAAAGCGCTAAGTAGTTACAGACAATTGAAATCCGATTCCAAGAAAAGATACTACAAAGATTTAAAACACTTGGTTACTGGCGCATTGTATCGGGAAAAAATTGCATATTTCAAATTAAATATTAATAATAAAATACATAACCCTAAATTGCTTTGGAAAAACTTGAAATCCACCGTTTTACCCTTTAGAACTAGACAAGACCTTCCGTCGCATTTCACAGATCCAGACTTGATCAATAAAAACTTCTTAATTGTTCCTGGGAATCCTATGGCATACTCATCGCTTATTAACTATTATGATAACCATAAACATAGTGAAGCCATTTTCAAAATTACTCAGGTAGAACATGACGAGGTCTTACGCATAATAACTGGTCTGAAAAGTAACGCTGAAGGCTTTGATAACATTACTTTAGACATGATTAACATGACATTGCCGCATACATTAAATGTTATAACAGATATTATAAATCGCTCGATTGAGACCTCTACGTTCCCCGATCAGTGGAAGATTGCCTCGATCAGGCCATTGCCAAAAAATTCAAATCCCTGTAGTTTTAAAGATTTACGCCCCATTAGTATACCACCATGTCTGTCTAAAGTATTAGAAAAAATTGTCAGTCGACAGCTTACGGTTTTTCTTGAACAAAATGACATTTTACCTGATCTTCAATCAGGATTCAGAAAACAACGCGGTACATCTACAGCTTTGTTAGACGTTACTGATAACATACTAACCGCCCAAGACAAGGGAATGTGCACATTACTGGTCCTGCTCGATTTTTCCAGGGCGTTCGACGCAATTAACATTCCGCTTTTATTATCGAAGCTGAATTATTACGGTTTTGATCCTCTAGCTCTGCAATGGTTTCGTAGCTATTTGAGTAAAAGGGAACAATTAGTTGACCTGCGTTTGAGTGACGGCAAAACTTTTAGATCTGCCCCCCTTCCCGTGGAAAGAGGAGTCCCGCAGGGCTCCATTTTGGGTCCCATTCTTTTTATTCTATACTGTGCGGACATAATAACATGCGTCCAGAGTTGCAAGTATCATATATACGCTGACGATGTCCAATTATACATCTCATTTAAGCCAGAAGAGTACCATAGCGCTATAAAGAATCTCAACGAAGATCTTGAACGAATTGCTGTCTGGTCTGAAAAGAACTGCCTGTCGCTAAACCCCACGAAAACTAAGTATGTGGTATTTGGCACTAAACAAAAGCTAGCTCGAATGCCTATGACTATTGACTTAGAACTTATGGGGGAGCCAATCGAGCGAGTATATGAGGCGCGAAATCTAGGATTAACCATGGACAATGACCTTCGGTTTGAAAAACACATAGCAGAGTCAGTAAGGAATTGTTTCTACCGCTTGAAAATTTTATACAAGATGAGGCCCTATTTATCCGAATCACTGCGGGAACAACTTGTTGAAACTTTAGTTTTATCTAAGTTGAACTACGCCGATACTGTTTACGGCCCGCGCCTGCTGGCCCGTACGGATAGGCTGATACAAAGAGTGCAAAACGCGTGCGCTCGGTTCTGCTACAATATTCCTCGCAGAAGTCATGTAACGCCCTATCTTAATAAACATTTTATCCTAAAAATGAAGTCCAGGCGTAAACTACACTTAGCGTGCTTACTTTTTGGTGTTGTTAAATATAAAAAACCGGACTACTTATACAACAAATTAAGCTGGATAGCAAATAGACGAGACTGTGAAAGGAGGCAATGCTCGCAACAACTTTCGACTCAGACACACAGCACAGCGGCTTTCAGAGGGAGCTTTCGATATGCGGCTTCCAAAATATGGAATAACTTGCCACCACCGATCAGATCAACTAACACCATAGGCTCATTTAGAAGACAGTTGCGGCAGTATCTGGTGGAAGAACAACGTAAACTAGACATGGTCGCACTGAATGTTTCGATTATCTGATGCACTTGCCTAGCCACACACTTAATTAACTCGAGCATGCTGCTGTATGTTATGTAACAGTTTACAAATATATAAATTACTGAGGTCACCCCGCCAATTCCAGTAGGTCTCACTTCCCCATGCACAGCCGTATATCTCATTCAATGATTCGCACGAGTGTTCCAAACAGGTGCTCGCAGCTACTCCCGCAAGACCGCTTCGTTCTATCGCGCTGTGGTAGATCTGTAGTAAAAAAAAACACGCTATAACAACCGCTTATCACTGACCCACCTATTATGAAAAGTATACATTGCTACACCGAGTCCTTGGACTTACCTAATGTGTCTGACCTGCTTGCATGCGGCTGGAACGAACGGTGCAACAGCTACCATTGCCACTCATTGATTGCAACCCTTTGTTATCGACCATCGGCGGTTCTCGCTTGTGTAAAGGTTGATATCCCCAACTGAAATGCAAGAGGATAAAATAAAATAAATTAGTCCCTATGTATGTATGTTGTTTCACCAGTTTTTGATACATGAAAAGATGAATACATTTAATTAAATAACCTATAGGTAACAATAATTGACTTACTTTTCACATTTCAACGTGTTTCTGCAAATGCACTCTATTTTAATATAAATAAATTATCTTCCAGAAACATATTCCGAATAAACATTAAAATAGCCTGATAGTTGTTAAAACATGACCCACACATTATCGTCGAAAACAATATTCTTAATTAAAGACAACAGTCTCAATATGTCCACTGCTCTGCGCACGAGATCTGTTGCGTAATGAAGGCCTAGCAACGAGTTGAGGTGACTGTAAAAACGTAAACAAGAAGTCTGGCAACGTGCGAAACAGGTTTTTTTTGTTAAATCATCATGTTGTTGTCAAGTGTTATCGTCCTGCGTCTACCCTATATATTTTAACTTACTTTATCTCCTATATATCTTTACTTCCTTATTTATTATATTGTAGGTACATGTATATTTAATTTATTTTAATACGTATATATTTGTTTCTTAAGTTAATATAAGTATTTATATATTTCACAAACACACACATTTGAATGTTTTGAGACTGCTTTGCGTCCGTCACGTCATCGTCCGGGTCTAGTTGAAAACCAGCGTCGAGCACTTAGCTGCTCGACAAATTGCTGAACTGGACCCATTTGGCGTAGCCGTGGGACACACAATGTTATATTATTTGTTATTTCGTTAAATGTTTTTTTATTTACTTTTTTACATTTTTTTTTTTCTCATTTCTGTTTGTTAATTTGTGTGTCCGGTAATGGTTATCCAAATAAACGTTTTTTCTTTCTTTCTTTCTTTCTTATAAAAAATGTGTTTTGGAGAATAGAGTATTTATTTTAAAAGACAAATCCTTAATTTTTGCTTCATTTTTCATGACAATACCTATGTTTAATCACAACCAAAAAAATATATTGGACACTTTCCTATTTTTATCTTGTGAGGATATGGCCACCCATTGGTGTCAAAGTTAATTAAACAACCTATGAGAATCCCACAGGCCTCTGAGGCTTACGGTATATTGGCAATAGAAATACCCAGGTCATTTACAATATAAAAGATACCTTTTAGCAACAAAACCAATAGAGAAACTTTATTACTATTACACTATCAAACCTTGGAATAAAAATCTAAAAAATACCTCGAATTCGTGGTCACAAACAACACGTAACGTGTTATCACAATATATTTACGCATTTAGTATATTTACGATACTTTCAGGCTCCTACGTGGAGCTTGAAAAAAGGTTTCCAACACTTTTATGCTCTTTCTCATAAGTAACTGTTATGGTGGTTAGAAACGCAAATAAAACATAGTAGTCAACACGAACATTTGCTTCAAGTTTTTTCTTTAAACTTTCTATGCTTCAGTGTCAACTTGCAATGAATTTTTGATCGCGAGCACATCCATCATCTGCCTAGCGTTTCCCAATAATATTGGGATCGGATTCCAATCGAACCAGCTATAGGACCTCCACAACTCAGTAACTAGGTGATACCCCTTTTTAAGACTGATTGGCAGACTTTTAAAGCTTCTGACTAATAGTAACGACTGTAAAAGATCTACATATGACAGCCGGGACCAACGGCTTTACGAGCTTTACGTGCTTTTCGAGGCGCGGAGGAAACTCGCTATGACAGATGTTCACTGATCCACAGACTAACCTCGGTAAGCGCGGCTGAACCCAGAAGATCGGCCTGTGCGAGCACATACAAAAAATAAATATGTATTTTTCACTTACAGCTTGTTTTTAATCAGACACCTTTGTCAGAGTGGTCGTGATGGCTAAGACGAGGTACACGGAGAGATTCGGTGGTTCATTGACGTCCTCGAGGACTGCTCTTTCAATGATGCACTTCCAACCTTGCCGGTTGGAGACGTGACGAGTACACTGGACCATGCTAGACTCATTTTCTCTCTTGACCAGTTCAAACCAGCGAAATTGGTGATAGTCCATGTAATTTTTTGCCCTCCATTTGTGAATTGGTTTTTATTTTCCATAATTTAGCTCTAAGAAATAGCTTTACAACAGGCAACTTCAAACGTTTGAAAAGTAATTCCATATTCGATTTAAACGGAATCAATTACTTGATTCACATGACCTCATTAGTACTTCACAGTAAATAGCAATTCTTAATGGAATTCCACTCTTCGTAAGTAATTGCTGTGTTTATTAAACTCGTAAACCTTTTGTTGTACATACATGGAGGTTTCTAGCAACCCTTTAATAATCGATTTTAAGGGTTATGATTGGTAAGACAGAATTAAGCCATCGTCGTGGGGAAGCAATTTTATAGAGTGACCGTCGCACCACTAATGCCTTTGTCAGACAGACAGGCGAAAGCGAAGCGTTTCCGAAGCGAGATAGTTCTGTCACGCTATCGGATCGCTTTCGCTTTTCTGTGTGACTGGATTCAAACAATACCATACATTACAAATAAAAACGTCACGCTTCGCATCGACTCGCGAACACTTGTTCGAAAAAGTGTAACTGTAAAACAACCTTTATGTCAACGTCAAATGTCGTTTAGCAGTTGCTAGTTTTTTTTAGACAAGTGTTCAACAGATGTTTAACTTGTCGTAGTAAGACAATTTTTTTTTTTCGATTCGGTCTGTACAAAGTATAATATCTGGATTTCCAGAACCGATTTTAAAAATTCTTTCATCAAAGAAAGCTGTATTATTATTGTGTAACATAAGCTATATTTCATTAACAAATTGCGGCTATGCAAACCCAGGGTGGGTCACTAATTATTTTTAAGTATCTTAATTTAGCACATGAGCTTGCCGACATATGGGACATGGACTCTGCAATAACTTTACCGGTATAGTCGTTAGGATTAACAGACTAATAGCAAAGAGCCTTGATCATCACCTTAGCAGGCTCACATTGTGCAGCTGGATCAAGGGGTTGATTCAGAAATCAGTCCCCTTGGACACACAGCACGCATAATGAAGAAGTTCCTTTCTCTGGAGCCCTGACCGCCATGTTGACCTGGCAGCTTTACCCCTGTTCCTGACATTGGTGGTCTACTGGCCTACTTATATTATAATTGTGCTCCTGTCTGTCTGTTACCTATAACGCCTGTTGCCTATTTCCCTAGTTTTATACGTATATGATAGAAATGTCTAAAGAATGATAGATGACATTACTTACCATTACCTATATTTCTAAAATATCAAAATGGAACCACACATTTCTATCAGAAGACGGAAATGCCCCAAATACATTCAATACATCATTCTTGTAATGGCACCTGTGGTAAAGAACGAGTGACAATTATATCACATTCGGTCTTTCTCGATCATTCGTTAGAGCTTTGTATTTGATCGGGCTATTTCGAGCGCGGTGAACCGACAATTTCAAACTGTCATCGTGAATGATATGAAAATTGTTTTGTGTTCCAATTTTGAATTGCAACGTCTATCTTTTATCTTTTTTTATGCTTGCAATCCACTCACGATACTGTGTAAAACCAAGGAGTCAGTGGCAACATTAATGCACTTATCAAGCAGACAGGCGTGACGAATGCGAAACGTGACGTTTTTATTTGTAATGTATGGAATTGTTTGAATCCAGTCACATAGAAAAGTGAAAGCGATCCGATAGCGTGACAGAACTATCGGACTGACGTCTCGCTTCGGTTCGGTATCGCTTCGGAAACGCTTCGCTTTCGCCTTTCTGTTTGACAAAGGCATAATTGCATTTAAAAAGAGTTGAGCCTCATTCAGACGATTGAAAAAAATACTTGAAAAAGTTACATTATTTTTTAAGTATACAACGTTAAATACATTGTAATATTCAAGTCCAATGACTATATCTCAAAATCGCAATATCTCTACATCGCAAATCGATCGAATCACTCAGTATCATTCAGATCTAGGGAAGGCCACTTCATATTCTACTCTATTATTCCATTTATACGAATTCTACGAAACACTGTATTCAACAGTAATTTTATGTCAAACCAGTATAGCAGGTCACAGCAGAAATAACTATTAGAACTCACGTCACTATAAAATTTCAGTAATAAGTTAAAGAAGGTAGTTTTGTGGACTTTGGTCACTATGGCCAGAATCCTCTCTGGAGTTTGGAATTAAAGGTCAAGTTGAAATTAGTCACCTGTCGCATCGCGTGCTAAAATGAGTAGTTTTATTTTATCGAATAATTATTTTTCGCACAGCTAAATCGGCTGAAAAATCGACCAGTGTAAACGCCCAATTATTGATTTTTAACTTCCGTACGACATTAAGTGTCAAATGCATGGTAATGTGTCTAATTTTGTTTTTAGTTTAATGTGTTTCCAAGGCAAGTAACATATAAAAATAGCTTTCTACGCTCCTTCTAAACACCACATGAACTTTAATGTGCAAAATTTTATACACCGTGTAATTTTCATAAAAGGGGTACGAAGTTTTCATTTCACGTACGGTGCATAAATGAACCTAAGTATTAATATAAAATAATGTTGCGTTTAATAGTTAGTTGCAAGCCTTAGATATTCACTGTACGTCAGACACGCAATCATTTACCAGAACTCCATTTGTCGTTTCCTCGAAGCTGCAAGGTAACCTGATAAGGTTGTTCACCACTTACGAAGCCGTCAACCAAGTAGACTTACTGTACATCAAATTCTAAGTAACACTGCGCAAAAAACATTGCTGGGATACGATGTTTCGTGTAGAAATCACTTTAGCTTTTGTCAAACAGACAGGCGTGGCGAACACGAAGCTAGGCGTTTTTATTTGTAATGTATGGAATTGTTTGAATCCAGTCACATAGAAATACGAAAGCGATCCGATAGCGTGACCGAACTATCGGACTGGCGTCTCGTATCGGTTCGTTATCGCTTCGGACTCGCCTATTTGTTTGACAAAGGCCTTTTGACGGCAGAATTCAATGTCACGTAGCTCTCCGTCCTACCAGGAATAGGTCCGAGGTGACAGTGACGGCGATCCACGCGCTGTGCGCGGCGCATTGGTTTTAATCAGTACAGATTCTGACAGTCCCTTCCGGTTCACCCAAGCCTGGAGCAGTAATCCACCACGCGGGCCCAGTGCAGATTGGTAGATGTCACACTTTGTCGAATTTTAGGTTCTAGAACATGGCCTATTTATGTTTTCCATTACTATTTTAGGAAAAGGGGTGGTTCTAACCCAAGATAACGACTCGACAATCAGGGCCCTTATTTCACCACCACTGCTTTATTTTTTATCGTGATAAAATCATCAAATGAATCCTCCTACCCAGGGCTCGGCAGAAGGCACTGTCAGACTTGAACTGACTGAAATCCACGATGATCCTCGGTAAATTTAATGCGATTCATTAATTTAGTTTTATTATTTGTTTTTCTATAATATTATTAATTCAAATATTATTAGAATTTTGTTGTAAGGGGTTTTAGCATTGGTCGTGGGACTCACGAATTACCGTGACCCCGGTACGTAAAGGGCTATTGAAGGACACCGTGGATTTTAGTCAGTACGAGTCTGACAGTCCCTCCCGCTCTGCCTAGGTGTGGGAGGACTTATGTGATGATTGTACGACGTAAAAAAAACAAAAGGGGGTTTTAGCACCCGTATTAAAATCGACAGTATGGTCTTATTTTAGCCCCAAAATTAACTCTGCTAAGTTTCACGTTGTTCCAAAGTCTTTCTACTTGTCGTCGTCGACTATAACTTAACCGAGAAGTTCATGTAACGTCTTAATAAGTTTAATGCGAGAACGGATAAACTTGAGGTATTACTGCTATGCGCCTTAGTCGTGTTCTGGGTAAATAGCGGCTTTAGATATTAAACTGTATGTATATTGTACTTAAGTAGAATTTAAGATGGAATAATGTCAGTAGGTTTCCAGTTTTCATCCATTGTTTTAGAATTTGAGATTTTCTGAGTCGATTTTGTAATTTGGAATAAATTCCCGACGATTGCAGTATAGATAGAATACTCTGTATTATGCACACCATACAATTAAGGGTATTTACAAATATAAGTTACATAATAGAGTTACACAATGGGCGGTCCTATCACTACTTAAAAGCGATCATTTCAAGACAACCTTTAGATGTCTTTGGAAGAAAGAGAGACAAAATTGTAGGTAGTACTGTGGTGTACACTTAATCATCTGAATAACACGATAAAATTATAAATACACACATATACATACAAACATATTGTTGTTAAACAGTTGTTTTCCAAGAAAATGTAAGCTATTTTAGGTTATGGTAGGTTGACACACGCATGTCTGTACGTATTTATACCAATACCAATGTTCATTATCATAGCTCTTTTTTAGGATACGTTGCCCCACACTAGGAATTTCTCCTGTATCGTGGGTGCGTTTACAAACATAAAAACTCACAAACACCCAGACCTGGAACAATACTTGTAGATCATACAAATATGTCTTTCGTGCAATGATCAAACCACTGCGCCAAGGTCACTTGACACAATTCTCATAAAGTAGCAAGAGTTTAAATTTATTTTTCTAGGAATCTTTCTGTCCTTGAATGAACCGGTAATTTTAGAAATGTAGATGATCGATCCATGAAAATGGAACAATCCTTTTATCCAAATTCAATAAGAAGTGATGAAGAAAGCTCTTCTTAGCAAAAGAAAAGAATATTTAAGGTATTTCGGAATTTGGAATATAAATTTTAAATCGCCCTTTGTAAATCTTTATCTTTAGTAATATTATAAAGAAGTAAAAGTTTGCATGAAGGGGTAATCTCCGGGTTTTGGGACTCTCTAACCGTGGTCCTGGAATGCAAACAAAACAAACAACTGGGAGGTATTAGTCAGTAAGAGTCAGATATGTGTGACCGCATAAGATAACATGCGTTTAGTTACTACTTGTATGCACCCTAATGGGGAACGGAAAAAATCGTGAGGAAACCTCAACTTTATAATAAATGTATAATTCCAAATCCATTTCAGAGGCCTGTGATATTTCCAGACACGGCTTAATTAACTCTGACAACAGAAGGACGCTACATCCTCGCAAAAAAAAGAAAAAAGTGTTAAAAAGTGAGCCTAATGTTTAAAAAAATATCAAAACCTTTTCAAGTGTTACAATAAACTAACATTCCAGACAGGGACTAACGTAAACAACATTCATATAGAACTTGAGTCTATAACCGAGTTCGGTATAACTGAATACTGGAAATCTGATATATAAGGGAATTCCGAGAACTACGTTGCTCGTTTTGGGGAGTTTCCGAAGTGTTACTGAGAAACTGATTTGTGTTGGCTTGCTTTGTACTCGTAATATGCGATTCAGTCAAGAATTCGCAATTACTTTACCAGCCCTTTTTTTGGTGTTTAAAGTATAATAAAATATTGGAATTTTAATCAAGCTTAATTATCATTTTAGTTCATTTCCACTTATTATTTTGCATATTAATTTAGTTTTTAGCTTAAGTTATGACTTATGTTCATGAGTGTTGGTTCACCTGTTATTGGCAACTGTATAAGCCTTTTACTCTTTAATATCTACACTTTTTGTTAATTTATATACAGAAGCTGTTGGTGTACCTTTATTAAAAAATAAATAAATATAAGAGTCGGTCTCGTACTGACTAAATTCCACCTAGTTCCTTCCATTGCCCTTCACGTTCCAGCATTGCACGAGACTGTGTCGTGAATTCACGTTGTTTTGTTTTCTGATATGCGATTCAATCAAGAATTCGCAGTTACTCATCAGGAATTTTTATTTTTTGGATTTGTTATACAACAAAAAACTTCTCCCTCTCTAGATGAAGTGGAAGGGAATGTCAGATTCGTGCTGACATTGTTCCATTGAAATTATTCCATTGACATTGTCCCACTGACATTTACGTTACCACATGGACTTCGTCTCTTTGATATTGTCCTATTGATATTGTCCCATTGGCCCTCAGAGATACCGTATGGAAAAATACAAAAACACTTTTCCGACCTAGAAATCAAACCCGGGTTCTCAAGTCCCGTGGTTTGACTTTCAAAGCTCAGCTCAGTAACACAATACCCGAGATAGTAAAATAAACTTTTGAAAGCATTTCCTCACCGAAGTTATGCTGCATAAACTTGCAAAACAAAAGACTTGTCACTTCAAGTTATATTTCAATGCAACATAATTATTACTCTGAGTCATATAAGGACCATGTATCTGCCACTTTACGACTGAGGTTTGTACTAAAAGCTACTACGCGCCTGTCCCGACAGATATGTCGTAAAAACTGCACATTTTATGCTGCTATGTACTGTGTTATGTTTTATATGACAGTCAGTTGTTTTATGACGTCTTATGGTTACAGTTTCTGGTTTTATTGGCAGATTTACTACACGTAGCTCTCTGAGGTGCTATAAGGAGTGATGTAAAAGTAAAGTAAATACAAAGATTTTGGGATCTAAATTAGGACATCTGCAGAAAGATCTATCTGCAGAGAGATCTAGAAATGCTATTTGGAGGAAAGGTATTCTTTTTCAATTATTTTTTTCGTTTATTTGTTTTTAGGTAAAGGAATTTTCACTTTTAAACAAAAGTGTACAAAAACTTTATAAAAAACGAAAAAAAAAAATAGTTGCTGTGAATTATAATTATTATGCAGTTAACCACTGGCCGACCGAGTAAAACCGAAAGTAATTTAAAAGAATAAAATTAAATTGAAAACTGCGATTTACCAAATGAAATTAGTCGTCATAATGGTCAATTCAAGTAAAGTCTTTTCGTTAGAAAATAAAAGGAAAAAAGATTTATTCTTCGTTCTCAAACAGTTTTCAATCTAAACGTGTCGTGAACAACGGATTTTTCAATTTTATGTGGCTGGACATAAAACTTGTGAAGACGTTAGTGTTAGGACAGAGTGATAAGCTTATGCGGTTGCGGTTGATCTTTCTTATTTTCTTTTAATGTATGCCTATATTGTCCTCTCCTTTTATACCACTTCTCTTGATGATGTGCTTTTTCTCAATTCAAGAAGTCATCCAAGGATTCAAAGCCAGCCTCGTCTATTCTCATTTGTCCTCACTGACTTTGTCACCACTAGTGACAACTGGGAAAAAAATTAAGCGATTGTCCCCAATGGTGACAGATGGTAGAAAAATTCCCGATTGTCCGCACTGGTAACAAACAAAAAAATATAAAAAGCAATTAGAAACTAACAAAAAGTAATAAATAGTCTTTATTTAAATAATTCTAGGTAGAAGGTTACCTGAAATTGTCTTTTGACGCTCGCGTCGATCCCATGTGTGCTAAAAGTTTTTTTTTTTTTGTTTTATTTGTCTTTTGCAAGTCAAATATTTTTTCTTACTTTATTTAACACCCGCTAGCGCTTCGGTCACTGAACGTACACTCTGGTCGTGACCTTAAAGGTGATCGCGGTCACTGTGGTACAGTGCAGTCTTTTGCAACATGTTTCATAGGGTCACGCTGGGTAATGATCTCATATACGTTTATGACTCGATTGCCGCAGTGACTGAGCATTTGTCTGTTGCGCTGCGTGTTGCGGGGTCGGTTCCCGCACTGAACAAATTTTTTAATGGTAGTAGCAGTCATTACTGTACTCGTATGGATGATTGTGTTTGTTAGTTTATGTTTTAATGCACCCACGATACAGGAGAATTTTCAAAATTTTTTTGAATAGGTATTTCCGTGAAATCAAGACTCCGCAGCACAACTTTGCCTAACCTCTCTGGAATTTTAAGTGCGGTGTTATGTCTAGTACAGTCAGTGTCAATGATAACATGACTCAACTTATAGAGTAGAATAAGGGAAAGTAGGTCAAATATAGCTGGCCACTTACAGTACAGTGAGAGTTTGAGAGTATTCCGTAGGACATGCCTAATGATAAACAAATAAGTTGACGTGATGTGAAGAGACAGTTTGGTAGTTTTTAGAGCTAGTAGACTTTGATCTGATCGACTTTGCATTAAGTGGGTTTTTTCACCGTTATAAAAGTTGAAAACTCTAATGAAATTTTCCGTTTCAAAGTACAAAACTGATTCCAATTACAAAAAAACCGTAAGACTTTAATCACTGGGTCGAGTTCCACGCGCGCCTCAAAGAGTGTCAGCAGAGTGACGGGGCCCCCCTCTAGAGGGCCAAAGCCTGCCGGGGTCCCGTGACCCCGGAACGTAAAGGGCTATTGCAGGACACCGTGGATTTTAGTCAGTACGAGTCTGACAGTCCTTCCCGTTCTGCCCTGGGTGGGAGAACTCACTTGATGATTTAACCACGTAAAAAAAAAGACATTAATCACTCCACGCGACCATTCAGAACTTCCTTGCTGGGTAAATACCCTGTTATATTTTATATTAATAGGTACTTTCAAGAAGCTATCAACCAGTAATTGAGTAGAAATTCCGTGAATATCTTGCTAAATCACGTAAGAAGGGCTTCTACTACAAGATTGACGGTGACTTGGTCTACTGATTTACCGACCAATTAGCCCGACTCCTGATTAATCGGTACGACAACAATACGACAAGCACTAGGGCCAATATCGAGCGCGTATTAAACAATACGAAAAGTAATTACGAGGACTATTGGCGATACCATATTGATTCGACAGTTTGTTTTATCGTGATATTATCGCATGTACATACCTAATTGTTTTTGAAGTGAAAACTTCTTTAGCGGTGTTGTGCACTTTTTTTGGAATGGGTAACAAATGTTAAACTCGCGTCAGGACACGTGACCTGATCGAAAATTCGTAAGACGGCGCAGGGCGCTTGTGCGAATGTTCGTGTGTTGTATTGTATTGTATAACGGGCTGGTATCCGCAACTCCACGTCAAATGCGCGTATTTTGCGTGCGGGTGGGAAAGAAGTTATTCGATCCACCCCAGCTCCCCGAGGAAAGCCAGCAGCGCCTTCGTGTTGCCGACGATCTCGCGGAGAGTACCTGGGTTACCGAAGTACTTTGCCCTGTATGAAGCAATTTCAGGGCAGTGTAGGAGCACATGACCTGCTGTCTCGTCCGCCGCCATACAGGCTCTGCACAGGGGGCTGTCTGTGATACCTAGGACAAAGAGGTGTTTATTAAGGGAGCCGTGTCCTGTCAGGACGGCTGTGATTGTTCGTATCTGCTGTTTGGTTAACCTGAGCACGAGTTTGGTGAAGCGGCCATTGATGGCGGGTAGCGCCTCCTTGGCCTGTCTGCACTCCGCCTGATCCCGCCACAGGCAACGATGTAAGTTACCTGTTCGTTCCCTGACCAGAGTACGTATGTAGCCGAAGGGGAGTGGCACTATTGGTTCGGGTCCCACCGCCGTCAAGCTAGATCCCCTTCGAGCGAGTTCATCCGCTGCATCGTTGCCTCGGGAATCGCTGTGTCCTTTGATCCACTGAATGGTTATGTTGTTATGCTCACCTACCTGGTTTAGGTTCTGGTGACACTCGTATATTAGACCAGAGTTAACCGTGTGGCTGTCTAGTGCCAGCAAAACGGCCATGCTGTCTGATAGTATGCGAATTGAGTGGTCCTTTACCCCTCTGGCTGCAATCGCTGCCGCCGCCAGGATAATGCCCATGCACTCTGCCTGGAAGACTGTGTTGTGGACCCCCAGTGATCTGGCAATGCGGATGTTGAGGTCTTCTGAGAAGACTCCAGCACCAGTGCCGCTACCTGTCTTAGATCCGTCCGTGAAGATCCGTACCTCCGCCGGGGTCAGCCCCTCGCAACGGTGGTCCTCATGGAGCTGGATTTTGTATTTCTTATCAAAGATAAATTGTTTGGGTACCCGGTCTTTTATGGCCTTTGCCATGGGAAATTCCTCATAAAGTCCCTGTAATATCGAGGTGTGTTGTGACTCCCTCTTACCCCAGAGTTGTATTGTTTCGAGACGGACCGCCGCCAATGTCGCCTCTTGCTGTATGAACAGGTGGAGAGGAGGGAGGCCCAGCATTGCTTCCAGAGCTGCAGTAGGCGTAGTCCTCATACATCCTGTTGTCGCCATGCAGGCCAGTCTTTGTATTCTTTGTAGCTTGTTTGAAGCGGTGGCTAACCTGGTGCGAGGCCACCATACCACGGCTCCGTAGGTGATCATGGGTCTAATAACTGTGCAGTAGATCCATAGTATGATTTTGGGGGATAGGCCCCATTTCTTACCTATCATCCTCCTGCATTGCCAGAAGGTAATGCAGGCCCTGTTTAATTTGTTGTCTAGATGGCTGCTCCAGTTTAGCTTGTTATCCAGGATGACCCCTAGATATTTGACCTCATTGGCTAACTGGAGTTCTGTATCAAATAATTTAGGTAGGCGAAAAGGTCCAAGCGATCTTTTCTGAGTAAACATGACCAAAATGGTCTTTGTGGGGTTCACTGAAAGGTCGAAGTCCCTGCACCACCGCTCTACTATCCTTAGCGCTTGTTGCGTTAGATTGCAGATAGTCCCGGTAACCTTCCCCGAGATGAGGATGGCGAGGTCGTCTGCGTACCCAATTGTATAGAAGTGGCATGCGTTGAGCTTGGTGATGAGGTCGTTGATCACCAGGTTCCAGAGGAGTGGAGAGAGTACCCCTCCTTGGGGGCATCCTCTGGCTAACATGGCTACCTGCCTGTCTTCTTCAAGGCGAACCACTCGTTTACTTAGCATATTAGTAATCCAGTCTACTAGTACCTGTTCAACTCCGTGTCTGCGGAGGGCGGCGCTAATGCTGGAGAAGTTTGTTTTGTCGAAGGCTCCTTCGATATCGATGAAGGTGCCTAGGCAAGTGGCTTTTTGATGAATCGCTTCCTCGATCCGGCCGACCACCAGGTGGAGAGCGGATTCAGTCGACTTACCCGAGCTGTATGCATGTTGGTTTGTATGGAGTGGAATTGTTTTTAGGGCCCCATCCCTCAGCTCCCTTTCGCATATCTTCTCCATAGTTTTCAGCAGAAAGGAGGTTAAGCTGATAGGTCGGTGAGATTTGGCGTTGGTGTAGTCACTCTTACCTGGCTTGGGTATGAATATGACTTTCACTTCCCTCCATCCTTTAGGAATGTATCTGAATGCCAGACATGCTCTCATAATGGGTACTAGCCTTTGAGCGACGGCAGTTCCTCCCCACTGCAGTAGTGCTGGGAAGATGCCGTCCGGGCCAGCTGCCTTGAAAGGATGGAAACACCGTATCGCCCATTGGATTTTCTCCAATGTGATGACGTTGTGGGTGTAGCGCCAGTCATTGTCTGATGGTGTTTGGTTGATATCGGTCCAGTTGATTACCTGTGCGAAGGCGCATCCCGGGAAGTGAGTTTCTATAAGGACGCGCCTCGCTTCTTCAGGTGATGTAGTGAGTGTTTGATCGGGCTTCCGGAGAGTGACGGTAACAGGAGCTTCCTGCTGCGCCAGTATTTTCCTTA
The DNA here is from genome assembly GCA_943136025.2 of Agrotis puta. NCBI lineage: Eukaryota > Metazoa > Arthropoda > Insecta > Lepidoptera > Noctuidae > Agrotis > Agrotis puta. Next base: position 6,694,704 of record OW964190.2, on the reverse strand, counting down.
CCCTGTTTGCTTGTTGACAAGATTCAATGCTTCCGCAGAATTTACGCCATCCCATGGAGCTTCTGAATCTGATGCATTTTTTGTAGCTGGATTTGGCTGCGTAGTACGCATCCCAATCCTCATCAGCACAAGTATTCATGGCTCTATTGAGCGCTTTCCTTACCTTACCGCGTTTGCGGTCCAGCTCTGCGCCCCACCATGGTTGTTTTCCCGGTGTTTTTGGCGGAGTGGTTTCTGGACATGCAGCTTGGTAGCTGTTTAGTATTGCTGATGTGAGGCCGTTGATGTTCTCCTCAATCTGTGTTGGCCCCTCATACGTTCTCAAAACGCTGCAGGGTGCGAGTTTGGCTGTGAGGTGCCGTGTATAGGCAGCGCGGTCTGTTTTCCGCGGATTGCGTTTTGGTAGCACTGGTGATGCACAGGTCTGGATATCAAAACGTATCCACCTGTGATCTGAGCAGGAGGCCTCTTTGGAGACCTGCCAGCCCGAGACGAGGGCCGCTGCACCCTCTGTGGCTAGAGTAAGATCAATAATCGTCCGGCTGCGTCTGGTAACGAAGGTTGGTTCAGAGCCGGTGTTTAGTAGGGTAAGGTTAGTGGAGAAAAGATAGTCAACTAAGGTCTTACCCCTGTCGTTTGGCGTGTCCATGCCCCATAGCGGATGGTGTGCGTTGGTATCGGCCCCGATGACAACTTCAAGCCCGGCGTTCTCGCAATAACTCACAAGGCGGGCGAGGTCGTGAGGGGGCGGTTCTTCAGCCTCAGGCATGTAAGCCGAGGCCAGGACAAGTGGCACCTTCGTGCCATCACGCTGTATATATATCTTTATTGCTGATATGTCTCTGCAACAGAAGTCAATTAGTGACTGTGTCTTGATGTTGCTAGTTACGTAGATGCACGATCTGGGTTGATCATGTTCTGTAGTAACTAGAAGCTTACCTCCAAGATTTGTTAGTCCTTGGATGCGGCCAGCTCTGATCCACGGCTCCTGGATCAGGGCGATGGCCGAGTGTTGAGCCTCCATCCACTTCCGCAGCTGAGCCGTCGCGGTCTGACTGTGGTGGAGGTTTGCCTGTAGGACCTTACAGGCCGATGAAGGGGACGCCATCATTGGTCGAACCCTCTTCATCCTCCTCCAGACGCAACCCAGCAAACAGGTCGCCCTCGTCGAAACCACCCTCCCCCGGACGCGAAACCGGTGACAGCAGAATGCTATCATCCGGCTCCCCATCCGACGAGATGACGGTCTCCACGGGGGCGGCGGCAGAGGCGGCAGATGTGCTCGCTCCTGCAGTTGTCGCCGCTGGTGGGGCTGCGGATGCAGCCTCCAGTGCGGTTTCGGTTGCTACCTGGATGTTTGCTAGGGGAGGATCTACTTCCGCCTGTGTTGACGACCTCCAGGAGTTCGTCGCGGGATCCCAACCCTGAGGGACGTCGCCGTAACGGCCGTTTGAACCCCGGAACTTCAGGTAGACGCGCCCCACACCAAATGCGAGGCGACGTCCAGCCTTCATAAGGGTCGGTATTTGGTCCTCAGGGATGCCGACCACCACGAACCAAGCTGAGGCTTGTTTGTTGGCGTGCAAAAGTACCCAACGCTTGATGCCGGCCCAGGGGTTTTGGTAGCTAAGAGCACGACCTAGGAAGGTCGGCTCTTTAAAAACCCCCTGCTCGTCAGGGATGACGACGCCGCATCTGACACGCCGCTCGATGTCCGCTTGGCTCTTGACCACTAGCGAGCTACTAGTGGGAAGAGCCAAGCCGGAAATCGTTTTCCTTAGCCAGGCCAAGGTTTCGGTGTTGTCGCACCAAAGTTTGAGGGCTCCCCCGGAGTACTGAGGCTTCGCATTGAAGATCGGTCCCGGTTGGCTCTGTTCGTCAGAGAGGCACTCGACGAGGATCTGTGACTGGATGGCTGCCAGAATTTTGACCGATTCCTCTTCGGTAATGTGGCCTCTCTGTTCGCAGGTGACTGCGACGTTTAGGTCGGGGCTAGCGGCTTGGGCGTAGCTCCGGTTTACTGTCCGCTTGGAGTGGTCCAGGCGCGGCTTCTTACGCTCTCCACGAGGGGAGCTTGTTTCGTTGAGCTCGCGTTTGGCTGTGGCTGGTTCACTCCGAGCAGGTATGGTGGTGCGTGGCATCTTCCTCGCGCTGCACGTTGGCTGGCTGGGTCCTGGGCGGCTAGTGCCTGCCCCGGTCTGCGAGCGCTTGCCTGCGGAGAAGGATACCTTACCGCTGTGTTGTTTGTCCGCGCTAACTGCGTTAGCCGGAGTGTTGTTAGCCTTACCTATCTGCTGGGCTAGTATTCTGTCTTTTTTAGACGGCCGGTTTCTTCTCCTGCCCCGTCCAGACGGGGCCGTGAGACTCGGACCCGTAGGTTCGGCGCGCTGGCCGGTACGGGCGGGTCTGCCCTTCCCACCGCCGCGCCTGCTCACCTGTACCTGCCAGGCTTGCGCGAACGCACTGCCGGTGGTACAATCCTGCCCTGGTTGGCTTTTGACAGCCAGCGAGGGGGGGGAGACTTCTGGGGGCGGATGGATAAGAGGCACCCTGCCTCCGGGTTCGGTGTTGGAGGGAGCGGTACTGATCCCAGGCAGCGCCGCTGTCCCTTGTTTAATCTGGGATTTAGTTTTGGTCGTGGCCACGGTTTTCGCCATGGCCGGACCTTTACCCGCACTGGAGCTCGCAGCAGAAGCCGCAGAGCATCCGGGGGTATGTTCGTGTGTTTATTACTATCCTGAATTGGTACCTACTTTATCAGTGGTGTAGCACTTGCAGTCTTAAATATTTAAAACGTTTAAATGCCTTTTAACAAGCATAAATAACTTAATACAATACAGATTAAAAAAAAAAACGACGGGTTGCACTCTGGGAGTGCCGGCAGAAGTGAAAACTTGAATAGTAATGTTCGTGTGTTTATTACTATTCAAGTTTTCACTTCTGCCGGCACTCCCAGAGTGCAACCCGTCGTTTTTTTTAATCTGTATTGTATTAAGTTATTTATGCTTGTTAAAAGGCATTTAAACGTTTTAAATATTTAAGACTGCAAGTGCTACACCACTGATAAAGTAGGTACCAATTCAGGATAATAACATTATTTTAACTGATATGCACTGTCGGGAATAAATAAAGACCGTGTTCAGTCACATTATAAAGCCTTTGTCAAACAGACAGGTGTAGCGAATGCGAAGCGTGACATTTTATTTGTAATGTATGGAATTGTTTGAATCCAGTCACATAAAAAACTGAAAGCGATCCGATAGCGTGACAGAACTATCGGACTGACGTCTCGCTTCGGTTCGATATCGCTTTGCTTTCGCCTGTCTGTTTGACAAAGGCATAACTGTGCATACGTGGATTTCAATTCGAGTATGTATGCACGGACACCATTTTGCAACAAAGAAAATCTTTGTTTTTAGCTATTCCCCGACTGCCGCACAAGCATCTACCCATCCGATTTTTCTTCTCTACAGTTTTTTCCCCCCAATTTCACACAAAAGCGTCTAAGTCAACATGCCAAGAGAATGAAAACATCCTCACACATTAAATTTACACCTTCTACGCCATCCAGCCAAGGCATTGTCCCTTAAATATTGATAGAACACCACGTTTTCATCAAGGGAGAACGCCGTAAAGGGAACGTGTCTGTTTGATAAATTTTAAACGTGTTTGCGTGGCTAAATGGCTACACGGCTACGTGGCTAAATGGCTAATGTTTTGAACATGGCTCGACGTGTTGGACATGTTAGTGCAACAGCTGCATAAAGGGGGAAAACTTTTCTCTTATGACGTCATAAAGTGTAAAAGTTTGAGTAAAATGGCCGTGTTCATTATTGTTATGAATGTAGGTGTATACTAATGATGTGGATGAGAACAGAAAAGTTTCCTAGATAGAAATAAATAGCCTGCCGGGGTTGCGGGACTCACGAATTACCGTGACCCCGGAACGTAAAGGGCTATTGAAGGACACCGCGGATTTTAGTCAGTACGAGCCTGACAGTCCCTCTCGCTCTGCTCTGTGTGGGAGGACTCATATGATGATTTTACAACGTTAAAAAAAAAGATAGAAATAAATAGACTTACGTGAAAATGCAACGACCATTAAGTTACATGAACGGTTCTATTGGATCAATTCAAAAAATCATTAGATTCGATCATAATTTTTTTTCCACTTATTTTAAGTAACATTATCAACACGCAATTGGTGTCAGGGCAGTTAGGCGAGCCACAAAGAAGATGGCGACGAAAATAAAAATAAAATGATTCACTTTTTTTACCTACTAGGAATTTCTGTTATGTCGCGGGTAGTTTTACAAACATTCTAACACGCTAGCTACTGCTACTAACTTTTGCCCGTGACTTCGTACGCGTGGAATTTAGAATGTTTGTAGTCCAGGTTTATTTTTAGCAATTAGAATAAGATTCTACGATAAAATGAGTCTATATTTTTAGTCAGAACTAGCAATACAGCGTAAGAAAATGTGTTAAATTTTCGTGCAGTAGTTTATGCGTGATGCGTATAAAACATAAATATTAAAAACTCTATAAACTTTTCTTTTGGCTCTAAGAAAGACCAGGATGTGTTTATTTAAGTAACTAATATGTAAATAATTTCAAGTTTCACTCATGTACATTTTTTAATCACTTAATTAGAAAAATTAAAAATATAGATTTAAAATAAATGACATGGATTGTATATTAGTTTTTCTTCAATATCTTTTTTGTTCAGACTTCGGCCTGTTAATACATATTTTCTTATACGTATAGTAAATAAATGCTGCATGTTTTTCGCTCCTAGAATTTCAAGTGGCGTAATACAAACAAAATGCTTATAGTTCAGAACCACGCCAGTGCGTGGTTTCGATGTTGGTTTAAACGCCACAGCTGTGAATAATTGATAATATTATGTAGCAAAATGGTAACTGGTAAAATGGTAACTGTAAACTAGTTGCTTCAATTAGTACTGTACTACTGAAAATCGTTAGGAAATTTGTAATTAGATGTTTGGTGATTAGACTGTGGTCGATAGTGGTCGTAACGACCATGACTAGAAAGCTCGAGAATAAACAGGACCTAAACCTCAGAAGGTCCCGTTTATTCCGATATTAGGGATATTCGCGAGGGATAATTTTAGACCTACATGCAGGCGAAGCCGCTGGCAATAATTAGTATCTACAAGTAGTTGTTCCGGGTCTGGGTGTTTGTGTATGTGACTTTATATGTTTGTAAACGCACCCACGGTACAGGAGAAATTAATAGCGCAGGGCAAAGTTTAAAAAAAATTAAAATATTTTCAGAAAGTTACCTTATGAACCATTCAATTAACAAGCGAATTTAGGTACTAACTGTTCATTAATAAAGTCATATTTCCCTATCCGTCTTACCCTGCCTCCTTCTTAATTTAATTCTTAACTCTCCGATCAAAATATCCCGATTTATAGAGCCAGTTAGTACAAACAAGTTGATCTAATAATCTAAAGCGTTCGTTAAGGAATACGAATATTAAATATTTGATCAGAGCTCGCCTTGTCACCAAACAGCAATCTTAACTCAATAAAAGCTTAGTGTTTCGCTTTTGCTTTGAAAATTATTTTAGTGTCTATAAGGACTGCTGTCTGTAGATAAGGAAGTGCGCTGATTTCGATACTGTCATTTAAAAATCGTTGCGACACTAGGAATTTCTCCTGTGTCGTGGGTGCATTGTCGTGTTTGTCTTTAAAAAACAAAAGAAAGAAGAGAAAATATTCATGTGCTGCCAATAGCTACTATTATTGGAGACATCTATATGATTGAAATAATTTTCTTCAAAATGTTGTTATAATTATCTGTGTATACGTATTTGTCACTTCATTTGCTTAATTGTGTATTTCTTCTACATTTACATTGAAAAAAAAAGAACATGTTTCCTCGTGGTTTTACTAATAATACACATAGATATTTGCCCGAGTTGAATTCACACAGCATCGTTAAGGAATGGCAAACTGTTGACCTCTGGGCCCTCACGAGTTAAAAAACGTTACCTGCTCAAATGGTGATCTGATTAAGCCAAAGTATCGACTAATCCTTCATACAGTATAATATAGTTAAGTGGGGACGTGCGGCTGCCTGTAGAAGTTGTTAATGTATCTCCGGTAAAGATTTCCTCGTGACCTTATTTTTCTGCTGTATTAGCTGTAACTTCGATTGGTCACGTAGGGATAGTTAAAGGTTGCCTTCGTCTATATCTTTTTTTTCTTTGAAGTTTTTAAAAGGTGTTTGAAGTAAATTTTAAATACAATACACGTAGGAATCGTTATTGGGAGGTAGCAACTAAAGTAATGCTTTTTTTTTCAATATTTTTTAGTCCTACCTAAGTATTTATTAAATTAACCTTTAAAAAATACGTACATGTATAATAATATTAAGTACTTTCATCATCCACTATAATTATTATACAGGGTAAAAAGTTTATTGAATAGCAAATTTTAACTATGAATTCCTTATAAAAAAATTTTCATTCTTTATAAAAAAACACATCTTTTTTTTCTTGCCTTTGTCTCTAAAACCAAGTGTATCAACACACAAACATTAATCACTAATCTTCAACAAATAAGAGGCTGTAATTAATAGCTTACATACACACAAGTTTAGTATATCCATAACAAACAAAGGAAAACAGCCTCTAATCAGAAGGAAATAAGAAATAAGATTCCACTAACGAAGTAATCTTGGGAGCCTAATTCTATTGCTTTTACGTTAGCAGTCAGTGGCTTAAGTAGTGCTTGCATTATCCGTGTTAATACGGTTTTTCTTATTGTTTGCTTACTACTAAATGGGCAATCTTCTTTTATTTGTATTGTTATAACATTTCTATGGGTTAGTCTTTTGTTTCTATGGACTGTTAGACTGAAATAGTTATATCATTTTATATGTTTACCACTAACAATAAACATTAGAAAAAAAACGTAGAAATTACAAAATAATGGTGACACAAAGGGCGATCTTACAGCTAACTTTTTAATACAAACTTTGGATGGATTTGAGTCAAAAAGAACTTGATTAAATTAATTAATTTACACGTTAAATAAATTAAATAAACCTAAATAACTAAACTAATACAAAGTTCTTTCAAAACTACTAATAATGTAACCTTTTTAAAAAAAAACTGTGTCTATAGAGTCAAGATAACGATACTGCTAGCATGCAAACAGCACTTTTGCAATGGTATTCCATTTAGTGGTCGAATCAGTGATGAAATGAGATGTATCCAAACAACAAATTAATTTTATATTCCACCAACGATGCTGATGTTTGTCTAAAGTCTTTGTCGAAGTACCTAAAGCTTAAAAGGGATTGCTAATAGTCTAGAGCTTTAGACCCTTGGGTAACTATTAACTAGGTAACTACTATGGCTTTTATTACTTAAACTTAGCGAACTTACTCTTAAGGCAAACTGCCTTGAGAGACGTCGTGACTATCTTGACTTCAAACTTTGACCATTTTGACCTGAGTGGGTTCATAGTAAAATTGTCAGCGAGTTCTTATCCGTACATAGTGTACATTACAGCCACTGTTTGTATTTTAGCGTCTTTTCCATGCAACAATTCAACTTTCAACAATACGCTCGCGCCTGAACCTGTATTAATTGATCAAGTAAAAATGAAAAATCATTTTATAAAATAATTATATTTAAAAATTCAATAAGCGAGGTCCATTTAAAGCTTTGCACACGAAAACTGTGATTTTTAATAATTAAAACAGAAATTTTCAAATTTATCACGGATTTATTTTAACATAAAATTTTCAGCTGCTGAAAAGTCAACAGCTTGGTATATTTTCAGCTGTTCAAGATCAAACCTTGAAATGTATTTAAGCTGAGGTTCGGCTGGTTCATTATCGATTTTCTCTAAAATAGATTTGGCCTAAACTCTGTCCCGAAGATTGGCATTTGCAAACCCACATTTAGGGATGGGTATGAAAATGTAATTTGAAAATATTATGTGTCGTGGGGCTATTTAAATAGGGTACTGCGATCCTGGTATGTAAAGGGCCACTGAAGAAATCGATCTGAAAGTCCTTTCCACTCAACCTATACGGGAACAAGGAGGAGTATCTCCAATCAATTGCTTTTTTACACGAATGCCCAAAAAAAGGAGTATTATTTACGTTTGTTACCCTAAAACTCCATTTAATGGTTGGAAGCATACATAGCACTTCGCGTTTGGTTCCATTCGTTCCATTTAAAGTATGCGTTGAATATTCCATCTTAAAAAAAAATTGCAAACAAATAAACAAAAAAAAAATACAACATAACATTTCTTTCGGAAGTCGGTGGCAAAAACTTCGAACTAAATCATTGACATCTGAAAGTATTTTTCTTTTTGATTTAATATTTTTTACCATCCACATACTCAGCAATTCACAACACATCCAAACACAGATTCAATTATGATACCAAAGCTCTTTACTCCCATAATTCTCGTAACCCTCGACATACTCGTACAAACAACAAAACAATATCAAACAATAATCATCTAAAGCCGTGTTCGTGCACTATTAAATCAGATCTCTCAACGCGGCGTGACGCCTAACCCGGGACACGTGACATTTAACAAAAGTGACGGCTTAACGTGCTTTTACCTGTCATACCAAATAATAGATACAGAAGGTCAACTTTACGCAACGAGTGCACTAGAGTCCGCGGCACAACTGAAGTGTTTTTGACAAAGCGCTAGTGTCTATGTCATCACATCAAATTCCATTAAAAAACATTAGAAACATTAACAATTTAGTCGTGACGCGGACTCTTTGTGACCAAAGTATAATCAAAAACGTCAAAGTCCTCCATCTGTCTATTGTTACTTGAAAATTATGGCGTAGATAAAACTAGAGACATAGGCAATGAATTAAACTTTTCTTATCCAAATGACAACTAAAAACGGACAGAAAAGTGTGAGGTCTTTTTCAATGCCTTACAGGAAGAAGATATTTGTCTCACCGATTGACTATCTCTCTTTCTAAAAACTGTTTAATCTCATTTAGGTAATGTTCATTCTCTATGTCTATGGGAAAAACATTTACAAAGGAAAAAATTGACAAAAACCAGGGCCCCAAGGACCAACACAGACCTTATTTTGATCAGATCGCTGCGCCGTGTAAACAAGTCTTTGTGAACGTTCGTCTGTTTTCATTTACCTGTTAATATATTAGAACTAACCTTCTGTAGACTATCTGCCTTAAGTGCGCTACACACGGCTAAGATACTTTTTTTTTATCGTGGTAATATCATCAAATGAGTCCTCCCACCCGCTGTCAGACTTGTACTGACAAAAATCCACGGTGTCCTTCACTAGCCCTTTACGTACCGGGGTCACGGTAATGGGTAAGTCCCGCGACCACGGCTAAGATACTGTACTATTTTATTTGAAGATTTTAAATTAATATTTATTAGGCCATCACAGACGACAAAGATAAGAAAATACGAGTATATTGTAAGCTTTTGTCGCGGTCGCACGTGTGTTATCCATGGTCCATATTTAATAACTTAAGGTGCTATGTTACGATACATTTTCAAATAAATACTATCTTCGTCGTTTGTAATGGTCCATTGAATTGTATCTTAAGATAAAATATTATAGTATCTTAGCCGTCATCCGAGCCATCCGTGTGTAGCGCCCTTTAAGCTACCGTGTTATTTGAAACAATCCATCTTTGTATAACATTATTTTGTTGTAAAGATTTTACGCTAGATAAGTCTAATCTCGAACAAAAAGAGGTACAGGGAGGAAAATGTAAGCGAGGAAAATTAATCTTTGTTGTCATTGCATCGTGTGACCTATTAAGTTCAAAATCGGTTACCAGCATTGAACAAGTACAAATGCTTATGAATGGGAAAATGATGGCGAGTATTCAGTAAGGAAAAGATTGTTAAGAAAACTGCTTATTTTCCTGGAATCGAAACTTCGAAGACGTTACATTCTCATTCATTCATTGACATTCTCCACTCTCTGCCCGTGTGGAGATGATGTCCACTCCATCTTACAATGAGAAGGTTAGTGTTCCAGCTGTGGGAACGTTAAAACCTGATGATGATTCAGTACTCCAAGTCCTTGTGAAATATCTATTTACCTCAAATACTACCTATATTAACTTTCAGAGAGATAAATACTCGTAAATCTAGAGATTTCTGAGACCTCTTTTTGTTCTTTTGCTGATATATGGCTTCCGAACAAATATTTTTGTTGCTCGCGAAGAAACAGTTGTTTCAAGTCTGTTTGCTTCCTGTAAACATTTGTGGCGCTGAACAAATCTTAATTCAGGAAAAAGGTTTACTTTGAAAGGAAATAAAGCGTCCTCATTTTGGGGAGAAAACGCTGTAGTTATTTATTGGCTTTCACACATTGGATATTTTAATATAAGCAAGACATGACTAGCTTTCTAGTGATGGGACGAATGCCTTCTTACTGAGAAAGGGAGTTGGTCACAATCCAGCAACATGGGACCAATATTATCACCATCATTAGCCGGAGAGCATCTCTGCTGAGTAAAGCCCTTTCCCTTAGACCACCACGCCCAACGATAATTCGCCACTTGCATGCATCAGTCACCTTCAACTCTCACAGTATCGTCGATCCACCAACTGCTACTCTCTTGTTTATTGCCTTTTTAGATTTTATCTCTCAAAGAAACTCTGAGCAAAGCTCTTTCGATCACTTATAGTAGCCTATTATTTAGAAACCATGCCTAAGACCCATAATACAGAAAGTCCGTCAAGACTCAAGTATTACCTAAAACTAGTTTTAACCAATCATATGGCTTAATCTAGTTTTAAGTTGTCCTTGAGTATTGAGTGATGTTCTGTAATACGCGACCAAATGTGCGCATGGCGCATATCCAAAGACAGATGTTACTCAAAACTTTAAATTCATAGGCGTTACTGTCATCACTACATATTATAAAACAAAGTCGCTTCCCGTTGTCTGTCCCTATGTATGCTTAGATCTTTAAAACTGCGCAACGGATTTTGATGCGGTTTTTTTTAATAAATAGAGTGATTTAAAGGAAGGTTTATATGTATACAACATTCATAATATAGTAGAGATTGCACTCGTGCGGAGCCGGGACGGGTCGCTTGTTTTATATAATTTACATAAATTGACATTGCAGAGTTGATAACTACCAAAATGTCTAATGGGATGAATTCAGGGCGTGTCGAGTTTGACTTGAGTTGAGTCAGTAACTAAGAATATCAGCCTAACTTACCTCTAAGTAATTCAATAATTCAAAACTAAAGAAATTTCAGTCTTATTACTAAGATTAAAAGTTATTTCCACCAGGAGGCTTGTGAACAAGAAAAAGTGAAAAAGACCAAAACATTCAAGTCACATTTTTATTCTGTCAAATTCAAATCTGTATAAAAGTTTTTACAACTTAAGCTTGAGAAAGAACCGGAGTTATCATTTATTCATTTTATATAGCTCTGTAACGATGTGAAACGTACTTCTTTTTAGGGTTGCTAAAAAAAATTCTACTCGGATATTGATGGAATTTCATAAGAAGTAATTTTCACGTTCTTCTTAGAGTCGTTTTTATGACAATGATGGCGGTTTTATTTTGAGAAGTTTTCGAAAGTTACTGGCCTACGGTGCTTAACCAGTACTTTAAGAAATGTCATCAAATAAAAGTGCTTTTCGCATATCTTAAGAAACTACTTTCGTCAACGTTAATGAAGCTTTATAATTGTGTTGGTTACATAGATTTATATTGACTTTAACTTTACCCCCTGTAACTAGGTAATACGCCCTAGTTGACAAAACACTACGTCATTCTTGCATAAAAACTTACTGCTCGGAAACACACCCGAGTGTGGGCTCTGTCTCTCTCTGGGGCATACGTCTTACGACTAACGTCTTACCTCTGACGACTTACATCTAATGACTTGCGTCTGACGAACGGCTGACGACTTAAGTCTGACGACTTACGTCTGACGACTTACGGCTGACGACCTACGTCTGATGACCTACGTCTGACGACTTACGTCAGATGACTTACGTTTCCGACTTACGACTTTTACTCTTACTCTCACTTTCACTCTCACTCTTACTCTAACTCTCTTACAACTTTTTACAACTTACTAATTACATCTATTAATTACGACTTGCGGCTTATCACTTACGTCTTATCTCGACAACTTACGTCTTATGACTTACAACAACAGGGCTCTTGGCCTCGGACGTATTATACGCCAACAGTGGCCACACTCGCGTGTTAGAATAATGGGGCTTTTGGTCAACTAGGGCGTATTACCAAGTTTAACCCTACCCTACAAACCGCCATTAGACTAAAGTTCGTATATTCTGTGTAAATCTGCGTAAACTTACAGGTATCATCGTTCATATCAGCATAGTATTTGCAAAACTCCACATCAAAACCATCGTCATGCATACTGACAGCCCTACAAATCGTGTTAAACACAGATCTACGTGCCTGTACCAGCCAATTAAATCCGGATTAGCTGCGGGTTACCATAGCAGCGGAGTATAAATTTTCACTCAAAGATAAAGTGCATGCATGTTCACTTACTGTATTTGTGGAACAATAGGTATGTTGTGGCGTGGTTTAATAGTAGAATTGAATGAAAGAAAATAGTTCGTTGCCTATTCCGTCCCACTGTTGGGAAGAAGTCTTCTTCATTATCTTTCCAATCTTTTCTCGCCTTTTCCCGTCAGTATTACTAATATTATAAATGCAAAAGTTTGTGAGGATGGATATGGGTCCCGGGTCGACGGCGCGTTGTGTTCCACGCGCGCCTCAAAGAGTGTCAGCATAGTGACGGGGCCTGTAAAGGGCCAAAGCCTGCCGGGGTCGCGGGACTTACCCATTACCGTGACCCCGGCACATAAAGGGCTAGTGAAGGTTACCGTGGATTTTAGTCAGTACAAGTCTGACAGTCCCTCCCGCCCTGCCCTGGGTGGGAGGACTCATTTGATGATTTTGCCAAAAAAAAAGCTTTTTATCAAAAAAAAAAGGATGGATATGGGTTTGCTACTCTTTGACGCAAAAACTACTGAATGGATTTGGATGAAATTTGGTTCACAAACAATTTATAACCTGGATTAAAACAGCATAGTTTTTATCCCGTTACTATTTTTATTCCTGTGGAACATTTTTTGAGTTATAGCGGGCAAAACCGCTGGCAAGAGCTGGTCAGCAGTAAAGTTTAAATCCCGGCTCAAAAAAAAAGCTATTGCAACCGCCCCTCGTTTCTCTCTTTTTTCTGTGATGCTGTGGCTACGGTCTGGTTTCAGAGTAATTAAGCCGCTTCTGAGAATCCCGTAGAGTTCAGACTTAATATTGATTGTATAAGTCTAGGTTTACTCAGAATGTTTTCCTTCACCGACGTCAGTAATTTTCAAGATAAACTAAGGCAGTACCTACTCATGTGTTGACAAAAACAAATTGGTACTTGCCAAGGTTTGAATGCAAACTACGTACGTGAGAGCTGTCGTGTTAACCGCTGGGCTATCACGACATAGACTGATCCTCTCGATTCAGTACCAAACATGAATAATCCTGGTAGGGGAACAGTGTATAAGACGGAGACGCGAGGTATGATGGGAAATCACACACTGATGGCGCTTGCGCTACGTTAGTGTTGTGTTAAGTATGCCTAAAGAGTGGATGTCTCCATTATACCTCGCGTCCCCGTCTTATACACTGTTCTCCTAAGATGTCATATCAGATTTTCGGGCGTTTAACTAACTGTTTTAAAATCTACATATTGTCATATGTAGATTGTAGAACCGGGACCAACGGCTTTACTTGCTCTCCAAGGCACAGACAAAACTCGCTATGATAGTTGGTCACTCATCCATAGACCAAACTTAGGCAAACGTAGTTTAGCCTGGAAGTTTAGCCTGTGTGGCTGGTATTATTAAGCCACAAACTCCTGGTATGAAAACATGAATCAGCCAGCAAAATTTAACGTCAATCCATCGCCATCGTCACTCACTTCTACTGACAGACACCGCGTTAAACTTGGTTAAAGTCAGCCCTACGTGCCTGTACCAGCCAATTAAACCGGGATTACCTGCGGGTTACCATGGCAACTGAGTAATAGATTCCACTAAACCGAGCTGGAATTTTCAGAGCGCTTGTTAAATTGCAATTAAAGTTTGTAAGTTCTTGTTTGAGTCTGGCAGCCTTCATACTACAACTGAGTTTTAAGGGAAATGCAGGTGCATGGTAAATGAAATTGCAATAAAGTGTAAGCTTTTTTTTCTGTAAAGCCTTTTTGTAGGTGTAATGAGGTCGCCTTTGTTTATATGATTAACTACCTGTTGCTAAAGCTTTTGTCTGCGTTTAATTCGAAAATTATCGGGATCTTAACATCAGGATAAACAGTGTCCTATGTGTTATTCCAGACTATCTATCGAGCATCAAGATCCGTTTAGCCATTCTGACATACTGGAGTAACAAACATCCGTCCAAACATCTAAGCTTTTGCATGAACCTGGCAGAAATACATCCCACTACTACAATCCACAGTGGATGCTACTGAAAATTTTTAAATAGATAAACCCAATAACATTATGCAAGGCTTGGAAATCTAACCTGGGACCTGCAGTCGCGCTTCCAACCTCTTTTTTTTATCGTGGTAAAATCATCAAATGAGTTCTCCCACCCAGGGCAGAGCGGGAGGCACTGTCAGACTCGTACTGACTAAAATCCAACCTCTAGACTCTGACAATTGGAAAATTCCAAATAAGAACAGACAAGACACAAAAAGGTAAATATGATACCACTTTTTTTATCATAGTAAAATCATTAAATGAGTCCTCCTACCCAGGGCAGAGCGGGAGGGACTGTAAGACTCATCCTGACTAAAATCCTCGGTGTCCTTCAATAGCCCTTCACGTTTCAAGATCGGTAATTCGATAAGTCCCGCGACCCAAACATGACACACAAATTAAATCTTGTCAAAATCCAACCCTAAAAAGTCTTACACATTACTTAATTAAATAAATTAATGCAAATCAATATAGAACTCATCAGGGAGCCTACACAAGGGACGTTACTGTAAAATCGTAGCAAAACCGGCGAGGCGGTAAATGACGAGCCAGCGAAACAAATGAGCATTGAAAAGCTCCAAATTAAATAGAAGAGGTTTATATGTGTTCGGGTCGGAATAATTCTGCAAAACATTAAGTAAAATCCAATGTTTAAAGGATACAATTTTTCGGAAAATGCCTTCAAGGGTTTTTTTGTCTTGGTAAAATCATCAAATGTGTCGTGACTGTCGGACTCTTACTGACTAAAATCCACGGTGTCCCTTCAATGGCCCTTTACCTTCCAGGGTCACGGCTACCTGTTAAGAAAGTCCTGCGATACTAGATGCTTTTGTCAAACAGATAGGCGAAAGCGAAGCGTTTCCGAAGCGATACCAAACCGACGCGAGACGTCAGTCCGATAGTTGTGTCACGCTATCGGATCGCTATCGTTTTTCTATGTGACTGAATTCAAACAATTCCATACATTACAAATGAAAACGTCACGCTTCGCATGCGCCACACCAGTCTGTTTGACAAAGGCTTAAAGGTTTAGCCTGAATTGTACTACGACAAGTTTTGAAGAAAAAAATCGGCACACTAATAAGAGTATTAATTGTTTCAAGCTATACTGTTTAGAAACAAAAGATATTAAATTAATTTTGTTAAAATTCTTTTTTTTTTGTAGACACAGGTTTTCTTATGTTTTAATAGCGAATATTCACACCATTGTTTTCAAAGAGTAATGGCTGTTTTAATCTGGCATCACACTCCCTTTCTTCTTTATTTCTAAGTAAGTTTAAATTTATGTAAAAGCACTCACGAAACAGGAGAAATTCCTGGTGTGGGACAACATTTCTATATAAATGCAATGGCACGACGCAAGCGCACTCGTGATCCACACGACATTAGAAGCTAACTTATAACGCTTCTCACATTCTTTCTTCATTCATTTATCTCAATCGGTGCACAGCCTTACATTCAAATAAATAGTCCCACATAATAACTTTATAAAATGAAAATATTAATTTTTACCTTTTTGTTAGCCTTCGTTCGCACGTGCCGAAAAAAGGGTCCAAATAATACTCGACCTAAAGTGCCTGAAAGCATTCATGAATATGAACAATTTTTTTAGATTACCAAGAACTGAAAAAAAATCAGTCAACGTTCCATATTATATTTCAGCTGAATAGGCACTTGTTTTTATAGAATGTTGATTTTTCTCGTATTCTGAATGGTTTCAATACGAAAAAGTTGGTCATATTCACGAGTCTGGCTTTATTCTTTTGAAGTTTTTATCGTGTTCACTGTGTATAAAAGAGCCCGGGGTAGACAAATGTAGGGTGTTCGCGTGGATGGTTTATTTCCCCATTTTGAGTAACTCTGACAATGACATCGTATAAATATTACGGCGCTGAATCCACTGCGGGTAATGCAACGTGTGTTCGCGGTTCTACAGAACCACGTCTATGAATAAAACTGAAAAATATGAAAGTAAAAAGTATCCTATGTTATGCCCAGGATAATAAGGAATAATTATACCAAGTTTCATCGAAATCGAACCGTTAGTTTTCATGTGATGCCTGCACTAACAGACAGACAGACAAAAATTTTTTTAATCATATATTTGGGTTTGGTATCGATCCAGCAACACACCCCGCTATTTATTTTTTCAATATTTTCAATGTACAGAATTGACCTTTCTACAGATTTATTATATGTATAGATGTAAAGACGCACTTTTTTATCAACGTTGATAATGAACCGCAAAATTGTTGCTGGAAACTTTGTTTAAGTGGAAAGAAAATGGATTAATTGCCACAGAAATTACACATTAAGTCTAGGTTGTCCTCACGCCAGTTTGCATGAAAAAATTGCCCGAGGAAATAGTGCATTATTTTATTATTGTTCCACACTACTGCCATGTGTCGCTAGTCGGGCGAGAACTCATCAACATACCGCTTTCAACTCTGCAACATGCAGTGTTGGCAGCAACTTCGCAACACGTTGATTCAACTTGTTACTAAACAAATACTTACCTTGAATCCGAGGCTTTTTATAACGCCTCTGACATGGCTCCAGACTTACATTAATTACTAATTTTTCTTTCTTTCTTTATTCTTTTCTTAAAAAAAAACGTTGCCCTCACACTAGGAATTTCTCCTGTATCATGGGTGCGTTTTCAAACATAGAAACTCACATGCACAAACACCCAGACCCCGAACAACTACTTGCAGATCATACTAATATTTGTTCCGTGCGGAAATCGAACCCCCGACATATAGCGCAGGAGGCCAATTTCTCAGCCACTGTAGCAATCGTGCCGTAAATCCTACTTAAATCCATCCACTATCCACCATTATGATAAATGCCTGCCGGGGTCGCGGGACCAAGGGATTACCGTGACCCCGGTACGTAAAGGGATATTGAAGGACACCGTGGATTTTAGTCAGTAAAAGTCTGACAGTCCCTCCCGCCCAGCCCTGGGTGCGAGGACTCATTTGATGATTTTACCACGATAAAAAAAAAAAAAAAAAAACCATTATGATAAATGTGAAAGTTTGTTTAGATGGATGTTTGTTACTCTTTCACACAAAAACTACTGAACGGATTTGGGTGAAATTTAGTACACAGGTAGTCTGTAATCTGGATTAACACAAAGGATATATCTTTATCCCGATTTTATGTTCCCATGGGATAATTTTGGAGTTGTAGCGGGTAAAATCGCTGGAACAGCTTGTATTATAAGTGCGAAAGTTTGTGAGGATGGACGGATGGATGTTTCCTGAGGTTTTCTGCAGGCTTCCTCACAGTCAGTGGTGTCCAAGATAAACTGAGAAATTAGAATTGAAATATTGAAAAAGACACATTGGTTTCCTCCGTGCCTCGGAAAGCACATAAAGCCGTTGGTCGCGGCTGTCATTTGTAAATCTTTGACAGTCGTTACTGTTAGTCGGAAGCTCTTAAGTCCATGGGGTTTCGTATTACTCAGTTACTAGGTTGTGGAGGTCCGATAGGCAGTCACTCCATGTAAAATACTGATATTCAGCTGCATCCGGACATTGTACTGGTTCAAGAACAATACCATTTAGACATTGTACTGGTTCAAGAACAATACCAAAACACGCGCTTACGTCACAAGGTAGTTCAGTTGGATAATAAGGCACGAGCCGGAATTTACGTGTCACGTTCTTCTAACTATACAGTAACATCTTTACGAAACCTCATGAATAAACACTGCGCCGTCGCGGAAGTCTCATCCGCTACTTCTAAAGTTTACGTTGTGAGCTGCTACTTTCATTATTCAGACCCTGTTGGTCCTCACATACATAATCTCCGTCACGTCTTGCGGTCACTCGCGGGCTGCAAAGTTATCGTAGGCGCAGACGTTAATGCGTCCTCGTCCCTGTGGTATGGCAAAGTTCGGTCCACGGATTACGAACGGCGCTGCGCTGTTGAAGACTTCATTGCTGAAATGAACCTAACTATTCACAACACCCCCGACGCACCACCTACTTTTTGCAGCCAAATGGGCGAATCTTGTATTGACGTCACACTTTCTAGTGCAGACGTACACTTGGATAGGTGGCGTGTCCTACCGGACGCGTCTTGTAGTGATCATCGCTTGATCGTTTACGAGTTTGTTCCGGTTTCTATTCAGGGTTCCTCACATGTCACTGGTAACTTTAGGTACAAAAGTAAAGGTGCTAATTGGGAATTCTTTAGATCCCTTTTTGCATGTCACGCCAAAGAGTTCACTCGTGATGGGCTGTCAGCCGAAGAAAGTGCTGAAATTATGTCAGACACCTTCACTTACTGTGCTGACATTGCCATTGGTCGCGGACCTATGACCAATATACGTAGATGTGATTGGTGGTGTGACTACCTAACCGAACAGCGTAAAACCTATCGTCGAGCGCGTAAACATCTTAATAAGCTTAAAAAACGTCAAGTCACCGGA
This sequence comes from Agrotis puta, assembly GCA_943136025.2. NCBI lineage: Eukaryota > Metazoa > Arthropoda > Insecta > Lepidoptera > Noctuidae > Agrotis > Agrotis puta. Next base: position 6,675,717 of record OW964190.2, on the reverse strand, counting down.
GACTCGCTAACCACTGCTTTAAATACATTTAGAGTTGCCAGGTCCCGTTACAGAGCATCGGTTGAAAAATCTAAGGGTAATTTGTTGCGTAAAGTAGTCGATAAACTAGAAAAAGAAGGTCCGTGGTCTCCTTTATATCATGAGTTTAAAGCCAATCGATCGATCGACCTCGCGTATGTTCAGAATATTAAAGTAAATAACAAACACACCGCCGGTATTGAAGAAACAACGGAAGTTCTATTAAATACTCTTATCCCTGATGATTCACCTGTTAATGATAATGACTACCACCAACAAATTAGAGCATGGGCAACAGTCCCGCCTGAATCACCAGCGTCAGACCTTCCATCCACTGACGAATTAATGAATGTTGTTAGGAGACTGCCCCTTAACAAATCATCAGGTGAAGATAAAATATCTAATCGTATGATAAAAGAAGCGTGTAAAACAGCGGGTGACGCGTTATTAACTGTTTACAACCGGTGTATTTCTGAAGGCGTTTTTCCTCGTATATGGAGACATGGCTTTATACGAATAATACCTAAAAGCGGCGACAAGCCTCCAGATGACCCTAAGTCATACCGGCCTATAACTTTATTACCATCTTTGGGAAAGCTCTTGGAGCGTCTTATCGTCCCACGATTGTTACCGGACGGGCCCAAATTCCATAAAAATCAATTCGGTTTTACTATCGGGAAATCAACCGTTGACGCGGCACTTTCTGTTAGAAAAATGGTTAATACCTCTAAACACAAGTACGTAGTTGGGATCTTTCTAGATATTTCCGGGGCCTTTGATAACGCGTGGTGGCCAATGCTACTACTTAAAATAAAAGCTCGTGGTTGCTATAATAATATATTTAATCTTCTTTGTTCGTACTTTTCTAATGGATCCGCGAAACTTAAACTCGGACATCATTCCATATCGAAACCTCTCACCATGGGCTGTCCTCAAGGTTCGGTTATCGGTCCTTATTTATGGAATCTAGGCTTCGATGATTTCCTCGCGATTCCACTACCAAGTGGTTGTTCTTTAACTGGTTATGCGGACGATGGCCTTCTGCTCATTCAGTCGAGTACTCGTGCTGGCCTCGAGAATTTGGCTGACACTTGCCTACGCTTAATATCACAGTGGGGTGATCGTAACCGTCTGACCTTTGCACCACAAAAAACCTATCAACTCATTTTAAAAGGTGACCTTAAATCGTGGCCTAGTATTAAATTCAATAATGTTCCCGTTAAGAGAAAGAAATCGGTGTGCTATCTTGGTTTAGTCTTAGAGAGGAATTTCACATTCATAGAACATATAAAAACAGTTGGTGAAAAAGCTAAAAATAATTTTTATGCCCTAACGAGAATATCCAAATCTACTTGGGGTTTGTCGTTTTTAACCTTAAAAACTATTTATGGTGCTACTTACTTGGGCTGTATGTGCTACGGAGCACCTGTTTGGGCCGATAGGGCCACCATAGGGGCGGCACGACGTAAATTGCTTCAAAGCCAGCGCTTGGCTTTGTTATTCTTAAGTAAAGCGTATAGAACTGTCAGTACTGAAGCTTTACCGGTACTTGCTGGTGTTCTTCCAGTCGATCTTGAAGTACAGCGACGTGCTGCAATGTACTTTTCCACACGGGAGACCACTGATGCTGATTTTCTACCTCAACGTGACCGTGATAAGATATCTAGATTGTTCAAACCCCAGAATGACGTCTGGGAGGATCTTTTATCCGAATGGCAAAGTAGGTGGGATAATTCTATCAAGGGGCGGCACCTCCACCAGTTCTTTCCATCCGTTCGTGAGCGGCTGGCTAGGACGTGGCTGGAGGTGGATCACTGTGTTGCCCAATTTCTCACGGGACATGGGAACTTTAAAAGTAAATTATTTTCCTTCAAGCTTGTTCCCTCGCCTTTTTGTCAATGTTCGACATCTGACTGTGAATATGAACAATCAGCACATCATATTCTATGGGAGTGTATTCTTTGGCAGAACGAACGTAATATTATGTTGAACACTGTTCAGACTACATCTGGAGTCATTTACTACTCGGACCTTGTTGAAACTCGAACAAACTTCCGTGCGTTCAAGCGTTTTTGCCATACCTATTATTGGAATCAAATTTAGCAGCCCACAATTTAGGACCCATTAATATTAGTAGTCATTTTACCCGTGGTGCTAGGCAACTGGGCTTCTCCCAGTTGTAACGTCCCTTTGTGCCTATTGGCCTTGTTTTGTTCTGTCTCCTGCTTGCAGGGAGGGAAGTGGAAACATATATTTTTTCCTACTCCTCCACTATTCTTTTCTGATTAATTTCGTTGCAGGATCCAAGACAGGTAAATTCATTCTCCGGGACACGTCGAGCTTCATTGTCTCGGCCCTTTTCTGGTTGGTTGCCACTGTTGATTCTGGCGCACAGGAGTTGCAGTGGTTAGGGAATAGTGTGGTGGGTTTGTGCCTATTGGCCTTGTTTTGTTCTGTCTCCTGCTTGCAGACTGGAAGCCGACCCAATATAGTTGGGAAAAGGCTAGGCAGATGATGATGACACATTGGTATACAAATACTTACCCGGTTTTGAAGTCAAAGCCGGCTTCTCCCTGGTACTTCATCTGCTCACGACCACAGTGACTTGCTAAAATACCAGGAAAACATACTATTCAAAAAAGTGTTTTTTTTTTCGGAAACCTATTAACAACAATAAAATATTTTTGCTTACTCTTTTTACGTTTAAAATAATCTTCCTTTAGATGAATATGAGTATGTACACACGATTACCTTGAGGCTATTCAGAGATAAAACATTATTATTCCTCCAAAAAAAAGAAAAGCTTATAAGGTTTACGTTTCGCGGCGTAAATTCGAAAGTTTAGTGTATTTAAGTTGAATAACCTTATTTTTCTTTCAACTAACTTAGCTTATTTTTATTATTGTACTATTTTATTATTTTTATTATTGTCTCTGTGATTTCTACTCTCAGCCATCCTCTTCACGGGATACTTTTGGAAAATCTTTATTTTTTAAGGTTCCGCTCGTGTGCCAGTGTAACCCGGTAACTAAAACTCTGCTATGCTGGCTGTATTTCATTAATTGTAAAAGGTAGACATTCCGTAGACCTCAAAAACATGTTAAATGGCAATTAAATTGATTGTTTCAGTTTCTTTGAGGATTTAATCATTAATTAACATGTAATAAAATAAAGTTGTTCTTCAAAAACAGGTTCACTTAACATAAAAAAAGCTGGCTAGCTATAACCTTGGGTTCTTCTGGTCAAGAGTGAACAGTTTACTTCTAAGCAAGCGTCCTTCACGTTCGACCACATTTTCGTTTACCATCAAGCGATGTAGTGGACAAACGCGAACATAACGTGATATAAAAAAAAATCACAGACTGTTAGTATCGACCCAAATTAGAGCAATAGGATCGGAGGTCATTACCGGTCATCGGTTGTGACAGGTAGGAGACTTATTGACTCTGAGGACAATGATACTTAGCCGGGACTTTCGATCATTGAGGATTTATTCTCCAATTGGGTTTCTATTTAAAAGGAGGTGTGGAGAAGTAATAAATATGGACCGTAAAAAAAAATGAATCGGTCGAATCGAAAGTTCCCGGCTAGGTATCATTGTGCTGGTCGCAGGACTTACGAATTACCGTGACCCCGGAATGTAAAGGGCTAAGATGATTATACCACGCTAAAAAAAGTATTATTGTGCTCGGAGTCAATAAGTCTCCTACCTGTCACAACCTATGACCGGTAATGACCTCTACTCCGATCCTATTATTGCTCTAATTTGGGTCGATACTAACGGTCTACGTGAATTATAGTTGTAGAAAATAATATGTTAGATAGTTTTTATGGGAAAAACTAGTTATTGCCTGCTCTTCTTTATGAGTTCGCAATTGTAAGCGGTAAAGCCTTTGTCAAACAGACTGGCGTGGTGAATGCGAAGCGTGACGTTTTATTTGTAATGTATGGAATTGTTTGAATCCGTCACATAGAAACGCGAAAACGATCCGATAGCGTGACAGAATTATCGGACTGACGTCTCGCTTCGGAAACGCTTCGCTTTCGCCGGTCTGTTTGACAAAGGCATAAGCGAAGATGTTGTTGACGGTGAAGGACGCTTGCCTAGAAGTAACCTATTCACTGTTGATTTGAAGACTCGAAGGTTCTATCAGGAAACACGAACTCCGGCAGGGAATTCCACTATTTAGCTGTGCGCACAATAAAAGTATTGGCAAAAATTTTAAGATACGAAGGTCTATTATCATAGGAATGTTATTATATTGTTTTCCTCGAAAAAAGTACTTTTTCAAAATGAAAAGCAGCTTATGTCCGTTTCTGTACACCAGACGGCGTATATCCATAATTTCAGGATGACCGGTTCAATGGTTTCAACTTGAAAAAAAGAAACTTATTTCAATAACTCCCGTATTTCAAAATCTCGCTCAATACTCAAGTATTACTTAAAACTAGATTCAAGTAATATGATTGATTGAAACTAGTTTTAAGTAACGTAATACGGGCTTAAATTGTTTTGAGCTTGAATTTGCATAGGTCTTTGTAGAAATACTGTACTTATGTATGTATGTAATGTTATAGGTAAGATGGTCACAGATGTTCAATTTACTATACATGTTAAACCATTGACACGGTAACACTGACGTGATTATAACGCAGTATTGGTTTCTTATATCGTATAAGGAACATGTGCGAATATCGATGTGGACACTATGCTGATGTGGACGGGGTCTTCTGGGTAAGCTCAACTTCTTGGTAGATTTTGTCTCTGTTGCCTCTGAACTAGACTAGAGTCAAAAGCTCAAGCCACCTTAATTATTTGTTTAATGTCTTATCTAACTAATATTATGGATGATCTGCTATAATAAAAAATGACACAACATACAATTAAAAAAAAAAGATTATCGGCACTACTTACTAAGAAATGTTATCACGGAATTTTTAAATTATGATGACATAAATTGTTCTTGATTACCAATGAATGAATGTTTGTTTCTCTATCACGGAAAACTAGTTAAAGCCTTTGTCAAATAGACAGGCGTGGCGAATGTGAAGCGAGGCGTTTTTATTTGTAATGTATTGAATTGTTTGAATCCAGTCACATAGAAAAGCGAAAGCGATCCGATAGCGTGACCAAACTTGAACTTGAACCGATGTGAAGACGTGGCGAAGGCGTATTTGCTCTGTTTGACATCGTTCATAAAAAGCCAGCTAATACAACTGCCACGCCTCGGTTCGCTGCACCCATTTTGACGTCTCGTATCGGTTCGTTATCGCCTTGGATTCGGTCCGGTTCGCTTTCGCTTTCGCTGTTTGACAAGGGCTTAACAGATGTGAATTTTGGTACACTAAAAGTTTTTAACCTGAATAAAGACATTAATGTTAAATGATTACAGAGTATTTTGCAAATTGGTTTTGACAAACTCTTTTATACGTCAAAAGAAACACATTCCTTATTTTTGAAGTGAAAACTTCTTTAGCGGCGTTGAGCACTTTTCTGTAATGGGTATAAAATCTTAAACTCGCGTCAGGACACGTGACCCTGACCGAAAAAGCGTAGGACGGCGCAGGGCGCTTGCGTGAATGTTCGTGTGACTTTATTATACATTCGTTGCTAGGTAACATTGTTTATAAAAGATGTACGTCACATTGGAAAATTATTGAAATAAAAAGTCAACCATTTTTGCGAGTTTTACTAAAATCTGTTCACAAGATATTTCCAACAATTACTATTCAAGTTTTCACTTCTGCCGGCACTCCCAGAGTGCAACCCGTCGTTTTTTTTTTTAAACTAGACGAGGCCGGGGTTTCGTACCTGACTACTCTGAGAAGAAACAGCCGAAACAAACTCAGAGGTCACAGTCTCTTTTAAAGTCCAGACATTTTGTATTGGTAAAAAAAAAATCTTACGAGAACCATGCAGGTATCTGAGGTGATCTTTTGAAGAAAGAACCACCCAGTTTGAGTGGACCTGTCCAGTCAGTACAAGCATTTGTCGGATATCGTGTAGCTCAACTCATAACTCAAGGAGCTCAAGGATAGTTTCAAATGATAGTTTTTATCCTGATTTTCGAGCTGTAATGGGGTACCCGCTGGCAACAGCAAATTTTTAATATTGAGGTATATTGGTTGTAATACGATGACACAATTTCAGGCCATCGTTTCCATTTCGGTCTGACCGCGCATTAAATAGGCTTTTCGGAAAATGAAAAGACGGGTTACAGGGACTGGACATAAAAGATAAACGTGTGGTTGTGCCTTCTTTTTAATTTAAATTTAATAAAGTACGGACTTCTTTCACACTTAAATAACCTTTTGGTTTTTTTTTCCTTAAAATACTGTTGATTAAATTTTATTATGAATGTTGTGCATGCGCATAAACTACTGTGTTTACACAGCACACACTTGTTAAAACCAATTGATATTAATTATGTAAATAATATTTAGAAATTTTATAACAATCAATATTCATTATAAATATTAAATAAGTATAGAAAAAGAGGTTTGGGACGATTTCTATTAAAATATTTTTTTTCTTTGCACACTTTTCAGCAATGGGTAAGCTCGTCGTCCGATCAAGGACCAAACCCGGGTGGATTTTAGTCAGTAAGAGTACAGACTCTCATACCCGGAAACAGTCATACCCGGAACCACTACACGACTACAGAGTCGTGTAGTGGTTCCGGGTATGACTGTTTGTGTAGTGTGAGGCGATGTTTAAAAAAAACCTTTTAATTTATGCTCTAAGCCACGTATAATAGTGTATTATTAAAATGGATAAATAAAAATTAAGTCATCTAATGTCCCTGGGTGTTAAAAGTTAAATATACGCAAAAAATACTATTATAAGCAAAAATGGCAGACCATTTAGTGACACAGCCTTTGTCCGCGCCATAATAGTCCCTAAATAAAACCTATTAGGGCAAGTATGCAAGTCATTTGGAGGGTCAAAAAGGTTTCATGTGACCAATGTTATTCCATAATTGGTCATATTCAGGTTAAAAGTATACAAATTGGACTGATTCTTTGAAAAGGTGAATGAAATTAATATTCAGGTAAAATCTTTTTATTAATTTTAGGTTTTATTTTTTGTTGGTTTGTCAACTTATGAAATGGAATCGTGGGACTCTCTGAAAAGGTCATCGAGGCTCTGCAACGTAAAGGGCAACTGAAGAAACAGTCTGTACTTTAGTCATTACGAGTCCGGCAGTCCTTTCCGCTTCAACTTTCGCAACTAAAGGAGTAGGGTGGATTTTAGTTGCACGAGACTGTTAATTCTTTCTGTTCAGTTTCATTCTCCATTTTTCAAGTGAGACGACGGCACACGAATATTTAAACATTTCATAAAAATAGACATTTTTAAAATCTTAGGATCCGCAAAGGAAAAACTTTTAATAAGTTGTTAGTAGCACTAGTTTGAAAATTTAGGAGCTCGACTCGTTTTTTTATTAATTAACATATAACTTTCCATTTGTTTATATTTAATTAAAACTATCAAGTAACAATCAATTTTATAAGCCTCCTCTCAGAACTCCATACAACTCTCACATGGCTGTACACTTATTTAGATTATACATATAAGTCCAGGTTTTCTCACGATGTTTTCCGTCACCGATAGCAGGTCAAAATAGTAAAAAGAACGTATGCAATTATAAAGACTCATTTGGTACTCTACCGGGTTTCACAACGTGGTCCATGATACACGAGATGTAGTATGTTTTAACCCATGTCAGTATGTTTTAACCCATTTCGTCCCACTGTATTTCCCACAACGTAGTTTTGAAATCAAATTCTATCTCGGCCACAAAGCTGCAAGCGTCGTCTTCAATTATAAACGACATAAGGACCCTAATCTATAGAGCGGCCTTAGACTCAGCTCAAGCTTAGCCGAGTTACACTCCATTCGAAAATAAACCTTATTAGTATAGAGTTGAGTTGGCGATGGTGATCAAGCTTACCATACCAATGAGAACATTAATTGTACACACACATACGTAATATTTATTTTCTGAGCTTACTTTGAGGTAAGTTTAAGTTCGCTTCTTAGATAGATGGACACAAAATCCGCCTACTTTACTGAGGAATAATGTAGATTCCGACCGGTGAAAGACTTTTTCAAAAGCGGTTCAGTGGTTCCAGAGATTACTTCTTACAAACAAATTCAGAAACTTAAGTGTAACTTGGGTAAGCTTGAGCTGAGACTAAATTCGCTCTATAGAGATATTTCTCAGGAATAATGTAGCTTTCTACTAAATATTTATTTAAAAATTGGTTCAGTAATTCCAGAGTTAACTTCCTACAAACAAACTCAGAAAGTCTGTTGTAACTCGACTAAGCCTGAGCTAATTTAGATTTAGGTGGTTCTTTAGATTTATTTATTAAGAATATTGTAGCTTTGCCCGGCGTCAGTTGTACTGGTGGTCGCGCGAGCTAGCAGCGCTGCGCGAGGCGTGCGTTGCCGCGCGACGCCGGTACACCAGGTTCCGCAGGCGCCGCACCCGACCTCCGGATGCGGTGGCTGTAGAGACGGAGCTGCAGGATGGCTACAGGGCAGCGAAGGCCGCCCTCCGCGACGAGATCTGGCGGGCCAAGGAATTGGCCCGCAAGGAGATGCTGGAGGCTCTGGACGGGGACCCATGGGGCCGGCCCTATAAGTGGGTGAGAGAGAAGCTCCGCCCCTGGGCTCCCCCGTTGACGCAGAGTCTCCAGCCTCAGTTCGTGGAGGACGTGGTGAGCGCCCTGTTCCCCTCGCGGGAGGAGCACACTCCCCCGCCCATGGCTCCGTCTCCGGCGGTGCCTGAAGCTGACGCAAACGCGGACCACAGCGACGACGACGTCTACGACGCTCCGGAGGTGACCGAGGTAGACCTGAGAGTGGCGGTACAACGGCTCAAAGCCAAAAATACCGCCCCAGGACCCGACGGCTTGCCAGGGAAAGCCTGGGTCCTGGCCTCGGGGACTCTCGGGCCTCGACTGGGTGGGCTCTTTAGCGCGTGCCTGGAGAGGGGCCAGTTCCCGCTTCGTTGGAAGACGGGGAAACTGGTCCTGATCCAGAAGCCCGGGCGCCCTGCGGACTCTCCGTCCGCATTCCGGCCCATCGTGCTGCTCGACGAGGTGGGCAAGCTCTTTGAAAGAGTAATTGCAAACCGCCTCGTCGGGCACCTGAATCGGGTGGGCCCGGACCTTGCGGAGAGCCAGTTTGGCTTCCGCAGGGGGCGCTCGACGGTGGATGCTATCACGCGCGTGAGAGCCCTCACGACGGGGGATGCGGTTTCCCGGGGCAGGGTCGTCTTGGGGGTGTCTTTAGACATCTCCAATGCCTTTAACACCCTGCCCTGGATTTGCATCAGGGAGGCACTCCGGTATCACCGGGTGCCGACCTACCTCCGTCGTATAGTCGAGGACTACCTGACGGACAGAGCCGTCATCTGCCCCGGTCACCGGGGAGAGTGGAACCGGCGAGAGATGTCGTGCGGTGTTCCACAGGGATCGGTCTTGGGGCCGCTCCTGTGGAACATCGGTTACGACTGGGTGCTGCGCGGCGACCTCCCTGACGGCGTCGGCGTAATTTGTTACGCCGACGACACGCTCGTCCTGGCGAAGGGAGAGTCGCACCAGGCGGCGGCCGACGTGGCGACGCAGGCGGTAGCGACAGTCGCTAACAGGATCCGGCAGTTGGGACTCGACGTGGCGCTGCACAAAACAGAGGCCATGTGTTTTCATGGCCGTCTGAACGCGCCACGTTCAGAGTCCCACATTACGGTGGAGGGGGTTCGCATCGGTGTCGGGAGGACGATGAAGTACCTGGGACTCGTCCTCGACAGCCGATGGAACTTCAGGGAGCATTTCCTGCATTTAGCCCCAAGGCTGAACCGGGCAGCAGCCGCTCTCAAGCGACTCCTGCCCAATCTCGGCGGGCCAAATGCCTCCTGCCGGAGGCTGTACGCCGGTGTCGTGCGGTCCATGGCCCTCTACGGGGCCCCCGTGTGGGCCCTAAGCATCCGGACGCGACCACTCAAGCTGGTCGCATGCCAGAGGGTCATGGCTATCCGGATGATCCGGGGATACCGCACGATCGCCGGCGAATCAGCCAACCTCCTAGCAGGATTGCTGCCCTGGGATCTGGAGGCGACTGCCCTCCAGCGCGTCTATGAATGGCGCGTGGAGGCGCAGCGTCGGGGCGAATCCCCGCTGCCTCGACAAGTCGAGGCGCGGCGGGAAGAGCTCCGGCGTGATCTCAGGGCAGTATGGAGGGAGCGACTGTCGCAACCGAGGTCCGGGCACGCCGCGATTGCGGCGGTAAGACCCCTCTTTGAGGAGTGGCTGGATAGGCGTCACGGCGTCCTTACCTACCGCATGACGCAGGTCCTCACCGGACACGGAAGTTTCGGGAGGTTCCTGTGTCTGATAGGGAGGGAAGAAACGCCTGGGTGTCACCACTGCGAGGATCGTCCGGAGGACACGGTGGAGCATACGGTGCAGGACTGCCCCGCTTGGGCAGAGCACCGCCGTGTCCTCACGACGGCGATAGGCGGAGACCTCTCGCGCCCGGCATTGGTCGAGGCCATGCTGCGGGGCGAGACGGAGTGGGAAGCGGTCGCCTCCTTCTGCGAAGCAGTCATGCTCGTGAAGGAGGAGGCGGGCCGCCTGAGGGAAAGGACAGCGTCCTCCCTCCACCCCAGCCGCAGTGGTAGACGCCCACGGCGTCGGACGTCGCAGGACGATCTCCGGCCACCGTAGGCGCGGGCATGCGGGCAGCGAGTAATGGGCGACTTGCTGTCCGACCATGGACCATGCCCGGGTCGACGGCGCGTTGTGTTCCACGCGCGCCTCAAAGAGTGTCAGCATATTGACGGGGCCTGTAGAGGGCCAAAGCCTGCCGGGGTCGCGGGACCAAGGGATTACCGTGACCCCGGCACGTAAAGGGCTAGTGAAGGACACCGTGGATTTTAGTCAGTACAAGTCTGACAGTCCCTCCCGCCCTGCCCTGGGTGGGAGGACTCATTTGATGATTTTACCACGCAAAAAAAAAAAAAAAAAAAGAATATTGTAGCTTTATAGAGGTGAAAGAATGTTTCAAAATCGGTTCAATAGTTCCAGAAATAACTACCTACAAATAAACTCAGAAACTTTACTGTAACTCGGCTAAGCTTGAGCTAAGACTATGTTCCCTCTATAGATTTGGGCTCAGGTTCCGCCTCTTCGGCTTTGGCTCCTCTCCCATCACTAAGACTTAGTAAGCCTATGTTAGGTATGTCACTAACTATTCCAGTGCCAAATATCACAAAAATCCCTTGGAGATTTGAGACGTGAGATGTGACAAATAAACGAAACTCATCGTCCTTTTATTTTGAAGACTGAGACGTTTTGAAATTTAACCTTTTTTTTTCTACAGAATAGTTTCACTTATTGCGCGCGGTTTTGCTCACTTAATTTAGTATTTGACAATGAAGTCACGCCATCCATTGTCATAAGAATGCCATTATGCCTTTGTCAAACAGACAGGCGAGTCCGAAGCGATATCGAACCGAAGCGAGACGTCAGTCCGATAGTTCTGTCACGCTATCGGATCGCTTTCGCTTTTCTATGTGACTGGATTCAAACAATTCCATACATTACAAATAAAAACGTCACGCTTCGCATTCGCCACGCCTGTCTGTTTGACAAAGGCTTTACTGTTTTCCTCGGGAAAAGTACTTTTCGCGATGAAAGGTACCTTTTTTAATAGTGGTAAAATCATCAATGAGTCTTCCCACCCAGGGTGAGGCAGGCGGGACTATTAGACCCGTACTGACTAAAATCCACGGTGTTCCTTCAATAGCCCTGTATGTTGGAGGGTCACGGTAACCTGTTTAGACAGTCCCCTGACCCCGGTATGCTTTGGCCCTCTATAGGAGCCCCGCCAAATGGAGCCCCGTTAGCTTCTGTACACTTGACAACGTATATGCAGATAACTCATTTCTGTATGATCAGATCTGAAGCGTGAAAAGATAAGAGACAAATTACTTTCGCATTTATACATAATATAATAAATCTGTAGAAGGGTCAATTCTGTACATTGAATATATTGAAAAAATAAATAGCGGGGGGTGTTGCTGGATCGATACCAAACCCAAATATATGATTAAAAAAATTTTTGTCTGTCTGTCTGTCTGTCTGTCTGTCTGTCTGTTTGTGCAGGCATCACGTGAAAACTAACGGTTCGGTTTCGATGAAACTTGGTATAATTATTCCTTATTATCCTGGGCATAACATAGGATACTTTTTATCCTGGAAAAATACGTAGAAAAAAATCTTATTTTTCAGTTTTATTCATAGACGTGGTTCTGTAGAACCGCGAACACACGCAGTGGATTCAGCGCCGTAATATTTATAAGATGTCATTGTCAGAGTTACTCAAAATGGAGAAATAAACCATCCACGCGAAGACCGACATCCGCGCGGACGGTGTCGCGGGCGGAAGCTAATTTATAATATTAAACTTGAACGATATTTCAATTTTAGGCTTGTCATGCCAAGTACCCCACTAAGTAAGTACTTACGTAAGTAAAAATATTTTCATAAGAATTTACTGGTATTAGGTGCCGGTCTACATCGATCATACTAAAAGTAAGTAGGTTGTCTACATGAAACTGTGTCATATTAAGGCTAATATCATAATGTACAATGTCTCCTATTCTATATATTGAGATAGGGAAGGATCATGATTATAATAAGCTAGCTATTTTCTTGGGTTTTACTCGCTGTTTGTTTTCTAAAGATGATGATGATGTTGAATAGTCTACAACCTTCCTCAAAAATTGGGCTAAAAATGCAAAATATTCTATTCAAATCTTACTGGTAGTTCAAGAGATTAGCGCGTTCGAACAAACAAACCCTTCTGCCTTTGTCAAACAGACAGGCGAAAGCGAAGCGAGTCCGAAGCGAGACGTCAGTGCGATAGTTCTGTCACGCTATCGATCCGCTTTCGCTTTTCGATGTAACTGGATTCAAACGTCACTGTTTGACAAGGGCTTTCAGGTCCAATAGCTTAGTAATGTACATAACTAGCTAACATACATAACTAACCGTTCCCCGTGGTTTTAATCTCGCTGTTCGACTTATTGGTCATAGCGTGATTGTATGTAGCCTAATTCATCTTACATTTTTTTAGAAACTAAAGTTAGTTTTTGGCGATATACTGTACTGTAAATTATGTAGGTAGTTAGTATTAAGAACGCTTAGTGTTTCGACATCCGGAGAAACCTATTGAGGTTTTTGAGATGTTCCTGTATGTATTTTATGTTTTTGTAATTTTTTTATAAATAAAAAAAATTACTTCTTTGGTAAATATCCAACTCATCATCTGCCTAGCCTTATCCCAACTATATTAGGGTCGGCTTCCAGTCAAACCAGATGCAGCTGGATATCAGTATTTTACATGGAGCGACTGCCTGTCGGACCTCCACAACCCAGTAACTGTGTAACACGATACCCCATGGTAAGACTGGTTGTCAGACTTTAGACCTTCTGACTAACAGTAACGACTGTCAAAGATCTACAAATGACAGCCAGGGCTTTACGTGCTTTCCGAGGCACGGAGGAAACTCGCTATGACAGATGGTCGAGCAAGCCGCGCTTGCCGAGGATGGTCTGTGGATGGGTTCCACAGACCATCCTCGGCAAGCGCGGCTTAACCCGGAAGATCGGCCTGTGCGGCTGTATTTATTTAGCCTTGAGCTCCTCTCTGGTAAATATCCAAATATCCAAAAAATATTTTGAATCAGTATAGTTCCTGAGATTAGCGCGTTCAACCAAACAAACTACCTCTTCAGATTTTAATATTATAATTTTATTGATTACAGTTATTTAAAGAAAACACACCGTTGCACTCTGCACTCTCTCTTGAAGAACAAGAACTACAATCGAAAAATACAAGCCAAAAATAAAACCGCGTTCTATTCAAAACCCATTAAAACTACAAATGAAAAAAAAACCACCGCCGTTTCCGTGAGTACATACTATTTGTAATACTAAAAGGCTTCATAAATTGTAATCACGTGGTAGATCTATGTGTGCTGGCAATTAAGCCTAGTAAATCCTTCTCTTTTAAAACCGTAAACCTTTCCAAGCACAACTATTGCAATTTATGGGAGACGCTTCTCTTTAATGGTGGCTTTACGATTTGCTAAGTACCCGGTCGAGTGGAAGAATAAAGATTTTTATTAGAACACAAAATGCACAGCAATTGTATTGCTGTGCATTTTTAAAGATCACATAAAAATAAAGAGTGAGATTAAATTTTTTTGGAGAGGGAGGCACCATGCGTCGAGCGGCACCTTGTGTTGAGTGGTAGAGACTGTCACTTTTAAGCCCTTGTCAAACAGACAAGCGTTACGAATGCGAAGCGAGGCGTTTTTATTTTTAATGTATGGGATTGTTTGAATCCAGTCACATAGAAAAGCGAAAGCGACCCGATAGCGTGACAGAACTATCGGACTGACTTCTCGCTTAGGTTCGGTATCGCTTCAGAAACGCTTCGCTTTCGCCTGTCTCTTTGACAAAGGCATTAGACTTGACGAACTAAAAATCAAACCATTCCTTCAGTTTCAAAGCCGCACCATAAAACAATATTACAACCAAACTCTAGGCTTCAACTGAGAAATTCCTCATGGTTAAACACACTATTCACGCTTTTTGCCTAAAACCTAATTAAGGCGTAGTACATTGCGGTATTTGTTTGATCAACTGAATTCATTGTACCTATAAAGGCCGCAATGTAACACAACACGCGTGCGAATTCTTGTATCTTCTAAATTAGGCTTTACTCTGAAAGAAAAAACCTAGGAAGTCACGCTAAGCTTTTTTTTACTGACATAGTTTTTAAGGTGTGTGATTACTGAAATAATATAGATTACAATCTGAATTAAAGTTTTTTTTTATGAGTGACCACGAGACATTCAGAGCAGTTTGACATTCAATCCCGAGGGATCTGTTGACATGTTGGATAGACTATAAGAAGGCCTACTCGGTGCCACATACATTGCTCATGAGAGTGCTGGAGTTGTATAAAGTTGGTACAACTTTATGCACTTTCCTGATGTCGTGTATGAGGCAATGGAGGACAGTCCTTCAATATCCAGGATGACGGCATATCCAGAAAACTAGCGAACCGATAAGGATAGAGCGAGGTATTTTCCAGGGTGTATCAAAGTGTAAAAAGTGTATCATGAGTACACTTTCCAATCTAGCATAAGCATAATAATGTTATGCTATTGTTACGGTATTGTATACAATTACTTTTTATTAATTAAAAGAGATGTTGATCAAACATATTTTTATTTTTCATTCCACACTCGAGAAGTAGAATAACATGTTTTTATTTTTACGATTTTGTTTGTGAACGCGGTTTTTATGTGGCCTGGTTTTGAAGCAATACTCAGATTTATTACTCGTATTAGTCTGTGACACATTTAAACTAACTTATTTAGCTGTTATTTTTTTTTTAATATTGCCCCACACTCGGAATTTTACCTGTGTCGTGGGTGTGTTTACAAACACAATCATATAATTTCTACAAACATATAAATTCACATACACAAACACTCAGACCCGGAACAACTACTTGTAGGTCATACAAATATTTGTTCCGTGCGGGAATCGAACTCGCAACACGCAGCGCAGCAATCCAATTGCCCAGCCACGGCGCCAAACGTGCCGTCAAATTGTTGAATTGCCCTTTGTCACGTTTTACAATTGCCTCTTTACAGGGCTTAGTTTTCGTAAGTACGAGTCTGACTTCCTTCCGCTCCTCCTCAAACTCATTTGATGATTTACAAACTTCAATTAACATTTTTTGACCCATATCATCATCTATCTTCTATACTATAATAAATCTGTAGAAGGGTCAATTCTGTACATTGAAAATATTGAAAAAATAAATAGCGGGGGTTGTTGCTGGATCGATACCAAACCCAAATATATGATTAAAAAAATTTTTGTCTTTCTGTCTGTCTGTCTGTCTGTTTGTGCAGGCATCACGTGAAAACTAACGGTTCGATTTCGATGAAACTTGGTATAATTATTCCTTATTATCCTGGGCATAACATAGGATACTTTTTAACCGACTTCAAAATAAGGAGGAGGTTATCAATTCGACTGTATTTTTTTTTTAATTTTGTTACCGCATAACGACCGACTGGGTGAACCGATTTTCATGATTCTTTTTTTTGTTTGAAAGCTGGTGCTTCCCGTGTGGTCCCATTGTCACCAAATCAGGATCTGATGATTGGATCTAGGAGAAATCGAGGGCAACCCTCAAATTTTATAGGCCCACGCATCGTTTTTCGTAAATCTTATGAAGTAATTCAAGTACTTGCGTTTGGTAATCATCATCTAATGTAGCTGAGCTGATGATGGAAGGTACAACTCCTTAACAGTAAGGAGTAGGCATCGACTGATTCATTGTTCGCATATCTCCGGAACGTGTAGTTCCGGAGATATCTTTCAAGTACTTGCGTTTGGTAATCATCATCTAATGTAGCTGAGCTGATGATGGAAGGTACAACTCCTTAACAGTAAGGAGTAGGCATCGACTGATTCATTGTTCGCATATCTCCGGAACTACACATCCGATTTAAATAATTCTTTTTTTTTTGCTAGGTATCGTTCTACTTAGGGAATACTGAAAGTTTCATCAAAATCGGTTCAGTAGTTTTTGAGAAAGGGAATTTTATTAGCTTAATGTGTACATGAGGGATGTTATTACCAGTGCTACGGATTATATTATATGTATTTGGCAAGAATTTGGGTTGAATATTTAAACTAAAAAGAGTCGATGGCTTTGTTATTTTTTATTTCATTGTTTATTTTTTGCCACCGACTTCCGAAATAAAAGTTATTTTGTAGATTATTTTACCCTTTTTGTGGTTCTTTTTGAAGGCGGTTACATTTTTTTTTTTTGAAAAAGTTTTTTGTTATCCTGGGAAAATACGTAGAAAAAAAAATAGTATTTTTCAGTTTTATTCATAGACGTTGTTCTATAGAACCGCGAACACACGTTGCATTACCCGCATTGGATTCAGCGCCGTAATATTTATAAGATGTCATTGTCAGAGTTACTCAAAATGGTGAAATAAACTATCCACGCGAAGACCGACATCCGCGCGGACGGAGTCGCGGGTGGAAGCTAGTCAACAATATATATAAAAATCAATGCCACTCTTCGTTGTAATTTTATAACTGAAGAACGGGCTCACCTATCTAAAGCAAATGTTTAGGCTTTGTTCGGACTATTTAGCAGATGGTTTATGTGAAGTTTGCACAAAATCGGTCGAGCAGTTCTTCATTAATCATATTATTTGTAACAAATGAATTCAATAAATGGCGGATCATGTTCCAATTTTTATTTTTATTATTATTTCACTTTGTACGTAGCGAAGCACGCACCGAGTCGCCAGTAGCTTATATTATTAAACCACCAGCCCCATTTTTATGGCTCATTCAAAGTTAGTTATTCTTCGGCGACACCACACAATGGAACTTTAATCCACTAAAAGAAACATTGTTTGATAGTACCTAGTATTTTATTGTTAGTCTCGTAAAATAAGATTTATATCTGTTGTTTTCCAGCAATATTTCAGATAATGATTTCTAGTATAATTGAATTGAAGTCGGTGTATGAGTCATTTGAACTCTAAATAGAACGGCCAATGACCACAGCTGCCTAGCCTTTTGGAAACTTTATTGGTGTCCAATTTTAGTCGAACCAGAGGCAAGAATTCTACGTATTTGGCCGTACTGCGTACTTGAAAAAGTAGTGTACGAACTAGGAACTAATTTTTTCCATCAAATTAACGTCAAAAGCCCCGTTAACTTACGTCACAAAAACGTCAAAACTCGTGATAACAACTCCGAGGCCGAATCCTCAAGATTTACGTATTTTACCGTACAACTTGAATTATTAATGTGTTTTTTTTTATTTGAAATGGTTTTACTATTAATTCTAGTCAAGGTCAAAGGTGACTGAGACAAAGCCTACAATGGAGCGAGCTTACCCAGAAGAAAACTGTTCACTCTAACTTTGAAGAGATTAGGGTTGTATGCGTTCGGGAACACCGACGAAAAAAGTGAGTTCCACTCCTTTGCTGTGCGCATTATGAAAGAAGATTGAAAGCGCTTAGTGTGAATTGGTGGAATGGCAACTTAGTATAAATAAATATAAATAAATAAAATAAATATTCCACAACTATCACACAACGCCATCTAGTCCCAAGCTAAGCAGAGCTTGTGTTATGGGTATTAGACAACTGATAAACATACTTATATATTTCTAAATACATACCTACATATTACTACCCAGTATGGATGACAATTAGCAGTAAGTACGTTTAGAAGTCAGATAGTAGAAGCTTGTAAGTTTTTTTTTGACCTAGTAAAAGCATCGAATGAGTCCTCCCACCCAGGACAGGACGGGAGGGACTGTCAGACTTGTACCTACTGACTAAAATCCAAGGTGTCCTTCAAAAGCTCTTTACGTTCCGGGGCCTCGGTTACCTGATAAGACAGTCCCGTTAAGAAGAAGCTTGCCGGTGGGATAAGATAGTAGAGGAATAAAAAGCGCCTCTAGCTAGCGAACAATTTAAATAAAAGACATCAAATTAACGTCAAAGTCTCCATTTAGTTTATGTCACAAAAAAACGTGAAAACTCGTGATGCGGCCTTCTGGCTTTGATGAAGCTGAATTCCAGTATTTTCACGGAGCGCCTGCCTAAAAAAGAAATACCCAGTGGGAAAATCGAATTACCTACCAAACTAAAATAAAACCCGAAATGCACAAATCTCACTGCGGAACATCAAAGGCCTTTATAAAAAACACTCGCCGCGTCGCGCTACTTCACAAACATACATTATTAGTGAAAGAACATGACACGTTCCATGTTCGTGGTTAGAATTAATTTCATATATTTTATGCCTTGACTGCTTCGCTGAACAAATGCTACTGTAAGATCTCGAATTTCATTCCCCGTGTCGAGTTAATCTGGGTTTTTGGAAGAAAAAAACATTGTCCCATTCAACAGGGTCGACCTTAATGTTACTGGTACAAGTACTAAGTATTTTTTAACACGCTTTATTAGCTTGACCTGTATGTATGTATGTATGTAACGGAATCTTTTAACTTCATTTTCACCTACTTCCAGCAGTCTGATTAACTTGAAAATTTGCAGCCCACGCTTTTTCACTTTATTTGATTTTGTTGTTAATATCTTAATATTTATATTAATCTTATTCTAATTTAATTATGATAATTGATTGTTGGATTTTATATTGCAGTAACACAAACTCTCTTATAGTTAAAAAAATATTTCCACTTTTTAGTTCGATTGCTATTAAAGCGTGTTTTTTAGTTTTTTTTAAGTATAATTTTTATGATATAACATTAAGCCGCTTTAAAAAATTGTCCCAAGTCGTAGGTGCGTTTACAAACATTTAAACTCACATACATAAACACAGACGAAGAACACAAACACAGGCGAAGACACAGAGAACTTAGACTTGGAACAATATCTTGTAGATCGCACAAATATTTGTTACGTGCGGAAAATGGACCCGCAGCGCAACAGTCGATTACTCAGCCTATGCGCCAACGTCGTATTTAAACTACTATAGACTGTACGTGTGATTTTTTTTTGTTTTTCGAAAAGTAATATTACCCGCTGTAACAATTTCTCCCCATCCCATGTCATCCCTGGGTAGGGAGGACTCATTTGATGATTTTACCACGATAAAAAAAAAGAAAAAATCCCATGTCATCGGTACATTTACAAAACATTTAAACACACATAGGGACATAAACAGCCAGATCCGAAGGAACTACGTAGGCTTTACAAACATTTCCTTTTGGGATTCGAAACTCTAATCCTGTCTAGTCGTTTATTTTTCCATTAGGAATATCTTAGCAGCATCCCAACGTCTAGATTTATGCCGCGTCAATGATAATATAGTCGCTTCCTAATACATACGACTTAAACTAAAATACTAACATTTATGTAGGCTCATAACAATCGACTCGCTGTCCGACCCGACTCGCTGTCCGACCATGGAACATGCCCGGGTCGACGGCGCGTTGTGTTCCACGCGCGCCTCAAGGAGTGTCAGCATAGTGACGGGGCCTGTAGGGGGCCAAAGCCTGCTGGGGTTGCGGGACTCACCAATTACCGTTACCCCGGTACGTAAAGGGCTATTGAAGGACACCGTGGATTTTAGTCAGTCAAGTCTGACAGTATGGGTGGGAGGACTCATTTGATGATTTTACCACGATAAAAAAAGGCTCATAATAATACTAGCACCACAGGTTGATCTTCTAAGTTAAGTCGCACTTGCCGAAGTTAGTGTGTGGATTGGTAACCATCCATCGATTGTAGCGATTTTCGACATTCCATGGTCACAATTGCCTAATGAGACAGTGCCGCGACCATGGCAGGCTTTGGCCCTCTAAGGAGCCCGGGGCCTGGATAATATATAGCTTTAAGTGGCCATATTAAATATATCAATATTTTATTTTATTTTGATTCAGCTGCATCTGGTAGCAACATAGATTGGAAGAGGCTAGGCAGATGATTAAGGTTTTCATTCATTATCATTTTAGGTAGAACTTTGTACTGCAGATTTTCGATATTACGCAAATGGCTATGTAAAGGCACAATTAAAATTTATGCCCCAACGAAAGATGCAAAAACGAATGTTTTTAATGAAATATGCTTCATAATCGCATTAAATAATCAAAAACAACAATACACACACTACCACACTACCCAAAAAAAAAATAGTATTTGACATTATTAACCAAAAATTCCAAAACACAACTACTCTAATAATATAGCTTATTTTAGGGCCGAAAACCCGATTAACCTGAAAAAACTATTAAACTCATCAATATTTAATAACGTTGAAATCAATCCTAACTAATATTATAAATGCGAAAGTAACTCTGTCTGTCTGTCTTTCTGTCTGTCTGTCTGTCTGTCTGTCTGTCTGTCTGTCTGTCTTTTCTTCACGCCTAAACTACTGAACCGATTTGTGTGAAATTTGGTACAGACATAGTTTGGAACTTGAGAAAGGACATAGGATAGTTTTTATTACAAAAAAATAAAAATAAAAAATAAAATTTATGAAATGCTCTAACGGAGTATGGATAATTCCTGAAACTCTCAATAGATGGCGGTGATCGTTCAATGGTGTCGATCGTTACACGAGTTGTCACTATGGATTGATAGATGGCGTTGGAACCAAAATTGTACTTATTGTCGGTTGTATGATAGTTTATGTGGACTGGTCCTGTTTCGTAAATTTTAAATTGTTCCGTTGTATAATTGGTGTTCCTGTGATGCTTATGAGAAACTATATAACTAGATCCACCATACGGTTACAAATAACCTATTTAGGACGGAATGTCATTAAAGCCGTTATTATGACTGGGATGGCAAAAGGCGAAACTTTTATTATTCCCCGTATTCCCATCATTCCAACTGATTTGCCATTCCGATTCAAAAGAGTTCAGTTTCCGCTGTAAACTGCGTTTGCAATGACCATAAATAAAGCCCAAGGGCAAACGCTAAAAGTTGCGGGGGTACATCTTGAAAAAGACTGTTTCTCCCATGGACAACTCTACTTTGCGTGCTCAAGAGTGTCGAAACCACAAAACCTTTATATTTTTGCAAAGGATGGCTAAACTAAAAACGTGGTAAACAGAAATGTCTTGGTGTAAGAAACTTTCATAATCTCTAAAATCTAAAATAATCGAAAATTTGTCAAGGGAGAAACAGTCTTTTTTCCTTTTGGACTGAAATGTCAACTCAGTAGAATGATGAGAAAATAAGGGAAAAATAACAATTTCGCCTTTTTCGATCGGCAAAACGGCTTTAATGCCCTAAATGAGTATACATCTCTTAAATTCAAACGCAGAGCTCATTATGTTGATTTTTGAAGAGTTCCCTAGAATATCCCGCGAGATCGGGAACTATGTGGGTAAAACCAAAAATCTGCTGGAAGTCACTATTCCACGCGAACGAAGTCGCGGGCAAAAGCTAGTACATATAATAAATCTGTAGAAGGGTCAATTCTGTACATTGAAAATATTGAAAAAATAAATAGCGGGGGGTGTTGCTGGATCGATACCAAACCCAAATATATGATTAAAAAAAATTTTGTCTGTCTGTCTGTCTGTTTGTGCAGGCATCACGTGAAAACTAACGGTTCGATTTCGATGAAACTTGGTATAATTATTCCTTATTATCCTGGGCATAACATAGGATACTTTTTATCCTGGAAAAATACGTAGAAAAAGAATCTTATTTTTCAGTTTTATTCAAAGACGTTGTTCTGTAGAACCGCGAACACACATTGCATTACCCGCAGTGGATTCAGCGCCGTAATATTTATAAGATGTCATTGTCAGAGTTACTCAAAATGGGGAAATAAACCATCCACGCGAAGACCGACATCCGCGCGGACGGAGTCGCGGGCGGAAGCTAGTAAACAATAAGATCACCGCGTTCACTAGCTAGTGACGTCACAATTTGCTATTGCCAAAGAAAATCTATTGGAGCATCGTATTTTGGCAGCTCGTAAAAATTATGGCAATTGATTTGTGATTAAAATACCCTGTTAGGATCGAGTTTCGGCAACTGAACCTCTACTTATGTATTAATAGGGCACCTCGGGCACCCATCATTGTATATTATATAGGTCATTATTACATAGCAACATGTCCGGCTGACGCATGTCGGCACTAGGGTTTCAATATCGCAATTATGTGAAATATGTAGGACGTTATATTGATCTGACGATCTCATGAGAAAGGCTGGTTTTCCTGAATCGTTAGAAAATAAAGGATAAATTACCTACTACTACTACCTCTATTCTGATACAATACTGATTTTTATGAGAGCAAAATAGTTTAAAACTATCTAGGTTCAATAACGCTAATAAGAATAAGAAAAAAAGTCGTTTTGAGTGGAATATCAGCAAATTAGTTCTCCCGCTGTGGGTGAAGCGGAAGGGATTGTCAGAATTGACTTGCTTTAGTTGCCCTTTGTATTTATGGACTGCAGAGGTAGATATATAAAAAAAATATTATTTCTAAAAAACTGATCAACTGACTGAATTTATATATTTTGTTAAAGATCCTAATAGTGCCCTTACTAACCTTTTATGCGCCCAGTGCAACTTTAACTGCTCCATAATCTAGCCAATTGCGGTCCTGGTCTGATTATTTCTGCGCCCCTCCAGGGTCTGCGACCTGTGCCTGGACACCGCTGACACACCCCTATTTTCGACACTGCGAGTGGCTAAATAATAACAACAGTACATGCTCATCTTCCGGATTAAGCGGCGGTTGCCGAGGTTGGTATTTAGATGGGTGACAATCTGTCATAGCGAGTTTCCTCCATGCCTCGGAAAGCATTTAAAGCCGTTGTTCCCGGCTATTATTTGTAGATCTTTGACATGCTGTAAAAGTCTGACAACCAGTCTTACCATGTATCGTATTACCCAGTTACTGGGTTGTCGCTCCATGTAATTCTTGTTATTCAGCTACATTTGGTTCGACTGAAAACCAACCCCAATATAGTTGGGAAAAGGCAGGCAGATGATGATGATCCTAAATAGAAAAAAACATATACTGCACACACAAGAGCCTCCTAAAATGAAAAGTTGGTACTTCTAAAAATGTCACATTTACAAGCAATGATGGATTGCTACGCGTGGGACGCGTCACTTATCTTTCCAAAATGGCTGGTATAACTGACAGCCTTGTGCGTGTTGACTGACGGTTTATAAAGCTTCTGCCTATTTTGTGAATATATTATAGAACAGCAAAATTTTGAGAGGAAATTAATTAATTAAATGGAAAGGTACCTACCTTTCCATTTTAAAATAACTACCTACTACAATTAGGAGGAGGTCTCATTTGATGACGACAAAAAAGGGCCGTGATATCCTTATAAGAAATTTCCGCAACCCTGGAAGATATTTGGGCATATCAAGGCCCATCTATACAGACAGTTTCTTGAGACGCATGTGGAACAGAGTGCGTTTTATGTCGTTCCAGTGCCGCGGTAACGTCTTCAGACAATCCCGCATCTCTGGCAGACAGACTAGTCTGATCCCTCAAGGTTGTGCGTAAAAAATCATCATAAAAAGACACTTAGCCACTGTCCTTCCAAATAAAGTACGTTAAGATCTTAAAATAACACCTTAGAAGTGCTAGTTTTACTACTAGACCCCCAACTTGACCACAAAGTAACTCACAGGTCCATAAAAAGAGCACACGTACTTTCGTGATAGTGTAAAGCAATTACTCCATAGCAAGCTATAACACATTTTATCGTACGCAGTTTTATAGCTCATCGCACTGCTAATGGCCACTTTGCGCCGTGTAGTGTACTTGTTTATATACGCGTAGTTGGTTTATCTAGACATTAATACATGAAGGAGAAAGTTTGTACAGTTTTTTTTTCCATAATTACGCCAACAGGAGAACATGTTTTCGCACAGTTTTATACTCGTGGAGAAGGCGCGGAAAATTCGTATGTTTTTAAGGTTCCCTTCTTAAAGGTTAATAAAGGACCGTATTACTAAAACTCCGCTGTTCGTCGTCTTTCGTTCAGTTGAAATTTTCATAGATGATGTATTTCTGTTGCCGCTATAACACCAAATACTAAGAAAAACAGAATAAAATTAATATTTATGGGGGTTCTCACATAAAATATATGATTTTTTTGGCCGTTACTCGTATTATAGATAATGTTACGAAACACTTCGCTTGCGAGTCCAACTCGCACTTGGCCGGTTTTTTCAACTACGACATTAGTATTTAATTAATTATGGTCAAATTTTTACCTTTAGGCTCTGGACAGGCGAATTTTATTTCAACTGCCAGCACTTAACGTACAGTACGACTGCAATAAAACTGCAAACCAACCTTGAAGTCCGACTACAGTCGGTGTGCAGTTGGCGTGCCGTTGGAACGGGTACTCGCTGACGCCATGTGCAGTTCAAACTCAGTTGAACCAACAAACACGATGAACGATAATTCTGACACCATCTTGGTCTCAGAAAAATCATTTAGTTATTTGATACGATTATAAACAAAAATGGAGTTTGAGTAAACTTCTTGGCCGTAAATAATACACATATATATTTGCTTTTAGTACTTTGCTTTGCAAAGCCAACGTTTATTGTCGAAAGGAATTAACGTAATATCAGACTTAAAATTTACATCAAATTCAGATTATTTATTCATGATCACTACATAAGACGGCTCATAATATTTTACGTAATATTGTGAAATGCTTCATCTTATATTGGATTTATCATCTTATAAATTATATCTATCACATTTAGTCTTCTTGACGTCACAGTATTCTTGACGTTGAATTTTCCTACGTCTATACATAATACATACACGCACGTTTCCCATGGGGGTCGGAAAAATTTGCAGAACGCCCATTGCTACAATCTTAACACTCTCTTTGATGTAACTTAATCATCTTTGGTAGGTAATGGGAAAAATCTTGACGTTGCTAGTAAAAATGGTGCAAATATAATAAATATTATTTTGAGTTATTGTCATTTGAGCATCGATTTTTGGGGAACCATTTGATCAACGACCATATAACTTTATGAAAAGTGTTGCTGCTTTGTGTCTGCTATATCATGGTAGTATTCCTCTTATTACGTACTATAGGACCGCGTCCGGGGTCGCGGGATCATCTCTGGGGTCGCGGGACCGTCTTATCAAGTAACCGTGTCTCCGGAACGTAAAGGGCTATTGAAGGACACCGTGGATTTTAGTCAGTACAAGTCTGACAGTACCTTCTGTCCTGCCCTGGGTGGGAGGACTCATTGGATGATTTTAACACGTAAAAACAAATGGGTTAACACGTCAATAACTTCTCAACTTCCACTTGAAAGTTATGTTTACATAAAAAATAAGTTAAAAATAACTAAAACCCGACTACGAAAAAGTCGCGCACTGAAAAGTATAAAACAAGAACAAGCCGTGGTCGTATGCCACCTGCGGTTGTTTCACACAATCTTTATTGGCTAGGTGGCATACGACCACGGCTTGTTCTTGTTTTATACTTTTCAGTGCGCGACTTTTTCGTAGTCGGGTTTTAGTTATTTTTAACTTATTTTTTATTTACACTATTTTGGGGTTATATTATTTGAAGTAAGTAATTTATTTTATATGTATAGTGTCTGAGTTGTGAATTTAAGATTGATCATTTGCTACCCATGTTGACACTGTTAGAAACAGAAAATTAGCTAATAAAAGCTATATAATGTATATATATTTCAAATGTGCTCATCAAGCCCTTTAATTTGATACCCATGTCGATACTGTGCGAAAATATTTTTTTTTCGATCACGACTTCTCATCCCCTAGAGGGCGCCATATTGGATTTGGTGACACGTCACCTACCCTATAACCAGCGGACGATTGAGACGCTTCTAATGAGACCTCATTTGTCATGTAATGATAAGTAGTTTAGAAGTTATGAGGGGACAAACAAACATACATACATACATACATACCGGTAAAAATCATAACCCTCCTTTTGGCTTTGCCGTAGTCGGGTAAAAATAACATTTTGTTTGAATTAATTTTTAATAGGTAATCTTAAAAAACTACAGTTCTTATCCTGTTCATGTGTTTTGTAATTCCCCAGAATCAAAGTAAGTTTTTTTTTTCTGGTAGGGTAGTAAAGTCCATCATACTTTTTTGGTATTCATATTACGATAATACCAATAGAATGTAACTTTGCCTTTTCTGGAAGCACAGCTCTTATAGTACTGACAAAACTGATAACAAAACAATTCCTACCAGCCAGTGTGTATGTTATAATCCCGGTACTAAATCACGATAGCAACAACGTACATCAGAGTGAAGAAATACTGCTTGTTATCACGTACGCCCAGTAATTATACCTCGTTGGGGGAACAAAGATGAAAACCGTCTTTGTAACTTGGTTATCAAGTAGGATCGTCCCGATTTACTTTCGTGGTGTTATGTCAAAATCGTTTATGTGCTATGTCTTGGTTTTATGCCAGGGTTGCAGGAATCGGAGTTGCGGGACTGTACGAATTACCGTGACCACGGAACGTAAAGGGCTATTGAAGGACACCGTGGATTTTAGTAATTACGAGTCTGACAGTCCCTCCCGCTCTGCCCTGGGTGAGAGGACTCATTCGATGATTTTACAACGTAGAAAAAAAAAAGGTTTGCAGGTATGTGAATTTCTTTGAAAACCTTTAAAATTCCTATTTTGAGATCAGTCTTTCTGAAAAACTTGAACTGACTTTTCTTTCTCCGTTTTTTGACTCGTCCTGACGTTTTATTTTCATAAATAAGAGAAAAACAATTTATAAGAATATCCATCTCTCTCTTTCCTTTATCATATTACCATACACATGATCTGTGTCTTACAGGAAAGAGATAGATGTTCTTATAATAGTTATACCTAATTGAAAGTGTCATGGACAAACAAAAGAGTTAAATTCACTATTCACACATTTTTTTCCCGAGTTTTTATCACATCCTTTTCACATTTCGAAATGGCAACACATGGCATAGCGTACCAAAGAATAATACCTAACGAGGAACAGTATCGGACTACCAACTACCTCGGCTATTAGAGCGTATATCATTCTCCGAACGTTCCCCAATTAATCTCTTATTACTAGAGATGGGCTGAGTTTGCCTTTAGCCGACTCGGCCAGTCGGTCGAGCCGGTTATTCTCGTCGGGGAAGTTTCATGGCTGCAAGGAGTACGGCAATGCGCCATCACGTTACATGGTAGACGTGTACATCCCAAGCATTTTGCCAATACTATGAGCACATTTGGTCGCGGGACTCACGAATTACCGTGACCCCGGTACGCAAAGGGAGCTTGAAGGACACCGTGGATTTTATTCAGTACTAGTCTGACAGTCCCTCCCGCTCTGCCTCGGATGGGAAGACTCATGTGATGAATTTACGAATTAAAAAAAAAAAACAAAATGAGCACATTTCAGGAGTGGGATTCCCTGCCGGGGTCTGTGATCCCTGATACCTATAACTTCAACCTAACCAACCCTCAAGTCGAGAGACCAGGTTACTTCTAGGCAAGCGTGCTTCACCGTCGACCACATCAAAGCTTACCATCAAACGAGATGGTGGTCAAACACGAATCATCGTTAAAAAAAATGTATGGCTGAGTCACTTCTCATAACATTGAGTATACTATAAAATGTCAAACTCGACCGGTGGCGGCTGTGCGATCATATAAATTTAAACTTTATTCTTTTTCTGTTCAATGTTGAAATTCAATTTCTCTTTTTCAGTTAAACTATTGAGTTCTATGGAAAGAGCCGACTCATGTTACTACTATAGAAATGCGAAAGTTTGTGAGGATGGATGGATGTTTGTTACTCTTTCATACAAGAAACTACCAAAGAATTTGAATGATATTTGATGCACTAATTAAAGAATCCAGAAAATGATAATAGTGTATCTTATGTATTGATCCAGATTATAAAGTTAATCTGGATCAACACATAAGATACATTTTTTTCCCAGTATATATTTCCATAATGTCTCTGGTCGCGGGACTGTACGAATTACCGTAATCCCGGAACGTAAAGGGCTATTGAAGGACACCGTCGATTTTAGTCAGTACGAGTCTGACAGTCCCTCCCGCTTTGCCTTGGGTGGGAGGACTCGTTTGATGATTTAACCACGTAAAAAATAAGCAAAATTACTCTGAAGCTTACTTAACATTACATTTTGTATTAATCAACCTAGTCTGCATTCAGCCGACTAGTTGCCGACTGACTGCAAACATAGCCTGTCGGCACATCTCTACTAACTACCGTATCGGGCATCCCGGTCAGTGATACGGACGCGCTAATCACGTCATTACCAGGTCTTATTAAAATGCTAATTAGTGCCATCAAGAGATCTGGAAAATTAAAACCCTGGTTAAGTCGTTTATAGTGCCAGCATTAATTATGAGTAGAAATTCTCTTATTTTATTAAGTTTTTTTTTTCATCTTGGCTTGTTAGCGCATAATTTTTCTTTTAATTTGTGAGAGTTGAGATTCAGATTTTTGTACGTGATAATTAGTATAAATGTAGATGACTTGGTTCAATGATGACTAACCTAAGTGTTGTCAAATTAATTTCAATAAATGTGAGTGGTACTTGTATTAATGGAGATTTATTAACGACTAGCTTCCGCCCGCGACTCCGTCCGCACGGATGTCGGTCTTCGCGTGGATGGTTTATTTCCCCATTTTGAGTAACTCTGACAATGACATCTTATAAATATTACGGCGCTGAATCCACTGCGGGTAATGCAACGTGTGTTCGCGGTTCTACGCAACAACGTCTATGAATAAAACTGAAAAATAAGATTTTTTTCTACGTATTTTTCCAGGATAAAAAATATCCTATGTTATGCCCAGGATAATAAAGAATAATTATACCAAGTTTCATCGAAATCGAACCGTTACTTTTCACGTGATGCCTGCACAAACAGACAGACAGACAGACAAAAATTTTTTTAATCATATATTTGGGTTTGGTATCGATCCAGCAACAACACCCGCTATTTATTTTTTCAATATTTTCAATGTACAGAATTGACCCTTCTACAGATTTATTATATGTATAGATTTAACATAGTTCAGATCTGTGGTTTAGATGAAACAAGAAATTTTCAGAAGAATAGTAAATAGAAAAGGGGTAGCTCGTAGCTAAATAATTAGAGCCGCACAAGCCGATCTTTCAGGTTAAGCTGCGCTTGCCGAGGCTGGTCTGCGGATGGGATTCCATCTGTCATAGCGAGTTTCCTCCGTGTCTCGGAAAGCACGTATAGCAGTTTTATGGTAGAATATGTAGAAATGTAGATTGTATACTATGATATACTTACCTTCAATAAGTTTCAAGGCATTGGACACCATTTTCCATAAAGCCTTTGTCAAACAGACAGGCGTGGCGAATGAGAAGCGTGACGTTTTTATTTGTAATGTATGGAATTGTTTGAATCCAGTCACATAGAAAAGCGAAAGCGATCCGATAGCGTGACCGAACTATCAGACTGACGTCTCGTATCGGTTCGTTATCGCTTCAGACTCGCCTGTCTGTTTGACAATGGCTTAATTCCTTTTGCTCATTTTCCATAGCCAAACTCAATTCTATGAATTCAAAATTATTTAAAAGCTCCTTTAACAGTCTAACCAAATAAAAATACATTTACTTTAACCTAATTTTTAATAACATAAAAAACTAAACGTTGCCACCTCTAAAAAAAACTACACACAAGACCGAACGAATGGAAGCTCCACGTTGAATGAACTAAATCAAGTTAGCGGTTTCATCATACAGGGGAAAATACGGGCAAATGTGATAAGCTTATCTGATTAAAGAGGCAAGACACTGGACCGGGGGCTTTTGAAATCTTGCCCAAATCCTATTAGACGAACCCTCTAAGAATTAATTGGGCATGCAATGGTGGAAATCATTTGGATAAGGTTGAACAGTAATACAAAATACTGTTATTACTATCGGGATCGATAAACTTTAATCTAAGTTCGTCGCGGGACTCACGAATTACCATGACCCCGGTACGTAAAGGGCTATTGAAGGATACCGTGGATTTTAGTCAGTATGAGTCTGACAGTCCCACCCGCTCTGCCCTGGGTGGGAGGACTCATGTGGTGATTAGTGACTCATAGTTGTTGTTCAGTGTTTGAACTGTCAAAAAAAGCAGAATGAAGCTACCTATAATCCCAGGCACAAGGCTTGATAATTTGTAAAAGTACTGTAGTAAAATCAAAAGAGGTCATAATACTTATATTATCTGCTGCCCCCAGCTTCGTCTGCAAAATGGACGTGAAAGTAGCCACAGGGGACGTACTATCGGGATATACTACATTCTATGTTAACCCACGTCATGGTGTATTTGGGTAATCGTGGCCCCGGAACGTGAAGGGCTATTGAAGGTCACCGTGGATTTTAGTCAGCACAAGTTTGTCAATCCCTCCCGTCCTGCCCTGGGAGGACTCATTTGATGATTTTACAATTACCATAAAATGCCCATGGTGTACCTATCTGTGCGCCTACCTTACTTCCTTTTTTAAACATCTTTTTTTGCTGGCCACACCTCCACCAGACCATTAAATCCAATAATTTAATATCCAATAATTAATTTTTCATTTTCGCTTCACGTTCCAGGGTTACGGTAACCTGCTTATACAGTCCCATGACCCCGGTAGGTGGATTTTTAATTAAAGTATTTTCTTGTTTCTTGCTTTTTAGACCGCTTTTATCATTGCTCATACGAGAATACCTTGCCGAAACTGGCGACTATCTCTTTCTAAAGATCGATATGCAATATAATATTTAATGCCAGCACCTGTACTTTTATTTACAGAGTTAGTTTTCAATGACTTTTCAGAGATGGCTCCGAATTGATAACATTTACGAAATTTAGATTTTTCTTTTCTTCCTATCCACTACTAAAAACACAAAGTGTAGAGATGTTACAACAGCACAATTTAGTTCAACAACCGACATAAGTAGCATTTCGCACACACATCAATTTGGCGGTACACGCATACACGGAATTGCATTTATACTCGCGCTTGTATCCATGCTCATTTCCAATTGAATGCTATTATTTTATTCCACTGACTTTGTAAATTTAAATTAAAATGCACCATGGGTGGCAGGTGGTTAGAGATCAACTCTAGACCTTAATTGTAAGCAATACTAATATTGTATTGTTAGCATCCAACATTAAGAGTCTCATAGTTTTACAGAACCAAACTTTTATTATTTCTTTTTTAAAATCTGCGTCGTTTTCGTAATTTGTCTCGTGAAAAAACATGGACTAATGACTTACAACTGGGGAATATTGTTGTAGTCAACGTACCGTCGTTATTTCGACGGAAAAATAGCTGTATCCTTGGAGATTATGAATATCTTACTTCTTGCTGTTTTATTTTGTGAAAGTTTGTGCGAATGGATAGATAACTATTTGTTACTTTCCTACACAAACACTGCTGAACGGACTTAGATGAAAAGCCAATGACCCAATTAGAATGAAGACAGGTCCTTTTTTCTAGCATCTATTATAAACTAAACAATGCGAAATAATATTATGAACTAATTATTGTATTGGGTCTGGGATCGTGGGGTAGAAAATTAAAATATAAAGCCCCAATATAAGCTGTGTAAAAGGGGACGTGTGTACATTTACTTTTATATAATTTTATAAAATATGAAGTTTTATATTCTAAAAAGATTTGCGCCCTTCACATCACGTTTTGTGTTGTCTAGACAAAACCTCTGTCGTAAAAACAACCACATATTAAAAAAAAAAAACAAAAGCAGCTCATACCTCTTTATTTTTCCAATTTAAAACACGGTGGTGCTGTCATGAAAACATAATTAAATCATACAGCAGAATCAGCAAAGATAGCGCTTTACAGCATTCGTCGTAACAATATACTCAACAAACTGGAAAACACTGAGTTGGGAAAACAGATTTTAATCTCACCAACTCGCTGAATCGCTGAATACAGCGTTAATATATTCTGTAGTGTAGACGGAGTTTCGCTTGAATTGTTTTTTAGTGTAACTCACTCGTTGCTTGCAGTGGTATTTCGGATTTGTAAACAAATCTCCTGCGATACAATCTGCTTTAGGGGATTTTTGTTCCGATCTATTTTGTCAAACGGAGAAAAATCATGTAGTATTAATGTAGTATTATATTACAGTATTGTGACGTAAGTTGTAGTACAAAGTATCACTGTTTTTAGTATGGAAATAAAATAATTATTCAAATAACTTTCAGTAAAATTGCAATCTTCTATGTATTTCTTTTTGACTTCTCTGTTACATTTCACATTCAAAGATATACGATATAAAGATGTCTAAGTGATCGTCTGCTGAATTGTGTGTCACACTTTCGATTCCGGCACGCAATAAATGTACAGATGCCAGCTGGTCAACCTACCCCAATCTGTCAAATTTTACCAATTGATCATTAACCTTCCACTATTGTGATAAGTTTGGAAATATATTAAAGAAATTTGACAGATTGAGGTAGGTTGTTGTACTGGCGTCTGTACTTGTAGTATGGCTTAAAAGTAGTATTTCCGAGTCAGCTAAATGAGACACAGAAGAATTTTAAATTGTAAGACAACGAATTCTCGTGAAAAGTCTTCATAGCCCCTAATACTTATCGAATGAAAACTTCTACTTAGCTAGGTATACAAAACGAATAACTACTAATAACCCATAACATTTTACGCACCAAAAGCACCCACTAACTAATAAAGTTCTATTCACCCAAAACCCACGCCCACGGGTGAATTTCTAGCATTAATGTGCGAATATTTTCTCCCCCAATAACCTCAATGTGAATTACGTTGGCACTGTTAAATCCTACATGGGTGCCTAACGCAAACGCCTCGGATTTTAGGCTTTAGCATTAGTACGAATGAAATACTCATTATGTAGTTTTGAACAACTACTTGCAGATCATACAAATATTTGTTCCGTGCGGGGATCGAACCCGCGACACACAGAGTAGCAGTCCAACTGAGTCAAAAGTTAAATTCTATATTTTAAATAAAGAATCTAAAAAGAAGAAGAATTCATAATATTATAATCTACCGTAACAAAAAGATTTTGATTTTTCAAAACGCTTGTATAATCTTCATTTACTGGAACTGAACTGCCGTCGCCTTTTTTTAGGAGAAGAGTCTGGCAGTCTCATTTCATTCTGGGTAGAGCGAAAGTAACACCCTGTTCCTTCGGTTGTCTTTTGCGTTCCAAAGCCACAGTGTCTTGCTTAAACGGTCCTTTACTTTTGTGAACTGTCAAAACGCGATTCTCTCATAGATTCTGCATGGCTGTCTCTTGATCACTTGACAATAGAATAGCAATCTGTGACGTCACTTTACTAGCTCACTAACTCAATGATTTTATTTATTTTTTAATCTCGGAGCCTCGAAGATATACAGCATATGGGAAGTCCTCGCAGGCGAGATAACAACCAATGTAAGTTACAATTCGATACGTGTTTGTTACACCGTTTGCAATGATTCCCCGCTTGCTTTATACCGATCGTGACATCGACCAATGAAATTCATCGGTCGATATACAGCTTGCGGGTTTGCCACTTTTGTCAATAATTGGCGACGAACATGGAGGTTTTCCTACACCCCGCACGGGGACTATCGACTAATGAAAACGGTTCCCCGAATGCGGGCCCTGTGGCATGCGTTCCAGAAATCTCTTGCACCATGCGGGCCGTAACAACTAATGAAATGCGCCATAATGAATAAAGCCTACACGATGGTACCTGCTCACCTATATGTAGAGTTATATCTGTACCATTGTTATTTGAAACAGTTAAATTGTATCTCATTAGTCTCACTAATGAGATACATCTGTTCTTTTATAATATTTTATTGTGAGAGACCCGGCAGACAGTTTATAAACAACCTTAATTGGTAGCAGCACAATTTCTTAGAAAATGATTATTTTTTATAAAATCTAAAATAAGAGGAGCAGCCACACAAGGTTAAGCCATTCTTGCCGGGGTTGGCCTGTGGATGGGCGACTATTGATCAAACACATTAAACTATTGGACCTGGTTTTCGTTTGTAGATCTTGGACAATCGTCACATGTGGTCAGTGGCCCGTAACTATGACAACCAGTCTTGCCAAGTAGTAGGTATCGTATGACCCAGTTACTGGGTTGTGGCGGTCAGATAGACGATTGCAGCATATAAAATACTGTTATGATGTACATATAATAATATTCAGCTGCATCCAATTAGACTGGGAGCCGACCCCAATTTAGTCTATAAACTGACATAATATTCAAAAAATAAAAGAGTTTAATAATATATCATTTGAATGTCACAGAAAACGGTGACAGGAAAAGAATTCATAAGGGTCTTGGGTTTCGCTTTCGTTTTTTACTTATAGCTGGGCCACATTAATGGCCATAATAATATCTTGTTTATTTTCGTAATTATGTTCGATTATTCACCTTACATGTTCGTATAAACGTCCATTTTCGCGAAAATCAACGACATTTCCCGTTAGTGTGGCCCAGGTGTTATAAAACTATTAGTCATAGACAAAACTCTGCTACGTTTTTTTTTACGTGTTAAAGTCATCAAATGAGTCCTCCTACCCAGGGCAGAGCGGGAGGGACTGTCAGACTCGTATTGACTAAAATCCACGGTGTCCTTCAATAGCTCTTTACGTACCGGGGTCCCGGTAATTCGTGAGTCCCGC
This sequence comes from Agrotis puta, assembly GCA_943136025.2. Classification (NCBI taxonomy): domain Eukaryota; kingdom Metazoa; phylum Arthropoda; class Insecta; order Lepidoptera; family Noctuidae; genus Agrotis; species Agrotis puta. Next base: position 6,640,358 of record OW964190.2, on the reverse strand, counting down.
GACCCCACCAGGCTTTGGCCCTCTAGACCCCTCTAGCCCCTATAGGCCCCGCTTTGAGGCGCACGTGGAACACAACGCGCCGTAACTCTGCTACGTTTGCAAAAATTTAAAACTGCTTTAATAAACTGACGATCCAAACATTTGAATATGAACGAAAAATGGTGACAGAGAAAGAAAACAAATGCTTAAAGTGGAAAATAAGTTCAAAGCGAGGCCCGTATGCTTGGGCGAGAAAATCAGTGGAATGGAAACAGTTTCCACAAGAGTGGCTGGAGGGAGCCCGTGAAGATACCAGGGGTTCTCATTCATAACACGGCCCGGAGTTAAAGGAATATTTATTTTTATTTATAGATTCAGGGTAGATGCGTACAGCCCTTCGTGACCAGTTGTGTCTGAAAATTAAAGGGCCTTTAAAAAAGGTTGATGTTCTCTGTTCAACTTACAACAGTTTTTTTTTTCTTAGGTTAATTACCTAGTTGTTTCTACGTGGTATTTTACATATTATTTTAAAAAGAGATGTGTATTGTTATAATTATTGGCAATTCATAAAATCAAAAACTACTTAATTACTGGAAGCTGGCCCTAAGTAGTTGTGAAAAGGCAAATGATGATGATTGCTCCAACCTTTTTAAGCGGATCTTTTTTTTTCCGTATTCGATTAATTTTATTAACTTATTTTACATAAATGCGTGAGTTCATTGAGGATAGATGGATATTTGTTACTCTTTCACACTAGATATATGGTACATAGATAGTTTATAAGCCATAAAGTTGCCATAAAGTATTACTTTCGCAAAGTAGATTATTAACTAGCATCATTTCAGTCCGCCATCTTGTTTCCCAACTTAAAGGGATCTTAAATATTTTATTGCAACATTGCACCGCCGTTGCTGAACTAAAATATATGTTAGTCAGGGGAACTTTCAACATTATTTATTTAGTTTTGTAGTAGATAGCGGGTGCAAGGCAGCTTAGTCTAACTCCAGCGTGGCGAGGGCTTAACTTAATTGGATTCTGCTGTTTCTATGATAGGATCGCAGTGAGTAAAAAAATTTTTTTGCAACTAACGTCAAAAAAAATCGAAATAACTTTTAAATCGGTCGCAAAACACAACCAAATTAACAAAGTCATCATAAATAATGGTAATTATAATATCAACAACATAGGTGAAGTAAATTAAATACTTATTATATTAAATACCTACCAAAAACTCGTAAGTCGAGGCCATTATAACGTAACCACAACGTTGAGCCGAAGGAACGGGTCATTCAAACGCAACCACAACGTAACCGCAAAAAGTTGCGACACTATTCACATGTAACCACAACTCTATCGTATTTTGTCGCTGTGATGTGGTTTTGTTGAAGTACATATGTAGAACGTTTGGCATACTTACTTTATAAAAATTAGGTCTATAGTTTTTTGAGACTACATACTTAATTTTATTATGTGGGTTAGATTTTTTTGTAAGTGGTAAATTTATCACGTGAGTCATCCTACCCAAGGCAGAGCGGGAGAGACTGTCAGATTCCTACTGACTAAAATCCACGGTGTCCTTCAATAGCCCTTTACGTACCGGGGTCACGGTAATTCGTGTGTCCCGCGACCCCGGGTGTGGGTTAGGTATAGCCATAGTGTGTAATAAATATATTTACCTACATTTTATTTTCATATTCAAGCCTTTGACATTATTAAGAAGTTTAGTAGGCTTTGACCCTTTTCACCCGACCGTGGATGGTAATGTGTTTATCTTTAACTATGTTTAACCCGTGCGCAAAAACCTTAGACCTGCGTAGAATATTTAAAGTTTTGATAAATGTAATAAACAGAGAAACCTGTCAAATAAAATGAATTAGATTGACAATTGCGACTCAGATTCTAGAAATATTTAAATCATGCGAAACTATTCGAATTAGACATACGACTTGATTTCTTAAGTATGGTTGTAATTTATTTTTTTCAATACTTGCAGTCTATGATATCCCAAATCTTCAATAGATTTTATTTTTAATAAATTTTCGATGCTGCTATACATATTAATTATGTTTACCTGCATTAAACATGAAAAAGAGTTTTTTTTAAGCTAAAAATATTTTTGGAATATATCTATAAAATATAATTACATAACTTCTAAAACGGTTTAGATTTCAGTGTAGGCACTTCATCGAAATTGAATTCTAATACAGATTTTGAATATCGTGAAAAATAACATTGACTGATCCTGTGATCGAATTTGCATTCATCATTTTTAACACTAGAAAAAAAAAAGATTCTGTATTCAAAATTCAATTTCGATAAACTATCGAGATTCTGTGGTAGCGTAACGATAATCCACCAATAGGCTTAGAAATTGTGTTTGGCAAACGGACTGCCCCGGGTATCACTAGCTCCATCTTAGGGTCGATATTGCCTCGGGCTACGTTTATAGGTTGTAGAACTATGGCATACTGTTTGCATTTTGTAATCAACTGACCTTTTTGGTTCATTGAATCGTCTTTTTTTGGTTTGTGATACCATCAACCCCTCCCGCTCGGGTGAAGAGGTCAAATCCGTATTGAGTACCTTGTGCCTTCAACAAATTGTTCTTTTTTTAAACATTGCTGCAGCTGTTTCGGGCCCTTTCAGTTATACTGACGGCATTTTGGGCGCATGCAAAGCACAGCGCAACCGCTTGAGCCTGATCCTTATCGGACGGTGAGCTACTCATTGCTCGCGGTCCTCAAGCCCATCGTCTCAAGTCCTTGAGGAAGATGTTACTTTTATGTTTGGTCAGGGAACTTGAATAAAACTTCACTAAAACTTTAATTCCCCGTAGTTTTTATTTACATTCACATGAAATAGCTGCAATACAGCTCGATCTAATGAATAATCAAGCTCCTTCACGGTACAGTCACGATTCATCATCATCATCTCAGCCATAGGACGTCCACTGCTGAACATCTCCGATCAGACAGATATCCACATGTACCGGTTGGAAGCGACCTGCATCCAGCGTCTTACGGCGACCTTTATAAGGTCATCTATCCACCTTGTTGGTGGACGTCCTATGCTGCGCTTGCTAGTCCGTGGTCTCGTGGTCCGTTGTCAGTCACGATTTCTAAATTAATATGTACTATTCTTAGTAAATTTTAAAAGCAATTTTCTCGTAGAATAACGATTCTAGGGTTGAAATTAGTTTCAACATTGTTCCACGTTTCCTATTAATTCGTTCATTAAGTATAATTCCATACTGTAGTATATTTACAAGTGTGAGTCAACGTCTGATGTATCATGTGAGTTAGAGACGGATGACGGAGCGATTGATAAGACGCCTGACGGTTGTCAAAGTAAGCTTGACTCGTACTTGCACGTGGGCAATTTTGTGGGATACAAAGTATTATATTTTAATTAAATATTTTGGGCGGGAGGGACTGTCGGACTTGACTGACTAAAATCCACGGTGTCCTTCAATAGCCCTTTATGTACCGGGGTCTCGGTAATTTGTGAGGCTAGGCAGGCTTTGGCACTCTACAGGCCCCGTCACTATGCTGACACTCCTTAAGGCGCGCGTAGAACACAACGCGCCGTCGACCCAGGCATGGTCTATGGTCGGACAGCGAGTCGCCCATTACTCGCCGCCCGCTTGCCCGTGCCTACAGTGGCCAGACATCTTCTGCCGACGTCCGTCGCCGTGAGCGCCTACCACTGCGGCTGGGGTGGAGGGAGGACGCTATCCTCTCCCTCACGCGGCCCGCCTCCTCCTTTGCGAGCATGACTGCTTCGAAGAAGGAGGCGACCGCTTCCCACTCCGTCTCGCACCGCAGCATGGCCTCGACCAATGCCGGGCGCGAGAGGTCTCCGCCTATCGCCGTCGTGAGGACACGGCGGTGTTCTGCCCAAGCGGGGCAGTCCTGCACCGTATGCTCCACCGTGTCCTCCGGACGATCCTCGCAGTGGTGACACCCAGGCGTTTCTTCCCTGCCTATCAGACACAGGAACCTCCCGAAACTTCCGTGTCCGGTGAGGACCTGCGTCATGCAGTAGGTCAGGACGCCTTGACGCCTATCCAGCCACTCCTCAAAGTGGGGTCTTACCGCCGCGATTGCGGCGTGCCCGAAATATTTTAACGCCTGGGTCGCAAATTGTAAGGCTTATATTATGTGGAAGGAAAAAGCTTTACAAAACATAATGTTCGAAACAACATAACATTGACAATTAACAGAAAATAACTTTTAAAAGCTGCTCAATGTAAACACTGCTCGTGACTGTACAGTGTTAAGTCTTTATTTAAAAAAATAAATATTTGTATTATTAAAGAAAGTTTTCTCTAAGTACTTATTAAGTCCTTTAGGGAACAGTCTTAATATTTATTATACAAAGAAAAGTATTTACTTATGTTCTCTTATTCCGTGTACAAAAATAATTTGCCGAACTCGTTATAACTACCAATACTTACGCTAACTTTACCGATGCGACAAATGGTTTTACTTTTTTTTATCGTGGTAATACATCAAATGAGTCCTCCCACCCAGGGCAGAGCTGGAGGGACTGTCAGACTTGTACAGACAAAAATCCACGGTGTCCTTCAATAGCCCTTTACGTTCCGGGGTCACAGTAATTCGTACAGTCCCGCGAGCAGAATAATATTGTGCTGTTATTAGAAATCCAAAGGTCCTTAGGATTTGCTCTCACGTGCCCCAACTAGACTACAACCACACGGCTATGACGTGGCGGGCGTTACTTTAATTCACACGGACCACATTTACTTTACGGCACGGTTAGCGCAGTGGCTGAGCGATTAGACTGCTGCGCTGCGTGTCGCGGGTTCGATTCCCGCACGGAACAAATATTTGTATGACCTACAAGTAGTTGTCCCGGTCTGGGTGTTTGTGTATGTGAGTTTCTATGTTTGTAGACGCATCCACGACACAGGAGAAATTCATAGTGTGGGGCAACGTTTTAAAAAAACAAACTTTAATTCACATTCATTTTTCAGTCATTATCAACCGCGTAGTTGATACTGACAAGATCACACAATGCAACACGCTAGTTGTATTGTGGTTCCGTTGATTAACGGCACCGCAAATTAGCGACCAAAAAACAAAGCAAAAGAAACCACAACTGCATTTGTCCTTACCACATCACAACTACAAAAAGCTACAGGTACACTATTGAACGAGTTTTTTGAGGCACTAATGGAACTTATTAGGTACATAAAAGATGGTTCCCCATCCATAGAAAGAACTTGACAAGCACAGCATAACCCCGAAGATCGACCTGTTTGACTTATACTATTTAGAGACTCTTCATTATCACACATACACATAATAATGACTTCAAAATTCATGCCTAGATGATTTTATGCTCAAATTCTCATTACAATCATACTCGTAATAATAACTTCAAAATGTATGCATAAATACACGATGAATAGTTTTACATAGTTTCATAGTTCTGGCCTCAAAACTGTGATAGACATTTCTAGACTTTCCTGCATAATGAGGACCAGTACGACTAGTTTTAAATTGTGTTCTCAACTTTATATTATTATGCAGACTAAATAAAGCCTATTCAAATCGTTGCTGTAACTTCCACTTATACAAATATCAACTCTAAGCTGGTGTAAGTAAATTGATTTCAAAATGACAGACGTTGTAACGCAAACTCTATTTGTTTTTTTTTTTTCAAAACTGTATATTATTTGCTTGCATGTTTTGAAATTGGAACGCGAGCTCTAAAAAGGATAGTGTAACTTCTGTCTGGTGAATTCAAAGCCATTTTCATTTTCAGCTCTATTTTTTTATGTTGCCTCGCTAATATTGTTCCACGAAAATGGGACATAGGGAAAAAGAAATTCTACAGTTTGTATAATTATAAAAATATTCGTACTTCAATGCGTTAGATGTATTCTTCTCTAAGGCCAATGGCGCCTCACGAGCTTTCACGCTTTTGTGACGTAAATTAAAAGGGGACTTTGACATTAATTTGATGGAAAATAATTAGTTCCTCGTTCGTACACTAGAAGCACTTTTTCAATTTCCATACAATTTACGTCACGTACTCCAAGTACGCTGTACGGCGAAATACGTAGAATTCATGCTTTTTTCTTTTTTTTAGCGTGGTAATATCATCAAATGAGTCCTCCCATCCAGGGCAGAGCGGGAGGGACTGTATTCTTGTACTGACTAAATATTACGGTGTCCTTCAATAGCCCTTTACGTTCCGGGGTCATAGTAATTCGTACAGTCCCGCGACCACTCTGCTACGTTTGCAAAATTTTAAAAGAATTCATGCTAGAACATCTGAACTGGTTCTACTGTCACCCAATTGCTGTCCACTGCTGAACGTAGGCATCCCCCAAAGAGCACGAATCCAGCCGGTCCTCGTCAGTCCGCATCTATCCGCTGCCAGCCACATTCTTCATATCATCGACCCCCCATATTGCTGTGCGTCCTACACTACATTTGCCCATTCGTGGTCTCCACTCTAGCTCATGTCTGCATCCACTGAACTGCTAAACTGGTTCATATAATCTAAAATAAAAACGATATCAGTACCAAAGACCGAGAGAACCGAAACCTCGATATATTTTCAGTAAGTATTTCAGCAATATACTCAAATCGGTCAAGCGTTTAGGTGCCACGTGTAGTACGAGTACGTATAAAATATCGCTTCAGGCTGAATTTTCTCGACCGTTATACCTTTTATATGTACTTTCGAGAGATTTGGAGCTCAAGTAATGTATAGGTAGGTGAATCTGCGAAAAGGAGTATTTAAAACCGACTTCAGAAAAGGAGGCGTTTCTTGTTTTTTTTTTGTTTGTTCCTCTTACGGTGATTTTTAACATTATTTTCTACAATTTTCTTCAAAAACATAGTCAATGTTACAGAACACAAAGTCACCGACTTCCGAAAGAAAAGTTATTTTACATTTTTGTGTTTGTTTTAGAAGTCGGTTGTATTTTAAATCGCCGACCCAATTTTGATAAATTTTGATACTTAAAAATACAAAAACTTTTGTACCAAAATTCATCAAAATTGGTTCAGTTTGTTCAATCAAAATAATGCACAAGTGTAACAAAGAAAAATAAATACAAGCTTACTTTCACGTATTCAATATTAGTAAGGATACAACATGTTTACCTAATAATATAAAAACCAGTTGCTTGTAAATAAACGGTTATTTTTCATCAAACAAAAGTCTTGGCTACAATGTAATCGTCCCAATAGGGATCAAAGATACGGGCAACAAGTTACGAGTACTTTTATACCTGCTATTTTTACCCTTCTTTTATACATCAATTGTTGTAATATTATTCCTGATAAACAAACCCTAAGCCTTGTTTTACTCAGAAGGCGCGGGCATGCGGGCGGCGAGTAATGGGCGACTTGCTGTCCGACCTTGGACCATGGACCAGGTCGACGGCGCATTGTGTTCCACGAGCGCCTCAAAGAGTGTCAGCACTATGACGCCCCCCCCCCCTCCCCTAGAGGGCAAGAGCCTGCTAGGATCGCGGACTAACCAATACCTTGGTAATATTTATTTTGTTGAATGTCATGTTATACATATAGTCAATCATAAAATAATCATCCTGCGCCGGCAAATGCTTAAATCCACATGAATCTATACAGGTAGTCGGTACCGACTTATGCCTATAAAATTATTTTTATTATACGAGTATGTGAAACCTGAATCAGTAACTGAATCGATTCGACACATTTTTCCAATTTTGAAAGTATACAACACAAACTCCCGAAAGCATTTATATAAGAATCCCAAGTGTCTACTAGAAATATTATATACTCCTAAAACAGTACAGTTTGTTGGAAAAAAATTGTTACCCACATAATAACTTCCCCAGATGTCATTTTTCACTAGGAGATTGAACCTCTGTTATACAATAAAACCTTGATTTACATTTTGCATGACCTACTCCAAATACATGAAACTTATTCGTGATCCGAAACTAAACACGAAAATTGTAATATTGTGTTCATAGAAAGCGGTTGATATTCTTTCTTTTGTCAACGACTAGTGAGACGTCCGGGCTTTGCCAGATGAAATTTTACTTTATTCTAAAGCCTTTGTCAAACAGAAAGGCGTGGCGAATGCGAAGCGAGGCGTTTTTGTTTGTAATATATGGAATTGTTTGAATCCAGTCACATAGAAAACCGAAAGCGATCCGATAGCGAGACCGAACTATCGAACGGACGTCTCGTATCGGTTCAGTATCGCTTCGGACTCACCTGTCCGTTTGACAAAGGCTTAAGTGCGGTTAAGCACTGCATAGAAGTATTTGTAAGATAGTTTACGCACTCCTTTTGCGAAACACTTATACTAGCGATACAGGAGGCGGAACGCGTGAGGGTGAGGACGGCGTCCACCTCACAACCTAGCCGTTGCGAGAGACGCCCAAGAAAACGGACGTCGCAAGGCGATTTTCGGCCACCGTAGAAGTCCAAACGCCTGTGGAACTGCCGCAACAGATAACCGTGACCCTGGAACGTAAAGGGCTATTGAAGGAACACCGTGGATTTTAGTCAGTACGAGTCCCTTCCGCTCCACTCAGAGCGGGAGGGCTCATTTAATGTATTTACCAAGCTGAAAAAAGGTAGTTGAGTTGACGCACTATATGCGATTTCGGTCATCCGATAAAAAAAATATTATTTATATCCGAAAAATTGACGGATATAAATAGCTTTAGTATTTTTTGTATGAACGCTTATCCATTGACATATTCAAATTATGCACGAGTATTGCTGTTCGACAGCACATCGGAACACAATATCGGAAGAAAATATCGGTTCAAGTTATTTAGAATGCGCTGTATCTATATATTCACTCATTCGGATGAAACGATGTGACTAAAGCAAAATCAAAATTCTTTTTTTTGGTTCCGTACCCAAAGGGTAAAACGAGACCTTATTACTTGTCCTGTTTGTCCATCATCAGGCTATATCTCAAGAACTGTAATAGTGAGACAGTTGCCGCTATGACAATAAAATAAACTAAAAAACAATAAAAGTGGGCTCCTATACAACGACGCCAGTTTTTGCCGTTCTATAGTACCTACATACGTATCCTGCGCTCACAAGTCCAACTGACACATGGCCGGTTATTTTTCTGATATGAAGCTACATTTCTGAGTGTTCGTTATACATTACATTTATATCACGCCTATATTAGACGCTATCTAAGCTAAGCTAAGCTATCACAACTTTTCTCTTGCGAGTCGGATAATAGCGCGATGGGATGCATCTCGGTGGATCGAGTGCCAAAACTTTAAATGATCGAAGTCACGGGCAAAAGTTAGTACATGTAGGGGAACATAAAACGGGGACGCGAGGTATAGTGGGGACATACACTCTTTAGGCATACGCAACACTAACGTATCGCAAGCGCCATCAGGACGTCATTTGCAAGCGGCCATTAACAAATGGCGTCCTGTTGGCGCTTGCGCTAGGTTCCCCGAATATATTAGAAGATAGTTATCTCCATAAAACTTATCTTAGGTATTACGATTCAATGCGCCAGTAAAGAGAAAAATTCGCATGAATGCTCGGCATATTTATTATCCTGAAAGTATTTGCTGTAGGGACAATAAAGAACGATTTCATAGGAATTTTTAAGTTGGAAGTTACGGGGTTTTAGTGTTCAAGTCTTTATTTAGGGTACCGTACCCAAACGGTTAAAAGTTATCCTATTACTACGACTCCGCTGTCCGTCTGTCTGTCATCAGGCTGTATTTCGTGAATATTGATAGTTAGAGAGGTGAAATTTTCACTTATTTTGTATTACTGTTGCTGTAAAAGTATTAAAAATAGAATAAAATAAATATTTTAGGGGACTCCCATACAACAGACACGTTATTTTTGCAATTTTAATAGATTATGGTACAGAAGGGTATGTGCATGATTCCGACACACTTGGCCGGAATTTCGAACAATAATAATTACTGCCTCGTAGTATATTTATTTTGTTCCACACGGGAATCAAACCCGAGACACGAGGCGCAGTCATTATAAATTAATAAAATATTCCGAACATAAAAACCAACTATTAAATTTAAAAAACATTTAATATTTAACCTTTTTATTTTCCAGCAATAATTCACAATATTATGATAAGTTACCGCAGAAAAAAAGAATAAAACATTTCACAATACGTAAAAGTTCAGGTACATTTTTGAATACCAAAAAGTTTTTGCATAAATTCGGCCAGCTACATTCATCAGAACCATGATTCCCCAAAGAGGTGAAACATCAGACTTAAAAAAAAAACATTAAAAAATATATTTTGTGAATTAGTGCGCCTCGATTGGTAGAGATGCTGAGAGAATTCTTGCGCTTGGGGAAATCATATTTATGTCAATTACGTAACTTACTGAAAAACAACGGTTATATTAACGACTGGAAAGTTCTAGAAAACTCATCTTTTTTTTATGTGGTTAAATCATGACATGAGTCCTCCCACCCAGGGCAGAGCAGGAGGGACTGTCAGACTCGTACTGACTAAAATCCACGGTGTCCTTCAATAGCCCTTTACGTACCGGGGTCACGGTAATTCGTGAGTCCCGCGATCCCGGTAGGCTTTGGCCCTCTACAGGGGGGCCCGTCACTATGCTGAGGCCCGCGTGGAACACAACGCGCCGTCGACTCGGGCATGGTCCATGGTGAAGACTCATCTGCGTTAACTTTGGAATCGGCTTTCAGTCTAGCAAAATGGAGCATAACCTTCATTACACAACTTCAAAAAACTGAGGTTTGTCAATACGACTGTTTTTCAAAATCAATGTTCTCAATCCCAGGGTGGGAAGGGAGGGGCTATCAGATTCGTACTGACTAATTTTAACCATTTTAACCAAATTGAAATACATGGTGGATTTTCATGGTGTTCCTTCAATAGCCTTTATGTTCCAGGGTCACGGTTACTTGTTAAGACAGTTCCACGACCCCAAAAATTAACATAGAAATGGTTTGCATTTAATTTTTAAAGTGAATTTATGTATCATGACGAATGTATGACTAATGCCTTTGTCAAACAGACAGGCGAAAGCGAAGCGTTTCCGAAGCTATACCGAACTGAAACGAGACGTTAGTCCAATAGTTCTGTCACGCTATCGGATCGCTTTCGCTTTTCTATGTGACTGGATTCAAACAGTTCCATACATTACAAATAAAAACGCCTCGGTTCGCATTCGCCACGTCTGTCAGTTTGACAAAGGCTTAAATACGAGTAGATCATAATATGTAGTAAAATTATTTGATTGATAAGAAATGAAACAAATCGATTATTTATTTCATAGGAAATGAAAACAAATGAATCAATGCTTGACAGATAACAAATATAGGAAATTCACATTGCAATGCGAACTGCAGTAACTTTGTTAAGCCAGGCACGAACGCTGGCGGAGATGACCGACCATGCACGAACGCAGTTGCTTTCAAAAGCTGTTCGCATTCTTTAGCTATCATATACGAGTATGCGCGGAAACCGACAGATACATTCGAGTATGTACGAGTTTGACCGTCAGATCTGAAAGAATTTTATTACTGTTAGGAGTTTGCGAAATTTGTATGTAGTCTGAATTTTATTTGTTGTTCATATTGTTGTATCTAAGCTATTGCATAACTTTTAGCGCGGGCTTTGAGCGCGGCGGCTGAATCAAGAAATTCCGTAACGAAAATAAACCTAACACTGTCACATCTGCCATGTCAACGTGAATGAATGGAATGAATGATTTTTTTTCTTGACATTTCCCTTGATTGACGTGGCTGACCTTAGCCTAATTAGTAGAGTAACTTCCCATAGAACAACGATGGGACGATATTCTCGTTAAATATTCGCGAGAGGCGATATTTTTTCCTTTTCTCATGTAAATAAAATAAATAAATAATTATAATTGCGTAAGTTGATAAAAAATGCTATGCGATAGCTTTACCGCGGCAGTTCCCGAGAGCCACACGTATTTTTTTTTATACTAACAACTCACCTGCCGGGGTCGCAGGACTAACAAGCTACCGTGAACCCAGAACGTAAAGTGCTGTTGAAGGACACCGTGGATTTTAGTCAATACAAGTCTAACAGTCCTTCCTATGTTGCCCTTAAAGGACTCATTTGATGATTTTACTACGCTATAAAATAAAATAAATGCAACACACCCAACAGTTAGGAATTTGTTTGTTTAATATTTGAAAATAAGGAACTAACATCAAACCATATTCAGGTCGAATTCAACGTTTTTTATGTCTTTCGTATTTTCGGTTTTCGTGAGCTTTTCGCAGTTTTAGAATTTTACAACCCACAAAGATTAATAACACATTTTATCATTAATCTTTGTGTTTCATAAAAATTTGAATACTAATAAGTGTTACCTTGTGCTCTACCATGGCGTCTTAAAGCGTGAGTATTTTCAGTGTGGGAAAGAGACAGAGCTATACAAGTCGTCTAGCGCCACCTCGTTCCCACACTGGAGTTAATGGAAGGTCACCTAATCAATATCTTAAACAGCAGTTACTTAATGAATAGGTAGCCATTTTAATCGTCTAAGAACTTAAGTTAAAACCTTTAAATTTAATCAATTTATTAATCATCACTCATCCAACAATTAAACAAATTCAAAAACAACAAAGAAATCCCGAGCAACATTAAGCCTGAGCATGAAAAACATTTACTAACGAACAACGTCTTAACATTAATGAACGTTTAAAAGAGGCAATTAAAGGTTAAAAGGTGATTTTCAGATTCCAAATTGCTTGTAGAAAATACGTTTCAAAAACATTCAGGCTTAATTACGAACATTAGTGGAGAATGTAATCATTACGGATATCTCTTAGACTACGATTTGAAATTGACGTAATAATTGTTTCTCTAGCTCCTAATCTATATTTCAATTGATGCCGTGTATGACGTATTAGGGTGCGTACAGGCTGGTGAAACGTATTATAGAAAGATAGACAAAGACAGAATAGGTATCTGTGTCGCCGCTCTAATGTCATGGTCATGACATCAGAGCTAGGCCTGTTGGTCTAGTGGTTAGTGACCCTGACTGCTATGCCGGAGGTCGTGGGTTCGATTCCCACCCAGGACAAATGTTTGTGTGATGAGCACGATCATTTGTTCTGTGTCTGGGTGTAATTTATCTATAATATGTATGTATTTAGAAATATATAAGTATGTTTATCAGTCGTCTAGTACCCATAACACAAGCTCTGCTTAACTTGGGACTAGATGGCGTTGTGTGATAGTTGTGGAATATTTATTTATTTTATTTTATTTATGACATTTTTCAAAAGGTATTAAAAGAAAATTCAATAAAAATCACACTCATACGAAATTGTGGTTCTAGAAGAAGTGATGTGAGACCTCCGGGCTATCAGGACTATTCCTGTTCAAAACAAAAATCATTTTATTAAAAAAAGTTTTCCTACACTACGAATTTCTCCTGTGTCGTGGGTACGTTTACAAACATAAAAACTCACATACACAAACGCCCAAACCCGGAACAACTACTTGTAAATCATACAAATATTTGCTCCGTGCGATAATCGCACCGCATCAGTCTAATCGCTCAGCCACTACACCAACCGTGCCATCAATTACTTAATCTTCTATTGTATTTCAATGTCTAGTATAAACTTAGAGGCGAAATTAGAGCATCAAACTTGCCTGTTTCGGATCTATTAGACCGCAGTTAGATTTATGGTCAATTTTCGACAATGAAACACCTAGGCGTGATAAATTATAGTTAACTAATAACTAACTTAGTTCTTGACCTTTTGATAAAGGTTAACTACAATTAATGAACTGAATATAGGATATGAATTATTTTTGTCTAAAATAACGATTGACAGCTGTCCATGCGTATCGTTAAGTTTGATTCCCAGTCAGTTAGAAGGACACTCAATGATTAAAATATAGAGTTCATTAAATCAGTTGGACTAGTAGCCAACCGCTACATATTCGGGAAAATGTTACATATTGGGAAGTCTCAATGATTATCTTTTCCGACTTCAAAAAAAGGCACGGTAGGTTTCAAATGCACAATAAATTATATTATCGACAAAAGTGAGGATTAATACATTTTCAATACAATTTTTCAAGAACTGGCTCTTATCGCAATGAGATAAGGTGAAAATAAGACTCCTAACAAGCGTGTTTTATTTTTCATTTATCATCTGGAGTGCGGAAATAAGACTCCTCCATAACACCCTCTCCTAAGGCTCTACATCCCATACCATACCCCATATTAGATTTTACCTACCCTATAACCAGCGGACAACTGAGATGCTAACGACACCACCATTTATCATGTAATGATAAGTATTTTGGAAGTTCTGAGGGAACAAACAACCATACACATAAATATACATACGTACCGATCAAAATCATAACCCTCCTTTTGGCTTTGCCGTAGTCGGGTAAAAAGGTACATGCCTATCCATAACTTTATTTATTCCCATATAAAACAAACAAGACAATTCTAATATAGAAGCGTTGAATATTGCGTCTATCTAAACCATCCCCAAAGGGGATACAGGCGTGAAGTTATGTCGTGTTCAATATTAACTGTGAAGTCTATTTCAGACATAAGATCCCGAAGGATTCTTAGATTCAAGTGAATAGACGTAGAATAGAGAGATGTGACAACTGTTATAAAATATTTACGATTTATTTTTGACAAGTTGTTGCTAGCGGCTTCTCCCGCGTGTACTCGTAATGCGAAAATTATCTCACGGGAACGTCATATCGAGAAAAAAGGAATTCATACACATAAAGTACCAGTGCGTGCTTCAGTAACTACGCTGGCCATTTCTGCGCCTCTCCTGGGTCTGTGCTTGGGCATCGTTGACATACCACTATTTTCAACACTACACATATAAACTCACGCGACTTTTCTTCCATGGGGGAGGTAGAAACCACAGTGCGCTTCAGCCTTCTCCTTATTCACACATAATATCAATCTCTGAGCCTTTCATGAAGATCCGTTTTGCCATTCAGACGTGAATAACAAACATCTGCATTAAGTAAGAAATGCAAACGTTTGATTGAAAAACTTTTGCAGTTCTTAATAGTAGTTAGTGAAATATTTTGCAAGAAAACATCAGTTACATAAACTAAACCAGAACACAAAACTTATTGAACATTCTTGGAATTTCACAAAACAACGCCTTGTTGTACAACGTAGAAATAAATACAAAAATTCCCTTCGACACATAGCTCTTTCGCCATAATAATATATCTCCTCAATCAATTTTCCCCAAATTACTTATTTTTACACAAAATTACACCCTATGAGCAAAGGAAGGAGTATGCCTGACAATAAAAATGGCATGGGATCCAATGATAAAAGACTTTGGGTGATCAAACGTGATCGGTTAAGGAGAGAGAAAATTGATGTTTACTCAAGTATGAAAGCAAAGATGGCGATTTAATGCAAGGTGAAATTGGTATACATATTCCAAAGATTTTGCAGGTTGTTCCGTCCCTTCTGGTACTATCTCAACGGAGTATCGCAAACCTAGAACGCAACGAAAAACTGTAGGAACATGTAAATGTAAACATAATTAATTAGTATGGTAGACCCTATCTCATTATACAACATTGATTCGGCTGTAATGTCAACGTGTTATTTGGAAGTATTAAGAAACTAGTCCAGGTGATAACGCCACGTTATAGTAAAACGTTCAAACGAGGGGATAGGAGATTCAGCTTCGACGCGCTAAGACGCAGGTTCAAATCCCACTCCCGGTGTGGAGTCCTCCACCATACGTAAATTTGATGATTTAAAAAGAGAAACGTTTTTTCTAACTTTATGTGCCAATTTATAATATTATTAATAAGAGTCATGTTTGGTATCTCATTGGTGGAGACGGTCAGACGTTTTGATATTATATCATTATAAGCCTTTTGCGTTATAGGATCGCGGTAACCTCTTAAAAAATCCAGCAAATCTTAGCCAGTAAATACCACTTACTTTTTTTTTTTTTTTTTGCGTGGTAAAATCATCAAATGAGTCCTCCCACCCAGGGCAGGGCGGGAGGGACTGTCAGACTTGTACTGACTAAAATCCACGGTGTCCTGTGACGTCCGACGCCGTGGGCGTCTATCCTTTAAAACCATCATAATATTCTTTATATATAATTACGAACGTTCAATAAATTGTAGCTGTTGATTTTTAAGTGAATAGATTTTTACTACGTTATTGATATTTTTTATGAGAAGTCTTGAAGAGTGAGAATAACAAAAAAAAATTGAAATAATACATTACAAGTAACAAAAATACGTGTTAATAACAAGAAATGTATCGTTACATCGAATAGACATAATATTTTTTTTGTGTTTTGTATTTTATGTGTTTATATATACAGACTATAAATAAAAACTTACTAGTAATATAAACACAAAAATAAAATAAAAAGAAAACCAAAAACATTCAAAGGGCGTCAAAGAATACGTCCACATCGCTGTCAACGGGAACAGTGCCCAGAACACTGGCAGCATTGCCACGTTGTATGGCAATGCTGATTCGTTGGCCTAGGAATAGGCCAGCCCTCTGATCACCTGAAGAGTCGACTAATCAAAATCAATAGACATAAATTGAATACTACCTTCACCTTACGACAGCTGTGTGGTCAGAAAACATTTCAATTTCCGCAATAGTACTAAGCTTTAACAAGCACAATACATAAGTCATCATTTTATATTTCTCTGGCAAAGACAGCAAAACAAGAGTTAGGGTTGTTTCACACGTGCCACGACCACAACACGTGGGCGCATATTTTGTATTAAAAATATACATCATTATTTTTTGATTATGCGAAACCCGATACACCTGTCTAGTATTTTTCTGTAAAGAATTTTCAAAACTGTATCATGAAAAATCATCAAGTTATAAGCTTGTTATCTTACCTGCTTGTCCGTTTAAAAATATAATTAAGCAGTGAAAAAATATTTTTTGGAAAAAATATAACATGGTGTAAAAACTATTGATTCTGTGCAATCTATACTCAGGTTTCGCATATACTAAAAATAATGTTGTATAGTTGAATTTACATGGACTAGATAGAAGACGTCTGAATAACGGCATCCCCTTAGACCACCACGCTAAATGTTAATTGCAGTTGGTTGCCCATGACTCTCACGATTTCGTAAGTCCACCTAGCGTGACCTAACTACGCGTCTGTCTTTCTGTTTGTGGTCGCCACTCAAGAACATGGTAGACATTTTGTCATAATTATTTTTTGACTGTATGAGTAATACTGACCACATTCCAACCCCAGTGTAAACACTAGTGATATCACGAGCTAGTGGCCAGTAACACCGAATAACAACAATTTATGGAGATAACTACAGCTTGACCACCTTTTGTCACTGTTGTTTGTCGATTGTGTGCATCAGGCCTAAGCAGCCTACGTTTGCGAAGAAAATGTAAGAACAATCATTCTTGATGTAATTGCTTTTGTGAACTGCAGAAAACATTGACGATTTAATGTCGATGCATTAAAAACAATAGTTATTATGATAGTTATCGCGTCCACTTTGAAGACTTTTCAACATTAAATAAAATTGTGAAGTCATTTGATGTCGTTTTAAATCGGTTCAGAATAAAATAAAACAAGTTGTTTTTAAAATATATTTCGGCAATGTCTTAGAAATCATCGCGGTACCGGTACACAAACTGCAATTGGAGGCAAGAGGAGGAGTTTTCTGCTCCACTCAGACTGGGAGGAATCATTTTATGATTTACAACACAAGAAAGTGTTTTAAACAATTGCATAAATATGATCATTTACTGCACTAATACATTGAGAACAGTTATTGTATTTAATTTTCAAAATGCATAGCAGTCAGGTTACAGAATCATTTTTAAAAAGTCATCGATTTATTCAAACCAAATACTAACTCTTGATCCTCCCAAACCTCTATATCATTCACAATTTCTAGTCACGTCTCGCCCACAAATATAGGACGACATAGACAACTTAAAATTCTAGAAAACATCAAGAATTCATAGTGTGTCGGTGTAAGTTATATATCTTATCTATGTTTTCAATCTTCAGAGTAGCGGCCTAGATGTAAAGTCGTAGATCACTTTGTGTATTTCATACTCGTATTACCATGGCTCTCAAAACTGTGGAAGGAAAACAAGTGTATTTTTTTTTACCGTTGTAAAATCATCAAATGAGTCCTCCCACCCAGGGCAGGGCGGGAGGGACTGTCAGACTTGTACTGACCAAAATCCACGATTTCCTTCAATAGCCCTTTACGTACCGGGGTCACGGTAATCCGTTAGACCCGCGACCCCGGCAGGCTTTGGCCCTCTACAGGCCCCGTCACTATGCTGACACTCTTTGAGGCGCGCGTGGAACACAACGCGCCGTCGACCCGGGCATGGTCCATGGTCGGACAGCGAGTCGCCCATTACTCGCTGCCCGCATGCCCGCGCCTACGGTGGCCGGAGATCGTCTGGCGACGTCCGACGCCGTGGGCGTCAAAAAAAAACAAATGTATGGAAATAAAAATGGTGACAAAAAGGAACTTCTGTGATGCTATTTCGTTTAGTTTTCGTAATGGAAAGTAGCCGAAGAAACGAAAACATGTCTCAGAAACAAAAAAATAAAACGTAACGACAGCTGCCGCAGTGACTGAGCGATCAATTGCCGCGCAGCGTATCGCGGGTCCGATCCCAGCACTGAACAAATATTTGTATGATCTGCAAGTAGTTATTCTGGGTCTGGGTGTTTGTGTGTGTGAGTTTCTATGTTTGTAAACGCACCCACGATACAGGAAGAAATACGTACGGGGCAATGTTTAAAAAAAACTTTCGGAATTCATTTAATTTGTTATTTTTTTAGGTAAGAAAACCAGATTAGCTCAATGTTTTATACCCAACTATTCTTCCCAGAAATATCGAAAGTAACTTGTAGACACTAAATCAACCAATCAACGCCACATGATTTAAAAAGATGATGAATGATTATAAACAAAAAGCATTTATTCATTACTTGTCAAAACTCTAGTTTTAGATATGCAAATTTATTGATACTGTCAACCTAGCCTAACCTAACCTTGTATTAAAATATGATGGCGATATTTTGTTCTATCTATGGTCACTTTCCGAAACATTCTTTACATATATTATTCACTTTCAATCTTCAACATTTACTAACTATTCCATATATAAAATAACAGCTTTTTTTATCGTGGTGAAATCATCAAATGAGTCCTCCTACCCTACTATCCGACTTGTACTGACTAAATCCGCGGTGATCCTTCAATAGATATTTACGTTCCAGGTTGACGGTTACCTGATGAGACAGTCCCGCGACCCCGGCAGGCTTTGGCCCTCTAAAGGGACCCCGTCAGATTGCCGACAGCTCTTTGAGGCGCGCGTGGAACACGACGCGGGCTTTACAGTTTAAGATGGTTCTTTAAATGTTTTATTGATATTTTAAAAAGTGTCTAATTTAAAGTGGTGCAAGACAAAAGTTTTCAAATAAAGGAAGAGGCATTGAATACAACTAAAACAACATGGGACTGATCAAAAAAAGGATAAAATTCGCGTTGTTTGGATATTTTGTAGTACCTAGGTACAACTTTTCTTTCTGTGTCTACGGTAAAAATGAGTTTATGTACAAATCTATTTATGTAACTCCGTCTTTTCAATCTTCAACTTTAGGTAGCCATTTTCACTTTACATTAATTGCATAAAATCAGCTCACCTTCGATGCAGTTCAATTTTGAACATGAATAATGAAGAGAACGAAGTTAGCGCCGGTGACATGAGCACGACGAGAGGAGTAATCCTATTATCGGGGGTTCATAAAGTCGGACAAAATGGCGGAGATAGCGCGCGAAAAATGACAACTGACAACCGGGAGATCCTGTTCGAAATTATGGAATTAAATTGCACACTGTTTTAAAGAAGAAATAACAGAAAATGTTAACATTTACAATTTTTCTGTCTTTGTGTCTTATGATGCAAAACATGAAACCCTGATATAGGTTTAGAAAACCTATTTTATTAACGAGTAGATTACAATGGGTTTAGGAAATATAATTCAGTAATTAATCTTATCCTACTAATACGAGTATTATAAACGTGAAAATTTGTTTGGATGGATGGATGTTTGTTACTCTTTCACGCAAAAACCACTAAACGGATTTGGATAAAAATTGGTACACAAATAGTTTATAACCTGGATAAATACAAAGGATAGTTTTTATCCCGATTTTAACCTCCCGTGGGATTATTTTAGAGTTATAGTGGGTGTAACCGCTGGCAAGGTAGCATACCTACTCTGTTACAACTCTATTCGAAAAACACATCATTATGTTAATTTTAAAAATCTAAAGTAAAACAACTATTCAATAGAAAGTTATTTATACACAACCATACCTATTTTCATTTCTAATAGCAAGTTTTTTAAATAATATCTCTTATAACAAGATCAATAAAGTACAATTTCACCTTCACCTTAACCCGGAACCTTACCATTTTAGTTCTTTGCAAGTTAATTTCCGTGTTAATCAAAGACATTAAATTGTACTACACAATAGACGGGACATAGCGAAAAAAATCGTAATCCGAAACTTTTGTCCTAGTGGGCAAAAGTCGCTCAGTCTAGTGCATAGACTATATACTATAAACTGAGATGTGGTACGCCGGCATGATATGTCGTTTTCTTGACAAACTGTCAAACAAAAGAAAAATATTTTCTAATAAAATATGCCAAGTTGCGCATTACGGTATTGTAAATCTCGTTATGGTAGAACGACTGGATCTAACTTCAGTTTATTTTCGTAAGTATTTGTTATATTTACTTAGTTATAATTATTATTTTAATAAATAGTTCTAGAACATTATGTTAATTTTGTAATAAACGCCCTCTATTGCTGAATAGCTTTACTACTGCCATGTAGAGATGTGATGTTGTTTATCGATTTTGTCATCGATATTTTATGAGGTAAATAATTACTAAATACTGTTTGAGGGCCAATCTTCAATGTTGAGGATAATGACGTCCGATACTTTTACTACTAATGCAACCATCCATTGACAAAAAACAAAAATATGAATTATTTTAATTACATTTAAGTTACTAAAAATCAAATTAAAATATATTTTTGTTTTTTGTCGGACGACAGGAGGCACTTTTGAGACTTCTACTGACTAAAATCCACGGTGTCCTTCAATAGCCCTTTACGTACCAGGGTCACGTAAATTTGTTAGGCTCGCGACCCCGGCAGACTTTGGCCCTCTAAAGAGGGGCTCCGTCATTGCGCTGACACTCTTTGAGGCGCGCGTTGAACACATCGCGCCGTCGACCCGGGCATAGTCCATGTCGGACAGCGAGTAACCCATTACTCGCCGCCTGCAAGATTAAAATCCATTTTGTTCCTTCGATTGCCTTTTGCGTTCCAGAGCCAGTTACCATCCTATCTCACTAAAATGATCGATCGCGTGAATACACGATCACTGTTTTTTTTGTATATCTAGATGACTTCTCCTCCCAGTGCGACCACGAACGCATCATTTATATTCATCCAATTTTCGCTTTGATTAGGTTATGATACTGACTAGGTTTTTATTTTTTGTCTGATATTACTATTTCAAGTTCCACCACGTCCAATGTTATTACTTAGAAAACGTTTTATCGTCTGTCCCATTTACTCGTACATAGTTGATCCTAAAATATTTAGTTCCATTTGTCCGACCTACATATTCCACATTCTACTATTCTTTTTTCAGAAGTGTAGGGAATGGTCAGTCAACCGTACAGTTAGTAAATGGACAACAGTGGGCTTTTTTATTTGCACTGTAGTGTACACCTCGGGCTATGGGGAACGTTTTTTGAAGGGAAAACTTCTTTAGCGGCGTTATGCACTTTTTTGGAATGGGTAAAAAATGTTAAACTCGCGTCAGGAGACGTGACCTGATCGAAAATTCGTAAGACGGCGCAGGGCGCTTGCGCGAATGTTCGTGTGTATTTATTACTATTCAAGTTTTCACTTCTGCCGGCACTCCCAGAGTGCAACCCGTCGTTTTTTTTTAAATAATGAATTTTTGCATGTGTAAAACAATGTATACAATCGAGAAAAAGAATGTGACAATAAAATAACCAACTGTAAACTTAATTTTAACCAACTTCAAAAAAAGGAGGAGGTTTTCAATCCAACAGTTTTGATTATTGTTTTTTTGTTCGATGTAGTATATCTGCTATTATAGATAAAATATTTGAGATGAGACGGAACAACTATCTGTATTCTGCAGAAAGTTCCTGATTAATCCATAAGCAAATACGATCAAAAAAATTTAAAAGGTTGGAAGGGAATTGAATCGAAGGGAAAAATTCGAAATATTCGAAAAAAAGTCGCAGGCGGAGTGCGAGTGTAAAATACATGTATTATAACTTCATAAAATTAAAAAAAAAAACTAGGTAGATAATAACACAATATTCCCAAGAAACAGAATAAACGAGGATCAACAAAAATCTTTTTTCACACCATTTCTTATGGACTTTGTGAAATTAGCGCCCCTTGGGTCGACTCGACTCCAGCTCAAAGCAATTACAAAGACTGCCTAGATTAAAGAAATCTTCAGGATGATGCAAAAACTTCAGCGTTTCCTTTTTTTTTATTAAGGCTTATCTACATAACTACGGAGGATTTTTTTCTCTCTCTATAATAAAGTCATTCCGCCCACGGCGTCGGACGTCGCCAGACGATCTCCGGCCACCGTAGGCGCGGGCATGCGGGCGGCGAGTAATGGGCGACTCGCTGTCCGACCATGAACCATGCCCGGGTCGACGGCGCGTTGTGTTCCACGCGTGCCTCAAGGAGTGTCAGCATAGTGACAGGGCCTGTAGAGGGCCAAAGCCTGCCGGGGTTGCGGGACTCACAAATTACCCCGACCCCGGTACGTAAAGGGCTATTTAAGGACACCGTGGATTTTAGTCAGTCAAGTCTGACAGTCCCTCCCACCCTGCCCTGGGTGGGAGGACTCATTTAATGATTTTACCACGACAAAAAAATACTCATTAAAAAAAATTATTCGTGAGTCAAAATGTTGGTTGTACGAGTACGAGTATTAACTAAAAAATATTCTCTGTCCTTCTCTCAGTCCTCTTATTGTTTCAAAGGAGAAATTGTATTCCGACACTTGTTTTGTTTGTTGGAATTCGGCGCCAAACATTTTAATATTACTGTGTCGTTCTTTGGTGCGCAAGAGTTCTAGTCATTTTTATCGCCATCTCATTTATAGTGTCACCTTTGCTTCTTTCTAGATATAGGCCAAGACCTAATCCATTTTTAAACGCGGGACTGCCATGGTAAAGCTTAGCATTTTATCCACTTATGCAATTATTATTATTTATATGTGAAAAAAAAACACCTACCGCGAATATTTAACGAGAATATCATACCATCCATATCTGTATGGGAAGTTACTCTACTAGTTAGGCTATGGTAAGCCACGTTAATCAAGTGAAACGTCAAGAAAAAAAAACATTCATTCAAATTTTATTCATTCACTTTGACATAACAGATGTGACAGTGACAATGTCAGGTTTATTTTCGTTACGGAATTTCTTGATTCGGTTGCCGCTCTCAAAGCCCGCGATAAAAGCTATGCAACAGCTAAAATAAAAGGTTCTAATTTCTACGTGTTTATTTGTTTTTTATACCCAAAAATGTCTGTACTCTTAAGAAAAAAGCTGTAAAAGAAACAAAGATACCTATACATATAATAAATCTGTAGAAGGGTCAATTCTGTGCATTGAAAATATTGAAAAAATAAATAGCGGGGCGTGTTGCTCGATCGATACCTAACCCAAATATGTGATTAAAAAAATTTTTGTCTGGCTGTATATGCAGGCATCACGTGAAAACTAACGGTTCTATTTCGATGAAACTTGGTATAATTATACCTTATTATTCTGGGCATAAAATGGGATACTTGTTATCCGGGAAAAATACGTAGAAAAAATCTACCATCCACGCGAAGACCGACATCCGCGCGGACGGAGTCGCGGGCGGAAGCTAGTAATTAATAATATTGTAAAGACGCCAGCAGGCCAACCTACCCCAATCTATTAAATTTTACAAATCGAACATTATCTTTATATTAACCTTCCACTATTGTGAAAAACTATGAAAGATTTTTTACAGATTGAGGTATGTTGATGTGCTGGCGTCTGTACAACACGTTACAAGGTCAAACAAAATTTCCAAAAAAACACAACTAACATACTCCACCACAAAAATGATATGATATAAAGTATTCCACAGACTTAAACTTCTGAGTGGCAATTAAAAGGGTCGCGTACAAGAGTTGGTCATAAGTACAAATACACGTATATAAATACAAACGAGGAAAGTTTTCGTATCAAGTTGTTGCCTTTTTCTTTAGTTTTAATTAAGCCTAGCTTTATTTCTGAGAGTTGACTGTTAAAGTACCTTTTTTTAATGAATAACAAACCGTCTGGCTTGTGAAATGACAAAAGTTGTGTTGGTTTAAAATAAAATTGTGAAACTCTGTTAAATAATGTTAAATAATGCACTTTGCTAATGTTCCTAGTCGTTAGTTGTAGGGGAACAGTGTATAAGACGAGGACGCGAGGTATAATGGGGACATACACTTTTTAGGCATACTTAACACAACACTAACGTAGCGCAAGCGCCATCAGGACGTCATTTGCAAGCGGCCATTAACAAATGGTGTCCTGTTGGCGCTTGCACTATGTTACTATTGTGTAGGCCAACTTATTGCCTAAAGTGCGTGATTTCCCATCATACCTCGCGTCCCCGTCTTATATTCTGTTACCCTATAGGGTTTATTATTTTCTACATGAGTGATCATTCTACATGCATGTAGAATGGAGAAATACCATGTAGTGATTAACCGATTATATAAGGTTATTTGTATATCTGGGAGAGAATAGAAGAAAATGCATGCAAATGCAACTTTTTACTACCCGTACTTATTATAAGTTTGAAAGTCTGTAAGGATATGGATGGATATTTGATCCCGTGGGACAAAAACGAGTAATCAATATTTGGACTTAAAGAGACAAAAATACAATCTGTGATAATAAAGAGAGTAACAAAAACCATTAGTTTTGAAAAACTTGTGCCACCTCTGTCGAAAGTTTCAAAAAACATTTTAAAAGTAAACAAAATGCAACTTTAACTCTCCAAGTTTAAGACCAAAATAATACTATTTACCAAACTACTCGACAGGTTAATACTTACTTCTTAATACACCAACGATTCAACTAACAGATTAATTTATGAAGTCAACAGTTCTCAAGTGCCAACATAATTCAGAACTTACTCAAAGCTACTATTAACTGTAATACCAGTCCATAATTTCAACACCCCAGCTTATTAATGAACTTCATTCATTAGGCACACTATGAATTAAATTAGGTTTATAATTTAGTTTCTCTTACGTTTATTCTAAAACCGCATTGTTTAGAAAGTTATTAAATTATTTAGAACTAATTGGCATCTCTTATCCCCTATTAATAGCTTTTTTTTAGCGTGGTAAAATCATCAAATGAGTCCTCCCACCCAGGGCAGAGCGGGAGGGACTGTCAGACACGTACTGACTAAAATCCACGGTGTCCTTCAATAGCCCCTTTATTTTTATTCTTAAGTCCCGCGACTCTATTAATTACTTAATTTAATTACTCTGTTATCGCTACTTTGAAATGTATTTATACTGAGCTGCACTGATCTTTTTATTTTATTTTCTTTTTTTAATTTAACTTCACAGCACAATACTCCTATATCATGAGTGCGTTTTGAAACATTACAATTTATAAATACAATCAGCCAGACCCGGAACAACTAAATATTTGTTCCGTTCCGTGGAATCAAACCAAAAACTAAAATCCGACATCAGCCGGGGTCGCGGGACTGTCCTATTAGATAACCGTGACCCCGGAACGTAAAGGGATTTGAAGGACACCGTAGATTTTAGTCAGTACGAGTCTGACAGTCTCCCCCGCCCGCCTGAGGTGGGAAGACTCATTTGATGATTTTACCACGTAAAAAATACTATTGCCGATTCTACAATTGTCTTATTTAGTTTACGTCACGCACTTGTGCTACCGCCTCTATATCTACCCACCATCTACCTACAAAGTACCACAATTTCAAACTCATTCCGTATTCAGTATCAGTACTCATCGCAGACCGTTATCTTCTAACAACAATTTCCAGCTCTGATATCACCATTACGGTTATTTCTAAATGTTAAATTTAACAACCTATAAACGACCCAAGAGACAATAAAATGTTATATTACTCTATAATCGTTTCAATTAAGTGGAGCCTTAAAAGTGCTTGGAATAAAACTTAAAAGTGCTTGGAATAAAATTGAAGTGTATTTGTTTTAGTCAAGGGTTACTCAGATAAGTGGTTTTATCTTTGGGAGGCTGTTTTAGGGTTTAATGCACTTAGCAATTGTGGACAAGGGGTTTTTTTTTCTTTTTATTTATTTTAAAATGGCTTAATCTCCAAGCCTCAATCTTGTCCAAAAGTACAATTGAGACTATTATATTAAGATGGAAATTAGAGGAGATTAGAGGTACCAGGAACTCCTGCGCACCGACAGAATGCAAATGCAAAAGCGTGGAAAAAATGCGCAGTCGACCCGGTTTATGATCAGACGGCGAGTCACCCATCGCTCGCCATCCGCATGCCAGAATTACAGTACACTTAAGGACAGTACTTTTACATCTACCAAATTAGGCTGTACGTTATCTATCATTCACAATTGATTAGCAAAAACGTTCGATCAATCATGAGAAAGCAGACAAAATTCGAATTGATTATTTTGTCATTTATCTGCCTTCGAGAGATTAATCAAAATCAGCGCAGGGATTCCGAAAAAAGATTTTACATTTTACCTTCTTTCGGAAAAGTTAATCTGTAATAAATTATGATTAACCTTTCATATCCCAAGAGATACCATCAGATGCTTGGAAATCTGACTATCCCTTTACCGCTGCCCTTTGAATTAATTTAAATAAATTCCTAAAGGAAATAAATATCTGGAATGAACCTGTTATAGATAAAGATTTTATTTATGCATGATTTGCTTCCCAGTGTTCGTAATATGTAATTAGACTTCACGTCTTATCTCCCCTATTGTATTATAATAGTACTATGGGAAACTTATTTTATTTTAAATAAATTTCGTAATTAAAAAGCAAAAATGTAAATTGGCAACATTTTTTTTCACAAAAATGCGTTATTCCTAACCACATCTGCGAAAAAGCTATCAAAAACGCCTATAATAATAAAAAAATCGGTTAATAAAATATTAAGTCGGAATCCTCGAAGGCTCATGTAAATTGTGATCGCCCTATAATACCCTTCGATGGCATTATCATACCCACTTGAATCAAATTGCTTCTCCACTCCAACGGGAAATGTAAAGAACTTCCGAAATCTGGCGTTGAAGACGAGATGTTTCCGGACTTTGGATTTTATTTCAATGTATTTATGGTCGAAGGTATCTTTGTATGTGTTTAATTCGAGTGTGGAGTGTGGTGTCTGAGTGTTTGTATTGTATTTGTTGTGTGTGAAGTAAATTTACGTAACTATGTTTTCTTAATCTTTTACCGTTGTATTGTTGTGTAAAGCCCTCCCCGAGCCAGTCCTCGTGGTACGTTTCCAGGGGGCCTGTCACGAATTCTACGTATTTGACAATTTTACCGTACCGATCGTACTTTACTTAAAGTACTCGTATGTACAAACTTAACGTAAAAGTTCACGTTTACTTTAAGCCACAAGAACGTTAAAACTCGTGCCGTAGTGCCAAAAAGAGCCTTTTGTCAGGCCTGGCTCACTCCGCGGTGTAGGTATAAAACTGCAAGTACTAGCGGGGGCAACTTCGTAGATGCCATTTAGTCGGTTGTCGCGCGCCGCCCACTACGCACGCGCTTACTTAAATAATATTTAAGTTTGGTGTTTGGTTGTATTTACGCATAAGTTTAAAAAATATAGGTATATATGTCACGGCTAAAGGTAGGTGTGAACCTAAACTTAAGATTAGCCGGCTAAACCTAGGTTTATCTTCGACGAAATGTTAATGTTAGTTTGTTCTATCTTTAGCCGGCTAAACTTAGGTGTAGCTGCAGGTCCTTGGCTAAAAATGTAGAAGGAAATGGAAAAGGAAACAATGTAATAATGTTTACTATTTTGACACGAAAACTTTATTAAAAAATAATCTACACTACGCATTCAAGGTCAGCGATCGTATTTCTCTTAGCGACTTTTTTACCTACTTACCTACAAAGACACGCAACACGGGGCCTGTGACAATGAAATGAATGAAATGATAAGGATTAGTTACCTATTTTGCCGTAAACGATAACAATCGATCTTTAAAGTTATGACTACAACTTGGCCAGAACGGATTGAAACGGAACTAATCTTTTTGTTTCTGACAACGTTTTAAAATCTTTGATATTTGATGTAAACAAAGACCGCAGGTTTGTTAGATTTATTATTGTGCCACAAAACTAACGTAATAAGAGAATTAAACAATGCCTAAATAATGTAATTAAACAATGCATAAAATACGTATTCCTACCTAACTGTGCCCAAACTCGCGAGTCGCAACCCTATTGAGCTTGACCGACAGTAACCTTTTAATGTCGTTGGCGTCAGATAAACTAAAATGAACTCTCGCGCGTCACTATTCAGTTCATTTTTGCTTGCGCACGGGAAGTTTAGGCTATTATAAAAGTAGGTGGGTGATGCGGCTGCAAGTAAAAATGGACTCTATTCTTTCGTGCATAAATTTTACATTTGTTTGTTTTCTTTTTGGGAGTAACACTTCTGTACCTTTAGGTACTATTATGTATTCTGTGCTTTTGTGCAGTGGTAATGTCAGTAAGCAATAAAAATATTTTAGTCAAATTGGGAGACTCCTTTTTTTTAGTAGATTAAAAATACAATCAAAATTACTCTACATATTACAAAAAAACTTAACATATTTTGAAGATTATTATTCCATAATATTGAACTACCAGGAACGCAGAAATGACAATGCATGCAGTCTCTCAATGCGAATTAACGTCATTGATTCGGCGTGTTCCACGAAGCGTGTCCAATTAATCATAGACAAATTACTGACATGACATATGGTATGTTTCCGTTAATGATTGGTTGCGACGAATCTTGTACGAGCATAGTCAGAGAAATTATTAAGCAGGTACATTACGACAATTTTATTTATAACTAGCGACATTATCTTCGCACAGTTGCAATTTAAAAATAAAATGTAGCATATTTTACTCAAGAATAATGTATCTTTTTGCCGGTGGCAGAATTTACGAAATCGGTTCAGCAACTCCAGAGATTAATTACAAAACAAACTCACAAACTTTATATTAGTATAGTTATTTTAATTCGTTTGTAGCCTGCTGGCTATGTATGTATTGATAGTTGTAGTTACACTTTATCATGTACACACAGTATACATGATAAGAATACTCTATGGTGAGAATACATAGTATACCATAAAAACTGAGCTCCGGCGCGATCTCAGGGCAGTATGGAGGGAGCGACTGTCGCAACCGAGGTCCGGGCACGCCGCAATCGCGGCGGTAAGACCCCTCTTTGAGGAGTGGCTGGATAGGCGTCACGGCGTCCTGACCTACCGCATGACGCAGGTCCTCACCGGACACGGAAGTTTCGGGAGGTTCCTGTGTCTGATAGGGAGGGAAGAAACGCCTGGGTGTCACCACTGCGAGGATCGTCCGGAGGACACGGCGGTGCTCTGCCCGAGCGGGACAGTCCTGCACCGTATGCACTGCATTCGTTCGTTTTCCCCTGTGGCAACACTACAGCTAACAGCTGATTTTAAATTGTCCTGTAATTTTTTATTTTAAATATTGTTTTTACTAGTTTTCTAAAAGATTTTTCCAATTTCTCATCAAGCATATTGCTTATTAATGTATTTTCTGTGTTAGATTTACATATTGACCGTAAATTTATTGTGTAAATTCAATGTGAAATAAGTGACAGTTACCGGCCTAAGGGAAACTTGCATTGTCATCTTATTCCAGGTACATATTTCTTAAATGAATTGCTTTATTATTGTTTACGTGCGGTAATTACGGCTGCAATAACTTAATGTACATTTTTGTTTGAGCATTAATTGATATTCATGACCTTTTTATACGTAAACATAACCTTGCTTAACTAGGTGACAGTACTCGCTTTGGATCTTTGTTTCGTGTTTTCCCTACAAACTATTCTGTTTTATCCTGCTACTATAGCTACCTACTCTCTCTCAATTTCTTTCTTTTCGATTTCCTTACTGTAATCATGACTATGACACGTAGTGCCCGCGCTCGCCAAGAAGAACTCAATCTGGCTTTGAGCGAATTGAAGGCATCAAAGCAGTCCTGTGACCAGCTGAGTAGGGAAATAGATGAGAATGAAAGGGTTCTCTTGGAGGTCCATGAAAAGAATAGAGAATTAAAAAGAGAAATGGCTCAGTTATATACTCAATACACTGATGTCATTGAGGACCGGGAAAGGCTCCAACTTATTGTGGACGGATTCAGCCAATGTAGCACAGAGTATGAACAAGCTCTTAATGACAAACAGTTTTTACAACAACAGCTACATGAGGCAAGAAGTCAAATAACAGATCTCGAGACTACAAACTTTAACATCACTGCCTCGCTGAATCAAAGTCTTTTCAGTGAGTTGGTGCCTATTGCCCCGTCAATGGTTTCTGCCCTAAATCCCATTTGCACTATAGATTTGACAAATGAGGATGATTCAAAGTCATGTAATTCAGTGAGGGTAGTCACCAGTAAAAATAAATTAAAAAAATATATTAAAATCAATAAATACATTGTAAAAACGCAAAAACTAGTCAAAAGGCAAAAGTTTTTCATTAAAAATGTGAAATTAAATAGAGAACGACTAAACTTACTCAAACAATTAGATTTATATTCATTTAATTTGGAACAAAGCACTGAGAAGTACAAAATTGACACAAAAGATCTGCAATCAAAACTAGATTACTTACAAGATAAGCTAAGTTCAATGACTAGTAAATACAATACCTCTGAACATCTTATGAGGGAATATGTGTTGGCGATGAATGATCTGGTGAATTCTCAAACAAACACCTGTGAGAACTGTCAAGCCACTTCTAATGTACATACACCGGACCATTCATTAACAGCATGTAATACCACCTTACCGCAGCCATGTGTTGATTTACATACACCGGTGAACTGTTCCAAAGAAAAATGCAAACAAACTTTTAAGGATATAGTCATTTTTTGTGATGAGATTGGAAAAGATCTAGGTTCTTTAATAACAGATGAATATCCAGGAAATAAAATTATAAACCACTGTATGCCAGGATGCTCTTTAATTCATATTATGAAAAAAATTATTAAATTTAATTTTAATCAGGACACTACTTTACTAATTTTAATAGGGAATAGAGGAAACTTAAATAAAGGGGAATTGCTCCATTACTATAGAACATTAAGTAACTTGAATTTAAAAAAAATTGTTTTATTTACTTTTCCCTACAGTAACAGTTTGCCACAGGAGGAAAATAACTCTAGATTTAATATTAATATGACATTGCATAATTTGACATGTAATAATGATGGATTTCAGTTAATTGACATTAATAATTATGTGGGTAAAAACTTTTATTTGACAAAAGATAGATATTTTGTAGAAAAGTATTATCTTACAAATTATTGTAAAAGACAGATAGCTGTGTCTTTGTCCTATTTTTTTTATATCACAGCTCAGAACTTATATAAACAAGATGCTTCTATTGAGCAATGCACTATTGAATTGAATAACTCTTACAATAATTTGATTACATTGACAGAACCTGATCATCATTTAAATTACACCTTGAGACAATAGAGGCAACAACCTCTTGCAATTATGTAAGAAAGTCAGGTAATGAGTCAAATGAAAGTTTTAAAAAATTTAAAAAATTTAATTTTAATAGTATCAACCTGGTGCATCAAAATATTCAAGGATTTTTAAACAAGGAATTAGAAGTAGAGCTTTTTCTGAATTGTAATAAAATAGATATTCTTTGTATAACAGAGCACTGGCTCAAAAGTCACCAGTTCATGTTCAATTTTAGCAATCATCAGGTTGGTAGCTCATTCAGCAGAGTGAATGCTATACATGGCGGCGCATTAATCCTAGTAAATAATCTCCTCAAATTTAAAGAACGTAAGGATATTGTAAGCCTATCCGTTGAGCGGACAATTGAAATAGCCTGTATAGAATTGGAGCAGTTTATTGTATTGAGTGTATACAGACCACCTACAGGATTGTATGACTGTTTTGAGAAGGTAATGGATGAAGTGCTACACAGAATTAGTAATTCAAAAAAGGCTATTATAACTTGTGGTGACTTCAATATTAATTTGCTAGAAAATTCTGCATTAAGTACTAAAATTCTAAGCCTATTCCAGTCATACAACCTTGAAAATAAATTTTTGGAGCCCACTAGAATAACCCCCTCTAGTGCCACTTGCATAGATAATATATATACTAATGTCAAAGAAACTCATAAAGCAATTATTAACCTTATAGATTCAGATCATTGCGGTCAACTTATAACTATTGAGAATGTAAACAAACAAATAATTAAAAAGGATATCATAGTTAACCCAAAAACCAAAGCTCGTGTAGAAACTTTTCAAAATAAACTTTTATATAAATTACCACTTTTGTCAATTAATGATGCCCCAAATCAAAAATTTAACAATTTTTTCAGTATGTACTGCAAACAGTTTGATACCACATTTGTTCCCAAGACAATATCTGTTAATAATAAAGCTTCTTTCAGTGACTGGGCCACCATTGGTATTCATAGAAGTAGAAAACGACTTTATGAGCTGTATGGAGAGCGGTCTCATGTGAACACTGTGGAATTTAATAAATATGTAAAGAATTATTCAAAATTATTTAAAAAAGTTTGTTATATAGCGAAGTCTCAATACCTCAGTTTAAAAATTAAAAACAGCAGTAATGTAATTAGAACGACATGGAATATTATTAATAGCGAAACGGGAAGGTCGTGCAGCAGAGATAGTGAGTACAGCCTTACTATTGGTGATAATATTTTAAATTCAGATACTCAAGTTGCTACAGCCTTTGAGAGATTCTTCGCCGACATTCCTGTATCGACTACTAAATCGTTAAACTCGTCACCTGCTGCTGCTGAATCTTTATTAAAGGATAATGTCCCTGTTTGTGATTCCGAATTTAAATTTCAATATGTTACTTATAAAGATATAATCAAAATTTTTCATACTCTAAATGTTAAGAAGACCGCTGATCTATGGGGTCATTCAGTGGACATTACTAAGTCCATTATAAATATTGTAGCTCCTTTCTTAGCTTCTATTTTTAATGATTGTATTGACAGTGGAGAGTTTCCTGATCTAATGAAACATAGTAAAATAATACCACTATTTAAATCGGGTAGTACATCGGACCCCACTAATTACAGACCTATTTCCGTACTACCTACATTTAGCAAAATTTTTGAAAAACTTGTTTTAGTTCAAATGCAAACTTTTTTTAACAAACACAAATTATTACACAATAAACAGTTCGGTTTTACAAGGGGTCGTTCAACTACTGATGCCGGTGTTGAACTTTTAAAACACATTTATAATGCATGGGAGGACAAATGTGATGCTTTGGGCATTTTTTGCGATTTGTCCAAGGCTTTCGATTGCGTCCTTCATGAAACATTGATCAGAAAACTACACCACTACGGTATTCGGAACGCGTCTCTGAATCTTCTTACCTCTTATTTAAATGATAGGATCCAGAGAGTCGATGTCAATGGAAAAAAATCCCCCGGAACTGTAGTAAAAATGGGAGTACCCCAGGGCTCAATTCTTGGGCCTTTTTTGTTTCTCATTTATATAAATGACTTACCTTACCTCATAAAGGACCATCATGATATAGTGCTGTTTGCAGACGATACTTCCCTTTTATTTAAACTTAAACGCCAGCAGCTAGTAACTGAAGATGTTAATAGTGCTCTTGCAAATGTAGTATATTGGTTCAATTGCAATAATCTTCTACTAAATGAGAAAAAAACAAAATGCATCAAATTTACAACACCGCATGTTAAACAAGTGGAAACTGTTATATTAATCAAGGATCAAGAATTAAAACCGGAAGATTCCACAATCTTTTTAGGCATAACTTTAGACAACAAACTTCAATGGGGCCCCCATATAGAAAAATTGGCAAAAAAACTCAGTTCTGCAGCATTCGCCGTTAGAAAAATTCGAGATTTAACTGATGTAGATACTGCCCGTTTAGTTTATTTTAGCTACTTCCACAGTGTGATGTCGTACGGTATTCTTTTATGGGGCAGTGCCGCCGATATTCAAACTATTTTCGTATTGCAAAAAAGGGCAATTCGGTCTATTTATAAATTGAGTCCCAGACACTCCCTCAAGGAAAAGTTTAAAGAGATTAATATACTGACTATGCCTTCTCAGTTTATTTATGAAAATCTTTTGTACGCGCATAAAAATATTAATCTTTTAAAAAAATATAGTGATATTCACAGTATAAACACGAGAAATAAAGATAAATTCATAGTTCCAGCAACCCGGCTCAAAAAAATAGGGGGTACGTTTAGATGTCAATGCGTGCGTTTTTATAATAAACTTCCAGTTCCTATTCAAACGCTAAGCATAAATAAATTCAAGTTATACATAAAACAGAAGTTGTGCCAAAAAGCTTATTATCATATAAATCATTATTTAGAGGATAGAAATGCATGGGATTAAACTGCTCCAATTAAATTCACTCTGTGTGTGTTCAAATTCGTTTGTTTTTTTTTATACCCATTTTTTATACAAACTGACATTTAATGTTTTGTTTTTATATATATTTTTTATTTTATTTGACTTGAGGTTTTTTTTTTATTACTTTGTAATTTTTTGTATTTGTGTTCGTTTTATACACTATGACATTTACATTTATTTTTATGTTTTTGACATGTTTACTCTGTAATTTTATATTTTTATATTATTTGACATGTGTTGACATGAATTACGTCGTAATTTTATTTTATTTTTTATGCCGTTTTATTTTTTATTTGTTGTTTTTTTTTTTTTATTTAATTTTGTTTTATTCACTATTGTGAATATGAGGACAAATGTGGGACTTTTTTATTTTATTTTTTTTATTTATCATATATTTATATAGTCTGACAGTTTGAGTAATTTATGTGGCCTACGCAAATGTCCCTTCTTTGGTATTGTTCGTCGTTACGTTGAGCTCCTTGAGTTATGAGTTGAGCTACACGATTACCGACAAATGCTTGCACTGACTGGACAGGTCCACTCAAACTGGTTGATTCTTTCTTCAAAAGATCACCTCAGACACCTGCATGGTTCTCATACGTTTCTTTCTTACAAAATGTCTGGACTTTAAAAGAGACTGTGACCTCTGAGTTTGTTTCGGCTGTTTCTTCTCAGAGTAGTCAGGTACGAAACACCGGCCTCATCTAGTTTAAAAAAATAATAATAAGGAATGTGATTTGACGTGTAAAAGAGTTTGTCAAAACCAATTTGCAAAATAAATATCATTTATCATTTATCATTTATCATTTATCATTTGGACGCTAAGTAAAGTTTGTCATTGCACTAGAGGTCCGAGCAAAAGCTGAATTCGAAGTGAAAGTCCCAGTCCAATTTTCAAATATCAGCGTTGACAAGACTTTGAAGAACGTTCTTAAAGTCAAGTGACTTTAAAATATTTGGAAAGGTGTGAAAAGTCGGAACTTCCTATTGAAAGTGTGATATTATTTTCAAAACAACAGAGTTAGTTTTTATATATGTCGCTAGACAAAAGTTCTTTCTGCCCATTCTATGCAATTAAATACATGAAACGGAGTCCAAAGGTATTGAAAATTATTTGGTAGAAAATTATGACACTAAAATAAATAATCAATAAATAAATCTTAACCTAATGCATCATCATCATCAACCTTCATACCAGTCAAGTCGAAGTTCTACTTGGGTTCGGTGCAACACATCATCTTCCATTCTCCCTTTTCCGTCGTCAAGGCAACTTTCACTCCGTTTTTAGGGTTCCGTAGTTAACTAGGAACCCTTATAGTTTCGCCATGTCTGTCTGTCTGTCTGTCTGTCCGTCCTCGCTTAATCTCTGTGACCGTTAGCACTAGAAAGCTGAAATTTGGTACCAATATGTATATCAATCACGCCGACAAAGTGCAAAAATAAAAATTGGAAAAAAATGTTTTTTTAGGGTAGCCCCCCTATATGTAAAATAGAAAGTGATTTTTTTTTTAATTTCAACCCTAACGTGTGATATATCGTTGGATAGGTATTTAAAAATGAATAGGGGTTTACTAAGATCATTTTTTGATGATGTCAATAGTTTCGGAAATAATCGCTCCTAAAGTCAAAAACAATGTGTCCCCCCCCCTCTAACTTTTGAACCATAAGTTTAGAAAATATGAAAAAAATCTGGAAAGTAGAACTTTATAAGGATTTTCTAGGAAAATTATTTTGAACTTGATGGAAAGAACAGTTTTTGTGCAAAAAAAACAAGAAGGTGGTACAAAATTCCTGGACTAAGTTTGTAGTATAATCAATTATTTAATCATATATACAAGCATTTTTTTTAACTTCGTTTACGTATTTCATTATTCTGAACGTATCTTCTTTCAAACAAAAAAAGAATTATTGAAATCGGTTCGCGCATTCCAAAGTTATATTTATTAACACTTATTGTAACGGACGGGAAACTACGGAACCCTACACTGAGCGTGGCCTGACACGCTCTTGGCCGGTTTCTTTTATTTAATTCCTTACCCAACGCACACATGATCCGCCCCTCTTCTTTGTTCTTCCATACATCCACACTTCTAACCTACTGTAATAAAATCGTTATTTTATTTTAGACACGTTTACATGTGCAAAATATACACCAAGGTAATATCAACAATAATTGCCAAACATCAAATACAGTGAAAATTACTCAGCAATACTCCGAAAATTCAAACGTTGATTTCGACTGCGCAGAATTTAATGGTAAATACGACAAAACAACATTCAACCACAGTAACCGTTGCTAAAATAATTGGTATGTTAAGTAATGCTTGATATACTCGTATACGTCACGATATTTCGTAACGATTTTAAATGCAATAGTAGTTAACTACATTAAAACATTGATAATCTGTTTAGTCCGTATAGGATTGAAACATAGTTAACACGTTTGTTTTAGTAAATCAATGATTACAAAGATAAAACACTTCGAAATCCGAGAGTAGGGGCTTGTGACGTCATAAGGCCTGTGAAATTATACCGACCAAGTGACGTTTTGTTATTTTTAGAAGCTTTGTATCTTCGTCAATTTTGGCTAACGTAACAAAAGAAAATATGCGGATCAAATATTTTTTGATTAACTTTCGGACCAGTAACATTTTTTGAGTAAAATAGCCTATTCTGTCAGATGTAAAATTAATTTCGTTTCGAATTAAAAGAATAATGTAATAACAATAGTTAAAAACAGTATGCTTAGATGGTTTAGTCATGTTTCCCCATTCCCATGGTTTTCT
Organism: Agrotis puta; assembly: GCA_943136025.2. Lineage (NCBI taxonomy): Eukaryota > Metazoa > Arthropoda > Insecta > Lepidoptera > Noctuidae > Agrotis > Agrotis puta. The sequence continues at coordinate 6,602,725 of OW964190.2, read as the reverse complement.
AGAACATTGTATATCCTCCTAGGCCCTACATACACGGGGGATGCCCTAAGACCTAGGGCCTACGTATATTACACACTAAAATTAATAGTGAGGATCTCCAGAAAGGTCAGATTTATAAACGTGGATGAGGCGAATCCAGCATGTAAGGATTGTAGCAGGTTCGAGAGACTATCTGTACAAATAACCGTCACCCTGGCACGCTAAAGGCTACTGAAAGAAAAGGTTGGATTTTGTCAATAAGAGTCTGACAGTCCATTCCGCTCCACCCAGGGCAGAGAGGACTCATTTGATGGCTTTACCACCCAAAAAAAAAATGATTATTGCAGATCGCATTCTGTAATTTCTGCCTAGTCTTGAAAATTCATGTATTTACATTCAAATGTCAAACATTTTCACAATCTATCGACGTATATTTATTTTATGTTTTATGAATGATTCTCTCCGTGCCTCCTGACATGTCATATCAGCGATATTTCTGTGCTATATTATGCCAGTTACGTAAAATTCACGTCTGTAACGACTGAGCATTCAGGTGGAGATGTAATACAATTCTCTCATTCCACGAGTATGTTATCTACATTAAATAATCGTAAACGTACCCACGATACAGCAGAAATTCAAAATGTTGGGCAAAATTTAAAAAAAAAATTAGGCTCTGACAAGCCACGAAGGAGTTGGTCAGTCGAATTGGATAGCTGCCGCCAGAATTAGAAGGCGGACTCGTGTATTCGCGAGAAGTAGAAGGGGTGGAAGGAGGCCTCTGCCCAGGTGTAGGGCAGGCATCCTAGACAAAAAAAAATTAAAAATATGTGTGGCACACAGGGACTGGCGCGATAAAGCTATAGCATAGCATAGCATTTTTTATCAAGTTATGCAATTATCATTATTTATTTATTTTCTTTTTGAAAAAAAAGAATAAGTTATCGCCTACCGCGAATATTTAACGAGAATATCTTCCCATCGTTGCTCTATAGGAAATTACTCTACTAATTAGGCTATGGTCAGCCACGTCAATCAAGTGAAACGTCAATTAAAAAAATCATTCATTCAAATTTAGTTCAATCACGTTGACATGACAGATGTGACAGTGACAGTGTTAGGTTTATTTTCGTTACGGAATTTCTTGATTCGGTCGCCGCGCTCAAACCCCACGATAAAAGCTATGCAATTGCTTAATATTATTAAACTTTATGTGTCCGGTGAGGACCTGCGTCATGCGGTAGGGCAAGACGCCGTGACGCCTATCCAGCCACTCCTCAAAGAGGGTCTTAACGCCGCGATTGTGGCGTGCCCGTAGTGGGTTCCCTTAGACTTCTTCCATCAATAAACGCTTTGCAGTCGATCGTGTTTATGTATTGATCGTAGTGATGAACGACCATTTTTGTTTGCATTAAATCAAGCCCAAAATAGTCATTGCGTCATTGTCTTCAAACCTAAGGCAGTATTTTATTTCTCGCGTGAGCTTTTATTGAGAACTGACAATCGATGAACGTAGATATCAAATTGCGTGTTGTACACCAAAGACATTTAAATGTACTCTCGTTCACTCTCACTGATGTTAATACAATAGGTATTGATAAAAAATGCCAAGATGTTCCGTACCTTTGATTTTTATATTTTTTTGTTAAACCGACAACAGATATATTTATTTCTATTTATTTTTATATATGTATTATATAATTTATATTTAGTAACTTCTTCTCTTTTTTTATTGCACCTGCTATGTTCTTTCTCTGCATCACCCCAAGGTAGACTGGCAGAAAATGCCTACGGCATTAAGTCTGCCATTGTACAGTGTTGTGCATAAAGTTTAATAAAATAAAAAATATACCTACAAATTATATTATTCAAGTATCTACCTATTACGGATCTTGAGATGCAAGCACGCTGACCAACGGTATTTCATAAATTTTCAACGGAAAATAATGAATTTTGAATGAAACACCTCATTTTTTATGTTTGATCTTTCAAGGTTGGTTTATAGTAAAAGTTGTTTATAACCATAAGTACTTTCAGCCCATGAAAGGTTGTTAATGTTTTACAAATAAACCTGTATACAACAAAATATATATGGGTATCTTTTTCACATAGTTTTTAAGCCCCCCCCCCCCTACCTTCCGAGTTTTAATGCATTTTATCTTTGTCAATAGTCATTGATTATTCGGAATTAATGATGTTGTCATAATGCCTATTATTTTAAGTGCTACTGATTGAATGAATTATCTTACGTACAATAACACCGAAAAGATAATTGATCATCTCTGCAACAATTTCAACCGAAATTTCTTTGGTGTTAAATGGAAACGTGACGGCGCTAAATGTTCTCTAATTAATACAACGAGTTGAGGTTGGGATATTGATGAGTTTTTCGGGGTTCTCAATTTACTTGCTGTTTAACAATAAATACGTTTCGTTTTTTGTTTTTTTGAATAAGAACGCGATTTTGTTAACTGTCGTTTTGAAGTAAGTTCTTGTAATTTGGGACGAAACGCAACTTCGATACCTATCTAATCGAAAATATTTGGAATGTGAGCCGAAACAACGGTTCGAAACGAGAATAAATTCCTGCTTTTTTTTTATCGTGGTAAAATCAGCAAATGAGTCCTCCCACCCAGGGCAGGGCGGGAGGGACTGTCAGACTTGTACTGACTAAAATCCACGGTTTCCTTCAATAGCTCTTTACGTACCGGGGTCACGGTAATCCTTGGTCCCGCGACATAAATTGCTGCTAGTATAATTATTTTATACTAGTAGCAATAACAATTTAATTGACGACTTCTTAAATGATCTCATTCCAAAAAAAAAGGCTTTAAGTTTTAAGGTGACCCTCCAAAAACTCAAATGCACCAATTTTTTGTAAGAAAACAGTTCATGGAGTTTTATTAATGAACTTGGCACTATCTTGTTAATGAGATTTATAATTATGGTTCATGCTGGCTATAATGTGTTAACAAATGAAATTGTAAACATATTTTGTATTCCGCTGTCCCGTAAATTTTATTACATGGTACACAGTTATTTTCATAAAAAAACAACCTCATTTTTCTCCTAATAACAAAAGAATTTTCGCCAAAAACTTCTTACAAACAATTAACGAACAAATCAATTCCATCTCGAAATAATTTGGTACTTCCAGACAAACGAAGTTTGATAAATTAACAAAGTTGAAAAAAAATTGGACGTGTCTGTACATCCATATCCTAGTATACAAATAAGTACAGACGCGTTGAGAATTTTCTTTCGAGAATTCTATTCTAACAAACTTCGTGACACAGTTGATTTTTGTGGCTGAAGACTTTTTTTCAAGTTGTCAAGGTCGCACAGCGAGTTGCCCATTACTCGCTCGAGATCGTCTGCCGACGTCGGTCGCCGTGGGCTACCACTGCGACTGGGGTGGAGGGAGGACGCTGTCCTCTCCCTCATGCGGCCCGCCTCCTCCTTCGCGAGCATGACTGCTTCGCAGAAGGAGGCGACCGCTTCCCACCGTCTCGCCCCATAACATGGCCTCGACCAATGCCGGGTGCGAGAGAAGTTGACTCATACTAGGAATTCTTTCTGTGTCTTGAGTGCGTTTACAAACAATTGAACTCGCATACACCAACAGCTTAACCCAGAACAACTTTCTGAAGGTAAATCATACAAATAATTTGTTCCATTCGAGAATCGAATCACTGACACGCAGTGTAGCTGTCAATCATTTGACCAGTGCGCCAACCGTGCCGTCTTGCAGGCTTGGTCCTTGATCTGACGGTGAGCTACCCATTTACTCACGCAAGCCCGCGTCTAGTGTGATCGGTAATCACCTCGCTATCATCCATGGTACGAGTGTATTAAATTACCTTGAAAAATATTTCGATACATTTTCATGGCACGGGACACGTGAGTAGTTTATGTTTTCGTTAATGAAATTAATCTATCTTCTATATACCAATAAAGCTGAAGAGTTTGTTTGTTTGAACGCGCTAATCTCAAGAATTCCTGGTTCGAATTTAAAAAATCTTTTTGAGTTAGATAGTCCATTTATTGCTGAAAGATATAGGCTATCTAACATTATGCTACGACCAATAGGAGCCGAGCAGTGGAGGTGAAACCGCGAGAAAACAGCTAGTATTTTATAGAAGTTAAGAGCTCTCAGTAAACTGACGACGCCAAACACCTGCCGTGGTGTCGCGGGACTCTATCTATCTAAGCAGGTTACCGTGACCCTGGAACGAAAAGGGCAATATTGAAAGAAGTACGAGTAAGACTGTCCCTTCTCGTCTTTTGATGATAAAACCACCTAAAATAAAGTGGGGGTAGTCATAATAACTATAAAAATATTTACTCTACAAATGAAACTTCTGATAGGTTAGTAATAATATGGAATTTCAATCAAAAGAGTCGCCGAACCAGTATAGATATACAGAGGCTTTGACACGCACCTGTCGTCGCAAATTTATGGATTATTGATGTCTGGGAAAGCATCGGGCTTTCATACGGTTATGAGTATATCTGGGCAGGATTTCATTTAAAGCATCTACGTGAAATATTTATATTTATGTCAAGGTATGTATATGTACAGGATCTGGAGACAAGCGGATTTTTTATTCCCATTTGTCATCAGTTTTAACAAATGAGAATAGACGGGAAGTAAGAGATTAATTTAAAAAAAATGTGTTGTTCATTTAGGTTATACAACAATAGTTGGTTAATTGGACTCCGTTATATTTGTAGGGACAGTAGGGGAACAGTCTGTGAGACGGGGATTCGAGGTATGATGGGAAATCACACACTTAAGACAAACTTCACACAACACTAACGTAGCGCAAGCGCCAACGTCCTGATGGCGCTTGCGCTACGTTAGTGTTGTGTTAAGTATGCCTACTGACAGTCCCTATCGCTCTGCCCTGGGTGGGAGGACTCATTTGATGATAAAAAAAGAGTGTATGTCCACATTATACCTCCCCGTCCTATACACTGTTCCCCTACAATCGTGAGAATGATTGAAAAAAATATTTCGATCGCAAACCTTCTGACAGTACCTGATGGCGACCGTTTCGCAAAAGAATTGAACAAGATTAACACATTTTTTACCTAAGCTTTAGTAAATCCAATACACTGGTAAATTATAAGTAACAGTATTTTCTTTGTTCCAGATATGTAAAGACAGGCAACAATGGCATCTCTCCACGTGACGCCTAGGGTCCGCAGCCAACTGGACAGCTTCCTTATGAAGGTCGACACCAAGACCTGAGGATGAACAAGCATCGCTGGAGCCAACTTCTATAAAATGGAGTTCGCCTCTGTTTTACCTACCAATGTGAGTTCAATTATTTTTACTCTTTGGAAATATTTTGTGTAATAGCTACGCCGTAGCGGACTGAGTAGCTGCTACGCTGTAGGGTACTGCGTAGCACCTACGTCCCGTAACGGACTGCGTAGCACCTACGCTAAAGCGAACTACGAACTCCTACGCCGTAGCAGACTGCGTATCCACTACGCCTTAGCGGTCTGCGTAGCACCTACACAAGTGGACTACGTAGCACATACACCGTAGCAGACGGCGTGGCTGCTACACTATTGCGGACTGCGTAGCACCTACGCCGTAGCGGACTGCGTTGCACCTGCGCTGTAATACAATAATTGTATATCATTGTACTACAGCGTAGGTGCGTCGTCGTATGTAGCGGCTATTTTGAAGCACAATATTTATGATAGTAGTGGCTACGCTGTAGCAGATTGCGTAGCAGCTACATTGGTGCAGACTCCGTTGTCTACACACTTCATTAATCTTCAAAGAGATTTATAACTACAACTCTTTGACATTTTTGTTTGTGGCTGAAGTGTAATGACTGGAAAATTGATTGAATGTATAGGTTATTTATCATAAAGTCAAATTAAAAATATGGTATTCGGTAAACCACAAACTAAGCATTGTTTTACAAGATATTTGATTAGAATATAAATTGAGGATAAACAAAAGATCACGTTAAAAGTTAACCGCCTTACCACAAGAAAGATAAACATCTGTTTAACACTTGTCTAAAATAACTGCCAACGTCAAAACGACATTTCACGTTGATTTAAGATTATTAAATTCTGAACAAATCGCCTTTTGAACTCAGGCTGTATCCGACTGAAAACTAAAACACTGCCTACCAAAATGGAAATTATTTACAACTACTAAAACTAATATCCCGTCTCCGTTCCAAAATCACAATATGACGCATCGCACAACAAACAAATTAAGTTCTATACAGGCATCACATCGTTCCCATAATCCTGTTAAAACTTGAACATGTGAGCCGAATGCCTTTTCATACAAACCTTGAATTTTTTTTTAATATTACCAAACTAATTTTAATGAAACTCAAACTTCATGTACATAAGCAGGTTACATAGATCTAAAAACTTATCAGGAAACTGTTTTGTAAAGACATACTTTCAATCGTTTTTTTTTTATGTTTGGTCCTCAATTTCTTAAAAATTCCTAGGCTGATTTGGAATTATTATTTTTTTGTTGAGAAGGTTATACTACCCAGGTTGTCTCGTGATGATCAAATCAGATTCTGATAATGGAATGCTAAAGAAATCGAGGGTATTTGTCAATAAATGATAGCAAAACAACAGTGATCTAAGCATTGTTTACACAACATTGTTATGTTGTATTCAAAAATTATGACAAACTTACAGTCCTATGATGTTTCATAGGACTGTAAGTTTGTATGAAATGCCGTACGGCGTACATGCCAGAACTAAAATCATCGAGCTAACTTAACTTATTTAAGTTTCATAACATTGGATCGGTATTACGTTCGCAGCATGTGGTTAAATTGCTTTACCACAAGTAGTTTAGAAACTATTTTGTAGTTAAGTTCGGGGTGATTAAAAGACGTCATCGTACAGTGAAATTTCATATCCTGAAATATAATGACGCTCTGTAAGTAATAACTATAATAAGAAAGTCTTTTGTATATTGCGAACTTAGCTCTGAGATTCCATCAAGATCCTTTCAGCCGTGGTGTGTGTGATTGAGTTACAAACAGCTATACATCCACACAAACTTTCACATCTATAGTAAGAATATTTTTATTTTTTATTTTTATAGAATTTTTTTTTTTTGTTTATTAACGAACTAGCTATTGCCAGCGGCTTAGCTTGTGTGTTAGTCGAAAATTATCCCACTGGAACATGAAATAGGGATAAAAACTATGTGTTAATCCAGGTTATAAACTATGTGTGTACCAAATCCATTCTACAGTTTTTGCGTAAAAGAGAAGCAAACATTCATCCATCTTTTTTTGTTTTATTGTGATAAAATTATCATATGAGTCCTCCCACCCAGCGTAGAGAGGGAGGGACTGTCAGACTCGTACTGACTAAAATCCACGGTGTCGTTCAATAGCCCTTTACGTTCCGAGGTCACGGTAATTCGTAAGTCCCGCGACCACATCCATCCATCTTCACAAACTTTCACATTTACAGTAAGTAAGAAGATATTAGTTTAGGTAAACTCTTTTTAAACCTGACTCATAATATAACCATTTAATTATTAAGCTCATAATATAAACATTTAATTATTCTCACCACCTCATGAGATATTAACGAATAATTAGTCAACGGACTGTTTTTATCAAGAAAATAATACGGTATCTTTCTCTCGCACACGCAACGTTAATCTTATACATAATCCAAACATCCGTCAATTATATCCATGACGTCACGCCACCCCACAAGAATGTTGCCAGCTCAATAATCATTTCCGGCCGTCTTCCAAGAATGCTATCAAACCCCACGTTCTAACTATAGTGACCAAACGTCGTGTTCAAATGTTACTCATTTGTTCGGAAAACAGGAAAGCATCCTCTGTCATCACGAAGGCCTAGATTTAACAAACCGTTTAAGGCGTTTCGTAAGTTTATGACAAAAAGGGATTGTTGGTCTAAGTACTACATTTTATAACAATACAAGCTGTTCTCCGCGTTTTCGCCTACTATAATTGACCCTAAGTTTACCAACTATCTCAGTTCCAAAACACCAAAAGCGATCCAGCCGTTTCGACGTAATAACGAAACATACATACAAACTTACACACTTTTGAATTTATATCATATTTTAACCATTGCTTATATTGGCTAACTATGTTTATTAAATCTATTTAAAACGTTTTCCAGCTTTTCGATGCCCCAGTTCGAGTTCACCTTAATACAAAAAGATAGCGACGTTCGCTTTATTTAGGACGTGGTCGAATGAATAATGTATGTGTTGTCGGCAGGTGGCGCTTCAGTACAACGAGACGACGGTGGTGTATGACGAGGGAGATGACCCGGATGCTGTCACGTTGCTCTCCATATTGCTTGTCGGTAAGTACTAGATTAATAGTAACTAGTTCTCGCCCAGTACGTAATCGAAATAAATAGTTACTAGTCGTCGCTCAGTGTGTGATCGAAATTCGACCGTAACAACTCACATGAATTTACAATGTTGTGAACGTTGTATTTATAAGTTCCAACGTTTGTATTTATAAGATGGAAAGATTGTATTTATAAGTTTAACGTTTGTATTTATAAGTTTGAACTTTAGTGTTTTGTAAGTTTGAACGTTTGTGTTTTAAGTTTGGGGTTGGCAAGTAACAAACTATACGCCCATACCAATCAAATATACAAAAAATATTTAAGATTTTAATATTTTCCTGGGAAGGTGTATCGCTGTTTAGCAGTCCATCCCGGGCAACAAGGGTACCACAAACTAGCACCTTGGTAGACCTCACCAGGGTCGTCTGGCTAGCCTCCTGTCAGAGACAGGCACCAAATAGTTTTTACTGTGTTCCGTCATTATGCAGGATTTCCAGTCCCTTCTGCATGAGTCGTTCCCTCTTAGGTCTCCTCTTGGCATCTGGACTAGGTTGAGGTCAAGATCAATCCTATTATAAAAAATATATCTTTTACTTTAAAATGTTTTTTTTACGTTGTTAAATCATCAAATGAGTCCTCCCACCCAGGGCAGAGCGGGAGGGACTGTCAGAGTCGTACTGACTAAAATCCACGGTTTCCTTCAATAGCCTTTACGTTCCGGGGTGACGGTAATTCATACAGTCCCGCGACCTTGCTTTAAAACGTAATAGAATTTTATTCATATCATCACATTATTATATTACTACCGCGTTTTTCTCGAGTAAGCACTCGGCGAAACGTCTTCAAATCACTGAACAGAAGCTAAGTCTTGTCGATTTTACATGTTCATTATTATCGTTCCTTTCAAATTATCCCGGGTTTTGTTCAGGTGGGTGGGTGTAGTATCAGGTACAACTCTGCCTAAACCTTCGAGGAGTACCATCGTCGTGTTTTGTAATGTCAAAATATGCAACAAGGTACGTTTGGTTGATTCTAACTTTGAAAAACACGAAAAAGATGTTTTTTTTTTATTTGAGCAGGCCCCGAATTTGCGTCCTTCTGGATAAGTACTCCAGACGCTAAACCAGCAAAGCTATTGCACTGCGTCCCGGTTAGGTTGAATCTTTCACTTCATTGGGAAACGTTTTGGTGACGCTCTACGATTGGGACAGACGGAAGGGCGACACGCAGGCGTTAATTCGTATTAAATATAAATAGATAGATAGTACTCGTATATATTTTATTGCACACCAAAATTAATGAGTTGTGACAGAAAAAAAAAACAATGTTAGCTTAATATAACTAGCGGGCAGCGAATAATGGGCAACTTGCTGTCCGACCATGGACCATGCCCGGTTCGACGGCGCGTTGTGTTCCACGCGCGCCTCAAGGAGTGTCAGCAAAGTGACGGGGCCCCCCTCTAGAGGGCCAAAGCCTACCGGGGTCGCGGGACTGAACGAATTACCGTGACCCCGGAACGTAAAGGGCTATTGAAGGACACCGTGGATTTTAGTCAATACGAGTCTGACAGTCCCTCCCGCTCTGCCCTGGGTGGGAGGACTCATTTGATGATTTTACTACGATAAAAAAAAACCTTAATGTAACTAAACTGAATTCAAGAACCCTAATTAAGAGGGCAGCTACTCGTAATTGAGTTAGGATGACAAGACCAATTACGAACATTGAGATCCTAACTTTTTAGGATGCATTATCCTAAGGTTGGCCACTTGGATGAAAACAGCACGGTTGTCGCAGTGGATGAGCAATCAACTGGTGTGCTGCGGAACATATTTGTATGACCTACAAGTAGTTCTTTCGGGACTAATGCCGTTGTCAAACAGACTGGTGAAAGCGAAGCGTTTCCGAAGCGATACCGAACCGAAGCGAGACGTCAGTCCGATAGTTCTGTCACGCTATCGGATCACTTTCGCTGTGACTGGATTCAAACAATTCCATACATTACAAATAAAAACGTCACGGTTCGCATTCGCCACGCCAGTCTGTTTGACAAAGGCTTTAGTGTTATTATTTTTCAATATTTTTAAACGCATACGTTCCAATAAAAAATCGTAGTATATCTCCAAAAAAAAGTTTAAAATATATTTAAACCTCTGTATAAATACATGGCTATGCCACAATACCCAAATACTAAATGAGGTTACCGACCTACATTCAAGATATGAGATATTTTTGGAGCACGTAGAAATCTTGTTTCCTTATTGAGTCAGGGTACAAGGTAGTTTAGAGACTGCTTATCATTCTGAAGATGCTGTGAAAGCAGAGTAAATCGCTCTCTAGAGATCGATGTAGTAAGATTTTTATGCACGTGCAAACACGGGATTTTTTCCTGATTCCTGTTATCCTTGTTTGGTGGAAATACTGCTAAATATCTTGTAACTGAAGAATGATCATTCATTTCTGAAGAAACAACAACAATCTGTCGCATAAACTCGAGAATGGCTGGACCAATTTGGGTTTTAATTATTTTTGGAAGTCCAGAGAAGGTTTAAAAGGTGAGTAAATATGATAAGAAAAAAACTGATTCTGAGGCGGTACGGAGTTTGCCGGGACAGCTAGTCAATCAATATTTATCAATACAACAACGTTCCTGTATTTTTCAAAACATCTCCCTTCCTGTAGTTTTCAAAACATCTTCCTTACCGTACTTTTGTTGACAAGGTACCTATCATCGACACGTCCACACTTACGAAGATTAGAGCGATAGGAGGCGCCACCTCCACCAGTTTGTTACCATCAGGAAATTGAACCGCTTAGCAACGAACGAGGTGCGAAATAGACTGGAAATATTTGCGCGCTCCAACAGATATAGGTGTATACAAATGTTATGTAATTTCCTTCATATTCAAAAGTGGGTGAGGAGACTCGTCTTTGGTATAAATAGAAGGTGATTTTTTGGGTAATAGTACTCCTTTTTGGGTTATACTTACCTTGATAATTCAAATTCAAATTGTTTATTTCGAGCTAGTAACTCATATTAAGGGGTTAGTAACTTTGTTCTTAAAAACTAGTGTTAGTAAACAGCACGAGACGGAGACACATGTTACTGACAGCAGTGGGTTATAAATGGACAATCCAGCAATTATCCTCAGAACCCTGTTAGGGCTAGCCATGACCCGAGCGACCAAAGATGCTGCGCGTTTCCGGATTATGGTGTTAAAACCACCCCAGCCGCCGCAAACATCCCTGAAATATTTAATGATGTATAGATACAATGTTGCTTAAAAAGTTACAAAAAAAGTTGTTAATTTTAGGCTAGGTACTGTATTGTGGGGCACCCCTCTAAAGGACCAAAGCCTGCCGGGGTCGCGGCACTTACGAATTCCCGTGACCCCGGAACGTAAAAGGCTTTTGAAGGACATCGTGGATTTTAGTCAGTACGTGTCTGACAGTCCCTCCCGCTCTGCCCTGGGTGGGATGCCTCATTTGATGATTTTATCACGATAAAAAAAGGTACTGTATCGTGTGTGCGATTACAAACACAAACTCAATTAATCAATCAAACAGCCAGGCCCTATAGACAGTACCAATATATTTCCGTACGATAAATGAAAAGATAAGTAATGTAGAACAACTTTACTTTCTAATATCGGTTGCAAAAAAATCTATGACACGAGCACCCACAGACGTCCGAAATCAAATTTATTTTGTTACTAGCTGTACACCCGCGGCTTCGCCCGCGTGAAGTTCCTTTATCGCTTGTTTCTAAAATAAACCTACTCTACCCTACACTACCCTAATTTCCTTTTTTTATAAAAACCTTCTCCTCAAAATGACGAAGACAACAAAAAAAGAATTGGCCAAATTGGTCCAGGCGTTGTTGAGTTATGCGCTTACCAACACATTTTACGATTCATTTTTATTATATTTTGTTATTATTTTCTCAGCCCTTTGCCATTGTATCTTAAAAATCGCTCTTTAACAAACTTCTTTATAATAAACATGGCAATCTCTTCTCACCAGGTATTTTCCTGTCATTGCTGATCTTCCTGAGCGTAGCAGGAAACATACTGGTCTGCATCGCAATATACACGGACCGAGGGTTGCGACGCATCGGGAACCTGTTCCTCGCATCGCTGGCCATCGCTGACATGCTGGTGGCTGCTGCGGTCATGACCTTTGCAGGAGTCAATGACCTGCTCGGGTAAGTTTGTCAGATACTGTATTAAGCCTTAGCCTAAAAGGAATTTTGACACCTGGTTGTGAGAGTAATCCTAGCTAGGCATAGGCAATTTTAATGTGTAATATTGTTTGGCGTAGCCTTTCCGCATTATGTTCAATGAGCGTAGTAATACTTTGGTATAATTCAAAAATCATTTGGTATAATTAGTTTTGGCATAATTTGGAGAAAAAATAAAATTAAACATAATTTATTCTTCCAATAATCTTGAGCCTTTCGCGAGTGGACCGGATTCGAAATTTGGGGACACCCCCAACTTAGTTTACTTTCAAACTATTTCATAACAAAAAAAAAAAAATATGACACGAGCACCAATATTATTATGCGAAATCATCATTATACTGAATTCAGTTATATCAATGGAAACTTTTCATTAGAAAAGCGTTTGTAAGAGAGATTTGAAATATATGCCGTTATTTTTCTAGGATCTGGCCGTAACTATCGATAATCAGATAGTCGTTTAATTCCTGTTTTCCAACTTACACTATTTTCTCCCCACAGATACTGGGTATTCGGCGAGCAGTTCTGCGATACCTGGGTAGCGTGTGACGTCATGTGCTCAACCGCCTCCATACTCAACCTGTGCGCTATCTCGCTCGATAGATACATCCACATCAAAGACCCTTTGAGGTGAGAACTATGTTCAGTGGACTCAGATAACAGATGTTTATCTTATTCAATGGCGTAATTAAGAGAATGAATTTCATACAAACTTTCAAGTCAGTTTTTCGAAATGATTGAATAGATTTTGAATGAAACTTCTTATACATAAGCAAGATACAGAAGTCTTAAAAGTTATCAGAGAATATTTTCGGTTTTATTACAGTTAAAAAAAAAAGATATAATTTATTTGTAACACTGATTTTGCGATTACATTTTGTGATTGAAGACTCCTTTAAGCAAGTAATTGCCTGTATTAGAAGACCAGGCAGTGAAATAGAGATTTTCATTTTGTTTTTATAAGACATTTTGAAATCATCAATCTATTCCATCATCAATTTAATCTTCTCTGATCACGTTTTATTATTTGTTATTATCCTGCTCATGTGTATGAAGTTTCATTAAAATCAATTCAATAAGTTTGTATGAAATGCCATGCGGCGTACACTCTTAGTGGTACAGACGCCAGCAGGTGAACCTACCCCAATCTGTCAAATTTTACCAATCGAACATTAACCTTCCACTTTTGTGATAAGATTGAAAATCTATTAAAGAAATTTGACATTTTGGGGTAGGTTTATGTGCTAACGTCTGTACGTACTTTGTGAAGGTATAGTTCAGTTCCCATTTGCTTTGACGTTTCAAGCTCGACCGTCACTTAGATGTGACACAGTAAATATCAGATAACAGATACATTGTTCCAACCTCAAGGAAGTTTCAAATTTCGTTCACAAACATGTGACCCTCGAAGAGTGAGGCCTAATAGTACACCCATGAATTCGCCATTTTTAAGGCCCCATGTAATAGAATAAAAAACCTAAATAACAATTTGCCTGACCCGGGAATAAAACAGTAAGTCAGCCATAACTTTGCGTAAATCCATGCCACACAATATTTGCAGTATATTGAATATTTTCTCTAAACCAAACAGGCTGGTCGCGGGACTTATGACCCCGTTCGTACCGTGACCCCGGTACGTAAAGGGCTATTGAAGGACATCGTGGATTTAAGTCAGTACAAGTCTGACAGTCCCTACCGCTCTGCCCTGGGTGGAAGTACTCATTTGATGATTTTACCAAGTTAAAAAAAAAACAAACAGGCTGGGTCGCGACACTAACGAATTACTGTGACCCCGGAACGTAATATCCTATTGAAGGACACCGTGGATTTTAGTCAGTACAAGTCTGACAGTCCCTACCGCTCTGCCCTGGGTGCCCTGGGTGGGATTTATAACGCTAAAAGGGACAAAAAAACCGACCAGACTGACCAACTGCAAAAGAAACAAGTAAAAATCAAAAATATAAGGAAATATAATTCTCAGCTGAATAACAAACGACGTACAGTAAGCCATTTCAATTTAAATTGACAGTCGATGTGCATGAGAAACCATTTTCGTGTACTTTATTAACTCAACAGCATTTGTAAGTCAAATATGGATGGCACAGATTTACAAACTTAATATCCACTTAATTGAATCGACATAAAGAAACATGAACGCCGTCCATGAAGCAAAAGTAGAACTAGCACGAATTCTACATATTTGACCGTACTTCGTACTTGAAGTATGTACGACGCAAATTGTATAAAAAATTAAAAAGCGCCTGTGTGTACGAACAAGGAACTAATTTTATCCATCTAAGTCAAAGATTAATGGGCGACTTGCTGTCCGACCATGGACCATGCCCGGGTCGACGGCGCGTTATGTTCCACGCGCGCCTCAAAGAGTGTCAGCATAGTGACGGGGCCTGTAGAGGGCCAAAGCCTGCCGGGGTCGCGGGACCAAGGGATTGCCGTGACCCCGGTACGTAAAGGGCTAGTGAAGGACACCGTGGATTTTAGTCAGTCAAGTCTGACAGTCCCTTCCGCCCTGCCCTGGGTGGGAGGACTCATTTAATGATTTTACCACGATCAAAAGCCCTTTACGTACCGGGGTTACGGTACTTTCTGAGTCCCGCGACCCCGACAGGTCCCGCGACTTCGGCAGGAAATCAGTCCACTCTCGACGAGGATAAGGGCCCCTGGAATGCTCGCTTGTAGTTTTCTTGTCATGAACGCTCATATTAAACTTTAGTACAGTTTTTCAAGAAAACCATTTTCATATTATTATATTTCGTAGTATTGTGTTTGGTCCATTGCAACTCGTCATAAACATTAGTAAAATAGACAGTACTTTTACATTTATTTTTCTCCTTTTAATTAACTTACGTTTTTGTTCTGTAATATTGCCACAACAGAAAATAAGACAACCATTTTTTTTTTCGTACAAATTTTTACCAACGGTAAAAGCATAATACTTTTACGATACCTACATAAAACTGTCCGATTTCAAATGTTAAATGGCCTGTCAGTTAGTGACCTGCTGTGGTTGTAAATTGATACAAGGCCAAGAATATGGTCAATAAATCCGAGCCAATAAGTGACGGACATATAACTTTATTGGTCACCCATCAGCTTGAGTTAGCTGGTCTGGGATATTTTTATTTCTTGTCTTTATTTCTCGTGATTTTTTGTCCACAATTGTTATTTCTTTAACATTGTTAATTGTTTTTTTTTTAATATCTTCTTTTTTTTTAATATAGTTTTGTTTCCTCTCATTCTTTTTCGTTAATCATCAAATGAGTGCCCTGTGTGGACTTAAAGGGTCTGTCAGACAATTACTGACAACAAAACACCCTGTTCTTCACAATCCCTTTGCTTTAGAAGACCAGTGGCTTTTAAGACACTTCTGCGACCAGTGTCAGACTTGACTGACTAAAAACTACGCTTTTCCTTCAGTTGCCCTTTGCGCTCCAAAGCCACGTTAATATCTTAAGAAATTCTCGCTGACAATAGTGTCTGGAGTCAATAAAATAATGTAGTTTACTATGTTTTGTCCGTTCTCTCCACAGTTTACTGTGAATTCAGGGGAGTTTCACAAGTACTTTAAAATAAATAAACATATATTTTGTCCACTACACCTAAAAAAATACTTTTCTTACCTTAATTAACTCTGACACTAGTATAGTAAAGAACCTTAATTTACCTTTTCCTGGACCTACAAATTTATTTCATGGACAAAAATAATAATAAAAATAATCCACAAAGAAATATTTTCCTTCGAAATTCTCCGTTTCAGATAGTTATTTACTTCAAGATAGTAGGTACCTATTTGCTAATCTAAGGAGCTTACACTCAATGACTCAAGGACAAACTAAAGATTTCAGTGATAAGAACGTCTTAAAAAGGAATGAACAAAAATTATTAAAATTACCTGACAATGTTATATATAATATGAAAGTGAGTACGTTCATTGTATGTCACGCCTGCACTCCTTAAGACATGAACGGATCTGGAGCAATGGCGGGTTCGATTCCTGAAAAAATATTTCAGATCTGGTTAAAAGCACACACGATATTAAAAATATTTCCTTTAAAAAAAAATATCTGGATAAGGACAAAGAATACCATTTAGTTTTCAGTACGTAGTATGTTCTTGCAAGATAATTTCCGACTTCAAAACGAGCGTATCCACTGGCAAAAGCTAGTCAGAAAATAATTATTAAGTAGAGACTTTCTTGGAAGCCTGAAATAATATTCCCAACTTGAGTATTATAATACTCGCATTCAATAAGTTAGGACAACGCAAAAGTGATAGCGAAGTGCTTTTGTCATTTCTTATCCGTCAGCTCCAGTTTTCTGAAGCTTACTCGTAATGTTCGGCGAAACACTTTCACGGGACTTTGATCTTTATTTCTGAGAAGTATGAATAAAACTTCTGCGAATATTTTGAGCCACGTTTCATATAAATTCTTTTGTTTCGTGGGTATACATGCGTTGACAATTCAAATATTGTCATATGAATTGTAGGGATGCTTTTGTAAATGGAATATCAATTGTTTTAGTTATTTTATGTTAAGTTTTTTATAAAAATAATGTAAGCATTCGTGCGTACGATATTTTATTTATTTAACCATTTTCCCCATGTTGATTGAACAGTAAAGTAACATGTTTCTTGAATTATATAACAAACATAATCACACTGCAGATTTTTTTTTAACTGCTTTAGCCATTTCATGCTAAGTTTAAAAAAAATTGTTTGACAATCCAAGAGAATACACAGTATAATTATTTTTGTTAAATGAATAATTAAATTAGTGCGATACTACCGTTAACATGCTTGTATTACAAGTGAGTGCTCGAGCATAGCATTTTACATACAGCAAACGACTGCCTGATCTTGTGATTGCAAGCGCGTCTGTTGAGTATGAGGCTACTAGCTTCGATTCTCAGACAGGGCAAAGTTTTGTTGGGTTTTTTCATCTAGTTTTTTTTTTAGATAGGTACGCGTTCGACCACTATCTCGCCTAATGGTAAGCGATGATGTGTTCGACGGTAAAGCACGCTTGATAGAAGTTATTTATTCATTCTTGCCTTGAAGTCCCCAAGGCTGTAGCTATCAGGACACAGACCTCGGCAGGGAATTCTACTCCTTAGTTATGCGCATAGTGAAAGTATTGGCAAAAAGCCTATGATTGCCAATGTCCACCATGTAACGATGGCACATGGGACTTTAAACTTAAACTGGTCAAATGTGGGTGTACTTATTACACACCTCTGACAACCTCTATACAGGCATGATTTTTTTTGTCTAGTTCGTACTGTCCCACCGCTGGGAAAAAACCTTCCTCAAGTTTTTCCAACAGGCTTTTTTTTTTAGGGTGGCAAAATCATCAAATGAGTCCTCCCGCCCTGGGCGGGGCGGAAGGGACTGTCAGACTCTTACTGACTAAAATCCACCCGTGTTTCTTCGGATGCCCTTTACGTTCCGGGGCCGCGGTATCCTGGATTAAAAAAAAGCCGCGACCCCAGCAGGCATTTGGCACCGTAAGGGGCCCCATCGGTGACGCGTGAAACACGACGCGCCACCGACCCGGGCTTGGTCCTTGGTCGGACGGCGAGCTTACCCATTACTCAAGCCCGCTCCGCCGCTGTGCCCTCTGCTGTTCAGAGGGACACGCGTTGGAGCATCCACCCGACAGGCTATTCGCATACGGGCAAAGAGACCCCTTAGGCACACAGTGCCTAAAAGAGTTTTTACCCGCATCCCAGGGTGCACCGGCCCGAAAAACTGGTCTTCCCCCCGGACGTATCCGAAGGGGAACTCCAGTCCACGGGCGCACGTGGAAGTTTCCTGTCTTAGCACCCCGTTCCAACAGGCTTGATTTAATTATTTGTTATTAATGTTCACTTTCTCCGCAGATACGGTCGCTGGGTGACCCGTAAGGTGGCAATAGCCACAATAGCCATGATCTGGCTGCTAGCAGGCCTGGTCAGTTTCCTGCCCATCTCGCTAGGGCTCCACAGGCCTGACGAAGAAGCCCTGGCCACGCAGAAGCCCCCGAGATACCCCACGTGCGCGTTGGTACTGACGCCAACTTACGCGGTCGTCTCCAGCTGTATATCGTTCATACTACCGTGTATTGTTATGATTAGTATATACTGCAGGTGAGTTTCTTTTTCTGATGCACGTGGCCTTAGCTTTGCTCTTAAAATTCATATGTGTAATTTTAGAGTAACCAAGGTAAAAAAAAAAACTAAATAAACATAAATTACGAGATGGCGTTATGACATTTTGGCTTGAAATTGCGTTTTACAGAAAATACTTTTTTTTATTTTTTAACTTTACACAGAATTGTATACTACTCGTTAGAGTCATCTCCGAAACGCGAAAAAGAAGAAGAATTGCTCTTTTAACCCTTTATGTACTTCTAAGACCTTATCGTTCATCGAGAATTAGCGAAAAAGAAGCATAAACACCATTTATGCCTTTGTCAAACAGACAGGCGAAAGCGAAGCGATACCGAACCGAAGCGAGACGTCAGTCCGATAGTTCTGTCACGCTATCGGATCGCTTTCGCTTTTCTATGTGACTGGATTCAAAGAATTCCATACATTACAAATAAAAACGCCTCGCTTCTAATGAGAAGCGAGGCGTTTTTATTTGTAATGTAATGTTTGTCAAACAGACAGGCGTGACGAATGCGTCACGCCCGTCTGTTTGACAAAGGCTTAAAGTTTTAAATAAAACTTAACACACAACATTTATTCAGTTGTGCTTTAATAAATAGTTACAACAGTAGATATAATTAAAAAAAAACCAAACAATTTTAAGTCAATCTATGTACGATTACATTACGTTTACTCCACTAGTTCGTTTTAGGTATTCTCCCAGCAATAATTAGACTAAACATTTCCACACGAAAAATTCATTTCCGAAATGAAAACAAACCGAAAATTTTACCTAATCTGTAAAATGTATAAATTTAATACAATAATGAAGTCTACGAAGCACCTCCTTTTGTTTCAATAAAATAATAGACAGGAAATAGAACGTTTTCTCGACTTGTTCCAATAAGACTCTGTAATACATTTTCATTGAAATGAAGGAGATTTTCATTACATTTTCGCTTCTCTTTGCAAATTCAAAGCTGTCCTATAGGTATGTTAGTAGACTCGTACTATGTGACTACGATAAGGGAGGAATTTTTTTTTTTCTTTTTTAAAATCATTACCACTTTTTGCCAGTGAGTAGCTCGCATTGTTTAGAATTATTATATTTGTGTTTACTTGCTGTCACCTGTGAAGCTACCTTTTATTAAATAAATAAGTAAATAATTGTATACAATTGAAAATGAAATGGCACAAAGTAATGTGAAATAAAAACATTTGATTTTGATTTTGAAAGTATTTTTATGCTAGACGTACTTTTTAAGTGACAATTCGTGTTCATGTAATTACATTTATCGTAGTCGTACATTACACAGTTATTTAATTTTGTGAAGCCAATATAACGTCTATTCGCATCGACAAATGCTAGAAATGATAAGAGACTATAGAATTTTGTAAATTAATTCACAGTTGATGAAATTAACTCGCACACTATACATGACACAAAAATACGTTTTTTGTTCTTCAAATAGTGTTGAAAAGACTATTTTTATTTTAATTAGGTTTTGACTTTTAAGTTTCAGGTTTAGATTATTAGAAACGTATTCTAACCACGTTTGTATTTTGTCTTCATCATCATCAGCCTGTAAATGTTACCATTGCTAGGACACAGGCATCGTCTCTGTGAGGGGGAGTATACCACGCGGGCCCTGTGCGGTGTGGTAGATGTCACATGTTTTCGACTTTGTGGTTCGATTTCGGAATGTCCCAATGCCGGTTTCCTCACGATGTTTTCCTTCGAGGGCTTTGAGAGCAGTGATGATGGAATAAATTGCACAAAGTAATACGCCTGGCGGGGTTTGAACTCACAACCCACCACTCTCATTTGTATAATTTCTTGCTTAAAAATATATGTTTTCTTTCCAAAGAATTCAGGATGCTAATCTTCCGTACAGTATACCCATCAATGCGGATACCTTTTTTGCATTCATTGATTACATTTCCCTTGTTACACTTACATGTAATAAGCCTGTTGGTCTAGTGTTTAGTGACCCTGACTGCTATGCCGGAGGTCGTGGGTTCGATTCTCACCCAGGACAAAGGTTTGTGTGATGAGCACGATCATTTGTTCTGTGTCTGGGTGTAATTTATCTACAATATGTATGTATTTAGAAATATATAAGTATGTTTATCAGTTGTCTAGTACCCATAACACAAGCTCTGCTTAGCTTGGGACTAGATGACGTTGTGTGATAGTTGTGGAATATTTATTTATTTATTTAATTAACACTTTATTACTGTCAAACTGTTTAATAATAATCTGGTAAACCTCTTACACAGACATAAAAAAAAAAGTATCCTACAAAAACGAAAACTTGTAAAGTAGCAAATATCTGAACGAAAACATGACAAGGAACATTTTTGTACATTCAAAGTTTTGTATACACAAAGTCATCAATCAATGTTATATTCCTAAGGGTACGGGACCAACGACTGACACAGTTTATACACAATCTATCTTCATTTACGCTGTTATGTTTAGCACTTTCGTTTTCATTCCATTGAGCTCTTAAGCTTTAGAAAAGGACTATACAAAAAGCGTATGATTATAGTAGATGAAAGCTGTGATCCAGGGCGCTTTCAAACGCAAAGTGCCGTACGAAAGCTGCAGCGCTGCGGTCGCAGAGTTGAGACTAAGTTCAAGCATTTTTTTTTATGCCGCATTTCCATAATACACGTTGTACAAACCTGTATATACAGGGTGTCCCAAAACTCAACGTCAAGCCGAAACGGGGTGACAGGATTGATCATAACCATCACGAGAAAAATGTGAAAAAAAATCTATCCCATGCAGTTTGAAAATTATGGGCATTTTAAGAAAAACCTAGAAATGTGATCAAACTGTACCATTTTTCGGTTATTGTGGTTATTCTTTTTTATTTTTGTTCATTTGAACTTTGGAAACGTAATCCTTAATAACATTTCTAGAATCCCAATAAAAAATAATGACACAATTGCCTCAAGTTTCCGAGAATTGAGACTATTTGTTAAACTACGAATTTAAAATTTTCTAGATTCGTCGACTTTGACAGGCCCTCCTATAAAAAAAATGTACTAGAGTGCCTTGGCAAGTGGCATTAAAAGTTGGCGCATTTAATCAGAATTCTAAAATGGTACAATACTTGTTAGTTCCATACAATAGAAAAGAGTAAAAAAATTAAAACCTCAAGTAACCCGAATTTTGCTATCACATTTTACTCAGTTAAAATGTTTTTAATTCGCACAAGCTGTAGGTAGGTTCTTAATTTTAATAAGACAAAATGATGAGAGAGATAGATAATGGGTATGTTTGTCATGAGTGAGCGAGACAGATAGTGACGCCACTTATACCAAAGTGAAAAAAAGTTAGTAAAATAATTAGGTTTGTTGGACTAAAAGTCAGATAGAGAAAAAACATTTTTATTACAATAAATGTTCAAATTGTTTACCATCAGCCTCAATACAAGCCCTACATCTTCTTAAAAAAGATCTACTTATAAGTCGGGCATATCTTCGAGAGTTGATCGCCTCAGCTGCTTGAGAAATGCGTTCACGCAGGTCGGCTACGTGATCAATGGGCTTTGAGTAAACTTTTTCTTTGAGAACTCCCCAATAGAAAAAATCCAGGGGATTTAAATCTGGTGAACGGGCGGGCCACAAGATAGTGCCTGAACGTCCAATCCACCTTCCCGGATATTCCTGGTCAAGGAAATCTCTTACTTGCACTGCGAAATGCGTACCCATACCCATTATCCATCTCTCTCATCATTTTGTCTTAAAATTAAGAACCTACCTAGAGCTTGTGCGAATTAAAAACATTTTAACTGAGTAAAACGTGATAGCAAAAATCGGGTTACTTGAGGTTTTAATTTTTTTTCTCTTTTCTATTGTATGGAACTAACAAGTATTGTACCATTTTAGAATTCTGATTAAATGCGCCAACTTTTAATGCCACTTGCCAAGGCACTCTAGTACATTTATTTTTATAGGAGGGCCTGTCAAAGTCGACGAATCTTGAAAATTTTAAATTCGTAGTTTAACAAATAGTCTCAATTTTCGGAAACTTGAGGCAATTGTGTCATTATTTTTTATTGGGATTCTAGAAATGTTATTAAGGATTACGTTTCCAAAGTTCAAATGAACAAAAATAAAAAAGAATAACCACAATAACCGAAAAATGGTACAGTTTGATCAAATTTCTAGGTTTTTCTTAAAATGCCCATAATTTTCAAACTGCATGGGATAGATTTTTTTTCAGATTTTTCTCGTGATGGTTATGATCAATCCTGTCACCCCGTTTCGGCTTGACGTTGAGTTTTGGGACACCCTGTATATATTTTTTTTTTAGGATGGCAAAATCATCAAATGAGTCCTCCTGCCCTGGGCGGAGCGGAAGGGACTGTCAGACTCTTACTGACTAAAATCCACCCGTGTTTCTTCGGATGCCCTTTACGTTTCGGGGCCGCGGTATCCTGGATTAAGAAAAAAGCCGCGACCCCAGCAGGCATTTGGCCCCGTAAAGGGCCCCGTCGGTGACGCGTGAAACACGATGCGCCACCGACCTTCCTTGGTCGGACGGCGAGCTTACCCATTACTCACCGTCCGCAAGCCCGCTCCGCCGCTGTGCCCTCTGCTGTTCAGAGGGACACGCGTTGGAGCATCCACCCGACAAGCTATTCGCATACGGGCAAAGAGACCCCTTAGGCACACAGTGCCTAAAAGAGTTTTTGCCTACATCCCAGGGTGCACCGGCCCGAAAAACTGGTCTTCCCCCCGGACGTATCCGAAGGGGAACTCCAGTCCACGGGTGCACGTGGAGGTTTCCTGTCTTAGCACCCCAAACCTGCATATACATATAGTAAGTAACAAGTTGCAAGCAACTTGTATAAAAATGTAACGTCATTCTTGTATGCAAGACTTGCCTAATAGAAACGCGCCATTAGCCTGGACTCTCCCATTGCACACTTTTACTTTGAATGATGTAATAAAAGTATAAAGCCTTTGTCAAACAGACAGGCGATGGCGAACTGGACCGAGTCCGAAGCGATAACGAACTGAAAGAGACGTCAAATTGGGTGCAGCGAGCCGGCGTGGCAGTTGTATTAGCTGTCTTTTTATGAACGACGTCAAATATAGCAAATACGCCTTCGCCACGTCTTCGCATCGGTTCGGTAACGCTATCGGATCGCTTTCGCTTTTCTATGTGACTGGATTCAAACAATTCCATACATTACAAATAAAAACGCCTCGCTTCGTATTGGCCACGCCTGTCTGTTTGACAAAGGCTTAAGTGTGCGACTGTAGCGTAGCTCGCTTTTCTTAACAATTCAAAAGTGCCTATAATAAAATTGTATTTGTCATAAATGATTTGAAAATGACCTGCTCGGCTAAGGCGTCCCCTAATTCCTTCCATGGTCTCTTTTTCCGGATTGCTTTAAACCAGCATACCTGGTATACTTCTGGATCGTCTCACCTCCTCTTTCTCTCATGTGAGCATACTGAGCACCTCCAAATATGTGCGCTCGAGGGTGCGTTCCATTTTTCCAATCAAATGACTGATATAATTATTATAAACGCGACGAAGGTGTAATCTCGCGATCGAAGGCTTTGATTAGGACGTGAGGTTCTCAATATTAAAGGAGGATTATGTGTTTATCAATCTATGCATGTAAGTATGTTTGTTGCTGTGTGGCATTGTAGAGTCCAAACGAGAAAGTCGATTTTGATAATTCTTACGTCATATGACCCATCTTGACATTGCGAATGTGACATGAAAACTATCAAAACTCGCCACAGCGACAACCAGACACTATATTCTTAAAATAAACTACGTCAAGGAAGTTGTCTTTAAATAGGTATTTAAAAAAATAATGGTTTTTGTTTCGTATTTTTTTATTATTTACTGACAGTTTGGGATAATGACGATTTAAAGTTGTTATTATTTTTTCCAAATTTCGTTTTATCTTCTACATTAAAATATATAACCACCAATATATATTATTCGTTATCCTTTCTGAGATAGTCTTCTCAAAACCAACCAAAGCATGTTGCCTCCAGGCTTTGAAGCGAAATTAGGCCCATGTCGTACATTGAGACACAAACTCAGCATAGTGACTAAGGGTTGATTCACGCTGTCTAACTCGGCACATTTGCAGATTTGAATAAGGCTTGTATTCACTCGATTACCTTGTGCATTTCGGTCCCGTACTAACAAAAGAAAGAGACAAGTGTAGGGGTGACATAGACGCCGTCTTTAATCGGACGATTTTACATTCATATTTAAAAAAACAAGTAACAAAATCAATAGGTACAAGTTATTTCCCTATAAATTCCAGAGCTGTAGATATGTTTTGCTCCCTTAACACCGGCCCCCTTATAACAGCCCCTCTTAACACAGGCCCCCTTTACAAAAGACTTAAACATAACTGGCGAAATGAGAGTACCTTGAGGTACACCATTGCGTAATCTTTTGGGATTACAGGTATAATGTTATATTCGAACATAAACATGTGTGTAACAACCCTACGAGCTAATTAAAGTGGTCTGCAGACACCACAACTATTTGCTGTGCCTACCGCTATTTGAAGTTTAATGGTAGATTTCAACGATGTTTATGAACGCGATTTCTTCAACGGAAAGCGAGTTTTTATCTCTATCTATGTTAATATTATAAAGCTGAAGAGTTCGCTTGTTTATTTTTTCGTTTGATTGAATGCGCTAATCTGAGGAGGTACTACTACGAATTAAAAAGTTTTTTTGTGTTGCATAGTCCATTTATCGAGAAAGGCTAAAGAAGCAGTGGTAATAAAACCACGGGGTCAGCAGCTAGTTGAGTTTCCAATTTTGATTTCACCGAGCCCGGTTTATTACAAAAACTTAAGTTCCCACTGTCACTGCCATTCTTTTTGTCACCGTTTTTAATAAATAAATAGAATTTGGTTTGTCTTCTCAATCTTGTAAGATGAAAAGACTGTGATCGTTATGTTTTGACGAAAGCTGTAACGACGATGACTCATCATCGATGAGTTCATTATTCGTCGTCCAAGAGATTCAATCCAAACGCTGGTAAAACAGTTGGCGTAGATCGAGATCTGAAAACTAGTTTATGCAAAACTTGGTTCGTGAAAACGGGTTTTATCTCAAAATCGGTGAAATTTACCCTAAAGAACATTCCATTAGCAGTTTTAGTAAATATCTAAGCTAATGTTTTAGTTTGGCTTACGATATTAATTGAGAGATTATACCTATAGGTTGGTTTAACAGATTTTATCAACGTTTTAGATAAAGAGTGTTCAATTATTCATAGCATAGTAAATGTTGTTTGGGGACCTGGTTTAATATTGTAATTTCTTTTCATAGGTTAATATTATTTTGTGAGAAGTTACTAGGTTATTAGTCTAGAGAAGCTCATAGTTAAATAATAACAGCCTCACAGGTCGATCATCAAGGTTAAGCCGTACTTACTGAGGTTGGTCTGTAGATGTGACCATCTATTTTAGCGAGTTTTATCCACGCCTCGGAAAGTACGTTAAGCCGTTGGTCCCAGCTATCATTTATTGATCATTGACAGTCGTTACTGTTAGTCAGAGAGACTGATAACCAGTCTTACCAACGGGTACCGAATTATCCTGTTACTGGCTTTTGGACGTTATCCCCAGGTAGCCCAAATTACCTACCCACGTTCGGCCGCGTTTAACCAGAGAATTAAACCACAAGAACGTACTACGGAGGTAAACTGTATCCCAGGGGTGGCCAACCGGTCAATCGCGATCTACCGGTTGATCGCGACTATTAGTCCAGTCGATCTAGCGGACCTATATACGTATATGTTGATTAAACATCATCAACTCAGACTTCCATTCCAAAGTATTCAGAAAACGATTTCACATGTGATATAAAAAGGAACTCCCAAGGCTGGTCAATAATAAATGTGATGACTACATGATTGTGACTAAACTATGCTGTTCCATTTAAGATTTTAAGATATATGTTTTGGTAGATCGCACAAGGTTTCGTTAGTAAACTGAAGATCTTATGTCTAGTCACCAGTTGGCCGCTCCTGCTGTATCTTATATGTTTTTAAGACTATAACTTACCTCAGAATCAGTTATAACATGTAGATCTTACGGTATATTCGTAGTTTTAAGTGCGCTGTTTTGTCAACAGTAAATGAATTATAAAAGATTTACATGTATGGATTAAATTAGACAATTTTTTTACAAACAGCAAGTTCAATAAAATAAGCTGCCTGAAACTTCATCCAGATACGTTCAGTCATTCCAACGATAATTTGTAACATCCAACAAAACATCCAAACTTTTCACATAGACTTTGAAAAAAATATTAATAAAAATCATTTTCATTTTCTTTCACCAAGTTTGATGACCCATTAAAAACTATAATAAAGCAGGTAGCCTTAGAATAACTACAAAGTAATAACATAAGTACATAAATAACATTTTTATCGTCGTCTCGGGAGTAATAAGCTAGTTTACCCGAAAGGGACGAAGTACGAAAATAAATTGTCATTAAAGTTCTTTTGATACCAGATAGAGTCGTAGAAAATAATATGCGATGTAATTTTTTTACGGTACAATTTTTTCTTTTATACTCTAAGTAGGCAAACAGTTAGCAGCCGACTGAGTGAGCCGGTGGCGAACTGAAATTTGAGTTAGCTGCAAACTCAGACCAATTTTCGTGTCGTCGCAAGCAAACTATTTTGAGTTAGTCGCTTATTTAGGTCGACCGCGACCGCATGAAGAGTTTGCGGCAAACACACTCACTACGCCCGGCGAACAACCATATCGACGCCGCCGACTAGAACCGGTTTTGCTGTGAGTCGGCCACTAACTGAGACAGACAGCGCACGTAACGCTGCAAACCGCGTAAAGTGAGCACAAAACTAGCAGACTGTGGATACTCCATATCAAATTAATATATGAAAGGGCGTTCTAAACGGACACGCCGCAAACTTAGTCGGCTGCTAACAGTTTGCCTACTGTGGACTCAGCCTTACTAAGGGCTCGTGCTCACAGAGAATCAATTAATAAAAAAAAACTACTCTTTGATTTCACAAATTTGTTTCAAGTCACGCGAAAAAAAAACTTATATTGCGGCTAAATTTATGAAGAAGCCATCGCGCGGACGGTCCTGCTGTGCCATTTCCTGAAAAAAGTCAGATTATATACGCAATCGTCTCGAACCTTCTCGATAACTTTAATAAAGAATTCCTTTTACTACATACAACTAACTACAACCTCCTTCCACAGACTTTACTGCTACGCTCAAAAACACGTCAAGTCAATCCGGGCCGTCACCCGGACGGTTCAAATGCCGGACAACC
Organism: Agrotis puta; assembly: GCA_943136025.2. NCBI lineage: Eukaryota > Metazoa > Arthropoda > Insecta > Lepidoptera > Noctuidae > Agrotis > Agrotis puta. Next base: position 6,574,687 of record OW964190.2, on the reverse strand, counting down.
GGACGAAATCCGTCCGGACTCGTGTGCACACGCACGTCCACTCGTCACCGTACCACGTGTCCGATCACAAGGCGGCCATCACTGTGGGGATCATCATGGGAGTGTTCCTTCTCTGCTGGGTGCCCTTCTTCTGTGTCAATATCGTCGCTGCGTTTTGTAAAACGTGTATACCGGGTAAGATTTTGTAGTAATTCTTTATTAGTCTAGTTTTTTTTGTCCGTTCATTTCACAGGTCAACCTAGAGGAGGTTGAGTGATGCTTCCATTTTTGTAAATACCTTTATTTGATGTTGACTTTTAATAATGTAACTGTTAGGTACAACGATAAAAGTACTTGCCTTTTTTATTTGAGCATGATCAGAAAATTATAGCTAAAAACTCGATTCAATTTACAAAACAAAAAAAAAGATCCCTCATCATTATTATAAGATTGAACTACCACTTTGCCCGCGACTTCGTCCGCGTGGGTTACGTACTTTCCTAATTCCCCCTTTTCACCCCCTTAAAGGTTAAATTTCCAAAAACCCCGTCTTAGTGCTCCCCTACATTATAAAAGGAAGCCGTGTGCAAATTTCACATTCCTAGCCCCAGTAGTTTCGGCTGTTCGTTGATATGTCAGTCAGTCAGTTCTCCTTTTATATATATAGATAGAAGATGTATTTAGTGTAGTTTTTATAGGCTACTTAGTAATATTCTTAATGATTCACTTTGTGAATGGTAACTAACATCCACGGTGTCCTTCAATAGCCCTTTACGTTCACGGTAAGTTCGTCAGTCCCACTGTAGGCTTTGGCCCTCTACCCCCCTTTAGAGGGCCAAAGCCTACCGCGGGCCCCGTCATTTTTTGCTGACACTATTTAAGGCACGCGTGGAACACAACGCGCCGTCGACCCGGGCATGGTCCATCGTCCCCGTCTTATACACTGTTCCCCTACCGTATTATACTTCAAGATAATCAAAGCAATAGCAAGCCACACAATAGGTACCGATCTTCTATATAAAAGGGAAAATAAAACGTTAAACCCCACAGTTTATTACAAAATGAAAATATTTACACGAATAGAGATGGAGCGCGTTTATTCTCGTGCATTTTTATTAGAATTCCCTGAACAGAGAATAAGCAATTCCCAGTTCAAAGCGAATTATTAATATCATAGCACATTCTTTTAAACGGAGTTTATTTTTAAACAAGAAGGCGAGTTATGACCGTTATTTATTTTTTATTTTTTGCTAGATGGCATTTCTATCTCCAACGTTTGGTTCTTTCACAGTCGGTAATAGTGGAGTTTCACAGGAATAGTGTAGTAATAATCTTTTTTTTTAATCATTCCTCTCCACTAGGAATTTGTCCTACGTCACGGTTGCGTTTACAAACATAGAATTCACATACAAAAACACTTAGACCTGGAACAACTACAGTCGAGCGCTCTGCCACAACTCCAACCGTGCCCTCAAATAATACCGATACAGACTTACAAATTAATAGTTTTATGCCTCGAACGAGAAGAAGATGAAGTTTCCAGAGCAGGAGAAGACATTCGTTGATGTCCCAGGCCTCTAAAAGAACAGTGGTAGACGCCCACGGCGCCAACGTTGGCAGACGATCTCCGGCCACCGTAGGCACGCGCATGCGGACAGCGAGGAATGGGCAACTCGCTGTCCGACCATGGACCATGCCCGGGTCGACGGCGCGTTGTGTTCCACGCGCGCCTCAAAGAGTGTCAGCAAAAATGACGGGACGGGTCTCTAGAGGGCCAAAGCCTGTCGGTGTTGAGGGACTTATGATATACAGTGACCCCGGTACGTAAAGAGCTATTGAAGGACCCCATGGATTTTAGTCAGTACGAGTCTGACAGTCCCTCCCGCTCTGACCCGGGCTCATTTGATGATTTTACCACGTTAAAAAAAAGGCCTCAAAAAGAAAACGATCGGGCCTAACAGTAGTCGCATGGTAATAATATATGATGTGTAACCTCACACAGTCACACTCTCAGTGAGGAGCTCGTGGCTAAATAAATACAGCCGCACAGGCCGATCTTCCGGGTTAAGCCGCGCTTGCCGAGGTTGATCTGTGGATGGGTGACCATCTGTCATAGCGAGTTTCCTCCGTGTCTCGGAAAGCACGTAAAGCTGTTGGTCCCGGCTGTCATTTGTAGATCTTTGACAGTCGTTGCTGTAAGTCAGAAGCTCTAAAGTCTGACAACAAGTCTTACCATGGGGTATCGTATTACCCAGTTACTGGGTTGTGGAGGTCCGACAGGCAGTCGATCCATGTAAAATACTGATATCCAGCTGCATCTGGTTTGACTGTAAGCCGACCCCAATATAATCGGGAAAAGGCTAGGAAGATGATGATGAACCCCACACATCTCACTTTGGACTTCAACTTACTTTGAGACACTTGACTTATCCACAGTTAGACCTCGGCAAGAGTTGTATAGCTTTGGTGACCCATCCAAAAACAAACGTAGAGAGGCTTTGCTTAACCTTACTTTAAGGACAGACTTCAGCAAAAGAAGTTACCGGCTCACACTATCGGATACGGACGGATCGCGCGCGCTATTTGATTTGACCAGACCTGTCCCACTTTGGTTTACACACTTCTTTTACATTTCATTACACTTCCATTTCACGAAATCTCTTCCACATGTTAAGTAATTAACTGTTCCCTGCGTTTTTTGGCTCTTATTTATTGTTCGTAGGATGTTTTTATATTTATAGCCGTAGCTTGAAGCTATCCAACACATAAATATTTTTTCAAATATTTTAACATCGAAAAGTTTTTTTATTAGGTAACAATTGTGTCCGTGGTCACGGGACTCACGAATTACCGTGACCCCGGTGTGTAAAGGGCTATTGTAGGACACCGTGGATTTTAGTCAGTCAAGTCTGACAGTCCCTCCATCCAGGGCAGGACGCCCTGGGAGGGAGGACTCATTTGATGATTTTACAACGATAAAAAAATGGTTTTTTTTTTTTTTTTTTTTTTATCGTGGTAAAATCATCAAATGAGTCCTCCCACCCAGGGCAGAGCGGGAGGGACTGTCAGACTTGTACTGACTAAAATCCACGGTGTCCTTCAATAGCCCTTTACGTACCGGGGTCACGGTAATCCCTAGGTCCCGCGATCCCGGCAGGCTTTGGCCCTCTACAGGCCCCGTCACTATGCTGACACTCTTTGAGGCGCGCGTGGAACACAACGCGCCGTCGACCCGGGCATGGTCCATGGTCGGACAGCGAGTCGCCCATTACTCGCTGCCCGCATGCCCGCGCCTACGGTGGCCGGAGATCGTCTTGCGACGTCCGACGCCGTGGGCGTCTACCACTGCGGCTGGGGTGGAGGGAGGACGCTGTCGTCTCCCTCAGGCGGCCCGCCTCCTCCTTCACGAGCATGACTGCTTCGCAGAAGGAGGCGACCGCTTCCCACTCCGTCTCGCCCCGCAGCATAGCCTCGACCAATGCCGGGCGCGAGAGGTCTCCGCCTATCGCCGTTGTGAGGACACGGCGGTGCGCTGCCCAAGCGGGGCAGTCCTGCACCGTATGCTCCACCGTGTCCTCCGGACGATCCTCGCAGTGGTGACACCCAGGCGTTTCTTCCCTCCCTATCAGACACAGGAACCTCCCGAAACTTCCGTGTCCGGTGAGGACCTGCGTCATGCGGTAGGTCAGGACGCCGTGACGCCTATCCAGCCACTCCTCAAAGAGGGGTCTTACCGCCGCGATTGCGGCGTGCCCGGACCTCGGTTGCGACAGTCGCTCCCTCCATACTGCCCTGAGATCACGCCGGAGCTCTTCCCGCCGCGACTCGACTTGTCGAGGCAGCGGGGATTCGCCCCGACGCTGCGCCTCCACGCGCCATTCATAGACGCGCTGGAGGGCAGTCGCCTCCAGATCCCAGGGCAGCAATCCCGCTAGGAGGTTGGCCGATTCGCCGGCGATCGTGCGGTATCCCCGGATCATCCGGATAGCCATGACCCTCTGGCATGCGACCAGCTTGAGTGGTCGCGTCCGGATGCTTGGGGCCCACACGGGGGCCCCGTAGAGGGCCATGGACCGCACGACACCGGCGTACAGCCTCCGGCAGGAGGCATTTGGCCCGCCGAGATTGGGCAGGAGTCGCTTGAGAGCGGCTGCTGCCCGGTTCAGCCTTGGGGCCAAATGCAGGAAATGCTCCCTGAAGTTCCATCGGCTGTCGAGGACGAGTCCCAGGTACTTCATCGTCCTCCCAACGCCGATGCGAACCCCCTCCACCGTAATGTGGGACTCTGAACGTGGCGCGTTCAGACGGCCATGAAAACACATGGCCTCTGTTTTGTGCAGCGCCACGTCGAGTCCCAACTGCCGGATCCTATTAGCGACTGTCGCTACCGCCTGCGTCGCCACGTCGGCCGCCGCCTGGTGCGACTCTCCCTTCGCCAGGACGAGCGTGTCGTCGGCGTAACAAATTACGCCGACGCCGTCAGGGAGGTCGCCGCGCAGCACCCAGTCGTAACCGATGTTCCACAGGAGCGGCCCCAAGACCGATCCCTGTGGAACACCGCACGACATCTCTCGCCGGTTCCACTCTCCCCGGTGACCGGGGTAGATGACGGGATAAAAAAAACAGAAAAAAAAAAAAAAAAAAAAAAATGGTAATAATTGTGTGCAAAATGAAAAGTGCTGATCAAATATTTTAGGAATTTAGTACACTACCAGGTTAAACAAATTGTCAGTCAAATAACGCATACACAGTAAACAAAGTAATATAATAAATACCTCATTGGATACCCGGAGTATGAATAACATTTATGATGATACTATAAACGAGTAAGTATGGAGTTTCTTGCCCATTCTTCTTCATACAAACCTACCCTTGCGAATGGGTGTAGAATCAATCCCATCCCATCCCATTTCCTTAATGTTAATATTCGACGTTTGAAAGTGCCTCGTTGATGGCCTAATTGAAATAAATGATTTGACTTTGACTTTGACTTTGAAAACCACATGTTGAAATTCAATTCGAACTTGAAAATATTAGTATAATTAATACCTTATGAATAGGCAATTCCAAATTCTTATAGTTACATTTCTAATTTTGGTGAAAGACCAAAATTAATCATATAAATTAAATATTCTGTTTGATCGCAGCAAATGCTAGAAGTAATTTCATTTAATTGCTGAATTTAGATAACCATGTTCAAAACCACAATTAAAAACATTTTAAACGCTGAATTCATGTGACCTGTATAATCATAACATCATCGACATATTCCCACAACTGGGACACAGCACGCATAGTATGTCACCGTAGAAACGATACTGGTTTTGTCGACGGAAGAAAAGACAAAATGTTAGAACGTAGAAAGAATTAAAAATATAGAAAAGAAAATGTTTTATTTTTCAATGGTCCTACCTACATGGATTGTGCGAAAATCGTGCAAAAAAACAGTCAATGTATTGGCAAATCAAAGTCAAATAATTTTGTTTAATCTTAGTAGAAAAAAAATAGAATTGGTCATGCTACGCATGCTGGCTGAAATCTATGACAGAGAGTGGGCTGTAATCTACCACGCGGGGGCGTTAGATGTCACATGAGTTCGATATTTTGGTTCAAGGACATGCCAGTTTCCTCACGACGTTTTCCTTCGCCGTTTTAAGGGCGCCAGTGTTTATTTTACAAAGTCAACGGTATCCTTCAATAGCCCTTTACGTTCCCGAGTCACGGTAATTCGTGAGTCCCGCGACCCCAGCAGGCTTTGGCCCTCTAGAGAGGGGCCGTGTCATTTTGCTGACACTCTTTGAGGCGCACGTGGGGCACAACACGCCGTCAACCCGGGCATGGTCCATGGTCGGACAGCGAGTTTCCCATTACTCGCTGCCCGCATGACCGATGTTGTTGATTAGATGGACTATTTTTATGTTGGATAGCCCTGAGATAACATCACGCTACGAGCAATAAGACTAAAGCAATGGGTGAACCCTCATCATTACATAGTATAAAACAAAGTCGCTTCTCGCTGTCTGTCTGTCCCTATGTATGCGTAGATCTTTAAAACTACGCAACGGATTTTGATACAGGTTTTTTTTTTAAAAACAAAAAAAAAAACATACATTCCTTCAAACCTTCCTCTTGAATCACTCTAGATAGAGTTTGAAGGAATGTATGTTTTTTTTTTTTTGACGTCGTTTCATGTTACAACTATTATTATTAACTTTGTTGTTTATTTTTCGCCTTCACAGTTGGGTAAATTTATGTATTAGCCAGCGAATAAATAAATAAAAAAGTATTAAACTTTGTTAAATTCATCATGCTTTTATAACTTCCATCGCGAATTCACGTTCCTTCACCACGATACCATCGACTTTTTAAATGACAATGTTACAGACATCAAACAAAATTATGCAAATAAAACTTGGGAACAAGTTTAATAGACTTTCTTTAGCATTTTAAGTCCCCATTGAAAAAATCTTATGAAGTAAGAAAGCAAGCTTGTATGTGTATTTTATGTAGGCATAGACGCCAGTAGGTCAACCTACCCCAATCTATCAAATTTTACCTTTCACTATTGTGATAATGTTGAAAATCTATTAAAGAAATTTGACGGATTGAGGTAGGTTGATTTGCTGACGTCTGTACATGAGTATCATAATAAATGCAATGAGATGTCCGCTGAAGAGACGAGTATAGAGAAGTATAGGAGAAGAAGCCATGCTACTTCGACCTCAAAAGAATAATTGGGTTAAGGGTAATCTAATGATGATTATCATAAATAATACAAATCATTTTGTTACAGATTTGGCTTTCAAAATCCTGACGTGGCTTGGCTACTCAAACTCCGCGTTCAACCCTATCATATACTCAATTTTCAACACAGAGTTCCGGGAAGCCTTCAAAAAGATCCTGACGTCGAGGTATCCTCTATGTTGCGGGTACCAAAGCGTCAGGGCCAACACACCAACACGAAATGACAACTTTGTCACTGACTACGGGACTAAAACATTGGTGGTGCGACGTAGCGGGTCCCTTGGCCTCTCCGGAGTGGACCCCACTCCAAGGTCATCTGCAGAGTCCGTACGCCCACTCAGAGAGTATCACATTTGACAAGAAGACGGGAACAGCAATAATGGGCTGCTTGACAAAAGTGACGTGGTTTGAACGCCCGAAGACTGGTATGGAAATACAAACAGTATTTACACAATACATGCAAAAGGCAATCTTAGTATCATTGACGTAAACGTAAAAGGTCAAATTACTTTGCACAGTTGAGAGAAATAGTAGCGGACTTGTCAGTCTTGCACTGCCCGTCGTTGTGCAAAGACGTGCCATAGACTCTCCGCGAAATGCGTTTGCTTATTATGAATCTTAAAGTTTTTAAGTCTTGTAATAAATACTATGCGCCGTCTTTTGTGTGAATTGTGATATTAGAAATAAAAAGTAATTATGATGAAAATGTAAATTAGCCTTACAAAGGCTTATAGCGCTTGTGCTTCGATGCCAAGGAATTAGATTATTACGTGTCATAGCAATTATTTTTATCATCGATACATTAATAAGTTCAAAATACCTTCATATCATAGTCGTGAAATCAAATATTTACATAGCAATTGAATAGAAAAATATATTTACGAATGAATATGAGAATACAGATTGTCCTAAGAATTTAAAAAAACTAGTCTTTTCTAGATTTATAGCCCTAATTCAAGCATAATGACTGTTCGTTTATATTTTAATGGAGTAGTTCTATATAAGTAACATTTTCTGACAAAGAATTTCCTCATTACTTTCTTAATTCGTTTGTATTATAAAAGAGACACTGTCTAGCAATGAATGTACAATTTCATTAACTTGGTTGAAGAAAAATACATTTGAATAATTAAATCAGGCCACATTATTATTTTTTTGTTTCTTTTGTTCTGAATTTAAAAAGATTGCTACTGTTGGTTTCAAATATGGAATTTTTATTAAGGCTCACCAAGGAGCCGGCATGGCATAACTTAGCAAAGTATTAATTGGCATACCAAGGAATATTTCGGGATGCCAAGGAATCCGGGTCTTAGAACATCCCGCTGAATGCTCAAGTCTATCAAGTAAATGTGAACAAATCCAAAATCATTTTAACTTACAAAATTCTTGGCCTGCCATACTTTGTTGGTGAGAACTGGACCTCAGAGGGGCTTCCTCAAGTGCACGGCGTAAGTGTAAAAAAAACCATTTACATTATGAGAAATTGCAACTGTTTGACGTTTACATCACATACTCTGCTAGAGCCTCTGGAACAAGAGAAATCTTTAGTATGTATTTAATTTATTTAATTACTACAATTATCTAGTCACGTTTGTAAAAAAGACATCCCACCGGTTACGTAATATAAATTATTTATTAATTTACAAATTCCTGTGATACTTCTGTAAATAAATGTTAGTGTAAAAATGATTTGTAAAAATATATTTAGGAAGTGTAGAGAATAATGTAAACTTAAATTATAAATAATTAAATGATTACAGTCTTACTACAAAAACGTTAAACACCTGTTGAACACTTGTCTAAAAAAAGTGTCGGCATTTGATTTTAATGTAAGGTCTGTTTTGCAGTTACGCTGTTTTTAGACAAGTGTTTAAAAGATGTTTAAAATGTTGTAGTAAGGCTGTTAGTATTTATAGGCAAGCATTTAAAATTAAGTTTCTACTAAGCTGTTTTCCGAATTATAAATTCACTTAAAGTTTTAAAGGCTTAAGCGACTTTTGTACACCGCTGTTTCGGTTTTGTTTTCGTATGGGGGCGTTGCCACCATCTGGTATCAAAGTTAATTAATCTGCCTATGGAGCCCCATAAGCCTGTGACAAGGCTTTAGACTCATATATTGATTTTATAGATCCAGGTTTCCCTCTTCACCGATGTCAACGATGTCTAAGATAAACTTAGTCTGTCTTACCACAAGAAAGATAAACATCTGTTGAACACTTGTTTAAAAAAACTGTCAACGTCAAAACGACATTTCACGTTGACATAAGGATCGTTTTGCGGTTACACTTTTTTAGACAAGCTTTAAACAGATGTTTATCTTTTTGTGGTAAGGAGGAGTATGTAAATAATATAATTATGCGTTGAAAAAGACATATAGTTACAAGCTCGGGATTGAACTCAAAACCTTATGCATAAGAGGTAAGATGTTTAACCTCTGCGCCAAGACTTTTAGAGTGAATCACTTTGTCATTCCATTTTATTTTAATGACTTATTTCGCGGTCTATTTTAATTTGTCATTTCGAGAAGCCTTCGATTTAAAAATCACCGTTGCCACTTTCATCCCTTATTTTTTGTGTAGATATTAAACAAATTATTAGGATTAACAAAGACAAAGATAATACCTATCAAAATATTACATTATAGATTCTAATATTTTACCGCAAAAATATTGAAATAAATAAAGTCGGTTGAAATCTATTTTAATCCTTAGGATTTGTAAATTGGATTAAGCCGCTTTAAAAAAAAAACAATCTTACCGTTTTATTAAGATGGCGCTGAGGTTGCACTGTGTGGGATTGTTGATGTCTATGCCGTCTATTTACAAATGGTCTAAGCGGTGACCCGTGCGTTAAGCGGCACGGATGTGCGTTGTGTATAATAGCGATTAGCTGCAGCTGCTGAATACCCCCCTCTCGCACCGCTCTCCGAACCGATCTATTTCGTGGTATCGCACTCATACCTTTGTACTTTTGTTCGCGTCGCTGTAGCGATTCGTTCGAAGAACGACAACAGCACGCGAATTCGCCACTAGCGGCGTCTCGTTGCGTGTTTCAAACAGTTCCATACATTTGATCTTACCGCTCACCTCCACGCGTTAATCCACCGCTCATAGCGGCAAGGTCGTAAACGGGGCGTAACATTCGCAGCGAGCAATGAACCTCTTGTTGACCATTGCGAGCGCCTTGTTTCCCCGTCGACTGGACGAACGCTCGCTGTGTAACATGTCACTCCTCGCAACGCCGGGCTGTACCGCCTTTAGGTATTTCTTCTACATGGTAATCTGTTCTAAGAACATTAAGCCAGTTTCTTGGCTAGCAATCATCAGAGGCCAAATCACAATATCACGTTTTTCGATGGAAACAAATTAGTTCCTTGTTGATACACTAGAGGCGCTATTTCATTTTCCACACAATTTACGTCGTAATACTTCAAGTACGCTGTACAGCCAATTACGTAGATTTAGTCTCCTCTAGTCTGGACTCTACGAAAGCCAGCATTTTTGACGAATTGTCAGTATCAACAACCAAAAGGCCACCTAACTAAGATGAGAGTAAAGATCACTTTGATTTTGACAAAAAACATAGTCAGAAGTACCCGCAAAAAAGATACATTTCTTTATAGACATGGTTCTAAGATACGTGACCCCTCCCGCACCGCGCAGCTACCTCAGATGCCGTCTCAAGTAAGCGGTAAGCCTGTAATTTCAAGCATAAATCATTTATCATAGTCAACCCCGCACTATGTAAATAGAGAGCACCAAACATTCTTCAGATTTTAATATGAAAATATTATAAAGGAGATCACTTCATTCGTCAAACTCTTTTATATAATCAATCGCTAACGAGAGATACTTATTATATATTTTCCACACAGTTAAATGAGTTGCTTGTCAATAACAATAAAAACAACTGAGGGCCTAATAGTCCACTTTAGCAGAATCAAAATAGGATACTAATATGAATTGAGAAAGCAAAACTAATCTATGTATAATGTTCCCACTTCTGGGATATAGACCTCCTCTCTGTGAGACGAAGTGGGCCGGTAACCGTAGTCCACCACGCGGGCCCAGTGCTTGTAAAACATCACACGTCTTCGAATTTATAGCTGTATATGACAACACGATGTTTATTTCACCGTTTCGAGTGCAGTGGTTATGAATTAAATTTCACAATGTAATGCACCTTTTTAGGTTTAGTCCCACGACCCACAAATCATAAGTCGAAGCTATTACCATTAACTACTGCTCTAGATAAAAAAAGACGTAAAATTGTCATAGATTAACTATTCATAATATTAACTGTATACGCGACCCCGTTTTACGAAATTCATCTCAATTGGGTTTTAATTCTACTAATAAATACACAATTTCAAAACACCATCCGTCGTACCACAGACATTTAAACATCTGTTAAACACTTTTCAACGTCAAACGCCATTTTGAAGTTAAAAGTTTTTTTAGACACGTGTTGAACAGATGTTTTTTTTTGTAGTAAGACTACAAATCTCTAAAATCAAACGTTAAATTTTGGGCCGGAATATCCGAATAACTTACAAAAAAAAATGTTAAATTAGATTTTTTCTAGCTCTGAAAGCAATAAATAGTTAGATGATTGAGTTCACTAATTAGTGATGTCACAATTTGCTTTTGCCATACAAAATCTAGGTGGGAAAATCGCGTTTTGACTACCCTATAAGACTATGTCAATTGATTGGTGGTTCAAATACCTAATTAATATTATCATCTTGATAAAGTGGCCTTTTTGGGCCTCCTATCTGTATTGAGTTTTGTCAAGCCGAATATGTGAAGCTCCCCGGATCGGAAAATCCGGATACAGCTGAACACCGGAAATTAATTTGATCGAATGTGACGTTACTGCTGCGTGTCGCTTGAAATTAAACGCTCCTACGGTAAAACATGAACTTAGTTAAACTCACTACAACTTGGCTACTTACTTCTTTTTCCCGCACTGGGCGATGTGGTCTGCAAGAGACAAAGCCCTTTAAATAAATAAAAAAAACTTGGTATAACTGAAATACTTTACAGTTTTAACATACCTACTTAAATTCATAAATAAATACACTATTTAAAAGTAAAAAAAAAGTTACGTCATATCATTGTTTATAAAAATATTTTTGCAAATATCTTCAATTCATTTAAATTCACGTTAATTTATTCCATCATAATATTCCAAATAGACTCGTCAAAATTAAAATTCCTTTCTATCATTTCGTATTAAATTATTTATTAATAACGTTTTTATTATCTCCTTTCAAAATGAACAGTAAATCATACCCGAATATTTTATAAAATATTTCATTAACACTTTCCGGGACAGACCGCCTCTCGCCGTTAACTCGATATACCTTTACGTGACAGTCCGGCTAAGGGCGGTGGACTTTGTTGCATGTTATTTGTCACACTGTCTCATTTCATTGTTTATTGTTACTACTGATATGACGTCCCGCCCATAGGCGTCAACGTCTATGGCCGTATTTGTCGTATCAAAATATTAAAAATATGTGTAATATGGTAGTACGTCTATAGGCGGTATGATAAAATGAATGGAATTTTTAAGTGTCATATTGGGATATTTAAAAAACTCTCAAGTGTCTTGGAACGTGTTAATTAGAATATACCATAAGTTTTTTTGTGGAATATTCCGAAATCATATCAAAATTAAAAATGGCGGTCTCATTGTAATATTTTCATATTGGCCGGCTTTGAGGTAATACGTTTTTGGGGAAATCTTCAAATAAAAAGAAAAAGGACACCTTATTGATATGCATTACATCAAGTGTGGTGGTTTAAGTTAATATCATTCGGAATCCCGCTGCTTTTAAGATTCAAAGGAATAGAGTGAGACAAAATATGTTATACACTACTTGATTCCCGTCACATAATACTCGTAATCGAAAATATAGTAAACACTCAAGATACAGTAAGATAAGCAAAATGTTAACATCCATTTTCTTATTTATTCAAAATTAGTTTGCTCTTCGCCTCAATCTAGCCCAGAAGCAAAGATGGGATCTAGGTTAACTCGGGAACTCCTCTGCACTGCCGGAACACAGTAAAAACTGTTTTGTGACGGACACCGATAGGATAGTGGGGAATTCTCTCCCACAAAAAGAAAAAAGATTATTTTTTATTGTTGCTCCATCGTACGTTGTTGTAATACAAGAAAGATAAGCATCTATTGAACGCTTGTCTAAAAAAAGTGTTAAAGCAAAACGACCCTTATATCAACGTGAAATGTCGTTCTAACATTGACAGTTTTTTTAGGTAAGTGTTCAACAGATGTTTATCTTTCTTGTTTACACAAAAAGTTGTTAAACAGCCGTCACAAAAATGTTTATTTATTTAAATTAATCTTCCAACTGTCATAACAAGTTCGTTAGGTACCTAATTCGATAGTGTCGCTCATCAACTAATTTATTAAACTAATTACAGTGTATATATATATACTTTTGTCTGAATGTTATATCCATTGAATTCAATTCTAAGCTATAGATTTACAAACTATACTTTTACCACAAAATTGAAAGTAAGTATTCAGTAACTGTACACTAAGCAGAAATTCTCGTAAACTTACTAATTCTCCTTTGAACTAACTCACTAAACATAAATAAGATTAACAAATGTAACTTGAGTGAATGAAAAGTACTAGTTCATTCATCTTCATCCGAATGAAAATTTCGGTCTTTCAAAAACTTAATAGCTTTTTCATAACAACCTTAACTACCTACGTAAATTATTCACATTCAAAAATGTCCTTAATTCCACTCTTATTAAGACCCAAATTGAGTAGCCCAAAAACGTCGATCAAAGTCGACCTGTTTTAGTACTTTCCCTTCCACAGAATTTTTACATTTAGGCAAGTATTATGATAAAATAATACTTAATGGGGAAAAGCGCTAATATACTTTACTAGTTAGATACATGTGTATTATAGTCATAAATGGCAGTATTATATAATATTAGAACATATCATGTTTAATGAATTTATCGCTATACATAGTGTAAATAGTACTTTGTGTTAAAATCAGTGTCATACTTAGTATATAAGAGATTTCTACACACCACATTTTATGTATTAGCGTAGCCATGATGGTAAAATATATGTAGATCGATGAGAAATGTCCATTATTCTTTACCTTTTTAAAGCTCTGACCAAACTTAGGCGAATCCCGTGCATGCCTACTTCGGACCGCAACAGTGCGCTTCAATTGTTTTTTTTTAGTATCTAACGCTCTTAGATAATAGAATTTCCAGACCCCTAGCAGGCCACTGAGAATTGAAGCCAAAAACACGGTAAAGTAATTACCCCCGTCGTCATTCAATTCCTCTTTTTTAATCGTGGTAAAATCATCAATGAGTCCTCCCACCCAGGGCAGAGCGGGAGGAACTGTCAGATTCGTGCTGACTAAAATCCACGGTGTCCTTCAATAGCCCTTTACGGTCCGGGGTCACGGTAATTCGTACAGTCCCGCGACCGTCGTTCGATTCCTACGTAAAACAAGTGAACATCTCCAAGGAAAAAAAAGTGTGCGTGGCGCTCACTCACACATTTATAAAAAAGTGGCTTCACTAAAAACGATACTTTTTGCTTCAAACACAGAATCTGGATAATTTATGATCTAAGTTTACTCTACTATTCGCGCCAGTGAAAATAAACCCTACAATAGTTTTCGCCACAGTTTGATCAAAGCTTTACTAAAGCTGTACTGATTACAGTATGTTGGATACGAATCTCATAGCTTGATGCTTTTGTTAGTCAAATATCCGTTATAATTACAAAATGTAGTAGTTCTAAGCTATCAGAAATAATGTGCTAATAAATTATTTATTAATAGATAAGTTACGTCGATAAAACGCTATGTACAGCAGGAATTAGATATTAATTTTAGATTAAAATGTAAATTTCGAAATCTGGATTGAATCTGGTTGCAAAATAGAATGTACTTTATCAAATTTTATCGTTAATTAGGGAACTGTAATATAAAATTATCTGTAAGAATCTAGTCATTAGTACTGCCTCTGCAATAATTTATCAATATTCAATCGATTTTCCAGAAATAATGTAGATAGCTTACAACAAAAGTCATATAATTAGGTACTGAAATAATATAGGTACATATTCAATTAGATTATTTTGTTGAACACAATTATTATAAATAGTCATTATAATAAATCACTGTTACTTAGTCTATCAAAAGTAGAAATATTAAGCATTTATACATAACCTCATGTGTTTGTAACAAATGTATTTAGTTCATATTTTTGTTTTTTTTTTTTAATGCGTCATCATGCTGTCTTCACCGAATCGCCGAAAAAGGCATATTCTATGTAGGTGGTACGTATGTCAGTACTACGGAAATGGTCAATCGATTTTCTGCAGAATTGACCAAACAGGGTGACTTTTAGTCCATACAAGTCTGACAGTCCCTCCCGCTAAATTAAACGGGAGGAGTCCTTTGATGATTTACTACACTATTAAAAAATACCATAACTTCAGTTTTTTTTAACTGAAGAATTTTGAAATAGTTATTTTATGACTACATATTTAATACCCCGATGTGATCACGGGCTCAATAAGTTTTCAGTTGACCTTACCCAACCTGTAGCCACGTTGAATAAGTTGTGACATGGATGACCGCATAGATTATGATTAATTGTTTGTTGGTACATTAATTAACGTGGGCTAATGTTTCTCGATCAATGGTTAAACTAACCATTGTTAAAATCCCGTACATTTTTATTAGCAAATGTTTAAAATGTAGAGGATTTAACTAATAGTTTGACTGCTAATCAAAGAACTCGCCCTTAACAGCAAAGCCCGCCGGCGCGTCATGTCAAATGAACAACAATCAAAGCCGCTATGCCTCGGCGTTCTTTGATGTACTCGTATAAAGACTCTTTATGTGTATCCGAAGATTTACTTGTACATTACTTTCATGATCGCAATATATATGAGCTTATCAAAATAATCTTTGTAATGTAAATTCATATACTTAGTTAATAATTATTTAAGGTAAGAGAAGCAATGTTAGATTTCATCCATTATTGTACATAATATTTTCTATTGTCTTAATGTTTCTGATGGCTGGTCATAGGCACCCTTGAAGGGATGAAGCCAAAGCTGGTATTTGGTATAATTAAGGATTTCTAGTCAGAAAATAAATTATATTAAAAATATTTAGGTGGTTTTATTGCAATCTACCCTAGAACAATAAAATAGGTACTACTACATACTATTAATGAGCTGATTTTCAAGTTTAAGCCACGTTGCCTGGCTCTTATCGCGAATGGGTAATCATACGTGATATCATTATCTGCCTAGCCTTTTTCCAACTATATTGGGGTCGGCTTCCAGTCAAACCAGATGCAGCTGGCTATCAGTATTTTACATGGAGTGACTGCCTGTCGGACCTACACAACCCAGTAACTGGGTAATACGATACCCCATGGTAAGACTGGTTGTCAGACTTTAGAGCTTCTGACTAACAGTAGCGACTGTCAAAGATCTACAAATGACAGCCGGGACCAACGGCTTTACGTGCTTTCCGAGGCACAGAGGAAACTCCGAACTCGCTATGACAGATGGTCACCCATCCACCGACCAACCGCGGCAAGCGCGGCTTAACCCGGAAGATCGGCCTGTGCGGCTGTATTTATTTAGCCACGAACCATATTATAGTTTTGTATATCACGGTAATCATACGTGATATACAAAACTATAATTTGGTTTTCACTAAAGTTCTGACAGCGTCGTGTAGCGACGCTATCACAAGGCTCTCGATAGCGGGATCGTCGTAACATACAGCCTAGATATTGTTTTTAGATAATAGTGTAACAGGTGCGTGTGGTGTATACGATAAGATACACGAATGGAGCCGAGTGAGGATGTTATATTGTAAGTATTAGTCATAGCAGTTTATGTTCCGTAGTTTCAGATCTTTGCCCACAGAAGTTCTTTTAATATTTCTTATGACGGCACAATTTGTGCAGTGTCTGAGTGATAGAGTGCCGCACAGCGTGTCGCTGGTTCGATCCCAGCTCGGAACAAATATTTATATTCTACAAGTAGTTGGGTCTGAGGGTTTTAATATTATGTGAATACAGTAGAAATTAGTGCAGGGGAAAGTTTTTCTTTTTTTTTATATTATGTAGCCGACATTTCAGAATAGACATTTTGTGACAAATGCGAAACAAAAACTAAAAATAAACTGAGTGTCTTGAAACGTAATACAACAATAAAATATAAACATACTTGTTAACACTAAAAGGCTGTCATGTTTATCAATACCAAATGAATTAAATTCAACGATACTTTTCGGGAAAAACTCAAGAGCCCTCCAATTTAAAACGGACATTTCAATTCAAATATACCTTTTAAAACGGGCACAGAAACACTCTGAAAATTAAACATGAAATATAAATAGTTATCGATAAAATATAAAATGAAATTGCGATTTATGTAAGTGCACAAATGTGGTAAATATTGCATCGCTTTTGAATTCACATTCATGTTTGTAAAGTAATTACTGGAAACAAGCGATTTCATAAATTTTTAGTTTCGTGTGTCGTGTCGTCATCGGTAACGACTCAAGACGACATCTA
Source organism: Agrotis puta (assembly GCA_943136025.2). Taxonomy (NCBI): domain Eukaryota; kingdom Metazoa; phylum Arthropoda; class Insecta; order Lepidoptera; family Noctuidae; genus Agrotis; species Agrotis puta. The sequence continues at coordinate 6,557,342 of OW964190.2, read as the reverse complement.
GTAAAGTTAAAATGGACAGCGATGATATTTTTTGTGGTGTTAAAATCATCAAATGAGTCCCTTGTCAACTGTCCCTTCAGCTCCACTCAAGTTTGAGTGGAGCAGAAGGGACAGTCAGACTCTTTCTGACTAAAAATCCACTTTATTCCTTCTACAGGGCCACGGCGTTTGCTAAAGGCACTTTTTTTATCGTGGTAAAATCCTCCCACCCAGGGCAGAGCGGGAGGGACTGTCAGACTCGTACTGACTATAATCCACGGTGTCCTTCAATAGCCCTTTACGTTCCGGGGTCACAGTAATTCGTAAGTTCCGCGACCCCGGTAGGATTTGGCCCTCTAGAGGCCCGTCATTTTGCTGACACTCTTTGAGAACGTGCGTGGAACACAACGCGCCGTTGACTCGGGCATGGTCCATAGTCGGACAGCGAGTTGCCCATTACTCGCTGCCCGCTATTGAAGACTAGTGCCTTCTGCCTTCTGCTAGCTAGTGCTAAACATTATTTATGCAAATGTCTAACTGCAATTAGACCTAATTCAATTTTCATTACTCAGGGACTCAGTTGCCATGACAACGATTCATAGTGCCAACGAAATCGTTTTCTTAATTTTGTCTTGATTTGTGTTATCGATACGTGATGTAATAATTACTTATGAAAATTGTTCAGTTGGCGTGGGCGTTCATGTCGATTTTTCAAACTAACTGTAGGTGTCTAAGTGCCGAATAAGGGCGTGTCGAGCTTGAGTTGAGCTGAGTCAGCCATTAATAATACCAGTGTAAGTCTACTCTCACTGTGCCGGCTCAGAGATCCATTACAATATTAATGATCACAATCCAAATTGAACTGGTTGATATAGTAAAATTGAGTATATGTAAAGATTGCAATTGCATCTGGATAATTGGATCGATTCTCGGATCGCGAGCAAAAATTATTGAGTACTTTTAAATTGCTTTTTTTAAATCATGTAATAAATTCGTCAAATGCCGGACACGGGGATTATGGAGAGAATGATGAATGGCCTCATTTTATACGCCATTTTGGATTTATTCATGGTTCTAAATAAATAAAATAAATATTAGGCATGTTTAAGCAAGTAGCACCGGCTTCTAACGGGCAACGGTTGAATCTTTAAAACAACCCTTCAACATTCAAAATATTTGAGGAAGTTTTGAGTTTATATATCATTTTAAACAATGTCCAACACCATTAATTAATCCTGTGTCGTATATGCGTTCACCTACATTGAAAAGTTGTTGTCATACAAACATTTGTTCCGTGCGGAGGAATTGAACCCGCGACACGCAACGCAACAATAGGTCGCTCAGCCGTCATTAGAAACAAACAGAAAAAACAATTCTTTTCTATTTCGTTTAGACCAGGGGTGGCCAACTTGATTAGACATAAGATCTACTGTTTACCAACGAAACCCTGTGCGATCTACCAACCGTGACGGAACAGCGATTGAAAAGTGATACAAGATGATGCTGCAGTAGTTGGTAATTACGTTGCGCAGTCTGATCTACTCATTTATATTTTTTGCTTTGCCACGATCGACTGGAGTAATAGTCGCGATCGACCGGTCGATCGCGATCGACCGGTCGGCCACCCCTGGTTTAGACCATCATATTTTAATTTTCTTTGTGTATTTCTTAAATAAATAAAAAACATTCATCCAGAAGTACCTTTCTTAGAATCGAGTCACTAAACGAAGCAATATGAAAAAAAAAATAGATTTTGTACCCAAAAAAACAAAAAAGCAGTTAACACGGGTAATTTGACAAAGCTTCCGAAGTTGTTCAAAGGACTAATCAATTATTAATAAATGAAATTCAATGAATCAGAATTAAGTCTTTCAACTGATTAATTAAGACTTAAGTGATAATTAACAAATATTTCAACAACTGTATAAACAATGAAGGCGCAATTGTTAGGGTTTGTTCTAATTGACGCGCACCCCGGGATGCGGGATCAAGTCACTCACTTCGATTGTGTCACTTAACTTTTTTGGAGGGATCCAAACTGGTGCGAATAATGCCTAAAAATTAAAATAAAAGTAAAAAAAAATGGGTTTCTTGTTTAACACAAAGTCGACGATGTAGTGACTTTATCCAGAAGAAGCCTATTCACTCTAACTTTGAATAGATTGGGGTTCTTTGCGTTCGGAAACACTAACACAGGTAGTAAGTTCCACTATTATGCTATTCATGCTTTGCGCATTATGAAGGGCAGGCATAAAGACACCCAAGAGACTCTGACAGTCCCTCCTGCCCACCCAAGTCAGGGCAGGAGGGACTGTCAGACTTGTACTGACTAAAATTCAATAGCCCTTTACGTTCCGGGGTCACGGTAGTTCGTTAGCCCCGCGACCCCGGCAAGCTTTGGCCCTCTAAGGGGGGGCTCGTCAATGTGCTGACAGCTCTTTGAGGCGCGCGTGAAACACAACGCGCCGTCGACCCGGGCATGGTCCATGACAGCGAGTCGCCCGCATGCCCGCGCCTACGGTGGCCGGAGATCGTCTTGCGAAATCTGTCGCCGTGGGCGTCGAGCACTGCAGCTGAGTCGTGAGGTAGACACTGTCCTCTTCCTTACGCGTCCCGCCTCCTCCTTCGCTAGCATGACTGCTTTGCAGAAGGAGGCGGCTGCTTTCCACTCCATCTCGCCCCGCAACATGGCCCCGACCAATGCCGGGTGCGAGAAGTCGCCACATATCGCCGTCATGAGGACACGATGTTTCTTACTTCCATCCGAGACAGGTACCTTCCGAAACTTCCTTGTCCGATAAGGACCTGGGTCAGGCGGTAGGTGAGGACGCCGTGACGCTAATCCATGCACTCCTCAAAGAGGGGTTTTACCGACGCGATTTCGGCGTGCCCGTTGTTCAGAGCCAGGGTTATTTACGTAAAAGGGGTATAAATAGAAATTAATTGTTTTCCACTTATATATAGGTAGTGGTAATATTATATTGTTTTTAGGTAATTAAAGAAAAGAGGTTGGTTATAAAATCAAGACAATATTTTGCAAAAAAATAGTTTTTTTTCCTTTGTCGAGTTTTCCTATTTTTATGTCGCCATTATAATTTAAGTATTTTAAACAGTTAGAGCCAGCAAGCATATGGCCACCCTCTGTAGCGAATCGTGCGGGAATCGAACCCGTGACACGCGTGACGCGCAGCAGTCCAATCGCTCAGCCACTCCGCTAACCCTGCCTGTATTCATCTAATGCAGATGAGTTCTTGATACATCTGGAATAAGCAGAGGCCTTTGCCCCGAAATAAAAGGTAATCACAGGTCAACGTTAACGGACCGTTGTCACGCTAAAACTAGGTAATTAGAAACCGAGATAACACTAATTAGTGTGTCAATATTCTATTAAAAGGTTGAGAGATCAATGACCTGGGTCGCAGGAATGTCTAAAGCGGGCACCGCGACCTTGAAACGTAATGGGTTACTCCTCAGTATTTTTTCCGCTCTAGAGCGGAAAAACTCATTTGAGAAGACATAACCAACCCAAAAAATAAAAGATCGTCTGTTCACTACTTTTTTCATAATTCTGTGGTGTAATAAATATAATTGTTAATTTGTAAAGATATTGACGTTATATAATCAACTTATTTTATAGTTAACATCTGTAATTTATAATGAGTAATAGTAAAAGTAATCCCCCAACGGTAAGGCAGTAGCGTATCTTATTCTACCCACATTACATAGAAAACTATAACATATTAAATTCTACTTTATACACCAGACAAGACTTTTACTTTAAAACGGCCACAAGTACACAATAAAGCAAGTTCTACCCTCACTTACAACTTAACAACATAACAGAGAATCCTTTAATAACTGGTTAACAGTGTAAGGATAATAATAATCCCCAGTAACCGCAACAATATCATTGTTGAAAACCCGAACAGTATCTCGCCTTAACAATAATGGTAAATAGTTATTCGATCACAAATACTTGTGGAATACCAATATGGAGGAATGCCAGCGAAATTCGGTAACTGGGGCGACGATGAAATGAAGAAATTGTTTTGAATCTGTGGGTCTCAAATTATATGAGAAATTGTTTTTTTTATTTACCTATATGTATATTAGTATCCTATTATTTTGCTAATGTTTTAATGGGTTGATTCGGACAGTGAATCTGAACAGAAAGTACCAGGAGAACAGGAGCATGAAGAAGGTGTTGGTGCCGTCGCGCGCCGTCTTCAGTACTAAAACTAGGTACATCTTTTTGCTGAAAACCTAACAAATATTGAAAGGCTTGTATAAATTCAAAGAGATTTATTGTAAAATTTGTGTCTCCAAAACTGTAAACATTTGCACATCACTAATATGACAAATATGTTGAAAGAACATAACAATGTAAAGTGTACCATCCTGCATGCAACTGTATGGACACACATATTTAAACAAATAAAATTGTCTATCTGTCTACAAGCAAGTTCTGGGTAGAATCTGTTTATGATAAAAAATACTAGAGTTGTGTGAAATTAAAGTGGTATAGAAATTATTAGATTCTTCAGTACTTCACACTGTTTCTAGGAAATTCAGACAGTATTTTTTAAACGTAAACGCTGTTAAACGCTATCGATCAGCGAATGAACATTCCCGCATGAAAACTTTTCCTCAAAAGAATTTTTACTGCTAAAGTAAGTACTTAATACCATTGTTCCGCATTCCTTTGAGTACGATGCTAGGAAACACTTTATTCTACTGATTAACTTTAAAATCTTTGCAAAGAATGAACGAATTTCGCTTTGGGTAGTTTTTCAAGCCGAATGTCTTTGCGATCAGTTCTTAAAACTTTATGTATCACTACAAAAAGATAAACATCTGTTCAACACTTGACAGTTTTTTTAGACAACAGTGTTCAACTGTTTTTGTCGTAAGACGACAAATGTTTAAACTCTAATTTTATTCACCAGTTTCGGTATCCCACATGGGCAATTTAACGTAGTTTTATTTTTAATTATTTCGAAATTTCCCTGTATACAAATCTTGTCTACTCATTATTATTTAATAAAATTTACCTTTTTTTTATTTTTACGTGGTAAAATCATTGTCAGACTTGTACTGACTAAAATCCACGGTGTCCTTCAATAGCCCTTTACGTTCCGGGGTCACGGTAATTCGTACAGTCCCGCGACCAGACAATAGTGTTCAAGTGATGTTTAACTTTTTTTCACCTCACACGGTTATTGTTGTTTCACTAACAAGGGTGCAAAGTTGTTTTTTGGCGCGAGCACTTGAATTGAAAACAGAGCAAGTGAAGGATTTTAGCATTGAAATATAGAATCCTGAGCGTAGCGAAGTTTTCAAAGGTACAAAACACAGAATAACTTTGCTGCCGAGCGCAACACACAACTTTTCACCTCACTACAGCGAGGAAGTGCAGTGGAGCTGGCTCGCCTGTCAGTGTAGAAAATAATTGAATACAAGACGTGTTCGAATTTTGAAAAATGGAGTTTTGCGCTCAGATTTTGAATGACAATTAGAATCTTATCATCTTGAATGACAATAAAATCTTTCCGAGCGTGTGAGGTGAAAAATTAGTTCCTCGTTCCTACAATAGAAGTACTCTTTCATTTTTCATACAATCTTCTTCGTAATACTTTAGTATGCTAAACGGTTAAATACATAGCATTCGTGCTAGGGCTTCAGTTAAGCCTTTGTCAAACAGACCGGCGCGGCGTGGCGAATGCGAAGTGTGACGTTTTTATTTGTAATGTATGGAATTGTTTGAAACCAGTCACATAGAAAAGCGAAAGAGATCCGATAGCGTGACAGAACTATCGGACTGACGTCTCGCTTCGGTTCGGTATCGCTTCGGATATGCTTCGCTTTCGCCTGTCTGTTTGACAAAGGCATTATGGTATGATTATTATTCTGAAAGTCTGAATCTTACTTCTATTACGCTGTTACTAGGTAACACAATGAACTACATATCTACATTATATAATAAATAGGACTTTCACTAACAAAGCTTTGCTTAAAGATAAGCTCTTCGGCCATTAAGGCTTTAAAACTGAAACTAATAACAGTTTGAATGAAATAACAAGATTAGAAATTATACCCCAACTCTATTCGTCCCGCTCTTTGACTATGTGTTAGAGCGAGACGTATTTTAAATAGAGGGAACAATACCAGTTCTCATAAAGCTGTTATAATATGTGTGGAATAATCGCTTCATTCCTAAAATGAGGTTATTAAAATATTGAGCTGAACTATTCTTAAATTGAATTATTATTCGAATTTTCAAATTAATCGTATTTTTTGTTCGAATTTCATTTTACCGAAACTTATTAACGTCTTTTTGCAATACGCATTATTGAACATATTTTCAAATCATCAAAGTATTGTCCTGCGCCTGATCTCTCTCCGGTCGTGTCGGATTGCCGTCCCATCGGACTATGAGAGTAAAGAAACAGAGATTGCACCTGTGCCTGCACACACTTCTGCACTATAATATGTCCCGCGCAGATGGCTAATCTCCGTTGAGATTGGCCGCCGTGGCCGAAATCGGTCAGGGGGACTATTATTATATGAGTATCATTGTCACCTCTAGCTGTATTGTTACAAAATTTAATTTAGCTTACCTTGTTTGCTTTACAAACTTAACAACCAGGCACTAAGCAGATGAATCCCTTAAAGTAGACCCAACCAAATTTCGCCAGTTATGTTTCAGTCTCATATAATAGGGAGTGAGGCTATTGCTAATAACCTGGCTCCAATCAGACTCTGTGACTGCCATTGGGAAATGCCAAGTTGGAACCTCTGAGTCTAGTGGGCAGCTTCAGAATTAAGTGGGTTGTTCCTAATGGAATCATTTCTTGCTATTTGACAATTCATAAGAGTCTCGATTTTGGCCGGGTGGATTTCAATCAGTATAAGTCTGACAGTCTCCTCCGCTCCGGTCGGAGCGGAAGGTGTTATTTGATGATATCACACCCCAAGAAAAAGGTAAGTTACATAAAAGCTTGTTAAAAAATTGCTACCTTTCAGAATTTGTGCCTTACAAAGAGATTTTATGGAAACACATCTGCAAACGGTACTTCAGTAGAGCACGCAATTCACTTCAGACCAAATATCAAATAATAACACTGACCGACATGCGAAAATCAATAACCAACCCGTCAGCAGCTCGGGGGTCGAATCGTCCCAATAGTGCACTCATACAAATAGTACGATTACACGGATCGCAATAAAACCCGTTTGAGTGTTACTTGAGCCACAGTTCAGTATTGACATACAGTATGTCAGCTCAGAACGAACATGATATGACTGATATGTGGCTAAAACATTACTGCGCAGTGTGTCGCCTCGTATTCGATCCCCGCACGGAAGAAATATTTGTATGATCTGTCGCATCTTTTTTTTTTACTTTGCTCCACACTAATAATTTCTTTTGTGTCGTGAGTGCATTGACCCAACATTTAACATTTGACCCAACATTTAACTCTTCAACAGTCACTAGGCACAAATACCTAATAGGTCATTCAAATATTGTGTCCGAGCAGAAATCGGAGCCGCTGCGTGTCACGAATTCGATTCCCGCACGGCAAAAATATTAGTTTAAATGTTCATAAATGCACCCCCAACACAGGATTAAATCCGAGCGTGGGACAATGATTGAAAAAATACATTACTACTTGCTCTACTGATGCTTTGTACACTTTGGTCCAACGGAGGGTTTTATGACGTCACAGGACTGTCGTGTTATGTTGGCCAAACTAAGCTCTCGAAACGGTATTACAAGGCTGAGACGCGAGGGTGTTGAGGGTTAAATAAATACCTATTTATTTTCAGGCTAAAAGGACTCTTATATCTACTGGGAATAATCATTTATTTGATTCGTATACATATAAAAAAGCATGCTTGTGTCCCATGGGGTGATACAACCACAAACAAAAGAATTCTACGTGCAAAGCATTTTCACAAATATGTTTTGGTAACTGTGCTATAAAAAAGAAGAAACGCGATATTGCGCTAGAAAATGGATTTTGGATTTTACTAAATGTATACATATATATAAATGTGATTGCAAATGTATACACATGGTCAGACGCTCGCTCTCGACCTCAAGTCTGCTATAACAATAGTGTCAGAATGGTCTATCCTTGATTTCATAATTGTTGATTTTGAGAATTCTGGTAATATACTACTCCGGCAGGCTTTGACCCTCTAAAGGGAGGGTCTGTCACTATGCAGACACTCCTTGAAGCACCACTATCTTTACTGGAAAAAGACTTCGTGATAAAACCTGAACTTTAAATAAGTTATGTTTATGTATTCACGTCAATGGTCTGCTTCCCAGAAGAAGCTTAATTAATTCTGTCACCTGGGAATGGCCATATCCTCACCGGAAAAAAAGAGGATTTAATGCCTTTGTCAAACAAACAGGTGAAAGCGAAGCGAGTCCGAGGCGACACCGAATCGAAGTGAGACGTCAGTCCGATAGTTCTGTCACTAAGGTTGTCAGATTAGACAAAGTTGTGATATTTTATTCACCTAAATGACCCTAGAAACTTTCTATTCACAGCTAGTTCCGGATGAACACCATTATTGTAAATCTCTTAGCTAATTTGCAAAAACATTGAGGTCTATTCACAACCTCAGGCGATGCGACTTGCGACAAGACTTCTGTCAAGGAACACACGCATGCATAACTTCTTTCTCTCGCATGAATATTAAAATCAAAATTCTTCATTCCGATTTTAGAGGGTTTCGCAAGTTCTTACTTATAAGAAAAACCCGACAGTTGACAGCCTACCAGAGGCAGTCATGCTAGCGAAGGAGGAAGCGGGACGCGTGAGAGAGGACAGCGACCACCTCACGACCTAGCAGTCACGGGAGATGCCTACGGCATCGGACGTCGCGAGGCGATTCGGAGAGGCGACCGGTAATGGGTGACTCGCCGTCCGATCTGAGGGTCGACGGCACGTCATGTTCCACGCGCGCCTCAAAGAGCTTCCAGCAATCTGACGGGGCCACCCTTTGAGAGCCAAAGCCTGCCGTGGTCGCGGGACTGTCTCATCTGACTTTGATCCCTTTTTAACTAAGCGCTGAGGAATTGTACACACTATTCCTAATACTTTAAAAAATACCTTCACTCTGACGGCTGCGTTGAGGTGAAAGTTGACATGCTCAACACCACTTCATTCATTTGTACCGCAGACGCTGTCGCAAGACCTGTAGATCGTGGCCAAGGGTTAAGCTAATTAGCGAATATACATTATTGTTCCAGTCTCTTGTAAGCATAATATTCAAGCTGCTTCAAAACTGAACGTATGTTTTGGAGGAAATAATTACAATATACAGCTTGTATCAAAAAGATGGTTGTGAAGACCCGGAGGACTTCGCCTTTCTTGTACGAATTTGGTTTCCAGTTCGAATTCGGGTAAGTGCCAATGTGATTTTTTCAATTCATTTATGCACTTTTAATATTATCTTAGACAGTTTGAGGAACCTGGACTCATTCTCTCAACTACTTTGTTTGTTTCTAATCCACTGAACAAATCCTCAATTTTTATATAAGTACTTTGTACAGAAAGTAAGTAAGTTTTACAAACTATACTGAAACGGACGTAGAGAACGTTTCATTCCGAAAAAAAGTACTGTTCCCGTGATGAACAACAATTAAGTTAATAAATAAAAATATTTTATTGTTATGCAACGTGGCCCATATCGTGATAATAAAACATTTTTTTAAAACTATTTTAGTAAAAATCACAATGATCAAAATTTACATCAGAACGAACTATTAAATATGAAACTTTTAAATTAAAATCAAAATTAGCATAATAAGAATCTTTTTTTAGTTTAAAATAAAATCACAGTTAAATAACAATCACATGAAATTAAATCATAATAAAGTAACGGTTATAAAACTTAATACGATAATAGATGGTGTTACGTGTACGATCGGAATTTATTGTTAAATTCCAAATGAACGCGAGCGAAGTCGCTTGCAAAAGATAGTATTCAATATAAATCTAAAATCGCCAGCTTATCTTGAGCAAACGAGATGATCATTGCTCGTGACTTTTTAAGACGCTTTTGCCCAACATTGAGACAGTAAAAAGACAGATATTATTTTTTAATACACGCTGTATAAGTCTTATAGAACACTAATTTCTTAGAGGAAACCCCGACTCTTGAATGCAATCAACAAATATGAGTTGAATTTCTGTATTGCGAGTGAGGAAATTAACTCAAATTATATTAAGGCCAAGATTGTTACATACTAGGAGTATGAGAACGTGTAGTGGTAATTATATAAGTGGATATGAGCATTTGAGCATATTTCGAGGTGGAAGGAGAAAATTTCGTAGCAGGTGGCATTCTGTAATTTGTACGTACTCCATGGAAAAAAGGTGAGTTAACGCATGTTGATATTTTTTCCTTATGGATTTTGGGAAATAAAATTAGTTTGGCAATCTTTTCGGCTCCGCCCAAAGAGAGAGTAGTCATGACGAAACGGCAAAAAATAAATAAACAAGTTTATAATTAATTATAAAAGCAGTTGCGGCTTCGCCCGCTACATCTCGAAAATTATCCCATGGCGTCATAAAATTGGGATAAAAACTATCGTATATGTTAATCCAGGTGTAAATAATGTCATATACATCTGTTCAAGCGTTTTTGCGGAAAGAGTAACAAACATCCATCCATCTATCCTCATAAACTCGCATATTTTCATTATTAGTAAGACCATCAGCTCTTTGAGACACGTTGGGTCCTCAGTATAAACTAAACAATCACCCATCTAAGAACTTACCTCGGCAAACGCTGCTTAACCTGTTAAATCGACTCATACAGCTGATATGACTAAGCGACAACCATTTACTTTCCAGTAGTTACAGAGCCCGTTTCAAGCAGCTACAAAATAACTAGTCAGATGCAAATCAAAGTCACGCACCGAGGCGAGGGTTCCATACACTTATAGGTATTATAAAAGTTGAAAAATGTTTGGTAGGCACTCATTTTTTTAGTTTCGAACTATAAAAGTTTCTTATGTTTTCTTCAGTTATGTAACTATGAATTTAGTATCAATATTTTCGTACAATTTCCTTTATTTATATTGTAAGTTCTTGCTTTTTGCCAAATATCATAATTCGACGGGAAGCATAGCTATAGTTATTGATTAAACTTGCGAGGATGAAATTTATAGGTACAGCATGAATTTTTTTTTTCTCGAAAGAATTGCAAACTTGAGTATTTGAAATTAATTTTAACTATAAAATAGTACTTGACAGACGGACAACAAAGTGATCCTATACTTTCCTGGTTTCATTGTATCCTTTGAGGTACCGAACCTCAAAAAATAAAGCGCAGACAGTACAATTTTATAAAATCTTGTCACGACATTATTTGTCGTTACATTCAAGCACGTATCTACTTCGGTACTATCACTGAACATAAACCTACAATGTTTGTTCAAGACGTTCACTATAAGATGGCCTATAAAGCTTCGTTCGCCGCGTAATGTTCCATGTGCGGGAACCCTTATATTGCTTCTTATGAGTTTTACATACTTAAACTACGTTCGTAACTTTGTTTTCAGATTTATAAACAATGTTTGACGGCGCGGTTAGAATACTTTTTTTTAGCTTTTTAAAATCATCAAAAGAGTCCTCCCACCCGGGGCAGAGCGGGAGGGACTGTCAGACTCGTACTGACTAAAATCCACGGTGTCCTTCAATAGCCCCTTTAACCACGGTACGTACCGTGGTCACGGTTAAATATTAACACTCTTTGAGGCGCGCGTGAAACACAACGCGCCGTCGACCCGACCATGGTCCATGGTCGGACAGCGAGTTGCCCATTACTCGCTGCCCGCATGCCCGCGCCTACGGTGGCCGGAGATCGTCTGCCGACGTCGGTCGCCGTGGGCGTCTACCACTGCGGTTGGGGTGGAGGTAGGATGATGTCCTCTCCCTCACGCGGCCCGCCTCCTCCTTCGCGAGCATGACTGCTTCGCAGAAGGAGCGGTTAGAATACTAGCTGAGTGTTCGACCGGAGTTCGAACAGCGTATCACTGGTTCAATCCGCGTTCGGAAAAAAAACTTGTATGACCTACAAGTAGTTGTTCCGAGTCTGGGTCTTTGTGTATGTGAGTAAAAGTAAACAATCTAAGAAGAACAGTGGTGACCTAATGATAACAGCCCTGACTTACAGGTTTGTCGGTCGTGGGTTCAAACCCAATAGGTATTTTACTTTGTGTAATTTATTTCATCACCACTGCTCTCAAAACTGTGAAGAAAATCACATAATTGTCTTAGATAAGTTAGGAGACATGTGACATCTACCAACCCTGGGCTTGCATGGTGGATAACAGGCCCACTCCCACTCAGAGAGAGGAGGCGTGTGTCCCAGTAGTGGTGGAAACATTATAACTACCTACCTGATCACAACTTTATTTACCCTGTCATAAAGTAGAAATTGGAAAAGACATCAACATAACTCGGAAACAGGATTTTGAATAAGTTTTAGTTGTGATTTACCAAAATTACATAATAATATATCTTAGCGATGTCACGGGTTTCTACGTGATACAAAAGAGCCTTTTGATATACTTCTTATTTACCTATATGAAAAGCGTTCTTGATAAAAATAAAATACATTTTTGACGACAATCATCTTTTATGTCCTTCCCGTGGTGGTGTCAGACGATTGTAAACGCTAGTCAAAGAGGATTTGTCAAAGCGCTATTTGATTTGATCAATGGGCTCATACGCTGTAGTAGAGTGAGCCGTCGGTGATCCTAGGTCTCACCAAGGCTGGCTGCTTCGCAAGCACCATCCTGTCGGAGGCCGGCGAAAAACAGTTTTTATTTTGTTGCGTCAGTGCGCAGGAGTTCCTTCTGGGTGAGCTCACGCTATCTAGCGGCTTGATTGACGGAACTGTTAAGGCATTTTGTTTATTAATGTCCAGGTTTTAGTGCCAGTTGTTTAATCAAAAGTTGAAATATTCTTAAATTCCATACGTTTAAAAATAATGTTTATGTGTATGGGACTGATGACTCCTCCCACCCTGTGTATAGCGGAAGAGATTGTCAGACTTTTACTGACTAAAAATCTACCCTGTTTGATTACCCTTTACGTTCCAGGGTGAGACTTAGACAAATAGTTAAATAACTGAAACTGAACAACTTTTTTTTTACACTAGGAATTTCGCCTGTGTGATGGGTGCATTTACAAACATAGAAACTCACATACCCAAACACCCAGACCCGAAACAACTACTTGCAGATCATACAAATATTTGTTCCGTGCTGGGATCGAACCCGCGACACGCTACGCAGCAGTCGATCGCTCAACCACTGCGCCAACAGTGTCGTCAACTCGCCCTAAGTTGATATTAGTGTAAAAAGTATCTCAGTTGGTTTGTATGTTCACTAATTTATCATGCAAAAGCTCTAATACTTATGAAGTCCCATCTTATCTTCTATAAAATACTAGTAATCTTACCTTGTCATGGAAATTCCAACATGCTCTCATGTGTCACCTCTTACCTGAAGCGACGCCTTCCTGGGAATTTTATGTGCGTCGTAAAATTTGGAGGCACTTCGGACATGCTGTGAGAAATTCATGTTCAACATATCGGTCCGTTATTTGTACTGTTGCATTGAAAAATAGATAAAAACTAGCTGATGTACGCGGTGAACGCGTGGAGTTAGGTAAATCCCACTGTACTTTTTTTTATCGTGGTAAAATCATCAATGAGTCCTCCCACCCAGGGCAGAGCGGGACGGACTGACAGACTCGTACTGACTAAAATCCACGTGTCCTTCAATAGCCCTTTACGTACCGGGGTCACGGTAAGATCATAAACTATCTGTATACCACCTTACCCGTACGCAAAATACGCGCATATGACGTGGAGTTGCGGATACCAACCCGTTATACAATACAATATCTGTGTCATGTCATCCAAATCCGTTTTGAAAGAGTAAAAAACATTCATTTGTCAACAACATTCATTCATTCATTTTCTCGACGCTTTTCTGATGGTTGCCACTGTTGATTCTGGCTTTCAGAAGTTACAGTGGCTTGGGAATGGTCTGGTGGAGTTAGCGGTCGTAAACGCGACTGCTGAGCTTAAGGTCCCGGGTTTGATTACAGGTCAGATTTTTTCAGTAGCAGTCATGAAGTTTTGATTTATACCCTATTGAAAGCCCGGGTGAGTCATCAAATGAGTCCTGCCACCCTGTGTGAAGCGGAAAGACTATCGGACTATAACTGACTAAAATTCTACTCTAACCTTTCGGTCGCCTTTTGCGGTCGAGGGTCTACCATATCCTGCTCATACAGTCCCACACCCCTGAAAGGTACACCTCTGCATACGTGTTAAATCTAACAAGAACCAAAATATTTTCACAAATTACATCAGCTCCATAATCCAGCAAAGTAAGTCATTTTAATCAAAGCTAAGGCCCGTGTCACGACCTAGAAACTCAAATAGCTATACAGAATACACGATGAATTTATATGAGGAACATTTATAATGTAAAGCCTCTTCAGACAAGCGGTAACAAAGGCTTGAAGTCCTGAATTTGTTTGTGGTACGTACATGAAAAGTATAAGGAATTTTGCACGCATATATTATCGTGTGTACCTTTATATCTGGTTTAGGAGATTTACTTCTCTTTAATGTTATAGTGTAAGATCCGGACTAGAAGAGACCTTTACGCATCTTTTTCATCATCATCTTCCTGCCCTTATCCCATTTTACTTGGGGTCGGCGCAATACGTTTTTTTCTTCCATTCTCCTCTATCAAACGTCACCGTGTCATTCACTCCTCTTTCTTCCATATCATTCCTTAGACAATCCATCCATCTCTTCTTTGGCCTTCCTCTTCCTCTCCATCCATCAACATTCATACTCATCACTCTCTTAGTCACATGAGTGTCATCCCTCCTCATCACATGTCCATACCAAGACAGACGATTCCCTTTCATTTTTTCTGTAACAGGCACCACTTTCAAACTTCCCCTTATAAAGTCATTCCTTACTTTATCCATTCTTGTCACTCCACACATCCATCTTAACATTCTCATCTCCGCTACATGCAATCGTTTCTCATCCATCTTTTTCAAAGCCCAGCATTCCGATCCATACAATACGACAGGTCTAATCACGGATTTGTATATTTTCCCCTTTAATTTGAGGGGCATCCGTGGGTCGCAAGTTGTTCCGGTGACCTGTCGCCATTTCATCCATCCCGAGTTAATCCTGTGTGTTATATCCCGGTCTACATCGCCATCTCCTTGGACAAGCGACCCGAGGTACCGAAAGTCGGAACAGACTGGTATGGGCGTTCCGGCAAGTGTAATGGGCACAGGACTGGAGAGACCGCCAAAATCGCAAAACAAATATTCGGTTTTGGTTCTGCTCAATTTCAGGCCAACGTTCTCCAGTCTTTGCCACCACGCCTCCAATCTGCTCTGGACCTCTAGGCCGCTCTCGGCAATAAGCACAATGTCATCGGCAAACAGCATACACCAGGGGGCCTCTTCCTGAATGTCCGACGTCAGAGCATCCATTATCATCAGGAAGAGGTACGGGCTGAGAGCCGACCCTTGGTGCAAGCCAACCGCCACATTGAAGCTGCCGCTAGTGCCCGCTGTAGACCGGACTTGGGTACTGCATCGACTGTACATAGCACGGATCAACTGCACATACTTCCCAGGTACACTTTTCTCCTTAAGGGCCCACCACAGAACCTCACGGGGCACCCGGTCGTATGCCTTTTCGAGGTCGACGAACACCATGTGCAAGTTTTTATGTGCACCTCTGTATTTCTCGCACAGTTGGCGGATAGCGAAGATGGCATCCGTCGTACCCCGACCAGGCATAAAACCGAATTGGTTCCGTGAAATTTCGCTCTCCTCTCTCAGTCGCCTTTCAATAACTTTCTCCCAAACCTTCATACTGTGTGACATTAGCTTTATTCCTCTATAATTATTGCATTCCAGCACATCACCTTTGTTTTTAAAAATGGGCACTAGCGAACTATTGCACCATTCGTCAGGTATGGCTTCTTCCATCAACAGTTTATTGAAGAATAAAGCTAACCACGTCCAACCATACATCCGCAATATTTTCCACACTTCAACAGGTATTCCGTCCGGTCCTACTGCCTTACCATTCTTCATTCCACTCACTGCATTCCTCACTTCATCCACACTTATTTTTCTCACTAACCCCTTATTTACTTGTTTAGTTTCAAGCACACCACTCCAGTCATTCTCCTCATTCATCAGTCTTTCAAAGTAACCCTTCCACCTATTCACAATTTCCTCGTCTTCCGACAGAATCATTCCAGCATCGTCTTTTACGCACTTTACTTGACAAACATCCTTCGCCTTTCTCTCCCTAGCTCTAGCAAGCCGGTAAAGTTGTTTTTGGCCTGCTGGAGTATCCAAAGTGTCATATAGCTTTTCTTGGGCATTTGCTTTTGCTATAGCCACAGCTCTTTTGGCTTTTTTCTTAAGAGCATCATACTCACTCTTTCTTTCAGCTTTCAAACTAGCACGCTCATTACCAATGCTCTCTTTACGCATCTTTTTAATGGATGATTATTTTTTTTGTATTACAATATAGTACGTGGTTGACCGAGTCCTGCTCAGTTGCACTATAAGAAATTATGGAATATAATGTTCGTGTAAATATTTAAACGTGAAAATATGCAGAAAACGAATTTTTCCCGACATGGGACCTAGCTAGATTTATTTTTCACCTCTGTACATATAATACAGGGGGTATTGCAAATTTCATCAAAATCGTTAGAGCCGTTTTCGTGAACCGGAAAATATATAAACAAAAACTGCTCGTTTAATAGTATAGGATTTTGTACATTTTACACTTACAATATATTTTGTATACTTTGCAATACAATTTTGTGTATGTAAAATATGTCAGTGGGTGAGCCGCGAGTGGGTTCGATAAAAAATCATGTCATGACGATTTTTTATCTTTTTCTGTTCTGTACCATTGCTGGGCATTAGCCTTCCTAAATTCCTACCATGTGCTCTTTTTCCAGGGCGTTCCAAACCAGTGGAAAATAATTAGGGTGAAAATCATCAGCCTGTTTATAGTGCCAACCTTTAAATTGAATAAGCAACCCAGCGTTTGCTTATCTTCGTACATATACGTATATACTTGGTTCTGGTATATTGAAACCATAAACACATTAAAGTCATTTGATAGGTTGGCTGATTTCGATTCCCACACGGGACAAATATTTGTATGAATATAAATAGAGCAGTTTTTAACGAAACTTTTCATTTTGAAAAAAAAAAATGAGAGTTTTGAGGCTTCTTTCGGCCAACCCATAAATAATAAGAAATATTTTTAATATACTCAATTGGTCATTAACTAAGTACTTTCATCCATTAAACATATGACTGAATGTCGTTTCTAGTTCGGATCTTCTACTATTAAGACTTTGATCTTCTCTCGTTAATGTGAAGGATTTTTTTTTATCGTGGTAAAATTATCAAATGAGTCCTCCCACCCAGGGCAGGGCGGGAGTTACTTTCAGACTTGACTGACTAAAATCCACTGTGTTCTTCAATAGCCCTATACGTACCTGGGTCACGGTAATTTGTGAGTCCCGCAACCCCGACAGACCCCGTCACTATGCTGACACTCCTTGAGGCGCGCGTGGAAAACAACACGCCGTCGACCCGGGCATGGTCCATGGTCGGACAGCGAGTCGCCCGTTACTCGCCGCTCGCACGCCCGCGCAATTTGTAGGGTTGGTTTATTTTTCACGTCTCGTTACTTCTCGTCAATTGTCAGATATGAGTGTAATGTTTCATGTTAGATATGTCCTAATGTATATAAAGTGATAGTAGTACTTTTTTAATAAATAAGACGTGCAGACACTATTGTCGTCAGTATTGCGTCGTTTTTATACGTCATTCTAGACAGAATAAATAATACGGCTTGACAAAATTGTATCATTCGTTTGTATATTTCTTCTTTTTTCGTTCTTTAACATTATGTTACTCTTATGCTTATCAAAAGTCAATAAATTCACTAATTGCTAAACGCCACCAGTCTTTTGAGCACATTACCAGCTGACAGCGTTTAAGCGGAGTTTTTCGATGGTTTTGTAATAGTTTAGTTTTATTACATTTTAGTAGCTTATATCCATATTGTTAATTTTGTTTTAATTCACAATTTGATTTAAAAAACCTATTGCTAACATAATATGGAAGCTTGTGATTAGCAACTGTACAAAAGTAGGTATATCATATCATTATTTAATGTAAATTCGTTTCTTTGTTTTGTCATGCATAATTAAACTATTTTTTTCGTACTCTGTGTTCAGTAGTCGCGCTTGTGACCACTAAACCAATGTATGAGAATGAGAATAAAAAATTCAGTAATCCCACGAAGATTGCTTATCTACGTATCCACCGCTTGGTAATAAAAATCTCTATTTCGTAACTTATTTCAGATGTAACTTTAAATTTATATTCATATTATTCAAACTAACGTCTTAATAGCCCAGATGCGCTCGCTTCTCTAACACATTGTTGTGCAAAACATTTTACAAGGAAAGTTTACTATGAATATGGGTCAAACCAGAACACAGTAAAAACTGTTCGGCGCTGGACTCCAATAAGACAATGGTCAAGCGCGCTTCACTGTTGAACATAAAAAAGGATTGACGTAGACGGCTCTGGTCAGACATTTTTTTACGTGGTAAAATCATCCATTGAGTCCTCCCACCCAGAGCAGGACGGGAGGGACTGTCAGACTTATACTGACTAAAACCCACGGTGTCCTTCAATAGCCCTTTACGTATCGAAGCCACGGTTACCGGCAGGCTTTTGCCCTCTGAGGGGGCCCGTCAAATTGCTGACAGCTCTTGGAGGCGCGTAGGCGTCTCCCGTGACGGCTAGGTTGAGAACTTGAGGCTGTCCTCTCCCACACGGCACCCGTCTCCTCCTTCGCTAGCATGACTGCTTCGCAGAAGGAGGCGACCGCTTCCCATTCCATCTGGCCCTAAAGCAAATCTGGTGAGGCCTTCCCATTAGAACTGGTAGCAAAAAAAAATATATATATAATTTCTTCCATAAAACCTTATTAACTTTTAACGCATTTTACCAATTTGCCTAAATTTAAGGTCGTTTAAGGAACGTCCTTTAATGAATATTGGTTTCCGATATCTGGAAAAAACCGTTAATATCAATAAAAATCCAATTGCGTGATGGTGGCTCGCTAATTTATAAAAAAGTTGACATTAAGAATCGGCAATCATTTTGGTTATTTGCCTCGTGATTAAACGCATTTTATGGTGTGATTAAAATTCGTATAAAATAAAATGATTTTATTTTTTTATTTATTCTTCTAGACTTTACTCCATAGTAGTAACTGCAAGTTTTCTATACTACATTGTAATAATTTAGAACAGGTACCGACCTTTGCAAATGGACGATCTTTGGAAAGATAAACTAATTTCGACTTCTTAGAGCGTTGTCTTTGTCACACACGTCCATCTTTATAGATAGTTAGCACTTATAAAGCTGTGACTGTATTCATTCAAAAGAGATCAATGTTATTCTTTATGGCTGGTACATGTATATTTCGTAGCAACGAGCTACGCCGTAGCACAAGCGTAGGCCCCGTAGCAAGACTCGTAGCATGATTTTCACAAAGATTAGCAGTGTGATAAAGTTTCATATTGGAACGGTGTCAATGGGACCATGATCAGGCTAACGCTTTTTAACCGACATCAAAAGAAGGAACAGGTTCTCAATTCGAATGTATTTTTGAAGTGAAAACTTCTTTAGCGGCGTTGTGCACTTTTTTTGGAATGGGTAAAAAATGTTAAACTCGCGTCAGGACACGTCACCTGATCGAAAATTCGTAAGACGGCGCAGGGCGCTTGCGCAAATGTTTTGTGTGTTTATTTATTACTATTGAAGTTTTCACTTCTGCCGGCACTCCCAGAGTGCAACCCGTCCTTTTTTTTTCATATTTGTTACGTTACAACTTACGACTGGGTGAACAGATTTTGATGTTTTTTTTTTTCGATGCTGTATTCCTGTCATTTGGTTATTTTAGTTTGGTTCAGTAGTTTTTGTTTTATGAAGATTTATCGCTTATTGTTTTTTTTTAGCTTTGTAAAATCATCAAATGAGTCCTCCTACCCAGGGCGAAAGGGACTGGAAGACTTGTAGAGACTAAAATCTACGGTGAACCTTCAATAGCCCTTTACGTACCAGGGTCACGGTAAATCATAAGTCCCGCGACCTCGACGGGCTTTGGCCCTCTATAGGGGGGCCCCGTCATTTTTGCTGACACTCTTTGAGGCGCGCGTGGAACACGACGCTAGGTCGAACGGGCACGGTCCATGATCGAACGGCAATTATTCACCTATTACTCACCGCAAAATGCTTCACTGTCATTTGAAACAACCGACAAATATCCTACTTTCTCTTTCCTGATGAAAATGAATGAGGTAGCGTTATCAGTGAGAAGCCATCTAGTGAGGTGAAGGTCGATAGCTGATAACAACGCTGATCATTTATCTCATGATTGATGGCGCTCACCTTTGTAAAAGGAAATCCATTTGTATTATTGCATGAAGAAAGAAATTGCTTGTAGAATTGTTTCGCGAAACTTTTTCAGCACGTAAATAGCAAATTTGAAAATGATTGGCGTCGTATTTCAGGGTGTTCTATAGACTTTTAAACTGGAGGTCTGAAATAACCACTTTAATCTTACTATTTTACTAATATTATAAATTCGAAAGTTTGTATGTTTGTCACTCTTTCACGCAAATCAAACACTACACGAATTTGGATGAAATTTAGTAAACAGATAGTGTATAACCTGGATTACAGGATAGTTTTTGTGTAAATTTTATGTTCCCGTGGGATAATTTTCGAGTTGTACTACTAGCAGCCGACGTCACTGGCAACAACTAGTTTCATAATTTAAATTGCGATGAAATGAATAAAATGTAATAATTGATTCTGTTGCTCAAGTTAAAGAGTAGATTATAGAGATAGAATTATTTTATCATAATGCATGTCATCATTTTGCTGAAATGAATTTTTAGACTCCCTGAACAACCTTCTAAATCAGGCTAACATCGTAGACACTACGAGAGCCAAATGCGGGCTGCTAGATGTCACATGTCATTAAATTTTAAATTCTAGGACATTTCGGTTTCCTCACTATGCTTTCCTTCGCCTTCGCCATTTTGAAAGCAGTCATAATTAAATAAATACATTGCATAAAGTAGCTGGGTTTGAACGCATGACCTACAACACGTAAGTCGGAGCCGTTACCACTGCTCCTCTTATAAAATGTGAAAGCATAATGCGTTTGATCTAAACCACCTTTAAGCACACTCATTCAGATAATGAGATATTCATTAAATGATGATGAGTTCTCGAGTAATAAGCACGCACGGATAAAGACAAAGAGAAATTATCTTTTGGGATCACAGGGATGAAAGCGTAAGCAAATTATTCATCTTCTATTATCCATCATTATACGAATATTTCAGGAAAAGCCGCAATATGGGTTACGGTAAATACGATTACAAACTGGTACCGGCTGATGCGACATACATAGGGTTGGCCATTACGTACTTAATATCAACACGACTGGAATCTGATCAAAGAGTTATATGATCTACAAGTACTTGATTCGGGTCTGGGCGTTTGTTTACGTCAATTTATATGTTTGTAAACGCACCCACGACACAGGAGAAATTGCTAGTATAGGGCAAGGTTTTAAAAAAAAAAGTGATAGAAAGGAAAAAGAAGAGGTCCGTTGCGCGTTTGTACTGTGGTTAAACGTTGCTTTAACGGAGTTTTTTACACAATACTATCACGTGATATTATAAATGTCACATCTTGCTATTTAGTAATTGAAGATCGTGTAAATGTTAGATTTTCCGACTGTCACTGTCACTGTCAAGTGTCAAAACATCTGACATTGACAGACTTGTCAACATCAGCACCTATTGCTATATAGAAAAATATAAAAGCATCTATTCTATTTTTGTTTATGGCAGTAGGTGCTGAATTCCGTTCTTTGATAGTAAAATGTTATGTGGTAGCCCTGTAATAAATTAATACCATGATAATGACACGAAAGCGCCGACACAACAGAGGTGCAAACAGTACCGTGTTCTAATTTAAATTCATACACCCTGCATTGTCCTCGCAGTAATAACTCCCCTTACCTCGAAAATAATTCCATTTTCTTCAGGCATATACCTTTTGGAACATCAGCTAAGAAAACGTCATAATGTTCTATGCATGTTACTGCAACCCTTAGTTGGTAACCATTGCGGCTCGGCTCATTTTTGACATTTCACTTCATTTCAAATATAATGTGTGGTGTTCATGAAATATATTAAAATGCGTAATTTTGGTGCCCAAATTGCCACTATTTCCCCGAAATCTAAAAAACTTTTGAAATTCGAAAACATTATCACCTACGTTAGTATGATTGATCGTCATTTGTTTGATAAGAGGCTACTGCGCGTAAAGCGACCGCAATGCCATGCAGTATTACCAAGTTTTTTTTTTTAATAATCTTACCGAGTTTTTTTTTACTTATTATATAAAAAGCTTTACATAAAAAAAAGCGAAACTTAATACTTAATAATGCCTTCGCGGGTTCAAACAAGACTTTTGAACACACTACTTAGCATCTCAAAGTGATAAAAATGACCAAACAGATCATAATGCCGCATCCGTACGCGCCCATCCATTATATTCACATTTTCGACTCATCCATCCCGACGTAAGAAAAACGACGTCAAATCAATATTAATGGAATTTTTCACAAAGCGACGCTAACAAAAATGAAATTGCCTAGCGACAATGCAGGCTTGTTCAAACGTTATTTAATTACTAGCTTTTGCGGCGGGTTCACCCTCATTTTTTACTTTTCATCATTATCGGTGTAAATATACATGAGCATATTATGTGATGCTTGCTTCCGAAAATCTTAATCATGCTTAGATTTTAATCTCCTTGTCATAATACACCTTATTTTGTTTTAAGTACTGTGGAGTATGCTGTATATTAACACAAAAATAATAATTAACACATTTGTTGTATTCCTTAAATTATTATGTTTGTTTAAATATATTTTTAAGTGGAGTGTGATGGTGTGGGCTAGCAGTATCAGTATCAGTAAATGTATTTTTAGGGTCACGCGTTGGTGAAACGAGAGACTTGTTAACGCATTGATGGCACATGACACTTTTTACCCCGAATGCTCTTGAGACCTACTTACTGATACTTGCCGGGGCTGTGGAAAAACAAACTAATTTATGGTGAATAGCTCGATTCCTAACACAGAACAACAAAAAAACATACAAAACCGCACGTATAGAACACTTATGACGAATGATTGAATTAAAACCATGTCAATAAATAACTTACTACTGAGAATACTACTTAGATGACACCCATGTGACTAAGAGAGTGATGAGTATGAATGTTGATGGATGGAGAGGAAGAGGAAGGCCAAAGAAAAGATGGATGGATCGTCTAAGGAATGATATGGAAGAAAAAGGAGTAAATGATACTGTGACGTTTGATAAAGGAGAATGGTAGAAAAAAACGTGTTGCGCCGACCCCAAGTAAAATGGGATAAGGGCAGGAAGATGATGCTGATGAGAATACTACTTAGAATACTATTAACGTTTTTGATGATACTGTATTTATTTATACCCGAGACTCCATAAATCGATATTCAAGAAAATATCACATCATCGCACTTGACTCCAAGTTATGGAGGTGAGTGGTAATTGCGAGCGAGCTTCGGTTCCAATCGTCGCGTCTCGCCAACGTGTATCAGACTCAATTAAAATGTTTGATAAGCGGCAGTCACCTACAGCACATGTCTACCCATGTGCCTGCAGCAATTAATACTGCAATGGGGATGCCAATCTAAATATTGACTCGGTAGGTTATTGGAAAAAAATTGAAACTATGCCTTCCTGAGGTATGAGGCATACCTATATGTATAAAGGTAGGAAGGTTGTCGGTAGAGACAGGTAGGTAGAATATGTACTGTTTGATGCAGGCCATTCGTGTTATCTTATGGGGACGCACATAATAAACACAGGTCGGTACCGACTACCTGCACCGGTTCATGTACGTCAAGCATCTGTCTGTGTAGGATAACCACAATGTAGAACTTTCTAAATTGATAACGATTTATAATAGTTATTTATGCAACTGTTGTATAATCAGGGGTTCTGAGTCATGTTTATAAGCTGTTTTCAAGGGTTATCACGAACCGTCTCGAACACAGACTTGATGACTTCCAGCCTCCCGAACAAGCCGGTTTCCGAAAAGGCTATAATACCATAGACCACATCCATACGCTGCGGCAAGTTATACAGAAGACCGAAGAGTATAACTTGCCATTATGCTTAGCGTTTGTGGACTATGAGAAAGCCTTCGATTCGGTGGAAACATGGGCTGTGCTTGAGTCACTCCAGCGATGCCGTATTGACTATCGGTACATCGAGGTATTGAAGTGTTTGTATAATAACGCCACCATGTCGGTCCGAGTACAGGAGCATAGCACGAAGGCGATTCCATTGAGAAGAGGCGTAAGACAGGGGGACGTTATCTCCCCGAAACTGTTTACTGCCGCAATGGAAGACGCCTTCAAGCTCCTGGAATGGCAAGGACTTGGCATCAACATCAACGGCGAGTACATCACTCACCTTCGGTTTGCCGACGACATCGTAGTCATGGCAAAGTCGATGGAGGAACTCAGCATGATGCTCGATGGCCTCGACCGAGTTTCACAACGGGTGGGCTTGAAAATGAACATGGACAAGACGAAAATTATGTCAAATGCCAATGTTGTGCCCACCCCAGTCTCTGTTGGAAACTCGGTACTCGAAGTTGTTGACTCATATATCTACTTAGGACAAGTAGTCCAATTAGGTAGGTCCAACTTCGAGAAAGAGGTCAACCGCCGAATCCAACTCGGTTGGGCAGCGTTCGGGAAACTACGCAATGTCTTTTCGTCCGACATACCTCAGTGCCTCAAGACGAAAGTCTTCGACCAATGTGTGTTACCAGTGATGACGTACGGCACCGAAACGTGGTCTTTCACTATCGGCCTCATCTCAAAGCTCAAAGTCGCTCAACGAGCTATGGAGAGAGCTATGCTCGGTGTTTCTCTACGTGATCGAATCCGAAATGAGGAGATCCGTAGACGAACTAAAGTCACCGACATAGCCCACCGGATTAGCAAGCTGAAGTGGCAATGGGCAGGCCATATTGCTCGCAGAGCAGATGGCCGATGGGGTCGAAAAGTACTAGAGTGGAGACCAAGGACTAGCAAGCGCAGCGTAGGACGTCCACCAACCAGGTGGACAGACGACCTTATAAAGGTCGCCGGAAGACGCTGGATGCAGGTCGCTTCCAACCGGTATATGTGGAGATCTAAAGGGGAGGCCTATGTTCAGCAGTGGACGTCCTATGGCTGAGATGATGATGATGATGATAATCAGGGGTATTAAAACACGAATGTGGGTTTATCACACGAGGCGTAGCCGAGTGTGATAATAGTATCACATGAGTGTTTTAATACCTAATTATAACAGTTGCATACAAGACTTTATCTACAATCATTATGTGAATCCTCTATAAAAGATTCTCATAACGTACCATATTCGCATACCATATTCGAGTGAAAAAATGGCGGGATATAACACGATAAGACGAGTTGTTCTTTTTTCAAAATTTTAGCGATCTGGTGGTGAAAATGTCATTGCATGAGAATGTTCTTTTTTTGAAATTCATTATAACACGCGTTTGGATGATATAATGATCATTATATCATTGAGTGTTTTAATGTTGGCAATAAGCTAATTGTTATAGGTTCTTTTATAGAGGATTAATAGCATGATAGTAGATAATGATCATAATAACATTGGGTGTTTTAATGTTGGCAATAAGCTAATTGTTATAGGTTCTTTTATATAGGACTAGCACTTTTCCCGCGACTTCGTCCGCGTGGGTTACGTACTTTCCTAATTCCCCCTTTTCACCCCCTTAAAGGTTAAATTTCCAAAAACCCCTTCTTAGTGCTCCCCTACATTATAATAGGAAGCCGCGTGCAAAATTTCACATTCCTAGCCCCAGTAGTATCGGCTGTACGTTGATATGTCAGTCAGTCAGTTCTCCTTTTATATATATAGATTAACAGCATGATAGTAGATAATAAATGAATAAAATATATGCAACGGGAAAATAAATAAGATAAAGGGCGTCAAGGAATGCATCCAAATTACTGTCAACGGGAAAAATATACAGAATGATGGCAGCTTTGCCGCGTTCGACGGCAATCCTGATTCTTTGACCAAGAAAAAGTTACTAACTATAAATTAATTTGAATAATGTCAATCAATTGAGTCCTCCCACCCAGGGCAGAGCAGGAGGGACTGTCAGACTTGTACTGACTAAACCACGGTGTCCTTCAATAGCCCTTTACGTTCCGGGGTCACGGTAATTCTTAAAGTCCCGCGACCAATTTGAATAATAGTTAGATAGATTATACAGAATTCTATATTCTAATTCTTTTAGCTCGATTAAGCATAGTAGCATAATCAGAATAAGTAATTTAAGTCTTAAATTATATGAGACACAGTTCAAATTCCAATTAAGTAAATTAAAACGGAGTGCTCGACAAAATACATTAAAGTAATCCTCATCAAGATACTCTTAAAATTATATTAGCCTCGAAAGAACTTACGATCTAAGTCACGCAATTTCAATCATTATTATGTTAGATAAAGAGCTAATTTTACAAAGGCAAGATGTCTTTACTGCCGTCCTCTAACTAAAAGGCCGTTAAGTGCAAAAAGTAGTTTTCGAGAAAACGCTAAAATTGTGAATTGATGTCTCTTGAAAAGTATGCTATCTAGGAACAAGGCTGCAAATTATATATGTAGGCATAGTGTTATTGCACAATATGTTATATGTTTAATTCATTTATATTTATTTAAATTTATTTAAATTCATTTTCTAATTTTAATTATGCATTTTATGTGAATTAACTGCACAGCAATCTTCCTATATCTCCTCAACTATTAATCATAGAAAAATGACTCTTAAAAGAAGACCAAAAGATAGAGCATCGAAAGTTGTATAAGACTACATTAAAAAGTGAAAAACGAGCTACTGTGGCTTAACGGCCTTTTAGTTAGAGGACGGCAGTTTAGCAGTCATTACCTAATATAATGCACCCGCAATCTTAATTCTACTTATTTCGACAATTCAACAATAGTACTTATCAAGTTGAGAGAGCAGTCGTGGCCCAGAAGTAAAGTCCTCGACTTACGAGTTGGAGGTCGAGGGTACAAACCCAGCCGTATTACTTTTTTATATTTTATTTCCATCACCGCTACTCTCAAACCGGTGTAGAAAAACATCGTGAGGAAACAGGCATGGCTGAGAACCAAAAATTAGAACATAATTATGTTTACATATGTCGAGCCGCACCGAATAAAATATAATTTAAATTAAAATATAGTTTGTCATACGACAAACTAATAATCATCTAATAATAATCTTTAAGGGAACAGTGTTGTCTAAGCATCGTCATCATCTACGAGTGCGAGCCCACTACTACTGACGTCACGAACGTAGTTCCGAATTCCACCAAGCGCGGCGCCTCGATCATTCAACGAATCGCTAAAAACGCAAGCACACGACACGCACGCAGAATTTATTGTTAAAACTAAAAGTAATCATTATACGCCTAATTGCTATCGAAGAAGATTTTCATTTATCCATCCAAACAAGTGTATAAGACAGGGACGTGAAGTATGTGGGGAAATGACGCACTTAAGGCAATCTTAACACAATACTAACGTAGTGCAAGCGCCAACAGGACACCATTTGTGTGCTACTTGCAAATGACGTCCTGGTGGCGCTTGCGCTTGTTTTTGGTTTGACTGTTTGTGTAGGAGAGTTTTTTTTTTTAATCACATCTCCAATACAAGTAAATTCTGCGTAAAAAAAATTAATTGACATTATAATTTTTTTACAAAATTTTAATACAACTTGTGGCGAGTAAAACCTCAAATGTCACGTCAAACTGTCGGCGCCGTAACCAAGACCGCAACATTCAACATAAATACAACATTGAGGTAGATATTTGTGCGTGATTCGTTATAAAATAAACAATATTAATATTCATACAATCTTTGAGAGAGTGAATAAATATCGGAATTTTACTTAGTGGTATTTTAAAATTCGAGCAACACTTAAAATAAAACCGAAAACATTTGCTTGTTTTTTATTCGAACTTTCTTCTCATATTCTTTTGGGGAACAGCAGTTATGATTTTTCTCGTTTTTGTGACATAAAATAAACGCGAACTTCGACATTCATTTGATGGATAAAATTGTTATTCCTTGTTCGTACACTCTAGTGTAATTCGGCCTACATAGAATTCATACTAAGGCCTCAATTTGTAACGAACTTTAAGACGGATTTTAAACAAAATAATTAATTACACTAAAGTGCATTGAAATAACCCTAGAAAAAAAATATTGACCTTACTACAGTCAAAATGCAAGACTAAAACGGTTATCTATAATATAATTTGGCAAAGTTCAAGAAAAACGAAGCTTATTCATTGTGAAAGCGATGGCAACGCCTCGTTTACCAAATTATTTCGGGAGTAACACCTGTCAATTAGTGGTAACTAGATTTTTTGATAAACAACCTCAGCCAAATTAAAGTACTTAAAGATGTTGTGGCGCATGTAATTAGGCTATGGTCTGCCACGTCAATCAAGTGAAACGTCAAGGAAAACATTCATAACATCTGTCATGTCAACAAAACGTAAAAATATGTGGGGTACAAGTGCAAAGAATTGACAGGTGCGAATGACATTTGATTGAACTGGCAAGTGATTAAACTTGACATACGTCACTCCCAAGAGCCCCGAGTTGTTTCACATGTCTGCTACGTCGGGCGCGCTGGGCTGCGATCGATTTGACAGTCCCCACCACTGAGTTTGCACTTAGCGTATTGAATAGATCTTAGTGAGGTTACTCATTACGCGATTCGAAAGAAGATCAGTCGAATTACGTCACATCGAATCATCAGCAAGCTCGCTTAACCTTAGTGCATAGTGCAACACGTTACGGTAATGTGACGTAAGACAAACGACGTAGACTCAGGAAGCGATAGTGTGTTTGCAACCTAAAACGCAAACACTGACATAAGGCTGAGACCACAACCCGGCGACACGAGCGTCAGCGAGTGACCGCAAACCGCAACAAGCCGCGCGGTGTAGCGCCAATGTGTTGTTCTACAGACAGGTGAAATTAATGATCGTTAAGTAAATTCATCATTAATCATGCAGATCTTTTTATAATTATTATACACTATATAATACATTTTAGACAGAAAGATTTCCAATTTTGTTTTGAACGAATAAACTCAGAAGCTTAATACGGATAAAAGTTTTTTTTTGTAATGTATACAATAAAACTACCTTATGGACTGAAACTGCGTTAAGCGGATGCCCGGTTCAATATAAAAATGCTCCGTTGCGGGGACACGCGCGTGTCTTCGAACTGCGTAGGCATAAGTTTCGGTCCAAAGTCTTTATAAATTCATAATCCGCCCATAGTGCTCCCACTGCTGGGACGGAGGCCTCCTCTCTGTGAAATGTAGTGGAATCCACCACGCGGGCCCATTGCTAGCAATTGGTAGATGTGACAAGTCTTTGAATTTTTAATTGTAAAACATTCCAGTAGCATAGCGATGTTTTCCTTCACCGTTCCATATAACTTTCTGTTTAATAAAACCCACGATTAAAATACCTTAGTAAAAAGAAATTTCAAAAAACAACTTTTCAAGCAGCAAAAATTCTAAAGTTTTGCGACACGACATAAGGCACACGTGCTACGATTAATCGCGTGCGATTTATCTCTAAACGCAACAGAAACCCGAGCATGCTCCCGCTATTTTTAACCGATATCGTCATGCTATATTTTTTGCCCATTTTTCATTTTTGCAGGAATAGCTGTTCTTTTCATAGGTATTTTATTTATAAGAATAATAACTTTTACTCAGGTTATAAAACATTTTTGTGTTACTTCATCCACACCAGTCCAGCCGTTCTTGGATTGATTTTTATAAGTCCAGGATTAGGTTCGCGTTTGACCACTCGCCTGTTGGTTAGCGAAGATGTGGTCAACGGTGAAGGACGCTTGCCTAGAAGTAACCTATTCGCTCTTGACTTGAAGAACCCAATGTTATAGCTGTCGGGAAATATAGATGGCTGGCAGGGAATTATACTCCTTAGCTGTGCGCACAGTAAAAGTATTGGCAAAACCCTTTGTACCTTCCTTGGTCTTTCCTGTGGACGCTTTAAATGACTCTAAGGCCTCCAGCCAGCCTGCCGGGGTGCGTGACTCATAAATTACCGTAACCCCGGTACGTAAAGGGCTATTGAAGGACACCGTGGATTTTAGTCAGTACGAGTCTGACAGTCCCTCCCGCTCTGCCCTGGGTGGGAGGACTCATGTTATGATTTTACCACATAAAAAAAGGCCTCCAGCCAGGGGCTTTCAAACTAAGTTAAAAACTAAGTAATAAATTTTCCCTTCAACGATGTCACATTGATTCCTGTCTACATTTAACTCTGCAATCTCTTGCATAAGAGACGAGATCTTAGGCCATCACGACTCTAGCATAACCCTTCCGATGCCACAAGCATAAACTGAATAGTGGCGAAGCAATTACTATGTCCACTATACTGGGAACTGTCCATGGACCATGTGTCCACTAATCCCTGCACTGGATAAAAGAAACCTCAAAACTGCTGCTCCGTACATTTAATCATGTGCTCGCAAACGGACAAGAGATACCCGCGGCTTCAAATCTATTATTATCTATACTTAATATTATAAAACTGGAGAATTTGCTTGTTTGTTTGATAAGAACTACTGGTTCGAGAAAGGCTATAGGTGCGCCCCAAGTCTGATACGATTTACCAACAGTCATTTAGTCCATGAACTGTTGGTCACTTTTATTTTTAACCCATGAACTTTTCATCCAAAGAACTTTTGACCCACGAACATTTCGCCAACATAACTTTACGTCAGTGAATGCTTAACCAACGGAATGTTTTGTCCAATAACTTTTCACCCAAAGAACAATTGGCCAACAGACACCGGGACTGCTAAATGATAGTGGTGCTGCAGATGGATAGTATGGATTTGTTAACTTTGTCGGTAATATTATTTAAAACCACCATATCGGTTTTATTTACTTTTAGCAGTCCCGGTGACTTGCACGGTGCACCGGTGCACCAAATATAAGCTGTAACCGCAAGCGAGCAACACGCATGCAGTTCGCAAGCGGCTCTTTTGCCAAATCTGGAGGCACCTTTTTAAAGTTGTAAGTCGTGGGTTTGAAACCAGCTAAACGTATTACTTTGTGTAATTTATTTCATCACCACTGCTCTCAAAACGGTGAAGGAAAATATCGTGAGGAAACGGACATGACATAAAACCAAACATTCGAAGACTAGTGATTTCGACCGACCCGCACTGTTCTCGATTGGGAGATTATAGCCCACTCCCACTCAAAGAGAGGAGGCCTGTATCCCAGCAGTGGGAACATTGTGTGCTGATTATGATGTTGTGTAACATGAAAACACTTTACAGAGAGACTCTACAGAGTTCATTTAACTTATTGAAGTTTTCCTCTTAAAAATGGAGAGCCCTTATAATTAGGGAGGTTTCTTGAAGTTCTCCTCAGAGCATTCCGAATTTGAATTGCTTATAAGAAATTACTAAGTGGCTCGTGTGTCTAGTTGACGTAAGAGTGACTGCTGTGCATGAGGTCCCGGGTTCAGTTCTCAGCTCGGTGTATTTGTTTTTTTTTTATAAGTATTTTTGCAGCAACAGCTACGAAGTCTGGATTTGTGCCCAAAATCATCATCATCAGCCGGAAGGCGTTCACTGCTGAATATAGGCCTCTCCCTTAGACCACCACCTCGAACGACATTTCGCTACTTACAACCTTTTGGATGCCCGCGACGGGGGGCTGCCAACGTCTTCGCCCACCACCGCGACGGAAAACCGCCATTCGAATCCATCGGTTGTTGTGTTTGATATGTGCTAGTTGATATCAATAGGCGTGTCCCCTATTACTTGGTACTGAAAAACATAATTGGTGAAATATGTGCGTACTATTTAAGTACACCTTTTTTATCGTGGTGAAATTATCAAATGAATCCTCCCATCCAAGGCGGGACGGGAGGGCCTGTCAGACGCGTACTGACTAAAATCCACGGAGTCCTTCAATAGCCCTTTACGTTCCAAAGTCGCGGTTACCTGATGAGATAGTTCCGCGATCCTGGCAGGCTTTGGCACTCTAAGGGGAACCCTGTCAAAGTGCTGACAGCTCTTTGAGGCGCGCGTGGAACACGACGCGCCGTCGACCTAGGCATGGTCCATGTTCGGACGGCGAGTCACCCATTACTCGCCGTCCGTGCCTACACCTCTGGGATTACAGACGCGATGTAACGTTACTTTGATTTTTTTTGTTGTAGTTTTTTTGTTGTAAATTAGACTTAAGCGTGTTGCGCAGCCTTTTAGTAAATCACGCGATATTACAATTAACTTGAAACTTACACGGTTTTAGACTTAATAAAGCTTTCAACAATAATCTGTACCGATTATGTATATGGAAACTATATTTTAAAAGTAGTGTAACGTGTGATACTTTTAAATAGAGTTTAACAGCATGGACGCCGTACAGCATTTCAAACAAACTATCAAGTCCTTTTTTTTCGAAATAACTAAACCGATTTTAACCTCTCGGGCGATTTATAATTGAAAATGATAAAAATCAACGTCCAATGAGCGACTGTCTGTTATGTACAGAAGTGTATACGTAAGGCGCTGGGGCGTTTTAGCTTATGTACACCCGGGTGTACGTAACGCGCCCGAGAGGTTAATGAAACTTCATACGCAGTAAGTAGGTCTGAAAGGCGTACACATAAACTGATAAGTACCAGTTTAAATGCTTCTTTTATGAGCGTAAATATTATGAGTACGCTTTTAGCATTACTTACGTGTAGGCATTAAATTATGTCCTTCATAAATTCAATCAATCAACAATACGGACACAATATTTCAAAGCTCACCAGTTAAAATGCTTCCTATTTATATTCCTTTTGCTTACCATAATGGTTTTCTCCAATCCAAGAGCGAACGTAGCGAGCTCGGGAACTTCGGGCACCACGATACGGACACATTGGGTTCAAAGCAGGGGACGGGGGCTAGAGGAAATGAGCTAAAAGAACTAAGTTTACGCCTACCTTCCCGTTTATACCCTGAACATAGAAATAGAAGCCCCGCTCAGCGGGGTAGTGCAGGATTCAATCGCTCAATGACTGCACATACCCAAGTTACCCAAGTACCTTAATAGGAAGAAACTGGTAAGTAATTTCTAACGGGAACTCCCTAATCGCCATTTGATTGGTGAAACAATTTAACTGAACTTTGTAAATAATTTGCCAACATTATTGGCGCGGAAAACGGCGAGTTGAATGTTCGATACTCAATCAAATTTTATGCTTCATTATACACTACAGTCCGTTCTCGGTTCATTTATTTATTTATTTAAAAAATTCTTGCACATGGAAGTACAAAAGCGGGCTTAATGCCTTTTTCTTCCAGTCTGGGCATTTTCTTCCAGTTCACCTTAGGGTGCTGCAGAGAAACAAACATTGTAGGTGCAAAATACTTAAAAAAAAGACAATAAAGAAAATAATATATATCTATATATATAAATATAACCAATAAATATTAACTAAACTATAATAGGAAGATGACAACAGAGATGGGAAAACATAAAAAAAAAACAAAAAACCTTTACGAGTCTGCCAGATTCTTGAACAAATTTTCGCGACTGGTTCCCATTCTGATATCCTGAGGGAGCGCATTCCAGAGAAAAACTATGAAAATGGGGTTTGGGTTTGGAATCAATCGTTGCAATTAGCCTTTAGCGGTAAGCGTTAAAGTCCCCGTACCTCGTGCTATCTCAGAGCAAAAACAAGACGTGTCTAGCAATTGTCCTAATTATTTTGTGTTCCAGATAAACTTGAAATTGGAACACTCAGACGTGGCTACCTCCACCTAGGCCCAATTACAACTAAGACCGTAAACCAGTCATAAAATCAAAAACATTAATTCAAGTTAGATTGTTGCTTGGTTTGTTCCAAAAAAAAAGGTTTTAGGGAACTTCGGCTATGAAGTTGATACGTGATTCCATTTTCATTAGATTCTTTGTTTTTCATTTTCATTACTTTTTTACTATCAGTCAGTCCTAACTAAACTTCACTCACTGAACACTTGAACAGTCTCCAGCATCGAAATACAAGTTTTTCAACGTGTAAAAAAAAACTAGCTGTACCCCATAGTTTCAACCCTGCTGCTCGGCCCCTAATCGTCGTAGCGTGATCTTATAACAGCCTTCTTCGAAAAATAGACTCCTACATTTTTTTTTTTTCAATCCGAACCAGTAATTTCTGAGAATAGCGCGAACAGTCAAACTCTTCAGCTCTATAATATTAGTATAGATTACCACGATTTTAAAGTAATTAATTCAGTACACACAACAGAAAATTCAATATAAAGAAACGTTTATGTGGTGACACACAGACACTAACACAGCAATCTACCCCAATTTGTCAAAATCCAATCACTTGAAAGAAGATTTGCTCGCAGATAAAGTCAAGAGCCACAGCATGTTTGCAATAAACATTCAAATAGTCGGCATACCAAGAAGGCATACATAATAAATTACGTAATATCGTTCCTATCCTTTCTAGATCAATTATGAAGGATTCTGGCTCTGGGGAAAAGGGCCAAAGTAGGCTGAATCAAAATCTTCCGAAACTCTCTAATTCGTAATAACGAGTGCTTGGAAATCACATCAGGCTCCCAATTTAACTTTTAGCGGCTCGGCCCCACTCACCTTTATTGTAGTAATATAAACAAATTGGTGAACTACGTGAATAAAGTTCGGTTTGAGAGGTAATTTTTTGTGGAATAGACTATTTTACAGCATAAATAAATATAAAATCGTTTAGTCTGTCAGTTAGAATATTGAAAAGTAATGGACAACAATTTTTTGTTTATGTTTTGTTAATTATTCGGTATTATATATATTCGGCTTCGTTATTGGGTAAAAGTGGGGCTAGTGACGTCATAACGCCTATAAAATTATACCAACCGCGTGACGTATTGTGATTTTTAGAAGAGTTGTATCTTCATAAATTTTAGCTTACGTAACAAAATAAAAAAGACTTAGTAAATATTTTTTGATAACTTTCGGACTAATTGCATTTTAGTAAAATAGCCTATAGTCGAATTAACGTAATTTAATAACTGAATGCCAGTCATAATCTTCATTATATTGTTGAGGGTTCCCTTTTCCACATTTAGACTCTTCATCATTATCATCAGCCGGAAGACGTCCACTGTTTCCGCTGACTCTCACGATGTCGTTGTTCCACCTAGTGAGAGGCTGCCTAAGTTGCATCTTCCGGTTTGTGAAAAAGATAGCCAGTCGCACCATGTAAAATACTGATATTCGGCTACATCCGGTTCGACTGGAAGCCGACCCTAACACAGTTAGGAAAAGGCTAGGCGTATGAAGATGTCATCTTAAACATTTAATAAGATACAGTGTACACTTCCGACTCGCTTAAAAAGTGTTACCCAATTTTTTTAATTTTTTTTTTATTAGCGTGGCAACATCATCAAATGAGTCCTACCGCCCTGGGTGGGGCGGAAGGGACTGTCAGACTCTTACTGAGTAAAATCCATCCGTGTTTCTTCGGTTGCCCTTTACGTTCCGGGGCCGCGGTAACCTGGATTAAGAAAAAATCCGCGACCCCAGCAGGCATTTGGCCTCGTAAGGGGCCCCGTCGGTGACGCGTGAAACACGACGCGCCACCGACCCGGGCTTGGTTCTTGGTCGGACGGCGAGCTTACCCATTACTAACCGTCCGCAAGCCCGCTCCGCCGCTGTGCCCTCTGCTATTCAGAGGGACACCCGTTGGAGAGTCCACCCGACAGGCTTTTCGCATACGGGCAAAGAGACCCCTTAGGCACACAGTGCCTAAGGAAGAGTTTTTGCCCGCAACCCAGGGTGCACCGGCCCGAAAAACTGGTCTTCCCCCCGGACGTATCTGAGAGGGAACTCCAGTCCACGGGCGCACGTGGAGGTTTCCTGTCTTAGCACCCCAAATATGTATTATTATTATGTAAAAATTACAGTTTTCTAACGCTGCGGATAGATAGACAGACAAGGCGAAACTACAGTTAAGAATAATAACAATGATACGATGCTAAAGGTATAACTGTTAACTTAAATTTTATACCAAATCTATTCAAATTACGCCATTACTTAAGGAGCTATCCCGGATCTTTTCCAAATAAGTGATTCCATACTTTTGCTCGCTAGTGTTTAAAGGTTGTGACTGGGCCCCCTGTAGAGGGCCAAAGCCTGCCGGGGTCGCGGGACCAAGGGATTACCGTGACCCCGGTACGTAAAGGGCTATTGAAGGACACCGTGGATTTTAGTCAGTACGAGTCTGACAGTCCCTCACGCTCTGCCCTGGGTGGGAGGACTCATTGATGGTTTTACCACGATAAAAAAAGTGTATAAAGGTTCCTTTGTTTACTACGGAGTCGTAAAGACAAGTTTCCCACAACATAAAACATATTGTTACAACAAACCAACGCGACTTTTATCATTATGTACACGAAGCTTAAAACTTAACCGCGTTTGTATACTGAATGAGTAATTAATTCTCCAAGATACTTATAAACAGCTAACCATTATCTTCATGTTTTAAGACAAGCCACAAGCTTTCGACTTAATGTTTTATGCGGCTTTCACAAGGATCCATCTTGTTTTTTTTTTTCTTAACTGTGATGAGTTTGCTCTTGACTCTATTCTGAGTGATATAGATGAGCTTGACCTTCCAAACTTCGGAACGTAAAGAACTATCGGAAGACACCTCAGTACGAGTCTGACAGCCTCTCACGTCCCGCCCTGTTGTTGTTGTGTGTTGTTGTTTGTTAGTAACATTCTTTCAGAAAAAAACAAAATGCCAGTTCCATGGAACTATTGGGAGAAAATCGAATCGACAAAATCGCAAACGTTCGCCCGCTCGTACTTCGCAGCGATTTCCACAGCGCACAATAGACACGGCGCGAACAATGCGTCATTGTGCGTCTATCTCTGAGGGCCAGGGCCCGTCGATACACCGCACTGTTTGCAATATAGCTGTACACGACACAACACAACACTGTACAGATTGTATTCCTGGTTGAACAGACGTGTATGGTACAGCAACAGTGGTGTTTCTATGGTTCAACATTATGACAAGTTGCATCTGACCCATAAGGCAAGAAGTCTTAGCTGTCACTACATCACTACATATTATAAAACAAAGTCCACCGTCGCGGTTGTCTGTCTGATCCCGATAAACTCAGAAACTACTGCAACGATTTTCATGCTGTTTTCACCAATGGAAAGAGTAGTTCTCGAGGAAGGTTTTTATATACTATAATTTGTCAAGTTTTTGAATACGATTATATGCCCAGAGAAGCGGCGGCTAACGGCTAGTATACTATAAAGAGTAGAAGAAAATATTTTGGCTTCTATGAAACTTCTGCACCTACAATCAGTGCCCTGTTTTACTTGACATTATAATCACAAAGAAGAATAGTGAAATAGAGGACAGTTAACTTTGCGTACAGGTTTACTCAGTCCAGAGGCAATGATGAGGCCTATGATGGAGCGAGCACACCCAGAAGTCCAGTTCCTCCTGCGCACCAACGAAACACAGCAAAAACTTTTTGACGCTGGGTTCCGACGGAACGGTGATCACGGTCTATGTCACCAATGGGATTGACGGCCTACCACCCCCAATCCCATTGGTGGTGGTTAAAACGGTCACGGTCACAGTACCGACAGGTGGTAGGGGAGAAATAATGTTGCCACTACTTGTAAGACGATTTACACTAATTTGATGTTGGTTTTGCAAGATAATAATTAAAATATCCAACATAACATTTTATTCATTCAGAAGCTTTTCTTCATATCGATCAGTGCGCAGTCTTCTTTAACAAACAATTAATTTATCTAGATGTCAAAGGACTCCTTTTACAGATCTCTTGGACTTCTTAAAACAGATAATCTCGTCAAGATCCGCTTTGTTAGCCCTCGCGATGATTAAATCGGAATCCCTGATTAATCTAATTAATTCTGTGATACAAATAAGATTTTAGACGTACGCTGTCTACTTATGTATGGTTTTATGTTCAAAGAGAATAAATTAATTCGAGTTTCGTATGTTTACACATACAAGAAGTTAGCTAATATATCAGTGGCTCTCAATTTAGAAGTCGTAAATATTAGAACGTAATGTTTTTTATTCGTGGTGTTAAGCAATCTGGGCTTATCTCAGTTGTAAATATCCTTTTATGCCTGTTGTATTTGTCTTGTTCTGTATCCTGCCTGATATGGAAAAATAGAAAATACGTATTTTCCTACTCCTTCGCTTTTCTTTTCAGATTTTGTTGCGGGATCCTAGATAATTAAATTCATTCTCCGTAAACTCCTCAAGCTTCAACTCTCTCTCGCGTCTTTTCACGTGGTCACCATTGTTGATTCTGGCTTTCAGGAGATTTGGGAAAAGTATACCTAATTTACAGGCTGAAGCGGGGCTGGGCGGGTCACGTCGGCTGCATGAACGTTGACCGCTGGGCGAAGGCCGCCACACAGTGGGTGCCTGGAGAAGGACGGCGCCGCCGAGACCGGCCCAGAAAGAGGTGGTGAGACGAGCTGGACTCATACCGTGAGGACTGGTTCGAAGTGGCGCTGGACAAGGATACTTGGAAAAACTTGGGGGAGGCCTTTGCCCAGCAGTGAGACAGTGTAGGCTGAAAAAAAAACCTAATTTAATTTACGAATCATTTAATAAGGAATTTGATAAACTTTTGCCTTGTATTGTCATCGAATCTCTTACTCCGGATCTCATAGCTGTAAACAGTGTAATCGTATTCCCTAAGACCCCTTCTCATATGTGGCGCCCATCGTGGGGCCACATATGAGAAGTACATATTATGCGCGGGGATTAGTTAGTACAGTACAGTACGCATGGCGCGTAAGCAACGGCAGGTGGCGGACTGGCGCCACGCGCGCGCAGTGGCAACGCGCGTGTCTCCCGTGTGGGAAAGAGACCGCGATGTCCTTTATGGCTTTTTTTTTAATCTATATTGGTAAAATCATCAAATGAGTCCTCCCACCCATTACTGTCAGACTTGTACTGACTAAAATCCACGGTGTCCTTCAATAGCCCTTTACGTACCGGGGTCACGGTAATCCCTTGGTCCCTCGGCCCCGACAGGCTTTGGCCCTCTACAGGCCCCGTCACTATGGCTTTATCGAAATCTTGGCGGAACGCGACCGCGTGACGCCCTTATTGGCCGAGTATTTGGCCTTTGGGTTGCTATAATAACTAAAACTATATCACAGAGTACTCACCCAAGCTCCTGCACACAAAGAAAGCTGTTAAGGAAATATTATAATATACTTTCAGCTGGAACACAGGCCACATCTCTGTAAGGGGGAATACCTAAACTGTACGATTCAGTCTCTACGATGGTTACTGAGAAAGGGGCTGCACATAGCGGCTGGGACCACAAATCCGCCACGGAAAAGTAGGTACCTAAGTATATTAAAGTAAGCCATCACGTCTCTGATTACATCGAGGTCCTTTCCTATGTGGGACAGTATAGGCATACATGTACTGTCCCACATAGGAAAGGTAAAAATAAAAGCATTGATCTTTAGCAGCGCAGAAATGGCTAAACCATGACCACAAATCATCTGTAGTCGTTCATAAAGCAAGTTTTCAACAAAATATGATAAAAATATAAACGAGTAAATACACGTTTTGAAGAAGCTCTCAGTCTATTGATGTTATAATAATATGTCACGATGAGCGGGTCGCGGGTTGCGTGAAGCTAAATATAGTACCATAGGCCGCCGCGGCTTAGCCAGCTGACTGAGCAACCGGGTCGGGGGTACGCTGCCCGTGCGATGTAGTATATACCTACCTGTGATGGGTAGTATAGAATGTAAGTCGGAGAACGTAAAAGCCTTTTAAAGATTATTCATATCGCTAAAATATCTATCACGAGCTGTTACCAGCGATCGCGCGTTACAACTAAAAAATATATCTCACGGGAACATAATATCGTAATTTTTCATTCAAATCTGTTCAATAGTTTTTGCGTGTTAGAGTAAGAAACACACAGCTTTCGCATTTATAATATTTGTAAGATTATTTACGCTAGTTACCATAGAAATATGTGCAACAAATATTAGCGATTCTTATTCTTATTCTTAATCATGCTGTGAATCCTCTATAAAAGATTCTCATAACATACCATATTCGCATACCATATTCGAGTGAAAAAATGGCGGGATATAACACGATAAGACGAGTTGTTCTTTTTTCAAAATTTTAGCGATCTGGTGGTGAAAATGTCATTGCATGAGAATGTTCTTTTTTTGAAATTCATTATAACACGCGTTTGGATGATATAATGATCATTATATCATTGAGTGTTTTAATGTTGGCAATAAGCTAATTCTTATAGGTTCTTTTATAGAGGATTAATAGCATGATAGTAGATAAAACAAATTATAGGTTGCTCAATTTTTTAGGCTTTGTTCAGAAATGTACACGGACATAAATAAATAAATAAATAAATATTCCACAACTATCACACAACGCCATCTAGTCCCAAGCTAAGCAGAGCTTGTGTTATGGGTACTAGACAACTGATAAACATACTTATATATTTCTAAATACATACATATTATAGATAAATTACACCCAGACACAGAACAAATGATCGTGCTCATCACACTAACATTT
Organism: Agrotis puta; assembly: GCA_943136025.2. Taxonomy (NCBI): domain Eukaryota; kingdom Metazoa; phylum Arthropoda; class Insecta; order Lepidoptera; family Noctuidae; genus Agrotis; species Agrotis puta. Next base: position 6,516,320 of record OW964190.2, on the reverse strand, counting down.
GTTCTGGGTGGGAATCGAACCCACGACCTCCGGCATAGCAGTCAGGGTCACTAACCACTAGACCAACAGGCCTGTCAAACATGGATGACATGGATGCAGCAGGGCCAGAAGTGAAATGATTTGGAAAGGACCGACAGTCAACATTGGGTAGCTGAAGGTTGAAGAAGTGGCAGGTCCATGCAGGGAAAGGCAAAGGGTGTTTCTACACATAAAACCTAAATGAGATCTTACATTTATTCGATTCGTATAGTCGAATAACCCCTAGAGAGAAAAAAAAGTGTAACCAGAGGTGCTAGCATGAAACATGAGTTGAATGTAAATACTTCAATTTAAAAATTTAAAATACTCGTATCCCATTAAATATTTATGTAGGCGCCATAAAACGGGGTGAATAGAGAACACAGGTTTCAAATGAAAAGGTCTCTTAATTTTTAGGAATAAATACATAAGTTACTTGTTTGTAACATACCATATCTGTTAACTTTAATCAAAGTTGAAATCCCTTTTATGCTAGATCTCGATTTAATCCCCCCCCCCCCTCCTGCCTTCTACTGTTTAGTTATGCTACATCTATGAGAGATCATACAAATATTTGTTTAGTGTGAGAATCGAACCTTTAACGCGCAGCGCAGCAGTCGGTGACAAATTACACATAGCCCGCAATATTTGCGGTCAGTTTTTTTTTTTTATATCGTGGTAAAATCATCAAATGAGTCCTTCCGCCTAGGGCGGGACAGGAGGGAATGTCAGACTCGTACCGACTAAAATTTACTGTTTCCTTCAAAAGCCCTTTACGTTCTAGGGTCACGATTACCTTATGAGAAAGTCCCACGGAGCGGTCAGAAGATGCGTATAATTTTGGACACTTCATAAATGTCTACCTTCCGACTACACAACCAGAGGCCCATACCACTTTTCCCGTTTTTGTGACGTACTGAAACTTTTTGGACTTGACTGGATTTATTTAGGGGTGCCATCCATCCGGATTTCCCCAGATTTGTCCTAGTTTAGAAGGCATCCGGGGAGCGTCCGGGGGGGGGGGGCTTCAATTGTAGTCCGGGTTTAAAAATTGAAAGTCTGAGACCGCCCGCGAAACACGCACACTTCACCGTCCCCCCAACCCTCCCGACGCAGATGCCACCGTGCGCACTTTGACTCAATGTCCAATGGCCGGGTTCTGGACTCTAAAATCCAGGGTTTTCACGCGTCTTGTCCTGGTTTCCTAATTTTAGAGATGGCAACCCTAGACTTATTGAAGGAAATAATTAGTTCCTTCTTCGTACACTAGAGACTACAATAATGTATGGAAAAATGAAACACCTCCGATTTCAAAGATCCTGATGGGAGTCAGATAAAAATAAATAGAAAAAAAGCCATTAAAACAGACATATATATCATTTATTTAAAAACAACCACGGGATTCAACAAGAAATTTAAAATATACTTTGTAGACACAACACAATCATTTACAATAGTTTTACATAATTCTGAGAATTTCGACACAGAGGGCGCTTTTGACCTTACAGTGCCTACCGCCTCCTTACATTCTAAACAGTTAATTTCATATCCTTTAATATATAGGTCTTTAGTGCCAATGTTATAAGGTACATTTTCGTTTGACAGCACGCCTTTGAATCGTATTTTGTCATTAGCGCGAAGCAATCTTGTGAAATTACTGAAGTAATGGTCGAAGAATATAGATATTTCTGAATGTCGTTTTAGTAGACCACCGCTGGCTTCCATTACAAGTTTAATTTCATACGTGTATCTGTAAAAAAAAGAAATATAATTACATTTTAACATAACACTCGACTAGAACCTTCTTTTACGTTTTAAAATCATCCAACGAGTCTTCCCAAACTTATAAGATGAACTTACTCATTCAAGTTGTCCAAATGACAGCTCTTCCCACTTTGCCGTGCAACGCTTCTCATAAACTCGCATTCCTTAACCGACTGTAAGCTCTCTTCCCCTTGACATAAGTTCGAATATTCTTCACCGTAATAACACCTGAAGTATTCTTGCAAAAAGGTCGGTAACCATGCCACAAAATCTCTCCATCGATTCCTTACATTTTTGAGTTGAACATCTTTGACATAACCCTCCCAATTTACGTTGGCCCCATCGAGTATCGAACATTTGATTTGTGTTGCTGCTGTATTATAATCCGACCAAGAAGGGGAGTTACATTGGTTGTAATAATCGTCCCAGTTTATGTGGTAAGTGTTGTCTTCATAGTCGGTTATGAATTCGTTCTTTAGCAAGTTTTTGATGCTTGATTTTTCCTCTCCTATCAATTCGATGAGGCCGGAAGGGAGGCCGTCGTCTTGTAAGTTTAAAACAAATTGGTTGCCGAGGTAGACTAGTGTTATTAAACCGATCGTGAGCTGTGGAAGAGAAAAATATTATTAATAGGTTACTCTCAATTACTGCCGTTTTTTTGGTATATGATCATCATAAAATCGAGGAGTGGAAGGGATTATCAGACTCTTCAAGTAAATCACCATATCCCGTCACAGTACTGCGACCCCTCTTTTACTACCAAACGGTGAGATTGCGAGATTGCAAGCTGGCTCAATTAAAGTTAGGAAAAAGAAAATATGGTTGAATTCCACTCCAACCGTTTTGGTTGTTTTCTCATTATGATTTATGTGGTCACAAGTCAATATTCCAAAAAAATAATTTCTTTTTTAAGAGTTGATACTTTCGAAACAAAGCATCAAGCTTTTTTCGCATCTATAATTTGTATGGTGTATATAAATAATAACAGAGTCTAGCATTCTTACTATAAAATAAAACATTAAAAACACACACAAACCTGAAACGGTGTGACAAACTTCTTCGTAGCCTCCGCCTTAGCCATAACGCAGGTCGCGCCAAAGCTGAGCCCGACCCCGACCATAACAGACACAGTGTAGAACACACGGGACATCGTGATGTACTGGAGGAAGGCGAAAATAGGCAGAGTGACCGTAATAACCCCTACTAGGGGCAAGAAGAGGAACGAACATACAAGAGCCAGAGTACCCCTTATCAACCCGTAAGTCGTGCACCCATGAGAACAAGTTATAAACATCTGCAACCAACTCAACGTCACACAGTGAGGCAACGCGTATTTGAACACACCCTGCCACCCACTACGCCTCGCCATACCTATCAAAATAACCGGCACCAATAAAGAAAAGAACACCCGTGCGTTCAAGCAAAACTCTATGCTATTCCCCAGTATATAAGACGGATAATTCGATACTTGCAAATCGAGAAATCGCCAGCCTTGATGCACGACTGTATCTTTTTCGTAAGGGTATTTGGCTAAGACATTGATTCCGAATGATAAGAGAGCGAGTAAGTCTGGGTATGGCTTCCCGCTGCTTCCGAAAGACAGTAACGTGAGGAACATTAAAAAGAATGATAACACACAAAATTCTGAGAAAGGAACCCATTGAGTCGCTATAAACGGATACAAGAATAGGTTTATAAACAAAGCAGAAAAGAATTGAACAAAAGGCCCGAGGTTATTTCTTACAAAGAGATTCTCAGACTCATCTGGTTGTAGATTCCCATCGCTATACCTAAGAAAAAGGCCGGACCATTTCCTAAAATCGATGAACTGTTTTTTGGCATGCAGCATTTTGAACGTGCATATAACCATGGCGACAAAACTAGCGTAATATATCGCTAGAGGGACTAAATGGTACAGACTGTCGGCACTAACTGACAAGTAAGCTATGAGGAGTAGAGACAGCTCAACGTTTGAGAGTCTGAAGGTGAAATTCCCGAAGTGATATAGTAACTTTAGATATAGAACTTGTAAGAAGACAATGGGGTGTAGAAACGCTTGATGTAGCAGAGGTATATGATCCAATGCCTTAAGACTAGGGTCTGTTAGGGTCAGTTCATAGCTGACTAGGGGCAGTTCTCCTTGGCAGTAGTCTACCGCGGCTGATACTAGATTATCCACGGTTAGGTTCCGTATTTCTTCGTTGGGACCACATCTTTCTGGGTATTCTGGAAAAAGAGAGTTTATTTATAAATACTAGAGTTAGGCAGTCACCATATTTATCGTCTAGGAATCGAAATAACAGATTTTTGTAGTACAGGTTTAGGAAGGGCTTAGGAACACATCTTTGGGTGGGACCCTTAAATTCTAAAAAGGCGGATATCTGGTACTCTATAGTATAATATTTTCGATATTAGTATAATTTTATAATTATTTTAAATGTATTTCACACTCCTCCGTCCGCTTTATTATCAGAAGGAATCTCTGAATCATAGTAAAAACGGTTACGTGATCTAAGAGGACTAAGTAGATACAGAAGACTGTTTTATGTTATGTATCAATGTGTCGCGACTTCACATAAAAATCAAAAGGGCAATGTGCTTAAGCCAACTTCGATAGAAAAAAAAAGTTGTAATCTCGTACCTTCTTCAGGCGTATTGGCAGTGCGCATGGTACCATTGCTGTGTACCTGCTGGTCGCCTGCTTGCAGCTGGGACGGCTGCAGAGCGTGGCCGTCGTCCAGAGCCCGCGCTTCTTCTGCAAAATTAACATGTACTTTCAAAAATAGGAAAAAACATCATTACTAGAAACACTTTACATTACCATAGACAAGTCCTTTGTCTGCGGGTCTAAAACAGGCACTTTAAGAAATATTCCAATAGTGATTTACTTCGTGAATTTCCACCAACGTCATTAGCAATTCTTCTAATATTCGTAAAATTGTTACACGCACTTGCACGCGCTTGTCATATCTAAACATAGACATTAAGTATGGACTCAGCACAAGCTGTTTAAAATAACCATACTCTCTAGAAAGAGCGAATAACAATTTTAAGACCACCAATCTCTTGTATGACATAGATAATGTCTTTGGTAATTCATTACAGGAATGAAACGATTTTATTTCATATTTGACTAGGGAAGGTTCAGTGCTTGCTGTAAGTCTATGTTCAGATATGTCATGCAATTCAGCATTGTGCCATTTAATAAACATTACAAGAATTGCTAATTGACGTTGCTGTAAATTCATGAAGTGAATTCATTAGGAATATTATTAGTGCCCGTTTTAGTACCGCAAAAGTTGCCAGCACAGGTTGGAAAGAGACAGAGAGTTACACTGTGGGCAAAGTGACTATACAAGTCATTTAGCGCCATCTCGTTCCCACAGTTGAACTACTCTTGTTTTAACCTCTCGGGCGATTTATAATTGAAAATGATAAAAATCAACGTCCAATGAGCGACTGTTTGTTATGTACAGACGTGTGTACGTAAGGCGCTGGGGCGTTTTCGCTTATGTACACCCGGGTGTACGTAACGCGCCCGAGAGGTTAAACAGTCATGGTAGGCCTATAGATTATGAATAGGCGTATTTGAATATTTAACTATGGCAACATTACTAAACAATAGTTGAGTGACGTAAGACATGTACCTGGGGAGTCATCGTCCGGCGAGTCGCTATCGTTGGGTTCCTTCCGTAGCGTAGTCTTGCATATCTCGCGTATGCGCCGTTCCAACTGCGCCGTAGTTATGTACTGCTCGCCGTTCGCCAGACTGGGTGAGACAGACCATTTTTATAACGCGATTTATGAGCATACGGTAGAGTCAGCCGAATCGAACCCGAGACCGTAGACAGCAGTCGCACTTGCGACCACTAGACCAACAGCTGGGTTAATCATGGTTCAAAGTTCTTACCTAGCGAACAGGTCTCTGGCAGCTTTCCTAGCGACAGTCTCCTGTCGGCTCGCGGCAAGACACGACTTGGCACGAATGATAGCTGCGCTGTCTTCGTCTATCACTCCACTACGAATACACCTGAACAAGGAAACAATTAAGTTAAAGGGGAAGCGACAAAAAGTACAAGGTGGCCTACCACGATGTCTTAAAGCCAGAGTAGTTCCAGTGAGGGAAGGAGACAGAGCTATACAAGTCGTCTAGCGCCACCTCGTTCCCTCACTGGAACGATACGTATACATATCTATATATATAAAAATGTTATGTTGGTTTGTGTATGCTTTAAAAACTCAAAAAGTACTGCACCGATTGAGCTGAAACTTTAGCATGATATGTAATCCGCATCAAGGATTGTTTTTATCCATTTTTTGCATCAGTCACATATCCGCAACCGCGAAAAAACAGTTTTTTTAATGATCAGCTCTGTACCAGTGACCGCGCCATCTACCGGAAGCGAGGATAACACTCGCTGACAACCGCAGTCGTAATGACGCAGTCACATGAGAAGAAATTTTATCATGATATATCTATATATATAAAAATGTTATGTTGGTTTGTGTATGCTTTAAAAACTCAAAAAGTACTGCACCGATTGAGCTGAAACTTTAGCATGATATGTAATCCGCATCAAGGATTGTTTTTATCTATTTTTTGCATCAGTCACATATCCGCAACCGCGAAAAAAACAGTTTTTTTAACGATCAGCTCTGTACCAGTGACCGCGCCATCTACCGGAAGCGAGGATAACACTCGCTGACAACCGCAGTCGTAATGACGCAGTCACATGAGAAGAAATTTTATCATGATATATAATCCGCATCAAGGATTGTTTTTATCTATTTTTTTTGTTTGTTGAAAAAACAGTTTTTTGTGCCACAGCGAAGCGGGGCAGGGTACAGCTAGTACTATATATAAATATTTACAAAACCAAATACTGTATGAAAAACCAAAAACTAACGAAGTGTGGACTAGACGGCGAGATTTCCTTAAAAAAGGAGACCCACACTTAGATCCCATGAAGTCCGGTTGAGCAGTACACAACCTACTAGAGGTTGACCTGCGAGATGCCATACACAAAAAAATGGACCCTATGACCCGAGCGTGTCGACCCCAAACGGCTCAAAACTGTAGCAACCAATAAGGTTTGTATTTGCGCCTATTGAGGTGCTCAGCAGCCGTAGCAGCAGCGCCAGCACAGACCGCCAGGCCTGCAACGTGGGATGGCGCAAGGGTATCGTCACAGGTAGCGACCCACTAAAAAGGCTACCCAAGTACCGGTACAGGCACCAGGTCATTTCTTTGTTTGATCGAGTGGCAACCGTAAAACACATCTTCTACATCAGCCGGAAGACGACCACTGCTGAACAAATTACCATCACGCTAAACGACAATCCGCCACTTGCATTCATCGATTACCCGCGACTCTCACGATGTCGTCGATCTACCTAGTGGAAACTTGACTGCGTCTTCCAGTTCTTGGTCGCAACTTGATAAGTTTTCTTCATAAAACATATCGCACCTTTAGAATAGAAGTGGCGTAATCCAAAATTCCAGTTTTTTGGGAAACGCTAAAAAATGTTATTTATTAATTAAATACCGAGAGACGCGGGGAAAGAGCGTGGTTTGAAAGAGACGGAAACAGGGCGTTTTTCCTTTTCTGGGCTAGAAGAGCCGGTTTATTTTTAATAAACTAATAGAATAAGTCGTTCAATACATAAAAGTCATTTTCTTAAAATGTTTAGTTAGGCCACTTTAATTCTAAAGGTGCGATATAGGTTTGCATAATTTTAATCGTAAAAATCATCAATTATTCTCCATGAGTTCATGTTAACCGAAAGACAGACTATTTTATGAATATTAGGGCATCACTAAGGTAAAAAAATTGTAGCTCTGCCACCAACCCGTACTATTAACTACGTAGTGGATTATGACACATCCATTATTAGACAAAAACAACCTTATGTCCCAGCAGAAAGGATTAAGTTGATGATATTTATTAAAGACGCTTGTCTGAGGTAGAAAGGAATAATTCGAGAAAAATATTCGACAAGGGAGACACAGCACTCGACAATAAATAATGCAAAGTGCCCGCGCCATTAAATAAGATGGAATCGGCTAGTTTCTGCTTCGTAGAGCGCTATCTTTCTCACACTCTTGACTATGTGACGTATGATCGCTAGTAATTCAGTTGTACTACCAAAAACATACGAATCAGAACATTAAGTATATGCAGAAATGGTTAATTTCTAGATGGAACAGAACTGAGCTCAGTGTAAGCCAAGTACAATTCTCTCTAATGCTGGGGCAACTCTAACGGGAAATGCCGTTGATTATCGCATTAATGGACGCTTTTAAACGAATATTTAAAGGTTATTATCGCGAAAATCAACTGGAATCGCCGTTAGTCTGGCCGCGTTAAAGATCTAACAATGAGGCCAGACTTTGAACACTTTTCGTTACCAAAAACTGCCGTTTTAAAAAAAAAATTCCTTACATTGAAAGGCGCAACTCATCGCGAACTCTATCCCATTTGATCTTCCAGAGTGCGAAGTCATTTAAATTACCATACATTGATACACATTAAATTTTAAAAAAAAACTTAAAAAAAAACACTAATCTGAAGAACTGTCGGTCTGTGCGTTTGAAGACATACTGCAGGTAGGAATGGCGAGCCGTGTGTTTATGTTTACTTCGAAAAGGTATGCCAGTAATTCTTGACAATAGCGTATTTACGGTATTACCTCATATAACAACTGGGAATCTGATGCTATTTCTTTTCGCGGAATATAGTATAATGGAACAATTGCTTACAAACCGTAAAACAACACGTTTTGATATAATATTTTGATGACAATGACGTCAGCGACAAGTCAAAAATATGTCATATCTACGTAGATATGACATATTTTTGACTTGTCGCTGATGACTGTATTAAAAGAGGTTTGATTTCGAATTGGCGGACGGAGTTAATTAAAACCTGTTATTTTTTGGGTGGATAATCAGTACTACAACTAATTCCTAACTTTGGGTGGAGGACCTTTGGACCGAGGACCACTGTAACGTCGTCAAACGACCTGAGAAGCGAAAGTATCCACCACCGCACAAAAAAAAAGCGTTAAATATTTTTTGATAATCTAACAGAAGGATTAATAAAATTTTGTTCAGTGATCTTGACTATAGTGAAAAGGCTGTATTAGTATATATTTTTAAATACCTTCTCAACATCCTCCTGGCCTCCGGGTGAGCTTGTTCAGTTGCACAGATCAGCCATTCCAAGGCTTGCTTGAAGTTACATATTTTGTCTGCTTCTAACTCTGTAACAAATAAGTATTTCATGTCAGGGTTTCAGAGACACCATCTCACAGTGAAATGTGTATCTTTTCCCCTAGTCAATAAAGTTAGATTTTGGGTCACACCGAGTCGCATCTCGTCGCGACTCTTAAGTCAATCCAATCCATACTAATAATATCGGAAATGCGAAAGTAACCAGGTCTACCTGTCAACTTGTCTTGTCTTGTTACATTTTCACTCCTTAGTGGTAGAATGTATTTACATGTACAATTAACTCAGATAGATTTGGATACATTTTGATGTGAACAATAACTAAGAACTCTTTTTGTTTTGTACCCAAATATGTCCCACCTACAGGCAAGCAAACTCACAGGTGAAAGCTAGTTACCAATTATGAGAATATTATTAGAACTTTAAATAGGATCTTTATAATGTTTATAATTTGTTTTAAGTTTCTGATATTTCGACCTGTATGTGCAAGCATAACAGGTTCACAGAATAAGTTCTGTTTCATTATGTAGTATTGAGGGACAATGAATTCAGCTGAATTTATTGTACCTAGTTAAACTTGCATGCAAGTTCTTGCATTTTCTAAATGGGGCTTTATTCCAGCAATTAATAAACTATTTCAATTGCTTATCTTGATACCGATCTTTATCTAAACAATACAAATGGAATCTTAAATATATCCAAAACAAAAGAAAATGCATTAAGATAGGATATTAATATTGGGTTTGATTGACCACAACCAATAATAATAACGTGGAAGGCAGAACATACCACATTTTTCTTCCAGAAGCTGTTTAGCAAGAACCACTTGTGACTCGGCACAGCCATCCTCGGCGAGCTGGTTGCGCAATCTTCTCAGAGATCCTTGTGGCCCATCTGAAGCAAGGAAAACCTCAGAAAGTATACTATTTATAAAGCATCTATAGCATAAGCTGGCAACAAGCAATCTAACCACAGGTTTTATTATAGCTTAACAGTCTCAAACCTATAGATTTTACAGTATTTATACTCTCTGAGACAACAGTCCTCCTAAACTCCTCTGTAACTTTTCTATTGCTGTTTTTTTTTCAAAGAACTTGAGTCAGTTTCCCAAATGATAAATTGTTACTAATACCCAGATCACTAAATACTCTTGTGGCTAATTGTTTGATTTAATTAAAAAAGAAATCTACTTGCATGATCAGGCATGACATCACAAAGTCAAATGTTTCTGTAAACATTTACAAATAATTATGGTGTTTCTTAATATTGTGTCCCTATTTGGTTATAAGTCATTAGTTCACTAACAATATCTACATTTACTAATTTTGTGTAACATCTGGAATCATAAATGTTATAAGTCAATGTCTCCGACAGTCAGACCGGTATTGACTACCAATATTAACAATACTATGATTCACCCAAAATGAATGTGTTAGAAGTCCCAAATCCAAAACAAACCTTCATGAACCTACCTTTTATTTACCACAAAGGTATAATGTGAAGTATCTGTATGTGCATTGAAAATTTAGGCTTATGCATCAAGATACAGCCGCAGTAATAGATTAACTGAATGAATAAACTTACCATGTAGATTCCAACGCTTCCGACCGACTGGCATCACTTATCAAATTTAAAATCGATTCCGTACATAAATAATTATTTCCAATAACGGTAAACTGTAACAAAATAATCAAGATTTCTTCTACATCTATACCAGTAGGTACGCCTACATCTAATAAAATATGTTTTGATTATTTTACAGATCAGAAAACAAAAATAAAGAAAAAATATTTTTTTGATTTGTCAATACGTCAATGTCAATAAACTGCCTGACAGTGACAAGAAAAAAGCAATATTGCAATTTTTTTTTATGAAATTGTGACTTACATCTAGTAGTGCAATATTTTAAAAGATTTTAAAGAATTGGATTGAAAATATATTGTAGGGGTGATCGACATTTCTATGTTATATAAATAGAAACCTACAAATCTCTAGGAGTACATGCTTCAAATCAATTATAAATATTTGTGGCAGCTGTTTTAAAATCCGTTTTCTGGTACAACAAAACTCTGCTTCGATATGCACACACACAGTTAATAAATATAACTATTGGTGAAACAATTTATACAGATAACTATTTAACAGTCACAGTAATTTCACAAAAAGAAAGTAGGTAATAATTCAATAATATTTGACAACTCACTTCGTCCGCCTACTTACTCCACCCACACAAATTTTAACATGTTCTACGCGGTCAGTTCAGTTCCTAAAATAGGATCATTTTTAAAAGGATTTCCTGTGAAGATCTAAAATAGCAAAAGACTCAAAATAAAACTTCAAACAAAAGAGGGGTAGCTTATAGTTATTTATAATGTCTCAAAGTTTGAATATCAATTGATTGTGTCGCACTCGTCTGAAAACTTACTAATATTCCAAGATTATACGAGTATATTTAGTAGGTATAATATGCAGATGTCTTGTAATCTCAAAATTTATTTTTTAGAATTGGATTTAAATTTTTAGTTTTATTTTATACTATGACTTTTTTTATTATTTTTGTTTTTAACATAATTTGTATTTTTCGTTTAGCTAAACACGTTGAGGCCAGAAAAATAAAATAAATTTTAATTTAAATATAAAACAATTATTTTTTTAAATTTTTGCCCCCGATTGGTGTAATACATCTTTATCTGTTTTACATTAACGAGGCAGCCATGCCATACGAATGGTAGGGCTTATGTACAGACGCCAACAAATCAACCTACTTTAATCTGTTAAATTTCTTCAATAGATTTTCAACCTTATCACAATAGTGAAAGTTTAATTTTCTGTTGGTAAAATTTGACAGAATGGCGTGGTTCCCATACGCACGAGCGATTTTTTTTGGGCGTTGAGCTGCTCTGAGTTGAAACAAAAAGATAAATTGAACTTAAATGTCACCGCCTAGCACTTAAAATCAAATACAGTTGGAAAAAAAGCGCCGCGCTTTAAAAACGTTGTGTGAACCGATACCTGGGAATGCATTTTGTTCTATTTCGGCGCTTTTGAAAACGGCGTCTTAGAAAATGCTGAGATGCAATAAAGGTGCTGTGCTAATACGAAATAAAAAGCTCTCATGAGAATGTTATTCATAATCATAGGAATTCGGAACCAAGTTTCAAAGAACCATCACTCAATAAAAACTTAGTCTAAGAATAAAAATCATTCAACAGCTGAAAAAGTATGACGCTGAATTTGACAACATCATAGTGTTGTCATCATAAACGTTAAATGCACCTCCTAGTTTTTTGGGAAACATCATTGGAGTTTTGTGTACTTTTTTCGTTTTATTAAAAAATGTGAGTAATTAAAATACATTACAGACTATAAAAACTATAACAAGCTATAACAAATGTAATATAATTGTACTAGTATGCATGTAAAAAAAAATTAACTCGGTAACTATCTAAATTTTGGCAATGTTTTTATTTTGTGTAAACATTTATCAATGCCAGAAGGAGACAAACGGCGTTGTTGGGTGCTTCTTTTTCTAAAAAAATAAGGCACGGCAAGCCCTCGCTCCCTATATTTTAAACTCCTTGGCCCGAGCGGCTATTGACTGCAAGATAGTGTTGGGACTGAGACGTCAGAAGGAATAAAGATTTAATAAAATATGATTCAGTCTTTTACAGGCTAAGATGCTAGGAGGAAAATGAGACAGGAAATTAAGAAAAGGAACTCTTTGTTCTATAATACGCCAATAAGCATTTACTAGTCTAAAGTTGTCATAGAAGTATATTGTACAGTTGGAGCCCAATAGTCACATAGGATCAAAAACCTTGCCAATAATTCTGTGGAATAAGCGGTATTCACTGGCCCCACAATGCTCCGAAAAAGTGCTGGCTCAATAAATAATGCCCTGATTAATTTTCGGAAAGTCTTTTTTATCTTTTTGGCTCATTATTAGATGTTGGCTACCCAATGTCGGACTGTCACTGTCAGTGTCATTTAGATGTCGAAGCAAGTCAAAAATAAAAGCTCGGCCTGCAAGCGTGTGAGTGAGCCGCGTTGATTCTGAAAAGCAAACAAAACGCGAGCAAAATACATCCAGCTCTTGCTCCGATTAACTGAGGAGTGATAGTTCGTGTTGTCTTCTAGATATTATAATCTGTTATGGATTATGGTATATAATTCTGTTCTGTTCGATCGATTGAGACTGCAATATTATGTGCACGCCTGCACGCTATACTCAGTGTATGTATGCATCAACTTAACAGCATAATATCATAGGTGCGTTTAAGGGTGGTTAAAGCGCAACCAAAATGTTGACTCCACGTTTCAAGTTAACTCAGGACGAAAACCACGTTTATATAAACGTGCACGCGCCGTATACAAATATCGGGGATACAGAAATTGACGTCGATGGCGAGAATTTTCTGTTTGTATCCAGTCCATACTTCCTGCGGCTACGCCTACCAGGCAGAATCGTCGATAATGACAGCGCAAAAGGTTCGTACTTATGTGATTCTGGCGACTTTAATTTAACCTTCGACAAAGAGAACAGAGGGGAACATTTCGAAAACCTCGATATGATCACAAGTTTATTGGCACCAGCAGATATCCCTGACATAAACCCAGATTTAGTAGAAATGTTAGAAGAAGATGGAATCACTCTAGAAAATGGGAACAATGAAGATGAATATGCCAATAAGTTTTCCTATGGTTTTGCTAACAAATTAACAACTGAATTTAGCAACATTGGTATTGAATTCCCACAGATTTTCGAATTGCGTGTCCCTGAAACAGTGGCTATTGAAGAGCGTAATGATAAGAGAGTGCAACATGAAAATGTCAAATTTTCAACAGACCATTACTTGGCTGACTTTTATGATGAAGAACTACTTGAACCATTCCTGACAGCTGTAGCACCTTGGTGTATGCCAAATTTTAATAAAGAGATTGAATTTTCTGAGGAAGAAGTTAGTGTACTAAAAGAGTTACCAAACAAACACTATTTGCTTAGTAAGACTGAGTATAAGCAAGTTCTCTATGGATTGGTTGATATTCTCTTTGGATATTGTTATGATAAACGGTCTACTTTGAATGAAAGCACTGTGGAATCAGGATGGACTATAAACAAGCTATCCTCAACCTTAAGTTGGTTCTGCACATTTGATGATATGAAGCAGGTTCTCGTTGCTACATATAGACGTGCATTGATTTACCCAATATTCAGGAACTTTGATCTGTGCATCAAGGTGAAAAATGATCTGGTAGCTCTATTTAAAAAAGGAAAGAAATTTGTGGTGAAATGCATGATTGAGATATACCAAATGTTCAATGCCAGCAATGATGCTAGATACATTCTGAATCAGTTGTACATAAAGGATTATTTAATTTTCCTGCAGAAATGTAGAAATGAGGAGCTTGACGAGTTGTACAATAACATTGCTAATATTGAAATAACAAAAAATGATTTGGAATTGGATCTGGAAGAATTAGAGGCTGCTGCAGAGATGGTGAAACAAGAAGAGGTGGATAACATAATGGAGAATGAAGTGGCTGTTAAAATGGCCTCCATGTCATTACTTACAGGGTTACACCGGAACAATCAAGTGTACATAAATGATGAAAGCGATGATGAATCAGATTCTACTGATAGCAGTTCCTCAGATGATTCTTCAGATGAGCTGGACTCCGATGATGATCCATCTTGACAACTACGAGGCTCCTAGGAGTCAACCAGCGTAGGCTTGTGAATGATGACGTGGTATGACAAAAAATGCAATTAATTCAGTGATACCGTTGGGTAGTGACTTATATGTGTGCACTGAATTGCCTTGAAATTGAAAGTGTTTCACAAGCTAAAACTTAGTGCACTATTGTGCAAATTAAAAGACAATTTATTTCAGTAGTTATATGGTATAGAATTAAGTAATTCACCTTAGTATCTGAATTTAAAATCAATAGTAGTTAATTGTATAATGAATAAATAAATACATGATGTATACTGAAACATGTCTCTTTACTTAATAAATCTTGCAGCTTGTAATTAGCTAAAACATAGAGGCCATAGAAAAACAATATGCTGTCAATTATTTTCCCACTGAAGGACAGAGTCCATAGGATCCTATGATTGACCATTGATCAGTGTGACCAAACAACCACCATCAGGGATTTAATTTAATTTCGATAATCACACAAAATTATTGTCGTAGGTTGTCGCTAAATATTAGAATTTCAATAGAATGTGATGTTTGGTGACTTTCGACCAATATAGTCAACTTTTTTTTTGTGTTACTTCAATTGTAATCCCTGATGGTGGCCATGCCAGTTTCACTCTCACAATCAGCATGCTTGCTCAAGTCCTGGGCTTAGAAAGCATGGTGATTGTGGCAAAAAAAGATATGTAACTATGGATGCAGCTCAATCATAGATTTGTATGTGTAAACCAAACCCGAAGTAATTTTTTGTACAATTATTAAATAGTCCCCCCGCCCTGGGTAGTCCTATGACCAGTCACGTAGTGGGGAGGGGAGATCTAGGAGGGGCAAGACGGATCCGCCAGGCCGTTTTCTTTTGGGATGAAATATAACGCGCGGATTTGTGATTTTTAGGGTTCCGTAGCCAAATGGCAAAAAACCAACTATGAAAAACTTATAGATTCGTCATGTCTGTCTGTCTGTCAGTCCGTATGTCACAACCACTTTTCTTCGAAAGTATAAGAGCTATACTGTGGAAACTTGGTAAGTAGATGTATTATGTGAACCGCATTAGGATTCCCACACAACAAAATAGCATAGCAGTTTTCTAAATACTCGGCGCCGCGGAATACTACTAGCCACCACTGCTCTTCGTCCCCATTACACATGGAATTTAAACATAACTGTTATGTTTTTCAATTAAAGGATTTTTTGCATTAAAAATAAAATCTGGGAAAATTTCCTTTTCTTTTAATACAATTACCAAAACGATTTTAAAAGTTTTATTAAAATACGCAAAACACTTTAATTTTCAACTTGAATTCTTCCACAACGTCTTACCTGAAAGAAAAAGGTACCATAAATTACGACGAAGCAAGCGAATGTTTGCCCGGTGAATGGAAACATCAGAGCGAGCGAATGAGTTTGTTCACCGAACGAATACTCGCTCGCTCAATCTCTAAATGGACACGAGGCAACAGCGAACGAACATTGGCTTTGAACATTCGCTCGGTGTTTGACGTGCTCGGTGGTCGTCGATCTTTTTAGCGCACACGGGAGTGCACTCAACAGAACGGACGAACATAGTACTGTTTGAACGTAAAAGCTAACGTACAAATGCGAACGAATGTTTGTACAAGTGGCTTACCATGAACTTCTTAAATAGAGAATTCCACTATGGGAACGATGTGGCGCTAGACGACTTGTATAGCGCTATCTCTTTCCCACAATGGAATTACTCTCGCTTTAAGACGTCATGGTAGACAACCTGTACAAAAGTTCAGAACAAACATTTGTTCAGCTATCATAGTGAAAACAAGAAGTTATGAGTTGCTTTCAGTGAACAATAGTAAAACAACAAAAATTTAATTATTTGACTTTACCATCATGACAGGTGTTCATTACCTAATGCGACAGTAAGGCCACTATGTTATATGCTCTGAACAAAATGGAAAGGCGGCTTATGAGGCAATCTTCCGAAGTATTAGAGAACAGCTGGTGGCCTACCATAATGTCTTGGCCAGAGTACATTCCAGTGTGGGAAAGAGAGAGCTATACAAGTCGTCTAGCGCCACCTCGTTCCCTCACTGGCTTTAAGACGTCATGGTAGGCTAGCTGGTGTGACTTACCTTAAGTTGTAGCCCATCTCATTCAGATATACCGCAGTCCCAAAGCGGCAGCATGCGCGAGCACCGCCTCGGCTGCCTGCCTCACCTCGAGGTGCGCACGCGCCGATTCAAACCACGAGTGAGCGGCGGCTCGCGAGGCACCTTTCAGTGAGTCCACGTACCGCACGGCTATGGCTAAGTTACCGCGATCCATCCAGAATCTGACAAAATAACCTTTATTACAAGTAATCTAAACTTCGGCTTGGTGGGCGCAGTGGTCGAGCGATTGACTGCTGCGTTGTGGGTCTCGGGATCGATTCCCACACGGAATGGAATATGGTTAATTTTGTATTATGTTAGTTTACAGTAGATATTTCAAAATAGACTAATCTAGGGACAGACCCAGCAAGAGTTGCTTAGCAAATGGTTCAAATGTAGGATCCTGAGCGTAGGGAAACTTTGTAGACGCTTCCTAAGACAGACCTAGATAAGAGTTGCTACCATCTGACAGCTGCACTACCCTTGCATTTCATGAAATCATTCTCACAGAAGCCATAGGAACGATTTTGCCACATAGAAAAAAAAAGGATTTGCCTGTAAAAAGAAATTCGAAGACATGACCAACCCGTACTGAGCCCGCATGGTGGAATGCCCATTCCCTCTCACAGAGGAGGCCTGTGTCCCAGCAGTGGGACTATGTTATTTTAGTCTGTATAGAGCACTTACCGAGCTCTCTGTAATAAGTCAAATGTGTCTAACTCCTTATCGACCTCTATTGGTGGTTTTTCAAACTCTTTCTGTGGGATTCCTGATATCTGGAAAAAAATACGTCATTAGCAATTTTGACGACATGACTGTGCAGAAGCTGAGCACTTGACTTGCGCTGCGTGCCCTAGGTTACAACTCTTGCACGCAACAATTGGCTATTTGGCTAAAAAAAAATATAATTAATCCGTCAGATACTCGTATCATCAAAAAATATTTGACCCGTATTTTTTCTTTTGTTACGCTTTTAATTTAGTCAGAACTTAGTACTCATACAAAATTTTAACAGGTTTTACATGCATAAAACATAACTATTTCAAAGTACCTAGGTGATATCACAAAATATATAGATTAAGTATGTCATATAATTTAGATTAAATTGTTAAAAACATGTCAATTAAAATTAAGTAAAAGGGCCAAACAATACAAAATGAAAAAATAATGTCACTAATAATTAAATTAAAATTCAAAGGTTTAACAAAAGTTTTTCAAAACTCTATAGCTAAACGATGCAGCGATGGACTTATTATATTTGCAACTAGCTTCCGCCCGCGACTCCGTCCGCGCGGATGTCGGTCTTCGCGTGGATGGTTTATTTCTCCATTTTGAGTAACTCTGACAATGACATACATATCTAATGGACCCAAATACGGCTAAGCCTATAATAATTAAGGAGATTCGCGGTTCTACAGAACAACGTCTATGAATAAAACTGAAAAATAAGTTTTTTTTTTCTACTTTTTTTTCCAGGATAAAAAGTATCCTATTTTATGCCCAGGATAATAAGGTATAATTATACCGAACCGTTAGTTTTCACGTGATGCCTGCATATACAGACAGACAGACAGACAATAATTTTTTAAAACACATATTGGGGTTTGGTATCGATCCAGCAACACCACCCGCTTTTTATTTTTTCAATATGTATAGATTTATCGATACAGTCAAATTGCTTATTACATTATTTGTGTGGCCTATATTAGTTGTCCCGGTCTGTTTGTTTCTTTATGAGAGTTCAAATGTTTGTAAACGCATCCAAGATACTAGAATTTTTCCTTGAGAGAGGGTGACAGTTTAAAAAAAAATGTAGGCACCGCTTACCTTCATAAATAGTAGTAGTCCCTGTAACCAAGAGAGTAGATAGACTGGCATCTTGGCACCCTCCTGTTCAACCAATGCTACACTTCGGGCCGTCCTCTCCATCTAAACACGTACAGTTCAATTTTAAATATCCTATACCTGCGTCGAGGTCGCGGGACTGTACGAATTACCGTGACCCCGGAACGTAAAGGGCTATTGAAGGACACCGTGGATTTTAGTCAGTACAAGTCTGTCAGTTCCTCCCGCTCTGCCCTGGCTGGGAGGACTCATTTGATGATTTTACCACGATAAAAAAATAAAATACCTGCGTCGAGAATTAAATTGTAAATCTTTTTGGTGAAAAGAAAAAAAAAACGATTGCGGACAGGACTTGAAAATTCACTACTACACCAGAAGCTACAGGACACGATCTCGGGTATGTGGACGGCGAGTAATGTGTAACTTGACGTCCCATCAAGGAACATGACCGAATCGACTGCGGGTCGTTTTCCGCGCGCGCCTCATAGAGCTGTCGGCAATCTGACAGGGTTCCTCTTAGAGATCCAAAGCCTGCCGGCGTCGCGAGACTATCTTACTAGGTAATCGTGACCCTGAAACGTAAAGGGCTACTGAAGGACACCGTGTATTTTAGTCAGTACGTGTCTGGCAGTCCCTCCCGTCCTGCCCTGGGTGGGATGTCTCATTTGATGTATGTACCACGATAAAAAAAAGACAGAATGTAGAATTCGACCTTGCCAAGGCTAGCAGAAGACTTGATTAAATTGGCTAAGGCTTCTGGTGTAATGAATCAGATTGCAGGTCCAAGTCATACTCGCTATCGATTTTTTTAGGATTTATCGGCTAATTACAGTATCGTAGAGCTATCTCTGTCACACTAGCTAAATGACGTTATTGTTGGTTCGTCATTCGTTGTCGTACGTTAGTGCTTTGTGCGACCGAGACAACGCACTACGAAGCTGAAATTAGCCGATAGTTGCGTAAGCGCATACTTATTCTAGGAGTTCTGTACTTACTGTGCGAAAACGGTCTCTGAGCACGCTTTCTGGGACAATCCCCTTTTCACGGACAGATTCTGGTATAGACTTTAATACTGTCAGCACTAACTGGTCGTCCTCAACTACAAAATAAAAATTTACCTTTTATAAGAATAATTTGATTCCGAATTTTGAATGATAATACGGAATTTAATTAATTATTTGATGATTATGCTGGCGTGACGATCTAGACGGAGAGATTGGCCGGAGAAAGCCGCACAAAGGGAAGAGTGGAAGGTTATAGGAAAGAGTGGAAGGTTATGGGGGAGACCCCAGCAGTGGGACAACAGAGGTTAATAAAAAAAAAATTGGGCAATTTCTTGCCATGCTTGCCCCGCGAACATGATCAGATCGTCCCACCACCTCCGCCGCGTGAAATTTGGGTAATCATACTGTACATACATATTATGTAGATTTTTATTTATTTACGACACGGTTGGCGCAGTGACCGAGTGATCGATTGCTGCGCAGCGTGTCGCGGGTTCGATCCCCGCACTGAACAAATATTTGTATGATCTGCAAGTAGTTGTTCCGAGTCTGGGTGTTTTTTTTTTTTTAAACTTTGCTCCCCGCTTTGGGGCAGGACCTTTTTTATCTTTTGCCTTTTTTTTGCCAGTTTTCTTTTTGGCCATTTTTCATTTGGTCATATTCCGAGTCTGGGTGTTTGTTTATGTGAGTTTCTATGTTTGTAAACGCACCCACGATACAGGAAGAAATTTCAAGAGTGGGGCAAAGTTTTTCTAAAAAAAAATGTTTTTTTTTGCAAAATTGGAAAAAGTGTCCTGAATTATACTCGTTTATACATTCGTTTAATAGTAGAGAATGAAATCAACTTTGGCACTTTCATGGTAAATGTTGCGTATACCTGTCGTAGGCTTACATTCTAGCACATATGTTTTATATTTTTGTTTTTAATTACTGCTATTGTATGTTTTGCTGTTGGTGTATCCTACTATCCTACTAATAATATAAATGTGAAAGTTTGTGAGGATGGATGTTTATTACTCTTTCACGCAAAAACTACTGAACGGATTTGGATAAAATTTGGTAAACACATAGTTTATAACCTGGATTAACACATAGGATAGTTTTTATCCCATGGGATAATTTTCGAGTTGCAGCGGGTGAAGCCGCTGGCAACAGCTAGTCTTATATAAATAAATAAAATCAAAACTAAATACCAGACGCTTTCTCAATAGCTTTCAGCTCTTTATCCACTTTGACGTAAGGGTCTACTTTCTTTGTGGCCGCGAGGAGGGAGGCGCCGGCCGCCCAGAGCTCTTGGGAGCGACGAGTTTCCCTTTCCGCTTTTAAACGCTCTGAAAAATCATTTAAAATTAATTAGAATTTTATATTTATTTTTTAAATAAAACCATGGCCCCACACTAGGACTCTCTCAAGTTACGAGGTTGCGTTTACAAACATTTTAACTCATATGCACAAACAGACAAATACTACTGGCTCACGCCACGCTGGGACTAAAGTTACACTATCCAATGGTCTCCTATAACGCCGCTCGGAGCCATATTGAAGTGACGAACGCGGGAACCTAGGTCGACGGAGCATTCTGGTCCACACGCGCCTGAAAGAGCAATCAGCAATCTGACGGGGCACCCATAGGGCCAAAGCCTGAAGAAACACCGTGGACTTTAGTTAATACGGGTCTGACCGTCCCTCCCGGGAGTACTCATTTGATGATTTTACCACGTAAAAAAGAGCATTGCCACACGGTGTCCTCCCCTAACTACGTCCATGCCCTGACGGAGTAATTCGATTTTTCAGTCAAAAACCCAATTTTGAAGATAAGCTGGTAGAGAGAAGAGTTTTTATTTTTACCTTCCAGATTATCTTCCACCACTTTGAGCTTCATGGCCATTTCTTTTAGTTCATCATTTAGCTGTTTCTTCTCAGCATCCACTTGTTCAGCAACCATTTTGTCAAATTTCTCCGATACCTAAAAAATAAAGTGAAAAGCTTTTGTGTACACACATTGTTAATAAAACGCAGAGTTAAATATTAAAGGTGTAGATGTAGAAGGACGTGATCGCGTTGCTGTATTTTTAATAGAGAGATGATGGCACTTTTCTTTTTTTTTTTTCTCCTCCCATCCAGGGCAGGGCGGGAGGGACTGTCAGACTTGTACTGACTAAAATCCACGGTGTCCTTCAGTAGCCCTTTACGTACTGGGGTCACGGTAATCTGTGAGTCCCGCGACCCCGGCAGGCTTTGGCCCTCTACAGGCCCCGTCACTATGCTGACACTCTTTGAGGCGCGCGTGGAACACAACGCGCCGTCGACCCGGGAATGGTCCATGGTCGGACAGCGAGTCGCCCATTACTCGCTGCCCGCATGCCCGCGCCTACGGTGGCCGGAGATCGTCTTGCGACGTCCGTCGCCGTGGGCGTCTACCACTGCGGCTGGGGTGGAGGGAGGACGCTGTCCTCTCCCTCACGCGGCCCGCCTCCTCCTGAGACGATGGCACTTAAAGCTTACCTACCCCTATCTGTCAAACTTTAATAGATTTTAAATTGGCGTGTGTAAATATAACAGCATAATGTTTTTTTTTGTTTGATATGTCATTCCTCAAACACAGGTATAAATAAATCTAGATCAGGCAGATCGCTACTTTACTCATGGAATATAATAAAATAATTCGTTTCTAATTTGACCAAATTCTTGAAAAATTTCACGGCCTGTTTAAAAATTCATCCTATATTATTCTTCCTTTTCGGTTTATATAATATCTTTTAAATTGGTTCAAAAGACATTCGTCATGAAATAGACGAAATCCAAACCTCTAAATGAGTTTCTACTGAGGATATTCAGACGGATTTTTTTGCCCTTATCGCACGAGCGCTCACAGAGCGACAGCGATAGTTTCTTCAAATATCGAAACTCCCAAAGTTTCTCCACTCGCATTTCCTCTAAAAGCAAGTATTAAGTAGTCTCTTGTTCCTCTACCTGTTCGAGTTTAGAAGCCAACAGCGCCTCGTGAGCCTCGTTCTGTTTTTTCAAAGTTTCCTCCAAGAATCTTTTGTTCCTTTCTTGTTGATCGTTCTCCTGCACAAATCAAGTACAATTACTAGACAATTATATCATAATTTTATCTTTTCACGAGTCTGCTGGTAGAAATTTCAAATAGGAATAAGCAGTTACAGCCCTACTATCCTTTTATAATTATTCAATTACATTTCTTCCTCTTGTTATTTACTGTTGTATATTGTGTGAATAAGTTTTTTTTTTTTTTTACGTGGTAAAATCATCAAATGAGTCCTCCCACCCAGGGCAGGGCGGGAGGGACTGTCAGACTTGTACTGACTAAAATCCACGGTGTCCTTCACAAGCCCTTTACGTACCGGGGTCACGGTAATGGGTAAGTCCCGCGACCCCGGCAGGCTTTGGCCCTCTACAGGCCCCGTCAATATGCTGACACTCTTTGAGGCGCGCGTGGAACACAACGCGCCGTCGACCCGGGCATGGTCCATGGTCGGACAGCGAGTCGCCCATTACTCGCTGCCCGCATGCCCGCGCCTACGGTGGCCGGAGATCGTCCTGTGACGTCCGACGCCGTGGGCGTCTACCACTGCGGCTGGGATGGAGGGAGGACGCTGTCCTCTCCCTCAGGCGGCCCGCCTCCTCCTTCACGAGCATGACTGCTTCGCAGAAGGAGGCGACCGCTTCCCACTCCGTCTCGCCCCGCAGCATGGCCTCGACCAATGCCGGGTGCGAGAGGTCTCCGCCTATCGCCGTCGTGAGGACACGGCGGTGCTCTGCCCAAGCGGGGCAGTCCTGCACCGTATGCTCCACCGTGTCCTCCGGACGATCCTCGCAGTGGTGACACCCAGGCGTTTCTTCCCTCCCTATCAGACACAGGAACCTCCCGAAACTTCCGTGTCCGGTGAGGACCTGCGTCATGCGGTAGGTAAGGACGCCGTGACGCCTATCCAGCCACTCCTCAAAGAGGGGTCTTACCGCCGCGATTGCGGCGTGCCCGGTGTGAATAAGTATAGTCAAATTATTGAATAGAATATAACTTCTTAACTAAGTAGATCAAGAAATAAAAACCGGCCAAGTGCCAGTCGGACATGCGCACGAATGGTTTTCATACCATCTTTCTATTTTATCTTACTATCTTACTAATATCTTATTTCATACTTATTTTATAAATGTGAAAGTTTGTTTGTATGAATGGATGTTGGAGAAATTTGGTACACAGATAGTTTATAATCTGAATTATCACATAGGATTACTGTTATACCGATTTTATTACATACTTTTATACATATTTTACTCAATTCCGTTATTAATTTTTCTATTTCAATCCAAAATACTGATCCGTTTTCTTCAACGGCTGCTTCTCATAGAACATCGGGATCAAGATTATGACCAACATAGTTTATTAATAATTTCGTCTCTCGAGCAGATTATGGTAACAGTATAAAACTTTGACGTACCCTTTTTTTAAAAGAATTTTCACTACCAACTTTCTTCTCTTTAGCCTTGGTTGTACACAAATTCTTAAACTCAGCTTCGCTTTTTTCTGACAAGGCTGTTAAACAGGAAAATTAATACAGTTTAAATAGTTTTTTTTTAATCATAACTAATATTTATTCTACAGTACTAACATTATAAACAAACTATAAATAAAAGCTTACTAGTAATAAGTACAAAAAAAAAAATAGTTATTTGTTACGCAAGGCTGCACAGTTGTGTTTTAGCGCGAGTAGGTAATTGAATTGAAAACTGAGCAAGCGAAGGAATCTAGTATAAATATATGGCTCGCCTGTCAGTGTATAAAATAATTGAATAGAAGACTGTTCGAATTTTGAAAACACTTTCCTCGCTAGTGTGGAAAATGGAGTTTAGCGCTCTGATTTCGAATGACCAATAGGCCATTCTTTAGCAGTCTACTGCTGCAAAAGGTTAACTTAGTAGAATGATTGACTCTATTCCATATTTTATTTACTCAATATATTGTAGCGGCGTTACTCTACATAGTTGATAAATAAGCACATACCTACCTGCAATGGTTCGATCTATCCTGTCAGTTGTTCCAGCGCAGGCCTCTTTTAACTGTGGTTGTAAATATTGCATCTAAAACAGTGAAAAAGACAAAATAACAAATGCTTATTAAAATGTACGAACAAAATTAAATTCAACAGTGGTTTACAGTACAGTTTTGTTGGAGCGAAGCTCAGCCACCTTACCTTTACTGCCGTCCACTAACTAAAAGGCTGTTAAGTGCAAAAAGTAGTTTTCGAGAAAACGCTAAAATTGTGAATTGATGTCTCTTGAAAAGTATGCTATCTAGGAACAAGGCTGCAAATTATATATGTAGGCATAGTGTTATTGCACATTATGTTATATGTTTAATTCATTTATATTTATGTAAATTTATTTAAAATCATTTTCTAATTTTTAATTATGCATTTTATGTGGTTAAACTGCGCAGCAATCTTCCTGTATCTCCTAAACTATTAATCATAGAAAAATGACTCTTAGACCAAAAGATAGAGCATCGAAAGTTGTATAAGACTACATTAAAAAGTGAAAAACGAGCAACTGTGGAATCATAAAGATTTGTTGTCTCGTGTGTGGGATAGCGGTAGCCTCTCAAACACGAATTAAAAAGGCATACATTCGTTTCCTCCTAACTGATTTGTTTATGCTTACCCAATATCACGAAGAAAAAAACAACCAGCAGACTATACCGTGGTAAAAAACACGTTAGCTAATCACCCGAACAAGGAATATTTTATTACACTGGCGAATTATTCTGTATGTGTGTAAAAATGTATGTATTCGGCAAAGAACCAGACTCACCAGCATAGATCAGTGGCAATTGGCATGCCACATCGCTCGTGGAACTGAGAACCGAAAGTTCTCGAGTGGCGACCACGGACCGAAAGACGCAGCGACGGCAGTCCTCCCACTAGGTGGATCGAAGACATCGTGAGAGTCGCGGGCAACCGATGGATGCAAGTGGCGAATTGTCGTTCGACGTAGCGGTCTAAGAGGGCGACCAATGTTCAGCAGTGGACGTCTTCCGGCTGATGATGTTGATGTTGTTGTGTAAAAACTTACGTATTTGTAAGTGGCGATGAAGAGTGCGTCGAGATCTCCAGTTGTTTGCAGCGGTTTGTCAGAAGAGTAGTTCAGACCGGTGAACACTTGCTCATTCTCCCATGCGTACTTCGATACAATTTCATCTACCTGAAAATTCATTTTTATTTGTTTCATGTTATGTAACATAACGCTCGATCTTTAAACAAAAACCGGTCAAGGTGCGGTGATAGGTATATTTTCCGTGTTATAGTTTAAGAGCTGACGACACTAAACCTAGATTGGATTGGATTGGAGTTTCTTGCCGGTTCTTCTCCATGGAATCGACCAACCCGAACCGAGCACCTGCTGTCGACGTTTTATAAGTGCCCTCATGGCCTCAGGCCTATGTGAAATAAAAACTTTTGATTTTGATGATTGATAAGTTCTAAGTCACGTCATTAATGGGAGAATACGAAATGGTGATGCTGCAATGCAAATGCAAAAAAAGGCTAAAAAAAACCTGGAAGGGCTGTTAATTAAAAGAAAACCGATCTCTAATACGATAAGGCACCAACATTTCGTTTGTTCCTCACAACAGAGAAGGGACTACCTATTTAAAAAAAAAAAAGTTGCCCCACTCTAGGAATTTCTCCTGTGTCGTGGGTGCCTTTACAAACATATAAATAAACTCACATACACAAACACCCAGACCCGAAACAACTACTTGTAGATCATACAAATATTTGTTCCGTGCGGGATTCGTAACCGCGACACGCAGCGCAGCAGTCCAATCGCTCAGCCACTGCGCTAACCGTACCGTATTTTTGCGCCTGGCGAGGTGTAAAAATCAACTAAATGATCTGGCTCATTAATACAAGTATATCTATAATATACCTTTTCTTTCGGAAGTTGGTGGTCGGAGGCTCCTTCTTTTTGAAATCGGTTAAAATAAAGTACCCACATTATAGCCAGGTCTGTGCTAACTTGACAGGGCTAAAATGTGGTCACTCTTCTTTCTGGAACACTCACTATTTGGTACTGTCTGTCAAATGCCAGAGTTTTGTCGCTCTCCCGTTGGTATGCCTCAATGATTGCTTCAATTCTCTTTTTGTAGTCCTCATAAAGTGCTTTGGTCTTATTGATCTCTTCCACCGGCTCTGTTAGTCCGCAGTCAATGTGGCGATATATTTCGGCTGTTTTTTTAAAAATATATGTTACAGTCAAAGTTATAAATCCGAGTTATTATACTGGTGGCGTACCATGACGTCTTATAGCGTAAGTCTTTAGTCGTTATTAGCGTAAGGCTGTGGGAAAGAGACAGAGCTATACAAGTCATCTAGCACCATCTCGTTCCCTGAGCGGATCTACTCACGCTTTTAGACGTACCAGATTCCTAGTAGGCCACTGAGAATTGAAGCCAAAAACACGGAAAAAAATTACCCCCGTAGTCCGATTCCTACGTAAAACAAGTGAACATCTCCAAGGAAAACATTTCCGGGGTGCTAAGACAGGAAACCTCCACGTGCGCCCGTGGACTGGAGTTCCCCTTCGGATACGTCCGGGGGGAAGACCAGTTTCTCGGGCCGGTGCACCCTGGGATGCGGGCAAAAACTCTTACGCGACGTCCTGCGTGAGCGATCTAGATGCGAAAGCGAAGCGGTGCGGCGCGGCGCGAAAACAACAAACAGTCGAAACCTATTGAAGTGGCCTACGTTACCAAACGCACGTGGGGTGCGGTACGAAGCGGCGCGAAATAATGCGAACGCGATCAGTTGGCTTGATATTTTCGCGCGATCTGGATGCGCGACCGTCGTGTTTTTGTTTGGTTATAATGTCGGAAATAGAAATTTTTATTAATACTATCCAAGAACGTCCTACATTGTGGGAGAAAAGGAATAAATTTTTTTACTACCCGTTATTGTCGTACCGCGAATGGGAAGATTACACAAATATACAATGTTAGTTCCACTTCTTCGCCGTACATACTTCTTGAGCATTTGATATTTGAGAAATGAATTTTCCAATAATATTTTAATTTCCATGTACGTCCATGACAAATGCACACCGCAATTGAACGGCGGCGTCAGTGGCGGCTGCGCGAGACAATTCGCGTGCACGTTGGACATACTCGCCGCGTCGCGTCGCATCGCATTGAATTCTCGTGTCAACGCTTTATAATCGCGTTCGCTTTGAACCGCCTACCTAGGACGTAGCCTTAGGCACTGTGTGTCTAAGGGATCTCTTTGCCCGTATGCGAATAGCCTGTCGGGTGGATGCTCCAACGCGTGTCCCTCTGAACAGCAGAGGGCACAGCGGCGGAGCGGGCTTGCGGACGGTGAGTAATGGGTAAGCTCGCCGTCCGACCAAGGACCAAGCCCGGGTCGGTGGCGCGTCGTGTTTCACGCGTCACCGACGGGGCCGTTTTGGCCGGGGCCATTACGGGGCGAAATGCCTGCTGGGGTCGCGGCTTTTGGGTGGAAAAAAAAAAAAAAAAAAAAGGAAAACATTTCCGCCTCAAGGAGTGTCAGGGTAGTGACGGGGCCCCCGTAGAGGGCCAAAGCCTGCCGGGGTCGCGGGACTCACAAATTACCGTAACCCCGGTACGTAAAGGGCTTTTGAAGGACACCCTGGATTTTGATTTTAGTTTTTTTTTTTTGTTTTTTTGATTTTAGTCAGTACAAGTCTGGATTTTAGACAGTCCCTCCTGCCCTGCCCTGGGTGGGAGGACTCATTAGATGATTATACCACGAAAAAAAAGAAGGAAGGAAGGTAGTTTTTCCATAACTCTTACGAATGCGGATTTGTCCCTTTTGGTCAATTTATAAGAAAGAATCTGTATAATGTTATGAGTCTATGCAACCTGAAATGAATAAATAATTGATTGATAATATGAAATCCACGCAGACGAAGTCGCGGGAGGAGTGCTATAAAATATTACTTCAGAATAATATTTCTCACCGGCTTTTTCAATACAATTAGAAGCGTTGCATAGCGATTTTTCGACGACTCTCATGCGCTCCTCCGTGGCATGTTTTAATTCTTTCATGGCTTTGTACGTGAACGTGGTCATTGTATCTTGTACCAGCTGCAACATACAAGCGATTTTTAAGTCAAGGAATAAAATTATATCATACTATCCTATGTGTTATTCCAGGTTATGATCTGTGCACCAAATTTCATCCAAATCCGTTGCGTTGTTTAGGCGTCAAAGAGCCACAAAATTACATACATACATACGTTTATCCATCCTCACAAACTTTCACATTTATAATATTAGTAAGATATTTATTTCTATTCAAAAGAACTACAGTGGGTACCACCGGTGCGCAAGAGTTCCAGGTCTCCTTGGATATGGTAGCTTCACCTTCATTCTTTTGGGCCAGATAGAAGCCAAGATCAAGTGTATTCCATTAAAAAAAAAACGACGGTTTGCACTCTGGGAGTGCCGGCAGAAGTGAAAACTTGAATAGTATCTAATAAACACACTCGATCATTCGCGCAAGCGCCCTGCGCCGTCTTACGAATTTTCGATCAGGTCAAGTGTCCTGACGCGAGTTTAACATTTTTTACCCATTCCAAAAAAGTGCACAACGCCGCTAAAGTAGTTTTCACTTCAAAAACCTGCAATACGTTAATTGCCCCTGCACCAACCATGCTGCATCTCATTTTCACACATCCCATTACCATCATGGCTCTCAAAATCAAAATATCATTCATTCAAGTTGGGGCTCTACCTTACGGTCCAGCCACCGCCGAAGACGTCTAAGGTATCGGATTTCGCGGGGTAAAATTCCGGTCACCGTAGGCACTGGCTTGCGGACGTCGACACTCGATAGCTCGCCGTCCGACCAAAGACAAAAACTCGCACGCCCCAAAAAACTGACGGGGCCTAAATAGGGCCAAAGGCCTAAGATGACGCGGTGAAACCGCGGTAGTACTCTATAAGGCTGTTTGGAAGAACATGAGTTTAAGTTGAATAGGTACATACCGAATTGAAACGCTTACAAGCGTTTCTGGCAGTTCTGTAATTGTTGATCGCGCAATCGGAAAACTCGATCAAGCACTTCTCGATCTCAGCAAGACTCTTCCTTTCGACTGGCGGAGGTGGTTCCACGCATATTTCAGGGCGGGGCTGCACTTCTAAAACAGTAAACTTTATTGAGATCTAGTATCACCCATTTCAAGGACCGCATCGAATTACAAATCACCCTGTATACTGAGAACTCTAATGGGCATAAACCAGTTAATGAGCACAAGTTTATCTAGACTCTTGGTTAGGTACCTAAGAGGTTTTATCTGTTCGTCAATGGTGGGCACCATAGATACACCAAAAAACAAAATAATGATGATGATCATACGCAGCAAATCAGCAGACTTAGTATAGTTTCGCTTCCAAAGAGGTCAATAAATTCTTACCTTCTTCACGTTCTGGTTCCTCAGGGCCATCTGTTAAAGTTATGTAGGTTATGTTAGTATAATTAAAAAGGGACAGATTTAGGAATTGAACAACTTAAGTATACCTATGCTAAATTGCCATGAGCTGGTTGGCAACTGTAAGTGACGCTCACGGCTTCGGACGTCGTGAGGCGATTTCCGGCCACCATAGACAGGTGGGATGTATCATTTGATGATTTTACCACAATTTAAAAAATAAGTAGGTTGGCAGGCTATTCGCCTCGATTCCAGTCGCACAGCGCGACTGGACACTTCAGACCTTCATGCTATAACACTTCAGATAGAAACCAACAGTGTGCATTTCCGTACTCCATTAAAAAAGGGGAATCTTCTGACAAAACAACACCTGTTTTGTCTCAACAGTCTGTTCTGCAACTGCAGTTTTTGTTATGTTATTCTTTGAGTTCTGCGCTCTCGAAGCACTCTTTAACATTGTGATCTAGGATTTATATGTAAGGCGCGATTTATACACAAAAGACGCGGCAATCACGTGTGACGGTGGCAGATAACCAAAGAAACCTAAAATGAACTAATCTAAAACTTAAATGAATTAACCGTAGAGAATGCGCGCCACGCAATGGCACCACTGCCATTACGTGACTCGTGAGTGACCAGCAGTACTATTCTCTATAAACACAACCTTGTGGCAGCGCGGCCGCAGCGCTCCCGCTACGCTGGAAGTAAAGTTTACTATTCACTAAGCAGCTGACAGGACAGCGACACTACAGAAGACTATCCTTTTTGACGGCACGTTTGGCGCTGTGGCTGAGCAATTGGACTGCTACGCTGTGTCGCGGGTTCGATTCCCACACGGAACAAATATTTGTATGATCTGCAAGTAGTTATTCCGGGTCTGGGGTTTGTGAGTTTCTATGTTTGTAAACGCACCCGCGATACAGGAGAAATTCCTAGCGTGGGGCAAAGTTTAAAAAAATAAAAACAAAACTAGCGCTCACCACTCACCAAGTTCGGACGACCTCAAAGCCGCCTCGTCGTAGAGCACATCGGAGAGTCCAGCTATAAGATCTTTTAAAGGGAATAGCAGCTGTGGCGACTCACCACTGCACACACGTCGCTTGGAAATGTGGGTACATCTTTTTTTACGAAAAAAAGACGGCTATAGGAATAACTACTAAGTAGGTTCATTTTTGGTTGCTTTGATTATGTGCCACCGCCACACGTCCTTGCCGCGTCTCTTCTGTATAAACAATTTGCGTCTAACATGTCGACGGAACATTTATTGTAATATTGCTCTACCGGGCCTTATTATAAAGAAGGTTTTACACATATTTTACCCTGCACCGGTCGACCATCAGTGGAGCACTCCTTCGGTTTGTTGTCACCATGTTTGAGCTTCTCAAGGTACCTCTTTGTGTCTTCGATGCATGCATTAGCTAGCTCCCCGTAAGTCATGTTTTCTTGGTGCATTATAGCAATGAAATCGTCGAGCCATGGTGCGTTGATAGATAGCCAATCTCGCACTTCAGGTTTGGTCCTACAATTATTTTTATTGTGACAGACGGATAATAACGAACGCCCGAAATTAATATACAATCTGAATCCTAATCCCATTCCTTGATCGCGGGACAAAAGCGGGCCATCCACTAACGTTCATTTCTTCCGACTTGTCCCGTTGTGCAAACTGTACAGAAAAGCGATGGGATAAAATAAAACCGTTGAAGCCACTAATTAAACCACAATCCTACGTTCTTTCCCCTGACTTTATCACAACACGCCAGTTCGACAGGAAAAACAATCCTTCAGTGACCATACACACGTTTAGGTACATTCCTGTCAGTGTGCATCTTGTCAGTCATACCGAGGGATTGCGTCTCTGTGGATGGTAATAATCCTATCATTTTATAAAGATTGTTGTCATTTAAAAGGAATGCTCGTCATTTTGAATTATCTTTATGGATTATTTTCATTTTGCAACAACATGTGTACGCGTAAGCAAGAAATTGCTATTGCTTTGAGTTTTATTGCGAGTGAATATCTATTTAAACCTAAAGAAGACATAGAATGTGGGTAAAAAAGTGGTTAATAGAAAAGGAGGAATATAGTGATATAAGACTTTTAAAAGGTCTGGCATGCGATGAACCTGATGATTTTAAGAACTATTTAAGAATGGATGTCTCGACTTTTTACTTTAAAGTCCTGTTGCCGTACAAATCTTTATTTTTATTTGCCATAAGGCAGGGTGAGATTTGTAGGTACTTATTAATTCCTTCATTATGTGCTTGGGCACATTTCTAATGTCACCTTTATCGTCTATTTCTTGGGAATCCATTTTATCCTTCCGGGACGAAGACGAACACAAAATAATAATTATAAATAATAAATATTCCACAACTATCACACAACGCCATCTAGTCCCAAGCTAAGCAGAGCTTTTTTTTTTTTTTTTTGCGTGGTAAAATCATCAAATGAGTCCTCCCACCCAGGGCAGGGCGGGAGGGACTGTCAGACTTGTACTGACTAAAATCCACGGTGTCCTTCACGAGCCCTTTACGTACCGGGGTTACGGTGATGGGTAAGACCCGCGACCCCGGCAGGCTCTGGCCCTCTACAGGCCCCGTCAGTTTGCTGACACTCCTTGAGGCGCGCGTGGAACACAACGCGCCGTCGACCCGGGCATGGTCCATGGTCGGGCAGCGAGTCGCCCATTACTCGCCGCCCGCATGCCCGCGCCTACGGTGGCCGGAGATCGTCTGGCGACGTCCGTCGCCGTGGGCGTCTACCACTGCGGCTGGGATGGAGGGAGGACGCTGTCCTCTCCCTCAGGCGGCCCGCCTCCTCCTTCACGAGCATGACTGCTTCGCAGAAGGAGGCGACCGCTTCCCACTCCGTCTCGCCCCGCAGCATGGCCTCGACCAATGCCGGGCGCGAGAGGTCTCCGCCTATCGCCGTCGTGAGGACACGGCGGTGCTCTGCCCAAGCGGGGCAGTCCTGCACCGTATGCTCCACCGTGTCCTCCGGACGATCCTCGCAGTGGTGACACCCAGGCGTTTCTTCCCTCCCTATCAGACACAGGAACCTCCCGAAACTTCCGTGTCCGGTGAGGACCTGCGTCATGCGGAAGGTAAGGACGCCGTGACGCCTATCCAGCCACTCCTCAAAGAGGGGTCTTACCGCCGCGATTGCGGCGTGCCCGAAGCTAAGCAGAGCTTGTGTTATGGGTACTAGACAACTGATAAACATACTTACTTATATATTTCTAAATACATACATATTATAGATTAATTACACCCAGACACAGAACAAATGATCGTGCTCATCACACAAACCTTTGTCCTGGGTGGGAATCGAACCCACGACCTCCGGCATAGCAGTCAGGGTCACTAACCACTAGACCAACAGGCCTGACAAAATGATCAAACGAACGCTCAATCACGCCGGACAAATAAACAGGCACTAACTTGATCACAGAGCGCGTCGCGTCCTTCGCGACGGGAGGAGTGGCGGGGTTTTAACACCGTCATTATTTCTCGCTCTTGCAAATCCACTGGCGTTCATTCCTTAAGGATTGTAGATTCCGGCAGGAATGAACGTTAGTGGATGGCCCGCTAAACGGTCGCGGGAATAACGAATGGTCGTGGGACTAACGAATTACCGTGACCCCGGAAAGTAAGGGGTATTGAAGGACACCCTGGGTTTTAGTGAGTACAAGTCTGACAGTCCCTCCTGCCCTGGATGAGAGTACTCATTTAATGATTAAACCACGTTAAAAGTAAAACCCGTTCCTTTGTTTTTGACGGCTGCTTCTGAATGGTCATCCTAAAGACTCGGATAAGGATAAGCAAATTCAGTCGTTGACTGATGACAGACAAGATTCTACAGAAGATAGATTATTAATTTTCAATACACTTTCTTGAAAAGTGATACGAAACTATGAGGAATATCGAAAAATGTTAAAAGGAGTCTCGAGGTCGATTTTGACGAAAACGAAAACTGCATCATTGGATTTTAGAAACATCAATAATCACACCTTATATTATTACGCCATTTCATAGTGTCGCGAATAGGGATCAAATTTTGTAAAGTAATGGTGTAGAAAAACTACCGTTTCCTCACAATGTTTTCCTTCATCGTTTTGAGAGCAGTGGTGATGAAATAAATTATCCATAGTAATGCGCCTGGCTGGGAACCCATGACCTACAACTCCTAAGTGGGGGCCTATACCACTGGGCAACTTACTTCGCATATATAACAAAGCCTCCAGTTATGAAAATCACTGTCAATGCACCCCAGAACAATTTATCGTCTTTGGGGGGAGGTGGTGGAGGCGGCGGGGGGAGTGGGCACGGCTCACGCTCCTTGGGATCCTTATATTTGTAGTTTATTGGAGCGCGCGTAAATGTAGCTATCTGGAAGTCCGTAGAGTAATGGTTCTGAAAATTTATAAAAAATGTATAATGATACACATTGGTTCGAAATACCGCGGATTCAAGTAGAAGAAAGAATAAAATTAATTATATAAAACACGATTATGTTCATACTGCCGGACTAATCTCGGAACCACTCGACAGATTTCAATTAAATATGATAGTAAACTATGTGTCTGGTTTTGGTATGTACAAACATAAAAGCTTGCACAATTCTGTTAATAAAATTAATTTAAAAGCGGGTCGGAACCCAACCTCTACTGAATGGTAGCCATTTCTGTTTTTTTTGCTTAGCTTTATTATATCTTCAGTTAAAATTTATTATAGCCTGTACCTAATCTTTAGTACTATTTGTTGACTGAAGATTTCTCCCTTTATCCTTTTCCTTCGATTACCTTTTGAGGTGCTTATTTAAAAAAGTTCCGCGACCCACTCTGAAGTCCCAACATGTTATCATACAAACTCTACCTCTTTATGATGTTAAGTAGTTACAGAAAATGACTTATTTAAGTTTATTTAGTACGTACTTACGATGAATAGACATGATTGTCTTGGTAATGTGCGCGATGACTTAGCAGCCCTTCCCTGTAAAATAAAAAACATACACCATTTCAAAAGCAGCATTAACTGTTTATTCCAAAAGCCAATGCGTAAAATTAATGCCTTTTTTAAAAATCGGCAATCGATCTGTTATCGACTTAACGATGCAGAATAATATTCTGAACAAATTATTATATGCGGTGCCATACCATAAACTCAGTCCGAGCTGAGATAAATGAGCTTTATTAAACATAATAATATTGTAAATAATTGAAGAATTAGCAGTCGAACTTAGTTTTATCGTAATATATTATTGACATGGGGTATAAACATAGGGCAGAGCCCTCGGCGCTATGTTTTTAAGTATCTAATACTCGGCCGAGTTTGCTGGCCACATGTGATCAAGGACCAACCTTGCTAAAATCGTCGTTCCACCTAAGTTTGAGAACAGAACCACTTGAGAACACGTAAAAACGACCGAACGGTAAAATGACACGAACAAAAATATGGCCGGCCCATTGCCACTTCAGCTTCACTATAATTTAATGATTTGTAGTGGGGAAAAAAAGGAAATTCTGTACTTACAAAAATAATCCTTGTTGGTGCTACATTGTGCATGTATCTTAACATTATTTCTTCTTAGATATTTTGTATATTCTTATTAATTTATCTTCTTTGTTTATTTGTGACTGTCTTGATGTTTTACTTCATATTTACGACGACACAAAATTGGCCATTTCCCGTGGACAGTTCTCAATCTAATTCTGACAGTTAACTTTTTCTTAGTTGATTTTTTCTTATTTTTTGTTTCGTTCCAGTATTGATGAAATTGTTATTTTTGCTTCAACAAGGCTAGCCGCCCACTGTGTACAAGGGAAATCTACTAGAGATTACAGAGTGTTAAGGTGAACGCACACTTATCCGAGCCAAACGCGTCGAACGAATCGAAGTCAAGGAGGCCTCGCACAATATCAAGAAAGCGACGGGGAAGTGTGCGAGGTTTCATGAGTTTTCATATACATGATTCCAAAATTCGTTTCGTTCAACTCGGATAAGTGTGCGTTCACCTTTATCGTTCGTTCCGTCCGTTAACGCTTACTAGAATGTCTTTACTAGAATGTAAGGCTCGACCGAGATCTCGGTCTCGGTCTCGGTCTCGGCATTCTCGGCTACAAATCCAACCGAGAAATTTGTTTCGGTTCTCGGCTAGTTATAGCCGAGATTCTCGGTCATGGCCGAGATTGTAACTTTGTTCGGATCGGCATTTCAAATTTTGCCGCGCGCGGCCACGCGCCGCAGCGCGAAGTCGATTGGTGTAAGTGCGTGAGAGAGCTAAATTGTGATTGGTTGAAGTCTCGGTTGCCGAACTGCGGCCGACCGCCTTCGCTCCGTTCGTGCAGTATTCGAATTAATAATTTGTTGTTTATGTTTACAATAGTAACATGATGAAAGTTTGTTAATGCATTAAATTAAAATAAGTTCTATTTTAAGAACTAGCACTCTGCCCGCAACTTCGTCAGCGCGTGTTTCTAAGGTGCGCTAGGTTGATTTTTGAAATATAGATAATTACGGATCCTTTGTTCGATTGGGAAACTATTTATTCCAAATTCAACTCAGAACTTCCTTCCCTTAAAACTTAATCACCCCTTTTCACCAATTTAGGGGGTGGTTTTCCAATAACCCAAAAACACGTGTTTGATCTAATTTCTATATACTGAGTTTCAAGTTCATCAGTTAGCGCGTTATGATTTTCCCATACAAACTTTAACATCATCTAAATCGCCAGAGGAGGGTAGTTTTAGATAACTAATAATGCCAATATTTTTTATTTACTTACGTTCGTATTCCTGCCAAGTTCCAAATTTATAAACCCAAGTCATAAGATTTTACAAAAAAAGGTTTTCACCCCTTTTCACCCCCTTAGAGGTGGATTTTCGGAAAATCCCTTCTTAAATCTCACCTACATAATTAACGGCAACTACCATCCAAAAGTCAGCTTTCTACGTTTAGCATTTAATATCCTTACCTTAAAATTTGAATACCCCTTTTCATCAACTTGGGGGGTGATTTTCGAAAAATCCAAAGACTCATATTCGTACAAAGTTTCAAGTTTACAAACCCAAGGAATAAGATTTTACATACAACAGTTTTTACCCCTTTTCACCCCCTTAGAGGAGGATTTTCGCAAAATCCCATCTTATTGCTCTGAAGTGTGAGTATTATTTCGTAGTATGTACGATACCTATGTGTGCGCGCACTTAGCTAAGTAAGCAACTTTTCTACATATTCCTTTTAATGTAATTACGTTTTAGTCTAATAAAAGACACCAAACTATAAAGTGTGTTTCTTTTTACTAAACACCAAGGTTCCAACATCACATGGCGACCCTGCCAGGGCTCTGCCAAGGAACTTTTTTCTTTTGTTTTAGCTTTTAGGTACTGGTTACAAATTCATCAAGATGTGCCAGTCAAAAGTTGAAAAAGAAGACGTGTTTCTATCCCAGAACGCTGCTGGAGATAATTCGGCTCAATTGAAAGAATTTGGAAACCACATACAAAATATAAGCACGGTAACATATATTTTGCTGGCCCTGGTTGTGGCACTTGTACTATTTATTGGTTGCAAGTTATATAGGGCGTGCCATCGCCGCCTAATTCAGGAAGAAATGGGGATGCAAGCCATATCCCGCATCAGGTCGTCTCTACGAGCCAGGCGCAGCGTTGAGGAGCCTACTGCTTAAGCAAAACGAACTATTCGTGAGTGTTAAAACCTATATGTATGTACTTTTATTATTTCAAGTGTTTTCCATGAACTAGGAGTGTTATCAAAAAGACTAGAATTCTAACGTTTTTCGGGATTCGGGAGACAATATTATGTGTAAAGTGTAAAGGCAGTGATCAAATTTCATTACGCTAATATTATAAATTCATAAAACGGCGCACCGATACTCATCGAACATGATACCTCGCGGCGAATAGTGCTTACGTGTGAAATTCATGTACCAGTATGTTACGAAATAGAGTTAAGTTTTACCTTATAGTGAATAATTATAGGAATATTTTAAGAATATTACTTTCATTATGTTAGAAAGTTTAAAAGAATGTCAAGAGTTATTATGTGAAATACGAAAATATTTAGTGAAAAAAGGTCAAAGTCGGTATAAAGGCCAGACTATTGAAATAAAATTGAGTCAAGCTAATGATGTTTTTGAGAAGTGTAAATCATTACTATTAGTTTTAGGTAAAAGTAGCGATACGGAAGTAATTACGTTAGGAAAATATATTTTTGAAAAGTGCCAGGAATTGTATGATGAAATAAATATTTTATGTATTTTTCCTAAATCAATAAAAACTAACAAAATGGAATTCGACTTAAAAGTGGCATGTAATTTGATTCCAGTGATGGATGACACTGAAAGCACCACTAAGAGAATGATACCCTATATGGTAGACTGCAACTGCTGTCCAAAATTTAAGTTACTGCGTTTAGCGGTTTCGGCTGTAGTCGAGTCTTAATAAAAAACCCTGTTCCTTTATATATATAGATTGTGTTGTTAGTTGCTGTGATTTCTTGTTGTTGATACTTGTAAATTGATTAATTACATTGGTTTGGTGAAAGCAAGATCATTACTTATTATTATTATTATTAGGTTACTACCTATCTATTTATAGTTTTGCGGTGGAATATAAAGTGGGTAAGTGGTTTTAGGATAAATATACGTAAATTAAATAAGTATATTTTACAGATTGATAGGGTTTTGTGACTTTATGCGTATGTATTTTGCTGATAATACGTATTTTTTTTTATCGTGGTAAAATCATCAAATGAGTCCTCCCACCCAGGGCAGGGCGGGAGGGACTGTCAGACTTGTACTGACTAAAATCCACGGTGTCCTTCAATAGCCCTTTACGTTCCGGGGTCACGGTAATCCCTTGGTCCCGCGACCCCGGCAGGCTTTGGCCCTCTACAGGCCCCGTCACTATGCTGACACTCTTTGAGGCGCGCGTGGAACACAAAGCGCCGTCGACCCGGGCATGGTCCACGGTCGGACAGCGAGTCGCCCATTACTCGCTGCCCGCATGCCCGCGCCTACGGTGGCCGGAGATCGTCTTGCGACGTCCGACGCCGTGGGCGTCTACCACTGCGGCTGGGGTGGAGGGAGGACGCTGTCCTCTCCCTCAGGCGGCCCGCCTCCTCCGTCACGAGCATGACTGCTTCGCAGAAGGAGGCGACCGCTTCCCACTCCGTCTCGCCCCGCAGCATGGCCTCGACCAATGCCGGGCGCGAGAGGTCTCCGCCTATCGCCGTCGTAAGGACACGGCGGTGCTCTGCCCAAGCGGGGCAGTCCTGCACCGCATGCTCCACCGTGTCCTCCGGACGATCCTCGCAGTGGTGACACCCAGGCGTTTCTTCCCTCCCTATCAGACACAGGAACCTCCCAAAACTTCCGTGTCCGGTGAGGACCTGCGTCATGCGGTAGGTCAGGACGCCGTGACGCCTATCAAGCCACTCCTCAAAGAGGGGTCTTACCGCCGCGATTGCGGCGTGCCCGTCCTGATAATACGTAAGGTACGATTAAGATAATAAACAAACATGTTTCGTTTGTCGATAGGTACCTACAGCAATTGCAAAGGTTTTTGCTAAAATCAAATACCTACGTTGGGTACGTAGGTTAAGTACCTAATTTCTTATTAAAATTAACCGAGATTTTTTTTGATAAAAGTTGACGACCTAAGTAGGTACCTATTTATATAAAGCTGACATTCTAGTAGAATGTCAGCTTTATGCTCTTGAGTATAAAGTTGAGAAACAACTAAAGACTAATTTATTTAATTATTTCATACCATGGTGTCCATTTTGATAGTAAAAATGTTCTTATAGTGTAAGTAAACTTAAATTACTCACAACAAGGTATGTAAAAAGAATGTAAACACTACAAATATAGGAGAGCGATGATCAATGATCGAACTAATGAATTGAACTAGTGGGAATGAACGAAAAAGTCACCGCTAACAAGTCACAATCAGCGGTTAGGCTAGCGATTGGTGAGGAGCGCGTTATCGCGTATGTTTGGGCTCTTACAGTCTCTAAACAACGTATGTTCCAGTACAAAGTGTACTGGCTGGTTCTCGTGGTTGCAAGTTATTGTGGTCATTATCAAATATCGTGTTAAGCTTTCAAAATATGTTTGAGCAACATCAGGGCCAAAGTTCTAGACAAGTGACAAACGATTAACGAAAACGCTCTATAGATTACAGAGCGTGTGTTAAGACCCAATTTCACCAAACTCTTTGCAACCAGACATTAGCTAATGTGCTTTTAAAATTAACAGCGCTGTTATAATGTTATGTGTTCCATGGTGACAATATAACAGACCATTGCTAGATCTATCATTATTTGAATGACACACAAAACCATTCATTCACATTATAAATCAACTAAAACAAAAAGATGAAAAACTCAACGATGCAATAGACGACTGAACTACTTTTCCGTTTCGCTGGATAATATGTCAATAATACAGCTAATTAATATAAAAAAATAAAATGAGTTTGAGGTTTTTCATTTCGTTGTGTAAAGAGTTTGTATTTTAAATAAGTCTGGAGTAATCGTTTTCGTGTTAAAATAATATTTAGTTACTTCCTGGGTGGAGCAGAAGAGAATGTAAGACTCGTACTGACTAAAAATCCTGTTCTGTCGGTTTTGCTTTGCGTTCAATGGCCGCGACATCCAGTTTAGATAGTCCCGCGATCGTAGCAGGCATTTGGTTTTGTAGGAACTCCGTGAATTTTCTGCCAGCTCTTAGAAGCGCGCGTGACCATGAAGCGCGTGTGCCATCGACTAGGGCAAAGTCTTTGATCGTACGGGTAACCCATTACAAAACGCCCACAAACCCGCGCCTACGGTAGCTAGAAATTACCCGCGATCTGTCGTGTGACCTGGATGATTGTCTCTCTCTCACCCATTCCACTTCCTCCTTCACTAACTTCACTTCTCGGAAAGAAGTGACTGCTTTCTATTACCCGCCGCTCCATAACATGGCCTGAATAGGTGCCACCTTTCGCCACCACCTTGTCCACGCAGTGGTGACACCCGAGTGTCCATGTACCAGACACTCGGTTGCCACGACCACTCTTACACAAACTTCCGGAACAACAGTATCCAGTTAGAACCTGCGTCAGGCGGAAGGTGAGGTCGCCGTGATCCTTTAGTAGTGATCTTTTTAGTCTGATGCGTACTGGCCATCAGTAAAAACTTCCATATAAAAAAACAAACTTGTTATCTTGACAGTATTAATCGTCTGTTACCAATGTAACGGAACCATGGAGCAGTCATTAAATTTAACAGCCGATCAATGAAATTAAAGTAACATTAGCACGTGGTGGAACACTCACTAACCTTAACAGTCGGTTAACACATGTAACAGGGCATTAAACTAACTAACAGAGACTGGCGAAACTGGCCCTAAACCTTTTAAGCGCTTGGCTAAATATCAATTGCCGTGCCCCTAGCGCCCGGCTACGAATCGTGCTTTCCTCTTCTCCTCTCTTTCTGCTCCTTTTAAGCTTCGATTTGTAAAATATCATGGTGTACAATAAATCTGTCTATCTACATAAATATAGAGATATAGAATAGATGCAATAAAATCGAACAAAACAACAAAAATCGTGAATATTCTCTGTCGGATAAATACGACACGGGCGATAGGGGCACGGAAATGTTTGTCGGATATATACGACTCTGGCGGTTAAAGGGTTAATAGATTTTCAATTTTATGCACTAAAGAATAAAGTTAATAGTCTATTAAAGACTATGTACACTTTTCATTATCGTTTTATCGTCTAGGGGAGCAGTTACCAAGCTCTCGGAGTGTTGTGGAAATAAGAAATGATTAAGTAATAAAACAAAAATATGGACATAAAAATCAATTTTTTAATTTATTACATACAATATTTTTATATTTACATAAATAACTAAAATTAAAAGGAAACCTCCTCAATTTCACTTCACTGGCACCATAATTTACTGGCTCTATAATGTTCTGCTAATTGTGGAATAAATGCAAGACACAAATTTCGCTAACAAAAAAAACACGGTTTTGACGAAAATTCATTTTCTCGGGTACGTTTTTTATACTTTAAATTTTTATTAAATTTTTATAAGCACCTACTTCGTTACTTGATTTCCCTGAAAACGCAATGTGCGAAAAAAATCTACAAATTAAATTCTTTTTTAAAATATTGAATCGCTTTTAATTTTTCGAATGAAAAATAACGTATTTTTGCTACGTTTGATACGGTCAGCCAGAAAAATGCTGATTTAATTAGCTAAACCAAAACTAAGCTCATTTATCATACAACAAGCGGAGGAGTGGTAATCTACTTTTTTGACTGACCATACTTACGGCCCCTTCACGACTTCGGTCTAAGCGAGTGGTGCGACGGACAGCGTGAGTAAGACATTAATTACATTGTAAGTACGCGAATCCGCCACTAGCGGTGCCTCATGGCGTGTTTCAAACATTTGATCACGGTCACCGCTCACAACTAGGCTAGATTGATAAACGCCTAAATAAAATACTAATACGTAATGTAGCATTATATTACATATTTAGGTACTCGAAGCATTTTGATCTAGAGAGGCACTATATCCCTAAATTTTTTATTCTTAAGCAGACTTCCAAAGAACCTGACCTGATTTAGCCAACGCTAGAAATGTGGGTTCCATAGAATAAGAAGTTAAATTCAGTGATTTTAAGAAGAAAAAGATTTTCTTTTATTATTATGCCTCATTAAATATGAACTGCTTTGGACAGATGCAAAGAATTACTATAACATTACTATAACTAGTAATTTCTATATGACTTGTATCTTCGTATTTCGATCCAGTTTTTTAAATGTGAAAATGATGAGAAAAATTGAACAGTTTCTGGTTATTAGTTTAAGTCATACGTTAAGTTTACGATATAAATCTGAACGTAGCACTAATACGATAATGTTATATTTAAGTTGACAAGCTACTTTATAACGTTGTGGTCTTACAATATAAAATATCCAGATTCCGTGTTCGGAACAAAACGTAAAGTTTTTAATGAAGTCACTTTTTTAATAAATGTGTGAGTGAACGCCACGCACACATTTAAATGTTTTCCTTGGAGATGTTCACTTGTTTTACGTAGGAATCGAACGACGGGGTAATTATTCTACAGTGTTTTTGGCTTGAATTCTCAGTGGCTTGATAGGAATCTGGACATTCTGTAATGTAAGGTTGTGGTGCTAGCGCCTCTCGCTATCCTAGGCAGTATTCTCTCCCTCGGAGGAAGTCGTCGGGTGTCTAGAGGTACAGCAGGCCGGACACGGAGGCGTGCGCCATGACAGTCTCTGCGGCCTGTCGCACCTCCAGGTGCGTGCGCGCGGCGCGGGCCCAGGCCTGCGCGGCGGCGCGCGGGGCGCCCTGCAGCAGGTTCACGTAGCGCAGCGCCGCTGACATGTTGCCGTTGTCCATGTGGTACCTGGGGGGGACATTCGTATTAGTGCCTGACGTGTGACAGGACGGGAGCACCAGGGTTTTGGGTAAGGCCCCTCTTCCTCCAAATCTTACAGTTATGCAGTTGACACTTTTTTAGTAGTACACAGTAAGTAATATTTAAATGGACCAACTAAACAATGTAATTAATTTGTATTGTTTTGACCGGAACCGAACTAAATTCTGGTTACTAAAAAAAAAACAATACATTAAAGAACGAAGACTTAGTAAAATTTAATTCACATATAATCTATTTTTATGGTGTTTTTTTTAATAACCAATTTACAAATAATTATCATTTATACAATATGTACTATGCATAAATATTAAAGTTTTTCCTTCTCACATTAATATATGTATAGATTTTCATGCTACAATATCTTCTAGTTACCTTATCAACACAAGTACGCCTCTTACCTTGCCCTCTGCATGATGTCAAAGGTGTCTAATTTTGTGAAATCGACCGGTTTGTTGGCCAATTCATCTTCAGGAACTGCACCTAACTGAAAACATTTAATAATTATTTAAAAAATCTATTAGAGCGTTTTAGCGACATCTTCATGAAGAAAAAACGAAGTATAGACGACCATCGATTAGAGGCTCGGCCAGAAAGATCGTGAAAATGTTCGTAGCGATGTTTGACAAAATTTAAAATAGCGAATGGCCGATGTCCTACTATAAATGAATGCTCAAGTCTATAAGCACCTATAGGAAACACGACTTCCATTTAGACCCCTGACACAATAGATTTATCAACAATATTTTATCACAGACAGACTTCGGTAAGAGTTGCCTAACTTTAGTGACACCAGAACCACGGCAATTAAATAGTTGCTAAAATCTGACGGCTCACTATACAAAAGCGCGCGCTCATTAGTCAAATCTAATAGAGCGCGTTACACGCTCGTTGATAGCACCAATAAAATGCAAGTGATGTAGTGGCATTTTTTTGTCAAACAGACAGGCGTGGCGAATGCGAAGCGAGGGTTTTTTATTTGTAATGTATGGAATTGTTTGAATCCAGTCACATAGAAAAGCGAAAGCGATCCGATAGCGTGACCGAACTATCGGACTGACGTCTCGTATCGGTTCGTTATCGCTTCGGACTCGCCTGTCTGTTTGACAAAGGCTTAAAAGTGTCGTGTCTTCGTTAATTTTGGTTTACGTAACACAAGAAAATACTTATCAAATATTTTATTCATAGACCTACTGACGGTCTAATTCGATTTTTTGATTGAGTAAAATACCCTTCTTGATTCGACACTTCGTTTTCCACTTCTGTTTACT
This sequence comes from Agrotis puta, assembly GCA_943136025.2. NCBI lineage: Eukaryota > Metazoa > Arthropoda > Insecta > Lepidoptera > Noctuidae > Agrotis > Agrotis puta. The sequence goes on along the minus strand of OW964190.2, from coordinate 6,471,380 downwards.
TACCTACTTCTGTTACATTTCACGAAATTATTCTAATAAATAAGACACTCACTCTCTTGAACAGCAACACTGACTGCAGCCAGGACATGAAGTAGATCGGCAGGGAGGCTCCCTCGCGACCCACTAGCGCCACCTTCACCGCAGTTTTCTCCATCTGAGATGTTAGAATAAGGTTATTCTTGTATCTCGGTTACGTATTTAGTTTCTAACTATAAATAGATAGACCTCAACCATTAGTTATTATATGTATAAAAGGGAAATAGTTGGTTCAGAGACGCACAGAACCGAGAGATATTGCATAAAAATGGGAGGCCTATACCCAGCAGTGGGTGATCCCGGGCTGATATAATGATGATGATGTATAAAGGGGGACTTTTACTTTTTTTCTTGTGGAGGCCATAACGCCTGGAAGATCTACTAATCCATAAAGTAACTACTCAAGGGTAAGTTGCTTATAGCACTAAAACTTAAACTCATGGGCATGTGTATACACCCCATCTTAAAATTTGGTGCACAGACTTGGTCTTTGACTAACATCCAGAAGTCCAAACTCAAGGTTTGTCAGCGAGCAATGGAGCGCAGGATACTAGGTGTTAAATTAACGGATTGCGTTCGAAACACAATTCTGCGCTCCAAAATGAATATAGCTGACGTGGCTCAGAATGCTGCCCAAATGAAATGGAACTGGTGAGCGGAGCAGAGCTATAGGACCCGCGGGTACGCTAGAAGTGGAAGGAGTGGAAAGAGGCCTTTGAGCAGGAGTGGGACCGAGAAAGCTAATAATAAAATAAAGAAGCCATAAAACTGCTTTATCAGCTCTGCTATCGTACATCTAGGTCTAAAACTCCCCAAGTTTTTCCTAGAGCTCTTGCACCACCTCAACCCAGCCCTCACCGTCTGAATATTATTATTAAAGGAAATAACCGGAATACCTTATCGAACCTGTCTACTAGCGACTTCTCAGTGGCGATTCCCTTTTCTCGGACTTCATCGGAAATTCCTTGAAGTATTGTCTTTACGAGCGGGTCACCCTCGCCTGCAAAGAAGACAAACTGTTATTAAAATACCAGATCGATCAGGAAAAACCCTATTCTTTTATGTTTTTTTTTTGACTGGTCTTCTCCAGCGCTCGTAGCTCGTTGTCCAGCTTGGTGGCTGCTAGCAGTCCCTCCGCGGCCACAGTGACTGCGAGCGACTGCTTCTAATAAACAGTAGTACACTGACCGGCCTTCTCCAGCGCTCGCAGCTCGTTGTCCAGCTTGATGGCTGGTGCGGAGCGGCGTGTAGCTGCTAGTAGTGCCTCCGCCGCCGCCCACAGTGACTGCGACCGACGAGCTTCCGTTTCCGCTGCCGCACGCTCTGGAATAAAGATTTTGATGTGAAACATTGTTTTGCGGCGTGGTGGGTCAGAGCTACTGCTATCTGCTCTACACTATCGGTGATAAACGTTGATTGTGTGTTCGTCTATAATTGGCTCGCGCGCGAATTTGTTTTAAGCGGTGAGCGGTACGACGGGTGGCGCGAATTCGCCACTGGCGGCGCCTCGTGTCGTGTTCCAAACATCTGATCTTACCGCTCGCCACCCTGCACTAAACCACCGTGAACACGACTGGCATCGCGTAGCACGCTCCGGCAGTCGCGCCGCTCGACCTTGAACAAGGTCTTAGGCTGGCTTATTCGGCTGTATTTACCGAACACAATTGTGCTCGCCCATAATCGTATTATAAGTAAAATTTCGCCACTGCCGCCGCTGACCGAATGGACTAATGGTTCAAGCGTTATCCTTTTATGATGATGACCGCGGCTTCAAAACCAAACATTGAACAAGTGTTTTTTTTTTTTCAGGGTTTCCTTTTTTTAAACTCACGTGTTCTTGGTATGCAGAAACTACAGAACGCCACCTGCTACGATCCTTACAAACTCCTTTCGCCTCATCCACATTCATACATCTGTCATACAAACATGCCGATTGCGAGTACTACGCACCCGGCCTTTCTGAAGCACTTCACCATAAGGTAAGTGTAGGTCTTCCTAGGGCATCTCGGCGTTTTCACACACATCTGCCAAGAGGTAAAGTTGTTTCTCTATATCCGGATCAACCAGGTGATACGATACTAATCCGATATCTTACGTTTCAGGATCTGCTCGATGGCTTGTAGCTTGCCAGCCATGGCTGCCATCTCCTTCTTGTACTCTACTCGATCTGCCTCCACCTTCTCTGACACCACGCGGTTGAAGGTCGCCATTAACTGTTCAATTAAAAAAACGTATACATCGACCGAGTTACTAGATCTAGAAAAGACTCGACGGTTCGAGATGTTCTGGATTGTTCCAGTAGGTATGTGACTATATAGAAGTCTAAGGATGTTTCCAGAACTTTGGACTGTATTCTGGAATTTTATTGTGTGACCGTTCGGGGTATACAGGGTTATTCTTTTAAGCTGGCCAATAGGGGGAAACCCGAATCCAAAAGAGATACAAAAAACTTGTTTAGAGGCTCTTTTTCATGTTAACAATATTTTGGCACATTTATTTTTTGATCAGTAGTCTACAAAATTGAATGACATAGGCCAAAGTTATTTTTAATGCTGTTCGACCCTGTTACATGGAAGGATCATTTCATTGTATCACAAGAATAAAAACGGGATGGCGGAAGTTGGTTTTTGGCTAAACTTTAAATCATAAAATGACATTCAGTGTAGCGGAAATCCGAGGTTTTCATGTTTTTAACGCCTTGGAAACTCTACTAAATAATATACGATCATAGATTTGAAGGTTGGCTGTAATCACAATCGGCCTTATTACAAAAACTAAATAAACCTTGGTTTAAACCTGGTCTATCCAGTCCAGGCTTATTTGCAGAGTCATGGTTTAAATTTGTCCGTATCACAAAACTAAGATAAAACGTCGACTTTAGTACCGCCATTTGAACGATTGTCTATACAATTAAATCCACAATGAGTAATAACAATTAAATCTACCTTGTTTCAATCCATTTTGGGTGAAATTAACACAAAAACTGCAACACAATGAAAAATTTGCTATGAGAAACTTTGACATACCGTTGACAGCTACTACTGTTAGACCATGGTTTATCGCAAAACCACGATTTGTAATAATCTTTGTTTAAACCGTAGTTTTACAAGATTAAACCTGGGTTTTTAGTTAAACCCCTTTTTGTAATAGGGCGGATTGGGTTTTTTTTCAGAATTAATAACTTCCGAAATAAAAATAATTTAATCTGTCAGTTTATTTAAATGTTATTTGGGGTTTCGGGCTTAAAATAAAGTGCGTAATTTGAAAAATTGTTCTTTAAAATTATTGGTAAAATGTGTTAAATACTTTTTGCTGTAATGTATATGTACAAGATATTATGTACACTTGTGTACATACCTCGGCCTCTCTTTTGCGGAGTCTGTCCTGCAAAACTTCCTGTTGAAGCTCTATCTGCTTCTTAATTTCCTCCCTCGCATGCCTGTTCGCTTTCGCTTGGGCTTCTAAGGTCTAGAAAAAATTCTAAAGTTACCATCGACTGAAAATACTTAAATTTTAAGTTATTTATTTTGCAGTGAAAACTTCTGTAGCATCATTGTGATTTGAAAATCTATGAAACGAAAAAGCGACAGTTAATGAAACAGACACAAATTCATAACATTTAACGTGGGAGAAAATGAGAGAATTATTACAGTGTTTCCTATGTTCGTGGTTCTGTTTCAAAATTCTTAAAGTTTTCATTTCTACCACTGTGAATTGCACACCTTTTTTATATAGACAACATCTATCAGTGAAGTGAATGTGTCACCGGGTGATAGTTGAATTAGCCTCATCATGATATGCATAGTGTTCCTAGTAAGAAACATTTTTTTTGACGTAAATACGTCTTGAGGCAGTTCGGGACAGTGGATACGACGCACGGCACTAAGGTCGGATTTACTTCTGGACGGTTCAAAAAGAAAAATCACGATGGGGGAAACAATGTGGAGAAGAAATCTGTTTGTTTATTATCAGTGGAAAGTTGGAGACACGACTAGGATATATTTAACTATTCTTTCTTTTTTATACCTTCTTCATGAATTGCGATTCGCTCTCAATTTTCTCTTTCCTGAATAGATCATCCGCTTTACATTCAATCAGTGATTGCGATTCATGGCCTGAAAACAAAAACAGTTTATACAAACTCAACTCAAAATCTGTCACATTTATTTTGTGGGGGTTACTGATAAACGTCCTTTTTTTGGCGTTGTAAATCAAATGAGTCCTCCCTCTTTGGGTGGAGCGGTGGGGACTGTCAAAGGCTAGATATATGTTTATAATCAAAATCAAAATCAAAATCAAATCATTTATTTCAAGTAGGCCATTTACAGGCACTTTTGAATTGTCAAGAGACAAAAGTAAAATAAAATAGTTTAAAAATAGTTACGGTGCTACAGTCCCAGTCACAAGACATAAAAACTTGTGAAAGTACTGTAGATGCCCATTCCAAAGCGTAGATCTCTATGGAGAAGAACGGGCAAGAAACTCCATGGACACTCTTTTTCAATCTCCAAAATTATAACAGAACCTTTGTTACATCATTCATCTTGAGATGGTACATTATGTGAGAACGATGTAGCAAGTAAAGTGTCCATAGGAAATTCATATAAAAAAAAAAGACAATTCAATAAAATTATAAATAATTAAAATAAACCGCGGCTGTTAAGAGATGACCAGTCACGACTGACAGCGCCCGTTCACGAACATGACACATGCATCAGCATCACTCAGCTCAACCATTTTGAAGGGAACTAAGTGATCCGACACACGCGCCACCATCAGCGAGACATTTGAGTGAGCAAGACATAATCTCAACTGCCAGGGTCATTCAAGTCATTAAAAGACGTGGGTATCTACTCATTGAAAGCTATAAAGTACACGGTACTCACACAATGCTTCCGGTGAAACTATATATAAACTATAATTGCAGCTGGCTTGCAATTATAGGAGTGGCCTCCTGGTGTGTTTGAGCAAATCGAGCTGGAGCAGAGCACAAGTCTAGCACGAACTTGCGCGACATGGACTAACCGGAGTTCACTAACGTATGTAACAAAACTGTGGCCATGACGGGGACCCTTTACAGGGCCAAAGCCTGCCGGGTCGCGGGACTATCAGGTAACCGTGGCTCCGGAACGTCAAGGGCTATTGGACACCGTGGATTTTAGTCAGTCTGACAGCTCATCCCATCCTGCTCTGGGTGGGAAGACTCTTTCGATGATTTTACCACATAAAAAAAAATAACAAAACTGTGATAGATTCAGTAGACAGCCAATACAATAATATAAAATCGCCATTTTATCACGTTGCTAATGACAACATTGCTAGTTTTTTTATTATTATACTTCATTACTTGAGCAATGGCGAGCAATTCATTATTTTAGCCCGCACACCAATTTCGTTACAAACAGTATCAAATCGCTAGAAATACCGAAATTCGTTGGGTACTGTCTAATCCTCATCCCGTTCACGACTTGCTCTAAGCGATGAGCGGGCGGCGGGCGGCGCGAATGAGATATTAATATTACTTTTTAAGTATGCGTATTCGCTATTGGCGGTGCCTCGTGGCGTGTTTCAAACATTTCTTTACTTTTGATTTTACCGTTCGCCGCCCCGCACAAGTCACCGCTCACAAGGTTGCCGCTGTGAACGGGTCGTAGAAGTGAAACAAGCGCGTCTTGAGCGATTAGTTCGTTCTCGATTATGCTTGCTTTATTGTCGGCGAGAGAAGGAGAGAAATAACATCTCAATACTCACATTCGATTGCCTTGGTGATCTTATCATTTTGCACCGTTTGTAGCTCTGCTATTTGGCTTATCAGGAATTGTACCTGAAACACAAATAAAAAAAGGAAATAGTATTTGTTACCTTGTTTTGTCCTGTACTGTATTGATTTTCAACCTTATCACAATAACGGAAGGTTAATGATCGATTGATAAAATTTGACTAAGTGTGGTAGATTGACCTGCGGTCTGTACATTTTGTTTTAGTTAAAAGCCAACCTACTAAATTGGGAACTAAAACAACAAGTAAAACTTGCATTCAATTTGCACTCTCCAAAAACGCTTCCAATTCAAGCTACTTGTATGCAAATGTGACGTCATACTTGTATGCAAATGCCTAATGGAAACGCGCCTTTAGAAAACCGAAAGTCTGCTAAACCTGTGTGGAAAACCTGTCCCAGGTTCCGGGTACTCACCTTGTTCATCGTATATAGCAGCAATAAGTCAACATCTGACTTGATGTCGAGCTTGCGCGCATATAGATCGATGCCGGGGTACAACGCTTGTAGCTCATCCTTAAACGCATTCCGAGCTGCCTCCACCTAGAAAAAGAACCTTGTGTTTAATTGTTTAAAATTACAAGAAACATACCACTGCCTTTAGGACATAGGAATACGGTTCAGAATTAATTGACCGTAAAGGGCGGACAGAAGGACACACGAATGCTCGTATTAGGGTTCCGTTTGGACAGACCAGATCAAGGCTGCATTGAATGGACCCCTACACGAATGTAACCAGGAAGGCAGCAGTGCGAGAGGAATGAAGTTTGCTACCATCCCTGATGTGACGACAACGACCACACTCCCAAGAGTGTAGCGACTGAGAAGAAGAATCTGGAACCCTAAAAATAGCTGAAGTTTCTTAAGAGAGATTCGTCATATCTCTTAAATATTAGGATTTCCCCCTGTTATTCGATATTCGGTATAAATATTTCCCTTACCTTATTCCAATACCTCTCGCTAAGCACACAGCTGTCTTCCTCCTGTTTGTATGTTTCCTCAGCATTCAGGAGATCTGTGCGCAATTGTTTGATGTATCGCTTAGAGGTGGCGATGCTCTCTGGCGGAGCTTGCACCTCGCTGCCAGAATTGATCATACGGTCCAAAGTGTCTGTGGAAAAAACACCCCATAAGCGAGCTAGCTTTTGAAATATCGTGTGGATTTATTGTTTAGTAAAAGACTTTCCGTACACACGTGAGATAATTTTTTTATTATAATGACAGTTCAACAAACCATAGATTTACATCATAGACATTCATTTTGACATAGAGTTCCACAGACTAAAATTCTCATCACATATCGTCCGTTTTGGACGGACTTTCAAATAATATGTTATTCATGTTTTTATTATTAAAAGTAACTCTATTTATAGAAGTCAAACCAGGGATGCAAAATCTATCAAAAAAATATTAAAAAGTTCATTAGAGTTTTTTTTTCTGATAATGATTCTATCTAAATACTGAAGCGACATACAGAGGATACGGGGAAAAAAGGAACTAATATTTATGGTGGCCTTACACACGTTCCGCTCCTTTATGAGAAGGCGTTTTTTACACTAGATCATGACGCGACTCTTGCGATTCGCAATTTTAGTCAGTACAAGTCTGAGTGCCCCTCCCGTCCCACCTGGGTCCCACCCAGGGCGGGACGGGACTCTCACTCTCTGACCCATTTGACGATTTTACCACGATAAAAAAAGCCGCTTGCATAACCTTCTCACATTAGTTCTAAACTTAAATATTTAATGTCATTTTGTGATGCTGACAAAATAACTTTATTTATATCAGCATCAGTTGGTCTTTATGAATAAAATATGTCAATGAGAATAGAGTTTACTTACCAATAGCAAATTTAGCCTTAGCAGCAGACTCCTTCGCTTTTTTTAAAAACATTTCTTTCTGTTGCAGTGACCCTTGAAGTTTTGAAAACATTAACTTGTCCATGTCTGTGAAAGACGCTTCTACAACCTGAAATTAAAGTTGATCTCATCATCCCAATTTAGTCTACAGAAACATGCTTAGAAAAACAGGCCAATTGCCAATCGGACTTGCGCACGAAGGGTTATGGGAGCCCCTTCCATATTTATTTTATTCTGTTTTTATAACGGCAACAGAAATACGTAATCTGTGAAAATTTCAACTGTCTAACTATCACGATTTATGAGATAGTCTGGTGACAGACTGGCAGACAGACAAACAGACGGACGGAAAGCGGAATTTCTTTGGGTACGGAACCCTAGAAACTAGTTTGCGTAGGCTATTAAAGGCTTTGAAAAACTACGTTCCAAATATAGGAGACGTGACACTAGAAGATTTTGCTTTCGTGTTCTTTTCTTAATTTTCTATTATTTTTTCTATTACAATAGATAATTTTAGAATATGATTAAACGCTCATTAACCTTACTTTGATACAGTAGCTGGATCCAGAGTCGCTAGATTCGAGCGCTTGATTGGCACTAGAATAATGTAAACATGTTTCAATACAATAGCGTCCCAGTAATCCAGCGCTGGTTCGGAAAAGAGTACCTACGCTACTATGTTTCAATCCAGTGACGCTGGATCCAGCTATTGGATCAATGTTAATCAGCTTGAAATTGATCAAAATGTCCCATAGCATAGCTCACCGCGTCCGGGTGGACGGCGTATTGTGTTCCACGCGCGCCTCAAATACACACATCAAAAGTGTCTAGGGATCAACATATATTTTTGCAATAACTTTTCTCCTGATTGATTTTGATTAAACATTTTTTTAAGGATTCATCAAATAAAGTGTTTTCGTTTGTCACAGTAACGATAAACCAAGTCACCTTTGCATTAATAAAGAAATTTGCCATTTTCCTAATAAAGGGATTTTTGACATTTGAACCACTAACACAAAAGTTCGAAAAAAAGACTGAAATAACAGTTTTCTTTAAAATTTTATTGGGTAACTTAAACAATTAATAATCCGTGTTTCTACCGCGAACACTAACAACACAAGAACATCGGTTTGGCATACTCAAAATGAGTTCATCCAAATCACGCTGTGGAATGGCCGCCCATGTTCGTTGCAACAACAAAAAAAAGGTCTTCTTGCGACTGGATACCCTCCATATTCGGCAGAGCTCTTCTCTGTAGCATATCCCATGCATGCTCAATCGGATTCAAGTCTGGCGACTGAGCAGGCCAGGGCAGGACATTGATGTTAGCTGCGGCGAGAGTCTGTCTTACAACTCTTGCGGTGTGCGGTCGTGCATTATCATGCATTAACTGAAATAAGGGACCGATTTGCACTTGTAGAGGAACGATGACGTCTGATACAATCGTCTCAGCATAAATTTGAGCGTTGAGGTTGCCTCTGATCCAAATCAACTCAGTTCTTCCGCCGATCCAAATACCCGCCCATACCATGATGGTTCCACCACTATAAGGATGGCCTTCTTGGCAGGATTTTAATCGCTGTTGGCGTCCAGGGCTTCTCCAGTGTCGTATACGTCTTGTATCCGGTCTCATACCAAAACGAGACTCATCAGAAAAGCACACGAAACGCCATTGTTCTTCTGCCCAATTTCTGTGTTCAAGAGCCCATTGATATCGAATCCTACGATTGTGCATTGCTATAGGTGGTACCCGTAGCGGTCTTCGGGAATGAAGGTTCACTTCATGCAAGCGGTTTCTGACTGTTTGGTCGCTAATTAAGTTCCCTGAAGAGTGATGAAGCCTCACGGCTAACATCATGGCGGTTATTGTTGGAGCTCTTCGAGTTAAGATTTGAATGTATCGGTCTTGTCTCCGTGTGGTGCAGCGATACCGTCCTCCATGGCGCTCAGCCACGGTACCAGTGCTTCGGTAACGTGTCCAAAGTCGACGGATAATACTTGTATTCTGTAGACTTGTATTCAGAGCTAAAGCCACAGTACATTGCCGGGAACCAGCTTCTATCATTCCCACGGCTCTGAGCATTTCTTCCCTGCTTAAATGACGTCGCCGCTCCATAATAACGTTGGTTTTAATCAGTAGTAGGGAAACAGTAGCACTAATAATGTCTTCAATGCGTTGTATGTTTTTATAGGGAAAATATTGACAGCTGATTTCATCTTTTACTCGAATTTGATTCACAGTTCCTGATTCAAATTATGAAATGCACCAAAAAGGATCCATATAAATTTATAAAATCATAAATTTATTACAAAGCCACATCTCAATCTCAAGAAATCCGCATAAAAATGCTTGATCCCTAGACACTTTTGATGTGTGTAGTTTCAGCACAATGACGGGGGGCCCGTCTTTAGATGGTTTAAGTTTGCCGGGGTCGCGGGACGACGATATATAATATCGATATAATAACGAATTAACGTGACCCCGGAACGTAAAGGGCTATTGAAGGACACCGTACTTTAGTCAGTACTAGCTGTTGCCAGCGGTTTCACCCGCTACAACTTGAAACCTATCACACGGGAAAATCGGATAAAATCTATCCTATGTGTTAATCCAGATGATAAACTATCTCTGTACCAAATTTCATCCAAATCCGTCCAGTAGTTTTTGTTTGAAAGAGTAACAAACATCCATCCTCACAAACTTTCGCATTTATAATATTAGTAGGTCAAGTCTGACAGACTCTCCAGCTCTGCCCTGGGTGGGAGGACTCATTTGATGATTATACCACGATAAAAAAAACATAGCTCACCGTGCACAAAGCCTTACTGTACTCATTACAGAACTTCGCCGCCTGCTTATAATTGTCTATGGCGTTTTTTGTATGTTCGTGCATGTCGTGTTCTAACACCACTATATCTTTAGTGATGTTCACGATGGGCGCACTCTGAGGCTCGCACTTGTCAGTTTGGACAAGCATAGCTGAAAATAATTACATTTTGTATTAAAAATATGTTTTGTTTGGATGGATATTGATAAATTGGTAACTTAGGAGTGGGTAGGTAGATGAGGTTACCCCTTTGGAAGCGTACGTTCGTTCAGTAGTCGGGTAATCAATTGATAACCATACACCATTAATGCAGAAGCACTTTGTAATAAGGTAGTAGAAAAACCTTACAAATGTGATACTTTATAAAGAGCTGTCAAAACGCGATTCCCCTTATATTTTGTAAACTTATTAATCATTCTGAACCGGGCAACACTTGTAGCATATTTATTGTAGTAAACGTATTTAAGAGAAACGTTATAACACACATGAAAAGGGTCAATCACTAGAAGACGCGTGATTTCCACCATCCCACCCTGGGCCTGTGAGGTGGATTGCGAACTTATCATTTTCTGAAATAAAGCCAGAGTTACACGTACACATTCTTCTGTTGTGCCCTACACATAACAGCAGTGTTGTATCTTTAATATGATTTTTAACAAAACATTGCCCTGCTCTAGAGATGTCCCGTATCATTGGAACATTTAAATTCCCATAACGGAACAACTACCTGTTGGTCTTATATTTGTTCCGTGAGGGTAATTGACCCACATAGGATATGCAGGATCCAATAGTTAAACCACTGAGCTGGTACCGTATTAATTTCGGAATGAATGAAGATATCGGCTTGCCAATGGTTCCTTTTACAGTCCCTAAAAATAACATGCAGTACTTACCTTTTGTTTCAATGTCCGGCTTTTGCAAAACTTTTTCTTCAACATACAGAGGCTCTAATATGGGCGGCGGCACTGTTTTATAAACACACATCCAGATATTAGTAGGCCAATCATTAGTTTCAAACCGACCACGATAATTAAATTACTGGCGGTTGCAGCGTCAACCACGTATATTTTGGAGAATATGCTAATTATTATGCGATACTCAGGGCATTTGGCGAGACGCAGTGCTGTTTTGGTTTTCACTGGTAACCCAATTTCAAACTTTCGAGCACGTTCAAATTTAATATATTTCTAGGAAGTGTGCGTTACAAGCTATTTTCGCCTTCATTTTATGATTTGTAAGGCTGATATTTGTTTGACAGGGGATACAGTGGTAACCCTTGTGCAGGCTCAGTTGTCTTATTATCATGGTTGGTTTTATGTGCTTGATGTACTGTGAAGATCATAGCCCGGAGTAGGAGATTGATTTTATGTACTTATACGTGCTGTCGGAGAAATCATAACATGGATAAGCGTTTTTCCCGGGATTTAATTTCAGTATTTATGATTTTTAACCGATTTGGCTGAAATATGAAATAATAATGGCTTATATCCTGTATTAACACATAGATTACATTTTATCCTGAAAAATTAAAAAGTTTCCACGGGAATAACTATAACTCTATATACTGTTTTGAAATGCATGGAGGCGAAGCTGCGGTCAACAGCGAGTGCTTATGTCTTCATCCTACATGTTCTTAACAATTTAATCCCGGAATCCCGTAGGCATGTCCATATTAATATATACGTTTCAGGTTATTGACCCCAAATCAATCTACCTACCTCCGGGCTATGGTGATGATACAATTCCAATAAATTTGATTAGTTAGATAAACACACTGCTTCTGTATCTATGTATGCATATGAAAACAAAACAAAATGATGCAAATTATGCATTGATAAATCAATCACTTTAACACAACACATTTAATTATATTTTAATTAAGGTGAGAAATTAAGAACACATTTCTAAATGAAGTTATTGCGGGTCGTTGATGAAAATTAAATGGTGTTTTTTTTTTGCTATGAATATGTGGCCAGATAATGGACCTGTTTACTTAAAATGTAATAAGTCCGTCAGTTAGGTTTACAAAAAATATTTGACACGTATTTTTTCTCATCTTACGTAAACCGAAATTAACGGAGATAGGACGCTTTTAAAATTCACAATACATCATGACGTCACAAGCGCATCAGAACTCGAGTTTTTTTGAGTTATGATGCGCTTCATCTTTGTAAATATGCACTGATTTAAAAAAAGAAAAGAAGTACATGTCCATTATTTTTCAAAATTAACTGACGGTCTAATTAGATTTACAATTTATTGCTGCAGTGAACTAGCATAAAAACCCACTCATAGTTATTTGGCAATAGATTTCGTCAGTTTACAATATCACTGGATTTATTGTAAGAGATATTCAACTTTATCATAAAAATTTGACAAATTGGGATAGGTTGATGTGTTAGCGTCTACTATTTTAATAAAATCAATAGCTTTATGATACACAGGTTATGAAACTCTACTCTTCTTTACAATATAGGGCACTAAATAACGATGACTTAAGGCTTCGTTAGACAGGGAGCGGCGCGGCGCGACGGTAGCGTGGCGTGGCTTGATCACGCCGAGCTCCCGCCAAGCACACGCCACGGTAAAGACGCGCCGCACCCCGCTGCCTGTCTGACGAAGCCTTTATTGGAAGAAATCTTACACTGATATTCCTTCTTGGCGAACACTTTTTCAGCATCTCTCTCAATGTCTTGCTCGGATCTAGGAGTAAGTTCTATTGGGCTGACTCCCTCCTGTAACATAATACACCAACTTTTTAAAATTTACTCTAGTGAAAGTCGCGGGACTCACGTTATTAAAATTTACTCTAAGACAGTGAAAGTCGCGGGACTCACAAAGAAATTGGTCGCGGGACTGACGAATTACCGTGACCCCGGTACGTAAAGGGCTATCAAAATCAAAACATTTATTTCAAGTAGGCCAGTTACAGGCACTTTTGAATTGTCAAGAGACAAAAGTAAAATAAAAAAGGACACCGTGGATTTTGTTATATGGAAACTGCTGACGGCGCCCAAGTCATGGCATGGCATTAAGAAGAATAAAAGAAAGTGTTACCTAAATCTTAAGCTCACTCTACACGGCGCGTATTGTAACGAGTCCCGCCGAACCCCGCGCCGTATGAAGGCAGTAGAGGGTGCGGGTGGGCGCGGCGCTCAGCACGTCTCGCAATTTAACGTGCCGTGTAGAGCCAGCATAATATAATACACAGACCTTTCCAAACAAAAAATTGCGGAGATAAGTAGAGGTTTTGTCAAGCTGGTTTGTGGCTGCCTTCCAATATGTTGTATTTTCCTGGTACACTAGAGCCACGAAGCTGCTAGCCCAAGGGGCGTTTGACTCTAGCCAGTTGCGGGCATCTGGACTGTTCCTGAGGGTACACAATATTGCATTTAGAATCAGACATCTTTGATATTATAAAGAGAAAAGATGTGTATTTGTAATGAATATCAAAAACTACTAAACCAATTTTCAAACTTTTTTTCCATAGAGGGTCATTAGAGCCACATGGACCAAGCAATGTCCACTCGTTGACTACGCGGCGTTCACTCGTTAAGCGCGCGGGGTCGACTGGTTGACTGCGGGACGTTTATTGGTGATAACGCGGCGTCAACCTGTGGACCACCTATCGACAACGAGACGACACTGTGCGACGAGGCGATGCGGGGTGGGTGCCAGGTGGCCCTAATGAGCTGTGACCTTAATTGGTAAGTAACAGGGGTTATATTATTTTATGCTCAAATTGGACCTTTGAAAATCCAATCTAGCTTGTTAGTATTATACAAGTTACTTACTTAGCATAAACAACAGCAGCACCCGTAAGTACGGTAGCCCCAACAGCTCCCCAAAAGACCTTATGACTCTTAGGGCGAGGTTTGGCTTTGCACTCATCTGGGACCGGCAGCGATGCATATTGTCTGTTTTGACTAATATTAGGTCGGCGCATTAATATTAAAGCGGCGCAGGAGCCATCGCTCATATGCCGTCGTACCTGAGAATAAAAAAACGGAAAGTATAGTAATAGCTCTGCTTGGTATTGCGCAGGTAAACTACGAGAATATCAGGAAAAACAAAGAGGTGCTGGCTTTTTATCAAAATGCCAGCTTTGGACTAGAGTTGAGGACACCAGTAAATCATACACCAGGTTGCGGGATTCTCTTGATAGGAAATAGTGACTTTGAAACACAATTGTAGCAATAGGGTAGATTTTAAGTCAGTTATAGTGTGGCTGTTTCTTCTGCTCTACTCCGCCCAAGGTGGGTAGGTTTGATGATCTTATCATGCACCAAAACATAGAAGCCCCTTTTATTTTTAATGTTGCCCAACACTTTGAATTTCTCCTGTAGTGTGCGCAACAGTCGAACGCTCAGCCACTGTGCCAATCATGTCACCTTATGATTTTACAATATTGCATTGGAAACTTATGTTAAATCTCATCTTCTGTTGTGTTTTTCCAGGTGGATTAGGTAATGCATGACACTGCTTTTTTTTTTCTTCAGCCTACACTGGCCCACTGCTGGGCAAAAGCCTCCCCCAAGTTTTTCCATGTATTCTTGTCCAGCGCCACTTCGAACCAGCCCTCATAGTACGAGTCCAAGTATTGATGTTATTTTTAACAAAAACTTGGAAGATATGTTCTATATTTACTAAAACCTTACTCCATTAATAGATAATATAGAATACTAAAACTACACTTCTAAATACAAAAGCTCAAGTGAATGTAGGTACTCTTGGGACAAGTTCGCAATTCAATGTGGTGATTGTTTTATTAACAATCATTTAATTTGTTTGACTCACTGAGGCACTTTTAATTACTTACAGCCTCCTTAAAACTATGTTCATAACATCAATAAACAGCCTACAAGACATTACCGTTCTAACGGTTCGACCTTATTATCGAAATAATTCGCTAGTCTGAACACAGCCTTAGTCACCATTTCTAGGTTATGTATTATGAAAATGACGTCGAAAGATTGTTATGTAAGGGCAATATTATCAAGATCTCTGTTTATGTTATTGTTATAAGAAGTAAACTTAGTAAAATAACGATGAATTACTACAATTATGTCAAAAGTAGGTTAATAAACACAGAATAACATCTTCAAAACATTGGAGAAGTGTTCACTAGTCATTCAGAAAGTTAGGTGAAATACGCTCTAAAGGAGGACACGAATGCGAATTATATAGCCCCGATAGTGCAATTAAATCTGAGCATATACGTACCAAAACTAATTTAGAATTAGCTAAATGGTTCGTGAATTTATACATTTTTCGGCAGGAATCTCTTTCCACTTGGGCTGTCAAAATTAGAGACTACAGAACTAGGACCACAGAGAATAGATAGGAGATTGCTGTTCGTCGTGAGTAGATTTCTTATTCTTGCCCATTTCTACTTTCTTTGCCACAATGTTAGATTAATGGGTACCTGAAAATTAATTTCAATACAGATACAGGTATTAAAATCTCTATATGAAATATAATATTACTAAAGTTAAAATCTTCATCAATTACATTAAACCATAGACATTTTTTTTGGTTCTTTTGTCCCTCATTGGGACATGCAAAGGGAGCTGAGCCCATACAGCCAATAAACCATAGACAAAATGCAATAAACGCTAGCTGTCATCTGTCAAATTATTCTATGACAATGACATTGAATGTCAACGGGGGGAAAACGAAAGATTAGAAAATTCATCACATAGGTACCGAGTTGTATGTAATGGGATTGTTTTCCTGAAAATGTTCCGTTTTGCGATTTCTGGTAAACACAATTTTTATATGAATGAACACTGAGACAGCACAACTAATTAGAAATAGAAAATTTGTTGGATCGTGATTTGTTGTGTAATAATTAACCAACTTGTTTGTGACGGCTTGTTTTGAGGTTATTTTTTTCTTTTTCAGCTGTTCGCTATATACGGCCTCTTTCAGTTCCATATTTCAATGCTGCCAAGATTATCAGTAACAGCACAAAGAACTATGCAACGCTCAATAATGCAAACTTTTCTACCGTTACCGGCTTGAAGCAGAATTCTTTATTGAATAACAAACAGATCTTGGATATAGCAACCAATTTGAATGTAGTTCCTGTTAGAACTGTAACAAAATTCAGCTTGAAAAGAGGTAAAAGGAAGACTGTTAAGGCAGCAGTGCGAAGATTCTTCCGTTTACACTGGGGAGGTTGGATACGAACAAAAGTTGGAAGGCACAAGAAAATGTGGAAAAAGAATCCACCTCAGAAAAGACGTTTGAAACAACATGTGTTTTGTAACTCTACACAGAGCACTATGCTAGACAAAATGGTCACAAAATTTTGGAAGAGGCCCAAGTATTATGTTGAAGATCCTTACGCACCATACCATACTAGAGAAGAGTTCAATATTACTAGGAAGAAACCAGTTAAACATTAATTAGCATCATTACAGATCTAGAATTAAATATTATTTAGAGTGAAGTTAATATGTTTTATTTTTGACTTTCATAGCATCAAGGACATAATTAAGTTTAGCCAATTATATTTAGATGGTTCACTTCAAATTCAGGTATGCTACACTGCAGATTCCTATGTATTGGTTAAATAAAAATTGGAATCATCAATCATGTAGGAGAAAAGAAACTATAGTGTGGGAACATCTGCCTACCTCTTCTCAACCCTGGTAGCTATAGGTCCATAGGAGACAGGACCCCATACCCCGTAGAACATTAAATCATGGCCATAATATTACCCCATATGCCTTCATTTTTAAAAAGATGAAGGCATATGGAGTAATATTATGATAAAGGTAAATTAAAACTTGTACTTAAGTTGTAAAACATATATATGTTTGAATAACAGTCGTGACTGATTTTGGCCATGAAGGTCAATCTCAGCTCGGTTTAGTCATCTGTGCAAGAGATATTACTGTGTACAACGCAGCAGTCACAAATTCACACTCTGTTCCTTTAACCTCATCATAGTCTGATAGGACAACAATCCGACACGACCAGAGAGAGGTCAGGCGTAGGACCAACTCAACAATTTAACGTGATTTCCCAGTCTAGGTGGGTTTATATACCTATACCGCCAACTTCCAAACTGTGGGTTGCTAGTTACTGAGAAATTGTTATAGAAAAATGCAATAACACTGCCCTACTCGGGAAGGTGTAGGTACCTAATAGTACCACACCACACACCTACATTTCGCCAGATAGGTTTAAGGCTCATGTAATAGGGGTAAGCTTGTTGCCTTCAACTTGGCTCAAACTTAGACTACGTCATTGCTAATGAGAAATTCTTGACACATTCTTCTTCATGCTGTTTGCATTCTATTTATTTTAGCTGTAAGTCTTCCATGCTTATTAAATAAATAAATAAATAATATACGCCCAGTTATATTTTGCCCAACCCGGGAGATCATGCTCAGCATCGCGCGGTCGCACTTGCGACCATTAGACCAACGAAGCAGTGAAACTAAAGTCTTCAGATTAATAATTTTAATAAAATCCTCTCGCTTTCCTTTTACGATGTATGAGGTGAGTTGTTACTGATATGGTTGGTACAGATTTACACACGCCACTTATCCCAATCTGACATTTTCTCAATTTGATATGAGCAACTGTAGTAGAGGACTACAGTTGCTCCTCAAATTGAGGTCAGATCAGAAATAGTGTGGTCAGTTGTTGAACGAAAACGCCTCCGTCTATTTGACTGCTGACCTGCTGACAATAATAATACGTCAGCTGTCACTAATATGTCAATGTCAGTCAGTGTTCAACAAGTAGTTGTGTGTGGAAGTTGTGTTAGTGACGTGAGCGTACGTTATTACGTAGTTTTATATTACAAAAATGTATATTTACGAATTGCCGTTTGATATAAACAAGGAATTATGCAGGCTTCTCGATATAGAAGATTATTGGAAGGAGTTGGCAGGCAACTGGATGAAATATTCGCCTTTTGACGTAAACGTAAGCATATCATTCATGTTACGAAGTTTGGGTATTTCCTCGCCGCAAAACATCTTTATAATATGCTTTCTTGGAATTCCCGATAATTTTTATGCCTTGAACGTCATCCGATGCCAATGGAGATGGTAGCGTAAACGACTGGAGAAAATGTGGGGAGGAAAATTTATACCCTTAATATTGTTCTTTTGTAATGAACAGTAGATCCGAGTTTTGGAAATGGTTAGCATCAATTTAATACCTTTCCATCTTATTAAGTGACCTCTTTTGAATTTACATCAGCTATTACCACTATATTGACAGTAAGAGAACATGTCACATTACAATTTTTGTCTTATCTTACCATAAACAAAAAATATTTTTTTAGGACATGGAACAAACAGCACGCCGCTTGGCAATATCCCCAACAAACCATTTGTTTACAAGATGGGGACAGCTGAACCATAGAGTAGAAGAACTTTTCATTTTATTGTATAAAATGAAGCACATTCCTGCGCTGAACTGCCTTAAGCCTGTTGTTAACTCAGACTTCCATAAGTTATTAAGTAAAAGTAGAAACTCTTGCAGTACTAAGGAAAGGAAAACTGTAGGTAGGTATCGTAAATTTTATTTGGCTTGTTCTCAAAATATAGAAAAAGAAAACAAATATTGATCACTGCATATGCTCCAAGTATTTTTTGGCAATTATATATTAATAATTAAATAAATATTATGAGTTTCCTCCCAAAGATTTCTTCCACCAATGTCAGTGATGTCCAAGATATATGCTATGCTATGCTATTGGTCTTCAAAAAGAAAATCAGTAATATGTTATTGCATTTTGAATCTTACATCCAATGGCTGTTTTGCTGTCACACTGCTATATGCAGTGTGGTTTAAGATGATTTCAAATCACTGACTACAATTACTAATTTATTTAATTACATATTTGTGTTACTCACAAAAGTTACTTTCCCTGCTGTTAATTATAAAATATTACATGTGGACAAGATTTCTCCTAAAATAGGATATAAATATTCATGTTGAAAAACAACTTCTTACTAACTATAAACATTTAATAATATAGATAACAGAAATACAACCATAATCAAAATAAAATTTATTATTTCAGATAATTCTTATAATAAGAAGAGTTCTGTAAAGACTGATGGCAACTTTGGCTCAATTCCTTTACCTGTCATGTTGATAGAAAAGGTATGTATGTTTTGTTTATATTCTCTCTGTCTCTCTTATCTGAAGATAGATAAGAAAGACAGGGAGCCTACTCTTATCTCATGTCCTCCAATTCTTTTTGCCTTGTCTTTGAAAATTGATGTTTAGTTTTGTGAATTGGATTAAACAAACATTTGATTTCAAAAACTACAAGAAGGGTTAGTACCTATTTTCTTTCCAAAAAAAATTTCAAATGAGTCCTCTCACTCTTGGTGGAACGGTAGGGACTGTCACTCTTACTGACCAAAATCCACTCTGTTTCTTCACATGTCCGTTTCAGGGGGTCTAGTTTCCTAGTCCGTCATCAAAAATACAGATAGAAACTAGAAACTTGAGTGAACCCTACTCCCTATTAGTTTGGAATTCAAAGTATTGACAACACATCGAGAGTCGTGACTACTGTTCAATCGTATTGTCACCCATTTTTAGTTTGTACCATAACCAATCTAATGTTCGTATGTGATAAAGAGTATGAGCGCCCGAAACTACGACCGAAGCTACAGGATTCGTGTTTACAGGCTGTAGTGCTGCTTTGGAGATGATATTTAGAAGGAAGTGAATCTGAGATTGATTTTGTTTTTATCTTCTACACTTTGCTCTGTACTTGACATTTTATTTTTGGTACATAAGTACCAATACATAAAGTTTTGTCATGTTAATAATGATGATTTCAAATGTGCATGGCGTAGCATAGGTGTGCTGTATGACGGCACGGTTAGCGCAGTGGCCAATTGATTCGACTGCTGCGCTGCGTGTCGCGGGTTCGATTCCCGCACGGAACAAATATTTGTATGACCTACAAGTAGTTGTTCCGAGTCTGGGTGTGTATGTGAGTTTCTATGTTTGTAAACGCACCCGCGACACAGGAGAAATTCCTAGTGTGGGGTAAGGTTTAAAAAAAATAAAATTCAACTTTCGGCGCTTAGCCAAGGACTGCAAACCCAACTGCAAGCTCTATGTCTCTTAAAGTATTTCAAGTTCCAGCCAATATCTTTGTACCGTATCTATAGATCCACCAACTTTTAAGTATGTTTACGATTTTATTTACCCAAAATTATGTACGAAAAACCTAACAAGGTCAGTGTGATCTTCTTCAACCTTGTTGAATTCTTACAAGTCACGGAACTTTGGCCTAATGTCATGGCAATAAGGTTTATTATCTGATAATTGAAGCTTGTTGTTGGAATGAAACATGTATGTGTCACAAACTAGTTTTTTCTTGGACAGTTTAAGGATGGGAAAGATAATATAATTTATGTAAATGATATTTTTTTTAACTACGGGCACAGTGATACGTAATGTGTAGGTAGTTTAGCAGAGTAGTTTTGCCCTTCTTTATCGTGGTTAAATCATCCAATGTGTCTCCCAACCCAGGGCAGGCCGGGTAAGACGGTCAGACTTGCACTGACTAAAATCCACGGTGATCTTTCAATAGCCCTTTACGTCCCGCGACTCCGTGCAGTGCTATTGTCTATAAATCAGCCTTGTGACCGCGCGGGCGCAGCGCTCACGCCACGTTGGGACTAAAGTTTGCTATGCTTTGAGCTACTGAGTGACACTATACAATCGTGCGGCTCGAACGGTGAGCGCTCGTGCTCCGCGATTTGGCGATCTCAAAGCCGTCGCGTCGAAGAGCACATCGTAGAGTCCAGTGATGTGATTTCTTATAGAGAATAGCATAGCAGGGCGTCGGACATAGCAGGGTGATTACCTGCCGTTGTAGGTGCGGGCTAGCCGACGGCCAGTAATGGGCGGCTCGCCGTTCAAGGACACAGAGCAATTGAAGGAGCACCGTGGATTTTAGTCAGTACGAGTCTGACAGTCCCTTCCACTCCACTCAGGACGGGAGGACTCATTTGATGGTATGAACATCTTAAAAACAATAGTAGGTAGGTTATTCCGATATAACGTTCCCGTGATGGTTACAAAACTTTACGCGGACAATGTCGCGATCGTAAGATAGTCAATAAAATTTAAATAATGTTTAGGTATTCATCTCCATACAGAAGCTCTCACGGAACTTTTACATTAATTTGATGTAAAAAAATAGTTCCTCGTTCGTACACTAGAGGCGAATTTTTTCACAATGACGGGGCCCCCTTTAGAGGGCCAAAGCCTGCCAGGGTCGCGGGACTAAACGCCAACCGTGATCTCGGAACGTAAAAGGTTATTGAAGAACATCGTGGATTTTAGTCAGTACAAGTCTGACAGTCCCTCCTGCCCTGCCCTGGGTGGCAGGACTCATCTGATGATGTTTACCAAGCTAAAAAAAAGTAGGCTGTAAATAATAAAATACAGAAATCTTGGGCTAAGGCCTTAGAAAGAGAAATTTACTTTTTAAAGTTATGCATAGCCATAAAATGTGATCGTGTAATCTGATTGTACTGTTTACCTCTGCTTAACCCTTAAAAGGATACAGGCTTGATATACTTATGTTTAATGTCAAGTACCAACCGGAATATGAATAAAAAGCTCGCGAAACAGGTACAGCCGGTGGCTAGCATTACTTGACCCACACTTTAACATTATTCTGTCATAAACGATGGGCCATATAATGATGGACACCGACGTCCTATTTTGTATTGTGAGCATCATTGATGCGATTTTCCTTGTTCATAAGAATGCTTACGCAATTATGTTGCGTCTTTACCAACGAATCCTTGTTTGTCACGTATTTATACGGAATTCTATAGGGAAATGGATATCCCTGTATTCCTTTGGAAGTTCTTGTTAATTATCGTATTCATTTAATAGCTAATTATAGGCCATGTGTGTAATACAGTGACGTTTGTCAGATGGGAGGGAATCCCAGGATTGTCTGTCTCTCATATATTATATTCGTCTCGTCCTATGTCCAGTAATTAAACTTTATTGTCTGGGACAGTGTTTCCCAAATGTTGTTATGTCATGGCCCGTTAATTTTCACACTACCTCTTCGTGACGATCGCGGGACTGTACGAATTACCGTGACTCCGGAACGTAAAGGGCTATTGAAGGACACCGTGGATTTTAGTGAGTACAAGTCTGACAGTCCCTCCCGCTCTGCCCTGGGTGGGAGGACTCATTTGATGATTTTACCACGATAAAAAACCCCTTCGTGAACCACTTAATAGTTTTAAACCCAAGCTGGTTCCGTTAGTTAAAATTATATACATATTTATTAATAGTACAAAAAGGTTGTATTAACACTTATAAATACTTTGGTATCGCCTATTTCATTCAAATCATGTGAAAATTGTGGAACTGCTACTTATTTTTTACTAATAGAAAAACGGCGGGAGTGCTGCGACCCAGTATTTTGTTTTGATGGCCCGGTACCAGGTCGCGACCCGGTAAATGGGAAACGCTGGTCTGGGATTCAATACATCATAATAACCCTATAATGTCCCCACTGGGACATAAGCTTAGGATCTAGTCTGTGAGAGGGAATGGGTCGTAGAACACCACGTGGGCCCGGTGCGGGTTGATAGATGCCACATGTGTCTGAATTGTAAGAATGTACCGGTTTTGTCACGACTTTCACCGTTTTGAAAGCAGTGGAGATGAATAATACAAAGTTATGGGACTGAGCGGGTTTGAGCAGACGACCTATGACTCTTAAGTTGAGGAAATACTACTTTATCAGAATCATAATATGACATGCCATAGAATTTGTAATAAAATATTCAATTCTATTGCTCAGGAAATAGAGTAGATAACAGACTGAGTTGGTTGAGTGGATGTCACTTGTCTTTTAATGTGTGGTTCTAACACTAATTTCGTAACAATGTTATCCTTTTCTATTTTGATAAACTAATTGGCTTTAAGCCAGTGCAAAACTCAGACACGAGAATAGTTTTCCTGTAGCCCAACAGAACAGGAAAAACATTAAAAGAAATAGTTGTAAAGAATAAAACTACTCAATAATTATAAAAGTCATTCATAATTATTAATACCTACTTATAAAGTTGGGTAACGTAGTTGCATGATTAAATGGCCAATTTTATCTCCCTATATTAAAATATGTCCTCATACAAAACATGGGATTCCCGACGAGCGATAATATATCTAAACAACAGATGAGTAACATTTTTATTGGGGACTAGTGGCCCATCCTGGCTTTACACGGGTTTAAATTTTCAACCGGGTAGGCTAAGTTTTCCAAAAAAATTTTTACATTAAAATATTGTCTTGACAATAACGAACACAATAAAGAATAATCCCATTTTGTAGTCATTCGGAAGTTATGCGCGAACAAACAGACATAGTGATTTAGTTTTATACTATTGGCAACATAAAGTTCGCGGCTGACCAGTTTTTATCGTTATTAAGTACTAGAGAGCGGTTAACATGCATATTGAAATCGGCGAAATATGTATGCAGAGAGACTTGCGACCCAGCAGTTGGGAACATCAGAGGCTGATTATGCTCTTATAAAACAACGATCAATCTTTACTACCCTTACCCAACTTTAGTGACCCATCCAAAGACAAAACTCGGCAAGAGTTGCTGCCATCTGACTATCCACTATACCACCGCGTACGCACATTATTCATTAGACAGCTCACTCTAAAATCAAATCAATCATTGATCAAATCAAATAGCGATATTTCATTTGACCAACCCTGGCCGTATACCCCAACGGCAATCGATAAACGTTAACGCTCAGGAGCCTTTGATATATTTTCAGCTTAATTTCCAAGCATATAAAGTTGACAATCTATTAAAGACTGTTGAGCGATAGCGAACAAACAAAAACCGCTCTGTAATCTTAAATAGATTTTTGACTTAATGCGCTGAACGTATAAAGTTGAAAATGCACCAACGACTGCTAGGCCCTGTTCAGATTTCTCCTAAATAGGATTTGTTTTGCTTTCTTTTCCAGGGCGGCGGGCTTCCAACCACAAGCAGGATTCAAAATGGTAACTCGCCAACACCGAACTATGAGACAAGCACGGACATCAGTAAGGTGAGCCAACCTTTTTTTTGTGGTCGCTGATCCTATCATACCTACCATTGTTGTACAATGAATTTATTTTACATACAATTATTGTGATTCACTGTCTCTGATGATCCGCACACACAACGGTACATAAACTTGTTCAGAATAAATCACACTAAACTAATACTCGAATTATAAGTGTGAACGTGTGAGTTTGTTCGTTTTTTATGCTGTCACGCTTAAATTGCTGAAGCGATTTTGGGGAATTTTGGGTCAGAGATATATGGAAATCTAAGGGTCAACTCACACCGAAAGCGCGGCGAAGGGCAACGAAGCGGAACGCAGTTTCAATGTCATATGAATTTTAACTTTATTTTCATTAATATAATATTCATTATCGTTTGAGTACAAGTGCGATAATACGAGTGAGTATTATAGTAATGAAAGAAGATGATGTTAAAATTCATATGACACTGAAACTGCGTTCCGCTTCGTTGCCCTTCGCCGCTCTTTTGGTGTGAGTTGAGCCTAAATCTAAAACCGTGCAATTAGGAGGTTTTTTTTTTTTATCGTGGTAAAATCATCAAATGAGTCCTCCCACCCAGGGCAGGGCGGGAGGGACTGTCAGACTTGTACTGACTAAAATCCACGGTGTCCTTCAATAGCCCTTTACGTACCAGGGTCACGGTAATCCCTTGGTCCCGCGACCCCGGCAGGCTTTGGCCCTCTACAAGCCCCGTCACTATGCTGACACTCTTTGAGGCGCGCGTGGAACACAACGCGCCGTCGACCCGGGCATGGTCCATGGTCGGACAGCGAGTCGCCCATTACTCGTTGCCCGCATGCCCGCGCCTACGGTGGCCGGAGATCGTCTTGCGACGTCCGACGCCGTGGGCGTCTACCGCTGCGGCTGGGGTGGAGGGAGGACGCTGTCCTCTCCCTCAGGCGGCCCGCCTCCTCCTTCACGAGCATGACTGCTTCGCAGAAGGAGGCGACCGCCTCCCACTCCGTCTCGCCCCGCAGCATGGCCTCGACCAATGCCGGGCGCGAGAGGTCTCCGCCTATCGCCGTCGTAAGGACACGGCGGTGCTCTGCCCAAGCGGGGCAGTCCTGCACCGTATGCTCCACCGTGTCCTCCGGACGATCCTCGCAGTGGTGACACCCAGGCGTTTCTTCCCTCCCTATCAGACACAGGAACCTCCCGAAACTTCCGTGTCCGGTGAGGACCTGCGTCATGCGGTAGGTCAGGACGCCGTGACGCCTATCCAGCCACTCCTCAAAGAGGGGTCTTACCGCCGCGATTGCGGCGTGCCCGGACCTCGGTTGCGACAGTCGCTCCCTCCATACTGCCCTGAGATCACGCCGGAGCTCTTCCCGCCGCGCCTCGACTTGTCGAGGCAGCGGGGATTCGCCCCGACGCCGCGCCTCCACGCGCCACTCATAGACGCGCTGGAGGGCAGTCGCCTCCAGATCCCAGGGCAGCAATCCGGCAAGGAGGTTGGCCGATTCGCCGGCGATCGTGCGGTATCCCCGGATCATCCGGATGGCCATGACCCTCTGGCATGCGACCAGCTTGAGTGGTCGCGTCCGGATGCTTAGGGCCCACACGGGGGCCCCGTAGAGGGCCATGGACCGCACGACACCGGCGTACAGCCTCCGGCAGGAGGCATTTGGCCCGCCGAGATTGGGCAGGAGTCGCTTGAGAGCGGCTGCTGCCCGGTTCAGCCTTGGGGCCAAATGCAGGAAGTGCTCCCTGAAGTTCCACCGGCTGTCGAGGACGAGTCCCAGGTACTTCATCGTCCTCCCGACGCCGATGCGAACCCCCTCCACCGTTATTTGGGACTCTGAACGTGGCGCATTCAGACGACCATGAATACACATGGCCTCCGTCTTGTGCAGCGCCACGTCGAGTCCCAACTGCCGGATCCTATTAGCGACTGTCGCTACCGCCTGCGTCGCCACGTCGGCCGCCGCCTGGTGCGACTCTCCCTTCGCCAGGACGAGCGTGTCGTCGGCGTAACAAATTACGCCGACGCCGTCAGGGAGGTCGCCGCGCAGCACCCAGTCGTAACCGATGTTCCACAGGAGCGGCCCCAAGACCGATCCCTGTGGAACACCGCACGACATCTCTCGCCGGTTCCACTCTCCCCGGTGACCGGGGTAGATGACGGCTCTGTCCGTCAGGTAATTAGGAGGTTTGGATTTAGTTAAAAACTATTTATTAACAGTCCGATTTGCTGGCATCTTTGCAGAACTATTGTTGTATTATAATCTGTTTATTGTCGATTGAAATTTTTTATACTTAAGCGAGTAAAGCCACGGGCAAAACCTAGTTAATCTTCAGTTCATTCAGTTTAATGTGACGTGGCTTTGTATGATTCGTGCAATGACAGGTTACATTTTGTATGCATAAGGAATTCTCATTCATACTGTGGTTAAATGATAATTTTGTGGTATGATTTATGAACATGAATAAAAACATGACAAAAAATATTAAAACAAAGGCGTTTTTTTGTACACGCTTGACTTTATTCTTCTAAATAAATGGATTTTGATTCAGATGCTTAGACCAGACCTTATTTAATTTATCTCAGCGCCCTAGCTAGTCGATACCAGGTAACAATAAAAATAATAGTTAGGTTATAAATTTTGTGCAAGAGGTTCATCCTTCTGTGGATAAGGATCAATTTCGACCAAGATATAAAATCCTCAGCTGTTTTTGATGTCACTGAAAAAAGAACTGTATCATATATTGTATCTAAGTCTTAAATTCTATGGAGACATTTAAGTGTCTCCTAGCGCGTACTCGAGGATGCGCGTGCGTCTAAGTATGTGTAAACGGAATAGGTCGAGAGTCGTATACACATCTGAGATCCCGAACGAATGCAACCCTAATCTCTTCAAAATTAGATTAAATAGGTTTCTTCTAAGAAGCTTACTCCATCGTAGACTTTATCTCTGTCACTTCTGTGCTAGACTGGAGTCAAAGCAAATCCAATCAAGAAATCTCTTTTCAAATCCCCAGTCATCATCAACTCAAGGAGACAAAGGCCACGAAGATGATGAGATCCTGAGGAATGTGTCGGCTATTCCTCGGATGAGCTATGAGGAGCTGAGAGAGGCGACCGGGAACTGGGCTGACAGCAACCTGCTGGGTCGAGGCGGATTCGGACAGGTCTTCAAAGGTACGACCCCGGAACGTTAAAGGCTATTGAAGGACCCCGTGGATTTTAGTCAGTACGAGCCTGACAGTCCCTCCCGCTCTGCCCTAGGTGGGAGGACTCTTAAAAAAAAAGGGTTTCTAGACACTCATTTAGCATACCTGGAAGGCAATTTAGGTATGCATTTAATTTTGCCGCCCGGTCTATGCCAGTGAAGCGAAAATTCTCGAAAAATATGCAACTAATTTATTGAGTTAAACCCGATGATACTCATGGCTTACCCATGGCGCGATGCGACACGATTCGACATCAACCTTACCACTACGGCATATGACATAAAATGCGCGTTTGTATACGGGTAGATGAAAAACAAAACACGATCACCACGTCGACGTCAAGTCAATCGAATTGCGTCATTATATCGTAGTAGCAAGGTTTATTTTCACTTTTAGTTGGAATTGGTGGAATTGCAATCGCGTCGCGCCTTGGGTAAAGTTCCTAACTCGACGTTACGTATTTTGTACAGGTGAATGGAAACATCTACCTGTCGCCGTGAAGCGCCTGCGAGATAACAACGACAGGAACAAGGAGCTGATCAGAGAGATGTGCTTGAACCAGTACCGCCATGACAATATACTGCCGCTCTATGGATACTCTTTGGGAGGTAATATTATACAGGGTTTAAGAGACATCGACGCACAAACGGATACCATGGGTTCAGGACATGATTCTGGACCGCCCCATGTTGGAATTTTTCGTCGGTTTTTCCCAAATTTTCTCTTTTTTTTTGTTTTTTTTTTACTTTAGACTGTTCATAATCGTTATTCTTACTTAACTGAGCACCAGAATCATGCCCTGCACCCATAGTAACCGTTTGTGCGTCGATGTCTCTTACACCTTGTATTATTTGAAAAGTAGTCCTAATATTTTAATTGTCATGTTGGCTTTGTCTCTTCTACGGACGAAAGGCAAGTCTTGGCACGAAGATAGCTGAGCACTCCAATGTCCTACGCGGTTCAATTAGGATGGAACGTGTCAATGACCTTAATCTCTCAACTGTCACTTGAAAATAACATTTAGCAATAAAAAACGTGCAAATTAAGTTTTAACAGTTTATATTATCTTTACTATCTTGCTAGGGTTATTTTCATGTAGTAATTGTTGGCCTTACAATATGGCGGCTGCAAACCTTCCTTTCTATTTGAACTGTGTAGTATTTGGGTCACGACACACGTCCCACGCCGTTATTTAGCGACCGTCATAATGACCGTCTTTGCCAAATATAAGTTTAACTGCGACAAACATCTATCCACTTATTATTATATTATAACTTTATGATATTAGTTGAATTAGGTTATCATTACATAGTATAAAACAAATTCGCTGTCCGTCTGTCTCTATGTATGCTTATATCTTTAAAACTCCGCAACGGATTATAACGCGGGTTTTTAATAGATAGAGTGATTCAAAAGGATGGTTTATACGCATATAACATGCATAATATAGTAGAGATTGCACCCGTGCGGAGCCGGGGCGGTTCGCTAGTATAAAACAGAGTCTTATTAGCTAAGTTTAATTTTAAAGTACCATGTTGTGTTTTGTAGGTCCGGAAGCATGTCTAGTTTACCAACTGATGGGCGGCGGGTCCTTAGAGCAGCGACTACGAGGGAAGACTCACCACCCGCCGCTCTCGTGGGTGCAGCGGTACAACATAGTTCACGGAGTTGCTAGGTAACTCATTTAATCATTTTTTTTTTGTATGGTAACACTACGGGTAGTGTTGCCAGGCCAGGCGTCTCGTGCCGATTACCACTTTTAATATATGTAGAAAATACTGTTGTGTGTCAAATTATCCTTACATGAAACTAAGACAAATAAAATCATCAGAAAATTTGGTGATGTTTTCGTTCATGTAAATTGTATGAAAAAATATTTCACCAACTTTCGCCATCCCGATTTTATTCCCTTGCAATGAGATGAGACTTACACAAAACGGAATCACAAACAATAATACAGTAATAAAAAAAAACTGCCTGTTTCACACATTTTTAAGCTGATCGCACATTTGTCCGCATCGCACGCACGCATTTTAGCATTTTGTGTATGAAATCATAATTATGAAAACGGAAAATGATGACAGCGTTCGAATAATGCTGATGACGTCATAATATCGTTTAATGCCGTGTGAGTAGAGTTGGGCAATGATAATAATCCGGTTAATATCATTTGGCTAATAATCGATTAATAGCAGTTAATAGCCAGTTAATAGCCATTTTGGATGATAACCGTGCTATTAATGTTATTTTAGTGTTTGAAAATTTCCCTTCATGGTTTTCAGGTTTAGGACTGTCAGATTAGACTTCATTTTCATCATCTTTCTTCCACACGAGTTTATTCTTTGGCCTAATCATTTTATGATTATAAACACAAACCAGGAACACGCGAAAAAGGTGAAAAAGGACTTCTTCATCGAAACATATCAGTCGACGTACTGATTCCGGATTCGGTTGGCGTCGCTGTAGTACAGTTCATGCATCTCTTTCTGGCACTAATAAATATTAGCGCCAGAAAGAGATAGCACGAGAAACCAGAGTGCGGGGATGCATATTACCTACTAACCACTCGGGTATTTTCGATTGTTTATAATTTACCTACGTCGTATTCACAGAAAAAAGCTAATAAGTAACTTCCAATGTACCTTACATTTTAACGTATCGGTTAAAATTTATAGGTATACATACACCTGCCCCAGGACCCGACGGCTTGCCTGGAAAAGCCTGGGTCCTGGCCTCGGTGCCACTTTAATGCATGCCTGGAGAGGGGCCGTTTCCGCTTCGTTGGAAGCCGGGGAAACTGGTCCTCATCTAGAAGGTCGGGCGCCCTGCGGACTTTCCGTCTGTATTCCGGCACATCCTGCTCAACGAGGTAGGCAAGCTCTTTGAAAGAGTAATTGCAAACCGCGTCGTCGGGAACCTGAATCGGGTGAATCCGGACCTTGCAGAGTTTGGCTTCCGCAGGGGGCGCTCGGCAGTGAATGCCATCATGTGCGTGAAAGCCCTCATGACGGGGGATGCGGTATCCCGGGGCAGGGTCGTCTTGGCGATGTCTTTAGACATCACCAACGCTTTCAACACTCTGCCCTAGAGTTACATCAAGCAAGCACTCTGGTATCACCGGGTGCTGACCTATCTCCGTCGCATAGTCGAGGACTACCTGACGGATAGAGCCATCATCTACCCCGGTCACCGGGGACAATGGAACCAGCGAGGGATGTCGTGCGGTGTGTACAGTCGCTGATAGGATCCGGCAGTTGGGACTCGAAGTGGCGCTGCACAAAACAGAGGGCATGTGTTTTCATGGCCGTTTGAACGCGCCACGGTCAGAGTCCCACATAAATTTGGGAGGGGTTGAAGATTCGACGATTAAGTACCTGGAACTCGTCCTCGACAGCCGGTGGAACTTCAGGGAGCATTTCCTGCGTTTGGCCCCAAAGCTGAACCGGGCAGCAGCCGCCCTCAGGCGACTCCTGCCCAATCTCAGCGGGCCAAACGCCTCCTGCCGGAGTCTGTACGCCGGTGTCATGCGGTCCATGACCCTCTACGGGGCCCCCGTGTGGGCCCTAAGCATGCGGACGCGATCAGCAAAGCCGCATGCCAGAGGGTAATGGCTATCCGGATAATCCGAGGATACCGCACGATTGCCGGCGAATCATTCAACCTCCTTGCCAGATTCCTACCCTGGGATCTAAACGCGACTGCCCTCCAGCGCGTCTATAAGTGGCGCGTAGAGGCGCATCGCCAAGGTGAATCCTCGCTTCCTCGATCGAGAGCTCCGTCGCGATCTCAAGAGGATCTCTTGGAAGAGTGGCTGGATAGGCGTCAAGGCGTCCTGACCAACAGCATGACGCGGGTCCTCATCGGACACGGAAGATTCGGGAGGTATCTATGTCGGATTAGGAGGGAATAAACGCCTGAGTGTCACCACTCCGAGGATCGCCCGGAGGACACGGTGGAGCATACGGTGTAGGACTGCCCCGCTTAGACAAAGCACCGGCGTGTCCTCGCGACGGTGATAGGCGAAGACCTCTCGCGCCCGGCATTGGTCGAGGCCATGCTGCGGGGCGAGACGGAATGAGAAGCGGTCGCCTCCTTCTGCGAAGCAGTCATACCCGCGAAGGAGGAGGCGGGCCGCGACAGGGAGAGGACAGCGTCTTCCCTCCACCCCAGCCGCAGTGGTAGACGCCCACGGCGACAAACATCGGCAGACGATCTCCGGCCATCGTAGGCGTGGACATGCGGGCGGCGAGTAATGGGCGACTGGCAGTCCGACCATGGACCACGCCCGGGTTGACGGCGCATTGTGTTCTACGCGCGCTTCAAAAAATGTCAGCAAAATGACGGGGCGGGGGGCCCCGTCATCATGCATATTTAGAGGGCCAAAGCCTGCCGGAGTCGCCGTATCGTGACCGCGCCGTGAACGTAAAGGGCTATTGAATGACAACTTGGATTTCAGTCAGTACGAGTCTGATAGTCCCTCCAGCTCTGCCCTGAGTGAGAGGACTCATTTGATGATTTTACCACGCCAGAAAAAAAAAGGTATACATACACCTAGGTACATATTTAGCTCGCTTTGTTAAGTCAAGTAATTAACTAGGTAGATGGTTAAATCACAAAGCAATGTGTCTATAGTAATCATGGTTTTTGTAGTATTGGAACTCTAAATTAACAAAACTGAATTTCCCGAAAAAGGTGTATTTATTTTATTATTAACACTTTTTCACATATAAAAGCTGAAAATAAATCAAAAGAATAACACTACATTGAATCAAACTGCGAACACGCACCCAATTTATGTTCACACCCACAGATTTTACAATAAAACCAAAAAAAAACATATATTTTTTTAACAAAACATTAATAGCAGGGTTATTAGCCATTGCACGGCTATTAATGGCTATTAATGGATTATAATCGATAATAACTCAAAGCATCCGGCTATTAACCCAACACTACGTGTGAGGCGCGTACGGTCTTGATATATGTGCGAACACCTTTATGGGCAACTCATATGTGACTAAAAAAATAATATTGCAAAATTGTTGTGTTGAAGCACGGTAAGCGCAGTGACGTGCGATCAGACTGCTGCGCAGCGTGTCGTGGGTTCGATTCCCGCGCGGTACAAATATTTGTATGACCTACGAGTAGTTGTTCCGGGTCTGGGTGTTTGTGTGTGAGTTTCTATGTTTGTATACGCACCCACGACACGGGAGAAATTCCTAGTGTGGGGCAATGTTAAAGTTTTTCGGTATCTCTTATGGATTCGGAGTAAGTCGACTTGAAAGAATCACTTTCTATTCTAAAATTTTCTCTTCTTTCCAGAGGTCTTCAGTTCCTCCACACAATGGAAGGGACGCCCCTCATTCACGGGGATATAAAACCAGCCAACATTCTTCTGGACACATGCCTCATGCCCAAGATCGGGGACTTTGGTCTAGCGCGGAAGGGACCCTACGGTGACGACAGGACGCATGTCAAGGTTTCAAAGTATGTATAGTTTGAGAAAACAAAGTAAAATCGACTTTATAGTAGAGTAAATTAGGTTACCTTGTTGGTTAATTTATAGATGCATTTATGCCTCCTTTGCTTTGTAGGTCGCAAGAGCGACTGTTGAGCCTTAAGTACTGGGTTCGATTTCCAGGTGGCGCAAAGTGTTATTGGGTTTTCCGTTAAGAATTTCTTGCATCAGCCACAAACTTAAAAAATTAACTGGTGAAATGCGGGTATATTATAATGTACATTTTTGCCTGTCAGACTTTACTGCAAATCTAAATAATCCGTCAGTTAGATAACCAAAAAATATTCCATTCATATAACATTGTCTTTTATTGCGTTAGGCAAAATTGACGGAGATAAGACGCTTTTAAAATTGGCAATACGTCACAATTTCATACAATTTTTATTGAATTTCGACGTCACCAGCCCCCACTGTCTTGTTTCGATGCGTTATATCTTGGTAAATATTCTTTGATTTTACAAATTCCTTTTTCTTTCCTACCATTCTTCGCATTTTCTTTTAAGGTAGAACCGTAGTAGTAGCTAGCGAAATTCAAATTGTCTTGTGTTTTTAGTGGCAAGTTGTAACTTGATCAAAATATGATTCGCGTATAACGAGTATGTATTTACATAATTATAAATATATGTAGTAATGTATGTATAAATCAATACATCGCTCTCACATAGATTTCCGAAGTCTACTTTATTTCCCCAAATCTAAGTAAGAGCGAATGTTTTGATCATTCTTATATTTAAAATCATATTTGTTAATGTGGCCAGGCCTGGCTCACTCCGCGGTGTAGGTATAAAACTGCAAGTACTAGCGGGGGCCACTTCGTAGTGGCCATTTAGTCGGTTGCCGCGCGCCGCCCACTACGCACGCGCTTACTTAAATAATATTTAAGTTTGGTGTTTGGTTGTATTTACGCATAAGTTTAAAAAAAATATATATGATGAAGAAAAGAAAATACTGCATAACGTTTGGTTGTTTAAATAATGACAGTGATAGGAGCCTCACGTTTCACACACTACCGCGTGATTTCGAAAGGTAAGGAAAAAAGTGAATATTTATCTATGTAGTACATATTTAATAATGATCAAAAAACTATCTACCTGCTTGTGGTGTGCTTATTAATGTCATTCAAGTACCGGCTAGTAATCATGATCAGTATGATTAGGTAGGTTACAAATTTGGCCTACAAGACGACCAAGATAAATAAAATAGACGAATATCAAACCTGACATCACTCTCACTCACCTAAGCTGAATACGTAGGTAGGTCGAATTATGATCGGTAGAAAGTAGGAAGATGTTTACGTTATTGTTTAGACACGTTCAAACTTAGAAAATGGCTACACTACGCATTCAAGGTCAGCGATCGTATTTCTCTTCGCGACTTTTTTACCTACTTACCTACAAAGACACGCAACACGGGGCCTGTGACAATGAAATGAATGAAATGATAAGGACTAGTTACCTATTTTGCCGTAAACGATAACAATCGATCTTTAAAGTTATGACTACAACTTGGCCAGAACGGATTGAAACGGAACTAATCTTTTTGTTTCTGACAACGTTTTAAAATCTTTGATATTTGATGTAAACAAAGACCGCAGGTTTGTTAGATTTATTATTGTGCCACAAAACTAACGTAATAAGAGAAAAAAAATAAGGAGGTAATGAGGAGTGATATATATTTATGTTAATTAATAATGTAATTAAACAATGCATAAAATACGTATTCCTACCTAACTGTGCCCAAACTCGCGAGTCGCAACCCTATTGAGCTTGACCGACAGTAACCTTTTAATGTCGTTGGCGTCAGATAAACTAAAATGAACTCTCGCGCGTCACTATTCAGTTCATTTTTGCTTGCGCACGGGAAGTTTAGGCTATTATAAAAGTAGGTGGGTGATGCGGGTGCAAGTAAAAATGGACTCTATTCTTTCGTGCATAGATTTTACATTTGTTTGTTTTCTTTTTGGGAGTAACACTTCTGTACCTTTAGGTACTATTATATATTCTGTGATGTGGCGAAAAATATTTTGATCAAGGTATTATCTGACATCGACCTGAAAATTGCAATAAAGTTAAGAAAATTTGCTTTACGCTTGCTACCACTTCACAATCACCTTAAGTACTCTCTTAAAATTATCAAATGAGTCCTCCCACCCAGGGCAGGGCGGGAGGGACTGTCAGACTTGTAGTGACTAAAATCCACCGTATCCTTCAATAGCCCTTTACGCACAGGGGTCACGGTAATTCGTGAGTCCCGCAACCTAGTACTCTGATAGGGGCGGCACGACGTAAATTGCTTCAAAGCCAACGCTTGGCTTTATTATTCTTAAGTAAAGCGTATAGAACCGTCAGTACTGAAGCTTTACCGGTACTTGCTGGTGTTCTTCCAGTCGATCTTGAAGTGCAGCGACGTGCTGCAATGTACTTTTCCACACGGGAGACCACTGATGCTGATTTTCTACCGCAACGTGACCGTGATAAGATATCTAGATTATTCAAACCCCAGAGCGATGTCTGGGAGGATCTTTTATCCGAATGGCAAAGTAGGTGGGATAATTCTATCAAGGGGCGGCACCTCCACCAGTTCTTTCCATCCGTTCGTGAGCGGCTGGCTAGGACGTGGCTGGAGGTGGATCACTGTGTTGCCCAATTTCTCACGGGACATGGTAACTTTAAAAGTAAATTATTTTCCTTCAAGCTTGTTCCCTCGCCTTTTTGTCAATGTTCGACATCTGACTGTGAATATGAACAATCAGCACATCATATTCTATGGGAGTGTATTCTTTGGCAGAACGAACGTAATATTATGTTGAACACTGTTCAGACTACATATGGAGTCATTTACTACTCGGACCTTGTGGAAACTCGAACAAACTTTCGTGCGTTCAAGCGTTTTTGCCATACCTATTATTGGAATCAAATTTAGCAGCTCACAATTTAGGACCCATCAATATTAGTAGTCATTTTACCCGTGGTGCTAGGCAACTGGGCTTCTCCCAGTTGTAATGTCCCTTTGTGCCTATTGGCCTTGTTTTGTTCTGTCTCCTGCTTGCATGGAGGGAAGTGGAAACATATATTTTTTTCCTACTCCTCCACTATTCTTTTCTGATTAATTTCGTTGCAGGATCCAAGACAGGTAAATTCATTCTCTGGGACACGTCGAGCTTCATTGTTTCGGCGCTTTTCTGGTTGGTTGCCACTGTTGATTCTGGCTTAAAGGAGTTGCAGTGGTTAGGGAATAGTGTGGTGGGTTTGTCCCAAAAAAAAAAAAACCTAGTACTCTCCCCTAATATAATAAATCCCCAGGGTGTTCGGGACAAAGCCGTACCTCCCGGACGAGTACCTGCGCGCGCGCTCGCTGTCTCCCGCGGTGGATGTGTTCAGCTACGGTGTGGTCATGGTGGAGGTGGCCACGGCGCTGGCCGCCAGCGACCGCGCGCGGCCCGAACAGCTGCTCAGCATGTACATACATCAGCTGTACAACCAGGGGATTGATATGGGTGAGTTATATCTTCAGCTTGACGACACGGTTAGCGCAGTGGGTGAATGATTGGACTGCTGCGCTGCGTGTCGCGGGTTGGATTCCCGCACGGAGCAAATATTTATGTGATCTATAAGTAGTTGTTCCGGGTCTGGGCGTTTGTGTATGTGAGTTTATATGTTTGTAAACGCACCCATGGCACAGGACAAATTCCACGTGAGGGCATCGTTTAAAAAAAAAAAACGTTTTGCATAGCTATTGTGTTTGGGTAACATCTTTGTTGAATTGAGACAGAAGTGTGTAACTGGAAGCCGGTGAAGTGGGCGCTATTTGATTTGACCAATGTGCGCGCGCGATTGTGTAGGTCTGTGTTTAGATGAGTGACCAAAGCTTACAACCATGTTAAGGCTGCGGTTCCACTGAGGCGCAGCGGACCAGAGCGTGCCGCGATTCACCAATCACATGGCTTGAAATCCACATCTCTTCTCCAATGTTGATGACATTATTTGTATGTTACAGCAACATTAGAGGACCCAATACTGCGCGGCACTCCCCACTCGAACCCAGCAATGTGTCGCGCCTTCGTCGCCATCGGTCTGCACTGCACCAAGTTCATGAGACACCACAGACCCTCAATGTTAGAGGTATACAAACAGCTCAATGATATGGAAGTACCCGCCATCAACTACACTTGACAACGGAAAACGAATACCAACTTTATTGTACTGAAAATTAAGTTGATTTCCGAATGTCTCTTCAAAAGAACCAATAATGTTTCAAGTTGTAATGCAAATTGAACTTTATGGGTGAGTTTTACAGTTGTTTTTTCAAATTCAAATCAACTTTATTGACGATGTTAGTATACGGCCGGAACAACGAACCTGTTGAGTTCCTATATCCTCTGAAGTCTTGTTTTTTGCACTTAAACGAATAGCAACTTTATAACTTAGTTTGTTAAGTTGATTTCAGAAAGTGCTGTTAAATAGTCACAATATTACAATTTATAGTTGTAACGCAAATTGAACTTTATAGGTGGGCATTGAAGTTTTTTTTTATTACAAAAACGTTTGTATGTTTGTTTACTTATTTGTAGTAGATAGTTATTTTTGTTGAATTTCATGTAGTGTAATAAAAATACAGTGTTACATGGAATTTTTGGCGCTCGAATGACGGTGACTCTGTCAATAAGATTGCACTTTTTTGTAAAAACAAAATCAGAATGTTATTTTACTATTCACAATTTGATCCTTATTAGCGACTGTACTGAATGTTGTAATAATACAGAGTACCTACTTTCTTTTGCGGAACGGTTTGATGCGTGGGTAAGAATATAGATTTTTCATAAACCCAATGATGTACCAATATGTTTTCTGTCAAAATCAGACCTTAGACTTCTTTGAGTTTTTTTTTTGGGATTTTGTAAAAGTTCCGGATATAGATATCTTAAAAAAAGATTGCACTTAATCCGATTTCGGTAATGCGTCAAAATATCCGTATATCTATAATCTGGATTATGAAAACAAGGTGATGATGGCAACATGAAATAATAAATATCCTTTTTAGTAACGTGGCATTTAAAATATGAATAAAATGTTAAGAATAACTTCTAGTACTTACTGAATAACTTATTTTGATTATTATAACTTTTTATTTAATTGTGTAGCTCTAATTAGTATCGATGTTTTGGTAAAAAAAGAAATGACTGACATATCATTAAGTGTACATATTTGGTAATTATTGAAACTTTTTACTGAAGATTTCTAAGCTGTTATTTAATATGTGTGTTTAATATGTGATTCCACCGGTGTGCGGCGCTGTACAGCACAAATGTTCACTCTGGTGGACTCACTCTAGCAAATACGAACAAATTGTGCGATTACACATAAATACTTTTGTACACGCACATGGCTAGATTGAGTTCAGAGAAAATGTTCGCGCACAAATGTGCTGCACTGTGCGCGAACAAAAGTTACGCACTTTGGTGGAATTGTACCATTAGAGTATATTTTTATAGCAAAAATGATCTACAATGAAATCTTCAATTTCTCGTTTCAATCAACAGAATACATGGATGTAATTATATTTTTTTTTAATAAAATCTATTTTTCTTAATTTCAAGTATTTTTATTTAATTCTAGGTAAATTAATATTCACGCTTTTCTGGTGGCTATATCTTTCTATTTCGTGTGATATGTAGCAAACTTGTTGATGAGTGATCAAAGTGAAGCAATGGAGCCAAGGGCGAGCAATGTTAAGTAACTATTCTCAAAGTATCATAACTTCGACAGTTAAATTTTCGATTAATTGAAAGTCGACTGAAGGTTTCGAATGCAACTTATTGCGAATCAACCTTTTTTCGCCAAACGCTACTTCGACTGAACAATTAATCGTATATTCATTAATTGACGGACTGCTCTTTGAAGACCGAGCGAAGCGAGCTCGGGATTTCCACTCCGACTCGGACAGGTTACGTTAGAAGAGCCGTCTTCTTCTTGATTATTTATTTCTTAAAGGAACCATACTGGTTTAGGATACACGTACAGCGGCGCTCCGTCGCTCTTCTTCTACTTTTTGATTATTTTGTGTACCTTTCGACTAAAAATATCTAAAGCTCATTCGAAATGAAACGACTATCAAAGTCAAATGACAGCCGGGACTAAGTGTTCTCTCCAATCTATTGATCTGCAAACCTGTACACATTTGGTTCTGTTGACTATCTAGAAAGGTGTTACGATATATTTATGACAGTTATGACCTGGTCCTGCAGCCAGAAGTGTCTCCTCACGAAAGAACTCCTCAACGATTAATACCACGGCCACGAAACTTTGTAAATCGTTCAAATTGGATAGAAAAATATGATTAGGTAATTTGACATGATCGTTAACGGGTTTATAATAAAAGCTTGTTTTCTTTGTTTCTTTGTTGAGAACATAATAATGGTCAGATTTTAAAATAACTAGGTATGTTTAATGTGTCTTCATTAAAACACTATGTCTGCAAGTTGTGGGTTGTCGGCGGGATCTAAAGTCCTGGAGGCAATCAGATTTCTGTACCATAGAGCTGATGATTTTGCTTTGCGTGTCCTCTTGTCATCTTCGTAGTCAACTTCGAAGAGACCAAACTTTATACTGAAAACATTATTTCAATGTGAATAAAAGCAATTTGGAATTAATGACATATTAACCAACTTTTGTTAGCTAAATGAAATACCTGACTAACGATTCAAAATGTAAGATTTAAATACTTTGCTTTCCCCACTGTGTTAAAAGATTGCCATGTGTCACATTTCTGTCTATTTAAAAATTACCTACTAACATAACATTGTCTTAAAAATTGCATCTGCCGTTCGATGCGTGATTCATTAACTTATTATTTTTAGGACGCTTTATTTTGAAGATTGAGTCAAACTTACGATCATACGATGGAGAACGATTAGGGTAAATCTTACAATCTTTATCTTTTCTGCCAATCAAATCACTTCAATTGCAAGTGTCTTTATGAAGAAAATTTAAAGATAAGATACATACAGTTCAGTTTCTGTTGCAATTTTGAGAAAATAAGTTTTATGGTTTTCTCAAAATCACAACTTATTTTGTGAAGTTAACCACGAATAGTTGAATATGGTTTAATAAAGCAAAAAATAAAATTACCTCAAACCAGAATTCCATTCAAAGTTATCCATTAGACTCCACGCTGTGTATCTAGTGATATTACAGCCGTCCACTTCGATGGCATCCAAAATGGCGTCTAAATACTCTTTGTAGTACTCAATCCTGTCGCTGTCATCGATTCCTCCATAGTTGCCGAATCCATTCTCAAAGATCATTATTTCTGGATCATTGTAGCTGTCTTTCACCCAGTTAAGTGATTTCCTGATGCCGGCAGGTATTTTCTGAAAGGTAAATTATGAGAATATAGGGACAACCAGCCGAGTGTCTTATGATCCCCTATAAGTCTGTAAAAAGATTTGGCAATTGCCAGTATTTTTTTTTTTTTGTTTTTAGGCGAAGCGAGCATTTGATAATGTTAATTTAAGTACCACCTGTACCGCTTTTTTCAAAATGGCAGCGGGACAAGGGTTGCGACCCCAAAACTTGGATTTAGCGTCACATTAACTTGATATAAAAAAACCGGCCAAGAGCGTGTCAGGCCACGCTCAGTGTAGGGTTCCGTAGTTTCCCGTCCGTTACAATAAGTGTTAACAAATAGCCTTTTTTTAAACTTAAATAATTGATTATACTACAAACTTAGTCCAGGAATTTTGTACCACCTTCTTGTTTTTTTTGCACAAAAACTGTTCTTTCCATCAAGTTCAAAATAATTTTCCTAGAAAGTCCTTATAAAGTTCTACTTTCCAGATTTTTTTCATATTTTCTAAACTTATGGTTCAAAAGTTAGAGGGGGGGGGACACATTGTTTTTGACTTTAGGAGCGATTATTTCCGAAACTATTGACATCATCAAAAAATGATCTTA
Organism: Agrotis puta; assembly: GCA_943136025.2. Classification (NCBI taxonomy): domain Eukaryota; kingdom Metazoa; phylum Arthropoda; class Insecta; order Lepidoptera; family Noctuidae; genus Agrotis; species Agrotis puta. Next base: position 6,430,120 of record OW964190.2, on the reverse strand, counting down.
GTAAACCCCTATTCATTTTTAATTACCTATCCAACGATATATCACACGTTAGGGTTGAAATTAAAAAAAAAATTACTTTCTATTTTACATATAGGGGGGCTACCCTAAAAAAACATTTTTTTCCAATTTTTATTTTTGCACTTTGTCGGCGTGATTGATATACATATTGGTACCAAATTTCAGCTTTCTAGTGCTAACGGTCACAGAGATTAAGCGAGGACGGACAGACAGACAGACAGACATGGCGAAACTATAAGGGTTCCTAGTTAACTACGGAACCCTAAAAAATGCGTCCCCTGCGTATCTTTTTAATATCGTGAGGAAACCACCATGTCATCGTCGTGAACCATTCGAAGAAATGCCATACCTTACCAACCCCCCACTGGTCCCGCGTGGTTTAACTATACATCAACTCTAGTACGTTACAAAACCTACGACGAATGCGCCCCTTTTTTATCGTGGTAAAATCATCAAATGAGTCCTCCAACCCAGGGCAGGGCGGGAGGGACTGCCAGACTTGTACTGACTAAAATCCACGGTGTCCTTCACTAGCCCTTTACGTACCGGGGTCACGGTAATTCGTTAGTCCCGCGACCCCGGCAGGACGAATGCGCTCCTAAGAAAACTTACAGTTGTATGAGCATTGGGCCCCGCTGTATATTGCCCGGTAGTGCCCACAGCTCCGACGTCATCTTGATAAGAAGGCACCGCAAACATGGCCGACTCGTAAGAGTCGGCTCTGTAGAAACTGGTGGAATAGTGGTTAAAGCCGAAGAAGTCACTCGTGCCTGAAAAGAAAGGTTTCTTAAATCACTAGGATTTTAAGATAAGGTGAACCTATTTTTGTCATAAAAAGAATATGGAGTATTTAAGTATCATTATGATGTGTTACATCTTTCCTATTGTTTCTGTGTAGTGGAGCAGGTTTGGTCAAATCAAATAACGCGCGCATTGGTAGAGTTAGTTGGCAGTAGAGTATCTTTGAATGGATAACAACAGTTTCTTGTCTGTGACTTCTTCACAGTCTCTCAGGCACATCGCCTTAGTAAGCATTGCACAGAGGGTCTCTGAAGCTGGTCTCCAAGACGCTCCTGGTCTTATCCCCGAAGACAGAGCGCCTTTTGTTGGTAAAACATACCTACCTTTTATGAAGTCTATTTCATCTTGTGTCAATACTGGCAACCGACTTCTAGAGAAACCTTGTTCAGCACTTCTTTCTGCTACTCTTTTGACTACCCTCTCAGGGAATCCCCCAGAGGATGAGAATATAGGGTGGCCATAGAAGCCGACCTCGAAATCCATCGCCACTTTCTCTGCTTCTACGTCTGCGGGGGAATCCGTAGCGCCTTCACGGAAATCAGTCGCTAGGGTTATACCGATCCTGCCTGAAAATAGAAAGATACTTATGGTTCTGGCGACACCAACTATCTATGTAAGCTGATAATAGGTAGGTACTATAATAGCCTTTGCGGGGAGAGGCTTTTGCCAAAAGCTCCCCATGATTTTCTTTCAATCTAAGTCTAAAAAGCCACTATTTTCTACTAGATCTATACAAAGTTGAAAAATAACCTACTTAATTATTTTATACCTATTAGACATGACATATTGCTACTTCAATATATTTTTAAGACCTGTTACTAACATATGCCCACAAAAAAAAGAAAATCTATTGAATAAATTTTACAGTTTGTGGTAAAATAACTTACCATTTTGTTTCTGTCGATATTCTTTATCATACAAGTGCCAGGCTCTCGCATGCGCTAACAGCGCGTTCTTCACAGCTATGTAGTCTCCAATTCCAGGAGATACTATATAGGGTGCAAATAATGTCATTCCATAACCGTAAATAATGAACTGCTTCGGTTCATTTACTGTAATCCAAAGCTTAACTCGGTCGCCCAAGGCATCAAATAATACCCGAGCATAATCCTCAAACCAATCCGCAATTAGAGGGTTGGCCCAACCCCCCAGATCTTGCAAACTTTGCGGCAAATCCCAATGGAACAAAGTAACAACTGGCTCGATGCCGTTGGCCAACAATTCGTCAACCAATCTGCTGTAATAAGCAATACCATCTTGGCTGATCTTATTATTGAATCCACTTGGAAGAACCCTTGGCCATGAGACAGAAAATCTGTAGAAATCAACTCCTAGGAACTTGAGCATCTCTATGTCCCGTTGGTAATACTCGTACGATTTACAAGTGTCGTTTCCGTCCGTTCCGTCTTTTATGTTTCCTGGGATGCGGCAGAATGTGTCCCAAATACTAGGAGATTTATCTACAAAAACAGAACTGTTTAGGTGAATATGATATTCCCATAAAACAACTCATATACAGGTAAGTTATGAAATACAGCCGCAGTAGCAGCAATGCAAAGCAACACACTTTGCAGAAATCTAATCTAATCTAAAAAAGTTTTAATAGGGCCATGAAAATCCAGACTTGAATGCAGGATGCACAGTCAGATACAAGGTGCACCCAAGCCTGGATATTACATCCAGTATACAATATTCATTTGCATCCAACAATGTTAGATTGGAAGCAGTTATCAATAAACTAAGTTGGGAAAGGCTAGACAGACAAAGCATAAACAATTTATGAACAATTGAACATAATATTTCATAAGACAGTCCTCCTAGATGTACACTCTTCAATTCTTAGCTGAGGAGGAGAGGCTGAACTATGAATATTTTTTCATTATTTTGTACGAACATGGATACTCTCAAAAATCGTTTGCGTATAGGTACTTCTGCAGAGTAGTTTTCTAAAGGCGTGCATAGCAGTTAGTTTTGAAAATGTTTTACTGGTAATGATAATCATTGTACTAACCAGCTGCATCCCAGCCGCCTTCAACTTGAAATGACGCAGTTGCTGCTCCAAATTGAAATCCATCCGGCAATTTTCTTATATCCGCTTTTACAATATCTACCCATAATACTGCAAATATTGCAGCCAAGAGCTGGTACTTGAGAAAGCTGTTGAAGAACAAGAACAGGTAATATGTTATTACTCTAAGAACTACAGCCATTTTTTTAGGTGTGGTGTGGTAATATCATCAAATGAATCTTCCCTAGGCTTCTCTCGCGGTGGATAGAGCGTGAGAGGTGAAGGATTTCTATTCCTTCACGCGTTCCCCCTCCTCCGTAACATGGCGTGAACCAGTGCCAGATGCCAGAGGTCAACGGTCGTCTATCGCCTCCATGAGGACACGGTGGTGCTCCGCCCAAGTCGGGCAAGCCTCCATCTTATGCTCTTACAGCCACGATTGCGGCGGACCCGTAGGACTTTAGCCATATGTGCAGCGCTGCCTCAGCGACGAAACTTCAGTTTAGTATTCAGTAAGCTACTGACAGCGACGTCTGTCTGAGCTCGTCGTAGCCTACAGCCTAGAACTTGCCTTTAATATCGAAGTAGTTGGAACCTATTACTTAAATTAAACATTGAATATCATAAAACAATCATTGAGGACTCTACTAATTAATTTTAACTACAATTTCTAATGAGTGTTTACTGATCATTAATGTAGTATGACTTTTATGTCACTTATATAAGGCTTGAATTGCAGTTATTGATGTATTCTTGTGAAATGTAACAGCATATAGATGATGTGATTAAGATAAGATAAATAATCTATTCTTATTGTTCCATTGAAACATGTTTGTATTAGGCAAACGATTTTATTTTCACAGTTTCACGAATAGCGCCCGTGCCATGATTTTATGCTATTACTATCTTCGGAGCGCCAACGGTGGCCCATTGATTAGAGCCAAGCAGGCGGGGCTTGTAATTTATTCCATGATTCGTGAGGACACGGCAGTGCTCGTTCAAAACCTGGCAAACCTCCACCTTATGCTCCATCGTGTCCTCCGGGCGGTCTACATCATCATCATCATCTCAGCCATAGGACGTCCACTGCTGAACATAGACCTCCCCTTTAGATCTCCACATATACCGATTGGAAGCGACCTGCATCCAGCGTCTTCCGGCGACCTTTATAAGGTCGTCTGTCCACCTTGTTGGTGGACGTCCTACGCTGCGCTTGCTAGTCCTTGGTCTCCACTCTAGTACTTTTCGACCCCATCGGCCATCTGCTCTGCGAGCAATATGGCCTGCCCATTGCCACTTCAGCTTGCTAATCCGGTGGACTATGTCGGTGACTATAGTTCGTCTACGGATCTCCTCATTTCGGATTCGATCACGTAGAGAAACACCGAGCATAGCTCTCTCCATAGCTCGTTGAGCGGCGGTCTACATATGGTCGGTAAATGTGTGTCTCTTATAGATTTAAGCTGCATGAATACTGTCAGCCGATTGCTGTACGATTCAGTTTTCCGTCAAGTTTACAGTACGATGGAAGCGCGATAGCTTTTTTTTTTTATCGTGGTAAAATCATCAAATGAGTCCTCCCACCCAGGGCAGGGCGGGAGGGACTGTCAGACTTGTACTGACTTAAATCCACGGTGTCCTTCAATAGCCCTTTACGTACCGGGGTCACGGTAATCCCTTGGTCCCGCGACCCCGGCAGGCTTTGGCCCTCTAAAGGCCCCGTCATTATGCTGACACTCCTTGAGGCGCGCGTGGAACACAACGCGCCGTCGACCCGGGCATGGTCCATGGTCGGACAGCGAGTCGCCCATTACTCGCCGCCCGCATGCCCGCGCCTACGGTGAGCGACAATAGATAGGCTTAGTTTACTTACAGCTAAATTTTGAACCCGAAACACGTTTTACCCTCGAAACAATAAAAAAAAAGAAGTAAATTAATTGACAACTTACCTCATGATGAATTGGTATTATCCTATGAGCTATTAATTTTAATATCTATGGATAATTCCGAGATAAAATAAACGTTCGTGTTGAAAATGATTTACAGTTTAATACGATCTGCACTGTCGTATTTATTTAGGTTTATATGAAGATTAGAGAAGACATGTGGTTGATAATGTTGGAAATTCGTTTTATTGACTTTTAACTATTATTCTTTGGTCACATAATCACTTTATAATTATCTTATTAAAATGCTATTAAAATAAATGCGAAAGTGTGTAAGTGGGTTTTGTGTACAGACGTCAGCACATCAACCAACCTCGATCTGTCAAATTTCTTTCTTGATTTATCACAATAGTATCACAATAGTGGAAGGTTAATGTTCGATTGGTAGACAGATTGAGGTAGGTTGACTTGCTGGCGTCTGTACCTATGTTCTGTTTTCACTCTGAAACGGCTGAACTGTATTTGATGAATTTTGAACCCAGAAACTGTTATAAAAGGGTATATTTATGGGAATGAGTGAAACTGCGGACCGTTTATGATTCTTGTTTAATTCTTTTGGTTTAATTAAAACGCCTTTGCATGCATCCAAGTGCATTAGGTAGTGTAATTTATGTCACCACCACTGTTCTTAGAACGATAAAGGAATATGTTGTAAGAAAGCCAGTATGTGACATCTACCAACCCAAAAGCCTTTGTCAAACAGACAGGCGTGACGAATGCGATGCGTGACGTTTTTATTTGTAATGTACGGAATTGTTTGAATCCAGTCACATAGAAAAGCGAAAGCGATCCAATAGCGTGACAGAACTATCGGACTGACGTCTCGCTTCGGTTCGGTATCGCTTCGGAAACGCTTCGCTTTCGCCTGTCTGTTTGACAAAGGCAAAACTGTGCCAAAAAGGAGCACCTATTTCCCATTATGTCCCAGTTCCTACTACATTGGTCGCGGAATTGTCTCATCAGGTAACCGTGACCCCGGAACGTAAAGGGCTATTGAAGGACACCGTGGATTTTAGTCAATTCAGTCAGTCAGATTATTCTGACAGTCCCTTGCGCTCTGCCCTGGGTGGGAGGACTCATTTGATGATTTTACCACGTTAAAACAAAAGAACGACTCGTTAAAAACTTAAACTACAACCGTGTTACCACAAAAAAGTAAAAAAAAACTGTTGAACACTTGTCTAAAAAAACTGTCAACGTTAAAGTGACATATCACGCTGGTATAGGGGTCGTTTTGCAAATACACTTTTTTTTGACAAACGTTTAACAGAGGTCCTCTTTTAGGTGGTAAGACGGTAATTTTCCAATTTTTCCGAAATGATCTGCAGCATGGACCGAAGATATCTTTATCATCTCAAAAGTACTTAAAGTTACATAAGAACACTTAAGGATGATTCATGATACACTGGGCCGGGACCGGGCCGTGCCCCGGCCGGGACCCGGACGGGGCACGGTCAAACATTATGGTATACTTTTTGTATGAAGTGATTCATGCCTGACCGTGCCCCGGCCACGTGACACGGCTGGAAAGTCGGTGGATATTGTTTCCCGGCTCCGGCAGGGCCCGGCCCCGGCACGTTGTATCATGAACATATGCGCCCGGGCGTCCGCAAACGTAACATGTGTGACTGGTCCGGCCGGCGCACGGTGGGCGTGCCCCGGCCGGGTCACGGTCCGGACACGGCCCGTTGTAGCGTGAATCATTCTTTATGTCTGTCATGATATTATGTAAAAATAAACAAAACCCTTATCAGTACCACACAGGATAGTCATATCATGATATTGACGGTGTGATGGGTAGATAGGCAGATAATCAGATCTGAAGTACCTGGGTATCTAGAATGTTTTGTTTTTATTTCAACTAGCTGTTCCCCGGTTTCCTCCTCTACCCTGTGCCGTAAATAGCCTTTTAAGGGCCAGTGCGAGCTGCTTTAACTGTACTCAGCTGGCCTACCATGACGTCTTAAAGAATGAGTAATTCCAGCGTGGGAACGAGGTGGCGCTAGACGACTTGTATAGCTCTGTCTCTTTCCCACACTGGAATAACTCCTGCCCTAAAACGTCATTGTAACCCTCCTGGTTCGGGATATTGTAGTCTCGGTCTGACCATTTCTGCGCCTTTCCAGGGTTTGCACCCTGTGCCTGGCACCTTTGGCACACCCCTATTTTCTGCATTGCGTCTGCCTCGGTCCCTTGGGGTCGTAGCGACGGCACGATTGGCGCAATGGCTGACCGATCGGCTTGTGTGCCATGAAATTACTGTCAACTCGAATGATTGTTCGCAAAATTCAGGAGTTATTTAAAGAAGTTATTATAAGAAGTTATTTAAAGTGGTAATGTTCATAAAAAATGACAGAAGAAAGCAACCAAAGTCTATACAGTCACACTTTGAGACTACGATTCAAAAGGTACAGGTAGATTGATTTTATGTACTTGTATCACGAACTATCATAGAAATCATAACATGGATAAGCTTTTTCCCGGAATTTCATTTCAGTAATTACGGGATTGAATTGCAATGCACGTGGGCGAAGCCGCACGCAACAGCGAGTGCTTATATACGTATTATGTCTTCATCCTACATGTTCCTAACAATTTTATTAATTCCGGAAACTTCTCTTCAAAATCCCGGTATCCCAGAGGCACACACAATCCACATTAATGTATACGTTTCAGGTTACTGACCCTAAATCAATCAACCTACTCCGGGCTTCGCTTATGGTAGACAGATGGACTCATTAACAGACAGCGGGGCCTTAAAAATATATTTATTACGGAAGTAAAAGTTATTGGAATTTTAAATTAATTCTCAATGGCTAATAGTTTTTTCCTAGATTAAAAAATGACCAGAATCCGTGCTCTAAACAAAACGTAAAATTCGTGAAGCCACTTTTTTATAATGAGTGAGCGCCGCGCACACAATTAAAGCTTTTGTCAAACAGACAGGCGATAGCGAACTGGACCGAATCCAAAGCGATAACGAACCGATATGAGACGTCAAACTGGGTGCAGCGAACCGAGGCGTGGCAGATGTATTAGCTGGCTTTTTATGAACGACGTCAAACAGCGCAAATACGCCTTCGCCACGTCTTCGCATCGGTTCGGTCACGCTACCGGATTGCTGTCGCTTTTCTATGTGACTGGATTCAAACAATTCCATACATTACAATTAAAAACGCCTCGCTTTGCTTTCGCCACGCCTGTCTGTTTGACAAAAGCTTAAATGTTTTCCTCGGACATGCTCATGAGTTTTACGTAAGAATCGAACGAAGGGTATTTAATTTTTCTTCCATTACCTATTTGGCTTCAATTCTCAGTGGCTTACTAGGAATCTGGATTCTATAATCTAATGCCTTTGTCAAACAGACAAGCGAAAGCGAAGTGTTTCTGAAGCGATACCGAACCGAAGCGAGACGTAAGTCCGATAGTTCTGTCACGCTATCGGATCGCTTTCGGTTTTCTATGTGACTGGATTCAAACAATTCCATACATTACAAATAAAAACGTCACGCTTCGCAATCTCAACGCCTGTCTGTTTGACAAAGGCTTAAGAGTTACCTAGCTAGTAGAAGTACGTTAGCTACTCGTACAAAGTAAGTAATGATATCTAGTTGCGGTCGCTCGGTGAGACCGCGTAACGCTAGAAGTAGCCATGTGCTAATTTGTTGTATTATTAATCACAATGATCAGGAATATCATAATTGTATCAGTACCTTTAAAGCACATCACGTACCCTAATTGGTCATAGTTTCTCAATTGAACAATGAACCTTCTAGTATTGCGATAAAGCTGGAAATCTTCTAAAGATTTACCTAGACAGATTGGCTTGGTGTGCTGGCGTCAGACGGCATTACAAACTTTAAAGTCCTTATGTTTCGAAACGATGAAATCGACTTTATACACAAATGCAGGATACCTACCTAGGTCAACAGGTAGTGTGTACAGTGTATGTGAGTTTCTATGTTTGTAAACGCACGATAAGGAGAACCAAGATACAGGAGAAATTCTTAGTGTGGGGTAACGTCGCGTCTCGGTGTGGATTGACCCTTAGGCGAGAGGTATTTGGCACCCCAAATTAAAAAAAATTGGGACAGTCTTGTCAGGTAACCGTGATTCCTGAACGTAAAGGGCTTTTGTTTTTTGTTTTTTTAGGGTGGCAAAATCATCAAATGAGTCCTCCCGCCCTGGGTGGGGTGGAAGGGACTGTCAGACTCTTACTGACTAAAATCCACCCGTGTTTCTTCGGATGCCCTTTACGTTCCGGGGCCGCGGTATCCTGGATTAAGAAAAAATCCGCGACCCCAGCAGGCATTTGGCCCCGTAAGGGGCCCCGTCGGTGACGCGTGAAACACGACGCGCCACCGACCCGGGCTAGGTCCTTGGTCGGACGGCGAGCTTACCCATTACTCACCGTCCGCAAGCCCGCTCCGCCGCTGTGCCCGCTGCTATTCAGAGGGACACGCGTTGGAGCATCCACCCGACAGGCTATTCGCATACGGGCAAAGAGACCCCTTAGGCACACAGTGCCTAAGGAAGAGTTTTTGCCCGCATCCCAGGGTGCACCGGCCGGAAAAACTGGTTTTCCCCCCGGACATATCCGAGGGGGAACTCCAGTCCACGAGCGCACGTGGAGGTTTCCTGTCTTAGCACCCCAACGTAAAGGGCTAGGTATTGAAGGACAACGTGGATTTTAGTCAACACGTCTGGAAGTCCTTACCGTTTACCACGTAAATAAAAAAAAATGCAGAAGTATAGAATCACGAGTAATTAAATGTATGCGCTATGCAGAATTTAAAAGCTAATTTCTCTTACCATATTGGTTCACAATTAAGTTTTCATTAAACCTATTTCTTTGGAAGCTATGATAGTATGAAACAGGTTTTAATTCATAGTAGAAACAAGAATATCGTTTTCTAAGTAACTACATAATTATATACATTTTATTTCACGTAGAATGTATGTACCTACTAATAGTAACCTACATTTTGCCATGTTGTTTTTTATGTCCCGTATGATACATAAGGGACATAAAAGGGGACGTACTTATTACCATCAACCGGGTACGACATTCTATGACTGTCACTGATAAATACCTGATGGAAAAACAAAAACAGACTGGCTGACCTGCAAATCATTTCATTTCAAATCCACGACATCTTGCACAGCAGTCGCGCTTGCGAGGCAAACTTCAGTACATAAATAGGTACTCGTGTCTATGGAACTTTAAAAAGGATTTGTATGTTATTACAGTTTGTCCCAAATGCGGAGTACAAAGTACTACATAAGGTACACAAACTAGTACTCATATTTGCGATAAATGAAAACATACAAAAACTTAAATGTAGAGCAGGTCGGACCGAAGATAATACTTAAATATTTATGCAAATGTGCAATAAGTTATACGTATTTATTTACATTTACTTATTTATTACTATTTCCACAAGAGGGAGATATGACCTGAAGAAGATAGCTGGTAGCTGGCAGAGCCTGGATGAAGAAATCCGGTGATCATGCACTGTGGCACTCCTTGGGTGAGGCCTATGCCCACCAGTGGACTCCAGTAGACTGAAATGAAGGTGATGACTATTCCCACATTACCTAATGTGCAACGGGTTTGTTTTCTTGCTTGAATATCTACTAAATAACAACAGTACACAAATAAATATATCTTACTGCTATTATAATGATGGATGGATAGAAGTTTGCTTTAAGAAGAAGACCCTTAAGACGCGACCACACCGGGTGTACGTCACGAGCAATAACATGTACACATTTAACAAAATTCAAACGCAAATTACTCGTGAAATACTGGTTTCAATTTTGAAATAAGACTTATTTCGTAATAGTATGGCTTCCAAAATAGAACTCTAATGGAAAGGCAAAATTTTAATCAATATTGTAGCAGAAAATCGCTTTTGAATACTGCTTAGTGTATACATACTATTGCTCGTGACTATACGGGCTCGCGCGGCAGCCTCACTATCCAAATTCTTTATCTGCAGCTGTGTTGTGCATTTTGGATGTTCCAGAATGTTCTAATGGCTCGGCCTGCCTCACGGAGCACACCTCTGAGCTTCAGAGCAAATAACTAAGACTGCTTCGCGAGTTGCACATCGAGGTTGCCGCGCGAGCCTGTGCGTCCAATGTGGACACTGCCTTTCATGCAAAAACCGTACCGTATTTGTTTATTTTTTGCCATACAGGTAGTATGCCAAAAAAATATTACGTATGAAAAATATTCGACTTACTTTTAGGCAAACGGGTGGGTTAAAATCTAGACTTAGCATAATTTGTCTTGTCCTTAATTATCATGACATATGTTCGAATTTTCCTGTCTTCAACAATGCAAATGCATTGAAATATTGAAATTATGTTACGTTACATGTCCGAGTTAACTCTTACGCGGGAATTGGAACAAATATAGGAGACACTTGAACACACATGAAACCACATGAGCACAGAGGTGTACTTGCAGCATTTTTATTTATAATTTATTTATTATTCCAGACAACATGAATACAAATTGTTAATATATCGCACACAACTTAACCGCTAAATTAGTCATTTCAGAATAATAATCATATTAATTAACACATTTACAATAATCATAATAAATCAACAGGTACATTAAGATTAGTATTTTTAATGAATAATGAAAATTATTTCATAAAATAATTAAATAAATGTACTAAGTATGATTCAGCAGGCGCTTGTTAAAGACTGGCATTAAAATCTGCATCTGGATAGACTGGAAACCGACCTCTATATTGTTGGGAAGCTGGTCTAAGTAGATCATAAATAATTGCATTTTGTTAGGTTAGGTTTCTTATTTAACCTCATAAGTGGAGTGCAACACTCTGCCTGCGTCTATGTTTCTGAACGCATAAAACCCTAATCTCTTTAAACTTTGAGTGAACAGGCTTCTTCTGGGTAAGCTGGCTTCATTGTCGACGTTGTCTTTCTCACCCATAACCTGGACTATGGTCAAGAGCAGAGACATCCTACATAAAAAATAATAATAATATATATATATAAGGAAAATATATTGGAACGAAACCACAGTTTTCTATTTCCGTAATACAGTTCTCAGAACGCTGAATCCAGCCCTGCACCTCGAAGGCTGTATGGTATAGCTCGCAAGACCTACATTGTCGAACCACAAACGATATCCGACTCAGTACTCACCCGATCACCTCCTCACACGGATCTCTCATTGTGATCAATATAATTAATTGAGCATTGCATTAATTGAATATGGAAACTAGAACTTGAGGTAAGATATTCTATATTTTTTATTCATTCTTTATTCAGCCATTTTTGTTTCCATGGGAATCAAAATTTCAAACAGGTAGGTCTAAATGGGAAACCGTAATCGGTACCATAAACGTATAACCGTAAACGTAACGGGTTTTTGAAGGAATACTGTGGGTTTTAGTCAATGCGAGTAACGTTGCCAGGCATCCGGATAAAGCCGGACACAGTCAGGCTTTTTATTTGCGTGTCCGGTCAAATTATACCGTGTCCGGCCTGTCTGGCTTTTGTTGATCTTTGGCTTGTTTAGTTGAACAGACCGCACTTTCAAAAAAAAAAATGTGGTGTTCTTTTAGAACTAAAAAAAGAAAGGGGTTCGGTCTTTTCACCCAAATGCCCGGCTTAACTGACTGGTCTGTCCGGCGTTTCGGTTTTAAGAGCTGGCAACCCTAAATGCGAGTCTGACAGTCCCTTTCGCTCCACCCAGAGCAGTAGGACTTATTTGATGATTTTACAACCTAAAAATAGCACGTGGGTTTTGAAGTCGATGAGATATAATTCGTAAAATGGTCTATTCTAAATGGTCTACTGCTTGTCATAATAAGAAGTAGAATGAATTGTATCGTAATTTATATTATAATTCTGCAAAAGTTGCCTTATTAGACCCCTAGAACAGCTCTATCGTTTGCCTCATTTAAGTCTTGGAGCATGGAGCTAGTCAATCTACATAATACCACGCCTGTACCTAATTAATTAACAGGGCAAGCTTATTGTCATCAATCAGACACGAATACATCTTTGTGTCCGGTGCTTCCTACTGAGATATTCCTAATGAAAAACCCTCATGACATATAACCTGATCTGGGACTCGAACTGAACACCACGGGCTCAACAGTCGTGCTTGCGACCACTTGATAAAGTATCAAAGTGGATTTATAGTCAAAATTGGTGCTTTTATAAAGAAACAAGTTGTCGTGCAGGCAGGTCGCGCGGTACGGATATGTGCAGTTAATTACTGTGCGCTCACTTTGTCGAACTGAGGTTGTGAACGTTTCAGCACTACTGGTTGGTAGAGCCTTAGATCCATTCCTAGGCTATATTTCTCGCGGGCATGCGGCTAATGGGCAACTCGCTGTCCGACCATGGACCCGGGTCAACGGCGCGTTGTGTTCCACGCGCGCCTCAAAGAGTGTCAGCAGAGTAAAGGGGCCCCCCTCTAGAGGGCCAAAGCCTGCCGGGGTCGCAGGACTGTACGAATTTACCGTGACCCCGGAACGTAAAGGGCTATAGAAGGACACCGTGGATTCTAGTCAGTACGAGTCTGAGAGTCCCTCCCACTCTGCCCTGGGTGGGAGGACTAGTAAGATAATTTTTCCAAGGAAAAAAAAAGGTTTTATTTCTATTTCCAATTCGCACAAATTAATATTGGTTTTTTGACACTCTTGCCATTGCCATCAGGGATTAAAGACACAGTTACAGTTTTACTTTTTATTTATGACTATATCCCCTATAGGCCCTTAGCTTGGTGTCTTTATAGGTGTCAAAGATTTTGGGAGGAAGAGATCCCTACAAGACGAGACTTGCTACTTTATCGGGCATTCTTAGCAAATCTGTCTATGGTATTTGATACCTAGGAAGAGCTCGTGGCAAAATAAATACAGCCGCACAGGCCGATCTTCCGGGTTAAGCCGCGCTTGCCGAGGTTGTTCTGTAGATGGGTGACCATCTGTCATAGCGAGTTTCCTCCGTGCCTCGGAAAGCACGCAAAGCCGTTGGTCCCGGCTGTCATTTGTAGATCTTTAACAGTTGTTACTATTAGTCAGAAGATCTAAAGTCTGACAACCAGTCTTACCATGGGGTATCGTATTACCCACTTACTGGGTTGTGGAGGTCCGACAGCCAGTCGCTCCATGTAAAATACTGATATCCAGCTGCATCTGGTTTGACTCGAAGCCGACCCCAATATAGTTGGGAAAAGGCTAGGCAGCTGATGATGTCTATGGTATCAAATACCCAAATAAATCAATCATAAAAGCAATTAAGTTTTACACTTTAGAATTGTCAAAAAAAATGTATTCTTATACTGAAGCTATCCTTGCAGTCCCAGTCACAGTAAGGCATTTTAACTTGTGAAAGTACCGTAGTTACACATTCCATTCATTGTTTCAAGTGCTGGTGAATTTTTTTCGATCCCGTTCATTTGGATCATGGGGATCAGGGTGCACCCTGAGACGTGATGCGCTAAGCAATGGCATTTACGTATTAACCTATACGTCCGAAACTAATTTACACAGTATAATAATTGAGCATACTCTGATATTTTCTACAGTTGAGGAGACACTCAAAGCTCTACAAATAGTCTGTCGCATATAATCTTAATTTAATAATTTAAATACCGTCCACATGAAATCGAACAAATGACTCGAATTTCATCACGATACTATTTGTTCAAGTGTTTCCGACTTGAATTGTTTGTTTTGTATTTGTAACCTCGTCTACTCACTGTGTACGTAGTCTTGGACCAATTCTTTTTAAATGTCTCACTTTTGAAATACGTAATTACATTTTTACTATACCTACCTCAAAGAAAACGTTGCGGAAGCCGCACGAATCGGTACAGGTAGTCGCGGTCCGGACCTCTGTCTGTATATGTGACTGCATAAGATAACACGGGTTCATTTTACCTGTACGTGTCCGCACCGACCTGTCTGCACCGAAAGTTTACTTCTTTATAAAAGCAGCCATAGAGCGCTTTTACATTTACTAATGATATTATTGTGATCCAGCCTGTCCCTTGCTGTCCTCCCACAGCGGCGCCCTAAGCCGAGGTCCGAACCCCACAGGGGGTGCCCTTAGCGTGTGGTCACTTAGTTGTAGTTTTTAGTTTTAAGCCCCTGGCTGGAGGCCTAAGAGTAATTTAAGGCATCCACAGAAAAGTCCGGTTAAGCAGCCCACAACCTCTTCTAGGTTGACCTGCGAGATGCCATACACAAAAAAAAAAACTTTCACATTTATTAGACGATAACACCAACGACACGACATCGGTGGAATTTGTGGTTTCATATATTTCTCAGGAAAATGAGCGAGCGAAGGCAATATGCCAGACTCGTGTCGTTACCGCGTTATCATCTATTGTGAAACACTGCTGTAATTGCCTGAGGATGTTGAAAACTAGCGAAGAAAAAGGGCAGAAAATGATTGATCGGCGATTGGCGCAATAGCCGAGCAATGAACTGCTGCGCTGTGTGTCGTGGTTTCGATTCCCCCGTGAAACAAACATTTGGTAACCAACAAGAAGTTGTTTCGCTGTATTCGTATGTTTATTTAAAACGCACCCACGATAAAGGAAAAATCCGTAGGGTGCAAAATTAGTTAATTACAATTTCGCAGAATTGTGAAGAGAGTTGTTTATTTGATTTTTACTTGGGCCTAAAATCGACCTTTGGTCGGATACTAATTAGACTAAGTACCGACAGTCATTAAATAACAAAGTCCTCTTATTTAATTACAAGGACTTCTAACTCCACTAATTATTTTGAGGAGCGTTCAGCGTTAAACAACACATTTTTTAATATTAACGATTTGTTTATTACGGTTATTAGCGAAACGAGTGTAAACATCATTACCTACTACTAGTTGTTATTATTCTCAATATTTTGGTCCCTCATAACAACTTGACAGCTTTTTAGAATGGGTCAAGTTATGCCAAAATAAAGTCCCGTACTATACTTATAAGTATTCATTTGTTGCATTTAAATTTTCAGATGTTCGATGGATTTGCAGCCTAGGCATTTGCTTAAGCGTTCGGAGATTTAGTCAAAATGAGGTGAAAAAAAAACGGCTCGTGTTTAAACACCTACCAGAAAAGTACCTATTTTACTAACGAAAAAATAAATGCTCACCAAATTGTGTTTAATACAGTATGGTAGAAATTAACCTATTTTATGTGAAACGACAATAGCAGAGTCGACTAAGCCTCGCTTCGCGGGTCTTTTATTTCTGTTTGCAGGGTGTAATGGAACCAAACCGAACCGAACTTCGGGATGTCCCATAAATCCTACTAAACCGAGTAAAATTTTAGATTTGGGGAGCATTTATCCATTTTGATAGACAAAAAGAATTTACTCGTAAATACAACACGTACAATATTGATGGGCATTTAAATTGCAGCCAATAATATATGTATGTGCTTCTCACCGTTTTACTATATTTTTTAGTACTTCAGATCATCTACCAGCAAGAGCTATGCTAGCTTCTAGCTTTAATGAAAACAAAAATCTGGTATTCAGCGGTATCTGGCAAGAGTTACGATACCTGAGGCTATGCTAAAGTCCTAGTGTGGAGCCTCGTTAAAAGAAAAGTTTTAGATGGAACAGATGATCTTTTTACACGATTTCGATAGAAGTTTCATTTGAGAAAATTGTTCAATTTCATGGTCTGTACCATAAAAATCTATACTTATAATAAATCTGTAGAGAGGCCAATTCTGTACATGAAATATATTTGAAAAATAACTATCAAGGGGTGATTAGGGATCGCTACTGGTGCAAAAAATGCAATCAGAAATTTTTTTGTCTGTCTGTCTGTCTGTCTGTCTCTCTGTCTGTCTGTCTGTCTGTATGTTCGTTATAGAAACAAAAACTACTCAACGGATTTTAACGAAATTTGGCACAATTATTCTTCATACTCCTGGGCAGGTTATAGTATACTTATCATTACGCTACGATCAATAGGAGCAGAGCAGTGAAGGGAAATATTGAGAAAACGGGAAGAAGCTACTCCATTTTTTAAACTTCCGTCGCGTGTGCAGTCTTAATGTAAACAACAAAAAAACTAAAATCATACAGTTTAAACCCTACCAAAAACAAAAAATTAACTTAACAACTATCACTAATCATCTTAAAATTGAAGAAGTTGAAGAATTTAAACTATTAGGTATAACACTAGACTCTCATTTAAACTGGAAAAAACATGTCGAGCAAACTAAAACAAAATTATCACAATTCGCATACGGGCTGAGTGTTCTAAAATCCAACACAAAAACTCACTGTGCTCTCTCTGCATACTACGCGTATGCCTACGCTTGGTTACGCTACGGTATCATCTTGTGGGGACACAGTGTAGATGCCAATGATTTATTTGTTGCCCAAAAGAAATGTCTGCGAATAATTTTTAAAATTAAACCTCGAGATAGTTGCAAACCCCACTTTATAGGCGAAAATATTTTAACCTTACCCTCCATTTATATATTAGAAATAGCCACTTTCGTAAAAAAAAACATAAATCTATTTAATTTTGATAAGAACGAGCGCCGCAAAACTAAATTACTCCTACCAGCACCTAGAATACAAATGTATAAAAATAGCCCAGAGTACCGAAGCATTCAAATATATAATAAATTGCCCGAAAGCATAAGGTCCAACAAGTCATTATGTTTATTTAAATGTAAGCTAAAATCTTTACTATTAGAAAAATGTTACTATAGCATCCAAGAGTTTATGACAGATAAATTTTGACTATTTACACAATTTTGCTTAGATATTTTGTTTTTAAATATTTTTACTTTTAATTATTTTTATTTTAGTTATTATTCACGATTTTATTATATTTTGATTTTATTACTTTCATTGTGATTCTATGTATATTGATTTTGACTATTCATTATTTCTTTGTTACGATGCTAGTTATAATAATAGGTAAGTATAATGTTCTATAGATATATGTATATTATAGTTTTAAGTAATTTGCTGCGCCCTAACAGGGTAATGTGTCCATTAGTTTTTAAGTAAGTTTTTGTAAAGCTATGCTTGTAACTATGTGTCCATTGTGCAATAAATAAATAAATAAATAAATAATGGTTAAAGCTACATAGAAATCATGTACGACGGAAATGTTCTCCTTAAAATTATATAAAAATATTCCTTGACAGCATATGTCTATCTTTTATGGTTGACTCACAATAACACGTGAAACTCCCGATAGCTTAGCAATTCGGAGCTTTCTGATTATATTTGTCTCCTCTTACGTCCTCCTACCCAGGGCAGGGCGGGAGGGTCTGTCAGACTTGACTGACTAAAATCTACGGTGTCCTTCAATAGCCCTTTATGTACCGGGGTCACGGTAATTTGTGAGTCCCGCAACCCCGGCAGACTTTGGCCCTCTACAGGCCCCGTCATTATGCTGACACTCCTTGAGGCGCGCGTGGAACACAACGCGCCGTCGACCCGGGTATGGTCCATGGTCGGACAGCGAGTCGCCCATAACTCGTCGCATGCCCGCGCCTACGGTGGCCGGAGATCGTCTTGCGACGGCCGTCGCCGTGGGCGTCTACCACTGCGGCTGGGGTGGAGGGAGGACGCTGTCCTCTCCCTCACGCGGCCCGCCTCCTCCTTCGCGAGCATGACTGCTTCGCAGAAGGAGGCGACCGCTTCCCACTCCGTCTCGCCCCGCAGCATGGCTTCGACCAGTGCCGGGCGCGAGAGGTCTCCGCCTATCGCCGTCGTGAGGACACGGCGGTGCTCTGCCCAAACGGGGCAGTCCTGCAACGTATGCTCCTCCGGACGATCCTCGCAGTGGTGACACCCAGGAGTTTTTTCCCTCCTTATCAGACACAGGTACCTCCCGAAACTTCCGTATCCGGTGAGGACCTGCGTCATGCGGTAGGTCAGGACGCCGTGACGCCTATCCAGCCACTCCTCAAAGAGGGGTCTTACCGCCGCGATTGCGGTGTGCCCCTTTTTACTTTTAGTCTTTGAATAGTTTATTTTTAGATTTGTTTTGTTGTTATTTTATGAAATAGGTATTAGAGGTTTTGGTAGTTTTAAATATATTATTAGTTTACAATTTATTTCTTTATAGTTGAAGCAATAGTAGGTACGAATATCAGTTATTTTGGTAGTCTTCACTATCTACACTAATATTTTAAAGAGCAAAACTTTGTTTGTTTGTTTGATTGTATTGAATAGGCTCAAAAACTACTTGACCGATTTTAAAAATTCTTTCACCATTCGAAAGCTACACTATCCACGAGTAACATAAGCTATATTTTATTTTGGAGAAAAATAGGGTTCCGTAAGATATTTGGGTTTTTCGGCCATTAGGTGTAAAAATCAACCAGAAAAGTTACTTATTTTGCGTACGCTGCCTAAACCATAAAAGATAGAACCATAAAATGTTCTAATTAATTGTTGATCTTATAAATATCTACAAAAAAGTCCGCGACACACTATATCTATCTATTTCGAGTGATTGTGTTGACTGCGTCGTCGATGTTAGTGTCGGTGTCTGTGAATAGACCTGGGAATCATGTTGCTGACCGTGTCTTTCCTGAGTAGGCTTTTTGCAGTGGTAACCGACATCACGCGGGCGGAGCCGCGGGCGCCCGCTAGTTATAAATAAAATGACCATATTAGTTTTTGTTACACGCTGTATGTATATTTTCAAGTTCTAATTTAATTATATAAACTGGATTTTTTCGATGCTATTTTTATAAGTTTACTTTGATTAATTAAGTTTATTTTATTTTAGTGATGTATAGTATACAGGTTACAACAATTTTGAAGGGAAAAAGTAATACTAGCGAAAGTTTACCACGAATTGGAGAAATTTCGCCCAGGCATATAGATTCTTAGATTTTAATCACTTGGATATTTAAACTAGTTAAGTAAGAGAATTTTAATAAATTTCTTTGGGCTTTTGTTACCTATCTGTATAACAATAGTGGTCAAAGCTTTTGAACCGTGCAAAATAGCACCGACACACACCTCAAAGACAAAAAATGTTTGGAATTAATTTGGGACACCTGTATTATATGTAGGTCTTTTATTATTACGTTTATATTCTACTATACTTTAAAACAATATTAATATTATACATATATAAACTATAAATAAAAACTTACTAGTAAAATATAGCATTGGCTCTTCAGGTGACCAGAGGGCTGGCCTATTCCTAGGCCAACGAATCAGCATTGCTATACAACGTAGCAATGCTTCCCAGCGTACTGGATACCGTCTTAGTTAATTTCTCATAATATAAGAATAGATCCATTATGTTTCTATTTAATTACCTCCTATCTTACGCACAGAGAGTTTTTTTTATAGATAGCCATGACAAAATCGAAGAAAGAAATTGTACGAGGAAGATGCTCTGTCAAAGAAGTAGAAGCCAACAATTATGAAGCGACTAGTTTGTTAAGCGAAGTTGGTTTGTGACCGTCACTAACGGGCAGTGATGTAAATATTTGCTCGTTTTGACGATCGCAAAATGAACTCGCTTGACTAATTCTACGGTCGACGAGCTTTCTGGACATTCTTGGAACATTCCATTGTGCACCAGACAGAAAATTACAGAACACGTCACCTCTTTAAGTTCAGTTCACACGGAGACGCGACGCGACACGACGTGATGCGATGATACTTTTTTCACTGTAATGGAAATGGCAGAGGGAGGAAACTTTTATTTTCAGTGTTACTTCAGATGCTCGAACTATTGTCAAACTTTAATATTCTGTGGTCAGTTTAGTTAAGTTACATTAGTTTATTTAAAAATAAAAATTGGATTCAATCATATATTTTTCTTTTTTTATAAATTTTTTATAAAAAAAGAAAAATAAGTAGAGTAGTAGAGTAGAGAAGTAAGAGTAATTATGTGGATGCAAACATTGTTATCGAATAGTTCGATACTTTATAATTAGGTATTATATGTAATGCTTTGTTTTGAGATTTTTATTGTAAAGTAATTTATGTAATGTACAGATTAAAGGATGTAAGTAATCTTTCAAATGCCTTTCATTTGCTAAAAAGTGCTGCTCGTTATACTTAGTTAGATGGACTCTTGGACTCTTTGCTTCTTCAAAAAGGTTTTGGGTATCGAAACCCAAATTAAATGTTATTTTTTGTTCACCATATCTTCAAGTAGTATTGCAGAACACAATTATTACAATATAACCTTCCTCTTCAGGAAATAAAAAATCTATTTGAATAAAGACATTCAAAGTAAGTACATAAAGTGCTTAAACATGTTTAAATGTTATACTATAACTAGCGACCCGCCCCGGCTCCGCACAGGTGCAATCTCTACTATAATATGCATGTTTTATAAACCTACATATAAACCTTCCTCTTGAATCACTGTATCTATTAAAAAACCGCATCAAAATCCGTTGCGTACTTTTAAAGATTTAAGTATACATAGGGACAGACAGACAGACGGCGGGAAGGGACTTTGTTTTATACTACATAGTGATGATGATAATATCATAAGAACAGAGACAAACACATTCAGAAATTCGAATCTTTTCTCTTTTTAATTGATCTTAAGATTCGAACTTCTGTATGTCTGTAATGAATTTACTCAAAAACTTCTGGACCGATTTCAAAATGCACTGTTATAAATGGGAAAGTTTATTAGGATGTTTGGAAGTTTGTTGCAAAAACTACTGAAGGAACGGATTTAGATCAAATCTGCCGGGATAGTGGCAATGTCTTATCAGGTAACCGTGGCCCCGGAACGTAAAGAGCTATTGAACGAAACCGTGGATTTTAGTCCGTGCAAGTCTGACAGTCTCTCCCGTCCTGCCATGGGTGGGAGGATTCGTTTGATGTAGATAAAAAAAGGTACCTAGTTTAAAACCATTTTTTTACGTGGTAGAATCATCAAATGAGTCCTCCCAGCCAGGGCAGAGCGGGAGGGACTGTCAGACTCGTACTGACTAAAATCCACGGTGTCCTTCAATAGCCCTTTACGTTCCGGGGTCACGGTAATTCGTACAGTCCTGCGACCAGTTTAAAACCATAGTTAAGGTTTTAAACTAGGTACCTTTAGGTTGTAGGATACTTTTATTCCAGGAGCGCGCAATCCCGTGGGACAGTGACTGTGCTGCAAAATCGCTGGAATAACTTAATTAACTGTAAAATCTACATCCTGACTGAGATGATACTACACACATAATGCCTCATCGGTCCAGTGGAGCTTTTCTGAATGGTGAAGGAAAACAAGCGACGACACGGTTAGCGCAGTGGCTGAGCGATGTGACTGCTGCGCTGCGTGTCGCGGGTTTGATTCCTGCGCGTTGCAAATATTTGCATGATCTACAAGTAGTTGTTCCGGGTCTGGGCATTTGTGTATGTGAGTTTATATGTTTGTAAACGCACCCACGACACAGGAGAAATTCCTAGTGTGGGGACCGCTTTTAAAAAAATACGAGAAAAACGAGAGGCTGTCCTAGACCCAAAATTCAAAGACCTCTACAAACCTGCTTAGGGCTGGGGTGACAAATCACTGCCTCTCATAGAGAGGACAGAAGCCAGTGTCCTAGCATTGGTAACATGAACATCATATGCTGATTATACGATTCTGCGATTGAACTACATTAAAAATTAATATCAAAACACAAACATTTATACCACCAAATTCTTTCAAGTTTAGTACAAATATCACAAAAAAATATTAACATAAAAAATAAGAATAGCAACACAACCCATAAAATCTCTGTTAAGATGGTCGCGGGTCTGTACGAATCACCGTGACCCCGGAACGTAAAGCGCTATTGAAGGACACCGTGGATTTTAGTCAGTACGAGTCTGACAGTCCCTTCCGCTCTGTCCTGGGTGGGAGGACTCATTTGATGATTTTATCACGATAAAAAAAAAACTCTTTTAAGATTAGTCTAATACATTAATCAGATGTCGAACCAATAATATTATTGTAAAAAAATAAGAAACGCAAAACAATCTATAAATTAGGAAAAACAACTTTTGAATCTGAAGTTTTTATGACTTACTTTAGTGTAAAAGATAAACTGTATTCTAAATCGCACCCCTAATGACAATCAAAACAAATAAATTTGTAAATTAGGGTTCATTATTATTACTGTAAGACCATAACATAATTAGTAATAATTACTGTCGTTCCTAATTATGTTTGTTTTAATATAAATAGATCAGTTTAGGCGAAATATGTATCAGTTTACGATATACTCTTATAGAGACAACATTAAAAAGTAGTGTTTAAAATATTCGTTCAGGAAATTTTAATGAAAAAGTTTGAGTGACAGAATAGTTTAGAGACAGTGTTCCTAGTTCTATAAAACTTTTGATACGAATTCATTTCGGTTTATTTCGTTTTGCAGTGCAAAAAAAAAACATAAATTGGTGCTCGAGTGTCATTGACAGTTGTATGTTTGGCGGTAGTGAAACAACAAGATGGCGGATGGTTTTGACAGTTGTAGTTTACGCGCCAAAAGTATGAGGCTGCAGTTCCACTGAGGCGGAGTGGAGCAGATCAGAGACGAGCTTTGCCGCGATTTACCAAGCGCATGGCTGATGCACATAGCTGGTCATGTGGATTTCAAGCCATGTGATTGGTGAATCGCACAAGCTCTGTTTAGCACCGCTCCACTCCGCCTCAGTGGAACTGCAGCCTATATAATTTATTGGAATAACTTGTGTTTTTTCAGCAACGTATCTATTATTTTGTTGTGATATTAAGTAGATGTCGTCTAACTATTTTATTGAATTTTAGTTAAACGACGTTTACTTATATTCGCATCAAATGCAATCATCGCTGCAGATACGAAAAAATTGACTTCTCCAAAGAGTTTTGAATTGAATTTAAGTAGGTTCTGTCTGGCTTTTTTAGTATTTCAAAGCCATTCATTGCCTACTTTTGTTTAATTTAAAAAAATACTTCAGTGTCTGAAAAAAAATCCCGCAGCAAGATATTTTACGAAAATATTATTATTTCTTTGATATCTTTGAATTTGTATGTACTTCAATGGCCCGATGATTGTGTTTACCTATTAAAATACTGTCTCTCACATATTTCTCCAAGATCCACTTCTTCGGATTTCATTTTGTTGTAACTTTAAGTAGGTTTTTTTTGGCTTGTTTAAATGTAAGCCAGAAATTTCCTGCTTATAGTTATGGCAAAAGTTCCCTTCAGAGTTCCTGATCTGTTTACTCAGCTTATCGCAGTCTAATGCTGAACATGGGCCTCTTGGAAACTGAGCTTTACTTTTTCCGTCGTCCCTTTCCTTCTTTACTTTTTTACCCCTTGTGTATCATTTTTATTTTACTATGTGATCTCTCTGTGAGTCTGTGCAGCTTTTTATGTTATTTGTCATCTTCCTGCTCTTATCCCATTTTACGTGCGCAACACCTTTTTTTCCTTTATTCTCCGCTATCAGACGTCAATGCATCATTTACTCGTTTTACACTCATGTCATTCCTCATACAATCCATTCATCTTTTCTTTGGCCTTCCTCTACCTCTCTATCCATCATCATGCATGCCTATCACTCTCCCATCAGTTTTATTTCACAAAATAATGTAAATTTCCTACCTAAAAACTATTGCAGCGGTATCTTGTAATCGATATAAGTAGATTCTGATTGGATTTTTCACGGAATTAAATCCGAACACTTTCTGCTTAATATCAATGACAAGCAGACTTCCAAACTTTATACAAACATGGTGGATTTTGTGATATTGATATATGTTGTGAGTATAAGTAGATGATGTCCAGCTTTTTACCAATTAAAGCTCGTCATAATCTGCTTACATTTACGGCATAATTGTGTCAGACTACGAGTGAGCAGCTTCAAGCTTAAAGCAAATAATTCGACTGATTCTAGATACTAGAAAATATTCAGTGGACGTATTTTTTTCTTCTTCATATTTCTAAAGTAACGTGATTGTTATTTACTTCTGTTCACATTTTGTATTAATTTAGAACGTAAGATAAATTTGCAAGAATTTGAACAATGGTTTAGCGATGAATATGGCACTGATACATGTTTAAAATTAGTCTAGGAACATTTGATTAAAATGTAAAACTTATTGTCATTGACTATAAAAAACTTATCCACTTATAAAAAAAACATGTAGAATTATCCAATGTTTAAAGAAAATACTTAAAAGGGAAATATTTCTACATATCGAAATTTGTTTTCACATTTCATTCATAATTATCTCAAGATATTGTTGACTTTTTCTAATTAAGGCCTACTTTACTTAACAGCCCTGTTCCATATGGGCTCCTTCTTTATGTTTCATGCTTCCCTGGTGTCTCCGGGTCTTCTCCAGATTTTCCTCAAAGCTGAATAAACTATTATCATTTTAAGTACGTTCCGATCGGCTGTCTCGTAAATATTAGCCCTTCGTTACTTACTTAAATTGATGACTGTGGTTTTTTTGATGGACTTGTGTTTTTTAACTTAAATACATTTTTAATAACTTTATTAAATTCTATTTTGTCATATTAGTGCATCTGCATCTAAATACAAATTATTCTATTAAATACTGATATATAAAATTATTTATCTATAATAATATTATACATAGTTATGTTATGAGTATAATTTAATGATGAACGCCTATTTACATATATGCCTATATACGCCTTAATGTAGTTTAATGAAACCGTTAGTTATTAAAACATTTAAATCATCCATGTTTTTAGGGCGGGGAGGACTCATAAGGGAACAGTGTATAAGACGGGGATTCGAGGCCTATAATGGGGACATACACTCTTTATGCATACTTAACACAACATTAACGTAGCGCAAGCGCCATCAGGACATCATTTGCAAGCGGGCATTAACAAATGGCGCCCTGCTCGCGCTTGTGCTACGTTAGTATTGGGTTAAGTTTGCTTTAAGTGTGTAATTTCCCATCATACCTCGCGTCCCCGTCTTATACAGTGTTCCCCTATGGTAATTTTACTACTTACCCAAAAAACATAAAAGCCTCGGCCATCGTGTCATCCCCGCAGTGGAAAAATACAAGTACACAGATTGCAATACATGAATCTTCGTCGAGAACATTCCTCGTACATACATTGTGCGACTGCATCAAATCACAAAGAGCGCGACGGTCCCCAATAAGGAAGTTATCACTTAGTGTGCACCTACCCTAATGGGCTTAAATCGACGCTCCTCGGTGTGAATCGGTGGATGAGAATATGCTATACGTAGTTTTTTTATGGTCGTAGTGGATTTGGATTTTTCATTTATTTAATATTTATTTTTTTATACCGGGTTTATTTGAAAAATCATACAAAACAATCAGATGTTTCATATTTTGTCAACTGAAAAAAAACCTTTTTTCTATGAAATACCTGTTTTTTTTTATCTTTCATGGTGAAAGTTATTTATAACCATGAATACTATCAGCCCATGAAAGGTTGCCAATATTTTATCTCCCTATATAAATCAGTGTCTAAATCCATTCCCTAATTGAAATATCCGGCCAAATATGTCTTCCACATTGCGTTTTCAATTGAGAAAGGTCAGCGGTCTCGATGTCAATCTGATCCTGTACCGAATTAAAAGGATTTTTTTCACTAATAAGGAGACAATTAAAGACAGTTTTGGTGTGCGAAGCAAATACCTATCCATTTATCAATCCATTCTGACATTCTCGTATTGTCTTTAAAATTATTAAAAAAAAAACATTGCCCACACTATTATTTTTTCATGTGTCGTTGGTGCGTTTACAAACATATAAATTAAACTCACATATACAAACGCCCAGACCTGGAACAACTACTTTGTTGGAAGTTACATTACTATATCTCAAAAAAAAACATTACAAGCATATATTTTTGCAGTTAAATCTACAACTTAAAACATAATGAACAATAGGAATATAAATGACTAAAATATTATAAAACCAAACTATTACAAAGCATTAAAAAAATCCTAGTCAACGCTGTCAACTGTCTGAGACTGGCGGGTGTTGCCTCTTTGTAGGATAAAACCAGGTAATACGCCCTAGTTGGCAAAACGCCCCATCTTTTTAGCATTTAAACTTACTGCTCGGAACCACACGGGAGGGTGGCCACTGTTGGCGTAAAACATAGCCCTCGGGCTCGGCTATGTTATACACGAACAATGACCACACTCACGTGTGGTTCCCAGCAATAACATTTTTGCTAGAATGATGGGGCGTTTTGTCAACTAGGGCGTATTACCTAGTTTGACCATATAACAATACTTGGCCTTTGGTCAAGGTAAATAACAGCCCTTGGGTCATGGGAAGCATCAACACGTTTACATAATAGATTAGATTAAAAGTGACGTCTATACATAAAATATGGCTTCTTCGTAAGTTGGCAGAAGAAGCACAATAAATGTAGAAGGTCTTTCTTTTATTTTTACGTGGTGAAATCATCACATGAGTCCTCTCACCCAGGGCAGAGCGGGAGGGACTGTCAGACTCGTACTGACTAAAATCCACAGTGTCCTTCAATAGCCCTTAACGTACCGGGGTCTCGGTAATTCGTGAGTCCCGCGACCAAAGTGGAAGGTCTTTGCTGAGAAGTGTAACAGTTGCCAAGACAGGTCTAATAAAGAAAGTTGGTGTCGCGGGACTGTTTAAACACGTAACCATGACCCTGGAACGTAAAGGGCTATTGAAGGAACACCGTGGATTTTAGCCAGTACGAGTCTGACAGTCCCTGCCACTCCACTCAGGGCGGGAGTAATAAAGTCATTTGATGACTTTATAAAAAAATTACTTATTAAAATAATTGCATCATTTTCTTTTTGCTATAAAACAGAGACATCCCGCTAATAAGTCTAAATGATTTAACTAGTATACAGTGTGTAAGTTAATTGAGTCAAATTCAATTATGTAAGAATAAGCGAGACTCTTCCGCCGGAAGTAACAATCAAGGAGGATGCTTCGTTTGAGGAAAATTTAAAATCTATTTATTGTTCATACTCGTAAAAATAGTTATAAACCCCCGACGTGTTTGTCTGTGGCTCCATAGCTCTTAAACGCAATAAATGGTCTGTTAGCGACGAATAATAATCGCATCAAGCAATCATGTAAATATGTAGTACTTAAAGAGATTAGGCTAGTTTTGAACAATAAACTATTGTTATCATGAACAATAAGGGTTGGGTAAATGTAGAAATGTGCATTTTATAAGTACCTTCTAATATATTGATAATATGTTTTGTTTTTTATTTCTCCCGCCTGGTGTCTCTGCTGATGTTACAAAGTAAACCCATAGTTGGGTAAACATATAAATGCGCATTTTACATATACCGTCAAACAAATTGAGAAACTGTGTTGATTAATATTTTTTCCGCTTGGAGCGCCAGTTGCCCCGAAAATGTAAGCAAAGTATTGGGTAGACATGAAAAATGTACATTTTACAAATACCCTCAAACACAGTGATAAATCATTGTAATTCCTATTTCTGGCACTTGGTGTCTCTGCCTGTAGGTTGATGTAAATTGGTTATTTATCATTTTTTAGGTCTGTAAATTAAGGTTTAGATAAAGTTTTTTATGTAATTAGATAGACTAAGTTAATCCCTAGGCTATAAGATAAATTGTAAAACATAAGGGGAAGGTTTACTATAGAAAACTGCCAAATTAAAATTCCCCATACAAAGTCGCATAAGTGCCGTGTGCAAAAATGGATTGCTCTGATTGGCTGAAGGGAAAAATATTAGGAACGTGTGCAAATTGTTAGGGTTCTGATTGGTCAGAGCTCTCTATAAAATAGGGGCAGTTTTCTATGGGAATCATTCCGAAACCAGCAGTATTATAATAAACAAGAAATAAGAAAAGTACTCCGAAGTCTCATTAGCGCCGAACCTACTTGAAGAACCAACCATCCTCCAGTATCTACCGCCAGCGAGCCCATCCTACAATTTCAATAGTCTACAGTGGTCCTTCGAGAAGCCGGATCGGGTTCAAGAAAACTGAAGATGCCTTCTACAAGATCAGGATCAGTGCAGTCCAAGGCTACGGGAGATAGTACTTCGTCAGTCGACGGGAGTGCAAGCACGCCAAGTGAAACCACAAGCGAAGCGACTACGAGCGCGTCAATTACAAGTCGGTCAACACTCAATAGAAGATCGCCGCCGCCTAGCGTACGAGCCCACCAGTCGTCTATTCGTCAGCAAAATACTGCCGGGAGGGAATCAGCAACGGGGGGAGTGACTCGAACCGCGCCCCTAGCCAGCACCGTGGAAGAGCAAGTTGAACCGTTTGATCCCGCACGCCGAGAAGAAAGCCACAACACTACGCCGCAGAACCCAGACAGAAGTGTTGCCGTGAAGTTACGTCGAAATGAAGGAAGTGTACCGACGTCAATAGAAGGGAGTCTGCAGCAGCCTCGCCCTAAGAAGCCGACCCGCGAAATAGACACGCAGTCCGTCCGCTCGTCGCATAGGAAGAGAGCAGAAGCGCAAGCAAAGTTAACAGTGGCACTAAGGGAATTGGAATTGGCAGAAGCGCGATCAAGAGTGGCTCAGGCTGAACTAGACCTAGCAATAGCAGAGTCAGAAGAAGAAGATGGTGCCGGAGAAGAGATGTACGAGCAATCTCAAGAGGTGGAGAGGTGGTTCATCCAAACTGGGGTCAAGCCTAGCAATAATAGCAGGCCGACTGAAACTGAAGAAAAGAAGAGTGACATCCACGAGTTAGCCCAAGTTATAGTCAAGCTGTCCGAGAAGTCACGTGATGTTGCAACACCGAAGCACTTCGAGCTCCCTAACTTCAGCGGGTCCTGCGAAGAATGGTTGCCGTTCAAGAGATCATATGAAGACGGGGCTGCCTCCTTCAGCGACGCACAGAACTTAGCGCGCCTCAGAAGAGCAATTCAAGGCGCAGCCAGAGAAGCCGTCCAGAGCCTGTTGTTTACAGCTGAAGATCCACGCGAAGTAATCAAGGGATTAGAAGCCAGATTCGGAAGACCTGGGGCATTGGCATTGGCAGAACTAGAGAAAATGAAGAACCTGTCAAAGGTGGGCGAGAACCCAAGCGACATATGTGTGTTCGCAAGCAGAGTGAAGAATGCCGTCCAAACCATCAAGGCATTGAAGAAGTCGCAATACCTCAGTTCTCCTGAAACTGTGAAGGCCATAGTAGACAAGATGCCACCATCAATGAAATTCCGATGGTTCGCCTACCATAGAACCAGAAGGGAGGAAGAAATTCAAGAGTTGCTACTCATCGAAGCGTTTCTAGAAATAGAAAGCGACATGTGCGGGGACTTTGCTCCACCTGAAGTATTTTCGGAGCAAAAGAAGGGGTCAAGAAAACCTGTACATACAGTGCAAGAAGTGTCTCAAGAGAAATATAAGAAGTCATGCCCAATCTGTGAAGAAGAACATTTTGTGATAGAATGCAAGAAGTTTAAAGAAGCTAACATAGATGAAAAATGGGGCATTATCAAGAAGGCTAGACTATGCTTCAAGTGTCTTCGGTTCAGGCACTCAAGAATCAATTGCAAAGCTCCAGTCTGCAAGAAGTGTGGAAGATGGCATCATACTATCCTGCACTCTGAAAAACCACCAGAGTCAGCAGAAAAGAAAGAAGACAAGGAAAGCGCATCAGAAGAGACAGTTGCCTCGATCCACAACAGCAAAGGGGAAGAGAAAATTTATTTGAAGATAACTCCAGTGGATCTCTACGGACCGAAAGGCCACGTTCGCGTGCTGGCGCTGCTAGATGAAGGCTCAACAGTCACACTCTTGGACGCATCAATAGCCAAGAAGATCGGAGCCGAGGGAAATAAAGAAACTCTCGCAATCGAAACAGTCGGCGGAAAAGTAATAAAGAAAGATAGTTCAGAGAAGATCAAGTTGAAGATAAAAGGGGCTCATAGAAGAGACAAGAGACCAATCATAGCAAGAACCATCGACGACCTGAAGCTTTCAGAGCAAAGCATAAGCAAAAACACTGTGAAGAACTGTCAGCATCTGAAGGCAATTGAAGAGCAACTTCTCTACGTCACAGAAAGACCCAAGCTGTTGATAGGTCAAGACAACTGGGGACTCATAGTTACAAGAAGACTGAAGAAAGGCAAGCCAGCCGATCCCGTGGCTTCTCTCACTAGCCTCGGGTGGGTGCTGCATGGATGTGAATCAGGGACGAATGCCATTGTAAACTTCATTCACCATGGCAAGTCTACAGTCGAAGAGCAAAATTTAGAAGAATTAATAAGAGAGCACTTCCAGTTAGAATCACTTGGGGTCCAGAATCGCTTACCAAGTAATGACAGCGATAGAAGAGCACTAGAAACCCTCGAGAAGACTACGAAGAGACTAGCCAGCGGTCGATTCGAGACAGGGCTTTTGTGGAAGAAAGAAGACGAGACCCTACCCAACAACTACAGACAAGCACTACGTCGCCTAGTCAATATTGAAAAGAAGTTGAATCAAGATAAAGAAATCAAAGAGTCCTATGAGAAGCAGATCCAAAGCTTGATTGAAAAGGGATACGCAGAGAAGGTTCCAGAGACTGCAAATAAAAGAAGATTATTTTACTTACCACACTTTGCCGTCGTGCACCCAGTTAAGAAGAAGCCAAGAATAGTCTTCGACGCAGCTGCCAAGTATGAAGGGAAGAGCCTCAATGACGCCTTGTTATCGGGGCCAGACTTATTACAATCATTGTTCGGCGTATTGCTGCGCTTCAGGGAAGGGCCAGTGGCTGTCATGGCTGATATCCAAGAAATGTTTCTTCGAATCAAAGTAAGAGAAAGTGACCGAGATAGCCTCCGATTTCTTTGGCGTGGAAGTCAAAGAACGGGCAAGCCTGAAGAGTTTCGAATGTCCTCAATCATCTTCGGGGCAGCATCATCACCGGCAACAGCAATATACGTGATGAACAAGAACGCAGAAGACTTTAAGAAGACTCATCCTGAAGCGGTGAAAGCAATAAAAAGAAATCATTATATGGATGATTATCTCCAGAGTTTTACAACTACAGCTGAAGCAAAGAAGATATCAAAAGAAGTAAAGGAAATACACGAAGTAGCAAGCTTCCATTTGAAAGGCTGGGCCAGCAACAACGCGAAGGTTCTGTCAGAAGTAGAAGAGACTAATAAAGAAGACTCCCTACAACTGACGAAAGAAGAGAAGACACTGGGGCTTAGATGGCTGGTGAAGGAAGACGAACACTTAAGAAAAGCAGAAGAGTTATTAATGAAAATAAGTCAGAATGACAGTTTCGAGTCAGATATAAGGAGTCTAAAGGCAAAGAAGTCCTTGGAAAACGCAAGTCGGCTTAAGAAAATCGACGTCTACCTAAATGACGCCGATATCATTAAATTAAGAAGTAGGACAATGAAGTTTCAAGGCGAAGAAAGAAGAAAAATGAATCCTATCATCCTAGATGGGAAACAGATAATCACACGTCTCATCATACAACACTATCACGAGAAGTTTCTTCACGGGAACACTGCCACAGTAATGAACGAGCTACGCCAGAAATATTGGATTCTGGGCTTAAGAGCGACCTTAAAGGCGGTTGCCCACAGCTGTCAGCGATGCAAGACAAAGAAGAGTTTGCCAGAAGTGCCCCCGACAGGAGATCTACCAAGCGAGAGACTGCAACATCATCAGTTTCCGTTCGCTTGCACTTCCGTGGATTACTTTGGGCCGATGCAGGTCACTATCGGGAGAAGAGTCGAGAAGCGCTGGGGGGCGCTATTCACTTGTCTTACAACCAGAGCCATTCACCTGGAGTTGGTACCCTCTCTCAGTACCAGCTCAATGATAATGGCACTTCGACGAATGGCAGCAAGAAGAGGAACCCCAAAAACCATATTCAGCGACAACGGAACCAATTTCGTTGGGGCAAGCAAGGAGCTGGAAGAGGCTGCACAAGAAAGGGGGATCAAGTGGACATTTATTCCCCCGGGAAGCCCAAACATGGGGGGCGCCTGGGAAAGACTCGTGCGAACAGTCAAGACGGCGCTAGCGGCAGTTCTCAATGAAAGAAACCCACCTGAAGAAGTGCTTCATACTCTTATGACTGAGGTTGAACACATAGTAAACTCTAGACCTCTGACCCCAATCAGTATGGAGCCAGAAGATGAAGAAAGTCTGACACCAAACCACTTTGTACTGGGAAGATCGTGTGGAGCAATGTCGCCGGGAGAATTCGACGACACAGAATTGATCGGGAAGCCAAGCTGGAAAACTACCCAAAGGCTTGCCGACCACTTCTGGAAGAGATGGATCAATGAGTACCTACCGCTCTTAATGCCAAGGCAAATCAAAGGGAGGGAGACAACCGACCCGAGGGAAGGAGACATCGTGTTAATAGTCGACGCATCGCTACCCAGAAACTCATGGCCTCGAGGAGAAGTTATCAAGGCGTACCCTGGGCCAGATGGAAGAACCAGAGTACTGGACGTGAGGACATCGGGCGGAGTGCTTCGGCGACCTACACGACGGGTCATCGTGCTAGTCCCCGCGGCTTCGTCGCTTCAAGAAAATGATGTGCTGCGCACCGTGGGGGAGAATGTTAGCGACGAATAATAATCGCATCAAGCAATCATGTAAATATGTAGTACTTAAAGAGATTAGGCTAGTTTTGAACAATAAACTATTGTTATCATGAACAATAAGGGTTGGGTAAATGTAGAAATGTGCATTTTATAAGTACCTTCTAATATATTGATAATATGTTTTGTTTTTTATTTCTCCCGCCTGGTGTCTCTGCTGATGTTACAAAGTAAACCCATAGTTGGGTAAACATATAAATGCGCATTTTACATATACCGTCAAACAAATTGAGAAACTGTGTTGATTAATATTTTTTCCGCTTGGAGCGCCAGTTGCCCCGAAAATGTAAGCAAAGTATTGGGTAGACATGAAAAATGTACATTTTACAAATACCCTCAAACACAGTGATAAATCATTGTAATTCCTATTTCTGGCACTTGGTGTCTCTGCCTGTAGGTTGATGTAAATTGGTTATTTATCATTTTTAGGTCTGTAAATTAAGATTTAGATAAAGTTTTTTATGTAATTAGATAGACTAAGTTAATCCCTAGGCTATAAGATAAATTGTAAAACATAAGGGGAAGGTTTACTATAGAAAACTGCCAAATTAAAATTCCCCATACAAAGTCGCATAAGTGCCGTGTGCAAAAATGGATTGCTCTGATTGGCTGAAGGGAAAAATATTAGGAACGTGTGCAAATTGTTAGGGTTCTGATTGGTCAGAGCTCTCTATAAAATAGGGGCAGTTTTCTATGGGAATCATTCCGAAACCAGCAGTATTATAATAAACAAGAAATAAGAAAAGTACTCCGAAGTCTCATTAGCGCCGAACCTACTTGAAGAACCAACCATCCTCCAGTATCTACCGCCAGCGAGCCCATCCTACAATTTCAATAGTCTACATGGTCCTTAGATAATTATGTTTAATCAGAATCGGTATGCTTCTTTAATCGTTGTTTTTTTTTTTAATGTAATCGGTTGTTTAACTTGGTATTTTAGATTAGAATAATTTGGAGTAAAATTGTTATTTTATTTTACAATCTAGCTAAGAGCCAAATAATAATGAGACTTAAGATGGAGCCAGCTGAACTTGAAAGAACAGGAACTCCTGCACTGACACACGGAACACAGTAAAAACTGTTTTGACTCCGACAGGTTGATGGACGCAGCCAAGGCATTCTACAGTGCCATTGTCTATAAACACAGCTTTGTGACTACGCGGCCGCAGTTCTCACCGATCGGTCTATCACAAAGCCGCCTCGTCGGAGAGCACATCATAGAGTTCAGCTATGAGATTTCTTATAGTAAATAGGATAGCTGATGAGACCCAGCGCAGGACGAGAGGGACTGTCAGACTTGTACTGACAAAAATCCACGGTGATCCTTCAATAGACATTTACGTTCCGAGGTCACGGTTACCTAATTTATCAGAACCGCGACCCTGACACTTCCGACAGGCTTTGGCTTTCTAAGAGGGGTCCCGTCTGATTTTTGCTGATGCTCGTTGAGGCGGGTGTGGAACACGATGCGCCGTCGATTCGGGCCTAGTCCATGATCGGAGGGCGAGTCGCCCAAGCTGATGAGGGCTACCACCGTAAGTGGGATCGCTCAGCCATCACCATAGGTTACAGGCAGCATGCGGTACCGTTGCCACGGGTAGACCGCTAAGAGGTGGAGATTACATCCTAAAAAGTTCTATTAATAGTCCTGAAAGCACAGTGACAGCGTCTTGATCGGATTATCATAAATCCCATTCCATCCCTGTATTTTATGCACAGCAATCTTTCAATTCATAGATTGTCATTCTCAATTGCAAATTGCCCATGATCATATGGCCTGACCTAAATAGGAAAATCGATTCTGCGTTGCACAAACTGAATTTTATTCCAGTCCTTAATTTTTATTTAACTTTTTTGTCACTTGCTTTACACGCATTTTTGGACCTATAACTTTATTTTTTGCTGATTAATCTAGCCCTAAGTCTCGGCTGCTATTTGTAGATCT
Organism: Agrotis puta; assembly: GCA_943136025.2. Taxonomy (NCBI): domain Eukaryota; kingdom Metazoa; phylum Arthropoda; class Insecta; order Lepidoptera; family Noctuidae; genus Agrotis; species Agrotis puta. Next base: position 6,394,834 of record OW964190.2, on the reverse strand, counting down.
TTGCCAGTAGTTGAAGTTAGTCGGCAGCTCTGAAATCTGAAAACCAGTCTAATCATGGGGTATCGTATTGTCCAGTCACCACTGTAAAATACTGATATTCAGCTGCACCCAGTTCGACTAGAATTGGATATTAGACTCTACTGACCAATATTACAAAACACAATTTCTCTAAAAACACACTTTATTTTAGGTCCATAAATCCTATTAATTAAAAAAAATGTCTGTTATACTTATTAGATTTTTAAGAGTTTTGAAATCTATAAATAATCATTGAGTTCACCAATTAGTGACGTCACAATTTGCTTTTGCCATACAAAATCTATGAAACGTCATAAAAAGTCCTATGTCAAAGGATTGGTGGTTCAAAAACCTAATTGGGAAAAGGCTAGGTATATGATGATGGTCTAGCTAGCACTAAAATCCCCTAGTCCCTAATTTCGTGTAGGATACAATCCCTTTGGACATTCTACTATTGCAATAAACATCTCATGACTGGCTTGTAATAAGTTATCAAGGATCGAAGGACCAAAAATTCTAAATTTAATTTTGATTTTTAAATCAATTTATTAGGTGGCACTGTATCTCAAACATTGACGTGGATCTGACAGAAGTAATAATATCATCCGTTGATACTTTGAATGTTATAACGTTATCACTTCATAGGGAGCGCGGGAAGTTTTTTTATTTTGTATTTTCCTCAAGTTGATAAGTAGTCAAAGACAAATTAATCAAGTCACTAGAATTAAAAGTAATTGAATCTCAGCACAGCTACCTATGCCGTTCTTGAAAGACAATTTCTAAGCTGTCAGCTATAACGAATTCGTTATCGAGACCGAGTCTTGGAATAGTGTCACGCCACGTCGCTGTTAGCGTACCGTACATAACCGTCGCTTAGTGAATACCAAGCTGTAGTTTCGATTCCTTAGAGAATAGTCCTGCAGAGCAAAGAGATGAATTAAGCTATAATAAAGAAAATAGGGAAATTGACATTGTTTGCAGGCATGGTGATTACAACGAATTTTAACTGTAGGTACTAAATTGCCCAAAGTGCCTGTGTAAATTGGTAAAGCTCACGTCAAAGTCATTCAAATTATGACGCACGTTTATGTTTAGCTTAAAATATTATACTAGTGCACTAATTAGTGCGCACCAGGAAAGCAGTGGGTAAAATATGGCTCTGATTAGTAAAACATAGGTACGGTTTCTTTTTTTTTTAAACAAGATCTTAATTACACATTGAATGACCGCTGTTTTCCTTAACAAAACCACACTTTCCTGCTCAGTTTAACTGACACAATTAGTGAGGGATCGCATAAAAGTAGTCAACTTATACGACTGCAGTAACGCTCCTCAAAATAAAGGGAGACCCACACCTCCCAGCGACAGCTCAATAGAATAAGTAGATAATGTGGGCATCACTATTTAAAGCTAATCAAAGTTAGTTAAGGAGTAGTCGGCATCTGTGCGCAGGCGACGCGCGTCGTGCGCCGCCATATTTGTTAAAACCATGCAGTTTTATTCCAAATACCGAACGTGGCGGTCGTTCTAAATTCAAGTGTTCAGTTTGACGTTAAGCAGTGACAGTTGGAAATGGATATTTCTTTATGCTTCGTGTTTCTTTTTTTTTTTTGTGCGGTGAGTTTGAATTCTTTGTGGTCTGCGTTTGAATTTTAAGAGCAATGCACTAATTAATGTTTTCAGAATTGGTTGAGGGAGATCCCTCCTAAGTGTCGTTAATTCTCATTAAAGTTTCTGAGAAAAGAGAGGGAACTCTTGACACTTACCATTAATTTATTATCATACTTGACAAGTACACTCACATTATTTATGATGACTTATAAGTTTACTGCAGACAGTAAACAAAGGGCGGGTTTTGTATTTTAAAAAGTATCTTGTAAGAATCTTGTTGTGATGGTCCAAAGCATTAATTACAACGAACCATTTTGAACCGATCACTTCCATAAGCCAAATGTTCCGAGTTCTTATTAATCCATTAAAAAAAACAGTAGTTGATATTAATTTCTTAAAGGAAAATATTGTAAAAAATATACTTACAACGATCACCTGATTTGATTTACTGCCAGACTATGGTATAGTTATAAACTAACTAAAAAAATCCGAGGACAGAAGTTCTGCATCATTCCGTTCCAACTGGCAACATTCAAATATAAGAACGTGTTGTTAGATGAGATAAAAGATGATAGCCCAGAGAAGATAGAGAGGGATGGAGAGAAAGATTCTAACATGTTTTAAGGCCCATTTACACATCCATAAGTAAGTAGGCAAGTAAACCACGTGTGGACACCGCCCGGCAAGTAAGTGAATAAGTTACTAAACTAGTGAACAAAAGTATAGAATTACTTACGCCGATTCCGTGCGATCTTGTGTACTGAATAACTAGTTAAGAATAATAGAATTGGCACCATTTTAAAGGTTTAACTGTTAATTTTAAATTGATACCAAATTTATTGAAATCACGCCATTATTTAAGGAGCTATCTCGGATCAATTCCAAGTAAGCGATTAAGAAAGCACACAATTTTAACTTGCTTACTTACTTATGGTAAGTGTAAATAGGCCTTGTATGTGTATGTTTTGATAGAGTTGAGGAAGAATTATTAACTCGATAATAGGACAATAATATTGATACTCTTTAATATATCACTGTTAAAGAACTTTCCCACAAATGGGTACTACCTATATTTATTATTCTTACCGATAAGTGTAGTAATGAAGGGTCAATGTGTCACAGTTGAAAAAAACAACATGTTACGCGGCATTTAACGTCGAAACTTACTATAAAGACATTTTTTTATTACTGTATTTGCGTATAGGGTAAAACTAGGTAATACGCCCTAGTTGACAAAACGCCTCGTCCTTCTAATATTAAAACTTACTGCTCGGAACAATACGCGAGTGGCCGATGTTGGCGTACAACATGGCCCTCAGCCACAGCCATGTTATATGCCAACAGTGGCGACAATTAGGGCGTATTACCTAGTTTCCCGTAAAGGACATTTAGCATATTCTTTGGTTTAGACTAGTATTCGTCTCTTTCTTGCACTTATATTTTGCCAGTTGTGCGAAAGTGAAGGGAATAGTTTTTAGCCAAAGTTTGTATATTAACGGTTATATTTCTCGGCCTAATAAACTATTGTGCTTATCGCATGCATGGGGAATATTTTTAACAATATTTTATGATTCAAAACTGACCACAGTTAATGATTGTTGAGTTGGGAAATATTGAAAAAATATACAGAATACTACTGCATGTATGGTTACGTAGACGCTATGTTGACGAAAGAAATCTTTACTACATTCAGTCATTTTGTCGATTCCTCCATCGACAAAACCCGTTTCTACGATGCCATGCTACGCGTGCTGTTAAATACCTGAAATACCTTGAGAAAAACACCTGAAACCTTTTTCATTTGGAAGTTTCTTCGACTAGGGTATTATTGTTCATATAAAATTTCCAGTGAACAACCTCTGACATCACACGTTGCACTCCAAAAACATCAGCAAATAAGGAAAAATATTTTGAGGATAAATTAATGGAGCCATTGCTCCATTCAACTCGCTCCACAACGCTCTATATGATTGTATGACGTGATCGTACTATTTAGAATGTTATAACGACAGCGCCTGTGTATTGTGAATCATTCATCAATCGGCTTTTGGTCTTGTTTTTTCTAATTTGCAGCTGAATATATTTCTAGATTTTAGCTTTATTTAGCTAGCACTGTTCTTTCGTCGAATTTTGGCTCACGGGGAGGTAATATTAGGATAAAAAATACTCTAAGTCCTAACACATGGTGTGATGTCTGTATGCCAAATATCAACCTAATTCCGACTGAATTGTGGCTAGATAAGGGAACTTACAGACAGATTGACACTCAGACTCAGACACATTTTCGCATGTTTTATAATACGGGTACAAAAAAAAGATAATTAAATATAGACTACATGGTATTTTACATGTTTAGAAGTATTGAGCGTGTCAAGAAGTTTTTTGTTTGAGTAATTTTAGAAGTTCTATGTATTTTGTCAAACCCTTGGAACTTTAAAAAAGTGAACTCAAAGGGATTCAGGTCAGACCAAAACCTATATCATTTAAATCGACAAACTCAGAGGTAAAATTATTCCAAATGACCATGACAAATGATGCTTATTTGCAATCTATTCGATTTATTTTAATTTTTCCATACTTACAGCGACAGCCATATCAAATTTTGGATGGTAAAAATAAATCTTAAACCAGGAAGACAGCATTGTAGCTCTCATGAGCTCCTTGTTAACCGTTCATTTGTTAATTAGCCCATTCCTAATTTAAGTGGGTCGGCACGACAATAGGGCGGGAAACACTGGCGACCATGAAAAAAAACTTGTTCGTTATTTTAAAACCGATTTTACTTTTAAAACAATTTGGGCCCAATTAACACTATCCTGCAGTAGGTGTATCTTTAATTAAAAAAAAAGAAAAAAGTGTCATATTTGATGTTATTATAAGTTATGGTCTTTTTAGATGGAATTAAAAGGTCCGATGTGGAGTTGTTTTAAACCAGTATGTTTTAATATTTGGTGATTAGTGATTACACGATGCCAAGTAAATAATTACATTACTTCAGGCAGCTTTCCATATCTCCCTTGCAATCTACAATGTAACAATAAATGCTTTATGCAGGACCATTATTGATGTTAACAATGCGATGCAAGAAACTCGAGTCTTCACACAGAGGTCTCATTATTGGCACAATATTGTCACATCGATTGCCTACAATAGACCACTATAGTTGCATTAAAAAAAAGTATGAATGAACCGCATATTCTATTTTCAAAAATAAATTGATCCATTGTGAACTGTCAATGAACAAATGAGTTGAAGACTGTTTGTACGGTTATAGGGCGTTATTTGATAAAGCGGGGTGGCAACTCGACCGGCAGATAGTAAGGGCAAATGTCAAAGATGAGCATTATTCAGATAACGCTAACGCGACAGTGTGATGAACTTGCGGCCAATGTAAACAGCGCTTTATTATTTATTTATAGTTCATCACTGGCATTGTTTAGACTGCGCCTTTAGGATCGATTTTTGAATTAATTGAAATTTTGCTGTTGTATTATTGGAAAAAACATCGTTCTTAATTCGGCTGCATTATTTAATCAAAACATTATATTTTCTATTTTGTTCTAAACATATTCACCTGCGGTGGCCCACGTCTGTTTTTACACAAAATCTTATATTTTGCTGTAAAAGCTATATCATTTTTAACATCAAATAAAATCTGTTCTGTAGTAATTGCGTAAAAAAATAACTGTAGATAATCTCTCCATCCTCAATCTTTCGTATAATAATATGTACTCGTAGTAGTAAGTATGATTCTTTTTTTATTTATTGCCATTACTCTGCCGTTTCCTTGACATATTGTTAATTAACTATCATTCACGCAAATTAATCAACACGGCTGGAAAGACAAGGTTATCGAAAACAAGATAGCAGGAAAAAATCTGTTTAATTTAGGTCAGTATTACTCGTACAATGAATTAATTATGAAATTGTTCCATATTTTTATTCTTATAAAATAAAAATAAAAAAGAACATTCAAAACTTTATTCTAGAACGCGTTTAAATTATGTAAATATTTGTACACCAAAGGACTACCCTACTAAGATGCGACACAACATCGGAGGAACCCGCCCATGATCACATCTTTCAACTGTCACTTGAAAATAACGTTTAGAATTAAAACATTTTACGCAAATTACTTTAACATTTCATTACGTTTTTTTTAAAGTATAATAAGTAATTAATTATCTAATCTTAATTATCTTGTTAAAGTTATTTTAATACAAAAATTGTTTATTGTAAAGCATACGAGTGTTAGAAAAGCCTGCATGACTTCACAACATGGCGCCATCAAATCTTCCTGAAATTGAGCGGCAGACATTCTTTTATTTTTCTATTCGTACACGAAAACTTTTTCTATTTTATTATTAACTTTGTCATCAAAATTTCCAGCTAGTCTCACAACGCGGCCCACGGAGTGGCAATAAAACTTTTTAAACTATATTTTTTTTAATTGCGATCAGTTGGCGCGCTACCGAAACCGCTGGTCATTCATCCCGCGGCCATATGGGCGCGCACGTTGCCGCCATGCCCATATAATGTCTTAGAAGGGCCACGTGCATTATTTGCATATTTTTTTGTTAGAAAAATGTGTCTACGAATACTATGTTACTAATTAATGTTATTGATAATTACATATTTTTATATTGCTGGATAGGTACACTGCTGGTATAAATATTTATGATATTGCTTGAATCATCATCGTCATATTCCTAACTTTATGCTAATTAATTTAAGATCAACGTAGTAGGTATGTCTTCTTTCCAATTACAGCAGGTAAAAAATAAAACGCCTATTCTTATGGGTTAATTCGACAATGAGCTTTCAAAGCTCACTTGGACTTGCCAATTGGGCTTTTTGAGCTGTTTCCATAAAATCCCAATTGGTTAATTAAGCCATTCTATTTTGGAACACTGCATCTATCACAATTGAGTTTAAAATCGTTTGACTTACCAGACAGACACGATAGCAGAGTTCTTTAGTAGAGATACAAATATTTAGGTTATAGACGTGTCTAATTCTTGTTTATTTCGAGACAGACGATACCTAGATAACCTTTTGTTTGTCAAAACCCCCCTCGAACATAAAGCAACTTGAAAGATAGGAAAGCTAGTGCCAATAGTCTAATGGACTACAAAATGTCGTACGAAGAAAACCAACGAATCAGCACGCATACGTATAATGACCAATTCTATCTCTATTCTACCAAGAATAGTCAAAGTTATTTCTATACAATACGACTGTTCTTTTGCACAAGTATGGTACAATCCGTAGACCATTGAAGAATAGAAACATCAGCATGCTTAAAACGGTAAAAATCTTTCTACGATCTGTCCTTTAGTCTTTTCTCTCGTCGACGAAACAAGTCCGACCCTTTCTACGGTGCCATGCTATGCGTGCAGTGAACATGATTCTGATGCTGTCATTCATAAATAATTAAATAGTTAATTATGTTATAATTTGAAAGGCTACGAACGTCGATCACGATTAACCTCTGCCTTTAATCTGGCAGCATTTTGACAGTAGCCATTTTTGAAGGTTTACACAGTGCACCACTAAATGGGGTATTGTCATATTGGCCTTGAGTACAAAGAAACATATTACAACCGGCATATCAAGCTGTTAAATATTCTGCATTTAATAATTATGAAGTTAAATCTGAAAAAAACAAATTTTCCCTTTTTTTGCAAATATTATTGGAAAAACCATCATCATTTAGAACTTAAATACTACCGGCCACGTTATCGTAAAACAACATCTAAAGCAGTGTTTAAAGTTTGAAGTTCTCTTCAATTATTTCAGATTTAATCACACATAGAGAATTACAGCACCAAGAGTGGGTGCCACCGTTTAAATCTGTAGTCGAACAATTGATCGGATTAGACGAATTAACACTAGTTAAATTCCAAGTGATTGCACGGTGGTAGTGGGCGGGTTATACGGAGCCAGTTCTAGTAGATTCGTCGGTCGCTGTATTACGGATGTGACCAATTGAGCAATAAAATTGAAGATCTGCTACTCGGTGTACTGGAGTTGTGTTGCATGTGCTTGAGTTTTGCTTATTTTTTTTTTATTTCGTGGTGAGTTGTGGCATATTGCAGAACGTTTTGATGATTGGTTTTTATGAAAGTAAATAAGTAAGTAGGTTCAAGATTTCTTATGCGTTTGTCATGTATCTTAGGACTTTAAATAATGTAAGTGCTAGCTGTTGCCAGTGACTTCACCTGCTATAATTATCTCATGGGAAAATACAATCGGGATAATAACTATTCCATGTGTTAATCCAGGTTAGAAACTATCTATGTAACTTTTTTTTTTTTTTTTATCGTGGTAAAATCATCAAATGAGTCCTCCCACCCAGGGCAGGGCGGGAGGGACTGTCAGACTTGTACTGACTAAAATCCACGGTGTCCTTCAATAGCCCTTTACGTACTAGGGTCGCGGTAATCCCTTGGTCCCCAAATTTTATCCAAATCCGTTCAATAGGTTTTGCGTGAAAGAGTAACAAACATCCATCCATCCGTCTCTCCTCACAAACTTTCGCATTTATAATATTAGTAAGATTGTTGCTTCGGGATATCTTTTTATTGAGCACTAAACACCATGATTGGAAATAATGTAATATTGATGATATTGCGTAATTTCTAACGCACTAGTAGCTACCGGCCTATAACCGACTACAGTACAGACCCAATTTTATTAGGGTTGTTTGTGTATGTGAGTTTCTATGTTTGTAAACACACCTACGATACAGGTAATTCTTAGTGCTTTTTTTTTAACATGGTAAAATCATCATATGAGTCCTCCCACCCAGGGTAGAGCGGGAGGGACTGTCAGACTCGTACTGACTAAAATCCACGGTGTCCTTCAATAGCCCTTTACGTACCGGGGTCACGGTAATTCGTGAGTCCCGCGACCCCGCCAGGCAGGTAATAGTGTAGGAGAAAGTTAAAAAATAAAGAAAAACCGATGATAGGTACACCAAATTACTGAAAACTGTTATGTCTATAACTTTTTTCAGTAATCTATCTAAGTCTTTTATCATATGTAAATAGGTGTATTTATCATTTTTTCATGTCACTCGTGTGTCTAGTCTATATGTCAAAAATATTCAGAAGTTGTTGGCATGGACGCAAGGACCAATTAACTGCGTCTGGATTCACAATTATTTAGTACAGATGTTCGCCACTGAACGCTGGCTGGTTCTAAGCACGCTATAACATACTTTATTAATACATCCCAACCTATAAACGCGAAAGTAAGAGTTTTTGTTTGTTTATTACCCTTTCAAGCCCAAACCAGTGAACCGATCATCCTGAAATATTCCATATATACTTTGCCATGTACACAGACACGGTCATAGGGTACATTCATCCCGAAAAAAAGTAGTGTGCCCGAGAAAAACAACAATAATCGACTTCATCCAACTCTTTTATCATAATTAATTATGGTAATGGTATCTAATGTATGTTTTTAAACGCACTCTCAATACAGCAGAAATTCGTAGTGTGGCAACGTTTTTCAATAGTAATTATAATTATCGTCAAAATCATAGATATAAAGCGTGGACGGACACCATAGCCAAATGTCAATAGTTGTTTACCCAACTATCTCTTTCCTATGCATTACCAAACATAGCTGTAATTTGTGTGTTACAGGATAGATGGGCAAAACAACTGCTTTTTTTTTATAGAATACGATCAATTTTAGGCAGATAATGCTCAATGCATGACTCCTCTGCAGTTCTGGTTTTAAAGCGACAAGCAACAAAATCTTATTTTAAAATTGTTGCAATGACTAACGTGTGCTACATGCCTATGTGTACGTACAATCAACTGCATGTAGATTTAAACAAAGTTGACTTCAACAGCTGCTTTTTAATAGCAATAAACGCAGTTTTCACAGTTCAAATGTGGTAAACACATGTGGTTGGCTGTACGTTGCGGTCAGTGAATGAATCATGGCGAGCAGACGAGTAGGTATTTAAACTACCATGGTGTTTAACAGTCTTAATTGTCATTATTACTGTTTAAACTTGCGAGCGTTTTGACTGATGTAACGCTCTTTCCGTTGCGTTGGTAAGGGAACGTTAGTATTTGTTTCTGTTATTTTGAGGAATTTTGAACTGGAGAGTGTCAATGGTTAACCTTGTTTGTTTTTATAAATTAAATTAAGGTATGTAACTATTTACAGACTGTATTTATTGAAAATGTATTAATGTTTTATTTTTTCTATTGCTCATTTGTGTTGTTATACGCTCCAATTGACAAAAAGTCCCGTCATTCTAGATTTCAAACTGCTCACCGAGGCCAAAGGTTATGTTGTACGCCAACATTGGCCTCACTCGCGCGTGGTTCCGAGCAGTAACTTTGAGTGCTAGAATGACGGGGCGTTTTGTCAACTACGTATTACCTAGTTTTACCCCATACAAGGAGTGTTGTTTGAATGATACTGAATGATCGGCCTGCTTTCAGTGTAAACAATTTAAACAATTTCAGATTATTTTATTGAAATTGTTGGGTGGCGTCTATTACTTTTTTAGCCACGCGCCGACAGATCCTTGTACACACGGATACACAATCATTAAGCTATACCACCACCAGTTTATCTTAGCCTCGCTTTATATATGGTACATTATGGCCCACTCCCTCTTACAGGGAGGAGGCGTGTGTCCCAGCAATGGGAATATTATAGACTGATGATGATTATAATATCAGTGAACTACAGTGTCAACTGGTTTAGTACAGCTTGTTGTGTAGACTTGTGTACAATTACAGGTACAGTGCCTTTGTTCTTACCTCTTAAGACGAACTCTTTTTGTGGAAAATGTTATTATTTTATCTAGTAATTGAAAACTGACTTGACTTAGTTTTTTTTAAAAATCGTGACCTTTAAAGAACTATGTATACCGTAAATTGTTATTGTTTTAGAAATAAAATATGCTGTACATTTACTTTGATAGGGACATTTATGGACCCACATTTTCACTGCATTTATTGTGATAGGGTAAACATATTTGTATATGTGTGCGAAAATTTTGTAAGTCATGCAATGCATGTAAGTTTTTTTATTCTTGCTTTTTTTCTGATCTTTATGTAAAGACGAATGTATTACCTTTAAAGTAAGACTATAAAATCTTCATAATCGTGACTGCATATAAATACGTTAAAACTGTACCGAAAAAGCACTGTTATTTGAAGAAATATGTAAATACGACCTTAATACTATTTGCATTTAGTTTTAAGCTCACCTATTTCTTCCATCAGATTATAAATTCAACGGGAGCTTCTGTAATCGAGAAGAAGAGGAAGAACAAAGAAGACAGAAGATAAACTAAGTCTTGTTCCTAAGTACTAGTGCCGCAGGAGTGTTCGTTATTACTCCTGCTGCTTCAGTGCTTATCAATGAGCATTTAGTGTTACACATCGTCAGATGATTCAGAAGACAGCGTGGAAGATCATCAATTTCAAGATTTTTGAACCGACTTCAAAAAGGAGAAGGTTCTCAACTCAGCCGGTTTTTTTATGCATGTACAGTCACGAGCAATAACATGTAAACACTTAACAAAAGTCAAACGCAATTTACTCGTAAAATACTGGTTTCCATTTTGAAATAAAACCTATTTCGTAGTATTATGACTTCCAAAAGAGAAGTCTAATGAAAAGGCAAAAGTTTAATCTATATTGTAGCAGAACATCGCTTTTGAATACTGCTTAGGGTAAACATACTATTGCTCTTGACTGTACACCGATTACTCCGAGGTATTTTAAAATTCGTATTTGTGTATTTCGGAAGAAAGTTTTTCGTATTATCGTAATGTATCCGTTTTATATATCTAACAAGCACTTTGCCCGCGACTTCGTCCGCGTGGGTTACGTACTTTCCTAATTCCCCCTTTTCACCCCCTTAAAGGTTAAATTTCCAAAAACCCCTTCTTAGTGCTCCCCTACATTATAATAGGAAGCCGTGTGCAAAACTTCACGTTCCTAGCCCCAGTAGTTTCGGCTGTACGTTGATATGTCAGTCAGTCAGTTCTCCTTTTATATATATATAATAATAATATATAGATACACAATTAATAGAAAAAATACTATACCTACGAATTAATTTTCAATAGTATATTTATTTATTATGTATCGTTAATGACTTGTGGGACAAGGGGAATAGTTGTATAAGAGACGCACAGAACCGAGAGATATGGCATAAAAAGGGGGAGGCCTATACCCAGCAGTGGGTGATCCCGGGCTGATATGATGATGATGATGATGATGATGACAAGGGTACCTATTATGTATTGCTTACTTAGGAGCATACAAGTTTTAGAAAGCGTGCATGACGTCAAAATCAGATGGCATCATCAGTTTCATTTGTGGTCGCACAGTGTTTTATTGTATTTGTGTTTGCTGTACATTGTGACCACCAAGGTCCCATCCTCATCTTCAAATTGAGCTTGAGTAGAACAGAATCATTCTTCAAAAGTTCCACTAAATAAGTCCAAAGTGTCATATTCTAGGATACTTACAACTTTTAATATTGAAGCCTAATGTAAAATGAATAATAATGTGTCGCCGTAAAATCATCAAATGAGTCCTCCCACCAGAGCACCAGGGCAAAGCGGGAGGGACTGTATGACTTGTACTGACTAAAATCTACGGTGTCCTTCAATAGCCCTTTATGTTCCGGGGTCACGGTAATTCGTACAGTCCCGCGACCTAATGTAAATTATAGACAAAATACATCGTCAGCGCGATTAAGTGGGGTTCAAAAGTGGGATCCAACGGGAATAATTCGATGAAAATGGTATCTCGATGGAAAAACCTTCATCCAACACTAAAAATTATACACACATTTATTCATCACTGCATAGTATAAAACAAAATCGTTTCCCGCTGTCTGTCTGTCCCTATGTATGCTTAGATCTTTAAAACTACGCAACGGATTTTGATGCGGCTTTTTTAATGGATAGAGTGATTTAGGAGGAAGGGTTTAAGGTATAATTATAACATGCATAATATAATAGAGATTGTACCCGTGCAGAGCTGGGACGGGTCGCTAGTTTTATTATAAAAATCAATCATCGTTCGAATATTCATCATTTCTATAGAAGCGAATTCATGATTGTTTTTATTTTGAAAGATCTCTTAAAATAAATGCTTTTGTATTGGACAATGGACATTCAAGATCAACATGTGTTTATTGTAAAAATCTGTTTCTGAGCTAAATACAGAGGGTGCCAGATAGGTATGTCATATTAGTGGATCGTGATTACCTCGGATGCTCGAGGTTGTGAGTTCAAATCAAGGCAAGCTTTCGATACAAGTGTACTTTCCCAGTTTATCTTGTACGGCACAGACATTAATGAAGGAAAACTTCGAGATATAACCTGGATTATCTATCATCTTAAACCAGCCCCTGTACTGTAGCCATGTAACAAATTTGATAAACGCAAACGCTGAGTAGGCTTTAATAGATTTTCAACTTTATGTGCTTGGGTATAACGTTGAAGATCCAGTGAAGATTGCTTAGCGTTTTTTATCTTTCCTGTCGCTAACGCTTACAAATCTAAATAGATTTTCAACTTTAGGCTCTAGACTATAAAGTTGAAAATCTATTGGGGAGTACCGAGCGTTTACTATTATCGTTTGCGACTTGCTGTGACTTTGCTAGGGGGGCTGGACTCATCCCTCTTATACCACAAGAAATCATAATTACGATACTTTGGATGGATGGATGTAATGGATGTTTGCTACTCAATCATTGCAGAACAGCTGAACGGAGTTTGGTGATAAATTGACACGAATATAGATTTTAGTCTGGAATATTTATATAACTTTTTATCCCGGTATTACATTCGCGTGTGATAATTATTGAATTTAACGCGGGCGAAGCCGCATGCAACAGCTATAGTAGCTAACGAAAAAAAATGCAAATTAAAAAAAAAGTGGGCAGTGTGCGTGGGTGCATTTACAAATATTTAAACTCAAAAATAATTAAATACTTAATTATTACTAAATTAAATACTTAATTATTTACTACTACTTATTCTTATTATTATTAATAATTAATTATTTTTGATTATTTAAAACATTGTTTCGTACGAGAATCGAGCCCGTGAGTAGTCAATCACTCAGCCCCCTTATAAACTATTGCAAAGCTTTTATCGCGGGCTTTAAGCGCGGCGACCGAATCAAGAAATTCCGTAACGAAAATAAACCTAACACTGTCACTGTCACATCTGTCATGTAAACGTGAATGAATTAAATTTAAATGAATGTATTTTCTTCTTGACGTTTCACTTGATTGACGTGGCTGACCTAATTAGTAGAGTAACTTCCCATAGAGCAATGATGGTATGATATTCTCGTTAAATATTCGCTTTTATTTCATAAATAAAATAAATAATTATAATAGCATAAGTAAAAAATGCTATGGAATAGCTTTACCGCGGCAGTCCCCGAGTGCCACACGTATTTCTTTTAATTAACCGTTGCCCCACACTAGGAATTTCTCCTGTATCGTGGGGCGTTTACAAACATAGAACTCACATACACAAACACCCAGACCCAAATCAACTACTTGCAGATCATACAAATATTTGTTCCGTGCCGGGATCGAACCCGCGACACACTACGCAGCAATCGATCGCTCAGCCACTGCGCCAATCGTGCCGTAAAATGTATTCCTTACATTCATAAAAAAATATCGTAATAATAGGTAGGTATTGAAGTCATTTTGGAACGGAAAAGCTATTTATTTTTCGTGATTACGGTATTGGTCCAATTCCAGTCATATAATTCATATACACCCTTTTTTACGAGTCCTCCCTTCGTGGGTGGACTGGAAGGAACTGTAAAACTTGACTGACTAAAACCACACTGATTCGTCAATTGACATTTGCATTCTAGGGCTGCGGTAACCTGTTTTTTTTTAACGCGGTAATGTCATCAAATGAGTCCTCCCACGCAGGGCAGAGCGGCAGGAACTGTCAGACTCGTACTGACTAAAATCCACGGTGTCCTTCAATAGCCCTTTACGTACCGGGGTCACGATAAATCATAAGTCCCGCGACCGCGGTAACCTGCTAGGATCATCTCACGACACGACCCTTTAACATGATCATACCTTTCTGATACGTACTGTAGGCAGTAATAAATTAGAATTCTCACAATACTGGTAACTCCTCAAGCTTGCTACGGCGTAGCGATATTGCTACGAAAGTTTTCGATAAAATATTTTTTTTTTTTTTTTTATCGTGGTAAAATCATCAAATGAGTCCTCCCACCCAGGGCAGGGCGGGAGGGACTGTCAGACTTGTACTGACTAAAATCCACGGTGTCCTTCAATAGCCCTTTACGTACCGGGGTCACGGTAATCCCTTGGTCCCGCGACCCCGGCAGGCTTTGGCCCTCTACAGGCCCCGTCAGATAAAATATACATAAAATAGAAATAACGATAATATTCCCGACCGATTTTGGCCATGTCGGCCCATCTCAATAGAGATAGGCCAACTGCACGGGATATATTGTAGTGCAAAAGTGTGTGCGCAGGCACAGGTGCACTCTCATAGCCCAATGGGACGGCAATCCGACACGACAGGAGAGAGATCAGGCGCAGTACCAACGGCTTAACGTGCCTTTCGAGGCACAGGGGTATCATACCGTCAACTTCCAATCTCCATCTCCAGGCTGCTAATTATTAAGAAATTGTCTTAAAAACCCAATAGCATTTTTTGCAAAACCCGGAATTCGAACCCAGGGCCCCACGCTCAGCAGTCGCGCTTGCGACCATGAGACCAACGGGGCAATTAAAAATTATAAATAAAAATACCTAGAAGAATCTGTTTGTTTAACAAACACATTAGTACTTTTATTGTATGGATAGAACTATTTTTTTATGTAGAGATCAACACTTCGTTCAGCCCATACGATCCGTGTAATTCAGGTTCTACGCAAAGGTGATAATTTCGTAGCAATCGTAGCAACTGCTACGTAATTCGAATTTATCAGTATCGACGTGTTAATTTTATATTTAATCTATATCTTTATCTTTCTCCTGCTGTATCGTGGGTGCGTTGGCTTGGCTGTTTACTTTTTTTTTAGAAAAGCTTTCAAAATGTTGCCAGCTTTCGTAGATAAGACCTCAATCTTTCCGGTACCTTCTATCCACTTTTTTTTATCGTGGTACAACCATTAAATGAGTCCTCCCAACCAGAGTGGGTAGAGGGGTAGGGACTGTCAGACATGTACCGACTAAAATCCACGGTGTCCTTCAATAGACCTTCACGTTCCGGGATCACGGTAATTCATGAGTCCCGCGACCCCGGCAGGGTTTGGCCCTGTAGAGGGGGCCCCGTCATTTTGCTGACACACTTTGAGGCGCGCGTGATACACAACGCGCCGTCAACACTGGCATGGTCCATGATCGGATAGCATTACACGCCGCTCGCATACCCGCGCCTACGGTGGTCGGAGATCGTCTAGCGATTTCCATCGCCGTGGGCGTCTACCACTGCGGCTGGGGTGAAGGGAGGACGCTGTCCTCTCCCTCACGCGGCAGCGGTCCATGTCCTCTCGCCATCTTCGCTTCGGCCTGCCACGACGTCAAGTTCTCACTTTTGGCAGTCGCAGAAAGCCGTGAGAAGTGGAAAGAGTGGAGGGAGGCCTTTGCCCAGCAGTGGGACTCTATGGGCTAATATAATAATAATAAAATAAATATATAAATAATATACCTAAAAAATATGTGTATTTCTTTTTATCTCTCTTTTTTTGAGATCGATGTTCTTGGTAATAGGTTTTAAGAAAAGATCTCGAAAGAACTCAGAAAGAGAACTTCTAAGCTTCGTGCTGAAAAAGCCTGCTACCGTGAATGCTCGAGAAGCGTTTTTCGTCGTTTTGAGAAAAAAAATTACATGGTTTTTAAAAACTGGTTTCATCTCCGTATTCTATTTCAACTCCGGATTTGAAAAAGCTTATAATCGCTCTAAAAATCCGGAGTTACGTCTCTCCGGAACTCTGGATTGAAAGCCCTAGTAGGAAGATATACATATAAGCACCTGCTGTTGCCGGCGACTTAGCCCGCGTGCATTTCAATTCAATCCCATGAGTACTGAAATGAAATCCCGGGAAAAAGGCTTATCCATGTTATGATTTCTATGACAGTTCGTGATACAAGTAAAAAAATCAATCTACGTACTCCGGGCTATGATAATTACTGGTATCAATTTAATGTATGTTTGGTGTAAACAATTGTAGGGAAACCTAAATGAATAATTCAAACAGAAATCCACAAATAAAGGTGACAAAAATGGTTAAGGTAGAGCCGTGCTCGGATAAAAAACTTACACGCTACGAATGAATATAGTTAGTTAAAACAAATTTATTTTTTATGTAAAAAAAAAAATATTTACTGCTAGGCGAATCATAGAATTTTCCCAAAAACATATCTGATACTTTCGTGGATATTCTACGATTTGACTGATAATGATATATCATTTGACAAGTTGTTGCTCATGGTTTCACCCCGCTGCTAGGTTCCTATTGGTAGTATCGTGATGTTTTATAGCCAAAAATAATTATTCGACTCGGACCAGTATTAGTTCCCGAGATTAGCGAGTTCAATCAAACAAACTCTTTAGCTTTATATTATTATAAGTATATATTAGTCAAGTACCGGTAAACCGGGGTTACTTTGAATCACGGGGTTAATTTGATTGAAACTACTTATCGACATAAAATTGCAAATTGCGTAAAACGGAACAACTTTTAGTAGAATTTTTTTTCGGATTAAAACGATGGTAAACGGTCACAATACTTTTTGTGGGTGAGCTGGTTGATTCGTAATGATAAAAATCTTTTTTATCAATACTTTGTAATGGAATATCCATCACGCGGGCCCAATGCGGGTTGTAAGACGTTACATGTCTTCAATTTTTTGGTTCCAGGATATTCCAATTTCCTCACGATGTTTTCCTTCACCGTTGTTTATTTATTTGGTTACTAGCTGATGCCCGCGACTTCGTCCGTAGTATTTGATTTTATGGCACCTATACCAATATTCCCTTTTTTTAATTTGTTGAGGAAGTGAGAGAACCTGATGTCCCACTTTAAAGTTTGTTATCAGGGGTATAAATTAGAGATATTTGAATGAGATTCACGTCAGACAGTAAAAAGTATATTTCGTAAAAAAAAAATACTTACAGACGAACATGGTGCCTTGGGTAAAAATAGATAAAAAATGGAAATGAAAACTTCGAGACACAACACTTTATGTACGACATTGGTAGTTTTTCCTTCTGGTGCTAATATAAAAAGATGGTCAGCATTACTGACACGTGAGCATGTCACATACAATTGGCCGTGGGAAAATCAGTTAGACCTTGGGTCGACATCAGCTTCCTTCAGGGTCTGTCCTTGGGACTTTTTATGGTCATCGCAAAGCAGGCGGTTACCGGGAATTGTGTGCGTTTGAACTGGAAAGTGAAATGCAGTAACTCTTACTCACGTTCCATTGCAGAATTTCGGTGGAGTTAGATTTCTTAGAACCATTATTGGAATGCCGCCTTTATGGGTTATTTTATGAGCTGGAAGACGACTGGCAGTTAATGAATTTAAAAACTCGATTTGATGGCATCATCCTGATTCACGACGTTATTATACGACTTGTAATTCCACATCATCATTCCCAACAATTTCAGCTAATAGTGTTTTCATTTATTGCAGCGGTTTAGTTATTTCTTGCGTATCTTGGCGTTCACATAGCCAATAATTTTCCTGAAGTGTTATTACTTGACGGGTCTCCGAATACGGAACTTATCAATTCTTATTACAACAGGAAGCGTCTGCTGGAATTCTCCAGAGAAAAGTACCGTTATATTGCCCCATCACGGTGAATGTCTTGAAGTGTTTTGAATACGGCCGCGACGACTTTTTTGTTCGACATGGTAAGTACGTTTATTCCAGACGAATAAACTTTTTTTTTTGCTGTTAAAATCATCAAATGAGTCCTCTCACCTACGGCAGGGCGGGTGAGACTGTCAGACTTGTACTGACAAAAATCTACGGTGTCTTTCAATAGCCCTTTGCGTTCCGGGATCACGGTATTCGTTAGTCCCGCGACCCCGGCAGGCTTTGGCCCACTAAGAGGCCCCGTCATTGGGCTGACACTCTATGAGGGGCGCGTCGAACACGTCTGTCGCCGTGGGCGTCTACCACTGCGGCTGGGTTGTGAGGTGGACGCTGTCCTCTCCCTCACGCGTCCCGCCACCTCCTTCGCTAGTATGACTGCTTCGAAGGAGGCGACTGCTTCCCACTCCGCGAATAGAATAGAATACCTCCTCCAAGACCTTTAAGGAGTTTCCCTTTTCGAGTCTCTCTTTTATATATATATTTTTTCAAACGACCCTAAAATCGAAGAAAGAAGATTTCTGTATTTTATTTACAGCGTACTTGTAGTATGCCGCTTATTGCCTCTCAATGCAGAGAAATTAGTGTACATTCATTTAGTATTTTATAATTTCACTAGCTGTTCCCCGTGATTTTACTCTCGCTGCTCGACTCATATTAGTCGTAGCGTGTTGTTATATAGCCTATTCCTCGAGAAATAGACTTAATAACACGAAAAAAAATTCAATTCGAACCAGTAGTTATGTGTGTTGGATCATTTAGTTACCTTCAAAATCGTTGAGCTTGTGTTGATTATGGAATCGAGAACTGTTTTTTGTTTGAAAAGCCGGTATTTTCGGGACTTCAAGGAACTGGGAAACCCTGGGATATTAGACAATTTCAGAAGGTACCTACTATATTGTTGTTTTTTTTTTGGTTTCTTGACATAGAATTTGAGAATGAAATGACATAGGCCGAGCATTTATTCTATTAAAATTTCGTTAACAACTAAAATGTTTGAGAAAAACGAAGTTACGAGTATTTTTAAACATAAGTAGACTTTTTTTTTAATTTGTTTTGGCTGTACTCTAGTATAGATCAAATGACTCCTCAACCCAGGGCGTGACGGGATCCCTCACCTGTCAGAAAAAACTAAATAAACTTATTTTCTTTCTTTCTTTCAGACTTGTACTGACTAAAATTCACGGTGATCCTTCAAAAGCCCTTTACGTTCCAGGATCACATTTACCTGATGAAACGGTCCCGCGACCCCGGCAGGCAGACACAGGTATTAAGGTACATAACCAGTATTTTCGGTTTCTTTTCAACTTCCGAAGCTTCTTTATCGAAGGTTCGATCGTTCGATCAGTACTCATTGACGGTTGCTCTGTCAGCTGATGATATTATTGATTTCGGAGTTCCTCACTGGTCTGTTCTCTCGGCGACTCTTATCTTACTGCACATCCATTATACCCACTTCAGCCTCAGGTATTGTTGGGTACGCAGATGATCAATCTGTTTCAGAGAGATTTTTGCCCACTGTCAACCCAGCAGGGATGAGGTTAGTTTCTTGAGCGAGGCCGTGGTAGAGCTGATCGATTTAAGCCGTGTCTCTCAATGAGGGGCTGACAAACTTGTCTCTTTTAACGTCTCCAAAAACAGTCGTATTATTCATTGCTCCGGGGTCGCGGGACTTTCCCATTACCGTAACCCCGGTACGTAAAGGGCTAGTGAAGGACACCGTGGATTTTAGTCAGTACAAGTCTGACAGTCCCTCCCGCCCTGCCCTGGGTGGGAGGACTCATTTGATGATTTTACCACGATAAAAAAAAAAAAAAACTTTCATAAAAGTCGTTTCGATAAAACTCCTACTTTTCGGGATATATCTAAGTATTCCAGAAGTTGATCGGCTCGTACTCTTAGGAATGAAGTTGACATCCAGTCTTAACTTCAGCGCCACCATTGTCTTTGACGCCTCGGTTGGCGCAGTGGCGAGTGAGTTCGATTCCCGCACGACAATACAAATAGTTCTTAGAATATAAAACAAACCAGAAACAAACATGTTCACCAAAATTAGGTAAAAAAACGCAGTTGTTAAAATTCAGTGATATGCAAAAACTCTATGTAATATATTGATGTTCAACTGCATCAGGTAAGACTAAAAGCCTACTCCACATATTTGGGAAAAAGCTAGGAAGATGATGAGGATAAATCGGGAAACAACTAACCTTCTACTAAGAAAATGGCCATCGATCATAGATAAAAAGAAATTATAACCCCTGGCTTATGCTAACGAGATCAACTATGTACTGACGACAACTCAATTGAAAAATCACCGACAAAATTGCAAACCCCATAACAGGAAAATTGCACTTGTTAGTCAAGGGCATGACAGGCTTTTTTTTTTAGCGTGGTAATATCATCAAATGAGTCCACCCACTCAGGGCAGAGCGGGAGGGACTGTCAGACTCGTACTGACTAAAATCCATGGTGTCCTTCAATAGGCCTTTACGTTCCGGGGTCACGGTAATTCGTGAGTCCCGCGACCCCGGCAGGCTTTGGCCCTCTAAAAGGGGGCCACGTCATTATGCTGACACTCTTTGAGGTGTGCGTGGAAAAAACGCGTCGTCGACCCGGGCATGGTCCATGGTCAGACAGCGAGTCGCCTATTACTCGCCGCCCGCATGCCCGCGCCTACAGTGGCCGGAGATCGTCTGCCGATATCCGTCACTGTGGGCGTATACCACTGCTCCTGGGGTGGAGGGAGGACGCTGTCCTCTCCCTCACGCGACGCGCCTCCTCTTTTGCTAGCATGACTGCTTCGCAGAAGGAGGCGACCGCTTCCCACTCCGTCTCGCCCTGCAGTATGGCCTCGACCAATGCCGGGCGCGAGAGGTATCGGTATCGCAGTCGTGAGGATACGGCGGTGCTCTGCCCAAGTGGAGCAGTCCTGCACCGTATGCTCCACCGTGTCCTCCGGGCGATCCACGTAGTATGACACCCAGACGTTTCCTCCTTCCTCATCCGACACAGGTACCTCCCGAAACATCCGTGTCCGGTGAGGACTTGCGTCTGGCGGATGGTCAGGACACCGTGATGCCTTTCTAGCCACTCCTCAATGAGAGGCCTTACCGCCGCGATTGCGGCGTCCCCGGACGTCGGTTGCGACAGTCGCTCCCCGCTCTTCAACTATTCTTTTTGGGATTTGCCCCGGCGATGAGCCTCCACACGCCACTCATAGAGGCGCTGGAGGGCAGTCGCCTCCAGATCCCAGGACAACAATCCGGCGGCATGATAGGCATGAGAAGAATTATCCTATCTTCTACTTATTACACGACCTCGGTATGGTGGTGGCATACGATAAAAAAACCTAATTGAATAACCGATTGAAAAATTGCAATCCATCTAGTTGGTTCCGGGAAGTTGGGTAGGCAACGAGATATATATTTTTTTAATACGAGTATTTAACAATAGGTTCGCGTTTGACCACTATCTCGCCTGATGGTAAGCTATGATGTAGACGATGGTCGACGGTGAAGCACGCTTGCCTATAAGTAACCTATTCACTCTTGGCTTGAAGACCCTAAGGTTATCCATTATACCATTAGCTATCAAGAAACACAGATCCCGGCAGGGTATGGAAAGGGATATATGAAAGATGTATTGTAGAAATAATAGAGAAGAATTTGAGAAAGAGTTTAACAGAAAATCACCACTTTTACAGTTTTCAAAAGCCATTATTCATTTGATAGACAAAGGCACCCATCTTGAACCAGCAATCATTGCACCAACATCTTGAACCAGCAAAATTGAATAACTGGACCCTGCAAATTTTCTTCAACGACGTAACAAAAGCACTTTATTTGATTACCATGACAATAGTAAGATCCTTGACAAAGTGCAATTTGCAACACGAGAGGATAACACTCCATGACTGTGGGAAACTGGGAACCTAAATAATAAATATGTCTCAGGACGATTTTCCACTTATTGAAGACCTAAGTGCCAATCACTGCACCAACGGTCAAGATTGAATAATTGGATAATCGTCAATTGCAAACGATAGAACCAATTCAAGAACGTGTTAACAATGTAATACGCGAGGATCCCATCCTTTTAACATAGACAGAATCACAATTGAAAATTGCAAGGAAATACCGAGTGACACAGTCGCAGCAAATTATATCACAACGCACCCATATGGCAGGCAGTAATTTTTCACTCATGGATGTATCACTGCAACAAATAAAACCAAATTGCATAACGATCAACAAATTGCATACACTAGAACCAATAACGACCAAATAGCCCTCAACAACAAAATTGCTCGAAATAATATCCATAACGATGAATATCCGTCGCGAATAGACGCGCTTAGAATCTGCGGGCGTCAAAACATATAATACCACTTAAACTTGATCTATTGTTCAGTAATAATCGTCAGATAACAGCGGCTCAGCGTATACTGGGATAACAGCCCGTATAGACCACTTAACTCAATAAAACTCCCCTTGGCTGACATTAAATTTAATAGTCTATGAAAAGGAACGGCGCGAGCGCAAATGGTCCTTCCTGTGAGCGAACGGAAGACGGCGATTGGCTCAATTGCGCGGCCCATTCACCAATCAGCGTCCTGATATGCTTGCAGGTCAACCTGTCCAATTTAAAATTGGTAGTTGTGGTCGCAAATCCTGGTAACATAAGTTTGCTTTTGGGTCAAACACTAGCTACACAAGTAACTTACAAAAGTCCACGTAAATTGTAAGTCCTCAAATGATTTTTTGAGAACTTGGACAATAAAATTTGCAGATGGAGATGATCTCTGTGTCCGGATTTGAATGTTTGGAGTTTAGAATTAGTGAAATTCAATTTACAGTAATATATGTTTCACCAGCAGTCCGGAATCGATAACCTGTCTTGAGTATTCATGGTGATCCACGAATTTCAGACTTTAATAAGTCCAGGTTTCCTCGATCTCCCGATGTCAATAATGCCCTAAAGTAAGCTTAGAAAGTACATATGAATTGGAAAAGTCACATTGGTACTTGAATTCACACCTTGTGTTGGCTGCGAGGACTCGAGGAGTCATGATATTTTGAACCTATGTGATGCTTACTGACTAAAATCCACCCGTGTTTCTTCAGATGTCCTTTACGTTCCAGGGCCGCGGCATCCTGGATTAAGAAAAAATCCGCGACCCCAGCAGGCATTTGGCACCGTAAGGGGCCTCGTTGGTGACGCGTGAAACACGACGCGCCACCGACCTGTGCTTGGTCCTTGGTCGGACGGCGAGCTTACCCATTACTCACCGTCCCTCTGCTATTCAGAGGGACACGCGTTGGAGCGTCCACCCGACAGGCTATTCGCATACGGGCAAAGAGACCCCTTAGGCACACAGTGCCTAAGGAAGAGTTTTTGCCCGCATCCCAGGGTGCATCGGCCCGAAAAACTGGTCTTCCCCCCGGACGTATCCGAGAAAGTTTGACTCAAATTCTGATCACAGAAACTGGGAGTAAAAAATAAGAGCAGTTAGTAATACTTACGACCACAAGCGATTACCTCACGAGTTACATTTAGGTGACAACGTCTTCCGGCGTTCCGACGGAGCATAAACGGCCGTATTTTTTTATTGCGTTGGGTCAGAAGTGTGTTTGGTTCTGTTTTCTGCTGCAAGGGATTGTAGATATTGTAGGTAGTATTTGATATTAATTTCAGTTTGATAGCTCCACGCGTTCCTGTTCGCATACGGACAGATAGACAGACGGAAAATAATGTGCCTTTAAGGATTACCGTTTTTCTTTTGAGTTACGGAACCCCCAAAGCGATCAAGCCAAATCACAGCAGCAAAATCGTAACTTACAATTTAAACACTACAGTTAAGTATGATTTTTTTCGTGGTAAAATCATCAAATGACTCCCCCCGCCCAGGGCGAGACAGGAGAGCCTGTCAGTCTTGTATTGACTAAAATCCACTGTGATCATTCAATAGCCCTTTACGTTCCAGGGTCACGGTTACCTGATGAGACATTCCCGCGACCCCGGCAGGCTTTGGCCCTCTAAGGGGGTCCCGTCAGTTTGCTGACATCTCTTTGAGATGCACGTGGAACACGACGCGTCGTTTACCCAGCTAATTATGATGGATCCAAAAAAGAAACAATGAAGTATGTGATTATTTTTTAATAAAACTTTACAACTTTCGTCTCTAGTACACCTATATTCTGGATTTCGCTCCGTATGACGTCACCTGGTTTGAGATACTCTGGGGGGTCCTGATTATCCCCTACGCCGGCAGGAGTACCAGTCAGGATTAAATCACCGGGAAACAGCGTCATTACACTGAAACAACGAATCTGATATGATGATCGATGAGATAAATTTTCAACTGTACATTCTAAACAATTAAGTTGGAAATCCATTAAAGACACTTTTATGGTCATTACGTCAAAGACTGAAACAGTTGATGGCAAAAGGCTCGCCTTCCAGTATAATCTTAACATAACTGGTGAAACGTAAGTGTACTAGCTACACCTCTGTCTCACCCTTCGGGAGCGCGGCGTGCCGAAAACTCGACGGTGCATGGCTATCAGCTATGTTATTCTCTTCAAGAAATGTCATCGCTGGACTCTTCGGCGAGACGGCTTTGAGATCGTAGATAGTGCCTTTATCAGTAGCTTAGCAAATGGCGCACTTTATTTCCAGCGCGGCCACCAGGCTGTGTTTAAAGAGAATAGCACTGCAGAAGCAGACTTGTTATATATTACACACTGATGGCCATACTTACCAGCGCCACTTCCGTCGTGCTTGACGGTATACACGATTGCTAGTTTAAAAAAAAATACAGTCGAATTGATAACCTCCTCCTTTTTTTGAAGTCGGTTAAAAAAAGGCACACATGCCTACACATCAACCTACCCGAATCTGTCAAATTTTCCCAACTTAATATGAAACTTCTGCTTTTGAGATAAAGATGAAAATAAATTATAGACAGATTGGAGTAGGTTATTATACGATGTGGTAGCGACCTACCCATGATGGGTATGATGATAACAAAGTAATGAAACTTACGTCGAAACCCTCTCAATCACCACTGGTACGCTATGTATTAAGTTGCTGGTATTGCCATTTTGTTTCTGAACTCCATTGACACTGCAGCACAAGTTGAGATTATGAACATCGCCAATCTCATCCGCTGTCACTATACAGGGGCCGATGGGACAGAATGTATCTTGCGACTGTTGAGGATAATTGATATAAAGGTGATAAGAACGCTCATTGTGTGCAATTGTCCGTTCATGACCTTGCGCTGTGAACATACCGCGGGGCGGCGAGCGGAAAGATCAAATGTGTAGAATTGGCTATTTGACTGAAGAATTCTTATTAGTCCGTCACTTAGATTATCAAAAAATATTCGACCCGTATTTTTTCTTTTGCTTCGTAAGCCAAAATTAAGGAAGATACGACGCTTTCAAAATTGGCAATACATCACAATTTAATACAATTTTTATTGAATTCTACGTTACGAGCCCCCGCTCTCGAGTTATAATGGTTTGTATTTTGGTGAATATTCATTGATTTTACAAAAGAAAAAATACGTGTCCGTTATTTTTTAACACTCTAAATGACGGACTAATTATATTTGTAATTTATAGCTACTGTCAAATAGCCAATTGTTTGAAACACGCCACGAGACTCCGCCAGTGGCGAATTCGCATACTTACAAAGTAACTAATGTCTTATTCGCGCTGCGCGTCGCTCCGCTCACCGCTTAAGATAAGTCGTGCACAGGCTGAAACCCTAGATCAGTAGGTACTTATACGTTACTAAACTAACCCCTTTGTTGGTGACATCACTAAAATAGGATTAGTTTTCTATAAAGCTCCGAACATGATAAAAACTATTTTAATCTATCTACGAGTACAATAATCAACAAACCTTCCCAAGTAGAAAATGCGGACCGTTCTTCTCTCTTTGCCATTCTCTATCACCAATATCTTGTGCGATTGTATAACCGAAGATATATTTGTCAGCATCTTCAGCTTTCACGGAACTTGCAGTCTTACCCATGACAACTGCTAGCTCCACTTCCCAGTCCACTTTCTGTAGAGAAAAGTCTTGAAATACTTAAATGTATTCGTTAATTAGTGATACAAAATGGCGCGGAAGAACAGCTGTTTCTTTGTTGCAGGGATTCCCAATCAGTGGGGCGTGCCCCATTTATGGGGCAAAGTGTGGTGATTTAAGGTGCTGAAGGACTCCAGTTTTATTATTCAGGAAATAACGTTAATCAAGGGAATCATCGACACGACAAAGAAGAAGAAAATTAGCCTGATTGGGCATAATTGATTATAACGCACGAATGTAGATTTTGTGGGACCGGCTGCTTTGGCACAGCTAAAGTAGGCCAAAATGACCGTGACGTGTGTAGTACTATACGCCTTAACAATAACTACGAAGGACCTACTATAAGAATTCTGAGAGCAAACAAATAACTTGATTAGGTTTTCATACTTTAAGTGAGTGTTTTTAAATATTATAGATACGCATAATGGATGCGTCACAAATTTTAAAGATTTTCTGTGGAAAGAAAAATTCGAACCGCGAGCGGGATGTGAACTTACTGCCTCCGGAAAAAGTTACTTACTGAAAATGTGGCTCTCGTTAATGCATCGATTCTCCTTCCACCTTGTAAAGTATAGACTAAGGCGGCTTTCAATTATTGCTTTAAGCTTTTTATTAAATAAGGAAATCAATTGTAAATATTTTTATTTTATGATCATCATATTCCTGTCCTTATCATTTTACTTTGGGTCGGCGCAAAACCTTTCCTTTTTCCATTCTCCCCTATCAGACGTCACAGTATATTTACTTCTTTCTCCTTCATATCATTCCTTAGAGAATCCTTCCTCTTCCTCTCCATCCATCCATCAACATTCATACCCTACACTCTCTTAGTCACATGAGTATCATCCCTCCTCATCACATTCCCATACCAAGGCAGACGGTCCCCTTTCATTTTTTCTGCAACGGACGCCACTTTCAAACTTCCCCTTAAATACCTTACTTTACCCATTCTTGTCACTCCACACATCCATCTCAACATCCTCATTTCCGCTACATGCAATCGTTTCTCATCCACCTTTTCACAGCCCAGCATTTCAATCCATATAATACGACAGGTCTAATAACGGATTCACCTTTTTTTCTAGTCCCATATTGGCTTCACAATCTTCTATCTACTTTCAAACATTTTGGGCCTCCCGGTACAAACCAAATGTGCACGAAATTAGGAGCAACGAAACCGTTTAAACAAACGGAAGACGCACTAAACACCAGTGACATTATTTCATCACGCAAGGCACACCTACACACTATGAATTACAGCTCCAATTTACTTCAATAATTGACCCCAATTTACGTTGCGCTGAGGTCAGAGCAAACCTCGGTGATTCACTGAGAATTTTTGACCTCGTCCACTATACGTAGGACGATAGGATAGGTCGTTAAACTTGAATGTAGAGAAAAAATGATTATCACAAAATATTATACCATTTTTATCCTAGCTATGCTATCCTTGGTCGCGGGACCAAGGGATTACCGTGACCCTAGTACGTAAAGGGCTATTGAAGGACACCGTGGATTTTAGTCAGTACAAGTCTGACAGTCCCTCCCGCCCTGCCCTGGGTGGGAGGACTTATTTGATGATTTTACCACGATAAAAAAAAAAAAAAGCTATGCTATCCTAGAATGTTAAAAAAAAACTTTGTCCCCTTTATGAAAAGTAGCTGAAAAGATGCCACAGCCACATCAACTTTCCGTACAAGACAGTTGTTTCGGGATGTACGGAGTTTCCTGTTTTGGATTGGAGATTACATTTTAGCGTCATAATATGGACCGGTCAGAGGAGACTTTGAAGTATGCGGTAGAGATCAACGATCAATTCCGATCAGAAAAAAAAATGCGCTGCGCCCCGCCAGTGTGAGATGAACTTTTGTATAGTAAATTACGTTGTCTAACCTCTATGGAAAACGCATTAAAGGCTGGCTACAGGCAGTCGGTACTTGCTACTTATATAACAAAGTTATATGCACGCCCGTATCCAGCTATGAAGGTACGGCTAGCGCTGAAGCTATTAATACATTTTCAACTGAATGCTATCGAGTTTAAAGTTAAAATCTACAAAAAACAAACCGTAGTTCAACGCTGCTACGGCGCTGAGACTTATAAAAAATAACAGTACAGAATAAATGAAAATGATCACCAGACCAACCTTACACACATCATCCCGAATCTTCACAGGCTTGTTTGGACCAATGATAGTGCTGGAAAATTTGCTGAAAAACGTCGGTATGGCTGACGGTGGTTTATTTATCTCCTTGCAATGGTCAGAATAGTTGTGGCCAACGCACAGTATCTTGTCCATGCCGGAAATGGGCTCGACCAATATTACTGACGATAGGGGAATCGACTTTGGGTTGCTGATGCTGTTTTGAAAAAGAATTAAAAATTATATTGAGGCAACATTGATTTAGTTGCTGAATCCAGTGCCGCTGAATTTCAAAGCACTGGAATTATGTAAACATTTTTAAATCCAGCACACCATCCAGTACACAGAGCTGGATAGGACAAGACAAGACAAGACAAGACAAGATATTTATTTGTAGAAACATGAGTATACACACAAGGCATGCAGGTTGTTCATATATAGTATAAGAGCTCTGTCATGTTCGGCCGTTAAGGCATACAAAAATAAACATTTAAAAAAGATACATATAAGACATTTAACTTATTATCTTAATTAAACAGTGTAACAAACAATTTTTTTTTTTTTTATTATATAAAACTAAAAGCTAATAATTATGTAGGCAAAAGACTTAATAACAATATCTTAAACTTAAACATAATTGTAATGTCACTCTCTGTCATTTAAAAATTCTAAAACACTGTAGTATGCTTTCCTAATTAGAAAAAGTTTTAGCCGCTTTTTTAATATATGTGCGCTTAGTTCCCTCCATCCTTTTGGAAGTTTATTAAAAATTAAAGGCGCCATGCAAAATACACTTTTCCTCATTAAAGCTGTTTTGGAACTATGTAAGCAGAGGAGAGTGTTATCGCGTCTAACGCGATTGACTATGTCTGCCATGCGTGGAAATAGTTGCCGATTACATTTTACAAACATGACAACTTCAAAAATGTACAGAGATGGTAACGTCAGTATGTTATATTTAATGAAATATGGCATACAGCTGTCAGTCGAGTCTAATTTAAACATCGCCCTTATGCACCGTTTTTGGGCTTTGAAAGGTATATCCCTGTCAGTGGAATTACCCCAAAAGATAATTCCATACCTTAAATGTGAAGAAACCAAGCCGTGGTAAGCTGTTAGTAATGCGTCAGTGTTAAGCACAGAAACTAATTTATGTAAGGCATAAGTAGAGTTACTAATTTTTTTGCTTAAAATTTCTATGTGTGCTTTCCAATTTAACTTATTGTCTATAGTTACACCGAGGAATTTTGCAGTATTGACCTCTTCAATTATTTTGTCGTTATATTGAACTTTAACATCAGATAAAGTTGGTAAGCGTTGGCTGAAATGCATAATATTAGTTTTATTAAGATTTATTTTTAAATTATTGTTATCCAAATATTGTATTATTGATGTAAGAGAATTGTTAATGTCACTATTATACTTGTCTTTGGTATCACATTGAATCGTTATGGTACTATCATCGGCAAAGAGGGTCACAGGTTGATCAACAGATTTAGGTAGGTCATTTATATACAGAATGAATAGTGTAGGGCCCAACACGCTGCCCTGAGGAACTCCGTATTTAATTAGAAGTTCATGTGATTGAAATATTTCTTCCTGTTTAGTTTTTGTATTTATTAAGGATATTTCCGTGCATTGTTTTCTATTCTCCAAATAAGATTTAAATAGTTTTAAAACATTACCTCTGATACCATATGCTTCCATTTTATTTAAGAGAATGTCATGCCTAACGTAATCGAAAGCTTGTGTCATATCGCAGAATAGTGTACAAACAGGGTTGGTTTTATCAAGATTTAGCATAACTTTAAACAAAAACTCGTACAATGCCATATTAATAGTTTGGTTTTCTCTAAATCCTTTTTGCTCGTTTACTAATAAATTATTTTTTTCCAAATATTTGCTTAATTCTTTATGTATAAATTTTTCATAAATTTTGGCGATAACACTTATAATCGAGATTGGTCTATAATTTTCTATTTCTTCTCTATTTCCCTTTTTAAGCAATGGTTTAACTATTGACTTTTTTAAGGCATCAGGGAAGATACCTGTGCTTATGGACAAATTGATGAGATGACTTAGATGCATGCATATTTCTCCAGAAACCGATTTTAGAATTTTTGTAGATATTCCGTCATAACCAACGCTGTTTGTATTTTTCAGAGAGTTGATTATTTTATACACGTCCTGTGGTAGACAGGGGGGCATGAAAAATGATTTTTCACTATTATGGATTTGCGACGTAACGTTATGTCCCGATTCTGGTATTTGGATAACCTTGTCAATAAAATAACCATTAAAAGCATCCACTATTTTTTGGGGATTTGTTATAACGTTACTTTCATGTTTTATTTTAGTTATAGGATTTTTAGGGACGTTTTGCATTGAATCATTAATTATTTTCCAACTAGTCTTAGATTTGTTGTCTGATGTTTTTATTTTGTAACTGTTTTGAGCAAATTGTGTCAGCTTTGTAATTTTCTTTAGTAGTTTAGAGTACCTGGTTAACTTTATTTTATTTGTTTCGTTAGGGATTCTTCTGTATATCCACAAAAGTTGTCGTTTCTTTTTGCTGCAAGCTTTGATCCCACGCGATATCCATGTTGGCTTTTTTGTTGCGTGTATAGTTACAGTTTCATTAGGAAAGCATAAACAGTAGAACAGTGAAAGTATTTCTATGAAAGCGTTATAGGATAGGTTAGGGTCACCCGTATCATAAATATCAGAGAATGATAAACTATGTAAACAATCTTTAAATTTTATGACATTTTCTTCACAATAATTACGTTTTGTTATACGCCAATATTTAATAGGTAAACAATTTTGTACAGGTAATTTTATCAATTGTGCTGTATGATCTGACAATGCGAATTCTAGTATTTGTATTTTGCAGGGTCTATTAAAGTTATGTGCAATGTTATCTATACATGTTTGACTTTTAAGTCTAGTGGGTTCATTAACAGATAATTTTAAATTATAATTTAATAGCAAACATTCAAAATCTAATGTTTGATAAGATCTTTTTAAGACATCTATGTTAAAATCTCCTGCGACGACAATGTTTTTAAAAGACTTGTTAGTTAGTTCTTGTAAAATTAAATGTAATTTATCCATGCACATATTAGTATTATTCACTTTTGGTACTCTATAGATACAAACAATAGCTATCTTGTAATTAATTAACTCTATGGCGCAACACTCGAAAACACCAGTTTCGGATATTTTGGCTATTTGCTTTAATTCCTTATACTGGTGTCCATTTCTTGTTAGTATGCATGCTCCACCCCTTTTACTTTCTTTACGGCTGTAACATGCTGCAAGTTGATAGTTAGGTATGGTTAAATACTTTTCAAAGCTCTCCATAATAAAATGTTCTGTAATGCATAGAATGTCCACAGGGCTTCCTTTTTCTGTCAATTCTTCTAAGCATACTGCCATTGCATCAGATTTTGTAAATAATCCCGCAATGTTTTGGTGCATTAGGTGTAGGTATTTAGTTACGAAAAAAACCTGTCATATTTTCATTACAGCTATTGTTTTCATTTTCATCAGTTCTATCTTGAATATCTATATTTTCACTGAGTTCATTCAAGGATTTTATGATTGTGTAGTCTATGTCATCAATTAACGCTTTGAGATCTTCAAAGACTGTCCTTAATGCTTTATCATTTATTAACCCAGTCTTTTTGTTAAACATACTAAAATCTGCCTTTAAGTTCTTATTCGAGTCCAGATAGTAGGCGTGTTCGTGAACTAATAAATCTAGGTAGAGTAAATTGTTAAATGTTTCTATCCTCGCATTGTAAAGGTTATTATGACTCCTTAATATGTATGTAGGAGAACACAATATTATGTTAGTATGCGAAATTGTTTTTAGAACATCTCGAATGCAGATGACCATCTTCAGATAATCTTTCGTTATTTTAAAGTCTTCTTGTCCTATAAGTACTATGCAATAGTCTTCAATTGTAAAATCTGCCAACTTGGATTCAATTTCTCTCAGAAGATGTTTTATTCCTACCTTGGGTGTTAGATAATGACATATTTGATCTTTATCTTTTATTAATACTCTACGTGCAGTAGTTAAGACATGATAATTCGGATCAGTGCTAAGAAAACAAAACTTCTTCTTTTTGGGAGGTTGTTCGGGTTTATTAAGATCAGATGTAATATTTAATTTTTGCGACTTGTTGTTTTGGTCTGTAACATGGGCAGTATTAGTATTTGTTGCCCTTTTTTTTCTATCAGCCGGTTTTTCATTCTTGGGCGTACTCTGATTTCTTGGATTCGTTGTTAGGAATAAATCACGTTCCTATTTCTCAATTCAGTGACGCTGGATCCAGCTACTGCCTGGATCCATGTGAATCAGCTTTTAAATTGAAATCATCCAGCCGGTTAATAACATTCGAGGTGGGGGATAAAGCACAAGTGTGTGCGCAGACACATGTGAATTTCTGTGCTCTCCCCTCTCACAGTCCGATGGGACGACTATTTGGGATCCCAAGATTACCATCGGATGAGAAAGATAATAATATTACTGAAGAGAGATAAGGCTTTGGCCCAAAGACCTTGATTGCACACTTGCACCTTGCTAACACTTTTCGATGCAATTAATAACAGGGGTCAAATTAAGTAATTTGGCAGACGATACTTTAATGACGGGATGGATATAATAACTGCGACTTCCCACTAGATAGGCAAAGGTCTCTCCCTAAAACATCTAGTTTTCTTATCATTCAGAACTAGCGTTTACCAGGTCTTCGGATTTGTTCAGTTCATCCTGTCATTTTATAAGAATGCCGCGGCACATTCGTGGTAAGGCAGCTATGTGCTATTTGAGGATACGGTTATGGCCAGCCCACTCATATTATTAGCTACTAGCTTCCGCCCGCGACTCCATCCGCGCGGATGTCGGTCTTCGCGTGGATGGTTTATTTCTCCATTTTGAGTAACTCTGACAATGACATCTTATAAATATCAATTGAACCCAAATACGACTAAGCCTATAAAAATTAAGGAGATCCCTCTATTGAGCTACTGCTGTTGAGCTCGCGTTCTGTAGTAAGTATTTTTTTCATAGTAATTCCGACCTTGATAAGTAGCATGTAGCAGTAAATTTCTGACAGTGACGAAAGTTTACAATAATAAAAAAAGTGATCGTGCCAATGCGACAGAAAGTTTATTGAGAGCTTCAGCAAGAACAACGTCTATGAATAAAACTGAAAAATAAGAAATTTTTAGTTTTTCCAGGATAAAAAGTATTCTATTTTATGCCCAGGATAATAAGGTATAATTATACCAAGTTTCATCGAAATCGAACCGTTAGTTTTCACGTAATGCCTGCATATACAGACAGACAGACAGACAATTTTTTTTTATAATTACATATTTGGGTTTGGTATCGATCCAGCAACACCCCCCGCTATTTATTTTTTCAATATTATCAATGTACAGAATTGACCCTTCTACAGATTTATTATATTATTATGTATAGATCCTGTGTAAAGTTCAAAAGTTCAGATATTTTTCTTCATGTTGGCTTCTACTTCCAGTCTAACCACATGCAGCTGAAAATCCGTATTTTACATGAAGTGGCTGCTTATCTGATCTCCACAACCCAGTACAACTTACCTTTTTTTATCATGGTAAAATCATCAAATAAGTCGTTCCACCCAGGGCAGAGCGGGAGGGACTTTCAGACTCGTACTGACTAAAATCCACGGTGTCCTTCAAAAGCCCTTTAAGTTCCGGGGTCACGGTAATTCGTAAGTCCCGCGACTCCGGCAGGCTTTGGCCCTTTAAAGGGCATTGTCATAATGCTGACACTCTTTACGGCGCGCGTGGAACACAACGCGCCGTCGACCCGGGCATGGTCCATGGTCGGACAGAGAGTCGCCCATTACTCGCCGCCCGCTTGCCGGCGCCCACGGTGGCCGGAGATCGTCTAGCGACGTCCGTCGCCGTGGGCATCTACCACTGCGGCTGGGGTGAAGGGAGGACGCTGTCCTCTCCCTCACGCGGCCCGCCTCCTTCTTAGTACAACTTACCTTACTAAAATGTCAGCAATGCCAGCCTTCAATACTTGCAGCATTCTTGTTGGCATATTGCATTCTTGTTGACAACAGAGGTCTACAACCGTATCGTCTTCAGACAGGTAGCCGAGGCGGACTTCTTCCAAATTATCTTTAGGAGAAAACTGGACGAACTTCATACTCTCTCGTTTGTTATGGACCTAAAAATCAGTACATTGTACAATCTTAGTTTTCCTTACCAGTAACCTTTTGAAGGTCATCATTCAGATTCGACAGGTCAACATTTTTGAGGTCTGTACTCACAAAGGACTTCGACCACTTTGTATGGCGTTTGGGCTTGAACATGAACATAAAAATATTGCACTATTTTTGATTTTATGGAGTAGCTTACAGTACGTAGAAAACACATATATAGGAAGTTTTGTATCAAA
The DNA here is from genome assembly GCA_943136025.2 of Agrotis puta. NCBI lineage: Eukaryota > Metazoa > Arthropoda > Insecta > Lepidoptera > Noctuidae > Agrotis > Agrotis puta. The sequence goes on along the minus strand of OW964190.2, from coordinate 6,359,601 downwards.
TTGATTTATATAAGAAAAAACTAAAAAAAACTTCAACACTTTAAAATAAATGATTTATTTGTAAAATTATTATTATATTTTGGCAACCCTGACTGAATGCATCTTGGACGCTCTAAGTATAATTTTATGTAATACTAACTAATGTAATATTTTAAGTTCAAAATGTATTCGACTGAAAGACTTGTATCTATGGTCATGAATAAATATTATTAAAAAAAAAAAAGCATCGTGATCGCTGCACCGCAACTGTCACCATTCACAAAATAATCAATTGAAAATCTTTTTTATTCGTTTTTAATATTATTTATTTTGACACTCCCGAAATAGACCAATGTTTACTAAATATTACTACTAAATTATTGATGAATTTCGTTTTTCCCAATGCAGCTGTTCACCTGTTAGCCCAGTTTGGTCGAAGTCCTTTGTGTAAGTTATATGCACGCACACACCACACACGCACCATGTAAATTGTTGAAATGTAGGGAGCAGATTTTTTTCTAACGATTTCAGTGTTGGTTACTTGACTTGGTTTCATAATAGTGAAAATTGTTTATAATTATGAGTACAATGGGCAAACCCCTTCCATAGGTTTCTTTTCTCTTCACTGCAAACTTTAAGGCCCCACTACTATCAATGTCTTTGACCACGATATCTTTGCTACGGCCAACTTACTTCGGAACCTTCAAATTGACATTTTCTGCCTTCCGTGGAACGTAAAGGGTCATTGAAAAAACGGTAAGGTTGGGTTTTAGGCTGAAGCCAGACGAGCATCCATTTTTGAGTTGTGTACCTCCCGAAACTTCCGTGTCCGGTGAGAACCTGCGTCATGCGGTAGGTCACTCCGAAAAGACGGGTCTTATCGCCGCGATTGCGGCGTGCCCGACTGTTCTAAACTTAGGATTTTTTCTACGAAGTTAATACTTATATGCTTACTTCTTATTTTTCACAGATAATTCTTTCTCACCATCAGTGAGGCAGATTTTTAGGCCACCTATATGAAAAGAGAGGTTTTGAGTACAAAACTTTTGAATTTTTGATGATCCATGTTGACAATTTTAGTTGATTTTAGGATTGTATTTATTTTTGTGTGACGGAAAGCATGACAGCTTAGTTTTTTATAGCGAAAGGAAGCGTTCAAAAACAAAGAAAAGTGTATTGAGTTTTAAAGATGGTTAGTAATAGGCACTTCTTTAAACGTAAGCATAATCAGCCTTGGCCACGCCGCAGTCGCGGCTTTTAAACGTCTGCATCGTTGAAGAGTGGCAGGAGCGGCGCGAGAGGTTGGGTAGCTCGTCGTCTGATCAAGATCAAAAGCCCAGGTCAACGTCGCGTCGTGATCCACGTGCGCCTCTATTGGACACAGTTCTGCCTGTGCAAACCGGTTTGTACACGGAACACCGTGCATGTAGTTGGTAAAACTGTGAAGAAATGAGAAGCCTGCGCACGGAGTACTGTGGTGAAGCTTGTGCATGTGGTAGGCCTATAAGAGCTGTCAGCAAACTGACGGGGCCTATAGATGGCTCAACGCTTCCTTTCCGCTCCCCTTAGGGCGGGGACGACATTTGATGATTTTATGATCCCATAAAACTGCGCCAACTGAGATGGGACTCAGACCTCCTCCCTATGAAAGGAAATGATATTACACCTGTCACGCAGACCCGTAGCGGAGTGGTAGATGTCTTCGAATTACCAGTTCTTAGGACATAGTTCTGTCACGTTTTTTCGAGGGTATGATAAAAGTAGGAAGTGGCGTTATGCTATAGAGCCGTATGTATGCCATAAAAACAATTTTGAGGGCATTTTTGTATCCGCCTTAGAGCTGGGAGAAAATAGTATTAAAAAGTCTTTTATGTTAAAAATATCAATATATTTATAGAAAAAAAAAGATATATTTTACGTTTAAAGAATTATTATTGAAAGTATATTACAAAAACGTATTTTAACAACATTCATAAAATTCACAATTATACCTTACATAAGTACATAAGACTTATATTAACAATAGAACATCAGATAATCACGATTACTCTTTGTTCAGGGTGTTTGGTTCAAAGTTTTGGATATGGCAATAATGAATTGAAAAAAAATACGCGTCATAATGCATCTGCTCATAAAATTGATTTAAAATCTTTAAAAAATCGAGAACTTTTTCAGTCATCGGGAGAGTCGGGCAGCACACGGCCAGTTATTTTATATCACTTTATATGCGAAAGTGAGTTGGTTTGTAACACACGTCTAAACTGCTGAATCGATTTCGATAGATTTTGGTGCACAGATAAATGGGACTCTGTATAAGTGGGATCGGACCTCTGGCTTCTTCTGCTCCTGTTGTGGGACTAATTAAAGGCCTCCACGCTAATTTCAAGTTTGCCAATCTTCTGTATCTCAGAGCTGATTACGTCTCCTGGTTTGAGGTATTCTGGAGGGCTACGATGCATTCCCACGCCGCCCGGAGTGCCGGTTAAAATTATGTCACCAGGGAACAGCGTCATTACCCTAGAAGTAAAATGTTTTTGATTGTTTATGACAACTTTAAACATATAAACAATGGTTCTGCAGAATAAGTTTGGACTTGGTAATCCAGATTTAAACCAAGGTTTATTTAGTTTTTGTAATAAGACTAAGTTACGGACTTAGGAACAGTCTTAACGGCACCCACCGAGTTTACCAGGACTTGCTTCTTTTTGTGTCACCCATCCAAAGATTGATCTCGGAAAGACTTGCTTATCTTTATAAAACTTTTTAAGAAAAGAAAAATTGCCATTGCAAGCAGTACTCGAACTCCGACCTTCCGATTTACGAAGGCGTTAAAGGTTTTCGTCATCCATCAGCAGAATAACCTCGGCAAGAGCAATAAGGTGTGTTCATGTAATGTTTGGAGGCTACTCCGTACCGCTCTGTTCTATGGCGTCGCACTCTTTCGCTTGCACATTTGTTCCCGTCGCTCCTAGTACCGCCCGCCACTTGCTATTGAGATTAGCGTGCGTTTTCGCTATGAGTGGGGTCTCGTGTAGTGTTTCAAACATTTATATACATTTGATCTTAGCGCTCGCCGCTGTAAGCCACTGTTCACAGCACAAGGCTGTAGATTAAAAGTAAGCGAGAGGAAAAATATTAAAATATTACGGATACTTACGAGCTGATCCTCTCAATAACTTTAGGTATGTTATGTACCAAGTTGCTTGTGTTACTTTTCTGTTTCACAGTACCGTTGATTGAGCATTGGATGTCTAAAGTGTGGGCGTCGCCGATCTCGTCCGCAGTCACTATCCATGGACCGATGGGGCAGAATGTGTCCTGAGACTGGAAAACGGAAATTATATACAACATTAGATGATGGAAAGGCAGGGTGCGTAGAACTCGTAATCGGCGTGTGTGTATGACAGATGTATGAATGTGGATGAGGCGATAGGAGTATGTAAGGATCGTAGCAGGTGGCGCTCTGTAGATACTGTCTACCCTTTTTGGAAGAAGGCGTAAATTTATGTATGTGTGTATGTATTAGAAGATAAATCTTACTTGTAGACCTAATGGGGCATCTACACGGATCGATTTTTCGGTCGAATTAGCCGTCCGACTTATAACTCTCGTATTGCTCACAAAAATCTAGTCAAAGTTTAGACGGTCCAGTTTAGCCGCATATCAGTCTGAGCGGCTAAATCGACTGATAATTCAACGCGTGTAAATGCACCATTATTTATGGTCGCATGCGCGAATGCTGAGCAAGAGGTTCAGGGTTTGATTATCAAGTCGGGCAATGTTTTACTGGATTTATTCCATTAGGAATTTCTCCGTTGCAGCTACAGAGCCTAGATTTGTGTCTGGTTGATGGCAATAGGCTCGCCCCTTATTACATGGGACTTAAACCTAACTTGCGTACTATTAGATGTACAGGCGCCAGCAGGTCAACCTGCCTGAACTTGTAAAATTTTACCAATGGAACATTAACTTTCCACTATTGTGGTAAGGATGTAAATCTTTTAGAGTTTGACAGTTTGAGGTAGGTTGATGTGTTGTCGTCTGTAGACATCTGCTTAACCCTTCGAGTATTACAGGCGTATCTATACTTATTATTACAAGGCGCGTCTTGTCCATTTATAGAGGAAGGTCAATAGAAACATCACTCTACGACCAATGGCAGCCGAGGGGGTGAAACTACGTAAACTGTACTTCTACAACAGATGTCGCAACATCACCGTAAGAAGTTTAAGAATGGAATGAAAGATCTTGACCTTGTCGGGCAAGACTGCGATAGACTAGTTGATAAGGCGTATAGAGTTTTATTTTCAGGATGACGCAGTTTCGAGACCTGGGAAACCACAATGACGTATTCGACCAGAGTAGTTCCACTGTGGGAAAGAGACAGAGCTATACAAGTCATCTAGCGCCATCTCTTTCCCACAGTGGAACTACTCTCGCTTTAAGACGTCATGGTAGGTCACCTATTCACACTCAAATTTTACTTTTCAGAAAGAAGAAGATTTTATGCAAACATATAAAATATTTTATTTTAAATATTTTATATGTTCGCATAAAATCTATATATACAACATTATTTTTTGTTTATGCGAAACCCGACACACCTTTCTAGTATTTTTGTGTAAAGAATCTATGTACAAATTTTTAAAACCGTATCATAAAAAATCACAAGATTATAAGTATGTATATTACCTGGTTGTCCGTTCAAAAACATGCTCATTTCGGGGTAAACCCGCGTAAACCGCGTCTCCTGTGTTATATACTCGTGATAATAGCTTAGCAATAGGTACCTAACCGTACGGTGATTGTATCGTAATTAACTGGTACTAAAATATAATTAAAAATTTTTGAAAAAAAATATAACATCGTGTAAAAAATATTGGAATCGAATCAGTTACTGATTCTGAACAAACTATATTCAGGTTTCGCATATACTAAAAATAATGTTGTATAAAAGGAGAACTGACTGACTGACATATCAACGTACAGCCGAAACTACTAGGGCTAGGAATGTGAAATTTTGCACACGGCTTCCTATTATAATGTAGGGGAGCACTAAGAAGGGGTTTTTGGAAATTTAACCTTTAAGGGGGTGAAAAGGGGGATTTAGGAAAGTACGTAAACCACGCGGACGAAGTCGCGGGAAAAGTGCTAGTCATCTTATAAGTATAAAACGAACCTTTCCAAGCAAGAACTGTCCCTCATTCTTCTCCTTCTGCCAGTCCCTGGCGCTGATGTCCTGAGCGACAGTGTACCCAAAGATATAGTCGTTGGCTTCATCAGCTTTCACGGCGGACGCGGTCTTGCCGATTATAACTGCCAGTTCCACCTCCCAGTCTACTTTCTGGAATATTGTGAAGATTTTTGTTAATAAGTGTGTTGCAAGGAAATATAATACCTGTAAATATGAGGAATAAAGTTTAAAGCTCTTCAAAAGGAGTATTGAGGAATTTATGATAATGAAGGATCTTTTGACGAAACAGGTGCTGTGTCTATTGGGCTACTGTCTGACAGATTTAGGGGTTTCTTGAGGTTCTCAACATGCAGAACTCTAATATTGTGATCTTTAAATTCTCATATTTGTTTTTTTTTTCTTTTTATCATTACATGATAGATGCTGCTAGGGTATTTTTGAGCCAACCAACATGGACCCGACTTGTCCAACGACAGTCACGAATTAGTTAAAAACTATTTTATGCCTATAGGTATAAAAAGTGTAAGAAAAAGTTTTGAACAAAAACTATTAACTTAGAAAAAAACACTTTAACTTTTACTTCCTCACACTAAAAGAAGTTTGTAATAGAGTTGGTATTTACTTTTTTATGGATTAGGAAAAAAAACATCTCAGCCTTGATGTCCCCAAGGTTAAAATACCCTTCCCATTATTACTCTATCAACTAACGCCCCACATTAGTATTCTATCACACTCCGAGTCCTGATCCGTTTTGTTCTGACGCCTGTTATGATTATTGGTTACTAACAACAATCGGGATTAAAGACTGCAACCGAGACAGATTATTAAATTTTAGTTTCGCGAGCAAAATTGATTTCAAACAGTTTTTAATTTATTTATTTTTGCAAAAATTATTTAGGTAGGTACTTATGATTTAATGAATAGAATTTATTTAAATTATTTAAATGTGACTAGATGACCGTGACACAAACAAAATTAAGCATTCTTTAAAAAAAATTAACATTAATTAGTACCCAAATAATATTTTATAACCAGATTTTGGACTTGAACATTTTAGGATGTATTTTTTTTTTTGATTTAACATCATTTTTTTTACCCGACTGAGAAAGAACGATTTTTCTTTCATTTGTTTTAAGTTTTGATTAATATTGTAAACTCAAATCCTGGTATACAGGGTGAATTTTCCAACCGGATGGCTATATTCGAAACTGTGAGGAATATCGAAAAATAGTGAAAGGTGTGTTGAGGCCGATTCTGGAGAAAACTAATACAGTATTATAAGATTTTTGAAAAATCAATCACTCTGACCAGGAACCTTAGAAAAATAAAGAAGCAATTTAGTAGTAGTTAGTAAAGGCTATTGTTAAAGCAATATAAACAAGCCTTGAATAAATGTAACTATAAGTAGTTTCTACATCAAATAATTGCTAAGTGAAACTGGCTAATAATAACTGCAACTTTTCTAAATTGTATAAATCAATCATTCTGTATTGAACCTTGTAAACATTAAAGCAAAGTTGATATTAACTATATAATTTAAGATCATACATGAACAACTGCGGTCCTTATTTTCAAAGCCTGACTGGGTCCTATGATTGTGCTGGGGAACTTGCTGAATATGATTGGTAACTTGGGCAGCTCCAAGTTCTGTTCCTTGCAGTGATCAGCATAGTTTAAGGCCACACATAATATCTTGTCCACGCATTGGATTGGGGCTTGTAATGCAACTGTCGATAGAGGTATACTCTTTGGGTTACTCTTTGCCAATCTGTAAAGGAGATATACCATAGTTAGAATCTTATCAAATTAAAATGTCAAGTATATAACGGACAGTAGAGAGTGAGAGAAACAAGTGAACTATGTAGTCTTTGTCTAACTGGAAAGAGATAAGTAGATAATGGTTACATCCAATCCAGCCTGCAGGTTGTTGTGATCTAGTTTATCATATGAATAAGAACATAAAATGTATGCCTATAAGGTTCATTTTGTGATAACATGTGCTGAAGCTTAGGTAAAGAGAAGACGATTTACTCTTTATACATTTGAGTCTTATTGCCATATCAATTTTACCATTTTTTGTTTATCACATTGTCCAATACAAAATAGTCTCGGATAAAGATTATTTTCACAAATTTTTCACTTGTCATTGCATGTTATCACTGTTATCATATGAAAAATTTTAGGTGTAATAAAAATAGCTGATAATACAAGCGAAATGCTTGAATAAACAGCTAGTGATAACTTCAAAAATAACCTATAAAAACATAGGCATGACTTTGATAGATACTAATATTGTAAAGATAAAATTTCCTTTTATGTAGTCCCCTACATGGAAATGTAATGGAATGAAATGAAATGAAATCTTTTGCTTAATCCAATAAATGATGGTAAAAACTTAATTAAAAATCGAGTTCAATTAAAAAGAATGGGGGGTCTCACTTGCAGACTCAAAAGTAAAACTTTGGTCGGAGGCTCGTCTTAGGCTTTTTTTAAAAACGTCTTGATAATCATTCATCAAGCAAAATTATCTCAATAAGTCATGCATGTAGTAAACAACGTGAACTTATTAGAAATGCTTACATTATTTACCAGCAAATAAACAGTACCTAATAACAGAAAATTAAACTCTTACTTCTGAACCTTATCAATGGCACCCTCAGTCCTCAAAAGATCCAACAAATTTGATGGCAGTTTGGGATCAGCACTGTTTATATCAACAACTTTATCACCATCCAAATATCCTACGCGGGTACCTTGACTAGAAGGCGAAGTATACTGTAAAAGCTTCATATTTCTACTTTTTGTTACTGAAAAATTTCTTTTACTCAACAAAATGTTGCTTCTACAACAGTTAGACAGCAAATGCGTAGTTTGAAACGCGCGTGCGGTAAACCGTATGGCACTCATGATCGTTGGTATTTGATTAAAGACCGGTGGATGTTATATAATTTTAGTGTTGAAGTGTTTACACGATTTCAAGGTTGTGATGTAATTTCGATTGTTAGGACTTCTCCATACTGGTTCTACTGCTGTCAAATTTGTTTTCTGGGTGGGTTTAGAAGCCGGCAATTTTCGAACATCAGTCTAGTGTAGTGGCCACGTCCTAAATTAAAATCAACATCCTTAGCATCATTTTACTTGATTTTAAAGTCTAAAACTACATAAACTGGAAGAATGGTCAATCTGGGGATTGAGTTATTTTTGAATGAACAATGCAAATAAACCTTTACATGCCTTTACAAAATTACAACAAAATACACTCGATAACTACGATAACATTTGACATTGACGTTGAATGAAAACTTTTGACAAGAACGATTCATTTCTACTGAATAGAATAGCTGGATAGGAAAAAATCTATAATTAACTTTCTCTCTCTTTAAGTTCGGCCTAAAAATGTGATTAGTTACCGTGATTATCTTTTAAAACAAATGATTTAGCAGTTTCAGTCTTCTGTTTCGTTTTGATACAACTTACTATGAATGCACAGACTACATAGATACTTGTGAATGTGAATCGGAAAATCACTGTCAGTGTCATCTGTCTGTCATCGAAAAAGCAAAATTGTTGTCAAATTGTCAACTCACCTGTTCGAAGTTAATTATTTATTCGACCGGTTCATAGAAGAAGATACTAGAAATTCTTCCCTGATTGACGTGAAAAGATTCTGCTCAATTTCTGTAAGATGTCTTTCTTGGCAAAACAACTGACTCGCAGAGTAAGTTTTTTTATCCCATGTTTTATTATGATGCGTAGAATTCGTTCATCGATTGCACACGCATGACCTAATAACAATAATTTTCTTATTCCAAAGGTCCTAGCGCCAGTCGTATCATCGGTGAAAAAGCTGAATTTTTCCACCAGTAAGTAACCCTGTTTTTAGCATCAATTTATTACATAACCTATAAGTATGGGTTAAATGAGTGCCAGCTGAGTTTTTTTTTATATGTACTGTTTATTAAAAAAAAATACATAAATAAACCTTTTTGCCACAGTAGGTACACAATAGCAAACTCAAAAAAAGAAAAACGAAATGCACTACCAAATTCCATCAATCAAAAAATGTTTTCTTTCCAGCCAGTGCAGCATTTATCCCAAGGGTTCAGCAGCCAGCCCCTCATTTTGAAGCAACTGCTGTGGTTAGTGGAGAATTCAACACTCTGAAGCTGTCCGACTTCAATGGAAAATATGTTATTCTTATGTTCTACCCATTAGATTTGTAAGTTCATACATAACATTATTTAAAGTTTTTTTATGTTCAGACTTTAGTAGTGAGTCAAATTGCTAAAACAATACATACATATTTATGCATCCATCAACATGTCATGGGCACATGGAGGAATAGGGTGGTTTTTAATCCACAAGAGTTGGATAGCTTTTTCCGCTCCACAGAGGCTGGAAGGGAACATAATGGTGGTTCTAATATGCTAAAAAATATGGATATGGCAATAGTTTTAACTTCGTCAATCATAAAAAACATTATGCATTGCTGTTCAATCTTTGATTTTTCAAACCTCACTATTTATTAATTACATAATCATCAGCCAGTATGATAATCTACTATTTTTTCTACTTTCCAGTACATTTGTCTGTCCAACGGAGTTGATTGCCTTCAGTGATAGAGCTAAAGACTTTGCCAGTATTGATTGCCAAATTATTGGTGTCTCAACTGATTCAGAGTTCAGCCATCTTGCATGGACTAACACTCCTAGGAAGGTATGCAAAACAAACTCATAGAGAAATCTGATAGAATTTATGTTTATTTTCTAAAGGCGCGTTTCCATTATGCAAGTGTTTCCATACATGTATGACGTCAGACATGTGTGCTAGTGATTTGAATTGGAAACACGATTTTGTTCAACTTGCAGCTTGCATACAAGATTTTAGTGGTATACAAGTTAGTTCTAGTTGTACAGTGTTTATCATGGGTAGAAGACATGCTGTGCTTGTCGCTGCATGCAGAGTTGTATACGCAATAATTATACACGTATTAAATAACAAAAAAAAACATCGACGTCATAAACAAAGTCATAAACAAAGTAATCCTCTATGCACGACCGCATGCGCTTGCAACTTGCGTGCAAATGTGCCGACTTGATTATTGTGCGTACAAGTTTAAACCTAATTGCATACAAGTTGCAACTTGTTTGCAAGTTGTTGTTTCCACTATACAATTTGCATGCAACTTGCAACTAGTATGCAAATCACTTGCATAATGGAAACGCGCCTTAAATGAACTTTACCCACACTCAAAATGTCTCCTGTATTGTAGGTGCATTTATTAACATACACAAACAACCAGATTCCAAATAAAGATTTGTGGATTATTTTATTCAATTCCCGTACGGAAAAAATATTTGTAATTGTGTTTTATGAAATCCGTGACATACAGTGCAGCAGTCCAATCAGACAGCCACGTCGTCAACCGTATGGTCAAAATAAAATTTTAGAGCTAAGGTACTGTTTATGCTATAGCACTATATTTACCTACATTAAAATGTTTTCCAGGATGGTGGTCTTGGTAAAATAGATATTCCTCTTCTTGCTGACTACCAGAAGAAGATCTCAAGAGATTATGATGTCCTTCTTGATGCCGGTTTTGCGCTTAGAGGTAATTTAATATTTTTTGATGTAGTATTAGATGATGAAATTAGATGTTACAAGGGGGCTAGGCAGGAATAAATAATTGTCATGGTGTGGGTAGGCCTTCGCTTCAAAACTCCAAGCATAAACGCAGTACAACAACGACGAAGGAACACAAAGCGAACACGCGGCGCGTATTGTCCGACTGCTTACCAGTGGCGCCGCCTCACGGCACATACCGGGAACTACTCGCGCTACTCGTCTTCGCGTCCGGCTGCGTTCCGAAACCAAGCTGTAGTTTTATAAATTGTCCAATTTTATTGTGACCATTTAACGATAATATATGTTATATTTGTATCTATTACTAAATTTATATGATTCTACAAAATAAATTTAAGAACCCTGGATCCTCTAAGATTTAGTTCAGGTTTTAAGGTTTGGTCTTCCCAGCCAAAACATTATATAGAGTTCACCAATGCCTACTATTTTTACAACAAATAGAATTATAAAACCCCATTTGTTTAATCCTTTTTTTCAGGACTGTTTATAATTGACAGAAATGGTATTCTAAGGCACATGTCGGTGAACGACCTGCCTGTGGGCAGATCAGTGGACGAGACCCTCAGGCTTGTCAAAGCCTTCCAGTTTGCTGACAAGCATGGTGAAGGTATGTAGACTTAGTCTGTAATCTATAGAACAAACTTCGACCGTAAACAAGCTCAGTGAAAAATGAACCTTACTCGTGAATAATAATGTTCATATTGGCATGAAACGTTTGAATGTACAGAAATGTGGAAATAAAGTTCACTTTTGAATAAAATTCTACTGTACAAAGCTGGAATAGCAGCCTTATACAGTGTTTTCCTGATCACATGTCAACCAACACCTTATGGATTTATTCTTATTTTGCCGTACCGATGTGAACCGATTCTGGCGTTTTGGCGAATGGCAATGCCAAAGAAAGTTCGGCAAGATTCAAAGCCCGAATATTTGAAGATTATTCTTGGGTGCCAGCGACTATGAAAATTATCCCACGGAAACTTCATACCGGGATAAGTTTCTCAATACCCAGTGAAAATGAAGGTACCTTCCGATCAGACGGGTGTTGTGTCTGGTGGGCTTTCTGCCCAACATTCAGTGTCGGAATATTCTCTGTCTTCTAAACTCGCGGATAACCTTGCTTGCGCGATGTAGAACATCTTAGTTCCTCTGTCGCTGCATAGATGGCGCTAGTGTACTTTTTGCTGACGGTTATGTACACTACATATGCTATCCTAGGTGTTATTCCAAATTATAACCAATCTCAAACCCCAACATCAAGATCTGTTCTACTGTTCTGTGGTAATTGAGTAAAGCGGGGAATTCACTAGACGGACAGGCCCGGGCAGTTTGTACGGGCATCTCTGTCGCCACAATATACAGACTCAGCACTTTGTTGTTTGGACATGTGCCCGCGCAGTTAAAAATGATATCGCGCGGACGCGGAACGGCAAGTCTGTCAGACTGACTGCGACGCAATCTGCATACACACAGCGCCTCCTACTTACTAACCACATTACTTATTGGGTGCAATAAAATATGCCAATCCTTCCCAACTAGATATTTCGATAAACATTTTCGGCTTGTTTTTTATTAAAAATTAAACAAAACCTAAAAAAGTACTTAAGGTTGTGATACATATTAAACTTGAAACTTGTAACTTTATACTCAATTTTATGTTATAGTTATCCTGTGCTGTATAATGTGTGTACTTATATACATAAATAGTAAAATAAATTAATAAAAAACTTGACACTAAGGCCCTTCGTACACAACAACGCGACGCTAGTCTCCGACACCTTACGACTTTGGTATTCATTGACGCGTGTCTGGGTACGAACCTCTATGGATTTGTATTGCGATAGTCGCCTGGATACCAAAGTCGTACAGTATCGGAGACTCACGTCGCCAAGTGTACGAAGGGGTTACCTCACTCCGCGGGTGTACCCATTGATTCACATCGGTGTTCGCACATGGCGCAGTTTTGCCCGCGGGCATGTCCGCGAAGTGTATTCCCCGCTTAACAAACACCTTTTGCATCCATTCAAACTTTGGCATTTATAATATCTTTCTTTTCCAGTATGCCCAGCCAATTGGAACCCAGACACAAACGCGAAAACAATCAAACCCAACCCGCGGGAAAGCAAGGAATACTTCCAGAAAGCCAACTAAAACCGTCGTCATCAACTTTGAACCTTATGGCATTTATGTTTAAGAGTAAAGTTTACATAACACAAATGTAGAACAACTAAGGATAAATTTTTCTTTTGATGGGTTGATCATCTTTTATAAGTACATACATAGGTTTTTAGGAGAATAGTGTCGAAATAAATAATATAATGTGCATATTATGTTGTATGCAAACTCATTAATTATAACTTTGTGAGCAAGAGAATCGGTATCGTTATGAAATATAAGTATTTTTAGTTTATATGATATGGTGTTTTTTTTTTAATTATTTTTATTTCGTCAAACTAATCGTAAGGCACTAGAAATTACTCCTGAGGCTCCTGAGGCCGCATATCACAGTATTTAGTGCGTTTTTTGTATAGAAAAACGAAAAAGCGCCTGTAGTGTAAGAACGAGAAATTATTTTTTTCCTTCAAATTAACGTCAAATTTCCCCTTGAACTCTCTCTGTACTGTAGCAGGGTTAATAAACATTTAAATTCAAACAGCCAGACCTGGAACAATATTACCCGTTGGCTATACGCTATACATTTTTTTTTTCGTCTGGGTATCAAACCCGCGACATGCAACGCAATAATCAATCTCTCCCGCGACCCAGTTACCTCCAGTACCTTAACTTCAATTCTTGTCTTTTTTTTTTATCGTGGTAAAATCATCAAATGAGTCCTCCCACCCAGGGCAGGGCGGGAGGGACTGTCAGACTTGTACTGACTAAAATCCACGATGTCCTTCACTAGCCCTTTACGTACCGGGGTCACGGTAATGGGAAAGTCCCGGTCTAGGTTATCTTTATTCCAATGTTGGAGCACCTACATCTGATAGTTTATAACATCCTATATACCGTCCGAACCGTAACTTGTACTTAATCACGTTGTCCATATGAGTTCAATCTTTGTACTTATGTTTTATTGGCAACCAGGGTCGGACTATGCCAGAAAGGCCAGGGTCCCCACAAGCCCAGGTAAAATTATAAAAACTAGTTTGTTTTTTTAAACTTTGTTTTTTTTCGTTTCATTTCCTCTGATTATATGAACGAGCTATCTGATCTTTAGAGGCCTCAAGAGCTTGGACTCAGCCTGCGCTGGCTCCCGACTCTACCTTCCGCATGGCTTAAGCCCCACAAGCCACGGACATAGGGGCCCTGAACAGGGTATTGAGGCCCGACTGCTAATGATACCACGACAATATGCCAAGTTCGACACTGTCAGCAACTAAGTAAGTGTTCCATTTTCAATGGCAAAGTTATTACCGCCATTCAATTTCATAGACACTTAAGTCGATTCATCGCAATGTCAAGTACTCGTGATGTTTACAAACTATGTCGAATACAAAAGAATTTTATGAGGAACTTATTCATAAGTACTTGTTTGCTTAACTGTTTATGTGAATGATGAATAAAACTCCTTCGATGAGGTAATTTTTTTTAATGGCTACATTCAATGGAGGTTAAAATGTAACGGTTTGTGGTTAATACAAGAATTTGAAATGGATTTTTTTTCATGCCCCGCCTTGCCCTAATGAACCAATACCGTTAGTTATTCCACTTATTGTAGCACATATTAAAATATCACGCTATAACTATGCCAAAAAGATAAATAAAACTGAATATAACTACTGCCTGGCTTAAACATTTTAGAAGAAAGTAAATTTTATCCCCGATCTTGGAGTTCTGCTGGATTCGAAGCTCCATCTACATGATAATATATACATGATACATGATTCATATAAAATAGTAAAGCTTACCAAGTGTTTGGTTTCATAACGGGAGCATTTAGAAAATTTTGTCGTAGAAAATCCATAATTAGACCACAGTTGGAGTTTGCACTAACTAAATGGACCCCTTGGTACAAAAAATATAATCAGACTTTGGACTTGATACAACGTAAACGTACTGCCTTCGGAGACCAGCTATTCGCGCAAAAAATCTTAACCGTGTTCAAGTTTTTTCGAGGAGTGGTCCAGTATTGTCCCGAGGCCTCGACTTGTAAGTTGTTCAACCTCAGTCAGGCGCATACTTTGTGTAATTGATTTCGTCACCACTGCTCTCAATACGGCGAGGGAAACATCGTGAGGTAGTATAATATATGTCCTATCCTAGTATCAAAAATGCGAAGACATGTTATGTGACATCAGCTATTAACACAGTACAAATTATACCACCTTGTCGAACACCTCTTTTAATTGGGGTGGAGCCAGTCAAACAGTGGAGTCGCATTGATTTTAAACTGACGGCGATCTGTACAACTACCGATGGACAATGGACATCCACATACCGTGCATAATTTTGACTGCATATAGACATTTTCAGCCATTGCTGAAGCTTGAAGGATACCTAGGTAGTTAAAAATAATAAAAGTTTCAGTACAAATTCTTTATTCATAAATGTTTAGAAGTATTCAGTCCATTCATAAAACTTAATTTAATTATGGTACCAATAAAATTATGTCACCAGCCACACATTCGGAAAACGCACAGCGATGCTGTGGGTTGCACTAGTTTACCCTGCATGCATTAAATTATTTATTCAAATAGAACATAAGAAAAGATGTGCTTTGTAATAATGGTTCCACTATTTAGGTAGAAGCCGTTAGATACAAAGACATTATCAAACAAATTCAATTGTTATTAGTACAAAAGACTTGAAACCCACATTCCTTCCGAGGGTAAAAATAAACTTTAAAGAATTGAAACAAACATACAAATCACATACGAGTATGCCTGTATCTAATTGGTCTACGTTCTTTCTTCAATAGTAATTTCGTGTCCAGACACCGGTTTCAACAAGAAGTCGAATCTTAACTTTAGGTTGCTGTCATCAGCAGTCACTTTGTATCTGCTCAGGAAATGAACTAGAGTCGTTTTCATCGATATCATGGCGTAGGTTTTACCTGTAAAATACATCTTTGTTAGAATTTTTAGTTTCGATACACTTTATACTTTAAGCACAAAGTTGAAAATCTATGAGAGCTGTGTCCTTCGAAAATAGAATTACAGGGTAGGCAAGAGCAGAAGGCTGGAGCATGTGTGTAGCTCTCTCTTTCCTAACTGCTTTATCTTACCACCCAGTCTTGCCTGCAGGTTTTAACAATAATACTAATCTCGCCTTCTGATTACTTATGCTTAAAGATTACCGCACACATACAAAATACCAGCTCGGCTTCAGTTCAGCTCTACCTTATATTATCCGATCATTATTAATCAGTCAAATTGTTTAGCTTATGGCAAGAGCGCCTTGGTGTATATATCTCTGCAGATGGAGACAACCTTAAGTAGGTAAGGGGACCGACGATTTATGTGGCTAGTTGTAAGTTTCATAACACTGGTGTTGTTGGCTTATCAAATAAGCATCATGAATCATTTATCATGTTGCTTATTATTTGATAAACCAACAACACCTTTATTTGCCACAAACATACTATGCAAATAGTTTACTTGTGCACATTGTATGTCGTTATAAGGTTTTGTTTTTGCTATTTTAGAGTTGGTTCCATGTTCTATGGGAAATGTGGTTCATAATGTAGGTACAATGATTCTTTGTTTTTTTGGAGTACCCCCGCCCTGGGTGGAGCAGAAGGGACTGTCAGACTTGTTCCTTCAGTAGCCCTGCTCTTGTGACCTTGTAAGGCATTAGTAAGATGTTTTTGGCAGAGAAAAACAAACAAGAAACTCACCCAGACACGATCGTTTTCCCAGGCTAAAACCTACAAAGGCACCCGAGTTAGCAGGCATCTCAGGGTCTAGCCAGCGCTCTGGTCTGAACTGCTCGACATCCTTGCCCCATACAGTATGTCTATGGACCCCGATCAGCAGGATCACGCATTGACTTCCCGCACGCATTGTGTAGTTTTCTACAAAGAAAATTATGTTTTACAATAGGGTATTTGAAACATCAATAGGTATGATAATTTTACAAGCTTTCAAAATTCCCCCACAGATTTACGAGTAGTACGGAAAACGCAAACTGTGATGTCTCTAATACGATCATCAACTAATTTATTCATGTTGGTAAATATTTATTGATTTCAGTGCTACAAAGGTTATTGGCTGCCAGACCATAAATAAAGTGCGTTGTTAGGAAAAATGTGTTTTGGGACTAATACTTAAAATTGTTATTTAGTGTGTTTGTTTAATTGTTACTGTTCGCAATTTTTTTACAAGCTGGTAATTAGTTACTTCCTTGCCGGCACGAGGCTACGACAACTAAAATATAGCCCAATGACAACTAAAAGGGCCAATGAAAGATTTGAAGAGTTGTCTCATAAAGATTCTTATGAGTAGCAGCGATGGTCTTTCAAACGCGTAGAAAAAGTACGCATTCCGTCATTTCCTCTGTAAATATTGAGCTTACACAATAGGTATAACGAAGAAGAAAAAAACAACCTTAATGGTTGTTTCCAATTTGCATATATCTGTAATTTGTATGGTGTGCATAATAAAGAATATTCTATCTATCTATGGGTACTTGAGAGGATATCACAGAAATTTTTGACGTGGCCCTCGTATTTATAGTTTCACCAACTGCTTATTTATAATCTTACTTAATGCAACGTCCTTGTCTACATATCTCAGGGTCACAGGTCCCGTGGTGAAGATTCGCAGACTCTCCTTGATCACCGCCTCAGTGTACACCAGCTTCTGTAGGTCCTCCTTCTCAACGTCTCTGTCTGTAGGGAAGAGTTCTTTGATCCTGAAAGTGGACTTTCAGTTAGTTTTTATTCAACAGATCGAATTCCTGCATCTGTTCCTTTTTTGGGGGTAGAAAAATAATCAAATGAATCCGAGCCGCTCTGGACGGAACGTGAGGACTGTCGGACTTCTGATCACTAAAAACCACATGTGTTTACACATCTCCTTTGGGTTCGAGAGCCGCGGCGCCCTTTTAAGACAGTCCCGCGACCCGAGCGGGTAAGGTGCTATGGTAGACCCCCCAGTTTTTGACTATTGGACGTTCAGCTATTACTTGTCGTCTGCAAACCCTACGATGTCTGGGTGATGTTCAACTCCTGCGGCCTAGTTCAAGAACATGAGTCGCGTCAGGCTTCTCCTTAAACGCTCGCGCTATAATACATCGCCGTATGTTAAATTTTCCGACGGCGGCGGCCCCAGGGAACGCGCCGCCCGACTCGTCACGCGTCCTTGAATGAGGCCTACGAGGTCCTCCCGCACGGCTGGGGCGATAATGATGATGATAATATTTATTTCTGATGAATTTTGTTTTGTGTAAAGAAATAATCATGGATCTATGCACCCCGGTACGTAAAGGGCTAGTGAAGGACACCGTGGATTTTAGTCAGTACAAGTCTGACAGTCCCTCCCGCCCTGCCTTGGGTGGGAGGACGCATTTCATGATTTTACCAGGGAATTAAAAAAATATGTTCCCACTGTTGGTACACAGACTTCTCTGTGAGAGAGAATGGGCTGTATCCCATCTCGCGGGTGTGTCACGTCTTTGAATTTTTTTGGTTCTAGTAGGTGCCAGTTTTCTCACGATGTTTTCAGTAACGCGCCTGGCTGAGTTCGAAGTTTCCAACCCGTAAGTGTGGAGCCCATACCACTAGGCCATCACTACTCTCCGTAGTTCTACTTACTCCTGGTATATCTTCTCCTGTACTTCAGGATGTGTCCCCAACAGTATCATGATATAGCTCAACAAGCTCGAAGTCGTATCGAAGCCGGTCACGATAGCAGTGTCCACTTCTTCCCTTATCTCCTTATCACTCAACGCGTTATCATCTGATAACTCCAGAAGAAGATCCAGGAAAGGCTTGTATTTTGTACCTATGAGGAATTTAAAAAATACAAATTATCCTGTGAAGAAAATGTCATGTAGTGCGATATCTCAGCCGTCGCCACAGTAACTTACTTGAAGTATATCCACCGTTCAATCTAGCCTGTTTCTTCTTTTGTATTACCTTAAATAGAAGAAAAAAAAGACAAAGAATGTAGTAAGGTTGCTTGTTAAGGATTTCAGCAAAGCGACCTGAAACTAAAATCAAGTGTGACACCATGTTTAACCTGTACCTTAATTTCAAGGATTTCAACGTTTTAATTTCAGGTTTTATTGCTGGGTATATGTGAAAAAAAAATCTAAGACAAAATGAAAAAAAACAAGCAACTATCTGGTTTCAAAAGGTCGTTGCGCACATTTTAAATCATATGTGTTTTATTTTTAGATTAGTTTTTTCAGCATTAAAATCTCCTATGTTCAATCAATTAGAACATGACAATAACACGACGCGCCGTCAACCCCAGGCATGGTCCATCGGACAGCGAGTCGCCTATTACTCGCCGTTCGCATTCCCACGGACGAGGCGACCTTAGAGGGCGAACGCCTGCCCTGAGTAGCGGCACTAACGAGTAACCGTGGCCCCGGAACGGAAAGAGCTATTGAAGGACACCGTGGATTTTAGACAGTAACTACAAGTCTGACACTCCCTCCCGTCCTGCCTTAGGTGGGCGGACTCATTCGATGATGTACACGCAACGTCGCGTTTCGGTGCAATAATCAATAAAATATACTTACCTTGTCAGACATATCATTGAGAATCTTTGCAAGTTCATCGTGCCGTTTCTGAAGGCCGCACAATTTAAATATTGTGTCACTTTGCAGCCAAAACTTCTGGAACCTTCGAGTAATAATGTCTAGAATCTTATCAGCAGCGTGCATATATTTCTGGATGAAATGCGAGTCTTCGAAACCAGTTATTCCAAATGCAGTCACTGAAAAAAATCAGTTTTAATTTCTATTTTAAAAAAAATCTATATTTCACTAGCTGGAGCCAGCAGCTTCGCCCGCTATAACCGCACTCTTGCGCAAGAGACGCTGCATCATGGGAGTGTGCAAATTCCCTCCCGTATCTATTACTAGCTGTTGTCTCGAAAAAGTTGTGATAGGTCAGCTAATATGCATAACGGAGAATACGAGTAACGTAGGTTTCATTAAGAAAAAAAAGTAAGTGTTTTTTTATAAAATATAGATATTTTTCTGATCTACCTCTGGTCATAACGGCAATTCGGAACGGAGATTAGCCAACAATGCAGAAGATAATTTTCTATGATAGACACTTACAGCAAAACGCCTCCAGGGCATTGCTCCTCAAATATTCCGTGTGATCAAAGGGTCCTTTGGTTACTTCAACTTTCAATCTTTCAACCAATTTCCTTGACTGACTGTTGAAGACCTCCAAAAAGTTGAGCATGACTGGCAAACTGAATGCAGGAGTTAGTAACTTGCGGTGACGCCTCCACACTTCACCTGAACAAAATATTTTATTTAGATGTTTTTGAAGTTTTAGCTCCTTTTTTTCATATGGTACTCCGGGTACTCCCCAAGTATAATCATAGAGGCTAACATATATATAGAACGAATTTAGACTTATCTGAAAATAACGCATGAAAATCAATGTGCATAAATCTATATATAAATATATATACATTTATATCATATATGATGCTTTAATCAAGAGCATCATATGAATTGAAACATTACCTTTAAGCGAAAATGATCTCTTTTTAGATTTGCATAGAATTCATTTTCGAATAAGCGCGACAAAGCTAAGCCTACTCTATCTGGAATCAGTTTGAGGCTTGATCATCATCATTGTTGCTTGAGGGACAATTCACACCGAGATGCAACGCGAAGCGACATGACGCGACGAGTCTTAAAATGTGGCTTTTCATGTAGTAAATTATTTCAGATTCGTTTGTTGCATGTGCTCCACCCGACTATTCCATCTAGGTGTTCTTACTTACTTATATTTTCAGAAAGTCAATTATGTGTTTCTCGTAGTATAACGAAAGAAAAATAGTTAAATTAAAGTGCCAGCCATCTATTTATTTATAGATTCCACATTACAATATCACATACCTACATACATTAAAAAAATGTTAACTAAATTGATGAAACAACATTAGGCTTACATTTGCCGTCAAAATAAGATTGAAATATAAAATTAAATGATAGTTATGCAAATAGCATAAAAATCACTTTAACACAGGTTTAGGGTCCACTTCGAAATTGGGCCCAGGACAGGCCCCTTTTTTTTTCGTGGTAAAATCATCAAATGAGTCCTCCCACCCAGGGCAGGGCGGGAAGGACTGTCAGACTTGTACTGACTAAAATCCACGGTGTCCTTCAATAGCCCTTTACGTACCGGGGTTATGGTAATTTGCGAGTTCCGCGACCCCGGCAGGCTTTGGCCCTCTACAGGCCCCGTCACTATGCTGACACTCCTTGAGGCGCGCGTGGAACACAACGCGCCGTCGAACCGAGCATGGCCCATGGTCGGGCCGCGAGTCGCCCATTACTCGTGGCCGGAGATCGATTTGCGACGTCCGTCGCCGTGGGCGTCCACCACAGGGACAGGCCCCTAATGAGAAATATAAGTTGCTACTTTTTGAGACGCTCAATTAAACGCGGTGTGAATTGACCCTTACTGTACTTACCTGAAGATGTGATCAGTCCTTCTCCCAGCCAGGACTTAGCGTAGTTGTATGCAAAATGTTTTTGCAGACAAGCATTCGCTGCTGTTAGAGCATCCTCGGGATCTGTTATCACTAAAACAAAAAAAAAACTAGATGAAAGATTATATTAAATTATACGTGAACAGTGATCCACTCTATTCTAACTAATAAATCTCAGAAACTAGATGCTAGTTCGAATTTAAAAAAAAAAATGTACTGGATAGTCTACGAGGAAAGCTTATAGACTGTATAAGATCACGCTAAGACGAGGATGAGGATAGTTCTTTGCCTAGCAAAGATGTCGAAGAATAACAGTATCAGAGTAGTTTTTGACAGCATGGTTAGCGCAGTAGACAAGCTATCGACTCCTGCGCTATGTGTGGTGGGTTTAATTCTACGCGCACGGAACAGATATTTCTATGATCTACAAGATGTTGTTGCGGGTTTGGGTATTTGTGATTTAAATTTAGGATGGTCACACACACAGTCGAATGCGTAGAACATTTAATTGATTATGGTGGTGGCAACTTTAAAAAAAATACTAAAGATAGTGGGGATTCACTTACTGTAGTAAACCCGATATCCAAATATCATAGTCATAACTCCACCGCGTTTCATAGCTTCAACGGCAATGTTATTCACAGTTCGCCATAAACCTGTCAAAAAGAAACAAATGGTTAACTAAACGAAGAAATAATTGAATTAGCTTCCTGCTATTCTTCCATTCTCTCTTGTATCACGGCATCATTAACTCCTTTTCTCCAATATCATTCCTCATACAATCCATCCATTTTCTTTGGCGTTACTTTTCCTAACTAAACTGAAAGAGTCAAATAATAAAAAACATCATTCACTCCTCTTCAAAATTCTCAGCTAGAGTCTGCTCTTCATGACCTGCGGAAATTAAATAAACACTAGAACGTCAAAAGCACTTCAGTCGTGGCGACTCTAGTAATGAGGCTACGAGACTCGCACTGTGTATCTAGAAAAGGAAAAAGTCTGCTACCTTTTTTCAGGTAGTATAATCATCAAATGAGTCCTCCCACCCAGGGCAGAGCGAGAGGGACTGTCAGACTCTTACTGACTAAAATCCAATCCGTGTTTCTGTTTACTGGGGCCGCAGTATACTGCTTAAACAGTCCCGCGAGCTTTTGGGGTCACAGAAATAGCATCAAGGTCCCGAACGCTCGCAGAGCGTCCCTTAATCGGACGGTGAGCTACCCATTACGTGCTGTCCGTAGGTATTCCTGCCTTGGAACTGAGTTTTGCAGTGTACATCAAACTTATGCGACGATACTGGAAATGTGAATCTTTTTGAGTAAGGGTCAATTCACACTTGAGAGACGAGACGAGTGAAATTATTATAAATTCATTTATTACAATTTTAAATCTGAACATTTTCTATTAGGCTAAATTCGAAAATGTTCATACTTAAAATTCCCAAAAAAAATTAAAGCGCTATTGGACCCAACCCCCAACCCCGATTACTGAAATGGATAATGACTCCTTATATCTTTCAAAGAAAGGCCTACATTTCAGAAGTCGCAGCAATGGTTACTTTTCAGATTTAGTACAAAACATGGCCAAAAACTAAATAAAAGAATATGTACTTACTTAAACCGTCACCGATTAACAAATGCACATGTCCAACAATGGGCAAAATTCCCGGATACATAGGAGGCAGTTTGTGTTTCCCACCCCTTACGTACACCATCCATGCCCAAATTGCGCACAGGCATGACAAAACACAAAATAATATGACACCGATCATCTTTGAATGACTGCTTGTAACGGATTGACGAAGAAGCGTTGTGACGCTTAAATTTTATACCATACCTAAGAGTTACAATCATACACTTTACATACATATTATAAAAGAAGAAACGACTGGCTGGAGCGATTGATCGAAAGACGCACAACTGAAACCGCTGCGCGGTCTGTGTATCGAGAAGCATGAAATTCTGAAATCGGTTCTCAAACCGATTTTAGAAAATTCATCCCGTAAGGGGGTTAATAATGGGAAAAAAACATCGGAAATGGATCTAAATTTCGTCCGCTTTACTTGATGAATGCAGACTTACTCGTATTAACTAAATTGATAAAACACATATTTCATGTTTTTATGGAAATTCCACCCCTTTGGGGTTGGGGGTGGGATTACCCTTGGCGGTAATTAAAAATTTTAGGAGAAAATACGAAATCCTCGCGGACGAAGTCGCGGGTCAAAAGCTAGTTACATATAAAATTAACAGTTTGTAGCGGACACACATTGTGGCAACGCAATAGGTAGAAAAGTTGGAAATTAAAATTTGTAAACAACAATTTTTCTTGCGTTTTTGTATAAATATCCGACTTATAATTCTAAAACCTTCGAATATTAATGACTTGGTTTATTTCATTGACCTTTTTGCCACCGGCTACTATGCAATCCCAATTAAATAAAGAATTATCTAAATCATATCAAACTTTATCTCGGTTTTATTTAATACTAGCTTTCGCCCGCGACTCCGTCCGCGCGGATAAAAAAAGCCTACTTCATCTGACTGCTGGGCAAATGCATGACTTCACAGGAGGAACACAATAAACCGCCCGGACCGCGACAGGATGGTGGTCGCCAGCCATCAACGCAGGTTACAGGGAGCCTGTGGTACCGTTTCCCGGGGTGGACAGCTAGGTGCTAGATTCCAACCACCCAAAAACTACTAGACCAATCAGGCAGTTCATTAAAATATTAACAAACTAGCTTCCGCCCGCGACTCCGTCCGCGCGGATGTCGGTCTTCGCGTGGATGGTTTATTTCTCCATTTTGAGTGACAATGACATCTTATAAATATCTATTGGACCCAAATACGGCTAAGCCTATAATAACTAAGGAGATCCCTCTATTGAGCTACTGCTGTTGAGCTCGCGTTCTGTAGTAACTGAAAAATAAGATTTTTTTCGTACCACTTGCTCAAAAAAGTGACATTCTATGCTTCAAAAATCGAACATAACGATAGTCATTTTTAATCTGTTAAAAACAGGGAGAGAATGTTGTACTGAATTTCATTCATCCTCTAGGGAGAGAATGTGATTTAAATTTGGAATACTTACCGAAATTTATACTGAACTACATCTGTGTTTACACCATTGAGTTTGTATATAAAGCATTACACATCTTTTTGAAAAAGGAATACGTATTTATTATGCAGTTATGATTATTAAACAAAATTACGAAAACCGAAGAGGCCGTATGAGCTTGATGCCTTTGCTTTTCCGACAAAAAAAATGTAGTCTAGGAATTTGCCGCGTTTTTGTTTTCTTCAAATAAAACCTTGAGTTTATTTTATTTTTATAAATAAGTTAATGTTCTAAAAATGCGTAACGATGTTAAATCAAATGAAACGCAAGTTCCTCAGACGCAAGAACAGAGATATACTCAAATTAACTCATCGACAATAAATGTACCAAACAAAAATGTAACTCTCTCTATCAATAATTGGACCAATGTTTCGAATGTTAACTTTTACTTTTAATTGTCATTATTTTCAATAAATGCTTATCTCATATTATTATTGAGTTCATTTTTTCGCAAATGGTACGAAAAGTAGAGTATTTTCCTCGGTGATAAAGCTGTCTTAGTCTTGGGTGAACTTAAATCCCTCGCTACACTCAGGACTCGTCTTAAATCCCTCGCTTCGCTCGTGATTTAAGTTTTTAACACCCTCGCTACGCTCGGGAGTAAACCTCGAGTCCTTCGTTACGCTCGCGATTTAAATCGTCACCCGCGACAGAAGACACTGCTTTATCCCCTTGGTTAATAATCTACTATTTTCTACGTATTTTTCCAGGATAAAAAGTATCCCATTTTATGCCCAGTATAATAAGGTATAATTATACCAAGTTTCATCGAAATCGAACAGTTAGTTTTCACGTGATGCCTGCATATACAGACAGACATTCTAGCCCAGAAGCAGAGATGAGGTTAAAAATGGAGCGAGCTCATTAAGAAAGTACTGGAACTCCTGCACTCTGACGGACGGACCACTTCTGCGGGAGACGCCTACGGCAACAGACGTTGCTAAGCGATTTCCGGCCACTTTAGGTATAGGCATGTGGACGGCGAGTAATGGGTGACGTATATTAGTACGAGTCTGACAGTCCCGCCCCGGGACTGGAAGGACTGATTCGATGGTTTTAACAAGACAAAAAAAAGTGCTTTTATGACTATAAATGATTTCTACTGTTTGATTAGATTTCTACTGTTTGATTAGTGTTCAATAAAAAAAATGTGATACATTAGAAAATTCATTGACATGTATTTCTTTGAAATTAAAATGTTTAATTCAAGAAAATTGTCGTTGAAAAAATAATATTCGAAAAAAAAAAGATACTTGGTT
The DNA here is from genome assembly GCA_943136025.2 of Agrotis puta. Classification (NCBI taxonomy): domain Eukaryota; kingdom Metazoa; phylum Arthropoda; class Insecta; order Lepidoptera; family Noctuidae; genus Agrotis; species Agrotis puta. The sequence continues at coordinate 6,333,775 of OW964190.2, read as the reverse complement.
CTCGGGCATGCCGCAATCGCGGCGGTAAGGCCCCTCTTTGAGGAGTGGCTGGATAGGCGTCACGGCGTCCTTACCTACCGCATGACGCAGGTCCTCACCGGACACGAAAGTTTCGGGAGGTATCTGTGTCTGATAAGGAGGGAAGAAACGCCTGGGTGTCACCACTGCGAGTCGACACGTTAGAGCATACGGTGCAGGACTGCCCCGCTTGGGCTCTTTTGTAGAAAGCGTCTGTTTCACAATAAATCTATATGGCCACGTATATAAGCAAGTGCCACTTTTGATGATTGAAAATCTTTGTGCTGATATCATAATTAGTCATGATTTGTTAAGAAAACATTCTTCTATACAAACGGTTTTTGGTGGCAGCAAAAAACCACTAAAAATATGCAATGTTTTTGCTGCCAACGTACCACCTGCAACTATATTTCAGCACTTGATATACTCATTTAAACCGATAGCAATAAAATCAAGGCGATACAGCACCGAAGATGAATCATTTATTAAAGAAGAAATCGAAAAGCTACCAAATAACCAAAATAAGTAAACATAGATTTTTTAGCCAAATTGACCTGTAAGCGCTTATCATCAAGTACCAATCCTAGCAAGCGAAAAAATATATACAGCTTTTGAACATTGTGGAAATTTGTATCAATTTACTCGAATACCATTTGGGGTGACTAATGGGGTAGCTGCTTTTCAGAGAGAATTTAAATGGAGCATCCGCATATCTCGATGACGTCACTGTATGTGGAAAAGATAGGGAGGAACTTTTTTTTTTTTTTTGCGTGGTAAAATCATCAAATGAGTCCTCCCACCCAGGGCAGGGCGGGAGGGACTGTCAGACTTGTACTGACTAAAATCCACGGTGTCCTTCAGTAGCCCTTTACGTTCCGGGGTCACGGTAATTCGTACAGCCCCGCGACCGAGGGGGGTCAAACTTAGAACTTCTCACATGTTTTTTAATTGAACAGGTCCAGGGGACAGGAGCCCGGATGGTACAGATTCGCCTGTAGGTGAGCGTCGTGCATGGTTAAACATTCTTTAATGTGGCGTTGTATTAGTACTCGTGCACACGAGAGAACGAATGCAATGAAGTGCTAAAGGCAGCATTTCTTCCCATTGAGTAATCGCCATATTTTTCGTAAGAAAAAAAAGTTTGACCCCTTAGTGGAAGAAGCAGAATTAATAGAAGCATTATTGAATAAACCAAAAACAAAATTAACTACACATGTGTTTACAGTAACATTACCACAACTAAATTAAATGGTATAATTAAACTTTTAGATAGATAGAATACACTTTATTGTACACCAAAATTGTTAAAAAAAAACGGTTTTACAATATTTCTTCTAATCCTATGGTTACAACGGCGGTCTTATCGCTAACAGCGATATCTTCCAGGCAACCTTTACATGAAATATAAATCATACTCGTAAAAATATGGAGGTAGTCAGTGGTGCACTTAAAATATACTAATGTAATTACTACACAAATTTTAAACAAAAATTAAGTTTATTAAATAACTATAAATAAATATACATACATATATAATACATAAAAATATATTATGTGTTTTCCAATAATAAATAGTAAAGAAGAGAAGACAGATTGATGATGATGGAAACAATTGACAAAAATCATAATCATTAACAGGTACAATTATTAAAATTAAAATGAGAGAGAAAGGAAATGTTTTACAACTAGGTTTTTAAAGGCAACTAATGACTGAGCTTGTCTCACTGATACAGGCAATGCATTCCACAAACGTATAACTTGAACCGTAAAAGATTTATCATAAAAATTGGTAGTATGAACGGGCATGCGGCGACCTCCCTGACGGCGTCGGCGTAATATGTTACGCCGACGACACGCTCGTCCTGGCGGAGGGAGAGTCGCACCAGGCGGCGGCCGACCTGGCGACGCAAGCGGTGGCGACAGTCGCTCAAAGAATCCGGCAGTTGGGACTCGACGTGGCGCTGCATAAAACAGAGGCCATGTGCTTTCATGGCCGTCTGAACGCGCCACGTTCAGAGTCCCACATTACGGTGGAGGGGGTTCGCATCGGCGTCGGGAGGACGATGAAGTACCTGGGACTCGTCCTCGACAGCCGGTGGAACTTTAGGGAGCACTTCCTACGTTTGGCCCCAAAGCTGAACCGGGCAGCAGGCGCCCTCAGGCGACTCCTGCCCAATCTCGGCGGGCCAAACGCCTCCTGCCGGAGGCTGTACGCCGGTGTCGTGCGGTCCATGGCCCTCTACGGGGCCCCTGTGTGGGCCCTAAGCATCCGGACGCGACCACTCAAGCTGGTCGCATGCCAGAGGGTCATGGCTATCCGGATGATCCGGGGATACCGCACGATCGCCGGCGAATCAGCCAACCTCCTAGCAGGATTGCTGCCCTGGGATCTGGAGGCGACTGCCCTCCAGCGCGTCTACGAATGGCGCGTGGAGGCGCAGCGCCGGGGCGAATCCCCGCTGCCTCGACAGGTCGAGGCGCGGCGGGAAGAGCTCCGGCGCGATCTCAGGGCAGTATGGAGGGAGCGACTGTCGCAACCGAGGTCCGGGCACGCCGCAATCGCGGCGGTAAGACCCCTCTTTGAGGAGTGGCTGGATAGGCGTCACGGCGTCCTTACCTTCCGCATGACGCAGGTCCTCACCGGACACGGAAGTTTCGGGAGGTTCCTGTGTCTGATAGGGAGGGAAGAAACGCCTGGGTGTCACCACTGCGAGGATCGTCCGGAGGACACGGTGGAGCATACGGTGCAGGACTGCCCCGCTTGGGCAGAGCACCGCCGTGTCCTCACGACGGCGATAGGCGGAGACCTCTCGCGCCCGGCATTGGTCGAGGCCATGCTGCGGGGCGAGACGGAGTGGGAAGCGGTCGCCTCCTTCTGCGAAGCAGTCATGCTCGTGAAGGAGGAGGCGGGCCGCCTGAGGGAGAGGACAGCGTCCTCCCTCCATCCCAGCCGCAGTGGTAGACGCCCACGGCGTCGGACGTCACAGGACGATCTCCGGCCACCGTAGGCGCGGGCATGCGGGCAGCGAGTAATGGGCGACTTGCTGTCCGACCATGGACCATGCCCGGGTCGACGGCGCGTTGTGTTCCACGCGCGCCTCAAGGAGTGTCAGCACATTGACGGGGCCTGTAGAGGGCCAGAGCCTGCCGGGGTCGCGGGACTTACCCATCACCGTAACCCCGGTACGTAAAGGGCTCGTGAAGGACACCGTGGATTTTAGTCAGTACAAGTCTGACAGTCCCTCCCGCCCTGCCCTGGGTGGGAGGACTCATTTGATGATTTTACCACGCAAAAAAAAAAAAAAAAAAAAAAAAAAAAAAAAAAAAAAAAAAAAAAAAAAAAAAGTATGAACGGGCATCACCAGACTCAAATTTTCCGATGATCTTAAGTGTCTAATATGCGTGTCATGAAGAAACTTAAAACGTTTTAAAAAGGGGTAATGGGATTGAAGAGAATGATGTTTACTATTCTGCCAAAACAGGTTTCATTAGACAGCCAAGTCTCATCGTACTTGTCAAATTTTATAAATTGCGACCTTGACTTATTCTTATACCTACCTAGACTGCATTTTGTCCCCTATTCTTTTGAGCACCTAAAAAATAAAGCAATGTTGATGATAAACCAGTTCAAATCTTGATTAAGTTTAGCCGTGCGGGTTGAAAACATGCAAGGTCAAATAGGTCTCATAAATCATAATCATAAATCTTTATTTATCTCCACATCAAGAAAATACAGTTGACAACAACATTTAACTACCTATGTTCTCGTCAGTGTGAGCGTAGTCTAAATAAAATAAGAAACCTTTATATAATTCCTAGACTGCGATATAAGAGACTAGCTGTTGCCAGCGGCCAGTACCTAGCTGGGTGTATTGCATAAGGAATTTTCGCAACAAAACAAATGCGACCAATTATGTTGGAAGAACAATCCTAATCATTTACGTATAGCAATGTGTCACAGATCCTACATTTGTTGCTCTCTATTTAAATTTTAAAAGGTGTGGAGTTGTAGGAACTACCATGATTATTTTTCGGTGTCGTTAGTTTAGAAAATATTTTTGTATGACCTGCGGAGCTCGTGGCTAAATAAATACAGCCGCACACCGCCGATCTTCCGGGTTAAGCCGCGCTTGCCGAGGTTGGTCTGTGGATGGGTGGGTGACCATCTGTCATAGCGAGTTTCCTCCGTGCCTCAGAAAGCACGTAAAGCCGTTAGTCCCAGTTGTCATTTGTAGATCTTTTACAGTCGTTACTTTCTTTGGCAGAACGAACGTAATATTATGTTGAACACTGTTCAGACCACATCTGGAGTAATTTACTACTCGGACCTTGTGGAAACTCGAACAAACTTCCGTGCGTTCAAGCGTTTTTGCCATACCTATTATTGGAATCAAATATAGCAGCTCATAATTTAGGACTAGGCAACTGGGCTTCTCCCAGTTGTAATGTCCCTTTGTGCCTATTGGCCTTGTTTTGTTCTGTCTCCTGCTTGCATGGAGGGAAGTGGAAACATATATTTATTTCCTACTCCTCCACTATTCTTTTCTGATTAATTTCGTTGCAGGATCCAAGACAGGTAAATTCATTCTTCGGGACACGTCGAGCTTCATTGTCTCGGCGCTTTTCTGGTTGGTTGCCACTGTTGATTCTGGCTTACAGGAGTTGCAGTGGTTAGGGAATAGTGTGGTGGGTTTGTCCCAATAAAAAAAAGTCATTACTGTTGGTCAAAAGCTCTAAAGACTGACAACCACAGTCTTACCATGGGGTATCGTATTACCCAGTTACTGGGTTGTGGAAGTCCGACAGGCAGTCGCTCCATGTAAAATACTGATATCCAGCTGCATCTGGTTTGACTGGAAGCCGATCCCAATATAGTTGGGAAAAGGCTAGGCAGATGATGAACTGTACCTACCCCACCCCATTTTTCAACGTTCAACTGACTTTCCGGCCTGCTCAGCAGAGGGTCACTGACGATGGATGGTCCGTATGCTGTCGTGTCCAGCGTTAACTGCAGACGTATCGCAGTGCATTTCGCCAACTAGTTTTGATTACCATGAGTTAGAGGATGAGTATATTAATAAAGTATAATAGGCTACTTTACTCAAAAAAATATTTAATTCGTATTTTTTCTTTTGTTACGTAAACTAAAATTGACGAAGATACAACGCTTCTAAAAATCACGAAACGTCTGTCGGTATAATTTTAGAGGCATTATGTCGTCAGAACCCCACACTACCGAATTTAGAAGCGTTTTATCAAAGTATAAAGACCCCTTCTTTATACTATGTTTAAAAAAAAAAAAAACAAAGCCATCGACTTCCGAAATAAAAGTTATTTTGTAGATTATTTTACCCTTTATTGTGGTTCTTTTTGAAGGCGGTTAAATTTTTTTTTTGAAAAAGTTTTTTTATTTTTCCATTTTTTGTATAAATTATCGTAGGTACGTATGTATGGGTCGCGGGACTTACCCATTACCGTGACCCCGGTACGTAAAGGGCTTGTGAAGGACACCGTGGATTTTAGTCAGTACAAGTCTGACAGTCCTTCCCGCCCTGCCCTGGGTGGGAGGACTCATTTGATGATTTTACCACGCAAAAAAAAAAAAAAGGTACGTATGTATTCGGGCACGCCGCAATCGCGGCGGTAAGACCCCTCTTTGAGGAGTGGCTAGATAGGCGTCACGGCGTCCTGACCTACCGCATGACGCAGGTCCTCACCGGACACGGAAGTTTCGGGAGGTTCCTGTGTCTGATAGGGAGGGAAGAAACGCCTGGGTGTCACCACTGCGAGGATCGTCCGGAGGACACGGTGGAGCATACGGTGCAGGACTGCCCCGCTTGGGCAGAGCACCGCCGTGTCCTCACGACGGCGATAGGCGGAGACCTCTCGCGCCCGGCATTGGTCGAGGCCATGCTGCGGGGCGAGACGGAGTGGGAAGCGGTCGCCTCCTTCTGCGAAGCAGTCATGCTTGCGAAGGAGGAGGCGGGCCGCGTGAGGGAGAGGACAGCGTCCTCCCTCCACCCTAGCCCAGTGGTAGACGCCTACGGCGTTGGGCTTCGCAAGACGATCTCCGGCCACCGTAGGCGCGGGCATGCGGGCGGCGAGTAATGGGCGACTCGCAGCCCGACCATGGACCATGCCCGGGTCGACGGCGCGTTGTGTTCCACGCGCGCCTCAAGGAGTGTCAGCATAGTGACGGGGCCTGTAGAGGGCCATAGCCTGCCGGAGTCGCGTGACTTGCTCATTACCGTGACCCCGGTACGTAAAGGGCTAGTGAAGGACACCGTGGATTTTAGTCAGTACAAGTCTGACAGTCCCTCCCGCCCTGCCTTGGGTGGGAGGACTCATTTGATGATTTTACCACGATAAAAAAAAAGGTATGTATGTAGTAAGTTAACTTTGTCATTTTCTTTTAGTTAAGTACATTTAGTAATTTATAAAACCCTCTGTCTTGATACCCCATCTGATCAATAGGTTGTTTTTTTTTCTATTTTTATTAGTGTAAATATCGTAGGTACGTTCGTAGTAAGTTGAACTACGTCATATAACTTGAGTTATTATTCTGACTTTTAACCGTTAAGGAATTTTACCTTCCAGATTCCATCATCTGATCCTGACATGGTGACAATGGGTGCTCCCATTGTCACCAAGTATACTCTTTCTAACCTCGGGAGTATACTCTTTCCAATGAAAAAATAATTTTGAAAATCGGTCAACAATTGACTAGACTTACTTCTGAAGTTTTTTTTTTCACTTTTTTGTGTTTTTAAAGTCGGTTTTATTTTTTGCAAAAAAGTTTTTTTTATTTATCAATTATTTTATTAGTTGTAATATCCTATACAAATATTTGCTATGCATTTATTTTACATTGTTATTATTAACAATATTTTTCATGGTAATTGGCTTATCTATACTAATATTATAAAGCTGCAGAGTTTGTTTGAACGCGCTAATCTCTGGAACTACTGGTCCGATTTGAATGATTCTTTCAGTGTTGGGTAGTCCATTTATCGAGGAAGGCTATAGGCTATGTAACATTACGCTATCACTAATAGGAGCGGAGCAGCAGTGAGAAATGTTTCAAAATCGGGAAAATGAATTCTTTTTCGAGAGCTTCCGTTGCGTGCGCTGCGTAAACGGTTAAAGATACGGAATTATTTCTCATGAAAAGTTCTAAAATAAAGTCCGCGAGAGCATATATCTATCTTTTAAGGTTAAGTCACTATAACCTTTTTTGTGGAAATCAAATTTGATTTTAAAGAGCTTCATTATTTGCGAAGGTATTTTCATTAACATGATATTAATCCTTATCCAAATAAATACGTTAATCATCACAAGCATTTGATTTTGAACAAAATTGCCCTTGACATCGTTTGATTTTAATGAATATCTAAGGAGATATCATAGTTTCAAAATAATACTACAATAAAATAATGACTGCCTGGGCAAGTCATAATTGCGGTCGTAAGATCATCTTTGAGAAGTGGTTGGAGATGCGCTACGGCGTCCTCAGCCTCAACATCAACCTGACGCAAGTCCTCCCGGGCACGGTTATTGCGGGAGGTACCTCAGGGATTCGGCGGCAGGCGAGGTGAATGGGGAGCAGTCGGAATGCGTGCGGGAAAAAATATCCTCTACCTATCGCCCCAGCCACGGGGCAACAAATCACGGGGCATATTCCAGCCGCTTGCGGACGGGGAGTAATGGGTAGCTCGCCGTCCGACAAAGGACAAGGCCCGAGCCACGGTGCGGCGTGTTCCACGTGCTCCTCAAGGGAACTGACCGGGACGGGACCATAGGGCCAAACGCCTAACATGACGCGGGTGAAACCGCGGGCAGAAGCTAGTCCCCAATAAAATGAAACTTAACATACCAAACTGTCGAAATATGGGTATACTGTACACATCTGCGTACCCCCTCAGAGCATACAGGCGTGATGTTATGTTATGATGTTGTGTAAACAATAAACATCCAAGCGATTGCAGCAATCACGACAGATTTGCTGTCAATTATTGAAGAGTTCCGTTCCATATCACCGAAGTTCGTGATCAGATCATGACAATATTTCTATGCGACCAACTTGGAAGTATACCCTTTCAAACAAAAAAAGAATTTTTCAAATCGGTTCAGGCGTCTTCGAATAATCGGTGAACATACATAAAAAAAAAAAATACATACAGTCGAATAGAGAACCTCCTCCTTTTTGGAAGTCGGTTAAAAATTACGTTATTGCCTTTTCGACAGTAATAATAGACCACATTTTGTATTTTTGATTCTATTTACGAGTTATGAAATTTTTTCGATTGGCGGCGCTAGTGGACTGTAAGAGGCCTCTTAACCAGATTTTCAATTTATTTATGCACTGAACTACCCTGTTATAAATTGTGAATGATTGCAATTATCGGACTGCTTCTGCTACTGAAAACTTCTTGATGTAAACATCCAATATGAGGTACTTAGACCTGTGATTTGGGTCAACCCGTTTTATCTGAGGTACGTCTTCCACTGGGTGTGGGACTATCTAAATACTGCGGCTCTGGAACGCAAAACCTTCGTCCCATCGTACACAAGGCGACGCAAGTCTCCGATACCTTACGACTTCGGTATCCAGGTGACTATCGCAATACTAATCCATAGAGATTCATATACAGGCACGCGTCAATGGATACCAAAGCCGTAAGGTATTGGATTTGGGTCGCATTACGTACTCGTACGAAAGGCCTTCCACTCCAATCGGGGTGGGATAAATTATGATTTTCGGCCACAACAAAAAGGTTTTCTACTATTGGGTCGTCAAATTATTATTTGATGTTCATACAACACACCCCTTTTTTCTTAAGAGCGCGTATTCTGCATTTTGGAATTGCATTCCTATATCGTTGTTAAAACTTATAAATATTTGACAGCTATTTGCGACGTTGCCAACTTTCAGAAAACGCGCTCTTAAAAGCTAGGTAGAAACAGCAGAATTTCATCTGCCCTGTTGTTTTCAATTAATTGAAATTTTTCCTAATTTATCTAATCTAGATAATTGGGACGTAGCTCGATGAATGTGTTTTTTAACACGCTTTTATTAACACGCTTTTATTAGCTTGACCTGTATGTATGTATGTATGTATGTATGTATGTAACGGAATCTTTTAACTTCATTTTCGCCTACTTCCAGCAGTCTGATTAACTTGAATTTTTGCACAGCGGTCAAGTGCCAATGACAATACAATAATATCATAAATTTTATATTAAAATCCCCCTCTAAGGGGGTGAAAAGGGGTGAAAATGTTTGTATGAAAAATCTTATTCCTTAGGTTTATACACTTGAAACTTAGTACGAATATGAGTATAAGTAAATAAAAAAGATGGACATTAATAGTTTTTTAAAACTACCCTCCATTGGTAACCTACACGATGTTAAAGTTTGTATGGGAAAATCATAAAGCGCTAACTGATGAATTTAAAACTCAGTATATATAAATTAAATCAAAAATAATTAAACACGTGTTTTTGGGTTTTTCGAAAATCACCCCTCAAGTTGGTAAAAAGGGGTATTCAAGTTTAAAGGGAAGGATCTAAAATCGCTAAACGTAGAAGCTGAATTTTGGACGGTAGGTGCGATTCATTATGTAGGTGATCACTAAGAAGGGATTTTGCGAAAATCTACCAATAAGGGGGTGAAAAGGGGTAAAAACCTTTGTATGTAAAATCTTATCCGTTAGGTTTATAAACTTGAAACTTGGTACGAATATGAGTAAAAGTAAATAAAAAAATGGGAATTATTCGTTTTTTAAAACTACCCTCCTTTGGTAATCTAGACGATGTTAAAGTTTGTGTGGGAAAATCATAACGCGCTAACCGATAAATTTTAAACTCAGTATATAGAAATTAGATAAAAAATAATCAAACATGTGTTTTTGGGGTTTTCGAAAATCACCCTCTTAGTTGGTGAAAAAGGGTGATTAAGTTTTAAGGGAAGGCTGCTTGCTTCGACAAATCCAAAACTTGGCATAAATAAATAATAAATAAAATAAATAAAGTTGTTGTAATAATATATAAATAAATAATAAATAAAATAAATAAAGTTGTAATAAGTAAGTTTGTCTTTTTTTTTGCGTGGTAAAATCATCAAATGAGTCCTCCCACACATACTGTCAGACTTGTACTGACTAAAATCCACGGTGTCCTTCACTAGCCCTTTACGTACCGGGGTTACGGTGATGGGTAAGTCCCGCGATCCCGGCAGGCTTTGGCCCTCTACAGGCCCCGTCAATATGCTGACACTCCTTGAGGCGCGCGTGGAACACAACACGCCGTCGACCCGGGCATGGTCCATGGTCGGGTTGTGAGTCGCCCATTACTCGCCGCCCGCATGCCCGCGCCTACGGTGGCCGGAGATCGTCTTGCGACGTCCGACGCCGGAGATCGTCTTGCGACGTCCGACGCCGTGGGCGTCTACCACTGCGGCTGGGGTGGAGTGAGGTCGCTGTTCTCACCCTCACGCGGCACGCCTCCTCCTTCGCGAGCATGACTGCTTCGCAGAAGGAGGCGACCGCTTCCCACTCGGTCTCGCCCCGCAGCATGGGCTCGACCAATGCCGGGCTATCGCCGTCGTGAGGACACGGTGGTGCTCTGCCCAAGCGGGACAGTCCTGCAGCGTATGCTCCACCGTGTCCTCCGGACGATCCTCGCATTGGTGACACCCAGGCGTTTCCTCCTTCCTTATCCGACACAGGAACCTCCCGAATTTCCGTGTCCGGTGAGGACCTGCTTCATGCGGAAGGTAAGGACGCCGTGACGCCTATCCAGCCACTCCTCAAAGAGGGGTCTTACCGCCGCGATTGCGGCGTGCCCGAAATCAGTTTGTCTTCAATAATATTTCGGGTTCGAAGTTAGAAACACGCGCTGACGAAGTCGCGGGCGGAGTGATAGTAAAAAATTTATTTAGATTAGTGAGCATGTTATCGCCGATGAAAATGTCATTCTCTGTCTTTTGCTGCCGATTGGCTCTGTTCTGCATACGGCCTGTTCCTCTCTCTGGCTTCTCCCACTTTCAAAAGTCAAATTTCCTTATTGGTCGCTTCTGACGATTGCTGCGCGATCATCCGTTCTCAATCCTCGAATTTTATAATTAGTCACTGCTACCGAAATTGTGCGCGCGCATCCGCGCTTGCGTATTTTAATTTCTTTATTTCTTTTATTGTCGTCTTGAGACTAAAAATTCAGAAAATAAATTATAGTTTAAAAAAACTAAAAAAACACGCTTTAATAGCAATCGAACTAAAAAGTAGAAAATAATTTTTAAGTATAAGAGAGTTTGTGTTACTGCAATATAAAATCCAACAATCAATTATCATAATTAACTTTGAATAAGATTAATATAAATATTAAGATATTAACAAACATTCAAATAAAGTGAAAAAGCGTGGGGTGCTCAATGATATTTTTATAATAATTCTGATATTGCAAACAGTAACTAATAAAATGATCATCACATTCGATATCAAGCACCCCACGCTTTTTCACTTTATTTGAATGTTTGTTAATATCTTAATATTTATATTAATCTTATTCTAAGTTAATTATGATAATTGATTGTTGGATTTTATATTGCAGTAACACAAACTCTCTTATACTTAAAAAATATTTTCTACTTTTTAGTTCGATTGCTATTAAAGCGTGTTTTTTTAGTTTTTTTAAACTATAATTTTAATGCTAATTAGGTAGGTAACAAGAATCAAAACCAATCAAATCAAACGTCAGTCTTAAATGAAGTTTATTTGCTTAAATAATACATAAAATATATATTTTTTAACATTACTAATTGGTGATCATAAAGGCACACTGATGTTTTCAGCGGCCTATTAGATACCACGAAACATCCCGCAGCATGCCGAAGGCCAATACACGCGGGATGACATGAGGACAGGGAATTCTTCCACGGGCGGCGTGCCGTCGTACACCAACCTACGTATCTTGGTAGACTTCAGTGCAGAATGTCGCAAGCTTTGGCGTCCGTCAGCAAGCCATCGGCGTCATCGCATGTCTTTGCAGCTCTCTAAGCATGCTATTGCAACATACACATCTTCCGTGGCATGACATCGCATTCTTCAATGCCGTGAAGAGGATTTTTACTTGATGCTTTGGGGTTGATCTCCAACTCTTTGAATCTTTACCTTGTTACCATTAGCTACGTATTTATGTACGCAAGGTAAAGATAAAATGCTGCTGTCCCGTGACCCATGTGTGTGCACTGGCCTTAAGGCAGTCTGAAGTAATTACAATCTGAAAATAAAATATGTCTAAGTAAGTAAATTAGCAACAGAATTACTTACTACTTGTATGGTCATACATATTTGTTTAGTGCGAGAATCGAACTCGCGACACACAAGCACAACAGATTGCTCAGCCACTGCGACAACCGTGCCGTCAATCGATGCAATCTGAGGACTTTAGGAAGTAGAAGAAAAGGAGAGCGTGGAACTCGACGCGCCGTGACTCGGGCCTTGTCCTTGGTCAGACGGCGAGCTACCCATTACTCCCCGTCCGTAAGCGGCTGCTATATGCTCCGCGATTTCCGGCGCCCTGGCAATTTTTTATTTTTATTTTATAAGAATCTGCTCTTGACAATAAAGAACAAACAAAAAAAAAATGTGAAATCTGTGTACGCGTGATGGCGTACCCAAGGGAAATATGTATTCATTTTATATATTTAGATATAATAAAGCTGAAAAGGTTTGTTTGGTCGAACGCGCTAATAAAATGCTAATAAAACAATCAAATCTTTCCTCTTTATAATATTAGTGTAGATAAATACTTACTTATAAACAAAATTGCCCTTCACCTAGACCCCAATTGTGTTCCATATATTATGTTATGCATAATTATTCTAATTATGCATAACATAATGAATGAAAGTATTCTAATCGACATTAATAAAATGGCGATTTCTTGTATGATTTGTTGAATTCTCCTGAAAATAAAAGAATAAACACATCAAGTTTATTGCAGGTTAATTGCACATAATACGGTGTCCCCACCTGCAGTGGAACATTGGCTCAAGACCTACCAAGGGTTCAAGTGACCCAAAGGGTAAAAGGGTAAAGCTGCGGTTCCACTGAAGCGGAGCGGAGCAGAGCGGAGAACGATTCACCAATCACATGGCTTGAAATTCACATCTCCACTCAAGCCATGTGATTGGTGAATCGCTCTCCGCTCCGCTTCAATGGAACTGCAACCTTAAACTAAGACTCTGCTGCTGCTGTCCATCCTTAGTCGTACAAATAAATGCCCGAACATTCAAATTTTGAAAAGAGCTTGACCGCCTGTTCTCATCTGTTGAACGTCTTGTAAAAAAGTGCAAGACGACTTAAATCAACGTGAAATGTCATTTTGACATTGACAGTTTTTAAGACAAGCGTCCAACAGATGTTTATCTTTCTTGTGGGAAGACGGTAGTTGAAAAAAAAAACAAAACGTCTCTAATATTCTTTAAAAAAAAAAAACTTTTTTGAATGTGAAACAAAAAAGTTTTTTTTTTTTGAATGTGAATTAGTAATTAGGCCAACAAAAGTGGTACTTATCATTGTTTTGTTTTTCTTTGAATGTGTTGTTGTTTTTGTTTTTATTTTACAGCGATTGTTTTTGTCGTTGCTCTCCCACGACCGTTGAATAATTAATTAATAATAATATAATTACGTTTATATTATAACGGTGGTGGGTCACTGCACCGGGTGACCGGGGAACCATTTTTTTCTCAAAAATCTACCTTTATTACGATTCATAATTTTTTTACATAACCAGTTGTAAACACATATAAAAAAAAACCGGCCAAGTGCGAGTCGGACTCGCCCATAAAGGGTTCCGTAGCAGCAAGTAACATAATATAAAAGTTCTTATAGTTGGTTGTATCTTTGAAAGGTAAATTGCGGTTTACGATTTATGACGTATTAAAAAAAAATTGTTCTCCCACACATTCCACCTGCAAATGTAAGTTGGTACGCACAATATTGGGTGATTTACCATGTTATTTTAATATCATGGACTTCTTATAGGTTTTCCTATAATCTATAAGGAGAAAACTAATTTCTGTATTTTTTTCAAAATTTTAGGTTCAGTAGTTTCGGAGATAAGGGGGGGGAAATGGTCAATTTTCGTCTATTTTCTTGAATAACTTGGAAACTATTTATTTTAAAATTACAAAAAAATACATTTAAGATCTTCTCAACAAGACCTTTCATTTGATATGCCACACGATGCAGTTTTCAGAATTTTTTTTTTTAATTTTCCCCTTCCCCCCCCCCCAAAAATGACCCCCCATATACAGATTTCATCTGCTCACGTCACACCTCTGTGTTTGGGTCACAGGAATTGATATGTGTACCAAATTTCAACTTAATCGGTCTAATAGATTCGGAGATAATTGACTGTAAGCGACGGACGGACAGACACACGAGTGATCCTATAAGGGTTCCGTTTTTGTATTCAGACGTACGGAACCCTAAAAATGAAAATTGATTTGATTAGGCCACCTGTTTGTTCCAATTTCTTCAAAATATGAAAATATATAAATATTTAAGGGGGCAACCATAGAGCCAATGATATTATAGGTTTTGAGTCACTTTTACTTTTGATTCACTCTGTTTACGTAAAGTGCACCCGTTGACGTCGGCAGCGTCGCACTGAGGTCAAGTTTTACCAAGTAGCCAAATTTGAGCGCGTCACTTACTAAGCGCTTATAACGTATCTACACCTTTTTTACTTATAACTAGCACTACGCCCGCGAAAATCTGAATGAATATCCAACAAATATTCTGTCAACCCCAAAAACAAACCCTCAGGGGTCGAATTTCGCAAAATCCCGTCTTAGTGAGCATTAAAGTCCTAAAGGGAACCCCCATGCAAAATTTGAGACCTCTAACTATCAACACCAAAAACAACCCCTTAGGGTTGGAATTTCGCAACATCCCGTCTAAATGAGCATCTACGTTCTAAAAATAAACCCCATGCAAAATTAAAGACTTCTAGCACTTGAAGTAACGAAGTTTCTTATGGTTGGAATTTCGCAAAATCCTAAAAAGAACCGTTATACAAAATTTGAAACTCCTAGCATTTATAGTTTCTGAGATTTCGTGTTACGATTCGGATCATGATTATTCCTGTTGAAAAAGCGGAGACAAACAAATATTCAAATAGTTTTATTGCAAAAGTATCCTTTTATCCTATAATCTATCCTTATATCCTAACCGCACGCCCCCCCCCCGCCTTGCTGACGCCCTCTTTGCAACGCGCCGTGCAGCAGAAATCGTAATATTTTATGAGTAAAATAAACGTTTAAATGTAGTCCAAAAACCATTCAAGATTTTTAAATAAAAAAATGATTGCTGTGCCTCACTCGACATAGATAGATATAGTGTGTCGCAGGACTTTTTTGTAGATATTTGTAAGATCAACAATTAATTAGAACATTTTATGGTTCTATCTTTTATAGTTTAGGCAGCGTACGCAAAATAAGTAACTTTTCTGGTTGATTTTTTACACCTTGTGGCCAAAAATATCTTATGGAACCCTATTTTTCTCCAAAATAAAATATAGCCTATGTTACTCCTGGATAATGTAGCTTTCGAATTGTGAAAGAATTTTTAAAATCGGTCCAGTAGTTTTTGAGTCTATTCATTACAATCAAACAAACAAACATAGTTTTTCTCTTTATAATATTAGTGTAGATATAATTGTATAGAACAGACACGGTTTTTTTCCGTTTTCCGTGAACCCGACTCGTACTTAGCCGGTTTTTTCAAAAGAATACAGGCAATAATACACAATTCCGGCGAACGCTGTGTACCTATTAACATAAGTTATAAAGTAAACAAAGGTTCACATGTCCTTGAGCTCTGTCTTTAATATATTTAATTATTATGTAATTATTAAAATTTTTAAACGTCATACAGTTTTTATTCTGAAAATTTGCATTTAACATGCATGCCATTTGTCTCTGCACATAATCTCCGATCAAGATTATGTTGACAGCGCCAATTATAAGTTCAAGAACATACAGGTGGTCTACAATGATGTCTTAAGGGGCCTTTTACAGTCCACTAGCGCCGCCAATCGAAAAAATGTCATAACTCGTAAATAGAATCAAAAATACAAAATGTGGTCTATTATTACTGTAGAAAAGGCAATAACGTAATTTTATAACACATTGTCAACACTTGAAATATAGCTGTTTAGCTAAATCGTGCATTTGTACACAAAAACGGCCGTTTATATTTTGTTCAGGTAAGGAACTGTCAAGGTTGTACATGTGTGTTCGTGAGTATTGGGTTATGTTTAATTTCTTTGTTGTTTTAAAAAAAGATTGTAGGTATATGGTAGTATATGAGTATGAGTGAGTTGTAATGTATTTATTGCAAGTAGGTACTGAATTAGTTAACAAACCGAAGTTACAGTAAAAAACAGACAGAAGAGACAATGCTACTGAAGCCAAAAATCGTTGTTTTTGAAGTGAAACTTCTTTACGCACGCTTGACTTGGGGAGTAAGCTGGCTAACGCGTGACGTAAGCGTTACGAAATGTGTGATCGGGCAAGGCGAACGGAAGTTAAGTGGGGGATATAAGCAAGAGACAGCAGTGCGCGCGCACATTTTCTTTCTCTCTTTCTCTTATAGCTAGTAAATGAAATATATATATATATATATTTCAGTCAGTAGTTCGTTTGCGAGTTACATATATATATATATATACATACAGATGGAGCGAAAGAAGTTTCACTTCAGTCGTGTGGTCATAAGCACACTCGTTTTTTTTATTATAACTTAAATAAAAGAAAAAGGCTGTACCTATACAATTGATACATGACCTACAGCACATTATTAAAATGAGTTTGCATAATCAAAAAATAAAATTGATCCATGACCTACAGTACCTCGTATTATATGAATAACTAGCTGTACCCTGCCCCGCTTCGCTGTGGCACAAAAAACGGTTTAAAAAAAAAGTAGATAAAAACAATCCTTGATGCGGATTATATATCATGCTAAAATTTCAGCTCAATCGGTGCAAAACTTTTTGAGTTTTTAAAGCATACACAAACCAACATAACATTTTTATATATATAAGAAGAAGAAGATTTAAACGTACGGAAAAACTTATTTGGTTAATTCTTCTTTTTTATCGACAATGGCCTATCCCTTGTTAAGACTAGAGACAGGCCATTGTAAAAAACCGGCCAAGAGCGTGTCAGGCCACGCTCAGTGTAGGGTTCCGTAGTTTCCCGTCCGTTACAATAAGTGTTAACAAATAGCCTTTTTTTAAACTTAAATAAATTGATTATACTACAAACTTAGTCCAGGAATTTTGTACCACCTTCTTGTTTTTTTTGCACAAAAACTGTTCTTTCCATCAAGTTCAAAATAATTTTCCTAGAAAGTCCTTATAAAGTTCTACTTTCCAGATTTTTTTCATATTTTCTAAACTTATGGTTCAAAAGTTAGAGGGGGGGGGACACATTGTTTTTGACTTTAGGAGCGATTATTTGCGAAACTATTGACATCATCAAAAAATGATCTTAGTAAACCCCTATTCATTTTTAAATACCTATCCAACGATATATCACACGTTAGGGTTGAAATTAAAAAAAAAATCACTTTCTATTTTACATATAGGGGGGCTACCCTAAAAAAACATTTTTTTCCAATTTTTATTTTTGCACTTTGTCGGCGTGATTGATATACATATTGGTACCAAATTTCAGCTTTCTAGTGCTAACGGTCACAGAGATTAAGCGAGGACGGACAGACAGACAGACAGACAGACATGGCGAAACTATAAGGGTTCCTAGTTAACTACGGAACCCTAAAAAATAGAAATACTGTTACAAGATGCCATATTGTAACAGTATTTATATTTTATCTATAATAAGTATGCATTTAGAAATATATAGTATGTTTATCAGTTGTCTAGTACCCATAACACAAGCTCTGCTTAGCTTGGGACTAGATGGCGTTGTGTGATAGTTGTGGAATATTTTTTTTTTTTTTAAGACGTCGCGTCGGTAACACATTAATTTTTGCTACTCTTCATAGTTTAATATTATTATTTGGAAATGCTCGTGAACTTGAAAAAGTTGTATAACAAGATGCTTTTTTAAGTAACGGTCTAAAGGCGTGGTTTATACAGAAGATACGGCGAAGGCGTGCAGCGGTAGCAGATAATCAAACTAACTAAAAATGACCTGACAGTTATGTCGCATTTGGTCGCGGGACTCACGAATTACCGTGACCCCGGAACGAACGTAAAGGGCTATTGAAGGACACCGTGGATTTTAGTCAGTCCGAGTCTGACAGTCCCCCCCGCTCTGCCCTGGAAGAGAGGACGCATTTGATGATTTAACGACGTTAAAAAAACAACAACAGTAATCTCGCATAGTGTCGTTTTAGTAGAACAGAGAATTTCGCCCGCACTTTCAGGTGACTTCCACAATTACATATCGGTTCCTGTGTGACCTGTCAGTTGTTAATTAAATAAACTGATCAGGAACTTTTTAAAGCGTTGCCGCACCCTAGGAATTTCTCCTGTTTCGGGTGCGTTTACAAACATTTAAACTCACATACACAAACAACCAGACCCAGCGTCCATCCAAATCGTCCCATGCGGGAAACGAAACAGCACCAACCATGTCTTCAAGTTCTAGGGGTAGACTCAATTGAGATGCCAGTTAATAAAGAAAAAGAAACAAAAAGAGGCTTACCCAATATGAACCTTCGACCCGCCTTAGAAGAACAAACAGATTCCTTTTCCGCTTGGCAACGTTCATCCCTTTGAAACAATACGTAATTCACCGTCATCCATGCCCAAGTTCCAATTACAAAAGTCCAAACAAAAAGGACGGCAAACAAACACATAATGCAGAATTCTAAAAAAAAAGATAAATATAAAGTTGCTAAACAGCAAGCAAGAACGTAGTGATGGAAACAAAGCGTTGATGTAAGTGATTTTCAGCAAATTAAATCTCATAATATAATAGCCTGCAATGTTTAAAATGCAGGTTTAAAAAAAAACGGCGCACGCTCTTTTTGTAATAAAGTCACGAACACCGATACTTATAAACTTTAGCGATACTTATAATGTTCCTACAGCTTAAGATACGCGCACCTTGTGCGGGTTGTGTACCTAATTTTTTGGTTCCGTGACTTTAATGGTTACTTTTTTAGGGTAGAAACAGTCATCAAATTAGATGACTGAGTTCTTTTTTGTCTCTTTCACACTTTTCTCGCCATTCGCCACAGAAAGAATGAGATTTGGACATCCATCTCCTCGTGTTGGTCTAGTGTGGGGATTGTAGTCCATTCTCTCTCACAGAAACAGAGGCCATAGAAAAAGAGGCCATGTATAAAGAGGTCATAGAAAAAGAGGCCAAAGAAAAATCGGCCATAGAAAAAGAAGCCATAGATTTTGAGCTACGACTTGGGTTGCCATCCGTCCGGGTTTGCCCGAATTTGTCCTAGTTTAGAGGGCATCCGGGAAGCGTCCGGAGGAGGTTTCATTTGTAGTCCGGGTTTATAAATTTTAAGTCTTGGGCCGCCTGCGACACTCGCACACTTCACCGTCACCCTACCCCTCCCGACGCAGTTTCCACGGTGCGCACTTTGATTCATGTCGGGGTTCTGGACTCTGAAATCCGGGGATTTCACGCGTCTTATCCTGGTTTCCAAATGTATTATGTGTGCTTACTTCTAAAAGTGGCTTAGAGCTAATTCATTCGATTCGACGTATACAAGGTGAATTGTCCAACTGGGCGTGAATGGCTATATCCGAAACTATGAGGAATATCAATCAATGCTGAAAGGTGTATCGAGGCGGATGTGGCCATCCACGCCCTGTTGTATTAGTCTTTTTAAAATTATTTCTGTTAAAAAAACGAATCATATCGTCTTTGTGATATGCAATGTGAAAAGTTTATCCCTGTACTTTGACTAATCGACAAAAATGGGTCACGGGCGTTTGCTCGCGAATGTACGTAAATATATGAACCCCCCGCATACCGAACTTTCCTCAAAAGACACGTCATCCGTCTTCTCTCCATTTTAAAGATTAACATCTTAAGATGGGTACCTACTTGAAATAATTAAAACACACAACTAACTAAAGTTATTAATACTTACAAAGATACATTTATAATAAAAGGGGGTTAATAACAAAGTCCTCCTGACCGACTTCGGCCACGGCGGCCAATTTCAACGGAGATTAGCTAACTGCGCAGGGCATAATTTATAGTGCACAACTCTGTGCGCAGGCACAGGTGCACTCTCTGTTCCTTTACTGTCATAATCCGATAGGATGACAATCCAATATGACCAGAGTGAGATCAGGCGTAGGACCAACGGTTTAACGTGCTTTCCGAGGCACAGGGGTATTATACCGCCAACTTTCAAGCTCTGGGGTGTTTTTTTTATCGTGGTAAAATCATCAAATGAGTCCTCCCACCCAGGGCAGAGCGGATCACCGTGGATTTTAGAAGTACAAGTCTGATTGTCCCTACCGTCTCGCCCTGTGTGGGAGGACTGATTTGATGATATTACCACGATAAAAAAAGGAACCCACGCTCAGCATTCATGCTTGCGATCACGAGGCCAACGTGGCAGGCGAAGACGGGGGTTGGGTTAATTAGAGTGTACTGGTTACAAAGTAAATGCATATAATCTAGACCCGCGGTAGCGTGTCAAGCCAAGTTCTTTAGAACTGGCAGCAGCACCGTTGTAATATTACACTAACCATTTGGAGTCACTTTTGACTCCCTCATAACTTTAGCTCATATATTGAACCAATCAATTCACCTGTTACTTGTCGGTTCTTATTTTATTACTCTGAAAATTTGGCTTGCTGGTAGAAACTAAGCATCGAACATAATATTATAGAAGAAATTATATTTTATGTCGTTATGAGAAAATATCAGTACTGACCATTGAACTTGGCACACATTTAGATTTCACTTCTTTTGTCGTTGAAGTCAACAACTAAGGCATATATCATAATATTGAACTTGGCTCTCATTTCACATTTATGTTTCTGATGGAATATGGAATTATATTTATTTTCCTGATTGCGCAACAACTGGCCTTTAATAGTGTTCTATTCATAAATGCTCTTAGACCTAAGACCCGAGCACTTAATTAAGTAAATTGTTTCAAATGTATATAATTATATAGCTACATCGATTCAGTGTTCAGCTCGAACTGTGGGTCTAACAGCCACTTTAGCAACACAATTATAGAAATGGAATATAATATTCTACTAGCTGTTCCCCGTGGTTCAACCCCGGCTGCTCGGCCCCTGTTGGTCGTAGCGTGATGGTATATAGCAGGGGTGGCCAACTTGATGAGACAAAGATCTACTGTTAACTAACGAAACCCAGTGCGATCTACCAATTACATACTTCTTGAAATCTTAAATGAAACGACAAAATTAATTACTTAGATGAATTTACTTAATACTTTGAAATGGAAGTGTTAGTTGATGATGTTTAATCAACGTATACAGGTCCCTTCTTATTCTTCCTTCCTCCTTCTTATGCTTCCCGCTTATTGGTTATTGCGTGCCGAAAACAAAAGACTATAAGATAAGTACTGCTGCGAATAGCGGATTAATACCGTGACGGAACAGCGGTTGAAAACTGATAGAAGGTGGCCTACCATGACGTTTTAAAGCGTGAGTAGTTAGGCTGTGCGAAAGAGACAGAGCTATACAAGTTGTTTAGCGCCATCTCGTTCCCTGAGCGGAACTACTCACGGTTCACACGGTTCACATGTTCACGCCAGATGATGCTGCAGTAGTTAGTAATTACGTTGCGCAGTCTGGTCTACTTCTCCTATTTCTCAGGAACATGTCTGACTGTCCGTGTGTCCAAACAGACGGATAGACAGACGGACAACAAAGTGATCGTATAAGGGATCCCATTTCTTATCCATAAAATAAATATTTTGTACAAAAAAATGTATGGAAGTAGTTTTTGTAGGTAAATTACAAGTTTCCACGCCTGTCATGGATATCCTGCCTGGAGATAACATCTTTATCTACCTACGTCATTTCCTCTGTTAGATTTTATCTTGAAATACATACATTTAGTTTACATTGATCATATATTTTTGCCGTACCTAAATGGTG
This sequence comes from Agrotis puta, assembly GCA_943136025.2. Classification (NCBI taxonomy): domain Eukaryota; kingdom Metazoa; phylum Arthropoda; class Insecta; order Lepidoptera; family Noctuidae; genus Agrotis; species Agrotis puta. The sequence continues at coordinate 6,311,602 of OW964190.2, read as the reverse complement.
GTGGTGGGTTGCTATCCGTCCGGGTTTCCCCGGGTTTCCCTTAGTTTAGAGGGCATCCAGGGAGCGTCCGGGGAGGACTTCATTTTTAGTCCGGGTTTAAAAAAAAATAAGTCTTGGGTCGCCCGCGACACACGCACACTTCACCGTCCTCCCACACTCGTGACGCAGTTGCCACGGTGCGCACTTCGACTCAAGTTCGGGTACCGGACTCTAAAATCCGGTTTTCATGCGTCTTGTCCTGGTTTCCAAATTTTAGAGATGGCCACCCTATCTAAGAGGAATGACTGGAGTGACGCCACATCCCACTTTCCGCTTATAACAGGTACCTACTCACCGGACACCGTTGATTCGAGAAATTACTTTTCCGGATTCGGCGGCAGGACACGCCCGCATTATGTCACCGGGCGTACACTCGGCTACATGTCACTCATAGTATACCTACATACAGGACCCCGATAGGTGCCATTTAGCCTCTATAGGTGCGTTATAAGTAAAATATCTTAACTTCACTTTTATTCCCACGAAAGAATAATACGGACACGCCTTTTAAATTCTTGGATTTTTGTGTTCGTTTAAAATACAATAAAGTCGATCCGTTTACTAATCTGTTAGCTTAATCAATTTCCACTACTTGACCTCATTGTGCACATTATCATTCCTATTGATATTTCATTTGTTTTGAATAATAGTTTGTTAAACTTGTTTTTACATGATTGATCAATCTCCAACTGAACAGAAAGGAATGTCTGAATGTCTTTTGTCTGTACCTATATACGTATAAACACCCGATCAACCGATCTATGGTCATACTCATCGCCACAGTCGCTTGTGGTCTCCTGCCGAACTTTATTCAGCTCAGGCCTCATTTAGAAGGGAATGACTGTAGCCGAGGTGTATAATGTGGTACGCCTACAGAAAAACGCTTATAAAACGCTTATAATAATACGCTATACGCTTATATAAACCTACGGGCGCGTCTCGAAAAACGCGCGCTCGCAGGCTACCGTAGTTATGGTCGATTAACAAAAAGTAAGTATAAAACAACGTGTGAACACCGTCCGGCAAGTAAGCAAATGTGTAAGTTGCCTGTAAATTAAGACAGTACGCAAGTTGGACTTAGGATCTTACCTACTTAGTTAGGTACTTAATATTATGGCTTTGTAAATCGGCATTCAGGGGCACAACAATGCGGTCTGAGGATACAGAGCACAACTCGCTAGACGCTTTTACTGCGGAGACGCAGTGTAATACAGAAATAAAAAAATAACGGATTTCCCCTTTGTGTGTGAATTAGCGCAATATGGCCGATACAGTTGATCGGATATAAAAATAAGAGTTAGGATGCCGCGAATGTCTTATAAGAAAGGTAAAATGGGGGTGAACGATTCGGCAACATGTCGCTAGCTCACTACTTGCAGAAGCATAAGCCTTTTTATCTAGCAATATCCTGCGCGCTTTATCTAACAATAAAAAGGAATTCAAGACTGAAAAAAAAAGTCCGTCAGATTGTCAAAATATATTTGACACGTTTTTTTTTATTTATAACTAGCTTCCGCCCGCAACTCCGTCCGCGCGGATGTCGGTCTTCGCGTGGATGTTTTATTTCTCCATTTTGAGTAACTCTGACAGTGACATCTTCTTTCGGCGCTACAGGTTACGGCGCTGAATCCACTGCGGGTAATGCAACGTGTGTTCGCGGTTCTACAGAACAACGTCTATGAATGAAACTGAAAAATAAGATTTTTTTTCTACGTATTTTTCCAGGATAAAAAGTATCCCATTTTATGCTCAGGATAATAAGGTATAATTATACCAAGTTTCATCGAAATCAAACCGTTAGTTTTCACGTGATGCCTGCATATATAGACAGACAGACAGACAGACAGACAGACAAAAATTTTTTTAATCACATATTTAAATAAATAATAAATAAATAAATATTCCACAACTATCACACAACGCCATCTAGTCCCAAGCTAAGCAGAGCTTGTGTTATGGGTACTAGACAACTGATAAACATACTTATATATTTCTAAATACATACATATTATAGATAAATTACACCCAGACACAGAACAAATGATCGTGCTCATCACACAGACATTTGTCCTGGGTGGGAATCGAACCCACGACCTCCGGCATAGCAGTCAGGGTCACTAACCACTAGACCAACAGGCCTGTCAAAAATTTGGGTTTGGTATTGATCCAGCAACACCCCCCGCTATTTATTTTTTCAATATTTATAATGTACAAAATTGACCCTTCTACAGATTTATTATATGTATAGATATAATTTAATGATACTGTCAAATGTGAAATATTGTGAGAATTGATGTTTGTTACTCTATGTATGCAGATAATAATTTTACCTGACGCTATGGAAAATCCAGAGATTGCGAAGTATTAGTTTATATTATACGATTGTGTAAGTGGGAAAATTCGTAGGTTATGCATAAATTATATAATCATTTTTAAAAACAAATAAGTATTTTATTTTACAAAACATATTATAGATTAATATTAGCACAGATTTTTCACAAAACAACGCAGATTGACAATTTTAGATGTATTAAATTATCATCATAATTATGTATTTTTAGTCGCGAATCAGTCATTGGACAACATTCTGGCTGCCATTACTAAATCTTGATATCCTTTGTGTTAAGCTAATATGTTGTCCTTCAACTGGTTTTAAAACAACATCAAATTCACACACGGTACTCTTGATATCACCAGTAATATAATATCGGCGTAAAATGTGCGCCAAAGCCACCTTCATCACCATCATGCCGTATAATTTACCTGCAAAGTATCAATACTCTTCAATATAATTATATTGTAGTGACATACATAAAGACCCTGTTAGACCAGTCAAAAGTGACACAAAAAAATCGCTATATTCGTTAAATTCACAAAACATGACAATTGCTTTTTTAATCGATTGTCGATTTTGTCCGGCGACGGTTATTTTAAAAATGCCGTATCACGGTTATCAATTGACCTAAGTATAGACCTCCAAAAAACGTGTGAGCAGAATCAATCAATAAATCATGAAACAAAGCCAACAATTTTGGGATTTTAAATTGTAAAAATGATTCCACACCTTTATAAGGGTTGCTAACTAAAGGCCTTTAGCGACAGAGCGCGATCCGTTCCGGCGATCCGATCCGGCAATGCGATCTGTTCGCATGCGATCTCTGTAAAGGCAGAACGCGATGCGATCTGACGCCGGCAGTGAGAAAGCACATAGTATTGACATCTATATGTTACAGAGATCGCATCGGTTTATATCGTATCGCCTGATCGGATCGCCGGAACAAATCGCGCTAAAAGGCCCTAAAGTAGGTAGTCACTACAGTTTTTTTTTTTTTGAGAAAGTTCAAATGTTTCTGCTAATAGACCATATTAGATCATTTTACCTATGCAGTGTCGCTTGCCAATACCGAAGGCAGCATGAAGGCTCGGGTGATCTGGTAAGGCAGCAGTTTCTAGCCATCGCTCCGGTCTGAACTGCTCTGCGTCTGGGCCCCACATGGGGTGACGGAGGAGGCCGTACAGTCCTAATACGCAGGTACTGCCTGCTCGCAACGTGCAGTTCTCTAAGGAGAGAGTGAATTTAATGAGTAGGTATCACGCAAAAGGTCTTAAGACTAACGTTGTAATGGTTCGTACTCAGTTTAATGTCTTCTTTGATTTTTCTTCCGATAATCGGTACGGATGGATACAATCTCATCGATTCTTTAATTACAGCTTCCATGTACACGAGTTTTGGTAGATCTTGTTTAGTCAAGTCATCATCTTCATGTTGTAGTACTTCCTGCAACCTGTTAAAAATAAAAAAATAAAAATTTGTTGTTGTCATTTTAGCTAACGCAACCCATATTAGGACAGCTCGAACAATCGGCCAGTGATCAACAAATGCTTGAGAAATCAGTGCATCTATATATCTAGTGAATGCTTGATTACACCGATTGCCCAAAGATGACTCTCTCACGATTCCGATTAAATGTCTGTATAGGGTAGAAGTCTACGGGTCGTGTTCCACGCGCGCCTCAAAGAGCTGTCAGCAATATGACAGGACCCCTCTTAGAGGCCAAAGCCTGTTGGGGTCGCGCCGTCTTGTCAGGTAACCGTGGATTTTAGTCAGTACAAGACTGACAGTCCCTCCCGTCATGCCCTGGGTGGGAGGACTCATTTGATGATTTTACCACGTAAAAAAACTGCAGTAGCAGCAGCAGCTGTAGGTGCCAACAGCTGTTTCAAGCAGTTCGTGTCTGGCCGGCCTGCCCCAGACGAAGTCTGCATTGTGAATGCAGGCTTCCTCTTCCTGTTGACGAGAAGGCCCTTGTCTCAGTGGTTGGAAAATTTTTGTATGTTCATGTTTGTTAAACTACAAATGAATAGAAATTGTGAATGTGTACTTACTCATTAAAAATTCGTTCCTGTATGTCTCGGTTTGATCCTATCACTAACAAAATAAATGTCAAAGATGAAGAAGTTGTGTCGTAAGCAGCGGCCACTAAAGTATCGAGGTGTTCTCTGATATCAGTGTCCGTAAACACATTTTTTTCTTCAGCCAACTGCAGCATTTGATCCAAGACTGGTTTGAATTTTCCTGTAAAATTATCTTTTTCGTATAGTTGAGCATTTTTTTAATTTTTCTATTATATTACGAAATTATATAGTTTATTATACAGAAAAACAAAAAGGAACGCGGCATTCGAGGCACATTCCCGATAATATCGAAACAAAACGGACTTTGAGGCGGAACTTGTTCCGTTGTGTGACTAGATTTAAAAGCAAAATTAAAGGAAAGTATGAAATTAATAAGGGTTTTTTAAATTAATTTAAATTGATAATATATGTTTTTCATTGATTAATCAATGAAAACAGCTTTAACTTCAAGGATTTACACAAAATGATTGATTTTTACTCGGTTTTGTGACTCTATCGCTTCTTACATGGTTATTTTTTAGTTTTACTCCAATAATATAATATTTTACTTAATATGTGTATCTTTTTTGAACAAAGTCGAGGGACAAAGCAAAAAACGGGGGTACATTTTTTTTAAATGTTCAGTAAACTTTCAAGCATTCTGTAGTTTTTACGATTTTTCTTGTGTACCCACGAGACATGACAAATTAATTGTTGCGTATCAGTAAAATATCTATGGATGACACTCATGTGACTAAAAGAGTGATGAGTATGAATGTTGATGGATGGAGAGGAAGAGGAAGGCCAAAGAAGAGATGGATGGATTGTCTAAGGAATGATATGGAAGAAAGAGGAGTGAATGATACGGTGAAGTTTGATAGAGGAGAATGGAAGAAAAAAACGTATTGCGCCGACGATCAGTAAAATATCACAATTTTGTTTCCGTACCTTGTGTCGAGTCATCGTACTTTTTCGGAATATTATTTGCTTTTAGCTCTAATTTTCTTTTAAGTATGACCTGAAATAGCAAATTGTAAAAATAAGAGCTGGGCCCACTATTATACACCTATGAAAGTACTTAAGTACATCTTTGACGGTCGTTCTAGACAGTACGTTGCCCGAAAGTTTGACAACAACGAAAACTCGACGATTAAGGACGACGGCTGTGTCAACAGAAATTACATATTATGCTACAAATCTAAACATATTACCGAATCCATGATTCTCTTCAGTTTCCTCAAAAGAATAGTTTGTTTGCGCTTCATTGCGCTCCAGTTGAATATAATAGAAAAAAATAGCCACACTTTTTGAAATCTGTCACAATATAATGCAAATAAATCTTCAATTGCTTGTGCATAGTCTGTGTCAATTGTTGTTTGATCTTCAGTTTTTAATCCTAGCGAAGTCCCTGAAAAGTGTAGGAATGTCAATATTTTGTTTAACCAAGCCTTCATTTTGGAAACAAGTGCATCCTCTTTCGTACCATCGTTATTTAAAACAAAACAAAAAAAAACTATAGCTGTCAACTGGACCCACCATTAGTGAGCCTGGGTTCAGTTGGCAGCCAATGTAGGGTTATAGGTTGTTGATATTTATTTGGTTCTGCCATGAGACACATATTTTTTTTTGTATTTCAACATTATTTAGTATATTTAATTAAATGTTGTTTTTTTTAAACCACATACGAGTATGTTATTCTAAGTTGTCGTATGCGCTTTGTGGCATATTATGTCAAATAAATATTCTATCTTTTATCATTCTATCTTCCTTGTTGAAAAGAATTACAGCCATATTGGCCGTACCGATGAGAACTTCAGTTACTTACGAGTAATGGTTGACAGTGTATAGTTGATACAGAAGTCTCGCACGTCAAACGGGCCTTTTTCCACTTTCGGAGCTAATCGAGAAACAAAATGTCGAGCTTGTCCGTTCATTTCACTCACAAAGGTATTCAGTACTTGTTGGTTGAACGATGGGTTTAATAGTTTGCGGTGAACTTTCCAAATTGACTCTGGAACAGGTATCTTATATGTTTTATAAATCCACACAGCCGATACTAACCAACACCAACGATAATTCGACAGTGATCAAAACGAAAACCGACAATTTGTGCAAGCAAAGTTACAAGTAGAGTAATCGAGCCGAAGTCGAGGGGATAATGGAGTCTAGTATAGTATGTAAGTACATCATACTTACATACTATACTAGACTCCATTATCTCATACTTATGCATCTCCACGGGTTTGTATAGGTCAAGAATTGCAAGCATTTTCTAAAGGCATAATTTATTACGTCACAATCGTGAAGTAGAGAAGAAGATAGACTGCCGTCAGTCAGCCAGATTCGTTAACGTACTGTGCGGGGCTGGCATTATTTTCTAAAATCGATGAATGACCGTGTCTGTTAAAGAGATACACCGACTATCCATGTCAAGAGCTCCGGCGCGATCTCAGGGCAGTATGGAGGGAGCGACTGTCGCAACCGAGGTTCGGGCACGCCGCAATCGCGGCGGTAAGACACCTCTTTGAGGAGTGGCTGGATAGGGGTCACGGCGTCCTGACCTACCGCATGACGCAGGTCCTCACCGGACACGGAAGTTTCGGGAGGTACTTGTGTCTGATAGGGAGGGAAGAAACGCCTGGGTGTCACCACTGCGAGGATCGTCCGGAGGACACGGTGGAGCATACGGTGCAGGACTGCCCCGCTTGGGCAGCAGAGCACCGCCGTGTCTTAGCAATTTGCAATTTTTTGTCGCTCGCTTCTCCTTTTATTAGGCACTTAGTGTTACCAACTTACCACGTTTCGCCAGTCTTAGACATACGTGAAATAATGTGAAGCCACTATGTATTTATGTGCGCGCGGCGGATATGAGGGGCACTGTGGGTCTAACACGTGCGGCTGGTGTGTGCACGGTTGCCAGATATCGAGAAAAACTCCCGTATTTCTTTCAATTAAATTGTTCTCCATTATTGTACTACTTAATGTTTCAAACAGGAAACATGCTTTTGCAAAAAACAAAAAAGTACCTTTATAGGTACTTTTTTTGAAAGTGGCAAAATCATCAAATGAATCGTTCCACCCTGGGCACACACACAGACCAATTACTGTCGAGGTTTTGTGTTTCAAGTAAGCCGAAAATATTTTATTATATAGGTACTTAATATAATTACCAAAACAATAAAAATAACAAAAGTTACCTACTTGTGGAAATATATTCCATCTTCTTTTCTTTGTTTTTGAGAACAAGTTTTACAATGTTAAAGACACAAGAGGCATATTTTGGCGTACAATAACAAGTCCCTTGTTACGTGTGAGTGTGCTCGCAATATTGTATTTGCTTTGGTGGCTTCACTTCACTCGCGTATTCTAAGCGCTCTATCTACCTGTTTCTTTTTTTAACAACATTACTTTTAATAAAAAGCATTAGTTTGCATTATTACTACATACCTTCAGCAGTGATAAGTCCATTATTTATATATTCCTTTGCAAAATCGTAGATAAATGGTTTATTCAAACATGAATTGGCTATTGTAAGGCTATCTTCTGGGTCCGTTACCACTAAAAGTTAAAAATAATAATTAAATAGTGATCAATTTTTGGACACTTTTCTCGAGCAAGGGAGGAAACATGCGAGCGTCATTTTTCTTTGTCATACTTTACTACTAATTTTTACTTGACATTTGGATAAAGTGGGTTCAGTCCATTGTAGTTATTACACCGTACACCCGCGAATAAGCGACTAACTCTCGGCATTTTACACGCTCAAGAAAAGTGCAATAAGATATATAAAACCGTGTATTCAAAAGACACGCTTAAATTCACTGCTACTATTCACATTGCCATGCCGGCGAGAACTCGCTCCATTAGTTTATTTCTGAGCAACAAGAGCTTCAAAGATACACTCATTCAGCGATACTTGCTTGGTGGCCAGATTGCACGCCGAGAGACTACTACATGCAATGTCGCGCAGGCGATAGTAGAGCGAGTAATAGCCCGCTGCACTCGGGCAGTCTCTGATACCCCAGCGACAAAACAACCGGAACTACACACTCGCTACCAACTGTTCGCTACTCGCTGCTTGCCAAATGGCTTCCAGTGGCTCCTTTACTCGCTGCTCGCTAGTGGTGGGAGTTTAGGAATTGGGACAACTGCCTAACGCGACATAGAAATACATACTCGTATCTATGTCTTATCCCCAAGAAAGCTTTTCGTACTTTCGTTTCTTTGTTGAAATAGTCTTGCATATACATGGTCGAATTTAAATAAATGGCATTACTATTCCACTTACTGTAGAGCGGATAATTTGGAAACCAGAACCCAATAACACCGCCTTTTCTTAGTGCTCTCTTCTGAAGTCCCTGTAGAAAATTCCATAGATCTGAAATATAAAGAGCATTTTACAAATTTCATTAGATAGAAAATCGGATAAAACTAACCAAGCCAGGGGGCTGAAATGTTCAAATACCTCTCTGAGGAAATTTTAAACGTAAACTTAAATGGCTAAATCCGTAAAATATATCTTCAACTATACTTGTTTTTAAAGATATAATTTTATCAAAGCCTTCCAAGATATTATATAAAATGACAAGGTTGTGAAAGTGATGTAATATATTTGATCATCAATCATAAGTTTCAAGTGCAAAAATAAGAAGAAGAAGAGAATTTCAAAAGCTGATCTGCTTAGAAACATATACACCAACAGCACAGCCAACATAAAACTAACTAAATGGTAGGACAGGTAATACTCCAGATATAGACCGCATCCTGTCTGATCAACCAGAACTCCACGCGTTGAGTTACAAAGCTAATATCTTATAGGTAGTGGTTTCAAGAAAATTCGCAACAACGAAGTTTTTGATCGAAAAACTATCGAATCACCAATTTCCGTTCAAATACTATCATGTTAGTAACAACCCTAATTTACTGGTCAGACACCTTTTAGAAATGTAATGTGTCAAGAAAGGTTTTTCTGTAATTTGCCCTGTGTCATGCATTTATTTTGAAAAAATATGTCTTGAAAGACTTGAGATTTAAACTTTTGAGAAAACTTCAAAACAGGTTCTTCATAACACTTAATTTCCCAAGATATGATTAGTTTCGTAATAAACTTGTATTCACTAGCTTCAGTCGTTCCGTATCAGAAAAGTATGAATTGAAAGTGGTGACCGTCGTTAATTTTTAACAATAAGCGAGAGGTTAAATTCTCTTTTTCGAAAAATCTTTTAAATTCGATATCTCCAAAACCAGTCAGGTTGGACCCTATGTTCTCGGAATTAAAAATGTTGCAAATAAGGCCTAGTATCACCCACTTCAAGGAATGCACCCAATTACAAATAATCCTGTATACCAGGTGGCCAACTGGTCGGTGGATCGACCGGTCGATCGCGACTATTAGTCCAGTTGATCCTGGACCTTATACTATGTTGATTAAATATCATCCATTCAGACTTCCATTCCAAAGTATTAAGTAAATTTAAGGAAACAATCATGTGGGATTGTGATATAAAAAGGAACTCCTAAAACTAGTCAATAAAAATACTACATGATTGTGTACTAAACTATGCTGTTTCATTTAAGATTTCAAGACGTATTGTACATAACTTACCCTTATGTGAAGTATTATTTTAATTACATGTGTGCACAATAAAGAATAAGGTATGTTACTGGTAGATCACACAGGATTTCGTTAGTAAACAGTAGATCTTATGTCTAATCAAGTTGGCCACCCCTGCTGCATGCAATGCCTGCATCGTATGTATAATTATCTGGATTTTTTACTTTGGCTGTATCGACATACAAAAGATACATAACCATCCTGGAGCAATCAAGTATTTAATTAACAAACATCTTTACTTACGTTTTCGATCTCCTAAGACCTGAAGTGAATGTCCAATGATTGGTAGTGCCCCAGGCAACTCAGGAGGCGCGTCGTGATCCCGTATCAACCACGACCAAACAGCTGCGACTACACATAGCAATATCGCGGACACCACTAGTACAGACATATTGCAAATGTCGCGCCGCGCGAAGCTGTGAAAACTTATTAGAGGCAATCTTGTATTTATGTGCGGAATTAATTTGTGACAAGCTGTTTCCAGCGCCTTCGCCTGCTACAAGCCGAAAATTATCTCACCGAAACATGAAATCCCTCTCACAGAGAGGAGGCCTGTGTCCCAACAGTGAAAACATTTATAGACTGGTGATGATGATGATGAGGAATATAAAATCAGGATGAAAACTAAAGAAAAAAATATATTGGTCTGTACAAAATAAACATAAACCATTTAAAAAGAACCAATTAAAGATACTATCCAGCAAAATTCGGGCACGCCGCAATCGCGGCGGTAAGACCCCTCTTTGAGGAGTGGCTGGATAGGCGTCACGGCGTCCTGACCTACCGCATGACGCAGGTCCTCACCGGACACGGAAGTTTCGGGAGGTACCTGTGTCTGATAGGGGGGGGGGGAAGAAACGCCTGGGTGTCACGACTGCGAGGATCGTCCGGAGGACACGGTGGAGCATACGGTGCAGGACTGCCCCGCTTGGACAGAGCACCGCCGTGTCCTCACGACGGCGATAGGCGGAGACCTCTCGCGCCCGGCATTGGTCGAGGCCATGCTGCGGGGCGAGACGGAGTGGGAAGCGGTCGCCTCCTTCAGCGAAGCAGTAATGCTCGTGAAGGAGGAGGCGGGCCGCGTGAGGCAGAGGACAGCGTCCTCCCTCCACCCCAGCCGCAGTGGTAGACGCCCACGGCGTCGGACGTCGCCAGACGATCTCCGGCCACCGTAGGCGCGGGCATGCGGGCAGCGAGTAATGGGCGACTCGCTGTCCGACCATGGACCATGCCCGGGTCGACGGCGCGTTGTGTTCCACGCGCGCCTCAAAGAGTGTCAGCATAGTGACGGTGCCTGTAGAGGGCCAAAGCCTGCCGGGGTCGCGGGACTAACGGATTACCGTGACCCCGGTACGTAAAGGGCTATTGAAGGACACCGTGGATTTTAGTCAGTACAAGTCTGACAGTCCCTCCCGCCCTGCCCTGGGTGGGAGGACTCATTTGATGATTTTACCAAAAAAAAAAAACAATCAAAATTAGAACAATAGAAATAATAATGTTGACTTTTTAGCGTCCGTATCCTGGCTACGCTTCGGTGACCTGTTTGGGGAAACCGAAGGTTTTGTGTGTGCAATTATGGACGAAGTTATGATGACGAATACCTACTGGAAATTGTGTACTGGACATTGGGTTGTGGAATTGGACGTTTTGTACACTCTCTCAGGGGCCCGGACCCTGTTCCCGATGCTGGTGGACTGCTATCTTTTATATTCTTAAATGTTTTCTATTTCTTTTTTGTTATAATATTCAAAAATGTAAAAATTAAATAAAAAAGCAATAAACATTTTTATGTATGTTGTATTATATTATAAAGAATCTTTTTTTTTGTCGTGGTAAAATCATCAAATGAGTCCTTCCAACCAAGGCAGAGCGGTTAATGGCCGCTTGCATGACGTCCTGATGGCGCTTGCGCTACGTTAGTGTTGTGTTAAGTATGCCTAAAAAGTGTATGTCTCCATTATACCCCGCGTCCCCATCTTATACACTGTTACCCTACTGACTAAAATCCACGGTGTCCTTCAATAGCCTTTTACGTTCCGGGGTCATGGTAATTCGTAAGTTCCGCAAACAAATAAACATTTTAATAAAAATTAACATTAATTGAAAGGAATTGTACTGAGGGCAACAAGCTATCTGTGTACCAAAATTTTTCCAGATCCGTTTAGTAGTTTTTACGTAAAAGAGTAACAAACATCCATAGTATCCAAACAAACTTTCACATTTATAATATTACTAGTGACCCGCCCCAGGTCCGCATGGGTACAATCTCTAATATATTATGCATTATATTATACATATAAACCTTCCTGTTGAATCACTCTATCTATAAAAAAACCGGCCAAGAGCGTGTCAGGCCACGCTCAGTGTAGGGTTCCGTAGTTTCCCGTCCGTTACAATAAGTGTTAACAAATAGCCTTTTTTTAAACTTAAATAATTGATTATACTACAAACTTAGTCCAGGAATTTTGTACCACCTTCTTGTTTTTTTTGCACAAAAACTGTTCTTTCCATCAAGTTCAAAATAATTTTCCTAGAAAGTCCTTATAAAGTTCTACTTTCCTGATTTTTTTCATATTTTCTAAACTTATGGTTCAAAAGTTAGAGGGGGGGGGACACATTGTTTTTGACTTTAGGAGCGATTATTTCCGAAACTATTGACATCATCAAAAAATGATCTTAGTAAACCCCTATTCATTTTTAAATACCTATCCAACGATATATCACACGTTAGGGTTGAAATTAAAAAAAAAATCACTTTCTATTTTACATATAGGGGGGCTACCCTAAAAAAACATTTTTTTCCAATTTTTATTTTTGCACTTTGTCGGCGTGATTGATATGCATATTGGTACCAAATTTCAGCTTTCTAGTGCTAACGGTCACAGAGATTAAGCGAGGACGGACAGACAGACAGACAGACAGACATGGCGAAACTATAAGGGTTCCTAGTTAACTACGGAACCCTAAAAAAGGCATCAAGATCCGTTGCGGAGATTTAAAGATCTAAGCATACATAGGAACAGACAGACAGACAGCGGGAAGCGACTTTATACTCGTACTATGTAGTGATAGTGATTAGTAGAATATATATAATTATGTATAAGTAAGAAGTAAGTTTTTTTAATCAACAATTACGCCAATTTGGTCAATTTCGTTTCCTATGCATTAGTTCCGCTGTTTGACTTCAATTCATTATTTTTGTGTACGTTAATAATGTCACTGAAAATTCTAAACCGAATTGAGAGATTTTTTATATTTCAGAAGCTTTTTTCAGTGTAATCCCATTTATCTAACACATAGAGATATAACTTTCAGGATACAAACACACTATCATACCATTCATACCAGTTTTCATCCCATAATTAACAAAAATTTAAAGCCTTTACGGAATCGAACTTGCGGTGCTTGCGTACCGTAGTTCTTTACTAGTTATTATTTGAAAATCATACTTAAAAATAGCTGTCGTGGAACTAATTAAGGTGCTATTGCTTAAGACGTGGCCGTAAACACTGGTTTACGGCCACGCCACGTCTTAAATGTTAACGTTGTACGTAGACACACACTCACACCATTGGTGTGTCTGCCCAATCATGATTTGGACGCTCAGAGAGCAATGGAGCCCAGGGCATCTCTCCACAATCGAACACGAGAATTCGTAGACGGTTTAAAGATTATACATACTTAAAAAAAAAATGGAAATAGGATTAAGAAACCTAATAGGTGGATAGACTCGTCTCACCTTTACCGTACCAGACGAAGGGTACCTATACCTAATGATCGTTTCACATTTGTTTGTAATAACTAACGAACGAAACAAACAATGGACAATTCACCTTTTTTTTTATCGTGGTAAAATCATCAAATGAGTTCTCCCACCCAGGGCAGAGCGGGAGGGACTGTCAGACTCGTACTGACTAAAACACAAGGTGTCCTTCAATAGCCCTTTACGTTCCGGGGTCACGGTAATTCGTACAGTCCCGTGACCATGGACATCTCACCTTTGTTTTTTTTTTTAGGGTGGCAAAATCATCAAATGAGTCCTCCCGCCCTGGGCGGGGCGGAAGGGACTGTCAGACTCTTACTGACTAAAATCCACCCGTGTTTCTTCGGATGCCCTTTACGTTCCGGGGCCGCGGTATCCTGAATTAAGAAAAAAGCCGCGACCTCAGCAGGCATTTGGTCCCGTCGGTGACGCGTGAAACACGACGCGCCACCGACCCGGGCTTGGTCCTTGGTCGGACGGCGAGCTTACCCATTACTCACCGTCCGCAAGCCCGCTCCGCCGCTGTGCCTTCTGCTGTTTAGAGGGACACGCGTTGGAGCATCCACCCGACAGGCTATTCGCATACGGGCAAAGAGATCCCTTAGGCACACAGTGCCTCTGCGAGGATCGTCCGGAGGACACGGTGGAGCATACGGTGCAGGACTGCCCCGCTTGGGCAGAGCACCGCCGTGTCCTCACGACGGCGATAGGCGGAGACCTCTCGCGCCCGGCATTGGTCGAGGCCATGCTGCGGGGCGAGACGGAGTGGGAAGCGGTCGCCTCCTTCTGCGAAGCAGTCATGCTCGTGAAGGAGGAGGCGGGCCGCCTGAGGGAGAGGACAGCGTCCTCCCTCCACCCCAGCCGCAGTGGTAGACGCCCACGGCGTCGGACGTCGCAGGACGATCTCCGGCCACCGTAGGCGCGGGCATGCGGGCAGCGAGTAATGGGCGACTCGCTGTCCGACCATGGACCATGCCCGGGTCGACGGCGCGTTGTGTTCCACGCGCGCCTCAAAGAGTGTCAGCATAATGACGGGGCCTGTAGAGGGCCAAAGCCTGCTGGGGTCGCGGGACCAAGGGATTACCGTGACCCTAGTACGTAAAGGGCTAGTGAAGGACACCGTGGATTTTAGTCAGTACAAGTCTGACAGTCCCTCCCGCCCTGCCCTGGGTGGGAGAACTCATTTGATGATTTTACCACGAAAAAAAAAAAAAAAAAAAGGCACACAGTACCTAAAAGAGTTTTTACCCGCATCCCAGGGTGCACCGGCCCGAAAAACTGGTCTTCCCCCCGGACGTATCCGAAGGGGAACTCCAGTCCATGGGCGCACGTGGAGGTTTCCTGTCTTAGCACCCCATGGACATTTCACCTACGGTTAATTCACTTCAATCTATTCAGCTGCAATCAATATACCTATTACGGTAAGTGTCACGGTGCTCATACTTCTGGTTGGTTTAAAAAAACATAACCACCAAGGGCATGGCAGGGTCTTTTAGATCTCGCCATTTTCTTCTAACCTTACGTAATCTAATCTAATTGGAAGAAGTCCCAGGACGCCATTGGCATATTCTGTGACCCCTAAGCGTTCGACTGCGTTGACCACAATACACTTATTTGTAAACTAGCTTCCGCCCGCGACTCCGTCCGCGCGGATGTCGGTCTTCGCGTGGATGATTTATTTCTCATTTTTAGTAACTCTGACAATGACATCTTATAAATATCTATTGGACCCAACTGCGGGTAATGCAACGTGTGTTCGCGGTTCTACAGAACAACGTCTATGAATAAATCTGAAAAATAAGATTTTTTTCTACGTATTTTTCCAGGATAAAAAGTATCCCATTTTATGCCCAGGATAATAAGGTAAGTATAATTATACCATGTTTCATCGAAATCGAACCGTTAGTTTTCACGTGATGCCTGCATATACAGACAGACAGACAGACAAAAAAAAATTAATCACATATTTGGGTTTGGTAGCGATCCAGCAACACCCCCCGCTATTTATTTTTGCAATATTTTCAATGTACAGAATTGACCCTTCTACAGATTTATTATATGTATAGATTACATCACTACGGAATTCGTACACAAACTGCTGACCTTATTCTTTCCTATTTATCCATCGGACAGTAAAACGTTAATATAATTGGGGCGACGTCCTCTAAATGGCCGTGCCTCAAGGCTCAATTCTTGCCCCTTTTCTATATCTAGTTTACTGAACGATCTTCCGTATGTGATGGCTAACTTATTGGACATTATATTATTTGCTGATGACACTTACACACGACTTGACACGCTTATTTTTATAATACTTAAATAGAAAAGATACGGATGTTTTACACGTAAACGGAAGTCTATCTGTTATCTTGAAATGGTTCTCAATGTATTAGGTACTCAATGCGGACAAAACAAAATGTCTAAAATTCTCATTACCAAATGTACCACAAATTGGTCTAAATTTAAAAGTTGATGGTAAAAAACTTGATTCTGTTACGGAAACTGTATTCTTGGGTTTAGACTGAAAACTAACAAAGAAAGTGAAGAACCGAAGAGATTTAATAATCATAAGCACGAAGTCCTTGCAGACAAAGTCGCGGACAGAGTACTAGTAAAGCCCACTAATATTATAACGTGAAAGTTTGTTTGGATGATGGATGTTTGTTACTCTTTCAGACAAAAACTATTATATAACCTGAATTAACACATGGAATAGTTTTTATCTCGATTTTATCGTCCTGGAGGATACTTTTTGAGTTGTAGCGGGTGAAACCGCTGACTTACTAATCACATAAAGGAAACCGAATCTCAATACTTTTTAATAACTTTACAGATCGGACATAGTTTTAACATATTTTATATTTATAATATATACCTACCACATATTGGACATGTGAGATTAATACGATAAAAGATAATCATGATAAATTCATGTTTTTTTATAGCTACGACCACAGAATGTATTACGACATAGCTTTAAAGGAGCATAAAAAATTACACTGCCTATTGACATTAAAATACTGCATGTATTGACATTTTATGAGTACTGACCTCAAGATTACATTATTATGATAAATGAAGACCGTAAGTAATGGGAAGCTCGCCGTCCGAACAAGGACGAGCTATTCTCAATAAGAAATCACATCGCTGTACTCTACGATGCCGATGTGCTCGTCAACAAGACGGCTTTGAGATAGTCCAATAGCGAAACGCGAGCGAACAGTCCCTCTCGCTCTATCCAGGTCTAGGAATCATAGAAAAAATAATTGTATTCAAGCATACTCTTCATTTTTCTTGGTCCTAAAAATTTTTCTGCTTTCGGCGATAGAAAGGTGTTAAAGAATGAATGTGCCACTTAGGATTCATTAATTTAGTAAAATAGAATAAAAGGCAACGGTTACTTATAATAATTTATTCTCTAAAAAATTAAATAATTATCATAAACTCCACAAAATGTAATTCTGTAAATAAATCTATAAATACCTACCTTTACCGTTAAAACTATGTATGACATCAAAAAGAGGAATGAAAACATATTAAAACTGTGACGACCGCATACTGTAAGATATTTAAATTAAAAAAAATCTGACGCTCGACAGCACTACATGCATGCATATTTTGAAAACTAATAGTATGCGGGGTGCATGCAGAAATTTCTTATAATTTGCCGGGCGCGATAAAGTTACAAGAAGAACATGTTTGGGAAATCGTCCATGACAGTTGTGCATTTTCGGATTTTTGGAATCCAGGAATTTATATTATCTATCTAAAAGAACATAAATATGAAATCGCTTCCATAATTTCTTAGCCAAAAATACACATCCAGTTATACAAATCTCTGCTTATTATACAACACATCAACATCTATGATATAAAAGTATTATTACCTTGACCTGATAAGATATATCATAATTTAAAAAAAAGCCAGCCTATAAAACCTACTTCCTATATATAGGATGTCCCGGGAAGTATGGATCAAATTGAATAGGGGCAAAGAAGTGGTCATTCCATAACGAAAATTGATAACATTTTAGAAAAACATTGCCAAGGCATAGAGATTGGTCGCGGGAATTACGAATTACCGTGACCCTGGAATGTAAAGGGCTATCGAAGGACACCGTAGATTTTAGTCAGTACGAGTCTGACGATCCCTCCCGCTGTGCCCTGGGTGGGAGGACTCATTTTATGATTATACCACGCTAAAAAAAGAAAAAAAAAAGGCATAGAGATTCTTCAGAGCTATTAATCATACGGGTATTCCAATTAAAGTTAATGAGAATTTAATTTAATTGTAATCTCTAGGCATTCATTGTTGTCTGTTGTTGGTTCACACTTCCCGGGACATTCTGTATAGTATACAGGGTGTCCCAAAACTCAACGTCAAGCCGAAACGGGGTGACAGGATTGATCATAACCATCACGAGAAAAATCTGAAAAAAAATCTATCCCGTGCAGTTTGAAAATTATGGGCATTTTAAGAAAAACCTAGAAATGTGATCAAACTGTACCATTTTTCGGTTATTGTGGTTATTCTTTTTTATTTTTGTTCATTTGAACTTTGGAAACGTAATCCTAAATAACATTTCTAGAATCCCAATAAAAAATAATGACACAATTGCCTCAAGTTTCCGAGAATTGAGACTATTTGTTAAACTACGAATTTAAAATTTTCTAGATTCGTCGACTTTGACAGGCCCTCCTATAAAAAAAATGTACTAGAGTGCCTTGGCAAGTGGCATTAAAAGTTGGCGCATTTAATCAGAATTCTAAAATGGTACAATACTTGTTAGTTCCATACAATAGAAAAGAGTAAAAAAATTAAAACCTCAAGTAACCCGATTTTTGCTATCACATTTTACTCAGTTAAAATGTTTTTAATTCGCACAAGCTGTAGGTAGGTTCTTAATTTTAAGACAGAATGATGAGAGAGATGGATAATGGGTATGTTTGTCATGAGTGAGCGAGACAGATAGTGACGCCACTTTTACCAAAGTGAAAAAAAGTTAGTAAAATAATTAGGTTTGTTGGACTAAAAGTCAGATAGAGAAAAAACATTTTTATTACAATAAATGTTCAAATTGTTTACCATCAGCCTCAATACAAGCCCTACATCTTCTTAAAAAAGATCTACTTATAAGTCGGGCATATCTTCGAGAGTTGATCGCCTCAGCTGCTTGAGAAATGCGTTCACGTAGGTCGGCTACGTGATCAATGGGCTTTGAGTAAACTTTTTCTTTGAGAACTCCCCAATAGAAAAAATCCAGGGGATTTAAATCTGGTGAACGGGCGGGCCACAAGATAGTGCCTGAACGTCCAATCCACCTTCCCGGATATTCCTGGTCAAGGAAATCTCTTACTTGCACTGCGAAATGCGTACCCATACCCATTATCCATCTCTCTCATCATTTTGTCTTAAAATTAAGAACCTACCTAGAGCTTGTGCGAATTAAAAACATTTTAACTGAGTAAAATGTGATAGCAAAAATCGGGTTACTTGAGGTTTTAATTTTTTTACTCTTTTCTATTGTATGGAACTAACAAGTATTGTACCATTTTAGAATTCTGATTAAATGCGCCAACTTTTAATGCCACTTGCCAAGGCACTCTAGTACATTTTTTTTATAGGAGGGCCTGTCAAAGTCGACGAATCTTGAAAATTTTAAATTCGTAGTTTAACAAATAGTCTCAATTCTCGGAAACTTGAGGCAATTGTGTCATTATTTTTTATTGGGATTCTAGAAATGTTATTTAGGATTACGTTTCCAAAGTTCAAATGAACAAAAATAAAAAAGAATAACCACAATAACCGAAAAATGGTACAGTTTGATCAAATTTCTAGGTTTTTCTTAAAATGCCCATAATTTACAAACTGCATGGGATAGATTTTTTTTCAGATTTTTCTCGTGATGGTTATGATCAATCCTGTCACCCCGTTTCGGCTTGACGTTGAGTTTTGGGACACCCTGTATACTGTTGGTTTTATTATCATTACCCCTTCCTATACTAAGTGAGTGTAATCACAGCTTTCATTGTGACCTCGCTTAATAAACAATAAATGTAAATAAATTAAAAACAAGCTTAGATAAAATCTATTCGTATAAAATAACATCATGGTCGATCAATGGTCGTCATGTTGGTTATTTCTCGTTATAGGTATTAATTATATTATATTATATAACAATACAAGTGTGGACTTATCAACTAGTGACAATAAATTCCTAGCTCTCGAGAATATTAAGAGGTACCCCCAAATCACCATTATTGGAGGTTTAGACTTCTAATCCCCCAATATGGGTGATAATTTCCCAAGATATATTAATTATGTAATCATGGGCACATTTGGACAATAAAATACAGATACAATTCGCAATGCACACTTGCTTCTTAAAGTCCCTTGTTGAAGTACACTGTATTCATTTTAGGGGATAATTTTAACGCCTTTTCCTGTTAAATTGAAAAACAAAATCATTTTATTATGTGCATGTGAAAGTTCTTCCCCTGAGGGTGAAATATTGGAACTGAGGCAAAAAAACTTAATTAATAACCCTCCATCTAGATCAAAAGAAAAATGTATGGAGAAGAACGAGCAAGAAAGTCCATGGACATTATTTTAAATCGATTGTGTTAAAAATTTTGGTTAACCTAAGCAACTGGATATCTACTGACACTAATGCACTATTGTTATTAAGGAGCTTTACGTTTGTTTTTTTACTCTTGATCTTAATAGGAACTGACAACAAAATCTTTTTTTACACAGACACGTTAAATAAAAAAAAGTAACTGATAATAAACTAGCTGTTACCCGCAACTTCAACTTCGTTCGAATGAGTTTTCATTATTTTGTATGCCAAAGGATCGTTCATTCCATTTTTAAACTGACGTCAGCACTTTTTTGACAAAAAGAAGTAGGTATTCTTTAATCGTCTACAGTGACCCATTTTACTTTGAACCAAAATTCTTCAAAATCGGTCCAACCGATACTGGAATTCATTGGAACTGAAACCCACTTCGGCAATTTATAAAAATACATTAAGTTGGGATTTACCTTCAAGGGTGTCTCGATGTAGTTGATGTCCATGTCAGGTTTCTGCTTAAATATGGCATAACTCAATGGCGTTGAGATCATCGTCAACAAACCCACCATAAGTATTTGGAACGGCACAATTTTGTTCGAGGTACCTCCTCTGAACCAACACCTCTCCACCAAGGCGTGCGATAACCTCGGCACCAGGACTAGAAAGTAATTCAAGGTCAGTAACAGTGGTGTAGCTAAGGGGGGGCAAAGCGGGCCCATGCCTCCGTTCTCACATCTGAAGGAGCCTCACGTGAAGTGGAAAATGCATTATATTTTCAAAGCTTTAATTAAAATAACCATTCTTCCTTCTCTTTTTAACTCGAGATATAAGATGAGCATGACTGCTTTGCAGAAGGAGGCGACCGCTTCCCACTCCGTCTTGCCCCGCAGCATGGCCTCGACCAAAGCCGGGTGCGAGAGGTCCCCGCCTATCGCCGTGGTGAGGACACGGCGGTGCTCTGCCCAAGAGAGGCAGTCCTGCACCCTATACTCCACCCTGTCCTCCGGGCGATCCTCGCAGTGGTGACACCCAGGCGTTTCTTCTCTCCTCATACAACATTCAACCTTCCGAAACTTTCGTGTCCGGTGAGGACCTACGTCAGGCGGAAGGTCAGGACGCCGTAACGCCTATCCAGCAACTACTCAAAGAGGGGTCTTACCGCCGCGATTACAGCGTGCCCGACAAACAATGGACTTAAGCAAGTTTTTAACTCCCTCTCTTTTTAATGTAGGAAAGTTCATTTAAAAAATACCGTGTTGGAATAATTCCCAGAATAGATTGATCTCTGGGAATAATTATTGTGTAGTTAGTTTACAAACATCACATTAGAAACAGCCAGACCCAGGTGAAACAGCAGAACTAGGGGTTTAAAATACCAATTTTTCCTAAACCTGTACCTATAAGTGGACGTTTCCACTGCGCTAATTTGCCTACCTAAGTACCGGTAAACGGGGTTACTTTGAATCATGGGGTAAATTTGATAGAAACTACTTATCGACATAAAATTACAAATTGCGTAAGACGGAACAACTTTTAGCAGAATTTTTTTTTCGGATTACAAATATGGTAAACTGTCACAATCCTTTTTGTGAGTGCGCTGGTGATGGCACGTCATTTCGTGCAAAAAATGTATGTTTTTTATCAATACCTTTTCTTTCTGTTTTTCTGTAGTTTATTGGGGCTACTTTCAGATTCTATGTCAAAAACGGGGAGTTCCAAAGTAACCCCAGAATGATTTTACCTTTTATCACATTGTTTTATTTATTTTTCTAAAAAACTACGCATTATTTTTGTTCTTTTTTTACTTTTACAGAAAGAACTATAAAAACCGATAATTACCTATTTTTTAATTTTTTTTAGAACCTCACATTAAAAAATTACAGTCAATTAAAGTTCAAAATTAATCAAAGTAACCTCAGTTTACGGTATATCATACTCACTCATAGGGGGTGCAGCCATAGCCACCCTGGATATGATCAGCATAACGACACCCAGCGCCGCCGCATTCTGGGAGTTCCCCACTTCCTTCCCATCTGGTGTAAACACAGGGGTCCCGTTCATGAGCTCTCTGAAATATAATTCATCGTTCATCATTTTTTAGTTTCTGTTCTGGCACCATAATTAGTAATCCGTACTTAAAGGGAAAAACGGGACCCTTACTAAGAGCCCGCTGTCCGTCTGTATGTCAGTTTGTCTGTCCGTCTGTCAACAGGTTCTATCTCAAGAACAGTTGAATTTTACAGATAATGTATTTCTGTTACCACTATAACAACGAATACAGCAAACAGAAAAAAATATATTTAGAGGGACTCCTATACAACATGATGTTTTTGTCGTTTTTATGAACAACTAATGAATAGGATATGGATATTGTGAATAATAAGGTACTTACTTGCTTTTCAACGTAGGTATACCAACTAAATGAGCAACGGTCACAGCTGCGAAGGGAACCAACCGCGCGTAAAGTTTATACTTCGGATTGCACCAGTATGTTATTCTGCTCTAAAATTATAATGAAAATTTGATCATTATTTTAGGGTTTCATTCGTAACTCAAAGGCTAAAGGTACGAGGGACTGTATTATCAGATTACCGTGACCCTGGAACGTAAAGGGCTATTGAAAGAACGCCGTGTGTTTTAGTCAGTACGAGTCTGAAAGTCCGTTCCGCCCCTCTCAGGGTTTAAGGACTCATTGGATGATTTTACCATGTAAAAAAAGATTAAAGGTACGCAATATTTTCAGTACAATGTATGGTTGCAATATTGCCCGCAATTGCAGACTATGCAATATTTTGAGTATGGCCGTAAGACAAACGTTCTGGTGGTTGCCACTGTTGATTCTGGATTTCAGGAGTTGCAGTGATTTGGGAATAGAGTGGTGAGGTTGTCCCAAAAAAAAAAAATAAGACAAACGTATGAGCCATACTAGCTCAAATAATTATGTATAACCACCGTGACCAGTCATTTGATGATTTTACCATCTCAAAAAAAAATACCGGATGCCTTCATAAAGAAGGAGATTGGTTCTATCGGTTCAGATAGTGCAGGTAAAACTTGTATAAAAAAACCGGCGGGCTTTTTTATCATTTAGCATCTTTTTGGTCAAGTGTGAGTTGTCATTTTGTGGTCAAAAGCAAAAATTGTTTTATTTTTTTCATAAAACGCAACAAAATATTTTTGTGTGTCCCATTGTTCTGCATGCTTTTATTTTATGGTTGGATAACAAGAGCTCCGTCCATTTCTCCGTTTCTATGGTTGCAATAGACTTTTAGAGCCCCTAGCTAGCCACAGATAACCAGTCTGACACTTACCATTATTCTGAACATAGGGCATCAATAAAATGCAAAATACAACGAGATAAATCAACAAATAGGGAACTGATGTTTAGGATGCAAAGAAGGTGTGTAAGATCCATGTGTAATTTAAAGTCAACAGATAGTTGCGCTCCCTACTTCAAGAAATTAAAAATATTAACGTTACCAGCTTTATATATATTAGAAACTGCATTATTTATAAAATCAAATCCACATTTATTTACAAAATTTTCAACAGTTAAGAAGACCCCCATTCGGAGTCAATATGAAAATAAACTATGTACGTTGAAATGTAATACTGCGTTAATGAAAAAGAGCTTCTTTGGTGTTGCACCAAAGATTTTTAATAAAATACCTGATGCTATAAAATGTATGCCATTAAAGAAATTCAAAAAGTGTCTTCACAAGTTATTAGTTGAGAAATGTTATTATACCTTGGATGACTATTTTAATGATAATACTATTTGATTAAATTATGATATGATGAATTATGAGATTATGTAATTTTATAACTTTATATTATTAATGTTCACTTGGATGACTATTTTAATTTTGGATGACTATTTGATTAAATTCTGTAATTTTATTAATTCATATTATTAATGTAACGGACGAATAATTTCTTGCATGTTCTTTTGTTGTGATCTTCTTGTGTGTGTTTTTTGTTTTTCTTTCTTGTAGTGGACATTATTAAATTGATTATTTTAATGTATTTGTATAAAATTGATAGAAAATTTTGTTAACTTTGTGAACCTGACTCAATATTTGTATGTCAACAATGACAAAGCATAGTGCAACACTTATCTATTTAAGACCTTGACATGTATGATTAATGTATATGTTCTTCACCTATGTTTTACAAATAAATAATTCTGATTCTGATTCTGATTCTGATAAATAACATTTTATTTTCTAAACTAATCGTATGGCTATTGGTACGGTTACTGTTTTAATATCTGGTAAAATAAAATAATTTATTTAATCAATCTATAAATCATTATAAAACAATATAATCTTATAAATATTTTGAAATAAACATTTTTATAGACAAAATAAAAATAGCAAAAAAAACTTTTATATAAATAGTATTTGGAATGTTAACAAACATACAATATAAACAAAAAATACAATTATTATAGATTTGTTTTATTTTTCTTTATCTACTTATTAGTTACAATATTATTATTGTCAGCTTAAATACTTGTCAAAAATAATTGACATCACAATATCGAATCAAAATATAATTAAAATTATTAAAAATCGTATGGAATATCTTTGGAATGTTATTGCACACTTTTGCTATCAGATCGAAGAAGTAAAATAACAACTAAAATATCATACTGGGTGTATCAAAAAATGTGATCATATTTAAGGATAAGATACCTCATCTATCTATAACTTTAAACGAGCAATTCTTGTATTCTTTTAAAAAGGCAACTTTAAACACAATATTATTTAAAAACATTTATTTGCAACTACTTTTAACGAATAGTTTGTCATTTTTTCTGAGTCTACTTTCATAAAGCGCCATCTAGTGATTTTTTGTGGTACTAGTGTTATCGCAAAATTTGCAGAGATGGCGCTGTATGATATTTATGATTTTATAAACCAACGTTGTTCGTTCGGGTACTAGACCATGAAACTGATCGACTTTGTTCAAAATTAGACCAAAAAAGAAAAAATAATCACCTGCATCATTCGATTTGGATCGAGGGGATTTTTAATTCCTATGAGACTGAATATTTTTTTTACTACATCTCATAAAATATGACCACACTTTTCTGATACACACTGCATTCATTGAGCGATATTATATACAATCAAAATTGCATTTATACTAACACAACTTGGCTGGATCATAAATACATTGGCAGTCAATAAAGAATGCGTGCCCTTATTCCACTTTATTTACTAGTCGACTCTACACATTTTCTTTTTCCATTTTCTCCTGTCAGATGTCTTTTCTTGTTTGATGCTATCTTCTATCTATTTCATTCATCTGTTTCCAAGCATCGATGTGCATTATTTATTTCCGGTAGTCTTAGAGCTTTTGAAAAATCATTTTTTATAGATTCATTATAAATCAACGCCGAAGCTGTCCTGCTCTCCTAGACAATAGATAAACGAAAAAAAATCAGCTTAAAGTCTTAGAGCATAAAGTAGAAAATCTGTTGACTACAGAGCGTTTTCGTTTATCGTTTGCCACCCTTGTCTAGACCCTCTGAAATATTGACAAGTCGTAGTTTAGTGCGTTATTTTTAAATATACGATCCATAAAACAAATGCAATATGGCAACAATCTAATATTTATAACAAAACGAGTGTAGTCTTAGGAACTAGTCATAACAATTTATAATATATCTCTTGGAAATAATTAAAAGCATAAAGCCTTAAATTTTGATGGATTGTGGGAATCCCCATCTACTAAAAAAAAGGTGGAATATAAAGGGTGAAAAAGAAATCGACGCGCAAATTGTTAGTACATGATTCTAATGAAGAATAGAAACTCGATCAAAATGTCTACAATGTCTTTAAGTATTCTACACGCGTAAGTACCTCCCTATGCTTTTTTTACGGTGCACCTTTGAAATTTTTAGCCTCGATTCATATGAAAATATACACGACAATTTCCTTTACACCCTATATTATTAGGTAGGTAGCATTTGTGAGAAAATGCTTTTTAACATATCGTAACAGTTTGACGCAAGCTCTCTTAAATCACAACATTCATCATCACTACCAAGTGATCGCAATTCGACTTCATTATTGTTCACTACAATTTCATTTTTTCTTGGCTTTTTAAAGGTGCTGATAAACTTGAGCATTCACTTGTACTGAGCATTCTTGCGAATTGTGTATAAACAAACTAGAGCGTTTTGGCGAGCATTCTAACGAGCGTTGTGGTGAGCTTTTTGCCGAGCCGACTATCAAGTCTGATATCTTTATGAAGAAAAATTTTTGGCGACAATTGACTAGAGCATTCGCTAGAAAGATCGTGAAAATGTTCGTTATGCTCGGCTCTGTTCGTTGTTCAGTTCAACATAATTAAAAAACGGCGAATGCTCGATGCTATATTACAAGTGAATGCTCAATTCTATCAGCACCTTAAGATTCTTGCTTCTTGAGATCCTGATCTTGGATTTTACAGCCATATTAATGTTCGTGGTAACACTTTCTGTTTACAATCCCTTGTTATAGTACAGTGTTTTCGTCTCGGGTGATACCTTTTTTACGTTTTCCTGAAAATAAACAGATATTGTTAAAATTCCATTACAGATTTTCGCAGGTAGGCCATTTATCATCTACCAGGGTTTTTCGAAATTTATTGGTATCGGCTTCCAGACGTGACGGATGCGGCAGATTTGTATTTTGGCTAGTATAGGTCATTCGAATGTTCCTTTCAACAAAAAATACTTTAAATATTCAAATTTCCTCAATTTATCTTTAGAAAGCAGTATTTATAAAAAAAAGTAGTAAACTAATATTACCTTAATGCTAGTCTCAACGGTGTCCACACTGATGTTGGCTTTTTGTTCGAAGAAGGCGCAACACAGTGGCGTGGCGAAGGTCACACACATACACACGAGCGCCAGTTGGAACGGGATGATGGCCTTCGAGCCTGGCTTGAACCAGCGCTTTTGAACCGCCGTGTTCGTTATTATTGGCACGAGAGCTGGAAATTAATAAGAAAATAGTAAATAAGAATCAAAAGAGATCATGCTTTTTGGTGTTTTCAAAAATAAAACTAGAACAGCGAGGCTGCGGAGATATGGAGGGAGCTCTAACTTCATGGGAAAGACATGCCTTCATGGGATTAAATTGCTGGGGCAATTGATTTCTTTTGTATCTGTACATAAAGACCCATCATTTTATCGTATCGTCTTTCTCTCTATCCTCTCTGATAGCTCAGGGAAGCATGAATCAAGAGGGAGGACGGTTATACCGTTATCCTGAACAATATGTTACATTCAAGATAAAGGGTATTTTACTGCGCAAATAAACTGAAAAACTGTTTAGTCCGTCTGTTAAGTGTTGAAATATAATGTAAACGTATTTGTTTTTTTGTTTCAATCAATATTGACAAAGATAAAACGCTTTGAAATTCGGGAGAGTGTTCTTGTGACGTCATAACGCCTGTTAAATTATACCGACCGAGTGACGTTTTGTAATTTTTAAAAGCGTTGTATCTTCGTCAATTTTGGTTTACGTAAGAAAAGAATAAATACGGCTCGAGTATTTATTGATAATCTATTTTTTGACTAATAAATTTTATGAGTGAATTATAATGATGAGGAGCCCATTATAATGATGATTCTCTTTCAGGGGAGGATTGAATTCAAGATGCAGTAGATACGTACTCATGCCGGGCATAGCCATGCCCACTCTGGATATGCACACGAGGAATATGCCCGTGGCCGCTGCGATCTTAGAGTTGCCCACTCGTTGCCCGTCCGGGGTGAATACGGGGGTTCCCTGCATAAGCTCACTGAAATTAACAAGTATTTGAATTATTAGTTTGTTTCTTTTTTCTTATAGTTGTTCCTGGTCTGACTGTTTGTGTATGTGTGGTTAAATGTTTGTAAACTGCGATACAAAAGAAATTACTAGTGAATTATAAAAAATATACAGGGTGTTTTTTTTTACTGGCCGTGGATATATTTTTTTATGTTTCGAATTTTATGAATGATATAAAAAGATATACTCGTAGGTAAACGTAAACTTACGTGCTCCTCATCATGGGAATATTGATGAAGTTAGCGCCACACACGGCAGCAAACGGAACCAATCGCGCATACAGTGGATTCATGCCCTAAAAATAAGAACATTGTCATAATTTTTAAAATACAATAGGTACATGACGCAAATTAAATAATAATTCAAACAAAAATACAGTGGATCAAATAATACATTAAAATAAGTAAATATTGATGACAAAATACAATTGGCACGGGTATTATACCGGTAGATATTATACAGGTAAAAAAACTACAAAATGGTGTCTAAATTCGGCCCGAAACAGTTATTTTACAAGAGTCAAGACACTCAAAATAATGTATAGAAACTAGCTTCCGCCCGCGACTCCGTCCGCGCGGATGTCGGTCTTCGCGTGGATGGTTATTTCTCTATTTTGAGTAACTCTGACAATGACATCTTATAAATATCTATTGGACCCAAATACGGCTAAGCCACATAATTAAGAAGATCCCTCTATTGAGCTACTGCTGTTGAGCTCGCGCTCTGTACTGAAAAATAAGATTTTTTTTCTACGTATTTTTCCAGGATAGAAAGTATCCTATTTTATGCCCAGGATAATAAGGTATAATTATACCAAGTTTCATCGAAATCGAACCGTTAGTTTTCACGTGATGCCTGCACATACAGACAGACAGACAGACAAAATTTTTTAATCACATATTTGGGTTTGGCATCGATCCAGCAACACCCCCCGCTATTTATTTTTTCAATATTTTCAATGTACAGAATTGACCCTTCTACAGATTTATTATATGTATAGATGGGCCTCGCTGATGCGTCTTGCCCCTCTCTAGATTAGGGCTCGCTACGCTCCTTATCTAGTTAACAACACGCCTGTAACCCCCGAAGGAATAAACAGAGATGTACTCTATAATACGTCCTACACGAATCTAAATACGACATAACTACGCTACGCGAGGAAAATCTATTGAGTTATTTGTAAAACATTAATAACCTTTATGAGCTAAAAGTCCTTTAGGACGGTACTACGGTTATAAACAACTTTTACTATGATAAAAAAACCTAAAGGATAAAAAAAAACTGGTGTTTCATATAAAATGGAATACTTTTCCGTGTAGAAAGAGTGAAACACCTTTTTTTTTCATGTTCGGTTAATAGTAAAAGAAGATGTTTAAACCGTAAATAATTTATTTTAGCCCATGAAAGTTTGTTAATGTTTTACAAATAACGCTGTAGGGGAACAGATAAGACGGGGTCACGAGGTATAATGGGGACATACACTCTTTAGGCATACTTAGCACAATACTAACGTAGCGCAAGCGCCATCAGGCCGTCATTTGCTAGCGGCCGTTAACAAATGGCGCCCTGTTGGCGCTTGCGTTACGTTAGTATTGTGTTAATCTTGCCTTATGTGTGTGATTTCCCATCATAACTCGCGTCCCCGTCTTATACACTGTTCCCCTATACAAGTATGGCAAACCTACCACAAATAAACAAATCATCAACATAGTACTCACGTACTATAATTGAACCAAGTATGAATTGTGACGTCATAGGTAACATAACAAGCGTCAGTTTGTTTACTATCACATTATAATGCAATCGATAAGTGAACTTTCGTGACACATAGCTGCAAATCTGTTAATCTGTTGAGCACGACTCTTATGGGTCACGGAGAGGTTGTGATGACTTAATATTTATTATAATGACAAAATACTATTGCATGGGAGAGATTAGATAATTATATAGGGTGAATTTCCCAACAGGGCGTGGATGGTCAAATAAGAATAGGAAAAAATACTGAAAGTAGTCTCGAGGCCGATTTTGATGGGAACTAAAACTGCATCATTGGATTTTTTAAATCAGAATAGTTCATTCTCCTGATCCTATGCGTACAACTGAACATAGAATTTCACAGCTTTTGGATTCTTTCATCAAATTAGGTAAGTATTTATTTATACTAATAGAATTGTCTTAACTATTATTATCATTATAAGGTAGGTACCATCTAACAGGTCGCGGGACTCACGAATTACCGTGACCCCGGTACGTAAAGGGCTATTGAATGACACCGTGGATTTTAGTCAGTACGAGTCTGACAGTCCCTCCCTCTCTGCCCTGGGTGGGATAACTCATGTGATGATCTCACCACGTAAAAAAATGTACCATCTAACAAGGATTGGAAACCTTTTTTGTTTTTGCTTGTATTGTTCAGTCTTCGTAGGAGTAAGACTTTCCATAAGTGCCCTTTTTCCATAGTCAAAAGATAAACAAACTCTATAGTTTCCAGATTTAGTTGAAGGCATTATCGATCATCATGTTTTCCTTTATTCATCATTTATAAATCATAAGATGATTTATAAATGATGAATTATAAATTCCATTAGACATAATGACAGAGTTATTTAGGAAATAAAATAGATTCTTATACTAATCTTTCAGGCGTAAAAGTCGCGTGACAGTGAAATTAAACCTGCCACTTAGTACCTACATATAAAGCGTATTTCAAATGTAAACAATCCGATATAGATAATCTCGCAGTTTTTCCGCCACAACACTTAGGTATACGACACACCTCCGTGACGTATGTTGTGATATAACAAATTGTTTGTGTCCACACTACCAAAATAGAAGATAACGCTGGAAAAACACGCTACATGCTATCGCTGCGATAATAACACGGTATCGTTGCGATAATAATATACACCTGCCGTAATTCATTGGCGTTAAGACAATAAACTCTGTGATTTGGTAAAAGTTATAAAATTAATTTCGAGTGCTCCACTTATGAATGATCCCACTTCATGATATAAGGATTGGGCATAGAAAGGTAGAAACATTAATTAATAACATCTGAATTTTTAAGGTAATATCCATCAGTCGCCTGAAAAGATCTTTAAAAATAATAACTTAAAACCGTCTCAATCACGTCAGCTATCAAATAAAGAAACCTGAAATTTTCAAGAAGCTGGAAGATAGTTCCTTACCTTAACTTTACTGTTGAGGTACAGGGCCGTACCCAGGGCACCTCCACAGGCCGCACAATAAGATGCCAATAATTGCCTGTAAAATAGTATACAGAACATTTCGTTAAGGTATAATTGCATGGTCGCGGGACTGTACGAATTACCGTGACCCCGGAACGTAAAAGTCTATTGAAGGACACCGTCGATTTTAGTCAGTACGAGTCTGACAGTCCCTCCCGCTCTGCCCTGGGTGGGAGGACTCATTTGATAGTTTCACCACGATAAATAAAGGTATAATTCCATTTCCGGCAGTGTTGCAGCAATATTGCTGCCAATATAGTGCTGCGCGGAAGGACTGCCTGCCACAGAATGAAACCTCATTTAAACCTATTGGGAATATATTATGGTGACCAGTAGTACTGTACTCTACTTATTTTAGTATATTACTCTCATGATTGTATAATTGTTATATTTCCACACCAACAACGGTAGTATATGTGAACAAATATAAATTGAAACATCTTTGTTTACCTACAATATACTTAGAAATAAATGTTATTCTATTCTGTACTTTGAAAGCAGAAAAACAGAGCAGAAAGGAAGAATAAAACGTGTTGCGTAGATTAGGATTAGGACAGGAAGATGATGATGCTGTTTGTTTGTGTCATATACCAATGGGTAGCTTGCCGTCCTATCAAGGGACAGTCGACTACTGAAAAAATGCCATGGGAGATTTTGATGGAGTTTTTTGGATGAAACAAAAATAGGTGAGGTTACGAATGTTCTAGGTATTATTTACACTACATATATATGAAGTCTAGTCTAAGTCGCGATATATAAAAAAATATCTAACCGATCAGCTTCTTCAAGTATCTTCTCTTGTTTCGGGTCAGGTTTTGTACCACTTCTGTATAGACAATATTTTGCGATAAATATACGTAAGGAAAGTTAATACGTAAGATTAGGTTAAGTTGAAATGTGCAGGTTCTTTAGGTATGTATTATAAACCTTACCACAATGTGCTAAACACCCAAACTTTCCACATGAATCACTCCATTGATTAGTAAAAACTGTATGAAAATCCGTACAACAGTTTTAAAGTTTATTGCAAACGGACAGGCAGACATGGTGGCTGACGCTGTTTTATAATATGTGATACTGATTTATCTATATATATAAAAATGTTATGTTGGTTTGTGTATGTTTCAAAAACTCAAAAAGTTCTGTACCGATTGAGCTGAAATTTTAACATGATATATAATCCGCATCAAGGATTGTTTTTATATATTTTTTGCATCAGACACATATCCGCGACCGCGAAAACAGTCTTTTTGTGCCACAGCGAAGCGTAGCTAATATACATGTAGTTAGAAGAGTAGGATTAAGATAGGATGAGGGGAAGTTAAGGTAATGCAATGCTACACTATACTCCTACTATTTACATAGGCTCATTCTTTTTTCTGCTACGATCCTTACACACCTTTCCCCTCGTCTATATTCATACATATCTAGTCACATGATCACGCCAGTTGCAACGATTTCACACCTAATTGTTCTGAAGCATAACTCTCTATACACATGCATAAGGTAGATATTGATATCTGGACGCACTTACTTTTTGGTGATAACTGCATCGCCTGCCCGATTGGAATAATTGACAATAGCGTTGAACGTTTGATTGAACCACTGCCAGAAGATGATGGCAGTGTTTGATTTGTAGAACGATATCATACCTGGAAAGTAAATAAAACATAATATAAAAGGAGAACTGACTGACTGACATATCAACGTACAGCCGAAACTACTGGGGCTAGGAATGTAAAATTTTGCACACAGCTTCCTATTATAATGTAGGGGAGCACTAAGAAGGGGTTTTTGGAAATTTAACCTTTAAGGGGGTGAAAAGGGGGAATTAGGAAGGTAAATAACCCACGCGGACGAAGTCGCGGGCAAAGTGCTAGTAAAACATAATTTATTCTATAAGACAATCTCGTGTTGAATGCCGTCAAGTTCATCAATAAAATTGAATGTATACAACACATCTAAGCAGCGTTCTATGTGTTCAAGAGCTTAGATGGACTGACAACATAGTAGAGCTGGCCTTTGCCTTTGCTGGGCCCCAGCCGATGCAGCCCCCCCCCCCCCCCCCCCGGTCTTATTTCTTGGGGCCTTCCGCAAGCCAAGCAGGCCAGGTAAAATCGAGGGCTCACGCAGTTTGGCAGGCTCATTAACACGATATTGATGTACAGACCTCGTCTTAAGTGAAAAGGAATAAAAGCTATGCTAGTCTTTCTTTATTACTCACATCCAGTGATTAGTGTGTTCATAGGCGCCTGCGCAGACATACGCCCGATCCTGAGCATCTTCTCACCGGTGTCGGGGTGGAACGCACTGTCATACAGATACTTGGCCGCCCACAGTTTCTCTTCGTCGTAACCCGCCGGAATTTTACTTGTTTTCCTAAAATAAAATTGAAATAAATTGAAGAAAACTTTTATTTTTCGGTCGATCGATAGGGTTAGTGGTGCCTTTTAATTAAAACATGCACGTTTCAAAAGTTGAATGCTGTAAGACGAGCAACGTCAAATTATGTCTATGTAATAATGTTCCTTGCTGCCTTATTTTCGTTTTATATATAACTGTCTTGTAAATAACTACAGTCTTCATATCTCAAGTGAGATCATAACTTAACTACTGTTGAAATGTCCTATATAATTTGGTGAGGTGATCTGTAACACAGGATCTTCCTATTTCAGACACCTTTCTCTATGTAACATTATACAAGTTAACTAGTGCCTGTAATTTCTTGATGTGGAGATAAATAAAGATTTATGATATGATATGATATTTATGATATGATATTTTGTTTTGAATTATTTCGTTGACTTAAACAACTTATGCGTTGCTTTCAAAATTCAAATGCGTGGCCAAAAACGCAGTAAAAAGGCAAAATTAAGGCAAGACAAATAAAATACCATTATTTTTATTAAATTCATCCTCATTAATTCATGACTACCAAAGGAAGACAAGGAGGACAAGGAAGAGTTCATAACCTTATAACAAACTTAAAACATGATAAGTAAAAAAATAGCAATGAATTATGAAGGTAATAACTTCACATATCAATCACAAAAATCAATCACCTCGCCGACCAATTTATTTAATTAAAATTCTAGAAAATGTTAAGAATAATTAAACTATAAACAGTTATAAAATATGACTTTTTATATATTACTGTGTATGAGACAAGAAACAAATAAATAATTGTGGTATGTATATCATGATCGTTCTGTACAAGGTCGGACCGAGCCGAAAGGGCCCAATATTTTACATGTTTCAGGTTATCTATTTAATTTTAAATTGTAACTATCAGATCTAGTTTACATTTAGGTCGGTATTTTACCCACAGCCTACGGCTTGCACTAAACTCAGCAAATGCCACCTCGACTGTATGACCAGTCCGACACTGATTCCCTTTATACCTACTATTATAAAAGAAAACGACTTTTGCCAAATCCCAAGTAATATAGTGTAAGGGCAAGAAGATGACGATGACACAGATAAAAAAAAAATTGAAAAGAAATCAATAACTGATTTCATCTCATACAGAGATAAAATGAGGCTGAATGATTATAATGTAAGCAAAACGTTTATAAACAGTTCAGCAGCAATCAATCAAATATTATGTTTATCGTCCCCCACATGTCATTGTAACCAGTTAATATTTTACAAATAAGGCAAAATTAT
Organism: Agrotis puta; assembly: GCA_943136025.2. NCBI lineage: Eukaryota > Metazoa > Arthropoda > Insecta > Lepidoptera > Noctuidae > Agrotis > Agrotis puta. The sequence goes on along the minus strand of OW964190.2, from coordinate 6,276,473 downwards.
AAAGTTTATTAACTTTGAATATTTTATGAAAATATTTATATAATTTAAACGTTTTAATATTTAAACGTGTCCGCCCTGCGTACACGCTACCCAAGTATTGTACACTATTTGCAAAAGCGGGGAATGCGCCGTTTCAGCTTTAAAACCAGGTATAAACTGTTGTCTGTCTAAAGATAGGGTGCAGTTTCGACGCAGTATCAGCGCTTCGTCCTTTAAAAAATAGCATTGCGGAACCTGAGATACAGCCTAACCACATGATTGTATTCATAAAAACGCGTCATTTTTGTTTTTTGAAGCAAAGGTGTTTTTGTCATTACTTATGAAAACCAGGGGCGGATCTTTATAAGGGCTCATTGGGCCGCGGCCCCCCGTATGTACGGGCCCCCAACCTATTCGCAAAACAATAATTTTGCGACTTACCTGCACCACGTACTTTTGTACATTTTCATGACTATTAGTAGGTTAATTTGGGCAGGCTTCACAGTAGTATTAGCCTAGGGCCCCACAAACTCAACGTCCGCCCCTAATGGTAAGGTAGGAAAAGTAGGGTAAAATTACCGATTACGTTGAACTAACCTGAAAGTTTGGACGATTTTTTGTGCCTCGTCTAACTGATCATCTGTAGCAAATGCGTTCAGCGGGTTGGTGAGCAGGATAAAATGCTTTGCACGTCCCCAGTACGTCGCCTGGTCATACCTCGGCTGATCTAAGTTAATCACCATTTTGATGACGGAGTTCTGCGAACAAGAAACATATGTTAAAATAAGGCTCTAAGTCCTTGTTACATTGCAAGTGCAGTACACGGCTGCTCAAGCCTAATTCTGAGCTATTTTCGACTAAACATAAACCGCCCCGAATTCCAGATTTCTTATAACTTTAAATGTAGCTGTACTTCAATCATTGTTATCATATCAACTGTACGAAGTTCACCGCCGAACATGGGCCTTTCCCATACATAGATTTCCAATAGGACCGATTGGAAGTGGCTTGCATCCAGCGCGTTCCTGTGATCTTCATGAGATCGACTGTCCACCTTGTGGGCGGATAAATTACTTCAATGGTCAATTTTAAAAGGAGAGGATCATGCCTTGTTATCCTTGCTTTTTCCGGGCTCTATTCGAAAACTCTAATTTTCTCTTATAGCCATTAGTCACTTGAATGTCCACTGCCACTCTATTTACCATACTTTGTACGCTAAGTTTATTTCTGTATTGTGTACTGTAATTTATGGGTGTAATTTATCTATAATATGTATGTATTTAGAAATATATAAGTATGTTTATCAGTTGTCTAGTACCCATAACGCAAGCTCTGCTTAGCTTGGGACTAGATGGCGTAGTGTGATAGTTGTGGAATATTTATTTATTATTATTTATTTATTTTTAAGGATCTTGTGTCGCCAGAGTCGCGGAATGCAAAGGGCTACTGAAGAAACAGGGTGGATCTTTAGTCGGCAACAGTCAGACAGTCCCTTCCGCCCCACCAAGGGCGAGATGACTCATATTATGTTTAAACCACAAAAAAAGGATAGTGTGTCTTACATCGGATACACGATCTCCACTCAAGGATATAATGTATCCAAGTTCACAATAAGCACTAGGTTTTTCCACAGACAAGGCTCACCACACTGCAACTGCCCCTACAGAGAGTGCTCAGTGCTTACCGGTAACTTAAATAATTATAAGTGTTTATAACGTCAAGCAAAACAATATTATTGTGTATTTCCGACTAGCTTTACTGGCGAAAAAAATTTTTAAATCGGTTCTGCAAATACAAAAATTTAAAAAATCTTTACCCTAATTATTAATTTAGATAATTATGATGATTTAGTTAGTTACTTAGTTACATTTTACATGTTGGTATGCGGTAATGTGTATGTTCGTTTTATCACAGTATTCTCCGGTTGCTTACCTAACAATTAAAAATGTTTGTGTGGCTCCAGATAAGGCGAGTAATTAGATAATTTTACATACTGACTGAAGGCGAAGATATTATTATTGTTATCGTAAACAGATTTTCAAGGTTCTTGTGATACATTATTTTATCTCGAGCATAATGGAATTGAACTGATGTAACAACATTATAGTAAGGGAGATAATTATTATTTGGTAAAGGGTCTGAGTATCTATTGAGCAAGGGTGGGCCAGTAGTATCGGCCTCGATTTATGAGTTTTATGGTCGTGGGTTAGGGCTGCCATCCGTCCGGGTTTCCCCGGATTTGTCCTAGTTTGGAGGGCGTCCGGGGGCGTCCGGGGGGATTTACCCAATAAATGTCCGGGTAAAACCCAGACATTTAATTTGTTTAATTGAGTGCTAAAAAGCACGATCTCTAGTCTCCTATCGATAAGTATTTCTTTTTATTGTTTTTGTTATGTTGATTAAATATATAGAAAAAGACTATTCTATTAAACATGTTATAAAGTTCCATAATGTTATCAGTAAATAAAAACCATAATTAAACATCTTTGTTTTTACTTTCAACTTCAATAATATATTTTTCTAGGGCGTCCGGGGAAAAAATATGATTTTACCCAAATGTCCGGGGTTTTTGAAGTCTTTGTCCGGGGCCAACAATTTAGGTGATGGCAACCCTATCGTGGGTTAGTACCCAGCCAGACGCATTACTTTGCTAAAATTTCCTCACTGCTCTCAAAACGAAGACCCAAATAAATCGAAGACATAATATGACATCTACCAACCCGCACTGGGCCCGCGTAGGATAGATTATGGCCCACTCCATCTCACTGAGAAAAGGCCTGTGTCCCAGCAGTGGGATCATTAAAGACTGCTTATATTGTTTGAGTATGATGCTACATGAGGCCACTGCAGACCGAGCCGAAAATGACGAGACGCTTTTGATTTACGCCTATGGTTTTTTTTTATCTCTGCCATGCTCTTCCACTGCTAGGCGAGGGCCTCTCCCAAGTGTTTCCTAAGAGCTCAGGACATGCGCTAACTGGAACAAAGCCTAAGCCGGTATGTGTCAACTATCCAGCTCGTCTTGCCGCCTCTTTCTAGGTCGGACTCCTCGGTCAGGCCATCTCCAGGCACCTAGTATGGATTAACTGGAGATTTTTTCTTTATTTTTTTTGCCTATTCCTGCTAAAAATAAGTATTAGCGCAGTGGCTGAGGCGACTGCTGCGTAGCGTGACGCGGGTTCGATCACCGCACGGAACAGGGTATTATGACCGACGAGTAGTTGTTCCAGGTCTAGGTGTTTGTGTAGATATGTGTATTTCTATGTTTAAAAAAGCACCACAAGGGAAATTCATAGAGTGGGACAGCGTTTTGTATAAAGAAAGAAAATCAGAATTAGTGCTTAGGCTTACTTAGGTACGTTCTGAAGCTCTCAGTGTATTAGCAAGCACAAAGGTCTTGGACTTTTAAATTCCGTAGATATTAAATTAATCAGGAGTTCAGGACTATCAATTCCAACTTCCTCGTGACGTAAATCCTGAAAGGAAAAATACCAAATTAACTTTTAGACCTGAAGTCATCAACAAGCTTTTGAAATGCCGTAAAAGTTATGAGGCACATTTTCTTTTTTGGTGGTAAAATCAAGAATTGAGTCCTCCTGCCCTGGTGGAGTGGAAGGGATGAGACCCTGGAATGTAAGAAGAAATAGAAGGAACTCGATAGAATTTATTCAATACGAGTCTGACAGTCCTTTCCGTTCCACCTAAGGAGTGAAGACTCATTTCATTTAGATTAAGAACATGCTGAAAGACGGAAACGCAACTTTTAGATCCCAAATTGATATTTGCCCAAACCTCTGCCAATCTTCAAAGCAAAAAAAAATCCAATGAAGGGCGGACAGACGGACACACGAGTGATTTTATAACGGTTCCGTTTTTTCATTTGGACGTACAAGGGCCGTATTATGACGTATTAAAACCAGGTTTGTTCCAGTGAGTGAAGGAGGTGGCGTTAGACGACTTGTATAGCTCTGTCTCTGTCACTCACTGGAACAAGCCTGAACCGTAATAAGTCCGTAAAAACGGAAAGCCTCGAATCGAATATCGGATTACGTAATTAACATCCACCGTACGAAGGGCAGTGACCGATAGACACTCGTAGTAAGACTCGAAACGAAAATAAATCACGGATAATTGTCGTAAAAAAAACTTAGATAGCATATTATCACAGTATGATTTTACAAATCAAAGTCGATAAACTTATCAAAGATTTTATAGATATCGTAGGTAATCGTGTGTTGAACCATAAATAACTTAAATATTGTGAATGTTCTTTATTCCTTTCACATATGTGTTTGTTTAATTATTGAATAAGTATTTTATTCGTCACATTATACGTTCGCTTCTACTTAAAACCGGGGTCGACGTTCCGAAAAATTTGCAAATTGCATTTCAATTCATGCAAATCTGGGATGTTTTAAGCAATTAGTCTTTTGTATGCAAATCTAAATAGGCGAATAAATTCAATAGATTGAAATAATTAACACAGCTTTATAAATACGTTGGTAATCTACAAGAATGACCTACGACTTCTTATCAGCAAGCTAACAAGTAACTTACTTTTCAAATAAAGACTACAATACAATCATTGTTACAAAGAGGTTCATCAATAATAATGTAATCGTTTTTTTTTATCTTAGGTCTCAGATCACAAGCACAACAATTTATTTTACAAATTAAAAAAAATCGCTACTCAAGTGCCTATTTGCTTTATTACCTGTGTAAGCTCAAACTCTGAACCTTGCATTACCATGCTTTTTAAGCAATCCATGTTATCTATACAATAAAATTAGATTTTGGATTAAATACACTTACCGATTTCACACTTTATTGTGCCACCTATAATATTTAATTTGGAGGTTTAAACTTGGACTCAAATAAAATTCACGATATCCGAAATGTTTTTATAATAATCTAACTATACGACGAAGCCGTCGCATTTATACTGTATCACTTTTTTGTCGATATCTTAATTTTCCGAGTTTAAATGTTGCGCGGTGACAACCACTTGAATGGTGACGTAAAAATCAATCCGCTCGCACTTGGCATTGGCTCGATATTTATTTTTTTAATATTTCTGGCATGACTCCTGGGTTTTTTTACCATGCATGCTTTCGGGGCTGCCATAACTCTGGATCTTCTATCATTACTTACGTTTATTTATTTTCTTTCGCTCTGGTTAATTACTTAAAGTAATTCTCGATCATGTTCAACTGATTTTGTAACTGATAATTTTACGGTAATTGTTTTTGTTTGACGCTAACCTATTTAATATTCTGTTAGGTTTTTTTAAACTTGCAATTAGGTCAATCAGTTACGTTTTGATCAACGTAATTTCCACGTTAGCAAATTAATCAAGACCGAGTGAGAATTTATTTAATTGACATGGAATGAATTATACATCATAGTGGCATTATTATACAATGCTTCATAAATAAAAATCTGTACTTTAAATCATGTGCTTTGTTTGAACTGTGTACTTTAATCATGTAAATTCTAGAGCTGTCATTTAACGTGAAACGGATCGTGTGATAGGTTAGGTTACGTCTTCTTGAGGACTTGATCCAAAAATAATTTGATTCTAAAGAGCAACCTTTTACAATAGGTTCTTAAAATTCGAGGATGTCGCTTCTAACTAGGAATGTGTGCCGTGCTCTGATGCAGGTACAGTATGATTTACATTGATTCTATAATAATTCATTGCCAATGACAAACCCTGGCTGTTTCGTAACTCTCGTGTTATTATGAATATTGCCGATTCACAGAAATGTTGAAAAACACTCTTGTTTCACCTAAACTCCCGCACATAGTAACATTATCATGTTATAATCAGAATATGAAAATGTGCATATTATAATATTGAATTTTTCCTTAGACGTCTCACGTGATCGCGGCTAATAATATCTACTTGTAACTGAACTACTGCAATTTGCGTTTAATTTTCTTGTTTAAAATGAAACCTGAATCTCTCATTCATAAAAGTTGTTTAACCCTGCTATATTATGTTGACTTGTTTATTTTTGTTATCACTCAACTTCATAAACAATTATCTTCTAAATCTTAAAGTTTCAAAATAAAACCTCTTTTCCTGTTCATTTAATGAAGGTTACAATTGAGCAATATTTATAATATAATAATAAAATCTTTCCCAGGGATCCTACTTAAGTCATGCAAACAAGGGAGTCCACACCACAACCACGGTAAACGCAGACAAAAACGTATGTTACGCTCCAATCGGTATCAGCACGCTGGTGAGCATACTAACTGTCTACTAATACCCTGCAAGGTCCTGGTAATGAAGCAAGTACTATTATTATAAAAGGCAAAATTAAGAAAATATTAAATTTGGACATCCTTATGTGAAGGCTACTGGCAATAAAAAGAGTTCCTGCTTACTTCATTACATTTAAGTACTCATAAACTATTTATTTATTCAAAATTTTAACAAGTTTTTTCACCAAAACCTTTTGTTGTTGAGTTTTAATTGGTTCTTTAGTTTGGTATGATGGCAAAATTATTTTTCATTCAAAATGAATATTAATTTTGTAATAATTATACAGTTTTTCTTAAGTTATAGTATGATAAAGGTTCCTTGAGTCTTCAGACAATTCGTAAGCTAAATTTTTTTGCAATAATGCATGCACCTGTTCCCACGTCATTGTTTTGACCCCTGTTTTTATAGATACCATTCTATTCTTTGAATTAGTTTTTGAAAAATTTCAATTTAATTACATTCCAAATTGACTTATTAAAGTTTTGTTCACCTCTTTCGGCAAAATTATTTTATATGCAATGTTTTTTTATTTAAATAAATGTAATTATCTCATTCACAAATTAAAATTTTGGCATATTTTCTGAAAATTATAATCTTTGGTGTTGTAACCATGTACAAATTGCAAATTTTTATCATTTAAAATTTAGCACCTAAAAATTACCTATGGAAACAACATTTTCACACATTGGCACAATCAAACGCACACTTAGACAATATGTGCACAAACGGTTAGAGAATAGGATGGTCTTAAATGTGGCTTGATTTTTATACATAACATTATATGTTTCATGGACAATATTTAACTGAATATATAAAATTATCAAGAAAAAATGCATGTTCAAAACAGGTATTGGTTTGTTGAAAATTATTTTGGTTATAAAATTGGGTTATTATTGAACTGTGGTTATTTGATGGGTAAAATTCAAATCATTATATAAAAAAAAAACAAAGGCAAAGAGTAATGGTTGATGGTTTTTTTAATACATATACCACCAATAGAAATTTTACAACTAGCATTTATATATATGTAGCATGCAACTACACTGCAGTGCCCCTGTGTTGTCCAATGCATTATAACATTATTTTATAACTATAACCCTGGTTCAATTAACATAACTGGTACAGTATATGTTCAAGGCTGTGTATATAAAAATGCACTGATATTTATCTGAATCTAGGTAGACTGGAAGTAAACATAATAATGTTCTGGAAAGACTAGGATGTTCAGTAAATTCTAGTTTTAAGTAAAATGAGGTAAGTTTCTAAAGATAATTTAACATTCCTAAGTGCAAATAAATATAAGTACTCCTTGTTCATTTAATGTTCATTCTTTATTTAAAGGTGCTCATCTTAAATTAAGGCTTAAATGGGTACTTAACAAAGTACAAATTTCTTAAAACAAAAGTTAAAGACAAATAACAGTAAAATAACTACATATTTATTTTGTGTTGATCAACTAGGGTGACTATGGGGACAATTGGATATCTATAATTTGACTCCTGTACAAAAATATAAATCATTTGTTTAGTTTGTTAGTTTAAATAAACAAAGAGAGAAGTTACTATGAATGCAAAAACAGCAATATTGTTTACAGAAAAAATGTCGCCGTTTACACTGGTAGAAAGTAATTGCTCCAGTCTATTAAACGATTGGACGGCTTTGCTTTAACAGTTAAACCTTGCAATCGCCTTGGGATTTCTACGTCTAATTTATATTTTTTAACCTATAGTGGGCACAGTGTATTTTTTAACCTATAGTCCACTGGGCTGAGGTCTCTCACATGATCTCCACTCTTTTTACTGTGTAGTTTTCTTTGGCCAATTTAGCATAAATGCGTCAAAGTCGGTATGCCAGCGTTTTCTAGGGCTCTCTCGGCGACGCGACGACGCCCGTTTTCTAGCTCCTATTGGGTGATGACTCTGGCCAATCAATCCCGATGCATTATATAGATAAGGCCCGCTCACTTACATTTCAACCTAGGTCTTATTGCCGACATCAGCGATTCCTCTAATCTATTAATATATCTTAAATGAAATACCGGATCTTTTATGTATCATAGGGCAGTAGCTATTCGTTCTCGTCATTGTTACATATGGTGATAAGTGTCAAGTCTACGGACATTTGACCTAGCCCCTCAATGTTATCTATTTCATATTATTACCAGCGATTATTGCATAGTCTCGTTAATTATCATTTACTCACACTGACACGTGAATGAGATCTAGTTACACTTGAATTATGTTTGCCGCATCGTCATTGGATGTTGCGACATACACGATTAAAGTTTATTTTATTTTAAGATATTTTTTCAAAGAAAACTTATTTTGAAAGTGCACGAGAGCAGATTTTTTACCTACTTTTTTTTTTATCGTGGTAAAATCATCAAATGAGTCCTCCCACCCAGTGCAGGGCGGGAGGGACTGTCAGACTTGTACTGACTAAAATCCACGGTGTCCTTCAATAGCCCTTTACGTACCGGGGTCACGGTAATTCGTTAGTCCCTCGACCCCGGCAAGCTTTGGCCCCTCTACAGGCCCCGTCACTATGCTGACATTCTTTGAGGCGCGCGTGGAACACAACGCGCCGTTCGTCGCCCAGATTTTTTACCTATAGAATAAAATAACGATATACAACGTAAACAGGAATTATAGAGTATCTAGTTAAGAGATTACTCTTCAAACTGATTAGTAACGATAACAAACAGTCATTAGTTTAATGATAAAGTAGAGTGATAGGATCTACCGCTATACAAAGTACATCAAGCAAAGATATTTACTTGCCAGCGTAGCTATGCTATGCATAGTTATGCCCGGGTCGACGGCGTATGCCCAGGTCGACGGCGCGTTGTGTTCCACGCGCGCCTCAAGGAGTGTCAGCATAGTGATGGGGCCCCATGTAGAAGCTAAAAGCTTGCCCGGGTCGCGGGATCCACGAATTACCGTAACCCCGGAACGTAAAGAGCTATAGAAGGACACCGTGGATAAGTCGGTACAAATCTGACAGTCCCTCCCGCTCTGCCCTGGGTGGGAGGACTTATTTGATGATTTTACCAGGTTAAAAAAAAAGGAAGCGTAGCTATAGATCAGGGGTGGCCAATCGGTCGATCGCGATCGACCGGTCGATCGCGACTGTTACTCCAGTCGATCGTGGCAAAGCAAAAAATATAAATAAGTAGATCAGACTGCGCAACGTAATTACCAACTACTGCAGCATCATCTTGTATCATTTTTCAATCGCTGTTCCGTCACGGTTGGTAGATCGCACAGGGTTTCGTTGGTAAACAGTAGATCTTATGTCTAATCAAGTTGGCCACCCCTGCTATAGATGGCCATCAAATCTCGCTCTCCGCCCTTTTAACATTAGCCGTCAAATGAAAACTATCTTTACAATGTTAAGCCAATAATCTTTAAACAAAATAAAAGAGAGGAATATTTCGCTTTCGTTGTCCCACTTTTAACAGGGTCAAATTAAATTATTCAGCAAAACTACATGAACATGATAATTATTGTGTATATGAGATATCCAGCATAGGACGTTAGGCACGGTTGGTGCATTGGCTAAGCTATTGACCGCTGTGCGTCGAGTCGCGGGTTCGACTCGCACACGTATCAAATATTTTTAAGACCTAGAAATAATCCGGGTCTAGCTGTTTGTGTATGTGAGTTGAGTTAATATGTTTGTAAGCGCACCCACGATACAGGAAATATTCCTAGTGTAGGAAATGTTTAAAAAACAACTCTAATTCAATATTAATAAGTGTTATAATAAGTATATTGTATGTGATGATGTGACTGGGTGTAATTTATCTGTAATATGTATGTATTTAGAAATATATAAGTATGTTTATCAGTTGTATAGTACCCATAACACAAGCTCTGCTTAGCTTAGGACTAGATGGCGTTGTGTGATAGTTGTAAGTTGCGGAATATTTATTTATTTATTTATTTGTTGATGTTTAGCAATCCAGTTCGTCAGATGGTCGCATCAAGTGCACATTAATTCCCGGCGATGGAGTTGGACCCGAGCTTGTATACTCCGTGCAGGAAGTCTTCTCGGTAAGATAATGACTTTTTTATATTTAACGTCCTCCAACCCCAGACCACTTTGCGTTTGCTAATGGAATATTTTTTTATAAGTAAATTTAAAGACTCCTAAATGACAAAAAAAAAGATTATAAGTTATTAGTTTTTTTTTAATTGCATGTCTCCTATACAAGACTCTGGGTTTTAACATGTTATGTTACACTTTAATAGGGGTTAGAGGGCAATACTAGAAAAAAGGTCTCGTATAGGGGACGTCAGGTCCAAGGAGGTTAAAGAACATCCAGTCAGGCAAAACTAGCAACGCTTGTAAAGTGTCCATTTTAGATCTTCAGAATGTTCTAGAACCGAAATTTCGAGAACATGAATCATCCACCAACAAGCAATAGATTCTGTGCACGCGATTTCTTTATAGAAGAGATCTGTGCCCCAGCTGTGGGTACGACATTATGCTACTTACCGCCTGCCGGGGTCGCGGGACTTTCCCATTACCGTAACCCCGGCACGTAAAGGGCTAGTGAAGGACACCGTGGATTTTAGTCAGTACAAGTCTGACAGTCCCTCCCGCCCTGCCCTGGGTGGGAGGACTCATTTGATGATTTTGCCACGGTAAAAAAAAAACCGCAAAGACCATCGCACATATAGCAGAGTGCAGCGCTGCCAAAAACATTTGGGTGTAGCCGGCTTCAATGCTCTTTAGGAATTCAATGTTGTTTTAATTCATTTTAGATATTACTAGATGGGCCCCGCAGTTTACCACCTTCCTATTGGTACTATTAGCCTTCCTCGATAGATGGACTATGCAACAAAAAATATTTTTTGTATTCGAAACAGTAGTTCCTGAGATTAGCGTGTTCAACCAAACAAACAAACGCTTCTGCTTTATAATATTAGTATAGATTTCAATGAGTGAGAATGCTCTGCGCTTTGGTCCGCCATATATGCGCTGGTGCTAGGCATTTATCAATCAATGACAAGGCAAACAAGAGCCATTATTTAGTATTTCTAGAAAACCTTGAAAAGCAGTAGCTCCTCTTTTGTTTCTGAATTCTATTAAAATTCAATTGTTTCATACTAATTATATTTTGGCACTCTATTGGATTTGCAACTTTACGTTCCGTACTGAGAGTACAAAATCTAACAGCATGCAAAACACACAAAAACTACTGAACGCATTTGCATGAAATTTGGTACACAGATAGTTTACAACTTAGATTGATACAGGACTTTTAATCCCGCTATTACATGCTCCTGGGATAATTATCGAGATACACGAGTGCGAAGCCTATATTAACAGCTAGTAATGTAATAATACCCTATCACTAAAATGTATCCAAACACATAGTATATGACATGATTTATGCGGCAGGCGGCAAGCATCCCAGTCGACTTCGAATCCTTCTTCTTCTCGGAAGTGAACCCCACACTGAGCGCACCGCTCGAAGATGTCGTCAACTCCATCGCCAGGAACAAGTGCTGTATCAAGGTAAATCATTGAAATCCACATATTTAACTAGCCGCTTTCCCAAAAACAACTTGGGGCACACATACTCGGAAATGTTAGGTTCGTGGTTATTTTCTTATAACCCACTCACTAGTAGGAGCCCCGCGGAACGGGGCTCCGTCGATAGTGCCCCATTTCGTATCCAATGATTCAATGGTCCAACATGAAAGTTAATGTTAAAACGTTGCCACGATTTAGGGTACATTCTTTTTGGGAGGGAAACATCATTTTAAAATTATACCGACTTCATTAAGAATAATTATGCCCCCCAATAGGAATTTACCCTGAATCACGGCTTCGTTTTAAAATAATAAAACCCTTGATTACTATGGGACCATCTGTGAAGATATATTTTCAAACAAAAAAATCCAAATCAGTTCAGGCATCATCGAGAAATCGGAGAAAACACATAAAAAAGAGTCCTCCTTTTTGAAGTCGGTTAAAAAAAGTCCCAGCCCCTGCCGATTACCTTCTTCAGCTCATCGGTTCATCAATACCATAATCATTGATAATTCTAGGGCATCCTCGCCACCCCAGACTTCTCCCACACCGGTGAGCTTCAAACCCTGAACATGAAGTTGCGTAACGCTTTGGATCTCTACGCTAATGTGGTGCATGTCAAGTCCCTGCCCAACGTGAAGAGTCGCCATCGCGATGTGGACTGCATCATCATCAGAGAGCAGACGGAGGGAGAGTACTCTGCACTTGAGCATGAGAGTGTACCCGGTAAGATTTAGCAATAGTATATGCATTGTGTGATGTAACTTTGAATGGTAGATTGAGGAATGAGGATATACGAGAACATCACCTGCCTAACCTTTCCCCAACTATGTCGAAGTCGGCTTCCAGTTTTACTGGATGCAGCTGAATACCTCTATTTTACATGGAGCGACCTTCGAAATCCTGTAACTTGGCAAGACTGTTTGTCAGACTTTCGCAGTTCTGACTAAAAGTAACGACTGTCAAAGATCTACAAATGATAGCTGGGACCAACGTGCTGTCTCAGCCACGTAGGAAAATCGCGAAAATATTAGACCACCCATCAGCAGACCAACCTCGGCAAGCGCGGCTTTACCTGGAAGATGGACTGTGCGGCTGTAATTATTTAGCCACGAGCTCCTCCAAAGCTCGAACGTTGAGGGCTGCGGGCTGCCGGAATGCCGGTAGAACGATCAGCCATATTTGTCATTTTTAAGGCCCGCATAGCCTTCGCGAACTGCTGCTTGCGAAGATTTAACTATAGCGTTGTTTCTGTTGCACGCTAATTTGCCAATAAACCATCAAAATAGAAGCTATTCTCGAGGACTGCTCTTTTATGTATTCATTGTTTTAGGTGTCGTGGAATGCCTGAAGATCATTACAGCGGCCAAGTCGGAACGTATCGCCAAGTTCGCGTTCGACTACGCGGTCAAGATGGGCCGTAAGAAGGTCACCTCGGTACACAAGGCTAACATCATGAAGTTGGGAGACGGATTGTTCTTGCGCAGTTGTGAAGAGGTGGGTGTTCGAATTGAAATTGCATTTGCACGCGTTTTTGTTCGCCCAAGGTCCCCATATCCTTGAAACCTCATAAAATGGAGAAGAGGAGAGACGTCCAGTTGTGGACATGCAATCATTGTATGTCTAAATTCGACGTTTAACATGTAAAGTGCGTATGTTTGCGTATGGGGAATTGATTATTAAATTTACCTCAGGGCCTCAAACTAATGTAGACAAATAAAAAATTCATACTATCAATTTCACAAAGCAGCAAATAGTAAATTTTCGCACAGGAAGACTAAAGAAAAGATGGATGGATTGTGTAGGGAATGATATGAAAGAAACCGTATTGTGCCCAAAGTAGAACGGGATAAGGGCAGGAAGATATGATGAGGAGTGCCACGAAGAACGAGATGGCGCTATATGAAAACATTTTTAAATAATAACAAATTTTATAAAATGTAGTCCAAATCATCAGAGTCGTTTCTGAGATACACGAACTGTTCGTTTAAATATAAACTTGTCGTTTCAGATGGCAAAACTATACCCCCGTCTTCAGTTCGAGAAAATGATCGTGGACAACGCGTCCATGCAGATGGTGTCCAACCCGAACCAGTTCGACGTAATCGTGACTCCCAACTTGTACGGAAACATAGTGGACAACCTGGCCAGTGGACTAGTGGGCGGCGCGGGAGTCGTCGCAGGCGCATCCTATAGCGCTGAGTGCGCTGTGTTCGAACAGGTAACTCACTACGCTCTCCCCTGGGCGGACGACATCCAATGAGAATTTCCAGAAAAAAATAAAAGAGAATTAGTCGAGTTCCGCAGTGTTACCTGCCGTTTGGTTTTAAATAACTGGTGGTCCACTGTGGGAATGAGGTGACGCTAGACTACTTATATAGCTCTGTATCTTTCCCACACTGGAATTACTTTCGCTTTAATATGCATCTTGTTATCAAAAGTATTTTTTTTTTAATTAATATTCAATGTTTTTTGTCTAATAAATATCTTTTTTTACTGTCTGTTTATCTGCTTACCTGGACAATAAACAATGTTCTATTTCTACAATGATTGCTCAATTCTTTTCAAAGAATTTTTTAAAGGAATGTAAACTTTAAATATCGATACTGATAAAACCTATTTTGATTCCCAGGGCGCCCGCCACATATTCTCTGGCGCGGTGGGCAAGAACATCGCCAACCCGACCGCCATGCTGCTGTGTTCCGCCAACTTGCTGGCACACGTCAACCTGCACCCATACTCAAGGATGATCAAGACTGCAATCAACAAGTATGTATACCTACCCTACTTTTTCTTTGAGAAAAAAAAAGTAAGAAAAAAGAGTCTTGATGTACAGACGCAAGCAGGTCAGCCTACCCCGGTACGTAAAGGGCTATTGAAGGACACCGTGGATTTTAGTCAGACAAGTCTTGATTACTACAGGACAGGACAGGGCGGGAGGGACTGTCATCCCTCCCTGCCCTGGGTGGGAGGACTCATTTGATGATTTTACCAGGAAAAAAAAAGGTGTGTATTATATGTCATTGTGTATGTGAGGGGTACATTATTTATTGACCATATTGGGTTCAGTTTTTGTGTTTTCACAGAGATGTTCATCACAACTTTTCTTATTCCAGAGTCCTGACAGACGGCAAAGTGAGGACAAAGGACCTCGGTGGACAGTCCACAACCAAAGACTTCACCAACGCAGTCATCCATTGTCTCGTACATTAAACCAGAGACAAGATAGAATTAATGACAAACCATAGTCTCATTCATTGAATACCAGAGACAATATAGAGTTACCATCCAGCACACGTAAGACGTGGTCGGTAATTATTAGTTAATTTAAGTTTCACTTATTTATTTTTACAAGCTTTTATTTAACTTACCTTGTTAGTATGTAGGGGTCGATTCTTGTACCTTAATTTTAATCCAGTTCCCCCGATCGATTGATCGAGTATTTTTACAAAAATGAGTTGTAACCAGAATTAAAAATGTCAATATATTTTTATGACAGACGCTTTAGCGTTAAAACGAAAACTGTTAAACGCGTTTATTTTGATTTTGATAAAAGCTTGTTGAATATTTTTAATTTATTACTTATGTTGTGTAGACAAACGATCTGTGAAATTATGTTATACAACCTTCAGTATTCAATTTTTTTTAATTAAGGATTCTTGTAGATATGTACATTGAGTTGGGAAATTTAAATAAAACCATTATGTAATAACTGTTTTGAGCGTTTTATTTATGTGGTTAGAGAGTGACCACACTTATCTAACCGTATCGGGTTAATCCGATCACCGTACACTATGTTCGGCACGGTGTCGAGTCTTTTCTCTCTTCTAATCGGTTCAAGGTCATCCATTCATCAATAAATTATAGTCATTCTCATAAACACCCGGATTTCTTAGTGTTACGGCTCGTTCACGACCTTGTTACTGTGAGCGGTGAAGTAGCGTGGGCGGCGAGCGGTAAGGTCACATGTATAGAAATGTTTGAAACACGCCACGAGACACCGCCCGTGGCAGATTCGCGTACTTACGAAGTAACCGCACGCTCCAACTAGGGTTGCCAACCGTACTATAATACATAGTATTGTACTGTATTTAGGGTCTCCGTATTATATATTGTTGAAGAAATATATCGTACGCGAAAATACTATATCTCAGTACAATAGCTCAATGTAAAATGAAATAAAAAAAATCGTCTAAAAATGCAAGGGCAAAAAAAATATATGAAGTTTTTATAAAAAATAAATTAGTAAAAAATATAAATTGATTCTTATTTTTATTCTTCCTTACTAAAATACTATATTTTTTTGAAGCGTTCTATATTTTTTATGGCTTTTTAAAAAATATACTATATTCAGATAAAAAAATGTTGGCAACCCTAGCTCCAACCGCCCACCGCTCTGATAAGTCTTGAACGGTCCGTAACAGTACTACTATTGCTTATAAAGGTGACTAGAATGTGATTCCATGACGACAGTTTCTATACTCGAGAAGTGAGATTCGCTCTTCGTTTTTTTTTTTATGATTTGGACCCAGTATATGTTGTCAGTTTGACTTAGTAACTGGATTCAATACTTGCTATTGAGTGGACCGGTTTCTGAAAGGCCTATCACCACATTGACAATGTTTAACTCGGGTCAAATGCTCTAATTTATTAATTATACTTCATTTCGACCGGTTTTTTTAAATAACTTTTAACAAGGGCGTAAGTACCGCCTTAACAGTCGTATCTATTATACGGGGTCCCCAAAGTGTATGTGTATATGGGTTATAGACTCGCAATAAAAAACTGTCTTATTATAAAAAAGTTAAACATCTGATGAATACTTGTCTGTCAACTTCAAAACGGCGGTGACGTTGCTATAAGGATCATTTTGCAGTTACATATTTTTAGACAGATGTTTGTATTTTTGTGGTACGACGGAAAACGTTTAACTTATCGTGGTCGAGAAAATGACCCCTGTTTTCTTAATTTTCACTCAGTTTTACGGTACTTGTTTTGAATTACGAATTGTACTCTTGCAAGAGACTTGTCACAAATATGCCGTGTTGCTACTTTTAACATATTTTTGACATATTTTCTCCAAGTATTCTTGTAGAAGTTGTAAACGATAAATGATATCAGTAAACACAGCATGTGTGATCAGATAGTTTCTTACAACTTGGTTTAAACGCGGGATATAGTTGCTATGAGCACCAATGAGTTTGTAAACTGTGTGACTTTTTTTTTGATAAAACCTTTCAGAAACTGTGCTTTAATAATCGGTTTGCGTTACTTTCGCTTTAGCTAGTGTACAATGTCCCAAAAATGTCTCGGAGAGAAATAAAACATAGGTGTCCAGAGTAAGACAAACTTTAATTCATAAAGTACCGAGGAGGTCATACCTTGCACGAAAATCTTAACACCGCGATTTACAAATGTGACGTAAAGGCACAACGCCATCTGTTATGGAGTAGCGGTACTAAACTAATGACAATGTTGATAATTATTTAAACAGATTAGACATTCCGCCCGCCATGGACGGCTCTGTCCATCAACCTTAACCTGACAGTATAAACTTAAAAATATGATTGGTTGGGTGCTATCTACTATAATCAAAACCTAGTACGATAACAAGTTCATGACATATGCAAATAAAAGTTAAACAACGGTGAAACAGAAAAATACAAGTTCATTAAAGTAAATAAAAGTTAAAACTTAAACAATGGTAAAACACAGTAAAAAATACAAGTTCATTCAAGTGAATTCACGAACCATTAATATTACGTAAATAAAACTATATAAAAACACATCATTATGGTAAACAATTAAGTGTTCACAGGTAAAATAATTAATTTAGACACAGGCCTTTTAATTTCATTATTTTTACACCGTATGGTTACAACGCGAGTAATATTGTCCAAACCTGGATGCTTATTTGTAATAACCCCGTATAGCCATCTAGCGGGTGGAAGACCATCCTCCCTCACCAGAACAATGTCTCCAATTTCAGGTTCAGTCTTAACATCTGTCCATTTATATCGATGCTGCAATTGAGTTAAATACTCTGATGACCACCTACGCCAGAAATGTTGAAGCATTTTTTGTGTGAGATGCCACCGCTTCAGATTGCTAATGGATGAATTCTCATAATTGGCATCAGGTACAGTCACTAAAGGTTCACCCACGAGAAAGTGCCCAGGCGTCAAAGGACACGAGTCCTCTGGATTGTTGGATAACTGAGAGATCGGCCTTGAGTTAAGGCAGGCCTCGATTTGTGCCAACACAGTTGTCATTTCTTCAAATGTCAATGTGCTGGTGCCTATAATTCTTTTCAAATGGTGCTTCGTGGACTTGACACCAGCCTCCCACAATCCTCCAAAGTTTGGAGCATGGGGAGGTATGAAATGCCAAGTCGTACCATTCATAGACAGGAAATCAGCTATTTCCGAAGCTACCATCGACCTTTCAGCGTTGAATAGCTGTCGCAATTCCTTTGCACTACCAACAAATGTGGTCCCATTATCACTCCACAAGTCCAATACTCGGCCACGTCTGGCTACAAAGCGCTTAAAAGCCGCAAGAAAACTCTGAGAAGTCATGTCACTGACAACTTCAAGGTGAATAGCCCGAGTGGACATGCAAACAAACAAACATATGTAACCCTTAGTGGAGTGATGACCACGGCCTTTAGAGGTTCGGATGCTGATTGGACCTGCGTAATCTACGCCACTACATTGAAAAGGCTTCTGAGCAGACACCCTGGCCTTCGGTAATTGGCCCATCATTTGTTGGTGAGTTTGTTTTGAGTGTCGAATACAAATTACACACTTATGAACATATTGCCTGACGAGAGTCCTAGCATTGAGTATCCAGTATTTGGATCTTAAGTAATTGAGCATTAATTGCGGCCCGCCATGCAAAGTTCTTTCGTGAGCTTCCGCAATCAAAAGATTGGTGAAGTGTGATTTATGAGGAATTAAGATGGGATGCTTCATATTCTCATCAATAGAAGCCCGGTGCAAGCGACCGCCAACCCTTAAGATTCCGTCATCGTCAAGAAAAGGACTCAACGAGGTAAGTTTACTACCCTTATTTAATTTACGGCACTTTTTTACAGATTCTATTTCATCATTAAAGGACTGGAGTTGACAGAGTTTGATACAGGTAAGTACAGCTTCATTTAATTCCTTAGTGGTTAGCCAAGTAGTCATCTTGTTTTCATTATGTTTAATTTCCTTCATTCGTAAAAACCTTCTACAGTAAGCTATCACTCTTATTAACCTACCGAACCTAGAAAATCTAGTAAGCAGACTATCATTACCATCTACCGCAGTTGCATGACACTTTGTTTTAATTTTCCTTTCTTCTAGTGTAGTTACTTGTATATTTCCCCTTTTATAGTCTATTTTTTCATTCTGTAACCATACTGGGCCTCTTTTCCAGAGCTGCATATCGTTACACTCAGAAGGGCTTGCTCCCCGAGATGCGCAATCTGCTGGATTTTCCGACGACGACACATGTGACCACTGACTTCTATCCATGATGTTAAGTATTTCGGAAACACGGTTCGCGATAAACGTTTTCCATCGACTAGGGTGGCTGCTTAACCACGCCAATACGACGGATGAGTCTGTCCACGCATATAAGTGCTGTTTGGGAACTTCGAGAGTTGAAGCGACTTCCTGAAGAAGCTTTGCTACTAAAACAGCTCCACAAAGCTCTAATCGCGGGATTGATACCTGTTTAACTGGAGCAACCTTGGTTTTTGAAGTCACCAAGGCTGTGTGAATATTCCCATCTCTATCAATGATGCGGACGTATACCACCGCGGCGTACGCTACATTGGACGCATCTGAAAAACCATGCAATTCTAGAACCCTGTTCTCCTTTCTAGAGTTGACCCAACGAGGCAGACGAAACTTAATGAGGTTACAAAGGCTCTTTCGGAAGTCAAGCCACTCTGTCAGCAATGGTGCAGGTAATTCTGCGTCCCACTCGATCCCAGTCATCCATATTCTTTGAATAAACACCTTTGCAGTGATGATTGTCGGTGCTAACCATCCAAGGGGGTCGAATAGTCGTGCTATGTCCGAAATAACCTTACGTTTTGTCACTGGTAAATCCAGATCATTAAGCTGAATTGTGTAAACGAACTCGTCATTGACTTTGTCCCACGTTAAACCTAATATTTTTGAAATTGAATCTGTTTTTATTTCCACGTTTCCTTGTGTTTGTGGTATTTGTTCACCGTCTTCAATCAATCTTAGTAATTCTCTGTCATTACTAGCCCATTTTTGGAGCTGAAAACCTCCACGTTTAAGCAACTCCGATGTCTGCTTATATACTTCTATTCCTTCCTCTACAGTTTGACAACCCGTCATTAGATCATCCATATAGAAGTCGGAAACGACACGGTTCTTTGCTAAAGGAAATTCAGCGCCTTCGTCCTGAGCTAACTGCTGCAATGCTCTCACTGCTAGGTAAGGCGCCGATGATGTTCCGAAAGTTACTCTTAAATGACGTAACACTTGAATTTCGTCATCTGGATTCTCACGCCATAATATCCGCTGAAAATCTGTGTGATCATCACATACCTTAATCTGTCTGTACATCTTGACGATGTCCGCTACAAGACAGATGGGCTCACAACGCCAACGCATGATGATATGACGAAGCTCAGGTTGTAGAGGAGGTCCTACCATTAAATCGTGATTAAGAGACACCCCGTTGCTACCTACACATGATGCATCGAATACGATGCGCAACTTCGTTGTACTTTTATCGTTACGGATGACAGCATGATGAGGCAAGTACACGGAACCTTCTTTGTCCCTATCCTGTACTATATCCATGTGATTAAGAGCTATATACTCATTTATAACTGCTGAATACTGAGCTTTAAATTCAGGATTCCTTATAAATCGCTTTTCTAAGTTTAGAAAGCGTTTAAGAGCGATGTCTTTCGATCCACCATATTTACAAGCAGGATCGCTTGACCTGAACGGCATGTGCACAACATATCGACCAGATTCGTCTCGTTTAGTCGTGGCCTTAAATATGTCTTCGCACTTCTGTTCTTCTGGGGTCAAGTAAACCTTATCGTAATCGCCCTTGGGCTCAGATTCCAGTTCCCAAAACCTTTTAAGGAGTGTGTTCTCATCTATATGACTGGAATGCAATGTGACTACGGTATTGTGGCATGTCTCGCTTTGGTTGATTTCACCTACTTGACCAGATAAGATCCATCCTAGTCTAGTGTTTTGTGCTATGAGTCGACCAGGTGGACCTCTGATTAAACCTTCTAACAAAATCTGGCTATAAACTTCGGCACCTAAAAGCAAATCAACCTTGTTCGGAGTATCGAACAAAGGATCTGCTAAAGCCAAAGACGAGATTGACGTCAAAACATTTGCCACGACCTTCCTTTCCGGTAAAATACTAGTTAGTTTCTTTAAGACATAAGCCTTAACAGTGAAAATGAAACTAGGGTCGACGCGTGATTTAACTTTAATGAGGACCATCGAATTTAATGAAATCATTGATTGGCCTTGATCACAACCTATACCGGAAATTGAACCTCTAGTTGGTATTCTTTTAAGACCTAAGAGCTGGACTGCGGACTCCGTCACAAAGGAAGCCTGAGACCCCTGGTCTAACAGGGATCTTAACACAATATCAGTACCGCTCTTTGATTCCGCTGCAATTAACGCAGTGGCCAATAATATTTGGCTATGACTATTAGCAAAACAACTTACAACATTAGTGGAATTACTCTGGGTTGAAGTTGCATCAGTAGAACCGCTACTTTCTGCAACTTGATCAGTTTTGTTACTATCACCAACTGATTTGGAGACATCCTTGAGATGAAGAAGACTATGATGCTTCTTTTTACATATATGACATCTGGTGGACTGGCGGCATGCATATACGGAGTGATTTGCTCCTAGACAGTTATAGCATAACCTATTTGTTTGGACAAAACTACGACGCTTGTCCATATCGAGACTGGCGAACTTTTTACAATTGGCAAGCTTATGGTTATCCTGACAACAAACACATGATGAAGTTGACACATGGAGCGATTTGACTGGCACATTACGATTGGTCTGATGACGTTGACCTTTATTATCTAAAAATTCCAAAGACCTAAATCTTTGTTCAAGGAAAGATTGAAACTGATTCATTGTAGGCCAGTCATCTGTACAATCACTAATCTTCATTTCCCATTGTTTACGTGACTCAGTGTCTAGTTTTAAACTCAATACATAAAGAACCATAATATCCCAATGCTCAACCATTAGGCCTAAATTTTTCAAAGCTTGTAAACATTCATTAGAAGTATCTAATAGTTCCTTAATTGCGCTGGAGGATTCGGTTACAATGTTTTTTTGACTCATAAAACGTTTCATTATACAATTCGCTAAATATTTTTTATTATTATACCGATTCTCTAATTTAGTCCAACAGGTTGCATAATTACTACTAGTAATAGGAATGTGCCGTAAAAGACCTTCAGCCTCTCCAGACAAATGTGATTTCAAGTAATGCAGTTTCTGAACATCGTCTAGTTGTGCATTGTTATGAATTAAGGATTTAAATAAATCTCTAAAACTAATCCACTCAGAATAACTTCCGGTAAACGTGGGCAACTCAATCTTTGGCAATTTTACAGTACAAATTTCTTTAGAACCTTTCGCAGAAGATTCAGACACTTTACTTATACTATCCGAACATGCAATTTTCTTCAATGCTTCTCTCAACTCTGCCTTATATTCAGTAAATAATTCTTCCGTGGTCTCATATGTATTTTTAATGTAATAATCCGATTTTTCGAATTCAATAGACTTAACGGATGATACAATTTTTATATGGGTATCGGAGAATGTTGACCAGTTAGCATCTAAATTTTCTAATCTAGCTTCTATGTATGAACTAGTAACTCGCTCCTTCGGTGATTTCTTATAGTTGGACCTTGCTCTACTGATAGCAGAATGCAGATTAAACTGTAAATTACTCAAAGCTTCCATGTTGAATATATAAAGTCTTTAAATAAACTGTTCTGGAACGCGATGCTAAGTTCGTGGACAACACGTAAAAAATTACAAGTCTTTGAACTTAATACTCCTCGCTGCAAAATCGGGCATAGGTTCCCCGTAGTTCACTTTTTCTTGAAATTATTCTAAGTCCATGCACACGTTAAATTTTCTAAGTCCAAATTGTTAATGAAATTTTTCTAAGTTAATAAGGTCTAAATTTGCTTGTAATTATTAAGTCTCAATGCTGTATGAATAAAGTACTCACAGATTATCCTCGTAACACAATCACTTCACTATCACTCACTTTAGCGTAGCTCGTCGTGATGATATGCGATGCGAGGTACCCTCCCCCCGCACCACAGCTGCTGCTCACGCCAACACGAACTGTTCATCAGCACCAGCGCTGACCGTTGTGTACCACTCGTACATATACGCTTAAGCGCCAACCTTGTACGATCCGCTTATGCTGCTCACCACTGACCGCGCTGACGTCACACTCGCCTATCAGGTTGAACCTTCAACCTGACTACCACAACAGTGACAATGCACACCAGTCCTTAATCCGGTTGCGAAGGACCACTTTGTACAATGTCCCAAAAATGTCTCGGAGAGAAATAAAACATAGGTGTCCAGAGTAAGACAAACTTTAATTCATAAAGTACCGAGGAGGTCATACCTTGCACGAAAATCTTAACACCGCGATTTACAAATGTGACGTAAAGGCACAACGCCATCTGTTATGGAGTAGCGGTACTAAACTAATGACAATGTTGATAATTATTTAAACAGATTAGACAGCTAGCTTCCGAGTTCTTTCACTTGTTTGATATTTTAGGGCATTTGGCGACACCTGTTGAATACAAAATATAATATTATTGAACAAGAAACTGTTTCATCTTTTAAATCAGTGACTTTGTTTACGTATTTAACGATAGGTTCGCGTTTGACCACTATCTCGCCTGATGGTAAGCGAAGATGTGGTCGACGGTGAAGCACGCTTGCGGAGTAACCTATTCACTCTTAACTCTTCTCATATGTAGGTACTCCACCGGGTCCTCCGGACGATCCTCGCAGTGGTGACACCCAGGCGCTTCTTCCCTCCCTATCAGACACAGGAACCTCCCGAAACTTCCGTGTCCGGTGAGGACCTGCGTCATGCGGTAGGTCAGGACGCCGTGACGCCTATCCAGCCACTCCTCAAAGAGGGGTCTTACCACCGCGATTGCGGCGTGCCCGAAGCTCGGTTGCGACAGTCGCTTCCTCCATACTGCCCTGAGATCACGCCGGAGCTCTTCCCGCCGCGCCTCGACTTGTCGAGGCAGCGGGGATTCGCCCCGACGCTGCGCCTCCACGCGCCATTCATAGATGCGCTGGAGGGCAGTCGCCTCCAGATCCCAGGGCAGCAATCCGGCAAGGAGGTTGGCCGATTCGCCGGCGATCGTGCGGTATCCTAGGATCCGGATAGCCATGACCCTCTGGCATGCGACCAGCTTGAGTGGTCGCGTCCGGATGCTTAGGGCCCACACGGGGGCCCCGTAGAGGGCCATGGACCGCACGACACCGGCGTACAGCCTCCGGCAGGCACCCACGACATAGGAGAAATTTCAAGAGTGGGTCAAAGTTTTATAAAAAGGCAGGTTTATAAAACCATAGACGTAAAAAGATGGACTGCGCCTTTTCTTGTCAACTGACTGATAAAATTTTCCCCTCTAGAAAGAGAGAAATATTATTTGCATAGACTTTTAAGCAAACAGTTGTTTTCCGTGCTTTCTAGAGAGTATGGTTAATTTTAGTGCTATTGCTTAGTTCATACTTTAAGTCTATGTAGAAAACTACCTTTTTGTAAACTAACCTTTATAGGATCCTTGTACCAGGGTTCTTCGGACTCTTTCTTATAACGCTTGAAGTCTGGCCGTGAGCTAATTACTTTGAGCCTTGGTAGCAGAGCTTCCAATGGCACTGGGTTACCTCGCTGCAAGTTGAATACAATTTAGGTAACTTACATAATTCTGTGGTGTTTGGAATTGAGATAGGCCTACAGCACTTAGAGATAAAGTCTATTGGAAACGATTTGATGTAGTCGTAGTAAAAAATGCCAAAAAACATGTTAAACACTGCTTAGGGCACCGAAGATGGATTCGTAGACAAGTTTAGGTCACAAATGGCGATAACGAAGCGCGACCGCATACTTTAAGTTTCTGTTAGAAAAAAATTGATACTCGCCGGAAGGTATTCGCACTGTCATCATCATCATCATCTGCCTGGCCTTTTCCCAACTATATTGGGGTCGGCTTCCAGTCAAACCAGATGCAGCTGGATATCAGTATTTTACATGGAGCGACTGCCTGTCGGACCTCCACAACCCAGTAACTGGGTAATACGATACCCCATGGTAAGACTGGTTGTCAGACTTTAGAGCTTCTGACTAACAGTAACGACTGTCAAAGATCTACAAATGACAGCCGGGACCAACGGCTTTACGTGCTTTCCGAGGCACGGAGGAAACTCGCTATGACAGACGGACACCCATCCACAGACCAACCTCGGCAAGCGCGGCTTAACCCGGAAGATCGGCCTGTGCGGCTGTATTTATTCGCTGCACACTGTAAGACAACAAATAATTGTGATAGATCGTCCGCTTCTCATGCACGCCAGAGCCATTTTTTTTTACCTGTTAAAGTCATCGAATGAGTCCTCCCACCCATGGCAGGACGAGAGGGACTGTCAGACTTGTACAGACTAAAATCCACGGTGTCCTTCAATAATCCTTTACGTTCTGGGGCCAAGGTTACCCGATATTTCCGCGACCCCGGCAGGCTTTGGCCCTCTAAGGGGCCCCGTCAGAATTTTTGAGATATAAATTTCTTACAGTATGCGGTCGCACACAAACTTCCAAGAAAACCTGGAGGAAGAGTTATGACAGAAGTCTCTAAAATCCAGTTTGTTCGAGCTGCGAAGTCAATTATACTAGGTTTATCTATTGAGCGTACCAGGCAGAGTTGGAGGCACCAGACTACACGGCAGATGGATGCAATGGACCGAATTACATATTTAAATCTGCAGTAAGTGATTCCTTACACAAGTAGACCAGAAACACTAAAGCCTTGAACTCGAAAGTCAGAGGCAAGCAGGCCGCTACCCGCTGCCTGTGAGTCAGTTGCCTAAAAACCGCGAGAAATGAAGAAATTAGTAACGGCAGTCTTTAGACTTGCATTTGATGTCCACGACAGGTCAACTATGTTATTCTATAAGAAAGCTAAACGCTGGACTACGAGCTGCTCTTCGACGCGACGGCTTTGAAATCATTCGTATACATAATAGCGCTACACGATTGGTAGTGTCGCTGACAGTAGCTTAGTAAATGGCAAACTTTAGACCCAGGGTGGCGTGAGCGTTGCGACAGCGCCGTCACGAGAATAAAAATGCTGATATGGAAACGTACATTCATAGGTCGCGGCTCAAAGACTTTCTTAGGCGCTGCTATCTGCGATATATGGTCCATATGCTTCTTCCATTCAGCAGCAGACCAAGCTTTACTCTTTTTCGATTCTTTTTCATTGTTCTTGAGGTCTATAGTGCAATTCGCTAGTTTTGAGTATATCGTGGCATTGGCCGCTTCAATCATTTGATCGAGTTTTTGCAACCGTTCCGCACTGAATTTTTTTCTGTACATCCGTTTTAAGTTCAGTAAGCATCTGTAATGCAAGCATTATCTTTGGTTACTGGTCTTGCAATTATTTTGAAAACAAGAAAGACCAAGATATTTTTTAATATCATTGAAACTTTTGCCACTGCTAGGTTATAGGCTTCTCTTGTTTGTGGCATTCTTCTCGATACTGTGACAGGCAGGGGCGGATCTGTATAGGGCATTTTGGGCCCAATATCTACCTATTGATGACAATATATTTTTTGTCATATAGGAACTGTGTACCTGGTGCGTCATTATCGAAGACAGTTTTATAATAAAATAGCAACAGTTGCTTAATTAGACAGGTCCCCAAGTAGTTTAGCCTAGGGCCCCACAAAGTCACGGTCCGCTCCTGGTGCCAGGTTAATGCAACTCTTCTAATCTTATTTCATTTTCTAAATGCTAATGTGGTAAAGTGGTACTCGAAATAAATTATGAACAAGTTTGCAGTTAATGAACTCTGAAAGAATTTACCTGAGATGTGGCCAAGCAATATCTCTATTGTCGAGTTGTCCTCTTAAAGCTGATGTCCTGGTCCCCAATTTAGTGTACGTCGGCATACCATAATCACCGCTCAGAAAAGACTTTTTAGGTTCACTGAGCATTAGAATCCTTCGTGGTACTTTGTGTGGATGTTCAGTAAATCGCCCTACACCCATCTTGATTGTTTTTATTACTGATTGCTTGCTGTTAGATCTATAATTGTGTGGTTGTTGTACTGAATGGGTTATGGCAGGATTGGAATTGATGAATGATTATTATTATTGGTTACATGACTATTGATTTATTTTTTAGTTACATTGTTCTGTGATGTTGCTACATGTTTGGGATTAGTGTGACTTGTGAGTGTGATTGACATTTATGATAATTCAGTGTTATCATGCTTATAGATTTCATAGATGTTTCGTTTTTGGAACTTTTTAGGTTTTGGATGAAGTTTTTAAATGAGGTTTTAATAGAAATGTTGTTTTCACTCCACTTTGCGCCATTTCGCGAAGAAATTCCTAGAGTGGGGCAACGTATTAAAAAAAAACAAAACTTCAAGAATAAAGCTACGATTTTTCAATTGTTTTAATGTATGTTTTACTAAGTACCTAAGTACTATTGATATAGTCGCTTATTTTTATTAAACAGAGAACTACCTTGCATAGTCCATTTATTGAGGAAGGCTATAAGCTATATAACCTCACGCTGTAGTTAATATGAGCGGAGCAGCGGGGGTGAAATGGTGAAACCGCACGGATCAGCTAGTTCCTTAGAGGGCCACAGCCTTCCGGGGTCGCGGGACTGTCTCATCAGGTAATCCTAACCCTGAAACGTAAAGGGCTATTGAAGGATCAACTCGTCCCGCCCTGGGTGGGAGGACTCAATCGACTCGATTTTACCATGGTAAAAATGGGATCAGCTAGTCGCAAAATAAAACACTGGTTGGTTGCATAAGTATAACGATGTTAATCTTCGAGTAAATATCACTGTGTTTTGCATGGCTTTTAACATTTTTTTTGTACATTTTACTTACCTAGACGATACTTTGAGGTTATAGAGATTACAGCGGTACACGCCAGCCAGTGTTTAATGTGATGATTCTTCTGTTAGTTATCTTGAGGTATGGCTCTTGGACGGGATAGTTTCAATATTCTATCCGTTATTTCGTATTTGAGAGCATTTGGAGGCACCTGGCAGATAGAAAGATGGATGTGTTCAAAACAAAATGTAGGTAAAGTTTTTCGTGAATCCAACCTTTTTTATAAAGCCGCATTTTCACTAGGGGATATTTGTCCCACGACTCTGTCGCTCGACACAAAACACACTGTCACACGTGATGTCGCCCGACGTCACGTTGCAACATCTACGGGTCGCGGGACTTTTCGACGCTAGTAGTCTTTGTCGTAGCGTGGTGTGAATAAAACAAATGTCGAGCGACATTGTCCCACAAAGTCGCTCAGATTGTCTCGTATAAGTCCGGCAACATGTCCCGCAGTAAAAATGCGGCTTAATTGCGTGATTGAGCGCCACGCTCACAATTAATTTTAATTCTTTGGTGTGTGACGTAGGGATCGAACGCAGGGGGTAATTTTTCTTCTTTTTTTAACTTCAATTCTCAGCTTACTAAGCTTTCTAAGCTTACTAGGAATCTGGACAATTTATTATCTAAGCTTGTGGCATTAAGTCCGCCTATGTACAACAACTGTACATAAATATACAATTAAAAAGCCTTTAACATATTTACCTTCACCGGATCCCTGTACCATTGGTCCTTGGACTGCCTGATGTAGCACTTGAAACTAGGCCTGGAAGATATTTCCTTGATTCGCGGCAGCAGAGCTTCCAAAGGCATTGCTTTACCGCGCTGTAGAACATCAATAATAAGTATATTAACCTCTTTTCTTTCTTCTTACTATTGTAACTCTTACATATCTTATCTTATTACTTCTTTTCCCTATGGTTTCAACCCGCTGCTCAGCTCCTATTGGTCGTAGCGTGATAAATGGACTATCAACGGATGGACTATTATTTTTTTCAATTTAACCAGCAGTTCTCGAGTTTAACGCGATAAACCAAACAAACAAACTCCTCAGCTTTATTATATTAGAATATTTTCTTACTAAATCTATATATATAAAAGGAGAACTGACTGACTGACATATCAACGTACAGCCGAAACTACTCGGGCTAGGAATGTGAATTTTTGCACACGGCTTCCTATTATAATGTAGGGGAGCACTAAGAAGGGGTTTTTGGAAATTTAACCTTTAAGGGGGTGAAAAGGGGGAATTAGGAAAGAACGTAACCCACGCGGACAAAGTCGCGGGAAAAGTGCTAGTAATATTATAATTGGGAATAATTGTGAGTATGAATGTAGTTTATAAGTATGCGTGTTTTTGTAACTATTTCTCGCAAAAACCACTGAACGGATTTGGATGGATAATTTGCAGATATATTATAACTTGGATTAACAGATAGGATAGTTTAAATCCCGATTTCATGAATCCGTGGGATAATTTTTTAATTCACGCGAGAAGCCGGCAACAGACAGTTTGATATGTACCTACTTTAAAGCACAATTGGACATCCATAGGTTACAGAGGTACAGATCGGATCGTGCTCTGGCGAAATTACCTTAACAGGTGGTGGATCAAATTGCTTCTTCGCAGCCGCAATGTTTGAGATATAATCCATGTGTTTCTTCCACTCGCTCTCAGACCAGCCTTTCTTCTTCTTTGTGTCCTTGCCGCTATCTGCTTTCTTCAGGACTTGGACACAATTGGCAAGTTTGGTGTACATTGTCGCATTAGCTGCCTCGATCATCCTGTCTATGCGTTCCATACGCTCCGGACCGAATCTGTGCTTGTACATCCTCTTTATCAGCATTAAACGTCTGCAAAGTCAAAACGTTAAGCAATATCGCAATATGTATTATGATAAAAATAGTAAAATAAGACATACTCTATTGCTCAAACAATAGACCAAACTGCTGTAAATGTTGATAAAGGACAACTTTATTACAATTCTATTAGCAATATTGTTATCGTGGCGTTTTTAGATATCCAGAATATATATTAGAAAAGATGTGAGTAAATCAGAATAACAAAATAATGAATCTTTGAACTACTGAACAGATTCCAAAATAAAAATCTATTTTTATTATCACCAAGTATCATTGATTGTACCAACCTTTCCTACCATTGAATAAAATCATAAGTTTCTGTTGTATACTTGCCTAACATATGGCCACGAGATATCATTTACTCTGTCAGTAGGCACTCCTCTCAAGGCAGATTTTCTGGTGCCCATTTCGCTGTACCCGGGCATCCCTTCCATAGACTCATAGAAGATCTTTCGAGGGACGCTGAGCATGTTAAGTCTCCGGCGTATCTTATACGGGTAGTTTGTGGTGGGCTGCTCATACTTAGATATTTTCGTCATCTTGTTAGCCGTCCGGAGAGATCTCACTGTCTGAAATTATGGATTATGGGCTTACATTTTTATTGTACGTTTTTCATTGTTAAAAACTGAGTTACTTGTCCATTTTTGTGTTTATTTCAGTTTGTCATATTGGCGGATCGTCGCGATGCTGTCGTGTATCGTTTGACGGATATTGGAAAAGAGGATTTTTGTTTTTATGTACCTGTATAAAGTATGTGACCTTTTTCGTCTTCTGCTGTAAGGCTACACGCTCACTGGTGCCCCGTAGAATACAATGAAGACACCGTAGAGTACAATGAACAGCCGGCTGCTAATAATTGTTTATTTATTTGTCACCATAATCAGCGCATTTATTATTACTAACTGTTGCCAGCGGTTTCACCCGCTACAACTCAAAAATTATCCCAAAGATATATAAAATCGGAATAAAAATTATCCTATGTGTTAATCCAGGTTATAGACTATCCGTGTACCAAATTTTATCTTAATGCGTTCAGTAGTGTTTGCGTAAAAAGTAACAAACATCCATCCATCCAAATAAAATTTCACGTTTTATAATATTAGTAGAATCTTCATAGTACTCGACGGGGAAACAAAAATTCACCGTAAAGTCATAAATAGTGCAGAGTAGCACATGCGAGGAACTTTAATTAATAACAAGAGAGGACTTTAATTTTAGTCCTTCATTTGCTCCACAGATTTCATTAATGCTCTTTTTATAAAGTTAACTAGCTATAGCTAACATACGGCTTCGCTCATCACCTTCCTTCTACTGCCCAGAGCCCCATCTGTCTCTGCATCTAAGTTCTTACTTTCGCTTTATATAAGGCATCAATGGAGGATTATGTTAAATAACAATACGGGCTAGGCCATTTCCAAAATGTCGTCTCCGCTGTTGCAAAGACTACCTCTCTATCCTTTCTAAACTAAAATACCTGTAATTGTATAGTGTACGTAATAAAGAGTAGTATATCTATTGTTATCTCTTCTAACTCAAGCTATGTAAGAAACGTTTAAAAATGAAATAAAACAACAAAATTGTTCATGAAAAACGTTTGTATTAGATTCTTAAATAAAATAATGATCTCACATAACTTAACGAAATACTGATCTCATAACAAACATTTTAAACCAACGACAGCCTTGTTTCACATCTGTTTCACCTATAAACGAGTTGTGAAAGTCACCGAAAAATATACGAACCGAGATCGTATCCACAGTAATACAAAATCATACAAGAAGCGAAAATAAAATGAGGCAAAAAGCTGATTTAAAAAATTATACGCAAACAACTATTTCTACCACACAGGGTTGCCAGATTATTGAGATTTTGTATTAGTTCCTACTAACAACAATTAATAATATAAGTAATAATAAAATGCTCAATGACAGTGACGAGTTACAGTTTAAACTGAACATATTTCTCAGTTTTCTTAGAAAGCAAACCATATTAACCGAAGTTCAGGTTAATTTGTTACAATCAAACCAGACAAATAAACTACCATTATATTTTTTATTTCATCTGGCAACACCACAAACTCATGCGAAATATTTAAGCACATTGTACCCTTAACCTTTAAAGGTGCCATTATTGTTGCATAAAAATAAATAAAAGAAAGAAATATATTAAACTTTGTTCGAGTGACATACAATTTTATAGGTGAAAATTCCATTCAATTCTGTGACAAAAGTCAGTAAGATTCCCACACATTATCGACTTACCGAAAAACAATTCGATAAATTAATACTTAAATTCTATCTTCGATTTAGGTAAACAATAATGTGCTCTAAATCTTTGATGAAGAAAATGTACGGCGCCAAAACATATGAAGGCCCGTACAATAATAAATAATAAAATAAAATCACAAGTACTCCAAAAATGCACAATAATGCGTTCAGAAATTTTTCAAAGAGGATGTAATAGCACCCGTAGAAAATAAATTGACATTCAAGATTATTAACGTTTCAGAAAAATATTGAATATAGCAAAAACACGTATAACAAGATCTTTTATAAATTTTTACGTTAAATTTTTTGTATATGGCAAGATATGTTCCAAAATTTTTTGCTCTGGTAACACCGTTTAATAAAATATAAGGGCATTTTTAACACTACTTTTTAAGTAAATTCCTCGCATGAATAACATCAATTACATTCTTAATTATCACCATAATGCTTTTCTATGGAGTTGATCACAAAATAATTTATAATCTATGGCGGGAAGCCCCTACCTAACAAAACATTCAAATAATAATATCTTTCTTTTAAAACAATTTAACAGTTTCAAATTTTAACCAAAATAATTTGAATCGCGCGTATTTGCCTAAATATTCACGATATTCCATTACAAAAAAAAATCATAACAATAAAAGGGTAATGTATAAAATTTCGTACTACCCAAGTTTCTTATAAATTTTTCCTTATTCGTGATTGACCAGCATATTTAATTTTTTAAATTATAAAATTTACTTTATTTAATTAAGAATGAGGTATGTTTTAAGCATGCATCGCAAATTCAAATTCTGTATTTTATTAACATTACGATATATTTTTGACTACCCAAGTATCGCGAATATTTCAGCACCGCAGCACAAACAAAAAAAAGTCTTGTTATACGTATTAGTTGACTACAGAGACCGACGCCGGGTTGACGTTGCCGTCTTTCTCGACGTCACCGCCGTTGACGCTAACGTCAAGGTCGACGTCATCTAGACCTTTATTGGATTTTCCGTAAAGATCAGCGGTTGAGATGATTGCGGGCTGTGGCGTGTCTCCTCGAGGGGTGACGTCTTCTTCCAGCATTTTCTTGTGCTTTCGTCGGTTGATAAAGCTGGAATATTATGATTTTATTAGTATGGTCGGTAATTTTCTTGATTTTGGTAGTATTCTGAATTATTTTTCTTCCTTGTCAGGCGGATTGCTAAACTTGTGAACGAACAATTTTCATGGAGATGGCTTATATGTAGGGAATTTGTAAAGCTCGTTTTCAGTAACTTAACAGTTGTCGATATCGTAAGTTAATTCCTGAATAAAAGCTCTCTGTTGTATTTTCAACTTAAGGGTTGAAAATACAACAAAGAGCTTGCTTTTATTTAAAAAAAAATATCTATGTAAGTACGTGGTTCACGTTAATAATTCAGAATACGTTGCATACCATGCCGTTAAAGATTAGAAGTGACAAGAATTAGATATAAGTTAGAAACAAAAGAATAGGGTTTTTCTTATTCGTAAATGTTATAAGAGATAAAACGCCGAACTGAACCGAAAATGATTCAGCGGTAGTAGCACTAGAGTTTACTAATCGGCACAAGCTGACCGATAATATTACTTCGAGTCGGCCTTTTTTGTTCAAGATATTGCTGAACGAAATGCACCGTCCAGAACAAGTGTGCAGCAGCCCTAAATTACTGTTGTGTAACTTATCATCTTATAATAAATATAGATTTGAAAGCTCATCTTGTTCAAGCGTGGTGATCAATATAACACAAAGAAAATGTACTGACTCTTCTTCTAATCAAATGTCAAGTGAAAACAGGGAAAAAAGTGAGGAGTGATCTATTCATAGATTTTTAGAAAAAGACAGTGTGACACTCCTTTTCACTTGTCCAGCTAATGCTCAGTCCATTATCTATGTCTATGTGTTCAATGTTAACAGCACAGAACACAGTTGAAAACTTTTGTAAAAGCCTGCCGGGATCGCGGGACTTACGAGCTACCGTGACCCGAGAACGTAAAGGGGTAATGAAGGACACCGTGGATTTTAATCAGTACAAGTCTGACAGTCCCTCCTGCCTTGCCCTGGGTGGGAGGACTGATTTGATGATTTTAACACGCTAAAAGAAAAGGCTATCATCGTTAACTTTATAATCGTGCTAACTGTTTTTGTTCCAAAAATCTTTTATACTTTACTTTGCTTATGCCTTCTCTCTATGAGAACAGGCAAAGCTGGGTGACAGTAATAAGCTGGATTATTAATATATTTATTTATCTATCTAGTGATCTTTTTTATCTCGAATAACGTTTACAAGTAAGATTTTGACGTGAAGTATTTACAATTTGCATTTATATTTTTAAATAAACGCTGTTTCAATCTTGTTGCTTTATTACTAAGCATATTTAACTAAAAAGACAATAATAACACTGAACTATATTATTTTTCCCGATTGAATATGAACCTTATTCTTTGAGGATAAGGTTGAAAATCGGCTAAAAACAATATGACAGTTTAAGATCTGTGCTAAAATTAAACAGCGTTTATTTAAAATAAAATAAAATTGGGTAATGTAGACACGTTTTTAGTAATAACGGGCGCATATTTTAGTATCGTCATGCTGTTTGTAATCATCCCCACTTTATGTGAGTTTAGACTCGTAACCATGAACCTGAAAAATTACGCTTGAACAGGGCAAAAACTAGGTAAAAATCTATGATGAAAAAAAAAATCTCTCCTGAAAATTCTGTTAGGAAAGTGTTAACAAACTTTTGAACCACCCATGAATATAAAATGTTCTATTACAAAATGAATAAATTATGGTTTAAAAATGTCTACCAAATGATATGAATTTCATATGTTGCTATGGAGCAAAAACATACACAAGCTTTCAATAATACCAACTACAAAATGCCAAATTTCTTAAAAAGGCCTCATGAAATACAATCCTTTAATAGTTATTTTACCTCTCACTTTGAATCACTGCCAAAGTCATATTTATCTTTAAACGCATTGCAATAAAGTTGTTTTTCTTAATTTGTTGATGTCACTGATAACTCTGTCAAATTACAGACATCCTTAACACAGGATATTAATAAATTATCTCAATCGCAATCTTAATCCCGATCTTTTCCCGATCGATCCCGAACCAACGACCGAATTTGCCAATGTCAATGTCAAATCCCAGCAAACGTCAAAAATAATGGATCTTGATTTGGGTTGAGATACAATATTAATTTCGAGCGTAAGTCCATACTAATAAGCTTGCTTTTTCATTGCTAGAGGTAAGATATATCTATGAAAAGGTTGTATGGCCTAAAAAAAGCCTCATCCTTCAAATACAGCCTTCTAAAAACTACCAAGCGAAGCAATAGCACGTGTCCACAACGAACGTGAAAACTTGGAACCCAACACCTCAACCCGGTACAAGTACATGTTGACATACCTCCCATACTGTCACGACAAACCGTGAATGATGTTGATGTTTATTTTTATATGAAAAACAAAAAAAAAGGAAACTCATTTAATTTTGATAATTTTTTTTTCGTTACAAAAGTTATTATTGCCAATTTTTATACATCTCTAATTGATAATATTGCCAATTCAAAAAAAAAAAACTTTCTGTGTTATCATAGCGAAATAATAATTAATTTAGTTATGATAATTTTGACTAACACCAACATAACATGGCGAAAATATTACAAATATTCCCAAAAAAAAACCAAATGTATTCGAATTCCAAAATGATTCCAATGAGGGCCTATTCACCTGGTTTTTAGAATTTCATCATTATGGCTTCGATAAAATATCTCGAAAATGTGTTTTCATTGTAAACTCGTATTTTCTAACCAGTCTATATAAAGAAATAGCAATGTCATAGAATAAGAAAAAAAATATTCACAAAATTAGAATCTTTATAATGTAACTTTTTGAAGCGGGGTCTCACAATTCATATTTAATAGTACTATGATATTATACCTAAATTCATATATACCTAAATTCATATATTTCACTATACCTAAATTTATATATTTCACTATCATTTGACCTCCAACTTTGTGTATAACGAAGTCAATGTTCTCTTAAACTTAAAATGACCCTGCAATCATTACATCGTTAATCTAAGATTCTTATTGTATTCTACCTATATTTTTATTTTTAATATTTAATTGATAAATAATTTTATACCTACATTATTACAATGATAACTAAAAGAACAATGGAAAAACATAAAAAAACTGCTGCGCAACGCTATCAGATGGTAATGTGCCCAAGAGACTGGCGGCGTTTGGAAACACTAAGTCTCTGACCAAGAACTTGGGTCAAACGTCCATTTTTTTTTTAAACATTGCTATATCTTAGTCAACTAGGTATACACAATGCAAAATAAATACATTCAAACCGTGAATGGCAAAATATAGTAACCAATAATGATATAACATCTAATGAAAAGGGACCCACCACGAACAATAGACAAAAACTTTGTATTGCCAGTTAAAAATCGACCATATAGTTATGAGGCATATGTAACGCCTGGATTAGATTAGATTTTAGCGGTAGACGAGTTTGACCACTATCTCGCCTGATGGTAAACAAAGATGTGGTCGATGGTGAAGCACGCTTGCCTAGAAAAACCTATTCGCTCTTGACTTAAAGACTGTAAAGTTGTAGCTATCAGGAAACAAAGACTTATATTATTATCGTTATTTTGTTCCCAGTGTATGCGAGAGCTATTTCCTGTCCAGTCACATTTTCGTTAGGCAGCCACTTTGCGTTTTGGAGTACAGTATAGTATTTTGAACGTGGCAAAACACTAACTGCGAACACAATGTATTTGTTAAGAATTAAAATGAATTAAGAAGTAGCGCACAATCTTGACCGTTAAAAGGACTTTTTTTGTGATAAAAAAAATGCTAAAAACAAGCAAAGAAGCAAATATGAGCCCGAAGATGGAATGAGTTTACTCAGAAGGAACTTAAACTCCTGCGCACCGATGGAATATAGTAAAAACTGTTTGACCCCAGACTCACAACAGGATGGTAGACGCAAGTCCGTTGGCCCTGGTGAGGTAGGCTTCACCAGGGCCAACCGCCAGTGCGATCGCGGTAGTGGGGTAATGCAGGCTAACTACAATAAAAATTGTTATCGTCCGCCCAAATGGATAAATCAGGGACCATAGAGAATATTAAACGCTGTATTTCCGTCGCGAAAATGGTGCTATTCGTCTCGCTTTTGTCCATCTGTATCTCGTACTGAAACAATACAATAAATAGCTCTAACACTACGCAATACGTGCTATATTTACCTAGCAATACGTTTATGGTAGGTCCCTTGTAATGTGATGTGAAACAATACAAATGAACGATTAATTAATTAATGATCACTCACCAAGCTTTAATTTTCTGATAGATGTAGATGCACGTCATCGGAACTGGAGTCATGATGGCGCATGAAACTGGTACCACTGAAAACGTAAAATTTTACGAGGTGAAATGGGTTTTATTGCTAAGGAGATAGTGATAAAAATAAGGCAGGCAAAGTTTGGGAAGTTGACCTTGTTGTTAACGACACTATATTACACAATATGGCTGTTCATTAAATCAGCACCTCTATAAGTAACCTCAGTTAGTATTGAATGGTAAAACTGGTTTTCAGACGTTCAGGTCTCCGACTGTCTGTAATGACTTACAAAGAACTACAAATTAAAGTCAGGACCAAGAAGCAACCGCCAAACGCGCTATTTGAGGCAACTCAGTCTGTAGAAAACTATAGGTCAGCCTATATGTTTATAACCAACATGGCCTACATAAATTATAGCCTATAGGAAACTTGGACTATAGATCCCTATCAATATTCCTTCAGTGGCGTGCCTAGGGTTTCAAAATAAGGCAAGCCCAATAAAATTTTAACCAATTTCAAAAAAGAAAGTTTATAGTTTTGCTTGGGTTGTAAACACCTTTTCTCCCCGTTTATTATGAAACCTAAGTGTTTCAGTAACTGTACAGTAATGTCTACATTTGACATATTTACCATCAAAACTTATATATTATCACCTAGAATAATCTAGATGAAAAACTGGCTTAGGTCTTTGAGACCACAAGTAGGTCATAAATGGTTTCATAATTTTAGTGAAGACATGATGCAAATCAAATCAAATGCATTTATTATAAGTAGACCAGTTACAGGCACTTTTGAATTGTCAAAGACATAAAAAATATAGTTAAATACTACAAAATTATGGTGCTACAGTCCCAGTCACAAGACATAAAAACTGTGAAAATACCGTAGATGCTGTACTAGGGCTCAGGAGAATTTCACATATCATAATATGAAATTTAACCCTTAAATATTCCTTGAATGTTTTTTCCACAGGTAATGAACAATATGCATTTTTAAGATCCATGTTTGTCATAAAACCGTTTAGACTTATCAGTCTGGTGGCCATTCTATGTCCTAATTTAAAATGTGTGTATATTAATACTTATGTATTAATATTAACTTATTAAGCTTAAAACGCCATGTCCCCTCTGTTTTAGGATGTAGAAAAATACTAGAAGGAACTGGTTTTGTATGGGTTTACATGGTTTTACAGCAACACTACTTCCTTTTTGAAAAAATTATAGATTACCCTTTGTGAAATTTGAGTGTTCACATTCAAATGCGATTTTATATCTTGGTACCCAGTCACATTTAGTGGGATTAGTGTTGATACTATCCCAAGGAAATGGTTCAACGGCGTGTGGTGTGAGAACAGCCTACAATCCAACTAGTTTTATACACTGATCTATTAAATTTTCATTTATACGATTTACTAGTCTGAAAAATACAAAGATTAGGCGTCGCACAATGTGTAATTTCCATAATCTAGAGGGACAAAAGTCAAATTCTACACTAGTTTATGCTGGTAAAATAATCATTCCTATGTAAAGAAGACAAACCATATTACGTGTCCCTAAAGATTATTTTCCAATAACTCGTAACACACAATTAAAAAAGGGTCAGAACGGCCGGCTACCTGAGTTGTGTCGACCGAGCGCTCAAAGAGACGCGTCATTCGGCTGAGTTCGCTCGTTGAATACACTCAGTTTATGTGCGCTACTAGCTATTGTGAGTTTTTATTGTTTTCTTCGAAGTATTGAGGTAAGTTTTCATATGTATTTGTTTTGATTTGTCTTAAAATTTAGTCACGAGCGCCATTTTACTAAAGAGAGATTATTTCTTAGTCAAAATATTAATAAGTGAATTTGTTGTTTTGTTTTAGTTTATTATATCGAAGTATACAGATACCGTATTATATTTTTTTGAAAGTACTATTTGTTAGCTACAGGAAAAAGGTTCTGTTGTTTGCGAATATTTGCGACACTCATATAACTTTTTTTAATTTTCAGAATGCCTTCACAAATATCTCGTAGAAAATTTTTCGACGTTTGGTTTGCTAACGCAAAAGAAATAAGAACGGATGCTTTGCTACACCACATATTACAAGAACTTGGTAACCCGTCCTTTTCGGATGATGTTATAAGTAGTTTAAAAGTGACTATCAGAAGTTTTTCCCAAAAAATCGAACAAAAATGGTTGAAGTCGGGAAGACATCGAGATCGATTCCTAAAAACAAATTCTGTGTGGTTAGAAGGAAACTTACCGTTACCTGATATTGCCTCTGAAGCGCTCGGAGGTGTGTCACTACCTGAAACGAGTTCAGGTTCGCTTGGAAGACCACAAAAAGACTTTGAAAGTTCGAGCACTAAAACAAAAAGACGACGCATACAACATCTTGTTGAAACATCGAGTCTGCAAGAGATAGCAATGGCAACTGAAGTAAAACTTCGCAAAGATGGAAAAAAAGATTCGGCAGCAATTGTAAAAGAACTTTGTCAGTTTTCGCCTAGAAGAGGTACTGTTATAAAAAAAACGCGAAAGAGTTTAGAGACCTCAAAACCGGTCGGACTTTCGGCAGATCAAGCTCTCGCGTTAATGGTCGATGCAAATCTCTCTACACACCAATATTATATTATAAGAGAGCAAGTTAAAAGAATTAACAAAAAAATGTATCCACCTTACTACAGGGTTCAAGCGGCAAAACAATTGTGCTACCCTAATGGCATTAATGTCACAGAAACGTCCGCCGAAATTAACTTGCAATCTCTAATGGACCACACAATTATACGATTGTGTAAAGTGCAAGAGGAAGTACTGAAGACTATAAGTGACTTGAAAAGTTTAGATATTATTGTAAAATGGGGATGTGATGGAGCGGAGCAAAATAAATACAAACAAAAATTCTCTGAAGAACATTGCAGTGATGAAAGTTTGTTCAGTATATCGATGGTGCCTATTCAAATCAATGCAATAAATGAACAGGGCGTCAAAAAGATTGTGTGGCAAAACCTTTCACCTGCTTCGACCAGATATTGTCGTCCCATCAAGTTCGTGTTTGCCAAGGAAACCGTGAATGTTATAACGACAGAGGTGAATAAAATTAAGGAACAAGTAACTTCACTCTCACCTACTAAAATTATTGTAAATGACATTGAGGTCTTGGTTAAGCCAACATTGATATTTTGCATGATTGATGGCAAAATATGTAATGCCGTAGCATCATGTGCTTCCACACAGACTTGCTATTTATGTGGTGCAAAGCCAAAGGACATGAATAATGTAAGCCGCATCTTAGAAAAGCCGGTAAATAGCAATCTTCTTTCTTTGGGCCTATCACCTCTACATTCATGGATCAGATTTTTTGAATGCATATTGCATATTTCGTATCGACTTGAAATAAAATCGTGGCAGGCTCGAGGAGCTGAGAATAAAAAAAAAGTTGCCGAGAAAAAGAAACAAATACAAGAAAAGTTCAGGAGTGAGTTAGGCTTATTAGTGGATATGCCTAAACAACAAACTGGAAATACCAATGATGGTAACACAGCCCGTAAGTTCTTCAGAAATTCTGAAAAGTCAGCTGTAATAACAGGTGTTAATGTTGAGCTTATTAAGCGCTTCCATGTCATCTTAGAATGCATAAATAGCGGATTTCACATTAATATCAATAAGTTTCAGGAATTTGCTAAGCAAACGAGAGACTTATACATAAACGAGTACTCATGGTACCCCATGCCCGTTAGCGTGCACAAAATACTCTTTCACGGAAAAGACATAATTACTTCTTGTGTCCTTCCAATCGGCCAACTTTCGGAAGAAGCACAAGAGGCTAGAAATAAGGACAACAGAAAATTTAGGGAACTTTTTACGCGAAAAACTTCAAGAGTGGACACGAACGCAGACTTAATAAATCGATTATTAATAACATCAGACCCCTACATTGCAAGCTTACGTGCTGCTCCCAAAACTAGACGTAGCCAAATGAATCCTGAAGTCTGTGAACTTTTAGAAATAAGGTCTTCTGACATTGAACACGAAGGAGTTCAGTCAGATAATTCAGATTCTGATACCCAGAGCGACTTTGAAGAATCTCACTATTCTGACTAAATTTCTTCATGTTCAAGGTCTTCATGATTCTTAAAATTAATCTCTCTCTATAAAATCTGCTTTTTTTAGTTTTTTTTTTTGTACATTCATATAATTACTAATTCGTGTTATATGTTATATAATATGGTTGCAATATATGTCTAAAACCTCGAAAACGTCTTTTAATTTCATTCAATACATTTTATCCCGTAGTAAATTTGTATAGTTTAGGTTCAAGACTTTTGTCCCTCTAGATTATGGAAATTACACACTGTGCGTCGGTTTGAATGAAGAAATTAACTGTTTTTTCCTGGGTAAACTTTAAAGATTACCTTATCTTCGCCCATCAAAAATTGAACGCATTTTAAATCCTCACAAGGTACAATTACCTCCATTGTTGTAGGTAAGTCACCAAAACAATTGTATCACTGAGAAAATTTAAGAAAACACACAAAAAACTTTAAAACAAAACTTTGACAACAAAACTTTTCCGATTCAAGTACGTAAATAAAACTGAAGTCAGTTGCAATCGGAACTACTTACGAGGGTTGCAGTGTTGTCATTTAGTCACAAAAAGTCGCCAGGTATATGAAAAATCTAGCTAGATGTCGCAATTTTTTTATTATTAAGATATTGCTTGAATATTTAATTTCGTTATTTTAAAAAGTCGCCAGCTTTTATTGTTGCAAAATTTTAAAAAGTGTCCAAACCCGTTAAAAATCTCCAAGATCTCAAAACTTCACTAAAACAGCAACACTGCAGAGTTGGCAAGGTGAGAAGGTCACGCATACGGGTGCAACTTCATTCACATGCATGCCCGGCTTAAACCTTCCTTATAAAACGATTTGTAGACGCACAAAGTTCTAACTCGTTATACGGCACATCGCTATAAGTGCGAAAGTGACAGAAAGATAGTATTTGAAAGCCCGGTAAAAGCCGGTCGAGTGTAGGCGAGATAGCTATATGTTGATGCGAAACTCTGCGCGCGAACCATCGCGATGTTTGCTTTGTGTTATTTTGATAAGAATTAAGCGCGCGAATTTTTAAATAGTTCGGGTTTGATATTGATTCTCTATTGAGCATTTTAGTAAGGCATGCCGGGCTTTTGGGCTTATATGAAGGTACCGCCACTGTATTCCTTGGCCTATAGGAACCTGACCAATAAAAATCTTGGCTGACAGAAATTATGGCATACAGAAAACTTGGCATACAGAAAACTTGGCGTATGTAAAACTTAGACTATACGTATCTTATATTCTTTATTACCTGTAGTAAGATCTGCTTCAGGCTGGTCGAGCGCGTACCGCAGCAAGAAGATGGCGATCCCGGTGTTCTGTATGCCGGTCTCGATGGAGATAGCGAGCGAGTCCGGGTGCGGCTGGCGACACATCCAGGCAAAGAAGTACCCGAAGCAGTAGCCCAGCCAGGGGATACCCATGCCTGCTACCACGATCTGGGGACGCACAATGAGGTTAATTTAAAAAAAAAAATGTAGTGCATCGTTGAAGCCGTGTAAGAAAAGGGCCTTTTTTGGGGTTCGACGCTGACATTTTTTTTTTGTTTTTGAATCATCGAATGTGTCTTTTCGATCTGGGTGAGGCGGTAAAGACTGTTGGACTCTAATTGAGTAAAAACCATCCTGTACCTTCACATGCCCTTTGCGTTGGAGAGCTGTGGTGCCATGTTTAGACTGTCAAGTTAATTATGTTTATGTTTAAGATCTCTAAAGTGTAGGTCCTCTAAACCACTGCCAATTATTTTTATGCTTTATAACTTTACTTTATTAAATTTCTTTCTTTTTATGTAAAATTTGAAAACGAACTACGGTATTT
This sequence comes from Agrotis puta, assembly GCA_943136025.2. NCBI lineage: Eukaryota > Metazoa > Arthropoda > Insecta > Lepidoptera > Noctuidae > Agrotis > Agrotis puta. The sequence continues at coordinate 6,233,044 of OW964190.2, read as the reverse complement.
TTTAAATCTAGAACTAAAAAATTCCAAACTGTTTAACAGTTTTATTTTGAAAAATATAAACGTAAAAAAGGTATTTAAAAATATAAACATTCGAATTGAGAACCACCTTTTTTTTAATGTCGCTTTAAAACAAATAAAAACAAAACAAAGATGTTTTCTGACACAAGTAAGAATTGTTATACGATAACAATTCATAAGAAAAACATGCTTCATTTACAATTAAAACGAAAACAGATTCAACTCACCTCCCAAGTAAACAACTCGAAGATATACAAGTTGGTGACGATGGCAAAAATAATAATAAACAGTAGTAAAGTAGTTGAAAATCCTTTTAAGATCCGCACCATGAACCGGGCAATCTTAGGGGTCCATTTCTGCATGCCCAGACCAATGGCCAAAGGAACTATGAGTCCTATGACGAAGGTTGCTATACGCATGTACGGAACGACTATATGTGCGTTACGGAACACCACTTGCCCGAGGGAGAATAGCCACATGGGCATGAAACCTGGAAAAAAGGAAAGGATTTAATTAATGATTGGACAATTAATTTTTATTCTTAAGTTATCTATACTAAATTTAAAAAGCTGAAGAGTTTGTCGGCGCAACACGTTTTTTCATCCATTCTCCCTTATCAGACGTCACAGTATCATTTACTCATTTTTCTTTCACATCAATTTTTAGACAATCCATCCATCTCTCATACTTATCACTCTCTTAGTCACATGAGTATCATCCCTTCTCATCAAAAGTCCATACCAAGACAGACGGTTTCCTTTAATTTTTTTTCTGTAATATAGGCTATATGTCGCGGAACTCACGAATTACCGTGACCCCGGTACGTAAAGGGCTATTGAAGGACACCGTGGGTTTTAGTCAGTGACAGTCCCTCCCGCTCTGCCCTAGGTGGGGGGAATCATTTCATAATTTTACATCATTAAAAAAAACATAGGCTACATAATATCACGCACGCTATGCAATATTATTGACATTTAGTTTGTCATCATATTTTTATAAACAACATTGTTTTCCTGACTAGGCTATGTTAAGAAATAACAAACAAGGCTTCGTTAGAAAAGCAATTTCTTTGACGCAAAAAAAGGTGTAGCACAAGAAAATAACAATATAGACGTCATGTTATTCATAATTGGCGAAATGTCGGTGTACGGTCTATGGCAAGTAACTTTCGCATTTTCATGCAAAAGTCAGTTGACGATAGTTTTCACTGACCACGTTGTAATTACAGCAAGTTCACTAAACTTGCAGAATTCTACTTGCGCGAGCGTTTACACGTTGAAAGTGCGCAAGCCAAGTTCTGCAAATGTTATTGCTAGTGAAGACTCATTTAGATGATGCTAGAAATTGATAAATTGCATGCGAGTTGCGTTACTTTGGGGACTATTTGATGGACAACGAATTCAGTTGATTAAACTTGCATGCGAGTTCTTGCATTATCTAAATTATCTAAATGAGACCTATGTATAAATGCAAAGAAAAATAAGTGAGTTTACTCACCAAAAGACGCGAGCGTAGATATAGAAGTCATAGCTAACGATAAATTAAGGTTCCCTCCTAAAATGAAGGTCCAAATGTTAGAAGCGCCACCGCCGGGCGCCACCCCCGTGAAGAACATGCCCAGGCGCATGGCCGGGTTGTCCGGGAATATCAGGAAACCTAAACCGAATGACATCTGGAACAGAAAGACAGTTTTTATAGATACACTATGTTTTGTACGTGACTTCTTTCGCTTCTCACCTTCAAAACTAGCTGCTGTCAGCGGCTTTGTCCATGTGCAAGTCGGTTATTATCGCACCAGAACTGATAACCGGGTTTTAAAAGTATTTTCACCTCACACGCTCGGAAAGATTCTATTTCTCATTAGAAGTATGAGCGCAAAACTCGATTTTACGTTCTAGAGCACAAAGTGTTTTCAAAATTCGAACACGTCTTGTATTCAATTATTTTCTACGACCCCACTGCATTATCTCGCTGTAGTGAGGTGAAAAGTTGTGTGTTGCACTCGGCAGCAAAGTTATTCTGCGTATCGTAGCTTTGAAAACTTCGCTACGCTCAGGATTCTATATTTGAACCGCGAGCGAAAGACTCGGATAGGCAAATTCAGTCGTTGATAGGTTACAGACAAAGCTCGGGAACAAGTCAGCAACAGAGATAGGTTATTAAATTCCAACGTTAATAGCTCATATATTTTTACACGTAGTAACACTGCTTCACAAAAATAAGTAGTAAATATAGGTACTTACAAGTGGCATGAACAGGAACTGTCCAACCATTCCTATTATAGGACCTATGGGCCTCTTTAACACGTTTTTGACGGTCGGCCAGTGCATAGCACAACCGAAGTTTATGAAAATCAGCGATACCTGAAAGAGAAGGAATAATTATGATGAATCTAGTAGCTAGGATTGTCTATATATATAAAAGGAGAACTGACTGACTGACATATCAACGTACAGCCGAAACTACTGGGGCTAGGAATGTGAAATTTTGCACATGGCTTCCTATTAGAATGTAGGGGAGCACTAAGAAGGGGTTTTTGGAAATTTAACCTTTAAGGGGGTGAAAAGGGGGAATTAGGAAACTACGTAACCCACGCGGACGAAGTCGCGGGCGAAGTGCTTGTCCAGCATAATTTAAACCATACTCAAAATAACCACAACGCAACTGCAAAAAGCCGCAGCGACTTTATTCGTCCTTAACCATATCTGGACAGCATTTTGTCGCTACGCTACGATGTGGTTGCGGTACGGTTCGTGTTAAGTAACTAAGTAATTAAGACAATGTTCCTGTGGGTGTAGCTGCATGCCGAAATACAGGCCTTCACCTAGTTCGGCTGCAGATGATCCCTCTAATATGATGTACTTAATATTAAGCGTCGATAAATTGTATTTTTTTGGTCTTTTTATGTTATGTCAATAAAATATTCTTTTTTTTTTTTTTAATGAACACTTACAGTAAGTTGTGGTTCTATGACTTTTTGGCACTAACAGTTGCATAAAGATAAGTAATTTTGTGGCATTATTATACTGCTTTATTAAAATCAATAAAACCGCCAAGCAGATTGTTGCGCTACCACCACACAAATCGCAAATTAAAATTAACAACAAAGAAGAGTATAAATACTGTTTATTTTTTTAAGGGTTCAGTATTTTTTCCTATGCCTTGCAGTCCCAGATTAGTCACGCCAAAAAATTGTTGGAAAATTGAACTTGTATAGAGTCAATTTTAGACTAAATTTACAATTCCGGAGTTGAGCTCAATTGCTCAACCGAGTGCCGCTAGTTACGGTGTTACGGTCGTTTTCAAAAAATTTACTTGTTTTATTTTCATTGAATATTAAATGCAGTCAGAAATGTTATACCTATAATGCGCTTACGCATGACGCATACGTGATTATCGGATAATAAAAGCTAATTGATAACGGCTAATTAGGTTTTTAATAAGGTTTATCAATTGTAAACTGTGTATGTCGCACAACATAATTGTGATAAAATTAGGTAATAGGGCAATTTATTTTTTATTTATCTACCTGGATAAGTTGAATTTAACACAACTAACAGATTTTAATTTCATAATGGGATATTAAGATCTAATTTTCTCATTAATTAGTGTCTAGTATAGTCTATTGTTTTTTACAAATATAATGTCAGCTTAATCTCTATCTCTAGAATGATATATTTAAAAAAGTACATGTTTTTTTAAATATAAAAATAAATTAAAATTAGTTTACAACTCGCGCCACCACTCAAGACTAATGTCTATGCCATTACCTACATCAAATTGCATTAAAAAATGTAGTTTCACAAATTTTCGGCTGGTCATGAGTGGTGGCGCGGACTCTAGATAATATAATACTCACAAAAGTAGCGACAGAAGTGACAAATATAGTGTCTATGACCCTCTCTGGTCTGATCACTATGACTGGGAGTGTGTTACTGCCCAACGCTAACGTATCCGTGCCGCGCATGGCTTGCATCTCTACGTTTGTTCTGCCTGTGGAGAAGAATAGTAAGGTCATAATTCATTTATCGATATGGTATTTCAATGTATTGGTTATTTATTCGCTGTCTAGAAATAGTTCCTGCAGGGGTCGCGGGACTAACGAATTACCGTGACCCCGGTACGTAAAGGGCTATTGAAGGACACCGTGGATTTTAGTCAGTACAAGTCAGACAGTCCCTCCCGCCCTGCCCTAGGTGGGAGGTCTCATTTGATGATTTTACCACGCTAAAAAATAAATCTAGAAATAGTTGTTCTGGGTCTGGGTGTTTGTGTATGTGAGTTTAACTTTGTAAACGCACCCATGATACAGGAAGAAATGCTTAGTGTGGGGAAAAGTTATAAAACAGTTTCGGGATATGGCCACCTTCTGGTGTTGGAGTTAATTAAACGCTGCGCTGCTGCGACGCCCACAAGCCTCTGAGTTGGCTTTAGATTTATTCATTCTCAAGAACTTCGTAGTTTCATTACCTCGGCATGTTTCTGGCGTACAGGAGTTGCAATAGTTTGGGAATAGTGTGGCGATACAGTCCAAATAAAAACTATCCAGCAGAAATATCAATTCATAATTATTGTGTAATCGCTCGATGTCATTAGGTACTATATCGAAACTGACTCTTAATTTATCATATATTAAGATACACATTCAATTAATAAATAGTAAAGACTAGGTTGAGTATACAGAAATTGTTCAAAAAAGTTTTTATTATTTAACTACTGTTTATGGTATCCAGTCAGGAAAATTTTACATTATTATAAAGTCGATAAAACTACACGTTTATCGAGCATTTGTAAAAAACAACATCAAATGCATATTAATTGTTTAATTTATAAGTGCACTTAATTATTTATTAGCAAACACGTTCTTCACTTTATTTACCGACTTTATGATAAACTGCTGTTGTAACAATTGGCTGCATTTATTCAGCCTTGAAGTTTAAAAAAATAATAAGGAGAACATATCAAGGTTGTACAAATAAAATTAATGTTAATTATTTTCTTCTTTTTCATAAATAAACAGAAGACATACCGTCATTCTTGGCCAACAATTTAACTTTATCTCTTCTTGGATGTAAATATTTTTTTTAATAGTAAAAGAATAATCCTGTGCAGTAACTTTTTTTATTATCTATTAATCTACTACGAATAGCAAGTCATTATGGGTTATTAAATATTAACATTAGTGTTACTGTCCGAAAACGCTTACGGCAAAGGTTTTATACTGATCAAACAAGAACTCATATCATCATATCTTTGTTTTTTTTTAGAATTTAAATTAAGTTCCGCCACTCGCAGCTTACCGACCCATGGCCCTTTTCGCCTAACAGTAAATTCGCCCCAGTTCGTGAGGTTGTGAGTTTAAACTCAGGCAAGTAGTAATGTGTCTTTCACAATACACACATGTACTTTCTAAGCTAGACTTCGACTGCACCAACGTCTGTCGGTGAAGGTAAACATTACGACGGAATCTGGACTCATTTAGTGTACTAGCTGCTCGCGGTTTCACCACCGCTGCTCGGCTTTTATGCGCCATAGCGTGATGTTATATAGCCAATTACCTTCCTCCATAAATTAACTATCCAACACATAAATAGTTTTTCGATTCGAACCACTACTTCCCAAGATTAGCGCGTTAACCTCTCGGGCGATTGAAAATGATAAAAATCAACGTCCAATGAGCGACTGTCTGTTATGTACAGACGTGTGTACGTAAGGCGCTGGGGCGTTTTCGATTATGTACACCCGGGTGTACGTAACGCGCCCGAGAGGTTAAGGTGGCCTACCTTAAGCTTGAGTAGTTTCGCTGTGGGATAGCGATAGAGCTATACAAGTCGTCTAGCGCCATCTCGTTCCCACAGCTGAACTATTCGCGCTTTAAGACTTAATGGTAGGCCACCAGCCAAACAAACTCTTTGGCTTTAAACTAATAGTAAAAATAAAGCTATGAAAGAAACCTGTGAGGTCTCCAGAGGCGGCTTAATTAACACTCAACACCAGAGATGACAATAAAGAATACGAAAAAAAAATATGCCAAAAAAATATGTTTCTTACCAAGGAATTTTCCCGTTACTCTCATCCGGCCCTCGAACCTGTTATTTTGTACATGAGTGTCCGTCACTTCATTCGTTGAGTTCCATTCCGCCGTAGCTAAGTGGGCATTATTTGTCCTCAACGTAAACTGATCGCCTGCTTGCATATCTGTGCCTGGTGACAATCAAATAGCAAGTATTAAGATATATGTTCAACATCTGATCGACTGCTGCGCTCTGTGTCACTGCTTGGAATCCTGCTCGGAACAAATATTTGTATGATCTACAAGTACTTGTTTCGGGTTTGTGTATTTGAATTGGGAGAAATTCCTAATGTGGGAAAATGTACAAAAAAAATGTCCCAAACATTTCGGGATGTTTATGGTTAGGGTTTGGACACTTGTATACTGAAATGTACGTAACTATCGACTTATGTAGGAAAGCTAAAGAATTATAATAATGTAGGAAACGTAAAGAAACCCGCATTATAAATTACGATGTGGTCAACGATGAAGCAACGCTTGCCTAGAAGTAAACTATTCACTCTTTACTTCAAGGTTCTAGTTTTCAGGAAAAATAAAGAACTGCAGGGAATTCCACTCCTTAGCTGTGCTTTTAAAGCTTTTTGAACTATTCATTCAATGCGCTTTTAAAAGTCTTCCTTTTTACAACTATTACCCTGATTACATTCTGCCAAAGCAAAAACGTCCTTGGATCGATCGTTTTGTAAGTGGTTATTACTAACCAGTTTTAAACCGAGCGAAGGGCAATTGATACATACGAGTTGCATGCACCATTAGGTATTTCTCAATATTTTGATATGGCCGCATAATGAAAGGTACTAGAGCTCAAGACCACTGGTCCAGTTGCGTATGAAGGTGCTGATAGAAGTGAGCATTGACTTGGGACAGAACATCGAGCATTCGTCGTTTTTAATTTTGTCGAATTAACAACGAACAAAGCCAAGCGATGATTTTCGTGATATTTCCGTTTATTGCCAGTGGTACTACTCGTTGTATTACCTGTAGTGCCACGGGGAAAAAATTACCCGTGGTATTACTAGATCGCTTGTTAGTACCACGGGTAATTTTTTCCCGTATAAACGGATATTTCTAGCGATCGCTCTAGTCGATGGTGTTAGATAGAAATAGAAGAATGCCAATATGGCTAGGCAAAAAACTCGCCAGCAGAACGCTCGTTACAATGCTCGCTAAAACACTCTCGTTTGCTTTTCTGTAATGTAACATTCGCAAGAATGCTCATTAGAGGTTAATACTCAATTTTATCACCACCTTTAATTTTTTTTTATCTATTACGATTTTTACTTTTACTGACTTTTATAGATTATTTTATGTGTAAATACCAACCTGTAACAGTAACATTAACATAGTAGTACTCATCCATGTTGACGGTGACATTCTCGGGGCTGAAGCTGGCGATCATGGCGGGCGCAGCCTGGCAGAGTACCCACAGCGGACATAGCGCCAGGATGTACAGGATCACCAGGTGAAGCGGCCAAATGGGACACATTGTGGCCGAGGTGGTGGTTAGTTGGTATCTGGAATGAACAGAGAATATTTTATTAATATTTTTAGATCTTTTTAGGTCCCTATATCTAGGACGCAACAGTCGCCTCTTTCTGCGAAGCAGTAATGCTAGTGAAGGAAGAGACGTGACGTGTTAGAGAGAGACAGTCCTCCTCCTCACGTCACAACCACTGCAGGAGGCACTCAGGGTGTGGGGCCAGCAAAGCCGCGGCTTTTGGACGGCGAGTATTCCGTTCGATCAAGGTCTGTTAAGTTAGTTAAGTCTGAAAGTCCCTTCTGCTCCACACAGAATAGGAAGACTCATTTGATGATTTCCATAATAAAATAAGGATGCTGTATTGCAGTTTCTTTTGTAATTTTTTAATTCTCAGTGTCCCAGATCACTGAGTAAGTGCTATGAAGTATCAAGTAAGTATGTAAATAAATGAAAACATGGTAGTATTTAATACTAGCTTCCGCCCGCGACTCTGTCCGCGCGGATGTCGGTCTTCGCGTGGATGGTTTATTTCTCCATTTTGAGTAATTCTGACAATGACTCACACTTTCAGAACTGAGCTGCACGCGTAGCATGACCAATTCTATCTCTATTCTACCAAGAAAAGACAAAGTTATTTCTTGGTTATTTTTATACAAATCGACTGTTTTTATGCACAAGTAGGTATGATACGATTCGTATACCATTAAAGAATATAAACATTTCTTTTCTATATTTTAAATATTACTAAGCTTAAATCGATAAAATCTTTCCACGTTCTGTCATTTTGTTCTTCTCCATTCGACAAAGCCCGTTTCTACGGCACCATGCTACACGTGCTGAAAACATTGTGTATCCTATGTCTCAATATTTGGCTGTAGGTCGGAAAGACCTGTCACAAGTCAGTAGATATCTTTAAACTTTTTAATAATTGTGACTATTTATTTAGGTACATGAAAGGGTTAACTGTATAGACGACAGATGATTAAACTTCAATTCATAAAAGTGATTGAAGTTATTGACACTGTAATTAACCTATGTATTTAACATTTGTGTTCAAGATAAAAATTATAATACCTAAGAGTGGGTTGAATTTAATTTTAATTTATTTATTTTTTCCATTATGAGCTTTAGTAGCCGTTTAGTCATTAAAACTATATCTATACTAATATTATAAAGAGGAAACCTTTGTATTTTTGTATGTTTGTATTGAATAGGCTCAAAAACTACTGGACCGATTTCAAAATTTCTTTTACCATTACTTAGAGGGATTCTTCCGAATCCGTATAGGCTATATTTTATCCCGGATTTTTTTTTTCAGAGAGCTTAAAAAATAAATGTCCACCCGTGCGAAGCCGGGGCGGGTCGCTAGTTTATAAATAATTGGATTATTTTAAGAGGTAGGTATGTCTTGCTGGGGTCGGGTCTTACGAATAACGTGACCCCGGAAGGTAAAGGGCTATTGAAAGACACCGTATGGATTATAGTCATATGTTACAAGTCTGACAGTTCCCCCTACCCTGCCCTGGGTGGGAGGACTTATTTGAAGATTTTACCACTCTAGGAAAAAAACAAATGAGGTATGTCTTCAGTTCACATAAAATTCCGAGAACAAATAAAAATTTTCGTCATACTTTCAAAAAAAACCGCGTTGCCTTGTGAAACTGCATCATTTTTATCGACGAATATTTTTTTCACAATTCCCAAACCACTCACCACGCAAGGTCGACCGCGACGTGGAAACCGAAGTCTATAAACTTAATTAAATATCTAATTACTACACATCTTAAGCGTGCACCATCAATCAACACTCGGACACTACTGACGCAAAAGCTCTCCCACCGATTCTCTACTCTACGCTTATCTCGTTACGACCGGTTATCCCTTATCAACAACGAATCCTATAGGGTCGATTGTTCAATGATTTTTTTATCGTACGATACAGTTCTAAACAATGAATCGATCACAGATTTCGTATCTCGTGGGGTTTGTCACGTAGAGATAAAATTGATAAGAGTGTATTTAGCATAATCACTAATTACTGTGGACTAAAGAAAAACGTGGAGTGGATTAGATATAGATTACATTTATACTGAAACATGTGAATAGGGCCTTGGACGTCATCGTATAACCTACATTCCCTAAAGGTCTCAGTAGAGGTGAACTTACAGAGTGAATCATGATTCCGGAAACTACATAGAAATTACTGACCTAAAAGCCCAATTAGGTAAATTTTGTCAGAACGGAGAATCGAAACCAAGACCTCGTACACAATAGTAGCACTTGCGTCCACTAGACCAGTGACTCCTAAAAGTGGGTTCTGGGGAAACTAGGGTTCCGTGGATAAGTCACCAGGGTTCCGTTAAATTACGTTTTGTGGCTGTTAAAAATTCGTGGGTCGCGGGACTCACAAATTACCATGACCCCGGTACGTAAAGGGCTATTGAAGGACACCGTGGATTTTAGTCAGTACGGGTCTGACAGTCCCTCCCGCCGTGGCTTGGGTGGGAGGAGGGTCATGTTAGGTATTTTACGACGTAAAAAAAAACAAAAAAAGTTGGACATTTTGTCCTTACCAGGCTACTCTTAGACCTTTTGATAAACCAATTATATATCAAAGCGTACTGATATAAATGGCTACTGTGATATGACAAGCCTGTGAGTGACAAATAAACCATACGACAATGACATTAAATACAAAATTGAATGTGTCAAGGTAATTTATATTTACATTATTTATTAGTGTCGGTAACTCGGTACTGCACAAAGTAACAACAAAATAAGAACAGCCAATCAGCGAAATTCCTAAAAATTCACTCCGTGAATGAATAATAGAAGAATAGTAAATTAGGTACGTTGCGAAGTGAATCATAAGGAATATTGCTCAAAGTGGCATTTTTAGACCATCGGACAGTTTTATTCTGCTTTCAAATCTATATGGTAAACATCAAATTATATCGGTAAAATTATGGGCCAGGTTCAATCTTATATCATAGACATAAATAAGCTTGCTATGTTTTCTCCACATAAGAAATGCAGAAACTACTAAACGCAGGTTGCCAAAACCCTTCCAAGCTGCTTCCAGCTTTTAAAATTCTACAAAAATACTTGTCCCTTTCCCTGGTCCATTTAACATCTGAAAAGTGTTACGTGATTCATTTCTAATCGATTCAATTATGATTCTGATTCCGATCATAACAAAAGCGTTCATGCGTTTTGAAACATGGCCAAAATTGTCCTTGAATCGGTACGTGGCCTGCTCTATAATTGGCCTGTAACATAGCACCATTGTTGATTAGTATTTTGGCCATAGCAAGTTACTTGAGGCTGTGTTCGTTAAACTGTGAATCCTTTTGACCAATATGTTTAGTTTCAGTTCGATGACTTGGTCTACCCATACAGACAGCCTTAATCAGGAGAGAGGAAATTTTACTAGACAAGTTGCGTTTAAAAACATATTTCACACACAAAGAGATTAAAATACAGTTCGAAATTCAAAAGCCTCCTCAAAATCTGTGTAAAAAGTCTATTAATACGTTTTACGAAACTAAAGAACCAAATAAGAGCTTAGAATTTTTGACCAAGAATATGTAGTGTTTTGTTGTTCTGAGTTTAGAAGTTTAGATCAAAATTCATGATCGAAACTTTGAAGGGATCAAACGAAACAGGTTGACAACAAAAATTAACAGTCATGCCAACATCACGCAAAGGCTAAATATCATGATGACCGAACAGTTTCCGCTGTAGTGGAAGTTGATTATATAAACAAATAGATTATAATTATGTAGTAGTAATTAGTTATCAGAGACAAGATCTTTACTGTTTCCTCAAGTATTTGTTTATGATAGATACGGCGTGTTTAACAACACTATCAGTTACATAACCGTTTGTTTTTGTTCGAATTATGAACGATCTAGTTTCAACCTTACTAGAACTTTTACCTTACGTGAATTGGTACATACACATATTTCACAGAATAGTTTCAAAATAAAATGGAATATTTTAAAAACAGAACGCGATTTTATAGCGATCAGTATTTCTGACGAATTTATTTGAATACATTGAAGTTTTGCTTCAACAACAAACAAGCTTAACATTCATGAATGTATTCCGAGCCTAACGGAAAACAACGGTGGCCATTTTGTATTTTTTGAAAATGCACATACGAAATCTCATATTTAATTTACTAGAATGGAAGATTTTTGTTTTTAAATTGAACGATATTTTTCGCAATAAGTTTTTTTTTTTCAAATGATTGTTATATCGATGCGCGTGATTTTATTATTACTAGGACAGAAGTAAATTAGGTCTAGCTATTCTTAGCTGCAATTTCAATGTCAATGAGTTTTGAAGAATACGTAGCGTAATAGCGTTGCAGTGGCATGGCGGGCGTGGCGACTAGGAGTCTATCAAGCTATTTGAGAGCAATATTGTGCGAATAATTTTAACAATTTGCCTTGATATGATATTAAGTAAAACATTTACGCTTCTGCGTATTTTCTGTACTCCACCAAAACAGTAGTTACACGAAATTTTAGGAATTACTAGTAGATAATTGACAGGAGGAGATTGTTGCATATTTTCTCTCAGTTGTAAATCCTGTTTGACTGTTAAGCGTAGTTTTAACGGTCTTATGTTGTTTTGACGATCAAAATTGCGGATTTACAGTCCAAATTAAATGAATTTGATTCCAGTCCGTCGACTACTATTAAAAATACTTCTTACGACAGAATTGAAACCCCACACCAGTAATGTAAAACAAAATTTTCAGCAATACAAGAAATTAACAACGAATATTTCAATAGCACCGGAGGACCAAAAACCGCTATTACCACAGTACACATCTATTTAGGTTACAATAATTGTAACTTTAGAAGTTTTATAACATTGCTAGGTATTGTTGAAACTAGTGCATTGTTATAGCCCATAGGCCTTCCCAGTTTTGACTTAACAACACGCTTTACTACCTACTCAAATATCAGGTTTTAAACACAAGTGTTTCATCATATATTATGTAAATGTTTCAGCAACCTACATGTTTTAATTGTTCAATTACCTTAACTTATCACATACCGGTAGCACTTTTTTTTAGGAAATATTTAACAGAGAGAAAAAAAATGAAGACATTTCTTCTTTCGGTATTTTTTTTATGCAGTGTTTATGTACTTGCATCGAAATGTTGATATTAATATGGATCTTGGTGACAGCAGCGGTGACAAATTTTGATATTTTAAATTCCAGCCTTTGGCCAGACTCTATCTACCTCTTCATTATAAAAATTTAAAACATTAATATTGTCTGCGATCATTAAAATCCAGTTCGTATTAATTATCCATAGAATTCATTTAAGTTAGTTCAACGTTCTCAAGGTGAATAGACGCATCTATAAACTATAATTGGTTATTCGTGAATAAACACCTGAAATAAACGATATTAGTTTAATATCCGGTGGCCAGTGTGTACTTAATGTTCAAATTGCCATGGCCTTTGAGTTAGCTAAGGAAACAGTCATTTATTCTGATAGATGTTTTCCTTCATAATAAATAGACAAATAGCCATTGTCTCTTGTCTATGAAAACTAAGAGTAATTTGGTTAGTTCCATAGTGGTCCATCATCATTTGAATGTCAAAATGGTTGTTTTTATTGTGTTGGTTCTTTTTTTGACGTAATACTTTTTTTATTCATAATGGATTTGTTCTTGGCCTCAATGAAGTCCAAAAGCAAAGATGAGATCCAAGATGGAGTAATTTCACCCAGAAGGAACTAACTCCTGCGAACCGATGGAACCAGTAAAAACTGTTTGACGCTAGACTCCCGCCCGACAGAATGGTGGTCGCGAGCTAGGTGACTCTGGTGAGGTGAGGTGAGGCGTACCTACCACACCGCCCAAGTGGGATCGTTCAGCTATCACCGCAGTTTTCAGGTAGCCAGTGGGTGGTGCCGTGGCCCGGGGTGGACCGCTAGGACTTTCCGATCGTTTTTTGTTTTGATATTATCGTTCAGTAGCGTTCGAACTTCATTTGATTTGAACATCTTATTGTTGTAGCAATTTGTATTCGCTTATATTTTGTTAGGTGCTTCTCTAGGTCTTTTGTTTTGCGATCGTGTTTATTTTATGGTGTTTGCGTAATTCAGCACTGTTCTAACATCATTTGAATATCTTGTTGGTGCAGCAATTTGTTATTCTTAAATTCACTTTGCATGCTCGCACAATGTAAACAACATTGTGCGAGCATGCAAAGTGAATTTTTAGGCCTTTTATTTTACGATCGTCTGTTTTTTTTCTGTTTACGAAATTCAGTAATGTTCTAACATAATTTGAATATCTTGTTGTTGTAGCAATTTGTATTCTAGTTTAGGTATGTTTTGCAAATTGAATTTCTAGGCCTCTTAATTTACGGTTGTAACTTGTTTTAGTTATTTCTTCGTTTAATACTGTTTTATCTTTATTTTATAGAATTAGGTACCTGTTTGTGTAGGAAATTCTAATCGAAAACAATAAAAAGAATAAAGACACCAAAAAATAAAAGACCTAGCAACCAAAATTAGGCTAAATTTTATCAATTTTGTATTCCTTTTGCTACCATGACCTACTTGTATCTTATTTTATTTTCGAAGTCTCAAGTTTAAAACACGCATTTTGAATAATTCTAGAATATTAAAGATTTTATAATCAAATGCTGAAAAATTACCTAGACAGCCTATACAACTTATAAATGAATGTCCTTAATTAAACGCTGAAAATTGGAATCTTTAAGTGGTTTTAAGTTATTGTATGGCCTTCAAAACCCAGTTGTTTGAGACCTCTTCTAGAGAGAGAAGGCATACGTAACAGCACTAGGAACGTTATTTCGATTATTGTTAGCCTTTAAAACTAGTCGGAAGTTTTGAAGGAAGAAACAGAAATCTGAGAAATTAATCATTGTTTTATTGAAAATTTACTATCACGGAAATTGTCTATTTTTCTCAAAGACAACCGTCAATCCTTATGTTTGTCTTGCAACAAAATAATGACTATAACTCTGGAAATTGACGTTGTATGTTTGATAAACAATTAAAGTTCCTGACTGTAGCCACTGTATGCAGGTATATGATAAACAATCAATAAGTACTACAACAATGGCCACTCAAACCGATTACGAAGCACAATAAAATTGTGTAAATCGATACAGGCAACGAATAGGAACGGTAACTTCCTAGTCTCCTCCGATTACATCGAGATATGATTACCTACTGTACACTACAATAAATAGAAATGAAAGTCTATGCCTTGTTTGTCTGCTGAGCATGAAGCTCTACACATGTATCATGACACCGTAGCAGAAACGCGTTTTGCCGACGGAAAAATTGGCTATTTGACGGTAACAATAAATTACAAATGTAATGTCATGACATACTCGAAAATCGAACAAAAACTAAATAGCTTTTATCTATTCTTGGTAGAATAGAGATGAAACTGATCTGGCTTTGTTTCACAGGTTGGGCATTGCTATTAAGATTGTTCATTGGTTACTGAATAGCTGTTTAATGGGCTCTGATAGTAATAGGCTGTCGCCCTTTGATTTGGGACTTAAACATAATTGGCGAAATGTGGGTGTACTTCTTTCACCTTTGCCAGACTCTTCGGGGATTACAGCCGTGATGTTGTTGTTATAATTAGTGAAAGTGATTACAGATGTCTTTACGTAATTGTAACCATAATCTTGTAATCGGCATGTCAGAATAAGGAGAGCACCTTTTGTTTAAAAATAGCGGAAAATACGCCAATTAAGTTTAATCTGGCGTGGCGGTCTTGCGAAGAACTATTAGAGGTTTATTTCAGGTAAAATGTGCTAGAACGTTTAGCTGCAAAGTTCCGGAAACCTGTAATTTCTATTAGGTTACAATTCTTAAATGAAGGACACACTATACAATGGAATATTCACTGTGTGAGAAAATATTACTGAGTAGTTTTGATACTTGAAATAATTATAATTAAAATTAAACATTCAAGATGTTGAAACATTTTTTTTAGTTATATGTTTATTATTGACACATATCGATTTACAATCTAAACTTGTTTATATTTTTAAATGTTGCTGGTAATGATGTAAGAGAAAACAAGGCCAATTAATAAAATTACAATGTTTTAAAAGTGATTACCGAATTAATTATTGAGTTATTTATATGGACGACAAAATGTATGTATTTGACTAGGTTTTCATTCAACAGAAAGTAAACAGAATTTCAATAAAAATAAATAATATTCGCTGACACTGCATGACGCTGTACTTTACAAGGCTACACTCTACTTGATATTGAGTCTGTCAGTTAATTATTATTCTTGATAAAAACGTAATTTGCGACATAATTTACATAATAATAAACAGCAAAAAATATCTTTACTGTTATCTGTTACTTAATTTTAGGACATCATTCGTTGAAATCATAATTATGTTCAGCATTGACCTCATGAAGTAATTACTGATTCCAAACGACTGTGACGTTTTATTTCTGTTTCGATATTATTCAACTGCGATTGCAAAGCACTTTGGTAAGCCGGACACGGTAAATTATGGGGGATTTGCGAAAGACGGCGAAGTTGATCATGAGAGTTCCGGTTTGTCAATTATGCGAGGAGCTGTCGCAAAAATGGGTTGTAGGCATCGTGTCTCATAACAAAATACTGTCAGAAACTGGCCCAAGAGGTTGTAAGACTGGAAGTGGAAAAATAAAATATTTTAATAAATGTTTGTCTTGGGTAAAACCCAAGCAAAAGGACCAAAAATCTTTACCTAAAATAAATGTGTGTTCCACTTGGACATTTGGATACGTAGACTTCGTCTTTTATTTCCCTAAATGGATTGTATGGTACGCGGAAACTTTCACTATTATGGTTTTAACGTATCGAAGTATAATCTTGTGGCTTTGGCACTGTGGCAGTGAACAACTAAGTATTACTAAAATAGCTCTTACGCGCTAAATAATATTCATGGGATTAAGGCCCTTGATTTAAATTAGCGTTGGATTGTGTTTTCTCATCGTCATCATTACAAAACAGTACTTACTAAATACTCACTCCTTCGAATACTGCAATCGCATGCTGAGTAATGACATAAATGTGTTATCTAAACAAACATTAATGAACAATAAATTAGACAGAAGTCATATACGATCTAGACGCAATAGTAATTTTATCTCCGTCGCACCTTTAGTAAAGTTCAGATCCAGGGAAATACCGATTAACAAATCCAATTTTCCTCATATAGGTCTTGTACTTCAGCTCATAATTAAACATCGATTGGGAAATGTTATAAACATGAATCTATTAATGATGTGAAAATGAATGAGCTAATTTTCCTCGAACAGGTCTTGAACTTAATTTTATAATCAATTAATCAATTTTGAAAATTAATGTGATAATTAAACCTATTATGATAGCAATTTGATCTTTATGAACTTCCATCTTACGTTAGCAAAACAATTTGGAAAAAAATAGACAAAATCAATTATACAATTTTTGCGAAGAAATTCTAGTATCGTTTATTATTCGGGTCGCGGGACCAAGGGGGGTCGCGGGACCAAGGGATTACCGTGACCCCGGTACGTAAAGGGCTAGTGAAGGACACCGTGGATTTTAGTCAGTACAAGTCTGACAGTCCCTCCCGCCCTGCCCTGGGTGGGAGGACTCATTTGATGATTTTACCACGATAAAAAAAAAAAAAAAAATCGTTTATTATTCCATTACTAACTACCTAATTTCATGCAGAAAGCTATGACGAAGGCGTGTATTTATTTATTTATTATTTGTAATCAAATACAAACTATCACTAGGATAGGACTCAGCAGTGGGCTCTTGGGCAGCATCATTAGAAAAATACCTTGATAACGGACACACCGAGTCCAACTCAATGCCCACAACAGGCCAAGATTGTAGTTGAAGAAAAGCCTAATCTTAACAGTAGATTGCTATAATCTGAGTAAAGAATAAGACCAATACTTAATGATATCTCACTAATTAAAACACTAATCAGCACTTTACAAAAACGTGTAGGTTATTAAAGACAAATAAAGAAAATCGGTGCAGGCAACGATCGAATGGTGGCTCCATTCTGGCAACGTGTAAATACTTAAATTGTTATCGTCTCACGTAACTCCAATAAGAACAATAAGCCGATAAGCCACATTACAGGCATCTCGTATTGATGTCAATTAAATGTTATATTTGTCTTGCACTTGGTCAGAGAAAGCTGGTTTGTGTGTTTATCCTACCACAGGGCTTGCAGATTTACTGATAAACCGTGCATTTATGTTAGAAATTGTAGTATGTCTTTTCATGATTCGTTATTGTGGTTGAAATTCTATTACTGATTTAGCTGTATATAGAATTGAATCAATGAAGAGACTAACTGTCTTGCTTGATACATCCGCCAACCGTGCCTTTGCATGATGAGATTAAAATTATCTTATGTTTGAATATAATGTATTAAGGAAATTGTTGTCTCTTCATGGGAGATAAGAAGAACTCAGGCAACCTCTAAAGAAAATGTTACATTGATCAAGAATACTATCGAAGGTCTTTCACCTATGTAGGTATTAACAGATTTTTTGTAAACAAGATAAAAGTATATCTTCTTGGAGCTGATTGTCAGTCGTCAATATACTCGTAATAATTTAATAAATATTGATTTAGCTCACGAGATTGTCGACATGTGGGACGTGGACTCAGCAGTCATAGTACCGATAATCGTTTCGATCAATGGATTAATTGCGCAGAGCCTCGATGAACACCTTAAGAGGCTCTCATTGTGCGGCTGGCTCAAAGGCTTGATGCAGAAAGCAGTTTCTCTTGGACACAGCGCGCATAATGAGGACGTTCCTTTCTCTGGAGCCCTAACCACCGGCAGCTTGGACCCAGTTCCCAATGCTGGTGGGCCAGAATTTTTTATGTATTTAAATGTTTTTAATTGCTTTTATTATTTAATAATATTTAAAAATGTAAAATAGGATGTTAAAAAATGAATAAAGGAAACCAAAACGTTGTCGTGATGTTCTATTTAAAAAAATCTTTCTTACAGTAATTTGTAAGTCATCTATGAAAGACTTAAGATCTAGCTGGTATCTAAATGGTTTAGATTACTTAAAAAGTATACTTACTTAAATTAAAGAAAAAGTGTAATTTATTTTTCTTTTGTATTTCTGCGATACGTTATATAGACAAACAAAAAACTAGTAGTCAGATCAATTTCAGCGCATTAGAGTCAAACCGATGTTAGCTTTGACACAGTTCGTCTATGACCAAAGGGGAGAACCAGGATATTATGTATTGTGCGGGTGACAGACTAGCAATCAGTCGCTGCTTATGCAACGCTGTGCGATCTTTAAATAGAACCGCTATTTTTGCACGTAGTTACAATCACTAGCTACCTTTACGTCGCTAGTTTTGAGTAGGTGTTACTAATACAATCAGTTTCTTAAGAAACGTGTTAAAAATTTAAATTATGTTCCAATATGTTATAGCTAAATGATTAAAGAGATATTTTTTTCTACAAAAATACGCATAACGCATGAGATTATTCTTATCTTTATCACACTGAGTACCTACTTTAGTTCTTATCAGATCGATGAAAAGTATTTTAGTACTGCAACAAGATATTTTGATAAAAAAGTTGGAGAACCCATTCAAAACAAATAACCGGTGTATGTAGGTATACATTATCATCATTTGCTTTGCCTTTTCGCAACTTTCATAGCAGATAAATACCAGATTTTTACATAGAGCCTATCTAGGAACCATAAAACGCCACTCGAGCAAGCAAAATTGTTCTTTAAAATTATTCTTAATCAATTATCTCCTCTATTACTTGAGTGATAGAATTGAATATTCCATGTTACGAATGTTATCGCAGTGCATATTATGAAGTTGCCAGTAAGATTCGTTGTCGTATTTTTGGGTTTTTGCCTACACTCTCACTACAGCTGTTCAAAACAACCCCTACTCTTTTTACTTCAGATATTCAAGAAAAATCTTCGTATAATCGGCATCTATGAAAATCTACACAATCCAAGTAAGCAAAAACTGATCCATTATTGTGATATACATATACCATACCTTGCCCGGAATATAAAGAATTTCGGAAAACAGTATCAAAATCGGTTCAGCCAAACGCGAGATATTCGCGGACAAACTTACAAACATACAGGTTGAACTGAGAACCTTTTTTCTTGAAGTCGGTTTAATAAATCATTAACCATACAAGTGACGTAAGAACAGCGACAGTAACCAATCGACGATCAAAGGTCACGCAAGATCAATTGAAAATTAGTTTCATTTGTGGTGACTCGTGACGCCGTAAATTGATAACAATTTGATATAGTGGTTGTCTTTAAGGTGGAGAACAGCTGTAGAGGATAAACTATACAACCATTATTTGACTAGAAAGTGTACTGCAAACTGTAATCAATGAAATATACGAAGCCGTGGAAAAACCAAGATTCGGGATTACAAAATCTGAAATGGATATTATTTAAACAGTAGGTGTTCAAATCAAAGTACAAAATGTAGAAAAAAAAGGGCAACAACGAATAGTTTCTAAGGCCTTCTTAGCCTCAGTGCTCGCGTGAGAAATAATTGCGTAAATAATCACGGATGAAACATTATTTGTAGAGTAAATACGTGACTACTACGAAGTTAACGATCGGTCAAGTCATGATTGGTATTAAATTGATTCTAGAACGTGTCCGTTGTAGTATTTAAATTAACCTGTATGAAAAAGATAAAAATAACACTATTGCAACCCATAACATTATGTATATTTTTATGTAACCTTTTTATTTCGACTTCAAGTTCCGATACGACTTTGACAATTTTGTTTTTCATCTGATTTGAATCAAGTTTTGTGCAGTTACTCGTATTTCTTATTTAGCCTCACACAAAAAAGCTAAACCTATTTGTATGTACACGTTCTACATATAGGATTATGAGAACAATAAGCGAAACACAAAAAGCCTCTTTGCTGTCGTAAAACAACCCAACAATGACCCTGACGATATGACCTTAATCTACATCAGATAGTAGGCAAACACCTCCTACTGAGGTGTTGGTAATGTTATGGTACTCGCTACTCAATGGAATAAGCCACCGATAAGATGACTATTTTTAATTAGTTTGTTTCATGTTTACTAGATGACGAGGAGACAGCATTAAACCATGTACTTCATGTAATATATATCACAGAAAAAAAAAAATAAGAATTTAATTTCTATTATTGTTAATTAGCCTGCACTGTCTTACTGTTGGGCAAAGGCCCCCCTCCACTCCTTCTTACGATTACTACTGTCCATCACCTGCTTCCAATTCTCAAGGAAGACATCCAGACTCCATAATAAGAAAGACTTTTTTTTAATAAACCTTTTAAAAGAACACAATTTGTATTCTACACAGTATCGTTATGATTAAATTCTAACCCAAATCGGGTGTACCACATCGGCCATGACATACCAACACGAGTTGAAATTCTCAAGTATCGAGATCTCTTGCGTGCACTATACTATGGATCGCAGGCATTGCGACGCAGTATGTAGCCTTTAGCCGGACTTATCATAGTAAAAAATAATCATTAAAGTGATTATAACGACACGTTAGTAGAACTTCGTCAAGGATAACTAGTGCTTTAGTTGGCTTGCCAATACTCGCCATACATTGCAACATTATTGATTGACTATGTATTTTATATGATACGTTGAGTATGAGGGGCGGTTTTATGTTTATTACTACTGTACAGTAGTCCATCTCTAACTAACTATTCCTATTACTATGAACTTTTCGATATGCTTGTCTCCGAAGCAGCCAATTTTTTTGGAATATTGCTATGTGACTTTTTCAGACTCTCTGAGATTGATTAACAATCATTGCGCATTTTCATATCTCCAAGGCTGTACGTAGAGACGTATCACTAGTAGTTACTAGTGGTATTACGTGTGTACATAATATTTTATTTTACGCATATCATTGTACGAGTAACTTCACTAAAAATATCAAGTACATAGGTAAAAAAATAACAAACAAGTTGAGGTTTTCTCAAAAAAAAAGAAACATGTACCTACATACCTAACTTCTTCAATGCCATTTTTGTTCACAAGAAAACATTATTTATATCTATCTTACTGTTTGAAACAATTCATTGTGTTGGACACACAGACCATGAATGGATATTCTCACATTGTGGCTAATATCGGAATCTAGATAATGGACTATAACCGAACAATAGTACAACTATTAGGGTTATTGGCCTTCCTAACTCACTGATAGCCTGTGTATTTGTTGACTATAAGATAATATATAACTGACTTTTATCTAGCAGATAAATTATGGGTTAGTTTCATCCACCCCATTGTATCTGCCCTGTCAACGGGGTAGATGGGATAAATAGTTTTATTGAGGCCGCTGGAGACCCCTGACGTTGCATTTAACGAGGTAGATTACACAGGATAAAGCACTTGGTCATTTTGGAAAATGAATGAATATTTCCATGGTTCTCAGAGAGTATGAGGACCGAAGACTACATTATTCGATAATCCAGAGAGGATATTTCATCCAGACGGTTGCTGTGTCTGGAGGCTACTGCTTAACATTTCTTGTAATCCGACATAATTATGTGCGCTACAAGCGTGTTGCGACAGTAAGTATTGAAAAAACAAATAGAACCTGTCATCAGCCACCGTGATCGCTTGCAATTTAGTTACTTGCAGTTTAGTGAAATTGCCATTTAGACGGTCGGAAATCGATCGATAAATCAACCCGTGTAAATGCCCCATACTTGCAGACCTACTCACGCAAGAGACGTGACAGTCATGTTAGTCGCATGTCGCAGCACTTGAAGTTGTGCAGGGGCAAACTCTTGTCCTTCAAGCATAGAATATCCTAAGGAAGTTTTTCCTTTTTGCACACAGTCGTCACCGTGGTTTCCCCGGTCTCAGGTGACGGAACACAAGTTTATTTATTCCCGGTAGGGTAACGTAATTAATTCTCCTTACAAGTTGTTAAAACATGACGTCATTATGTGTATAAATAAAATATATTCTGGGCAACTATCGTTCAAACTTCATTTGCATTCAAAATGAATTTTAAGAACGAGTTTATGGTGTCTCGTCGTTGATTTTGATCAAGTTTTCACCGTTACAACGGTTAGGTCAAAGATTTTATAATAACACGTGATATTATAAAACGCAAAGTTAACCTATTCTGACAGTCAATTCATTGATTCAATTCCATTTATCGAATTCCATAGGCAGTTAGAAGTTCGATAGAAGTTAGCCTGTTTTAACATCAATATAATGATTTGTAAGCCTCGATTACAATCCTGGTCCCGGTTTTCTTACTGAAACCAATCAGCGACATTTATTTTCATTTATTTTGTTTAAGTCTTAAATATGCCCCAATCACACAAGAAGACGTCAAAGAATCAGCGATGTGGATTGAGACAGAATATTCATTGCGGGCATAAGTCCGGTAGGTCAGTAGGAAAGAACTATGTAGATAGGAAAACATACCCGTGTTAGGTAATTCAGTAGTTTTTAATAATGGAAGGAAAAATAAGTTCAAATCTAGTTAGCAGTTATAGGTATTAATTAGCTGGTTATAATGGCTGTAACCAATCGGCAAGCTATTTTTAAGTATTTCATTAGGTATTTCCGAAACAATTTTATCGCCCATGGCCATGGTGTACGTGACTTTGCACAGGACTCACATAAAGCATGTGACAAAGTCGATGTTATTCACATCACATGACCGACTTTTTTGGGAATGGTTGCCAAAACCTTGTTGAAATTTTTCTCGCAGTCAGCCTACCGAAATTACATAAAAAAGCATAAAAATCTTGCATAATTATCAAAATAAAAACAGCATGTTTTCTAAAACCCAAAACAAACTGTTTTTTTTTTAAACACTGTCCTCTTTTACACAGAGAACTGCCTATCTAGGTAACACCTACGACGTCCCTTGGCAAGATTTGTTATCAACTTTCTTTCGACCTTCTGACTAACAGTGACGACTGTCAAATATCTACAAATGACAACCGGGAGCAACGGCTTTATGCCGCTGTGGCCGAGGCACGGAGAAAAATTGCTATGATACTGGTAGATTGTCACCCATACCCAACCTCGGCAAACTTCGCGTCCTGTGTGGTTATCATTTACGCCACGAACTTCAAGATCCCAAGACTTTTTTTTTATCGTGGTAAAATCATCAAATTTGTCCTCCCACCCAGGGCAGAGCGGGATGGAGTGTCAGACTCGTACTGACTAAAATCCACGGTGTAATTAGAGAGTCCCGCGACCAAGATCCCAAGACTTGGAGTTAATTAGTAAAATTCTGCTTTTTAATTGGTTCTACATTCATACCATATGCAGTGTTAACTCTCATTGGTGGCACAGTGTTCTGATTTTATGAGTGACGACTGTAATGTAGAATAAGATTACTGAGTTCAATTGGTGTCGCAGGCAATCTTATCTTGTTAACATCAGATTACATAACACTACAATGGAGGCTGCACAGTGTACATTACACTGTTCTAGAAATTATATTTATTTATATCCTACTAGATTTTTTTTTGAATGTTTGAACGCAATAAATACAGATTATATTTAATATCGGATTAACGTTTTTTTTTTGTGTAAGGAAAACAATAGTTAGCAACTAACTTTTATAAAACTACTAATTAAAAATATCTAACCGGAAATAGCGATAGGAAATTCTTTATTATGTATTTATCCTGCTTCACGGTCAGTAAAATTAAAACATATATATTTAAAATGCGAAAATGATTTTTTTTTCTTACACATTACAGGTTCATTGGATTTCGATTATCTATGGCATACGGATAGACTATGTTTTTTTTTTAATTAAGATTTTTTTTCTCTGTCAAACTGTTCCAAGTTCCAACTTCTATACAAGCAAAGCTGAGGGCTAGTAAGTTAATACTTAAATATTAAGACGAAATTAAGAAACACGTAATTTTGATTAAATGACGTAACTCATGAATATGTTTGTTTACATTATTTTCTTTGAAAAGCATGTGACTGTGTATGTATTAAAATATGTATTAAGGTCGTGATAACGACTACAATGGCTAATATTAAATATGCAGGTTACTAAATTGCTAAGTTATATAAGTTTTATATGGATATTTTTACGATTTATTCTGCCAGTCGCTGACTGATAAATCGTAAAAATATCAAAGTGTGTCACTTTATAGACATTGTGAGAATATTTTAATGCCAGCCACACACGATCCAATTTACCGTCAAGTTTCCAGCATGCTGGAAACGGCATGCGTTAAACTTGACGGTGTATGGCTATTAGAAGTAGACTTGTCATGCAGACTGATAGCCATGCTAAACACGCCACTGCCAGCGGATTGCAGACTTGACGGTCAACTCGTCAATCGTGTAAAACTCCATCAATATAAGACCTGATTGCGGTCGAACTATTTTCTTCAAGTTTTTAACGTCATTGAACCAATGTTTGGATAAGCTAGTCTTTTTTTCAGCATTCCAAGATAAAGTTAATAGGTATCCAACTGATCTTTTCGGAAAGTTAATGACCTGACTTTCAGAAAATATAATATTGCAACATCGATCCCTCAGATAAATCACGTAGTGCATTAAATTGATAAGTCTTGTTTGTCAGAATTAATTAATCAATAACACTGAATGGTTGACCGAATGAAAGTAAATACCTATTCTGTAAAGCAGTGCTATTCTAAAGTCTTGTCTGCAGCGCTGGT
Source organism: Agrotis puta (assembly GCA_943136025.2). Taxonomy (NCBI): domain Eukaryota; kingdom Metazoa; phylum Arthropoda; class Insecta; order Lepidoptera; family Noctuidae; genus Agrotis; species Agrotis puta. The sequence continues at coordinate 6,207,710 of OW964190.2, read as the reverse complement.
CCAGCTGCGCCGAAACTAAAGTCTCATTTAGACGATGTAAGAAATTGTACAATTTCTGTAGTACGCGTGTTGCATGCACGTTTGACTACATTGTTGTTTCATCAATTGAGCATAAGATGAAATTGATTGACCCTTTTGGAGCATGGCATATCAACCTATTTAATGTTCCCATTGCTGGGAATCTGTGACAGATCTCCCTAAGACATGGTCTGTAAGCTAAAATCCACCACTCGAGCCCAAACCGTGACTCCGGTGGCGGATGACTGTGTTCAACATACCGGTTACCTCAAGATGTTTTCCTTCACCTGTTTCTGACTTATAAAGATCGAATGGAAAGACCTTTAAACTGGCGTAGATGATGACGATAATGTCGCAACACTGGCAACACCGCATTTAAATGCTGATGATGATTCTAGTTCAGTGGTTTATTCTTTGTATAAGCATAAAAATCTGCATAATTATCAAAATAAAAACAGCATTTTTTCAAACGTAAACGAACTGTTTTTAAAACATTGTCCTCTTTAAACAATACTACTACATACTTCTACGCCTGTAAACCCCGAAGGGTTCAGCAGTGTTGTATATTTAGTAATTCCGACATTTAGCAAAAATGTGGCTATTTTTAGGAAAGAAGAAAAGTAGAACATAATAAATGGACGTATATGCATTCAGCTATAAATAAGATGCCAGTAACATTATATTACTTCTAATAAGCGATAGGCTCGCGTTTGACCACTATCTCGATGATATCCTGATGGTAAGCCATGATGTGGTCAACGGTGAAGCACGCTTGCATAGAAGTAACCTATTCACTCTTGACTTGGAGATTTTAAGTATCAGAAAACAATGGCCACAGGAATTAAGAAAACACTCAGGCTAGTTTGGTAAGGAGCCTAGCCTTTGCAGCTTTATCAAAAACCTGTGATAGCCAAAATAGAGGCAAAGGTACTATCGTCATGCACGTAAGTATTACATTTACGGGCATGAGGACATCAAAGGTTCATCGATGATAGTTAGAAAAAGCCTACAGTGAAAGAGTACTATCACTTTATTTTTATGCAAGGTAGATAGGCCACAAAATGATATCTAGACTGTATCATCAATGTCTGCAATAACTGAAAAGCCAAGGCAAAAAACCGTTACAATGAACATTGGGCTAGAGGTAAAAAAAGATAGGGATTTTTAATTCTAAATAATATTAAATTGTCCGAAAGACTAAACCCTGTAAATACCACGAAGTCCATAACAATATCAATGGAAATACTTGGAAGTCGACAAACATGATACTTGTATCAATATTAAATCAATAAAACCACTCCCAAAGTGCAAATAGGACGTGCAAACGTGCACTAGGGCCATAAGTCAGCCATTTTGCAATTCAGATCCAGGCAATAACACCGGAGGACACGCAGTCATTAGTACCATTATTACAATGGGTACTACCAACTGCTAATGATTATTATTATATGACCTTAAGATCACGGATCCGTTGACGATCCATGCACGGATTTTTTAAAGGTATTTCCAACGTGACAGGCAAAACACATGACTAGCGTTTTAAAAAAAACGTTTGGGTTTACGATTGTTTTTTTTTGTGGATTCTTACCAAGGAATAACCAATCCTGGTTATTCAACTATTTCGATAAAAGGGTCTGTTTGGAAGATATATAGGAACGTCTCTATATAATTTCATCACCACTGCCCTTAAAAACGCGATGAAAAACATCTTGAAGGAACCGGCAACTCCGAAAAAGACAATCTGATGAAATGTGACCACTAACCCGCACTTGGCCCACGTGGAAGACCATATAGTCTAATCCAGTCCCTATCATTGAGAGGTAGTTCGTGTCCCACCAGTGGGAATTCTATATGCTCTTTAATGCACCTTGTGATGTGAATATGTCTGATCGCTAAATTAAGGCGTGGAATACATGTGAGACATGTTTCTCAGGATGAATGCTCTACACCGGGATTTAGATTAATTTCTAATAACACCATAGCATCATCGCATCATTTCCTGTATTCCCCTGTAAATGCAACAGGACATCATTAATCAACATGATTGTATAGAAAACTATATGTTTATTAACTTCGGTTCTTTGTATCACCCAAATTGAATGGAGACTGTTTGGAGTCTACCATAAACAGGATACAGACTACACTACACTGTAAAACGTCTACAGGATGAAGTTTCACATACAAATCCACAATTCAAGTATATTGGTCGAATTCGCTTAAAACTAAACAAATGCTGCTTTATAATCTTAAAAAACTACAGACACTACAAAAACACGCTGAGATAATTTCATAATCCACAAGAGATACAAAACAAGATTACACATTACGAAATATCTATGAACGAAACGACACATGTATGTTAAGAGGTTCGCATACTCGCATAGTGATGCAACACCAAAATTTTGTGAAAGCGACAATAAAAGGTACCTTGTTCAATATTTGAAAAAAGGCGCGGGAAGACGCGACTGTAGGCACGCGCGCTTTTGTCGCGCAGCTCGCGAGTACTGGCTAGTGACGTGCAATGCCGTGCGAATTCGCGTGTTGATTCGAACGTCGTTCCCCTCTCGGTTGTAAGTTTATTCAAGGGTAACCGGTTACCGGCATGATTTGTCTCATGTCTCGTAGACTACTTACAATCTCAGTGTATGAGCACAGATTACACGAGTTTGATTAATGCCTTAGTATAGCTTTGACGCGAAATTTTTTATCTTGAATTTGTGTGATGTTTTAAAATCCTTGAGTATTTTTTACACTGTCCATAAATAAAAACTGCCGTTTTTGTTAACTGTATTTTGGGTGTGTTTACAATTAAACTCACATACACAAATAGCCAGAGCTGGAATCTACCTACAGGAGTGGAACCCGTGACAAGCAGCTGTGGTTCGCTTTGCCATTGTACTGACCATGCTGTCAGTTCTGTATCTTGAAATTGTCATTATCGTTGGAAAGTTAAATGTAATTTAAAAATTCCTAGTGTGGGGCAACTTATTTCATTAAAAAAAAATTTAATGTAATAACATTTTGCACAACATGGTAATTTAAGCTGGAACCATATTATGTTTAACAGTCATGCCTGCAAACAGAACACCAATGAAGTATCTAATTCAATTAATAGTTTTATAATACTTTTTAACCAGTTTTCAACTAAAAAATATGTACAAAATTTAATGTTGTACTTATAGAAAGGAAAATATTATCAATCAAATAATTATATTTCTTGCTTAAAACATAATATAGTTTTTGTATGAACATTATTTACAAAAAGGTAAATGAATGAATTAAAATGTTTATCAAATTAATCTTTAATTTACCTGGTAGATCTGTAGACTTACCTTCATATTTACATTTATTTGAAAAGTAATCAACTTATTGATCCTTCCACATTGTTATGATTGTTTAAAAGTAATGTTAGACCTGTAATAACCAACCTTTTTATTGAAGCGTTTGGTTGAACCCTGAGTTTGCTATAATAGTTATTTATGCAACTGTTGTATAATCAGGGGTATTAAAACACGAATGTGGGTTTATCACACGAGGCGTAGCCGAGTGTGATAATAGTATCACATGAGTGTTTTAATACCTAATTATAACAGTTGCATACAAGACTTTATCTACAATCATGATGTGAATCCTCTATAAAAGATTTTCATACCATAGGGTGTTGTACAGAACTATGTAAATTCAAGATGGCGGGAAATAACACGATAAGACGAGAATCCGAAATTACGAATTAGTCTACAATTTATTGTTCTTTTTTCAAAATTTTAGCGATCTGGTGGTAAAAATGTCATTGCATGAGAATGTTCTTTTTTTGAAATTCATTATAACACGCGTTTGGATGATATAATGATCATTATAGCATTGAGTGTTTTAATGTTGGCAATAAGCTAATTGTTATAGGTTCTTTTATAGAGGATTAATAGCATGATAGTAGATAAATGTATTTTAAGATACCTACATAATAAAACTACATGCTCTGTGCCTACCTACCATTTTTTGTTCCCCATACCATAATGTTTTTATGCATGAGGCCATAACCATACATTTTAATGAATCAGAAACGAATGCACATACTAAACAGAAAAGTGGCGGGGCGAACATTATAGACACAAGTTTTTTTTTTTATAACTTCGCGTTCATTTTTAAAAAACTTTGGGTTACTGTTTTTTGGTCAGTGGGTCACAGTTTTATGTTTATTTTCAAAATTATGTATGTACTTGGTGTTTTCAAGTTATGTTCTTAGATTATGTTTTCACAACATTTCCACATGAACATCGTCACATAAAATGTTATGTAAATGGAATGCATGGTTATAATTTTACAGAAATATAAGAAAACAGAAAGGAATACGTATATACGGTTAACCCAAATTAGTTTGTTTTCATAATACGAAAGTAGATTTATTCGTACAAAGTAACATAATCTTTAATAACGGTAGAATTTCGTAATATTAGCTGTTGTGAAAGTTACAGTCGTAAAAACTTACAGTTATCTCGAATTTACTCCGATTGACTCCGATAGGTGATGAATGTACTTTCACTCATAAAATGCAATATTCAAACTGTATCCATTCAATAACTCATTGTCGTCTCAGAAACTATACATTAAACGCGGAATTAACCAACATTCGACCAGCTGAGTTGAACACCTTTTAACCTTTGCGTTCCAGTTTCAGACAAATGTCATTATTTACTAATAGTTTTCTAGCATAATAGATTTCCGCTTGAAAATCGTTAGTCTCTATGTGATAAAAAGAGATAAAACATAATTAAAATGTTTTAAATTATAAAGTAAACTTATATTGGAACGCGAGGCACTAGGGATTGAACTACAGAATATAACTATTAGTTAAATCGACTAACTTGACATGATAGGCGGTTTGAAGAACTCAAATTAAATTCCTATTATACATCACCGCCATAATCTTATTTATTAATCATTCTTATTGTGCTTTTCACGAGCCTTAGAGTAGTCGCATGATTACGATGTTTAACAGTGCAGTATACAATTTGACATCTCACCATAGGTATGTACAAATTTCTAAAGCCCCTAAGCTTCTTAAAGCCGAGTAATTGAGGTTTCTGCTGCAGAACTTTACCACCACGTTAGAAACAAAATATTTAATAATATTTTTTGTCCATTTTTCCCCACTTCTTTTTCGACGTTAGTAACACTGGGAAACAAATGTGTATGGGATAAGTACATCACATACACAAGAAAATTAAAATTTAATGAAAAATACGTTATATAGGTAAAATGTATTGAATTGACAGCTTTCAATGGCCAATGCAACGATGCGCCACAGATGGAAAAAATGCAAACTGCATCGTGTAATCAAAAGAAACGACAGGGTTGGAAAATAAAAAAAAAAGTAGAGAAAAAGAAAAGGATTGTTATGGGTCAGTGGGTAGCCTTAGGGGTGGATTTTTAGGAGTTGGAGTATATCCTTAGAGGCGCTATGAGAAGCAAAGAAAACGAAAAAAAATGTTGTTGGTTAAAAAAATTTTTGGGACTTCTTTTTTTTTCAAATTGGTACCATACGCTTATAGGCACCATGAGCCGTGCAGAAAACAAAAAAAAAAAAATTAGCTTAAAAAAATTTTTGGGAGTTATCTTTCAGACCCCGCCATCCTCTTTTAACCTAAATTGTCCGAGTCGGGGTGCCAGCAAGTCCCGAGCTGTATTTCCAGTTGCTTGTAAGGAGAAATTTTCTAAGTCCCAAAAATTTTTTTAAGCTAATTTTTTTTTTTGTTTTCTGCACGGCTCGTGGTGCCTCCAACCTTGTTATGAGGATTGTATATTTGTTCTGATTTTTTTTTTCTACTTACTCAAGAGAATAGTAAAAAGTTGTTCATTTTTATAGATTATGGTATGGAACGCTGCGTGCGCGAGTCCGCCCCGCATTGGCCGTTTTTTTTTAGTATTTTCTGGGGTTATAAATATTAATCGACTAAAGTCACATCACTACTCCGTTCACGTTTCCATAGATTAATATCACGTTTCTGACCATTCATTTTGAAGACATACCAATACAACTTCTCAGTCTTGTCAAAACGAACGGAATTTCTTAAAAAAACCTTACGATTAAACAGCTGTTGATTAAGATTACAAAAGTATTTTTATCGTTTACGGAGAAAAATATGGTTTTGTTACAATAGCGTCAAGGATTGGAACAATCAGTTGTTATTGAGAACTATTGTGGTGCGCTCGTCTGTTTTTTTAGTGTGAATTTTTTATATCGTTACACAGTTTAGGGGGATGTCTGGTGAGAAGCCAGTGTCTGGTGAGAAAACAGAGTCTGGGGCGCAGCCTTCAAGTATGGGTAGTTCTCAGGCTATACAGACTGCTGAAGATGACAATACAAAGTCGTGTTGGGTGTGTTTTGCTACGGAAGCAGACGACAGGCTGGCGGCCTGGGTACAGCCTTGCAAGTGCATCGGGACCACGAAATGGGTAAGTGCATTGTTGATACTCGTTCTACATCGCCGCTGTACTATGCCGTGCTTTCGATTTGTGATATAAACACATGTGAGGAAGTGAAAGCTGGCGTTGTTTGCTTCAATTGTTTTAATAAACATTAATAAGGCACTTATTGTGTTGTTATTTGATTTATAGTTGTGAAATGAAGTTGAGTTGTGTAAAACTTACGTGATAGTAGTAGCTTCTTTGCATGTGCATTATCATTTATTTATTTGTATACATAACTATATTGTGTTAAATTGTGCTACTGGAATGAAATTACATGGGCGTCTCACCGTTAAGATAGTCCCTGTGAAAGAATGGTCAGTATCACACTTCCCAAATAATATTGAGTTAACAAAATCGTTATATGAAAAACTTGCCTTACATAAACTTGAGTCAAAAGACCAAGAGGACAGAATAATGAAAAGTTATGCTGTATCAACCCAAATACTGATAATGCTAGCATTCATCATCCCACTGCTGTGCAAAGGTCTTTCCGGAAGACTTGCAAGTTTCTTTAATCTAGGGCAAAAAGGAGCACTAGTTTTTGGTTATGTGCAGCTCGTCTTATCCTTTGCTACAAGGTCTGCCTTAACATTTTGTGTGACTGTCAGAGCTCCAGAAAGTGTTTAATTTGCAGTGGCCCAGGCCTTCTTCAACTTAGCAACATTTTGAGCAATGTTAGCGATTTCCCACAGTGTTGTGAACATTGTCGAGCAGTATGTATAATATGGTACGTCCAAAGGGTAAGAGAATGATGACTTTGATAACAAATATTGAAACTCATAATTGCCAAAATCTTTATTGTTGTTTCATCTCATTTTTTTTTATAAACATTCAAAGACTTTTCCTGTGAACAAAGATTAATGCTTTTATTGATGCAAACAATACTTTTCTTAAGATAATGATGAATATTGATGAGTTTTGTCAAACATCCCTTGTTGTGACAGTCAACGCACTATCAAGGTTATCAGTTCAAGTTGAGATGTAAATAAATAATCCTTTATTTACAAGTTTACTCTTGTCCACTGAGATGTAAGATAACGTCTAGACATGGTATGGTTAAACAACAATTATGAGAAATAAAATAACAAATACAATAAGAATACTGCTGAGCATGTCCACACCAAAAGTGTTACCAACTCAGCATTAGCTGAATGACACCCACCGCTGGTTTTCATTTAGTACCCGAAGTGACACACGGACAAGGTTAGGCAAATAAAATAAACAAAGAGGAATGTGTGTAAGGAAATCTGTAGTGTATGAAATAATTTATAAAAATATTATAAAGCTGAAGAGTTTGTTTCGTTGAATGCGTTAATCCCAGGTAGTACGAGTTCGAATTGAAAAAATTCCTTTGTGTTGGATATTCCTTATCGAGGAAAGCTATAGGCTATTTAACATCATGCTAAGACTAAAAAGAGTCGAGCAGCGAGGTGGAACCATGGGGAATAAGATATTTTAAACAATGTTATTACTGTCAGATTTGACTGACTAAAAACTAACCTGTTCCTTCACTTGAACGTTGTATTTCAAGACTACGGTCCTCTTTAAAGACAGTCCCGTAACCCATTGATATTGTTCTTAGCGGGAATAATACAATCAACTTTATTGCATGCGTTGGGCTGAAATTTATAAACTCACTCAAATCATTAAAGTAATTTTTTATGGTTGCCACCATCCTCAATCTTTTCTGAAAACTGAAAAATTGATTTTTTTTATTTTATTGATTCTTCTTTTTTACTGACACCAATAACTGAAAGCCTAAAATTTTATCTTTTCTAAAATTATATTATCATCAAGATAATTAAGAAAATGATTGTTTTTAGTATGTTATCACTTTGTAAAACACTCATTTGTTATTGTGTGTGAAAGGAATATAGGACATTTTTTACCATTGTTTGAAGAATTAGGGTCAATGAGGTATAGTCATAGGTATAATTGTGTGTCATACTATTATTTTTGGATTATCTGATGTTAAGTTGATTGTTCTATACATACTCGTATAATGAAGGTCTTTTTTTGTAAACTTTTGATTGTAATAAACACACCCTGAAAGACAGTGTTTGCTGAATCTCATACAAAAATGTTCACCCATAATAAAGGGAACATTCTGAGAGATTGGCGTAAAATAATTTTTCCATTTAATTTTTTTTAAACATCATCTAGTGTCTCTTTTGGTAGTGAAAAGGTGGGAAGTAAATACTTTTTGATCACCAAAACTCCTTACTCATTTTAGCGGAAGATTTCTTCATTCAACTTCTATGGTATTTTTTTAAATCCTTGAGGGTTTATTTCCTTAATGTGAAAACGTGTGTTTCGTATTTTCCTTATATAAACCCTGAATTAATTAAGTACCTCAGTTTAAGTACCTCCATCAACCTGCCCTGGGCCTGTGTGGTAGATGGCCTTGGCTTTCTTGGAGAGGCCTGTGCTCTAGCAGTAGAAATATAACAGGTCAAATATTATATGCTAAGTTTGGGGAACATAGGTATTGGAAGCAAAACTGGACCTAGCGTTACAGCTATTCCATGAATTGATTATCATGCGGCATTCTGTTTGCGTGTTGTGACTGTATTATATTTTAATTTGAATCAACATAGAATTGAATTATGGCATGCTCCTGTGGCACACCTATAGTTTGGTGCACTGCAGTGTAAAGCGCACAAATTGTTCTAAGCCACCATCAACATAACAATCAGGGAAAAACCTAGGTTTAAATAATGTGAAAAATATCATATACCAACTGCAATACTATTCTCTAAGGACACAGACCCGCGCGCAGCGTCGAAACCCAGCCTGGCCACAATAGATTATCAATTTTACATTTTGAACATAAAGTTGAAAATCCACTTGAGGATAAACCACCATCTAAGAGAATAGTACTGCCGGTTTAAGAGTCATCACCATCATCTGTCCAGTCTTTTCTCATATATGCTGGTTTGAAAGTAGGTATTGGTTGTTGAAAACTATTTAGGCATCCTAAGCCAATAAATCATCGTCGTTACTCTGTCGGTACCTGCCAGATAGCTGTCTACCTTCGTTCAACTGACACTAGATACTTCAGTGTCATGTCCAGCTGTGCTATTCTGAAAGTCGTGGTCGGCGAGCTCGTTTTGCTTCTACCTTAAGAATCTTGAGCATAAAGTCGAAAAATCTATTCAATACAAACTAGTTTCAACGCTGGGGCCACGCTGACACAAGGCTGTAGCACACTGTTGAAAATAGCACGGCAGGATCGTCATTTTTCCGTACCTGTTTGACCGTACCTGTATTTAAATCGCAACATCCTACAAAACATAACCCTCTTTTTTAAGCTCCTTGAAAGTCAAAAAGAAAGGCGAATAAACTACAAAGGTTATTAGTAGCAAGGGCACAAAGATCTTTATGGCATAGCCTTCTTGATTTGTTTGCTCTTTCCAGGTGTTTGAACTTAAGTAAGTATTGGATCTTTGTATCCTTATCGATATTTATCGCGGATAATATCGAACGACTACAATGTAGTCAATATGTAGGTCCACATTGTACTTACTTAACAGAGGTAGGAGTAGTAATATAGTAATGGTCTTGCGTCATGATGTTTCCCATCATCATTTTCAAATGTCCCAGCTATGGGAACGACTTAGGCTAACTAAGTTGATGAATGACCTTGGTCACCTTGGTATGTCAGTAGCATTGATAGGAAGTAAGTTAATTATGTTTATTGCATTTACCGATTTGTTTCTGAATAATACGTAAACATAAGTATGCGTAAGTTTCAAGGAAATCAAGATTGTAATGTTCAAGATCATTTTTTTTTTATATTTTACATCTTTTGAAGCTAGCTAATAGATGTAAGATATTATGTTAGAGTTCCAATAGTTGTTGGTTTACCTTCACGTCTATTTAGTTAAACATTTCTCGCTGGTAAGTTTCAAAAGCATAATTATACTTGTTTCCGAATTATTTGCGCCTTGATGCTTCCATTCAATACTTTTTTATGCGATATTTAAATTAAGCTGTCGCGTACCATCTTGTTAAAGGTCAAGCAAGATAACTGGTTGATTGAGGAACTAACATATTTTACAGTCGAATATATTTTAGAACGATCTAAGATCGAATGCTCATCTTAACGAGAATCACATTATCTGGCCTTGGGGTACCCCTTCATCACCGTTTATCTTACGCAATATATTTTTTTAAGTTTTAGAGAATGTTATTGCTAGGCAGAAAAAAACTTAATTAAATAGTTGTTTAAAAACACCCTCGAATCCCGGAATAGTCTTACTTCCGTATAGACGTGTCGTATATTCTGATCAACACATTCGAAAGCCTTGGACGAATCGCAAGTAAAACGAAAACGTGTCAATGACTTTGCTATGATTCGAAACTACCGGAGATTGACCTGAATAGTTCCTGAAGTGCTGAAAAAACACTTTAGTAATGTTTCTCTATGTAATTTGCATATTTAGTTAGCGTGAAAAGTAACTGGGTCAGAGGACTATAACCTGCAACTAACATTCGTTAAGTTCTGTTATAATATGTTTAGTTTAATCTTTTTGTACACAATATATCAAATACTGGCACCTATTATATTGCTCACGTACAGAGCTTAACCCAGTATTAGTTTATGTCAATACTCTATTAAAAGTTGTTCTAGATTTGTATGAACTATGCGCATTATTGATCAGTAGTACTGTCAATTGATGAATAATTACGACATGACGCGTCAATGGCAATCGATTCAGCATTTACAGAGAATCATTGTTAACTACAGCCCTGACTTTTGTACGTAATCCATTGACCCTAAGTATGTTGAATTCAATAGATAAAGGGCTATTAAATGTTGTTAGAAAAATGTGAAAGGAGATTTGATTTAAAATTGGTAGTCACAGAGTGTTTTTAACCTTTTCGTAAATTCGGCCTCTATGAGCATCTGCATTCTGCGTATGATTATTAAGATTAATAGTATTTCCAACTAGCTGTTGTAGCTGCTACTTCTGAGCCTTTGTAGTATCTTTTGTTAACCCCGAATATCTTTATGATTGTCGTCAGCCCTAGGGCCAGCATGGCATTGTCAGGCTTTTATAGACTAAAAACAATGGTAGTTCCTTGACAGGGTCTTCATTCAAATCATAGTCAGAAGGCATTTTCCATGACTTCAGGCCGTTTCGGTGATTATGTCTAATGCGTTGAGAAAAGGTGTCTGGACATGTAGCTACCACTTAAATACACCCACCATTACTGAATGGTATCATTACTGAAAGGCCGTTATTATTAATTACTGCTGTACGAACAGGTCGATAAACGGCTTGATATGGGTCATTATGGTCGGTTTTATCTTTGTTACTATTTGCTTATATGCGAGAGCTATGCAATTTTAATTACACCTCTGGGTGGTTTAATATAGGAAATATGTAAACCTCACGTTGAGACCGTGAATGTTAAGGTCAAATCTTGTGCCCTTGAACATAGCTCCTTTCATTTTTGAAAATGTTTTGTCTGATAAAGCTGTATCGCTCATTCTTGCGCACACAAATAATATTCAGTGATCATATGTGTGGGGTAACGTTTACAAAACAAAGGAAAAAAAAAAGATCAATCATCATTATTCTTCAATTTACACGGGCTTAGTAACTAGTAGTTGTCACTAACAACCTTGCGTGTAAAAAAAGACATACTGAATTGCTGTTTAGTACTCAACACTATCTGGAAACCGATTCCATTGACTCAAGACGTTAACGAAAGTTCAGTTCTTTAGGCATTAATGACAAGTACGCACTAATAAGCTTATAAACACTAGGCAATAATAATTATATCTAATCTGTATGCCAGGTGCGAGAAATCTATTAAAATATTGAGTCATTCTATCAGTAATAACAAAAATTATCTCTCTTGCTACAGGTGCATCAGAGTTGCCTTCAACGGTGGGTGGACGAGAAGCAAAGAGGGAATATAACTCGTAAAGTGCTGTGTCCTCAGTGTAAAGCAGAATATATAGTAGTGTTTCCTTCAATGGGTGCGTTCGTGGCACTTTTGGATGCAATGGAAGAGATCACGCACAAGATATGCCCCTTCATTGCTGGTGGAGTACTCCTGGGGTCCATATACTGGATCGCCATCACGTATGGAGCTGTGACTGTTATGCAGGTATTATTTAGTTTTATATTTATACTTTACCTCACTCTAGGAAGTTCTCCTACTTCTTAGACTTGTTATTGTACTGATGTTTTATGGTTTAAAAATATTGCCTTAAAGCGGTTCCATTACCGCAGTAAATCCTTCTTTATTTTGATTAAGTAGGAGTTTTTGAATTATAATTGTAACATTTTGTAATAAAAAAATGATTTGTTTTTTGAGTATCTCGTTTCACAAGAGTTCGGTCTGATATTATAATAGCAGCCACATTATATTATACTCATTTTTGTAACATCACAATTCCGCCGGTTTTCTTTATTGCTCTTTATCGGTTATATTATCTTTGCCATAGATAAAAATGAGGGTCTTCTACCACATTAATGTCCTTCAAATTTTGCTATCTCTCGTTATCTTTCTATGATCGTTCTAGTATGCTCTTGTTAACATGATAAAAAGTATCTGCGCCACTTCCTATTGCAAATATTGCTTTTTTAGTTTCATTTGGGGTTTACCCGGTATCGCTTTCTTTGAATTAAGTCTTCAGTTTGATGCTGGGCGTCGCAAAGCATTAGTGCTGTGTGTTACACATGTTTATCTTTATGTTCAAGAATATAAACTTGAAAATCTATTAAAGACACACAGTGTCCATCCTCGACGTTGATACAGTTGTAAAAATTGATTGATTGAGCGCGGCGTAGAGCCATTTAAAGAAAGGCACAGCAGTTCCCAATCAGACTTACCTGTACCCTCGTTCTCTATTCTTCTAATTCGTACCCCGATTTTCTTGTTTCTATTATTATTTTTAGTAGGTGTTAAGTTATTTAGGGCATTGTCTGCATCATACTATGGCAGATCCAACAATCTGCTATTTACATTCCGAAATTGACTGGTGATTTTTCACAAGTTAGGTAATAAGTTTCACCAACAAATTTAACTTGATCTTGCCCTTGTACTACTTCTAGCAATTATTTAAAATGAATCGTTGTGCATTTGCTTTCTGAAGAATTTACATAGCGTGTATTTATTTTTGATTGCTAATGAATTCCCTTTTTTTTACAATTTATGCGTAAAAATTAAAGCTGTTATTTCTAAAACTAGAATATTAAATTCAATGTCATGAAGGCGCGATTCTAGAGCGTTTTTAGGTGTTTAAAACTGAACATTTCGATTTAATTTTCGAAAGTTATTTAAACATTCCGAATAATATACTCATGATATTCATGATGGCTGAAAAAAATCAAATAAATCCGTCAATCAGATTATCAAAAATAGTTAGAACAGCTAAAATTGACAATAAGAAGTTATTAAAATCGACATACGTTACTACTTTTTTTTTTTTTTTTTTTTTTATCGTGGTAGAATCATCAAATGAGTCCTCCCACCCAGGGCAGGGCGGGAGGGACTGTCAGACTTGTACTGACTAAAATCCACGGTGTCCTTCACTAGCCCTTTACGTACCGGGGTCACGGTAATCCCTTGGTCCCGCGACCCCATACGTTACTACTAGGAATACATTTTCATAATTCTGACGTTAGTATACCCAGTCCCGAGTTTTGATGCCTTTTATATTTTTCAAGATTACTGACTAATTAGATTTGCAATTTATTTATGTTGTCATTATGACTATAAGTTTTGAATATGACATAATATTTTTTGAAATATTATTTATGATGGTGATGTAATCCTTGCCTGGTAGCCGGTCGGCCGGTCTGGTAGGTGTCTGTCCGTTAATGCTTACATGGAATTCATATTTTCTTAAATACTCACTATATGAGTAGTTTGGCAATCCCAAATTAATATTTTTTACTTTTAAATGCATAATGTTGAGTCATCCAGAAGAAAAAGATTAGCCGAAAGCACAGTTCTGTCTGACAACTGGTCTTACCAAGAGGTATCGTATTACCCAGTAACTGGGTTGTGGAGGTCAGATAGGCACTCGCTCCATGTCAAATTCTGGCATTCAGCTGCATCCGGTTCGACTGGAAGACGATGAGTAAGAAATAGATTAGATTTTTTTATCTTGGTATAATCATCATATGAGTCCTCCCGCCTTGGGCAGAAAGGACTGTCAGACTCGTAACGACTAAAATCCACGGTGTTTCTTCAATAACCCTTTATGCTCCAGGGTCTCGGTTACCTGTTTAGTCAGTCCCGCGACCCCGACAGTCTTTGGCCCTCTATGGCCTCGTCAGCTTGCTGACGGATAGTGGAACACGACGCGCTGTAGACCCGGGCTTGGTCCATGATTAGACAGCGAGGCACCCATTACTCGCTGTCCGCATGTTCTAGATTAGAAACTTGATGTTACTAAAAGTAGAAAATATTGCGTAAGTAAATGTTTGTTAAATCTCTAGCGATAAAACTAGTCATTAAATCTGAGACCACGCCACACAGCTCATAATTAATTTGATTTCCAATCGACTTATACCATGTCAGCCTTGCTTGAAATAATTCTTTGCTTACTTAACCGTTACCAAGTAAATATTTTCGCACTAAATTTGAATTGAATGCGAGAACGAGTACTCATTATAATTATTTGGATTTTAAATTCCTGACCAAGTTTAGCTAATGCCCAATAAGCAGTAGCGTGCAGTGGTACCAGACTAAGGGTAGGCCAGGAAAAAAAAAAAAAAAACTACATTCTCAATACTGACGATGCGAATGGAAGAAAGCTTCGGCCCACTTCAAAACTTATAATTTAAAACACTCACCACATTCTTCACGTAAGATTAATAATCACAATATTCTGACGATTCAAATAGAAGATCTGTCACCTCAAATATCTTTCCAAGTGGGTGATAGTTACAAAACACGTCACTTGCAAGAATAACTCTCGAAGATTGAAATTGTTGGATTAATTCTCGTAACATTTAGACAAAACTTGAAATTTAAACGAAAATATTAGTAGTTCTTCATAAGAGTTGTGAAAAATAAGTTTTCACAACTATCGTAATCAGTATAAACACACATTGTCAGCACAATTCACACAAACTAGGACCATTTTAAGTAAACAAACGAATCTTCTTTAATATTTACACTACTTTTTGTTTCAAAATGTATTACTTATAGCTAAATATGATTAAATAAAAACAAAAGTGCAAAACACTATCTAATTTTAGCCGGCATAAACTGACACTTGCACACGGAGTTGCCAGTATTAATTTACACAATTCCCCAAAAACCAAATTCGAAATAAAATTCTTACAGTTTTTAATTATTATAATAGGTCTTTGCTATTCCTTAAAATATAACATTTAATTTGAAATGTATAGATTTGACAATACTACTCTGTTTTTTTAATTGTCTTTATTAGTCTTTTACGAAATTGTCGTTTCTGTGTGTAATCTATTTCCCGAATTGGCAACTCTGTTTATTTTACCCGTGCGTTTTCATTCATAAAACGCGTACTCGTGAGCTACAGCGTAAGGAGCTGCGTAGTAATTTATACATGTGTGCGGTTTCATATACACGAAAATATGAACACGGATGCATACATATGCATGAATTATTGAATGAATTTTAGAATTTTTGAGACCACAGGACCGCTTGCCTTCGGTTATAGTAATCTGGACGTGATGACGTCACACGGCGGCCGCGCGGAAATTTGCTAATGCATTATGTGAGGCGTTATGTTTTATATTTTTGTTTTATTTTATTACAAGGTTACAATAAATGCGTTTGTTTTATTTATGCGATTTTGTGGTAGGGTAGGCTTGGCCTAAATCAGTACTATGAGAGACCGCCCCTGCCAATAAGTGAACTAGAACGACCGCTATGTGAAGCCCTGACACAACCAGAAGTTGATGATGGCCCGATAACTGGAAAAACACAACAGTGGTTCACCTTTTTTTTTATCGTGCTAAAATCATAATATTAGTCTTCCGATCCAGGTCGGGACGGGACTGTCAGACCTGTTCTGACTAAAATCTACGGTGATCCTTCAATAGCCCTTTTACATTCCAGGGTCACGGCTACCTGATGAGACAGTTTCGCGACCCTGGCATGCTTTGGTCCTCAATCGGGGCTACGTCAGATACTGTCAGACCCTTACTGACTTAAAAACCTCCCTATTCCGAGAGCCCTTTGCGTTGCAGGGCCACAGTAACCTGTTTGGACCGACCCGCGACCCTGGCGTCTACCTTAACTCTAGATCTTTATTACTGAAATCCATGGGGATTCTTTGATTAGCAGTGTGACAGCGGAGATTCAAAGCATCAGTATACTAAGCGTAGTATGTAAATAGACCATGTCTTGTCTGTACCAATATACTTCATCGTTGACATGTCATAATAATCAAAGAGTACATAGGATGTTATCTAATAACATTGTCTCTTTGTTTGGTAATATCTTGTACAGTCCGTATACCCAAATACCTATTCGTATTTCATTCACTTTATCGTAGTTAACTTTGGGACACAGTATTCTCCCAACAGCCCGACATCCAGGTCGCTTGCGCTGCAACTGCCAGCTCTTCTGCATCCAGGCGTTCTTAGTTGCTTGCAGTTCTTCGACCCATCGAAATCGTCGTCCTTCTATCACAGAGTCTTTTGCTCTGACAATAATCTCCGCTCCGAGAGACATTTCCGGCCTGCTCACTCTCTTTTCTAGGTTAACTTTTCAAGGTATAAAGTTTACTAGCTGGCAACATGATAAAGCTTATTTCTGAGCTCTACATCGTCATCTGCCAACCTTTTTTCAACTTTGTTGCAAAATAAAAGCATTTATTTCAAGAAGGCCAGTTACAGGCACTTTTGATAGATAGATAGATAGATAGATAGATAGAATATTCTTTATTATGCACACCATACGAATTACAGATACATTATGTAAATTGGATACAGATTTTGCCAATTGGTGACACAATGGGCGGTCTTATCGCTAAAAGCGATCTTTTCAAGACAACCTTTGAATTTTTAACAGACAAAAAATAAATAATGGAGCTATAGACCCAGTCAAAAGACATAATAATTTGTTAAAATAATGTTTGTTAAGTTGCCTCAGGCAACTACAGTACTTTCACAGTTATTCTCTATGGAGAAGGACGGGCAAGGAATTGCTGCGGTCGAGCTGTCTGACCGAATGCAACTGAATACCAGTAATGTACATAGTGCTACTGCTTATCTTACCTCCACGACCCAGTTACTGAGTACAACAATAGTAGGACAAAGTCTGAACTAGTCTCACTAGGAAGCTAGTGAGACTAGTTCAGACTTTGTCACTACCCGAAACGAGATCAAAGATCTAAGAATGTTTCCGAGTCTCATAAAGAGGCATAAACCAGCTCTCATAATGTCTAGAGATGTAACAAAGGAGTTTATAAACGATCGATAGATCTGACCGACTTTAATATTTGCCGTTTGATACCAGGAAACTAAGTAGTACCTAACATTTCCGTTCAATATCAACTTGACCTGCTTTGACCTCGCCGTTAAGGTGTGACTATACTAGGCCTAGGGCTGCCATAAATGCTAAAACGCGGACCGGGACATTTGAAATTGAAAGCCAGTAAAGATTTTTTCCTAGAGGCTAGGTTTTGCAAACATAAGTATTTTTTAGTATCTACTTAGATAGACGTCATAATGTACGAAATAGCCAAATTCTTGATTTAGCTTACAAGAGTGGAGCAAGCAAAAATGCGGAAATTCAAATTTCTGATACTCTGCAATATTAGTCAACTGAATCGGGACAAAATTACTTTGACCGGGACCGAATGTTTCAAATCATATCCCGGAGTACCGGATTATATGACAGCCCTTGATTAGACACTAGTACAAAAAAAAACTCTTATGTCACGATCTAAGACTGCGATCAATTTGCATGTCTACAACAGTTATAGATCGCGTTCTTTTGTCAAACATAACAGACAGACTAATTTACTGTATGTACGTAATTGGTGATACAGTCATGACACACATTTCTGGTTCCATGTTTGTTTTGGATATTCAAGTGTGCCAAACTTTTTTACACATTTATTGGGACGGCTGAAATTTAAAACTGTATCCTCATTGTATTCTTTTTTTGGTCTCGTGACATTATAATTTGATCTTAAAACAGGTTCTCTTTGCCGGAAAAGTTATTATTCTCTTTTTTCAAAACTAATTAGCAATTAAACAGGTCCACCCTGGCAATTAAATATACGTCCTCTGTATCACGTTTTCTTTATATTCGTGTTTTTTTTTTTAAATTTAAATTTTTAATGAGGAGTTTACAACACAGAAAATGTTCACTTTACTGGCTTTAACACTTACCGCAGGAATTTCTAAAACCACGAATTATCTTGACGATCCTAGATAGTTAACCGAGTCTATAATTTTTAGTAGTTTAAAAAAGGTTTTTAGGCGCAGCTGTGGTTACTGTTGAAGTGTTATGGATGGATAGTTTTCTAAGACAGTTCTACAGTTGATAGAATTTAAACAAATTTATGCCATGCAACCAATCCAATGCATATACTATCATATCTTATAGTGTATTGATTTGTTTGTATGGCATGCTAATTTATGCTCACTTTTTCTGCATGTCCATAATGCGGTATTAGGTTGTTTCTGCGTTCTGCATCCAGGCTAAGATTCTCGTCTCACGGCATTATAACTAAAATATTTTTCACAGCATTTAAACTCTGATATTTCGTTTCAAAAATCCATCTTGGTATATTAATGTGATGCCAGAACCTATTGCTGTAAGCCTAGCATTACTAGCACCTATCTTCAAATAATAAAGTTTATAGTGCATATTTCATCGCGCATTGCAACTACCGTTTCTCAACAAGTTACGCGATGCAGGACGCACTCGAAATCAATGTGACTAACGATATGTAAACTTGTTAAAGAAATCAATTTCCGTGTCTTCACTGTATTACCATTTGTTGCCACTTCGAGAAATCTCTTAATATAAATTTCCACCCTTTTGTCTCTCTAAACTGGGGCGATTCTTGTGTAGTAACCAGTTAGATTTTCTTTTATTTTGGCCTGCTATCGATATAGTGAGCAAGCCAAAGTGGCAGTGGTCTGCTTATGTCTATCGAAGGTGGTCCAATTAGACAAATTCTTGAGTAAAGATCACGAATGCCATAAACAACTCTCAAAATGCAGCTGTTATGTATTGTTTTTTTTTTTAAAACTACCCCGCACTAAGAATTTCTTCTGTGTCGTGAGTGCATTTACAAACATTTAAACTCACTTACATCCAGACCCAACTAGGAACACCAGGAACAACTAACTACATATATATGTAAAGATCAATTCAAAACACGCAGTTCCTGAGAAAATTAGTAAATGAAATCGTCAGCTTTAAAATGTTAAAATAAATATAGATAAGTAACCCAAAAAATATTTAAACAATCCAAATAACGCAACAATTCAGTTTGGTTACAGTGAAAATAAAAAATAAAATCGGGTCATACTAAAAAAAGGTAGCATCACTATCTGATCCACTTCATAAGGAATGCTATAATAAACACACACGTTATAACATTGATTGTGATTCATTCAAGAGCCGTTGACAGTGACCCAGTTGATGTTCATTATCAACCAACCATAATATTTTATCTAGGCTACTTTACTCCTACTCAATTTGAACAAGTATTGGTATAGATAGATAGTAATGCATAAATATGGTGTTTTCTGGACGGGTCATAAATTTTTGCTGCCTTTAGGCGGCATATAGACGAGCCGCACCTCGTTGATGGCAGAAACCGCTGCAACAGTCACCACCTGTGGCGGCAGTTGTCAAAGCGCTGGCGGCAGCTGGCAAAGCGTTGCGGAAGTCGTCACTAGTTGGCGGCAGTCCGCAGAGAATATATTTTGTAACTTAAAACAGCCGGCTACCTTTTAATATCTTGAATTTGATATGTGAAACTAAGAAAGAGCATAACGCAATAAATTCTTGATAAAAAAACACGTTTTACATCCTTATCGGTACCCAATAAACGTAATTTTAATTATTATGTTTAAACTTTGTACTTTTCGGAAATAAACAGTGGCTGAAACGTCACCGCAACGTGAGATGAAAGTACATTAAAGTCATAATTAATTATACTTAGTTATCATAACTTTGCATTTGACCCTTAAATAACTATGCTAAGATTAAGTTATATTTTCTTATTTATCTCAATGGTAACCTTTGTAGAACTGATGTGACTCCTAATCATTTAATACTTTAAATAAAATACATATAAAAAAAACCCAAAGCCTAACAAAAGAGCTGATGACCTTAAAACGGCGAATTAAATTTCGATAAAACAGAAAACCAGCTTTGAAATAAAAAAAACCGCATTCAAATCGGTTCACCGGTTTAAGAGTTACAGTGGTACACAGATACACAAACCAACACAGAAGACAGACACAGACATAGCGGTCAAACTTATTTGCTATGTGCGAATTCGGTGGTGGGGACTGTTAAATCGATCGCAGCGCTCGATGTGGCAGAGATGTGAATTAACTCGGGACTCTCGGGAGCGACGTGTGCCAAGTTTAATATACACCACACTCTCTTAGTACCGGTAAACCGGGGTTACTTTGAATCACGGGGTTAATTTAATAGAAACTTGTTATGGACATAAAATTGCAAATTGCGTAAAACGGAATCGAATTGCCATAGTAAAAAATTTGTTTCACGGTTCACGGTAATGCGATAAAACCGGACACATACGGTTATGTAAAGAGCAAGATTTCTGTTCTCTTAACACGTGTTATGTCACCGCTTTCTCTGTAACAGGTTTATAACTTTGTATTTGTTGGGCACTCCTTTGTCCAAACCTTAGTAGGACTGCCTATTGCCCCTTTAAATGATCATTATTGCGAGTCAGGGGTCAAAAAGGGACCTAATTGGATACTTTCTCTGCAGATTTAACGCCTCTGCAGCATGCAAATGCACGCATTAAAGTGGTTTTTGGTGTGTAAAAACTTCTTAGCATCTCCGTGGGAGTAATTTCGTGAAATGGAACCCAATTGTAAATGGAATGGAACAATAGAACTATTCGATATGACCAATCCTTTTTTAATGAGCTCGCTCGGAGGTAGACTTAACCGTCAGTTAGGTAGCAGCTTACCGAGGTCTGATTTTATAGATGGGTAAGCAATGTTAAGTAATGCTTGTCTAGATCTATTTGTGGTTAAAAGTCTATAGTTTATTGTGGAAAACCCCACGCGATACAATGGACCTCCATTGTTTGGGAATGTCACACATTTTCAATATTTTGGTTCTAGAACCTTTTTTCACGAAGTTTCTTTAGTAACTCTTTTGTTCACACTACAGCATTAGTTTTTACGATATTTATTATCTTTTCGTTTATTTAATAGGTGAATTGAGCATTTTTCCTCTTACAGTTTGACATATTACATTGAAGGAAATAACTCTATTAACAATGTAGTGATGTGATGTAGGAGATAATGAAGTAAATTATATACCTGAAGTACTCTGCTGGGCACAACCTTGCTTTGTTATTAATTGGCTAATTGTACAATAGTTGTAAATTATAGCAGTTGGTGAGATTCTACAGAAAGGCGGGTGTGACCGGCGTACTTACTGCCTATAATATGATCTGCAATACAATTCTCTACAAGACTCGCCGTCAGCAGCGCTGAAGATATGGCTTGCACAAATAGATTTGATACTAATTGAAATAATTTTCAACTTAATTCTTTAGAACAGCGGTCGGCAAACTTTTGGTAGACAAGGGCCACAAAGTAGCAAATACGATTTTGATGCAGAAATAAATTTTATTTGAATGTTCTCAGTCTTTATTTATATAAAAGAAAATCTTCAGTTTACTAAACAATCACGAGCTGCAAGGAGGTAGCTCGCTGGCCGCGTGTCGCGTACCACTGCTTTACAGCATAAAGCCTCGTGCAGTAAAGACTGCCGCTGCATCGCTGCCGCAGCGCTGAGTCTTATAAAGAACATCTCTACTGATGTATGAACTTGAAGATCGTCGCTGGTGGTGTTCTGTGGTTTCTGCCTGGGAAAACTTAGGTGTGACTTTATGAGTTATGTATTAAAACTTACGTGGTATTTCATCATTTTTCGGCGCTTGCGGTTGTAACAGACGCACATCCTAAGTGGTGATTCAGAACATCAAAATGAGGAACGTCGACTGACGCAATTTGTAGACATGATGAGACAACAATTTTCTTTTAACCATTTTTCTACGGTATAGTCCAGTTGCAGTTGCTTTGTTATAATCTTGGACTGTATAAAGGGTTGCATCTAAATGATAAAATGAAAATTATCTCTTGATACAATACGCGCAACCAAAGATGAGACCCGACGGATCACGTGGTCATACCTGCGCAGTAAACAGTTTGTACAAAATGCTCTACGAAATGTTTACTGCGCAGGTGTGACCACGTGATCCGTCGGGTCTCATCTTTGGCTGCGCGTATTGTACCCACATTTTCAGGATATTACTTATAATCTTTCCAATTATTTTTCTGGGTTGGAAAATTAACAAATGACTCCTTCCGCTTTGGGTCCTGGGTGGAATTTGATAGAATGGATCTTTAGGATGTGTCTGTCAGTCTAGCAATAATCTTAAAATCTCGATTTCAGAGAGAAAGTCAGTCCCTATCCTTATCTCGCGGATCGAGTTAGGGGATGCACCCTAACTTCTACGAGTTGCGATCTAGGGTGGAAACCTCTTAAGACATACATAGTATGTGTGAAAAATGATTAAAGACCTAAGTCCTTATATGCCTAATATCTTATTTATTTTATAAAATAACAGGTTAACATACTCACTGACCTCGTCCTTCATTATCTTTTTTACTGGTTAATAAAACCTATTGCGCAATTCAGGTAAATTAAAAAGACCCCAGCGATTGTAATCAATCTAGATAAATTATTATGTCAATGGGTTGACTTATCAAAAGTTGATTTTTACGTATTATCATTAGGCTCAATTTAGATCGTCGCGGAACAGAATGGAAGCCAATTCTTGTAATGCAATCTTGCAAAGCATAATGGACTTTATATCAATTTTGCAATGTATTAACGATAAGAGATCCTAACGGCGATCCGAGAATTCACGAGAATTTTCCGAAAGACTTTTGCCTCGATTCTACTCTGTACGTTACATAATAAGCATAAGGTACAAAATGCTTTATGAGTTTTCGACGCAATAAATCGCTTTGGTTCTATTCCGCGACAATGAAAATTGAGCCTTTAGAAAAAGAGTAATGTCTGTCTTGTTCTCTGCGTTAATTTTGCACGTACTATTCTAATTCGTTTTTTGAATATTTATAAAGTAAAATGTCTGGCAGTTTTAACTTTAGAAAGAAGGTTCCGCCTGGATATCGCGCAAGGGTAATTCCTTCTTAAAAAAAATCCTAGCTATTTCCCACTCCAAAAAAAGTTACCAACAATTACAAAACTCTTTTTAATTTATTACTATTGTTTCGACTTCGTCATGTATGCATAAACAGTAAATGTGTATGTAATGTAAATAAAACAAAAAAAAAAAAAACATATGGACGGATCATGGGAAAAAGACAGAGTTTATTTATAACTGGTTACATTCAGTTAAAACTAGATTAACCGTCTATAAAAACCACCATAGTGTGTTTTTTACAACAACTTTGTATTTTTACACTAGTTTGTAGTTTGGTAGCCTTCGCGGTTTACAAAAGGACATACAATACATTGTTAAAGCATGTCGATCGTCTGTTTACCATAACTTGTGACTTTGTCAGACTCGTCACACCTGATTGACTGTTAAATTCAATTGTTCGTCTCCGAACATAAAAATCTAGGATTTTTGAGATATGGCTGCTTGCAATGAATGATAGTTGTCCGTCATCTTAGTAGCCAATTGCGATCTATAATCAAGAATACACCACACTATTCCCAAACCACTGCATCTCTAGAAAAGTATAATCAGTGCCGAACGCCAAAAAAGTGCCGAGGCAATGAAGCTCGACGATGTTCCTCAGAATGAATTAAACTGTCTTGGACCCCTCTAGCTAAATTAATTAAAATAATATCGGAGGATTAAGACCCATATAATATAGGGGATAAGCGGTACACCACGATTCTGAGTATACTTAAACCACAAAATATAATATTTAGATAATGATACTAACCATAGTTTTTTGTTGCTAATCCCATCATTATTAACAAACAAAAATCTTAGTTTGAAGGTTACAAATAAAATGGCCAAAGGTGAACTTCGGATTCGACCAGAAAAAAACTTTTGAATCAATACTTGAAACATTGAAATATGATTTAGCTATTGTGCAGGTGGATCATAATGTCCAAAGACAATTTAAAATATGATGTAATCTTTTCTAGTTTTTGAATTAGAACAATTTTGTACTGACATTGAATGCAGCTGCTGGCAAATTCTACGTTAATAATATTTTCGAAATTTACATAACCTACTTAGCCTTTTCCAACTATGACGTATTTTGAGGTTATAATCTAAGTGGACGCAGCTGAATAAGCAAAAGGACGACAATTGACTTCTACAACCCAGTTTTTGGGTAATACTTACAAATGTGTTTTGGATATACTGGTCGTCAGACATGAGGTTCACTAACTGTTAGGGAGCTTACTCACGACGCGAAGATACAAAATTACATCGATTGACGATATCGATCAGATATCGCACAAAGCTCCGGCCGAAGAAAATGTATGGACATTCTCTGATTTTTGCTAATGGAGTCACACGTGTTGACGATATCGCTCACAGATCTGCTCGATATTGTAATTGCATGTACGCGCTAATGATAATGCACATGATTCTCTGTTCGAAATTCGATTGCGCAACCACTCGTCACTGGCGACATCTTTTGTACTGCCTTTATGTCGTAGTAGTAAGGTGGATTTTTGTAGTTCACGGTTGAATTGCATCCCAGCACTCCATTAGCAAATACGTGCGACTTGAATCAGCAATCGACTCGATATCGCACGAGTGAAGTCGCGTCATGAGTAAGCTCCCTTAGAGTCTCACAAAAACAATAATAGCCTTTATCGACTTGGAGTTTTAATTCGAGGTCAGAAACCTTATCGAGATCTTAAGCCATTAAATATGATCTCTAGTCAAGACTTGGGTATTATGAATCGTATGCGGGTAAAAAACGTAGGTTCATACTGAAAGCAGGGGACCACATACGGCTGAAATTGCGATGATGAGTGATTCAATCTGGCAAGTACCATAAATGCCAAAGCTCATGAGGCAACCGTTCTTGCCTGAATTTATCCTGCCAGTACAATTCTGTCGGACAGTTACCAAACACCACACGGTGAAACGGGGGAGGCTGTTCAGCTTTGGATGTCTTCCGGCTGATGATGGTGATGATGATGACGCAGGAAAACCGCGGGCAATAGCTACTTTATCATAACCCAATCCCTTTCATTCCAGGTGGTCGGCCACAGGGAAGGTCTAGAGATGATGGAGTCAGCAGACCCATTAGTTCTGCTGGTACTCCTGCCAACCATCCCAGTGACGCTCATCAGCGCCAAGATGTACAACTGGGAAGACTCAGTCCTACTGTTCCTGAGGAAGTACTGCGCTAAGATACCGGCGTTGTCCTATGTGTTGCCGTTTGGAGAGTGAGTATTGTTTTTTACCCCATCTTTTAACATTTGGTAGACCATAAGGGTCATTTTCCTTTTGACAGTTTCTACCAAGCTAAAAAATACTTGCCAACTTTTTCGATGACATTGAATAAAGGACTGTATTAGTATTGCTTTAATGTATTAAATTGGGGAATTTTTAACTGCACCTCTATTTAGAAATTTAAGCAAACAAAATATCTCCACTAATAACCTACTGCATATCAAATAAATTACTGTACTACAAATTAACTACTTGATTACCTAAACATGTTGTACTAAAAAATGTTTAAAATTCATCGAAATCTGATGGCTTTTTTTATCTAATTTACAGCAAAAATCTAGCTGAAACCACAGATATACGCATTTTGAAACAATATTACTCACCGTAAAACAAAAATACTGATTTGCACACAAATTATTCAATATTACAACGGACCCAGTCGCATATTAACCAGTAAGTACACGCTGGCACCCCGACTCGGACAATTTAGGTTAGAAGAGGATGGCGGGGTCTGAAAGACCCCGCCATCCTCTACGTGGTTATTTTTTTTTAAACCACCCAGAAGTAGGAGCCCCGCGAAGCGGGGCTCCGTCGACATGCTGGGAAGCGTGGACGCCCCGCGAAAGCAAGACCCTCTTTAATAGTTCAATAAATTACTGGTATGTGGTAATTAATAAATAATAAGACGACTGTGACTAATAAAATGCTGTTAATAGGTGATGGATTCCAAAAAAAATGATTCAATATTTTGTTGCACTCGAAGAATTATTAGATTTACTTTTAGTTAACAGATAGTCATTCAGTAAAACAGTTAAGCTTTAAAGATCTAACAGTAAAGTATAATTTATTCATTTGATGAGCAAATTTAGTGTGCGATTCAGTATTTTTGGTGGTAATTTCGAATATTTTGATTGAAAAAAGGGAATTTACAGTTAAAGTATTAAATACCACCCTATTAAATTCAGTGAAGATATTAAAAAAATCTAGTGCGTGGTCAAATAATGGTAGCAACCAATTTTATAATTTGATTTGACAAATAGGGTAGTGTAAAGTTATTTGTTTATTCGTAAAATGGACGTTAATGTTGTGTATGTGTGTCATTCATGTCACTGTAAATCTTTGGAAAAGAAAGATTTCTTTTCCAAAGATTTACAGTCTGGTTTTGATGTTCGGTATAAAATCCTCGAGATCAAAACCAGGCTGCTTTTAAATCTTTGTACCATGTCCCTGCGAACGTCCATTTCCGAAAATATTTCAGTAAAAAAAATAGCAAGTTCCACTAATAAAAACTTCTGATTACCATTTCCAGTGTGGAAGGCGACAGAGGCGCCATCGTGTCTGGCCATCACAACAACCACAACCAGAGCAGCAGCTCACATCTTTCTCCCACACGTATCTTCTGCTCAGCACTCCTCCTCCCCACCATATCCACCATCATCGGCAAGATCTTCTTCCGTTCCATACAAAATAACCTCCACAGAACCATACTAGGTGGTATCACATATATAACCATAAAAGGAGCATTAAAAATCTACCATAGACAAATGCTATACATCAGACATTCCAGCAGAAAAATTCTAGATTACACAGAGTCTAATTTAAAGCTATATAGAAGTGCCGCGACATCTACTACTACAGATGCCATTTCTAGCACGCGGGATGACTCTGAACAGGTGGTTTAAAGTTAGTCAGTAAATGTACATATGTATAGTCGGCTAAGTTCTGGATTTGAAGGGTGAAGAGGCCGTCGATAATCCAAATTGTATACTTTGAATTTTATCGATGTTAAAAGCTAAGAGGGACACCCTATAGTGTTGTATACTCTTGTCTCTCTTTTCTAATATTCGACAGGGTGTAGAGAAATACTGATCTAAGTGGTGTTGGACTTTTAAAAGGTGCCTTCATAAAGAAGAGTTGTTGGTTTAGGTCGTCGTCGAACTTCATTGTCTCGGCGTTTATCTGGTGGTAACAGACATCATCATCAACATAATATTCCCACTGCTGGGACACTGGCCTCCTCTCTATGAGAGGAAGTGGGCCATAATCCACCACGCGGGCCCAGTGCAAGTTGATAGATGTCACATGTCTTCGAATTTTTGGTTCTAGGACATGCCGGTTTCCTCACGATGTTTTCCTTCACCGTTTTGAGAGCAGTGGTGATGAAATAAATTACACAAAGTAATGCGCCTGATGGTGATCGAACCCACGACCTCGTAAGTCGGGATCGATACAACTGGACCACCACTGCCTCTAAAAAAGACACTGGTGGTAACAGTAGCGCTGTTGATTCTGTCTTATAAGAGTTGCCAATGGACTGGAATATTGCGTTGGGATTGTCTCAAAAAAGAGAGGTCAGTATGGGTTGACTGATCTGTTTACCTTAAACTTGTATAAAGAAACGAAAAATGTCTATTATATGCGAGCTCATAAGATAGCATGGGTCTATTTTACCTGCACCGACCTGTATCGAAAACCTTCTGCTTCTTCTTAAAGGCACCCTGGATCTGGAGTATGTATGGGCACATGGCAATAGTTTCTGCCTAGCCCATATTGGAGTTAGGCGTGAGTTTATGATTGGACGTAAACCCCAATTTCGTTAAAAGCTAGGTGCTAGTAGCGGAAACAGGATAAAGATTTTTCTGTCGATTCTTAATGTGTGAATATTTCAATAAACTAATAGAGAATAATCATTTTATTCATAAAAGTCATACTATAATAGTTAATATCACATGTAATGGATAGTTTAACATTAAGACGACGACGTAATGTAATATTTATAAACCGTTTTTGAATGTCAAGTTTCTGTAAAAAAGTTGTAATAGTCGTGTTTTTCATATTTATACAACGTTTTTCAAATGAATGTTCGTATCTTTCCTAATAAATGTTACTATATTTCTAAATGTACATCTGTAGGCTTTTAAACTGAAAAATTCTATGTTGTCTTGTGAAACAATCTAATGTATGTTAACAGTAAATAAATAATAATATTTAATGTAAACTAAAATATTTATATCCTAGGAGAAAATACTCCTTTCAGGCAGTTATTAGAAGTTTTCTTACATAAATAGATGATATTATTGTATACGCGAAATAAAACCGGGCTCTTCACCCTTGCTAACGGCAAAAGAACGTCAATAACACAGGAATGTTGAACAGAAATAACATAAATAAATTATTGTAAAGATATCCTTTTAAATATAATATTAATGTTTAATCTATGCTCATGCGTCCATGACACAATCAGTAATAGTTGTTGTTCTTTATAAAACATTTTTTCTAAATTATTCAGTATTTGCTTTCAAATGAGATTTGCGAACTTTATCGCTGGCTCCCAGACTATATTGCTGGATGTGAAAAACCATAGCAAAGTAACCGATCATTGCCAGTTTTTCTGAAAATGATGTCACAAGTCTCAGTAACTGCGTTATGGATGTCAGAAAAGTGGTTGCTTCACGTAAAATGCTGGTTAGACTGGAAGCAGACCCCATCATAGTTGGAATAGGTATGACCAGCATGGAAATAGAATGTAGATAATTTTCAACTTTATGCGCGGGGGTATACAGTTGAAAAGGTATTAGATACTGCTGAGCGTTATCGATTATCACTTGCCGTTTGGCTATAGGCCCTGTTAAGGCTATAGCGGTGCGATACGGTCAGGAAAAGCTTTATGTCAACGAAATTAAAGTAAAAAAGGGGTCATAAACCTTTTTTCAGTTTGTGGGACTTGACAGTTAAGCGAACTATTCGCTTTTACATTATGGACTCCTGATCGTCTCAAGCTGATTTCAAGTCAAGTGTTGGAATTTTCTAATACAATAATTGGTATTTTACTATGGTTTTTCACTTTTGTATTAGATCTTCATAAAGCAACATGTTTATGCTTACTAGTAAGTGTTTAAAAAAAAACATATTTCTTCTTAAAATTATTCAATTGTCATCGACTCTGCGTTTAATAGCCATATATTTTGTTAATATTAAGTTTTCAACGTACAGATATGCGCCTTCAACTAATATAGTAAAATACTAATAGTTCATTGTATATTGTAACATATTAATATGACAAGACGGTTCATATTGACGAAACTTAGTTTTATTTTAATTTTTAGTTTATTATTTTTATATGATGACTTTTGTAATATATATGTTCTGTATGAGGATTGTTCAAAGAAGAATTTGAATTAAGACTAGCTGTTGATTATTTGAAAATTGATAAACTTATGAATACAGTGTTACAAGGATCTTTTTTAGCTTAAATCACGTTGAAAAACATTGCAGAAAAAAATACATCGCTAAAAGATCATATGATACATTTTTTGTATTAAAAATATATTTCTTTTTGTAATGGTATGTTTAAACAATGCTCTACAGGAAAATAATGATTTTACAACTGTAATTGTCCTGTAGCTAAGTGAAAAATTGATCTTAAATCTCTTGGCATCCATCAGCTATCCTAAAGCGTGCCAAATATTACCTTAAAACCATCGCTATAAGGTTGTTATTTTAATAGCATTTTTGCTAAACATATTAGCTTAAATTTCAGTACTATTAAATGTAAATAATATGATACGTTAATTTAAATATTATGCGATGTGATAGAAGATATAAAATTTAAAAGAATTTAAAGGAAAAAATAATTCTGGTAGTAAAATCGTTCCAATAATTATTAAAGAAGGATTTTAAGATTGGAGTGCCTTGACGGAGTTTAAATGGTTGGTCTATAACTATCATTATTAACTGAATTTCTGAAAAAACTACTGAAATTTCACAAGTGGCTAAGTTCTCCCTTTTGTGAGATTGGGCCATTATCGGCCACGCGAGCCCATGGCGGGAGGCATACCTTGTTTCCTCTTGATTATTTCTTACTCCGTTTTTACAACAGTGGTAAAGTGATAAGTATCAAGGCAAAAGAGCCTCTATGGGTTAAATCACAAGACATCAATCCGTAAATTAAGTCCAAACCCCACTTACGCGTAGCATGATTAATTCTATCTCTATTCTTCCAAGAGTAGACAAAGTTATTTCTATGTCAACATTTTGTTTACCCGAGTAAGCCACCATAAGTAGAGGACTGGAGAATAGATTTCTTTTTCTACTATTTAGACATCGCCGTGCATCGGGTGATAGAAATCTTTCTACGTTCTGTTGTTTTGCCTATTTTTCCATCAACAAAAATCTGTATATATGTTACGGCTAAAGGTAGGTGTGAACCTAAACTTAAGATTAGCCGGCTAAACCTAGGTTTATCTTCGACGAAATGTTAATGTTAGTTTGTTCTATCTTTAGCCGGCTAAACTTAGGTGTAGCTGCAGGTCCTTGGCTAAAAATGAAGGAAATGGAATGGTCTTGCTTTCGCGGGGCGTCCACGCTTCCCAGCATGTCGACGGAGCCCCGCTTCGCGGGGCTCCTACTTCTGGGTGGTTTAAAAAAAAAAATAACCACGAAGAGGATGGCGGGGTCTTTCAGACCCCGCCATCCTCTTCTAACCTAAATTGTCCGAGTCGGGGTGCCAGCGAGTCCCGAGCTCGCTTCGCTCGCTCATGTGTAATGAAAGTGATTATTTTTTAATAAAGTTTTCGTGGCAAAATAGTAAACATTATTACATTGTTTCCTTTTCCATTTCCTTCTACATTTTTAGCCAAGGACCTGCAGCTACACCTAAGTTTAGCCGGCTAAAGATAGAACAAACTAACATTAACATTTCGTCGAAGATAAACCTAGGTTTAGCCGGCTAATCTTAAGTTTAGGTTCACACCTACCTTTAGCCGTGACATATATATGCTACGCGTGCGGCTCAATGATGATATTTCTAATATACAAATCTCGTCTTGTGAACTTTCACTAGTTAAAACTATGTATATGTATAATACTGCTCATATTTTAAAACTCGGTGCTTTCTAGCGCTTAGTATTGACAAGCTATTAATTAAGAAACCATACCACGCAAGAAAGCGAGTAATCGATACCTAATCGATTCGATTACGTGATGTTAATCGATTTTTACAATTCAATTATCGATTTTTACAATTCGATTATCGATTTGTTTCGAAAACTTTTTCGATACTATTTCTTTATTCTATCATTACTTGCCAACACTAGTGCATAATTATTTGTCAATTGATTCATTTAGTAGATTACCGTCGATAATAAAACATATGAAAACGTACATAGAGTTTAAAATTGTATAATTTGTGTTATAAATATTTTGGTTAGTGTGTTTTAAAGTTGATGACTTGTGACCACTTGAGCGTTAAAGGTTTACAGAAAATGAGAGTGTTTTAACGAACACAGGTTTATGATAAATTGTTAACACTTGAATTTAGGAAGATTCCCAGTTTCGTCGCGCAGGCTATGTTATAGAATCCAGTTGTCATAGGAACAGCTGTCATTCTTTGATCTTTCGACAGCCAACAAGACTTGCCAAGAAGTGACCTAGTATTTACCCGGTTACTGGGTTATTGTACTAGTATGATATGTGACCAACATTTATCTTTGATTACAACAGCATTTAATTTCAAGTTTACAAAAATATGTACCCTAGGTTACACATATAAGGACAGACCTTTGCATTTAATGTCCCATTTATTTTTTCCAATTTTTTTTAGACTGGCTTGGCTAACACTCTTGTACACAATGGTAGATGTTGGAACTACATGGACTAATTCATTCAGTGCATAAGTTTCCTTAGTTAGCTTATATTGATGAAGTATTGCAATAAATGCGCCTGCGATAGACATTAAATGGGCCTATGTAGACCCTAGTGTGTTTTGGGTTCGGCCTTTCAAGAAAATCAAGAGCCAGAACAGACTAATTGCAGCTAACTGATTGCAATAAGGAAATATGGAAGTGTGAAAAAGGAAGCTTAGAAATCCTGCGTACGCGCCATGTAACTGTAATCAATGTTATAAGGTGCAAATTGGGTGGCAGACGCACATTCAAAATGCTAATTTCCTCAAGTTTGTTAGTAAACCATTCAGTTTTATCGCTCAAGTGGTCACAAGTGTTAGTTTTGCTAGTCTTTTGTGAACCTAGCACTCCTCATGCAGTTTTGTGTAAACGACGCTTCTTTTAACTTATATCTAGCTATTATTTTGTCTACTGTACATTTTAAACAGATTATAAATATTATTTTTATTGAGTCTCAATTTTGTTGTTTTCATTTTATGCTGAACCATCTTCCTTCTAGGTAGATAGATATACTATAACTTAATACTTTAGTTTTTAATTAAGTAGCAAAACTTCGGGTCCTGAGTTTTTTCGTAATTTATGAGCTCACTTTTATGCTACAGACGTACAGATCAACAATGTCATGAAACCTTGATTTTTAAAGCTGTATAATTGTAGCTATATCTAGCGTATGTGTTATGGCAATAACATAAGCAGTTATAATAATAATAATGTAACAACTTATAATAATCTTCAGTCATGTATTTGATAAAGCGCTGAAAAAATAAAGGAATCGGCATTATAATAGATAATATCATTATTTTGTAATGAAGTCTAATGTCTACGATAGTTTTGAGATCAACCCCTGAATTTTCAGCTGCTGGGTTACCATGACATCTTAAGGTCAGTGTAGTTCCAGTGAGAGAACGAGGTGGCGCTAGACGACTAGTATAGTTCTGTCTTTTTCCGACACTGGAACTACTCTGTCTTTGAGACGTCATAGTAGGCTGCCTGTACATGCCGGTTTTATGCAGCTTTATGTACGCATTATTTTATTTACCAAGCTGGTTTTAAACCCTACAGACTTCTGGGTAGACTCG
This sequence comes from Agrotis puta, assembly GCA_943136025.2. Lineage (NCBI taxonomy): Eukaryota > Metazoa > Arthropoda > Insecta > Lepidoptera > Noctuidae > Agrotis > Agrotis puta. The sequence goes on along the minus strand of OW964190.2, from coordinate 6,173,799 downwards.
TTTCATCGTCGACTTTCATCTCTGGCCTAGACTGGCCTCAATTTAGCCCAGATACATAGATGAGGCCTAACATGGAGCGAGTTAATCCAAAAGTATTGGAACTCCTGCACACAATAAAAACTGTTTGGCGCCTGACTCTAAGGCTGAGGCTACATTAGACAGAGATTTGCGATGCGACTGGAGAGCGGAACAGATTACACGTGGTATCGCTGAAGTACGTTGTAGCCATATAGGTACGTGAGCATTCATTTATTTGTTTTAATCGCTCATGTGTCGAAGATCGCGTCGCGGCCTAATGTAGCTTCAGCCTAACAGGATGATAGTCGCGAGATTAGCGGCTCTGATACCACTGCTAGTGGGACCGCTCTTCGTTACCGCATGTACTTTTGTTTTGATCGGAATAAGCAGGTACTAGGGCCCCGCCTATTCTTGTACGTGTCCACAAATAAGTCAGTAGGTAACTTATCGTTCCAGATTCATCTTTAGATTATGCTACCAACAAACTTCTGTGTATTTTAATGTATAGGTACTTCCTTTGAATGTCAATCAAATGAAGATCAAAAAACTGATTAGAACTTTCAAGGAACCGACTTCATCAAAATAACAAAAAAGTCAATCTGCAAAATAAATTGCAATAGCAAACATATCTATAAGAAATCAAGTTAACAATATCCATTAGCAAGATAATGATAAGAGCATTATCATATAAAAAGCGGTATCGATGATAATATATCACACGTATCTTATCGAAGATGAAATTATGGTAAATAGTAAGCCTTGTTTCAATGCTTTGCAGTGTTTCATAGTCCTCGTTTTATTTCGCGCGTGTTATCAATTTCAAAAGAGTGCATTTCAAACAAGATTTTAGAGGAAACGGTGGTTTTTTAACACGGTAAGTAATGGGCACTCGCCTTTTGTGATTACCATTATCTCTTATAATAAGATTAAATTATAATAGGACCAATTCTGATCAAATTAGTGACAAATGACAAAGGACATCGATTTTTAAATCATAAATAGATATACCTAATCACGTAACCTAATCCATTTTTTTATGCATTAGTGTCAAAAAATAAAACAATACAATTTTAAGAGTACTGTTTTTTTCCTCGCCTATTCTAGGTACAGCTACAGCTGATAAGCCTTCAAAAATAATAATTGTAATACTTTCTTAATCGATATCGGAAAGATAATTTTATTTTGTCTCAAGATAGGTAATTGTTTTACCTAATTTATTGTAGGTAATACGGCTTGTGTCGCATATTATTATGTGTTTTATAGAGTGCAGGACTGATAGGTAGAAATTGATTGTGACGTGACAAAGCCATCCAGATACCCAACGATCGTGAGTGCTTCAAGTTTCCGCTATTTGAGGGCCTTTTCTAATCTATGTAGGCATTTAGGTACTATTCTATGCTTCTTGTATTTCTTTCAATTCATAATTTTTCTGTCTTTATTCCAGTTTCTTTCGTTTTCTTTTATTTCTATACTTCTCTTTTAGTTACCGTTTCAGTAGTCGTCTCCTTTTCTAACTATATCTTCTTTAACACTATCTATCTCTATCTGTCTATTGCAAACTTGTTGATGTTTTTGAGGAAAGAAAGAAGTTTCAGCTTCAAAACGAGTGGTTGCGATGACTGTAAGAGGCCTCTTAAGGTAACCCCGGAACGTAAAGATCTATTGAAGGACACCGTGGATTTTAGTCAGTACAAGTCTGCCAGTCCCTCCCGCTCTGCCCTGGGTGGGAGGACTCATTTCATGATTTTAATAAATAAAAAAAAAGTATTGTGTCTTCCCTTAACCAAAAATATGACGATTCAAAATCAAAATTTCAGGAGCACCGGTAACCAAGATGGCGAAGTTCTTCAAGTCGATCTTCCACACAACTGACAGGCGGAAGGCGCCACACTACAACGAGCATGCTGATGTTGACGAGGATCGGAGCGAGTCTCCCCAGGCCACGGCTAAGAGGCAGCTGTCCATATCCCGCTCCGGGAGGATGAGGCAGGCCAATAAGAAGAGGCATTCGCTTACTTTAGAGCTTTATGGAGAGGTAAGTGTAATATAACATTGCATATTTAACTGCTGACTTAGAGATCATACTGATCATACTTCTTAGTTCAACTTTTGAAAATTCATTTTTGGCGTTCTGCAAGGAGGTGCATTGAGCTCAAGTAAAGAATTAGCTATCAGAAAATAGTTATAACTAAAAACTTCTAACACTCACACTTGTTAGTTTGGATAGCACCTTAGATTAGCGTGTCTATAAATTGGGAAAGAAGGGTTTCAACAATCTTAGCTTTATGCAAGATGTTTTTTTAACAAAAGTGATTGCGGAACGTTTTTTCTTCAATTTTGGGGCAAGTTTGATGTTGAAGAGGGTGGATTTTTAGTCATTAAGAGTCTGACAGTCTTTTCTACTCCACCACAGGCAGGAAGACTCATTTGATAATATTAACACCTTCAAAAACAAAGAAAGTTCCTTCTAAGTTTCTTAAGGTTTCTCCGTTATTAAGGAAAATTGTGTTTATCGTAAATTAACGACGGAGGAGGAGTTTACTAGTGAAGCTTGTCTGGTGAAGCTATAAAGCCTGTTTCTCCTATATCTCCATCAACCTTGAAGAGCCCTCTAAATCTACAGCGAATAAAGCTCTCTGAATTTTAGGTACGGTATCTTTCCGTGATTTATTGCAAATCTACTTAGGCACCTTCATTGAAGAACAGCCATTGTTTCTCCATCTTATCTTAACGCCTGGTCTGCATTAGATGCTCCAACTTGAGTGTTTTGACAACAATAAACAGACTACTTGTGTCAACTCTGCCTTATCTGGCCACTTGATTCAGTGATTACTTGGGTTTAGTTAATTGATATTACCTACTGCTGTGTTAGATATCTATTTCTAATTAGATACGTGACGTCATGTGGTTTTTCCAATTTGTAATAGTTCTCGTCGGTATGTCTCGAACTTTCTCGCCTGCTTAATGTCGTAAATGCGAAAGTTCGTCTGTAGGTTAGTTTTCATGTGATTATGACTGTCATATTTGGCCTAGACTTGAGTGAGGAGTAAGGCTTCTTCTCCTGATAGCAGTTTCTATGCGATAATCATGCCTTTCAAAAAAGCTACATATCATTAATGACGCCTTATAAAAAACATTTCATTGTGTTATAATAAACTACACAGACGTAGTAAACTTATGTGCCCAGGGTGTGTACTTGCAGGACGTAAGTAAGTACTCAAATCAAGTTAGTACACAAGTACTGAAAAACACTTTAGGTATTGCACGCAATTAATTTCTTAACAACTGCTCTGAAAACGGTGTAGTAAAATGGCATAATCTAGACCTAAATATGCAAATACATCTGCAATACGTCCCGCTTATTTCAATAATTGTGCCAGCAGTGCCAATATTTATATGCTAATAATGCATTAGTCAGAAAGAAAACAAGTGGGTCTTGAACATTGCTAGAAGCAATGAAATAGCAATAATTGCATCAGCTCATTCTCATATTTTATCAGCTGAGTTTTAGAGCCCTGTTTTTTACCCAATAAAATAATAATTCCAAAATAAAGTTGATAAAAACGATGATAATATATATTTGCTCTCTGTTTGATCTAAGCGCGATACCTACCACTATTTAAAAAAAAAACATTGATTGTTATCAATGATAATGATCGGTTAACGGTGGCAAAAAAAACAATAAATGAATATAGTATTATGTAATGCATATAACAAACTTTTCTAGTTACCCGAACGTAAGTTAGATAATGTAATCAAATTGCTCATCTTTAAATAGCGAATGTCCTAGTAGAACTCCTTGTGGCAGTCCTCACCTCATACATTATGTAATTTGAACTATGATGTACGAAGAAAGGACAATAAATTTTGCTGTTAGATTGATACTAATAAATGAAAGGCCAATTTCCACACTTGTCGAAAAATATTAAATGAAAGTTATGTTTTGTTAATAATATCAAACGGCTAGCTCAAATCTAAGCAATAGGAATGAATTTAAAAAAATAATCATGGCGGTGTTTGTGAGGACCATAGTATTTAGTTGCGCAGTTGTATATTTTAAGTGTGTTTATGCGTAAATAGGCATATATTATAAATATTTATTGTTTTTTCTGAAATTTTTCTTCACTCAATTAGTCGTCGAGTTTCTATGATTATTTTAGCAATTTGTTATTATTTTTATGTTTTCGAGATATGATTATGCACTTTCTTAACAATAATCTTAATTCATCGATAAACTTCGTTTCTGAGTAAAGCTTAAGATTAAGCTGGTTCGATTTATCGATAATTGTAGAATATCTTGATATGTTAAAGATTTTTTTAACTTTAACCCAGTATAACTAGAGTCTTGCACTTCTATGCTAGTATAATGTATCGAACGACCAATCAACACGTATTTCAAGATTTTTATAATTTCCATCCCCAAATGACCCCATTTGAAAATTTTAGGGAAAACTACGAAATTCTCGCAGATGAAGTCGCGAGCAGTGTTCTTACTTTTGTTCTTGTTGAACATTTTTGGCAAAGATGATTTGTGTGTCTTTCTCCCACAATTACTACATTCGAATCGAAATCTCTTCCTTAAATTTTGTTTTTACTTACTAAGGAAAATACTAATAGACTTTTTTCCTTCCCAATTTCAGGCCATCCAGATAGATGCTGTAGAAAAGCCACAACCTATGGAGTACCATGTCAATGCTCCAAGTCACACCGCACCAGCTGTGCTAGGCGGCAGAAAATCTAGATTTGGTTCAGCAGAACCCGAAGACGTCAAACCTAAAGAAATGGATATCTCCACAGAGTTTGACAAATTCCATGTGCTACCTCTTCAGACAAAGCTGAGTACAGTAGAAATAGACACGACAGACTCACCCGATGAAGAAATTGACCGCGCCTTCGATATTTTAGATAAATCATAGCGTATTTGACGAAAACTTTAAGTATTTTAAGGCTATTAAATTTAAGCGTTATTATGGCTAATGGATTATTAGCCTTGTTAAAGACAAACTTTATACTATGCATGTACAACAGCACATGCTCGTTAGCATGGTCGGGTGGCTCAAGAAATGATCTCCGGTCATGCGTCAGGTTTTTCTCACGTGTAAGCAAGTAATGGCTGGACATTAATTAGTTCAGGCAGTACTTTAAGCTGATTTCTCTCTAGGGAGAGATTCAAATATCTACCTATTATTTTATAAGCATTTTGTGGTTATTCTTTAGAAAAAATATTCTTTCATGTATTTATTATCAAATACTTGTAAAATGAGATTATATACGTAAAGTTAAGATATCAATAGATTTTGTTAATCAATTTATTGAAAATCCTATTACTTTGATAAAAACAGAGAGCGGATTATATGCAACTTAAAAACGACAAAATAATGTTTTCTTTACGTTTAGTACAATTTCGATACGTTGTCACGTTTTTTCTTGAAAACTTGCTGATTGGACTACTATTTAAAATTCTTAGTAGAATAAAAATAACAATATTTTTATGAATTGAAATTACGTTCTATGTCCATTTGCAAGAACATGATCATAACTGGCATATTATTGCATTTTTCTAGTTAAACTGTTAAAGTAAGTATTTAAAATTAAAGAAAACAAGCCCAAATAATGAAAATGAATATTGTAGTTAAATACGTATCAATAAACAAAAAAAAAATGATTGCGTACCTATCCAAATATGCATAAATTTGCATATAATCCACTCTCTACTGATTACATTTGGATGCATTGTACGAAACATTACTTATTGCTTCAGATAGTATAAGTGGATAACTTAAATGCTTATTTAGTTATTATAACATGCATTTCGTAAAAATAAAACATAAAAACCCCCCAGTGCCCAATATCACGTTATTTTTCAAATTAAAATACATTTAATCTTACTGATAGCAATCTTAAAAGCTGTATCATTGATGGATTTCGCGTTATGGCGCACAATTATGTAGTTTTAAAACGTTTTTTTAATGATAATTTTACCCAGTGAATGATTTATATAGCTTTTATCTGGAGTAGGGCTAAACTGATATCTTGTATTTATTTATTTATTTATTTTAAACTTTATGAGACATAAATGTATACAACATTATTTTTAGTTTATGCGAAACCTGAATATAGTTTGTTCAGAATCAGTTACTGATTCGATTCCAATAATTTTTACACCATGTTATTTTTTTTTTCGAAAATATTTTTTTTAAAATTTTTATTACCAGTTACTTAATTATAATACAATCACCGTACGGTTAGGTACCTATTGCCAAGCTATTATCACGAGTGTATAACACAGGAGACGGTTTACGCGGGTGTACCGCGAAATGAGCATGTTTTTGAACGGACAACCAGGTAATATACCAACTTATAACCTTGTGATTTTTTATGATACGGTTTTAAAATTTTGTACATAGATTCTTTATACAAAAATACTAGACAGGTGTATTGGGTTTCGCATAAACAAAAATAATGTTGTAGGTATATGCGGATTTTATGCGTGAGGTATTCTCACCAGTCACTTAAGAGTGGTGTAGAGGTAACATAGCATATTAATATCTATATGGTCAATTTTGTAGGTATTAAATATAATGTCTAACAGGCCGTTCACGACTTTAGTCTAAGCTGTGCCCGGTACAACGGGCGGCGCGGCGGCGGGGCGTTGTGTACGACACGTACCCAATATAGCGATTGGTAGCAGCTCATAATTTTTTTACCACCGCTCCAAACACTGCCCGCCGCTGTAGCGATTAGTTCGGGGATAAACGCGCGTAAATTCGCTACAGGCGGCGCGTCGTGGCGCGTGTCAAACATTTCTGTAAACTTGATTTTACCGCGCGCCGTCCCGCATTAAGCCACCGCTGACAGCGGCCAGGGGCCGTTTTATGACGTTTTAAAACCAGGCTTGTTCCAGTGAGTAAACGAGGTGGCGCTAGACGACTTGTATAGCTGTCTCTTTCACTCACTGGAACAAGCCTGGTTTTAAGACGTCATAATACGGCTGCAGGTCGTGAATGAGCCGTAAAACTGAATGTAGCCCTATATGCATTCATATATTTCTATAACTAAGTGTGTGTATTGTTATAGTGAAGTGCCTACTTAAATATATTGTGTTGTTTTTGTTTTCGAGACGTATTTGCATGAAATTAAAGACTGATTGTTGCAACACTTGCTCGGTTTTATTTTATTATTGATTAGCATTGGTTTTATGACTCGTTGTTTATCAGTCGCATATTAGTGCCCTAATATAATGTACTTTATTTAAGGTCATAATCATAAAGATTATGAGGGGTAATGTTGCAAGGTTTTAAATAGTTATTTGAAAGAACATATGACTGAAAGAAAAAATGGTTAAGCACACTTAAAACCGCGGGCATGCGGGCAGCGAGTAATGGGCAACTCACTGTCCGACCATGGACCATGCCCGGATCGACGCGCGTTGTGTTCCACACGTGCCTCAAAGAGTGTCAGCAGAGTGACGAGCACCCTCTCTAGAGGGCCAAAGCCTGCCGGGGTCGCGGGACTGTACGAATTACCGTGACCCCGGAACGTAAAGGGTTATTGAAGGACACCGTCGATTTTAGTCAGTACGAGTCTGACAGTCCCTCCCGCTCTGCCCTGGGTGGGAGGACTCATGAGATGATTTTAACACGTAAAAAAAAAATATTATAAAGCTGAAGAGTTTGTTTGTTTAGTTGAACGCGCTGATCTCAGAAACTGCTGGTTCGAATTGAAAAAATATTTGTGTTGGATAGTCCATTTAAAATCGAGGCGTGAAATTACATTATGAAATTTTATAAGATTATTTTAACGTTTTTACCTAAATCCTTTAAGAGAAAACAAGTTTAATCTAGGTAGCCGTTCTTCATCGTAAATTTTGTCTCTATCACCTTTGACCAAGATTAGATTCAAGAGCATTCCATATAATTGATTTAAATACAAACATTTTTAAAACTAAATAAGAAGTCTTTCAAGATTTTGAGGACATTCTGCATGAGTACTAGCTTAAACTAAAAAAAGTTATTTTTTTTCATCAATGCTTAAAACAATCATATTCTATTTCTAATCTAACAATATTAAGTACTTATAACCCTTAAAAATAGATTTGAAAATCTTCACAATAAATACCTATACATTCAAACAAACATTATTGATAATCATTGCCAATAATTTGCATAAATATTGCAATAATATCACAAAGAAACAAGCCCTACAGTTCTTATCAGTGTCGGATATAAGTGATAATGAATTAATTACTGATAAGGGGTCTTATCAGTAATCTTCAAGTATCGGTTACTGCTGATGGTTATCGTGGTCTTAGTAGCTGTTTTGTTGAGGACTATTTTCAAGGGCATTTTATTATACATATGTAATATACAAGACAGTGTTTACATTTTTGTTTAATTTGCCCCATACTAGGAAATTTTCCTTGTGTCGTGGGTGCGTTTACAAACATAGAAACACACATACACAAACACCCAGACCCGGAACAACTACTTGTAGGTCAAATATTTGTTCTGTGTAGAGATCGAACCCGCGTGTGGATTGCTCAGCCACTGCGCCAAACGTGCAGTCAAAAGAAAAAAACGACGGGTTGCACTCTGGGAGTGCCGGCAGAAGTTAAAACTTGAATAGTAATAAACACACACGAACATTCGCGCAAGCGCCCTGCGCCGTTTTACGAATTTTCGATCGGGTCACGTGTCTTGACGCGAGTTTAACATTTTTTACCGATTCCAAAAAAAGTGCACAACGCCGCTAAAGAAGTTTTCACTTCAAAAATTTAGTCAGAAACTCGAATGTGTAACGAGTCTTACCAACAGGTATCCTATTACCCAGTTACTGGGTTGTGGAGGTCCGATGGGTAGTCGCTCCATGTAAAATACTGATTTCAGCTGCATCCGATTCGAGTGGAAAAGGCCATGCAGATGATGATGATGAATTTAAACCTTTTTTGAATTTGGATAGTTACCAAATGAGTCCACGTAATGACTAAAAACCACCCTGTTTCTTCGGTTGCCCTTTGCGTTCGAGGCTTGCGGTGCCCTTTTAAGATAGTCCCGCGACCTCTGCAGTTTCCTACGCTTGTTTTATTATATCCTACCTCTAAAGAGGTAATCATAGAGGGTGACATAGCAGAGTCAATTATACTTTAACCACAACAACATACGGTCTATTATCATTTAACAAGTCTGTTGTTTAGAACACTGTTAAGTCTATATTGGTCATAAATAAAAAAACTTGAATTGAAATAATCTTACCATCTATATTTACAATCACAATATCAAACAGACTCTTAGTTTAAAGCTTCATTTTCTTCTTTTTAGGCTTGATGGGAAGTGGACCGCCGATTTTGAATACGGTACTGTAATAAAAACATATATTTTTAGTTTTATTCTCAAACTCAATTTTCGTTTTTTTTTTACACTTTCTTTTTTATAAAACGTTTCTCCACATTAGTATTTTCTTCTGTATTGTGGGTGCGTTTACAAACATATATATATAATTCTCATATACAAACATCCAGACCCAGAACTACTTCAAGGTAGATCCGCCAGTAAGGGGCCGTTCAAGTATTACGTAAGCAGATTTATTACAATTATTTACCCCCCCGTCCCCCTTGTCATCAAAAGTAAGCAAAGCACTTACCCCCTCCCCCCATGCTTACGTAAACATTTTTCAATTTATGTATTATTTACATATGCATTATTTGCGAGAATCCCCGAAAATGCGTTTCGTTTTCAACCAGACCCTGTGAGGGTTGCCATTCGTGTAAAAAAGTAAATAACTACCGATGACGTAATTATCATCTAGACTCCCCTACCCCCCATGTCATCCAAAATAAGCAAAGCAAAGACCCCCCCACCCCCCCATAGTGCTTACGTAATACTTGAACGGCCCCTAAGTAAATACAAGAACTTTAGATTTAAATAAAATGTAAACTAACTATGGTCAAATAGATTTTCTGGAAAAGCGACTTTTGCTTTATATATTTATTAAGACTGTTGGAAATAACTAATAATTATGTAATTAAAAAAATATTATTTGATACTTACTGGCAAGTTGTGCATATAGGACTGAATTTGCAGAAGACTGAAACAAAAAAGTAGGTTAGGCTTGTACAGTGGTGAAAAAGCCAGTGGGGACAAATGGGGATAGACGTTCTAATGGCGGCCAGAATAAACATCATTTTGTAAACTGAAAGCATTTATTTTAAAACTATCTGTTGCCAGTGGCTTCACCCGTGTTTAACTCGAAAATGATCCCAAGGCAACGTAATGCAAGGATCGCCCAGAGGACACAGTGGAGCATACGGTGCAGGACTGCCCCGCTTGGGCAGAGCACCGCCGTGTCCTCACGACGGCGATAGGTAGAGCGCTCTCGCGCTCGGCATTGGTTGAGGCCATGCTGCGGGGCAAGAAGTGTGAAGCGGTCGCCTCCTTCTGCAAAGCAGTCATGCTCGCGAAGAAGGAGGCGGGTCGCGTGAGGGAGAGAACAGCGTCCTCCCTCCTCCTCGCCGCAGTGGTAGACGCCCACGGCGACGGACGTCGCCAGACGATCTCCGGCGACCGTAGGCGCGGGCATGCGGGCAGCGAGTAATGGGCGACTCGCTGCCCGACCATGGACCATGCCCGGGTCGACGGCGCGTTGTGTTCCACGCGCGCCTCAAGGAGTGTCAGCATAGTGACGGGGCCCTCTGTAGAGGGCCAAAGCCTGCCGAGGTCGCGGGACTCACGAATTACCGTGACCCCGGTACGTAAAGGGCTATTGAAGGACACCGTGGATTTTAGTCAGTACGAGTCTGACAGTCCTTCCTGCTCTGCCCTGGGTGGGAGGACTCATGTGATGAATTTACCACGTAAAAAAAAGGCAACGTAGTGGGGATAGAAGGTATCCTATGTGTTCTTGCAAGCTATAACCTGATGACTCGTGTTCGCGGCGGCACCAACAGTATTCTCAGCGTATTCGCAGATCGGTGGGACTCCCCGATGTTGCGGAGGTGGATGCGGCTCCATGCTGAATTTTAATTGTACATTTTCATCTGTCTGTAACCTACTAACACTAGAACTTAAGTTTAATTGTTACTAACCCTATGGACTCCGGTCTGAAATAAAAATTTTCTATTCTATTCTATTCTATAATCTCTGAGCCAAGTTTCATCAATATTCATCATCATTGAAGTTACTGAGTAACAAACTATCCATACGTTCGCATATATAAAGGTTGACTGGTAGAGAATGCCTTGTAATAAATAAACAATATTAGTAAAGCTAAAACCACTAATAGCCAGTTGCAGGCATTTTTAACTGGTCAATAGCAAGATGAAGTAAGATGATACTGCGGTTCCAGTTACAAAGCAATTCAACCGTGAAAGGGTTGCAGTATCCCATTCCAAAACAGAATTCTCTAAGGAGAAAAATAAGAACAGATTAAACAAAAACTCCATAATTCACTTCGGGGTCTGACAGACCCCTTGTAAGTGTTAGTGACTCACCACTGAGGCACACGGAGCACACATATCCGATGGTGAGCAGTTCTCTGTGACAGAAGCAAGCAGCGCGGTAGTCCACGCGACCCCTCCCGGGAAGTACCAGCTTTGTACGTTCTGAAGTGTCTGGGAGAAATACCCACTGGAAAATTAAGGGTATATTTATTATTTTTATTATGAAGTATAGATAATAAAAATAATAAACGTACGTAACAGACGTACATAAATTAAATAAATAAATATTCCACAACTATCACACAACGCCATCTAGTCCCAAGCTAAGCAGAGCTTGTGTTATGGGTACTAGACAACTGATAAACATAATTTTCTAAATACATACATATTATAGATAAATTACACCCACATGTACATGGCATACCGTTTGAAGATGCAGGCAAGTATCGTGTGAGATCGAGTAAGAAAACAAAAAAAACTACCCCTTGCACCCCCATCCGTAATTAGGGGGGGGGGTAGTTTTTTATTTGCTCTTTCAATGAACACACGTCTATCAGACGTATCACAGATACATTACCAGTAAGTACTGCAGCAGTCCTTCAAGTGAGGGCACCTTGAGATACAGTCCGCCAGTGATGTCACAGCCCTGTTGCAGTAGACTGAGGTGCTTGTCTAGTGAGCACACGTCTATCAGAACTTGCTGTTTCTGTGGAGGTAGAAATTAAAAGTAGATTATTAATCAAGCTTAAATAGTTGCTTGGTGTAAAATAATCCCAACAAGCCAACGGGCACACATTAGGGTTTAGGTTTGGTTTGCATTACTTTAGGACAAAAACAGTGTATTTCAATTCTAATATTTATCGGAATCGCAAGTTCCGTTCTGAAACTATGCTTGCGACTAACTAACTAGTATCTATATGACAGCACAGCTAAAAGTGGAATTCCCTGCATTGGTCTGTGTTTCCTGATAGCTATAAACTTAGGGTCTTGTCAAGTGTGAATAGGTTACTTTCTAGGCAAGCGTGCTTCACTGTCGACCACATTATCGTTTACCATCAGGCGAGATAGTGTTCAAACGTGAAAACGAATCAAACCTATCGTTAAATTATAAATAAAAAATATACCAAATTGTCTCTATTTAAGATATTTCAGACTTATTGTGATTTTAAAACATAAAACACTTTTTTTTTAGTTGGTAAAATAATCAAATGAGTCCTCCCACCCAGGGCAGAGCGGGAGGGACTTTCAGACAAGTACTGACTAAAATCCACGGTGTCCTTCAATAGCCCTTTACGTTCCGGGGTCGCGGTAATTCGTACAGCCTCGTACACAAAACACTAAGGTAAAGAACAATGATTGGACTCCCTTAGAGGGCCAAAGCTGCCGGGGTCGCGGGACTTACGAGCTACCGTGATCCCGGAACATAAAGGGCTATGGAAGGACACCGTGGTTTTTAGTCAGTATAACTCTGACAGTCCCTCCTGCCCTACCCTGGGTGGGAGGACTCATTTGATGATTTTACCAAGCTAAAAAAAAAGGTAAAACTGTGAACATTACCTCCGACTGCCTTAAACTTTACTGATTAAATCGAAAGGTTGAAAAATCGTCAGCCTGATGACCATACCTGTGCAGTAAAGAAGACATTCATATAATTTATGTACTGCGCGGCTGTATCGCTACTGCCTGTTACGATCAGGATACGACTCGTCATGCGCAGCCCGGGAGCAGCTTCACGACGAACCTGAAAAACAAATATAAGGCAGTTAAACTCATAAAGCAATACAAAATTCTAGAATGATTTTCATTCTTCAGCCTCAATTTTATGATTCATGTAAAAATAATGAAGTGTTTACAGGTTGTCTTTGGATGTTTGGATCAATATGAAAAGGGCCAAAGAAGAGGTAATTTTCAACTATTCTTACAACCGTACTTTAAATAACCGTAATTTTCAACTATTCTTTTTACTGCAAGTCTTAGAGGTAAAAGATTAAAGTTAAGACAACTTTTCATGTTCAGATAGGCAACAAATATCTAGAGATTGCTTTTAAAATAAATTCTCTAACTTTAAAACTAATTAGAATATACAAGTGATTATTATATACCTCTAAAGAATCTCTATGCATTGGCTTTCTCTAACACATGCTCTTATGCCTTTGATATGTCAAGTTTCACTTCAATAAGTGATATATATTTATCATTTAATAATAATAAATATTCCACAACTGTCACACAACGCCATCTAGTCCCAAGCTAAGCAGAGCTTGTGTTATGGGTACTAGACAACTGATAAACATACTTATATATTTCTAAATACATACAAATTATAGATAAATTACACCCAGACACAGAACAAATGATCGTGCTCATCACACAAACATTTGTCCTGGGTGGGAATCAAACCCACGACCTCCGGCATAGCAGTCAGGGTCACTAACCACTAGACCAACAGGCCTGTCAATTTCATACAATTATACTTGTTAATTCTTACCTTGGCTATAAAACAGAGTGCCATAGCAACGGCACCTGCTAGCAGAGACTCTCCTGGTTTATCTTCCTGTGGCTGACTCTTTACAAGATTAACTAATCTGGAAATTTTAAATTAAATTGCATTATATGAAATTGGCTTCTTTTAAGATAGGCCATTGGTTTGTGTGTGTTGTGCACTTTTATAAAGTTTCCTTGCTTTTAAATAAACAATTATTACATGAAAATTAAAGTATTTATTTGCCAACCATTATTTTCAAATGACTGTTGATAGCTGGTTCATTGACAGGTTCCATAAGAGTTGGGTTGCATAGTACTGTTTGATTACTAGCAAATTCTTATATTGTTATGAATAAAGTTTTTTAACGTGAGAAAAATCATCAAGACCTCATGCCACTCTGCATGGAGCAGAAGGGACTTACAGACCCCAACAGTACTGACTAACAACCTACCTATTTCTACAGTTGCACTTTGAGTTCCAGGGCTGCTGTACCCAGCTTAGACAGTGTTGCAAGTTCAGACAGTGTTGCAAATTCGAGATGTGATATTATGATTTTAAATTGAACTAGAGTACTAATGTGGTAGTTATTTTGTCTTACCTCATTTTAATAGTTTTTTCAACTAATGTAAACATTTCATACTGGCCATCAATTTGTCTTACATCCAGTGGCTTTCCAGGAGAAGGATACAGGTATTCACTGAAAATACAAAATTTTATAATTAAAAAAAAAAATTGTCCCACACTAGGAATTTCTCCTGTATCGTAGGTGCGTTTACAAACATAGAAACTCACATACACAAACACAAAGACCTGGAACAACTACTTGCAGATCATACAAATATTTGTTCCGTGCGGAAATCGAACCCGCGACACATAGCACAGGAGTCCAATTTCTCAGCCACTGCGCCAAACATGCTGTCAAAGAATTTAAAAGCAATAAAAATGACATATTTGTAAATTTTTATAAATCTAGAAAATCAGCAATGAATAACACAATAAAATGAAAACCTAACCTTTTATGAAAATGACATCCAATAACAGCCAGTTCGTTCCTAGTCTTTTGCATCAAGTGTGAGTTAGCAAATGCAATGACAGCATCCAGACAATTGGTCAACACCTTCGGGTCTTCTGTTATGTAGCGCTGGTTCGGGTTGGTGTCCACTATTATAACTAGGAGACTGCTGTCTGACGGGGCTGCAAAATTGAAATTACAATATGTTGTGTAATTTGTAAGGTAATTAGATACTAGTGACGCTGCCCTGGCTTTGCATGGATGCTATCTTGATGCATACAATTTCTTTCTCTTAAATCACTCTGTCCATAATTTAAACTTCAATGATACCCATGCACAGTTTGAAGTACCTAAGTGTACAGAGGCCGGAACAACTTCGTTTATACTATTTAAAGATAAGTAGAAAATTGAGCACATCTTAGTAGTCAGTTAGAAATCCTCTCATTGCACTGTTATGACCAAAATAATGATAGTTGCTAGCTAAAATGATAAAATAAAGTTCTATATTCAACTAAAAAATGACATAAAACCTCTTTAAAACTGATTATGTGCCAAAGAGTCTGGCAGCATGTCAAGTTGTACGAGAATGCTTAACTTCTGACCAATGTAAATACTAGGTCTGGGTAAATGTTCTAAGAGAAATAACAACTATATATATGCCTGCAATTTCTACATAAGTGTGACCAACCAAATCAAATTAAACTTGTATTTAGATATTCTGGAAGTAAAACAGGAGCCTCTGAAGGATAAATGAAATTGTTATGAGTAATAGGATAACCGTAATTTGTAAAAAAAATCTTAATGTTTTGTAGGTTATATTTCACTAATATCGACTTACTGTCATCGTCTGCCATTGTATCAGGTAGATCTTGTGCGGGAAATCTTTGAAGTGTAAGCTAGACCACTTTATTCTTCTTTTGGCCTTTTAAAATTATTATTATTTTCTTAATAAACCACGATTTGCAAGTTTCCTGTTGTTTCTTGTTTGACAACAAATGTGACACTGACAGCTGTTGTGACAGCTTGCCATGCCTTTTTTTAACTTTATTTTGGCATCATGGATTCTGGGCCTTCGTCCCATTAAAATTTTCTAGGGTTAACAAGTAATTACTGGTGAGAAACCAAAACAATAAGCATTACAAAAATTAAGAAAAAATAATTTGTTTATACTGTAAAAAATCATAATAAAAAACTAGCTACTCACATTTATTGACTGGAACTCTTTCCTTTCTAGCGCATAGAAATAACGTTGCTGGTAGCTGATGTTATAATGAAGCCATTTTTTACATATTATATGGCTTAATTTATATTGATTTTGAGAAAAAAATAAGCTTATTACAACGGTATTTATCATTAGAAATGTATCTCTATCTAAAACCTGAAGTGCCTTTGGAGTAGAGATGCCACGAATAGTGATTGCCCTTGATGGCAAGCACCGATGTCTGCGGTTGACGGTGAAGCTCGCCTGCCTAGAAGTAAACTTATAGTGAATATAAAGAAGCAATTGTAAGTTTTTCTTTCAGTTACTTCGTCTGTACTTAGGATGCATTGGGTCGCGGCTAAGACTGTCTCATCAGGTTACCATGACCCTGGAACATAAAGTGCTATTGAAGGATCACCATCGATTTTAGTCAGTACAAGTCTGACAGTAATAGGAGTAAGCATTTGATGATTCGACTACGATAAAAAAAAAGAAAGGGCGCATTGCCATACGTCTTGTAGTCAGATTTCTCGAAATGTAACTGATTTGTTCCATTTAAGAGTAGTTCGTGTCACAATATGCATTATTTGTTGTCCCATCTAATTGTGTTACTTCTATAAATATGATATAATATGAATATAATCTGATTATCTCTGAAAGCTCTGCAAAACATAGCATTTAGGTAGTAAAAAAACACATTGTTTTCATTTTTCTTTCATTTTTTGGTATTCGGTCTTTTAAATTAGTCAGAGGATACCTAACATAGTGGAATAGGCCGAATACAGAACAGAAACCGAATATTCGCGGCATCTTTACTTCGAGCTTTGACATGGTTTACTTAATTAAAAATAATTTGAATCTCTTAAGCACAATATTGTCCATTTTATAAGCAGCTGAACCAAACCAAAAGTAATTACTAACGCTACAAAGTTGCATTAACAATTTATTCAACATACTTTAACAATAACAATACAATAACAGTGCGGTCGTAGGCCCTATCGTTTACGGTCGTGTTTAGTTTGAACCTACTAACGATTTCTAAAGCCTGAACAGTGTTTCTCAAAAATTTTAATAAACTGTTAATTAAATATAATGGAGGGAATGCGAATGTGTGGAGCCTGTGATGAAGCCATGTCAGATGGAGTGCCTTGCACGGTATGTGGACGCGAGTTGCATTTTCAATGTGCAGGCATTACGGAGGCCGGTTACCGTAAACTTGGCGATAGAAGACTCACCTGGCGATGCATGAACTGTAAGCAGACTGGCACTGCTCGTCCTCCTGGCGTTTTGGCAGTTACTGTCAATCCACCTGGTTCACCTAAATCGCCAATGGGATTAGATCCAGAATTGCCACGACTGGGCTCGGAATCCGTAGTCTTACAAGAGATACGTGCGTTGGCTGCAAAACTTGCTCCTTTGGATGGTCTAAAAGAAGAGATCTCAGCACTAAGAACCGAATTTGCAGAACTAAAATCGTCCATACACCTACAGTTGGAGGAGACGGTCAATGAGTTCAGACACAAAATTAGCGAAATGGAGCAGCGTATTGTTGTGGTAGAAACGATGAAGGAGCAAGTGAATCAACTGCAGGATCGTCTGGACAAGCTGGAAGAAGAATCTGACACTAAGGATCAATGGTCAAGATTAAATAACGTTGAAATTAAAGGGTTGCCGCAAGTAAATAATGAAAACCTGTTTGAAATTATTGCAAAAATCGGCGCCAAAATTAATTATCCCATTACCAAGACCCAAATCAACTTTGTTACTAGAGTTCCAGCAAGAGATAAAGATCGCACAAAACCAATAATAGCTAGTTTCCTCAGTCGATACGTGAAGGAAGATTTTGTTGCTGCAGCGAGATACGTACTCAAGACTTCGCCTATAACGGCCAGCCAATTTGGTCTCTCTGGGAACCAACGAATATTTATTAATGACCACCTAACTATGAAAAATAAGATCCTGTTATCAAAGGTCAAAAAAATGGCGTCAGAAACGGGTTTTCAATACGTATGGGTCAAGCATGCAAAAATCCACGCAAGAAAAATGGACACTTCTCCAGTATTCTTTGTAAAATCGGAAAAGGATCTTACGAAAATTACGTAATTTTGCTAGGAAACTCCATAAACAACTTAATTTTGATATATGTGAAGTTTGAGAACCACATACAGCAGTGTGCTACTAGCGTTTTCCAAATGACATTGTGTCATTTTACGGTGCTAAAAAGTAAGTCTTGTTGCTCATATCATTTGTGTCAATTTAATTACAATCTTCTGCTTACGGTTTTACAGCAGAAATTAGAATGCATTTTTGTGTCTGTTATAACCATCTGCCCCGAGCGTTTCTTATCTTGTTTTCGTCCGTCACTTTTTGTGTCTATTCATGAGTCTTTATGCGTACATTTTTTAAGGAGAATATTTGCCGGACACTGTGCACTATTAATTCTGTTTATTTATTGCGAGTTATTAGCTTCTACCTTCAAAGTGTGCTTATTTCTGGAAATTAACGTATTGCGCTTTTTGCTATATAACATAATTTTATTCGAGCATAGTAGTTGTTTATATCATCTTATTTTAGTTAGATTTAGAGATGACTACTCTTAATATATACTACCAGAACGCACGTGGCTTGCGTACGAAAACGAACGATGTCTACCGTAAAATACTACTAGGATCATATGATGTGATTGTTTTTACCGAGACGTGGCTGGTAGATGACATATTTAGCAGTGAAATGTTTGATGGTCGATACATGGTGCTAAGACGTGATCGTGATTACTCCCGCACCGCTCAACAGCGCGGTGGGGGTGTTTTAATAGCGGTAAGAAGTGAACTTGCTGTAGTTGAGAGACGTGATTGGTGTAGTTCTGCTGAGGACATTTGGGTGTCGCTTGTTCTAAAAAGGTCTCGGCCGGCTACCACTTATAAATTACACATCTGTGCCCTTTATCTTTGTAAACAAAATCTTGGTAACTCTTATAACGGTCAATTACATAACTTTACTGATAATATGACACACTTAATTTTAACACACCCTTTGGACAAATTCATAATATTAGGAGATTTTAACTTTGGCAGTAGCGTAGACTGGATACTCAATGCAGGTAGCAATGAATTGATTTCGCAAAACGTTACGTGCCAACATTTAAGTGAATTTATTGACGCTATTCTTACTTCTAACTTGTCTCAGTATAATGGTGAAAGGAATATTAACGGAAGGATATTGGACTTAGTTTTTTCTAATGACTCTGTTAAGGTTAGTGAATGTCATGATCCATTAGCTTTGCCGGTTGATTTACATCATAAACCGTTATCGATTCGGGCTGATTTCGTTGAAATTCATAAATTGACAGATAATATAACGCGTCGCTTCATGTTTTCCAGGGGAGATTATGTGACCATTAGATCTGAATTAGACAAAATAAACTGGACTGACTTTTTGAATTCTGAGTCGTTGGATAGTGCTGTTGAAACCTTTTACCGTAAATTGTATGAACTGAGAGACAATTATATTCCTCTTAAATGTGTTAAAAAATCTTCATATCCACTTTGGTACAGTCCCGCTCTAATAAAAGTACTGAGAGAGAAATATAGGTATCATCGCAAGTACAAAACGTATGGTAATCTCTCCGATTTTCATTCTTTCTCACTGTTGCGAAGTAGGGCAATTAATTTGGAAAAAACTTGTTTTAATATTTACATGGATAAAATAGAGTCGTCGATAATCAAAAATCCAAAAAATTTCTGGTCTTACATAAAAAGCAAAAGAATTTCCAATGCAGTGCCTAATTTCATGCAATATAATGACGTCGCCGCGTGCACTGGTGAAGATATTAGTAATCTATTTGCGAAGTATTTCCATTCCACTTTCCAGGAACCTGATCCAGTCCCCAGTACATCATCTTTGCAGAATTCTAGTAGTAGTGACACCACCAGTAGTGTTGATAGTGGTGCATTCATCAGCTCGTTGGAAATAACTCATTCCCGAGTATTGAAGTTACTTAAGTCCTTGGACCTTTCTAAATCTGGTGGTCCGGACCTTATACCTCCAGAATTTATAGTGCAATGTGCTGATAGTCTGGTTACTCCAGTGTGTATATTATTCACTCGTTCCATATCTGAAGGTATAGTTCCTAAAATATGGAAAGCAGCATTTGTTACCCCAATTCACAAAAAAGGTAACAAATCTGACATTACGAACTATCGCCCAATATCTAAGTTATGTCTATTTTCAAAGGTCCTTGAGCGTATTGTATATGATAATGTATACGCTGCAATGGAAAGTAACTTCGGGGATGAACAACACGGATTTATCAAAAAACGATGTACTACGTCTAACTTGGTATTATCGCATGAGTTTATATCGGGGGGTATGGAACAGCGTGCGCAGGTGGACGTCATCTACACCGACTACAGCAAGTGCTTCGACCGTATTGACCATCGGCTGCTTTTGGAAAAGTTGTTTAAAGCTGGAATACACGGTGATCTGTATAGATGGTTTTCATCTTATATCGAGAATCGTAGTCAGGCTGTGGTTCTCCAGGGGTACACTTCGGGTTGGACTTCGGTTCCCTCAGGTGTACCGCAGGGTTCAGTATTGGGGACTCTACTTTTCACCCTGTTTATTGCTGACGTAATAAACTGCTTCAAGCATTCTTATGTGTTACTATACGCTGACGACATGAAGGTTCATAAAATTATACGTACCATATCCGATACTCACCAGTTGCAAGCTGATCTTAATAGATTTGAGGAATATTGTGCACGTAATCTGCTTCAACTAAATGTATCTAAATGCTTCCATATGACCTTTACGCGTCAGAAGTCTACGGTGAATTCAACCTATACTCTCAACCAACATACCTTATGTAAAGTTAATAGTATCAGGGATTTAGGCATTATACAGGATAGCAAATTACTATTTGATCAACACATCGAGGGTATTGTAAAAAAAGCTGCGAAAGCATTAGGATTTATAATTAGAGCCTCAGCCTGTTTCCGTTCTCTAAAGCCAATCAAAGTTTTATATTGTTCGTTCGTACGCAGTCACTTGGAGTATGCATCTCAAGTCTGGAACCCTCAATATGAGACCTATAAGTTGCGTATTGAGGGTATTCAGAAAAAGTTTCTTAGATATCTTGATTACAAAGCGCACCAAGTATCTATAGATTATGAGCACCGCTGCAAAAAGTACCATTTTCTACCACTTGATTACAGGAGGCTCATCAATGATATTTGTTATTTGATTAACATAGCGAATGGCTCGATTGACTGCTCTGAGCTCGTTTCAAAACTGGCATTTCGAACTAACCTTATTGGGTTGCGTCGGAGGCCTCTTCTGAGTGTGCCTACTGCCTCCACTAATTATAGGCGTAATGCTTATCTTATGAGAAGCGCTCGTTGCTTTAATGAATTATCTCACGAGTATGACATTGACTTATTTTGCACTAAGACGAGCGTGGCAAGAAAACTTTTAGCCAAATCATTTTTTGCCAATGAGGCACCGGCTGGTGGTACTCAAACACACATGTAGCAAAGTAAGATTTAAAATAAAATAAAATATCGGAACTTTAGCTTTTAGGCATTAGTAAATCGTAATTTTTTTTTATAATATCTGTGGAGGCTTGTTATTAGCAACTTAATTATATATTTTTGTTACCTATTATTCTGTTATTAGTCTGTAAGCCTTCTTAAAACGAATAAAATAAAATAAATAAAATATAACACATCAATAATTAGCCTCATACAACCATTAAACTGTCCGCAGTGTAGCTCTTATTAATTTATTTAAATAATTGTTTAGAAAGCACCTGTAGACAGATGTCAGTGGGTCTAAGATACATATTTGTCAAAGGCGCATTCTTCGCATAGTTTGGTAGCGAGGCACACATACATCATAGTTTGGTACCAATCAGTTTGACTCGTGCGCGCATGATAAGGATCGAGCGATTAAAGAATTGGATGGATTTTAAGTTGGAGCTTAAAATTTAAATTAAATGGTACGAGTACCCCTTTATACCTATTCAATTAGCCACACTGAACATACATAAAAAAGATAAACGCAGTAGAAATTCCAGATTATGCAACAAAATGCCAAATGATGAATAAGAACACTGCAGTCCTAATTAGGTAAGTGAGTAAGTCTTTAATATTTAACGTTCCTTTTGAAACATTGTAGGTATGTTTACGAAAAATGCTGAAGACTTTCTTTTGTTAATAAGAAAGAACTATCTAGCAATTTAATAATATAACGTCGCCATAGCCCCAGAGGCAAATATTATGTTCATCATCATCTGCCTAGCCTTTTCCCAACTATATTGGGGTCGGCTTCCAGTCAAACCAGATGCAGCTGGATATCAGTATTTTACATGGAGCGACTGATACTGAGAGGCAAATATTATGTTATTACTAAGAAATAACTTTGTATCTCATTATAAGTGAACTTTATGTTTTTTATGAGAAATAAATGTCTTTAAACCTAATTTGAAAGCGAAATTCAAAACTTACTTTGTGAGCTACAAAGCAACAAGATAGAAGAGAGAATTGCAACAACAGTGAGAGACAATTTTAAGTTTTTTGTTTGTTTATGGTATCTCAAGAATCCTCGTATGCTAGGAATAATTACATGGGCAGGTTGCTAGTCCACTGCATTCGAAAATTAGCATATTTTCCCTTAGTTGTCTCTCACAAGTCTCACATTCTATTTTTTGCCAACCTAGGAGATCAATACGGAAAGTTGTCGCACAAAATTACTGCATTTTTCATTGAAGTGGTTAATTTGCATTGACTTTAGCAGTTTACTTTTATTTTTGTCAATTTAAAGTATCATTGATGTTATCTCTTGCGGGAAAAGTGGACACGGTATTTTTCAGAGAAATTATTAATGAGAGCGGCAAAGTCGGCACTGCCAACTGTCCGGGAAAAAAAGAAATGTTAATACGTCAGCGAGTAGTTTTTGAAATATTGAACTGTCATCTCAGTGTCAAAAGAAATAACGTTCTTTGAATTCTAGATTTTATAGCAGCATTAAATTACACCTCAAGCAATACGGGTTCTGGATATAGTCCAGAAGTTCTAGCCAAGGTCGGATGCGGACTATAATCGTAAAATAATAGGTCCACAGCTACAGGTAATTGACCGAACCACATAATTTGCTCCAATACACATAAAGCAGCGCTAAATGTGCGACAGTTTATTACTCGCACGTCTATTACAAAACACGAAATGATAGCGAAACAAAAGGTTTCCAGTGAATAACAACCGAAACTGACGTCACAACAACACCATTACATTGATTTACACGAGTCCGTTTATCAACGAACGTAAGACGGGAGCTTATTATTACATCCGAATTGTATTTCATCGTAGCGAGATGACAAACCGGCGATACGGCGCCAAACTTATGTCATCTGTCAAAATACATGTTAACAGTACGAAGAACGGTAGATGAGTCGAGACGATAACACCACATGAATAATATTATACCAACGATGTGACAAGCTCTGCTACCTGTCATTTTACGACATTGTTTATATACGGCTAATGATATGCCTCATTTGAATGCCTTGGTGGTCTGGATAGAAAAAAACTACCAGCTTTTTGTTACCTCTGCCTTTACGGATTTTATATATAGAAACACATTTTGAACTGGTAATGTAACAACATAATCAAGTATATATTAATTTCCACGGTCTTTTGCGTCAGAATATAATTAACAGTTCGAAAACTAATCAGTATATTAAGAAGGCAGGCAGTAATTGAATAAGATTTTACGAGAACATTGTTTACAAGACTTCGTGCCAAAGGGCAGCGACGCTACATTAGCGCGGGCTTTCGAAAATCGAAATGAGAATAAGAAAAAAAGGCGGGAACGAAATAATTATGCACGTTCCGTTTCGTAATGGGCGTCGCGCTACCGTTTCGCTTTAATAGCTCGCTTGTTCTGAGAATTTAATTACGCTCAGAGCGCGCCCAGATTAGCCGGGCGCGCGTTCCGTTTTGTTAATAACTCTAATAATGGATGACGCGCGCGCTCTTTGCTGCATTATTGTTATTTATTCCGATTATAGCGCTTTTATTAAACCGATTCATCACACACGCTTTTCTATGACGCCAGTCAAATAACAATGACATGAGATTTATTTGAAATCTTACATCAATTTGAGAATATACCAAATATCAATATTAATAATTCAATAACGAGCTCCCAAAAACAAATTGTCTAACCGATAAGACATTGGGTTTGACACAAACAAAATATAAAACGATTCAGCTTTAATAAGAACCGGAGTCCAGAGATGAACACAAAAGAAAAAGATAACCGCCTATTGTTTTTTATCATGTTGTCAATATCGCGCGGCCAAATTTTCAATATTGGAATGCCACGATTCGCCAATAAGAAGCGGGAAAGAATTGATTTATTGTCCAATTAGCGTCGGTCAGGTGTGCCAACTGCCAAGATAGCATCAGGCTGGCCAACCTAACTCGGCTGCAACTACTATTTCTTTTGGCGCGTTCCGTTTAAATGGCATATTGGAATCAAAAAAGAACCTTTACACCATGCTGGCCGCGTTTTCTGAAAGTCGAATTTGAAATTCTGATCGTTCGCGGCAAACGTTTGCTTAAGTGGAAATTGATTTGAATTAATTGTAGGCCAGGTTTTTGTAGTACAAGAACTTTAATTTGATAGAAAACCTTTTTGCGCCATTTAAGATATTTTGATTTGATCAATTATATAATTTATAGACCATGATATCAATTTTGATGCCTCTCTTTATTCTGTGGGTCGAGAAAATCACGATTCCCATAAAGTTAATCACATAATTTAGATTGTGATAGTAAAGTAAACAATCACTGACTAAATAATCACATACAGCTGTTATTTTAATAGAAATCAAACAAGGGGTGACGGTATTCCGTTTATCGACCGAATACAACTTGTTAATAGCTTCTCGATAACTTCGTATCGCATTACACGGGGAAGGGATTAAGATACAACCACAGTGGGTAAATAATTATTAATTATTGTTATATTGGCTTACTTAAATATTTTATATAGGACGGAGAATTATGAATCCCAGTTTAGCCAACTTAAGAGCAAGAATTAAAACGCTAAAGTTATTTGAGCTAGACTAAACGCTAGCTCATATCCGTCAGTTTTACTTTAAAGTTTAAACGGGGAACAATGGTGGCGCTGTTGACGCTCTCAGACGCTCCATTACCGAGCCCATATTCAAAACCCACACGTGCAATTGGACTGTAAACATTTACGAGATTGTCTGTTCAAACACCTCAAACCTTAACCCGTAGATATTAATGTTCATTTCAATATTATTTACGACTAACGGAAAAGACTGATAAATTATTTTAGCGGTAACTAATATGTAGCACTTCTTACAATATCTACACACATCAAAAGTGTCTAGGGATCAACATATATTTTTGCAATAACTTTTCTCCTGATTGATATTAATTAAAAAATTTTATAAGGATTCATCAAATAAAGTGTTTTCGTTTGTCACAGTAACGATAAAAGCAAGTCACCTTTGCATTAATAAAGAAATTTGCCATTTTCCTAATAAAGGGATTTTTGACATTTGAACCACTAACACAAAAGTTCGAAAAAAAGACTGAAATAACAGTTTTCTTTAAAATTTTATTGGGTAACTTAAACAATTAATAATCCGTGTTTCTACTGCGAACACTAACAACACAAGAACATCGGTTTGGCATACTCAAAATGAGTTCATCCAAATCACGCTGTGGAATGGCCGCCCATGTTCGTTGCAACAACAAAAAAAGGTCTTCTTGCGACTGGATACCCTCCATATTCGGCAGAGCTCTTCTCTGTAGCATATCCCATGCATGCTCAGTCGGATTCAAGTCTGGCGACTGAGCAGACCAGGGCAGGACATTGATGTTAGCTGCGGCGAGAGTCTGTCTTACAACTCTTGCGGTGTGCGGTCGTGCATTATCATGCATTAACTGAAATAAGGGACCGATTTGCACTTGTAGAGGAACGATGACGTCTGATACAATCGTCTCAGCATAAATTTGAGCGTTGAGGTTGCCTCTGATCCAAATCAACTCAGTTCTTCCGCCGATCCAAATACCCGCCCATACCATGATGGTTCCACCACTATAAGGATGGACTTCCTGGCAGGATTTTAATCGCTGTTGGCGTCCAGGGCTTCTCCAGTGTCGCATACGTCTTGTATCCGGTCTCATACCAAAACGAGACTCATCAGAGTCCATCCTTATAGTGGTGGAACCATCATGGTATGGGCGGGTATTTGGATCGGCGGAAGAACTGAGTTGATTTGGATCAGAGGCAACCTCAACGCTCAAATTTATGCTGAGACGATTGTATCAGACGTCATCGTTCCTCTACAAGTGCAAATCGGTCCCTTATTTCAGTTAATGCATGATAATGCACGACCGCACACCGCAAGAGTTGTAAGACAGACTCTCGCCGCAGCTAACATCAATGTCCTGCCCTGGCCTGCTCAGTCGCCAGACTTGAATCCGATTGAGCATGCATGGGATATGCTACAGAGAAGAGCTCTGCCGAATATGGAGGGTATCCAGTCGCAAGAAGACCTTTTTTTGTTGTTGCAACGAACATGGGCGGCCATTCCACAGCGTGATTTGGATGAACTCATTTTGAGTATGCCAAACCGATGTTCTTGTGTTGTTAGTGTTCGCGGTAGAAACACGGATT
Source organism: Agrotis puta (assembly GCA_943136025.2). Classification (NCBI taxonomy): domain Eukaryota; kingdom Metazoa; phylum Arthropoda; class Insecta; order Lepidoptera; family Noctuidae; genus Agrotis; species Agrotis puta. The sequence goes on along the minus strand of OW964190.2, from coordinate 6,146,933 downwards.
ATTAATTGTTTAAGTTACCCAATAAAATTTTAAAGAAAACTGTTATTTCAGTCTTTTTTTCGAACTTTTGTGTTAGTGGTTCAAATGTCAAAAATCCCTTTATTACGAAAATGGCAAATTTCTTTATTAATGCAAAGGTGACTTGGTTTATCGTTACTGTGACAAACGAAAACACTTTATTTGATGAATCCTTAAAAAAAATTTTAATTAATATCAATCAGGAGAAAAGTTATTGCAAAAATATATGTTGATCCCTAGACACTTTTGATGTGTGTATTTCAGCTCAAATACCTGAGCTCTAAGGCAATAACTCGATGCACGGTGTAAACATAACGTTTAAACTGAAACAAAACTACTCATTCTAATTGTCATATTTTACTTGGTAATTTGTTTGTAATTTGCACTAAATGCTACTCGTATTTTAAAAAATAAGATGTGCTTTCGATAAAAATGTCCACATACACTCCGTAACGTCACGCACGCGCTTGTGTCAGGGCCTTTGTATCCGCTTTTCGATACGTAATAAATCCTCTATGCATTAATTTCGCTACCAAAGTTGCCTCAATGGAATATAGCCGGCGGCGAGGCGAATTGTTTGCGGGTAGTCGATAGATTCCGGTAGCGTTTGACGCAACGCGGTCGGACGCGTCATTTGCTATTGAAGACTCGGCCGGAGCGGACTACTCTCGAGATATTGACGCTCAACCATATTATTGCAATACGGAGTAAAGATATCTGGGAAATGGAGTCGCTTCGCTTTGACGTGAATTTAATGTTACTTCGAAATATTATTTATTTTGTTTGAGACTCAAAGCTTTTAGAAATTGTAATGCTTTAACACAGTCTTTGCTGTAAAGATATTCTTTTGACTTTTTATCAAAATAAATATTCATTCAGCCATAATTGAATTCCACTTCCTATTCAATTCACAAATAACGAGAAAAATGTAAGCGAAACACAATTTTCCAGAGTCCCATTACATTACAACATACGCTCTATTAAATAGTAAAGTCCCTACACGCTAGAAAAAGACAGTATATGCCACCCCAAACACGTTCCCCGCAATAAATGTGCGGGAAAGAAAGAGACGTAGTAATAGCCGGAAATTAGCACTCGTCTATCTTTCATTTTACACCCCAAATTTTCTTATTCCAATTTCCTCTCGCTACGAGAGTCCCCATTTTACGAGCCTTAACTGAGTGACATAACGAGACGCCGAAGTGTGCCGACGCCCCTCCGACGTAGGGTTTAAATTTGGAACGTAACTTTGGCGACGGTTACGGCTCTTTATATTTGAGAATGCTTTAGAACACTCTGTCATTTGAAATGAGTCATTTTCTGATAAGAATGCCCTATTGGCTGAGACGTGTGCGCTTCGGGCCGCGCGGCCGATAATGCCATTTCCGAACGTAGATAGCGAATAACTTGGGTGTCGGTTTTTGCACTGGAGTTTTAATAATAAAGCATAGGGGGAGAGAGGCCGAGATATGGAAATGAGCGTGTGGAGAAGAGGAAATTTGAATTTATACACCAGCTAGTTTTATTCATGAGGGTGCCTCCGTTTGGCAAGATTATACCGACCGAAATTTTGTATGAGTATGATGTTTGTTGTGTTCTAGTTTAATTTTTTGCTGAAGTATAATTTGAATGTTTAGTTTTGCTTTGCATGATAGGTTGAATATCATCCTTTTTCCATTTCAAACTGTAAGCTGTGTGTGAAGGTGATCGTTAGACCAATCTAATGTTTTAAGGCTTCTCTGCTTAGCATAGGCTAATATAAATATCTAAGGAACTACTTCTTGATAACCTGGATGACATCAAAAAAATCTTTCACACATTGAACTAGATCCATTTAAAAAAACGACACCCAAAGAATTAATAAAATAACAGTAAAAAAACAATTTTAAAAACAAGCTTTTATTTAAATGCTCTAAAAAGTACAAAATAAACTTTAAATTAAATCAAACATATAACTTAAGTATAATATAAAAGCTTGTCGCGAGATTTGCCTGTGTAAAGTATGTTATGATACATACATTTTATCGTTGAATTATTTGTTTGTGACAAGTAAATCTCGCGACAAGCTTTTTTATTATACTTAAGTTATATGTTTGATTTAATTTAAAGTTTATTTTGTACTTTTTAGAGCATTTAAATAAAAGCTTGTTTTTAAAATTGTTTTTTTACTGTTATTTTATTTTTAAATTTTTAGTTTTCGTTGGACATATTTCGCAGTCTTTCCATTTCATTTAGTGCGTCATTGTTGCATGGTCGTTTACCTGTTAATTTCGTACAGTCAAGTTCTTCAATAAGGAGACCTTCTAGCGATTTGACTCTCTTAAGGCCACGTATGCTTGGTCAGCAGCGAAGAGCTTTGAGCTTAAATAGACGACAATTTTTTTTTTTTTATATATCGTTGTATAATCATCAAATGAGTCCTCCCACCATACTGTCAGACTTGTACTGACTAAAATCCACGGTGTCCTTCAATAGCCCTTTACGTACCGGGGTCACGGTAATCCGTTAGTCCCGCGACCCCGGCAGGCTATGGCCCTCTACAGGCCCCGTCACTATGCTGACACTCTTTGAGGCGCGCGTGGAACACAACGCGCCGTCGACCCGGGCATGGTCCATGGTCGGACAGCAAGTCGCCCATTACTCGCTGCCCGCATGCCCGCGCCTACGGTGGCCGGAGATCGTCCTGTGACGTCCGACGCCGTGGGCGCCTACCACTGCGGCTGGGATGGAGGGAGGACGCTGTCCTCTCCCTCAGGCGGCCCGCCTCCTCCTTCACGAGCATGACTGCTTCGCAGAAGGAGGCGACCGCTTCCCACTCCGTCTCGCCCCGCAGCATGGCCTCGACCAATGCCGGGCGCGAGAGGTCTCCGCCTATCGCCGTCGTGAGGACACGGCGGTGCTCTGCCCAAGCGGGGCAGTCCTGCGCCGTATGCTCCACCGTGTCCTCCGGACGATCCTCGCAGTGGTGACACCCAGGCGTTTCTTCCCTCCCTATCAGACACAGGAACCTCCCAAAACTTCCGTGTCCGGTGAGGACCTGCGTCATGCGGTAGGTAAAGACGCCGTGACGCCTATCCAGCCACTCCATCAAAGAGGGGTCTTACCGCCCCGATTGCGGCGTGCCCGGACCTCGGTTGCGACAGTCGCTCCCTCCATACTGCCCTGAGATCACGCCGGAGCTCTTCCGGGATTCGGCCCGACGCTGCGCCTCCACGCGCCACTCATAGACGCGCTGGAGGGCAGTCGCCTCCAGATCCCAGAGCACGACAAAATAGATTAATATAATAATTAATTTTATTAATAGCCTAAATAGATTTCATTGTCGTTGTGACCATATTCTATCGGGAGCAGCTGATCCTGGCTGCACGACCAAGACACTGTCACCATATTATTGTATTATTATTTGGGTTGCCCTATATGTGTATATATGTTATAGCTCGGTACTATTAACCATTGAGGAGTTCCCTCGTATGCAGATGTCCCTGGCTGCACCAACAGGTTGTTATCATCATATTATTGCATTGTTACCGGGTTTCCATATATATTTCAAGTTTTAGTTGTGTACTATTAACCATTGAGGAGTTCTCTCGTGAGCAGACGATCCTGGCTGCACCACCAGATCGCACTTATCATATTATTGCATTGTTACCGGGTTTCCATATATATTTCAAGTTTTAGTTCTGTACTATTAACCATTGAGGAGTTCTCTCGCGAGCAGACGATCCTGGCTGCACCACCAGATCGCACTTATCATATTATTGCATTGTTACCGGGTTTCCATTTATATTTCAAGTTTTAGTTGTGTACTATTATCCATTGAGGAGTTCTCTCGTGAGCAGACGATCCTGGCTGCACCACCAGGTCGCTGTCACCATATTATTGCATTGTCATCGGGGTTACATATTAATACCAAGTTTCAGATCGATTGAGTAATTACAAGTGATTCTAATTTGACTTGCAAGATTTGATCTAAACAAACATACAAACATTGCCGGCCTTATTACAAAAAAAACTAAATAAACCTTGGTTTAAACCTGGTCTATCAAGTCCAGGCTTATCTGCAGAGCCATGGTTTAAATTTGTCCGTATTACAAAACTAAGATAAAACGTCGACTTTAGTACCGCCATTTGAACGATTGTCTATACAATTAAGTCCACAATGAGTAATAACAATTAAATCTACCTTGTTTCAATCCATTTTGGGTGAAAATAACACAAAAACTACAACACAATGAAATATTTGCTATGAGAAACTTTGACACACCTTTGACAGCTACTACTATTAGACCATGGTTTATCGCAAAACCACGATTTGTAATAATCTTCGTTTAAACCGTAGTTTTACAAGATTAAACCTGGGTTTTTAGTTAAACCCCTTTTTGTAATAAGGCGGATTAAGTTAAATAAAAGCTTGTAAAAATTATAACCGATTATCCGTGTCCGCACATCTTTGGACGTCAGGTATCCGTATTCCGTAACTTTTTTCACCGCGTGGGAAGAATCTCGAAGTTTACTCTTCACACATCTCGATTGGCAAATGTAAGCGATTTCTTTCACGTCATTAACTCCGGAGTGAAGGTTGTGTCGCTAAAATGACTGCGGTCAACTTGATCGGCCATTATTTACTATATTGTTGGTCGTGGGAATGAAATGTTTCAGACAGCATTGCGATATTGTCTGTTAACTTGAGGAGTGGTTATGAGTTAGTCATGGCACTGTTTCAATACGTAATAAGGCGTTTTTGGTTGAATTATCGGTCCGTGTTATGATTTTATTGGTATTCAGGCTAATTTGCTAGTTTGGAAAGGTTTTAAGGACCTAATCTTAAACTCACGATTACAAATTTAGAAGTTGTTACTTATAGAGTATAGTTTATATCAAATGATGAATAAATTCAATTTTATCGTCAAGCTAAAAAATACCCAAAATAGTTGAATTATAGGGCTCTCAAATAAAATCAAACTAATCCCTTTTCAATCGGACCCATTCATTCACAATATTTTTCACCGTTAATAGTCGTAAAACTTTTTCTCAAAAATTCTCCGAATTCTACGCTGTTCCACAAAAAGTTGGGAGATCATAAATAATTTCTCTTGTAACAATACAAATTTTTAAAGTCCAAGCACTCTATTGCACAGGTGGAAAAAAACATCACAGAATAGGTTCATTCATAAAAGGTTCATTCATTCATGTAACGCAAAAAAGTGTCCAATAAGTGGACCTTCATTCTATATTGTCAGAAGTTAATCTATAACGTCTTCATATTAACATCCCGTGGGATTTCTGAGTGTGATGATGAATTTTTGTTGTTATAATGGAGTTAATATTATGAACCTTTTTTTTAGTTCATTCATTCGATCGTAGGAGGTGCCAACCACACAATGTTGAATAAAGAGTGCAGTGGAATCCGCGCCACCACTCATGACCAGCGGAAAATTAGAAGTACCACATTTATTTAATGCAATTTGATGTAATTACAAAGACACTAGCGCCACGTCAAAAAGACATGAGTGGTGGCGCGCGGATTCCTTAGTTCAAATAACAGCATTAATAATCAAGAAATGATGCATTAGTGAGACTGTGTTATATTACCATTATAAGATACCATTACATTACCATTACCATAATTGATAAAGGAATATCATTGTTTTGTTCGTTTTTCTCATAGAACTCGGAAAATTATTATTTAATAGTATTACGAGTAATGTATAAATATATAATAATAGTATAAATTATTATTTTCATTTATTTTAATTAAATAAATACATTTAATATTTATTAAAGTTTTATTTTTAAAAGTGTCAAAAATCAAAATCAAACTTTGACGATTTAATGAATGACTAAGTATTTCTTGTGCTTAGCGTATGTCGAAATTAGAATTTATAATAAAGGATGATAAATAAGTTGAGTAGGTACTTAACTAGTAACCCAAATCCTAACCCTATTTACCCCGGTAGGGTAAATAGTAAGTATCGTAGGGTTTCTAGCCATTGTCTAGGTACGTATCTGTCCCTGATATCCGGGCAATACTAACAACTTAACGACGAAAAGTCGTGGTTTTTTTTTCTCGTCGTTTCGTTTTTTTTTTTTAAAGAACGATGTCCCATATTCGAATTTCTCCTGTATCGTTGGTGCATTAACAAATATTTACACATACAGATTTACCCAAACGCGGAAAAACTACTTATTGCAGATCATATTTTTGCGTGGACGTACTAACGTGCTTACCAGATATTTTATGTATTGTATTTTTAGAAACCGGTTTTTCTTTTTTTTTTCAAAATGTTAACCCTTTTTATTGGATACAGGGGTCATGTTATATTGAATTATTGAGTAAACAATGCATAGATACGCGATAGTAGCAATCGCCAATGATTTGCTGTCATTCATTGAAGAGTTCCCTAGATATCTCCAAGATCGCCGAAATCAGATTCTGACCTGATTACCATGGGACCACTGACCGTGTTCTATGGTAATCAGGTTTTTTCTATCGTAATAAAATCATCAATTAATGAGTCCTTCCACCCAGAGCGGTACGTTAGACTTGTACTAACTGAAATCCACGGCGATCCTTCAATAACTCTTTACGTTCCAGGGTCACGATTACCTGTCAGTCCCGCGAATGGTAATAAGATTGGAACGAAAAAAAAAGAATTTTCCAATTCGGTCCAGGCGTCATCGGGAAATATACTTACACAATGAAAAAAAATAAACTCCTTTTTTAACTTTTTCTAAATTTTGTATCTATGCAATTTCGATGTGTTCATTTTTCTGATGGTAGGTAATAACAACACAGATCAATCACTTCTTCTTTGTCGTGTCGATGATTCCTTTAAATTATATGTTTCGACCAAAACTCTGCCACATTCACAGCGTTGGTGGTGACCTCGGACAGTTCCCTTAGAGTGCAGGTGCAGTTACACAGAGTACAATTGAGGAGGTGAGCCATCGTTTGTGATGAGGCTCCGCAGTCACACCTTTCTTCATCAGAGCACCCCACCGGGCCATGTTGTATTTACAGCGGCCAACCTGGCTTCGCAATCGGTTACAGGTCTTCCAAGTAGGCCATGGCAGTTGGTAGCCTGCTGGGAGCGTTTCTGCAGGCTCAGCGTTGTGTAGATCAATCACTGTCTTATGCCAAGTGATTTTGTTTTGTAATAAACGCAGCAAATTATCCTCTAACGACTTGAGAACGTAATTGGAAGTAGGATCAATATTATTATGTAATCTTGTATGACTATGAGTTAGGTACGAGTATAACATTAGGCCAACACAAAAAATATTTAACTTAGTAAATTATGATTTTGTATGTCTATTAAAATTTATTTATCTTTTTTTACAAAATTGACCGAACAGTGCGAGATTTCTAGAACGTTTACACTTGTATTAAGTAGACATAAAGTTATCATTATTCTCTTCCAAGTAAGTCTTACAAATTCACCTGTGTCGACAAAGCAATGCCAATTACGGTGTGGGCTACACCGGGATCTGTTGTGTATATTGTATAAAAGGTTTATATCATGATTTCGAGGACATCAATTTTACCTAAAAAGCCATCACTAATAAGTAAATTATGATTAATATTAACCAAACCATAATTAAAAACTAAAACATTGAGACATTAGTGTCAATATTCAATGAAGTTACTACGGTCATCACCTGCACTTACACAATATAAATTCTAATACAAGATAGGTATAATACATTTTTTAGTGTGTTGTTTGGGCTCATTAGATGTAGGTATTCTTACGAATAAATTTACAATTCTCAAAAAGTTGTAGACTATTTTGACTAAAATATGCGTTTTTTGTCGAAAGTAATGTGACACGTTTTTATTATCTAGTATTAAAGAAAATAGGCGCCTTTCATACATTCAATTCTTTGAACTCAAAATGAAACGACATTTTGTTAAAAGTATAGATGCCAGCACATCAATCTACCTCAATCTGACTTTCTTTAATAGATTTTCAAACTTCTCACAATAGTGGAAGGTTAATGTTCGATTGGTGAAATTTAACAGATTTAGGTAGGTTGACCTGCTGGCGTCTGTAAATAATACGGCTTAATTATTTATTAATTAAAACTTGCTAATATTTGACAACTATTTGCGACATTGCTAACTTTTAGAATACGCGGTCTTATTAAGTAATGGTTGAGTATTGAGTGACGTTCTGTAACACGGGCCTTAGACAGCGCCACGACAGAGCCGACATTATTTCTACTTATTGCCGCGCTGCAATCGATTCTAATATCCCACCTAGTATTTTGCACCAAGCGAATTGGTATTTCGGATTGGTTTAAAATATTACAACCCCATTCTTATAAGGTCAAGTTTGTAGCTATTCTGTAGCAAAAAAAAATTACAGCTACAGACAGAGTGTCGATATAAAAGCTACAAGAAATAATGCTATCAACAGGTTTCTAATTTAATTTACTGTAATAACATACAAAACTTTATGAAGAACCTGTGTTTACAACAAGTTTCAATCTTTATTAGAAACGCCACTACATACAGATTAACATACTTCTTAATCCTGTGTAATCGGTTAATTAAGACTTGAATATGAAGCAGTAAACGGGTTGAACTGATTGCCATCTTTAAAGTCTTTTGAAATAAGAACAATTCTAGAAACAGACTCGTAATAATAAGATACGAAGTAATTGCCTACACAGTATTACCTAGTTATCTCGTATTCCGGTTATAACATCTAAATCCCGGTAGCTTCCTAATTAATCTGTGCTCGTAATGATCTTTATAAGCACCCACCATGTGTCGGCCTCCGAATATTTTTACCCAATTAACTTGTAACATTCTCGCTTCCGAAAATGTCTACCATAGTTGAGGAAAAAATCAAAGAAGCGTTCCCCGAAATTCGACCATTATCGACCACTACCTCCCAAATAGAACGAGATCGAAACTCCAGATAAACTCCTTCACGAGGACTCTACTAATTGGTGCAATAAATTTGAGACAACGCGACAACTCTGAAAACCCATTACTTCTCCATCTCGGACCTTATTAGGACCCATGGCTTCCGACCTGTCATAGACAAAACTTACGGACACACTTCGGATATCTGTCAAATTCAAACACATCTCTCAAACGAATATCATCTCTATTGACCCTAATTAAAGCACAAACGCGTCTAGAATCGCTCAGACAAAATCGAACGCAATAAAGAAACGTCATCTCGTTTAAATTCCATTTTCAAGTTTAAAAAAACTCCCAGCAGGATCCACAGGATATTCGACCCTACTGCGACTATTTAAAAATAAAAATCTCTAATGAGGAGCGTTCGGAAACGTGACGTGCCGGTGACAAAATGTTGAAGGGATATCGATTTTCAGCATTGTAAATCGAATCGTAATAGTATTCGATAAAGCAGAATTTCGTTTATGGAATTTCGGTTGAATTCGTATCGTTAATATAGAGTCGTCGAGAGCGCGCACCCGTTTGTACCCGCGTCATGCGAACGGACGCTTTTTGTCGTTTTTAATTATATTTATTGTTCTCGTTATTTATTTATTGTTTTGTGTTTTGAACCGTTCTCGCTACCGTGCGTGCATTTTAACGATTTCGGCGGAGATAGCGGACGCATCCAAATTAGGCCGAATGTGGTTTCGGAGGATGCAAATGTGCTCCTTTGCATACGGTCGCAGAAAAAACGTCCCCATCGATATTCAGAATGAACCCGAATGAAAACATCATTAATGTTATGCAAATGACCGAGAGAAGGAATTTTACTTTCAAAATAATTCAGGGATATTGTTGTTCCTTAATAAGAGTCGCTTTATGGTAATATTTATTGAAACAAAAAGCAGGACAGCTTTATAATTTTCCCATTTTCTTTTTTGCCTTGTTGCTGTGGAAATGGGAACATATCGTTAAATAAAAGATATAAGGCCGCGCCATTATTTATCGATAATTGTTTGTAAAAGCCAAAGAAAAGTAACACTAAAGTGCATATTTGCAAACAAAGGCCCGTCAATTGTATCCAATAAAATCGATGAGATGCCGTGTCACTCCGACTCGCCCCTCTCCGCACTGGCCACTCGCCACTAGGACAATGTGGAGAAATGTCAAGAAATTCCGATACTCACAGAAAACTGTGACATTATTTTTTTGTTCCATACTGATAGACACATTTAAAGTTCCTATTCTTTCGACATTTATAATAATGCAAAAAATGTAGCACAATTATTTAAAATGTCGCCGTTTAAAAGACCATTTTCGTCATTACAGGCAGTTTATCAAAATTGGAATGGCTTTACAAGTAACTCTGTGGGCAGTCGTCGTCAAAACATGGCTTTTATTACATTTATCTTCTTGAAAAAAAAAATGGTGCGTAGTCCATATTCGCAAATAAATAGTGCAAATTGTGATTTCGCAAGTTGGCTCAAACAATCTTGATCGTTGGCTAAGGACTTACTTGATATAAATTGTGAATCAATTTTATTTATCTATGTCGATAAATAAATATCTCGTTCTTATATTACATTCAAATAAAAAAATGACAGGTACGTCAAACACTCAAGTATTAAGGCGTAAACTTTTTTTTTTATCGTAATAAAATCATCAAATGAGTCCAGGGCAGAGTGGGAGGGACTGTCAGACTCGTACTGACTAAAATCCATGGTGTTCTTCAATAGCCCTTTACGTACCGGGGTCACGGTAATTCCTGAGTCCCGCGACCAATGCGTAAAGTTTAAAATAATAACGAAAAAAGAATTTTCCTGTTATTTTTTTACAGTTGTCGGGGAACAAACCCACATCCCGATGTTCAAAAATAGCAGCTGTGGTAACGACGACATGAACTGCAATAAATGTATAGAAACAGATGCTTACTTTTGCGATAAATAAATATATATTTTTATTAAGTGATATAACTAGATTTAGTTACTTAAGTAACTAAAGTACACGACACGTACCTATATATTTATTGAACACTTTTTTGGTAAAACTGGAAAAGCCTGATTGCTAAAATCAAGAAAGTATACAAGGGTAAGCAACACAATTTTATTTATCTGTTCTCAAATAACAACTACAAACCGGTATGATCTGATTCGTCATACCAAAAATACCTACTTGCTCATTACTCACCAAATTTTATCATATAAATACCGAACAAAATCTTTTAAACTTCATAACAAATCTTCACCTTCGTACAACAGTACTTCTTCACTCAACGTACAAGAAAAATCAAAATGGCTGCCGTCAAAACAACTCTGGTTCTTCTGTTGATTGCCTTCGCCATGATGCTCTGTACCATCGGCGTCGACGCATCGTCGTCTCGTGTGGGACCTTGTGACCAGGTCTGCGATCGTATTGAACGCGAGAGGAACGCGTGCTGCGAAGCCCATGGTTACAGTTCATATGACAGCTGCAGTGGCGGTGCTATGTTTTGCGAAGAATAACCATCATCAGTGAGTGGTAATAGAACAAAGCTTTGGACGTCATTCGAAGAACATCTTGACCAATTTTATGCCTGTAAAACACCAGTGTGAGCGCCATTTTATATTTGTTTCTGTTTATTTATCTTACTGAAGAGACTGTAAGGACTTACAAAAAAATACATGAATATTTTAATATTAATTATTTTAAAATTAATATTCGGTATATTTTATTTTGTATTTCTTTTGATAGTGAACAATAAGATTGGTTTAAACTGTTGTCTTTTATAATACCCTTATCATCCATTTATCATCCATCAGCTGGAAGCCGTCCACTGCTAAACATCGGCATCCCCCTTAGATCGCCACGTCGAACGACAATGCGCTATCTTAATATTTTAATTTTAAAAAGAAATATTGTCCCTAACCTAATTTCTTCCTGTATCGTGGGTGCATTGACAAACATAGAAACTCACATATTAAACAAACACGCAGACCCGAAACAAATACTTTTAGATCATACAAATATTTGTTCCGTGCGAGGATCGAACCCGCGACATGTGGTCAATTCATTCACGTCATTTCGACTAAATCGGTCAAGTAGATTCGGAGAAAATTGACTATGAAGAGCGGACAGACGGACACACGAGTGATCTTGTAAGGGTTCCCTTTTTCATTCGGACATACGGAACCCTAAAAATAAACTACAGAGCCACTCAATCACTTGTGAAAGTACTGTAGTTGCGGGTGTACTGCTAGATAAACTTCCGCCTAGGGAGATAGATTATCTCCCAATTTGTAGATACAAATTAAAGTAGCAAGTAGACTACAGGATCAAAACCCATTAGTCGCCGTACACCCGAATAAGTTCAGTTTCGTTCGTCAATGAATGAATCAATGAGTGAACGACAATGCCTCTGCGGGTTGCGTTGGGAGGCGTTCATGGAATACTATTAATTTTTGAAAAAAAATCTTGTGTCCCCCGCCACACTGTCTGGCAGAATATTTTGAAGATGAATGGGTCTAAGTTAACTGTCAATTTGAAGTAAGTATTGACACTATAAGGGTACAATATTACATTATGATTTAGAGCGAACTATTTAATTTTATTGGGTAGCAAAACCAAGCTACCAAAAAGTCAACGGTTTTGAGGAGTTCGCTGGAGTGGACTCTGAGTTCATCTCAGTCCTCGCCAGATCAGGCTTTTGTTCTTGCTGTGAATATGTTGAGGGTATTAGGACTTGGATGTCTGAAATATCAGAGGCCGGATTTTTACTGAAAAATCAGGGCAAGTTTCCTACGTTTCTCGCCGGTGATCCCGGCTGTTATTTGTAGGTTGTAGATCAACAATAGTTACTGTTAGTTGTTAAGCCAGAAAGTCTAACAACCAGTCTAGCACCGAGGGGTATCGTAATAATAAGTTACTGGGTAGTGGAGGTCAGCAGATAGGCAGTCCATCTTTGTATTCGAAATAAAAATGATAGTTGCACTTGGTTGGTTTCAGTCGAAAAGGCTAGACAGATTTATAGATATTGATTTTTACTATCAAATATCTTGTCAAAAATCAGCTGCTAAAAGATTTAAATATGTATACTGTCCGACTTTCCACATAATTTCTCATTATATCTTCATTGTTTTTACCACGAGTCATCAGACACCAGTATAATCTTTTCCCTTTGCGTGGCACCCATAAAAAGTTACAAGCAATGTCAACATTCGCCTTTTTCGTACACACTGCTTACAATTACATCCATAATGAGGAAAAATCGTATTACCTGTCTAATTAGAGAGAACAAGAGAAAAGCATACCATTTCTTACTTCCTTTTACATACTTCGTCGGCAAAAATCAATCGAAGAACTCAAATATGAAATTCAAAATAAGAAATGCAATTCACACAATTAATAACCGAACTATAATATCAATGGATCCACAATAGATCATTAACTACTTCCTCTATATTCTTTTTAATTGCCTATGGAGTATTGAAGTTCCTCAGTGGCGTCTGCGACCAGAGAGTGAGCGCAAAAAGTATTTGCTCAGAGATATAACGAGAACCATTAGCAGATTGTCTCTGGGGTATTTATATTAACATTCTTTATGGGAAAAAGTCGATGTGTTCCTGTGTATGTGATACGTTAGTTGGTTTTACTTATTATCGAGATTTATTGGACGTAAGAGGAGAGACAAGTGGTGATGGCGCTACAAATAATGGTGTATCTTACCTCAAGTCTTACTTTGTTGTCGCGGGACTGTCTTAAGTCGTCTTAAGACGTTTTATGACGATTTGATAACCAACAATTTGTAATTACACGTATTGTTAACCGACTTCATTGTCAATTCCAGTGGCAACAGTCAAAATTGATTGTTTTAACCTAACATGACAAATTAATTTTTTTTTCAAAAATCGGCAGGTATATATATTATAAAAGTTAACAAGTCAGTCCGTATCCGTTATAAATGACATATTGTGCTTAATTCAGAAAAGTATAATTGTGAAAATTAATTTTATAATGACGGACTCAAACAAGATGGCCGCGCAACGATTAATAAAAATGTCTTTCGGCTGGCAATTTAATTTAAAAAATCTGCCTAGTGAGAGTGTCACTCGTACACGTAGAGTTCCGTATCATCACATTTCATTCACCCGATACCTACATTTCTTGAAATTCATTAGCGTCAGATATTCTTTCAGGTAGAGCATAAAAAAAACTCCTAAACGGAATTAGAGGATTCCTTTGTCCAGAAGAATTACAATAAGATAATATGTGTTGTAGAGAAAATAAAAATAAATGGTACGGGCTGATTTTTTTTTCAGCCTTTCATTTTTAACTTAAATAGGTAATTCACATGATTTGTTGCTATGGCCACTATAATAATACAGTGAATGTAAAAAAAACATATTATGGATCAAAAGATAATATCCCTGTGACTGACGGAGTGACAGATAGCGGAGCCATATTAATAGGATCCTATTGGGGTACGGAACCCTAAAAATGCCTGTCGTCAGGCACGACTAATTAAAAACAATTCGCTAGGCATTTTAATGAAACAATAGAACCGCGAATATTTTTTCCTCGTTCCTTAATTAATTTCATAATAAATAAGAAAATGCTACGTGGTTGGACTAGTTAATGATTATAATGTCTCTTATTAATTTATGTTATCTGTGCATAATGGCGGTTTTTTGTATATTTTTCTTTACGGAGGTTTAGATAGAAGTTAGAATGCCAATACGAAACACATTCTTACGTGTTCTGAATTCAAAATTTGAAGTTCGAGAACGGGCTCGCTTTCTAAATAAGTAATGTAAAATAAGCTGATTGATTTAAATTTAAATTTCGAATTCGAATATTTCTGATCCAATTTTTTTTTTAATCTATGGAGATTTATCAAAGACAATGTTGCGTACTTGTGTTTAAAGTAGGTAAGCCATTTTCTATCTATTTATTGCTTCGGCAATAAGTTTTTTTATTTAGATTTAATGTCTATTATAGTCAAGCATTTAAACTAGGTACTTAAATAACTATCGACAAAAAGAAAAACATCAGTCTTTAATTACATAAGACTTAAAACTACTAAGTAACATTTAAACTTTTTGTTAAAGGTCATCAGCAAACTATAAAACAATTAACTTATTTACCAAAGCGTGTTGCCAGCCCAAAATAAATGTCCCCGCGATAGCATAGTTAATACAAATTATATTTAATTACGGAGATATTTATTCGTTTCTGAATACGCCGTGTTCGCTCGACACGACAGAATTCACGAATTTTAATTTGGGCACACAGTGTTTATACGATACTTTTTGGTGATACCGGGGGAATGTTGCAGGCAGAATATATTTCTAGACATTTTGGAAAAATTCTAATAATGTGCCTTTTGCTTTTTTTTTTACTTCCATAGAAATGAAGCAGTACTAAAGTGAATCAGTTTCCAATCTAACCGCTTGTAGCTGAATAGTTTTTTTATGTAACGACTGCCTATCTAACTCAAGACTGGGTAGGTAAAGCTAACCTTAAATACCCTTTTTTTCGAGATTGTTGGAAAACAAAACACAACTATTAGTCTGAATAATTTAACACAATTTTCCGGGAACTCGGTTATCATAATGAAAAAAGTTTTTTTTATCAAGTACCTAAGTATCAAGTTTTTTTTTAAATCGGGACGTATATGACTTTGAACCAGTAACAGCTATTCCAACTTAAAATAATGTGTTTTTTATTATTGTATGGGCTTTTTAATAGATATCAGAGTGGGTTTCGAAGTATGCTTCATAAGGTTGCTAATGGACCACTTATCTGCTAAAACATCTGAACAAATTATATTAGTTTTTCTTTATAAATCTGATTGCGGAAGCTGTTAGCAATTTATTAAATTTAAATATCTGTGCTATAGTGTACGTGTTTATTGATATTCTTTCTCTGAAGGCCATTTTTTTAAACTATAGTATTAATTTGACAGATTTATCCTAATGGCCATAGACATAATCATACACATAATAGTTATAAATTCATTCATCATAGAAGCGAGCTAGATTTCAATCATAGCTGAAATAATAAGACACTTAATGTTATGATTAATATTCTACATCTGATCATCAAGCTCGCTTTTTAAAAATAAAATAAAATTATTATGTAATTTATTATCAAAATCTTGGTATACTTTTAGTAACATAATACTTATAATATCTACTAATTAGCCACATAAAATTAAACAAACATAACGTTCAACATTAAAAATAACATTGTCAGATAGGATTGAACACGAGCGTCAAGAATCTTAACAAGAAATGTTTTAATAGCCCCTAAAATATTCCTATCAAAATTCATTAAGCATACTCATTATAATTTATAGAGTACTTAAAGAACTAACGACAACTTTAATAAACGAAACATGTTTCAAATAGTATAAAATTTCACCCGCCCACAACATGAGGACTCGAGCTACCTATATCGTTTTTTTTCGGTACGACCGGTCGTCCAAGAACTTTGTCACACTTAGCTTCGCTCAAAACCTGAAAGAAATGAAGATGGTAGCTTCGAAGGCTTTATTTCGACATGGTTCTAACCGTTGTCGAGTGTCGATCTCAAAATCCGGTAGCTAAAAGTAATTTGTGAAATTACTTTCTTAGAATTGGAGTCAATTAAAGAGTGTATGTCTCCGGACTTGGAGATTTCAGACAAACTGGATCGGCGGTTTGTTTTTTTTTTAAGAATGTTTGTTTAAAAGGTGTAGGTATGGGCCAGGGTCCGGAGATAAGGAAGGGACGAATGTAGAAAGGGTATAATAAAACCCTGTAGTTTGAATACTAAACCTGTTGTTGATTCAGGGGAGAAGACACGGGATTTAGTAAAGCCAAAGACATGATTCTTTTAAATCTCTTTGAGTAAAGCTAAACTCAATAGCGGCGTTTTAAAGTTTATAGAGGTCAGTCAGAGTTTTTAAGTGATAACTATTTTTGTGGAACCGTCTGTAAAAATCACCGTAACTCTTTTTTTTTCGTTATCGTGGCAATATCATCAAATTAGTCCTCCTACCCAGATCGGGACGGGAGAAACTGTCAGACTTGTATAGACTGAAATCCACGGTGGTCCTTCAATAGCCGTTTAGTGATGAGGCAGTCATGTGACTAAAGGCAGTACGAGTCTGACTCTCCCTACTGCTTCACCCAGGGCGTGTGGACTCATTTTTCCGTCATTTTACCGTACCTACAATAAAAAAAGGGGAAAGGTATTTGTGCAGGGGTAGCAAGAGTTTCTTAGAAATTGAAGTGTTCCTCATCATTGGAGCGAAGGGCCTAAACAAATGACAGTCGATAGTAGCCTTTGAAAAAGCGCTGGAAACTAGTTTGACATCTAAGCTTTTCGGTAGTTTATGTCAGTGCAATACCATAGATATTATGGTTGATAGAATTTCACTTTGCGTAAAACTGCACTTTAAAATGGGTTAGTAAAACAGCGTTTTTTTTTAAAAAAAAAATACAAATATTTTTACACCTTTAGTTTCAATGGTGCAGCTTTAGTTTTCATCAAAATCAGCCTCGAGCCTCCTTTGAGTATTTTCCGTTAATCCTTATAATCCCAGTTGGAAAATTCACTCTGTATGTAAAATGCCCTTTTGACAATATTTCCTTACAGATGTATCTCTAACTTATAATTATTTTAACATAAGTACATAAGATAACATCTTGGTTATTTTAAGTTTTTTGGTACTATTAATGAAATCGACACCTTTCAATATAAACAATAACAAAGGACATGTTTCTTAATTAATGTTTTATTTTTGATACCACAAGTTTTAATTGTAAAGCTTTTTATACAGATACAGCAATGTTAACTCAAACTGTTGACAATTACATTAAAACTAGTTTAAAAATAATGATATCACAATGTGTCATAAAAGTTATTAAAAATTAATAATTCTTTATCAAATCGTTATAATCTTGAGCACGTATTGTCCTACCAAGATACCCCATCCTTCTCCCTTTCATAAAGCTAGAAAAGGACAGCATTATAAAAAGGTATGCGTAATTGTGAAGTCAATAATTGTAGCATGATAATGATCTCTATTGGTTAAAAATGATACGGAGTAAAAAGTGGCCGGTGTGAGTGTACCGGGAATCGAACCCGACTAATTAGCGAGAGGACGGGTGCACAGTTACTTGGCGACACTTGTATGTGTAATAGGAGGGTCGGCAAAAAAGTTTAATTTATTTAGTTAATATTAAACTCTCTTTTTTTGGAAAGTCGTGTAAAAAACGGTTGGATGGATGTGTTGAATTTTGAAAATCCTAGATAATGCTATAGTAATATGCTATTTGACTGAAAAACTCTAATTTGTCCGTCAGTTAGTTTATCAAAAATGATTCGACCAGTAATTTTTCTTTTGTTACTTAAACCAAAATTGACAGAGATAGGTACGACGCTTTCAATATTGGCAATATACGTCACAATTGAGTACACTTTCCCCAGTCTCATTTTGATGCGTTGGATCTTTGTAAATATGCATTAATTCAACAAAAGAAAAATACGTATCTATTATTTTTCGAAACTCTTACTGGCTAACTAATTCACTTTTTAGAATATATTGATATTGTTAACATGCCATATAATGCAGATTGTAATGTTTATGACGTGATATCATCGCTGGTTTTGTCTCTGTGACCAAAATTAGGGCAAACCCTTATAAAAAAAAAACTATTTGAACTGTATTTTTTCTTTTGTTACGTAAACCAAATTGACGAAGTACGCTTTTGAAATCACGATGCGTCATGCCGTAGTAGTGTAATTTTTAGTGCCCTCTCTTGTGCGTTCTCTCAACGATTTTGATGCGTTTTATCTTTGTAAATATACACTGATTAAACAAAAGAAAAAATACGTCTCCATTGGTTTTCAAAACTCTCTGACGGACTAGTTATATTTGCAATTTATTGATTCTGGCAACTATTAGCCTATTACATACGTTTACACCATACACTCGTAAAGTGCCGCGCCGATTTGTTTTTATTGTTACCTAAGAAAATATTGGCAGGCGCCTACTACCAGAAGTGTTTACATAGAATTCTACCCCCAAAATAAAATTACTTTAATCTTAATCTCCCGCCACTTTATTTGCAGCCAGTACCATCCACTCGTAATAGGTGTTCGACATTCGCCCAGCGGGATGCTACGTGGAAAGCAGCCATGTCCCCATTAAACAACTATAACCATAGTAAAAGTCGGCACAAGATCTGTCTTTTTGTCATCACCTTGCCTTATCGGCGGCATTACTCATTTCGAAAGTTTCATATTGCTTTTAAGCTTTAGAAGGCTATCGGACATTCGTAAGGCAACGTTTTATTTTTTAATTGATTTTAATTGCTTGTTGTTGGCCCAGTGTCAATGGTCTGAACTTACAAGTTGTTCGTCTATGGTTCAACGCCAGCCAGGCGCTTTGCTGGTACTGCGTGCCTGTATCATCATCACCAATACAAAGGCCCCACAATTTCAGTGCCAGAGGAAACTGCATTGGTGAAAATGGTCACTTTGTTCAGTTCGTCCCGCTATCTTCTACGAGGTCTACTGCGACGCCTTCTGGCTGTGTCCAGAAGTATCCAGGTGAATTAATGTAAATTTCATCATCCTTGTCCAAGAACAAAAAATTCGGAGCGATGTGTCATCTACCAACACACACTGGGCCCGCGTGGTGAATCCCACTCCTTCTCAGTGAGAGGAGGCCTGTGTCCCAGCAATGGGAGCATTATAGGCTGATTATATCATGTAATGCTAATGGCTAGGAATGGACGATTTGAATTTGTATTTGGTATTGATATTATCTTTGTTCTTACTGGTTCGTTGTTGACGCTGATTAGATGTGTATCGGGTTGGTAAAAACGCAACCCTGTCTTTGCTGTTGTGCTGTCGGGTAACAAGGTAAAATAATACCCTATGTGATCTTTCATGGTGTGGTACTAGTTTTTACAGCAAGCTATCTTTAAGAGTATTATCAGCCAACTTGTTACCAAGGGTATATGGTGGCTATAGTGTTTTAAAATACTGTTGAGGTAATGTCTTATAATGCAGGTAACATATTGTGGTGTCATCAAATGTGTCCTCCCACCCTGGGTAGACGGTTGCGTAGATAGGCCTCCCACTAGGTGGACTGACGACATCGTAAGAGTCGCGGGCAACCGATAGATGCAAGTGGCAAATTGTCGTTCAGCGTGGCCATCTAAGGGGGAAGCCTATGTTCAGCAGTGGACGTCTTCCGGCTGATGATGATGAAGAAATATGGAAAGATAGATGGAACTTTACAAATATCTAAGTACTATGACTAAAGCCTATTTCAAGTAGACACTCCAAGCTATTTCTACAAAGATTTACTATTATATGAAATTGAATGCAACAAACCATATACAGGGTCTAAGGTCAGAATACTGTTTACATAAATACATGTACCATTGCTGTTCCCTGATGTTTTCTACAGCCGATTGATGTACCAACTTACAAGATTTAATGCATACTTACTTGCAATGTTTTGGTACATCGAAATACTACAACGACCTTGTTGGTGTAGAGGTCGTTAGCGCTACTGCTGGGTTTGAGGTCTTGCGTTCGATTCTCGGTTCGTACAAGTGCCGTTATTCTATTGGTTTTCAGTGGAAGCCCGGATTCTGGAATTATGGGCGATTGTTGGTTAATAAGCTCGCCTCTATTACTGGTGACTGTACTGTATTTATAAATTGGATAAATGTGTATACAGGTTAACCCCTCAAGGATATGTAGGCGTGAAGTTAATTTTTTTATTTTAACGATAAAGTTGTCCCCTTCAGATTTCTTCCTATGATCGTATGTTAAGAAATTATAGTTCAGATGTTTTAAAATGAATTCTTAACCACACGAATTAAATACCCATGTACACATTGTCAGTACACGAGTATTAATAACATCGATTTAAAAGAAAAATAAATAATCCACGCCTCACAATAAATCGAATCGTGGACCAAAATCGCAACGCATAAGGAAACATATCGATCATCGAAAAAATCGATTATGAAGCGCGAATACGAAAAACAAATAAGCATAACTCATCGGACAGTGATCAGTATCGATTATTAAAATGGCGAGTGGAATCGATTAATCGGAGAGAAATAATAAAGTGAGCGGCCGACGGTTAATTGCTTTGCACGGACGTAAAGCATTGGGCCTGATAACTTACTCGGTATTGAGAATGTTTGAATCGATTTAGAACGATTACTCGATTACTCGGATGTCGTAATCAGGGTTCTGTAAATTGGTGTTCGATCCGTGATTGTATGTGGTTAGTTTCTTTGATTGTACAGTTGATTGGTTTAATTAGATTTAGATCACTTTACTACTGAAATGATAAAATGCACGACTTGCATTTATTTCTTAAGGTTTAGAAACAGGATGTTTTAATGGACGCAAATTGGTGAAAAAAAAAATGATTAAAAGTTGTTAGGTACTGTTGGATTGTATGTTTTCAGCGAAAAACGGCTATTATAATAATATTGCTTTATGTATTTTGAAAGGTTTAATGTGGCGTACGAAACGTATGATAGTCAAAATATATTCTTTAAAGTTAAGAAACAAATAAAACAAAAGCCCATTTAGACGATACAAGAAATTGCATGACAGTTACGTGCAATTTTCCCTTATAAAATACATAAGGCAATATCAGTATGTTAGTCACTTTTCCTTGATCTGTGTAAACGTGTAATATTTCAGTTAAACAGTAGGCTCTTTTTACGTTCAGACAGTTGGTAGCAAATGCATTTATCATCATCATTTTCTTAACATTTTGCAACTGTCTTGGGGTTGGCACCAGCATGCTTCATAAAAGAACAGTCAGTATGACTTCCACAACGAAGTTACTGTTACAATAATACTGCCAGTCAGACTTATAACTGCAAGATACTTCTTGCTTTTTTTTATTGGATGAGTGTTTGCTCTTCACTCTAGTTTAGGTCAGAGGTGAGTGAGACAAAGCCTACGATGGAGCAAGCTTACCCAGAATAAACCTGTTTAAACTTTGAAGAAGTTCGGTTTGTATGCGTTTATGAACACATGAATAATATTAACCCCCCGAAATGTTATTCTCTCTTAATCCTATTCTGTCTTTTGACGGTTGCTTATGATTGGACATAATTAAGAGTTGGATAGGCAATATGGGTTTTTAATTGGTTACAAACAAAAATCAGGATCAAGATACCAACCGAGATAGTTTATTTTTTCGAGAAATCATCGAATAAGATGTCACTTCATTACAAAAAGGCACTTCGCACGTAGCAATTAAAGTCCATAACAGCTACCAATCTCTCTAAATCAAAATCCTAATAAAAAGAAAACAAATGCATAATAGTTTGTGAGAATAAAGTGGTAGATGTTTGCATGCGAGGCTGCGCACTTAGCTTTCAATTTAGCAGCAAAATGAAGAGATCCGCCGACACTGGAAAGGCGTAAAACAATTTTCATGGGCCCTTAGCAGTAACTAACCGAGAGATGTAGGGCTGTCACTGCCATCTTGTTTTTCGAACCATAGAGGTTAGTTTTTTTTCCATCAAAACGGTGCGCGGTATTCCTCGGGACAGATTGCGAAGGACTTTTTTTTTTTTTTTTTTAGCGTGGTAAAATCATCAAATGAGTCCTCCCACCCAGGGCAGGGCGGGAGGGACTGTCAGACTTGTACTGACTAAAATCCACGGTGTCCTTCAGGAGCCCTTTACGTACCGGGGTTACGGTGATGGGTAAGACCCGCGACCCCGGCAGGCTCTGGCCCTCTACAGGCCCCGTCAGTTTGCTGACACTCCTTGAGGCGCGCGTGGAACACAACGCGCCGTCGACCCGGGCATGGTCCGTGGTCAGGCAGCGAGTCGCCCATTACTCGCTGCCCGCATGCCCGCGCCTACGGTGGCCGGAGATCGTCTGGCGACGTCCGTCGCCGTGGGCGTCTACCACTGCGGGTGGGTCGGAGGGA
This sequence comes from Agrotis puta, assembly GCA_943136025.2. Classification (NCBI taxonomy): domain Eukaryota; kingdom Metazoa; phylum Arthropoda; class Insecta; order Lepidoptera; family Noctuidae; genus Agrotis; species Agrotis puta. Next base: position 6,124,047 of record OW964190.2, on the reverse strand, counting down.
GGACACTGTTCTCTCCCTCACGCGGCACGCCTCCTCCTTCGCGAGCATGACTGCTTCGCAGAAGGAGGCGACCGCTTCCCACTCCGTCTCGCCCCGCAGCATGGCCTCGACCAATGCCGGGCGCGAGAGGTCTCCGCCTATCGCCGTCGTGAGGACACGGCGATGCTCTGCCCAAGCGGGGCAGTCCTGCACCGTATGCTCCACCGTGTCCTCAGGACGGTCCTCGCAGTGGTGACACCCAGGCGTTTCCTCCCTCCTTATCAGACACAGGAACCTCCCGAAACTTCCGTGTCCGGTGAGGACCTGCGTCATGCGGAAGGTAAGGACGCCGTGACGCCTATCCAGCCACTCCTCAAAGAGGGGTCTTACCGCCGCGATTGCGGCGTGCCCGAGATTGCGAAGGACTTAGAAAATTATTTCAGTGTTTAATTTATAGGCATGGTGACAGCATCAAAAAATTGCAATTCTGATTAGTCAAACAGAGTGACTCAAACTGGAGGACTTAGTCAAACTGGAGTTTTGAAAAATAATGGATACGTTAATTTCTTTTGTTAAATCAATGCAAATTAACACAGACATAACGCAACAAAATGCGAGAGTGGGGCGCTCGGGACTTCAGTAGCATGTTTGGTAAAAATTGTACTTGTGACGTACTGGCAACTTTAAAAGTGTTATGTCGTAACAAAAGAAAAAATACGTGTCAAATATTTTTTGATAACTTTACTGACGGACTAATTAGATTTTTCAGTTAAAGTTGAATACCCTATTGGCTGGCTATCTATCTAATTAGCAGCTATTTTTAGTGTGGAAATCCTAATGGATGTCCTTCGCCCCAGGGTATGTTTAATTGTTCATTTATTTCATGAATACGTAATTTTAAGATTAAAGCTTTTGTCAAACAGACAGGCGATAGCGAATCGGACAGAGTCCGAAGCGATAACGATTCGATACGAGACGTCAAACTGAGGTATTCCACGAAGCACACCCAGACGAAGCACACCTAAAATATTCCACATATTCCACTAAGTGGAATACTTTAGGTGTGCTTCGTCTGGGTGTGCTTCGTGGAATACCTCGTCAAACTGGGTGCAGCGCACCGAGGCGTGGCAGTTGTATTAGCTGGCTTTTTATGAAAGACAAAGCAAATACGCCTTCGCCACGTCTTCGCATCGGTTCGGTCATGCTATCGGATCGCTTTCGGTTTTCTATGTGACTGGATTCAAACAATTCCATACAGTACAAATAAAAACACCTCGCTTCGCATTCGCCACCCCTGTCTGACAAAGGCTTAAGGAAATAATTTGAAGGCACGGTTGGTGCAGTGACAGAGCGATCCACTGCTGACCTGCATGTTTGAAGACCGCACGGAACAAACCTTTGTTCATTCATTTGTACGTACAAATATTTGTTCCGGATCTGAGTATTATTGTATATGAGTAACAAACTTTTAAAACGTGCCCACGACACAAGAGAACTTCCTAGTGTGGGTAACGATTATTTTGAAGATAGAATGAATCCTAATCTTAAATTCTAACTGTGCCAACCCTACAAGAGGTTCCAATTGACTGTCTGGCTAAGTGCCGTTGCCTGTGGGCTAATTAAAACATCAGCCAGGCTCCGGCCATGTTGCCCCCGACAGATAATCTTTCATATTTTGTCTTAGCTGTCAAATGGGGCCTCAGGCATTCGGCCTGTCTTTTCACCTTAATTTTAGCCTGAGGATGAGCAGTCTTTTAAGAATTAGTCTGTATCTGCTAATGATCGAGAAAAATGGGCGGAAAATTTTTTTTTTTAATGAATAAAACAATGTTAAATCTATTGATCTACATAATATTGATATTTACTTCCAATTATATATTCCCTTAATAATAGGACCTAGGTAGCTCGAAATTTTTTGGCAGCCATTTGAATTATTGAATTATATAATATTTTTAACTATTGAATGTACCTGAAGTGATTTTAAATAAAAACATCCCAAGTTTCGAATTTCGAATGTACTCGTTGACCATAACGTTTCTGGATCACTTGCACCTCGCAAAGACAAAATCCCATTCAGCCTCAACAAATTCCTTTTTCGAAAGACAACAATTCTCGCAAAGGCAACATCACATACGGCCTAGATTGTTTGATATCTCGATCCCGCAGTAGTTATAGTGTTGTGCCTTTCCGAATGACAAATGAATCGATATCGCGGAGAAGGCGTGCGCTGATTAGTTATAGGTGGCACTTGGTCATTACGCCGCCGCGCCCACTCACAACTGAATTTAAATTAACTTCAGGTCTTACTGGAAGTTCTAGATGTAACTTCGTCGGTTGGAGTTTTGTGAGATATGTTTATGTAAAACAAACTTCTATACCTCCAAAACCACATTTAGCACAAGCGATGGAAAAAAAATGGAGCAGTGCTTCTCGTACATACATTGTCGATGAGCTTTTGAGCTATGATTATTTTACATCCTCGTTCCTCTTAAGATTATGCTGAGCTGTGGGAGTCTCGTTCAGGTATTTCTTATTGACCCCAGTTACCTGTTACTGTGTCATCGCGCTAATGAAACCATGTAACAGGACACTTAGCTCATCGTCCATCTCCATGGTCCAAATTATTCGGAACTCATTGTTTTTCACAACCTAGAGTTGGAGATGCCATAAACAAAAAAATCCATACACTCTCCGTAAAACCTATGTTTTATCTGTCATTGAATGTACCTAAAGTAATTAATGTAACTGGTTTGTCACAAAGGCTTTGAAGCCATGCCAGAAAAATAACACAAAAAAAATGTAACTGGCTGAAAACACTTTTTTTTTTAATACGTTCTCTCTCTAAGTGTCAGTCACCATTCGCAAATCACAACAGAACTTCATGGTAGGGGTCACAATTTATGAAATTAATCGAGTATTGAAAGGAATAAGAATGATTTAGGTTTTAATCTTTCGACTGTGCCTCGGATTTGTTATTGGTTTATAAAAATAAATAATTGGTAGTCCGTGTTTATTATTGCGCAGAGAGAAATATTACAGTTTTAATTGTGCGAATATTAATACGGGCTGATTTTTTTATGCGATATTGAAATTGCTTGTTTGAGAAGACACTTGAAGTATGCGTACTGGAAGTAAAAATGTCTGTTAATTGTAAATCTTGCGAGTAACAAAATACTAGTCAGAATTTTCGTGGATATTTTTTTCTAATCCCAATTAATCTAAATACAACTGGATGAACTTGAAACTGTATGTTTAGTTACACATATAGAGCAATTTACCTTGTTGATGTTTTATTCCATGCAAGTTTCATTTAAGTTGATAGTAAAATACAATTAGGTATTATTATATAGATATAATTATCTGGTATGAAACTGAAGGACTTAGGTTCAACATATTTAAATCGTAAGGCCTCATTTAGACTATGCAAGAAATTGCATGCAAGCAGCGTTACACTCCGGACTATGGAGGGGCAAAAACTTCAGTTGGTTAAACAAATACCGCAATGTAGTCAAAATTGCATGCAAGTTCTCGCCTTGTCTAAATGAGGCCTAACACCAAAAACGAACAATAAATCCTGGCCCAAACCCATACAAAAACTCACAGTTAACAATTTTTTTAACCCTCCACTGCCTAGATAAAAATCAACAGCCTTGGTGGCCAAACAAACGACTGGCCAGTAAGAAAGAGCGCGGGAATATGCAAAGAATCTAAATTGAACCGAAAGGGTTACCCCGGAATGCTATCAATCAGATAATTAAAAGTAAATTATGTTTAATTCATGTTTTGGGCCAATTACTCGTGTTTGGCCCTACTACCCATTGGCTGTACGAGCAGTTTCCGTTGCCTATTAATTATGACAAATTGGCTTTGCTTTTGAACCGTGATTAGGCTGACGAAATGTAATTAGGATCACTTGGTTTCGTGTTATTTTCTATGAGATAAGTTTGATAAATGCGAGATTGGAGTTTCTTGGTTTAAGGTCGTTTATTTTCGTGAGAAATTATGTTGTTGGTTCATTAGTAATTAATTTGTAGTCCTAATTACATACTTAAGTGTAATTATCGTAGCATGTTACAAAATCTTGGCACTTGGTTTCTATTTTCTCGGCCTACGGAGTAGCAACGTAGACCTTTGTGTTGTTAAAAACGTGTCATCGTAATAATTATTTCATCCATTTATTCTACGTAGGTATTTACGTATATAAATGTTCTTCTTCAAATGTACTATTCAAATATAATAACGAATGTGTTAGGTATATGTTGTATCTTCCCTGAATTAATCTGATAATGATTTCGAGGACATGCTTCTTTTTTTTTAATCGTGGTAAAATCGTCAAATGAGTCCTCCCACCCAGGGCAGAGCGCGAGGGACTGTCAGACCGGTACTGACTAAAATCCACTGTGTCCTTCAGTAGCCCTTTACGTTCCGGGGTCACGGTAATTCGTACAGCCCCGCGTACATACTAGGCCAAGGATTATCCATTTCCTTTAGAAACGACTAATTAACTTTAAATTATTGATTAAAAGCTCCATCTACTGCAAATAATCCATTTAAATAATGAAATATTACTCTGTAAACCACCTACTCATCATCTGCCTAGCCTTTTCCCAACTATATTGGGGTCGTCTTCGAGTCAAACCGGATGCAGCTGGGTATCAGTATTTTACATGGAGCGACGGCCTGTCGGACCTCCACAACCCAGTAACTGGGTAACACGATACCCCATGGTAAGACTGGTTGTCAGATTTTAGAGCTTCTGACTAACAGTAACGACTGTCAAAGATCTACGAATGACAGCCGGGACCAACGGCTTTACGTGCTTTCCGAGGTACGGAGGAAACTCGCTATGACAGATGGTCACCCATCCAAAGACCAACCTCGGCAAGCGCGGCTAAACACGGAACATCGGCCTGTGTGGCTGTATTTATTTACCCACGAGCTCCTCGAGTAAATTACCCACTACACTTCCTTAAAAACACACATAAATACTGTCCCGTTAGTGACAGTCTCTCAACAACCAAATAATGGTATAATTGCATACAATAACGCTATACATACAGTGATCAGTATTTACTCAACTACTACGCATTATAATATAAAAACAATTTTATATATGATCGTGTAAAAAGTACCACAAACCGTTATGTGACTAACTAAGGCTGAGTGCACAGTGCAGACAAGAGTCAGAATAATTTTATATGCCATTGTCAAAAATGTCATAAAGATATTCTACCAACCATCCTTTATATCTTTCAGTAATTTAACCTTAGTTAATTCTTCTCAAAGATCGTATCGACGTCAAGAAATTAGCACCTAAGGGTTCTACCACGACTCAACTTACGGTGGCCATGTTTCCCATAAGTTAGTAAGGACGGCGTCATTACGAATAAAACGGCCAATTACAATAAATTACAAGCCCGCGGTAACCGCCATTTTTGTAAATGTATTTATATACTTGTAATAAAACTGTTGTATGTTGTGCTGAGGTAATGTTTCTTGTCGGTTCTCTGGTAGGGGTTTAAATAAACGCCTAGGAAAGTACTTATACTAACTTATATCATACATGGAAAAATGAGTTTGTTTGTTCTTATTTTACGCATAAATCACTAAACTGATATTGATGAATTCTAGTATAGAAATTATGGGAATCTGTAGACAGTTAAAGGATACTTTTTTGTATAAATTTTAAACGTTGAAAAGGGGGGTAGCGGCGGCCAAAACTTTGTATTTTTATGGTGGGATAATTGACTAGATTGTCTGATTAGATTGTATGCTTAGCTACAAACTAATATTCACGTATAGCAAGTTACGCAGAAATTACGAAAATGCCATCTGCTACGATTCTGACACACTTCTTTTGCTTCAGACACGCAGCCATCTTTTTTTTAAGCCGGTAATCTCATCAAATGTCCTCCAAACCTGGGTGGAGCAGATGGCACTGTCAAACTCATACTGCCTAAAAAATGTACCCTGTTTATTCAGTAGCTCTTCGCGTGCCAGGGTCAGTCATTTTTATTAAGTAAGTTCTTTTAGAAATTCATGTTTTTTTGGATATTTCATGCATAAATAGAGAGAATACACAGACAGAGAGGAAAGAACAAAGTGCTACATTTGAGAGAATTTATAAGACCGGTGTAATTATTTCATTATTTTAATGTGTCATGCCAAACGGATGTAGATTAGATTTTTGTGTAAATATTGTCCAACCACAATCATTAGGAACTTATAACTTTTTGCTAGAGGCACCTAAAAGAGCGGATACATATTTCGTGAATACATATTTAATTATGTCTCTCGCATTTACCTCAGAACCGCATCCAAACCCGGGACATCAACTAGTTCACGAATGAGTAATTAACGTCCCCAAGCGCGTTCACTCACAGACACAGCATACGAATCTCTGCATTTAAAAGTATTATCATTCATTATGGCGCAGCCAGTTTTTAGCCAAAGACACCAATTAGTGAGTGGAACAGGAAGTTATGGCGTCCCTACCCCATAACAAGACATATAAGGGCTCCTTGATAAACTTTATGGTCGATGTCTTCATAGACTTTCAATCGAGTAGAAACGCGAGTAGTTTATGGTAAATTGTGATAGATTTGACGAGTATTTTATCTGTGTTGTTTATGGTTGAAAAAATGTTTTTGTTTATGGCCACTTTTAAAGGTACGGCCGCATTATTTTTTGTAATGGCTTCTGCGAATTATAGCGGTTACTTGTTATAATTTTGAAATAATATTTATGATTGGACATTAGCTTAACTTGTAAGTACTAGAATGGACTTTTAATATATAAATAATTATTATCGAATAAAAAGTAAGATGGATATAATTTATAAGAGTAGATGCTTGTAGATAGGTGGGGAAGTGCAGCATAATTTATGTTTCAACTAAAGAAATGATAATAAGTAGCAGGAGTTAAAAGTTTGAATAAAACCGCATGATTGTACTAATAACGAATTTATAATTTAATCAATAATTTACAAATATTCCATAGTCCACTACTATGTTTAGGTTTCTATCAAAGGCGATTATTAACATAGATTCAAATTAAACCAGATAAACTATTACATTTACTATTTTTTTTTGTACAGAAATTAAGTGTCATTTTCATTATGAGCAACGATTTTCTTTCAAATAACTGTATGTTATCGTGGAGGCCTTTGCCCAGCGGTGGGACATATAAGCAAAAAAAGTGTCAGGATGTTGACAGAAACTCCTCGTAAACATTGGTGAAATTGTTTCTGGATATTGTCTTGAGAAAAAAGATACAACGTGGATGGAGGATTCTGATTACAGCCACGCTAAAAATAAACATTAGTAGAGTAGTTCCACTGTGGGAACGAGATGGCGCTAGATGACTTATATAGCTCTGTTTCTTTCCCACAGTGGAACAACTCTCGCTTTTACTTGTCACTGTTTTTTTCTGTCAGTTTTTTAACGCTGCAGCTGCATCGTTGCTCTTAACAAAATCACCCAACAAATAAAAAAGTAATAAACAAGTATGATTTTTAATTAATATGACACAATGCGATTAAACTTAACTTTTTCAAGTACTTATTGTGATATCACTATAGCTTAATAGTAGTTACATAGAGATTTTGCATTGGAAACGAAATGAGAAGTTTTTGGCGCTAAAATAGACGCCATGTTTGATTTTGAAATGATTCAGCTGTGGTTACAATCGGAGCTTAATTATCTTTTAATTCAAAATGAAAGTCAGTACAGAATAGTAAATGAAGTCCTATGTTAAAATAAAAGTCTTTAAAATCACGTCGTTTCCAATAAAAATGCTCTAAAAGTCATGTTCACAAAATCTATGATCAGTGATTCGTATTAAAAAATCTAATGCTTTAGAAATATACTTAAGAAATACATATGTACTCGTTCTTACGTATACAATAATTTATTTAAATATTATTTACAATTCTATTTGCACATCAGTAAATTTACTTAAATATATTTAAGTACAGAAATCTTATAGTTAACTTCCGTTTAGTTACAGAAAAATGTCGGCTCAAATATTTTATAAATGGTTATAGTAAGGAATAATACAATTGTAAAAAAGGTACAATATGTAGTAAAAATATCCCAAACATAAAAAAAAAACGGAAATGCCAGTTTTTCTGCTTAAAGATTGACACAGTTTGAAAATTAGAAAGTTTTGTTTTCTACAGCACAAGTTTTTACCTAAAGAATTAGAAATAATATAAATGCAATGCATTGGTAGATTCGTGATTAAGAAATTCGGAGTAAATCATACACTTTAACGACACGGTGAAATAATGAAATAAACAGTGTTTTGTAGCTGATTGGAAGGAGTCTAAAACCTAGATTAGAATATTCGTATTTCATTAAAAATAATAGCTCAATGTGCTGACATTATATCAGAACAAATTTAAAAACATTTCGTAAATTACTCAGTAAACACTATTTATTCTTAAGGTATAAACGTAAACTTATTTACAATTTTCTATCCAGTACTATAAATTACTATTATTTTGAGAAATTGCACTTATAGAGAGTTTTTCATTTCGAATACATGAGTAACCAAAAGGTTTGCTACAGGAAGTGTAAACACGCAAAGTTAATATTTAACAGTTTTAATAAGTATTTTTGTTTTGTTACAATAAAATACGGACTTAATATCTAAAACTTATTACATTCTCAACAGTGATGATATTGTGTCCACACCTTAAGTTCAAAGGCGCACAAAACGAACAGAGTTTTTTTTTTAAATTAGAACACACTTCCTTTACATTGTCTTTCACTTTTTAAATTTTGATTCTCGAACACCAGTGTCTTCAGTCCCTATTCTGAATTCTCTACAACGTGTAACATCGTGACGGTATAGTTAACTAGAAACGCCTAGGCGTACCGATTTGCGATAAGATAGCAATGTGCAGAAGTAACGCCAAAGTATAATCAATGTATCGCGTAGAAAAAGTAATCGTATCTTTCAACGCTACATTAATATTCACATGTTCCTATTAATAAGTTAATTGCCGAAGAAATTATAACTTGAATAAAAACACCGATACAATTTGTAGATAGCAAGCAAGAGCGAGAAGAAAGCGTTTTCATCACAATGGCCGATTTAAAAATCAAGGCAATAAACAAAACACAGCACAACGAGAATAGGGACCCTTTCAATTTAAATTTCGAACACACCGTTTCAAGATGGCGGCTGATCGTTTGCTTCACGCGTTACCGCGTGATCCATTCGTCAATGAGGCTGTAGAGAGTTTAGTATATTCATGTTTATCGCATGTTGGTGGCTTGGAGGACCTCCTAGGAAGCTTAACTGAGGTCTAGAGGCAGCTGCCATGGCTGCGAACAGCGGAGGCGCCCCCCCTCCGCCGAATAACGCGAAGGAAGGCGGCAGGAGGGGGCGGGCAGAGAGCCTTAGTTTTTCTATCTCAGCTTCTTGCAATCGTTTCGCTTTCGCGCGGCGATTTTGGAACCATATTTTTACCTGGAACAAAAGAGCTTGTTTTATTTTACATCTCACTGACCAATTTTGCTATTTGTGGCAGGAAGTATTTCAGATACTTATGTATAGTGGGGTTAAAGTTGATAATCATACTGAAGCCAATAAATTATGAAAACGGATGGTAAGACCCTAACGCGCTATTAAATGTTATTTTGGAGAATGCTTCATAAATCCCATAAAATAACTTATAATATCGCTTCTAAAAGGGTTATGCTCCGTATAAGGAAGGATGTGCACTTGGTGATGAAAATTATAAACATTATCAGAATAGCGAGAGGAAGTAAGCTTTAACTAAAACCAAGAAGACACTGTATGAGTTGATAAATATGATATGTCTCCTATTTCAAGTTTATAAGGACCGACATAATTTATTTCAAAGTTTTGAGTCTAGACATAAAACCAGCTATTTAAATCCAACTCTCACCTGCGTTTCAGTAAGTCTAAGCGAAGAAGAGAACTCTGCCCTCTCCGCGATGCTCAGATACTGTTTGTCTCTGAACTTCTTCTCCAGCGCTAGGAGTTGCTGCGTAGTGAAGGGCGTCCGTGGTTTGCGGTTCGGTTTATGCTTGCGGAGCTGACACCGGACCACGGGAGGACCACTGGGGGCACCTGCTGGCGAAAGAAAAAGGGATTTTAGAAGAGATTTGGAAATCATCATCATCTGAATCAAGGATCATGAGCACAAGACGGCGTGGCCTATTCCAGAATTTGTTTCTGGTTCGCTGGTCGTCTTATCATGCACAGCTTATTATCAGCGTTTTGCGTGGGGCAATTGTCTGTTAACTGTTTTTAGTGTTTCTGGCTAGTTTAGAAATTAATGGTTTAAAATTGGTTCTAAGATGATGGCCGTTTAATAATGGTTTGTCAAAAAAATTTTTTTTTGAAACCGGTAACTTTAATAGACCACACAAATGCGAACATGGCCTTTTAGGTGTAACGTTACTTATCAGAGTAATTAATAAATATAAGAGGACTTTTTGGTAGTAGAGTCCATCATTTATTTGCTGGAGGATATAGATGAAGATTAAAATTTGATCAGAAAGAAAATTGTTTACGTTAAACGGTGATAAACAATATTACACAAGTAAGTGGAACGGTACCTACTAATTAAGAACGGAGCGGCCTAAATTATCACTAACTATCGCTAATGAAACAACGGTAAGTAACTTATTAACAGGTTAATAACAGTACCATTTCAGGCAGGTGAGATATCGTTACCGAAGCTCCTTATAAGCATTATATAAGGGGCAAGGAACTTATCACCTCTCTTAAATCTGACTCATTACAAGTATTATGATGCAAGAAGTGCTAAAAATAAAGCATCATCTAATTGACAATCCACGTTTAACGCGACGGCATCATCATCATCTTTCTGCTCTTATCCCATTTTACTTGTGGTCGGCTCAACACCTTTTCTTCTTTCATTCTCCACTATCAGACGTAATAGGATCATTTACTCCTTTTTCTTTCATAATCTTTCCTTTGACAATCCATCCATCTTTTCTTTGGCCTTCCTCCTCCTCTCCATCTACCCACATTCATATCCATCAGTCTCTTAATCGCATGCAGTGATAAGTCTTTTTAGAATTTCTGTCAAAAAATTCGATCACTATCAGAAGTTTTGAAAATGTATGCACCTAGTGTTGTCCGACAAGCATCAGAAGTGGACAATACGTCAGAATGTTTCTTACCGTGTGCGGTATCTAATAAAAAATGTATGTAGCGAGTGCCTCCCAGAAAGCATCAGAATTTTTCTAATAGAATTATCTTAATGTATGTGGTCTTGCTTAATCGTATAGATCTACAATGATGTCAGTGATAAGGAAATATCTAATCCAAGAGTATATATATAAATCCTCCCACTCAGGGCAAGACGGGAGGGACTATCAGACTTATACTGACTAAAATCAACGATGTCCTTCAATAGCCCTTTAAGTTCCGGGGCCACGATTACCTGATAGTCCTACGACCAGTCACTTTGGCCCTCTAAGGGAGCGCATCATATTGATGACAGATCTTTGAGGGGCGCGTGGAACACGACGTCTGACGACCGGGGCATGGTCCATGATCGGACAGCGAGTCACTCATTACTCGCCGTCCATATGCCTGCGAGTTATTAGAGAGATAGCGTCGAAATTTTCCGCAGCAAAATCCACTCGTAAACTGGCCGCTACAATATTACTCTAACAACCTTACCTACCACGACAGAGTTCCGCATCAACATCCGTTTCCTAGTCTTCATTCGGCGTGAAATTCGACCGTTAATTTAACTACGTTTAAACTACGCATCTACCGTGCAAAACGTCAGTTATGGCTGACACAGTTACCCGCCGGTTAAAATTACTACGGCCGAGTTTGCGCAGGAAGAGCTTTTGAAAGTTTAAGTGTATACGAATCGGGTATTAGCGAAAATGCTCGTTATACTGTAAAGTGCGGTTTGTGAGTACGCATCATGGTTTTGTAGACCACCATGGTGGTTGTGGGTTTTGAGAGTGTCCACGAATAGTTTGCTTGGCATGTAGGTAACGGGGTTGTGTTGAGAACCGGATCTTACAGTGAGGTTTGTCAGGCTTAATTGACTCTTCATCACATATACCTATGTTTAATCTGCTGTTTAAGTCGCTTAAATGGTCACTTCGTGGTTGATTCGTCAATCGTTGTTTGTGATTCGTGCTACGTGAGATAGAGATAACGCTCTCGGAAGACTGTTTTAGCGGATTAAGCCTCATTTAGACGTTGCAAGAACTCGCATGCGAGTTGCGTTACATTGCAGACTTTAGGTACAACGAATTCAGTTGATCAAACAAATACCGCAATGTAGTGAAACTCCCATGCCAGTTCTTGCTCCGTCTAAATGAGGCTATTGGTATTTCTTTCTTAAGGCCGATGTGCAATATTACTCTTCATGCTAAATTTCTCCTAAAGCCAAGTTTTCCCTCCCGGGTCGACGGCGCGTTGTGTTCCACGCGCGGCCTTAAGGAGTGTCAGCTTAGTGACGGGGCCCCCTGTAGAGGGCCAAAGCCTGCCGGGGTCGCGGGACTCACGAATTACCGTGACCTCGCTACGTAAAGGGCTATTCAAGGACACCGTGGATTTTAGTCAGTACGAGTCTGACAGTCCCTCCCGCTCAGCCCTGGGTGGGAGGACTCATGTGATGATTTTACCACGTAAAAAAAAAAACAAGTTTTCCCTAGAAACCCAATTATTTTTTTCTGACCTACGAATAGACATCGGTACCTACTTGCGAGGCTTTGGAGTGTCCTTCCAACAAAGCCAAAAAGTGGACAAAGCTGTTACCAAAACCACGTAAATAAATCCAGTGCTCTAAACAAACAATAACAAACAAACGTATTACATTCCCATACATTATCATCCGGTTATCAGCATTCATTAAAGCCCGAGCGATGTCATTAGCTGGATAACATCACTCGCTGAATCGGCCAAATCGATTTGAATATTAAAACATCGATTCATTGGACTGTATAATCACACTATGGCCCGGCCTATTGTCTCACTTCCGGCCACTAAAGAGTCCATTAACGGTGAAATCAATCGATTAATTCAAATTTTAATTAAGTTTTGGTGGTGAATGTTGGATTTTGTGGTAGTCATGGGATTTTTTTAACGTTTTGGAATACCATATACTTACCTCATTGCGGTAGATCGAGGAGATCGTGATCAAAACCCGCGCTTGCAAAGGCTGTGTGGAAGAATAGGAAAAAAAAATTTTTTTGTTTTTTTTTTTGAAGTTCATTTTTTGTTAATTTTTTTTTAAATATATTTTACACTTTTTAATAGATATAAGGGTAATATTATATTGAATGATTGCGTAAACAATGCATCGATCTACGATAGCAGCAATCTCCGATGATCTGCTATCATTTACTGAAGTATCGATTTCTCCAAGATCCCGTCATCAGATCCTAACCTAATTACCATGGGATCATCTGCGTAGATACGCTATCAAACAAAAGAAAAATTCTCCAAATCGGTCCAGGCATTCGTCGAGAAGTCGAGGATATAATTAAAAAAATAAGATTCCGCCGAATTGAGAACCTCTTCTTATTTCGAAGTCGGTTAAAAATGTCTTTACAGGCATGATTATGCAATTTACAAAAAAGAACACTGATTTAATTATTGTAATTGACGCAAATAATTTGCATGTAGTGCGTCAGTTAGGACACAAGTTGCAAATTATCTAATGAAATTCGTAATTTTAATACCTGAACATATTAATGAGGTCAGTTTTTTGTAGCAATACCTAATAAGGACTTAAAATAATCATCAAATTAACATTTTTGTCATCTTTTGGCCCCTCGACCCCCAAAAAATGCCTCTTTGGGGGCTAAGACTGGATTTTATTTTTTAAAATATCCTTTCCCAATTTTTGTGATTTGTACCTTACTGTTGCAAAATATTAATTATAGCTAGGCTGACAATTCGATAACCAACTAGGAGCCGATAATTCAATAACCAAGGTTATAAACCAAACCAAATAAAAAACAGAAAACCAAAAAAATTAATGAGTGTCTGAATGAACGGCAGTATTGTCGCGTTGACTTAACTAACTTAACATACAGCTTTTATATATAAAAAATAATAATTAATCATTAAATTATAAAGCATATAAATTAAAATTAACCTTAGCAGACATCACTGTATTGTTCAATACCTAATAAAATTAATTCGCATGTAAATTTTTCAATTTCCTTAGAAACGTATTTGAATGGAATTGGTTGAACTCATTATTAACATTGGACCTCTATTAACATACAAAACGTAGGATTAAAATATTTAATTATTATAATTTAGTAATTACATATTTTAACTAAACTGTTACACAATATTATAGCTACTTCGTCAGACCAACAGCCAGACGGTTGGACCATCAATATCAACCAGGGGGGCCTGAAATAGCCACTTAAATTAGAATAATATCAGGATAATTATGAATGCTTGTCAGTTTCACGGGACTGTCTTATCAGGTTCCCATGATCCTGGAACGTAAAGGGCTATTGAAGGAACACCATGGCTTTTTGTCAGTACGAATCTGGCAGTCTCTACCGTCCCGCTCCGGGCGGGAGGACTAATTTACGATTTTACTTCGATAAAAAAGGACAATTATGAATCATGTTGTAATTCGTAAAATGGTCACAAATAAACAATTCATTACTTTAAAGTTTTAGAAAAAACAGGCATGACATAGAATCAAACTTTCCAAGACATGTCACATATCTACCAAGTCGCACTTCTCCTCACGGAAAGGAGGCCTGTGTCCCGGCAGAGGGAACATCATAAAATTATGATGATAATGATTATACTTATGTCTATTATTAACTGCGTAGAACTCAATATTATTCTAATTATGATTCTGGTATCTATTGGCTCCCTGAAAGCTCTCAATGATCAGGGTAGCATGGAAGGAAAGGTATAAAGCCTGTACTTAGCAGTAGCAGGAAGACTGCCAATGATGGTACTGATAAAGATAAACACACTAGATTAGTGGATTGCATTAAAAAAGATGAAGAAGTAGACACAATGATGATGCCTGAAAGTGATGTAGGCGAAAAGTGAAACTAACCCTGACATTTCTTTTAACGTGGTAACATCATCAAATGAGTCCTCCCACCCAGAGAAGGCCAGGAGGTACTGTCAGACTTATACTGACTGAAATCCCCGGCGTCCTTCAATAGCACTTTTCGTTCCGGGGTCACGGTAGCTTGTTAGTCCCGCGACCCAGGCAGGCTTAGGCCCTCTAAGGGGGCCCCGTCATAACTAACCCCGACATGAAGAAAAGAAAGTTATGTTGCGTAGTTTAGGACAGGTACTATTTATACATTTTGAAGAAGAAAATATCCTAGAGAGGAGAGCATGAATTAAGTAATTGATTGATTGATAGTACTGAAAGATAAAGGATGTTAGTATTTTTCTAGACTAATCATCATCATAAACAACAACTACATAATAGTAAAAAACAAACTTTCGCCAAGTCGACCTTCAACGACTCAATACACACAGAAAGCAATAAGGCGAAGACTATCCCCTGAATGCCTATCCGCGGCGCTCCGGTGATAAAATACAACAATTTCAATAGCCCCCACCTGCGGACATATCAATGCTCGCTACCGAACGTTAATGAAGATATAATATCCATCTCTAAACGTATTTATTTTCCCGCGCGCGCCATTTTGTGCAGCGATGACAGACCATAGAGCATTTTGTGTAATGGCCGCCAATTAAGCGCGCCGTTTGGGCTACTTAATAGGATTTAGTTGTCAATGTCGCGATTTAATTGGATTGTTGTAATCTCTGTTTGTTATTGAATAAATTACTTTGTGTTCACTCGTTTTTCTGCTGAATGCTCTGGAAGCCGATAAGCACATTACGTTTAACTAACTGTTTTGCTGTCATTTGTTGTGTGTGTGTAACGTTCGTAGTAACTTTGTTGCTTGTAGATACATTTTTCCTTATCTATTCCCCCACCTGTGTAAATTAATTAGCTATCTATTAAATGTTCCGCTGTGCAGGTTTCTAATTAAAATGCGAGTTGAATAGTATTTATGTTTTTATTAATTCAAATACAAACTGGGAGGTGTTTGTTTCAACATGTTCTTCAAGCAGAACAATAGGACAGTTTGAATGGACGGAACAATTAAATTTTCTACGCAGCGAGTATCAGACTCATAAAAGCTACAATGTAACGTTTGCGGATAATAATTATGACACGCAGAATTCATGGCACGTCAGCGTGTTAGCCATCCATCAGTGATCGTTTGAAAATTACCGACACAACCGACTAATTAGCAAGAAAATGCGATCTCTAGCCATTTTCCGGTAAATAAGCATTATTGATGCACCATTCGCCCGTTCAACGAGAACTTTTTTTCTAACAATTCTTGGAAAATCGAACAATTATGGGATTAAATACAGCATTTTATGGAGTGTTCCAAATAGAGTATATTTTTAAAAGGCTAAGGGTATTTTTAACGAGTTATTCACATAAATGGGACGCTTGATGGGTAAAAAGTGGGATATTGACATTAATAAAGCATTCGATCGTATCGAATTTGAAGTAGAATGGTATTCGATAAAAAGTTAAGTTTATTTATTGGAGCAGAGCATTCTGGATGGCTGAGGATCTTGCCAGTCCCTTTAGTAAAACCCAATAGTTATAACATAATACGAGTATACAGCCTATCATAACAAGGCCTTAATTCCAATTCATTAGGGTCCAATAAACCTTTTTCTTAACATGTCTACTGACTCTGAAAAATTCAGAGCTTTAATCATTTTAATTTTCATATTTGATAAATAGAAATGTCGTTTCATCTCTGTTTCCTTTCTATTACTTTATTGTAAAGCCTATTTCATTCTTTTAAACTGCCACTCAGCTCATCATCACAGCAAATTAAAAATAACTAATCGATTATAATAGCGCATTAACTAGTATTATCACATGCTCTTCAATATGAAATGTCAGTAATGATTCGATGCATACAAAACAGGATTATAAACAGCAAAAAATTTCACGCCCGATCGCATACGTGCCACAGAATACTGGTCAGACGTTATTGTTTTTGTTTATTGTTCTTTTTATATATTCAGCACACCAATTAATGTAGGTAACGAAAATTAAATGGCTGTTACGAGCTGTCATAGTCTCCGATTGTCATTAAAAAGGTTGGTTGTAAAAACGTAATGGTTGTAAGTTGCATAATTTTGAATTGAATGAGTTCGGCTCGATTCTTCAAGCGTTCCTCACTAATTACTGTGTTCAAGATGTAAGCACAGGGCCGGATTGGGAGTGAATGAATGAATGGCGGACAATTACTTCACCGGTCCTTAGACTCGGTCTATTGGTCAATTAATATGCCAGCACTAAGACCTATAAGGCTCGTCGTAACAATGTAGTGTCTATTAGTATGAACGATGCAGTTTTATCTAAGCTAAATTAGGATCTGCCCTTTAGAAACTACAATGGTGGGGAAAGCTGACATATTCATTAATAGTAGATCGTTAAAATGGCTAAAAGTTCAGTGAACAAGCAAATGCCTAGCTCAACATAAATATTATGTTAATATATCTCCTTCAGATTCAAGCATTTTTTCAGTAAGTGAGGAGAACTAAGCATTAACTTACATGCTCACTGCATGTAACAATACATTTTGCAATACAATTCAATCACTGGTTTACGTACAAAATCGAAGCTTGAATTGTTACGTTTCCGTCTATTTGTAACGTTCAGTCGAATCTTGGATTACAGGGAAATGCTCCGGTTATAGATTGCCTCAAAAATTAAATGATAAAACCTTTTGATTTTTTGTTCGTAAAAACATCAAATGAGTCCTCCTGCCCTCATTTTAGTGGAAGGGACTTTCAGATTGTTACTGACTAAAAACCTCCCTGTTCTATGTAAGCACTCTCGCGACATCTAAAGCACTTTGAAGATACCAGAATTTCAAGATGTCAGTCAAATATCATCAAACAACCATTAAAATCCATGCAGGCGCTACGCAGAAACATCTCAATCCACGCCATTTAAATATCATTCCAAATTCCACCCTGTCGAGCCATAAAACCAGCGGCAGTCGTTATAAGATGACGGAGTATGAAATTGTTTATTCAGAAAATATTAATTATCATTTATTATAAGGTTATTGTTTGTTAATCACAGGCTGCTGTTACAGAAGGGGGTGGCGCTTTTTTACGATGCCTTCATGTTCAGGATAATTAAGACATAAAAAATATTCTCAGAAGTCCGTATAATATGTGAGATGAGTGTGTGGGTGAAAATGGTGCAATTCCATTTTGTTTGTCATTTTAATGACAAATGCGACCGGTGAACATGAAGTTAATTAATAAAAAATCCATAAGACTAGTGTGTTTAGGCAGTGTTTTGTCAGTGTTGACATATTATGGCACTCACACGTGGTCTTTAACTGCTGGCCCTTTAGAGAGATTTGAAGACACTCAACGAGCAATATAAAGAGCTTTGCTCAGAATTTTCGAAAGAAGAGTCACCGACATAGCTCTCATAATTTGCAAGTTAAAATGGCAATGGGCAAGCCACATCGCTCGTAGAACTGATAACCGATGGGAAAGAAAAGTAGAGTGGGGACAACGAACCGGCCGGCAGGCACAGCATAGGTTGTCTTTTACTAGACGGACCGATGTCATCATGAAAGTCGCGGGTAACCAATGGATGCAAGTGGCAAGTTGTTGATCATCGTGGTGGTCTAAGTGGAAGGCCTTTGATCAGCAGTGTACGAGTATGTGTTCTGGCTGATGATGATGGTGATGACAGCAAAATATCAAACCGAGGTAGATACGAGTAATAATAATGAATAGCATTTGCCACTATTATGTTCTACAGGTGCTTAACGTAACCAAATAAGCACTACCTGTTACAAACAAATTGTAAACATGATATTAAATCTATATAATTTATCAACCATTGTCCAACCGAAGGTTTAAGAGAGAATGACGTAAGCTGTGACACCTATTGTACAGTCGGGAGCAGAAACGTGTTGTCTTTAGACGTAGAGACTTGCAAAAGTGACATTTAACCAGATGAAATTAAAGTTTTATACCAAAAAAGAACTGAATACTTATTATTGTATCACATTATTAATCGTGATAAAATATTTATTTCAAAGTTGAGCATTGTCAGCATATTTGACAGCTTGCATCATTGTGTCTAATTTGATCCAGCAAAAGAACTTTCCATCACTTTTAGTATGTTCTGGTATAGCTCTTACGGCATCCACTAGCCTGTAGAAAAGGATGATGGCAGGCATGCAAAACAACTTTAGGCTTTTTGAAAATAAAGGGCATTGTTGTTTTTTGGATCCAAATCGACCCACGATTCCAGTTCTGTTGAACAAAATGCTGATTCCAGTTAAGATTTTGACTGTACTTTTACACGAATTTTATATTATTTTGATTGTCCCAGCAACTAATTACCACGATTAAAGTTAATTGTATTTTTTATTCTGTCAACCAGTTGTATGTCGGAACATTAAAAACAATTAAATACCTCACATTAAAATACTTAATTATTTGTAAAGGAAATGCCTAGGTGGGTCGGTTTTTTTTTGTTTTGGCCTTGTTTCAGTTAAGTTAATGTTTATTAAAGAGTGTGACGTGACATATCAGGGAGTTGAATAGTTGTGTAATTATTATTTATGTGAAAAGTACGTGAAAACATGACGTTCTCTTAAAAAGCAAATTGTTTAAAAAAAAAAAACGATTGTTAATGTTTTTTTTTAACTATGCGATAGTGTCACACTCTGTTGTCCGTCTGTCTTGTCTTGTTATCTGTGGCAAAAGCCTTATTTAATGCCTCCGGGGAACTCTTTTTCAGTACCTACCTTCTTGAATCAGCCCTCTCGATACGTGTCCAGGTCGTCTCGCCATCTCTTTCTGACCTGGCTTCGGCAGTTGATTAACGAATTTAATAAGGTTCTCATATACAATACAAGATTTTTGAATAAAACTAGCAAACCCATAGATAAAAATGCAAACATATTTCTAACTGTCAAAAGTCAATACTCGCCCACTAAATTCTCGTGAACAAAGCGTCGTCCATCTTGAGTTAATAGGTCAGCGCCTCAAAGAGGTTGGTGGTTGGCTAAGCTCAAAAGCGCACACGTTTACAATTTCACAATTTGTCCGCGCGCGCTTTTTGCGCTCCCCGGTAATTGGCGCTCACCTGCGCATGCGCCCTGGCCGCCGCAGCGCACCAAATATGGCGACCAGTCCGACGCGGACATTTCGCTTTTTAGGAGTATCTGACAAATGTGTAATTATTTATTTAATATTGTCGGCGTGTGGACGCATTTGGGCACAATTCACATACCGCATTAAACGTTTTTCGGTTGCCATTACAGTTGAGTGTTAAGGACGGGTTAATGCTGCAACTAATAAATACGGTAATGATGCTCCCGATGCGGAAACATGGCGGACGTTTTTTTTGTTGAAATTTATTAAGCTTTACTGTTCACTTTAATTGGTGAATTTCAATATGTCGCTATGGGGGGCAGGTCGGAAGTTTTTTTGTTTTATTATATAAATGCGTGGAGGTCTATTATAAAAGCGGTTACGAAAAACCAGTTGATCCAATCGAATACTCGTAGAGCATCCTCAATCGATTGGTCCAATCCATTTTTCCTTTAGAAGAAGTACCTACTATAAGGTGTTAAATCTGTTGGACAGTAGCATTTATCTCGACACAGATAGCATCATACTGCGGCACCTTGAATTCAACAAGGTATCCGGATCGAAGGACCAATTTCTTGCAAAGTGGACGGATTCATGTGGACAGGTGGAAAATGTTTATGATGATTGTGGCATAAATAGAACCTTGTCTGATAGTTTCCACCACAAATTATTTAAACTTTTGAGTACGTTACTAGATTTATGGGTTAACTATATAAAAAAAGGTTATCATTATCACTTTGTTTTCGTTCAACAATTTCCACATTTCCTACCTTTTATAGAAACTTCCAGAGGTTTCCTCCAAAGATTTACCAACTAATAATAAAAGGCTTCTGGTCTTTAAGTTTTAAAGTTCCTGAGGTTATCGGGCACATTTAATTGGGTGTCTATCATTACAGCAGACGTATGCACGTAAAGGAGGTTCACTGGTTGACCTTTTGCCATTTTCAGAGTTGCATTTCTTCATGGTATTTTCACTTGAGGAGTGATAAGTTCAAATTATGTACTGCATACTTAATAGCTTCGGAGACTTGGACGCAGGTAATGTTAAGGTGTTATTTTTCCATAATACCGTGTGTAGGCATTGTGTGGTAATTTGTCAACTGCTTGTTTGCAGTAACACAAACAAATGTAATGACCACATGTTCAGCAAATGCATACTAATATGACCGTTAGGGGAAAACTAAATACGCCCTAGTTGACAAAACACCCCGTCATTCTAGCTTTCAAACTTAATGCTTGGAACCACACGCGAGTGTGGCCACTGTATGCGTACAATATGGCCGAAGCCACGAGGTTGCATATAAAAATGCCGTATCGGCATTGTTTGTTATTGAACCAAGGCCATATTGTAAGCCAACAGTGGCCATATAGGTGCTGAAAAACTTGAGCATTCACTAGTAATGAGCACTCTTGCGAATGTTACATGACAAGAAAACAGACTAGGACGTTTTAGCGAGGATACTAAAGAGCTTTCTGGCACGCGTTTTACCGAGACGACTGTCAAATGTGACTTGAATAATTTATTGACGACTATCGACTAGAGCGTTCGCTAGAAAGATCGTGACAATGTTCTTGGCGATATTTGGCTCTATGCATGGCTCTGTTCGTTGTTCACTTCGATTAAATTAAAAACGGCGAATGTTCAAGTCTATCAGCACCTTTATGACATACATTCTATCCAATTGTGGATCTTATTCACATGACAGAAAAGAATAATTTGTTCCTGTCACGTTAGGAAAAGCTTAAAATAAGAGACAACGAATTATAACAGATGAAATTCACTTTGACACTGTATACAACCGTGTAAAAAGAAATTTCATTAAAATTGGTAGGAAAGTCGAAAGGTAAGAGTAATTTTGAGAGTAATCTCTAGAGGATAATGGTTTGAAAGCGATTCGTGTTCATCTTCAACGGCATCCAACAAAAGCCTTTCTGTAGGTTTGACAGCTCCAATACATCGTTAAATAAAATACTTGAAAATCCGAAGATTAGTGAGCCTAAAATCGAACTTTAACAGTTATTACTAAAGAATTAATTCTCTTTAAGAGTCAGCTTTGGTTTATCTTTAATCGTTTAGTAGATATTTGAACTAAATGCTCTAGAACGTAAAGTTGGAAATCCCCTAAAGACAAATCATAACATCAGCGCTGCAGCAACGCTGAGTCATATAGAGAATAGCATAGCTTTAGACGTAAGAGTCGAAACTGGCACCTCACACATTGCAGTCATGCCGATAACTAGACCAAAGCAAACCTATAAAGCAATAAAACAACTCAAGAGAAAATGAAAATCATTTAGCTAAGGATGGTCTACAATTTATTCAATGAAGTCAAGTGTTATGACCAAAAACGGCAATCAGTTCCATCTATTACGTTAATAGACTATTTCCGATGGTCAGACTAGTTCCAGATCGATATGATTACCTCGTGCCATTTATGGAAAATATAGTGCAACAATAGATTTAAGTTTATTTCTTTAATTTGAAGAAAATTGTGACACATTTGGCTTCGGATTGCGAAAATACGCAGCGAGCAAAAGTATGGAAACACTAACTTGGATCGATCCGGGTTAGATCCTTAAATAATGCCATGATTTGAATGAATTTTGTATAAATTTAAAGTCAACAGTTAAACCTTTAAAATGGTACCATTTTTTATTATTATTCACTAGCTGTTAAGTACTCAAGATCGCGCGGAATCGAAGTAAGTTATTCCATAGTTTTGCTCGCGAGTGTAGTTTTAGAAATGAGAATAACTTTGACACTCTCGAAATAATCGTTTGAAAATTTTAGAAACTGGTTTCTGCAGTAGGTTACCACTTTTTTGGGCAAACAAATCATTAGAAGCGCGTTAGGCTTGAGGATATCGTCAAAATTGCGGGGAACAGATGTATGAGAGATGCACAGAATACCAGGCTAGCCATTTCTCTACTACGCTGGGGTCGGTTTCCAGTCTATCTGAATGCAGCTAAAAACCAGTGTTTTACATTGAGTTCTTTCCTATCTAACCTCCATATTGTATGAAAATGCTTAAACTCTAACCAAAGTATATTACTTGTTCATATTACCATCTGACAGTGTCAGTAAAGTAAGACATCACAACGTTTTCTTTAACACCAAATAATATTGTATATCCGAAAACTAGACCAAAATACCAAGTCTTCAAAACTCCTAATTGCTCCAAAGATATTCCCACGCGATACGAAAACGAAACTAAACACAGTTCACACGAATCGAGCGTATTTTTCAACATTACCGACAGATTCCAGCAAGTCGACTGGAATCTATAATTGCATAGCGTTGTCTACATACCGATTTCTATCCTGTCACCTAATAGGCAGCTCCACAGCCAGCTACACCTCATGAATTGGTCCTAATAGGCCCATATTTAGTTTATATTGATTACGAACTAGAAATTGATATAATTTACTTAAAGGTGCTGATAGACTTGAGCGTTCAATTGCAATAACATCGAGCATTCGCCGATTCGGTTCTTATTTTGCCGAACTGAACAATGAACAGAGCCGAGAATCTTTCTAGTGAACGCTCTAGTCGATCGTCGTGAAATATGTTTTCGACAAGAAGATGTCAGCCTTGACAGTCGGTTCGGCAAGAAGCTCGCCAGAACTTTCGTTAGAATGCTCACTAAAACGCTCTCGTTTGTATTTCTGAAAAGGAACATTCGCAAGAATGCTCATTACATTGTTACAGTGTATGCTCAAGTTTATCAGTACCTTAATAGTCTCACCTCGCTATGTGTATGAATTGCAGGAAGTCTAAAGATTACGCTAAAATGATCAGTTTCTGCAGTTCTTTGGAAATCTGTTTAGGATTATAATTTGTTGACTATTAAATTGATATTTTTCTGTTGTACATGGTTTAGTGTCGTTTGAAACGTACCGGCTATATTAATTTTATGCTCGTTAATAACTAGTAAATTGATGGTACTTAGTATTGGGATATGGGTGAGTCTACTTCAGTTATCCATTCTAACATTCCCTGCAAAAGTGATCCTGTTTGCTGTTGAGACTTTCACACAGATTTTCACTTTACGTATTAAGGTACTAGTTTTATCTATATACCTGATCTATTCTACTATAGGCATGTCAACAACATCAATAAATTGTAAACCTAATTTATCCGTCAGCTAGATATTTGAAAATAATGGTCACGTTTTTTTTTCTTTTGTTAAATCAATGCTTTTTTACAAAGAAATAACGCATCAAATTTCGAGAGTGAGGGCTCGTGAATTCAGAAGCAAGTAAAAGGAATTCAATTACTCTTTTTTTTTTTGCGTGGTAAAATCATCAAATGAGTCCTCCCACCCAGGGCAGGGCGGGAGGGACTGTCAGACTTGTACTGACTAAAATCCACGGCGTCCTTCACAAGCCCTTTACGTACCGGGGTCACGGTAATGGGTAAGTCCCGCGACCCCGGCAGGCTTTGGCCCTCTACAGGCCCCGTCAATATGCTGACACTCTTTGAGGCGCGCGTGGAACACAACGCGCCGTCGACCCGGGCATGGTCCATGGTCGGACAGCAAGTCGCCCATTACTCGCTGCCCGCATGCCCGCGCCTACGGTGGCCGGAGATCGTCCTGTGACGTCCGACGCCGTGGGCGTCTACCACTGCGGCTGGGATGGAGGGAGGACGCTGTCCTCTCCCTCAGGCGGCCCGCCTCCTCCTTCACGAGCATGACTGCTTCGCAGAAGGAGGCGACCGCTTCCCACTCCGTCTCGCCCCGCAGCATGGCCTCGACCAATGCCGGGCGCGAGAGGTCTCCGCCTATCGCCGTCGTGAGGACACGGCGGTGCTCTGCCCAAGCGGGGCAGTCCTGCACCGTATGTTCCACCGTGTCCTCCGGACGATCCTCGCAGTGGTGACACCCAGGCGTTTCTTCCCTCCCTATCAGACACAGGAACCTTCCGAAACTTCCGTGTCCGGTGAGGACCTGCGTCATGCGGAAGGTAAGGACGCCGTGACGCCTATCCAGCCACTCCTCAAAGAGGGGTCTTACCGCCGCGATTGCGGCGTGCCCGAATTCAATTACTCTACTGCATTTATATAAGTAATGTCCCGAAACCTGGAATAAATAGCCCGAAAAAATATCTAAAAGTGCTGTTATTAAGTGATCGCAGACGATAACTCTCTGGTACTACAGGCGTCCATAGGATACGGTAAGTGCACACTATCAGGCGGGTTATATGCTTGTTTGTCACCAAAAAGACTTAAAAAAGTTTGTACTTCACTCAAAATAAAACACTAATGGGAAGAATTTTCTCAACGATGCCCAGAAGGTTGATGGATGCGATGCCCGGAAAAAAGGATCCCACCAAAAACATTAAATGTAAAAAAATGCCAAGTCTCTCGATGCAGTCTTTCCATCGTAAAAAGTTTTGAGATCTCATAGAAGCCAAGTCCTATTCAAATTATTTTGTAGTTATAAATCAACATTTAGTAATTGTATCAATAGTTTTCTTTATATTATAATTATAGTGACTTGGCAATGAGCACCAATTAAAAGCTGCTTGCTGCCTGGAATTATGTGCAAATGTTACTGATGAGACATGTGATCAGATTATTTGTTACGCGTGGATCATGATCCACACGTAACCACGTCAATGCAATAATAAAAAATACCTTACGGGCCATCGCTTTATGAAAGCAAATGAACCGAGAGTACACTAACACTAGTGTTTGCGTACACATTTGTGCATTATAATTTATGTCCTGCGCAGTTTACTAGTCTTGGATGAGACTGACTGCCGTTGCCGAAATTCGGTTGGGACGACACGGATAAACCAAAAGAAAATTAATTTTGTGATATTAATGTTTACGCATGCGGTGTGTGACTTTCAACTCCAAATATGCCGTTTTGTTTCTTCTTGTGCTCATTGCCAAGTCACTATAATTATAATATAAAGAAAACTATTGATACAATTACTAAATGTTGATTTATAACTACAAAATAATTTGAATAGGACTTGGCTTCTATGAGATCTCAAAACTTTTTACGATGGAAAGACTGCATCGAGAGACTTGGCATTTTTTTACATTTAATGTTTTTGGTGGGATCTCATTTATTTTTTGTAAGTGTATTTCTTTCTTTTTTTTTAGGTGACCACATAATTTCTTGGACTTCAGCTACTGCTTTGCTTAGAACCCATTCTCTATCTCTATCTCTTTTGTTTCTTTTCAACGAGCTAAATAAACATAAATCTACTAACTTACAAACTAAATATAACTAAACTAAATAACACGTAAACAACTAGATATTGTAACTATGTCTATGTTATATTAATAAACTATTTGCCTAAATAACTGTTTCTAACTTAGGTTCTCCGATTAAAGCTGCAATATTTTTTTAGTTTCGAAATGGTTTTTCATAGGTAGATGGCGCTATCAAATGAAAATTATCGAATTATTTTAAAGTACTACTTATACTGCGCTCGGTAACGAAACCATAGCGCGATTCAGACAGGTACAACGCCATCTATCGAGCGCGCATACAATCGAAATTTATCGCAATACAATGGAGTTTTAGCTTTATTAATTGAATGAATTATAGTCTATGTATTACATTTATATTATTCTTTTCTATTCTATGTATTTATTCATCCAATTGAATACTTAAACAACGAACAAAGTTAACAATGCAGTCAAAATCCATACATAATGTTCTTGCCAAACCGCAAATATAAAATTGTTTTCTATGGTATATTATTTTTTAATGTTTTTATAATTTTTCCTTTATATGTGGCTAATGACCTATCTTGGTGCAAAATTTGAAGTTTCTAAGTCTGCTAGAAGTACCTTAGATTTTTGATGATCGGTCAGTGAGTCAGTGAGTCAGTGAGTGAGTGACAAAATGGTGTAACTTTGATCGACCGTAACTCCTAAACTATTAATTCAATTGGCATGTAATTTCGAACTTAAGCTTGTTCTAATGCCTACTATTATTCACCGAAAACCTAAACTCCTAGCTTTGTCCACGTCGAAGATATAGGGGGGGCGAAACAGCCGCGAATCGCATCGAGAAAAGATGGTACGGCTGTGCCCGTTTTGCTCGAGACTTGGCTGGGGCACTGCCGTGCCCCCAGATCAGTCGGTCCTTAGGTACAGGTATCTTTTACAAAACTTCCTCTTTTCATGAATGGACGACAACAAAAACTCAATACAAGTTCCTTCCACTAACGAGTGTTGGTCGAGGGACAAAACATTTAAGTATGTGTAATGTGGAGAGAGGTTGAATTGAATATCATGTTATTGGATGGCTACTTTGCTACCTATTTCTTTTATGGTAGAAAATCAGTATACGCTCGTGAGGTCGTGGTTCAATAATTACAGCCGATATTTAGCCGGTATTTAGCCGCGCTTGTCGAGGTTGGTCTGTGGATGGGTGACCATCTATCATAGCAAGTTTAGTCTGTGCCTCGGAAAGCACGTAAAGCCGTTGATCCCAGCTGTTATTTGTAGATCTTTGACAGTCGTTACTGTTGTGTTTTCCTACTCCTCCACTATTGTTTTCTGATTAATTTCGTTGCAGGATCCAAGACAGGTAAATTCATTCTCCGGGACACGTCGAGCTTCATTGCCTCGGCGCTTTTCTGGTAGTTGCCACTGTTGATTCTGGCTTTCAGGAGTTGCAGTGGTTTGGGAATAGTGTGTTGGGTTTGTCCCAAAGTAAAAAAAAAAAACAAATATGATCTTCCACTCTGGGTGGACCGGAAAGGACTGTCAGATTTTTACTGACTAAAACCATGCCCTATGCGTTCCAAGTGGCGGTCTAAGGGGGAAACCTATTTTTAGCAGTGGACGTCTTCCAGCTGATGATGAAGCGTTCCAAGGTTATGATAGCCTGCTAAGTCCCATGATCCACTAAAACCTTTAATTGTTGAGCTGGTCAGCAAAGAAATCCATTTACCAATTCGGTATTTCGGTATCCATAACGAATACCCATACAAGTAATTTTAACCATATTTTCAACATAGCTAGATTGTATCACTGTAAATCATAGTTAAACGTCAAATATAACGAGCTTGCTTCGACCGGAGAATTTTTATGATATGACAGCTAAGGAATCGGTGTATATGATATCTGTTAAATTAGCCAATGATATATCTGTTAAAGGTGTAAGTTATTACGAGTACTGGCGTGGATTCGGTATTGGTTGACGAAATTTAAGCAAGAACATGAATACAAAGAAAGGGCGCATATTCCGGAGGGTGTTTCGTATTTCTGCAACAACTTTCAAAATTATGGAATACGCATTTCGGTATTTTTATAATAGTTCGTTTTTTAATCATTTTTAATCATGTTTGTATGGTCTGGTTGTTGTTCCGAATATGACTGTTTTTGCATTTGATTTTACTCTACGAAGATTCTGGAAATAATTTCAGTATACGGGTGAAGTACAACTGCACCTTGAAGGGGGAGAAGTTGGAGGCGCGCCGTAACACCAATATGTGGTCGGTGCGCGTTCCGACCCTTTGGTGACCTTCAAGGAAGAGTTTTAGCCAAAAGCTGAGCTTTTTCGACGTTTCTGAGGCCGACTACGCGAACAACTTGCAGCGGGACATGATTGTGTTATGCCTTCACTTCGTGCAGTCGTTTTTAAGTACTTTGATTAAAATATGTATTATTTTATAGTTACTGTTTTATATTTGTATAGTGTTTTATGGGCCTTAATTGCCTGAAATAAATGATAAATAATTTATGTTTCTAAACGCACTTCAAACAGGAGAAATTCCTAGTATGGGGGCAAGGTTTAAATAAGTATGCGCAAGAGCAATCATTTCTCAGCAAAACAATCCATCTAGAAGTGACCACGTATAATGTAGGTACACGGTGTAACGTGGCGTGACCGTGTCCAATTGCGAGCGTACCATAGCACTCTTGTGTTTGATTGGCTAGCGCCCAATCAAACACTTATTATCAGCAATGAACACTTTGTCAATAGCTATGAAGTTAGTAATCTCCTTGAACGATACTTTTTACGCCCTGGTACTAAATGGTAAATATCATTCTAGTTCAATGATATCATGATTCATGTTCAAAAAATCATGATGTCATCGTCATCATCAACCTATAAATGTTGTCAATGATGGGACACAGGCCTCTTTTCTGTGAGAGGAAGAGGGCCATAGAGGATCATTCACCGCGTGTGCCCAGTGCGGATTGGTAGATGACATATGTCTTCAAATTTTTGGTTGTAAGGCACACTAGTATCCTCACCATGTTTTCGTTGGCCGTTTTGACAGCAGTGGTGTAGCGAAATAAATTACATAAAGTAATGCGCTTGGCTGGGAACCACGACCTACAACTTGTAAGTTGGGCCCGATACCATTGGGCCATTGACAAATGATAAACGGGTCAAATAACGCACCATAAGCGTCTCTCACTAGGTGGACCGACGACATCGTGAGAGTCGCGGGCAACCGATGGATGCAAGTGGTGAATTGTCGTTCGGCGTTGTGGTCTAAAGGAGGTCTTTGTTTAGCAATGGATGTCTTCTAGCTGTTAATCATGATAATGAAAATTAAATAGGTCTATGTACTGATCAGACAAAACCTTAGTCATTAATGGTAGTAGATGAAAAAGCAGTTAATTTCACTGAGGAAGATCCTGGTAAGAATATGTTATAAGATATGCAAGTGAGTGAACGTTTTATCATATCAGTTAGGTATGTTGGAAGGCTGCCCAATATGAATCCACAGAATAATATTTGAATACGTTTGTTCTAATTGAGTTCCCAAAGGAGATAATTGGCAAGTCTAGTTTACTTTTCGGATAGTAATTATAATAGCTGGACTTTTTTGGAGTTAAATAGAAACTAGATGACAAATCAAACATTTGTTCATTTAGAAATGAAAATACAATATGTGTGAAGCAAATGAGGTCAATAAAAGTATCTCCAAGTGTTCAGAAATCAATACAATCATGCAAAAACGCCATAGTTTCTAGACGAAGTACAACTGCATCATACGTCAAATATGGCATGACCACATCGAAAGGCGATACGATAGCAGTCTTCTGTTTCATTGGGCGACCAATCAAATAATTGCTGCTAATCTGACCGCCACGCTTGCTGCGTTGGATTTATTTATCGATATTATATGAGTTGATTAAAGTTGACACATGTGGTACTTCTCTTATAGTTATAACTTATACAGTTTATAGTTACTGAGGTAAATAGAAATCGCAAGAATTATTTATGAGGTTATGCGACGCAGAATTATAAAGGACAATTGAAGGAACATGGTCCTTTTTTCCGTTCTACTTGCAATGGGAGGACTCATTTGATGATTATCAAACCAAATTAGGAAAAGAAAAATAAGAAAAATGTTGCAGTTTCCAATCAAAGATCTAATCCACAAACCTAATCGTGAAGGTCGACTTCTGCGGCGATTGTAATTTAACCACGATAACAATTATAATAACGTGATCAATATGAACATTATGTAAGACACCTACGTTTCTTTGTTTTATGAAAAAAAAAACTACAGATTTAATGGTTCTCGCAACAATTTGCGACGGTAAAAATTGTATTCTTATCAAACATGCACGGTATAATTTCAAATATCGAACGGCAATGAGGGCTGCTGATTGGTTCAAATCATTTAATTGGCGTGCGGTCGTCACGGGTAGATGGCAGCACTATCGTTTGGGCTCTGATTGAAGTCGTTTGAAGTAATTTAATCGGATTATTTTGTGGTGTCCCATCCTTAATGCGGGTTTATAAAGTATTAATTCGGTTTTGTTGAAGTTTAACAAGTCTAAAATAAATTTATTAGACGTAGAGTCATTTTAGAAAAATAAAACGACTGCTTTGGGGAATACCTTTGACCAGCAACAGCTTGATAAAAACATTGCTGAACTTGCACTAACATTAATGGTCAGTTATTGGGGGCTTACAAGGTACAAGGAGAGGCTACAAATGTTTATCGTACTCGTATTTTCATTGTTCCCCAAATATGCTTGAGCAGATTCTAGCTTCTGTTTCGAAAGGTTTTTTTTTTAATAAACTTTGCCCCACACTTTGCTAAGTTTGGATAAGAGCATAAGGCAAACGGGAACTTTGATGTTAATTTGAAGGATAAGATAAGTTCATCGCACTAGGGCCGCATTTACACGTTGTATTTTTAATGACGAACACAACAAAAAAAAATGTCATCATCATCTGTCTAGCCTTTTCCCAACTTTACTGGGGTCGGCTTCCAGTCAAACCAGATTCAGCTGGATATCAGTATTTTACATGGAGCGACTGCCTGTCGGACCTCCACAACCCAGTAACTGGGTAATACGATACCCCATGGTAAGATTGGTAATAAATAAAAATAATAAAATAAAATATAATACATTAAATTTAAATAATAATTAAATTAAATTTACAATACAACGTTTGTACTTAAGTGAGTAGTCGGAAAACCAACCTGGTAGGTCGAAAAATTTTTATATTACAAACTTCACACGTTATTACAATGTTACGGGTAACAGGTAGATATTGCGAAAGTTTTTATATTACTTTTATTATTTACAAATCTGTAGAAGATTGACTGTAACTTCGAAATCAAACCGAGTCAATCAATATGTCGGTCCGTCATGCATCAGTTATACCACGTTATTATAACATACTAGACTAGCACTTTGCCCGCGACTTCGTCCGCGTGGGTTACGTACTTTCCTAATTCCCCCTTTTCAACCCCTTAAAGGTTAAATTTCCAAAAACCCCTTCTTAGTGCTCCCCTACATTATAATAGGAAGCCGTGTGCAAAATTTCACATTCCTAGCCCCAGTAGTTTCGGCTGTACGTTGATATGTCAGTCAGTCAGTTCTCCTTTTATATATATATATATAGATATATAGATAGATAGAAGATGTTCCCCCGCTGCTCGGTACTTATTAGTCGTAGGGTGATGGTATATTGCTTATAGCCTTCATCTTTAGATGGGCTATCCAACATTAAAAAAATTGAATTCGATCCAGTAGTTCCTGAGATTAGCGCGTTCAAACAAACAAATAAACTCTTCTTTATAATAGTAGTATAATAATAAATGATACTTAATAAGTTTTTAAACTAATACGGTCACTAATTGAGTGATAAAATCCCGGAGAATGAATTTACCTGTCTTGGATCCTGCAACAAAATTAATCAGAAAAGAATAGTGGAGGAGTAGGAAAAACCGTAGTTTCAACTTCCCTCCATATCAAGCAGGAGACAGAACAAAACAAGGCCAAAAGGCACATAAAGACATTTACAACCGGGAGAGGCCCAGTTGATTAGCACCCGGGCAGCGAGTAATGGGCGACTTGCTGTCCGACCATGGACCATGCCCGGGTCGACGGCGCGTTGTGTTCCACGCGCGCCTCAAAGAGTGTCAGCAAATTGACGGGGCCTGTAGAGGGCCAGAGCCTGCCGGGGTCGCGGGACTTACCCATCACCGTAACCCCGGTACGTAAAGGGCTCGCGAAGGACACCGTGGATTTTAGTCAGTACAAGTCTGACAGTCCCTGCCGCCCTGCCCTGGGTGGGAGGACTCATTTGATGATTTTACCACGATAAAAAAAAAAAAAAAAGGGGTAAAATTACTACTAATATTTATGGGTCCTATTTTTTGGACTAATATTTATGGGTTTTATTGTTTGCTTACAAAACTTAACTAACAAAACTTGTACTGCCCACTGCCCAAAGTATCTTTCACATAGGGTCAAATTCTACCTACTCTAGAGGAAGTATATTTCCCGGGAACGTAAATAGTAATTGAAAGAATAAGCTGGATTTTAATCAATATGAGTCTGGCAGTCCTTTCTGTTTTTTTTTTAAAAAAAAGCCCCACACTAGGATTTTTCTTGTATCGTGGGTGCGTTTACAAACATAGAAACTCACATACACAAACACCCAGACCCGGAACAAATACTTGCAGATCATACAAATATTTGTTGCGTGCGGGGATCGCACCCGCGACACGTTGCACAACAGTCGATCACTCAGCCACTGCGCCAATCGTGTCGTCTTATTCTGTTCCACCTAAGACAGGAGGTCATCTGATGATTTTACCAACTTTAAAAAGAGGATAACGCTTGTATCATAGCATTCGTATTTTTCTACTTTTATATAAAAGTATATATAAAAGTAGAAAAAAAATTATAAGTCAAAATTGTGGAATTAAACATTTACGTTTATTGTGTTTGTTTTATTTATTCCAATTTTATTCTCTTCACGCTTTACATTTTATGATAATTTTAAAGTAAATTAGAATTTCATTTAAATTAAAATCTTCCATGAATTTTAAATTATTTCATCTGAAGAAATTATTTTCAGTTAATAGGAGCTAGTAGTTTTTGCGTGAAAGACTAACATAATACAAACATACTCAAAAGTGCCTGTAACTGGTCTACTTGAAATAAATGTTTTGATTTTGATTTATACACTCGTACTTACTGAATACAGAAGAAAATCCTAGTTTGTAACAAGGTTTAAAAAAAAACCGGACAAACAGACACACGAGTGATGGGTTCCGTGTTTTCATTCGGACGTAAGGAACCCTTTTTTTTTTGCGTGGTAAAATCATCAAACGAGTCCTCCCACCCAGGGCAGGGCGGGAGGGACTGTCAGACTTGTACTGACTAAAATCCACGGTGTCCTTCACGAGCCCTTTACGTACCGGGGTCACGGCGACCCCGGCAGGCTTTGGCCCTCTACAGGCCCCGTCATTATGCTGACACTCCATGAGGCGCGCGTGGAACACAACGAGCCGCCCGTCGACCCGGGGACGTAAGGAACCCTAATAAAAGTTGTACTGGTTTCCTCACGATGTTTTTCTACACCGATGTCAGTGATCTCTAAGATAAACTCAAATGATAACTAATATGAATACATCACTTTGTTAACATATTAAATAAATAAACTAATTACCTGTGCATTAACTCATTTTAATTAAGGTGGAGTAAAATAATTTAAATTACTAATTGTTGCTCATCTTGTGGGATATCTACATGGTAAATTAACGACTACAATGACTTTAATTAGACATTATAAACGTTATACTAAGTCTGAGTTAAAGGCATTTTTTTTTATCGTGATAAAATCATCAAATGAGTCCTCCTACCCAGGGAGGGGCGGGAGAGACTGTCAGACTTGTACTGACTAAAATCCACGGTGATCCTTCAATAGCCCTTTACGTTCCGGGCTCACGGTTACCTGATGAGACAATCCCGCGAGCCCGGCAAAGGGGTACGTTCAATTTAGTTTTGAAATTAAAGTGGGATTAATGATCAATCTTTTTCTTCTGGACATAAGCCCCCCCCTCCCCCCCAGAGAATGCCAAGCATCTCGGTTCTGGGTAGTACGCATCCATCCACTGCCAGCCACGGGCCACTTTCTTATTTTTTCGTGAAATAAAAATATCTGCAATTCAAAAGGAATGTAGTGTACTTTTAATGAGAAACAGGTAGACTGGAACCCTAAAAAGACATAGGGCACTTTTCATCCTGGATATTTAAGGAATAAGAAGTGCGTCGTCTCTGTCAATTATTTTTTCCGTGGCGTTGCATGCCTATGTTCAGACGGGTGTTGGTACGGAAAAACGTCAGCTCGTAGCTTGAACTCAATATCCCATTACAGCAAGCATCGTGTATGTGTTCTAATACGAAAAGAAAGGAGTTCTACAAGAATAAAATAGACGTCAGAGACAAAATCACGACCAACAGTTAGTATCATTAATCAAATCAAAATATCATCCAAAGACACGTGTCAACATACAAAAGGTATCGTCAAGTAATAATGATCTTTTTTATTTTTAGTTTAGAGGACCCAAAATTCCTGGAATATCTGACAGTTCATAAGTTTAAAGCGTAAAACTAAGTAAGGTGTTGCTATTTTGTTAATTATTGATATGATAAACGAGTGCTTGTCAACGCCATCTACCGGGCGTAGTATTAATGATTGAGGAAGGTAAGGTGACTAAGAAGTCGGACGGTTTTTCTCGGATTTAGACTAGTTAGCTGTTGCTTGCTGCTTCCCCTTTAGTTACGATTGTTTCTACGAACCCATCTATCTCTGTAAGTAGCAAGTAGCTACATATTGTAAAAACGAAACATACCTACGTACACACATTCGCATTTATAATATAAAGTACGATTTCAAGATGCTTCGTTAATGGATTTGCGAAACAATACTCAACTTTTTACTTATGAAATTAAAATATGCCTAACAACTCCCATTTTACCATAATTTTGGAGCAATAAGAATTAATAGACTACTTCAAATCTATAAATTCTTATTGCTCCATAATATTATATACGCTTTTATCGTAAACGCCTTTAACAATCGCTGTTGGCTGTTCCATTTAAAAATACAAGTTTTAAGTTAGAAAACATGGTGTTCCTACATTCGTTTGACAAACGTCACCGATGCGCAGGAGCATGCGTGCGCTAATGGTGAATTGTGACGTTTACGTGAAAAAATATAATTAATAGTGTGCATTTTTTAAAGTTATGAAGTTGGAAAAAGTTGACAAAGTTAAGGTAGCTTAGTAATTGTGCTTTTTTTTTGTGTATATGATCCTTTGTCGCCTGTCATGTTAGTTTTTGCAAACGGAAACGATGTTTTGTTTAATTGAAATAAATGTCTGTAATACCTATTTAAATGTTACGATAAATCGTAAAAAAAAGCATTGTTCGAATTGTTTTTTTTTAACAATCATTCCTAGTTCAATTAGGTCTATATTAAAATGACAGATTTTTGCGAACAATACTCGGAAGTTTTCTAGCTAACCTCTGGCTTAGACTTCAATTGCGAATTTTATAAAAAAAACGAGTCAACAATTTGAATACAAAGAATTCTTTATAACGATTTACATTTGACACAGTATATGAGGTAGTGAATATATGTAGAGGTTCCGTAAAAAAAGAATGCTCAATGACTTACCTAACAAACACGTTGTCAGTTTGATTTCATTTATCATACGAAGGTGTTTGCCTGTTGTCGTAACTTTTAGCAAAATCTTCTAATTATTTAAATTCATACAAAATACCCTTTTTTATTTTTAATAACTTCAAAAAAGGTCGAGTTTTGTAATTGGCCAGCATCATATTTTTTTCGAAAAGTAGATATTTCAATAAATACGAGTAAGTATTTAAGTCGTTCTGAAAGTTATAAAATCTAATATTCAATCTCAATATTGCAAACAGGGTACGGGTATGATGACAATTTTAATAATAACGTATTATTCTTTAAAAATATATAAAAAGAAATCGTTACCATAGCTATTTTTCTTGCTAGCTATGCTTATTTTTCAGTAATACATTCATTATGTAAATTTTAATTTGCTAATTTGAATATTACATTCAAATTAGAAATAGAAATAAAAATTTAATTGTTCTAAGTAATACATATTAAAGACATGTAAACTATTTGAACTGTTTCATGGCCATTTTGGGAAGTTTTTTCAGCAATGTTCTTTTTCTTGTAATTTATGCAGCGTTTAGCAAAAATTGTGTTAAAATTGACACAGAAAATAACAAATTTTATGTCCCTTTTTTCTAAATATATTGTATGTTTTTTTATAGCTTTTTTGTGACTGTTTTTTTTGTGTAAGCCTGGTTTTTTAATTGCTTCCGTGGTAATAATTATTAAGATTGAATAGATAAATTATTTCTTGTTACTTTCAAGATGAGGACCTCTTAGCGAGTCTGTATGCCACACTTTTAAATTTAAAAAAAAAGAAAATACGATGACTGACATTTATTTTATTGAGATTTATTAATATGTTGATAGTTGCGGAAACACTTCATTTTCGGTTTAGCCTTTCCTCAGGTATGTTGGTGTCGGCTTAATTTCTGGGTAACATTTTTTGAGGTATTCCTCGTAGCGCTCCCGTTTTGAAACGCTCCCATCTAAGCGCTCCCGTTTTGTTCCTCCAAGCGCTCCCAAAAGGAGCGCTTCGAGGAACGATTAAAAATATTAAAATTTATTTCCTCGAAGCTCTCCCATGTTTAAAAATAGGGAAAAGCATGAAATAAACGTAATGAATTATATCGATAATGCTTGCGATAACAACAAAACGCAATTTTACGTAAACACAAGTTCAGGCAATGCTCGGCTGGGTTCGTGTGAATTCGGTAAACGCGACTTTCTAGGATACAATGGGGAGGCGGGTTTACGGTTTGTATGTGTGTGTGCAGGACTCACGCGCCGCGCGCGCCGCATCTTTAACTCTTAGTTAAAAAGTTAGTATCGCTATTTTTGGCAAAAATCTACATATATATATAAAAATGTTATGTTGGTTTGTGTATGCTTCAAAAACTCAAAAAGTTCTGCATCGATTGAGCTGAAATTTTAGCATGATATATAATTCGCATCAAGGATTGTTTTTGGTTTTAGTCAGTAAGAGTCTGACACTCTCTCGCCCCGCCTAGGACAAGGAAAGTCATTTCTACCATTGACGTAAACAATAGACACCTCATTGCCTTATTTCTACGAAAAACTTCCGACAAAACATTGAGGTGTGCGGGGAGGGGGGTAGTAATGGGAAACATAATGGAGAGAAATCACAAACTTTCTAAACAATAAAAAATATGATTAGGTGCATATGTGCGCGGGCATGCGGGCAGCGAGTAATGGGCGACTCGCTGTCCGAACATGGACCATGCCCGGGTCGACGGAGCGTTGTGTTCGCGCGCGCCTCAAAGAGTGTCAGCATAGTGACGGGGCCGGTAGAGGGCCAAAGCCTGCCGGGGTCGCGGGACTAACTAATTACCGTGACCCCGGTACGTAAAGGGCTAGTGAAGGACACCGTGGATTTTAGTCAGTACGAGTCTGACAGTCCCTGCCGCCCTGCCCTGGGTGGGAGGAATCATTTGATGATTTTACCACGAAAAAAAAAATAGGTGCGTATGTCGGCAGATTATATTCATCTACTAGACTCCGTCCGCGCGGATGTCGGTCTTCGCGTGGATGGTTTATTTCTCCATTTTGAGTAACTCTGACAATGACATCTTATAAATATTACGGCGCTGAATCAACTGCGGGTAATGCAACGTGTGTTCGCGGATCTACAGAACAACGTCTATGAATAAAACTGAAAAATAAGATTTTTTTTTCTACGTATTTTTCCAGGATAAAAAGTATCCCATTTTATGCCCAGGATAATAAGGTATAATTATACCAAGTTTCATCGACTTCAAACCGTTAGTTTTCACGTGATGCCTGCATATACAGACAGACAGACAGACAGACAGACAAAATTTTTTTTATTCACATATTTGGGTTTGGTATCGATCCAGCAACACCCCCCGCTATTTGTTTTTTCAATATTTTCAATGTACCTACAGAATTGACCCTTCTACAGATTTATCATATGTATAGATTTGGTGGATTTACAATAAAACAA
Source organism: Agrotis puta (assembly GCA_943136025.2). NCBI lineage: Eukaryota > Metazoa > Arthropoda > Insecta > Lepidoptera > Noctuidae > Agrotis > Agrotis puta. The sequence goes on along the minus strand of OW964190.2, from coordinate 6,085,464 downwards.
AAAATAAAATAAAATTACCAAATCCCGTGCGAAGCCGGGACGAGCCGCTAGTTGTATATTATAACAATGTGTTCTACTTATTACCTACCTAGGCATTATCGATAATTTCAGTTGGTATAGTCCCATCACTATCCGAAAGTTAATCATGGGAGCGCTTCGAGGAAATAAATTTTAATATTTTTAATCGTTCCTCCAAGCGCTCCTTTTGGGAGCGCTTCGAGGAACAAAACGGGAGCGCTTAGATGGGAGCGTTTCAAAACGGGAGCGCTACGAGGAATACCTCCATTTTTTCTCACTGTAAAAGCGAGAGAACCCTTGTTGGGCTCAATCAACTCGCACTTTGCCGTTCAATCAAATATTCACAAAAGAACATTGGTATAGCTACTGAAGTTCAAATTCAAATTAATCAGCAATGAGTAGGAATTTAATTGTTTGCTAATTAAATCATAGTTACAAGGTTGTTTTAATTAAAGCATTTAAAACGTATTTTTAAATGTCATTGATACAAGTAGCTTGTTTCTTTTTTTTTCAATAACCAAGTAATTTTTAGACTTGTCTTTGGTATCAGAATTGAAAATTCAAAAATGAGATCATGTAAAACATTCTTGAATATAATAGAATTGCGAAGTGATTCCTATTAACAATTTTTTCTTATCGAAAAAATTAAATTGATAGAATTTTGATTAATTTGACACCAGGTTTGACTATGTTACAGATTTTAACAATTCCAAAAAAGCAAGGCATTCCCCGCACATTTTTTTTTAAAAAACCAGGTGCAATTGAATATCAAAAGATTTTTCAAATCTATTTTTCGTTTAAAAACCAATCTTTATGAGTTTTCTCTAAATCAGTGTGGCCCAGTGCTAACAGTTTCTGCAACTTATGAGTTTATCAGCGCGTTGTGTTCCACGCGCGCCTCAAAGAGTGTCAGCATAGTGACGGGGCCTGTAGAGGACCAAAGCCTGCCGGGGTCGCGGGACTTACCCATTACCGTGACCCCGGTACGTAAAGGGCAATTGAAGGACACCATGGATTTTAGTCAGTACAAGTCTGACAGTAAGGGTGGGAGGACTCATTTGAAGATTTTACCACGCTAAAAAAAAAACTTACGAGTTTATACGTCATTAGAATCTAAGCAGGCGTATTACTTCGTGAAATTATATAGTGTCAATATAATAATAATTGTTTTTTTATATGAAGATGGTGAGAAGAGATAAAACATGCATACTGTTTCATCTGATGTCTCAGCTAATTTTTTTAAACTAAATTTGAGACTACATAAGACCTATCAACAGTGGTAGGTATCTACTAATTACAAATTGTTTGTTTAATAGTGTAGTCACGTTACGAGTATTTAAATTCTTAAATTAAGAATTCGTAACAGGTGATACATTGTAAATTATTTTTCCCTTTCTCATTGTCACTGACCATTTTATATATTGTAAATACTTCTAGTGGTTTTCCTTGCTAGGTACTAATAGCCTGGTCGCGGGACTGTACGAATTACCGTGACCCCGGAACGAAAAGGGCTAATGAAGCACACCGTGGATTTTAGTCAGTACGAGTCTGACAGTCCCTCCCGCTCTGCCCTGGGTGGGAGGACTCATTTGATGATTTTACCACGATAAAAAAAAGGTACTAATAGCCTGAAATATTAGGTAAATAGATACTTGTTACAGACAGGTTTTTGCGGTTTTCTTTGTCGCAGTAGGTATTTACATTAAGCATAGTTTTGTTTCAAAAAATGCAAAATAAAAATGGGTGTTTTTTTAATGTTTTTTTTTTTTATATTCACGTGTACTTTATTTGTGTGGAGTTTCATAAGAATCAGTCCAGTAGCTTTTGGAGTTAAACAAATATACAAGGCCCAACTGATTTCTTTTTTCTCTATTTAGCCCAAATTGCTTTTTACTTCTGTTTTTTAATGTATTATACTTTTATATTTTTCAACAATGCGCTTTTTATTCGCATTAAATAAGAATGACAACATTTTTTACTTATTTATCTCTAAACTTTTTTTAACAAATGAATAATTAAATAATATCTGAATGCGTATTTAAATATAATTGAATGTTATTCGCTTCTGAACATATTCATCAATCAATCATTCGTTCTAATAAAATTATGTATCCTTCATTCATTATTTAAATTGTTGGATATAAATAAATTCTAATATATGTCAAACTAATTGCTATAGTAACTTAGACTTGCGTAGTTTAATGAATGAGTTCGTTATTATCATTCTATGTACCTATTTAATAATAATATGTTGTGTGTTTATTCAATTTGTTTGTCATATTTTATACAACAATCTAGGTTGTTATTGTAGTTAAATATTGTACATTTTTATTACCTGTGTAAATAAATATGTACAATTAAAATATTTAAAAAACACGATACCGCTCACTGAGTCGTGTCTTCTTTGTGTAAAAGAGGAAGGAACGAATCAAATCCGTTCATCCGCGCGGACAAGCGGTGTGCGATTGTTAGGCGTCAAAAAATTTCTACGCGGTAAACAATCCGCTTGACCGCGCGGACGTACGGTTTAATGTGATGATTGCAAAGGATTTTAATGTGGTTTTACCATCAGTTGGAAAACTTATTGCGATAGAGTACAAAATATTGTCACATTAAGATCGTTAACACAGTTAATTCACAATCGATATTGCAAGATTATAAGATGTAGAGAAAGAATGGGCGAAAATGCATTTTTTTATGTTCAATGCTACAGTGACGTAAAGACTCCATATAGTATAAAAGTATATAATTGTGTACATTGCCGCTTATACCTTGCAACCGAAGCAAAGGGCTTTGACTAATACACAAATGTATTAATAACTAATTTAATATGTGCTGATACACGTGAATAATTATAATATTAAGTATTTTCCGATGTTAATAATTCTGTTTTCAATTTATTATAGTTTCTTATAAGATTCTAATTAGATTGTCTTTATGATATTTTTATTTGTGCAAGACAATTTGCTTGCGAAATTGATAGTGTTAATAAATTCAGAGATTTCAATTGCAAGAGTTTACTTTAAATCACCAAATCTCAATATACTTTTTTTGTTCAAAGAAATATTGTTATTAAACAAAGAAATATTGGATTATCATGTCATTGAAAGATCGTGTTGAAAGTTTTTGTAAAACGTAAAATCGATAGGACCTAATTTGTCCATAGGTTTTTTTTTTAATGAAATTCTCTTTTCCTTTTTTTTTTATTCGGCCGTGGCATGATAAAAAATATGAAATGTGTTTCTTATTAGGCAAGATGACAACCGCATTGGTCCTAACTATTTATGTTATTGTGAGAAGATTGAATCATCAATCATACCAAAATCGAATCAAAACGATAGAGAACCTTTTGGATATTAATTATAAATCTTATCACATCTCTCATTCTGATAATTAGACTTGCATAATTAATATCATATATAAAGGTGACATCACACAATACCACGCGACTTTAGCCGCTTCCAGTTTTGAGCATTTTCCTTTAAGGAAACCGGATGACTATATCCACCATAAAATAGGAGTAAAATATTTTGACGGTAGTCAATTATTATTAGCTCAATCATTAATTGTTTCAGTCCTTGAACTTTTATTTAGATTAAAGTTTTCTTTTTATATTTTGTGGCCTGTGCTTTTATCTTGTTTCTTTCTATTTAGTCATCTTTAAGTCATATTCTCAGCGATATAGTGTTTCCGGAGGATGCTTAATTTACTCTAATGTCAAATATTGCCAGGTCCTCATAAGAAAAAGAAAGAAAGAGTAATCTTTATCAAACAGCAAAGCGCACTTACTGTTAGGAGATCCTCCTCTAAACATAGGATTGGGGGCCATCCAGGGGAAAGCTCCAAACGGCCAGGAGTGTGGCGGCGGGCCCTGGTATAGCCGCGGCAGCAGCGGCTGGGGCACCACCACCCCGCCTCTCGTCTCCAACTCTTCATCATGTCCATTCTCTCTGTCCTCCCGATCATCGACGTTGGAGTCGACGTCTTCGATGTCCACGTCACTTTCGTCGCTCTCTGGCGCCGCGTCAGTACTCTCAGCATCATTGCTGTTTGTGTCCGCTACTGTGTCCTTTACTGGTGCGTCTTGCTTTCCTCCCAGTAGTGAGTCCACGCTAAACGATATCCGGCCTTTCCCGCCACTGTCGGCGGTCTCGGCGCGCTCGCATTCGAGCGAAGTCTTCATTTCATCTGCTCGATGACATTTCAATTAAATTCGCGCGCTCAACCCGACGGCTTATCTCGCCATTTTTTTTTCAATTTATCAAGTCCAATCACAATTTGTTTGTTTTTAGATTCCGTTTATTTAAATGCGCACTAGAGTGTCATTGAGTTCATTATGAGTCCCATTGTAATCGACAATTACTCATGTAAGTAATTTGTATTTGTAAATTCGTCTCATTGTTAACCAGTGAAGTTTACAAAGTTCGCTAATTGATTTCGCGGCTATGTCTTATTTTGAAGCTATCTATTGAAGATCTAAAAAGTGTTCATATGCACAATGGTCGTATTAATTACACTATCCACGTAAACGATCGTTCCTGATTCAAGTCAGTACATCACTATCGTGAAAAACCGTCGAATTAGCACAATTGGCGGCACTAGACAAAAAAAGAAGAAAATTAAAATGGAGTGCGGATTTGAAAGGAAAACGGGTGATCGCGGCGCGGCGCGGAAACTTGCGAATGCGTTCGGAAACGAGCGATATCTCCGTGTAGTCCGTGTAATGATTCGCGTGGAAGCGCGGTGAAAATCGCGCCAGCATTGGGGCGCCTCGCGCGGCTGCGGACCGCCTCTCCCGCAGACAGAGACGCAGCTACCGACCGAGGAATTTTAATAAGCGGCGCGGAGCGAACGAGACGACGATACAATCCGACATGTGTGTAAACGCGATATTGAGTAGGCGGGGTCCGTCGCGCTCAAATTAATAGTCTCTACGGAATACGCCTTATAAAATTATCTGACTGTTAACAATTTTGAACTTTATAGTAAGAAAATAAGATTGAGTTTGGCGTGTATTTTACAATAATAAAGTGACGTAACGGATCCGAGAGTGTTGGATTGCAGCGGCTATTGTGTTGAATGAAAAAGGAGTAAATAGACGGGTGCTGTAGGCGGCGTAGAGGGGACTTTACGATTTAATTATTCGCGAATGCAGAGGCATTTTGTAGCGAGCTAATGTCTCATTGTCTCATTAATATCTCGGGCGGGCCGGCCATGTTTGATTTGTTTATGACGAAGGAGGTGTGCAGACGTTCGCTCAATGTTTTGTTGAGAGTTCCGAAGCGGAGATTCAAGCGCCGCCGCGCGACACTACTAAATTAGTTGGTAGTAACATGTCTTGTTTAATTTGTTGGGTTTGCGGCGAGTTTGAGGAGAGTTTATGACGAGTTTGTGTGGGAGACTGGTCGTTGATGATGTTCTTTATTTGAATTTTATGACGAGGTGTAGACCGATATTTAGGTTCGAGATTTTAGTCGGGATATTTAAATTCACCATGTTTAAAGATATTGGGAATAACTTTGTATTTTACAAAATTAGAAGCGTCGTTCAAAATAAAGAAAAAATAACAAGATAAGAGACATTTTAAAAATCAATTTAAACGCCATCACAAAAAGAAATCCCGAATCAAATCATTAGCGCCATGTCACTTAGCAGTTAATCGTATTACACTGATATCTCACAATCTCATTGTGCAACGTCGGAAAAGATTCCTGTTCCCCTCATTACCAAATTATACTCTATCCCCAAGAAATAAGATCTAAAAAACCTTGTCACGTCAAATTGACGTTGTCAATTCGCAAATATTAACAAAAGACGATGTGTCTCCTAATTTTGTTGGGGAAAATTAAACTTTACACAGTGGCAATAGAGTTGATTTGTGTTTGAAATTAGCGGCGCACGTCCCCTACCCAATTAATGTAATTTAATAGCACAGAGAGATTAACGTTCACTTTAATTGAAAGAGTATAAAGGCGAAAACATTTTTAGATTACGCTACGCCATGTTTGGAATCGTGTGAATTGTGTAAGACAGTCGTGATTAATGTGAAAAATCATAACAGTCCTTTTTTTGGCTATTGTCAAAATTGGACCACTACCGGAGTATCCAATTTCAAATACAAGTGAATAAACTAACACTCTTTTGCATTTCTCGATAATTATGGCAATAAATTAGAATGAACTTAATCTTTTCACATTTATTTTATCACCACTGCTCTCAAAACGGTGAAGGAAAACATCGTGAGGAAACCGGCATGTCCTAGAACCAAAAATTCGAAGACATGTGACATGTACCAATCCGCACTGGGCCTGGGTGGTGGATACTGGCCCACTCCTTCTCACAGAGAAAAGGCCAATGTCCCAGCAGAGGGAACATTTATAGGATGATGGGTTTCCGCAAAGTAAAGCCTGATTATAAAACTTACTTACTTATATTAACTACCCGGTTACTGGTCTCACTTTGCAAAACCCACAAATAAAATTCGTATACCCAAAAAAGTTTTTTTTTTTTCTTTAATTAAGAGGGGATTTTATCCACACTGATACGACAACCCCATTGTACCTTATACTCTATTGACACAAAACTATGTCTAAAATTATTAGGTATATTAATTATAAACTCATAGGTGAAATGAACTAGGGGAGAGAACAAAAAGAAAAATATAATAGGCATCTTTACACACAAATAAAATTCGTAGACGCAAAAATAGGCATCTACGTTTTTGCGTAGCACGTAGCAATGGCGTAGCGTCAAACGTCCGATTTCCGTAGCAATCATGTTAACTATGTTACACTAAAATACTGTCGCACTAAGTATAGTTTTTTTTTTATCGTGGTTACATCATCAAATGAGTCCTCCAACCTGGGCAGGGCGGGAGGGACTGTCAGACTTGACTGACTAAAATCCACGGTGTCCTTCAATAGCCCTTTACGTACCGGGGTCACGGTAATTCGTGAGTCCTGTGAATAACTTTGATTGTGATTGCGTATATTACGCTATACACTATAATATCAGTCGTGGCATTAACTGTGAAACGATCTGAAGGACTGTAAAGTTACTGCAAAAACTCAATATAATATTCGTAATGATCAAACCATTCCTTAACGTAAGCTAAACATACTTCGTTATAACAGACGCATTTAATCCTCAGCTTAGCGCTATAAATGTCCGAAACATGATTATTATTGAGGTATTTACGTTGTATAATGAGCTGTAAGACGACTGTGTGTTCACTTGTTACCAAGCTACTCAGCTTCCCTCAAAGATCAAACAATCGGACTCTCTGGGGCGGCTATGTAAGGGGTGCTCTCAGATGCTCCTTTAGATTACGCATACAAGATATTAAAAAAAAAAAAAAACGTTGCCCCGCACTAGGAATTTCTCCTGTATCGTGGGTGCGTTTACAAACATAGAAACTCACACACACAAACACCCAGACCCGGAACAACTACTTGCAGATCATTGTAGTTATAATATCATCATCTACCTAGACTTTTCCCAATTATAATGGGGTCGGCTTTCAGTCGAGCCAGATGCAGTTGAATATTAGTATTTTTATGGAGCGACTGCCTATCGGACCTCCACAACACATTGACTGGATAAAACCCATGGTAAGACTGGTTGTCAGACTTTTAGAGCTTCTGACTAATCGTAACGACTGTCAAAGATCTACAAATGACAGTAATAAATAATAAAAATAAATTATTTCAGGCTAGATAATATGAAAAATATTTGAAAATTACAAATGACTTAATTAAAAAAGAAAACAAATTACACATTAAATTCAATTACAGAATAATACAACTGTTAATTTAGTTAATATTTTTTTTAAAAACACAGTTTTTTTTAAGCGTGGTAAAATCATCGAATGAGTCCTCCCACCCAGGGCAGAGCGGGAAGGACTGTCAGACTTGTACTGACTAAAATCCACGGTGTCCTTCAATAGCCCTTTACGTTCCGGGGTCACGGTAATTCGTACAGTCCCGCGACCATTTAAACACACAGCAATAATTCGCTCAGCATGCCTCGAATTTTCCAAGCCGATTGAAACTCGAAGACTTGTGGTAATTGCTTCGGGTTGTCTAAATCGTTCAACAAATAGTGCCGAATCGGGATTGTGAGCAGCCCTAAGATATAACAGATTAGATGTATGAAAGATAGTTTGAAAGGTACCTAATAGGGTAACATGCATAATTGGTAGAAGCGTATTTTGTTTTGTTAATGTGATCTGCTTTTGTATGATCTCGAGATTTGTCCAGAGCCCTTATCACGTTTTTTTGACGTAAAGTAACTTTGACGATAATTTGATGAATAAAATTATTTATTCTTTCGTATACTATAGGTGCTTTTTGATACAATTTACGTCGTCATACTTCAGAAATCCGTAGAATATAGCCTCTAGAGGCTAGCATGAATTCGTCTGAATGACTAGTCATTGAATTTATTAGTGATCTTTCAAATTATCGTCAAAATTCCAGTTTACAAAAACTAGAAAAGTCATGATATCTCTGATCTCTGTTTTATACTAGTAACAGTGTAAGAGGGAGGCCTATGTTCAGCAGTTGACGTCTTCCGGCTGATGATAATTTATGTACTTATTTATATAAATATTGAAAACTATTTTACAGGGTGTAAAACCCAATGCAATAGCGAAGCAAACTTAACTTAAAAAATAACGACGTACCTTTTAAAACTTCGACTACCGTGATTCCGGAACGTAAAGGGCTATTGAAGAACAGCGTGGATTTTAGTCAGTACAAGTCTGACAGCCCCTCCTGCTCTGCCCTGGGTGGGAGGACTCATTTGATGATTTTACCACGCTAAAAAAAATGCCTTTTAAAACTAATAACATAATGCATTGATGATGGTCACACTCATTTATATATTACCCAAACAAGCTTATTTGATCAAATATTTCCTTTTATAAATAGACACACCAGTGTTGCCGAACCCCTCAGTTGGCTGGCATTAGGAGTCAATGGGATAGGGCGCTCCCTATCTCCGTTTATCAGGCAATTTGGGGCTATTGCTGAGATTCTTTATAGCAGTGAAATTCAATTATAAGTTGGTTGTCCTGTGAATTGGTCAGAGGCGATTCAGTTATGTTTTCTATTTTTTTATTCTTTGTATTATCTGTTTTGTGTTTCAATTGGTGTTTATTTTTTAATGTTGTGAAAAATATCTAGTTTTAATTCCAACAAACATATAATGTTTTGGATTTCCGCAAAGTAACGCTTGATTCTATAATTTAATTTGTTTTTTATTTCTTAGTAGCCATTTTGATTCATGTGAGTGTTAAACATTTTAGCGTTTTCTACATTCGTCTCGTCTATGTTTTTAAGAATTTTAAATGGACAACTTCACGCTTGGAAATGGTTTAGTTATTAACGTAATAATTTAATCTTCATTTTTAGCATTTTTATATGTTAGGGTCGTCTTCCAGTCGAACCGGATGAGTAGAATTCCGAATTTCGGCGCACAAAATATCGATCAATGCTAATACATTGCTCGGATGCAGCGGAAAATTAGTATTTTTGTAAGTTGTTGACATTGAGAGTATTAAAATTATACTGCCACTTACTTACATATTTCATATCTACTACTTACACAAAATATATTTTCCGTGATTGGTAATCATTTTGAGCTCCTGAAATGTTAACCCGCGAACTCGCTTGCAACAGCGTCAAATTATCGGGAGCTATTTATTTAACAATCACGGACAATATCCCTTAAGTGACATTATAAGTTTAAGAAAGTGTTTTATTTTTATTATACATTGTCCCACTGCTGGGCAAATTTCGCCCCCCATAATCTTCCACTCTTTCTTTTGTGCGGCATTCTCCGGCCAATCTCTCATGAATGCGTCTAGATCGTCACGCCAGCGTTTTCTAGGCCTCCATCGGCAACGACGCCCATCCGGCTCTGGCCGAGAAAAGAAAGTGTTATTTCAAATAAATGATTAGGACCACTTATCAGTGCGGTAGAAAAGTTTAAATTATTATAAAAAGAATGACCCCAAAATCAAGAAGAAAGTTTATTTTAATAACCCTCACTTAAAACCAAAAAAAAAGATATATAGAATAATTTAAGACGTTCTTAATTAACGTTTTTATTACCATAAATAAGTCGAAAACGCAAACCTCCGGGTACGTAATAAAATTTTGATATTCACTCAGTTTCCCGTACTCAAGCTGCGGGCTTAACTTAAATTTACGCAGAAATAATACGCGAAAAGGAGCAATCTTTTTAAATAATGACTTTCATATTCCCGAGAGGAGCGGACAATTTAGAGATGAGGGATTCTGGGCGTTTTTTTTTTTTTTATTAAAAAGTCGGCGGTGACAATGATAGTGAGTAGGGGACCGGCCATTACTCCGCGAAATGAGTTTTCAGTTTGCTGCTTTTTTCTGTCGAGATACAGGCTGTTTTTTCAGGAGGACATTTTATTTGAGAATATAATTAGCTGATTTTCCCCTTTTCCCCACAGTTCAACTACGAAAAGTTGAGTAGCGGAGAATCCTCAATGTTCAACCAACTGAGTAGTTGAGAATTCAGGCATTATGTCCTTTAGAAAGACTAGTGCTTCATTCGTATACGTGTCTTTCCAGATGTGAACGTGGACTAGGTTTTCTGCACTTCAACATCTGCCTAGCCTTTTCCCATTTATATTGGGGTCGGCTTCCAGTCGAACCAGATGCAGCTGAATATCGGTATTTTAAATGGATCGACTGCCTATCGGACCTCCACTTGGCTGACCTGGAAATCCATAAACAGACACTGTACCCAGGTAGGCCAAAAAAAGGTAGGCAAGAAAATTCTGCTTAGGTGGAAATTCATTGATAGCTCAGACCTGGAGTGTAAATGTGGTGCTGCTCCACGATGAGGCACTTAATATCGTGCCCTGCCGACTGTTCGTTACGGGAGCTGTTGGACGGTTTTGAGAGCGCTAAACTCGTGGCCCAATTTTGGGATGAGTCGATATAGATTGTCATTGACACGATAAGAAGAACAACCCAGTAACTGGGTAGTACGATACCCCATAGTAAGACTGGTTGTCAGACTTTTAGAGCTTCTGACTAATAGTAACGATTGTCAAAGATCTACAAATGACAGCTGGGACTAACGGCTTTACGTGCTTTCCGAGTCACGGAGGAAACTCGCTATGACAGATGGTCACCAATCACTGAAAAATGACATGCTTCTTGCGTCGAAGGCAAAAAAATGTGAGATATTTCGTAATGTTCTGCCGTCGTAAATTAAAACTCAATAACTTCAATGGCTGTGTACCTAAATATTGTATAGATAAAATTCATTGCTTCGGAAATTAGCCTGTACATAAGTAAAACGTGATATTCTGCAGTTGGATAAAGTATTCGATAACTTAATTCTCCAGATTCTTGCAATTTTTTTCTGACACTGACATGAGAACAGGAAAAATCATTCAACTTAAAGATGGCAACAACGAATTTACTCCAAACGATTGTTTGTTATTCGCAATTCTTTATTGACATTGCTAAATTTAAGTCTGTTTGCTGTGTTCGTGGGTCTTGTTAATTAAATTAAGGATTTATTTAAGCTTGTTCTGTCATTAGTGAGTGTTTAATGTTGCAATGTATTCAGTGAGCAAACTCACAAAGAGGTGAGGTTTTCGAATGCACTGTGTTACACGTGGATTTTGAGTTGGTCAATTGTTACTAGGCACATAGACAGGGTCATCTTTTCCAGTATGTTCACACAGAACGGTTAAAAGGAATTTTTGACGTTTTTAGGACGTAATGTAGACAATCTGTTTAAAAACTATATAATATAACATTTTTGATAAAATAAAAATATTACATTTTTACGACTGACATTATTGTTCTAAATATGGGAATTTCCAAAGCTTGCCGGAGTCGCGGGACTTACGAATTACCGTGACCCAGGTAAGTAAAGGGCTATTGAAGGACACCGTGGATTTTAGTTATCAAGTCTGACAGTCTCTCCCGCCCTGCCCTGGGTGGGAGGACTCATTTGAAGATTTTACCACGATAAAAAAAAAATGGGAATTTAGCGTTCTATTGTCGTTGAGAACTCTATAAATGAAACAAGGCGGCTAGCTTTACTTCGAATAGGAAATGTCCTTTGCATAAATTCAAATTATAATTCCTATTACTTTGAAAATAATTACGTCCCTATTACTATTAAAATAATCTTTCAATTTTAATGGCGAGTTTTTCCAATATTTACTTTTCTTTAGGACCTGGTGACAAATAAAAAAAACGTTAAGGTAACATTTTAGAAAAACAAGTTGCTCTTATGTCTAATCAAGAGGAAACGTTGTACGTTTTTTGGGGAATTACATAAAATTAATTTATGCGTTTATCGATTTATAAAGCGGAACTTCCAGTATGATAGTCTGTGCTTTAATAAATAAATAAATTATATTTTGTATTTGTAACAATGAGAAGGAATATGTTTTAATGAACACTTTGCAAGTAATTATTAATTAATTACATTGTGTTTGACGTATTGGGAATACACTAAAAATTAGGGTTTTTATACGAAAACACAATACGTCAAGAGGTAAAAATTGGGTGTTGACGTGACGAGCCCGACTCCCGAGTTTGAATTCGTTTTGATTTTGTTGAAATACAATGGTTAAAAATAAAATACGTAAACTCTTACGTTAAAAGCCTTACATTATAGAAAGTCCAGATTCCTAGTAGGACATTGAGAATTGAAGCCAAAAAAAGGGAAAAAATAATACCCTTCTTTCGAATCCTACGTAAAACAAGAGAACACGTCCACGGAAAACGCCACCCACGCATTAAAAAAACATTTAAAAAACGAATTTACGAAAAACGTTACGTTCTAAAATCAAAATCAAATCAATTATTTCAAGTAGGCCAGTTACAGGCACTTTTGAATTGACAAAAGACAAAAAAAGAAAACAGTATATTATTTTGTATACCGTATATATTTTTTTTTAAACACGGAATCTGGACATTTTAAAATCTAAGACTCTAGCATTCCGGGGTCGCGTGACTGTCTCATCAGGTAACCGTGACCCTGGAACGTATAGTACTATTGAAGGATCACCTTGGCTTTTGTCAGTACAGGTCTTACAGTCCCTCCGTCCCGCTCTGGGTGGGACAGGACTCATTTGATGATTTTCCCAACGATAGAAAAAATACTCTATCTAGGCTTTCCTATATTATATTACTGATGTTGTCAACGGCTAGCCTATTGTAGAGCAGTGCGATGACATTTAATAAGTCCGACATCAGTATTTAATAAAAATCAGTGATAATTTCCTGGCGTCCGCGCCGCAACAGCCTGTAGCTTCTGTCCCATAGAATAGCGGTATCATAATAAAACGTGCGTCGCGTCGTACTGCTCACAGTGGGCCTCTTCTACATCCGTGTAGACATCATTTACACTTTGAACTTTTCTATACTATTTTAATTTACTTTTTTATTGATTCTGTTCTAATCTTTCTAAGGAAGGACTAAAGCACGCTATTAGAACTGCAGGAACTAGTTGTAAAAGAAAGCAATTACTTTGCAGAACGTCAACGTAAATTAAGAATCTTGTTATAAATGTGCCGATTTCTTAATATTTTCGTTTCATAATGGTATGAGTGGTTGAAAACAGCTCATTTCCAAGTTTCAGCTAGTCTTTCATTACAAGTAAATGAATGAATAAAAAATGTTATGAATTCCGTTTTTATAACCCAAAAAATAAAAAATAAAATCTTTGCAAATAATTTTGCCTAAGTTCGTTCGTAAAGTCCCACCGTGTGCTATCATCGTAAAAACATTTCGTGGCTTAATATTCCACAATTGCTACTTCTGTAAGTGTACGGAAGCTGTGGTATTTTACTTAACGATCCGCGGATAAATGCACTTTAAATAAATGTGAACATTCATATCTACATATTTGATTGAACCAGCCCTTAATTGGGAGCTTCTAGAAAATTCTTTCTAGGTTTCTACAAGCTTCCAGACAGGCTCTAGAGCCAGCTCCGTTAACCTTTTGAGTAAAATCTCTGGGTCTGTTAAAAATCCTGCATTTTTGCAATAATTGGTTTTTGAATATATTTTTTTTGTATATTTATTTCACAACAAACTGTTTTTAGTTTTTGTTTTTTTTTATTAAGAAGTTATGTAAAATTCAAAATCATTATTTGAACTCCGAAGTGAAAACACGCCGACAGTGCCCGAGCGACGGTTGTGACGTCACTTAAACAATTTCTACACATCGATAATAAGTGTTCTAACTTTGAAATTGTTATTGTAGAAGCCAGTTGACACAGTAGTAAGGAAATTCTTCGTCAAGATGACGTCACAGCCGAGGCAACCAATCACGATTGATTGTATTCACGTCTATTTTAGTCAAATTTTGTCACTTTTAAATGGGTCATAATTAATTATTAAAAAAGATTAGAAATTTCTCTTCGATTAATGTTCTCGTTTGTGGTGAACTTATTAATTAAAGAAATAGTCTGCTAAATTCATAATGGTCGATCATTGGTCGGTTAATAAAATTGTCTCGTAATAGAATTGTATTATAAACATTTGAACAATTTTATTCATGTCAAGTTTCATTTATTGAAAATATTACGTATTAATGTTATAAGCAATCTGAAGTAATAATAAGTTCGTAAATAGCAAAAAACATTTGTACGTGATTACCATATTATGCCATTTCTTTCAATGGAGTGTCAGTGGTTGATCATTGGAAATTCATAATGACGCCATTAGTAGATTACCAAACTTGTCAAAATCAAAAATTATGAAAATCAATGATAGACCATTCTGACACTATTGTAATAGCAGAGGCTCTAATCTACCGGGATCGCAGGACTATTTTCTCAGGTTACCGTGACCCTGGAACGTTTAGGGCTATTGAAGGCTATTGAAGGATCACCGTGGATTTTAGTCAGTACAAATCTGACAGTCCCTCCCATCCCGCCCTGGGTGGACTCATTTGATGATGTTACCACGGTAAAAAAAGGCCATATTATTGTTGGACAGTCTCTTTCAAGAGATTGCTCTGCTTATTGTTGGACGGGATATCTCTTAAGAAGTTTCCATTTTCAGCTAAATGGCTCCTTGCCTTTTCCTGTACCACTTTTTCGTACTGGGAAATGTATGCAGAATTAAGAACAATCTAATCTTCAATCGGTATTATGAGGGATCTGGCAGCCATTGTTAGCCAGTCAGTTCAATACTGTGAAAGCTGAATAGCCTATGAAATGACACCAGTATCCGTCTGTCTTTCTCTAATCTGTTTACTAATGGGTTTTCACAAAAACTTCGTAAGTTGACTGTTGATCTTTGAGGATAATTTTTTATCGTTTGAAGAAATTGTTGAATTATGTATTTTTTTTAACCCACTTGGGAGTCCCGAGATAGATGCAATATTTTTTTCAACTTATTTCGTTTGTAACTATTGCCAAAATATTCAATACCTGATCAAAAAAAAGAATTTATAATAAATTGCTCGATATTTAAAAAATACTCTTCTTTAGTTTTAAATTTTAAATGAAAGTGTTAGTGACAATGTCAGTTTAAAATGTATAACTTTAGCTTTGTTGATGGAATCAAAAGTGGAGGTATAGTTTATTTTCTAAGAATTAAAAAAAACATTAATTCAATGAAAATAGGAATCCAGACAAGTAATTGCTAAAGTTTTGTCTACAACAATTTTCCAGCTACCGGCAAACTAAAAAACTTCGAAACTAATTCTAAATTTAAAATAATAAAACTAAGTGAATGAACGATACCATTTTCATTTCTACAGTTATAAAATGCATATAAGTTGTTGCCGTCGGCTTCGCTCGTTCGAATCTTGTTATTAGGTATAGTGATAAAAAAAAGTGTAGTATAAATTCATAGCTTTTGGTCAGATTACATCTTAATCCATTTACCTGACCGGGCTTGTACAGGTAACTCACACAGATGGAATCAGAAACTACTTTTTTTTATTTAATAGGGGTTTGTGAATAAAGAACTTACGATTTTCTGACTCTAATCTGCAATTTCAATCGCTATTATTTTATTGTTGCTAAAAGTGATCGTTACGAAATATCATCACAAATATGAAGTGATTCTATTAAATAATCATTATTAGTATTTTGGTATTGCCAACTTTATTATGATTAATGCGAACAATAACTCCATAGGGCCGCGTACTCACTGAATTATTGTGGCATTTTTATATTCGTGGGGTATATTCGTACCCCACGGACGCAATATTCGTTTCTCTTTTAATTTATTGTGTTATTTCGTTTTGCTATTCAAATTTTATGAACTTTTGCGCTTTTTACTGGTTATTATCAAGTAATAAAGAAAAAGTCGAATATTTACTAGTTCGTTAACGTATTAATCACACTAGGTAATATTTTATTTGCCACTATGAAAAAGGATCCCTTTGTCCTAGGTAAATATTCTAATGGCCATATTGACATGAGAATAAAACAAAGAGTGTTTTCCCAAAGCCTGAATTATGGCAACACTAAGAATAAGGTAATACGTATGTACCTTTAGCATTAAAGAGGTAGACAGGAACCAAAGACAAAAAAAATCTGCTACCACAGTCTCTTTGTTGTGGAACAGATAAAAATAAACGTTACCTTGTTAAGACGAGTCGTGTTTAAAGCCCGAAAACAAACAGCGCCCTAAAACAACCAAACATCAAGTCTCCACTTAACCACATCACTTAACCGAACCAGTTTTAGAAAACACTTCCATTTAGTCAATTTTAAACAGCCCTTTAAAATAAGGGAGGGTCTTCTAAATTTGGTCGCATTATACGTTCAACAAATATTGTCCGAACAAAGAACGTGTAACAATTTTTGAATAGGGAAGTGTAACAAGTTCAATTTTCAAATAGTCGGAGCGCCGGGTAAAGGAGATTATGGCGTTTTAAGCGCCATGTTTATTTTTACGAAAATGGAACGTGTTTTGTTTTCGCATTAGCACCTTTTACTGTATGTTTCGTTTTTCGTTGTGTGTGGTCCGGGCTCTTATGATTACAGAGTGAAGTGCTTTTGGATTGCCTTCCCGGTCGATTGAGTAATTTTTTGTGTGTTCGTTTATGATTTTATGAATTAAGTTGTTATTATTTACATGCGTATTTCAGTAGCTGCTAAATGATTGTAAATTATCAGAAAGCGAAAATAACTTTTTGTTACTCAGCTATAATTAATTACGATATCTTCAAGACAAAAGTAACAGTACTTAATAAGAAAATGAGAAATAACGTGTTTCTTATTAATAAATTGAACATAGATATTCTAAAATTGAAATTGAAACACCGACAAAAAGATATTATTTAATAGAAAAAGAAAAAACAGCATATCCATAAATATTTATACAAAAGAGAACAAGATAATCCGGACAGTTTTTAAAATCGCATTGATAGAGTCAATTTTCAACGCGTGCTCCTTAGATGTGCGCAAAAAATACATTTTTGTTAACAAAAGACGTCTTTACACCTTTTGATAAACGAATTCTCCTTTGAAAACGCGAAAAAAATGTCATTGATCCAACAAACCTAACGCTATTTCCACAATTTCCTACGTCACTCTTATTTGTAGAGCTCTAAGTGCGAAAATTCTGTGTATTATAGGGTTTGAAGAGCAAAAAAATTTGGTTAAAGAATTTTATATGACATCTTCTTTCCCGTGAAGATGTCTAGATAACATTAGTGGCTTATAAACGGTTGTTCATTTCAATGGGGTCCCATAGACCCCATACAAAAGTCTTTAGAGGTCATGAATGGGTGACGTTTTTCCATGAAGATGGTCCTTAGTTGATAAATACGCGACTAATCAAATTATTTATGGCATTAAATCGTAATAAAATGTTGTGAACATCTGCACGGCAACGTTTCGACGCTTTTGTTCAAAATCCGTTTGAAAAAAAAAATATATATAAAGGGTTGGTGTTGTGTAACGTTTTTATACCATAATAGACACCATAGGGTATTTTAGTAATAACTGGTGTGATACGGGCACATAATCATGGTCTGTGGGACTCAAGATGAACTGAATGTAAAATTAAATGCAAATTGAATTTTTCTTTTACATAATTAAATTGTCCATTGTAAGTAGTTAATGAAAGTACGCAGTGTTTTAAGTACATTCCTAATTAAATTAACACCTGGGTCGTTTATTACGAAAAAACAAAAGCAACATTACGAACAGCTTGCCAGAATTCATGGAATGTAATTTTACTTTGTTCCCGACCTCATTGTATAGCCGTTTTCATTAATTAACCTTCTCAATTCGTTAATCTACTCGCATCTCGACTACCCTTAAACTAACTTCTCGATACCAACATTATCGAATCGAATAATCGATTTGAAATATCACGTGAATTGCCGAATGCTCTATATTAGGCACATTGAACGATTGAACGAACATTTAACGCGGTACCAACAGGGTAAATGGTCCCGTTTTCACCTCATTAAGCCCAAGTTAAGGACCCTATTATGTACTTTATGTATTCCTAAATTACCCATCACTTAATAGGGTAGCCAACAACGGGGGAGCTTACCCTTCGGCCGTTTTAAAATGACCTTCCTGCCCCTTCTTGTGGGGTAATTATTTATGAAAAAGGGGGTTAGTAATGATGTTTTGGGGGGTCCAGATATAGTGGATAATTAATAGAGGTGGGGTGTTTTAAAGTGTTTGTATGATTACTGGCCTGTTCAAATTTAATGCCCGTTTCTCGTTAAGCGAGTTTATGTTATACAAGTTTGGAAATTGGGTGATAAGTGGGTGTATCGATGTTATTCTTGTTACGTTATTTATGATACTGTAAAACGCTGCAACGGAATTTAGTTAGTTAATTTTATAAGTTTAGTTTAGAGATCGGATGATTTGAAACAGTAATTTTCCAGGACATTTTTATGTGTCCATAGCTTTGTTTGTGTAATTGTGTTATAAAAATGCTCCATTGTTACTCCAGTTTCCGTGAACATTGATAAAAATGCTTAACCCAAAACCACACATCTTAAAGTTTATGTGTAGATACCAATAAAAGAATCTGAAAAAGTTAATCCCTGCTATCAATCGGCAACATTTCATAACTCGTATCACAATACCAAATGAAAAATCGACTCTAATTTGTTTTAAGTGCCATTTCCATTCACCTATTCAATGAACGAATGAATGATAAATTCATTGAAGACCACATTCTTAAGTCGCGAAATGACGTAGCTAAAAATAGAATAGTTAGGGTGTCCACGCTTTATGGGTCGATATTAGAGACCCCAGATGTCCAAACAACAATCGTTTTGGAATCTGTGAGAGCTATTGTGTGAGATGACAAACGTATACCTTTTGTTAAAGTGGCCCATTATTAAGAGTACTTAATATACTACTGGTTAGGGTGACAATATTAAAAGTTGATATGTTTGAGTAAATGTTGATAATTTAAAACTGTTATATGTAAGGACTGAAAGAAAATAAGTTAAAATATTTGTTGCAAATAAAACAAAATGAAAGAGAAAATACACATCAAATGGAAAATATTAGGCAGTATAATATTAATATTTTTCGTTTAATATGTATTTTCCTCTTTCAGTAGTATTTAGTAAACACGAAGTGGGCATTGTTTCCATTTTGTTATCTCGTTTGTTGTATTTTTCCTTTCATTACAAAATAATTTTAGGAAGTCGGTCGGTACCTATGGTTTCTAACAATATACATGTTTGCAGGATTAAAAGGTATAATTAATTTTATTACCTATATTAAATCATTAGTGAATATGAAGATCCTTGACCTATACCTTGAACATATTGTAAGTAAAAGTCTATTATAATGTTCATAATTAGTGTCGTATTTATGAGAATACATTTATTATCCAAAGAATCCTTGTCACCCTACATCAACCGAACGGTGACGTACCATCAGCGTCATTCACACTGCTATAATGACCGGCTGATAGCCGTTTAAAAACGAATTTGCTCACTTCTGGTACATTAAACAATCATTCACATAATCGTTCACTTACTCTATGGTAGATATGTTCCGATTTTGAATTAGCTGTGTTAGTTATATTTATTATCTGTGCGTTGGGGACGATTATTTTGATTAATGTTTGAATGTTGGTAGCATAAACTATGGTAGGTATATTATGTATATAATGCAGCAAAAAAATCGATTAATGTTTTTTTAAACAGATTTACAAGGATATGAACTTACATATCCGTTATTGTGCCGCAGCTTTTTCAAATAGGTAACGATTGCTATACACTTGATTAAATACATAATTATTTAACTATACATATATATGTTACGGCTAAAGGTAGGTGTGAACCTAAACTTAAGATTAGCCGGCTAAACCTAGGTTTATCTTCGACGAAATGTTAATGTTAGTTTGTTCTATCTTTAGCCGGCTAAACTTAGGTGTAGCTGCAGGTCCTTGGCTAAAAATGAAGGAAATGGAATGGTCTTGCTTTCGCGGGGCGTCCACGCTTCCCAGCATGTCGACGGAGCCCCGCTTCGCGGGGCTCCTACTTCTGGGTGGTTTAAAAAAAAAAATAACCACGAAGAGGATGGCGGGGTCTTTCAGACCCCGCCATCCTCTTCTAACCTAAATTGTCCGAGTCGGGGTGCCAGCGAGTCCCGAGCTCGCTTCGCTCGCTCATGTGTAATGAAAGTGATTATTTTTTAATAAAGTTTTCGTGTCAAAATAGTAAACATTATTACATTGTTTCCTTTTCCATTTCCTTCTACATTTTTAGCCAAGGACCTGCAGCTACACCTAAGTTTAGCCGGCTAAAGATAGAACAAACTAACATTAACATTTCGTCGAAGATAAACCTAGGTTTAGCCGGCTAATCTTAAGTTTAGGTTCACACCTACCTTTAGCCGTGACATATACATATGATATTGTATTCAACCTCAGCTGGTTTTAAACCTAATCTTCGATAAACTACTAAACTGCTAAAGATAAAAAAAAAACAATTGTTTAGTACAGAATTGAATAGTTTTTCGTTGACAATTTATGAAACATCTGCTTTATTATCTTTCAGGAGTAAAGTTGTTTATGACGATAAGTACTTTAAGCACATTAAAATTTGTTGTTGCTTTACAAATAAACTGCTATAAGTACAAAGATATTGAAGAAAAACTTACTACCTATAAGAGCAACAGAATCGAAAACAAAAAAAAATGATTTTTTATTGTGTCTTTCTGTATGTGTGTACGCACATCACAAAAACTACTGCATGAACTTGAATGCAGTTTTCGTCGATGAAAGATCACTAGAGGTCTGGTTAAAAATGTAGGCTCAAAGGAAAGTATCATATTCCGATAATTCTTAATTACGCACAAAGTCGCGGTAAAGGTTCAAAGGTGAAACACATGAAATGTATTAATCCACGTTTTCATCCAGAATTTATGTTCCCTTTTTTTTACGTGGTAAAATCATCGAATGTGTCCTCCCGCCCAGGGCAGAGCGGGAGGTACTGTCAGACTTGTACTGACTAAAATCCACGGTGTCCTGCAATAGCCCTTTACGTACCGGGGTCACGGTAATCCCTTGGTCCCGTGACCCCGGCAGGCTTTGGCCCTCTATAGGCCCCGAAACTATGCTGACACTCTTTGAGGCCCACGTGGCAAACACAACGCGCCGTCGACCCAGGCATGGTCCATGGTCGGACAGCGAGTCGCCTATTACTCTTGGGATAATTTTGGGGTGGAGCCGCTGGTAACAGCTAGTTTTACAATAAAATCCAATGTTTTGACTTTAGGAACGTTATCGGAACAGGATATACCGTACGTTAGTTATTACCCACGTACTTGGCGATAAAAAAATAATTGATATGAATTAATTAGAGGAAAAAATTTAAAAAATTACGTAAATAACAGTTGGAGTAATTAATAGTAATTATATTTGTTCCATTTTGTTTTGATAACTGTTATTTTTTTTTATGTTGCCGCCATTTTGTCATGACTAATGGTCTAAGGGCGGGAGAATTATTGGTAATTAAAATAATCTTCCTGCTTTTTATTTATAAGTATCGTGATTGAATTCGAAAGTTAATTAGTTGGATTTTTTAAGCCCTGGTTTATTCTGAAATAAATGTTTTACAATATATTTTTCAAATTAATACGTACACTAACTGTCATAATGATCATCAAATCATCAAAATGGGAAGAAAAACGAAATAAAACTAAAAATCTACAAATATTCTAAACTAAATATTTACGAAAAGTAAATAAATAATTTAGCTCCTTATACGAGATCTTTGCAAACATTAGAAACCAAAAAGTAGCCAAAATGCCCAAACCATAATCTGCCTCCCAATTTCATTTGGGGTCGGTTTGGCAACCAGTCCAACCAACCGGCTGAATACTACTCAACCTCCACAACCCAGTAACTGGGGAACCGCAGTACCCAGGTAAAGCTGGCTGGTTCGACTTTCAGGCTTCTGAGCGACTGCCAAATGTTATACCTATGACATGAAACATGAAATTATATTATATGAAATAGTTTTATGATTATTTTATACTTTTTTTTAATATATCTTTTTTATATGTATAAATAAGGTCAAAATCAAAAAGTTTTGATATACATAATTATATGAGCTATATACTTAAGATACTTTAACAAATAACAAGGATCAAATTATCGTAAATCGCATAACCATGCAAAACCATCTTATCAAAAAAAAAAAACAGTGATCACTGACATACCGATATATTTCCACAAAATATGCATTAATGTTAAAAGAACACTATTGTTTAAAGTCTTAAAAAAGGAAACTAAACAAGTAACCGCATTAAAGAAGCAAAACATAATAAATTAGTTACACAATAAAAAAGCTTTTTAACTCTTTTAAAGATCAAAAAGGGCTATTATTAAAAAAGCCCTTTCTATCGGAAATAAATGAGAAAGTTCCCAAAATAAATGTCATAAAGAAGCCGTATAGTGTTGTATAGAGTCAAACGATGATCATTCGTTTAAACGCATTATGTTGGGGCCATTATAGGCCACTTCGGCACCCCTATACTATCAACGAGCGTAGGGTTGTCCATATAAGAATCTTTATTCGAATTGGGTAAAATAAAAACATGGATTTTAATTCAACAATCTAGATAATCTTTCGATAGGTGCAAGAAGTATCGGTATTCAAAGTCGATTAAAGAAGTTTGGAACAAGAAGTACAGTGCGGAATAAATATGCCACAATATAAAATTAATTTATGTTTTTTTTTCTTGTTGGAAATACCATTATTTGGTGCTCCGATGCCTATCCAATATTTAGAATCACTGTGTGATGCCAAGTTTTGTCCTCTTAAAATGTAAGTGAAAATCAAATAATTATGACTGTCAAGTCATTCGAATTTCAATTGAAATTCTTGGCAACCCTATTCTCAAACTAAAGCCCGCAGTACACTGATTGTGTAATATTAAACTATCACATAAATAACTAGGGTGGCGCGACAAATGCACACTCAATGATTCGACAATTAAATTGTGAATTTATTGAATAAATTGTTTTCTATGCATTTCGTTTCACTGGGCAGTGTTTGTTAGGGTTGCCCGTTTTGAATATTGTTTGATTTAAATTGATTTTGATGATGAAGATTTACATTCAAGTACCTAGATACTTGCTGAACATAAAGTAATGACCATTAAGGTCGCATTTTATTTGTAATTTTAATCTTTTTTGGAGCCAAAAGGGTAATTATCCTAGTCGATGTGTATTTAGGTCACTCTATATCCTGTTTAACGAATAAATTGGTACAGGTATTTTTGTTAGATGTCACTTTATTTATTCTATACTATTCAATTCTATGTGGGAATATACATTCTCGTAAGTAAAGAAAATTTCAACTTTGAGTAGAAATGTAGTCGGCCAAAACAAACACACGTCTAATTTTTTTAAGTTTGGATAACCATCAGCTGAGTCCTCGCTGAGTGAGTGGGAAGGAACTATCTCACTAAAAATCAACTAAAAATTGTCTGACATAAAAGCCAACCACTGCATTCAGCTCCTCGTAGTTCCACGACCCTAGTAGTTCCATTTCTTCACATCCGAAGATCTTGACCACTTCTTCATTTAACGTTTTCAAATCCAATCAATATTATTTTTAAATTAACTTCGGGAATACCACGTGTATTCTTTATGATTTAAAAAGGACAGTACCCGATTAACTATGGCAGTAACAAAACCGT
The DNA here is from genome assembly GCA_943136025.2 of Agrotis puta. Lineage (NCBI taxonomy): Eukaryota > Metazoa > Arthropoda > Insecta > Lepidoptera > Noctuidae > Agrotis > Agrotis puta. The sequence continues at coordinate 6,061,268 of OW964190.2, read as the reverse complement.
TAGCTCTACTTAACTAGTACCCCACAAAGACCTTTATTACACCGTGAAATCTGATCCGTCATAGTCGGTTTAGTGGCTAGCATATGTAAATACGTGTAGCCCAACATATTTCAATAAAGCACCCTCATGACTCCCGCTTCGACTCCCCGTTTAGTTAGTTATTAAATACGATATTTTTCCATATCATTGTGTGGGGACAGCGTTTGGGGAGATTTGGATGGTGGTATGTGAAAGTGAAGAGGTCCAGAAGTTATTTTTTATTTAATTTTTATTTACTGTGTGTCTTCTCTTGGCTTCAATCTAGCCTAGAAGCAAAGATGAAATTTATGATGACATTAACTCACCCAGAAATAAGTGGACTTTTTTTTTGTCCTGGTAAAATCATCAAATGAGTCCTTTCACTCAGGGCAGATCGGCAGCGACTGTCAGACTCGTATTGACCAAATCCAATATAATTAATGGTAATTCGTAAGTTCCGCGACCCTGGCAGGCTTTGGCTCTCTAGAGAGGGCCCCGTCATTTTGCTGACACTCTTTGAGGCGCGCGTAGAACACAACGCGCCGTCGACCGGGCATGGTCCATAGTCGGACAGCGAGTTGCCCAAGAAATAACTGGACTAGAATTCGTCGTACCGAAAACAAGAACTGGTGCCAGACTCCAACAGCAGTCGCGTGCCAAGCCGCCGTAATAAGGCCTGCCAGCATCAGAGGGGTCACTCAGACGTCACAACTGGTAACAGGCAGTCTGTGGCACCGTTGCCTGGGGCTGGATCGCTAGTCGGTTGGTCTCAAAACCCTCAATAAAGAGAATTATACACCGTTACTTTTTAGTCGTCTTACAACGGCAGCCCAATTCATGTATCCAATGACTAGTAATCGTTAATAATAAAAAAGAAATGGTATTTATAAGATTTGAATAATTGAAAAATAAAAATATTATTCATTATTATGACGCAAGCCGTAGTTAGAAACACCCTTATAATAGAAAATGGAGAAGTTATGGTCTGCTCGACTCGTGCTCTGGGTAGGTATACTCTACAGTTTGATACGTAAACATTTTAAACAGGTTGTTTCATATTTCTAATGTATCTATTATTTATTTTTCTTCGCACCTTTTATCTTATTTAATGATAAAAGACAATAATACGCGAATTTTATTTTCTTTCTTCATTCCTAGAGGATTTTTTGTCGCATACATTGAGTGGACCAATTTTGTAAGACGGGTAAAAAGTCACGGTGTATAATTTCTGGCAAATATAATTTATTTTTGCTATGAAAGAAAACTCGTATAACGTAAGCGACATCATTATAATGAATACCAAATCTAGCCTCTTCCTGTTTTTTTCCTTTTCTCATGACGCACAAAATTCTTTATACTCACCAAATTCATAACCTAAAGTTAATTATCGTATTTCTGATAAAAATAATTAACCACTGAGAACTATGGATAACATCCTTTTTGGGCACTAAATTGTGGTCAATTAAAATATTGAGGAAATTAATATTAAAAAAATCAGTTAATTTTAATTTGAGATTAATTTGCTAGTAACTATGGTCATTTTATATCACCTTGCTTTAAATATTTATGTTTAAACTACAAATTCTTAAATGATTTTAGCGATTTTTTTATCATGTCATCAAATAAGTCTTCCCACCCAGGGCGGGTTGGGAGGAATGTCCTCTATCTCGAGGAATGTACTCCTACTGAGACTGACTTCAATAGCCTTTTACGTTCCAAGGCCACGGTTACCTGATGAGACAGTGGCGTGACCCCGACAGTGCCTAGGACTAGGTATGATTCTCAGGTTGGGCAATCATTGAGTTCTTTCATTACGAATTTCTTAGAAGCAGTCACGAAGTCGTGATTTGTAATTTTATCCTGTTTTACCCTTTTTTTATCGCGGTAAAATCATCAAATGAGTCCTCCCACCCAGGGCAGAGCGGGAGGGACTGTCAGACACGTACTGACTAAATTCCACGGTGTCCTTCAATAGCCCTTTGCGTTCCGGAGTCACGGTAATTCGTAAGTCGGCCCTCTAGAGAAGGGCCCCGTCATTTTGCTGACACTCTTTGAGGCGCGCGTGGAACACAACACGCCGTCGTCGACTCGGGATCCTGTGTTACCTTTTGGGAACATTTAAAGGTAGCAATAAATTCTTCTCTCGCATAAAGCCATCCCCTAAAGCGGATAACACCAAAAGCTTAACTAGATTTAACGGAGTCAGACTCACAATAAACACAGCTCCCTCGTTTAAATTCATTAATGCATTTGTCATAAAACTCATATCGTTATTACGTTATATGGAGGGTGGGACATAGTGATTTTTTCTTAATTTCCGTCGACGATTTATTCCGGGGACGAAATTTGATTTCGTATGATAAGTCTGTTTGATATAAATTGAGGCGGCGTTCAAATAGCCTACCTACTTATATAATGTTTGTTTTGGGAGCAAATGTTTTAATAAAACATAATTTGTTTTTTTAGAAAATTAGTCCCATTAAAACATTAAAATCACATTATAGAGAACCTATTTCTTTCAATATAAGTTTCGGTTGCCCTAAAATGTAGGTGTTAAAAATAACTTTTTTCAATTCGAATTTCGAACCGAACAGTTGCTTCAGTTCACTAATAGTTCCACTCTTAAATCTATTATCGCACAATCTACAAATCATTAATAACGGGTTATGAATGACCGCTTAAAATTCTATAGGACACCCAAACATCTGACGGTCGTAGAGAAATGCGTGCAACACATGCGCCCGCGATCCTTTCAACGCTTCCAAAATCATTTATCATTCATTCTATCTCTGTCTATCATTAATCATTGGAATGAGACTTAAAGAGAGAGAAAATGAAGTGATTGTAACGTCACAAGAGTAAATACGATACGGCTAATGATACAATTAATGATTAATTGTATTTCGAATTTCATACTCTATGAATGGATCGTGAATAGCGAATCCTTTAACGAATATTGTGGCGTCGGCTTGTCTGAGTCTGTAATGACGGTATTCGGGTATTTTAAAAACGTTTAACGCGAATAATGACGATGTAAAATTCATTGAAGTTTTAAGGGTTGAATATCGTCTCTAGAGAGTGCTACCATTCACAATTTCACACCATTTTTGTGACAATTATAGTATATTTTACGTCTTATTTAGAACACATTTATACGGCAAGAATTTTTTTGAAGTGATTCCACTTAATTTAGTGTAAAATAGTTCGACTACTTTCAATAACCAGTATTGAGTTTATCTTTTTGTTTGCATATACTGTACTGTAACTATTATTGTATACAAAATTAATGGACTTTCCTATAACTTTTACCGTAGAATGTAATAATAACATTCTAAAAATATAATAGTAGAATGAATGATGGCTAGATTTTATTCTCAGAAAAGAATAAAAAGTTCCTATGACAGTGATAACATTCTTAATAAATTAGGATTAGGAGCGAACATTATAGACTGGGCCTATAAGAAATAAGACGTAGGTGGTCTTAACAAAAGTGCAGTACACCTCACCATCAAACTTCGAAACATAAACTTGTAACATTTAATAAAAATTTCTTAAAATGCCATCTATCGGTATAAAAATCGAAATAAATCTACAAGAATCCCATTAAAAATTACCTAATATATTTAAAAAAGTCAGAAGCATGAATGGTCGTGATACGGTGAATGGCGCATCATTAAAATCAAATCCTATAACAAATGTATACTGAACTTGCTTTGTTACGCGTTTTACTGGCTTCATGTTATTTGTAATAAATTATAGAATAATTCGTAAGTACCAACAAATAAATCCTTAATAAGGTGTCGTTAAAGTTTATTATTTAGTAACTGACTCCACTTAGGGCTATTGTTGAGGTTTTTTTTTTATATTTTTGTACGCATCTGTTGTTGTCGTGTAGTATATGTGGGGATTTCCGACAAAAGTGTGGATGTTTAGGGGATTTTAACAAAGATCAAAAAAAAAAATTACGTTCAATAACAACTTTAGGTGATTTTATACACCTAAATATGTTGATTGTATTTCTTTTAGTATGCTCATGTACATTACATGCGGTAATTATTATTTATTACCTCCATTGCACATTTACGTCATACATGTATTCGTATCATATCTAAGTTTAATTTTGTTGTGTTTGTATGACGCAAATTATTTCCTGCTCTCTCTTATGCACTTATCTGTATGCACTTAAATTAAAATTATTTAATTTTCTTACAAAATATTTGTTTCATTAGTACAGACGTCAACCTACACCAATCTGTCAAATTTCTTTACTTTTTTATCTTTAACATAAACTAAGAAGATTTATATTCGAGTGGAAAACATAAACACAAATACGGTACGTTGATTTGCCAATATTAAGAAAATAAGGATCTAAAAATAACTCTGCCTTAGAAATCCAAAAAAAATATATCATATTAACATGTATTTGTTTTCATCATCATCATAATTTTCAGCCGCTGTCCACTGCTGAACATAGACCTTCAAAATAAGCCACCAGTATTTCCTGATATTATTTTACTTTTTTAATAAATTATCCCAAATTCATTAATATTGCATTCATATGTTATCGTCGAACAAAAGAAAACAACAGTCATTCCCCTTTCTATTATTTATTTATCTGAAAATCTTACTTATACTGTCCCCGGTGACAATATTTTATAGTTTATAGAGCATCAGGCATTGTGCTACCGTTGAGCCGAGCTAGTTTATTATTTGAGGCTCGGCTCGCCCTGTGGCTGTCAAACTTAGCTAGAATGACGATAATGACGGTTTGAGGACTGCTGGCTTCCGTAGTCTGCGGTTTATTGATAATATTGAGGATATTTTCAACGTTTATTTTTGTATTAAAACGTGAATTACGATGAAATGTTTTTCTTTTTTTTAACTTAGTAACTTAATTAAACTTCTTTTCGGTACTGTTTTTGTGTAGTAAATAAAAATAAAAAAATGCCTCTTGTCTATGTGTCTGCATTTTTCTTGTAAGAAAGCGTTGAGTCGGCATCACAGCAAAAACTAAAATAAAACCGTAATTTGACCATTTTACACTACATTAAAATCGATTTACGAGCGTCAAAAATTTTGAACTTTCAAACAAAATTGTGGCAATAAATTAAAAACGTCGAATAAAAAATACGGTCTCCTAAAACTGAACCCTAATTATGGAAATGTGTTCCGTCGCTAATCACGCGTTTCTGTAGCTTGACACCTTCCGCTAATTTATATCAAAAGGATGAAACAAACAAAAAAATAAACAAATACTAATTCATTTGTTTCAGGTAATTACCCATATAGAATACATTAAATTAAATTATATTACATTTTTAAGTAAATAAATAATTATATTAAATTTAATTGTGGTATACATTAATTGTCTACACGATATTTCTTTTATTTCATATTACAAGTTACAGATGTAAATTTACAGCAGTCATACACAGCCTCAAAGCCTGCCGGGGTCGCGGGACTTACGAATTACCGTGAGCTCGGAATGTAAAGGGCTAATGAAGGACACCGTGGATTTTTGTCAGTACGAGTCTGACAGTCCCTCCCGCTCTGCCCTGGGTGCGAGGACTCATTTGATGATATTATCACGATAAAAAAAAATCCTACACAGCCTTAACAATTTCATCTTGCGTATTCCTTACTCGGTCCATAAACGAAGCAGCCCTTTTCCTCATGACCGCAAAGAAATCGCCAACTCTATTCTCGGGGAACATGCCAGACAAACTACACCGCCACGGCAGGTGCAGCATGGCTCTAAATGCAAAATGAATCAGTTGACGGTAAAGAAATAAAAATGTCATCACTGAGTTGTTACGGTACTACTCCAATAGTTTAACATAAATGTAACGGCGACACCAAAGGCTAAATAAAATACAGAAGAATAATTCACATCAATAAAAAAAAACCTTCGAATAATAATTAGCAACCACGAAACAACCAAAATTCTCCAAATCAATTAAGAGGCAGACGGGAAAAAAGTAGGCGCCATGTGTCACAGGTCAGTGCCACCGCCCCCCGACCCTCAGGAGTCAATGGGACCGCCTTAATGAACCATGGCCAGGCCACATCCTGCTGAACTTGATAAATAACATATTTCGGGAGCTGGTGCCTTGCGGGATGCCGTTTGATGTTGGATGGATGATAAGCGTCCAGCTTCTAATTGTGGTCATTAGAAATGTAGATTTGCATAATTTAATTGTGAACTGAGCATCCTATAATGTTCTGGGGTATTTCTCAAAGCATACCCATCTTTAAAACGCACCATTTTGATTTATCCAAATAAAGTTCATAATAATTTAATTTCTTTTTTTTTTGTTTTAAAAACGTTGCCCCGCACTAATAATTTCTCTTGTATCATGGGTGAGTTTACAAACATAGAAACTCACATACACAAACACCCAGACCCGGAACAACTACTTGCAGATCACACATTATAATTGCTCCGTGCGGGAATCGAACCCGCGACACACAGCGCAGCAGTCCAATTGCTCAGCCATTGCACATATTAAAAAATATATCCCTTGAAACGTACCAGCGATGAAGAAGAAAATAGCGAAGAACATGAAAGATTCGTATTATTATTTCGATTGAAATTTTAAAATTAAACTGTCTTAATTTTTTTTGTACTTTGTTTATTAAAACGTATCAGGAAAAACATTCTATTCACCGACACAAATTATTATGAAGATTGTGACATTATACACGTTCTAATGCCTTTGTCAAACAGACTGGCGAAAGCGAAACGTTTCCGAAGTGATACCGAACCGAAGCGAGACGTCAGTCCGATAGTTCTGTCACGCTATCGGATCGCTTTCGCTGTTCCATGTGACTGGATTCAAACAATTCCATACATTACAAACAAAAACGTCACGCTTCGCTTCGGAAACGCTTCGCTTTCGTCCGTCTGTTTGACAAAGGCATAAAATAAACTTTGACCAAATCAGAATAACATTATAAAGATATATATATATAATTATTAGTAAGAAACGTATTACTAAACGTTATTTTCAAGTGACAGGTGACAGATTAGACTTCCATAATTTTCGGGTCCCCTGTTAATTTTATTATCTTTAAAATATTTGTTAATTTCTTATTTTTATAATTATAGCCTTAATTAAAATATTTTTCGTTTTAATTTCTCTTAATATTTAATATAACCATTTCATTTTCCGGTCAAGAAAACAGTCAGCAACCAACCTTGTTACGTATACGCGACTTTTGGACGCCAAATCAGCCACTTAGTCTTATCAGCTACGTTCGCAATTACAATAGCAACCACACTAACCGCAGTCAACATAATATTATTATCATGGGAATTTACGTCAAGTGCGTAAATAAACAATTACCTAGGGCTGCTCACCACAGGAGTATTTGGTCCACTGGACCCGCTGGTTAACAAGACCACATCATTTATTTTCTGGATTTTTATTGATGCATTGGATCCAAATCCAATAAAAAAGCTTTATTGTAATATTTAAAATGTAAATACAATTCAGTCAGTTTTATCTTCTTCTATAATATAAAAATGGATCGCTAAATGTGTTGCTAAGCGCAAAACTTGAAAACGACTGGATAATTTTTTTTTTATAATATCCCTTGAAGTACGAGGATGGTTCTTACGGAGACAAAAAAAAAAAATTGCCTTGCCTAAAAACAACACTTTTCTATATTCCCATACAAAAGATTCGTAATACTTTATATCAATTTGAACTTTAATACCGTACCATAAAGTTTAAATGTAGGAAGGGTTCCGGGAAGTTGTAGGCGGTACGAACTTTGCCGGGCCAGCCAGTACTCAATAAATGTAAAATCACAAAATCAAAAGATTCGGCTTTACTCCGTGACTACACCAATAATGAAATTAGGCAGTGGGTCCAGTCGACTCATTCAAAATGTGAATAGGTCAAGGGATCCTGCGGGTCCATTCCAAGTGTGTCCATTGGACCAAAGACTCGTTATTGAAATCTGGCCATGTGAACAGTAGTTATAGATGGACAGACACGTCCCAACATAAGTTTGCGTTTAATATTTTAACTAAAATGGGTAAAAGTTATTTTACACTTTTTTGTGATGGTTTTTGAAGGCAGTTCGTGTTTTTTTTTTGAAAGTTTGTCACCTCTGGAGCAGCCCTACCTCAACAAAAATTATCCCTGTTTTTCCAAAACAATGTAATTAGGCGATCACGTTTTACAAACGGCAGCCATTGGGATGGGAATCTACGCCTTTATTAGTACACATTGTTTAAATTAATTTTAAATCTAGTCATTAAAACCGTGTTTTACCTATCGAACGTAATGTGAATTTCCGTTTATTATATTTTTAGTATTGACCTCATTTTGTTTTGTTTTATTATGTATATTTTCATTTATTATTCAACATTATTTTTTGTTTATGCGAAACCCGATACACCTGTCTAATATTTTTGTGTAAAGAATCTATGTAATAAAATCAAAATTTCAAAACTGTCTTAGAAAAATCATAAAGTTATAAGCTTGTTATGTTACCTGGTTGCCCGTTCAAAAATATCCTAATATCGCGGCGAGGCGCGGTACTCCGCTCAACCCGCGCCTCCTATGTCGTACACTCATTGATTGTATTGTAATAAATTGGTGATAAAATTTAATTAAAATATTTTTGGAACAAAATATAACATGGTGTAAAAATTACTTGAAATCGATTCAGTTACTGATTCTGAAAAAACTGTATTCGGGTTTTACATTTACTAAAAATAATGTTGTATAATACTAATCTAAAAAATTATAAGAGTGTGAATGAAATTGGAAAGAGTTTAGTGCAAACTTTCACTAAAAATAAAATTAAATGTTGTTAAGGAAAAATGGCCTTAATTTGTGAATGCGATATTGAATCCAATTAGTTTCCGTTAATTAACGAGCTCGTTAACGATATATTTTCAGGAAATACACAACAATGCATGTTTTGTCATGAATTAATTATTAATTAATGTTGCAGTTATAGCATATGGCAGACAAGCTATACGAGAGAAAGAGAGGTGTGTGCATGCCGTACGGCATCATCTGATGAATACATCATCATTATCATCAGCCTATAGCAGTCCACTGAAGGTCATTGGCCTCTCGAATCGCACTCCGTTTTATTTGATCACAGGCTACTCTCATGAAAATGAAAAACCTGATTTTTCGAAATAACTGAACTGGTTATAATAAATAAATAATAAATTAAATGGTTTATTTAGGTAACTAAGAGCCACGAACAAAATAAAATCAATAACTTTAGATTAAATAAATGATTATGTGTGAAACATTTATTGTTTGGAATTATAAAAAAATATTTTAAGTTAAGCCTAAAAACACAACCCTCCTTCTGACGCAGTCAGTTAAAAATATGACCGTTATTAAAGGAAGCTTTTTAACATTACCTCTTGTTTAGGGGCACTATCGCTATTTTATCATACTTTACTCCTTAAATCCAATACCCAGTTCCGTATAATATTTCATCTTTGTACTCCTAACCGCCGCATTCCGGCAACCAACAACCAATTACCGAAAGCAACCAAATATAACCAGGAGGTGTGCAATAACTCAAACTTGGTTACCGACGCGCAAATCCAATAACGAACCGTGGCCATCGCGTGCGCACGCACATAAGCTACCTGCAATCAATGCGCGGGCGACGACAGTGGTGAGGGGGAATTATGTTGACCCTTTTAGCTTTAAATTTGTGTGTATAAGAAATTAAAATCTGTACTGTAATTATTTTTACAAAAAAAAAGAAGTGAATTTCCTTGCTTGGCTACTAGCCTTTATTAAAAACATTCTGATAAAGCGAGCAAATCGGTGGGCAAAAGACAGTAATAAAAAAAAAAATCATGAAAGTAGCTAATAAAATTTTCGAAGAGTCCTCAGTCTTCTAAAATGTAACTGTGTCTATGTCATAATTAATTTTATTTTATGTTATGTCTGTGGGCGCCTCCACTCACAGAAATTTAATTTAAATTTATTTTTAGGTTTTTCTATGGGATTTTTTAATAGGAAAGTTAAAATCGAAAACTTGGGATAATTTATCATTTGCCTGCTCTAGGGTAAATAATTACAATAAAATAAATGATCATTTGTTTCAAAATTATTTTAAACCATCTGTTCCCCGCTGCTCGGATCGCTGTCGAAGAGTGATTTTATATAGCCTATAAGACATCTTCGATAAAAAGACTATTCAACAAATAACATGTTTTCAATTCGAACCAGTATTTTCTGAGATAAGCGCAACCAAACAAACAAACTCTTCAGCTTTATAATATTAATTATAGATTCAACGTTCACAATGCCGGGTAAAACCGAAAAACACACGTGGGTTAAGAATACATAATAAAATAAATATGTATAATTAAAATAAACGAACTACGTACACACGTGATTGGTTTTTACTGTTATTGTAAATATCGTCCGATATAAGGATAACCGATAATGAGGGGTTTCAAATATCGTAACAATTATTATTTTAATTTTTATTACAAATCTACATGTGACCGAGCCTTTACAGAAGGAAAAATATATTAGAATTTCAAAGATAATGAAAATAATATCAATAATACAGCAGTTATTGTGCCAATAGTTGTGTCTGCCAATGGCTTAATTGCCAAGAGCCTCGACCAACACCTGAGGAGGCTTTCGCTGGGTAGCTGGGTCAAGCGCTTGATTCAGAAGGCAGTACTCCTGGACACGGCGCGTATCAAAATCAAAATCAAAATCAAATCATTTATTTCAAGTAGGCCATTTACAGGCACTTTTGAATTGTCAAGAGACAAAAGTAAAATAAAACAGTTTAAAAATAGTTACGGTGCTACAGTCCCAGTCACAAGACATAAAAACTTGTGAAAGTACTGTAGATGCCCATTCCAAAGCGTAGATCTCTATGGAGAAGAACGGGCAAGAAACTCCATGGACACTCTTTTTCAATCGCCAAAATTATAACAGAACCTTTGTTACATCATTCATCTTGAGATGGTACATTATGTGAGAACGATGTAGCAAGTAAAGTGTCCATAGGAAATTCATATAAAAAAGACAATTCAATAAAATTATAAATAAGTGTCTGTGTCCCGCGGTTTCACCCGCGTTTTTCTCGTTTCCGTGGAAATACCGAGATAAAATATTGCCTATATTATAGCCTCCCTCAATAAATGGACTATTGAATATTTAAACAGTTTTCATATCAGATCAGTATTTCCCGAGATTACCGCGTTCATAACAAACAAACAAACTTTTCAGCTTTATAATATTAAGAAAAATATAGATTAAGTTAAATTGTATAAGTCGCAGGCAATCAGCTGTCTATCTGTTCGACATTCAGCCAGACACATAAGACTACAGGCGGGAGTGTCCGTCCACTTTAAACCGGGTTAAAATATTATTTTAAAGTACTTCTGAGTAAATTATATTTTTCGTTTTATTTTCTTGTGGCAGAAGAATATATTAATTGTTTCCGCAACCTGATCTTGACAACGCGACATAGTATAGTTGGCCGTGCGAAAAACAGTCTTGCCGTAAATCTAATCCTACATATTTAAATGTTTGCCCCTGTGATTTATTTATCGTTACGGCAAAAGATAATTTAATTGGGAATGGGACTCTTTTAAAATGAAAAGGCAAATCATTTGGAATCATTGGGATCCGAGGTATAAGTACTGTTTGATCAACCGCTAGACCAGTCAAAACTGTTGCAACGATCACGTTATTGCGAAGAAAATTAACCTGAAGTCGAGTCCCGTTACATAAATCTGGTGGCTTTTTTTATCGTGGTAAAATCATCAACTGAGTCCTCCCACCCAGGGCAGGGCGGGAGGGACTGTCAGACTTGTACTGACTACAATCCACGGTGTCCTTCAGTAGCCCTTTACGTACCGGGGTTACGGTAATTTGTGAGTCCCGCGACCCCGGCAGGCTTTGGCCCTATACAGGCCCCGTCACTATGCTGACACTCCTTGTGCGCGTGTGGAACACAACGCGCCGTCGACCCGGGCATGGTCCATGGTCGGACAGCGAGTCGCCCATTACTCGCCGCCCGCATGCCCGCGCCTACGGTGGCCGGAGATTGTCTTGCGACGTCCGTCGCCGTGGGCGTCTACCACTGCGGCTGGGGTGGAGGGAGGACGCTGTCCTCTCCCTCACGCGGCCCGCCTCCTCCTTCGTCTCGCCCCGCAGCATGGCCTCGACCAATGCCGGGTGCGAGAGGTCTCCGGCTATCGCCGTCGTGAGGACACGGCGGTGCTCTACCCAAGCGGGGCAGTCCTGCACCGTATGCTCCACCGTGTCCTCCGGACGATCCTCGCAGTGGTGACACCCAGGCGTTTCTTCCCTCCTTATCAGACACAGTTACCTCCCGAAACTAAATTTGGTGGCTTAAGATTTCTAAGTAAAATAACTGGGGCACCAATTTTTAACTTGAGAGAATGTGGGGGGAGGCCACTCAGGTTTAGAGAATTAAGAAATTCCTGTGGAAAATGGACTGCATCTTCTTGATCCATTACATTATCAACAGTGTAGGTGACTATATCCCCTGGAAGTTTAGTTAAAATTAAACGGTTAATTTCGCCAAAACTACTGTTTCTCGCCGCCAATATTGCTCGTTGACACATCAATTGATAATCTTTATTTTCTATTTCGACGATATCTGGGTAAACTTTAAGATCTTATATTTACAATCATCAACAAATATATTTCGAAAAAGATTATTACAGGTCTATATGTTGATGAAAAACTCTATGGCCCAAACTCACTAATAGGTACCAACTCTTAACATCTTACAAACGTGATAACTTTTAAACGAAATATCCGATTGAGATGAAACAAAAAGTATTTTACTTCTACATAAATACGCTTGATAACATAATGCTTAATTTCGATAAAGATCAATATTACGATACATATTTAACGTAGTTTTTTTTTCTTCTTCTTTAATAATTATTTTGAACACAAAATCGGTTATTGTGATTAAACCATGATAGCTAGATATATGTTCTCGCGGACTTTTTTGTAGGTCTTAATGGGATCTACAAACCCGTAGTACATCATTTTGTTCTATTGTCAATAATTTGCAGCGTACGCAAAAATAGGTTTTCGATTTTACACCTTGTGTTACAAAAAGCAATTTTATTACGGATCCCTAATTTTGAAACAAAAAAAACATAGCCTATAGCCTTCCTCGATAAATGGACTACCCAACACTGAAAGAATCATTCAAATCGGACCAGTAGTTCCAGAGATTAGCGCGTTCAAACAAACAAACAAACAAACAAACTCTGCAGCTTTATAATATTAAGTATAGATTAAAATAAACCGCGGCTGTTAAGAGATGACCAGTCACGACTGACAGCGCCCGTTCACGAACATGTATTGTTAGGAGGTTCCTCTCTCAGGAGCCCTGACCACCGGTAGCCCGGACCCTGTTCCCGGTGCTGGTGGACTGCTATGTTTTATATTTTTAAATGTTTTTTGTTGCTTTTTTGTAAAAATATTTAAAAATGTAATTTATTAGTGTAAAAATGAATAAAGAAATATCAATAATAAAAGTATGTTGTATGTTTGTGTTGTATATGTTACGGTTACTTAAAAGTCCGAAGCTAGGTAAATCTTAAGATTTCCCGTAATTCCTAAGATTTACCGGCAGAGTTAGTAAATGTCCAAAAAGGTTTGAACTTTTACCACCATTCAGGATTGAGGAACGATAAATGTTGAAAAAAATCATGACGTGGTTCAGGTAGTCAGAGCCCGTGCGAACTGCTGCCACTGAGTCTTTGAAAGTAGACCCAGTGGCACCCCGAAGTTCGATTTGGTTAGGTTCCTTTAAACCTTGCACGCGGAAATATGGCTCCGTCTACTTGAACCACACCCTGTAAATTGAAATAAATTATTAAGAAATACTCATGGTTTTATTCGTAAAACCAACATTTACCAACCATCATTGGAAAATCTTAGCATTTCCCAAACCAACTCGAATCAAATCTTAGGGTTTACTGGGAATCTTAAGATTTACCGTACTTCAGGCTTTTACAGTAACATATATATATGTCATAATTATGTATTGTACAAATAAGCATAATTAAAGGTTTATATTTATTATTGAGTTTGTTTTTACTTTACTGAAACGGGAAATTTTGTTACTCTTTTATTTAATCATTTTCATTTTATTTCTCGGCCAAATTAAACGCCTGAAACCAAACAACATCCATCCATCAATCTATCCATCGTCATAAACTCTCGCGTTAATAATATTAGCACAGATAATATAATTTTTTTTTTATCGTGGTAAAATCATCAAATGAGTCCTCCCACCCAGGGCAGGGCGGGTGGGACTGACAGATTTGACTGACTAAAATCCACGGTGTCCTTCAATAGCCCTTTACGTACCGGGGTCACGGTAATCGTGAGCCCCGCGACCCCGGCATCGGCAGGCAGATAATATAATACTAGCGTAATATTAGTTAGATTCGATGAGAAAGTTTGTGAGCAAGTACGACGTATGTTTGTTACTCTTTCACGCAAAAATACTTGACGAATTTAGATGTTTACACAGATAGTTCATAACCTGAATTAACACACAGGATAGTTTTATCCCGATTTTGGGATAATTATCGCGAGCGAAGCCGTTAGCAACAGCTACTAAAACATAATCCATAAAACTTACAATTCTTCCAAAAATCACAGCCACACTATTAATCCTAAATCGACAGTGTTGCCAGATAACAAATTGTCGTTGAAACGTAAACTTTATATCGGCCGTGACGTGAATAGGAATTCTTATTAATATTTGCTGTAGGGCTGTAGGCTCATTTTTCACCCATTCACAAGGCGATCGCTACAAAGGGTTAGTCGGTCGGATCGGCGACTTTGCCTCAATATTTAACGTGTTCAGCGATATTTATGAGTTATAGGATCGGTGCGACTGGTAGCGGAGAGAGGGTTACTTTCCATGTGACATCTGTTAACTGGTTCCTTGAGACGTCTGTAACAGTGGTATCGTTATATTGTCTTTTTGCCTTGCCTTTTGTGGTAAAAGTAGGCTAGACTTTGAGCAATCTAAAACAACAATATAAAAGTACTTGAACATTTGATGCTTTATCTAGCAATTACTTACTTAAAATATGAATTTAAAGGTCAAAATGGAAGAAGAAGAAGTTTCATGCCAAACTTAGATACCTTAGCACCATAGTCAGTGCTATGTTACACTCTTTAAACTACTTTTTTCTGCTAGACTCATACTTCAGCTCTAAGTGACTCAAATCGCTAAACAGTGTAACTCCTTCAATACATCTTAAGGCGACCTCTAAAATAAACACCCAAGCAACTATTCCACCACGCTTACGGTAATCCCCATAATCGCCCGCTAACACTGCGACCTCACTTCATAATATTTAATTTTCGCCCACAAAAGGGTTGCCGCGATCCGCTAACGACCCAAATACTTTTTTTATTACATTTTTGGCAAAAGAAGCTAATCCTTGAGCGTCGTTAAGTGATTCCCGAGATTAATGGCCAGTTAATGAGACTGTATGGCACCGTGACGATTGCCAATGCGATTGTAGTTGTTAATCATTAAAAAAGTTAAAATTGTTGACTTTGGTCGCCTTGATTTTTGAATTTTGGGTTCTTTTTTTGAGACGATTTGTGTAAGAATCGTCGTTGAATAAGAATCATCTGTTGGACTGTCGTTAAAGGTAGCCAGTGGCCTGACAACCAGGCCTGGTAGCCAGTTGTTGGGTTGTGGAAGTGATCAAGTCAGTCATTTCATAAAAATACTGATATTCAGTTGCGTTAGACAGGAAGCCGACTGTGAATTACCTCCTTCTCCTTTATTCTTGTGTTTTTGAGCCTAAAATCTAGAATCGTCAATAGACAGACTATTGACGATATCCACCGGTCATGGTTAACAAGGCCACTGTATTTGGTTAAAGGTTTTATACCAAATCTTCCTAATCATCATTAACCTGAATTCATCCACTGCTGGGTATAGACCTCTCCCAAAGTACGCTAACAATCCTGGGATTTCCTCATCTAGTCTCTACCGACTACCTTTCTTAGTATCTCAAATGACAGTTGCAGACAGTTCCATTCGTGCGCTTTTTTTCCAAAGTCTGCATCAATGTTTTATTTCAACGACCTTTAATACTTTTTCAGTACCTTTGTCATAAATACTACAATAATTAAAAAGACTTTTCCATCCAGAAATTGCGGTTCAATCCACTCTTCAACATTACGGTACTCAGCCAAGAAACGAGGTTTCGTCTCTCCACCACATAGGTCTTTATTTAGTTACTTCCCGGCCATTATTAATAAATTATTCCTAACATTTCAATAAACAGATAATCAACGCTTCGTTAAAGCAAACACGATTAATGATTCTTTTTAATTTTAACATTATTATTTCATTTGACCACATAACTATTTGTGAAAAGCGCGTGGTTTGAAACGTGGTTCCGCACATGAGACCATTCTTATTTTTATGTGATTTTGTCCTCAGATTTTCCGTTTCACGTGATATTAAATATTTTATATTGTTTATTAAATAAAACAATAGTGACTACTTCATGTCATGGCAAACGGTGTGTTAATAGACAATGCATTATTGTTTAATGTAAAAAATAAAAATAAAAATATTACACGTGTTTTCACGTGGTTGAATATGGGAAGTTGTGCATATTTGTGTCTAAATAGCCCTTTACGTTCCATGGTCACTGTTACACGATGAGACAAGCCCGCGGCAAGGACTATAGATGTCTTGTCTTGTGTATGAGGTAAGCCGTAAGTAAAAATTAGTAAGTATACAAAAGAAAACTTTCAACACTTACGGTACCCTAAACCATCCTAACTTGACAATGCTTAACTAACGATTATCGGGACCACACCGCATCGATTCGACTCGACATTGTCCCCGGCGACTGACCTCAAGCGATTGATTTACTCGATCATAAACAAACTCTTTTACGCTGATTATGGTATGATTCGTGCCTCTATGGAAGTGTTGACGAACTAATAATGGACTAATGAGTTATTGTGCACCTGTGGACTGTGGTTTAAGTGTAGTTTGTCTAATAAGTTTTAGTGTTTTTAAGGGGGTTAGGCACAAGCACAAAGACACAGATAAAAGGTTATGGAAGGAAATGAAGGAGGCCTTTACTCTAAACGAGATTTTCATCGTCAAACATGTAAAAGAATAACATTACTAACATACTTTTTTTAGGCAAAAACTACTAATACTACTTACTAACAACATTTTGGATTTTATATTTATAAGATATGAAAATGTACATTTATAAAGAAGGGTAAGGATCTGAAATAAAGACGGTTTTATTATTATAAGGGGGGTAAGGTAGGTCCTGCTAGGTTCATGGAATGTCTTAAAACGACACCGTTGTCCTGGAACGCAAAGGGAAACCGAAGGAATGAGGTGGGTTTTTAGTCAGTAAGAGTTTGACGGTCCCTTTCGCTCCAACTAGGGCGGGTGGACTCATTTCATGATTTTACTAAAACCCCAAAAAGGATTGATTTTAGTGCAACTGTTCACATTGCATAGCCTGGAGTCAAGAAGTGATCATTGTGTGAATTTATTTAAAAATACAAATTAAACGTTATTAATATTCAACAACAACTAAAGCAAAATCGTAAAAAGTAAATAAAGAGGAAAAAAATAATTTGCTTTTTTCCAGCACATAATCCCAGTTATTTTTTTATCGTTAATCGATAAAAAAACACATAGATTGCGTAGTTCCAACGATAATTTACATAGTACCACTATCAGAGCTCATTACCACGTAAAAACCTATGTCTAATTACATGAAATTCACTTAATTAACTCTGAAGAAGTCTATAGTGTAAAACCTCCTTACAAAGCATAGACAAATCGGATACTCTACCGTAGTTATCGACTAGTTAGCTGTCCATCGATGGTTTAGTACTCCAAAATTTGTTTATGGCTCTTATAAACGGAGTAATGGAAATGTAGTATAGTTTTCTGAACAGTTTAGTTGTCGTAGTTTGTCCTGAGGTGTAACGGAGTAAGTAATGGAGGTAACTTTGTGAGGACACTGGATAGATAGATCAGTAGGTTTGGTCTATGAATAGAAGTAAGTAATGTGCAATATTTCTAAATAACTCGTGGTTATTTAGAAATATTGCTTAATAATTATGATCTTTTCCCTATTGCTTCCATTGCTGTCGTCCAAGTCTTTTCACCGCAGATGACGGCTCAGACTTCAAGAGCGTATTTAATGTTTCTCCTGATCTAAAGTAAAGTAAATTATTTGGTAACAACGTAAGTTTATAGCACACTGTGACATAGTTTCCCATAGGGAACAGCATAATTACAAAAGTAAAAGCTTTGAAGACAAAATCATCCATTTTATTTTATACAAAATACAAAGGCTCAACAAGAGCACACCATTTCAAGTCCTTTGTGACATGACTTTAGACAAAACTGGCACTTCTGTCTTTATTTATTCCGTGACAAGTTATAAGGCAGTGTACAGGCAGATGTGTGAGGCACTCGTTAGCGAACATGCGCCGTTCTGCCTACATCTTAATTAAGGGAACGGAGTACGGTACACGGCATGGCTGCGAGAAAGTACTGCCTGGATATTTAATGAAGATTTAAAAAAGAAATAGTAGGTTTTTGTGGATTGATTTTTTTTCCGCTTCGGATAACTTACTATTCGTAACTGTAAGAGGATAAAAACAAACTTTTTTTTAAATTAATTGATGAAAGGAAATGAGAACATTGCTACAACATACAAAATACCTATTAAGGCAATTAGAAACCCAGAAAAAACCCATTAGTTACAAATGTGTAGTAATTAGTACACATTAAAATTTGTTATTCTGAACAATATCCTTTTGACGTCAATCATTAATCGAATACTATTATAATTTATATTATTACGTTTTAGTTAAGCTAATTTAGAGCAGTACATTAATTGTAAACAAATTATATTGGGGTAATATGAAATATTATAGAAGGTTAAATCCAGATGCGAAATTCAACTGACATGACGGTTTGTTTGACCAAGATTTTCAATTAAAAGCTACCTTATCAGAAGCGAGTTTTTTTGGTCAACTGGACCCACTCGCTTTTTTTAAGTTAACTGGATCAACACTGAAAAAAAAACAATTGATTAAAGATGCCAGTGGATTAAATAGTCTAGCCTAAAATTGGTTAGTCAAAATGTAATGAAACGCAATTGGAAAAAAAACAAAACAAACTTAGGAGAACAGTGTATAAGACGAGGACGCGAGGTATAATGGGGACTCACACTCTTAAGGCATACTTAACACAACACTAACGTAGTGCAAGCGCCATTAAGACGTCATTTGCAAGCGGTCATTAACAAATGGTGTCCTGTTGGCGCTTGCGCTACGTTAGTATTAAGTTTGCCTTAAGTGTGTGATTTGTGTTTGTCCTCGGGCATGCGGGCGGGTTTGTCCGACCATGGACCATGCCCGGGTCGACGGCGCGTTGTGTTCCACGCGCGCCTCAAGGAGTGTCGGCACATTGACGGGGCCTGTAGAGGGCCAGAGCCTGCCGGGGTCGCGGGACTTACCCATCACCGTAACCCCGGTACGTAAAGGGCTCGTGAAGGACACCGTGGATTTTAGTCAGTACAAGTCTGACAGTCCCTCCCGCCCTGCCCTGGGTGGGAGGACTCATTTGATGATTTTACCACGCAAAAAAAAAAAAAAAAGTGTGTGATTTATTATTTAAGTATTTTAATCTACATAATGGTCAAGTGATGTAGGTATCACGTGTAAGTACTTACGTCAATAAAATATGTTACTATCAATTAGGTATACCCACTTTATGTTGAAATAATTGTGCAAATTAAAATTATTTCAACAACAAGGAAGGTGCTGATAATCCCTACCTATATATTATGTGATATCAATATGGAACATGGCGTTAATTAAATTTATGAGTTGTTTTCAGATTTTAGTGCATTTTTCTCCGAATTAATAATAATTATTAGTATTTTTCCTTGTTTTGTGGTTTGGGCTTAGAGTTAGTTTGAAATTTTTGTAATGAAATATGTTCTGTATTGATCATTATTTTCTTTCTTCATAATTATTACTTAGTAATAAAAATCCTTAAAAAAGTGCGGGTCAATTAATTGAAAATTATAATTCTCATCATAAACCTCCCGAGTGGTTTATTATTATCTTTAAATAATACTAATTTAAGCAACAAATATTGTTGAATTGCCGAAATGAATTGCAGCTGACAAGCTTTTTCTTCATTTATTCATTTCAATTCAAGTATGTAGGTAGTAGTAAACTCAAAAAATATATATTTACCTAGTTTTTAAGGCAATAAAATTAAGTTAACAATTCAATAAAATTGAATAAGTTAAGAACTGGTTTATTTAAAAGTTATAGTTTTCCGAAACATCCTATGGAACGATTGCTAATAAGCCAGTCTCAAAAAGCTCATGGTATATTTAATATATTATAATTAATCACTGTTTCAAGCATTTATTTATACTTTCAAAGGTATTTATAGCATTTTACGTGCTGGCTATTATTCTTATTATTCATCATAAACAGAACATCTACCAAATGATAAAAGTACTTTTTTTTCCACGACTGTCGTAACGGCCGTACTTTCTTGCATCCATACCAACTTATTAGGTCGAATATTGATGAGCAATTAAGGTTGGTGTTCAAAGCAATCTCGGGGACGGCGATAAGCACATTTGTTGTCCCTGAAGCAACACTTATGCTAATCACCCGGCATTGCCCGCCATTGCTACTCTTACTAAACTCGGCAATCGGTGGTGGTCCTATATCGGTCGCAGACAAAACATTTATTCAGGTAAAAGTTAATTTTACTTTTAGAAATTAAATGTCAAAAATACTTTTGGCGAGTTAGAATACTTTTGAATTGACTAGATTCATTTTTATTTATTATTTCTTTA
This sequence comes from Agrotis puta, assembly GCA_943136025.2. Classification (NCBI taxonomy): domain Eukaryota; kingdom Metazoa; phylum Arthropoda; class Insecta; order Lepidoptera; family Noctuidae; genus Agrotis; species Agrotis puta. Next base: position 6,040,315 of record OW964190.2, on the reverse strand, counting down.
CTATTTGATTCCAGATTATTGTTTCTTTAAATATTTTAATTAATGACATTACAATTTCATAGTTCTGGACTGAAACTAGTCAAAACTGTTTTCTACCGATTACACTACAACTGCAATTCAATAGACAAAAAATTTGATTATGCATAGTAATTGTGAACGCGACAATTGATAAAACCATAGATACCCTAGCTGGAATAGAGAAAATAATTTTATTAGCAATTCTATTTGCTAAAGAAAGTTTTTATCTCGTGGTTTATGGTTCTCCAATAAAGGGTTTACACGATTAGTCCATTATGAATTATCAAAATGAAATTGCCATATTTGTTGCATACTCTAGTCTCATACTTGTAGAAAAATATGCATTGAAATTTTTGGCTCGGTAAAATAAAATTCTGAAGTTACCCAGTTTCTGGGCTCGTGGTACTGTCTCATCAAGTAAACGTCATCCTGGAACGTAAAGGGCTATTGAAGAATCGCCGTTGATTTTAGTCAGTACAAGTATGACAGTCCCTCCGATCCTGCTCTGGTTGGGTGGACTCATTTTCTTTTTTTTTAAATTGAATTATAGGTTCGCGTTTGACCCCTATCTCACCTGATGGTAAGCGAAGATGTGGTCGACGGTGAAGCACACTTGCCTAGAAGTAACTTATTCACTCTTGACTTGAAGACCTCAAGGTTATAGCTATCGGGAAATACATCATCAAATACTCATTTGAAATAAACTCGTTTTCAGCGTGGGTGGTATTAACCATCTAGTAATCCACCTCGGTCAACGATACCGTAGGCTACCTGTGGTGTTGGCTGAGCGATCCTACTAGCAATCGTAGCCTCACCAGACCCGACTGCCTCGCGACCATCATGCTGCCTGACTTCGATCCCCTACAGATTTTAGTGTGTTCCGACGGTGCTAAGGGGTTCGATCGAAGATGGAGCGATCTCACTTTCACACATCGCTCCATCTTTGTTTCTTCTCCATCGACAAAGATGAAAGCACTGGCGCTGAGGAAGCATTGGTAATGGCCAGTTCTTCCTTGTTCTGAAAACTAAACTTCTTCGGGATATCCCCCCTAAATGTTAACAAAGGACAATTATCATAACATTTATGCGCCCATATTGATTTACCGTTAAGTTTGATCATAACAACGTCCCATAAGCATGCAAAACCTATCTCCTACCCATACAACTGCGAACAATAATTTCTATTAGGCACACGCCATAACTCATAATTGCCAACAACTGCCGCACAAGCGGCTGATTGTTAGTTAGAAAACGAACATATCCCCATACAAAACACCTTTCTTTTACCTTTTGACTTATCGATTTCCCTCGTAAAATTTATGAAGATTACCATCTACAATCACGCCTACTCCCAAGAAATCAATGGACACTCAAGCTTTGCTTCTACCAAAGATTTATTAGTCCCTATTCGAACATAATCTCAACTAATTCACCGTAGAAAAACGTCGGGTTTATAGCTTCGCAGGACAATCGCTCCTTTGTCGCTCGGCTCAATATATTTTAAATGACTGGTTGAGACGGCGGCGCGCGGCCTCTCGTGAAGCCGATCCCATTGTGACTGACGATGGACGTACCTTTTTCGTAATCGAATGCGAGATATTTATTTTGAATTAAGAATAATTTCTTTTTTAGCTGCCGTCTGTGGACGTGTGCCGAGCATTAGCGGCCTTTGTTGACGCTGTATTAATGAACTTTGAATATCGAATGCGGTTCTTTTTTCTTTGGTCCTTTTGAATTGGACTACCGCGTCGTTTACGGATTTCTTTATGGATACGTCACCTGTTGAACAATTTTGACGGATACTTTATGAAATATTGAACGTCCCTAACTACGTTTGTGGTATTGGACACAATGGTTCAAGCCCTACACTTAGACTACTTTTGATCTGGATTAATTATAAAACTGGTTGAAAGTAACAAATAAGTACTAACTTATGTTTAATGTGCGAAAATTACTTCATTACGGTTTACCGAAATGGTACAGAGAAAATAGAAACCTGGAAACGGTCATGTGGTACTTTTTTCTGTACAAACTTGAACCCGCGGTCGAAAGTTTGTTTCTAATAATTTCTGCAGAGATTTATGAGTGAGTCGAAATTCCTAAAAAATACAACAGTATCTTGATATATTGACATACAAAGTTTCTAAAGGTTAAAACTTCGACAAATCACGATGAAAGGTCTCAGCAAACAATTAATATTTCCTCAACTTCACTCATGTTAAGTCAGTTTGCATTGTTTGACAGAAACAACATGGCGGCGAGAGCTTACATTAACACTTTGCTAATTGAAAACTGTGTCCCAAGACCAAGATGGATGATTGTGGGTTTTGTTAAGCGTTTCTTGTTAAAATGATAATATAAGGTGGGTATAAGTACAATGTACTTGTACATTGTACTTATACCATTAAACAATGTAGGTACACTGTCGTAAAATGTAAATAAAGAAGCGCACGGTTCGCTTTTTCTGTCCTTTCAATCAACCTATAAAATTCCTAATTCCAGAACAGGCCCTTGGGGTCATACAATTTTTGGGCTCGCTACGCTCGCTCTCCTATTCCATATAGGTAATGTTTCTTTAAGTTTTTTAAGTCGATAGTAAGGTAAGGGATATGGGAGGTAGGGCTTGCGGTCCTGTCTTAAACAGGCACTTCGGAACGCGAAGGGCAAGTGAAGGATAGGTCAGGGTATGTGTTCAACCAAGTCTGATGTGGAGACTTAACAGAACGGGACGACTAATATTATGAGGATTTTTGAACCCAAAACAAAGAGGAAATGTGACCTTATTGGCCTAATTTGCACAGGGCCTTCAATAGGTTCAAGATTGGTCAGTCTTTATCTACTCTGCTTATCTATAAAGGTCGCCACATACGGCTACAATACTATAATATTTTATCTTAAGATACCATATCGCTCGCTATACAATTCAATGGACCATTACACACGACGAAGATAAGTTACATTTCATATTTTGGTACGTATCTGAAGATAGAATTGTATTGCGAGCGATATGGTATCTTAAGATAAAATAATATAGTATCTTAGCCGTGTGTGACGCGCTTAACTCTCTAGTGTCCAGGTGGCCTACAATGACGTCTTAAAGTGAGAGTAGTTCAGCTGTGGGAAAAAGACAGAGCTATACAAGTCGTCTAGCGCCATCTCGTTCCCACAGTGGAACTACTCTCGCTTTATTTCATGGTAAGCCAACTGTAGCCCAGTGCTAGTCTGAAGATTTATGTGTTCTAGAAACATTTTGTCTTTTAGAATGGGAATGGAAAATATTAAGTTAATATGAGGATTAAAGAAATGGTAATTTATTTTATCGTCCTATTTAAATGGGATTTTATTCAACTCAGGATTATTGCCACCGGCTTTGTCTGTAGGTAGGGACCATCAGTTGTCCCACTTTTTTGCACCGTGACCGCAAAGTTTCAAGTTTATAGCATACCTAACAACTGTACATAGGTAATTAATGTACAATATTATGTGTTTAACCTAAGGACCAAGGTCATGTTATAGGTCATAATATATATAAGGTAATATTGAATGAATGGTGTCTCACAGACGTAACATAGCAGTTAACATATGCATTTATTATTGAAAATAATTGCATCATTTAAATCACAACACGATTAATTAGCTAGAAAATGACACCATAATAATTGTATTACGGAATGTTAGAACAAATAATGTTGTTGTTTAGAAATATTACTTATTTTATTTGCTGTTTTCACAAGATATTCTTAGAATTCGAATTAGTAATAAGTATTTTAACGTTAAAGCGATAATTGTGGACTTTTTACGTTGGCGTAACATTTTAATTTGTAAATATTAATTTGGCTCATAATTACATTGGAATTTCATCTTTATCTGTATAGAAAAAGATTCTATAATTCGTTTTGATGAGTGATATGATTAATCACGCGTGGTCATTGATGATCAAAATCTAAATACAGCGTGTATACAAAAAGTGTGGGACATACTGAAGAGAGTTACAAAGACCATCAAATTAAAAAACTTTCTCAATAAAAATTTCAATATCGACTAGATCCAACTGATTATTTCTTGTTGCGATAACGATGTTGTTGGTCTAGTTTTTATTTTTGGTTGGTTTTCATCAACTGGATTCTTTAAACCAACCTTTTTCGATTTTTCCACGCCCCCGCCCCTACCGGCATTCAATTCGTTGAAAGATCGACGAAGTGTGTGTCAAAAATTACATGCTTTCGACTCAGGTTTGGTCAGACGGTGAGCTACCCATTCTCCCGCAATTCCGTCCGCAAGCAGCAAACCCTCACCTAAAGTCCCATTGAGAAAGTTGTTAATTTAGGTGGTCTATTCCATACACTTGAATAGGACCACATCTTATCGGCACACCCTGTATAGGTGTTAGTTTTTAGCGAGTGTGATTTGTTGTGTCAATGAGTGTAATTGTGTGAGTGTCTGTGTAGGTGTAAGTGACGTCATCATAAAAAATAGCGATCACGTTAAGCATGTGGAATGTTATTGAATTAACTTGAAGTGCGAAGTTATTCAAATTGCGACTTGCTCAATTTGTATTCTTCAATTAAGACTTGAGGAAAAAGTAAGCAGCAAAATGACCTTTATTTATTCGGTCACTGCAGTTTATAACTCAGTTTCCTTTGACACTTATCTCTATCTCTTCCTTCCCAAAAAGATGTTTTTCAATACTTCAATGAAATAATTAGTTTATAAGGTGCTCGTCCAAATAAATGTGTTTGGTAATTCCCTAGTTCATATTCAAATTAAGGTAATAAGCAAAATTGCAAAAAACACATGCAAAAATTGAATTCCGCGGTCAACTACGGAGGAACCAATTTAAGGGAAATATATGCACTGATTCTACAAATCCTGGAAAGAACCTCGAACAAACCAGGTATCATGTACCAATTCAGGGTTTGATTGACTGGCAAGCACCCACTCGCTTAAATCCACGGTGGTCTTTCAATAGCCCTTAACGTTCCGGGGTCACGGTTTTCTGATAAGGCAGTCCCGCGATCCCGGCGGCTTTTTTTGGCCTTCTATGTCCAGCGCATCACTATGCATCCTCGACCCGGGCTTGGTTCATGATTGGACGGCGAGTTACCAACCACTCTCGGCACGTCCGATGCCGAGGGCATCTCCAAAAAAATTAATGACCCTTTGAATATTCAAGTGTCATCACGTATTACATCAATAACTTAACGATCATTAAAAAAATGGTCATTAGATACATTATGACGTCACAAGTCATGTCGTGAGGAACCTTGCTTGTTACTTGTTCAATCAATTATCTAAATACTATTTGCCTAATAAGACCACACCTACTTTTGTTTACTTTTTATAACTACTACACTTCCACATCTGTATTTTTGTATTGGTATAATGATCTTTTGAAGAAAGAACCACCTAATTTGAGTGGATCTGTCCAGTCAGTGCAAGCATTTGTTCGTTGGGGTCGCGGGACTGTGCCATCAGGTAACCGTGACCCCGGAACGTAAAGGGCTATTGAATGATCACCGTGGATTTTAGTCAGTACAAGTCTGACAGCCTCTCCCGTCTCGCTCTGAGTGGGAGGACAGATTTGATGATTTTTACCACGAAAAAAAAGTATTTGTTGGTTATTGTGTAGCTCAACTCCTAATTCAAGGAGATATTGCAAATTATCTGATACTCGAAGGTCTGCCAACCTTATTTATCAGACTTACCGCGGATTATCGCATAGTGTAGGTACATTTTAATTATTATCATAGTGATTAATTTTGCTGCGCGAAGATAGCTAGCCGATTCGATACCTTACAACTTCGATATCCATTGACGCGTGCCTGTAAACGAACCTATATGGATTAGTGTTGCGATAGTCGCCTATATACCAAAGTCGTAAGATGTCGGAGATTTGCGTCACGTTGTGTACGAAGGGGCTTGGTTTTCCTGGGCTTTTTCGAGCTTTATTTTTTTACGTGGTAAAATCATCACATGAGTCCTAAGCCAGGGCAGAGCGGGAGAGACTGTCAGACTCGTACTGACTCAAAATCCACGGTGCCTTTTATAGCCCTTTACGTACCGGTTTCACGAATTCGAGCTTTTATCAAAATTAGTTCACTCATCAGAATGGTAGCAAAAACAAGCCTACGTGACATTTGTCACGACCGTGGTCAAAATCATCATTAAAATTAATTGAAAGACATACCTAAAATTATGACACACGTCTGATAGGACCGTATTTGGTAATACTCAAGAATTAAGTGAATAATATTTTTGTTTTTCTTCCCATTTTGTAACTACCTCTTAGAATGGTCTATCTTTATTAAGTTTTTGAACATAATAATTTAAATAACTGCAATTTCCTTAATAGGTACAGTTTATTAAAATATATAAAACTAGTATTTGGATATTCAGGGGGTCTTAAACAGTCACTTTAAGCAATACTTCTTATGCGGACGGCGAGTTTATCTTATTACTCGACATCGCGAGGCGATTTCCGGCCACCGTAGGCGCGGTCAAAGCGAGTAATTGGTGACTTGCCGTCCGATCATGGACAAAGCCAGAGTCGACGGCACGTCGTTTACCACGTACGCCTCTAAGAGCTGTTAGCAATCTTACGGGGCCTCCCTTAGAAGGCCAAAGCCTGCCGGGGTCGCGAAACTCTCTAATCGGGTAACTGTGACCCCCGAACGTAAAGGGCTATTGAAGGACACCGTGGATTTTAGTCTGACAGTAATGGGTGAGAGGACTCATTTGGTGATTATACCACGTAAAAAAAGCGAGGAACGTCATTGGCTATACATTCATGAAGTGAATCATTTGGAATGTTGCTAAGTAGCTGTTTTAGATCAGCATTTATTATCTGCCTAGTCTTCGTTTTTCCATAAAAAATTACCATAATTTCAGTTTTAATTGATGTCACAAAAACGGGAAAAGTCATGGTAGAGCTTAACGAAACGGTTTTTTTTGTTTGTAAAATGTTCAAATGCGTCCTCCTGGGTGGACTAGAAAGGACTGTCCGAGTCTTTGACTAAAAACCACACTGTTCCTTAACAAAAACCCTAATTTTTGGCAAAAGTCGACTATATATAACCTGTGAGATGCCACACAAAAAACAGTTCTACAAATTAATGATAGCCATGGGCAAAAGTTACCGTGTTTTCAACATTAGTTGATAACACGAAGTATCCCTAATTACTACCACTTAAAACTCTAAACCCAGTTTAACTTAACCCTTTTATGGTGAAGTCGTGAAGTGAAGTAAGAAAACACAATTACTTGATAGTGTCCCGGCACACCGCGCAGATTAACAGGTATACTTGTGAATCGATCGATAAGTCGCATCTTGGGAACGTTAAACCCATTAAGGATTTCTCTTGAACGTGCGCATTCAAGGGTTAGGACCTCGGGTTATTCCGTAATGAAGACGTTAAGTAGATAATTTAAGTTGGATTAAGCAAAACGTTCATCTATTGCGGTCATATCGCGCGTCTTAATTTTCTAATCGTCAAAATCATGTCGATATTTGACAAATTATGAAAATAAAATAAAAATCACATTTAAATTAGCATTAGAAATATAATCGATGCCTAGTAAATTAAAAAAAAAATGTTGAAAAAACAATGCGTGTCGTCGACTTCACCTTGTGACTACTTGTCTTGACCTTTTCTTGGCTTTGGCTTGACCTCGGCTTGATAATAAAGCTTTTTTTTTAATAACGTTTCAAAATCATCAAATGAGAGCCAGGGCACGGCAGGAGGGACTGTCAGACTTAAACTGTCTAAAATCCACGGTGTCCTTCAATAGCCCTTTACGTTCCGGGATCAAGGTTTACGTTAGTCCCGCGACCAATGAAGCTTTAATTAATGCCAAAATAACAAAGTACATAAATGCCACAACTTTCTGACCTTTAGAACCCAGTTACTGGTTATTACAGTAGATACTACAGATTTCTGATCTTTTGTTGGAAAACACGGTGTAAAATTTTGCAGAATAAATCGTATCTATCTATAGAACAATCTGTGCGCGTTGGGTGCTGGCGCGCGCTTCGTCTAATTTGTAATTACCGCCGCCAGAGGGCGCTTATTAAGTTATTACGTTGCGACAATGCGCCAACATTGCTTGGGACAACTTTAAGTGTTTTCATGGAAATTTTTATTTTTTTTTATTTTTGCTGTTTGTATGGGAAGATAACAATAATTATGTTAATTATAGAAAATGTAAATAGTACAGACGCCAGTATATAAATCTACCCCAATCTATCATATTTTCCCAATCAAACATGCATTTTCTTCTTTTGTGATAAAGTTGAAAATCAATTAAAGCACAAATTGTGGTACGTTAATGTGCTGGCGTCTGTACATCGTACAACGTCTACTTACCGAGTATGCTGTGCGAACACGACTAACCAGCGTCTACCGGGCGTGTCTGTATCGTCTACGCGGCGTACGTGTGTCGTCAAGGCGGCGTCTTGTGTGTGATTCGTTTTGAATGCGACGTCTTTGTGGCGTCTGTGTGCTGTGGCATGTGTGTGCGTCGTGTATTCGGCGTTGTTTTGACCTCATCTTCTAGTAATGCTATAATAAAGGAGTATTTGTAGATAGAGAAGAAAATCGAGCCTTTCATTAAGAATTTTGTTAAAGGAAGAAAAAATACGCCTACTCTAACATTGCTAGAAGTTAACTCATTCTCTTTAAATTAGTACTTCGTGAGCTCTCAGCATCTAAGATAAATAAAGGCCTTAGAAGTAAACGAATTAAAAGGTCTTTCTAATTAGTAATTACGAGCGTAGCGAGCACTTATTAAGTTATCAACGGCGAGACAGTATGTGGGTGTATGTGCGACTAAATGTGCGACGTGCCTTGAAGGATTTTATAGAAATAGTTTATACGTAGCAAAAGAGTTAAAATGAAATATTTGGTATGTGTGTGTTGAATGGCTTGAATTTTAATAATACAAGTGGCAGTTGCTTTCAGGATGTCTTATGTAGGTGGTAAAGTACATTTTTCGAAGAGGTATAAGTACCTTATTAAGGAATTCGGAGTTTTTTATGAAGAATTTAATTCTGTGGGCTTTTACATATATTTTCTTTTATTCGTTACTTTCACTTACTAAGTATATTTTTAAATAGTTTTACAAAAATAAAAAAAATAAAAACATTTAAAAATATAAATAATAGTGGTCCACTGGTATCGGGAACAGGGTCGGGCTGCCGGTGGTCAGGGCTCCTTAGAACAATACGCGCCGTGTCCAGAATTACTACCTTCTGAATCAGGCGCTTGATCCATATTTTATTGTTATTATAAGTACTAGAGATATAGCAACGACAAGAATGCCAAACTTTCTTCTATATAAAGATCTTTCCAAGATAATACGAGTATTTAGTAAGCTGCATGCAGGTAGCATGTAGGTAAGTCTAATCATTTCAAATTGATAGAAATTGTAGCACTACTGACTCATGAATCACCTGAAGAGATAATCCCAGAGGGGAACTGTTGCGCATGCCACACTGTCTACCAACACATCTGCTAATAATAAATGGACAGGTTGTATATTAAAGAGGACATAAATGTAACTACTGATACTACAAGCCAACATTGTGCTATTGTTTGACTTCTCCGCATGACTTCCATGATGCAGGACCGAAGTAGACCACTGGTCTTTAGTATTGTCAAGCTCGTCTCGCCATCTTCTATGAGTTCTGCCGCGACGTCTATCAGAAGGGATTTAAAAAATATAGAATAGACCAAAGGTTAGATTAGTCTCTAAGATAAACAGTTCCTACATCCATTTATATCTCAGATTTCACCTCAAAGTTAAACCTATCATAGCACATTGCGACAAAACCAAACAATTATCGTGCACATATTCGAACTTGCAATTCAGGGAAGCGATTCGATCTCCCTACATTCGAATCTCAATACGATCGAAATACATTATTCTTGCTCACACTGTTAACACCACCTTATACTTTCTTCTCTAAAGTTTAAAATCCCTTGTGGTTTTCCAGACAGAGTCTAACTAAACTCCGTTGTAAATCGAACTCTACCTTTAAAGCGTTAAAGTTTAATTTACTTCAAGTGCAAGGTAGACAGTGGTTTGGTTAGGCACAGTCGTGACTAGTCGCTTGACGCTCCCTAATGAAGTCGTAAGAGCTGGCTGCTCGCACACATTGGGTCTGTGAGTTGTTTAGTATGGAATATGTTAGCCGCTCAACGTGGAATATTTTGAGGCAACACGGTTTTGAATTGTAAAGGAGTTGTGTGTAGGTCTAATATGTTTTCGGTTCGATAACTGAGTTTAATTATTGTTACTTTGTTGTAGTAGTCTTCGTTAAGGAGGGAGAAGAGAGGTTTTAGTCAAACTCTTTATAAACTGATTACAAGTTGATAGGGACTTACTTTTCTTCGATACACAATTCGTCTAGAAGGAGAAATGATTTGTACACTACTATATCATATTAACCACAAACCATCCAGTTACAAATCAAAAACTCCTTATAGAATGTTGATAAGCTGATAAGACAACATTTGAACATTCTTGAGAAAATGCAACGAAATATTTCAAAATATTCAGAAATCTCCAAAATTATTCTAGATCTGAATTTGGTCGAGCCATTAAACGACAACGGAGCTTCTGATTATTTACTTATTTAAAGAAAGCATGCAAGCAAGCAAGGGAACAGTGTATAAGACGCGGAAGAAGTGGGGACGCGGTGTATGATGGGAAATCACACACACTTAACGCAAACTTAAACGTAGCGCAAGCGCCAACAGGACGCCATTTGTTAATGGCCGCTTGCAAATGACGTCTTGATGGCCCTTGCGCTACGTTAGTGTTGTGTTAAGTATGCCTTAAGAGTGTATGTCCCCATCATACTTCGCGTCCCTGTCTTATATACTGTTCACCTACACTATAATACATGCTTAAGATAATGTTTGCATTTTATAGTGTAGCATTAATTAAAGGCTGCCACGGCATGCATTAATCATGGGAGGTACAGTTACAGCACTATAGTTTTAGCAAATTATACCAATAAATACAAAAGCCTTTTCCATACTCCCGTAACAACATCGCCTCGTCTCTCTGGGTGGCTCTTATTATAACTCATTAGCTCTCCAGGACACCCTGCACAGAACTACACAAATTATCTCTTTTGACTCAGCACTCCACCAGTTTCGATAGACCCCCGCCTTCTTTATGGGAGTCTAGATTCTGATCGGGATCCACAAAGAGCCTTAAAAGTATAGGTCTCAACGTGTTGGTACTAATTGGTTGTAGATCTTTTGTAAGTTTGTAGGTTATAGTGTCATTGTATGATTATAAAGGTTTGATCATTTGTTCTAGTAGATGCTATTAATATTATAAACGTGAAATTTGTTTGTATGGATCTTTGTTACTCTTTCACGCATAAATCACTGAACGGTTTTGAATGGAATTTGGTATACAGATAGTTTTTACACTGCATTAACACATAGGACACTTTTTATCCCGATTTTCCTGTGGAATAATTTTCGAATTGTAGCGGGTGAAACCGCTGGCGAAAGCTAGTAATTTTATATACAGGGTTTACTTGTGAGCCCTCCGCAAACTTTAATCGTGGTTTCAGACTATCAACCAATGTTAAAGTTCGCGGAGGGCTGTCAAATACACCCTATATATTTTTTAAAATATTGGTTTGCTCTTGGCTTAATCCAGCTCCATCTTTCCTGTATATAATGTGCGCCTGCCCGCGCCTACGGTGGCTGGGAATCGCTTCGCGACGTCCGTTGCCGTGGGCCTCTCTCGCGGCTGCTGGGTCGTGAGGTGGAGGCTGCCCACTCCCTCACTCGTCCCGTCTCTATCGTCACTAGCATGACTGCTTTGCAGAACGAGGTGACTGCTTGCCATTACGTCTCGCCTCGCAGCATGGCCTCGACCAATGCTGATCCTCGCAGTGGTGACTCCTAGTTGAAGAGAGCCTTGAAAAGTGTTTGTTATGAATTTTCACTAAGAACAATCTCCAATCCTCTTTGCACAACCAAAACTTATTGCTAACCAATCAAATGAACTTTCTTTGATACAACATGAAGCCAGAACCTCTTCATTTCCCATACAACAACGTTCTCACAGCATTTGGCGTTCGTTTACACAATTTGCTAATGTAATTTACCTTAAGTTTACACTTGTGTAGTAGCGTGGTCTATAGTACCCACGGTAGCTGCCGCCATGTTTGGAGAACTTGGGAAGAGTGCTCACTGTTCGATGTTGCAATGGTTTATGTTTTCGGGTTTGAATTCGATTTCTTTAGCGTATGTCTTTGTGGAGGCGTAAAGAGAATTAACTAGTCTTTTTTTGTAGTTGCACAAATGATTTTTGCACACCAGTTTATGCAATTACTATCACTAATACTCCAATTTATAAGATTACCATCATAGTTCGTTCTTATCCCATAGTTAGATGTCGTATATAGTTAGATGTTTATATAGCGCGTTTTTTCTCTTTAATAGGCATGATGATACTTTTAAATTATTTCTTTGTTTCTGGCTGAACAATCGATCGACACACGGACACACTCAGACCCAGGACAACAAGTTCCGGGTCTGAGTGTTTGTGTATGTGAGTTTTTATGTTTGTAAGCGGATCCACGATGCAGGTGAAATTCCTAGTCGGGGGCAAAGTTTAAAAAAGTAAAACTTGTGGCACTCGGGGACTGAAAAATGCTATTGCATAGCATTTTTTATTTACTTTATTTTAAAAAATTATTGCCGCGAATATTTAACGGGAATGTCATCCCATCGTTGCTCTATGGGTAGTAACGCTATTAATTAGGCTATGGTCAGCCACGTCAATCAAGTGAAACGTCAAGAAAAAAAAATCTTTCATTCAAATTAAAAATTCGTTCACGTTGACATGACAGATGTGACAGTGAGTGTAAGGTTTATTTTCGTTATGGAATTTCTTGATTCGGTCGCCGCGCTCAAAGCCCGCGATAAAAGCTATGCAATAGCTTAAAAACATGCAATAGTCGCTAACCATAATAAAACCTGCATTATAGACTCTACCTTACCTCCCAATAGGAAGCTCTCTATTACGTCGGCATAGGATGTGTGCCCAGCGCCTGCGGCAGCGTGGCACTGTGCAACATTAGCGGCCTCTACTAGTTTCTTCCGTTGTTTCCCAGCAGCTTTCCCACAATATTACGTGAAAATATATGTTTAGCCAAAGGACTCTTGTCCGTTATACTTGTGTAAACACGTTTAACTTTTCCTAAAGGAGTATTCTTATGGGATTTTTTAGCATTATCTTCTTTGTTCAGGACTTTAGTTCAATACTCAATTCTTTATTGCATTCCATATGTTACATAAGATGGTAAAAAATAAAAAGATGCAAGATCAAATATGGACCCTGTCGGGCACGCAAAAATTAGTGAGTTATTATATGTTTATTTTTTCTTAAATATTATGCTTAAGGGAATTGTTACCATAGCCAACATTTTCATCATGGGTAAGTATTTTATTTCGATTATTCGATGGACGTTGCAAGGGATCCTAATCCTATGCATTGTTAGCCGTTCTTATCACTAGGCCCTTTGGCCTATATCAAACTTAATTAATCACCAAAAAATACAGTATCAACTTTCAACCTAGCTGTAGAGTCTAGATCTCTTTTTAGCGTATCTATGGCAATCTTAATTGATTGGGCCTAGAACTGAGCTACTAGTTGGCCACCCTCAGAAGTGTCCATCAATGGCAAGTCCCATGCAGGACACGATATTGTGAAACAACATCATAGTCAAGTTTTCAAAAGCCACAACAGTATAAAAATATTTCCACAAGCTATGCAGAATTATATAGAACATTCAGATTCAAATAGGTGTAAATATCTACATCTTACAAAATCTTTAATTAAACGTGTGGCAGGGCAAGGAGTTAGAATGGAAGAAGAAAAATCGCCAACCCCAATTAAAATGGAATAAGGGCAGGAAGATTATCAGGGCTAGACAGGAGCAAAGAACACACAAAACAAAAATACACCTATACCTTTTCAAAATCACAGAAACGTCTGAATAACAATACCACCATGTCCCAACAGCACAAAGTACTAATATGACACAAACATACAAAGACCACCTCTCAATACTCGTCCCTTTGTCTATAAAATCGATGTGAAGACAATATTTCCCACCGGCGCAGGTGTTAAGTGTCATAAGTGGCAAGTTGCTACTTCCATCGTGCAGGTCCTGAGCCCCCTTACTGCCACCATTAGCACCGATTAAGGAAATTAGAGCATGCACCTGATGCATCCAGTATAATGGCATCGGAGCTGTCATTCTTGATTTTCCTGTGTTTTGTAGAGTTCCGTAACTCAAAAGAAAAAACGGAACACTTGTAGAGGGCTCTCTTTTCCAAATCTAGATTCTAAAGCGGTCCCATATTGCGTGAAATAAAAACGGTTCCCTTATAGGATTGCTTTGTTGTCCGTCTGTCTGTACGTATACCCGTCTGACATGACCCTTTTTCTCCAGAACGCTTGGAGGTGTGAAGCGGAAATTAATTTTAAAGGTTTGCATTATCTTGGAGCAGAGAAAAATCAAACTTAAAAGTCAACGCATTCGAGAGTTTGGCCGTTTATGCTCCGTCTTGTCGCATATTTTGACTATTGGGATCAAAGCCTTTGTTTTTTCCGTTGATCTATTCAGCTTTAGCAAGAAGTGAGAATTACAGGAAAAATAAAGGATTAATTCCGAAATTTTTATAGCTTTATTACAGAAAATAATCATAACAAAACTTTTTGTACTTCAATTCACACAAAATGAGTACACAACAGCACTTGCTTTTCATTTTTTGTAATTCTAGTTTTTGACTACATTTTCTAGGATTATTTTTAGGAAACATGACTTTTAACTACAGAACCCTTCATAGTGCGTGTTCCGACATACACTCAACCATTGTTTTGGTTGGTATATTGGTATGTGAAAGAAATGAAATTGAGGAGAAAAGTTTGTGCTAATTATTGTTGATGTTAGTACAATTTGGTGAGCATTGATTGATGAGCCAATGATTTGATAGGTCTTGTTTACGATTCGGATGGGAAAAGTGGCGTGGAAACTTGTGGCGTTTTGACGGCTCGGTTGGCGAAGTGACTGAGCGATCGAATACTGCGTAGCTTGTCGGGGGTTCGATCCCCGCACGGAACAAATATTTGTATGATCTTCTTGGTATTCGTATATGTGAGTTTCTCTGTTGCGTTTAGCACCCACAAAAAACAAGAAATTAAAAAAAAAATATTGATGGCGTTGTTGCAGCCAAATTGTTTACACGCGTTTAACTCTACTAAACCAGTTTAAAACCTCGTTGTTTCTAGGATAATCAAAATCTGTTTTTTTAATTAATGTAAAACCGGCGAACCAGTATACGCCGGTCTCCCATTAGGTGGACCGACGACATCATGTAGCTACGGGCAACTGACGCCAAAGCCTGCCGGGGTCGCGGGACTTACGAATTACGGTGACCCCGGAACGTAAAGGGCTATTGAAGGACACCGTGGATTTTAGTCTGTACGAGTCTGACAGTCCCTCAAGCTCTGCCCTGGGTGGGAGGACTCATTTGATGATTTTAGAACGCAAAAAAAAAAAGGAAAATCCTGAACGCTTTGCTCGTCCTCGGAATTTAACTATGTCTGTAGTACTTAATATAGTTATAGAACTTGTTTCCAGTAATCTAATGAGGTATTATACTGCGAACACGGCGCATATTGTGAAGGTTCCTCTCTCAAAAGCCCTGACCACCGGTAGCCCGGACCCTGTTCCCGATACTGGTAGACTACTAATATTTTTATTTATAAATGTTTTGTTGAGACATATTTAAAATGTAGTAAATAAACAAGTAAAAGAAATGAATAAAGCAATATAATAACGGAATTAGTAAAAGAGGAAAAATAACTTGGCAGGCCTGTTGGTCTAGTGGTTAGTGACCCTGACTGCTATGCCGGAGGTCGTGGGTTGGATTCCCACCCAGGACAAATGTTTGTGTGATGAGCACGATCATTTGTTCTGTGTCTGGGTGTAATTTATCTATAATATGTATGTATTTAAAATATATTTATGTATGTTTATGAGTTGTCTAGTACCCATAACACAAGCTCTGCTTAGCTTGGGACTAGATAGCGTTGTGTGATAGTTGTGGAATATTTATTTATTTATATTTAACTGAGTACTTAGGTAGATAATTTGTAGTATTTTCCTTACTCGTATAAAAGGGTGTGTCTAAACCTAACAACGCGTAATGATGTCATTCTAGGATTATTAATGACATTCAATTCCATTCAAATAAAAGTAGTCATCAAATGATTCTGTCTTTATTTCCTTCCACTCTGTATGGAGTGGAAGGGACCGTTAGACTTGCCTAACTAAAAACTACTGTTCCTGCTCTTTGTATAACAGGATAATGGTACCCTGTTTAGACATTTCCATGATTCTGCCTAACCCTTTTTTGTTATGTAAAAACTACGTCAATTGAGTCCTCCCGCCCTGTGTGGAGCGGAAACGACTGTTAGATTCTCACTGACTAAAAATCACCCTGTTATAAAATACCCTTTTAGTTCGAGGGTGCCCTTTTAAAACAGTCCCGCAGCCACCACAGGCCTTTGACTCTAGGGCCCCGTCATTTCCATTGCCATGTCCCGACTGACTGCTATGCCGGAGGTCGTGGGTTCGATTCCCACCCTGGACAAATGTTTGTGTGATGAGCACGATCATTTGTTCTGTCTCTGAGTGTAATTTATCTATAATATGTATGTATTTAGAAATATATAAGTATGTTTATCACCCGTTGTCTAGTACCCGTAACACAAGCTCTGCTAAGCTTGGGACTAGATGGCGTTGTGTGATAGTTGTGGAATATTTATATTTATTTTACCGACAGCATCTTGAAGCGTGCGTGGAACATAACACGCCATCGAATCGGGTTCGGACCTTGGGGTCTAATCTCTAAGCACGAAACCTGTGGTATCGGGCTTAGTTACGGGCGTCTTCTGCTCCCCGTGACATCGAGCCGAACTAAGAATGAATGATATTACGATTTGACAGATATCTCCTTAGAGTCCCCGCCACCACTCATGACCTTCGGAACGAACTCTAGCGCCTCGTCAAAATGACTTCAGCCGTAGCGGTTCTACCACGTAAATTTGATTTTGACGTTAGTTACGTTCGTACACCGTGTTTTCGTTGACGGACTTAGAAAGTAGACACCCTTGATCGGACGGCGAGCTTCCCAATATTGGTTGTACGCGTCGGAAATCGCTTTGCGATCCACATCTCGTGAAAACAGGCACGATGTTTTCTTTTTTTATCGTGGTAAAATCCACAATTCTTCCCTCACGTGTTCATAACGTATAAAACACAGTATCAACACGGTGCTTGGCTATATCTAGTAGATAGTTCATTTTCCAGCTCATCGCAGGTTGTTAGACAACATAAAATTCGACACGCCAGCATTGATGAGCAATTTGCGTTGAAGGGACCGTATCATGTGTGGAGCTAAGGGTGGTGGCACAATCGTATATACGAAGTATTTGATATTTTCACCTGGTATTTTGAGGTTTGAATTTATGAAGATTTTTATTTTCTTTGATTATTATTATAAGATCCTTCCAATAAAACTGATGATATTTTTCACTTTGAACGATGATTTAGAAATTTTGACTTAAGTGAAACTAACAGCAAAACCATTTTTTTTTTGTATTTTGTGAAAACATTGTATGCCTTAGTTTGTGTCAAATAAAAGTATTTATTTTTATTTTATTGCAAAAGAACATTAGTTTTTTTTTTTCAAGTTTTTATTTCATAAGTTGTCAGTTTTTCAATTAAAGAAATTCAATCGCTTCATAATAGAAATAAATAGTTCTGAAAAGAACACTAAAAAATAAATATAAAATATTTGAAATTTTTCGGTCTTAGAAAATGTCTGTTCCTATTGGTTCTTGGAACACTGTGCAAGGTTTATTAAATTACACCACAAAACCATATGATGACATGAACTGAAAGTCAAAATACATGTTGAATGACAAGTAAAATTAAAATTAACTAATTCTTTTTAAAGACAATAAAAAAATATTAGTCTATATATATATATATAAAAGGAGAACTGACTGACTGACATATCAACGTACAGCCGAAACTACTGGGGCTAGGAATGTGAAATTTTGCACACGGCTTCCTATTATAATGCAGGCGAGCACTAAGAAGGGGTTTTTGGAAATTTAAACTTTAAGGGGTTGAAAAGGGGGAATTAGGAAAGTACGTAACCCACGCGGACGAAGTCGCGGGCAAAGTGCTAGTATAATATAAACAAAAACGATGCGTAATGAAAATATTCACGTACCTTCATTTAACACGAAATATAATAATCAAAATGCCACCGAAATACCACAAAATACTAAAATATTGACAAGTTTAAGGAAAACTTGACACAAAAATAGCAAATCATGCACTAAAAATGAAGTCATTTTATGAGTAAAATGGTCAATTACGGTTTCTTGCGGTTAGAGTTGAATAATTGTTAAAGAATTTACTAAGATATAATTAAAATAATGGTTTATGTCACACATCACGCGATGGAATTAGAATCACTTTAATTAATAAAGTCGTGTTTATTTCCAACTAAAATTCCATGAAAATACTCCTTGGATTAATCAGCTGACAATGTCTATGACATAGCAGTAATTTCAATATGAATTGGTTGTGGGTAAAACCTGGTTGACAAGCAAAGGACTGGGAGGAATGGCACAAAAAGAAGGCCTACGTTCAGCAGAATCAGAATAGAAAATTGATTTGGATTTTATATTAGTTACTAGCTTTTGCCCGCGACTTCGTTCGCGTGGAATAGTGACTTCCGGCAGATTTTTTTTTTTGTAATAAAAGCTATCCTATGTCCTTTCTCAAGTTCCAAACTATGTCTGTACCAAATTTCATACAAATCGGTTCAGTAGTTTAGGCGTAAAGAAAAGACAGACAGACAGAAAGACAGACAGACAGAGTTACTTTCGCATTTATAATATTAGTTTGGATTGAGGTTTTCATTCTGAGGTCCCGACACCTTTTTTACCAATTTACATCTGTTAGTAGTATATGTATAATAAACTTCTATAAATGGCATTGCTCTTTTGAACTAATCGTCAATTTTACCTCTTTTATTGGGATTACTTTTTCGATTATATCGTCGTAATTACCTCAATAATAGAGACTGCGAATTTCATCTCTTTTACTGAATGTATTTTAAAGAATATTCTTATGTTATCATCTCTATTAGTGGAACCTCTGTATATGATACTGATATTTATTTACACCTGGATATCTGAGACACTGGATGAGTAGAATACCTCTTTAGTTAGACAACGCCTCTCATCGTCCCAGTTTTTCAAGTTTCGCTGTAGTATGAAATTAAAAATACTTCATTTCACAATATAACTTACATGGATACTTATAAAACGCGCTCCTGGATGCGCGGTTACTCCGAAAAAGTTGATGGCCGTGGCAAAAGACAGTCAGACACAGTGACGAAAGACGAAGAAGAAAATACTAAAAGCCTCTTCCACTCAGTGTACCCCCAACCTTACCCGTATGTAATGGGTGATTGTATTAAGTGATCAATCGCGTCCCTCGTAGGTTCCTTATGACGTTATAATTATATGGCTCGCCATCGATCCAGTGTTTACGACATCGCGAGTATAGCTTGTAGCGTTTGCCGACATGTTTCACCGTTAGAATT
Organism: Agrotis puta; assembly: GCA_943136025.2. Taxonomy (NCBI): domain Eukaryota; kingdom Metazoa; phylum Arthropoda; class Insecta; order Lepidoptera; family Noctuidae; genus Agrotis; species Agrotis puta. Next base: position 6,020,567 of record OW964190.2, on the reverse strand, counting down.
ATGTTTATTTAGACGAGACCGCAGTAGATTCTTTATATAAAAAAAAATCATATTTAAATGTGTATGTGTCCAATCAATCAATATATAAATGTTTATGACGCTTTTAGATCGCCTTAATCAATACATACCTATGCAAAAATTGGCAAATGTTTGTCTTTGTCAAAAAAATAATAATTAAAAAAACAAAATTACTAACGGTATTTATTAAAATAGACGCCACTCCAAATAATACTAAACAGGATAATTTTGTCCCGTCCTTCTAAGAAAATATCTATACAACTGTAAATACAATAATAAAAATAAGTACATACACGTTAAAAGGGTTTATTTTATTAATAATGGTTCGACATGGCTATTAATTTTGTCTAATTGATCGCATAGTTCACTCATTAGGCGAAAATACTACATTGTTTGTCTACTAAAACTATGGACTGAGGTCTTTTTATCGTCCTTGACCTGAGCCGGCATCGAATAAATTAAGAATAAATTTCTAGAAAAGTAATTTGTAGTATGCAGAGAAAAAAATATAGTAGTTTGTTAAAATGGTTCTTAATTTAAAAATACAATATATTGCAGGATAAAATTGTCTGTGAATCCGTTTCGATTTCAAGATTTAATAGCTAAATTAATATTTTTTTATAAAAGCAGCTTTGAAAAAAAACGTGAAATTTTTTTTCAAATACAGCAAATTATCTAATAAGTAAATTTCTTAATAAGACTTATTGACGCTTCCCGTGACCCAAGAGCTGGCTTTTACCTTGGCCAGAGGCTAAGTATTGCCATACAGAGAGGCAACGCCGCCAGTCTCTTGGGCACATTACCAGCTGACAGCGTTGAGGATGAATTTTTCGATGCTCTATAATATGTAGTTTAGTTTAGTTTTATTTTAATTTTGTATTTTTATATTTATGTATTTTTAGCCTCTCATTCAGTAATTTTATGTATAAGTTTATAAATAAAACTTTTACGTGATCCAATTTCTTAATTGATCTTTAAGTTATAATTTTAACATAAGTCAATTCATGAGGTGCATGAATCAATAATAAAATTTAATAAGAGTAGGTAATTGAATTTTATTAATGATTCATGCACCTCATGAATATTAAAAGCAGATAATTAAAATTGAATTATTGATTAAAACGTTTATTAAATAATTCATTTGGTTTACTTATGCTCTAATTGATAGCGTCATTTTACATAATAGGTGTAATTATATTTTATGTACGAATTATTATTCGATTGAGTTGATTGAGTCTGTATTTAGAGTTGCATTGCTCCTTGTCAAATAGCATTGTATTTTTATTTCTAGTTGTTCAAATTTTTATTGAGAAAAATCTTACTTGAAAAATATTTGCTAACGGACCGGAAAATATTATTTAAGACTTGATTGACTCGCCGGAATCGCAAATCTGTTCAGAAGGGAAACCATGATCCTGGAATGTAAAGGGTGATTAAAGGATTACGGTGGAGTTTAGTCAGTACGTGTCTGAGAGTCCCTGTCGTGTTCAGGATACATTTGACGATTTTACCAACTAAAAAAGAGACTTGACTGATTCAACCCTACGTTATTAAAGAGGCACTATAATAAGAAGACTGCAACGCAGAGTTGATTCCTAAATGCTAAAAAGTTTGTCAGCTTATCCTTTGCCTTTACCATCAGTTAATAACCAGTCTAAAGAACAATGCATGGTAGGTAACTACTTTGTCAATTCTCTTTGAGTATTTTGAATTAAGAACGTAAGAATCAAGCATCATTTGTCAGTCAATGTCGACCCCTCAACCGCCACACTAAAATCAGCCCAACAGTGAAGTGAAGTCCAAAGTCATCGCAGTATCTGTCGGTCACTCACTTGCTCGATCGCCGGCGTCGTCGGGTCACGGTGTCTCCCTCCAGCTAATTGCCGTGACGATCAATATTTGTCATCAATTAAATACCACACGGATTTCTTTAATTATTCCCTCGTCTGGTCGTTTTGTGCGGTAGCGTCAACGGAGGCAAATGAAACGTCGTGCATGAATGACCGGCGAGTCAGTTTGAGGGTTAAGTAGTAGTTTGTCTTGTAATGTCGCTTCTGCTTTGCTGTTTTGTTTTTGTCTTTTATGAAAATCTGTTTTAAGTGTGTACTTAAAAAGGTGCAGAAAATGCATTTCGCGTTAGTTTTCTTTCACACTGGTGAAACATTGCCATAGAATCGTGTTCAAATCTCTTTTTCAATCTCTTACTTGTCTTAATTGGAACCTTTATATCTATCAGACAATATGGGATGTTTAATCAGTAACAGTCACATACAAGCTTTTCGTGTTGTTGCCAATTACATCGCTTAATGTGCAGTTTTTTGTAATAGTAAAAGAAAAAAATAATAAAAAACTTGTTGTTGATACTGTTTCATCCGCAGAATTAACTCTTGAAGTTTCATACCCCAATTTTGAACGCGTTTCTAGTTGCCGAAATCTACATTTGGAACAACCCATAGCTTACTGAATACAAGCTAGTCCATCTCGACGCTGTAAGACAATTTGCAGCTCTAACTAACCTATTCCTAGAGAGCCACGACAAATCGCTTACAACAGAGAGACTGGCTTCGGTGCCGCATTTCATCTACATAAATCTAGACATAGGATGGTTATAGGCTCTATCCTATATGCGACGGATGGCTTACTAATAGCCGATATCGGTATTGCAGTAGATATGCAAGTGTCAATGAATTTCTAGGGAGGTATAGCTTGTGGAGGTGAAACTGTTATATGATTTAGAGGAAATAAAAATTTACGGAACTAGGACAAACAAATACAGATGGATGAATTAATTGATCATGAGAAAAAACACGCAAATACAAAGATCACTGTTTCTGTGGAGTTGTAGACAATCTATAATAATATTTATTGATTACGTAGGTTTTAAAATATTTGGTGAATTATGTGTTAAATCACAGTGATATAAAAATGGGGGGATTTCTTTGCCAGAAAATTACAGAGAGATTAAGTTAGGGACCAACTCTGTATAAATCCAGATATTCCCAACCATACATACACTCAAGTAAAAGAACAACTTAATCCTTGCAAAAACAATACCACATCTTCCGATCCTACATCAAATAAACACTTTCCTTAAGCTCTTACTGCTAACAAAAAAGGCCGATGTGTTTAGAGTAGTGACAGTGGTCTGTCGCGGCGTCTGCGCACAAAGACACGCCGCTTGTTTGCCGGCCGGCGCCCGCGCAGCGCATGCGTCTTCAATGATCTTTGTTTTTGATGTTTGTTTATCTAAGAGGTGGTTACTGATTGTGGATTATTGCTTTAGGGGTCTTTAGTCAGCTGCGGTGGGTAAGCGGAGAATTTAAGAATGGGACAGAAGTGATAAAGTTGATAAAGGTGATAGAAGTAATTACATGTATCATTGATGTATGTTAGTGACGATAGTGTTAATACAAAAGTATAAATGAATATACTGTTTAGTAAGACCGATAGTTGAGAGGAAATGATGAAAGATATTCAGTAAACTGTAAACCCAAGAGAGAGAAGATGAAGATTATTAGAACGATGACGGTAAAGCTTCTGAAATTACTGGCATAAGCACCATTAATAGTAAAAAAAAAGAAAGCAAGCTTAAGCGTAAAAAAGAAAAAAGAAAGCTTTGTAACTGAATAACCGTTTTTCTTAAAGTATACATAGGTATAGCTCATACATAGGTCTCATTATATTTTTCTGGATATTGTTGCCATCGATATGTAGAAAACAGAAGCAGTCGACAAACAGACGCCGATAAATAATAAATTAAAATGGTTTACGGTTTACAACATGAGATCACTCTCACCGTTGGCCAAAAGTGTTCAAGTCAAGGACCACCACCCCAAAAACATTAAAGGTCATTAAAAATCCCCAAAAAAATCAAAATAATGTCCCGTGCCTTGCACAAGCATCACCTGCGGTCGAACAAAGACAGCTAATTCGACTTCTATTGCAGATTCATTCTTTGCCGGGTCTACAGCAAGGATGGACAATAGGACCACCTTGGAGTGCCACCAAAACAGTATTGTGGTCATTTGAATGGCATCTTTGACATAAATCGTGTAAAGTAATAGGATTGATATTATTACTGTTTGAGTGCCAGCTGGCGTTTGGAGGTTGGTAGTTGAAAAAAATGCTTAGTAGCAAGTTAGGGTATTTTTAAATTAGGTCTTCTTCAGATATAAATATCTATATCTTCTTTTCTTCCAAAAGAAATTGGAACTGAATTTAAATTTTATACATTCTGTGTATACCACCATTTTGTCGACTATTTTGTCTGTTATTGATTCCTGAGATAGCTTTAAATGCGTAGAAGATTTTAATAGTGTTTAAAGTTATATTAATGTTCTGTGGATACAGTTCAATCTAACCGATATTTTTCCAGTATTATTGTCTTAGTTAGTTCACTTTCCCAAGATTAAAGTTTCTAACACCAAACACATTAAAAAGAAACAAAACACTTGAACATCGAAACAAAATTAACAATTCGATTCGCCATTTAAATAATTCTTCATGTAACAAAGCAATGCAGTTTGAATGCATCACAAAATCATCTATTTCGCACAAAAGGGCCACTTTCAGTAGTCATTAGGTGATGTTCTTTGTGGGGGCGTGAAATATCGTGAATTGGGACTATTTTCTGTCATAATTCATTTGCACCGTGAAGTTGGCGCCATGTGGTGGCTTGCACTGATCGCCTTTAGACTGTGTAGTATAAGCAAGGATTACAGAAGCTCTGAAAACGTTTCAGTCTATTAGTGTAGTCACACAATGTTGTACAGTTTCCACAACTTTTACCATATCAATATTACACCCCGACCCTGTGTTTACTTATTTATGAAACATTCTCTTCAATAAATTGTTATCGTTAGGTTCAAAAATCATGTTTTAATAAATTGAATTACCAAAAAAATGTACTGATGAATTTGATTTCCTTTTCTTGTCACATTAGTCATTTACTGCAAGCTACACTTTCACATCATCCAAGATCACAAAAATTCATCTGTATTCTTTACATATACTATCCGAACAAAACTCAAGTGGCTATTCGGCTCAAATATCGGAGACAGAGCGGCGATCCATGACCGTAGAATGGGCACAATACATGAATTTGTTTCTAATGAATCACCGGCACGCCTCCAAACCTTTGTGGGCACCGACTTGCATGGACATTGAAGTAAAAGACCATTAAACGTTTGCTAGTTCATAAAACTATGCCACTGTCTCTTGGATAGAATGAATGGATGTATGATAAAGTGCTTTTTTTAGCCTGGTAAAATCATCAAATGAATCCTCCCACCCAGGGTAGAGCAGGAGGAACTGTCAGTCTTGTACCTACTGGCTAAAATCCACGGTGTTCTTCAATAACCCTTTACGTTCCGGGGTCACGGTAATTTGTTAGTACCGCGACACCGGCAGGCTTTGGCCCTCTAAGGCGCCGATATTGTGCTGGAACTCATTGAGGCACGTGGAAACACAACGCGCCGTCCGGACATGGTCTATGATCAGACAGTGAGATGAAGTGCTAGCAGTAATACAAAGGATTGGTAATAAGGAAACTGCAACATCTAGTATTGCATTTGGTTCATTCAATTCAGTGTAATGATTTCTCGATTAATCTACCTTATAAGGGGGTCTTTTGGAGAAAAGAGAATCTATACCTTTTGCAGTGGACGTCTTCCGGCTGCTGATGATGATGATGAATTGCAAATCTGATCTTCAAAATCGAATTATGTACACAATTACATACATAATAATGATACCACTGCGTAAAACTAAAACTAGAACCTCGTGAAAGCCGAGAAAGATAAACAAATAAAATATCTTGACTTGGCGCGCGAGATTGTCGTCATGTGGATTGTGAGCTCGGCTATCATTGTGCCGATAGTCGTTACGGCCAATGGCCTGATGGCCAAGAGCCTCGACGAACATCTGTCGAGGCTCTCGTTGGGTAGTTGGATCAATGGCCAGATTCAGAAGGCTGTACTCCTCGATACGGCTCGCATTGTGAGGAGATTCCTGTCTCTGGAGCCCTAACCACCAGTAGCTTGGACCCTGCTCCCACACCGGCGAATCACAATTTTTATATTTTTAAATGCTTTTCATTGTTTTTATTTACGAAATATTTAAAAATGTTATAATATGTTTTAAAATGAATAAACGGAAAAACCACTGTTTAATATGATACTCGTAAACTTGTCTTAATCAACCCTATATTTATTTTTGTTCGTCCCAACCTAAAGATTCAAAGCACTTAATAAGAAGATACAAGGATTTAATCTTCTTATAAAAGCAAAACAAATCAAACGAATTCGAAACTACATTAAACCCTATTATTATAACTTTTCTTTGATCTTATTATGAATGAAGAGAGCATACATACAAAACTAAGTACCAACATAACGTATATAATGCCTCTATTTCAGACTTTATACAAAAGCTTTGCACAAATACTGTCGTAACAAGCAGAAACTTTTGTGGACGAGACATGGAAAAGGAGATTTTAATGATATCTTTATGTTGGTACTCTTTTGTGTTGTTATGTTGGTAGTAGAACTAACTAAAGGCTGTGTTGCTTACTGTTAGAGATATTAAAATGGAAATAATCAGACTTTTGACTAAGTAGGTAAGATGTTATGTTTTTAATAAAAAAAAATTGCCCCACACTAGCAATTTCTCCTGTGTCGTGGGTGACACCCAGACCCGGAACAACTACTTGCACATCATACAAATATTTGTTCCGTGCGGGGATCGAACCCGCGATACGCTGCGCAGCAGTCGATAGCTCAGTTACTGCGCCAACTGTTTGTTTGGAAGACGTATTGATTACTTTGAAAACAGAGTTTTGTTTTAAATCAGTATTTTGTTAGGTGATCATGATCTACACAGCCACGTCTCGCGTAGCACTGACTAACCTTGGGGTATCTGACACGTCCTTGAGTGAAGTCTGCGGCTAGTCGAACGCAGTGTAGGGCGCTTATTGCCAGGTGGAACGATGCCCTGTGAAAGGCAGGCAGAAACTACATTTTTTTTTATCGTGGTAAAATCATCAAATGAGTCCTCCCACCCAGGGCAGAGCGGGAGGGACTCTCTCACTCAGACTCGTACTAACTAAAATCCACGGTGTCCTTCAACAGCCCTTTACGTTCCGGGGTCACGGTAATTCGTACAGTCCCGACATAAAGAAAGCTCAGGACCAGGCTCAGTGGCGTATATTGAGAGAAGCCTATAACCAGCAGTTGAAGAAGACAGGTTGACAAGACACGATGATGATGATGATCATGTCTTACTGATCTGAACAGCACACAGGTGGTGACCAACGCCTTATTTAGTCAACTAACATCCTGATTAAAAAAAATATTTATTTCTATCGTTATATTTGATCGTTACTTTAATGACAATAATAATTTCTTAAAGACACGGAAATAGGTTGCATAAAAGGCTTAGGAAATGCTTGTAAACCTTGATCAGAATAGTTACGAAGATAACATGGAAGAATGCATAGGTAGTACATATATCTAGCAACGTAGATACGTCATAAATTATCAACCCTTGGTTTTATTATGTAACTACCACAAAAGCGCGCCAATTTTTTCCACAACCTCAAAATGGCGGACGAAAGAAGCCATTTTGCGTTCGAAATTTTAATTGGAACGATAAAGGGCTTTCGCGGAATATTTTAAGGGCAACCGGCCAGTAGCCGCGCAAAAAGTTTTATCTCGCGTCGATTAAAATTCCGTTTGAAAATCGAACAAATAGGTGCTTTTTGTCGAACCACGCCTGCGCAGTGACGGCAACACTTTTTTAATGGCTACCAATATGGCGGACGTTGACATGATGAAAGATCGCCGTAATTAGTCGATTGTTGTAGTCGAATACGGTTTTTGTTTTCAAATTCGCTTGTTTGGCGAAATTGGGTGTTTAAGAGATGGTTACATTTTGTTTGTTTTCGTTTGCCCGACCCTTCGAGTCGTCTACCTTCAAAAATTAAAATAGCAGATCAAAACCGATAGATTTATTACTAAACGGAAACAGCAGGTCGCAGGACTGTACGAATTACCGTGACCCCGGAACGTAAAGGGCTATTGAAGGACACCGTGGATTTTAGTCAGTACGAGTCTGACAGTCCCGAGGGACTGTCATTTCATGATTTTACCATGTAAAAATAAAACGGAAACAGCAACTAAAAATGAACTAATTGAATCATTAGCAATATGAGCCGAGGGATCCAATTTACCCAATTCGTTAGTCAAAACCGAGTTAAATATGGTTCAAAATTATACAAAAATGATGAATGCCTCGGTGGCTAAAGTCTCAATGGCACATACCATAAATACCGGTACACACCTGCGGACGATTAACACGAATGTCAAAATAGAATTTTGAACTAAAATATTTCCTTTCCGGAGTAAATTAAGCGGGAGACATCATTTTACTACATTAACTTTACTACCAAAAAAAATCTACACATTCCTTATTTTATTCTCAATAAGGTTTCATTTCATGAAAAAGGTTGAATTTCAACAGCAAATTGGTTTGTAGCTTGACAATGTGACTTAATTACTAGTGAAGTATACACATATGGGTGTAGGGTCTAAATGCTATCGATACCGCGAGATTTCTCCGTCTCAATCGATTCTCGATATTCGAGCTAATGGTATAATTATGTTGATAGAGTTGTAAAAGGACTAGTTTTACTGATTTTATCCTAAAGTTAAAAGATAATTATGGGAAAGACGATTACTATTACATACACAAGATTTTAAGAGTGTGTTCAGTTTACTTGGTGAAAAAAAGAAGGTGATTTTCTATTAATAAAACATGTGGGAAAATTTAGTTAAGACTTAATTTACTGATTTAGTATTCATTTGAATTAATCAATTAAGTCATTCTAATTATTGATCAACATTTGAATCATTTGACCCCATCATATTCGCGATAATTACAAATATGTTTTGACAGAATACAAATAAAAGAAACATTGATTAGCATTGATTTCATCACTGATTTAATATATAAATTAAAAAAATTAAAGAAACATAAAAAAATCAAATTAAATTTTAAAAAGTACTTTATTTTGGTTCACAGTTTGACTAAATCTTTAGATTCAAGTCTTGACAAATACTTAATGCAAACCCTATTTCAGGCATTAGAACAACCCATAAATCGACTAATTCCATCCTTAACAATCATAACTAAAACCCATAGACAATTTGTAACGGCCATAACGAGTGTCATTTTCCACGGTTTGACCATAAATCATATTTTTTTGACGGCAAAAAACATAAACGGGCCAAAATGTCTGCTAATTGACGTGTTCCTAGTTTCACTAGCCTCATTATGCTGTGGGTACGCGCGTTCATCAACGATTGGCCATAGATAAACAACGGCAGAGATGAAATTTTCATTTTGTGTTTGTGTGAGGCTCAATGTTTAAGAATGCACCCACGATAAACGAGAAATGTTGGGCAATGTTCTTAAAAAAACTGCATCAACTATTTTGATCGAATCATCCTTCAAAGTAAAAAAAGTTGTTTAACAAAATTTGTTTGTTTTTAGTACAATTTCAACGGCAGCAAAGAACAAAGGGCTACAAAAAAATTTGTTTTGTCTAAAAATTTTATGATTTAAATAATAGGAATTCACAAGAATAGATTACAAGAATAGCTGAAGAAAAGAAGTAAGAAAATCATCTTCCGTCCATCTTCTCACATAAGTTCAAATCAATAATTTATGTAAACATAAATAACTTCAAAGAATGATGAAGAACGCTCATGATTTCCAGCAAACTTTTCTCCCTTTTTTAATTCACTAGCATTGTCACATCTACAACATTAGTTTAATCTATGACCATCGCCTACGGCGCAACGGTAGCTACAGCGTGATTTATAAATCTATTTTAATTTACTCGTTCAAACGAGTAAATGGTTCGGTTGATATTTTTACGAGACCGGCCATATATTACCACTGTTTTAATAGTAAATACTTAATAATGATAGATATGATATCAAGAAATATTGCGTTTAGTTTATATGTAAATAGTTCTACGTTTATAAATGGATTTATCAAGCCACTTATTTTTATTTTTTTTCATAAACCTCTCTTTTTTATTATTTAGGGGGGGGGGGGGGTTGCTCTTGACTCTAGTCCAGCTCATAGGTGACTGAGACAAAGCCAAATGGAGCGAGCTTACCCAGAAGAAGCCTGTTCACTCTCACTTTGAAGAGGTTCGGGTTGTATGCGTTCGGAAACAGTGCCAACGGTGCCCTAAAATTAGAGACTAAATCTAAAAAAAAAAAACAGTTTTACGAAAATTCTCTTCTAAATTCCCATAAATTTTGCCAAAATTTTTTGACCAAACTTTTTGCAACGCCACCTAAATCAAAATCCTGAATTCCACACATATTTTTATGAGACTCAGTCTTATTTGCGGGCACGTTCAGAATGCCACATCATTTGTATGGCAACATTGGCAACATGTGAGCTGAAATGTGTCATGTCATTAACAAAACTCGCTAATTTTGGCTTTAATTAGAACATGCTTCGGTTTGGGATGTTTATTTTAGAACCATCATTAACTTAATGATTCCTTTTGTGTGATTTAAGGAAGTTTTTTTGAAGTTAAATAAGATAATTATGTAAAACTAAACTAAATTTTATCAGCGGCGTCGTTACTCGTGTATTAAGGCAAAATTTTTACTTATTATGGGATTTACCGTTTGTTATTGAAAATTATACTTATTATGCCAAAAGGTGTCAAATATTAATCAAGGTTATAAATTATCTGTAGGTACATAATAAAGTATAAAATGAATTATATTAACTTCAGTTACCAAAAACTTATGGTAATCCTGTTCAAAATAAATAAATAAATGAATAAATACACAGCCAAAAAACGATGAAAATTTTCGTAGATAGGTAGTCGCTTCGAATTTCATCTACATCTTTAGGAAACCTAAAGTAATAGACTATCAAAAAGTGATTATCCAGTTTAAAAGCAACTTATCCTAAACACAAACCAGACAGTTTGAAGAAACAAGTTCCCAAAGCAATAACATGGGGATGATACTCCCCATTCCGACGCTAACTCAATACAAACACAGTCCAAGCCAAAATCAATGAAGCCAATCATAATTAATAACATTTATATTTATATCACACGCATTCAATAAGTAAAACTGTTCCCTACATTAACCAAAAACCCCAACAATCTAAACAAGCAAAAAATAACTTTGTTCCCTTCATTATAGGAGTGTAAGTAACTGCAAAAGAAGATACACTAGACAATTTTTTTCGTTCGCACCCCACAAAATTATCTATTTCCCCCTTCCGAATACTAAATACCTATTTAGTGTATCCCATGTGTGTGAAAGGGATAGCAGATGTGGGTTATCACCCCTGGTTTGACGTTTATGACCGAGGGTAGCCGAGGGTTGAACAGAACTGTCACCCTCCTGTTCGGTTGGTAAACGACTGCGAAGATAGTTGGTGTTTATTTTTAAGTAACAACCCTTATCTAATTTTGATTGAGTTGATCTGTTTGTGAAGATTTTGTTAAACGGATTAAATTGTTATGTTTGATGTGACAGATATATCTGATGTTTCAGCTTATTAACGATATTCCTATATCTTTTTCTGTGAACGGTTACTTCTGTTATAAACCTGACCTTTATTGTATTTTTAACAAGCCGCTTCCAGGACCGTATTAAACGAGAGGCGCTGGGCAGTTTAGGAAAATAGGGCCTCCTACATAGCCTTACTTAAAGCTGCAAAACCGAGCGTAGCGAGCTCGAGAATGTGGCCCGAAACGTGCCAAATGTTTTATTAATAACCCCTCCCATGATGCTCACAGGAACTCGGGGCCCCTAGGATAGCGAGACCCTGGGCAAATACTCAGTGTACCCATTGCAAAGATCCGCTCCTACTAAAATGAAGACCTATGTTTCAGCAGTGGAAACCTATAAGTTGATTATTAAGAAAAGTTCTACCTAAAAGCAAATATTATTATTTTATTACTTATACTACAAGTATTAAAAATACAAAAGTTTGTGGGGATGGATGTATTGATGGATGGATGTTTGTGATGACGTCAGAACGGCCGAACTTCAGTCAGACATAGTTTATTATCTGAAATAGTTAATCAGTATACATCGTTTGTCCTGTATTAAGTTTCCGTGTGCCAATTTTTGAGGTGAAAGCCACTGGCAACAGCTTGTATATGATATTATAGAGTATTTGGCTGAAAAACGAATGAATCCGTCAGTAATTAGATTATCAAAAATTATTTGACACTTTTTTCTTTTACTTCGTAACCACAAATTGCCAATACGTCACAAGCAAGTAGGTACAGTTTGTACTTGCTTCTGACGTCGACTCTCGAATTTTGATGCGATATATCTTTGTAAATATGCATTGATGAAAAAATACGTGTCCATTATTTTTCAACCTCTAACTGACGAACTAATTAAGTAGATTTGCAATTTATTGATGCCATGCCTATATCACTTGTGATCACTTCAATATAAAATATTGTAGGTATGTATTCTTCCTTTCAATTCTTCTTCTCCCAAGAAATGTTTCAATGATCTTCTGCCATTTAAGGGTATAACGCTCATGATTACATATTACGTTTACGTTAACATCGACTTATCACTTATTTTATTCGTAGGTAGGTATTTAGATTGTTGATGTTTTCCGGGTAATTCCCTAAATTCCTGATTTTTATTCCTTATTATCCTTAATAAGAATTTAAAGTCAGGAATGTGAAGGTTGAAGGATTACTATTTTTATTAAGTGTAGTATTTATTTTTATAAGCGTTTTTGTGCTTTTATTCTTCTTATAATGTGGGCTAAAACTCTCCATAAAATGTTACATTAGTTGGATTTGCAATTTATTTCCTCGTATTATTTTCTAGACTTCTACTACGTTTCAATTTCTTCTTTTTATTTATTTTTGTCACTCAATGAATTATTATTTATTATAGTATAATTAAATCTAAATATTCACAAAAAAAAAATACTAAAAACAATAAACTAAGTATAAATGAACTCGAGGCGCTTAGGCGTTGAACTGTGTTTTAGAAGACATGTAAAAATCATAACGTTTTCGGTGATGACCCGATTGTCTTTGATAAATTATTTTTTAAATCGACGATCGGTATATCAGCTATTTACTCGGACATCGGTACTCGACCATATTAAAGGCTTTCCCGAGGTAGGCATGCACTTATAATTCAAAGACATTCTTACAATAAAAGTTATAAATCAAAATATAAATAACAGTGAGCAGCGTCGTTGTAAATCATTTGCGCTAATTTGAAACGGATCCGTAAACACGGACGCAGCAGAATTCATCAAACCAATGCCCCCTCCGCGCTAATCCCACAAAGGGACCAGCAGAGAACGCTCAAAAGGATTTAACAAGCGGCATTCACGACTGCTCATTATATTTTTATACTTTATACCTCTGGTGGCGGGCATAAAGTGCGCGATCAAAACGCGCGAACCCCTACAAAAGGTAATTATGTTTTGATTCCTACAAAAAAAATCGAGTATCACAAAGGAAACTAACGAGATAAGAGCGTGCTAAATCGCTCCCCCCGACGCCCGCGCGGATCAATCGCGGGTCGGGGCGGACCGGCGGGCCGGGGCGGGGCCCGGGGCCACGCCTCGCGGCCCGGGCCCCGGCGCCGCGCGCCACACAGCGCCAGTCAACCTCCGACTGCGCCCGCATGCGTACACGATCCGTCGATCGCGCCCCAGTGTGAACCGGCTGTGCTAAATGGAACTGACCAGCGTTCAATGTTAAAGAATCAAAGCTACGAGGACAAGGAAGTGAACATGGCGATACAGAGTGTTTCGAGGTACCCGAGCAGCCCTGCTGAAGCAACCGAACCACCAAAGGCTTCGAGAATCAGTTTCAGTGTGGCATCAATTTTGGCGGATACGAAGGCGAGTCAAGTGGACGAGACGGCGGAGATGATCAGGCATCACAGGACGATTCCCGAGTCTCCATTGAGGCAGTCACCTTCTGCTCAGCCTGAGTTACCCGGCGGCAAGTCGGTGTCTCCTAGACCGTCGTCTCAGACGCCTCCTTTAAATTTGAATGTCTCAGCGACTGTTACGTCTTCTGAAGACGAATATGAAGATTCGGTGAATCAGGAAGATTCGATAGTAGACGTGGAGGACTTGCAGAATGGTCTGCCGAGTGAGGATGAGGAGAGGCCCCCGTCGGAGAAGGCGCGGCTTGTGCGACCGACGCCGTTCAGCGCCCTGGCGGCGGCGGCGTACGGGTTGGCGTGGCCGGGCCCACCGCCTGTAGTACCCTCCTTCGGACCCCTGTTCCAGTCACATTTCCCCGTTGGACCTTTAACAGGTTAGCTATAATTATATTTTTTACGTGTTACTGGCATAAAACATTTACTTCAAATCTACAATTTTTCTGGGGGCCCAAGACCGTTAAATCCATTCGTCGGGACTTCGTCAAGCTTCATTGCTTCGGCCTTTATCTGGTGGTCACCACTGTTGATTCTGGTGCACAGGAGTTCCAGTGTTTTGAGAATAGTGTGGCGGAATTGGCCCGACATCCATAGTTCAATATTTTGATGGCCCGAAAGTTTCTTTAATTTGTATTTTTACACATTGGACCCGTGTAGTGGTTTATTTAATTTATTTATTTGGTTTGATCAATCCATAAGATTAGGTTTTCAAAGATTCAGTACAATATTGTCTTAACTAAATATTTGTTTTAATTATACAGACTTTATGGGGTAATTTTTTGGTAGTTTTAGGATCTGGATTTCGGTTTCCGTTTCCTTTTTTTGGATTCGTTTATGATCTTCGGAATGTTTTTTGCAAAATTAGTAGGTACATTTTTTTTCTACTTTTTTGTTATTTTTTAATTTTGGGTTAATGCTTTAATTAACCCAAAATTTTAACAGCATTTAACTGTTATTTTTATTTGTCACGTAGCGTGATCTATTTAAACTAAAAACTATGTAGTGTCATTTTTTATTACAATTATGATTTAATTATCATGTTTTGAAAAGACCTAATAAACTCTACCTAATGTTATAAATTTTCAAATGAATTTCCTGTACTTTGGTGATTAATGAATACCTAAATACTTAAATTACTTATATTATTTTGAAGGAAAATACAAAATCACTAACCTGACCAAACAATTTTAAGTGCCTACTTTACAAATATGATGCAACGTCATCTGTATATATATAAAAGGAGAACTGACTGACATATCAACGTACAGCCGAAACTACTGGGGCTAGGGATGTGAAATTTTGCACACGGCTTCCTATTATAATGTAGGGGAGCACTAAGAAGGGGTTTTTGGAAATTTAACCTTTAAGGGGGTGAAAAGGGGGAATTAGGAAAGTACGAAACCCACGCGGATGAAGTCGCGGGCAAAGTGCTAGTTATATATAATACCTATCAACGTCATTATATGTAATATCATTACAAATTATTATTTTGCACAAATCTAATTTTATGTGACAAACAAAATTAGGGAATTCCATATTTTGTTAGAGTACTATTGAGGAAAATATAAGCTTTTAATATAAATTGATAAAACCGTTAACTATATTTTTGCAATTATCATTATATAGTATTGTTATCGTTTTCCTGCAAATATATTATATATATATTTATTAATTAAAATATATTTTCGCTTCACACAATTACGATATTATTGAAACTTAATTACATTTGTTGCCGTTTATAATTAAATAAATTGAAATATTTTAATTAATTTCCGTAACTTGTTACTTACGGGTTATATAATGAATTGCTTTTAAAGATTATTACATAAATGGACTCATATAAAATGTATTTGATAAGAAAATATGCAGCAAGCCTGGATGATTTTATAGAATTATTTAATTTTTGTAAAACTATAATAATGACACATAATATATATTATAATGTTTAATAATGCAGCTATTCATATCTACTGTTAATATCTAAGCTTCTGAAGGTAAGGTAAAATCAACGAGAACAAAACGGAAAAAAAAATTTTTTGAACTGGTTTCAAAATAATTAAGTATTTTATCGATAAAGGTACAATATGAAAATCAAATTTTTGAAAAGTTTTTTTATGTCATTGTTTATTTAGTTCGGGCAGAGATTAAAGTTTTTTTTTTGCGATTATAATGTATTTATTTGTTAAAGATGGGCTGACTGTTACTTTAGCCGACTAATCGGTTACAAAAAAGGCCAACTCAAGCCAATCATTCTCATCTCGGTAGAATTTAGAGGCTATTAAAAAATACGTCGGGGACGTTTCAAAGTACAGTTAAGTCATATTGAGTGCATTTTCAAAAGCCCTGGATAACACCCGCTGCGCGGCCTTAAAAAAAAATAAAAATGTTTTTTCTGTTTCTCGTTAAAATGATGTTTATCTTGAATTAAGTTAAATTATTCAGTTCTAAAGAAAGACGCTGATTCATATAAAAGTAATACACTATAAGGCTGCCTGTCCACAGTAGCGGAGCGAGACTGCGGAGCGGAGGGAAAAACGGAGAAATATTAACCAATAGGACCATTGAAAAGGAGCGGATATTTAGTGCAATCCTATTGGTTGATATTTTTCCATTTGTCTGCTCCGCTGCCTCGCTCCACTCCTGTGGATAGACTGCCTAAGGCTGGTTATAATAAAAAAAAATGTAATAAGTGAGCTTTATTGCCGAGTGTCGGCAGCTGGTCGGCACATCTCTAAAAGCTGGATTTACATTGATCTAGTAACTGGATCGATTGTCACTGAATTCCAACGCTGGATTGGCACTGGTTTTTTTTAAACATGTTTCAATCTGGTACAGCGTCCAGTAACCAGTGCTGGATCGGAATAGGGTGCGATACTATTTTTTAATCCAATGACGCTGGATCAGATTGGATCGATGTAAATCAACCTTTATGTATACAGATACTAAGCATGTATACAATCGTAATAATATAACTTAAAACAAATCGATTTAAAATACCTAAGTATCAGTTAATAGTTGCTGTTCTAGTTAATTCATATTAATCATTTATATCTAATAGTTTAATTTACATAAATACTTGGGAATCTATTAGCATCAGTATTTATCAAATTGGCTATGATATTTAATTATTCTCAATCATTATTATAGTTGGAATTAAATGGCTATAGTAATTGGCCTATGATAAATGTAAGCAATATGTTTTGAAATAATTTGGCCTATAATTTTCCAAAGACTTTTTAAAAGTTATGTTATGTTATCCAAATAAATATTAGCAAAAAAAATGCTGTAAATGAAGTCGACACATTTACAATCAATTGCGAAACACACAGAGAATACGTTAAAAATACATTACAACAGATTTTACTAATAAATCAATTTTAATGATATCTAGACAAAAACATAATTATTACAAATAGTATACAAAAAAAAACTACCAATTACTTCAAATCATGCTTTTTCCACTCATATTTTTTTATACACTAACGTTTTAACATTTAATTCCTGTTACCACAAAATTTAAACCAATTAGACGCAACTTAAATCCACTCTAAACCCGTCATCATTATTGTCACCTATTTACGTCCAAACATCTTGTTTCGGAAACCCGTTCTTAACCCTTTCCCCGCTGGGTCTCAACAAACGGTGTCTCGCGGAGAACAAAGCCCGTACATAAATAACGGATCACTTGGATGCGTAAACAATAGCGCATCGGTTTCGACAACCAGCCCGGATCAAGGGGATTCGACGAGATTTTGTGATTGTATAAGTTAGCATTGAAAGGGTTAAAAGTTAGGGTGTTTTTTTTGTTATTTGCCATATTATTGTTAAGTAAAAAAAAAAGTTAAATATAAGTGGACTAGCACTTTGCCCGCGACTTCGTCCGCGTGGGTTACGTACTTTCCTAATTCCCCCTTTTCACCCCCTTAAAGGTTAAATTTCCAAAAACCCCTTCTTAGTGCTCCCCTACATTATAATAGGAAGCCGTGTGCAAAATTTCACATTCCTAGCCCCAGTAGTTTCGGCTGTACGTTGATATGTCAGTTAGTCAGTTCTCCTTTTATATATATAGATAATGTTTCGTTTAATGTATTGTAAGTATATAGTATAATAATTATTACGTACTTACTTACGTTATTAGAATACATACATGCTGTTATGTTACATGCTGTTATGTTTAAGTAATTTTAGCGTTTTCAATTAAATTGCGTCAAACTTGTGATTTATAAGTTTTCTGATTTTTTTTTTAATTTATAATTTAATTAAAAATATTTCTGCGTATCAATTACCATTTGTAGGCTAACAAAAGTTTTTAACCTTTTGCTTAATATTTTTATTAAGTTAACTTAATGAGACCTTTTTCTTTGTGATTATGTGTGCATAGAAAAGGGTCTCAATAAGTTAGATTATCCTTGGAAATCACGTAGCAACAGGCTGCTGTTAATATCTGACTTATAAATATAATACATATAAACTTAATAGATATCTAAACATACCTCTCCAAGAATGGACCTTATAATACCAATTATTAATGTTAAGTCCATATAGGACATAAGTGGTACTAGATCATATCAATAACACATGAAAACATAATTATAGTTTATCTCCTGACATGCACATTGCCAGTTAAAAAAAAACATTTTTTATCCATGCAACATTCAATAATTGCTTTAACTGCCAATTACCAGTATTTTTATTCGAATAAGTAAATCCTTATTTAGAAAATCGAATGCAATTTAAAATTCTTCATGTCAAGTTTATTAATTCTTGTTTTATATTAATAAAAATTAAAATTAGCCGTTATATTATAATTCCTGGATTATTAATATTATTATTCGATAATAGTAATCGATGTTTCAATAATTGTTTAGGCGATTTTCTAACGGGGAAATCGATTATTTTTCAATCGATAGAAACGTTTAAGGAAATCCTGTTGGTGTGGATATTTAGTAATAATGAGAACTAATATGACTAATATGGTCATATTTGGGATGTTATTAACCGTTTTTGTAGGTTTTAGAGCCAAAACATTGAGTAATTATGTTTTTGCATCGATTAAAAGAGGAAACATATGTGTAAATCCAGCTTAGTTAATTTAGGTACCTTATCTACCTACTTATTTTTTATGGATATTCGTAAAAGTATAAAATCTTTTGCGTTACAATTTAGGGGGGCGCCTTACCTTTTTATCCTTCCGGCCCAGGAATGACCCTAGAATCGACTATCAGGTTCTTACTGACTAGTAATACACTCTGTTCCTTTGAACTTTTTCTGGCAATTTACGTTCTAGGGCCGCATTATTCTGGTTAGAAAGTCCCGGAACCTCTAGATGCCTTAACTGCACCATTATAAGCTGATGGCTTTTACTAAGGGGTAGGCAGAAATTACAAGCACAAATATCATCTGATCTTCTTGAAAACCCTTTAAAATTACTTTTTGCATCGGTCTTGAGTTCCCACGCAAGCTATTTTGTTTTTTTTTCTTCTTACTATTTGATATTTTTCATTCATACAATTGCACATAGGTATCGACCAAATCTATGATTCAGTCAATAAACTCCACAGTGAGACCAATTTTCCACTTCATTGCACTTTAAAACCAGAGAATCAAACTTGTGTATATGAATACGCCAACCACTTGCATCACCACGGCACATTGGCGCCGGCCACGCCCTCTGTCGCCGACAAATATATTGTATTGTCAACACATAACTCATGTTTACACGGTGCAAGTTGGGTAATCGTGAGATTTAGATGCTTTTGTCAGGAGTGATGAAGAAACCTTTGAATTTTGACGGCAGTATGCCCAAAAACGGTAGGCAGAAAGCGCATAAGAAAAAAAAGGGGCAAATGCACTCATTTTTCTACACATTTGACGTACTAATGTTCTAAAGAATGGTCTAATTGAAATACCTAAATTATTTAATTTAAACATAACACACTTAAATTTTTGCACACGACTTAAATTTTTTAAACTAGAATATTATCAAATTTAAACTTTACAAAGACATTACAAACTAAAGAATGTAGGTATTTGAAAGTTGCAATAAGCGTTTTTACCTTATGTGATCCTCAAAATGTTCAGCATTCCTAAATAAAGATTTGAGCTGTTTTTGATAATCATTTTGTTTAAAAGAATTCATCAATTACCTTATGCTTCTCTACAAAGAAATTGAAATGTAACTAGTTACCAATATGATTTACCTACTCTGACGAACTGCAACTTGAGTGGTATAATGAATTGGTTTCGTTTTTACAACAGTTTGAAAGATACTTAATTCTCTCAGATGACAAAATGACAGCAACAAAGTTGTTCCATGAGAAACATTAAAAGAAAGTTACTTGAACAACTTCTTAATCTTCTATATGCATAAAAATGTTATGTTGGTTTGTGTACGCTTCAATAACTCAAAGCTCTGCACCGATTAAGCTAAAATTTTAGCATGATATAGAATCCGCATCAAGGATTGTATTTATCTATTTTTTGCATCAGTCACATATCCGCGACCGCGAAAAAACTGTTTTGTTTGTGCCACAGCGAAGCGTGGCAGGGTACAGCTAGTTTATTATACGTATGTTAAAATATAATTACAAGGGTTATTTGTAATTGTTTTTGGCTGTTTTAATAATATGATTCAAGTAATTAAAAACTAAAAGCATCTGGGAATCAGACTTGCGACTGATTTTCCACAATTATTTCTATCGCAATTCATGGGTCTGAGCGACCGTGTTCCGTCGGTGCGTATGAGCTCCTGGTAGCCTACCATGACATTTTAAAGTGTGAGTCTTTAGGCTGTGGGAAAGAGATAGAGCTATACAAGTCGTCTAGGGCCATCTCGTTCCCTGAGCGTCATGTTTGAGCACCTGTTTCAGTAAGGTCGCTCCATCTCAGGTCATATCTTTGTTTTTAAATTTTTGTTAACACATTTAATACTATAAAATTTTAATCAATCTATACTAATATTATAAAGAGGAAACCTTTGTATTTTTGTATGTTTGTATTGAATAGGCTCAAAAACTACTGGACCGATTTCAAAATTTCTTTTACCATTACTTAGAGGGATTCTTCCGAATCCGTATAGGCTATATTTTATCCCGGTTTTTTTTTTTTTCAGAGAGCTTAAAAAATAAATGTCCACCCGTGCGAAGCCGGGGCGGGTCGCTAGTGATAAATAATTTAATTGCAATCACTTTTATTTAATAAAAGTCGCCTTTTTAGGTCCACTGTTCCTAATTTGAAAATTGTATTTATTCGATTATTCAACGACAGAACTAACCCTATGTCTGCCACCTTCCCGGGTCGACGGCGCGTTGTGTTCCACGCGCACCTCAAGGAGTGTCAGCATAGTGACGGGGCCTGTAGAGGGCCAAAGCCTGCCGGGGTCGCGGGACTCCCGAATCACCGTGACCCCGGTACGTAAAGGGCTATTGAAGGACACCGTGGATTTTAGTCAGTACGAGTCTGACAGTCCCTCCCGCTCTGCCCTGGGTGGGAGGACTCATTTGATGATTTTAACACGATAAAAAAAAATGTCTGCCACCTTATCAAATAGGAACAACATAAAAAAAAAGCCAACAATCTAACACACACAGTCCTACCGAGCTAGAGTTACGTTCCTTCGCACGCAAGCATTGCCCCGACACATCGAATCGGGCCGCAATACACGCCTATTCAATTACGACCAACTAATCGACCTATACCGGACTATCGGGCTTTATTAGCTCTAATGTTGCATTGTGAGAAATCTATACTAATAATATTATAAAGAGGAAACCTTTGTATTTTTGTATGTTTGTATTGAATAGGCTCAAAAACTACTGGACCGATTTCAAAATTTCTTTTACCATTACTTAGAGGGATTCTTCCGAATCCGTATAGGCTATATTTTATCCCGGTTTTTTTTTTTTTCAGAGAGCTTAAAAAATAAATGTCCACCCGTGCGAAGCCGGGGCGGGTCGCTAGTGATAAATAATTTAATTGCAATCACTTTTATTTAATAAAAGTCGCCTTTTTAGGTCCACTGTTCCTAATTTGAAAATTGTATTTATTCGATTATTCAACGACAGAACTAACCCTATGTCTGCCACCTTCCCGGGTCGACGGCGCGTTGTGTTCCACGCGCACCTCAAGGAGTGTCAGCATAGTGACGGGGCCTGTAGAGGGCCAAAGCCTGCCGGGGTCGCGGGACTCCCGAATCACCGTGACCCCGGTACGTAAAGGGCTATTGAAGGACACCGTGGATTTTAGTCAGTACGAGTCTGACAGTCCCTCCCGCTCTGCCCTGGGTGGGAGGACTCATTTGATGATTTTAACACGATAAAAAAAAATGTCTGCCACCTTATCAAATAGGAACAACATAAAAAAAAAGCCAACAATCTAACACACACAGTCCTACCGAGCTAGAGTTACGTTCCTTCGCACGCAAGCATTGCCCCGACACATCGAATCGGGCCGCAATACACGCCTATTCAATTACGACCAACTAATCGACCTATACCGGACTATCGGGCTTTATTAGCTCTAATGTTGCATTGTGAGAAACATTTAGTGCAGGTACTTACTGGAAACGGAATTTGATTGTAGTTCCGTAGTTCGAAGTACTACCTACTGTGTTCGGTAGGCTGAGCGATTGGTTCCTGTGCTGTTGGTCGCGGATTGAACCCAACACTGAACAAATATGGCCTATAGATAGATGTTCTGGATTTCTTTTACTAGGGCAACGTTTTTTATAGAGAAGGATAGCTTTAGATGTCTACATCCCGTTTCAGCACTTTTCCTATTTGACAACTAATCAAAAGACGTATGAAACAAGTGAAAAAGAGTGCCCGTTTGTCGCAATTTCGATTTTCACACATTCACATTATCATTTCAAATGTTTTTTGAAGGGTACAGTGAGCTTCCAAAAGAAACTCTTTCGTTGACGTTGTTATTTTTTATCTCACTCTATCACATTAAGGTAAGAACTCAATTTGGTATCTGTACACAAAGTTCTAGGAGAATAGGATCATAAAGATGTTAGTTTCGAAACTCATTGTGGAATTTGAAAGTACTAGGAAATTAGGATTATGACGGTTTTGGACAAAAGGACCATTAATCTTTAACTTGGTCACTCTCTTTTATTATCCGAGTATGTATAGCCATCCACATTAATACTTAAAATTTTTCCTCGCGACAAGTACATCATCAAAATATACGACAGTCATAAAACTAAGGTAAAGGTGCAAAAGTGAAATACAGCTCCTCCGCTTAATAAATCGCTCGATTCTTACAGCTTAGTAAACTCACAAAAACATTAAAAATCACTTTTGTATTCAACATTAATTAGCAGCGAACTCGTAAAGTGGTGAAAACAAAACAAAATTGAATATAATTCACGTAAATTACTATTTCTTGTAGCTGATTTCCATAAGCGTTGGATTGTATAGAAAAAGGCTTAGGTCACAGTGTAAGGCGATTATTTCATGACTTCTCCGCCTCAACGCTTGTCCGCGTGGACGGAACTCGAAAATTCTTCCACAAAAAAAGCATCTTAGATGTTAATCTATATTATAAACTATTTGCTTACTAACTTCATTCTCACAAAATCGCGTTTATAATGTTAAGTTAGAAGCTAGATTAGATTCAACAAAAGATTTGCCGCGCGGCGTAGCATTTTGCTACGCTCTGTCAATACGCCGTGGCTACGATTCAGCTACGCCGTGGCTACGATGCAGCTACGCCGTGGCTACGATTCAGGTACGCCGTGGCTACGATGCAGCTATGCCGTGGCTAAGATGCAGCTACGCCGTGGCTACGATGCGGCTACGCTATGTCTATGCTATAGATACGCTTGTCACTTACACCAGCTCCCTTTTAATCATATTATAATAGCAAAAAACATAGCTTTCCACAGTAAATAGCAAACATTGCAATTAATATTAGTTACTAGTGCTTGGAAACATGCGAAGTTATTGCTTATCAAAATTGTAACAGTTCCCAAGTATGCTTTACGGAGCAATAGAACTTTTCATAGTTGTGCCATTTCTTTTGTTTTCGCTGATTTTCTTTGAATATGTAAATGTGATTGCGTTATTTACATATGAAATTATTCGTTGCAGTATGAGTTTATTTCAATGTAGCAATTTTAATGGAGAAAATATAATATTGTCGTGGTTGATTGAACGTATTTGGACGAAATATCATATTTCACAGATAAATACAGTTTACTTTTTATTATTAGAAAAATAAATATTCGTTTTATGTCAAAATCGTGGCATCTATACCCAATTATTTTAAATGAGTGCAAAATGATAGGTTTGTACAAATATCTAGTTTAAAACATTTTTATTTTGACATCGTACAACTCGTAAAATCATTTGACGCCTCTCCGCAATAAACCTAATTACAAATAGTATTTTAAAAGAGGCGTACGCGATCTTGTGCCAATTGGCCACTAACCCGAAATGTCCTCATAAAAAATATAAAGCTATTAAATAATTTGCAAGCGAATAATGAAAAGTGTTCGCCATCATGCGATGGTCACGACACATGAACACGAATCAAGACTTTTTACATGCATTATACTTTTCCACTTGCTTGTACATTAGTACACCATTTTATAAGTGCTTGTTACACTTCAATATCATTACATATTTAATGGAAAAAGTTTAGCTCACTTTTCTACTCGAAAGTACATTTATATTAAGTTTATGAGTTCAATTCCTAGTACAGTCGCTAACGAACGTCCAATGCAAAAAGTGTGAATTGTAAATAAATAGAACAGTTGAAACACAATCCATCAGTTTTAATACATAATTGTACTTTTCCACGCGGTTATACGTTGGCACATAATTTTTATAACCCACGTAAAGCATAGTTGGCTAGGTACAGTCACAAACAAACGGACGAGGAAGGCGTAAACTGAATGAACGTTAAGCTTAAGCTACATAACAATACATTCATTATGCTTTTCCACTCAACAGTACATTAGTATCTATTTTTTTTTACACACATGTACAGTCGCTAACAACTGTGTTGGGAGTAAAAAATATAAAACGAACGTATTTTACGATGCTACGGACGTTTATGACGTAAATGAAATATAAAGTTAGATAGCGAAATGTAATTAGCGCAAAAAGTAATTAGTTTTGCACGCACTAAGAATGGCAGAGCACACGGCGATTCGAGTGCAAAAAATATTAAAAAAAAATATCGTCACAAATATTATTTGCTTTCAGTTAGACTCGGTTAACAAGACCGTCGAAGCTTTTAAATGTGTTTTTACTTTTATTTCTTTCGGTTTCAATTTCAAATGGAGCTAATATCAAACATTTTATTTGCAAATCAAACCTATGAATGCAATGTTTAAATTAGAGAACAAATTCATGTCGTAAAACGCGTATAAGTAGGTAGCGTACGGCAGTCACCAACCCGATCACATTGACCGCACGTTTCGCACAAACGGTGGACGTATCAGCGAATCGCGCTACAAAAGGTACGCTTTCAACCACTGAAAAATAAAACATCGCTGGAACTGGTTCCCTTATCGTCAATGCACAATGGACTGTGGCAACTCCGGCCGATATTGGTAGCTTTTACGAACTAAAATACCATTAATACCACTTTCCTATTTGTTTACGACGCAGAATAATGGTCTATTAAGAATGTTAAATTGCTAACGTGAAAATGTGCGTACTCTGCTGATTAACAAAATAATTGTTTATTTTAGTTATAATAGCAATCGTTTTCCTTTATCTTAGTTATTAAATTGTTAGAGTTGATGGATTGTGATATTGATTTTCTTATTGGAATATTCTGAACTAATATTATAAATACCTATTTAACTTAAATTGCGTGTGTGATATCAGGGACGTTTTGATGCGATAAAAAATATTACATTGATTGAAAGATGTTTTTTTGTTTTTTCATTGATACGTGACCTGGTCGAAAATTCGTAAGACGGCGCAGGGCGCTTGCGCGAATGTTCGTGTGTGTTTATTACTATTCAAGTTTTCACTTCTGCCGGCACTCCCAGAGTGCAACCAGTCGTTTTGTTTTTTGACCACTTATGATAACTTTTCTAATTTTCTTGACCGTTTCGAACTTTAGAAGCTAGTTTATAATTTTACTAGCTTTTGACAATGGCTTCACTCATCTGGTAGATCAAAATAAATTCTACGGATACTGTACATTTTTTCAGGATTAAAAGTAAGTTTTGTGTAATTTTATTATTGACTAGCTGATCCACACGGTTTTACCCGCTGCTCGGCTTCTATTGATCGTAGCGTGATGTTAAATAGTCTATTCCCTTCCTCGATAAATGGACTATCCAACACGAAAAGTTTTTTTCCATTCGAACCAGTAGTTCCTGAGATTAGCGCATTCAACGCAACAAACGCTTCAGCTTTATATTATTAGAATAGATTATAATTTAGGTATCTCTATTTAGATATTTCATCCAGATTTGTTCAGCCGTTCTGCCGTAATTGAGTAACAAACATCCATCCGTTCATTCTTTTTTTGAAACAACAAAATTTTACTTCATCTAAACTTTCGCAATTAAAATATATTATATAGTAAGAAGTAAGATTTGCTAATATAAAGCTACTATAAAGTTTACTATTAACGAGTGCGTTTTTTTTTGTAGTAAAAAGTTAGTAACGTGGCGTTTGTAATTAGTAGGGCTCGTCCTTATCAGGGCGGTCGTTGCGTGTGTATACAATGTGGTCATTATTCTTTTACTAAAATATCCAAAACGGGTGCATGAGTAATAGATGTGCACGAATCATTTAATATTCAATTTTGACTTATTTTTGTTTCGTATCGTCACAGTAAAAATAATAATCAAAGGAAATAGTAGCAGTTACTATAAAAATACCTGTCCATACACTTAATTAATGAAGAATGTTTCGAAGCAAAACAAAGAAGACATATACATATTACTTTGTTAAAATGAAAACTGCCTATCGTACTTTTTTCACAGAACTTCAAAATAATGTAATAACATTTTATTCTAATAATAAATCACAGTTCAAAGGTGTGTACCCCGTGAACAACATAACCCTACAAATGCTCCCACAAAACGACGCAAACATACAATTTCCCGCCTTTCTAACACCACCGTAGCCCGGCCCTAACAAGTCGATCGATAAACGCAAGCTCCGGTCAACCCGCCATACCTCACCGCGCTCCAATCCCGGTTGAATTTATAACGATTTAATAAGTTTACCCATTCCATTTCACACCTATTGAGTTATACTGGTGCGTGATATCAACCATTATCAACTCAGTTAGTTGAACTATTATCAACTAGGTAGTTGAACTATTACCAACTAGTTGATTAACCCCCTCAGTTTATGGCGATCAGTTTTATTGTTACTGTAATAGGACTTCTAATTGGTTTCTTGAGGGTTAGCTGTTGAAACTATAGTGGTGGGTTAAGTTTGGATCTGCGAAGTATGTCTATCTCGTTTGCTCAACAGATATTTGTATCTCTCATTTCTTTTGTACATGTTTTAGTTGATTCTTCATTCGATATTTGAAAAACTTCAAGTTTTTTCTGAATTTAAAATCGATTTCAAAGGTTTTCTAGTCTAGTTTCAAATCGTTGTCTGATTTTAATAATGGGTGCAGTTACAGCTAGCCAATTATTGAGTTTTGTGAACAGAATGTTCATTGAATGTTAGTATTTTGCGCTGTTTCTGTTTGCGATCGCCAATCTATTAAGAACGTAGGTATTAAAGTTATGACATTATTTTGTCAACAATTATCATTTAATAAACATATGTAAGGGCAGAAAATATCGTTTCTCCCGTTGATAGTATCAAAATGTTATATCTTTATTCGTCTGATATCGATTTATGATCACGTTCCTATCTACGCAGTACTAGACCTCACGATTTACGAGCCAACGCAATACTACAGGCCATTTGTAACAGAGAAATCGAACCAAAACGTCGGAATTACAAAATTACTAACAAATAAACAAAATGAATTATTTATTAGGTTTAAAGAAACTTTATTCTCAATAAAAACATACACAAATGTCACTTACTTGAGAACAATAAATTAATGTTAACAATATGAAGGTTCGACTTCACCACTATGTACAGTTTCACAAACACGACCCACCCAACGCATTCATTTCTGTTAGCGTGTTTTACTTGCTGTTAAATACTGGCCGAGCTGAATTTTGAATGCATTGAGTGAGTGTACATTTCTAATACTTGATGGTAATTTATTATACAGTTGCACTCCCTCAAATGTAACCATTTTTTTGCCATAATTGGTTCTAGTTTTAGGTAGCACTATTAGGCTCGCTCGTCGTGAGCTTCGTTGGCTGACTTGTCGATATTGTTTTAATATAATGTTTGTGTGTATTTTTTTATTAAGTACTTTATTAATGAATATACATGTATTATAGATATAGAGTTGCTTGATGTTCATTAACTTTGTGTCAGTATAGATTTTTGAAGTTGATGTTAAATAGGGATAGTTGAAAAGCATTTATATTAATTTATTTTGTGATCGTTGAAGTTCTGACAGTTTTGTTTTCGCAGCACTTCCCCAGAGTTCTATTAAATATAGTAAGTGCGGCTTTACTAGCGAGTTATAGATGGTGTACCTTAAAATTCGCGGAATACATCGAACTATGTTGCGCAATGTCCCTACTAGTGTCGAGAGCTTGTTTTTTATGTATTCAATCTGGGCATTCCATGAAAGAGTACTATCTATTCTCAGACCGAGGTATTTTTCACTTGTTTTTAGCTGCAGTGGTACGTCATTAATTTTAAGTGGATCAAATGGTGGAATGATTTTATTTTATTTGTATGCTGATATCTAAGAGCACGAATTTGTCTCCTTCCCTAAGCTAATTAGTACTGTATAATGACATAACGCGCCTAAGCGTACACTTCAGTGCAAACTTAATGATAAATATATCCATATTTGTCTATCTGTATAACTGGAAAGGCTTATCGTTCCGAATGCTCTCGTTAGCGCTTGTAAACTGAAACCCCATTACTGCCACTCGAAAATACCAAATAGACACCTTAAGTTGAAAGTCTTAAGGAAGAAATCAATTTGACGCCACGTTTAAGGTCTTTTTTCGCCCGGTACGCGCACGATTGCCTCTCCTAATTGGCTCGCCATCTGTTTTAATTCATTTTGCGATAGTTTTACAAGTATTTTATTGACGCGTGGCTCCGCCTGGCGGTCGGTGGTGTAACGAAGCGATTAATCGATTCGTTTGCGTGCGAGTCGCTCGATCGAGTGGCCCGGTCAAGTCAATTGCTCGATTATTCGATTTTTGAACAAATATTTCTTTAGTTTTGTTGTTTTCTTTGATGTATTGTACGGTTGCCATGTGAGCGATGTTGTGCGATTCTGATTATACGGACTTTTAATTTTTAATTTGTTTTCATTTCGACGGAATAGAGCATATAATTTGTTAAAAAATCTAATGCTGCAGCATAATACTCTGTATAAATAATAGCCGTTATTAAACTTGTTTGTATAACTAAATAAGGCAGCTTCCAGGAAATTAATCGTAATTATGTGTAGGCATTAAAAATGGCCTAGTTTCAATACCTATCACGCTATGGGAGGTCTTGGAAGATGAAACAAGTAGCTCTTAGTACTAAAACTTAAGGTTGAAATTGAGGTGGAAGCATATTTGCAAAGAGATAAGTCCAGTGGCATAGTCAGTGACGCGTGCTGCCATCTCTCGGACGATGACAGTAAATAATAAATCTTTAGATAACATCAGAGGCGAAGATTATACGGTACTGAGTCCTCATCACGCCATCCGTGCTTCCTGCACGGGCAAATTAGTAAAACACCTACAAACAATGTTGCTTGCCATTTGTTATTCCAAACACTTAATGACTAAGGAAATAAGGTTCAAATTCATTTAGGTGTTTGACATGCAGAGGCAAGTAACAAATGGTTGTGTAGAACACTGAATATATTTTTAGTAGTTCGCAGAAGCGTACGCTAAAAGTTAACGCCGGTGCTTGAACGACAGAAGACAATGAACAGAACAACACAGTTTAAATGTTTAAGTGCCTAGTTAACGTACAGTTACAGCCAGACTAGAATTATGGCCTGGACCTAAACGTTCTATTTCACTGCACAGTAAACCACACGCATTCTGTGGACTCTGTGAAATTCCTGGTTTTTTTGGCCGAATTTGTAACAATCGGCCTCGACCCGCGCGTTGACCAATTAGAAACACCCATTAAAAGCGTTCGGCAAACTTCGTATTTTTTCGCCGCATGCATTCTTTCACGAAAACAAGCGATGCAATTTAATCCGTCAATTTGCACCGAACAAACCGCCACCGGTAGCCCTTTTGAAAACACAACGCTTCAATTGTATTTCGCGTTCTAAAAATTGGTACGTCATTATGTGAACTTTTATTCGAGTTTAGTGTTGCCATAAACATTTGTATTGTCAAAAGAAAATTATTATTATATGACTAGGTATTTTTTTGAAGCGACGCACCTTTTGAAGTCCCGTTTTGACGATCAAATTAATCAAAAAAAAATTAAACGGTCTGACTATCTACTAAATTACGTCAAAATTACTAGATAACTGGAAAAAGTAAAGCATTAAGATACCTTCAAGATAATTAGATAGAAATCAAATAGAAAACATTTGCTATCACTACCTCCGCCATGATTTGATATTAATTCAGAGACACTTTTGATCATAATTAAGATAAAATATGTAGGTTTATGGTGGCATACATCCGATTCTTGGAAAGATAGGCGAATGAAAGTTGACTACTGTTTTAACATAAAGATTATATCATACCTTCGGATGGGAAGTTGATAAACTAGGCTTTAATACTATAGGCCGTTTTTGAATGAAAAATTACTAAGCCCAGCTATTTATCCAATAAAACCAGTAAGTTTAGGTAGTAGACGCGAAATAAACACATTTTTATTTAAAAGAGTAGTTTTGGGCAATGATTTTTAAACAAAAAAAAAATGATTTAGTTTTTATATAGCAACATTTTAAAGCTAATTATATTAATGAGCGGATGACGCTTAATACTAAATCAATTTATGCCACCGCTAATTTAAAGTTAGATATTTTTTATGACTTTAATGTTAACTTATTAATTACCAAATTATATTTGCCATCCATTGCTTATTTTTATTTTTTATTAGGTCGTTATCTTGGGAATTAGGTTCGCGAGATAATCCGGTCTCATAAACTTACATTATTGATGGATATTATTTTTTAACGAATAATAAGTAATGTCAGCTACAGAAGAACGATTAATAAAGAAACGATCATGTTAATTTTATTACCATGAGTTCTGAATAAAAAACTAAAAAGTTTGAATTATGTTATAATAAATTCCGGACGATAAATAACAAAAAAGAAAAAACCTAAAATATGGAATTAATAACTTCCATTATTATTTGGTTCCGAGTTAATTAAAATGATCAAGCGAAACGAATTAGTTAATTTGTCATCGACTCGCGCACAGCTTCTCATTGTTGCCAGCAACATAAATTATAATATCTGTGCCTTCTCGGAAATAAGGTCGGTCTCCCAATAGTTGCAAGACAAGAAACCAAGAATTATGCATAACTAAATAATGCCAGTGATATATTGGGCTCGTTTTGAAATTCTTGCGAAATATTCTATTGGAAGTGAACGGTAGTTTTGTTGATAAAAGAAATCTCATTGTGTTGATTTGCACCACAATTTGTTAAGTGATGTCATGCGATGATTTAATAATGAAAACTTTACGTCAATTGATTGCTTTGGTGACTCATAAAAAAAAAACAATATTCAAAATTGTTAGTTAATGATGATGATGAATAATTGGGATATTACAAATATCATTTCATCAATTACGCTTTATAGGTTTTTAATAGTTTAATTGATATTATTGCGAAAGTCTTGCAAGTCCAGTTCGCGTGTCCGATGAGTACCTGCCTTAACAAGACATTCTTGCAACGGCCTTATAAATTAACGGGTGCTTACAACTTTAGCCAATAAATTATTCCCCTTCATTCTCATTATTATTGCTAGTTAACAAAAATCGTGGAATATTGATTAGATTTTGATATTTTTGCTTTATTAAACAAGTTTTGTCTGATAGAATTTCGCACGATCAGAATTAAATGACATTTTGTTATGTTTTCCGTGTAGGTGTGAATTATTAGCTACTAATTGGTTTGAATTGGTTGTTTTTGAATATCATAGAAGCTCAGTTGCTGTGATTTTTAATCATTCTTAATAGGTTTATCGATTATTAATTGGGAAAGTGTTAATGGGCATCCGTGTGTCTTCCTAATTAGTTTCAAAGTGTAATTTAGTATTTTCGTATAATACGGATGTTAGCCAAATGAAGATTAATGTTCTGTTTTTGAAGTGATTTTGAACTAATTATGATTTATTAACGTAAGAGTGATCATTTCACATTAAAAACCATTTGCTCATAGACACTTTCTATAATTAAGTGTCCATAAAACTTTTTTACAACAATCACCACAATATTGGTGTCTAAATAATTACGGAACATTGCTACTGACAGCTTTTGAATCTGACTTCAGCTGTTCAGCTTGGTGTAATTTGATCTGCATTGTACATATTGGTCAGTTAGCCGCAACTTACCGACGAAAGCACGTACTTTGAACTAAATCCGCCCAAAGCTTTACCGCTGCCCTGTAACGCAAAGGGCCACTAAAAACCAGGTTGGTCGATTCCGTTCGAGCCAGATCATGACTGATTTGATGATTTTACCACCCAATAGTGTTTAAACAACGTACTTGTTGAATGAATGTTATTTACATCTTATTTTATGAATAGTCCAAAAACCTCACACCATACAAAATAACCCTAATTCATACAAAAACCCGTCATTAATCCATCATACAACATTCTGGCATACTTTCAAAGGAATCCTCACATAGTTTCAATGGATGGAATCCTTAACGGCTGGCCGTATCATTGCGCTATGGCCCGAGGTAGGTGGGCAGGCGCGTGGGAGTCCGGCAGACGTCCTGCTGCGCAAGCGACGTACCAACATTAACATGTTCATTTATTAATATACTAGGCCATAGAGTTATGGGACTTGTAGAGGTTTTAATTATTTTTATTGAAGAGGCTCTGAAATAGTTTATTATTGTTTTTTTTTCAATTATTATCTGTGTTCAATGAATCGCTTATTTATTTTAGTATCTTATTTTGACACGCATAATAAAAAACAAGAATAAGTGAACACAAAAATATCTGGGTGATGCTTATTGATAAAATTATAAAATACATTAAATAACGAGTTACAAGTTTTATCTTATTTCAAGTCAAGTCTGACAGTTGTGACGTATGAAAACGATAAAACAATCAATTATAATTCCAAAATGACTCCTATCTCATTACCAAATTACAAGTAACCTTTTTAATCTCAATTAAACCAAGCTGATTGATATTTTGGACATGGCATTTTAACCACACATTATGAAAATAAAGTAAAAACAATTAAAAAGTCAAGTTTTAATGTTAAAAATCAACTTAAAGGCGCGCAGAAAGTGGGTTAAAAAAAAGTTGAAAATGTCAATATTGACAGATCTGACCTAAAAGTGTTCACACAATAATTAATGAAGACAACTTTCACTTTAACCAGTAGCTTTTGTATTTAATGTGAGTTTTAGCTACTGTATTCCCACGACATTTTTATTTGCTGCTATGAAATTGTCTTGAAACAACCCGAGTTTTGACGTTTGTGATGACAGATGTCATATTTTCACATGTCATAATTTTAACACTCAACTATTCCTTCAAATTCGATTTTTGAAAAACAAAAAAGTTTTCATCGAAGAAAAAGTTTGAATTTGAAAATTGAAAGAATCTTGTCTATTCTCCATTAGGCTGTGTGCACATTAAAGACACCCCGTGACGATCGTAGGCCGATGTTCATTGCACAGAATTATAAGGCCGTGTTTAAGTCAGCGTCGGTGGCGAGCGAGTCAAGTGGATCGCTACATGTAGCTAATTAATATACCACTTGTCAATTAAGTGCACGATATTGTGAACTGTGCGTTATTTCTTATACACTTCATGTATAAAATAAAGGAGTTATAATAAAATTATGCGTTCGTTGCAAATGCTCATAGGTTTTATAAGATCGATAGTACATTTGATGGTTTCTTGGTTTTTCAAATAACAAATTAAATAGCATATAATTTACATGTACAGTTTTTCTATGATTATCTGAAAAGCAGCCTAAAATGTTGTAATTATACTTGACTTGATGATCTGGTTGGTTTTCGGCTTACATCTCATTCAAAAATAGGTATCTTATAAAATCATTATTTTAAAATCAGTTAAAGCGTGCAAGTAACCTTAATAATAAAAATGCGGTTCGTAATTATAATAGATCATTAATCTTGTATTATCAAAACATTAAAATGCTTTAATACTAAGAGAGACAAAAGAGCATTTAATGAAATAAGTAGTAAACTTCGGGTTAATTTATGCAATTTTGCACAAACGGATATTGGCAACATAGCTTGTTTGACTATAATTTATAGCCATTTTGTATAATTTGATTCTCTTTCATGTTCTATGATAATTTTGAAGTTACGAAGTACACACATCAAAAGTGTCTAGGGATCAACATATATTTTTGCAATAACTTTTCTCCTGATTGATATTAATTAAAAAAATTTTTAAGGATTCATCAAATAAAGTGTTTTCGTTTGTCACAGTAACGATAAACCAAGTCACCTTTGCATTAATAAAGAAATTTGCCATTTTCCTAATAAAGGGATTTTTGACATTTGAACCACTAACACAAAAGTTCGAAAAAAAGACTGAAATAACAGTTTTCTTTAAAATTTTATTGGGTAACTTAAACAATTAATAATCCGTGTTTCTACCGCGAACACTAACAACACAAGAACATCGGTTTGGCATACTCAAAATGAGTTCATCCAAATCACGCTGTGGAATGGCCGCCCATGTTCGTTGCAACAACAAAAAAAGGTCTTCTTGCGACTGGATACCCTCCATATTCGTCAGAGCTCTTCTCTGTAGCATATCCCATGCATGCTCAATCGGATTCAAGTCTGGCGACTGAGCAGGCCAGGGCAGGACATTGATGTTAGCTGCGGCGAGAGTCTGTCTTACAACTCTTGCGGTGTGCGGTTGTGCATTATCATGCATTAACTGAAATAAGGGACCGATTTGCACTTGTAGAGGAACGATGACGTCTGATACAATCGTCTCAGCATAAATTTGAGCGTTGAGGTTGCCTCTGATCCAAATCAACTCAGTTCTTCCGCCGATCCAAATACCCGCCCATACCATGATGGTTCCACCACTATAAGGATGGACTTCCTGGCAGAATTTTAATCGCTGTTGGCGTCCAGGGCTTCTCCAGTGTCGTATACGTCTTGTATCCGGTCTCATACCAAAACGAGACTCATCAGAGTCCATCCTTATAGTGGTGGAACCATCATGGTATGGGCGGGTATTTGGATCGGCGGAAGAACTGAGTTGATTTGGATCAGAGGCAACCTCAACGCTCAAATTTATGCTGAGACGATTGTATCAGACGTCATCGTTCCTCTACAAGTGCAAATCGGTCCCTTATTTCAGTTAATGCATGATAATGCACGACCGCACACCGCAAGAGTTGTAAGACAGACTCTCGCCGCAGCTAACATCAATGTCCTGCCCTGGCCTGCTCAGTCGCCAGACTTGAATCCGATTGAGCATGCATGGGATATGCTACAGAGAAGAGCTCTGCCGAATATGGAGGGTATCCAGTCGCAAGAAGCCCTTTTTTTTGTTGTTGCAACGAACATGGGCGGCCATTCCACAGCGTGATTTGGATGAACTCATTTTGGGTATGCCAAACCGATGTTCTTGTGTTGTTAGTGTTCGCGGTAGAAACACGGATTATTAATTGTTTAAGTTACCCAATAAAATTTTAAAGAAATATGTTATATCAGTCTTTTTTTCGAACTTTTGTGTTAGTGGTTCAAATGTCAAAAATCCCTTTATTAGGAAAATGGCAAATTTCTTTATTAATGCAAAGGTGACTTGGTTTATCGTTACTGTGACAAACGAAAACACTTTATTTGATGAATCCTTAAAAACAATTTTAATTAATATCAATCAGGAGAAAAGTTATTGCAAAAATATATGTTGATCCCTAGACACTTTTGATGTGTGTATTATAATTTATTATAGCAATTACATTAGATACACCATTCCCTTTTGTATAGAATTTAGTGTATACAGAAGAATAATACATAACTTGTAGTACAATTTCGTAATTTTTACGAACTCCCATCAACCACAGTGAGTGAGCAACCGAATTCATTTGTTTTTTTTTTATTAAAACATAGCGAATTAAAAAAAAATCGAAACATCATGTTCCAAATTCGAACTACTGAAAATCTATAGATTAGACAGTCAATAAAAATAAGACCAGGCTGTATGGGCTTAAACCCTTTGCCTTTTCGGTGTAAAGGAAAGAAATATACTAAAAATAAAATAAAAAACTATAGATTCGAAACCATTGCTTCTGTGTTCGCGAAGAAGTCTACAAAGGAAGGTATAAATTACACTTATGATCTCTCACGCCTTACAAGATGCAGTAAAACAAGCCTTACAGTGCATACACTGTCTTAAAAGCAGTCATATTATATTTTAATGTCTTCTAAATTGGTAATTACAGCAATTTATCCTGGTTATTACCTTGTATAACTGCTCATTTGATCGCCATTATTGTTTTAATATCATGTTATTGTTTCTGATAGTCATGTTTATTTAATTTTTTGGAATAAGTATCAATACCGAATTAAACTTTAAACATAAATGTCTTTTAAAGGTCACTTGTAGGTTTTTTTGGTGACTTTAAAGGTTTTCTGCATAAATATAGGTTTTTGAATATTTTATTATTGATGAACTTTTAGAAGACACGCACTTGCAATACTTTATATTATTACCAAGTGTAATAACTGAAATTACCATTTTTGACGGACAACTTACATATGATATCCATTTCGCTTCGCATATTTTTGCATATACACTCGGACGGGCCTATTGTAGGTACCTATACATAGGTATGGTCGGCAACGAGAGTCACGCTCCTAATTATAGAAGCATTCCCAATCAATTACCGAGTATGCGCAACAAGACTGTCGCGACCGCTTCATTTGTGGTACCGTCAGCAAAATCATTAATTGATTAAAAGTTAATTAAGAAAGTTTATCTTATTCATAAATTGGACATGAAATGCCAGAAAATTGTATTTCTCGTATTGAATTTTAAGTAGTTATTACACCTGTTTGGTGTTGATAATTACTCGTGCTTACTAAATATGGCAGAAGTTAATAAAAATACCGCTCCATTTAAAATGCGTCCATTGAATAAGATAACATTTTGATAGCATAAAATAGACTGTAGACAAAAGTGAAAGAGTTGAGAATTGCAAACACAAGCTTAAACAAAAAAATAAAAATACATTTAATCTTCAAAACCAAAATTGTAATACAAAAACTGAAGCAAAATGACGTGTTTAACAAGCAGTCAAACACCGCTGTCAGGCATTGGCGTAGAGCCAAAATACTAATGTCCCATTGAATAGTGCTATTTGTAAACTGAGGAGAGCGGGACAAGTATAAACACAGCTCTAACGCTCTGATGCTCTTAATAGATCATTTAAGGCGAGGCCATAGAATACGCGAGAATGGTAGATACTATTTTTATAAAAAAAAGTTTTAGAGAAAGGAAGACTGCTTTCTTAGAATTGGAAAAATTTTGGCTGGTAATAATTTAAATGTTTATATCATCGACCGCCAAGTAATTTTCCAAACATTTTGTACATTACTTATATACTTTTTTACAAATAATATTGTTGCTTTTGCAGTGTAAGCCTGCCACTTGTTGCTTATAAAAATAATTCCGAAAATGGAACGAAAAATAAATGATATTTAAAATTCTTAATAGAAAAAAGAGTAGATCCCGATAACTTAAGATGGCATTCAACTGAATGGCATAGACCAAGTAAGATGGAAGATATCTTTCTTGACAAACATGAAAGGTCTTATAGTTGAAATTATTTATCTCAGAATTATTTTTTAAGATGTGAATGTTTGATCATATCAAGATACGTGGAACAAGCTATATCATATTAAAAGCCTTTGACATCAAAGTGAAAAGTTAAAAAAAAATGGGATATTCCATGAATAATGGCCCTATTAACTCGTGCGTGTGTTTTTCTTTGCATCATAAATTAGCATGAAATTATATTCTAAAGGGCTGTTTACGGCGCAGAGGTGAGACTGAAGAAATATCTATGCATACTTCAAAATGGAATACGAAAAGAAGCATTTGTCATAGAGAACTACAAATTCCGCTATCTGATTTTAAGTATTCCTTGCTAAATAAAGATTCGATTCATTCCAATGATAACTAATAGTCCCATCTACTAAACATAAAAGCGATCACTAAATAGTATTCCAAACATAAATTAGACGGTTAACGGCTAAGCGATCCACTTCCGCGTTTTCTATGGCCCCTTTATGAAGTAAAGATTGAGTGCTGATGAATGGTCCGCGTTTGGGATGTCGTTTGATCACAAGATAAATATTGTGGGCGTTTTCTTAAGGAATTCAGGCTGGAACAACTAATAGCTTTAATAGCTCTTTGTTGAATATAATAAATTATTAACAACAATATCATTATATCTCTAACGTTATGAACCTATTATTTTTAAGACATTTTGTTTTCTAATTTTTCTCCATCGTGGTGAAAATCGGCAAATGAGTTTTTATTTGAGAATTTACGTCTTAATGTTATTATGATTGTTTATAGCAAAAAACCACCGCGATTGTGACCAATGAAATAATGTTGTTTTCTTTATGATGCCTAAAGTCTGAGTGAATATTTTTTTCGAGATAATTTATCGAGTTCGATAACTGAAGTATAAATTATAATGACGCCTGATCTTTGAACTACAAAAGAATTAAAGTATTTTATGGCTGTAGTATTTATTTGTTCTAATATTACTTTACATTCATGGATAATAAAAGAAAACGCGTAATGTTAAGTATCCCGCAAGACGCAAAGAATGCCCGCCTCTCTTGTACGGACAACAAAAACGTCAAGAATACGATGCCCGTTTAAAATATTGGAATGAATGACATACCACGCCTCGCACGATTAATGGTGGTGCGCATACAAAAAGCAAACATGCTCATTAATATATCAACTGTCTTTTTAGCAGCGCACTGAAACATTAGGTACCGTCAGCACAAACGTTCAGTACTGAAATTGATTTTCATTTATAAATTGTCACAAAAAATCTCTCGGCACTTTTCATAATTCATTCGCTAGGCATTCCTTTTACAAAAGAAAAGAAACAAATGACGGTGTGTAACAATGGAAAATGTGTTTAAACGCATTTAAAAATTCTCATATTTCTTTCGTCGCTCACGGAGTCACAACACGGACATAATTCAGCGGAGTAACATCTGTAGTCAATATCTCTTTATACAATTAACAAGAGAACGAGAACAGACAGTCCCATATAAGTATTTTTAAAGGAGGTAATTTAACAGCTCCCGGGCAATTTTAAGAAACGCTACACACGTGCGTCGTATCCGACTCGTTTGAACTTTATATTTTTTCTTTTGCCGCTTTCTCATTAATAATGCAAGAAATTTCGTTAAGACATACAGTAGCGTTTATTAAAACACACTCCGTCTTTTATGGAATAAATCAAGATAAAAACGAATTCATGGAGAAAATGCGGTAACATAAGTTATCTATTTCGGTTCCACCGTTTATGTAGAAAAAAAAACGTGGCACTTAAATCGTTAGTGTGCATCGGCTCTTAGCTTTATTTCCGTCTTGTCGTCGGTACTTGCTTTGACGTCTGCTAAACACGACATTAATACACTTTAGCTTTTTTTCGACTGTCACATAATTTACGTTTTTTTTTTCTCGACTTTTTTGTGGGACATTAGCTATTAAGCGACTGTACTGTTTGACATTGGGATTAATATGTCGGCGTTCCAAGCGCCACTCTACTATTGCTTTAATATTTTCAATGTAGCTAAATTATATTTGTTAATGTTCTCTAAATTAATGGTCGTTTTATATTTTTACAAGGTTTAATTTTGACAAGTTGGAACGGCGTGCTTTTTAAATTTTATTAAGTTAAGAATGTGATAAAAAATATTTAGTCCCAACTTTTAGGTTACAAATCTTTAGTAAATCAGAAACAACATGATGCTTACTTAATAATAATATCATGATTGTGTTTCATCAAATATTATGACGTGTGACCGGAATATGGGTCATAAACAATAAAACGAAAGTCACAACACGTGTTCATCTATCAATCAACGATCACAAGCATTAATTAGTACTTAAATACCAATTAGTTGATAGATAATTATGTAGGTTAGAGTCTATTAAAACCGTCGAACAGAGTCACTAATAAATTACGAAGCAAGTTTTTTTTATTGAATCACACCCAAATTACTAATAAAACCAGAAATTTGTTGACGAATTCACTAATAGACGGACAAGTTAATGATTCAGAGGAACATAAATACATTATTCAATCATGAATAAATTTGATTGATGAATTTAATTAATTAGGAGATCGTAAAGTTACACAACGGATTACGCAGGCAGAGGATAAAGATGATGTGAAGGAGTCGGTTAAAAAACGACATCGAAATTAACATTTAACACTTGACAAATAAAACAGTAATGAATGGAATCCAGACATCACCAGAATCCAATCTCTAATGAACACTTGACTACTGAGCACCCAACGAAATTGTTATCTCTCTTTCATATCTTCGACGTGTGGGCGTTAATCAATTCTTTTCTAACCAGCTGTGGCAATAAAATCAACGATTTGCGTACTAATACGCTTGTTTTCGTCGCTAAATAAGTTTAAAAATTACATCGTGGAGATTTTATCGGGACTGGATCGCGGTTCGTTTCCTTTAGCCTTTATTTTATATGAGTTTTATTATGCGATTTATTAATCCCACGGAGGAACCGAGCGGCATTCCTATCGGCATTCGGCTGCTTTTGTGCTATTGAGATGTAACAGTAAAGTTCATACGGC
Source organism: Agrotis puta (assembly GCA_943136025.2). Classification (NCBI taxonomy): domain Eukaryota; kingdom Metazoa; phylum Arthropoda; class Insecta; order Lepidoptera; family Noctuidae; genus Agrotis; species Agrotis puta. Next base: position 5,979,461 of record OW964190.2, on the reverse strand, counting down.
ATCTCCGTCTTCGGATAAATGTTCTCATATAGCATTATTAATAATATTCATACCACCTCCATTTTAGAGCATTTCAAAATCGTTCTCGTCAAGAAAAATGTGATTGAATAAGAAAACTGGAGATTTTACGACTTCATAATTATAATAAAATACTTGTTGAGGAAATCCAAAAACGTTTGCATTCTCGAGATCTGTGTTTAGAATATTAATGTTTTTTTGGGCGTTATCAGTAGAATGCATCGACTAAATCTTTGAATCCATTCTCTTGACATATCACACAAAGGCTGCGAAACATCATTAGAGATCGTTTCGTTTACAAATTAGCCTGATTAATTTTACTACCCACGTTTTTATTACGTTGCAAATTCTGACTATATTATGCAAGAATCCTGTTTGGCAATTAAGTCAAAAGTTTTTATGTGACTGACGGTTTTTTTTCTTTGCCACAGATGCCAATGGTGAGCCGGCCAAGCTTAAGTGCAACCTGCGCAAGCACAAACCTAATCGCAAGCCACGCACTCCCTTCACCGCTCAGCAGCTTCGAGCGCTTGAAAGCAAGTTTGTTGACAAACAGTACTTGAGCATCGCTGAAAGGGCCGAGTTCTCGTCTTCGTTGGGATTATCTGAAACTCAGGTGAGGACCTTACTTTGGTTATTATGATAATGCGTTCTTGTGAAGGTTTATGCTTAAGTAAGTGCTAAAACGTAACAATGAAAGGAGCAGCAATGATATTTTTTTAAATAAAGCAAAAGACCTGAAGCTCTAAAACCATGTTTCCTTTATAAAAAATTGACGGCTGTACCGTACAAAAACATATTATTAATTTATACATTTCTATTTGTCTACAGGTAAAAATCTGGTTCCAAAACCGAAGAGCGAAAGCAAAGCGCGTACAGGAGGCGGAGATCGAGAAACTCAAAATGGCGCAGTTTTCTCGCCACCCCCACCACCTGTACCCCCACCCTGCGCTGCAGCAGTATTTCCACCCCCACCACCTCATGGGGGGAGGCAGGCCGATGGCCCACATGGGACTGCCACCGCCGCATCTCACCATGGTCCAACCACCTGTGTCAGGCGGGTCACCCTCGCCAAGCACACAAACAACAAGTCAACAGTGAAATAAAATCGAAAAGACGTTACAAAACGTGAGCAAAAATTCAAATTCGGAACAATTGAACAGTGAAAAAAAAAGTTTTAAGTAAAAAGTTCCGAAGATGTTACTAAAAATAAAAATATTTTTTTGGTTTATTTTCGGAACTGACGAACAGTGAATAAAAAGTTTATAGCGAAGAGTTCCGAAGATATAATTAAAAATGAAATATTTTTATTTTTGTCTGCTGTCGCTACCGTATGGTTGTGAGTGCGGGAAATTTGACTTATCGATGAAAAAGTTGTAAATTATTGTGTAAATATAGTTAAAGGAGAGTTTAGACAATACTGTGTTTTAGAATTACGTTCAGAATTAATTTAATGTAATACTTTGTCGTAGGGAAAACTTTACCTTTTTACCAAAATTTATTTGATTGTATTCGAGTACAAAATTCGTTGACCACACTTTCGAATTCAGTATGAGCTGTAATATTGTTGTATAAAGGATTTTATTTTGTACATTGTTATTTTAATTCTGTAGTTAAAAATATATTTCTTTGATATTGACGAAAAATATTTGTTTTAATTATTTGCCTATTTACATTTAATTATGTACATTATAATTATTATATTTACGTTTATAATTACGTACTTTGAGATAAGGTTGATTTTGCAGAGTTGACCTATTGATAATAGTGGCAGACGTGATTAAAATACAAATATAAAGTGCCTTTAACCATAACATTTTCATTGATTAACTTCTAGAATCTAATGAGGAGCACTGCATTTGATTTTGAACCCTAGCTAACTGAACACAGAGTCTCAGTTGACTTGTTTTAATTTTTTTGAATGATTTTCCTATCTTACAATAAGCGACGATAATAATATGTTGTCAATTGAGTGTGGAGCACTAATTTAAATATATCCATTAAAGTTAATTGCCTGATAGCGGGCGGGGTCGGGTCGCGCGATATGTCGATAGCGGCTTCGTAGTCTACAGGGGGATGTATAAAAATCATCGTCATATTGCACCGATTTTGTCCGCGAGAACATACTTTTTTGTCACAAAAAATAAAACCTGTAATTTCATACACAAACTACTAACAGATAGAGATAGCGTAAGGGGTAAGAAATTAAGAATAACACATTGTTGACACGATGGAATGGATATACTAAATAACGTTTATACAAAATAACGTTTTTGAAAAAGCTAAATGGTAGTTAGGTAATTATAACATTAGTTTTATGTATAAAGTTGTGAGTAGATAACTACCAACTAACTATCTCTGAATCTTGCATCTGCACAAATAAGCGGTCGTAGAGATAACTAAGGAGGTACCATATAATAGACTAGTACACTTTCTGTAATCAGTGTGATCTACCTTTCATCTATTTCTGTACCTCTGATAATTGGACAGCCTAGTTAAAGGACCCGGTGTCTCGAGTTAAATATTAGTACGTATCTAAGTTCTACCATAGTTCTCAAGAGGAGCTCGTGGCTAAATAAATACAGCCGCACAGGCCGATCTTCCGGGTTAAGCCGCGCTTGCCAAGGTTGGTATGTGGATGGGTGACCATCTGTCATAGCGAGTTTCATCCGTGCCTCGGAAAGCACGTAAAGCCGCTGGTCCCGGCTGTCATTTGTAGATCTTTGACAGTCGTAACTATTAGTCAGAGGTTCTAAAGTACCATGGGGTATCGTATAACCCAGTTACTGGGTTGTGGAAGTCCGACAGGCAGTCGATACAGGTAAAATACTGATATCCAGCTGCTTCTGGTTTGACTGGAAGCAGACCCCAATATAGTTGGGAAAAGGCTGGGCAGATGATGATCTAAATTCTACCATCTGACCACTACCTCTCACAGAGAGGAGGCCTGTATCCCAGTTGTGAGAACATTATGGGCCGATGATGATGATGGTGATCAGACCGATAAGGCAGACTTAACAGACATAACGGTATATAATTAATCTATACTTATACTTATAATAAATCTGTAGAGAGGCCAGTTCTGTACATGAAATACATTTAAAAAATAACTAACAAGGGGTGATTAGGGGTCGCTACTGATGCCAAAAATGCAATCAGTAAAATTTTTGTCTATCTGTCTGTCTGTCTGTATGTTCGTTATAGAAACAAAAACTACTCGACGGATTTTAACGAAATTTAGCACAATTATTCTTCATACTCCTGGGCAGGTTATAGTATACTTTTCATTACGCTACGATCAATAGGAGCAGAGCAGTGAAGGGAAATATTGGGAAAACGGGAGAAGTTACTCCATTTCTTAAGCTTCCGTCGCGTGTGCAGCCTTAATGGTTAAAGCTACATAGAAATCAAGTATGACGGAAATGTTCTTCTTAAAATTATATAAAAATTTTCCTTGACAGCATATGTCTATCTTTTATGGTTGACTCACAATAACACGTGAAACTCCACGCGGGCGAAGCCGCTGGTAAAAAATTATTTCCTTAGGTGTTTATTCGTCCTATTCTTAGAAAAAACTTTATAAGTACTAGCACCTGGTCCTGGCATGCGATGTCGGAACCGGGCAATAGTTTAAAATTGAATTATGGCCCAAGGTATTTGCAAATAACGTAATTTTTCATAGGTGAAAGAATAAAAAAATGGTGGAGTTGTTTCTGAATTTTCGTGTGCTCATTATAAACATACAACTATCAAGTCTATTACCTTAATGATATTAGCTTAGATAAAGCACAAAAATTGGAAATCAAGTATTATAATGAAAATAATTTCTAAAATTTTTAATAATATTAAACGTAATAATGTTTATAATATCACTTTTTTTTATCACACCCTGTACACGATGGATTTGGTTAACAATTTCAACTGTTTGTGGCCGAAAACAATTTTTATCATTTATTATTTATGATGGTGATTTACCTACATCGAAGATGGCCCACATTCAAGACTTGCGCACTCACTAATTAACTAAATAATAAACACATTCATAATTATCAATTGCGATGATATAATAAAAATTTGCTTCAGTTAGTGTGTACATTGTTGAAACACTGGGCAGGAACCATACTGTCTGCTTAATTTATTATTAAAAATATATTTAAAAAATGTTCGCGTTCACCTGGATACTTTTGTGCGCGCACATTTTTAAACTCATTTAAGTGAAAACGTTCAAGCACAAATGTTCCGCACTGTGCGCGAACAAAAGTTACGCACAGGGTTGCTGTGGGCGCAAAGGCTAAACTCAATACCAGTTTAGTACACGCACTGCTGAAGTGCGCCAACAATTGTGCCACACACTATTTTTGTGGAATCGTACCATTATGTTTTAGAACCGTAGGAGAAACTGTTATATTGGGTTGCGGAACTGCCTTAAAAGGACATCGCGGCCTTTTAACTCAAAGGGCAACTGAGATTTAGCCAGTTAAGTTTGAACCTCAGTCTTTTCAGCTCCACCCAGTGTTTTTAGGGTTCCGTAGCCAAATCGCAAAAAACGGAACCCTTATAGAATCGTCAAGTCTGTCCGTCTGTCTGTTTTTATGTCAAAGGCACTTTTCTTCGAAAGTATAAGAGCTATCCTGTTGAAACTTGGTAAGTAGATGTGTTATGTGAACCGCATTAGGATTATCACACAAAAACACACAAAAAAAATATTGGGGTTCCTCCCCATATTTAGAATTGAAATTCAAAAATTTTACTCGCGCTACTCGCTACGCGCCCTTTAAACGTATGATTTTGCAATCATAGTTGCTCTAAGAAGGTACCAATCATGACTACATAATAGGCCCCTACCTATTTACTGATCATAATTCATGTCCCATTTGACACGGACACCGTCTATTGGGTAATGTTACATCGAAAATGTCAAAAGTTTAGTCTTTAAATCTATATTGACATATTATGTAACTTGCTATAGCGATCTTACATGAAAACTGTACGAGGAATTTATAGTAATCTAATTACTATAAATTCCTCGTAAAATTTTCATGTCAATTGTTCACTGTCAGTTATACGATGTGGGTAGTTGGCTACACTCCTTGATCGATACCCATATATAAGTGATTTAAGGGCTGACTACCTTCTTTTTGTTTTTTTAGCGTGGTTAAATCATCAAAACTGTCGTCCCACCCAGGGCAGAGCGGGAGGGACTGTCAGACTCGTACTGACTAAAATCCACGGTGTCCTTCAATAGCCCTTTACGTTCCGGGGTCACGATAATTCGTGAGTCCCGCGTCCGAGGGGGGCTGATTATCTATCCATAAAATGAGAGGTGCTTAATATTAAATGTTTTCAAAATAAACCTCGCTTTTTCATAATGATAGAAAATCATTTACACCGGTGAAGTAAAAATATTGTTTGGTCACGTACAATTCGCCAAACCGTCTTGTTCAATAACCCTTTACGTTCCGGGGTCACGGTAATTCGTACAGTCCCGCGAATATAAAGGGCTACTGAAGGATACCTTGGATTTTAGTCAGTACGAGTCTGACAGTCCCTCCCGCTAAACCGTCTTGTCTCAAATATCTATGCTCAATTATGTCTTTTTATCTTGAGGAATAAACACAACTAGCTGTTTCCCGTGGTTTCACTCCCACTGCTCCTATAGTTTTTATAGCCTATAGCATTCCTTCATAAATAAAATAGCCAACATAAAAATATTTTTTCAATTCGCTTTAGTAGTTCCTGAAATTAGAGCGTTCAACCAATTTAACAAACTCTTCAGTTTTATAACATTAGTATGGATTGGCACACAAGTTATAAAAAGGCAATATCGTACTTTAAAATCTTCAAGCAAAACTAAACAAAATCCCATATCAAATCATCACTCACAGAACCCATCGCCATATGATTACGTCCTAATTAATACAAACCCATACATACAATTACTGTGTAATTAAAAATAACTTACTCATTTAGCAGGGAGGCGGACTGCAACTTAATTGCCTAAATTAATCACGTTAACGTTGCGTGCCTGTTAATTTTCAGGCCACAAGCCTGGCTTTGTTTCAGACGAATCGTGTCGGCTCGAATTTGGCTCGGGAATTTTGTGTAGTGCATTTGAAAGACAGTAGTTCAAGTCTGTTTGAATTGTGAAAATATTACCTGTAGGTTACCTCATTCCGACTGTCAACGGTTACAAATTACCCGTCTGTTTCAGAAGGAGATGTTTATTGAGGATCTTTTGAAAATACTCTAGGAAGACCTACACTGACTTTATTGGAGAAGCGTTTCAGAAAGGCCGGGTGCGTAATATTCGCAATCGGTGTGCGTATAGATGTGGATGAGGCGAAAGGAGTATGTAAAGATCGTAGCAGGTGGCGCTCTGTAATTTCTACGCCTACCCCCATGAGAAGAAAGCGTGAGTTTGTGTATGTATTTATATAGTTTGAAAAAAGGAAAGCTTGACACACTGCTTTTTCTTCATTACGGTATTTTTTTTATCGTTGTAAAATCATCAAATGTGTCCTCCCACCCAGAGCAGAGCGGGAGGGACTCTCGGACTCGTAATGACTAAAATCCACGGTGTCCTTCAGTAGCCCTTTACGTTCCGGGGTCACGGTAATTCGTACAGTCCCGCGACCTTCGTTACGGTATAAGCCCTCTAAATCGAATTTATGAGAAACACAGCAGTCCAATTAAAGTTGTTGGCCTTTTGCAATAAGCTACAACAATAAATATTGTTAAGCTGTATATTTTGATGAAATTCTTCGCAAGTCTTCATAAGATCTAAATATCGGGCATTTCTTATTTATTGTTCTATTCTTTTTATTTGCGCGCATAGTTATTTTTTGTTGTCAACCTTGAATCCTTCAACTATTCTTCTTTTAAAAAAAATAACAACTTTAAATTACATTTATAATACTGCTAGTCTCTTGCCCTACACCCCAAGTTGTTTCAATCCTGACACGCTCATTTAGATCAACTCTTGCGCATCAAGATATCTTGTGTAAGTGATCATCTAATTTTCTCGCCATCTTTTTATTAATTAGTTTTATTATAAGAAGTATATATTTAGTTTGGGACCACTGTTGTTGGGATGTGACACGGCTATTTGAAGTTGTTTGAGCGTATCACATTAAAGATGGGTCAGTTGGTTTGTAATTTGATTTTGAAAAGAGGGTGTTTTGATTTGTTGGTACTCTATGGTTGGTAGCCAGCTTGAAAACTTCCCAATGCCGGGACAGAAGAAGAGTTCGAACATAATCATCGGCCAAGATAATTTGTGAATTTGATGTCGTTGTAATTTTATAACTCAAGAACGGGTTCACCTTTCCAAACCAAATGTTTAAGCTTTCTTCGGACTATTTTGTAGATGGTTTATGTGAAGTTTGCAGAAAATCGGTCGAGCGGTTCTTCACTTATCACATTTTCTGTAACAAATGATGTAGTAGTAGTAGAAGTGTAGTAGTTGTTACTTGACCGGACCATTACATTTTTGTTTTATTTGACTTGTGAACAAAACAATGATACGAGTACTAGATGATCGATCGATTTATCGGCTTTTTGGAAATGCAGGACAGCTTACCCCAACCACTGTCCCGCTAAGCTCATTTAGCGTATCTCTAACATATGCTATAAATATACTATTGATGTATGTCAAGAAAACATGTTCAAAAATATTTTGGCGCCCCCATAAACTGACACCCAGGGCACGTGGCCCGCCTATCCCCCTAGATCCAGCACTAGCAAGTACCATAGTAGCAGAAAGGTTGCGTACTATCGATATCGGAATCATACCTTTGTCACCATTTTTTTTTAAGGTTGGCAAAATCATCAAATGAGTCCTCCCGCCCTGGGTGGGGCGGGAGGGACTGTCAGACTCTTACTGACTAAAATCCACCCGTGTTTCTTAGGATGCCCTTTACGTTCCGGGGCCGCGGTATCCTGGATTAAGAAAAAATCCGCGACCCCAGCAGGCATTTGGCCCCGTAATGGGCCCCGTCGGTGACCCTTGAAACACGACGCGCCGCCGACCTGAGCTTGGTCCTTGGTCGGACGGCGAGCTTACCCATTACTCGCCGTTCGCAAGCCTACTCCGCCGCTGTGCCCTCTGCTATTCAGAAGGACGCGTTGGAGCGTCCACCCGACAGGCTATTCGCATACGGGCAAAGAGATCTGTCTTAGCACCCCACCTTTGTCATCATAACTTATTTCAATGCTAAATTCCCTTCACCTTCTGAATTTTTTCTACGATTGGTCCTGGCATGCTGACTAAATAGCCCAGAGCTATGTGATCTGTAACGCAGCCGTATCCAAGAAGTCACATAGGTATACAAACTTATTGCTCTTGTTGACATTGTTCGGAGTAAGTGATGACGAATCGATTCCATTGCCTTTTTATTCTTATGATGTTACCGGGTGGATTTTCTTAATTTAGATTTTAGTGTGGTTGATTTTCTTTGGGAATGATAGTTAAGGATATTGTGTTAGTTATGTTTGTCACTACTGAGTCTAGAAAAATGTTTTTTTTTCTCTTAGTGTTTCATAATTCTATAAGACTTTGTGGAACGTCATTTATAGAAATACTAGCACCCAGGCTTGGCTTTGCACGGGCATATCAATAGCTGTCGCTGATAATGTCGCTTTTCAAACAAAAAAACTGTTATTTCGTTTTTCATTTTATCAATAAACAAATACAAATCTTGTTTTTTCTTTTTAACATTAGTTTAGAGTACTGTTGAATCCTAAAATCTCTAAAAAACATCGTATTAGGATAAACTTTTCGTTAGAATTTTTACATTGCGTATTGTTAAAAATATAATTATGTTGTTATAAATGGATAGTATTCGCGACATATACCCACTTGAGTACATGACAACACGGTTGGCCCAGTGGCTGAGCGATCGACTGCTACGCAGCGTGTCACGGGTTCGATCCCCGCACGGAACAAATATTTGTATGATGCAAAGTAAAAAAAAAAAAACTTGAGAAGGGCAAACAGTAAGATACATTATGTCAGTACATATATAGCAAGGTGATAACATGTAGCTATGCAACAGCAATGCGACACAAAGAAGAAATGAGACGGTAGAGTGACGTGTAAGACATGTCAGACAAGTGGTGAGAGAGCGAGGGCGGACGTCAGACACGTGAGACATCGCTATTGACTAAAGAATGCAAATTGTAAGCTGCGTACACAAAACGAAGCAAGTCTCCGATACCTTAAGACTTATTTGTCAAATCATAAAAACACACATTCAACAAATCCATAGAGTTCAAAGTTTTTTACATTTTTTTTAGCGTGGTAAAATCATCAAATGAGTCCTCCCACCCCTTGCAGGGTGGGAGGACTCATTTGATGATGGACTGTCAGACTTGTACTGACTAAAATCCACGGTGTCCTTCAATAGCCCTTTACGTACCGGGGTCACGTTAATTCGTTAGTCCCGCGACTAAAGTTTTCTACATTAGCCTATAAATACTGCAATGTAAGCTTTCTAAATAAGTCTATAGATTCTGCTATGATGGCCACAAGTACTCGAGGTCACGAGTGGTTATGTATTAAAAATATATCATATTTTTGCGAGGTATACAAACTTACTGCAACTGTGAGAGTACTACTGTAAAAGTACTTTTCACAACGTTACGGCAGTTGACTCACATACTATAATACAATTTCTCAGTCCACGAATTTATTGTATGCAAGTATATATTTCTCGATAACCGTAAAAATACAATTTGTGGGAAGAAAATAAGCATAGCTTGTGGAATATTGGTTTGTACAGTATGCTGCATGCTAGAGGTAGCAACATCAGTGTAAGTTGTTCTCTTCGACTCATATTTTCAGGTACTGACTCGGCTCAAGTCAAGCTCGACACGTCACAAATCCACCTAATTTTTTAGACACATTGATCACTATAGTTTGACAGAAACACCTTATATTCGAGAGCTTTAATAATATTAAAGCTCTCGAATATAAGGTCCATATTATGGAATGACCTGTCAAATGTGCAGATCCAAAATCATGGCTAAGAACACGAACTGATCGGTATTTTGAGGCTATTGTCATGGCGAGTGAGGGACATTTTTGACTTTACTCAAGTCATACTTGACACACCATAAACCCGCCTAATTATTTATATACATTGACAGCTATATTTTATTATTAATTGACAGAAATGCCCACGAGTGTTGTCTGCCAATGTGCCGAGCTGGTGGGCCTTTTGAACTGTTATTGTGGCGATTGAGACTAGCTGAGCTGAGCAATTGACTTAAGATAGGACTTCGAATACCAGTGTTAATCTTCGATACTGAAAAAATAAAACTATTTATGCATGTGATTTTAAATGTTAGAAAACGTATCCATAGCCATTACTTGAGAATATGTTCAATTTTTATATAATGATTTTTATTTCTTAAATATCTCCCATTTTTTAGATTTTCAGCTGTTAAAAAATCTGGAAAAGTACTGCAACCTCCCCTTAAGACAATAGTTCGACGCTTGTGAGCAAGACTACGCTAGATCAGTGGGTGAAAGCGTCGGATGTTCAAAATCGGAAGGTCGCAGGTCGCATGTGCTCGCTGTAATTTTTTTTTTCCACAAAAAGTTTTAGAAATCAAAGATTGGCGGTAGACTGTATACCTAGTCCGTTTGCAACTCTATTACCATTATGTTAGTTCTTGACAGTAGAATGAAACCACACCGTCCGTAGAAATAAAATTGGTTGGTCGGTATGGTTGGTTGGTTAGAAATTGAGTTTAGATTAGGTAACGCAATTGTAACACGTAGCAATTCCACGGCAATATTGCAACAAAAATAAAAATGAAGTTTTAGACAATTTGTTTTCATCCATGCATGCTGAATACGACCACTCATAAATGGTAATATAATCTAGAAGTGTATGTTTCTTTTTAATTCAAGAATAGTTTCCTTTTAACTCTAGTCCAGGTCAAAGGTGACTGAAACAAAGCCTACGATGGAGCGAGCTTACCCAGAAGAAGCCTGTTCGCTCTAACTTTGAAGAGATTCGGGATGTATGCGGTCGGGAATACCGACGCAGTGAGTGAGTTCCACTCTTTTGCTGTTCGCATTATGAAGGAAGATTGAAAGCGCTTATGCCTTTGTCAAACAGACAGGCGAAAGCGAAGCGTTTTGGAAGCGATATCGAACCGAAGCGAGACGTCAGTTCAATAGTTCTGTAACGCTATCGGATCGCTTTCGCTTTTCTATGTGACTGGTTTCAAAAAATTCCATACATTACAAATAAAAACGTCACGCTTCGCATTCGTCACGCCTGTCTGTTTGAAAAAGGCTTAAAGTGTGAATTTGAATGGCAACTAAAGCCTGGTCCAGACTGGTGTACCGTGTAATGTAATCCACTGTGTAATGACGGCACTACGAGCATTACCTGTAACGCTCGTAGTGCCGTCCACACGTAGAATTCGTGTTACATTACACGGTTGATTACACGTTACACCAGTCTGGACCCGGCTTAAGTATGGATGGTATTTAACATTAATGCTAGACGTCTATCCGATGTTCGCAAGACTGTACGAATTACTAAAGGACACCGTGGATTTTAGTCAGTACGAGTCTGACAGTCCCTCCCGCTATGCCCTGGGTGGGAGGACTCATAAGATGATTTCACCACGTAAAAAAAAAGACGTCTATCCGATGATTGATTATCCGATAAAACAGTTGAGACCATGCGCACACACTCCGATGTAAAGCTTATAGAAGACTGACAAGCAAGTAACCTTCCGGCCATGGTGTAAACTGAGATGCTTGCCATCCAGTCGCTAATAAGCCTTACGTCTCTTACCACACAGGTAGGCAGAATTCACAGAATGCCGCCTGCTACGATCTGATACTCATTTCGCATTATACACCTACATACATTTGGTCATACAAGCATGCTGGCTGCGAGTACTAAGTACTCGACCTTTTTGAACCAGTAAGGTACACCAATAAGGTCAGTGTAAGTCTTCCTCGGGCGTCTCTTACCTGATATCTGCCTTATAATATCCCTTTGTTCATCGCATTTCTTTCGTAGTCCGACATATATCCGGAACAACTATTTGTTTATCTTACAAGTATTCGTTTCGTGCGGGAATCGAATCTACGTCACGCAGCGTAGCAGTCAAGCGTTATTTATCATTTTATTAACGTTTCTAACCAAACAAAGCCTGTCCATTCACGACTCTCACTATAAAAAAACACACGAGACACACTTTTATCAAAAGCCACATTTCTCAATCAAACATAATTAATGGTGAACACAATAATTTATTGCGGTCTATCGTAATAATTATATTGTAACAATTATTGTTCCGTTAAAAACACATTAAGATAATGGTATCGTATCGTTCGGCTGACTATTAAACTTGGTGAAGTGCATGACAATAATACTGTCACACAAGTTATTTTATGGAAACTGTTCCTGTACAGGCACTTGCGTATTTAAATTTTGTAGACAAGGGAGTTTGGCGCGTGGTCAAAATCGTAACTAATTTCACGATCTTCTTTTCAATACATAGCCAAAAGATTCTTGGGCTCAGCCACAGTAACGGGAAGTGCCGTTAATTTGTCGCGATTTTTGGACGTTCATACAAACAATTAAAGACTATTATCCCGAAAATTAACGGCATTTACCGTTAGCATAACACAGTGAAACTTTAATAAAACAAAAGAAAGTCGTCGAATGTGGAGTCCGCGCCACCACTCACAGTCTTTTGACACGGCGTTAGTGTCTATGTCATTACATTAAATTGCATTAAAAAAAAATTACCACAAATCCGCAGGTGGTGCAGACTCTATTAGCCATCAATGATCAAGGGACTCACGAATTACCGTGACCCCCGGAACGTAAAGGGCTATTGAAGGACACATTGGATTTTAGTCAGTACGAGTCTGACAGTACCTCCCGCTCTGTGCTGGGTGGAAGAACTCATTTGATGATTTTACCACGGTAAAAAAAATATAGCTATCAATGGGAGTCGGAGCTTACTCAGCTCAAGTCTATTGAGTTAGCGACTATCAGCTTCTTAATTGGGACACGGGCCGTAAACAGTGCGGGTTGGTAGATGTCTCATGTCTTTGAGTTTTTCGTTCTAGGACATGCCGGTTTCGGCCTCTCGATGTTTACTTTCAGTGGTAATGAAATAAATGACACAAAGAATAATTGACTTCAAACTCATGACCTATACGTCGGAAGTAAAAGCCGTTACCACTAGACTGGAGCTCATATTTAATAAATCTTACTCCAATGATACATACCCCCGTTAAATACAAAGTAGTATTATCTATCTTCCTTCCATATACGCATCAATTTTACTACAATAAAGAAATGCCAAGTTGACACAAGTCACGGAGCGATACAGTCTCAATGCTGAGTGCTTTATGACTTCCTCCGACTGATAGACAGACAGACAGACAGATAAACGCGCTATTTTAGCTCTCAATGAACGAATGAATGAACGGAGCGTAATGAATGATTGGTCTATCTTGGCGAATCTTAATTGGGAGATGGGTATCTGTATGTTGGGTATGTGGTTGATAAACTTTATGGGATTCTTATGATTGATTATAGTTGGCTAATGGTTTTATAGATGTAGGTATATGATATTAACAATGCCTTACTATACCCCAAAAACGATGATTTGATCGATTTATTTGTTTTTTTTAGATGATTTTATAGAGATGAAAGATGTATCAACATTGGACCCGAGAACTGGCACCCGAGTGAATGGCACCAGTGGTACTCCTCATACGGCACCTGTCAATATTTTTCGCAGACCAAGTGCCATTAGTGGACTAGTATTGAACTCTTTCACATAGATTGGTTCTTGTGATAACTAATAAAAAATTCTTCTTCTTCTTCTTCTTCTTCTTATCTTATGGTTGATGAACAACCTGGTGTCAGAGTTTAAACCGCCCGTAGGCCTCTGACATGGCTTCACACACCGTTGAAAAATCTCTCAGGTGTGCTGGTTTCCTCACGATGTTTTCCTTCACCGTTTTTAGCAAGTGATAATTAATTTATAATACGCACATGAATTCTAAAATACATTGGTGCGTGCCGGGGTTCGAACCTGCAACCTTTGAACTGGCAGTCCAACGGTCGTACCACACGGCTATCACTGCTTTCGAATAAAAAATTGAATTAGGCAGAAAAGGCAGAAGACATTTTTGCGCAACCACTCCTGACAGACTCTTTGATGCACTTACTTAATTTTGAGCAGCATTATACAATCAGAAAGAAAAAAAAGTGAATAACAGCTACGTAGGTGTGTATTTATACATGTCACAAGAGCACTCATACATACACTTCACTATTAATCAAAGATTTGAATAGTATTTAGTATAGCAGTGATAGCCGAGTGGTACGACCGTTGGACTGCCAAGTCAGAGGGTGCAGGTTCGAACCCCGGCACGCACCAATGTCTTTTAGAATTCATGTGCGTATTATAAATTAATTATCACTTGCTAAAAACGGTGAAGGAAAACATCGTGAGGAAACCAGCACACCTGAGATTTTTCAACGGTGTGTGAAGCCATGTCAGAGGCCTACGGGCGGCTTAATAAACTCTGACACCAGGTTGTTCATCAACCATACGATAAGAAGAAGAAGAAGAATAGTATTTAGTGTTCAATAAAGCTGTGTCCCATTTATTGTATCCTAGAGTCTATCGTATCTACTTTAAAAAGTTATTACCAATATGGTAATAAAATTATCTCATAATAGGCTTCTGCTAACATAACGATCAATAAACACATCAGACACATCACATCCCCTTTTAAATTATAAATTAATACTAGAATTATGTTTATATTTCCACCATTTTGAGGTGGTATTAAATAAAGGTAAACTATTAAATATTTAGTGGTTCGTTTAGAGTCACGACACGTCTGACGCGTCAGAAGGCGGCTTCTTTGTGCACCCGGGAATGACCGTCGTTTGGGCACTTTGGGAATGGGCGGCAGTGTCAGCGGTTTTATGTAGAAGTGTCTGAGGGCGCAGAAAAAGGTGGTAATATGACCTGGGCGCAAGCTGAGATGGCTGATACAACGTGGTGCTCCAAAATAGCACTAGAAAAATAGGGGAGGCTTTTGCTCAGTTATGGTATTTTATTTATTCCTAATAAAAAATTGGTTCGAATATTATAGCCAATGTTGTTTACACAAGGGTCTTATGCTCGTGAGTTCAAAGGTCCTGACTCGATCTGTGTCTAGTTTTGTCGTCGTAGGTCCCAAATTGATGATTCTATTTCAATGCATTTTTATTATTGTTCGAAGACTGGTTTTATTAAAACTGCGAGTATGTGATCTGCAAATAATCAGCTGTTATGTATAACTTTCTGCCATATTATTACAAAAGGTACCCCTTTAATCCAATTTTACCCGATCAATTGAAATAGCGTGATAGGAAAGCATTGTATTCATACTTATTTGGAAACAGAACGGCTCCTGTTATTAAAAAATACAAATAAGAAATGTTTCCAATTAAGGGCTACATCTCCGCTCTCACTGGCACCCGACAACACACGTCAATAAGCGGGCAATCAAATCCACATTGGAGGGTTAAACCGATATTGGGCCACAAACAAACATAAAAATGAACAGTAAACTTTTACGAGGCACGATTTAGGGGCCCCACTGACCTATGTTCCCCATGGAGAAGGTGGTCAACTTCTTCAGCAGTCGAAATTATTCACCATAATGTGCCACAATTTTTATATTGCATGTTCATTTCTGATTTATTTTATTTATGATAATTTCTGAATTTTTATTTTATTTTATGAATAGAAGCTACTTTGAAAGTGTACGAGAATATAATTATGTGATCGTAAATTCGATTTTTAGTAGATTTTACGATTTATTATTTTATATTAAACTTTCGTCTTTCGTTTTTTTACATTAAGGTGAGGTATACCGGTATTTATTTTATAAAGATTAACATCTGTATATTAACGAGGAGAGGAGTTTTCTGTCCAATAAGTATCTAAAATGCAGCTAATATTATAAATGCCAAAGCCAGAATGGATGGATGAATGTTTGTTAATCGCTCACGTCAAAACAACTCAACGGAACTGCATGATTTATTTTTCAGAGATACCTATGTCTGGAACGACACATATGATACCATTTATCTCGATACATCTTCCCGCGCGATAATTTTCGAGTTACAGATAAATAAATAAAAAGTTTTCCCCAATATAAATAAATCGATCACCGGCCACCGTAGGCGCGGGCGGCGAGTAATGGGCGACTCGCTGTCCGATCATGGACCATGCCTGGGTCGAGGGCGCGTTGTGTTCCACGCGCGCCTCAAGGAGTGTCAGCATAGTGACGTGGCCTGTAGAGGGCCAAAGCCTGCCGGGGTTGCGGGACTCACAAATTACCGCGACTCCGGTACGTAAAAAGCTATTGAAGGACACCGTGGATTTTAGTCAGTCAAGTCTGACAGTCCCTCCCGCCCTGCCCTGAATAGGAGGACTCATTTGATGATTTTACCACGAAAAAAGTGTTATTGAGTTTTTCTACTAAGAACTTTTCAGTAGCGAAATCAGGGCTCATACCACTACATGGGACTTAAAATTTTTAGCATAATGTTGGTGGCAATGCATCTCTGTCTAACCTGGCCTGAAGGTCTATAATTCCTTACAGACCTCCTAAAAAAGTAAGGCACTTTAAAAAAATTTCACAGTAAGAATAAAATTAATAACCATAATAATTTTGTAATGCATTTATTTGTATACGAATCAAAATTAGATTTTATAAATTTGATATATATTTACAAACTAATAAAATAGTTATAGCTAGCTTTTACTTTACAAATTATTTAAATTAATAGTTCTGACATTTATTTTTACGTAGATAGGTACTATTAATTGAATTTAATGTGTTTGATTAATAAAATCTATACGTCTAAATTAATTAATTTTAAAAACAAAACATATTTATGTTGTTTTGAATTTCGAACAGTATAATTTAGAAAAAGACCGGCTTGATATCATTTTTATCAATCAGAAATATATAAATTCTTATAAAAAAAATAAAGAAAACAAATTAAAATACAATTTTGAATGAAAATGTTGTCTTTGAGAATTCATACTTCGAACATAAAGTTGTTCATTGACGTAAACTACTTTATAATTCAAAAATTAATACCCAGGTGTTGTGAATACCCAAATTAGGCAACAGTGGCGCAACAGGGGGCCACAATATTTTCTATAATTAAGGCTACTAACGACCATCCATAAAAGCAATTACGATCATTATGTTTTTATTTCGTTTTAATTGACTTTTTCTCATTAATATTTATATGGATGTGTTGTTGTTAGGGGTGTCGACTCGTCACAGGTTTGGACGCTTCATGTGAAAGTTTGAATAAGTCTATCTTTATAAGGTTATAAACAAACATGGTAACTAACACAGTCATGTATTTTTTAAAGATACAGTGCAATTATTAAAAAATTGGAAACAATAAACCGAGCCACAAAATTACAAACTCAGCCACAAATATTATAATTCGGCAACGTTTTTAGTTCTGAGGGAACCCCGACATTCGGTTTGGTTAGGTTCCTTTAAACCCTGCAGACAGAAATAGGAACCCCGCGCAGGGTTCCGACGACTACGCTTTGGCTTGTCCTATTTAGTCGTGGCTGACTTTTTTGACTAAATTTTGTAAAGTTGCCAAAGTAGATTTTTAATAGAATGCTAATAAACGGAAGCGTTTAAAATAGCACTACAACTAACTATGCGTCATAAATCAGGACGTTATACAGTATTCCTGTATAGGCAACGCCTTAAAACAGGATATTTATTTACAATGTTTAAAAATTGTCCTTTCAATCCAGTCCTTTAAGAGTTATGATCCCAGCTGATGATAACATAAGCTAAAAAAGTGATACTTTACTTAGACATAATTGAGGTCGGTTAAGGAAGACATCGTTAGGAAACTTGGACATTATACTGGTATATAAACTTTTATATATAAACTAAATGAGTCTTAAGACTTTGTATGTTTATGTCTTACTACTCTGAAAGTTCCCGTGGAATAAATTTTCAGTTGTGGCGGGTGAAACGTTTTCGTTTTTTTTATACATTGTCCCATACTGGGAATTCCTTCGTGTATCGTGGGTGCGTTTACAAACATAGAAACTCACATACACAAACACCCGGACCCGGAACAACTACTTGAAGATCATACAAATATTTGTTCGGAGCGGGGATCGAACCCGCGACACACTGCGCAGCAGTCGATCGCTCAGCCACTGCGCCAACCGTGCCGTCAAATGACTGAGCTTTTTTTTTTTTGAAGGAAAGTAGTTACTAATTAAGCTGAAGACCACACGAAGCACACTTCAAATAAAGTTGTTCATCTAACGGAGACAACTAAACCAGGTTTAATATTCATAGAGTACTGTGAATACTTTTACAAACCAGTTGCCGTAATTTAGGAAGCGGGTAATCTTAACACTGCCACCGTATTAAAATGAAAGAAGCCGGGAAATGATCAAGAGAGCGTTGTATGTGAGGTGCCCACCCAAACAAAATAAATGTGTTCTAGTGAACAAGCCGCCGCGATACCAATTAACTTAGAAATATACCCGAATACGCCTTATCTTGGCCGGCCGGTTAAGGGTTAGATGGTACAACGTTTTGGGAATCGATGGAGGTAACATATTGGTATTTTATTTTAAAGATTGAAATTATCAGCACTTGTACTAGGTATTCGTAGCTAAGTCTGATATGCAGAAAAATAAATTTGTTATTGTGAATCTGTTGGTTCAAATATTGGTTCAAGATTGTATGTATTCGTTTCTGCCGCTACCCTACAAATGCGTCACTCGGTACAATGCAGCTTTCTACTGGTAAGAGAATTCGATCCAGTAGTTTTTGATTTTCCTCATTATAAACATACAAATCTTTCCTCTTTTATATAATACTAGCACTTCGCCCGCGACTTCGTCCGCGTGGGTTACGTACTTTCCTCTAAAAAATTCGAAAAAAAAAACAAAAACCCCTTTTTAGTGCTCCCCTACATTATAATAGGAAGTTGTGTGCAAAATTTCACATTCCTAGCCCCAGTAGTTTCGGCTGTACGTTGATATGTCAGTCAGTCAGTTCTCCTTTTATATATATAGATTAGTACAGAAGTATAGATTACATAATATAAAATCACGTCTGTTCTTCTCCAAGTGTCAGACTGGAACCTAAGAACGGGCTCATTACTCAGTAATCCGCGATTTTTGGCATCCTTTTTTCAACACATTAGTAGTTTCCTCCAAAAAAAAAAAACGTCGGGTTGCACTCTGGGAGTGCCGGCAGAAGTGAAAACTTGAATAGTAATTGTTGGAAATATCTTGTGAACAGTTTTTTTTGAAACTCGCAAAAATGGTTGACTTTTTATTTCAATAATTTTCCAATGTGACGTACATCTTTTATAAACAATGTTACCTAGCAACGAATGTATCCAGCATACAAACTTCTTTAAAAGTAATAAAGTCACACGAACATTCACGCAAGCGCCCTGCGCCGTCCTACGCTTTTTCCTGACGTCCTACGCTTTTTCGATCAGGTCACGTGTCCTGACGCGAGTTTAAGATTTTATACCCATTACAGAAAAAGTGCTCAACGCCGCTAAAGAAGTTTTCACTTCAAAAAATGGTTGCTTGAGTATGTATTACTCCTGCGTTATAATAAATATTTACAATGGAAATCTTGAAATTAAGGTTGCCTGGCAATCTATATGTAGAAATAACAAATATATAAGTGCAATCAAGACCATTTCGTGATTGCTACAGAGAGTGCATCCTCTTAACCAAACAGCAGACCGCATCGTGACGCTTTATTCAATATAAAAACGTTTATCTCCAAATCTACATATATATTTATTTTTATGTCTCTATTCGGAGTTTTTCCGGTAGCCGTTAATAGTTTGAAGCCATTAATGTTAATTATAAATTCACCATTTTATCTCACATTAGTTTTATGACCTATAAACTCGATTTGGACACAATTTGTAAGCGAAATCCGAGTTGTTTTAATTTATGTTTATTTATAGAGAGTTCCTATCACGTTGGTTTTATGTCCGAGTGATTATAGTGTTAAGACGCGGTTCTGATTGCGCTTGAAACCTAATTACACTTGATAACTGAATTGGATTCGTTGATGAAATGATGGCGTCTTAATTAAGATATCAAATTCAGAAATTGACTTACAAGTTTATTATTAAGAAAAGTGGAAGGTTTCTTTGGTTGTTAAAGTGATTAAAGAGAAAATTGTTCCTGTTAATTATACTGTGGTCTTTAAAAGATATCATTTATTTCAGTGGAGAGAGGTTGTGGACAAATTAGAGAGTAAATTGAATGGGAAAATAATGCGAAACGGACTTATTCAGTCTTCATTTGAGTAAATAACATTAAAGCCCTTCGTATACAATGCGACGCAAGTCTCCGATACCTTACGACTAAGGTATCCAACGACGCGTGTCTGTGTACGAATCTCTATGGATTTGTATTGCGATAGTCGCCTGGATATGAAAAACTTTCGAGACTTTCGTCGCGTTGTGAACAAAAGGGCTAAATAATCTCAAAATTGAGTACGAAAGCATGATCTTTTCCACTCGAAATTGGTCTTTAATGCCCAAGACTAAACGTCTCAGACTTTTATCGTAATATTTTAAGGTTCTTACTTGATACTTACATTTACCTTTACCGCTCATGATGATTGTCGAAGATATTTTTAAGAACATAAGCATTAAGTTTGGAATTACTGCGGTGAGATCTGAAAGATACAGAAATGTTAAAAGTGAACACTAATTTTATCACGATGTTTACTGTCGATTTTGTATGACAACTTTCTCAATGATCCTTTTTAAAAATAGCAATGGATTGTGGTGATGAAATTGCTGTTTCAAAATACAGGGTTGTCATCATAATTTCCATAAAATGCTTCAGATATATGAACGTATTTAACACGATAAGTGATCACAAACTAAGTGGGTTATTAGTAAATAAAACCGCTTGTTAAAATACTTCCTTCCAGCGTATCGTGCTTACCCTGATTTCTGTGTAATTGGTCAGTTAAGGGGAATACTGATATTCGGATATATTTTTGAAGATGCAGGTTACGAAATTATTTGTATACTAGCTGTTGACAGCTTTGCCCGCTTGTAACTCAAATGTAAAAAGGGGATAAAAGGTATCCTAATGTTATTCTGTACCCTATTTCTCGCTGTCCGACCATGGACCATGCCCGGGTCGACGCGCGCCACAAGGAGTGTCAGCATAGTGACGGGGCCCCCTGTAGGGGGCCAAAGCCTGCCGAAACTCACGAATTACCGTGACCCCGGAACGTAAAAGGCTATTGAAGGACACCGTGGATTTTAGTCACTACGAGTCTGAAAGTCCCTCACGCTCTGCCCTGGGTGGGACAACTCATTTGATGATTTGACCTCGTTAAAAAAATACCCTATCTCTGGCAAATAAATGCATGTCCCCATTTGCATTGCTTTTACATTTTACGAAACCAAAGACCTGGATTAAGCTGAGAGAAATTCGAGGACATTACGCTAGAATTCTGGATGAAGGATTGATTTTTGTAAAAGTGCTGTAGCAGGTGACTTACTAACTTTTATAGAGTTTACTGAGCTAAAAGTGTCATCATAATCTATAATGTTTCGACTTCTGGGATACAGGTCTCCTCTCTGAGACTGAGAGGGAGTAGGCTGTAATAAACTTCGTGGGCCCAGTGCGGATTGGTACGTGTCACAGTCGCGTCTTCATCTTCTTTTTATTCTAGAACATGCCGGTTTCATCGACGTTGTTCCTCTTAACCAAAGTGTACATGAATGATTTTTCAATGATGTGTAAAGATCGTTAAACATAACAAGCAACTAGATCTTAATGATATCGTGTCGATGATTAGCAATTAACGATCACGCCAATTAATAATTTATAACCACACACCAATTTACGTATTTGCTTCAAAATCGTATAATGCGAAGTTTTCGCAAGCTGTAAGCAATTCCTAATTACCTGAACATGTTGTAAAAATCTCTACTTACAGCTGAGAGTTCAAAATTCAGCGCACTGTTTTTATTTAAGTATGCGTTTTAAGTGTTACTTAGTGTTACTGAAAACCATGTATGTTCCCGGATGACGGCGTTTAAGTATTTCAATCGTAACTCTTCAGTTTCATGATTTATGATTGCTTTTTCAGCACCGTTTTAGGTTATTGGGTATTAATTAGTAACAGCACGCATGGTTTCTTTAAAGAGGTAAGCAGAACCACATCTATTGAGGGTTATACAGTTATACACCCCAATTTTGTTAGTTTTGTTTATGTAAGGTATGTATCTTGTATCTATAAAGTGACTATGTCGAGAGTTAGATGAGAATTTAACAGTCATAATCAACAAAAATCTATTTCAGTGTTCTTGTTCACAATCTTTTCAGACTTTCGACTTTCTGATTAATAGTATCGACTGATAATGATCTACAAATGGCTTTCAGGATGACCGGCTTTATGTGAGACTGTTCGTGCGAGACACTGAGGTAACTCACTATGAAAAATGGTCACCCATCCACAGACCAAACTCGGCAAGCGCGGCTTAACCTAGAAGATCGCCACGAGCTGCTCATTCTTCTACTTGCAGACTGACAATGTAAGGTACTAAATAACTGCTATTTATTCAACTGTCAATCATTTCAAAATTAATGCAAGCATGAATCGAACCAAGCAGGCGTACATCACTGATAAGAGATTGAATTTCTCAGAAGAAACAATAAAATTACCAGTAATATTAATAACAGTGATATGTGCAGGAAACGAAGTAATTGAGAAGGCACTAAAAGTGATTGTGTGTGCCATAAATTAGTGGAGTATCAACGTTGTGATCCGGGCTGCGCTTACGCAGTCACAAGCGCAGTATGCGTATCGGATTTCTGGGAAACAACTGGACTGGGGTATGAAGTTTTTAGGTATGTATAAGTGAAAGAAAATGAAGTAAAAAACACTCTATTTTATTTAAAAATAAATGCAAACGGTCCAAAAGAAAATATTTAAATTTGATTGACTTGACAAAGTACAATTTAAAACATTGATAATACAATTATAAAGCATTTTTTATAATAAATAAATATTTGTTGTCTGTTTTTCAAAATAATGTGTAATGAAATGAAACACGGTACGCCGACAATCAATTAATTATAATTAGGGCATTGTGATTATGTTTTTGATGACAGGATCAAATGACTTGATAAACTACTCGATTCAAATTCGAACTATAATACTCGATTTTGTAACTGAAAATTGAAATTCAAGATTATGAATTTCAAATTCAAACAGATTTTCAAAATCGATTATTTCTTCAGCAACATGGAACCAATCAACTTTAATAATCGTAGCTGATAATCCTTATCACCATATTTTTAACAGGTTTGGTGATAGCATACATCTTCTTGGCGGTAAGGAGGCGGTAGCTACAACTCTACAAAAAAAGTGGTTACAAAAAATAAATAAACGATTCTGATGACCTTTAACATCACAATATTAATTTTAATCATTCATCCGGTCAACAAAAACTCGTTAATAACGTCATTTCCCGTCACCAAAGTACTAGGAACGCAGAAATCAGAGGTTATCACATGCATTCGTTGGAACAATATGAGCGGTAAAGAAATTCATGAAGTCATAGTTTTTTTATCGATAAGCCGGCCATAGGTCTCGATCTCTGCCTGATTACTGAATTATTTTAAAACGAGTACTAATAAACCGAGCTAAAAAATTACTCACTCAGCTGCGAATATTACAACTCGGCAACAATTTTTGTTTTTGAGACACCTCGAGTTTTGGTTTGGTTAGGTTCCTTTAAACTCTGCAGACAGAAATAGGAGCCCCGCACAGCAGGGCTCCGTCGACTACATACGTCGTTGCTTGGCTTATTTCTTGTTCATTTTGCTTATCAATTCGGGGCTGACTAGAAATTTTGTGGGTAATGTACTATTTGGTTTACAATAATGCTATTTAATAGAAGCCGTTATATATAGCAACCTTTTAAAATTGTATTGATTGGGCAATCTTACCAAAGGGTATCGTGGAACCTGGGAACTGTTTTCTGGGGGTCAGATAGTCGCGTCATATTAGAAACTGGTATGCAGTTGCGTCCAGATAGACCAGAAGCCGACTCGAACAGAGTTGGAAAAAGCAGGCTTAGCAGAACCCGATGGCGTCAATCATAAAAACGTGTTGGCAACAAAAACGTTAGAAGCGAACTTTTAATCATGGTTTAAAATGATGAAATTAAGTGAAAATAAAAATTAAATGATTTGAAAAAGCAATTCAGATCATCTGATTTTGTGTTGTTTACTGCCTCGTTGGTCTATGCCGTCCACTGCTGTACGTAATCCCCCCAAAGAGCGCCAACCCCCCGGTCCTAAGCAGTCCGTATCCATCCGCTGCCGGACACACTCCTCAAATCATCGATCCATCTTTCCGCAGGGCGTTCCAAACTACGTTTGTCCATACCCGGTCTAGCACATGTCTGACCAACGTCCGTCTCTACGTCTGGAGACATGGCCGGTCTATTTCCACATAAGCATGCTGATTCTAAGCGCAATGTCGGTGACTTTAGTTCCCGTTCGTCTAGTGAAGATAATCCATAGAACATTATAGAAGCTGAATACAAATCACAAATGTCTATTATGTACGTCGTTTACGTACACAGTCGTGTTGCCGTGACCCGCCGATAACAGAATGCAATAACTTTTAATTTTTATTGCAATTAATGCAGCGATTAACGTTTTATGGCACATTTAAGTGATAACACATACAGATTGTTTTTCTCTGCCGCTCCCGTTTTTATTGGGTACATTCTGTTTAATTTTTATTCGCACAGATTATTAATTATGAGGTGAGTAAGCATGTTTTTACTCGAGTGAACATATTTTTGTAAGACCTATGATAATAAAATGTCAAATGTTTTTTTTTTGGCAACCAGCTGCCTGAATGTCATAACCACCGTGTAGTTCACATCAAGTCCTTTTTGGGTGATAATATCATCAAATAAGTCCTTCCTTGGGTGTAGCGGGAAGGACTGTCAGACTTTTATTGACTAAAAGTCTACCTTGCTCCTTCGGTTGCCCTTTGCGCTAAAAGGCTTCCAAATCCTGGTTAGACCGACGCGATCCCAGCAAAAGTCCCGCGACCGCGGAAGGAGTTCCACCACCCCAGCAGAAGCCAATAAAGTCTTACGTCATGTTCTGAGGTGATTACTCAGTGTTTAATTTCATTTTAATAATTCATTTATTTTCAAATAACTTTGGCCCATAGAAACAGCCTTGTCCAACATCGCTAATAGTGATGCTACGTCATATTTTGTCGCAAAAAGTAAAATTATGTTAGTAAGACTCATTATCACAACCATGAATGGAAATAATTAGTCAAAAGAACCACAATTAACTTAAAATGACATTAAAAACAAATCAATTGCATAAAAACTAACCAAACTGTAAGTACATAATTGATAATAATTAGCGAGTGTACGTAATCAAGTTATTTCATTAACGATGTTTATATAATCACGATAACAGTTATTCGTGATAATTGGACTGTAATTGTAGTATTGTTACCTTATTTCGAACATAATCACTTTGGCACGTCAAAAGAACTAATGTTTTTAACTTTCTAAAATTGTTATACGGTTAATTTACTATTATTAAACAATGAACCTCACTTTTTTATCCTGAAAATCTTCGGCTTTGACCTATTCTATGAATGGCTAGTACATACTTATCCATTCTATCAATATTAAGTGCTAGTTGGTCCATTCTTCCTCTTTACTTATTTGATCCTGATTTTAATATGCCAGAAAGGGTTTATAGTGATCATACATTATATAAACACTTAAGTTACACATATCGAATGCAATAAATCGAAGGGTTTCGAGTATCAATCAAAATAAAATACATATAATTATGATAGAAAATCATAGCTACATAGGGTGAATGTCGCTATAATTTTCTATCTAACTAAGCTGCGTAGATTCCATACTCGTATAAAAACCGATAATAAAAAGGATTTATTTTATGGATAAATAAATCGAGCCACAACATTACTAACTGAGCCACAAATATTACAACTCGACAACATTTTTCAGTTTTGGGGGCACCCCGAGATTCCATTTGGGTTGGTTCCCTGTGGATAAAAATAGGGATTATCTAGAAGGAGTAACGAATATACTATATTTTAACCATGCGCTACTAGTGCACTAAAAGTACTCGGTTCTATAGAAATTAAATAGATAGAACTAAAAAAGTGTAATATGGTGAAGCTTACTGATTACAGTCTATGAGATCAAGCATGTAGCAGGTGACATAATGACGACGTTTTTGTACAATCCAGTGTGCAACACAATTTAAATAAAAATTAATCCATATTAGCAATTTCGCAACTTCGACTATAAGAAACACGTCGTATTTAGATGTGTTTAGATTTTAAAAGGTAGTAAATGACTAGTAATAATCGTGCAATGACTTCTATATTTGATCATATCCTGTCATTTGTGAATAGTAACCCTTTTCTGTCTATCAGTGGCCTAAAGGACACTTTACCTTCTCTCTCTGCACCTTGCTGTGAACGCAGATGGAAGATTCTGTTTTTGTCTTTCAAATCCAAATCTCTATGGAAATTGTATTGGTTGCTATGATAATGATTAGACTTCTGTTTGTCAGTGCATTTTCCTTTATGTGTATAGTTAATCAAATTCCCTAAAACAGATAATAATTTGCTAATAACTAAAGAAAAACAGAAAACAAACAATCGACACTTTCAAACCCCGCATAATATAAATCAAAAATTCAAAATGGAGTCCAAGTCTAATCGATTCACAATTGCAGTGTTATTACACGCATTGATTGCTAACAAAGTATCAGAGATAACCCTCAAGCGCGGTCCTGCAGACCGAAGAAGGCAAGGTTTTATTACTAATTAACCATATCGTGGATACCGATGTGCCTTGCTCGGTGCCAATCGCCGTCAACTTGTCAGCGGGTTGACGTAACTGTAAAACGCGGGTTGGGGTCTAAAAGACCGAGATGTATAGTTTTGGTGTCAAAATTTTCAATTGTTATTTTTTTTTGTATGTCACAATAACATTATAAATTAAAGTGAAAGTTTGTAAATTGTTTACGATAAAACATTTGACAGATTCAGATGGAATTGCTAAACAGATTTGGATGAACTAACATTAAGGTTACCGTATTAGGTAGAGTAAAACTGCTTAACATAGGCCCCGTAATTATAGTGACATAATTTTGACATTAGACATTCTGAAATAATCCCAATATTTGGAAGGTAAAAAAGGTGGGATAAAATTGTCAGTAAAGAAAGCTCAGAACAAGGTCCTGCAAACATCAAAACTTCATTTTGTAACTCTCTTTGTAGATTGGTAGCAACAAAATGGACAAGATTGTATATTACATTCAAAATACAAAAATAACGGTTTTATGCTATAACTCCTCTCACATCCATCCAGCTCATTAAATTAATGTCATGATGGGCCTATTTCTAATCACTTCAGTATGATAAGAAAATAACGTATTAAATAATTATGCAAAACAGATGTATTTCCATGCTATACATAACAAACTTATGTACATATTCGCTGCGTAATTAAAAGTTCTAGGAATGTTATCTATGCGCTGGCCTAATAGATAAGCGAAGAATACCCAATGATCCAGTGTCTATAAATAATTGGTTAATTAATTAGTCTAAGTCGTAAGTTAATTTTCATGTTTCGATATGAGTAACACAGTTTGTACTACAAAATAAAACGTTAATTGCTTGAATAAATAAATTATGTAAAGGCAAGTCGCACAACCGAACCAGTTTTTCTTCACAAATTCGTATAATGTGCAGAAAAAGCAGATGTAGTTCTAACATTAAAAAAAAAAATTAAGCAAAATGAAATCATGAAAGCAAAATAATTCGCATTTATTAGCAATAATTACTTCTCATTTATAAACAATTAAACAAATTATTAAAATTCTCCACTTAACAGTCACGGCAGTCGATAAAGACAGTAAAATAAACAGTTACACAAAAATCATGTTTTTTAATCAAACATAAACACTCATTAAAGGGTTAAAAGCAGTGACTTAACGAGCCTCCGCTACTGTGTGTGTGCAACTGGTATGAACAACTTTTTATT
This sequence comes from Agrotis puta, assembly GCA_943136025.2. NCBI lineage: Eukaryota > Metazoa > Arthropoda > Insecta > Lepidoptera > Noctuidae > Agrotis > Agrotis puta. The sequence goes on along the minus strand of OW964190.2, from coordinate 5,951,232 downwards.
TTCTTGCCGTGTTAACGACTGTCCCTTTCACACATGGTACTAATTTCTACATCCGTCTCTGTCGCACAGGGCAATTAACACTTTCTGTATACGGTAGCGATGGAAGAAATTAGTTAAGAGAGTCTCGGCCCCATTTCTGTAGTTTGTGTCAACGGGTCTCGGGTAGCAAGTAGCGGGTTATTTTTTGTTTTTTCAACTTTTACGCCCGAGTGGACGTTTTTTCGCTTCCAATGTCATTACGGGTGAGTACGGCAGGTAAAGGGTTAAATTCTTTGCTGATGTATTGCTCTATTGATTTCCATTGTTTTAAATGTACATAGATTTTTTTTTTTTTTTTTTATGTAATTTTTATATTAATGAATTATTATTTCTTTACATACTACATTTAAATACTAAAATTAAAAGTAAAATATTTACAATAATGACTAAATTAAAACTATAATAAAAAAAAATAAAAAAAAAATAAAAATAAAAAATTATAGAGCGTCATAAAATTCGTCCACATCGCTGTCAATGGGGAAAGTGCCCAGAACGCTGGCAGCATTGCCACGTTGGATGGCAATGCTGATCCTTTGACCAAGAAATAGGCCAGCCCTCTGGTCACGCGAGGCGTCGACTAAACGCTTGGCGATGTCTTTAAAAACTTTGTGGGCACTCGGACCCCACGGCCCTAGTGTTTCAACCCCAAAAGGCTCAAATACATAGGTAATAGTCAAGCCATTGTATTTGCGCCGCTTGAGGTTTTCGGCACTTGCAGCAGCCGCACCAGCACAGCATGCAGTACCAGGAAGGTGGGATGGCGCAAGGGTGTCGACACATGTTGCATCCCACACCAAAGGTCTACCCAACTTCCATGGCATTATAGTCATCCCATCTGGTCTCTTCCCATCGTCGCGTGCCAAGCCACTGGGTTCTAAAACGGCTGGCACCCCGGCGGTGACAAGAGCACGACGGATAATGTCATTTAAACTAGCGTGCCGTGCTAGCCGACCTGCACTCTTGCTGCAGGAAAGGCCATGGTGCCCGAGGCAGTCGACGCCTTCACCACACTGACAACGATGTGGAGCCCCGCAAGGAGCGCCCAGACGCAGGCATGTAGCTATTCGGAAGGTTTCGTCACCCAGCATGGTACCTATGTTGGGTGACGGTAGTGCCTGAAGCCATAGACCCGACTCCCACTCTCCCACAGCCAGCAGGCGGGCACGCTCCACAGAATTGGTTGACGTATTAATAAGATTATACCGTACCAACCTGCAGAGCGGCTCATCCCACTGTCTCTGGGAAGATGGGTTCACGGGTCGATCTGAATCCGGGCAAGTCATTTTCCAGGCGTTCTCTGCATCGGTCAAGCACGGCACTTCAGAGTCAACCAGGGAGAGACTTAAAATCTTTCTGGTTAAGGTTTCAGTGCTGTGGACAGAGGACAGGAACGCCGGTAAACTCACACTAGAAATTTTGCGGACGCCGAGTCCACCAAATCGTATAGGGAGGGTGGCTTGCAGCCACGCTCGGTCGTCCAGGGCCACATTAAGGATGGATGTTAAAGTTTCACGAACAATTTGGTCAATTTTGTCTAAAATATGTGTGTGCTTCCACAGTGGAGAACACCGGAGAAAGTACATAAAATTTGGACCAAAACAACAATACCTAATAATGGTGAAAGCCGAATGTAAATTTATTTGCGAAAGTCGATCTGAAATGTCGTTGAAATGATTGATTTTTTCGTCGATAAATGATGAAAAACTATCTTCGAAAATAGGGGAACCTAGGAGGTGCAGAGAATTTTTGTCTAGAATTTTGATCTGGGGAGCTATTGTATTAAATTTATGAAGGGTAGATTGTCTGTCAGTCATGTCAGAAAGAAAAATTTCACATTTAGAAGGGTTAAGATCCAGACCGATGGATTTAAATTCTTGTTTGAGAAATAAAAAATCATTGACAACGGTGTCTACATCTCCTCCTAAAGTTCCGTCGTCTAAATACCAAACATTAAATTTGGAATTTAGTTTTTGGATGATGGGATGTATGGCTAGGCTGAAAATGACAGGCCCGAGAGGGTCACCTTGTTGGCAACCAACTGCTGACTCCAAAACATTATTTTTGTATAATAATTTTGAAGGGTGCCGGTAGCACTGCCACAAAAAACCGAAAATTTCAGGTAATTCCTTTTTTGCCTCGGCCAACAAAGTGTCCCTGTTCACAGAATTAAAGGCGTTCTTAACGTCAACCTTGAGAATGACATCACCATTTCCTGAGTTTAGAAAAGAAGATAGGGCATGTACGGCAGCCTCACAGCCCCCTTTGGAACCAAAGCCAAGTTGTAGGGGCTGGAACTTCTTTGCAAGCGAATCGCTGTATAGCTTGCAACAAATTTTGGCTGCCATACGCCTGTAGGTGCACCCGACGGCAATGGGACGAATACCGCCGTCCTTCTTGCGTAGGGCACATAAATTGGCCCCGTACAAAACATCGACGACGGCATCGTTCACACCGCCGGAGAGCATTAGGTTGACCAGAGCCGCAAGCTCCCCCAGAAGCGATTCGCCAGTATCCCCGGCGCCTGAACTCAACAAATCTTTTAAATGTTGTGGAGTCAGACCGTCGAGGCCACCGGCAGAACCGCTCCGGAAAGAGCTCACGGCTGCGATCAATTGTGGGGCTGTAATTTTGATTTGCGTATCCTGAACAATGGGGTTAACGGGCGGATCAGGGAAGGTGAGGCCATCCGCAGGCGCTGGATGTTTACTCTCCAGTGCAGAAAAAGTCTCCGGAGAGTACGGCGCCACCACATCACTGCTGAACAGTAGTCTGGCCGCCCCCCTAATATCACCCTCACTTAATTTGGATTCTACATGAGCACAAATGCCTTTCTGTGATAAACTATTGAAAGTAGGTAATTTAGAATCTAAAATAGGAGCCGAAATGTTGCAGTTTTCCTTAATTTGATTGGTCAGGGACTTTTTTGAAGCCAAATTTTTCTGAACATGCAGAATCCTGTAAGGGAAGGTGAGTAACTGCTCCCAGGCACGCACTGAGTTCTCCTGGGTGGCGGCACGGACACATTGCGCCAAACTCAGCGCAACATACCGTCTCGCACCCCGAGGAACTCTCTTTAAAATAGGAGTGGAATTTTTTAATTGGGATAATGTTTTCCACAACGGTTGGTCAAATGGTGGTAAAGTCGTCGGGATTGTTGCTGGGGGGTCCAAAGGTACACTATGTGGTTTGTGAACCTTGCCATAGTGTATCCTTAGACCCCGTTCGCCTTTAAAATAACGAGCCTGGGAGCAATGGGGACATCTGACCAGTTGCACATCCAGTGATGTGGCAGGTTGACTGGCACCACTCAAACCGGTGTCGCTACATCCGGCGTTGGACATGCAGAGGAAAAAATATTAATTTTTCTACTTACCAACTAAATATACACAATAATACAACAATAAAACACTTAAAAAACACATATACAGTACGGGAAAAATGACAGAACACAAGTAAACAGGCGTCGCCTAGCAGCGATGACAGCGTCGCGCTGGCGGCCTGGGGCGCCGCCGCTGCCGCCGAATGTGCTCTATGTCCGCCGCATAGAGGTACGCCGTCGCCGCGCAAGCCGCGCTGTCATATATTATTAGCCATCGGCCACGCTATCTTGACGCGTCTTAGTGAAAATGATGCCACGTTGGTGCGGCCAGTGCGTGCGTCCAGCGACCGCACCGCGACTCAATGAAAAATTATTGTTGAGCTTGTTTTCAGTAAAATAGATACATAGATACATAGATAGGTTAATAATAGGTTTTCTTTGCTAATTGGCAGTAGTATTATGTTCAAGTTGTTGAGTTGGCATTCAAGCGTGTTTTCTGCTCAACTACATGGAATGGCGTGACTGAGTGACAGTTGACATTAAACCTTATTGGTATAAATTTTACAATCATGATAGTAGATAAACACCTATAAGTAAAATGAGTATGTCAGACAGACAAACAATTAGGTATAGAGACAGTTTTTTTTAAAAGAAGATCCTTATCATATTTACTCCTGCGCATCCAGTGGGTTCCTGAAGACAGGTGTTATAACCGAATCAGGCAGAAACGTTGGATTAGCTATTAGGACACTTCTAACTGATTGGCTGGAAATGAGAAAAATCAGCAAGTACTTATCTAATTTTTTTTTTACCATAGGGGCTGCAAATGCACGATGACTACAAACAGCATAGCTGGCGCTATGGTTGATCGATTGACTGCGGCGCTGGGTGTCGCGAGTTCGTTTGCTACACGGAACTAATATGTTTATGGTCTAGATAGTTGTGTATGTGAGTTTGGATGTTTGTAAATGCACACACGACACGGGAATTATTTTTTATAGGAGAAACAATTTAATGGCATTGGGATTACAACTGTCTTACGCAATTACCTGACTGATAAGTGTGACCTAAAACGTCTAAACATGGAATGAAAGATACAGCTTCAAACGATTGTGTTGAGATGGCCTAATTGGTCAGGCGTCTGGAGTACTTATACAGAAGACACAGGTTTGAGTACCACTAGCAGCTGAATTTTTCGTTCCTCAAAAATAATTGCGTATAAATATATAAAACTTAATGTAACCTCTCCTTAATAACTACCAAACTTAATACCCAATAACTTATCAAACCGGGAATTGGTTTGAGAAATTTTAACGCCCACGAACCGAAGAAAACTACGTCTTAATTAAGGAAAAACGATCAACTCAGATTGCAATTTAAATACCCATATTAATTAACGTACTAACTGTTAATGGGTACATAAGTACATAATGATGTAAATGGCGCGAATTGATCCGTAATTACGAGTGTACTTTAATTGTTTTAGTACGGAGGAAAAAATCACTCGACGACCTATTAATGCTAATGCATATCCACGAATTGAAATTAGATGTAATGACTGGTTTTGGGGTTGCGTGAGTGTTTTTGGAAAACGGTGAGATTTTGATATTAGTTCCTAGGGAAAAAACTTAGAGTGATTTCCCTCTAATTAGTTTTCCCGTAGGAACTAATAATAAATAGGAGCACCTTTTGAGATGACAGCGTGTCACAATGACATTAATTATATCTCGTGGTACCTATTGATTTTTGGTTTAATTTGGAAAACATGGCAAAGAATGAATCCAAAAAGCACCGATTTCCAAAAAAAATATAATTATTGACAACTGTACCCAGTTGTCAATAATTATTTAATTTATTTTTTTCAAACATACTATGGAAAGTTTCACTTTAAAAGATTAACTTTTAAATAGAAATGTTCTTTTCTGTAACACTAAGTTTATCTTTTATTAATCGCCTCATAACATTACATTCATCCTTTAGCATCTAGAGATACATAATAGACTCACGCTTAACCGTCTTGAAATGGCAACTTAGCGCAAACATTATACATTCAATAGTAATTGCTTGCAATAAAAGTGATTGCGTTACTAAATTCAATCAGCTGCACACACACCCGATTTCACACACACACACACACTTAATCTTTACACACACAGTTCACCATCGCATGCAACACGGTTACATGAGACGTATGCAACGGAGAAACGGAATTCTAGGACTCGTAGCCAGATTATGTACGTACAGATTAATTAAGACGAATAAATAGAAACTGTGGCTCGTATTATGTGTAGGGTTATTGAGTGGTAATTGCCAGTAATGGATGCCATTTTACGCGCTTTTTTTAGAGCGGAATAAGTGAGAATTTCTTATCGATGGTTTGTTAATCAGTTGCAGTTAAATCGGGGCCTATTTTCGCTGTGCTGTCGATTAAAATCAATTTAAATCGATTGTAGGTAGAAATGAGCTGTGGAGGTTGCAGAACACGAATGTAAGTATTGCAATAAAACACCATACATTCCTTCACAGTCTCCATAAAAAATATGAACTAATTTTAAACCCAATTACATGAACACAGCCATCCTTAACCATTATTTCAACGGACACATGCTGTCATAATCATTAATATTATTATCACCTTGTATTTTCAATTATAATTTGCATTATACTTATAAGGGTTAGGTGCTCGAAATGCCAGCTGTCGTGAAAAACGCTGAATTACCTGGTTTTCTCCTTAAGACAGTGAAAAGTAGAATTATTATCTAACTTGCCATAATGAAACGATGTCGAAACCTCAAGGTTATTGTTCTAATAATTACAGGTAGGTAATTTGCGCTATACAGAGTGTTTTTTTCAACAAATGTTTCATGTTTCTGAAACCGTCTTAACTTTTATTTTTTATCTTGACCATAGAGCCGATGATGTCGACTACTCTGCGATGTCGAGCGAATGTTACGAGTACTTTAAAATTATTGACCTATCTCTAAGAAAAGTCTTGATTAGAAAAATATCCAGATAACTTTCTTTGTGTATAATCCGCTTGTCAAATCCTACGGATTGATTAGTGAGGTGATCTGTACCACAGGAACTTCCTATTTCAGAAAAGTTTCTCTATTTAACATTGTACTAGTTAAGCAGTGCCTGTAATATCTTGATGTTGAGAAAAATTAAGATATATGATTTATGATTAATTTACCCTACAGATCTTTTCGACAGTGAAGACTGGAGAGTGAAATTGCTATCTAATCCAATCGAGTATGGTTGGCTTTTGACTGTGGTTTTTCTGATCAATATATGGCTCTTGCAGAAACAGTAACACATTCATAATAATAATTCACCCTGTATAATAGTCCTTTTAGTAATAGTTTCACTAATTTTAAATTACGTGTTTTATTCAGTAACCATTGCGAATGTAGAAAATTGGCAATAAACATCTGGATATCTCCATTAAGGAAGCATTTACTGCTGGTAAATGGTTATTTATTCGGAAAGAAATATCTACTGTGACATACTGGGTTTCTTCAGTGAGACCTTTAAAGGATTCTTTATGTGCAATAATTGTGTTCCGTTAAAAATGTTGAAAATCAAGTTCTGTATTAAAGGGATACTTATACATCTTATAAAGTATACAACAGTTGTAATAAAATTATGATATTATAATTCTGCGGAACTGAGCTCAGGCAAGTTGTTAACAACTAGAGCTTAGTTGTGAAAAAAGAGAAGAATAAGTGAGAATTCTGTGCAATCCTGATTTATGGTATCAAGAGAATCTAGTGAGGAATATTATTATCCCTGTAGAAAGGTATCTCATTCATAGTCGCAGAATGGAAGTCAACAAGGTGAATAAAAAATCATATCTATATATTGAAATTATGATGATAATACAAGTCAATAGATTGTGATTATTATTAGACAAGACACTTAGATCTTGAATACAAATAAGACAGAAATCATATTCCAACTCCCAAAAGTGTAAATCCGTGAAACACTCAAAAATCTATTAACCGGACGTAACACCATTTTTATCCTCAACACGAGATTTAAGTACTTACACTTCTTCAAATGTTAGAAAAAACCTTTAAGCTGATAAACTTAAAAGGATTACCACACCTTTGGCAAACAGGCATAAGTCACTTTTAAATCTTTTGTTGGAGAGATAAAAGAACATCAGCAGGAGTGAGTGCATTCATAATAATTGACGTTTTGTGTATGAATGGGAAGAAATAATTTGTTTTTGTTAAATAACGTTGTTTGGGCTTGAGTGCGATGTATGTGGGCTTGTTTTTAGTGTTCGTGGAAGAGAGGAAATTGGATTTGTCTGTTAAAACTTGTGAAATGATTTCTGCGTAAGTCACAACGTCAAAGTGATGAGTTTAATTTTGTGTATGAATGAATTTCGTATTTAGTTAGTTATTGATTTAAGAATAATGATTACAAATAAAGTAACTACAAAGCCAATCCAACTAAATTTATGTTTACTCTCAAAGTTTTACTGATTGAAATACACTCCACTTTGTATTAGTTAAGCATCTTTAAATAAATTCTTCATATAAAATTATGTTTAGGTGAACGAGAAGGTATGTATTACTACGTATATAAAACTGCTCAAAAAATGGCACATTTCCAAATCTCATTTTTTTAATACAACACCACGTTCCGCTCTGTTTTCATTCGCAATTACAATTCCCAATCCGATCCTTACAGAATCCCACAATCAATCAAAAAGAAAAAAAAATGACAAGTGTGTACTTGTAATCCCCGGCCAAACAACACCTGCTTTTAGAATTAAGAAACAAAAAAAAAAACAAAAATAACTTTTTTGTAATAAATCCATCATTTCGAGATTAATATTTGTCTGTCAGAGCCACTAAGCCTGGCTATTGTAGTGAGGAAATAATGCGAAAATGATTGACTTGTCACTGTCCGGTTCGAGTGCATCGTACCGCATGAAATCCAATTTTATTGGATAATTTTAGTGTCTGTAGGCGGTGGTGGTTGGGTCAGAAAGTGGTGTAAGTGCAAAAATTGAGTTTAGGAAAAACATTTTTAACACGAGTAGGTGTAATGTGGATATAAAGTGTAGTAAACTTCAAATGTAAGCACAAAACAACATGATGTATTGTATTGTCATGTATTTGTGTGACGTGAAAAGTCATAAAAGTAATAATTACATTTACTTTTTATTAAGGCTTTTCAGGACAAGTTATCCTGACAGATACAATCACATACAAAAACATGTAAAATTAGTAACAAGATACTTATAAATACATTTTAAATCATGTTTTTTATCTTTTAACAAAAGCTTCATAACAACAGGTTACGCCGCAATCGCGGCGGTAAGACCCCTCTTTGAGGAGTGGCTGGATAGGCGTCACGGCGTCCTTACCTTCCGCATGACGCGGGTCCTCACCGGACACGGAAGTTTCAGGAGGTTCCTGTGTCGGATAAGGAAGGAGGAAACGCCTGGGTGTCACCACTGCGAGGACCGTCCTGAGGACACGGTGGAGCATACGGTGCAGGACTGCCCCGCTTGGGCAGAGCACCGCCGTGTCCTCATGACGGCGATAGGCGGAGACCTCTCGCGCCCGGCATTGGTCGCGGCCATGCTGCGGGACGAGATGGAGTGGGAAGCGGTCGCCTCCTTCTGCGAAGCAGTCATGCTCGCGAAGGAGGAGGCGTGCCGTGTGAGGGAGAGAACAGTGTCTTCCCTCAGACCCAGCCGCAGTGGTAGACGCCCACGGCGACAGACGTCGCCAGACGATCTCCGGCCACCGTAGGCGCGGGCATGCAGGCAGCGAGTAATGGGCGACTCGCTGCCCGACCATGGACCATGCCCGGGTCGACGGCGCGTTGTGTTCCACGCGCGCCTCAAGGAGTGTCAGCAAATTGACGGGGCCTGTAGAGGGCCAGAGCCTGCCGGGGTCGCGGGACTTACCCATCACCGTAACCCCGGTACGTAAAGGGCTCGTGAAGGACACCGTGGATTTTAGTCAGTACAAGTCTGACAGTCCCTCCCGCCCTGCCCTGGGTGGGAGGACTCATTTGATGATTTTACCACGCAAAAAAAAAAAAAGCTTCATAACAACATTCACCCGTTACTATTAATCTTACCTACCTAACTATCGCTTCTAACTTTCGTCTTTTTCAGAAACACGAAAAGTTGAATTTCTTACTTATCCCGCTTCCATTTCAAATTCCAATGACAAAAGCAGTGATGCGCATTGTTTACAAGTTAAACCCATGTTTGTTTGAGTGACAGGCACTCGGGTGGCAATGTGGCACAATGTGGCCCTGTGTGCCATAAACTGGCACAATGCGCCAATCAATGCCAAGTGTCATGGTGCCCAAATGTACTGCAAATTAGCACTAAGTTTAATTGGAAAATGGAATTTGATTATGTGTAAGTTTGATCAGGAGGAGCTCGTGGCTAAATAAATACAGCCGCACAGGCCGATCTTCCGGGGTAAGCCGCGGTTACCGAGGTTGGTCTGTGGATTGGTGACCATCTGCCATAGCGAGTTTCCTCCGTGCCTCGGAAAGCACTTAAAGCCGTTGGTCCCGACTATCATTTGTCGATCTTTGACAGTCGTTAGGTACTGTTAGTCAGAAACTCTAAAGTCTGACAACCAGTCTTAACATGGGGTATCGTATTACCCAGTTACTGGGTTGTGGAGGTCCGATAGGCAGTCGCTCCATGTAAAATACTGATATCCAGCTGCATCTGGTTTGACTGGAAGCCGACCCCAATATAATTGGGCAAAGGCTAGGCAGATGATGTTAAGTTTGATCAGTTTTGTTTGGTGTGATAAGTAAATTGGTAATATGTAATTAAAGTTCTTTTCAATTAGTAAAGTGCCTCTATAGTAATTCAAATTTATTGGTCGACATGATTGGCGCAGTGGCTGAGCCATCGACTGCTGCGGGTTCGATCTCCTCACGGAACAAATATTTGTATGATCTGTAAGTAGTTGTTCCGGGTCTCGGTGTTTGGGTATGTGAGTTTCTATTTTTGTAAACGCACCCACGATACAGGAAAAAAATCCTAGTATAGTCATATTGTAGACAAAGTCTTTGTGCTTCAAACATGACCTGAGGCTTCTAGTTCTTGCTCTAAACAGCGAAGGCACCACTTCAGCACGGATACAAAAGGTATGTCGACAGTATAAAAAAAAACACTAGTCCATCAGCTAAAGATAGAGTGACGAAATAAAATATATTGAACAATGGATTTTCAAAAATGACCTTAATTGGAAACAGTAAAGTTTAAATTAAACTAATCAACCACGAAACCAATCACAATAACACAAATCTAAAAAAAATAAACCGCTGTACAAATTTTATTCGCAAATAATTATAAAAAACATCAAACAATAGTACTTAAAACAGTTATGGAGGCGAGCAGAAGTGTTGGTTAACGAAGACATATTCATAAACAACGTTATGTTTCTGTTCAAACCATTTTGAATCGAGCAAGTAATTAACAATTAAGGTTCACAAGATATATGGTCTTGCCTTGATTGGGCTATTAAAAATCTATTTAATTATTCCGTTTTTGATGAGATTTATGTGTTTTTGTGTCAAGGAGTTTATAGTTTTAAAAATCATAAATCATTTATCTCGAATTGATCTAATTCACAATCATCAAAACCCAAAAAAAGCTAGTGCTTAAGACGAGAAGATAAAAAATGACAAAACAAATCCTTTCCTGTGGAAATCCTATCATTCCTTGAATCTATGCCTTTAATTTGCACACCCCATCACAAGAAGCTAGGGGTCTCGGGACGCCGTGACCGTGACCCTGAAACGTAAAGTGCTATTGGATGATCACCGTGGATTTTAATCAGTACAAGTCTGACCGCCCTGCCCCGCCCTGGGTGGTAGGACCACCTTATCAATAATTGCGAACATTTCAAGCTAATTGCAGGTTGTGTGAATTAAAAAGATCTCTATCGATATTGTAGAACACAAAATGATAAATGTGAGAAGTAACTATCACACTGGAATTTCTTAAATCCCCGTAATCCATAACGCATAATGATTAAAGCATGCAAAAACCGGCCAAGTGCGAGTCTGACTCACTCCCGAAGGGTTCCGTACTATTATCTTTAAAAACGGCAATAAAATCTCGTTTGTTATATTATAGGAACCCCTTCAATATTTTTATTCTGTGTTTTAGTTTTTTTGTTATAGCGACAACAGAAATACATCATCTGTGAAAATTGTCTAACAATGTTCTTGAGATTTATCCTGTTGACAGACTGACGGACAGACAGACACACCGATGAACAGATGGGATTCAACGGGAATAGAAAATAGGATCCAACGGGAACAACGAAAAAATGCGATCCAAAAGTCCACTTCTCCTTTTGATTTTGACTACGGAACCATCATCTGGAAGACTTCCAATAGCTGAATATAGGCCTCCCCCTTAGACCGCCATGCCGAAAGACAATTCGCTACTTTCTTCCATCAGTTGCTCGTGACTCTCACGATGTAATGGGTCCACCTAGTGGGAAGCCTGCCTGCGCTGAGTCTTCCGGTCTTTGGTCACCACTCGAGACGAGAACCATTCTTCCCCTTCGGTTATCAGTTCTACGAGCGATGTGGCCTGCCAATTGCCATTTCAACTTGCAAATACGAGATATATCGGTGACATTTTTTTATCGGCGAATATTCTTGTTACGGCTCTTTCCATTGCAAGTTGAGCGACTCGTAGGCCTTTCACACACAACGCGACGCAAGTCTCCGACCTTACGACCTTGGTTTTACGAACCTCTAAGGATTTGCATTGCGATAGTCCCATGGATAGAAAAATGGTAAGGTATTGGAGACTTGCGTTGCGTTGTGAACGAAGAGGCTTAGTCTCTCTTAAAAAAACGGAACCCTAAAAACCCATAATTTAATGTGTGAACAACTGAACATCTATTATAGTCTTATTGTTTAAAAGTGTGAAAGAAGTAATGTTTCGTCAGCTGATTAACGTTAACGCGATTAATGTAAAGGTTGGCCGTCTTGTTGATATAATGATGACGAATTGAGGAGGTTTCTTTTGGTTAATTGAGCCATTAATTAAAGTTTAAACTTGAATAGGAAGAACCTAGTTATGTTTTGTTGGAAATTGTGGAGCAAAATTGGTCGTTTGCTTTTTCACATACTTTGTTTTCTGATTTTGGGGTCAAACGAAGAATATTGTGATGGTTAGAAATTCTGTTTGCAACTACCAGCAAAATGTAGATTTTTTTTAACTTTTTAAAACGTTGCTCCACACTAGGAGTTTTTCCTGTATCGTGGGTGCGTGTGTACAAACATAAACTCACACACATACGCCCAGACCCGAAACAACAGAACTACAGACATACAAATATTTGCTCCGTGACCGTAAGTAACCGTGACCCCGGAACGTAAAGAGCTATTGAAGGAACACCGTGGATTTTAGGCAGTACAAGTCTGACGGTATGGGTGGGAGGAGTCATTTGATGATTTTACAAAGATCAAAAAAAGGTTCGACGTCGGGCAGCGCTGCGTTCTTAGGAGAAAAAACTGCTGATCCGACAAGACACGTTGCAGTACTAAGCACGTCATTTTTCCCACTTTTCTATGCCTAATTAAATATTCTTTTTCTCGGTTGTCTGCACATAGTAACTTAGTCTTACATTGTAGTCTAGCAGTCATCGCTGGCCCCCTACAAACCAATGACACGTGTAATGAATTCCTATAAAAAGAGTCGAGCGACACAATTACGTTGAGGTGTACCTACATCATACACTGTGGTAATTATGAACGTGGGAGTTACCGTTATGTGGTGGTAGGGTGGTGATCATGAAAGAGCTGGTGGGATAAATCTTCAGTTTTAATTTTATCATAAAATATTTGCTCCGTACGGGAATCGAACCCGCGACACGCAGCGCAGCGATCCAATCGCTCAGCCACTGCGCTAACCGAAATCTAAAGATTTTCTTATATTGCAACACATTTTAATGAACATGGCATGACCAGGCGATTATGTCAAAAGTATTATTAGAGCTAGACAGAAGATGGCATGGAGCGATAGTCAAAAGAAGATAGCATATCCACGGAAACGTTAATTTAGGTATGTCAATTCAGCAGCTGTTAATTTCCTTCTATGTTTTTTTTTCTCCATTCCCTTTTCAAACAAACAACAGTAAATTAAAACTAGTGGCAACATTGGACGCATTATCTATGCACACGTCAAAAATTTAAATATCTGTTCCGAAACACCATAAATTGTAGAAAAAATGGTGTTTCGTGAGTAAGTACGATGCGGCGTTTCTTTATAGATAATATTAATTGCATGATCAGTTTAAAGTTGGTTTTTAATTCGTTATTTTAACTCCAAATGTAGGGAAATAGAATGGTTTTGTAGAAAAAGCGAATTAGTTGCATATCAATTACGTGTTTTATCTTAGAAAGAGATAGTAGTGCATGCTAAGTGGTGGCGAATTGGGTTGTTAAAAACACATTAATTTTATTATTGGTAATTTGCATATCATGGAGCTTCTTTTATTTATTTTATTAAATAATTCTGCATAAGCCATTGATTCTTATGTAGGTACGTAGTTTTACGATATTCAAAAATAGCTTTCTTTGATATCAAAACGACTTTCAAATCGTTTTTTTTGCGTTAAAAATTTTTTTCCCCACTCTAGGAATTTCTCCTTTAGCATGGGTGCGTTTACAAACATAGAAACTCACAAACACCCAAACCCGGAACAACTATCTGCAGGCCATACAAATATTTGTTCCGTGCGGGTATCGAACCTGCGACACGCTACGCAGCAGTCGATCACTCAACTACTGTGCCAACCGAACCGTCAAATTATTTTTTTTTAATTATTTTTTTTATCACAACCTCTTATTTGACCAGTTTTGTAAAAAAAATGCGTTACATAAGACAGTTCAATTGTTTTATTGACTCCATATTATCTTTTAAGACCTACCCTCAGAGATTGGTCGCGGGACCAAGGGATTACCGTGACCCCGGTACGTAAAGGGCTATTGAAGGACACCGTGGATTTTAGTCAGTACAAGTCTGACAGTCCCTCCCGCCCTGCCCTGGGTGGGGGAGGACTCATTTGATCATTTATACACGAAAAAAAAAAGTGCCGTCCGACACTCAGTGGATCCATTTTGTATTGTAAATGTTGTCGGATCAAAATTTGTGAAAGATGCGGAGTGTATCCGGGGAGTATTAGAATTTTTCTGACAGAAATTTTCATATAATATGCGGTCACGTTTACTATATACGGAGGTACGTAGTGGCACCTCTATTCCACTTTGCAAAGTTCACGAACCGTAACAGCTATATTAACACAAAGATAAAACTTGTCTCACATTTTCCACATAGTATGGCTTCACTAGTCAAGAATTAATGCACAGTTAAATAGGAATTCAATTCTTTCCTCTTATATGAGACCACCCATTGTGTTAATTGTAGTTTTCTTCTGTCGTTTAATTCAAGCTATGTGAAGAAAATTCATTCGATCAATTGTAGGCATACGTATTATTCTTGATTATTATAGTAGTATTAAAAAAAGTTAAAACTGCGAGTGCTAAGCGAGAAGTTTTGAGATTCAATTTCCAGCACGGACTACATGTTACTGGGTTTAGCCACCTTGAATTCCTGACAAAAGCAGCAAAGGAGTTAGGATTTATGCCCGGATGATGGCAATAGGCTCTCTCCATATTACATGAGTTTTTAACATAAGTGGCAAAATGTGCACCGGATCTAGCGATTCATATGTGTTAGGGATCAACAGATTTCACAGCGACTTCGAACATTAGGCGACGTAAGTGTCCTATACCTTAGGACTCCAAAGTCCTCTATGGATTTGTATTGCGATTGGACTATCGCAATACAAATCCATAGAGGTTCGTACACAGGCACGTGTCAATGGATACCATAGTCGTAAGGTATCAGAGACTTGCGTCGCCTAGTATACGAAGGGGCTTAGAAGACAATGCGACGCGTGATCCGCTGTACCGCTCAACCGCGCAGACGTGAGATGTCGTTGGGAATCGCTAAAAGGTCTGTTATAGCAAAAGTAGAGCAAAACTTGGAGTTAAACACAAAGAAAAAGGCACTCTGAAAGAAAACACATAAGGCACATAATACGCTCTATACATCTAAACCTTTATCAGGCACTGCGTTCAATTGACAATCAACAGTCATCATGTTTTCTGCAGTTTATATGAGTCACTGAACTAAAGATGAAGACTTTTGTCCAAGACATGAGTAAATGAATATTAATAGTCACCATAGAATGCCTATCACCGGTGATAAATTGAAAATAAGCGCAAATTCAAATCACAAATAGAATGAAAGTATAGAATCATATTCGAAAGTACTCGACGAGCACGATCAAATCATTTGTTACTAAATACACTTAACGAGTGATGTGAATCATGATCGGGTTTTATTATCGATAAAAATCCGGATCAAATGAAGTATTCAGCTTGGTGTAAAATGCCAGCCGGTGTTGACAGAGACGCAATCAATAAATCACTCGGCGTTACAAAGAAATATTCAATGTGTGTTGATTGTGCCTCTTGAGAACGCTTTTTAGTATCATAGGGATGGGATTCTGTCGATATCGACGTTGAGTTCGACCAAGAAAAATATGTTAGATACAATTTCTTGTACTTGTTCTAGAAATTGTTCATATATTTTTAAAGACAAAGTTGATAAATTATTTTTTATAACCAATTATTAGAAACCTAATCACAATATTTACAAAGTAACTGTTCTAGATAAAACAATTACATCACGATTCGACACAGAAATATAAAACAAACAAAACCATTAACGAAATCTAATATCTCATAATGATAATTTATTACCATATTTTTTTACTTATTCAATAACCTTTCAACTAGTCGACAAATCTATCGATAACCTTTAATAAACTCTAATAGGACGCGAAGTCTCTGGTGGTCCGGCGTTGCTTTGATCGATTCTGCCGAATCATGGCACGCGATTCAAATATGACGATGATATGACTCTTATATCGACATGCCAGTTTCATCGACACTCCCCCATCATTATCAGAACCCTTATTTCTTTAGTTTAAGGTCGACAATCGCTTGGCAATTTTGTTTTATAATGCAAGTTATATTGGTCTTCTCCTCGAAATAAATCGTTGTCTATTAAACAGTTATTATGAGTCCATTGAGGGGTTAATAAAATATTGTTCGGTCGTACAGACCCGTCTAGTGGTATCGTTTGCCATTTTAGTGTTAACTATTATAGATATTTGCCTATTTGGCAACTGTGTGACTGTTTGTCTGTCAGTTAGGAAATTAAGGACGATAATGTCAATGCTGGTATACACTGGTTGTTGGTCGTCAATAAATTTCTCAATGGGTGCCTAATTATAATTTTAATGGTGCAATTAACACAGATAGTTTTTGGAACAGATCGACATGTAAGAGCTGTAAGCACAATTTTGATTGACTTTTTATTTTCTGAATGTTCGTTTATTTACAAGATCGAAGAACCTAGGTTTTCAGCTAAAGAATCGTTCGGTCATAAGGATATTTGTATTGAATAGATTATACTAGAGACTTACACAACGAAAAGAATAGGCTATCTTTTTTATTCATCATCATCATCATCAGCCTATAAATTTTCCCACGACTGGGACACAGGCCTCCTCTCTGTGGGTGTGGGCCATAATAAACCACGCGGGCCAAGTGCAGGTTGGTAGATGTCACATGTCTTCGAATTTTTGGTTCTAGGACATGCCAGTTTCCTCACGATGTTTTCCTTCACCGTTTTGAGAGCAGTGGTGATAAAATTAATTACACAAAGTAATGCGCCTGGCTGGGTTCGAGCCCATGGCCTATAACACGTATGTCGGAACCGATACCACTGGGTTACCATTCCTTTTTTTTTCTATTCATTACTTGTTTGTGATAATTATCTTTAGTTTCTAAAATATAATATTACGTGAGCTCAATTTTGAATTAAAAGTACTCTGTGAATTCACTTGAATCATATTATATTCAAATTTCAATCATATCATTTTCATGTGAGAGTTTATTTTTGTGAAACTGCTATCAAAATAAGACTGCAATCAGATAAATCGAAACCAATTAAAGGATTTCTAACTCGTATTCAATTAGACGAGATAATTAGTAGCTGTACAACCGCCATTAGATATGAAGTATGGAGGCTAAGTCTATAAAGTGTAATGATAGATTTCCTCGCGACATTTTCCTTTTCGATGGAGATCTAGAATGATCTAGAATCTATTGATTAATTGCGACAGTGGTGTATAGATATAGCAAAGTTTTTTTTTTTTACGTTGTATTATCATCACATGAGTCCTCCCACCAAGGGCAGAGTGGGAGGGACTGTCAGGCTCGTACTGACTAAAATCCACGGTGTCCTTCAATAGCCCTTTACGTACCGGGGTCACGGTAATTCGTAAGTCCCGCGACCGTCGACGTCCGTCGACGTCATTTGCAAGCTGCCACTACCAAATGGCGTCCTGTTGGCGCTTGCGCTACGTTAGTATTATGTCAAGTTTGCCTAAGTGTGTGATTTCCCATCATACCTCACGTACCCGTCTTATACACTGTTCCCCTAGTAAGTTTACACAATATAATACTTTACTCAATCATTTGTAGGCCGTTTGTTACCAGCGATCGTTTTTATGGATGAAATATCAACCTGAACTAGGTGTGATCATTTAACCTGCGTTTGTACCATAGTTTTTCGTATGCGAGTACGAGGATCAGCAATTTTAACCAAAAAAAAACGGAGCATGAAAAATAAGGCATCAAATCCTCATACTCAAGTAAACCCACAACCACTTACCGTCAATCTACCACAAAAATTAACTCGCACAAAATATCAATATAAAAACAATCCAGTGGAGCACATAGTCATAACGCGTTTATAGCTAATAACATAATGGTGGGGCTCCATTAACGCGAGGACCCCGCCGCGCTCTGATGGGGCACAATTGGACCCCCGCGGGACCACGGCCAGGAGAACTTTATTATGGTGACCCACGCAATTTGCAGATGCTGAGAGTTTGTTAGTGTTTACATTTTGATACTAAGTGCATGTAATCACTGTGCTGGAACACATAGGTTTAATAATAATATTAATTATTTTGCACGTAATTAAACAAAGAAACGAGTAGATCGTAAAAAAAAACGCTATAAAAAGGAGTGAGCATTAAAAATCCACCCAGGTGTCCACCAGTAGATGTCACATTTCGTAGAATATTTGGTTCTGAGACAAGCATGTTTCCTAACCTAACACTGGGGCATAATTAGACCCCCGCGGGACCACTGTCAACAGTACTTTATTATGGTGACCCACGCAATTTGCAGTTGTTGAGAGTTTCTTCGTATTTAGACTATAAGTATATAAGTGAGTAAGTATATGAGTAAGAATAAGTACAATATTATATAATGAAGACCACAGGATCGCGCTGGATGCAAGCCGTTTCCAACAGGTCTTATCGGAAATCTCTAGGGGAGGCCTATGTTCAGCAGTGGGCTTCCTACGGCTTATATGCTGACTACCACACGCAGACGGCATGCGGGCGGCGAGTAATGGGAGATACGCTGTCCGACCATGTACCATGCCCGGGTCGACGACGGCGCGTTGTGTTCCACGCGCGCCTCAGAGTGTCAGCAAAATAACGGGGCTCCCCTCTAGAGGACCAAAGCCTGCCGGGGTCGCGGGACTTACGAATTACCGTGACCACGGAACGTAAAGGGCTATTGAAGGACACCGTGGATTTTATTCAGTACAAGTCTGACAGTCCCTCTAGCTCTGCCTTGGGTGAGAGGACTAATTTGATGATTTTACCACTATGAAAAAGGGTTAATACAGTACTCAAGAACCTAAGTAAAATATGTACGTTTTGGAAAGAAAAATAGAGCTCACGAGAGGAGTCTCAAACAAATCGGCTACGTTCACATCACAAAAACGGAGCCATATATTTCACTGTAGGCTCACAAATAATACTTCTAAACAAAACAATTGACAGTATAATGCTTTTTGCTCATATTCTGGTGGCAAATCGTAAAAATTCCCCGCATTCCGACTTACGAGGCACTTTGAATCAATATTCGAAAAAGAATACAGCGAATGTTGGAGCAAATGAAGTTGTAACAATGGGCAAAGGTTACCATCTCAAAAAAGTCACATAACTCATTAAATTACAACTGAAAATCAACCTTAAAGAGCAAAACTTAAAGTAGGTTATGTAAGTACAGTAAGTGTCGCGTTGGAACGCAACCTTTTTGCAGTCAATTTGCATATTTTCTTCCCTTTTACTCTTACAAGAGTATGGTAAATAGTTGGAATAGTTTTAAGAAACCGGTCTCTGTATTCAAAATCTATTTTAGATAATGTTTGCTTGGTGCAAAAGTATTTTCTAGAATCTAGAAGGTTTCACGTTCCATTTGTAATGCAATTGTCTAGCTCTCTACAGCATTGAATCAAATACCATTCATAGATCGAAAGAGGATTTGCTTATTGAATACTAGTTGCTGTCAGTAGCTTTGCCCGTGAGTCGCGGGACTCTACCATGACTGCTTCGCAGAAGGAGGCGAGCGCTTCCCATTCTGTCTCGCCCCGCAGCATGACCTCCGTGAGGCCGTTGACACGGCGGTGCTCTGCCTAAGTGGGGCACACCTGCACCGTATGCTGCACCGTGTCCTCCGGGTGACCCTCGCAGTGGTGACATCCAGGCGTTTCTTCCCGCCTAACACACATACACAGAAACGTTCCGAAACACCCGTGTCCGGTAAAGACTGGCGTCAGACGGAAAGTGAGGACGCCGTGGCGAGCCACTCCGGGGTAGGATCGTCTTGGCGGTCTGGGTCCTGATAATACAGTCCCGCGACCGTGTGACCCCGACAGTGACCCCGGAACGTTAAGAGCTGTTGAGGGACACCTTGACCTTTAGTAAGTACAAGTCTGACAATACCTCCCGTCTCGCCCTGGGTCCAAACAGAACTAATTTGAGCGAAGAGACGATAAAAAAAATGGCTCAGCCCGCGTGTTATTCAAAGATTATCGCACAGCAACGTAATACCAATTATTCCACACTAACATATCTCTGAGTCTGAATTTTACCAAAATCCGTTCAGACGGAACGATATTAGAATGGAATAAAAAAGTTGATCATCTTTGATGACATTTTTATTAAGTAGTCATGTTCTTAACATACGTGACAAACTGTAACTTGTTTGTTTGTAATTGGCGTGATGTCTCTAATGAATTATAAAAAGAAAACATTAAAAGACCACCTAATTCAATTCTAATAAGCACAAATTGCAGCTCCAAACAAAAAAAAACCGAAATACACTCACTATTTCACTAATTAAGTCACGCAAACTGTTTTCATATTAATATTTCACGCCATACTAATTGTTAGTCCGAAATATCACTTCACATATTAAAAACATACATCAGCCATATATGGCCCAACTTCAGCCATTGTGTAACCACTCGAGTCCCAGCGGGAGCCATCGTGAATGGCGGTTCCAAACTACTTAATAGGGCGATAATTGCAAAGCTATTACGTGGCCACCCCACCCGATAAGCTACCACTGGGATGGGGTGGTTCAAGTATATGTAGGTGTTTGTTTGTGTGTTTTTATTGGACGCCTTTTAATTAAGGACTTAGGAGGTTTTAGACAGGTCTTTGTTCAGATAACTACGTAAAATTAACATTATACGCCATTGGTTTTGAGTTCAGGTGGCCTAACGTAACTTCTCAAAGCGAGAGCAATTCCAGTGTGGGAAAGAGGCACAGCTATACAAGTCGTCTAGCGCCATCTCATTCCCACATTGGAATTACTCTCGCTTGAAGATGTCATGGTATCTCACGCCCGGCATTGCGGGGCCATGCTGCGGGGCGAGACGGAGTGGGAAGCGGTCGCCTTCTGCGAAGCAGTCATGCTCGCGAAGGAGGAGGCGGGCTGCGTGAGGGCCGCAGTGGTAGACGCCCACGGTGACAGACGTCGGCAGACGATCACCGGCCACCGTAGGCGCGGGCATGCGGGCAGCGAGTAATGGGCAACTCGCTGTCCGACCATGGACCATGCCCGGGTCGACGGCGCGTTGTGTTCCACGCGCTCCTCAAAGAGTGTCAAACCCACCACACTATTCCCTAACCACTGCAACTCCTGTGCGCCAGAATCAACAGTGGCAACCAACCAGAAAAGGGCCGAGACAATGAAGCTCGACGTGTCCCGGAGAATGAATTTACCTGTCTTGGATCCTGCAACGAAATTAATCAGAAAAGAATAGTGGAGGAAAAAATATATGTTTCCACTTCCCTCCCTGCAAGCAGGAGACAGAACAAAACAAGGCCAATAGGCACAAAGGGACATTACAACTGGGAGAAGCCCAGTTGCCTAGCACCACGGGTAAAATGACTACTAATATTAATGGAGTGTCAGCAAAAAATGACGGCCAAAGCCTGCCGGGGTCGCGGGACTTTCGAATTACCGTGACCCCGGAACATAAAGGGCTATTGAAGGACACTGTGGTCCTACAATTTACTTTCGAGTCGTCTTAAATGACTAATCAGCAAATAAAACCTGTATTATTATGTGTAGTGTAAACTTTTTTTAATCCTTAACAACCCTAAATTGTCTAGAAACTTTTTGCAGCAATAATTTAGTGCAAACAGTTACGATGTTCTCAACTTATTAATAGCAAATAGAGGTAGGTACGTAATCTCACTTCTCTGGAGAAATAAGATTACATACTCGTACCAACACTTACAAAAAATGGAATTAAGAAACCTTCTGACTAAAACATCCTTATTAATTAGATCGTGAACAAAGCCAAACTCGCAGACAGACAGCAAGTAGTAGAGAGTAAAACACAAATAAGTGTTGAATTTTGTCTATAGTCTAAATATATAACTCCAATTCATAACTCATAGCTCAGAAAATAATAATTGTTTAATAAATAATCGCTCAAACTGTAACAAAATTTAATTTAGAAACAAAATGGAAGCGCTCACGAAACAAAACGCCGTCAAGCGGTTTACGGGCGAACATGAAAATGTTTATTGTGAAAATTCATTACCAACTTTAGAAGGGGATTGCTTAATTTTCTTTAATATTAACTTGTACAGACCCCTTTTTAATTAATATCGACAAAATAGTCGAGTCGACCGCGAGTTGTGCGCTCCTGATAAAAGTTTTTAGGGATGTTACGCATTTTTCTTTGGTTTTATCGATATGGTGTTTATTGTCTTTATGTTATCATATTTTATGAGAACAATCCTATTGGCTCCTGATAGGATTTCATCAAAGACAGAGGATCAACAAAAATTACGAATCTAGTAATCTATACAAACTTTTATTCTCGATCTCGAATTCCTCTTTGTGGGAATTTGACGAAACGGTTGGCGCAGTGGCTGAGCGATCGACTGCTGCACAGGTTGTCGCGGGTTCGATCCTCACACGGAACAAATATTTGTATGATCTGCAAGTAGTTGTTTCGGGTCTGGGTGTTTGTGTATGTGAGTTTCTATGTTTGTAAACGCACCCACGTTACAAGATAAATATCCTAGTGCGGGGCAAAGTTTTTATTAAAAAAAAAAATTGAAATATTAACTCCTTTAAAGTTTAGGCTGAGCGTTACCTGTCATTAACATCAGATTATTTTAACATCTGAATTTTTAGCTTAGATGAGCTTTGGCAAAAATTCACTGCAACGGTAGCGTTATCAGCAGCTTCGAAAATCTCTTCAAATTTCCGAGTGGTAAAAAGAAAAATACAGGTTCTGGTTTTATTGACAACCACAACAACATTTCCAAAACAAAAACTGTAGAAATTAAAAGATTATAATTCCAATATTATAAATACCTAAACTCCAAAACATCGATATTTACATCCGCCATCACTTCACGATATTAATTTCAAAATTGGTTTAAATAGGTATTACGCCGCTTGTTAGCCCCGGTCCAAAATGAACTCATTAAAACTATAAAAGCGGCGGTAATTAAGGCCGTACCCCCCTCCGCTGCCCGCTGCAACCCCCCCCTTTCCGGCCCCTCTGGGGGCTGGGCTTAGGCCCCACAACCACCCTGTTTTCAACGAGAGACATGGAGTATTTTTAGAGTGGAAGGTACAGTAGCATTGTTGAAGTAAAAGCGGAATTTAACACTTTGTTTTGCCCTAGGCATTACTCCTGCCCTTCCCCTATTGCACATACTTGTAGTTTTATGCTAAAACGGTCGAAGTCTCATCCGTCCCTGTGTCAAAAATCATTAAAAGCACTGAACGTACGATTTAGTCGTTAACACCTAACTAACTAACAAATCAATTCACTTTCACATTAATAACGATGATCCACAGTCTTAGAATATAGTGTTCTTTATTGCGACCATGGACCATGCCCGGGTCGACGGCGCGTTGTGTTCCACGCGCTCTTCAAGGAGTGTCAGCATAGTGACGGGGCTTGTAGAGGGCCAAAGCCTGCCGGGGTCGCGGGACTTACGAATTACCGTGACCCCGGTACGTAAAGGGCTATTGAAGGGTACCGTGGATTTTAGTCAGTCAAGTCTGACAGTCCCTCCCGCCCTGCTCTGGGTGGGAGGACTCATTTGATGATTTTACCACGCTAACAAAAAAAAAACAAAAGCCAGTCAGCAACCTCGTAATTCTTAACTGTTTAAATTTTCCTTGTAGTTACTCCAGTATGCAGAGGTTACGTTCTGAAAACGCATATACATCGTAGGTAAATACTGCCATTTAATGAAAAAATATGTCCATGTTCTCTTCTAGTTTCTACTCTAGATCCAGGGCCGCTCTTCGCCGGGCGGCAGGCTTTATTGCAGGCGACATTACAGGCCGGGGCGCGCGGTAATTTTCAACTAATAACCTGTTTCATTTTCACTGCCTTTTTCTCACTTTACAGTTATACTGCCAGCTTGTCCGCTTTAAATGTTGGAAAAATGTATTTTTGTAATTCAGAGTCAAGTGTTTTATGCTTGCTGTTAGCATAAGTAGAGCCTTATGTCTGTCTGTTTGGAAATATTAAAGTCTTTTAGTAAATATTTCACTTGTTCTGCTCTCTGCAGCCAGATTTCCTTACATCAGACTTTGAGGGAAGAGGAAGAGAACAGTGCGCAAAAGTCTAGAAAACAAGTTGTTTCCTATATATTTATTTCATGTCGATCTATTAAAGCCTCCTTTAAGTCATTGAGGTATCGATGATAATCACAATACTAATTTCAATACTTGAATCCCGATACCAATGCAATTAGATACAGATACAGAAATCACTAGATTTGCTCAGACCTTGTAGATGATGATGTGATAATCTGGACCGAACCAAGACCAGTGGATCCGCATTAGCCTTGGGTTGACAAAACGGTTAAGATGGGTGCTCGAAGCCATTACTGTTGGATGTTGCAGAAGGATAGTACTTGTTATAAGTAATCGAGGTAAAGACATTCAAAACATTACCAACGTAACAAAAAAAAATATAGGTATACTACCCACATAAATCACGGCCGCAAGTCAATAATCTATTTGACCAAAGCATTCTCTTATCAGTTCACAAACAAACAATTTGTGTAATGCAAAAAGAGAAAGGGAAAAGTGGAAAATAATCAGCTCGCCCTAATACGATAATCAAGCCATTACCGAGGCAATCGGCGGCGCTGATTCGATATCGATAAAATTACTGGACGCACTGGCTGCAGGGATGGACAACATTGCGAAAATTGAACGCCACTTTTCATTGTTTTAAAATTCTGGAAATGCTAGTGGTGAACAGTAAAAGTATGTAGAAGGCACCCAATATAGATCTTTTTAATTTAAGAAATTTTCTATATAATTATACAAAAAATTAGAAGCTGAAACAGCAAAGAGATTTTGAACTTGGAACAATGGTAAATGAAGATCCTTTTGACAAAGGGCATTTTAAGGAAGCATTTTTTCTTAACGTAAAAGCTGTAAAAGTCGTTCTACTATCACTGTGATTGATTTATGAGATTCTGAAATGAGACTCTACACAAATATTATGACACAATTTATCGAAGCAAAACTGTTTTCACTGATTGAATGAACTATCAAAACCAATGGACTGGACTTTTGTTTTCATTAAGCACATAACTTACAAACAAAATCTGGATGTTGTTATCTCGTCACAACAGACTTCCAAATATTTCAACACTCTTATAATATTTGCTCTAAACAAGTTCGCCGAACGCCGACTCCGTATGTCAGACCCGTAAATCACTTTATCGTCAGGGTTATTCGGAGGCGATTTCCGAAAATCAATCGGTGGCCAGATCAGATAGCGTGATGTATGGCGGAGTTGGACGAGCGGGCTCTCTCATCAGCCTAACAGTTTTTATTCCGAAGATGTTCTCCTTAATTTGGTCGAAGACGGTCGGGTTTAGTTATTAGACCATCAGAACGTAGGTAAGGATATAGGATACTTTTACTTCCAGTAGTACGTTCTTGTGGAATGGAATCTTCAAAGTGATATTTGAATAATGAAATGGTAGTGTTTAAAAATTCAAGGTAGTCAATTTTTTTTAAATGAAATTTTATCATTTATTTAAGGTAGTCAAAGAAATCTGTCATTAGCAGCGAAAATAGATAATACCAGAAGTTTCTGACTTATGGTGTTGCCTGTTGCTTTTTAGGGTTCCGTACGTCTGAATACAAAAACGGAACCCTTATAGGATCACTCGTGTGTCTGTCCGTCCGTCGCTTACAGTCAATTATCTCCGAATCTATTAGACCGATTAAGTTGAAATTTGGTACACATATCAATTCCTGTGACCCAAACACAGAGGTGTGACGTGAGCAGATGAAATCTGTATATTAAAAAAAAAAAATCTGAAAACTGCATCGTGTGGCATATCAAATGAGTCTTGTTGAGAAGATCTTAAATGTATTTTTTTGTAATTTTAAAATAAATAGTTTCCAAGTTATTCAAGAAAATAGACGAAAATTGACCATCCCCCCCCCCCCCTTATCTCCGAAACTACTGAACCTAAAATTTTGAAAAAAATACAGAAATTAGTTTTCTCCTTATAGATTATAGGAAAACCTATAAGAAGTCCATGATATTAAAATAACATGGTAAATCACTCAATATTGTGCGTACCAACTTACATTTTTTTTTTAATACGTCATAAATCGTAAACCGCAATTTATCTTTCAAAGTTACAACCAACTTTTATATAATGTTACTTGCTGCTACGGAACCCTTTAAAGGCGAGTCCGACTCGCACTTGGCCGGTTTTTTTATTAAGTTTTTCGCGTTTTGCCACTATTTCGCCTCGATAGTAAGCGATGATGCGGTCGACGGTGAAGCACGCTTGCCTAGAAGTAAACTCTGTGTCTTTTTTTTTACGTGGTAAAATCATCTTATGAGTCCTCCCAGGGCAGAGCGGGAGGGACTGTCAGACTGGTACTGACTAAAATCCAGGGTATCCTTCAGTAGCCCTTTATTTGCCGGGGTCACGGTAATTCGTACAGTCCCGCGACCAAACTCTCTGTGTCTAGGACACAGTTATCAGTTAATGATGAGCAATAATTTATTGGTGGAATCTATTATAAAGAATCTAAGATCAATAATTTCTAATTTACATATTTTTAGTAATACCGTTTTCAATAGACATTGTTCTAAAAATATTCAGCTTTAATTTAGAATCTAAGACAAAATAATCTTGCTGTTTTCACACACTTTTTTCTGCTTGTTCATGATTGTTGATTATACACATCCACGTACCAATCAAGACTTTCTGTTGATTTTCAAACCCCTCCTCATCTAGCTGAAAAATCGTTCAATCAACAACCATATTTACAACGAACCCAATCAAAAATTCAAAATAAGATTAACGTCAGTAATAAATCATTCACAGTCAATTTACAACTACCCTTCGACAACCAGAGACAAAGCTTTGAAACTGACTAATCTGAGATAAGGGAAACACGTGTTCTGTTAGACTATACCTCATTACTTAGCCAAAACATCAGAGTCTATACCTCACTTGACACCTGCATTCAAATCTCAACTCTATCTTTAAAATCCAAGGTTGATTTTTCAATGGGTGGGGTTGGTAGTAAAGTTGTTTTGGTAGAAAATGGTAGGAACAGTAGTTTTAATACATAATCTGTGTATTAGCATCACAAAACGTTCATTCATCAGGACATCAGGCGACGTGATTGTAGAGTTGATAAGTGTGAGGACGTGTGCTTTTATGGAGTTGATGATACCGATGTTAGAGTTTTTATGCAAGTTTCTAAAGCATCTATTGATTAAAACATAGAAGTTTGTGTTAGTATTGAATTTGCAAATGGTTTTAGCGTTACTCTTAGTGTAGCGTAGGTTATCTCTAAATTTAGCGTATTCCAGTCCCCTGCTGAACATAAGGTATTTTTAGGTTTTATTTTGTACTAGATTTCTAAGTGGAGTCAAAATACTATCGGAAGATTTTGACAAGCAAGATAGTAGAAAAAAAAATCTATTGCAAACTCGCAAAATGTTTTACAAAAACTTCATTTACTTACTCGACTACCTAAAACGAATGAATTTTTCTACAATCACACCAAAATTATACCTGTCAGACTAAAACATCTCTTTACCCTTCGTATTGCGAATCCGACGATCGAGATAAAACACAAACTAATTATAGTAAACTGCGCTCCCTTCATCGCATACCCTTGATGTGACGTATGGAAATAACAATAGGAGTCTATGCCAATACACGAACTTAACTAACACAAGAAATATAACCCTCGAATGTTATTCAAGGGGGATAAAGTTCAATTTTGTGTGTTTTGGAGTTTCGGATCCGCAATCACAAGGTTGTCTGGACCAAAACATAGTATTCTATCAAAAAAGGCCGAGGACAGATCTGAACTAACGATAGTCTTCTGTTTATTTATGAATAAAACAAATTCCAGATCCTATTTGTGATAAAATTAATTGGATTTAGCTTTTTTTATCGTCGATTTGTTGATAATTTCTTTATTTATTGTTGTAATAACGGCCATAATGGGTGCTTTGATTACCGCCCTTTTTAATATATCTTCCGGAAATTCATAATACGCTCTTCAGCTTCTGAATTAAAAGAGTATGAATTGATTGAGAGCGTACTTCATTATGAATGTGCGTCGTTGCATTTTATTTGCATATCAATCAAATTAAGGTAGATGGAACAGTGATAAGGTAATTATTAAATACTACTTACAATCTATACAACATTATTTTTTGTTTATGCGAAACCCGATACACCAGTCTAGTATTTTTGTGTAAAGAATCTATGTATAAAATTTCATATCTGTATCATGAAGAATCATAAAGTTATAGGCTTGTTATGTTACTTGGTTGTCCGAACAAAAATCTGATAATTTCGCCGCGGGGCTCGGCTCAACTCTCCTCTGTCATACACTCATTGATAATAGTTTAGCAAAAGGAACCTAACCGTATAGTGATTGTATTGTAATTAACTGGTATTTTTTTTTTTTGTTTAAAATATAACATGGTGTAAAAATTATTGGAATCGATTCAGTTACTGATTCGGAACAAACTATATTCAGGTTTTGCATATTTTTTTTTTTTTTTTTTTTTTTATCGTGGTAAAATCATCAAATGAGTCCTCCCACCCAGGGCAGGGCGGGAGGGACTGTCAGACTTGTACTGACTAAAATCCACGGTGTCCTTCACTAGCCCTTTACGTACCGGGGTCACGGTAATCCCTTGGTCCCGCGACCCCGGCAGGCTTTGGCCCTCTACAGGCCCCGTCACTATGCTGACACTCTTTGAGGCGCGCGTGGAACACAACGCGCCGTCGTCCCGGGCATGGTCCATGGTCGGACAGCGAGTCGCCCATTACTCGCTGCCCGCATGCCCGCGCCTACGGTGGCCGGAGATCGTCTTGCGACGTCCGACGCCGTGGGCGTCTACCACTGCGGCTGGGGTGGAGGGAGGACGCTGTCCTCTCCCTCAGGCGGCCCGCCTCCTCCTTCACGAGCATGAGGTTTTGCATATACAAAAAATAATGTTGTATACACTTTTTATGTGGTAAAATCATCAAAAATGTCAATCCCGTGTTACAGGTAGCCTGTGGTGCAGAGGCTCGAGGTGAACCGCTAGGATGTGGATCTTACTGCAACCCAGCAATAGTAACAACACGAAAAGAGCCGAAGCTGAGACTGGATGAGGAAAGCTCAAGACCGGGGTCAATGGTGTACATTGGGAGAGGCTTATGTCCAGCAGTGGAGGAATGCAGACTGATGATGAGGTGATAAGAACCGAATCTGATGAGGTGGTATACGATGTTACTGGTCTCTTTTTGTTCTTCAAAAAATTCCGGTGCACAGTACTCATAACCGTAAGTGTAAAAATGTAAATAAAACGTAAATGTGTAAGACCAGAGGTATCAACGTGAGCTAAGTCAATGTTCAGGCCATTTTAGTTATAGAAACGATAACCATTGAGGTAGAGGTGTTCTAAAGTGAAGACCGTGAATTGGCAAACGTGGGGTTGGGACGCCCTCAGGCAAGGTAAATCCGGTGATCGAGTAAAATGGAGAATGGAGTGGTCTAAGTCCAAGAGTGGACTGCTATAGGCTAATGATGATGAAACCAAATGTAACATTATGTATACGGTTAGGACACCGCTAAACCCTACGGTGACGTACTGAAGTGTCCTATACTCCAAAGCGCAAAATGGCTGACCTTCTTCTGCGTGTATTTTGAACAAGCCTTTACACAAACCGATCTCAACTGCTACCAACAATTATAAGAAAACAATAAGTGAAAAATCCTTGGAATCGTCGTGCTATGGGCAGCATGAGAGATATTGATAGTTTGAGATGCAGCCGCTCGGTTTGCATATTAACATTCCGCGCGAGACGCTCGCTGCGCCCCGCGGCCCCGCCCGCGCCACTCGAGATGTCTCAATTCTGATACAGAGCAGTGTAATGCAGAAATATGAGATATATAGTAAATAGTAGATATTCTCTTGATATGATATGAAAGTTTGGAAATTATGATGGTGAAAGCTGCAAGGATGGTAAGAAAGAGTTTTAACGATGTTCCAGATCAAACATTAGTTTTTTAGAATCAGATTTTTTGTAGAGTTCGAGTTTTGAGTCCTCCCGCCATGGTGGAGTAGATAAGACTCTCACACTCTTACTGGCTTAAAATCAAACCTATACCTTCAATTGCCCTTTACGTTTCTGGGTCAAAGTCCTTAAGAATCCCGCAACGCAACCCCTTTATCTAACTCCTAAAGTCATTAACCAAAATATAGGTCCCATTTATGATCTAATTTCTGGATTATTATCAAGTCAGCATTCGATAGGTTACTTAAATCTTCCAAAAAAACAGGGACTACAAAAAAAAAATTGTGTTAAATACAGCCATGCTTTCTCATAATTAAAACCGATTTAAAAACCTCAAATCTCTCTGTTCCTTCCCCCTACTCTGCATCTGTTAGTTCCGACACAAAATCCGCGATTTTTCCACGTATTTTATTTGTGCAACGACGTCGCGCCGCCATGACAATAACCCACTATATTATCCCACTGCTCGGGAATATTCAAATTTATGATATACGAAGGGGCTAGCCGCCATTTTTGCCATCTCGGCGTGTTCCCTGAAGCAGGATTAATAGTTTCGTGTGATTGTTTTATGTGGCTCTGTCAGGACGCAATTGAGAGGGAAATGTTGGAGGGTTTTGAGTGCGTATGACAAGGATGGGAATGTTTTTGGAGGAGTGAAAGTAAGAGGCTATCGGAAATGTCAAATGAAGTTGTTGTTTTTGTAAATCATTTTGTAGAAGATTATGATATCCATTATTTCGTTCTGTACATTGAAGTTTTTGATGGTTTAATTGACAAGTAATTGAAAAGTATGCAAAAATGAAGGAATGCTTAGTGTGGCGCAACGTTAGTGACGACATACATACATTTTCATAGTAAGTAAGCACGCCAAGAACACGCCACGCTAGCGTCCCGTCACGCCTTGCTCTGCCTCGCTGCCGTTTGGGAAAGTCTTCAGACACGTTTAGCACATCCTTAAATTAATTGGAATAAGGGCAAGAATGGTAATGATAATATTGATATTTTTATCTGAAACATAGATTTATAATCAGTTTAACAAAACAGCATCTTTTAACCGTGTCGAACCAAATGATTTTGAACAATATTGTCCAGCAGAAGAGGCTCAGGACCTCAAAAATTATATCGTAGCAATTTTGGTATGAAATAAATACATTAAAACTACCAACAAAATAATTTATTGAAATCCAAAGTAAAACACCAACAATAATTATAATTAAACGTCAATTAAGAACAAAACAGAACAAACACAACCATTGCAAACCGAACTATAAATCAAGCCAATCTTCTGATCTCATTGCTAAGGATCGCAGGCGCAACACACCGAGTTAAATCAAGGAATTAGCGATTTAAACTATTTTAATCTAGGTTTGCGCCAAACAAAACGTATCAATTAAGACAATAATGTGGTTGGCTGATACGATCGAAGTACCTACGTAAGCACTAAGGTGCAGGTGGAATTGTACTTTATGTGACAAAGGTTTTGTACCATTTCTGTAGGGTCAGTTACGAAAGTTGGCTAAAGAGTAGTTTCTTGGGTTGCGGGACTTACGAATTACCGTGACCTCGGAACGAAAAGGGCTATTGAAGGATAACGTGGATTTTAGTCAGTACGAGTCTGACAATCCCTCCCGCTCTGCCTTGGGTGGGAGGAGCGATTTGATGATTTTACCACAAAAATAAGAGTAGTTTCTTTAAATGAAAGTGATCTGATTCCATGGTATGTACCAGTTAACAAATATTTGAAATACAGCTAAAGATATTGATTTTCCTAGCCAATACAAAAGATGCAACATTTCTCTCGTAGTTCTATTGAGCAGCTAATTTATTCGTGTACTGTTTTCGAAATTGAACAACTTAAATCGTCTGAACTATGGATCGACTGATTATTCCAGAAGCCGTCATAATAGCAAATTAACGAATGATTTGATTGTTCATTTGAACGTTTAGCAAACGTTCAAATGAACAATCAGTTACAGTTTTCTCTCAGATTTGTTATTCTATTCAATCAGCAACCGGCCATTCTAACCATTACCTTCTTTCATAATATCCTGTTGTGACAGGCATCTGAAACTTTCATTTCTGCACATTGCGAAGCTTCGATTACTCACCCGGTAGTCACATACCTGCCACAATCATTACATACTAAGATAGAAATACACTTATATTTAACTAGACGTTGCAAGCGGCTTTGCCGGCGTGTAAGTTGACAATTTTATCTCGCGGGATTATAAAATCGGGATAAAAAGTAAGGGAAATATCCGAACCACAAAATTGCTAACTTAGCCACGAACATTACAACTTGGAAACATTTGGTTCGGTTTGATTAGGTTACTTTAAATCCTGTAGACAGAAATAGGAGCCCTGCGCAGCGCGGCTCCGTCAACCGCCTTGGCTCGACATAATTTTTCTGATCAATCAATGTATTTGATTCGTGGCTGACTAAGTAATTTTTTGGCCCATGTAGTCTTTTAGTAGACAATTTTGCTATTAAATAGAAATCTTTCAGATAGCACCAAAACGTATGCTATTTGTTAATCCAGATTAAAAACTATTTGTTTATCTTTCATCAAAATCTGTTGAGTAGTTTTTGTGTGAAAGAGTCAACAAACAAACATCCTCACAAACTTTCACATTAAAATAATATGAGTAGGATAAAAGTTTAACTTCGTATAGATACGTAATTTTCCTACTACAGATAATATAGAACGGAAACTTAACTGCTTTAGATTATGATCTACTTTCCATTGCGACAATATTGACATTCTATTACGGGGAGTTTCCCTTATTATATCGAGTGTTTTGTAGACTAAGCGATTGGAGATAAAGCCTAGGTTCTCTAGCTCTTCTGTGGAGAGACTTTAGAGCTTAGCTGACCTGCCGTGGTGAGTAGTTTTAATAGAATTAGGAGGTCAGCTTATATTGGATTTGTTAATACTCATATAAGGTCGACTTGCTTTCTTCTAGGTAGGTATTATGTTGGAGAGAGGTTTTTCGATGCAATTATAAACTCATCGTTATTTAGTGTAATCTAAAAATAAGCCGGTGAACTTAGATTATAAAATGTACTGATTTCGTGTTGGAAACTTTTTAGTGAAGCTACTTTTTTATAACTGTGTGAGTCAGCACTACGCACACATTTAAAAGTTCTCCTTGGAGATGTTCACTTGTTTTACGTAGGAATCGAACCAAGGGGTTTATTTTTCTGTCGTGTTTTTACCTTCGATTCTCAGTGGTCTACTAGGAATCTGGACATCTAAGCCTAAGAAAGCCCAATGTCTAGATCTATAGCTGTGACATTTGAAGTTTTCTGTTTTAATTTTTATGTATAATTTTCTTTCCCACCTATCATTTGTAGCGGCCATATTGCGCATATTGTGTAGAGAAAAGAGTTCCCAGTCATCTCTGTATAGTTTTGGACAGGGGCAGCGGGGTGGAACCAAGCACTTTATCATCCTGTGCCATCCACCCCGCCAAATGCCGACGACGACTCTGGTGGGGTAGATGAAACCATTTTTACCTATCTACCACATTGATGGGGCAGCGGCAACGGGGGTTAAAACCAACCCGAAGACATGACTGTGAAATCACCCGTGTTTGTAAAGCAAATACCAAATTAGAGAGGAAGTCAACAATGAGAAAGTTATTTCAAAGTTATAGGCTGATTATTATACAAGCGCTAAATGCCATTACTGCCACCATCAGTGCCATCGTCTACTAAACAAATAGCCCCTCACAGTAATCTAAATACTCACACACAATTCGAGCAATTCCAAATGATTAGTTCATTTGCAATTTATATAATCTTCGAGCCAATCTCGAAACAGAGCTCGATTGCCCGAGTGCTCGAGATTCGAGCCGCGAGCATCTAGCTTACACAGTACCCCGACTCCGCTCCAATTGAACGTGTACACTTCATGTCGTGATAAGTGTATTAGTTAGTTAATTACCCCCTTGATTCATTACACCAACGCCCGCCTGACCCGATTACACTGCCGTGCATGATTAATGCCACAACTAAATATACAAGATTTCGTACTATTTAAACGACGTAATTGCTTTTACAGTGTGTTTCCAACTCAATTATCGTATCTATTGCTGAATTGTTGATTCTTATCGTTTTATGTTCATTTAATAGTCATATTTTAATGTTCTTGAATAAGACGGCTTTATGCGGAATTAGTTGTTCTTAAAAAAATATGTGAGAACGTAATCCTATAAAAATATGAGTTATTGGAATTTAAAACGACTTTCACGTTTTTAGTTATGAACATAATATTAAGTTTGAATAACATTAGAACGATGAAAGGTATTTTTTTAATAATGTCATCACTTAATATTAATAAAAATATATCTAAACAAAGGAATTTAAGTTCAAGTTAAAACGACAATTTAAAAACGATACCTCATCGCTCGGCGCGCCAGTTATGAGCACGGACCAACCGAAACAATTACTTAATGTCAACGAAAAAGATAATTTAATAATTGTTGCCGATGATATATGATGGGTCCACGCCCACCTGGGGCCTCAGTATTAAAATAACCGATACTTCTCCGGGCCTTATTTATGCACGCCGGCACAAACTAACATCTTACTCCGTACGACGTCGTGCATTTGTTAAAAGAACACGGTAATACTCGCTCGAAGATTTCTAATGTCTCAATTTCAGAGATAAGACAACTCAATACCAACCTTATAACGAGTCAAATTAAGCTCCATTTCGATCGCAGTTTAAAATACACGAGCTTAAAGGCTCAATTCTCAAATGCAGTAACTTGGACAATTGTTAACAGAGAAAATTGGAACCTGTATCGTTGGTCTGGAACACTAAATTGAATGTTGCTACAGGATGCGTTTAAATTATGTCTTGTTTAATGAGTCGATATGGTTTTCGGACTGCATAGTCTTAATACCCGATGATCTTACTACAAAACTGAACTTTAATGTTGTGGGTTAGATGTTAATTTGGTTTGAAGTGTATCTGTGTTTTGTGAAAGAGGTTTCAGCAAGGAGTTTGCGAGATGTTTTCACTGAGAACACAGTCATGTAACTAATGTAGGGAATCTACATATCATTAAGAGATGTAGGGTCGTTTTATACGTTTGTACCGCTTTGTTCCTTATATTTACGGTTCGATGTATAGATATTTATGACATCAATGCGTTGCTTTTCGATGTTCTGCTGGAACAAGTATGGAGACGCCTTTAGTATCATAATACGAGATGCTGTATTTATAGTAACGCCTTGGATATTCGTTATTGTTTATGATTTTAATAGCAAGTGGCCAGTGGTAATAGATAGCTTGGAATATCGTAGTTGAATAGCTTTAACATGGAGATTAGAATGGTCTTATTATGGGAGTTTGCAAGGTAATATTATTTGTGTTGCGTTTGCAATAAGAAGACTGGAGAGTTTAGTATCGCTTGAAAGGAGGAGAATAGTGAATATTAAAATGGCAGTTCATAAAGTATTCGATATTTATGTATAATATTATCAACAATTGAAATAAGAGGTACCTAGTCAAAAAGTAACATCGTTAACTGTATTTTTTGGTACCTAGACGGTTGTAGAGGTATGAGATGTGGACAATATTGGGAAATATTATGAAACAAGGAGCTTTTTATGTCGAGAATCACCATAGAAAAGGCCAATGGATCCCGTAAAAACATATTATGGGATGGTTACCGAGATGGCATTAGTAATTTTGAAAGAAGGTCCAAATGAATTGCTAAAGTGGTTTTAGATACCAAGGTTTTGTTTTTTTTATGATGTTATAGTAATAGTTACCCCGAATCAAGTTAAGTTAAGCTCTAACAGGAAACTTTTTTGCATGCCGAGATGTCGCACCAATTTGAGACAACACTGTCCACTATCACGAATGTATACTGCTTACAAAGAGCACGAAGCGGATATTGACTTGTTCACCTCTTCTGTACATACTATTAAAAAAGCCACGCTTGCTATCTAATGGGTACCTCTAATCAAATAGTCAAATTTAATTGTTTTTAATCAAATTTAATTTAATTTAATTTTTAAAACCTAATCTATTTTAATTAATTTTAATTTAATTTTGTGTGTTAAGTATCTAATTTAGATTTTATTTTTTGTAATCAATTCAGCTTTAATTTAACTTTTCTGCTAATGTATTATTTGTTCAAAATCGATTAATTATTTTAATACCCGCGCATAATATTATAGTGCATGCTGTGCTTCTCTATAAGTAATGGGGCACTTAGAATTAAGTTTGAAATGTACAAATTATATAGTATAGTGTACTCATTGTTGAGAAGCCTATAATAAATAAATAAAATAAATAAAATCCTTTTTAATCTTAAGTACAATCTTAAAAGGCTATTTACTATGTTATTTACATGAAGAATTTACAATATAATAGCCTGTCCCTTTCAATCTATTTTTAGATACTTATATATCTCAGCCAATTATTTTTATTCCTTAACTATGTTTGATCAACATTTAAACTAACTTTTTTTTAAATCCCATATTTTTTTAACTAATGTTTAAAAAAATTATAGGATTTAACAACTAGTTATTTTAACTACTGGTCAAATAATGACTGCGACTGTGACTCTTCTACAATGACATTTTATTGAAACATTATCAATTAATATTCGAAGTTTATATGTATATATCTCGAGGTTAAACTGACCAGAAAAGATCATCTGCAATGTCGATAACCAATCATTTCCGATTTGGTCATGGCCAGTCACGAATTCGGAAATTAAATTAAATGAATGATCATTTAGTCTGTGAATGGCGTCAACCTTATCTATGAAGAGATTTTATGTCTTATCTATTTCCTTGTTAGGTCTTACTATTTTTTTTAATTTTTTTATTACGCTCGACGGATAGAAAAAAAATCGCTTTTTTTCTATCCGTCGAGCGTAATAAATAAAGACAAAACGGAAAAGCAAGAGATGGTGATAAACCTGTAAAGCTATTTTATGTAAACACAGCCTAATGAGCGCGCGGCCGCAGCGCTCACGAAACTCTTTTTCTTTATTGTAGTAAAATCATCAAATGAGTCCTTCCACCCAGGGCAGGGCGGGAGGGACTGTCAGATTTGACTGACTAAAATCCACGGTGTCCTTCAATAGCCCTATACGTACCGGGGTCACGGTAATTCGTGAGTCCCGCGACCCTGGCGGCGCTCAAGTCCCTCTGGGACTAAAGTTTGCTATTCACTACGCTACTAACAACGACAACACTCGCGCTGCACTATCGAACATTTTTTTTAAACACAAAACTTTACCCCACACTAGGAATTTCAACAACAAACCAAGAAACTCACACACACGAACACCCAGACCCGGAACAACTACTTGCAGATCATACAAATATTTGTTCCGCGCGGAGATCGAACCCACGACACGCTGCGCAGCAGTCGATCGCTCAACCACTGCGCCAACCATGCCAAACTATCTATTTCTTAGAACTATCTCAACGCCGCTCGTCGAAGGGCACATTGTAGAGTCCAGCGAAAAGATTTCTTACAGAGAATAGAACTGCGATGGCGAATAGAACTGAGATGAGTGTCCACTCATCATCATCATCATCATCAGCTTATAAATGTTCCCACTGCTGAGACGCAGGCCTCCTCTCTGTGAGAGGAAGTGGGCCATAATCAACCACGCGTGCCCAGTGAGGGTTGGAGTTGACACTGTCATCGCATTTTTGGTTCTAGTACATCCCGGTTTCCTCACGATGTTTTCTTTCATCGTTTTTGAGAGCAGTGGTGATGAAATATATTACACAAAGTTAAATTACGCTTGGCTGGGTTTGAACCCATGACTAACAACTCGTAAGTCGGGGGATACCACTGGGCCACCACTGCTGCCTCAATTTCCTGGATCTACAAAACTGGGAGTAATTTTTATCTCAGAATGAATGTATTTATTCAAAAATGTACTTTAATACAATTTCTTCTGACAAATTTAATCTCCAATGATGATGATGATGATGATCATCGCACTGTGATCAGTTGATCAAATAAAGTTGTTAGTTCTGTATGAGGCCATGGAGACTCATTAACACCGCATTACCATCGATGTCTATTAATTGGGCAATCAATATAAATGTTGCCAGTCTTCTTTGTGTGCTTATAACTAGTAGGTATTTATCTACCGTTAGTTTTATGGGATTAAAAATATTTTTATTCAGCTTTTTATTTTTGAAATTCATACCTACAGAATTAAATATGCCTAAATCTAAATCCTATCCACATATTATAATTATTTAGTTACCTAATGTATGCGTTGTTTTCGCAATCTCAAACCATAAAAGGGTAAAGTAAAAACTTTTTTTTTGGAATAAAAAGATGTGTAAATAAAATAGCAAAATTTAATGAAATAAAAGTCAAAGTTTGTGTATTTCATTTTTGCCATCGACTTCCAAAAGATTAACATTATTTTTGTAGGTGCCTGAGCTGATGCAGATTTTATATACAGCTTAAGATTTTTTTTTTCTTAAAGGGCCCTCTGGACAGCAGCCCATCCACTAGCATTAAGCCCAAAAGTTCAACTGATCGTCGCGGGTGGTCAGTCAGTTTACTTCCCTTGTTAGTACGTATGATAGTGCCACCAGTTAGGATGCTAAACGGATGCGCAACGTGTGAAGTTATTGCTAGTTTGGCCAAAGTGGCTTATTGTTGGAGAAGAATGATTTGGAAATAAAGAAAGTGAAATTTTTTTTTTGACAGGCCTGTTGGTCTAGTGGTTAGTGACCCTGACTGCCATACCGGAGGTCGTGGGTTCGATTCCCACCCAGGACAAATGTTTGTGTGATGAGCACGATCATTTGTTCTGTGTCTGGGTGTAATTTATCTATAATATGTATGTATTTAGAAATATATAAGTATGTTTATCAGTCTTCTAGTACCCATAACACAAGCTCTGCTTAGCTTGGGACTAGATGGCGTTGTGTGATAGTTGTGAAATATTTATTTATTTATTTATTTAATTATTGTTACTTGCTGACGTAACATTGTTGCATTTATAAAGTGTCTATGTTGACAATATTATGAAGGATTTACAGATGTGTAGGTTTTAAGAGTAAGAGACTTAACTTGAAAAAATATAACTTTTCGAAAAATTGATAAAAGCTGGTAAGGTTCTTTGGTTTACAAAGTTTTTTTTTTACGAAGCGAGAAAACCTCAATATTAAAATCAGGTAAGCAAACTCCATTATAATTCCAAGTTTCTTGTGCGCTGGGGTCACGGGACTCACGAATTACCGTGACCCCGGTACGTGTAAAGGGCTATTGAAGGAGACCTTGGATTT
Organism: Agrotis puta; assembly: GCA_943136025.2. NCBI lineage: Eukaryota > Metazoa > Arthropoda > Insecta > Lepidoptera > Noctuidae > Agrotis > Agrotis puta. The sequence continues at coordinate 5,911,475 of OW964190.2, read as the reverse complement.
TAGTCAGTCAAGTCTGACAGTCCCTCCCGCCCTGCCCTGGGTGGGAGGACTCATTTGATGATTTTATCAAGATAAAAAAAAAGTTTCTTGTGCGCTGGTAGGAGTGTAAGAGACTGTCTTATACTGACTAAAAATCGGCCTGATCCTTCAATTGTTCTTTGCGTACCAGGGCCCCGGGCTAATTCTTAACTACCTATAACAACAGCTTTTGAAAAGAAACATAATTTAATACTACCACAGATGCGTTATCCACGCGAGCACCGAACTTGGGTGGTCGAACAAACTTTGCTTAACCCATTAGAGCATCAAATGATGGGGTGCTACCAGTGCCCCCGTGCTACTCAGGCTACCCGTGTTAGTAACACACTCGGTACGCTAAACAGATAACAAGTTGGGGGATGATGGTATGTGACTGTTTACCATGGTCCTGTTGAGGGTTGTTTGTGCTTGGAAAAAGGTTGTTGTTTTAAAATTAACCCTTTTAAAATGCATCCTGTATTATGTCTGCATGAAGTAGAAGACCTAACCAGTTGCATAATATTGTTCTGGTTCATTTTGTGTTATTGTTGAACAATTAAATGCAATTTCTAAGAAAGTCATCCAGATAATAGTTTTCTTTGGTTTGCTTTGTTAACTCCGGGTCCTAATAGGACCGGTCCAGGTATTCTTACGCAAAGAAAATGACGAGACGGCTGGACAGTACCGACGACTAGTGTTCATCACTGACCCTGGTTCAGAACAACTATAAGCCATAGGGAAAGCCCTTAGCCAGCTAAGATGACAGAGGTTGTAACAGTAACTAACTGACTAAACTTCTTTTCTACTACTCAAAGCCACGTTTTTGCTACGCTAGCGCTAGCTTAATTGCCTCTATTGTAACTATGTATACAAAAATGTTAGCGTCAAATAACAAAATCTGCTAAGAAAAGCTGTTAAGACCGGATGGCAGTAGGTACATATTTATTTTTTAGGATAAGTTCGCCAAATCTTTTTCAAACCACTACAACTCATGAGAGCCAGATTCAATAGCGGCGACAACTTGAAAAGCGTCAAAGAAATGAAGAAATTAATCTTACTAATAATAGAAATGCGATAGTGTGGGAAAATGTATTTATGGACTTTTGCTACTCTTCCACACAAAAACTACGGAATGGATTTGAACAAAATTTGGTACAATCCAGGTTTTAAACCTGGATTGATAGTTTTTATCTCGATTTGATCTTACCCTGGCATAATTTTCGAGTTATAGAGTGCGAAGCAGATCATATAACAGAAGAGAAGGATAAAACCTAAAAGGTAAGGCTAATACATTCTCCTTTTCGTCATTACCTCTAAGCAGCTTTCCCAACACAACATAACTTTCCTCGAATCACTCTCTCGCTATCAATAAGATCATTAACCAGCCTCGCCTCCGAAAAGCCTCTAATGAAAGAACAGTCCTATCGAACTTTCCTCCACATTGTGTTATTGTTCAGCGAGGAATCATTACCATTAGGCTCACTCGACGCTCGGCTCAGGTGATAATCATTTATAATGCGCGAGAGCCGAGACGTGTGTTCGTGAAATATTGGTGGAATTGGGTGCGTTTCCAATGTCCTACTTGATTGCTTGAGATATGTTACAGGATGGCATTTCTGGTGGCCTACCAGGACATCTTAAAGCGAGAGTAGTTCCACTGTAGGAAAGAGATGGCGCTAGACGACTTGTATAGCTCTGTCTCTTTCCCACAGTGGAACTACTCTTGACGGCACGTTTAGCGCAGTGGCTGAGTGATTGGACTGCGGCGCTGGGTGTCGCGGGCTCGGATTGTTCATAAAAAAGAAACAGAGTTAAAAAAATTGTTTGGGTCACAGCGATCAATCGGCCGTCTAGTCTGGTATAGAATACAAGTGTATTTCCAGACAGAGGAGGTCTCTCTGTCTCTCTGTTTCTCTCTCTCTTATTTGATATGAGAGTAAGCTCTATATGAGTAAGCTATCACATTTAATACCGAAGGTAACTGACCATACTGTCACCATTAAAGGTCCTCGATTTAAAAGAAGGCTTATGAGATTACGCTTATCAAAAAATTGCTGGCAAATGCCGATATCTAGGATACAATACAACGACTAAACTCTAAGTAAATTACTCAAAATTCCTGATTTGGTTGAATTTGACCAGTTTCGACACACAAAGAAATATCAAGGTTTTTTATCCTCTGTTTGACCTACGGTAAAGGAGTCTCCTGTCAGGGTCTCGGGACCTACCGGCGTCGACGGACCTACCGGGGTCGCGGGACAATCTCATCAGGTAACTGTGACCCTAGAACGTAAAGGGTTATTGAAGGATCACCGAATCACCGAAGATTTTAATCAGTACGAGTCTGACAGTACCTCCCGTCCCGCCATGGGTGGAAATACTCATTTGATAATTTAACCACGATATAAAAAAAACGTAAAGAGTCAAAGAAGTTCTTCAATAATGAAACTCCTGATCTTGACGTCTTCTTCAATGGAAACACACCGCTAATACCTTACACTTGTCGATTTTTCCGCGTCAATGTTATTAATGCGTGACGTGATCACATGACGTCATATGACGCTATGTATTAGCGTTTATCAGCTCCCGCCGCGACGCCCCTTGACGCTAATGTGCACTGATGACGGATATAAGCGTCACTTCTAATCTAAATGCTTTTCTGAATAAATAAAATTTAGAAAAAATCTGTTCCTGATGGCGGTAATAATGATGCTATTTTTTTAAGATTTTTTACAGGTAATTTTGTTCGGGTATCACTGATTAAGGGTTAGGAAAACGTTATTTACAAAATATTCTAAAAACACATAAAATATACATCATAATTTTCAGAATACAGCAGTCCTCTAATGTCTGGCCAGATAGGCCCGGAAAGACAACGCACGTTAATATTCTGTTCTTAGGAAGTTTCAGCCGGTCGCGGGACTGTATGAATTACCGTGACCCCGGAACGTAAACAGCTATTGAAGGACACCGTGGATGTTAGTCAGTACGAGTCCGACAGTCCCTCCCGCTCTGCCCTGGGTGGGAGGACTCATTTGATGATTTTACCACGATACAAAAAGGAACTTTCAGCCAACTACTATCGCTCATCATGCGAAGATCGTCTTTCACTTAATTTAAAGTGTGACTTTTTTTTACTTGATATGTGTTTACTTTTAACTCTAATCTAGGTCACATGTCACAGGTATATGTATGTAACAGATACAAAATCTGCGATAAAGAGAGTTTACCCAGTAGAAGCCTGATTGCAGATTCGCGATCCACCCTAAGGAACATCTAATCCAACTTTCATCTCTTTCTCCTTCAATCGAATACATAAATAATTATAATATATTCGACACTACATTATCCCACCAAAATCAAATGAATTTCATTAAAATACTTACTCCTGCATCCCTCTTGACTCCTCTGGGATTAGCTATCATAACCAAATCCCAGTCCCAAACTACCATATTGACATTTCTCACAAGGGATTACGGAATACCACATTACAACACTATTAAGCTATAACCACACACACACACACACATACCACACACACCCACAGTTACAAAACACACACATACATATACACCCCCATGCGTATGATCACAATTCATAAGTTATAGCCATTTTTTATTGTGAGAACTTTAAACAATTCGAATCCTCAGCTTACGTCTGTAATCCTACACATTTGATTTTTTTATTAATAATGGCTGGTTAAAGCTGACCGGATAATGTTCATAATAACCAGTGGATGCCATTATGGGCTTTATTGGTAATGTTATTAATTTAGTCATGAATAATTCAGTGTGGGGAGAACATTCGGTCCCTTGTAATAGGTAGTGTGATTAATTTATTATATTTTAGGCATTTTTATTATTTTTCTTCTAATCGATTCTTTTATTAGAACTACTTTTAGATATTATATTTTATGCTTGGTCTATAATATATGAAGCGTAAAATTTTCATTGCTGGATTAGCAGAATTAATAATTATATAAATTCTGTTAATGTTATTAAATTGGCTGTGAAAAGGTATTAGTGGCTAGATTTAATTAATTGTTATATTATACAGATTTCGATTGAAATTATTAATTATAGATTTAATCCGAATGGCTTGAAAGTTTACTAAATCATATTTTTGATTTATTTTTGTTGGTAACAGGAAATGTTTTGCATAAATCATTTTAAGTTTTACATAATATATTTTGACCAAATATAGATTTAGTGAAATGTGGCAGAGACGCAATACATAATGTCTTGACGATTCGAATAAAAAATAATTAACTATGATCCGCTTAGTTATTTATTTTACTTTTTTTTAACTCAGATTAACCAAAAAAGAATATTTTGAATTCTACGGTAGGTATTTCGAATTCAAACACAACGCATTTATTTCAATTAAGGCAAGTTGTGTCATCAGTAGTTAAACTATTTGATTTGATTTGTTTGGATTAAATCTTACGCATTTTTAACCATTTGTTAAAAAATGGTACTTTAACAATAATTTGTTTAACTATTGATCAAACGACTGGCTTAGACGTTTACAAAAAATTAAACGAAACTATAGTCAAGGTCACAAGATATAATAACTTGTGAAAGTATACTAGTTGTGTGTTTTCATTCGGATATCCTGAAAACAGAACACTCTACAAATAAAATTATAAAAACTAGTTTTACTTAACAAAAACATATTTTCCCACATTTCTACCAAAACACACACGAGAAATCTAATCCAACAAAACAATCCGAACAATTTAGTTTTTGATCACGATTTAAGGGCGCGTCAGACGATGACGGATCGCTTTATCCGGCAAAAGTTAATTTCCTTTCTCACACCAACAAATTCAATCCCTCCGGTCCACAATGGAGCATATTTGCTTATCTTTAATTGATTCACTCTAACCCCTCGGCTGTGATAAGGATTAGCTCTATTCACGCTGACTTTTACAAGGGTAGCTCGCCCTTAACGAGGGATGGAGTATAGAGTAGATGTGTGGTTGTAGAAATGAGAGGTGTGTGTTTTGTGCCTATTTATGGTGATGCTTTTAGAGGCTGCAACAATCATCAGTATACAAATGTAACCAAAGCCAATCCTGCCTTTAATAAGAGAAAAATCTAAAGTATTTAAATATCTATTATCATAAATACTTTGTCATAATGACTGGTATTTAGGTAGTTTCTTTTATCATGGTAAAATCATCAAATGAGTCCGCCCACCCAGGGCAGAGCAGGAGGGACTGTCAGACTCGTACTGACTAAAATCCACGGTGTCTTTCAATAGCCCTTTACGTTCCGGGGTCACGGGTGGTAAATATGATATTATTGGTAGATCCTACATTCAAACCCAAATCAGATCATCCATAGCTTCGAAAAATACTCAAAGTGAAATGGAAACCTTTGACAAGTCAGCGGTTTTCCGCGGTTTCACTCACTACTCTATTAAGTGACATTAATAGCAAAAATATTTTTTTAAATCCGTCTGGTCCTAACAAGCAAACAAAAAAAGTCATTGGCTGTATTAAGTTTACTAATATCGAGATATATCCTATGACTGGAATGAAAAAGCAAGCAACATGTTAAATTTCAATAGACACGAAAGTTTGTGAGGCGCGTAGGCATAAAATAAACCTCTGTTCAGAGTATAATTATAAAATGCACCCTCTATAAAAACTAACCCCAACTGCTCACACGATTACCTACATCGGATTTCATAATCGGCGCGTGTCGCGTATTATCGGACGGCGTCGGGCGACGTCGTGCAACGTCGAGGGATGTCGGGTGACGTCGGTAATGCGATACTCGTGAATTACAACAGTTTATCGTGGTGAATCCGAGATGTTTGCGCAGGGGAAGTGTAATGGTTTCATGGATTTAGCTAAATTGTTCGATGTGTTAGCCTTATTGTTGTTGCCGTTGTTTTTAATTAAAAAATGTATCGTTTGATGGGGGCGGTGGTCTCTGTGATTTTGTTTTGTGGTTTTTATTGCGTTGATTGTTGTTCTTTTACAAAATTTGTTATTGTTACTTTTAATGGGAAAAGATGTAATTCTTTTTTCTCTTCTTATAATACGATTTTATTCTTATTTGGAGAATTTAGGACGGTAAATTAAAAAGAGCAACATAGTCATCTAATCTAGCTAATATTATAAATGCCTTTGTGAGAATGTGTCGTTGGATGGATGTTTGTTACTCTTTCACGCAAAAACTATAAATCGGATTTGGATGAAATGTAGTACACGGACAAAATGTGATCTGTATTAATACATAAGATAGTTTTTGTCTTAATTTTATATTCCGGAGGGATAATTTTCGAGTTTTAGTGGGCGAAGCCATTGGCAACAGCCAGTTTTTCATTTATATCATCTTCATCCACATCCGAAGTATACCACTCTATGTAAAAAATATACATGTATCGCATGCCTTCTATATTATGTATTTATAATCAACCAGACAGCACAATATCTGCATCAGACCAATCAGCACCAAAAAATATCGCATTTTAATCCCTCAAACGTCCAAAAGTGTATACACAATTTAATAAAGCCGTCAGTTGAACGTTTTCAATACCAGTACGTTTAAAAAAAGTGCACAAGTCAGTCAGGCGGACACATGATATGCGTGCACGTGGAAATTGGAAAAATCCATGGAAATCCGCTTTGATTGGACACCCTATTTCTAGGAATATCGGATTTTTTAGTCGGTGCCGAATTTTAAATGATGTTGTGATAGTTTTTATTTTTTTGTTGTGAAATTGGGAATTATTTACCAGAGATCAGATCCATTGTAGTTGATTTTTGCAACTGGTTTTTTCAATTTAAATTTAAATAAAGTCATTAACGTAATTATCTGGACAAGGTAATAAAATTTACGGAAAATCCACCGGAGTAGGTCATTAACTCGTGGAAAGACAGGGCTAGCCAATTATATTATTTCTTATCATGAAATCTGTTTTCCTCCAGAATCACTCACTATTAAAAGTCTATGAATTGAAACTTGTACTTAACTGAATATGCTCATGAAAACTGGTACTCAAAATAACAGTCACGTAGCACCTAACCAACACCGAAGGCCACTATGGCCCATCAAACGCCATTACAATTGAATCCATAAACCACTACGTACCCCATAACATTGATGGCATGGCCCACCAAAACGCTAGGGGGACAAAACTGCAGGAAATTGGATTTTTTATCGTGTAGCCTTACAAAGAGTTGCAATGGCGTCCGCACGACGATTCACAATTTTTTGATGACATTTTTAACGATCACATGAGCTTTTAATTTTTGGTGTAGTTGAAGATCAATAACTATCTGATTTTTATTGTAAAGCTTGTAAAAAAGGTCTTCATCACGTTTTGTTGGAATGGTCTTCTCTTAGTACCATGGTAGACGAGAAGTTTAGATTATTTTTTGACACTTTTAGCGTGCACGTCATTCTACATGAATGATTTATCCAAAATTGTATTGCATTATTTTTATTTCAAACAGGGTGTTTCTTGGTCATTATTTTTCGTTCAGGTTTGGTGTTATTTCTTATGACTTTAACTTTAGTAACCGTAATGGTCAATTGTATTCAATGCTTTAAGTTCGATTTTAATTAACAGGAGTCCATAAAACAAACATCAAATAAGTGTAGTCAGTGCAAGAAATTGAATTTGATTTAAACAAAACAAGTGGAACTACTTAACTAACCTCGTCAAGGCATATCTTTTGGAGTCACCGAAATTACGACTATGCGTTGAGTCAGCGTGCTGAAGTGGTAGCCAGTGGCTGACTATGTCCAAAGACGGACAGACGGTCGACGGAGCAGACCATACCTTAGAATGGAGACCGAGTATGGACAATGACAATCGTATAGTGGTACGCCCTGCGGAACAATAGATCGATGAGTCGAGGAAGCTGGCAGTGGATGAATGCGGATTAGCAAAGACCAGGATGGATGGCGACCAACAGGCGGTTAAGTTCAGTATTCGACGGTAATTAGCTGATATGATGGCACCAAAAGCATCAATACACACTACTTTTTACAAGTATATTTTTTTGACATTTAACCTCGAGTTTAAGCCGTGATGCCTACACGGATCTGTGACAAAATTTTCTGATCTAGAAGTTTCATTAAAGCAGTAGGTATCTACTAAATAATGTCTCCTCATTCTCACATTAAACATACTTATAAGGAGAATACATTTGTCCAAGAAGTTAATTTTCTAACAAGCACCGATTAGTAAGAAGCGCAGTTTTCTAGGTTAATAGCTTATTTAATGCTTCAAACTAATCGTAAACGTCAATTAAATGTCATTGATGTTATAACTAATGTGACATTAGATAAAGTAACATCCACAATCAGTTCTTATGTTGTGTGTTTTATTATGAAAGTCATTAATATTGGTTTAATTAGTTTGTTGATGTTTCGTGAATGTCGGGAGTTTATTTAACCCTGTATTACTGCTATTTGATGGTTGTCTGTCTGTCCATTGAAGGAGAGTGAAAATTGTCTGCCAGGGTCGCGGGACTGTCTTAGATTATCGTGACCCTATAACGTAAAGGGCAATTGAATGAACACGGTGGATTTTAGTCAGAACAAGCCTGACAGTCCCACCTAGCACCCAGCAAGGGCGGGAGAACTGATTCGATGACATTACCACCCAAAATATAATTAAGAAAGGTACACACATAAAGTGTGTAATTATCCTGAAATCAAGAGACATAGGGTTGAAAATTGTAATTAATAGATATTAGCGAAACAATGTTTTTGTTTGATTACCTATTTTACCAGCATTTGTCCTACAGTGGAGCAGAACAGGCTGAAAACAATGAAAAATGATAATGTTAGTACCTACAGGCTGGTTCTTTTAGTAGAGATGTAGGTAGAAGCTTCTTTTTTATGTAAAAAATAGATAACATAATAAAAGTTGTAAGTCTACATACTCAAAAAGTTGTCTCAGTCGAAGGACAATCATGATAAACCTACTAAAATACAACATTTTCTTGTTCAAGTTACATAAACCAAAAACTTCCATATATAAGCTCCAAAAAGAGCAATGCAAATAAATACCGTGAAACAGCGAAAGCTTCGTGAAACACTAAACATTGTGTCCGTGGCGCCATCTATCTGCGGAAGGGGGCGGCTCGTAAATTGTCGCATGCGGCGATGCGCGGGCGCCGCTGTGTGACGCCGGAAGCTGACGCGGGCTTGATCTGTTGGGCTTTAGTGTAAGTTAGGGCTTTTAGGATTTTTGTAAAGCTAAATATGGAAATATAAGAGATTTATATTTTTTTTAACGTGGTAAAATCATCAAATGATTCCTCCCACCCAGGGCAGAGCGGGAAGGTGCGGAAATTCGTGAGTCCCGCGACCCCGGCAGGCTTTGGCCCTCTAGAGGGGGGCCCCGTCATTTTGCTGACACTCTTTGAGGCGCGCGTGGAACTGAACGCGCCGTCGACCCGCGCATGGTCCATGGTCAGACAGCGAGTTGCCCATTACTCGCTGCCCGCATGCCCGCGCCAACGGTGACCGGAGATCGTCGCCGACGTCTGTAGCCGTGGGCGTCTACCACTAAGGGGGGAATTATAATACGGAAAATTATTAGTAAAATTATTTGAATTACGTACAGAAGATAGCATATAGGCAATGAGACTTTCGTTTCAGGCGTCTGTCCTTCAGTAGACATTTTTATGTACTAATATGATGATGATGAAATATCTATTGTAATCCTAAACATTACTCTCGAAGTATTAAATTTTGCGAAATTACAAGGAATATTTTCTTGACTCCTTTAGGTACTGTAGTTTAGTTACTGAAAACTGATTTTTTGAACAAAAACTATGATCACTTTACTGTAAAACGACGTGTCAGTATCTAAATAAACGACACAGATTGAAACAATATCAGTTTACCATACTAAATAATTTGTAAACACTCCTAAGAACAGTGATATCTTATAAGCTACTAGCTGTACCCTGCCCCGCTTCGCTGTGGCACAAAAAACTGTTTTTTCAACAAAAAATAAATAGATAAAAACAATCCTAATGCGCATTATATATCATGCTAAAATTTCTTCTCATGTGACTGCGTCATTACGACTGCAGTTGTCAGCGAGTGTTATCCTCGCTTCCGGTAGATGGCGCGGTCACTGGTACAGAGCTGATCGTTAAAAAAACTGTTTTATCGCGGTTGCGAATATGTGACTGATGCAAAAAATAGATAAAAACCATCCTTGATGCGGATTACATATCATGCTAAAGTTTCAGCTCAATCAGTGCAGTACTTTTTGAGTTTTTAAAGCATACACAAACCAACATAACATTTTTATATATATATATAAGATATAAGATAGAACAATCAAACCAATGATTGATGGACTGAAGAACAATGCGTAAGACAGTACAACTCATTTTGACTGTATATCTTCCCATTCAAAACATTAATTTTAATTAACCCAAACAAGACAAGTAAACCCAAAACATGTCAGGAACTATTAACAGTCCCAAAAATTCCCGATGTAATCACAAATATGTGGTCACCGTTATCAGTACAGAGTCAACTGTCGTGAAGAATGTCTCCCCATGTGTCGAACGCGTTGTGGTCACCATAGCGTAAGGAATTATCTCCTTTGACAGCGGGAGGCGGAAGCATCCTTATGGAGGAATTTGAGGGTTCATCTGGATGTGGTTGGTGCGTATTATGGGTTAAAAGATCATCGAATATGATTTAGAGTCTACTGACTTACTTATAAATATTATGTTATTAGTAATTGAGAAAAAGTTTATAAAGCATGGCTTTTGAGCTTCTTTTTTTTACGTGGTAAAATGATCACTTGAGTCCTCACGTAGCGCAGAGCGGGAGGGACTGTCAGACTCGTACTGACTAAAATCCACAGTGTCCTTCAATAGGGACACTTCCCTTTACGTACCGGGGTCACAGTAATTCGTGAGTCCCGCGACCATGGCTTTTGAACATTGGTAAGAAATTATAAAACGTTTTATAAAGGCCTGCCAGACTTTTGATTCTAGAGTTTACACCTGTTCAAAATGAAAAGATAAATATAAATAAGAGATATCTGAAGGGACTAGTCATCCATGAAGAACACAAAATGCAACCATTATAATTGCATTACATAAGCATCATAAATTAATATTGACGCTGTTGAAATTCAGAAAACGTCACGCCGTGAAATTTTGAGTGAGTTGTCACTTTACGAGTCACCTCTGCCCAGTCTTGATGCGTTTTATCTTTGTCATAAAAAAAAATCGTTTCATTATTATTCAATACCCTACTTGACGGACTAAATGATTTGAAATTTATTGATGCTGGAATTTATCCTATTATCTACGCTAACCCTGCTAAGATGGTCGTGGGACCGTCTTATCAGGTAACCGCAGCCCCAGAACTTAAAGGGCTATTGAAGGACACCGTGGATTTTTGTCAGGACAAGTTTGACAGTCCCTCTCGCCCTGCCCTGGGTGGGAGGACTCGTACGATTATTTTACCACGTAGGTAAACTTTAGGTAGCAAGATTCTTTAAAATACGTACCAACCCTCAGCTTTTTTTCCTAACAATAGACACCACCCCTCAGTACAAACATCTTAAACAGTTCTAAGTGACAATAAGTCTTACCCAGGGCGTTACTGCCGTCCCCTACAACCCCACGATATAAATATATGCAGGGGAGTAGCTATCTGCTTACTACCCCATAAACTTTAATGTGACAGTTATTTAAACTTAGATAAATATTGAGTTAAACTGGGGTTAAAGATGACGGTGGATTAAAGGAGTTTTGATGGTGGAGTTCGACTTTGTTAGTTACATGGAGTCTTGTAATTTTTGTACGCAAAAAAGAAAATGGCATTGGCAAGATTCCGTGTTTATGGCAATTTCCATTTGTTTAGGCTCTACGGCGCCCTACTTTAATTTATTTTCTATTTAAGTACCATAAACAGTTTAGTCTACGCCAGCCAAAAGACTTTTATTCGCTCTGTGGTACCTATTATTAGTCAAATCGTAACTTTGACATTTGTAATTTCAGGATTTTTCGAACGCTCTATTTCGATCTGAAGATATCTAGGATATGAAGCCGTATTTTTTTTAGTCTCTAAATCAGTCATTCATTTTTATTTCTAACCACGGATGGGAAAAAGTAAAATATTATTGCACATAAAAAAACTAAGCTTAAACACAAAATCAATTATAAAAACATCAATTAATTACAAGCCTAATAACAACCGATAAAAAACAGAAATGCAAATACGAAAAGCTTCCTTAGTTCACCTTCAAACAGCAACGGTTAACGGCTCAAACTAGCTTCTTATCGGTAACAAATACATTAAAATAAAAACGCTTATATTTACAATGTCGACCACTATCTGTGACGGCCCAGATAACAACCACTTTTTAGCTTTGAAGAGGAAAAAAAATACTTTAAGCCTAACTAACGTAATAATCAGAAAGTCAGTTTGTTCATTTGTTGACGTTCCACAAATCCACACCTAGGTTTTAGAATCTCGAAGGTCGATTTTGATGAATTTTCGTACAGAGATAGATGCTACTTAATCCTTTTTGCATGAAAGTTGGACCAATGACGAACAAGCGAAGCCGCGGCCACAAGGTAGTATATTAAAAAAAATAAAGTTCAAGAGTTTGTTTAAATACACCAATATAAACAAGACAAATCTTTGGATTCAGTCAAATAAATAAAAAAAATCAACATCTCATTTCGAGAAGCTTGTAAGGCTATTTCATATTACGGTACTTCAGGAACCAGGTAAATAGAATAATGGTAACTGAAAACAGGGGGCACAGCTAGTTATTAGTTAATAAAAATTGTTAACACAAAATACTGGATTTTAACATCTGCTGTTACATTTTTATTGCAATAAAGCATAGTATTGTTAAGGCTGGGTTACACTTTCATTTCTGCATTAAATGTTTTGAAGAAAACAGCTACAATTTTAACATTTTTTGTTAAAGTATTGTTTTATTGCAAAGAATATAGTGTAATTCAAATTGTGTGTTACTTTCTTTGAAAGTCAGACAATTTTTGAGTGTTCACAACTTAGTACGCGTGCGTCAGGTTTTACATCACCTGATTAACGATCATAATAATAAAATGTGTGTAATTAATCTCATACATATGTAATACGGCAAGAAAAAGAAGCACATAACAAAGTAGGACAAGAGTCATTTAAAACAATTAATAATTAAATTAAGGCCGTCTTAACTACACAAAATCATGCAAAAAATAAATCCGGATAATTACAACTTATATTGCGGAAGCATATATTTAATTAACAGAGCAAATAATTAGGTGGGTTTACATCTAATTAATTTGTAAATAAGCACCGCTCAATAGTTTTATTAGTCTTAAACGAGATTTTGGTTAAGTCATTAAGTAGAGTTTGATTTTAATTGCCTAATTGGATTAGTTATGATTTCCTGAGAGAAAGATAAGAACCCGTCTCGTGTGAATTGGGATACAAAATATATATTTTGTTTTAACAAAAATAGATTTTATTGATTTAGGTAAAGGTGAAAAATCCACCAATCCATGTTAATGCCTGTGTCAAACAGACAGGCAAAAGCGAAGCTTTTCCGAAGCGATACTGAACCGAAGCGAGACGTCAGTCCGATACTTCTGTCATGCTATCGGATCGCTTTCGCTTTTCTATGTGACTGGATTCAAACAATTCCATACATTACAAATAAAAACGTCACGCTTCGCATTCGGCTTAAGTGTCAGCCCATTAGTAACAAAAAAAAGGCGTGTTCTATTACCGTGAATGTTACAGGCTATTTTTTGCTAAAACAGGATAATCGCCACTTCTGCTGATTTCGATTCCCAGATCGAGTAAAAGTATCATTGTTTTTTTAATCAGGAATTAGTTGACCATCGTCTGGTCTTGAAATGACTTTAATTTAATTTAACAACGGCATGGATGGCGCAGTGGCTGAGCGATCGACCGCTGTGCAGCGTGTCGCAGGTTCGATCCCCGCACGGAACAAAATATTTTTAAGACCTACAAGTAATTTTTCAATGTTTAGGTATTTGCGTATCGGGATTTCTATGTTTGTAAACGCACCCACGACACAGGAGAAATTCCTTGTGTGTGGCAACGTTTTTTTTTTTAAAAAATCGGTTGCATGTAATGTAAAACTTGACTACACGGTACTTCTATCTCCCTTAATCTCTCTTCCCTCTCTTTCTTATATTTTTCCTTTAATTGAGGATAAGAACGTGCAATTAATTACAAAACGAACTTAACGCCACATTTCTTTGACACAACCGACATAATTTAACAAGCCCTTAATGAAACTACAAAAATGATAACCTAACAAGAGTATTACGCACCTCGCCACACTTCTAAGAATCATTTAGTGTCCAACATTGACATGGATAGGTACCTGATGTACGTTAATTACGTCTAATTATAAAATAACGTGGTCTGTAAGCTAGGGAAGTTTTAATTGATATTGTTGCTTGTTAAAATTGTTGAATATCTAGTGTTTTGTTTGTTGTGAGTATAGGGTGTAGTATATAAGAAGTAGTTTTGTGAAAACGATTTTTTAATAATTATTAAATCGGTTTTACTTTTTCTTAAAACAAAAACGAATAGAGAGGAGTAGACTGACCATCTTTTTTATTTTAAATCATCAAATGAGTCCTCCCACCCAGGGCAGGGCGGGAGGGACTGTCAGACTCGTACTGACCAAAGTCCACGCTTTCTTTCAATAGCCCTTTACGTTCCGGGGTCACGGTAATTCGTAAGTCCTGCAACCCCGGCAGGCTTTGGCTCTCTAGAGGGGGCCCCTTCATTGTGCTGACACTCATTGAGGCGCGCGTGGGACGTACAGACGGCGAGATTCTTTGAATACTATGTAGATATAATTAATAAATAGCTAGCTTGTTTGAAACCACTAGCATCTGAAATAAACAAACAAATACAGTCTCAAGATTTTCCCCAAATTAACTAACTAGTCCTTTACTACGCCATTTCCGACAGCTAACCAATTTTCCCTTACCATCCTGCAAAGTAAAAATGGACAACAAAGCGAAATTGGCGCCAATTCCAAATACATCTCTATGCAGTTCTGAGTACCGTCCGCCCAGGGACATAAACCCGCCCACTGCCGCACTAACAAAGTTAAACGTCTCGACAAAGTTAACCATGATGTTAAAAAGGGATAGACTAGAATTTGCACTGTAAATTAGTACCACTTTAAGAACATATGAATTAATAATCGGGGCTTACAATTTGAATTTTTATTATACATCCTTTTGATGATCTCAGTGCCACTTTCTCGCTAGATAGCGGCACATCAAAGTTTTCAAACCTTACTTAACTAACCTAAACTAAGTTAGAAATCTTTGATAGACTACTTTATTCTTCGCTACTTTTGCCCTAATTGCAATAACTTATAATACGAGATACATTACTTACACATAAAACAGGCAGATACTCGTAAAGTAGCAGTTAGCTAGCCGTCCATGTTGTAAAGATCGTGTGATATCGACTTCCATCAAGTGTTTGAAACAGCATGTCATGTTTTAAAATAGCCGACGAATCATTTCAAAAACAATCACAAAATTAATTGGTCAATAATTATAGCTACACAAAATCCACGAAGCTATTTCCATTTTACATTTCAGCACTGATCTGACCTGAAAATAACTAAACTGATAATAACTTGAAAATAAAATAATTTTCTTTGTTACATGCGTTTGTCCTCAATCTCGTGCAGAGGCAAAGATGAACCCTAAAATATAGCGATCTCACCCAGAAGGAACTAGTACGTACTCCTGCGCACAGTAATGTCTAAATAATGATTGGTCTCATGACATCGCCGCCTCCCGACATCAACAAAGCTCTATCACTCCAAGTTGGCTACAAAGTCGGCGCTTGTTAAAGCAATACAAAGAATCGTCGGAACAGCGCATACAGCGTATAGCTCGTAAAGCACACTTCAGACGGCGTCCGCGAACACTGACTTAACTATGTGCTGAAGCTTTCAGCAACTACAAAGAGAAACACTGGAAAGGACTGACGGGGAGAGAAGTGATGAGAGTGTCTAACTAGTATGTGTAAGTGGTGGTCTGAAATAAATATAATAAGATAAAGAAAAAAAAATGTAAGATAAAAATATGACAAGACAGGAGGTCCCCATGAAAAAAATATTTTGTATAATTTAAAATAGTGTTTCGTGTTGATAAGAAAATACTTTTTTATCTGTTAAAATTTTGTTCTTCTAAAACTGTATATTGCAATAAAACTGTAAAAACAATAATTTTAAAAGAGTTATAAAGTTTTTTGCCAGTTTACTTTATAGAAACGATAAAACGAACCAAGCAAATTGTATGACCCTTATAAGTGTTTTTAAAGTCAATAAAATATTTTGATTCAGTTTTTGATACGTATTCTAATTCCATAATGAAATAAACTTTAAAATATTAAGTACACTTCTGCCGACGGCAACATTTAAACAAAATGTAACAACACAGTTTCAATTTATCTTGCCGGCGGACGGCATGAAACTGTAATAAAAGTTAGCAGTAAACATCAACCATTTTACAGACAATGATAATACTGTAACACTTCTGTACTTCAGTGTACAAGGCGTGGCATACGACTTGGCTCGTTTTACAGCATTTCACGGTAAGACATTAATTGGACGAAATAAAATCAAAAGTGGTCGTTAATGACACTTGTGTGAGCGAATGTACAGGCCAATAGCTGGTTATAATGAAGTTATAAATGTTCTCTTGTATGTTATTTTGTAAGGATTTAGTTTACATTTGCGAATATTAATGATTCGTTAGTTTGTTGTAGTGTAAAAGATCTTTGGTTTGATGATGAAATCTGTGTGTCACTTATTTTAGCGACCATTAAATTCAGGAATAGATAATTAAATGACAGAGCTGGCCAAAACTACGTACTAGTCGGACGAAATATGAGTCACTGATTCAAGAAGTTTTTTTAACATTTAACATGGTTTTTTCTCTTGGGCTCTTAGCAGATTCAAGTCTTGTTCGCAGTCGATTTTTTCTTTCCGCAAAAATAAACCCCTGCCTAATACTTCAAAGAAATACAGGCAAGATGTTAGATATACTATGAACATTATTACAATGCATTATTATTATATATGCAACGGTTCTCAAATGAAAAACAAAGGGGGTTAAATTGATCATCAATCAGTGGCGTAGCGAGACCGAATCTAGGAGTGGGCAAGACGCTTCTGCGAGGCCCTTTTTTTCAGGACGAAAAATATGACTTGCCTCCGCTGCACACGGAAAACGGTCTTACATCAAAGGGGCCTGCGCACGAGGCCCCTTTGTTGTAAGATGACAACGTTCTCCAAAGTCACCTATACCAAATGTGATTGTCAGCGACATCAGCTTTACGAGGCCTCTTTGACTCTCACTCACTCTTTTAGTTTCCAGTTACAAATAAAACTTAATAAAGTTATATTGCAACTTGGGGCCTCGCGCAAGCAGGAGAGGCGCTAGACTTAAATATTATCATTGATGACATCAACACTCAACAGACTTCACAAGTACATAATTATTTTTGTGGGTCATGTTAATTTCTTAGTAGAATTTAAGATCGGTCCGCTTCGCCCGCGCCTAGCTACGACACAGAATTTAGTCAATTTATAGAAAAAACGTATAAATACAAAAAAGATGACACATTGCTCTTTGAAATGTAACTCATTACAACTACATTATCTTAGTTCAGTTAGTAAGAATTTACATTGTACAATGCATCCATTAAAAAGTTAATTCATTTCGCAATCACAAACATGAGCATTAACCAAGTACTTTAAGCAAAACTAATGTAATTCAAATTGAAATGAAACCTTTTCATTTCACATTTAATTACTATACAACAAAGACTCCTTGCTCTTAACGAAATTAACTTAAGTATTATTCCTACAATACGAACTTATTAGGAAAAAACAATTGAATTTAAATTGAAAATCAAGTCAAGCGAATGCTTAACTACATTTTAAAAGAAATCTCTCGATTATTCACGGGTACCAACACTATCAGTATTTACTAAAACGTATGAAAAAATACTATTAAATACGAGATTGAAAAACGTATTGCTAAATGTAATAAGGTTCCGCTTATTTTCGTTCATTAGTTATAAAATACTTCAGAGCTGAAACCTCTCACAAATCTAATTATTCAAATTGAACAGGTGTTTAGTCATAAAAATACGCAAGCAATCTAACATTTTAACACCTTATTCTGAAACTTTGGTATCGAATCGAACCCTATTTTAATCGAGATATAAATCGATACATTTTCGGCACGACAAAGGCGTCTGTCGACTGTCATAACAAGGTAAACAATAAAGTTGTATGATAATGTATTCTAACGCGTCCGATACGCGATAAAATTCGTGAGCGAGTTGTCACACCTCCCTTAATTGAAATTTATGTATACGACTCCAACGCTTTGTATCGAGACGAGAACCCCTACTAATCGTACCGTCTCGATATTTTTTTTTATCGAGTCGAGATCGAGATTCGATAGTACAATCGAGATACATATTTCTTCTTTAATTGAATCTTTTAAATTAATAAATGCAATCATAATGGGAGGATTAAGAAATGAGTTTAAATAATCAAACGGGATCTTACAGTTGGTTTAAATTCGTCCTATTATTTCGCCGTTAATTCAAAGAGCATCTCGATAAAGCTAATTAACATCACTTTCTTTCATTTTCTGACAGTAATTATAGTGTTAACACACCATTTACGAGAAATGTGGATTGCGAAATGTGAAATACATGCCCTTCGAATTAACCTGTCTGTTTCTTTCTTTGCCTTTTATCGTGGCTAGAATAAGCATTGCCACGTTTCCCCACATCGCAAGGAATATCTTTATAACTGTCTTTTTTATTGATTTCTTGTAGTTAGTTTATGACAGATAGTGTAGTATTTCTTAGTTAGTAATTATTCAGTTTTAATAAATTAATCACGGGGTATAGACCACCATCCTGTCGAAGTCCAGCAGCAAACAGTTTTAACTGTGTTCCGTCGATGCGCGGAAGTTCCAGAAGTTTCATCTTTTAGTATTTTTCGATCAGAATGGGGCCAAGAGTAAACCTATTATAAATTTAAAATAGTTGAAGTAAAACCACTTGTTAAAATAAATATCTATGTATTTAGTTAACTCGCACGTATAGTAAACTCGATGGTCAGTCCACAATCGATTAGAAATTGTTAGAAACAAAAGGTAGGGGTCGAAGTTTTCAATTTAAGGGTTTTATTATGCACACAAATTTAAGCTCGCTGTTCGTTT
The DNA here is from genome assembly GCA_943136025.2 of Agrotis puta. Classification (NCBI taxonomy): domain Eukaryota; kingdom Metazoa; phylum Arthropoda; class Insecta; order Lepidoptera; family Noctuidae; genus Agrotis; species Agrotis puta. The sequence continues at coordinate 5,892,172 of OW964190.2, read as the reverse complement.
CGGATAGCTTCCGAGTCACTTCCGGCGTAGATTACAAAATGCTTTATTTGTGTACCCATTCTTATCTTAATTTCTTAATTAAGCCCGCCGCAAACTGAATTAAGTCTTTTTTTTTTCATAAAATTTAACTTTTCAGTTAAAAACTTTGTGCGTTTTACATTAAAATTCAACTTTTATTGTTCTGTTAATTAATTGTTTTTAATATTATCACGATTTAATTATATTCTCTTTTATACTTTTTATTGTTCTTCTAAAGAAAATTGGGCGTTTTGCATATTTTTGTTTATAATTGTGACTAATACGAATGGTCTCGTGCTTTTGTTTGAGTTATAACAGCAGATATTTGTGTAATGTAAATTAATTAATTCACACTTAAAAGTTAATTATGGGAAATGCAGTAAATAAGCGTTAATTAAAGGTAGCTTTAATTTACATGGCCTTTTAGGGCCTTCCTTCCAATTTAGAACCAGTTTGACCAGTTTGAGGTTCGAATAAAATTATATTAAGTCTTCCAAATCAATGTTTTAATCCTTACTAATATTATAATTACTACTAGCTTCCGCCCGCGACTCCGTCCGCGCGGATGTCGGTCTTCGCGTGGATGGTTTATTTCCCCATTTTGAGTAACTCTGACAATGACATCTTATAAATATTACGGCGCTGAATCCACTGCGGGTAATGCAACGTATGTTCGCGGTTCTACAAAACAACGTCTATGAATAAAACTGAAAAATAAGATTTTTTTTTCTACGTATTTTTCCAGGATAAAAAGTATCCTATGTTATGCCCAGGATAATAAGGAATAATTATACCAAGTTTCATCGAAATCGAACCGTTAGTTTTCACGTGATGCCTGCACAAACAGACAGACAGACAAAAATTTTTTTAATCACATATTTGGGATCGATCCAGCAACACCTCCCGCTATTTATTTTTTCAATATTTTCAATGTACAGAATTGACCCTTCTACAGATTTATTATATGTATAGATATAGATAGTGAGTTTTTTGTCACGCTCTTACTTCGCTTAATCGCTGAACTAAATTTGATTAGCTTTGGTAATATTACCGATGGTCCCATCGGTCCGCCATGAAGCCGAAAATATAGCCCACAAGTGTTTTCAATAACAATTTGCTGAGCTGGACCTATTTGGCGTAGCCTTAGGACACACAATGTTACCTTTGTTATTTCTTTATTGTTTTTAAATTGTAATTTATTCCTTTATTATCATGTTTTTTTTTTAATTTGTTTGTTATTGTTGTGTGTACCGGTCTCTAATAAAGGTTTTTTCTTTCTTTCTAAAACTTGAAGGCGGTGTAATGGGAGATATGAATGTGGCAGCGCGCAAACGCTATGTTATAATTATGGCATGTTCATGTTTCAACTTTGTGTTTTGGATTGCATGAACAGCGTGATTGTTGGTACCTTCATTGAAAAGAATTCTCAATTATTAATTAGAACACTTTATTTCTCTGGCTCACTGTATGCGTACGAAGAAAAAGTTTCACAGAAACAAAACTCACATTTCTTTTTAAACATTTCCTTCACCAACAAGCACACAAAAAAGCTCCATCCTAATTTAATCACAGACTGATTTCCTTTCTCCCCTTTCAGAAATCAATCTCGTTTTCGAATATGTATCGAAGGTACCTATTCTCAACACCGATTTCGAGCGTTGCGTTAAATTTGCATTCTCGAGCGCTAGTGATTTCCCATGCGAGCGTGTATCGGTAGATCTACGGAATTGCCACCCGGCGCCCGCTATGTATCCAAATCGAAAATCAACTCTTTTTACTTGCTATGTTATTGGGTATGCTTATTCTGTAGCCGGAGAAAATTCGTAAGGAAATTCGATGGAAAGTTTTTGTGGAAGTGGAGTTTTTTTTTGTATTCGAAAGATATTACAGCTATGGACTGTATTGTCATGTTTTAGGGTAGGCTATTGTCATAGTCATTAAATAATTCGTGCACGAGTTTTCGTATATTTGTGATTTAAAGTAAACGCGAACTTTGACGTCAATTTGATGATGTTGTTCCACGTTCGTACAACGGAGGTACTTTTTTATTTTCCGTAGAATTTACGTAGTATTCGTGCTAAGGCCTCTGGTTTCCAACATTTTAATATTATTAAGAAAATCATTGGGAAAGCTGGAAAGGAAGGGGGTAAGATTTTTCCAGTGGTGGGACAGACTACAAAAAATAAAAGGGTAGCCAGAAAACCGTAAGGGAAATTCTGTGCTTTAATCTTAAACAGCCTTTGTAGAATATAAAAGTAACTAACCAATGTTGGAGTCAGAACAGAATTGATAAAGTATTAGAATGTAATCTAGCGAGATAGTGGTTAAACTCGAGGCTATCGCTAAATCAAAAAGTTATTCATTTATGGAGTTCCACTGTGGGAAAGAGACAGAGCTATACAAGTCGTCTAGCGCCATCTCATTCCCACAGTGGAACTACTCTCGCTTTAAGACGTCATGGTAGACGATTTGCTCTTGTTTGGTCCAACTGCGAATTATTCCATGTTATAATTCTCTATTCATTTCTTATATTATCTAAAAATCAATATGGTACATACATTGTTAGAAAACTGTCGTTACTTTATTCCTACAAAACATAAATTCTATTCATTTACTACACTTTAATTAACACGTTACCCAGAATACGCCGCCGTTTCTCGTTCAAAGAATTTTGCATATCAGACGTAGGCGTAAGATTTTATTGCGAAGGGGCCTATTCTCAAGAATCGAATCAAAGCGAGTGGCGACAAAAGAACGCTTTCCTAATAAACCGTTTTGAGTATTTGCATTGTACGGGTATTTCTTTGTAGATGGTTTTATTTCTATTACTTGACTTGATTGAACCTGTTTCGGGTTGATGGAATTGGTTTTTTATTGTTAGTAAGTTTTCTTTCAGAATAGGTCTTTGTTTGGTTGTTGTTGATAATTTTGCATCTATCCATTTTTTTCAAAGTTTGCCCCACATTTTTCTCACGAATCGTGGGTGCGTTTACAAACATAGAAACTCATCTACACAAACATCCAGACCCGGAACAATTACTTGCAGATCATACAAATATTTGTTCCGTGCAGGAATCGAACCCGCGACACGTGGCGTAACAGATCCAATCACTCAGCCACTACGCCAACGGTGCTTCATATGCAGTATGTAAAGTGTTTTAAATATTGTAGGTGTATTATGATTCAGTCTTGAATGCAAAAAAAAACACAATTTAAATCAATCTTGCAGCATTTCACCGTGTAACTTTCTTATGTCAAAATTACAGAAAAAACCCTCTAAAATAGCAAACAAATAAAGCTTGTGATGAAAAGCATAGCATAATGTGATGAGCATCATGTGGTATCAGTAAAGCCGGGGACACATTACTGTGAGCTCCGACTCACTAACATTATGGTAATGTACACGTTAATAACTTTGTTTGGCTCTGAATTTCAGAGTTGTTTACTAGGGAGGTAGGTAATGTAATCTTTTTAGTGTATTTTCAAAAAAGTGTTCTGTTTATGAAATGTTGCCCTTACTAGGATTTTCACCTGCATCGTGAGCGCGTTTTCACTCACATATTGCCCGGAACATAGTCATAAATAATATTTGATCCCTGTGGGAATCGAACCCGCGCCACATAGCGCAGCAGTCAAAAGATCAGATACAGCGCCAAAATAAATTGTAATTGTGGCTTAATGGAAAGAACTTTGTGTCCATACAATTGCACTTTTTAGGAAAGCCATAGACGCAGCTGTAGAGGCAGCCACTGAAAAGTCTACTAAAGAAAAAAAAGCTTTTACTAAAACGTATTTTAATTCTTAGCGTTTTTGGCTCTGTTTTTGTATTTGTTAAGAAATTATCAGCATTGAAACTAAAAAAATAAGGTCCGAATTGGGCTCCTGAAAACTGGCTTACCGTGAAGTTATTGGGGAAAAAATACTAAGGACTAAATTAGAGAGGTCTCTGATTGATGACATTACGGCTACATGCTCTTACCATAGAAGAAGAAAATACTCCTACATAAACCTTTATATTTAAATAGATCTTTAACTAAACTCCAAGCAGTTACAAAATCTAACAGAATCATAACAAACCCCACAACTCTACACATTTTCATAAACACACAGAAAATACAATTGGCATTTAGAACACCACAAAAAAAGCATTCAACCTCATTCAGAATCGTTTCTGATCAGAATAATATGACCGTCTGTATGCGTAGGAGCACATTTAGTACTTTACAGAGCATTTTGTTGGATAAAATGAGAAATCTATAGCTTATTGTGACAGCGGAGATGATAAAAACTGTCTATATGACGTCAATAAAATTTGATTATATTACTGAGAGTCGCAAAGGGGTGGATTTCATGTTTTTTTCCTTTCGTGACGATTGTGAAAAGATAAGTATCTACCTTCAGCTCGTCTTGCGAGTATTATGTTACTTTTTCATGAATTTATAATGAGAATTTAAGAAAAGAAAATGTATACAAAGCACTGAACGAATGAAAGACTCGATGCCGACGGCCTCACGATATTTAAAATTAACACTTATAACTTTTAAAAATCATGAGCTTAAAGTTATCATAATCTAGGTAAAACATTAAGGCAAACTATTTTTAAAATATTTTTCTTTTCCACTTAAATAAAAGCATATTATTGGGATCTGAAAGGTAATGCCGCTGCGCCGTGTGAAGTAGAGGGCGACAGGTTCACTTAAAAAAAAATAGGATATTTTCGACCTCACCAGGTAACGCCATGCGAAGATAGGGCGAGCATGCTATAAAATAGAAAACAATAAAATAGATAATATAAATACAACAAATTCCACACAACTTACTAACAATACATTACAGTACTAGGACCTCATAACTTAACACTGCTACTTCTGACACCCCGAGTAACACCTTACGCCCCTGTATGATGCACGGCCCGTCACTTCCGCCACTTCCGGTTGACGCCCCCTCCTCAGAATTTTGTAAACACATTCACAAACGTAAACATGCAGTTTACAACATTATCTGGGACATAAATAGTGTGGGGCGTTTGTTTGTGCTGCGTGGATGTTTCCCTTCCTTATTTGAGTCGATAGAGTACTTGTGACGGTATGTGAAAACATCTGTCGAGGTATTATTATATTATTAAGGAATTGAAAATGAAATATCATTGTTATGAACGCAATCGTTGTGTAATCTACAAAATCCTGAGGCAATATTAAAGTTGAAGATACGAGTTACGATACACTGTCGATATAATTGTCTAAAATTGCTCGCAAAACACTTTTCTGGAGCGAAAGTTTGTGAGATTGACATACCTATGAATGTAAACGGATAGTATGATTGTACTTATATGCACTTGCTATTATGCCTTCATGTATTGGGAAGCAAGTTATGTCGTTGGTCCTGGCTGTCATTTGTATACGCCATCTTTTTGGAAGTTGCTTTATGGTAGTAAAAATCCCTAAGGACTGACAAATCATATTATCCCATATTACTAACCTATTAATAGGCTGTAGAGGTTAGATACGCAATCATTTCAGGTGAAATATAGTGCATTCAGACCAACTAAATGCATCTTGTCAAGATTACTTCTCCTCCGTCTTAAAAACAACGATATTTCTATAACAAAAGGTCGATACTAGTCCTGCTGTAATTTTCCCCAAATACACCATGAAATCATCGAGCAAGCTGTATAGACAAGAACAAAAGGTTAATCTTACGAGCCTACCCGAGGTTTATCAATAGACTAGCTACAGCCTCCAGGCTACAGCTTGCAGACTATCTTTACAGACCAATGACTGAGCCGGTTCTAACGTTCGGTAACATGGAATAAATATTAACCAAAAAAAGTAAAACCGGCCAAGAGCGTGTCAGGCCACGCTCAGTGTAGGGTTCCGTAGTTTCCCGTCCGTTACAATAAGTGTTAACAAATAGCCTTTTTGTATTACGCGTATTTAATTGGTAAATATAGTTTTAAATTAGTTCATCAGCGCTCGGTGAGTACTTTTTATTTTTTGGGTGTGGGGGTACCGCGTAAGGAAAAAAAAAGTCTTGTTGTTTCGTCTTGTTTTTACGATCTGATTTAAATCGTTTTGTTATTTTGATTTAAAAATGTTGTCCAGTAATGATGATCCGCCAGACCGTGGCGGGGGGACTTCGCGACGCGTAAATAAACCTCCCAGGTCACCGACCTCCGCTTATTCTAAACGCTTGTTTACCGAATTGTCTCCGTCTTATTTAACACCTGAAGATAGGCCGAAGAGACAACATCTGACCGATTCTGCCGAAAAATCGCCGTTATCAATAAATAATGTCAGTAATTCAAACGAAGACTACTGCGATTTAGTTACTCAGGCATCTGCATACTTGTCAAAAATAAACGACCTCGTGAGCGATCAAGGATCCCGTATTAATGTAGCCAATAAATCCGCGATTATGGACATGACACAGCGGATTACGTCCATTGTTTCTTTGTTAGCCATACGGTCGTCTTCAAATGAAACAAAGTTAGCAAATATGGAGCGCGAATTGGACAAAGTCAAATTAAATAATAATGTCAGTATTGTTAAAACAGATTTCAACAAAGTTTCTTATTCAGATTCTCTGAAACTTCGTCTGCCTAAGGTCGCTCCAGTGATGGAGTCTAGACCACCGCTGCCGTGTGTAATAGCATACCCCTCCAACGAAAGGTCAGCTGAATTCGCGACTTCCTCAGCCACTAAAGAAGCGCTTAAAAAAGCAATTAAGCCAACTGACGACGGTTTTCAAATAGTTGGCATGAAAAAAATCGCGAAATCGGGCGTTGTATTACGTGTTGCTAACGATAGTCAAATAAGTAAACTTGAGTCGGTTGATGCTATTAGGACTGCCGGGTTAAGACTTGAAAAACCGAAAGGCCGCAGGCCACGTTTATTAATTAAAGACGTCCCATCCTCAATGGAAGACAAACCTTTTCTGCATGCGTTGTACCGTCAAAATATTAAAGACGAATTGGCAATTAGTGAGGAAGACTTTATTAAGTCGACAAAAATTATACGTAGACGTGCATTAGATAATGGCCGGAAGTGGGTAGGCATTGAAATCGACAACGCCATACGAAAGCATTTAATTAGTACCAAAGAGAAGCTTTTTATTGACTTCGCGACTTGCCGATTTTTTGATGATATCGATGTAGTTCGTTGTTTACATTGCCAGCAGTTCGGTCACGTGAAAAAATACTGCGTTAATAAATCGCCTACCTGTGCTAATTGCTCTGAAGCACATGAAACAAAAGAATGCCCGCAAAAGGATAATTTAAATTTTACACCAGTATGTGCGGCGTGTAAACGTATTAAAAAACCGTTTGACCATCGATGCGGGTCCCAACAGTGTACCACCTATAAAGTTAGGCTCGAACAGTTAATACGCAACACTAATTACTAATATAATGGATAGTTTAATAATAGGTCAATTAAATCTACACAACGATAGGGTGGCGACTTCTGAATTGGACAAATTAATTATCGATTATAACTTAGATATTGTATTGGTTCAAGAACAATACCAAAACACGCGCTTACGTCACAAGGTAGTTCAGTTGGATAACAAGGCACGAGCCGGAATTTACGTGTCACGTTCTTCTAACTATACAGTAACGTCTTTACGAAACCTCATGAATCGACACTGCGCGGTTGTGGAAGTCTCATCCGCTAGTTCTAAAGTTTACGTTGTGAGCTGCTACTTTCAATATTCAGACCCTGTTGGTCCTCACATACATAATCTCCGTCACGTCTTGCGGTCACTCGCGGGCTGCAAAGTTATCGTAGGCGCAGACGTTAATGCGTCCTCGTCCCTGTGGTATGGCAAAGTTCGGTCCACGGATTACGAACGGCGCTGCGCTGTTGAAGACTTCATTGCTGAAATGAACCTAACTATTCACAACACCCCCGACGCACCACCTACTTTTTGCAGCCAAATGGGCGAATCTTGTATTGACGTCACACTTTCTAGTGCAGACGTACACTTGGATAGGTGGCGTGTCCTACCGGACGCGTCTTGTAGTGATCATCGCTTGATCGTTTACGAGTTTGTTCCGGTTTCTATTCAGGGTTCCTCACATGTCATTGGTAATTTTAGGTACAAAAGTAAAGGTGCTAATTGGGAATTCTTTAGATCGCTTTTTGCATGTCACGCCAAAGAGTTCACTCGTGATGGGCTGTCAGCCGAAGAAAGTGCTGAAATTATGTCAGACACCTTCACTTACTGTGCTGACATTGCCATTGGTCGCGGACCTATGACCAATATACGTAGATGTGATTGGTGGTGTGACTACCTAACCGAACAGCGTAAAACCTATCGTCGAGCGCGTAAACATCTTAATAAGCTTAAAAAACGCCAAGTCACCGGAGACTCGCTAACCACTGCTTTAAATACATTTAGAGTTGCCAAGTCCCGTTACAGAGCATCGGTTGAAAAATCTAAGGGTAATTTGTTGCGTAAAGTAGTCGATAAATTAGAAAAAGAAGGTCCGTGGTCTCCTTTATATCATGAGTTTAAAGCCAATCGATCGATCGACCTCGCGTATGTTCAGAATATTAAAGTAAATAATAAACACACCGCCGGTATTGAAGAAACAACGGAAGTTTTATTAAATACTCTTATCCCTGATGATTCACCTGTTAATGATAATGACTACCACCAACAAATTAGAGCATGGGCAACAGTCCCGCCTGAATCACCAGCGTCAGACCTTCCATCCACTGACGAATTAATGAATGTTGTTAGGAGATTGCCCCTTAACAAATCATCAGGTGAAGATAAAATATCTAATCGTATGATAAAAGAAGCGTGTAAAACAGCGGGTGACGCGTTATTAACTGTTTACAACCGGTGTATTTCTGAAGGCGTTTTTCCTCGTATATGGAGACATGGCTTTATACGAATAATACCTAAAAGCGGCGACAAGCCACCAGATGACCCTAAGTCATACCGGCCCATAACTTTATTACCATCTTTGGGAAAGCTCTTGGAGCGTCTTATCGTCCCACGATTGTTACCGGACGGGCCCAAATTCCATAAAAATCAATTCGGTTTTACTATCGGGAAATCAACCGTTGACGCGGCACTTTCTGTTAGAAAAATGGTTAATACCTCTAAACACAAGTACGTAGTTGGGATCTTTTTAGATATTTCCGGGGCCTTTGATAACGCGTGGTGGCCAATGCTACTACTTAAAATAAAAGCTCGTGGTTGCTATAATAATATATTTAATCTCCTTTGTTCGTACTTTTCTAATGGATCCGCGAAACTTAAACTCGGACATCATTCCATATCGAAACCTCTCACCATGGGCTGTCCTCAAGGTTCGGTTATCGGTCCTTATTTATGGAATCTAGGCTTCGATGATTTCCTCGCGATTCCACTTCCAAGTGGTTGTTCTTTAACTGGTTATGCGGACGATGGCCTTCTGCTCATTCAGTCGAGTACTCGTGCTGGACTCGAGAATTTGGCTGACACTTGCCTACGATTAATATCACAGTGGGGCGATCGTAACCGTCTGACCTTTGCACCACATAAAACCTATCAACTCATTTTAAAAGGTGACCTTAAATCGTGGCCTAGTATTAAATTCAATAATGTTCCCGTTAAGAAAAAGAAATCGGTGTGCTATCTTGGTTTAGTCTTAGAGAGGAATTTCACATTCATAGAACATATAAAAACAGTTGGTGAAAAAGCTAAAAATAATTTTTATGCCCTAACGAGAATATCCAAATCTACTTGGGGTTTGTCGTTTTTAACCTTAAAAACTATTTATGGTGCTACTTACTTGGGCTGTATGTGCTACGGAGCACCTGTTTGGGCCGATAGGGCCACCATAGGGGCGGCACGACGTAAATTGCTTCAAAGCCAGCGCTTGGCTTTGTTATTCTTAAGTAAAGCGTATAGAACCGTCAGTACTGAAGCTTTACCGGTACTTGCTGGTGTTCTTCCAGTCGATCTTGAAGTACAGCGACGTGCTGCAATGTACTTTTCCACACGGGAGACCACTGATGCTGATTTTCTACCTCAACGTGACCGTGATAAGATATCTAGATTATTCAAACCCCAGAGCGACGTCTGGGAGGATCTTTTATCCGAATGGCAAAGTAGGTGGGATAATTCTATCAAGGGGCGGCACCTCCACCAGTTCTTTCCATCCGTTCGTGAGCGGCTGGCTAGGACGTGGCTGGAGGTGGATCACTGTGTTGCCCAATTTCTCACGGGACATGGTAACTTTAAAAGTAAATTATTTTCCTTCAAGCTTGTTCCCTCGCCTTTTTGTCAATGTTCGACATCCGACTGTGAATATGAACAATCAGCACATCATATTCTATGGGAGTGTATTCTTTGGCAGAACGAACGTAATATTATGTTGAACACTGTTCAGACTACATCTGGAGTCATTTACTACTCGGACCTTGTTGAAACTCGAACAAACTTCCGTGCGTTCAAGCGTTTTTGCCATACCTATTATTGGAATCAAATTTAGCAGCTCACAATTTAGGACCCATTAATATTAGTAGTCATTTTACCCGTGGTGCTAGGCAACTGGGCTTCTCCCAGTTGTAATGTCCCTTTGTGCCTATTGGCCTTGTTTTGTTCTGTCTCCTGCTTGCATGAAGGGAAGTGGAAACATATATTTTTTCCTACTCCTCCACTATTCTTTTCTGATTAATTTCGTTGCAGGATCCAAGACAGGTAAATTCATTCTTCGGGACACGTCGAGCTTCATTGTCTCGGCCCTTTTCTGGTTGGTTGCCACTGTTGATTCTGGCGCACAGGAGTTGCAGTGGTTAGGGAATAGTGTGGTGGGTTTGTCCCAAAAAAAAAAAAAAAAAAAAAAAATAGCCTTTTTTTAAACTTAAATAATTGATTATACTACAAACTTAGTCCAGGAATTTTGTACCACCTTCTTGTTTTTTTTTGCACAAAAACTGTTCTTTCCATCAAGTTCAAAATAATTTTCCTAGAAAGTCCTTATAAAGTTCTACTTTCCAGATTTTTTTCATATTTTCTAAACTTATGGTTCAAAAGTTAGAGGGGGGGGGACACATTGTTTTTGACTTTAGGAGCGATTATTTCCGAAACTATTGACATCATCAAAAAATGATCTTAGTAAACCCCTATTCATTTTTAAATACCTATCCAACGATATATCACACGTTAGGGTTGAAATTAAAAAAAAAATCACTTTCTATTTTACATATAGGGGGGCTACCCTAAAAAAACATTTTTTTCCAATTTTTATTTTTGCACTTTGTCGGCGTGATTGATATACATATTGGTAGCAAATTTCAGCTTTCTAGTGCTAACGGTCACAGAGATTAAGCGAGGACGGACAGACAGACAGACAGACAGACATGGCGAAACTATAAGGGTTCCTAGTTAACTACGGAACCCTAAAAATTAGGAAATATTATTTTAAACCAAACATATCTTGACTTCGTTTGATTTTCAGTCTTCGCACAACACTCAGTAAGAGTCCGTTTCGCTCAATCCAGGAATCTCTTTTTTGGTGACGATCACCAAAAAAAGGTGGAAATAAAAAATGTGAGTCTGTTTACAAAAAAGATTATCCATTTTAAAATGAGAAAAAAAAACTAAAATCCATAAAAACATATATTACACCTGTCTAAAATCATTACAAAAATAACTAACCCTCCAATCTCTAAAACCCGATACTTTTCCCAACGTACCAAATCTCTTTGCCAAACAATTGTTCTGTTTTAAAAAATGACATAAAATCAAGATGGCTTCCAATTAGGGGTGTGAGAGAAAGCCTGGGGGTCTGTATGGGTGCTAAGCGAACAGTTTATAACCCTGAGCTAATATTTGAGGGACGATTAAGCCTCTAGGAATCATTGATTGATGGAAATATGATATTATGGACACAGAGTAGTGTTCTTGTAGCCTCTGAACATTAATGGCAGGTGAAAACATTGGAAAAGTATTTTCATTGAAAAATATGATAAATGGCTGTTTGTGTTTGTGAATGTTTGTAAACGCACCTATGCCAACGGTACAGGAGAAATTAATATGTGGAGCAACTTTTTTAAACCTCCCAGTTACGATGTAGTATATTTCTTAAATAAATAATTATAAGAAGTCTAGTTAACTAACATTATGCCAGGTATGCTTGCTTTTCATAAGAAAGGGGAGGAGCTTGTTGCCATATTTTGAGGACAGACTCAGACTTCAGGCTGCTATAAATAATTGTTCTAATGAGACCTAAAAACGCTATCCTTGATGTAAAAATCAGAAAACCTTGTAATACATAGTATTAATAAATCCCTATTATTATTATAGAAAAAGTTTTTGCCGACTTTAGTAGCCGAATATGTAATGGCAACTTATTTTGATCAGTAGCTAAGCAAACTATTCTTTATATTTATATTAAAATTTGAAGAATTTTAACTAATTGTTGGCTTACTACTGATTTAACAAGTTGTATTAAACAAAACAAATTATGAGGCAAATGATTTCTCTGCCTTTATGCTACTCTGTGTTTCGTGGACAGCTGAGCCCATAAGCGGCCCTACTTTGTCGTAGTTTTAAAACAATTAAACACAATAATACATAACAAACATAACGGTAACGAAGTGTGGGAAATACAACATTTGTGGAAAAAAACGTTCACGTAGTACTGAATTTTTTTGAACGAATCGATCTTTCTTTCTTCGTATTGTTTTAATTGTTTGGGGAAATAAGGTTAAAAGCCAGAAAATAAATTAGACAGGATAAATAAAACCTGTTGATTTCCCAATGATGGCCCTAGACGCTTCCATGTTCTCTGGATAATTGGAAGTTATATAATACTAGCTGACCCAGCAAACATCGTATCGCCTATTTGATTTCTGAGCGACTTTTAAATTTAATTGATTTCTGAACGAGGGGTGAATATCAAATGTTTGACAGGTAGTTTATTCGGGAAAACGGATTATTTTATCATATTTACTCATCTTTTAAACCATCCCCGGACTTTCAAAAATAACTCAAAACCAAAATTACTCAAATCGGACCAGCCGTTCTCAAGTTTTAGCGCAAATAACGAACAGCAATTGATTTTTATAAATATATATTACTTAGATAAGAAATAGAGTCCAGTATTTTAACAACACAATGTGACAATTTTGACGGGTAATAACAACGCTACAATGGAAAAAATATATATTAATATAAGGTATTCGATTGAATTAAGCTGATTATTTGGCTCACTCTAAAAATTAATGAAAGTCTTTGGAAAGCGAAATAAGAAAGCTCACTGATTGCTGATCACCTCGGACAATTAAAACTTTAATTTCACATTTAAGTGTCTTTACTTTTATCCAAATATTCTACCAATAAATTAAAATGGATTTGGTAAGGGATTTCAATCTGTTTCCGTTCTCTATTTACATTAATAACATTCCTGCCATTTTTTTTATTCTACCTTTGATTACCACCCATTATATTCCACTATAACACGATCAAATTACATTCGCCAATAACATCAAACACAAGCCAAATATTACCGATCAAACATTGCAAATCTGTATCACTCAGGCGGTCCAAGGTGTTCAAATATTAGCTCACAACTTTCGGCATTATGAAAGGCGAGACCTTTGAGGGAAGCCGACGAACTGACAGTTTTGAATTACAGATTTTCAAGTGGCGCTTATATTGAGTGGCGCTTTTGAAAAAAATTGCCGATATTTGACGATGTGGCGAAGTGGCTCTGTTTTTTTTTTGTTAAGATTGTGTGTGTTTTTTTTTGATGTTTCAGAGTGTTTAGGTACCTACTTTGCCTGCCGCTTGAGAATTTGTATTTCAGGTGGTCTTTAAGGGTAACCATGACCATGAAACGCAAAAGGCAACTGGATTTTTTTCTTTTTTTACATTATTTGACATCAAATTAAAAAAATAAGTAAAAAAGTGCTTATACTACTTAACATTGTATAATTTGGTCCAACAACTTCATCGCTTGAAGGTATGGGGTCATTTTCGTCAAATCCGGTAGTTCTTACTTTTTTCAGACTTATTTATGCTGTTGGCCCAATGAATTAATACGAGGACTCGTGCGCTGAAACTAACTTAGTCGAAAATAAAAAAGAGGAAGTGGGCCATAATTCACTACGCGGATCCTGTGCGGATTAGTAGATGTCACATGTCTTCAAATTTTTGGTTTTAGGACATGCCGGTTTCACGGTTTCCTCACGATGTTTTCCTTCACCGTTTCGAGAGCAGTGGTGATGAAATAATTTACACAAAGTAATCTGCTTGGCTGGGTTTCGGCCAATGAGCCAATGTACCATATTATAAATAAATTCTTATTATAATTCTGTTTTGTTTTTACTGTTAGATTATTTCATTAGAGGCCTAATTTCAAGGTCCGGGTTTCCTCTGAGAATTTCCCAGTACCAACCTCATACCCGGAGTAAAACCCAACAATAAATGGTTAAATACAAGTTCAGGAAAAGATCTTTAAAAAAATAAACACATATATCATTAAATTGATTATTTTACCGTCTACATTATTAATATTTACTATTAATAATGAACAAGAAAACGTGACTACTGAGCAGGAGGACCTTTATTCGATTCCAATGTTGGGTAGGTGTTATTGTGTTTTGTCATAAGAAACCTATAAACAGCTACAGAGCGGGATTCTCTAAACAGGATTCCGTGGCCCAGATTGAACACAAAAGGTAACCGAAGTAACAGGATGGACTTTTAGTCAATAAGAGTCTAACAGTCCCTTCTGGCGGAAGGACTCTTGATGAGTTTAGCACGACATAAAAAACGACGGGTTGCACTCTGGGAGTGCCGCCAGAAGTGAAAACTTGAATAGTAATAAACACACACGAACATTCGGGCAAGCGCCCTGCGCCGTCTTACGAATTTTCGATCAGGTCACAAGTCCTGACGCGAGTTTAACATTTACCCATTCCAAAAAAGTGCACAACGCCGCTAAAGAAGTTTTCACTTCAAAAATAGTACACCTCTGCCTACCTTTACTGAGATTTCCGGCGTGATGTTTTGTAATGTTGACACAATAAGGTACTGCAATGATTCCATTTATTATTTAAACTAGCACTTTTCCCGCGACTTCGTCCGCGTGGTTTACGTACTTTCCTAAATCCTCCTTTTCTCCCCCTTAAAGGGTAAATTTCCAAAAACCCCTTCTTAGTGCTCCCCTACATTATAATAGGAAGCCGTGTGCAAAATTTCACATTCCTAGCCCTAGTAGTTTCGGCTGTACGTTGATATGTCAGTCAGTCAGTTCTCCTTTTATATATATAGATTACTGTCCCTCATAAAATCACGTTATCGATAAAGATAAAAGAGCGCCTCCTGCGCATACTGCAGCCACAACTCTTAACACATTCTCAGCTTTAATTACTACGTTAATTCTTATATGGAAGACAAAATTAAAAACAGCTTAATAAACCTTTACATTATAAATACTTATTTGGTGTTTTATTTCGGTTATTAAAAAACTTTTGTATTTAAGTGATTGTGTGTAATACCTCTCAAGTAATACTGGAAAGTTATATCGTCACATATTAAATAAATGAAAGTTTTTGATTGCTTTCTTAGAGTCTTTGGACACTAAGTCTTTTTTGCGGGCCTAGAATGCAATCAGGTCACTCAGCAAACGCAAAACTGAAGCCGATGCTTGTATTTATATCGCTATAAACGCGCTGTAAAAATGCTGAGAACGCGCTGAACAAAAACGCGTGTTATCAGCGCAGGAAAAAAATACACTGCAATTGTTTTCTCTAAATAAATACCAAAAATAAGGAAACGGCGAGGCTCAAGAATTTTCTACATAATTAAGCTCAAATGGTTTTATTGGAGAATATAAGCGCTCTTTATCAACGATGATCCAGCCAACTGGGCAACCCCAACTGTACTACGGGCAAGATGCGTTATCAACAGTGTGAAAAATATCAACAAAAGCCTTATTCCATTTTTTCTTAATCTTATAATTTAATTAGTGTGGCTTAACAGCTATTCTTTAACTGCAGCTCGTTTTAATTGCTAAAGATACCTACATATTTCTATTTTACGACACCACATTTAAAAAAAGAAAATACAATTAAAAAAACATACATTTTAAGTTCACAAGCATTTCCCTAAACCATCAGCCCATAGCGCCAGGAAACAGTTGCAGTAAAAAATTATCTTTATTCAATATTGACGCTCGCTACAAAGTTGAGAGGCGCAGTGTTTGTCCAGATAACTATACTGTTGTAGCCGCCTGAGAACAATGGCTGGGATTACATTCACACGTCAGGAACGATAGTGTGTGATAGACTTTAGTAACTAGACGATTACCCGCGGTTTTGCTCGTCCTTCCCTTTCTCCCATTTAATCTTACCAACATTCATTCATTCAATTCATACACTTGATGAATTACGGTCACCGTACTCTTAGCTTAGCTTACTGTCCGCAAAATCAGTAGTACTATTTTGTAACGTTCACTCGATTTCGAATCTCGAGTTTTAGACATCGTTCCAATTTCGAACGTAGAAGATAGAAGAATATGTATTCGACTGAAAAAATCAAATTATTCCGTCATTTAGATTTAAAAAAATATTTGACACTATTTTTTCTTTTGTTATTTAAACCAAAATTGACGAATATTTGACACTTTAAAAATGCGTATACGTCACGAGCGTCTCGGGCAGGCTGTCCGACCATGGACCATGCCCGGGTCGACGGCGCGTTGTGCTCCACGCATGCCTCAAGGAGTGCCAGCATAGCGACGGGGCCCCCTGTAGAGGGCCAAAGCCTGTCGGGGTCGCGAGACTCATGAATTACCGTGACCCCGGAACATAAAGGGCTATTGAAAGACAACGCAGATTTTAGTCAGTACGAGTCTGACAGTACCTCCCGCTCTGCCCTGGATGGGAGGACTCCGCTTCCCACTCCGTCTCGCCCCGCAGCATGGCTTCGACCAATGCCGGGGCGTTGCCGACCCCGCAGAAACTTTTTCACGCAAATGTGTTGAAGTAGTACCTAGTTATTGTAAGCGTTTTCAACTCGTAAGGACGCCTTGAGGTCTTAAAAACAATGATTATTTATTTGATTTAACCTTTGAGTCGTATCCTCTTCCTAGCGATCCACCCCGGGCAACGGCAGCAAAGGCAAAACCTGGGGTGACGGCTGACCATTCTTTATGCCTTATTTTTGGGTTAGGGGGCAACGTGCACTTCGAAACTAGGCCCAGGGTTACACCTTTTCTTTTTTAATATGGGGCAACTCATCCACTTCGAAACTTCCCTCTGGGCTATGTTGAGGCCGAAAGCAAACCTATTAAAAAAAAGTTTTCCTAACTTTAAACATCTTTGTCTCAAGCATTATCCCAGTGTTTTGACAACGGGAAGGCATTTACGGCTCGTAAGCAAACAATGGCTGCCTATAAGTACGAGTGAAGTGCAAATTAGTTAGAGAGGTATAAGTGATAGCAGTAATTAGTGATTCTGTATGTATCCTCACGTTTGAGCCTTGTGTGGTGATGCTGTGATGTGCCGACGGTCACCTGTCGTGGGTCTTACTTGGGTAGGTGTTTTTATTGCTTTCTTATGCCTGTTTTCAAGACAAATAAGTGCCTAGAATATCAGTTAACTGCTGAAAATACCTGAAGAAGCAGTTTGAAGCGGTCATCAAAATATTAAATAAATATTGAGATGTTTTATACATTGATAAAGATTTCACTTAGTTTTTTTTTCTGTATTCACAGTAAAAACTACAAGAACTTTTATATTAAGTAAAATAATTATTGTGTACTAGAAAATGTAATCATTTTAGTGTTGATGTGCAAAAACACTAGTATTTTTGCATAGTATACTAATTTATAATAAAATATGTTCAAATGTGTCAATTACATAAAATCAAAACTTAATCAAAAAAGGTAACCAACTTCAAAAACAATAACAAAAAAGGGTAAAATAAATAACTTTTCTTTCGGAAGTCGATGGCTTTGTTTTTCTTTATTTCATTGTTGTTTTTTGCCACCGACTTCCGAAAGAAAAGTTATTTTGAAGGTTATTTTACTCTTTTTTATGCGTTTGTTACGCGATTACTCCGCCAATTGTGGACCGATTTTCAAAATTCTCGAAGGATCCTGGTGATATCAAGGGCAACCCTCAATTGATAACCTCTTCCGTTTTGAAGTCGGTTAAAAACAGTCAGAGCCAAGTAATTTAAAGCAAACAAAAAATATGTTTAGAAAATAAATGGAGATTTCTTCACAACAAAATTCCAAACACAGCTGATTAACAAATCTCTTAAGGAGCTTCACACTGCGATCTTCAGCCACCTTCAAACTTCAACCCTCCTTTAGTGAGGGATTTGCCAACATTATCTACATACTTAACACACCGGATACACAGTGGGTAAGTGTGTTAACACAGGAACACAAAAAAACTATGCTTTTAGCTGCTCATTACGCAGTTGACACGTTTTTAAGTTTTTCAAGTAGGTCAATATTTTGCCGAAAAGTGTCTGATAAGTGATGAAGCTTTTTTAAGTTAAAATAGTAGATTTAGGTGAATAAAAAGGTAAAGAGAAGCCAAAGTAGTGTGTGAACGTGGAAACTAGAAAAGCTAAATAGTTTTCTATAGTGCAACGTCGAACAATAAGTTAAATAAGTTAAAGTAGTTGTATTGAATTCTTAAAATAAAGACATAAGTGGTTAAATTAATTATAATCTGTAATTTATTATAATCTGAGCTTAAGCAGTACCTATATACTAAAGGCAGTGTTAGGTTAATTAAATCATTAATTTACTTGTAGCTAATCTGAACTTAGATGTGGTCCATCATATTATTGCTGTGTTCTCCAAACGAATCCCGATCTATATTTAGTTAGGAATTCACAATAACACACATCAAAATACGAGATATATGTCTATGTTATGTCTATAAAATTTACCGACCATTTAAACACTATACTTCCATTTTTAAATCCCCTCTATTGAATGTTTCTCTTCAAACCTACTACATTAGGTAGCTACCTAGACCCACCTCTTTAGGTATACTGACCCAATATCCAGCCAACGGCTTTCTATCTAAATATGCAAACAACATAAGCACCACTGTGCAGTCAAATAAAACGTTATACAAAGGTTAGAGAGAGACGACAATCAAACTTTGTGCTCATACATTTTCACGTCTATATTTCACAAATATAATATTGACCGATCATTTCCATATTTTAAACCTTAATACTAGGTAATACGGTGCAGTATAGTGGTGGAAGTGGATGGTTAAGTTGGTAGGTATGTAAAAATGGCAGTGGCGCGAGTTTTCCGGGCGAAATTGGAAAAATATTCGTATTTTCACAATGGCGCCGAGGCTTGGCGTGCGCCAATTTGAATATAGATTAGAAAATGTGACTACGTGCACTCTAATATATTTTTTTTAGTGTTGTGCTGGGATTCTGTCGATAGAATGGTAGATTTTAGAGTTAGAATCCAGAAATAAAATTAACCTATTACATAGACTGCAAATAATACGATGAAAGCGTAGTTTAAGTTTTGTCTCAAATCCACTATTGTATGTGATCACATAGTAACAAACTTCAAACTTTATTTAGATTTCAGATACAGAAAAAATAATAAAAAAAAGTCTAGTATTGCATTTCCTATATTTAACTTTTCATATTTTTTTTACTTGTATATTTTAGGTAATTAACAACAGATTACATCGAGTACAGTCACCAGCGATATCTTTGCTGCCACTGACAAAGTCATATCAGGGACGAACTGTTCAGACAACAAAACAGAAAATAATAAGAACATGAGAAATACAACTGAATATTCCTCTCTCGATCTCCAAATGAAAATAAATTGTCCGTCAAATTATCGACATTAATTCACCCATCTCTATGGTTAGCTTCGAATGGTAGTACGGTTGGTAATGGATTTCCTCTACCCACCCACCCTGGCATTCGTTCTGCTATTTTTGCTCACATAATAAAACCCATGGATTGGGCCAATTTATAGCTTATGTAGATATACCTATGTACTCGTATAACATGTGATGTATGTACGTTTGTTGTTTGCCGCGAAAAACCATGCCGTTTGATTTTGTAGAGGGAAAAATGTGGAAATACTGACTGATTTTTGTTTAATTCTTTTGTTTTATGTATTATTGTTGTTTTCCGAATTGTTGGTTCTTATTTATTGTTTTAATTAATTAGATACACTGGCCGTTTTTACAATAACAATAGAGATAATAACACTCCGAATTCGTGGACCATGGTTGTCAACTTCTAAATGTATTGTAAATAAAGATGACCCTTTTGTTTATCGTGGTAAAATGATCAAAAACAGATTTATTAATCACAGTACGAGTATCTTTAATAAATCCATTATAAATAATAATAAATTCATTTATTGACATAAGCAATTACAAATACAATAATGGATTCCCGAAATTAAAAAAAAAATACAAAACAAATAGAACATAAAGTCGATCATTATTAAACGAATCACCGATATCGCTAGTAAATAGCTGAAAGTATTAAACATACAATGTTGATACTCTCATTTTACAGCATGACTTTATTTTCATTACGGGGACATTTGTTTCGCCTCAAGATGGCGCTGGGAAGACAGTGTCCCTTGTTTGGACAATGTCGAACTCGTTGCTTACAAAGATGTTGGCTTACTAGATATACTATTACGTATATCTTTTTTTTAGCGTGGGTAAATCATCAAATGAGTCCTCCCACCCAAGGCAGGGCAGGAGGGACTGTCAGACTTGTACTGACTAAAATCCACGGTGTCTTCAATAGCCCTTTACGTTCCGGGGTCACGGTAATTCATTCAGTCCCGCGACCAATTGTTTAGTACCTAATATACAATATTGACTAAATATACAAGTAAAAAAAAAATTGTAAGGTATAAATAATAAATGCAATAATTATAATATTGCATTTCCTATATCATTTTTTTGTAGATTTTATTTTCTATGTCTGAAATCGAAATAAAGTTTGAAGTTTGTTACTATGTGATCACATACAATAGTGGATTTGAGACAAAACTTATCTCTCATTAAAATCTAGACTAATACAGCAGACGTGAATCAGTTATTCTCAATTAACTGGTTAGATCTTAACGACAGTACGGATTAAGCTCCGTATAATTTGCCACCGACCACCACACGGTATCTAAAAGCTAACCGGATAATCCATCGTTACCTAAATATCCCGGACCATGTCTCAGATAAACCAATCTTAAATTCCTCGCCACTTTGAGTCACCCGCGTCTTAATTAATTCATTAGTTTTA
Organism: Agrotis puta; assembly: GCA_943136025.2. Lineage (NCBI taxonomy): Eukaryota > Metazoa > Arthropoda > Insecta > Lepidoptera > Noctuidae > Agrotis > Agrotis puta. The sequence goes on along the minus strand of OW964190.2, from coordinate 5,870,878 downwards.
CGTGAGCCAAGCAAACGTATAAATCCACCAACATTCCTAACTCGACAAGTCCATATGTCGCCTCGAGAATCTTCTAATAAGGCACTGCGGTAGCAGCTTGTTACTCTTACAACAGATGTTTTAATTTCTGACCGCTGCTGATGCGCTCACGTGGAGGTCAGAAAATATCCCACGGGAAAATCGTACTATAAATAGGTAAGGAAGATCTAAGTACTATGTTTTAGCCGTGTAACAAAGGTGTTTGAATGATTTTGCCTTTACAAAGTTGCTGCTCATGCTATACTTTTGTGCGTTTTTTATATCAACCTTATTTGTGTTTATACCAACTATCCTACTAATTCCTACTAATTTTATAAAGTGACAGTTTGTTTGGATGGATAGATAGATGTTTGTTACTCTTTCACTCAAAAATCAAACGGATTTAGACGAAATTTGGTACACAGATAGTTTATAACCTGGATTAAGACATAGGTTGGTTTTTATCCCGACTTTATGTTCCCGTAAGACAGTTTTCGATTTGTAGCGATTCTGCAACAGCTAATTTACAAAATACCAGAGAGAAAACTTAATGCATAAAAAAGCATGCCATTTCTAGCACCACAACATCAGGGCTAGCGAACCCGGCCCTAAAATAAGACATCGTCCTTTCGACTCATATTTATTTTTTATTTATTTATTTATGATTATTTGCATGGGCCGCGCTTCACGTGACAGCCGAGGCGCTATTGTTTTCCGAAATAATAACGAGAAATGGCGCTACGATATATCTTTTTTATTTTATACATTTTTTTTTACTTGTAACCCCGTCACGAAGCCCTTAGTGTATCCTTAAGGCGGCCATGTATACATTTTTGATCGTATTTTAAAATGGAATGGCGTTTGAATAGGTATAATAATAACGCTGAACGATGGTCGGAGTGTGTCTTCAGAGAGAGATTGTTCTCACTGGCTGAGGCAGGGTAGAGTTAGATGACATGTGAATGTGATGATAGACTGATAGGAATGCGCTGAAATGTATTAGGTTTTGATGAGCTATTTCAATAGTTTTGAGATAGCCTAAGACTTCATAGGCGTCATTGTAAAAAAAATGTCGGAAAGAAACGTCATAACTGGATAAAAAGTATCCAGGTCTAAGTATCAGTGCACCCTCAGGATTACCACATGTTTCATTTCATATACCTAACAACTAATTTAGTGTTAAGATCATCTGAGTCTGACGGCGTGGTTGGCTTAGTGGCTGCTGCATGTCGCGGGTTCCAAACCCGTACGGTATAAAATAATACTTATTTGCATGATCTACAAGTAGTTGTTTCGTGTATGGACATTTGTGTATATGAGTTTAAATGCACCAAGGATGCAGAAAAAATTCCTAGTGTGAAACATAAAACACATAAATATCATAAAAGTAACATAAATATAACTGGAACTGTAGCACCTTAAAAATAAAACATGACATTCAGCTGGGGTCCTTGATGACTAAATTGAACAATAGCTAAGTGTTAATTAAATGAGACAATGTTCTTAAAACATGCGAAACGATAAAGAAAAGCCAATCCACAGACAAGATGACCAGCGATTACAATAATGAGCAGATGATTCCGCCAACTCCCCAATATATTCCATTACCCTATAATTGGATAAACAAACAGGTGTATTACAACCTTTATGTCTTCATAATAAAGCCCAAATACCTCTGCTCTGAAATAAAGTAGCTTTTGTACCAAAACTTTATCATCCAACATAGTAGTTAATATCGATAATCCAATATCATCGCACGATAATACCACTTAACGCAGAACTAAGATGGCCGACGCACAATAAATAGTGTTAAAATACCACAGAGCGGCATAATTAGCAACCACACAGGGTGGATTTGGAAATTAAAGCTGAGACACCATAAATCCAATTACAGGTGAATTAATTCGAATAATACGCGGCCATGGTGCTTTTTTTATTCGAAAATAAACAAATCGCACTGCTTTTTTGCTCTTATGTTCCTGCTAAAAGCGTCTCTTTTAACGATAAATAACGCTAATGGTTCCGTATATTTACATTTCAATTCTATATAAACGGTAGAATAAAAAATCTTTGAAATACTAATGCAATCTGATCGCTAGGCAATTGTTTTATAACTTTAATTAAAACGTTTTGCAAAAATAATAAATACAAGCCCCGAGTTGTAATTTTATTATGCAAACCTCTTTAATTTCTCGTCGTACTTAATTCTAAATTCTAATGTTTATTTTTCAAGAACAAAAATCCCCATTAAAATTGTAGTGTTGGCTTTAACTTTAAAATGCGGCGTATCCTTTAAATTTTTTGTTAATTCGTAGCGGGCAGGTAATGAATCGCCGGCCGCCTCATCGTGTCCCCAATAAATACTGGCTACTGGTTAATTGAAACATTATAAAAGAGATCTTATCGCCGCTCGAGCAAAGACACCGCGCACGGAACGGGACCCGATACGTTTTAGGAATGGGTCGTTCAATGTTTTTTCTTTTTTCTTTCATTAAATTTTAATGCCGGAACTTCTTAGAATTTTGTGTTTCTGTTAGTTAATACACGAGTTGAAGATAGTGGGTTTATTTAAACGTTTTGACTCAAGTGCCAGTAGCCACCCACAAAAACACGATCTCAATGGGTAACAAAGCACTAACTTACACAAAATACAATAAGAGATCACAACAAAAACAATGAACACTTCTCCTAACAAGCCACCGTGCAAAACGGCTGCAGACTTATATTTTCCGTTAACGACAACCTTATTCCTACTACTCTAGTTGTCAAAATGCGGTAAATCAAGGGTGGAATAAGTTGGCAGCGTATTAGCAGGCGTCCAATTCAACTTGAATCGTGATTGGAGTGTAGACAATGGTTCTGTGGGGTCGTGTTGTGTTGGTGAGGGAATTATAGTGCATTGGAGATAGGTTGGCGCTGGCGGCGGTGCGAAGAGCCCTGCGGCATATATTCTAATAGGCTATTAACATATAATGCCGCTGATTGGACGGATGCGAAGCGGCAGATGTGACATCGAATGCAAGGACCAGGTAACACCAACAGTTGGCATTACAATTTAAAAAAAAAAACCTTATGACGTCCGGATGTTCAGTGTTCGTAATTATTGAAAGACAATGCCGTCGAATAATTATCAGTTGCAGATTTTGTAACGACGAATAAAGAAGTGACTACTTTGTAAAAACTATCAATTAAAGCTGGGAATTAATAATCTATCTAGGTTCAACCAAACTTGGCTATCAGATCCTTGTCTTTAAGATGTCCAATAAAAGAGCCGTCAAAAAGAAAGAAACGAGATTTGAATTGAGATAGAATTTTAATTTCGGGTGTTAGTCATGAAAACATGTAACAATCTCTAACGTAGAACCTTTTTATTTCTAAACTCGATAAAATAATACAACTTATCCTAAAACCTAACTTTACAGGTAAAATCTTATCCATACCTCTCGATTACCTATATGTAAACCAAATGAGGAAAGCTAACGAGGTCAACAGTTCCACGCCAAGATTTGTAAAAGAAAATCGTTTATTGATTGTTATTGCTTCGTTTCAGACGCACAAGAGGTCACCGAAGGTTGCGGACGCCTGACGGCGATGGCGCGCGATACGGTAGCAAATAGCGCTACTTTCTCGCGATTCACCAAACCTCACACTAGCTTCTTCACTCTCTAACCCCTTATTAACCTATCACTTTTAACCTACAAGTTGAAAATAAACTCTAAAACCAACAGATTATGGTTCATTTTAATTCCTTCGCATTTTGTTTTATAAGCCCTTCTAAAAAGAACACAATTTAAAATCTGAAAATCCCCTTTCCATTTTAAAAATGACATTACCACTATCTAACACCAAACAAAAACCATTCTTACCACAAAGAAATTAAATACGATTTTGGAACGACGAAGAGACACGACACGGTTGCACTTGCAGTAGGGTAAATCATATTAATTGAACTAGGAAACTGAACCTTTGGAAACAGAAAATAGAGTTTCTTTTTCATTTATGAAGGAAAGTTGAGAGTCGTTTTGATATTAGGGCAGGTATGCATGAAGAGCAACACATGAATGCATTGTAGGAGCACAAGTATGCACCACGCTTTAGTACAAGCTAAATAGGGGGTGATTGCTGGAATGGAAACGGCTTCTTGTATTTATTACATTAAAATAAATAAAAGTTAAATAGTCGGTGGTAAATCCTTCTTGACACTTCTTGGTACTGTCTTGGTTTACAGAATTTAAAAAAAACAGTCAGCTTCGACAAATTAAAATTTTTAGCCATCACTATTGTTCATGACACTACTGCCTCGCATACGTGACTGCTAAAAATTTGGTACTAGGTTCGATATCCAGGTATTAGCTTTGCTTGATTTACGTGTAATTGGGTTTTTCTATCCAAAATGTCACAGTAGCATTCCATTCAATTAGAAAATCATACCTTTTATCTACTCTTAAATTCAAGACAGTCTATTTATTCTCCGAGACTTCGTCGACATTGCCTCGTCACTTTTCTTGTAGTCTTTACTGTAGATTCTGGTTTACGGGAGTGACTACTAATTGGGAAGAAAATGGAGAATATATATAAAAAAAAAAAATACGGAACCACCTAGCTAAAAAATTGAAATCCAGAATCCTACTCCACCCAAGCCCACATCAACCGCATCGTGTGCGACAGAAATAATAGGCAGCCACACTGGGAGGTATTGAGACATCACCGGCATTACCCGCTGATACCGCTCCTCCTCCTTCCCCCCCTGCCTCCTCCCCCCTCTGCCGCGCCCGCGCCGCTCGTTAGAGGAACCTGTTGGTCCAACTAGAATTAGATCTTGTTAGCTCGTAATTAGGTACCTCGATGGGGGGAAAAATTGAGGGTTTGAGTATGAAGTGACGTGTAGTACCTACGTTTTTGTGTTGATGTACTCGCATCATGTCTGATGGTATGTCGATAGAAACACATTTCAATAGGTAATTGAAGTGTTGCCAAAATATTTTGAAGGTTTAATTTCATTCTTCATTTTGCTAGTTAAATTTCAGAGGTCCAATGTTAGTTTATTTTGCGAACTGAAGGATCTTTCTTCTTCTATATCCATCCAAAAATTGAATTTGCTACTAATGATTATGTTTTGAAGAACTGTTAAAAAACAAGCGTTCCTTGGAGCCGGATCATTTGTTTGACAAACGCGATAAAACCATATCCTAATGACATTTTTTAAGTATGATCGTCAATCACCAATCAACAAGATTAGAGCACAATTAAAAATAATGTGCGAAACTACTTAACCCTCAAAAATTTGCATAACCAATCAGCTCAAATTAAAAACACATGCCAAAAAACACACCAATCAAGAATCGAACCCGTTACACCACTTAAAGAAACACCTTTTCTTTTCGCAGCACAGTAGCTAAAACGTAACATATTAACCCTCCAACGGCCACGATGGCTCAATCTGGCTAAATTATTCAAAAGCCATTAAAAGGAACGGCTTTTAGCCACTAATCGCGCCGTTTCCGCCACGGCCAGTAATTATCGCTCTCAGAGTCTTTACACCAACTTTATTTATCTCGCCGCCGTTGATGTTTTTTTCTACAATTTATTCGGTTGGTAAAACTGTGTTTTTGGTGTGGATAGATGTGGGTGTTCTATGGTTGGTGTACATGGGGTTAAGTGGAGCAGTTTTTTAGAGGAAACGTGAATTGGCTTTTGTTCTCTGAAGCTATTATACCAGTGAGGTGATAATATAATTATCTAATACCGCTTATGAATCTGATTGTCAACTTATAGGAAAATATAATTGCTGCAGATTGTAAACTTTCTTGTAATAGCACTTTGATCACTCGTTTAGTTAGTGCTTCTAATCAAATTATTTTCTTGCCTTCTCACTCGTTTCGTAGAAGAAACGCATAAACACATCTGTTTGCATACCTACTGCAATTTTTCAATACAACTCCTTCCCTAAAAATTCTACAAAACAAAAACCTCTCTCTTCTAATTCTCTAGCACTCCATTTCGCTCCATGTAAACCAACTAAGTTTATTCTATTAAGAAGCGCTAACAGCATTAGTAAAACATGTTAAAAATACTCTTCCGTTGACATCACACGTGGCGCCCTCTACAACATTGTGGTAAGATGCGCCGGCGCATACGTTTCACAGTTGTCACTTTGAATAACCGTGACATGATTTTGGCTTCGTAAATCTGCACGAATCAAACAATGCATAGCCATTTTTTTCTATTTTTTGATTATGTATTTGCACCCATTTATTCTTCTTCTATTTTTTAAAGTTCTTTTAGGCCTCATTGCTTCATCGGCGTAGTGATAGATTCAGGCAGTTTTAAATTAGACAAAGGGTTTTTCCGTTAAAGACTTTTGCAAGAAAATCTTAGTAGAAATCTATTGTCTAAAGTAAAAAATTAGGCTCGCATTACTGACTTAAACAGGTGGCCCATACAAGATGAATTTGCCAAATGGGCGTGGATGGCTGTATCCCAATTTATGAGCAATATTGAAAAATACTGAAAGGAGTCTCGGGGTCGATTTTGACGAAAACTAAAACTGCATCCTTGGATACTTTTTAAATCAATAATCCTGACCAGGAACCTGAGCCGCTGATTTGGGAAAAAAACACACGCTGTATTATTACACTATTCGATAGGGTCGCTAATGAGGTTTAAATTCACCCTGTTTTCACTCGTGCCCAACTTTCAGAGAATACAAGCGTTATGCATTTCCAAAGTTTTTTAAATATTCATACACAATAATGCCTGCGTCGCGTTTTCCTAAAGATTTTTGGTCCTATTCCCACTCGCTGAATTTTTCTTTCGTCAAAAATCATTATGGATTCCATCTTAATCAAGCCCCATTTTTAATCCTGGACCAATAAAAAAAAAACATGTAGACATAAATTGTCACAATGTCATTGTCACTTTCGTCACTCTCAAAGTTGTCAGTGTCATGGCCGGCTCATAAACGAGTGTGTTTTGTTTTACTGTCACAACTTTATTTATTGCTTGTTTAACGACCGTTTGATGAAGTGCTGACGAACTGACTGATGTGTCTCGTGTGTCTTCGGCTAAGTTCGGTTAAATGTCGTATCCTGTGCAATTATGAGCGAGATGAAGTTTGAAGACTTTTTTAGGTGCTGATTTAATAATGTGGTCAAAGGTTTTGCTTTTTTTTTTAATGGTGAATGATGTCCTTCTGTTAGGAATGTACGTTGAACCAAATGCCATCCATCATCATCGTCTTCCTGCCCTTATCCTATTCTATTTGGAGTCAATACAACATATTTTCTTATTCTATTCTTCCCCGACAGACGTTGCTCCTAAAAATAAACTTAAACATACTAAAACAGATTCTCTTTCATTAGATTGTTTCTTTTTGCACTGATTTCGGACACATTTTGTATAACCAGTATTATGGGGTGGGTAGGATCAACCTTCCAGTGGTCCACCCCGGACAATGGTACCACAGGCTACCTTTAACCTGCTGTAACGACTGAGGCACCCCACTGGCGGTGTTAATCCCCTACAGGGTCACCTGCGAGCCAGACCACCATCCTTTCTCCGGGTACGCCGCAATCGCGGCGGTAAGATCCCTCTTTGAGGAGTGGCTGGATAGGCGTCACGCTCTAGGCCATCTTTGCGTCTTGGCTAGATTGGGGCCATTAAATAAAATAAAAATATGAAAGCACTATCCAGTATAATTGGTTTTATCTTTGAATTTGTTTAAATCCTGAGGGATGCAGATAGTTGTACAGGATGACCAGGAAATGTGCGCAAATGGCTAGAACTTAGAATTTACATTGCGATGACAGTACCACGCTTTCAACTGATTAATTCATTTTAAGTCTTGAGGATTGCGACAAAGGACATTTTGCAATGAAATCATTTTTGGTAGATATTCGGCAATATTTTTTAATTCCCACGCAAATTCATTTCCAAACCGAAACGAATGTCTTTAATTTATATCCAATGCGACTAAGTAATTAACGCGATCATAAAATAAAAAGGAAACTCCATTTTAATTTTGTCTTCGAAATTTATAAAGAGCCAATTTGCAATTTGCCAAAACCAATCACAATAATTTTTACTTTTAATTACTGCTCACGTCAAACGCAAAAAGGAAAAAGAAAAAAAACTGATTACCAAGCGAAAAACGGCTTCCTTAAAAAAAATCACAGGAATTTCAGTCTAATTTCTTACAACATAAAGCTTCTAATGTAAAAACTGGTGTTTGAATGTTAAAAGTTAATTTTGTTTTAAACAATAACTTCATTTGTCAGAGTTCTATAGTTTGGACCCCCACTAGGGACCCGCCCACCTATTATGCGGAGCCAAAATAAAATTTATCTTTTTTTTTCATGATATCTTAATTATCATAAAAATATAATAAGGTTGCCGGAAGACGGCGGCTGCTGCCTATTTTTTCTTTTGCTTAGGATGAAACAACAAATCTTCTTTTTTGTGGACGCCCCAACAATTAATTCGAATTTAAAGATTGTGACTCAATGTGGAGCTTCCATTATTTAATCTTTAATAAATGATTATAAAACGTTAAAGGCAGCAATAGGAATAAGAATTGTAAAAAAATTACGAATCTATCTAATTATGTTCTTAATACGTTGGTTAGTCCTCCCATCTCCTTTCTTTTCACAGAAAATGAAAAGCATTAAATGAAAATAATAAAAACTGCAAGAAACGAATTACATATAAATATAAAACAAGATACACATATAAATAAATAACATAATTTATAATAACCGTTTGAAATTGTCTAGTCAGATGCTTTACAAAGCACTTTGCAATTAAAAGTATAAAACACACATCGACGATAGATCGATATCAAAATAATTATCTTTGGAGCAATCAAAATGATCTTTTTCATAAATTAAGATTAAAAGAGTAACATCGCTCTAACAACCGTTGATTATGAAACAACTCAATCACACAAACAGATCAATGAACATGTTTCTGCTGAAGAAATAACTTGACAAAGACCAGAATATGTTGACATTTTAAGATGGCGCCACTTGCATTTTAAACTGTCATGTCTATGTCAAATTCAATTGTTTTTCAACGATTGATTCGGCGCCTATAGGTAACCTCTCGTGATTTCATTTAGTTATTTGCCTTTTTTCTCTCTTGTTATTCCAAAATGGCGCGCCCGCAACGAAAACTGTCAAAGTTACGTCAAATTCAGTACATGTCAAACTTAGTTTCATTTTTTGCCGGTTTCAAAATACACTGGTTGGTTCAATACACTTGATAAGCTATTACTACCCCCTTAAGTTCGGCTATAAAGCGTCCACTGTGTGTTTATGCCGCGGGAATCGAACCTAAACCAAATTGATCGTAAACTTTTTTATAGCTGCTTTTTTAATATCTTCATAATACTCGTTATATCATAATCTTGTTGTAATTAAAATTTCGCAGTACGAAGCTTTTTATGTCTTGATTTGGTTATTTATATTTTTGCACTAGTCGTGTGTCCTGTCTTCACTTTTTTTAAATCTCTAAAGATAACTAACTCATGGTGCCATTAGTAAAAGTAGTTTGTACACTTCTACACATCTTTTTTGCAAACAAGATGAGATAAGTTTCGACGTAATGGCCTGGGTTTCTGAAATTTCTGATGTAAAAATTCAGTAGCACTTTGTCTAACTTGAGAATGGAACTTACGATGCCATGCTTGATTGCCACGAACTCAACGGACAGACTTCAAATGCACTTAGATGATGATTCAATTCAGTCTCTTTCTCTATCCACTAGGTATACCGAAATTTACACATGAATTAAAGATAATAGCAAATGTGTAGTGCTCAACTCTAAAACAAAGAACATTAAAAACCGTTCTTCATTTCCTTGAAATGGAAAAAAAACCGTGTTTCCTTCCCTCCACACACAAATCGCCAATAATCACCATAACTTAGATTCACAATAATCATAAACAGTCACCAATTATAAACGAAAGTGTCACCAGTTTCTTATCTAAAATTGGACTAAATTCTACATCCACACCGAAAAAAAAACAATAGTTTGTCCCGCGACGAAAAAACGGAAAAAATTCGTCGCAAAAAACTTCCGAACGACCTCTCACGTTCATATTTCACACTAATTATACGTGACGTCAGAAATAAAATCGATTATTACACTGCTCTGAAGTTTTTGATGCGATTTTTACAAAACTATAAATAATGTCGCCGCGACAGGTGAGGACAGGAGTGTGGGACTGCGACAAAAAATCTCTTTATGTCTTGTGATTTTGGTCAGTTTTATCTTTTAACAAAATATAGACCTCTTGGTGTACCGTGAAATAGTTCACTTTAGGATGTTTAAGGAGCTGTTTAAACCACCTACAGTTTTAATGAAAGAACGAAAATAATGAACGTGGACGTTACAACAAGGACAAAAGACAAGGTGGTACTGACGATAATACCTATTGCAATCATTCATAAGTTAAGTTCGAAATCGATTCTGAATAATTTTCACCCCTACAGCTTTCAATTTATTGATGTCTTGTCATAAAATTGGCTTCCAATGGAACCTCAAATCAATGGCACATTAAAAAATGTTTAGTGGTTTTCTTTTGTAGAGACTTAAACCATGTCTGACTCTATCTGCCTTATTGGCTGATTTACCAAATCATTGAAACTTTTTGAAGAAATTATCTAGCATAAACATAAGTTTTATTCTATCCGAAACCGGTAACAGCAGCTCCACATAACTCCCGAGGTTCAGGTAAAAGTATATTTTTTTAGCAATGTTTTTTGGTAGCAACGTCGACTCGAGATCGTTAAGTGAAAAAGGACCTGTTTCGGCGCTTTTGTGGGCTATGTAAGTAGCCGGTAGCAACGATACAACACCGCCATTATCTGCCTAATTAATCGTACCAACGGACGAATTTTAATGTATATGGATTGAGATAGTACTGGCTAACAATCTCGGCTAATTTGCGAGGGGACGCAAATTGGCGAAACGGTAAAGTGCGAGATTTTGATGTGAAGAACAAGTGATAAAGTTGTTATGTTAGAGCTGTAAAAAGCGAGTCTCATGATTTTTTTGGCGAAACTAGTTGTTAATATGTCTTTGCAAATGATTTTGATAAACCTAACCATCGCCAATTAGATGTATGGTATTCCAAAGTGGTTTAGTAACGGATGTATTTAAAACGTTGTATTTAAAAGATTAATTGGCTAGTCAAATGCCACTTTGATCTTTTATAGGTTTAACTTGCATTTTGTTTAAATAACTGTATCACTGACAAAAACTGAAGATTTAAACTCGAAGAAAATCGAAGCAATTTTAGAAATATGTGATAATTACGGTATTGTAACGTACGCGTGGATAACTACCAATTTACTACTAATTTTGTTTTTGGAAAACTTCAAGAGGCTGGTCTTTGGAGGTAAGACTGGGGAGTGTGGAACTCTAGAACTTCCTTTTGCAAAGCCTGTTAAGGCACATCCCTGGAAACGAATTTACTAAATATGTACCTACTACTACTTCTTTTTTTTTTGATCGTGGTAAAATCATCAAATGAGTACTCCCACCCAGGGCAGAGCGGGAGGGATTGTTAGACTCGTACTGACTAAAATCCACGGTGTCCTTCAATAGCCCTTTACGTACCGGGGTCACGGTAATTCGTGAGTCCCACGACCCCGGCAGGCTTTGGCCCTCTACAGGGGGCCTTGTCACTATGCTGACAAAAATACTACTACTAAGGTAAGTAAGAACTTAAGCTTGGTATAAATTTCCAAAATGTTAGATCAAATAAAATTCAATGTCAATCCAATCGGAAGCACAACTCCGCAGCCGTCGGGCCATTGTCACTCCACATACATTTCATATTTTACTTTCACCAATATCAACTGCCCACAAAATGGACGCCAGACTCCTCTTAAAATAAAGAAAACAAACCTACTGTTTTGATGACAGTGGCGTTATATATCGCGACATTGTGTCTCATGGTTTATGGGACCTATATCAAATTGGTAGCCATGGGGTTCAGGCAACGACGCGACGTGTGTTCATATATTAGGCTTTGAAACAGACGTTTTGAGACCGATAAATATGGTGTTTGTTGTATGAAATACGGTGGGGAGATGAGAAAAATTGTATATGTATTGTGTGGGTTCGAAGGTTCGAAGCTTGTTGGTAGCAAGAACCAGTTATTGATCTTGCCTTCAACACCAAATGGTGTGACAATAATACTGTTTGGACACCATTATCTACAATATTTCCGCAAGGTTTCTTAAAGCCAATAACTCTTCATTCTCAAGCAGCTGTAAGCAAACAGTCAAGGGGTACGAGGGATGGTCTTCAAAGGGCATCGTGGTCTGGGAACGCATAGTGCGATTGCGGGAATAGAAGTGGATTTTTAGTCCGTAAGAGTCTGACAGTCCTTTTCGCTCCAGTCAGGGCTCAGAACTTATTTGAAACTTAATTAGCTAATTGCCTTTCCATGTATTTTATTAGTTATTTTATTCCTTTCTTACTTTTATTCTTATACAGCCATAATGAAACTAGCTGTTGAATTTACAGAAGCATCAGTAAAGCGAGATATACCTCAATTTCTATTATTTCATCATCTTTATTTTTCTAAGAGTAGCAGCTTCAAAGCGATAGATTGGCTTAGACCACTTTAAAGAAGCAGGGGAAAATGGCTTCCCTTTTTCAACACAACATTTTAGTGATACTTAATCAAAATCGAGCCACTACTTTTTGACAAAGAATTCAAAATTACAAAAAACCCACGGAGCTATAAACTCACTGCCAACATTAACTGCGTCCGATGACAAAACATGATTAATGTTCAATAAAAACGTTCCAATAAAAATTCATTCACATTATTAATTCTAATCATATTGTCCTCTTTTTGGACAAAAAAATGAAGAATGCTTCTTTAGACCCTTTGCTTATTGATGGTGAATGAAATCGTTAGCCACACTTGAAGATATCCAAAAGAACGTAGTAGGTTAGTATAGAAGGCTTTTGTCAGACTCAAAACAGATTTAGGCCCAACTCTGCCGACAATCATTGGCTTTTGAAACGGTATGTTTTCACTCTTGTAGGTTAATAATTTATAAGATTTACAGCTTAAAGTCAGACATAATTATGATGATGAAGCTGATATGCTATGTTATTATTGAGAAACAACTCCTTCCTTGTAGTACGGATAAACAAAAGTAGAGAAGCATCAGTCATAACAATATAATTAAAATGGAAAATGACTGGATGCGTAGATTAAAACCAAAAATCTGACCGAACACTCCCTTCAAGTGGACTTATCAGACAAGTTCTCTGTTACACTTTTCTTTGACTTCATGTGTGCCATAAAAACGGTCCAAATAAAACTAGCAGCACTCACCCACACAACCCTGTTCTTCTCCGAGATAAAATAAAAGTTTAACGTCTGGACAGTCGGCCAGTATATGACGCCGATCTTATAAGTCGGCCACAACTTCGCTTTAACTTCTTGAACGCAAGCCTCGATGGGCTTCATTTCTAGAAGGCTCATTCCAAAGAAGAAATACGCCAGTGCAACAGGGGTGTATGACACCTGCTCTATAGCAGCCCTACACACTGCTGTCTTCAGATCATTTCGTTTGAAGAATCGACTAGAATACTTCATCCAGCCGTAGAAAACTGGTGCCATGCAGAAAGCTCCGAAGAATCCAAAGCGAGCTGCTCTAGCCCAGTTCGCGTCGTGGATGCTAGTGCCGTGTTCTAAATATTCCTGTGTGATACTGCAAGTTGGCCAGATGATGGCATAGGACACCATGCCTCGTAATAGAGGATAATGTCTGGACATCGGAAAGTGACGGAATTTCGTCATCATGCCGGACATTCTAGATCAAACTTTCTTGACAATAGACGTATCACTTTGACTTATTATTCACCGCTGAGGTCACTAAATACATTACAATATAGCTGTCCCATTGTTAAACGCTTATTTGTAAATAAATAATGAATATTTGTCACTTTGAAGTTTTATAAATAGCATTTCTGTAGAGTTTTATGCGTCTATGGCAGGCAAAGCTAAGCTATTCGCCACGAAACCTTTTTAAATCCTAACACTGATTTCAATAACAGGTATCGCTTTATTTTTATTGAGTCATGGCTTTATGTGGAATTAATATATTGATCGTCTTAACATAGTATACAAAAGACACTTCCCGCCTCTGTACGCTATCTAAACTACGCATCGGATTTTAATTCGTCATTAACAGACAGATAAATTTAAGAGGAAGATTTTGTAACGGTTCGCTAGTAGAATACAAACATGTACTTTTGGACGTCACATCAGGCACCAGCAGCATGACCACTTAGATTAAGACAAAGGAGTGAAACGGAACACAGTTGATTTTTGACAATACGAGTCCGACAGTCCCTTGCGCTCCACCACACCCAAAGCGTGGACTTAGGTATTTGAAGAATTTCCAACCTAAAGAACGGCACAGACAGAACTTTTTTTTTATCGTGGTAAAATCATCAAATGTGTCCTCCCACCCAGGGCAGAGCGGGAGGGACTGTTAGACTCGTACTGACTAAAATCCACGGTGTCCTTCAATAGCCCTTTACGTTCCGGGGTCACGGTAATTCGTAGGTACAGTCCCGCGACCAACAGTCCTACCACCACAGACAGAACTTAGGTAATGTTTTATACATCATCATCACAATAAGCTTTCAACGCTCTAAACTACGCCGCGCCGTTCTGTATTGAAAACAAAGAATACCAGTATCTGATCACTCCGCCAAACATAAGAACATGATTATTTGTTAGTACACGGATCGTGACGTAGAATTACCCATTTAGTAATCTTAGCGAGCAATCGATTGCCCACCCACCGAGTTGTGGACTTAGAACAATCGAATTATTCGACATTATACGATTATTATTCGATTATTTGGCTCGAGTGAATCGATTCGGCGATCGTCTTTGAGATAGGGGCAGTGATTCGGCGAAATTTAACGCGCGTGCGGTCGCGGCACATGATTGGTCAATTAATTACTAATTAATCTGATATACTTGTTTATTTAGTTTGAAATTATATGATTGACAAAGGTTGGCTATGGATGAATTTTCTTAGTATTTCTCGGGATCCTCATTGTTTTTGACCTAAACATAGTTGAGAATTATGTAATTGTAGAATAAAATCACGATTTTTTTTATAGTAAGTTCATAAAAAAATACTTTTTGGAATGAATACTAGCGCCCTCTATAGCGCTTTTGAGAGAACTTTTATGATTAGCGACATCTTTTGGATTCCTCGTTAACTAAAAAGAGTAGCGCCATCTATGTATCAGAGCTATAGTTATGTAGCAAGGTTGATGACTAATTAGTACTATAACTTTTAGATAGATGGCGCTGTTATCAATAAAATTCTCATTTGATTTCGCTACTCGACAAAAGATGGCACTTTAAGATTATAATATTCATTTTAAAAATCATTAAACGTTGATACAAGTATCTTCCCATGTATTCTGAGAACAGGCTGGCATTTTTGGGATGTAGTTTGAGACACGCTGAAAACTTGTCCGAGGCTTCTCCAATATTACCCAAGTACAAAATTGAAAAAACATGACTGGGAAGAAGCGGGAAATAATCAACCTATAGATTTTAAATATTTTATATTTTTATTTTATAGGTGACTAGCGATCCGCCCCGGCTCCGCACGGGTGCAATCTCTACTATTTAGTATGCATGTTATATACATAATTATAAATCTTCCTATTGAATCACTCTATCTATTAAAACAAATCGCATCAAAATTCGCTGCGTAGTTTCAAAGATCTAAGCATATAGGGACAGACAGACAGACAATGGGAAGCGACTTTGTGTCGCTACTATGTAGTGATAGTGATGCAATAAATAATTAATAAAAAAAAAATAAGCCAGATCATTTATGATATAAACTTTGCCAGGTGGTTTCAAAGTGATCTTAGATCGATTTATTAAAAATTGAGGAGATTGTCGTATACAATTGTTACATTAATTAATTTCCATAAGTGTGAATAAAAATCAGATTCCGGCACCAAATAGTTTTTACTAATCTGTCGGTACGCAGGAGCTCCAGCTCCTCCATGATGAGCTCGTTCTTCTCCTCCTACTTGCCTGTGGGCTAGTTAGCCAACAGCAGAAATATTGTTAATAAAAAAAAACCCTACTCACCGGTGAATCTAACGCAACTCATTTATTTTTGCGTCACGGGATTAACGAGTTACCGTTACCGCGTAACGTAAAGGGCTAATTGAAGGACACCGTGGATTTTAGTCAGTACAGTCTGACAGTCCCTCCCGCCCTGCCCTGGGTGGGAGGACTAATTAAATGATTTCACTACGATAAAAAAAAATATTTAATTTTAACATTCTTTAATAAGTAGATATCCACCAGTTTGTCGCCCACCAAGGGTTAAAAACGCCCTTTTTGCTGACAAAACGCCAATGAATTAAGTAGACCACTTGACTACGCTTGAAGTACTTATCTCCATCATAAACTTGCTACTTTATTACAAGAATTTTGACAGTTTGGCTAGAGAACGCTTTTTAGCAACTCCACAAAATGTTCACAACAACTTGAAATATTTTGTAAAGTTTATTTATGGTCAATTTTCTTTTCTCTGGACTCATTATGGGATAAGTTATGAACTTATTGTATGACATGCAAAAAATTTAAAGGATCTATGTTTTTTCCCTAATTTACAAAGTTACCAAAGGTTTTTTTAACAGTGCTCTACAGAGATACCTCTGTACTGTAACATAACATCACGCCTGTTATGCGAGGTTAGGCAGAAATGCACCCCAAACAAGACTTTGCCTGTATGGATGGAGGATTAGGAACTAAAGTATACGTATTTGGATAAGTAATACACACTTATCCAATTATATACAAGATTTATTTTGCCATAAATAATTAATTTACTAAATAACCAATGGTTCATTCTTCAATTTGCATTGAAGTGATTCGATACAAACATTCAACGATAGAACAACGTACTCCATAGCAGATGTTAATCATCTGCAACTTATTGTAAGACTACTTAATACATTTTATCTGAATAAATATGCAACATAATTTAAACATTGATATTTAACTTCTTTCTTTCATTCAATGCCTATCGATGTAAGTGTATACCTACAATATGTAAATACATACTCAAGTAACGGAAATTCTTGTTGAAATTGTATTGTAGATAACAGTTATAAGTTCGAGGCATATAATTACTGGTAAAATGTAGATATATATGTATATCTATGTAGGACTCTAGTAAATTTGTAGAAACGTACCGACTAAGCTGCCAGTTGGCCGTTTAATTGCATAAAAAATAAAAGCTGTCGAAAAGGAACATAATGCGCTCTAGATAATCTATCTAGATGGTCTATCAAATGCAACAGGATTTTTATAAACCCGACTGATAGTTCCAGATAACAAGATTTATCGTTCAAAAAGTGCAGACCTTCAGTCTAATTTAATAACCTTAAACCTTAAACTGACTTAGGTACAGAATTTTAGGTCGTAGCAATCGCAAAGGCTTTTTGTTTGGTTGTAAAATCATCAAATTTGTCCTCCTGACTCCAGACTGCCACTGACCAAAAACCACCCTATTTGTTCACCTGCCTTTTGCATGCCCGGGCCCTTTTATGTCACAAATGAGCCATGACACAACAATTTAATGGCCCTCCTCCACTAAGGTCATGGCCACATGATCCGCCGCTCACCATGCGCCGGCCATAATGTCTGAGCACACACGCCGACTGTTTGATCGACAATCAGCTCTAATTACGTTTACTTTTACATAAATCATGGTAGCAGTCACCCCTGTCTTGTACCGCCCTTTTTTGATTGCTCAGTTGGTTGGTGTGTTGGTGGAGCGGAGGTACATAAACGGCTATTAATGGGACTACCTAAGATTTTTATTTTAGGTAGGGAACAGTGTATAAGATAGGTACGCGAGGTATGATGGGAAATCACACACTTAAGGCAAACTTAACACAATACTAACATAGTACAAGTGCCAACAGGACGCCATTTGTTAATGGCCGCTTGCAAATGACGTCCTGATGGCGCTTGCGCTACGTTAGTGTTGTGTTAAATATGTAAAGAGTGTATGTCCCCATTATACCTCGCGTCCTCGTCTTATACACTGTTCCCTAATGGATTTGATCTTGACTCCTGTCTTTTTTTGTTTTTCTTTTTTACGTGGTAAAATCATCAATGAGTCCTTCCACCCGGGGCAGGACGAGAGGGATTGTCAGACTTGATAGTCTCATGACCCCGGCAGGCTTTGGCTTTCTAAGGGGGCCCCGTCATATTGCTGACAGCTCTTAGAGGCGCGCGTGGAACACGACGCGCCCTAGACCGGGCGGATCGGACAACGAGTCGCCCATTACTTGCCGTCCACATGCCCGTTGACTCTTGTCTATGTCAGAGGTGAAAGCAATAAAGTCTAACATGGAGTGACCTTAGCCAGTTAATATCGAGACGCGAAGCGATGTGTCGTGACAATAATGGTAATGTGTATCTTTTCGAGTAGTAGATAGGCTCAAATCTAATTCAGGCTTCATAAGGCCTTGTGCAAAAAAACCTAAGCGATAAAGCTCCAAATTACCTACTTTTATTACCTGAATAGATTACATTTATAATAAATAATAATATTAAGTAAATTTATTTAAATATATTCAATTCAATTCGGTCACAATTATGATTTACATAATTATTACAAGCGAAATACAATAATTCTATTTGTAATGTAGCGACCTGCCTGATCTAGGTTTATTAAAACCTGTGTTTCAGGTCATCACTTTACAATTAACATTTGAAAAGAAGACAACAATATTTTCATTAGACGACAAATTAAAAATAAGATAAAAATTTTAACTGTCTATGACTAAATTAACTATTTATTGGGTATCAAATATGAAAACTAAATTGTATATGATATTAAAAAAAAAGGATGTATAAAATATGCTTATTAAAATGTAAATCGTTCCCATAACCCACATGATTACAAAATACAATTCAAATTAACCATCATAGACACAATTCCACCCCATAGACACTCATTCACATCCAAAGAAAAAATTACAACAAAGACTCTATTGTTTACATTCACCAGTTCGTATTACAGATTTGTACAAAAGCTTCACGTTACATCTCTATGCGGAAGGAGTCAACTTTTTACGAGTCTGACACGAGTTCTACAAAATGATACTTTTGTGTAAAAAAAAAGTAGTAAACGTTTTATTTTATGTCTCATTCCGGTAGTTTGTTGGTGATTTTAAGGGCGTTAATTTTTGTAATAAAATTTAATTTGGTGCTTATGCAGTAGCTTAAATAAATGGGTTTTGTTAGAAGAAGTGTTTTTATTTTCACATAATTATCTTTTAGAAGCTTTTAAAAAAACTTTAGAAACAGTCGATGCATACCTATAGCTACTGTTTCAAATACCTACCAAAAAGTAAGAAGGAAGGACCCATTTACATATTTAACTTGCTGAGATTAACCAGAAATATCTACAATAAAAGATATTCAATTTAATTTATTCGGATTCTGTTTCTATTTTTTTCTGAAATAGAATTTATATTTTCTATAAAAAACTATTACCTACGCGTAGTTTAAGTACAATAAAAATAAACCTACAACATTAACTTCAAATAAATCTGTACCAAAATTTAACCTAACCCTAAAATGCAGACGTAAGTTGAGTCACCCAAAAAATGTCGCGTCTGTCATCGACCATGACCAATATCCGTGGCCACGAGGGCCGTAGCCTCGATAACCCTCGAGTGCCGACACTTGGGTGTAAACAATTGTTTTAACACCTCCAAATCTTATAAACAAACGATAAAGATTGATATTGCCGACAATTTATTATTATTGGAGTTTAATTTCGAAGGCGTTTTGGATTTTGTCGTAATAACTTTTGTTTAAACTTAAATAACTTGGTTTTGTCCTCGGTTTTACCTGCAAAGAATTCGTTTCTGCCACAGGACTGTACTACCGGGATAAAAGGTAGGTATCCTATTTATTAATCTAGGTTATAAACTATATTTAAGTACCTATCCAACTAGTAAGATTTTTCTTTATTTTTATATTTTCAGATATGTCCACATTTTACTTAGCTAAAGTAGACCTAAAATGTTATTATTTGATTATAGTTATGAATTGATACTAATAAAAGTTCAAGTGATGATTAATCTTTTACAACCAGAAAATTATAAGTTAAATCTACTGAAGATATATATTAACAGTTTATGTGTCTATTATTATATTTTATAATTTTAATTATAGTATTTTATAATTTAAAATTATGAATGGGTTTTATAACCTCAATCATGTTATAAATTAACCTATTCAAAGGCTGATTTTACATGAAAATTACCAAAATCTCTTAAATAATAAAAATTGTATAGGCATTTTTATTTTAGACCAAATAAGCTCTACTTTCCTTTATAATTGAAAAAAAAAAGATATTTTTTGAGTTCATTACGTTGAAATAAAATCATAATCGCATAAAACTTTATCAATCTTCAACATCAAACTCACACTTTTTTCAAAACCAACATAATTAAGTCATTAGCAAAATCAAAGAGCATCTCAACTCCGGAATGAAATCATCCGCTTTATTTACACTCCTTAGTAAACACTCCTCACCGCGCCCGACAAGAACAACGCTATTCAAGCCCTATACGAGTCAGACGGAGACAGAGATAACCCCATCGCCCCGCCCATAACACACTAGGCAGCGTGGATTGGCTTCGGCCGCCAATCTATACACCATCAGTCTTCCACCGCTTGCCTTTTAAACCACAACTTAATTACCACTCGGCTGTAAAACAATTAGTTAAACCCAAAAAGTGACTAATGAAGTGACAGTGTCAGAAAAATGGAGAACTACGAACAACACAACGAAGTTTCGACATCTTACAATAATAATAACTTGAAACATAATTACAACGAATGCAAAAACGACTTCTATCAATTTGTCGACGTCACTTATTTGGATAAGGAGAAAATATTGGAAAGTAAAGATTATATCTACGAACAGAAGAATTTTCGTGTGAAGTCTGAGGACGGGCAGATCAACCTGAACCTGACGACGCCGTTTTCTGTGAAGGATATACTGAATATCAATCAACCAAACTACAGTTACGACAGGAACGAAGCTTGGAAGTACAACGAGAGGGATCGACGATACGAGTACGAACAGGTGTACCAGGGCCAGGGTTACTGCCCGCCGGATTATCTTACTCAAGTGTACCCCAACGTGCCCGTGACAACGAATATTGAACCTTATTGGAACCAGGAAGTATACCACGACCACAAGATAGATGAATACTACAGCTACAATCCCTACTGCCATAACTTGTATCATCAAAACTATGACCAATACAGCAGTGAAGTTGTTCCTGGACCTCACGTTTCGACGGAAGCACCATTGAAAATAGATAATGAAGAACGCGAGCCACTGCCCACAAATTCTCTGACGACACCAAGAAGAATCGGTGTTGAGAAGAGCACCTGCATCCAATTTCCGACGGACGAGAAAACTTCTGGCATGTGTAGGAAAATAAACAGTAAGTTTCAATGCACCGTTTATTAATTTTTAATCGAAGCTATCTTTTTCAGGTGTTAAATTTAGGTAACGCAGTGAATTTACCACTTTTGTGTAGCCCTATAAAAAACTGGCGTTTGTCCAACCTAAACAATTTATTTAATAAAAAAGACTTACAAAACGACAATGTCATGTGTTATCCTGTTCCAGTACATAATTTAATGTTTTGGCCAACATGATTTTAACCATCCTCTTTGTTTTGTCCACAGAAACGCCTACTTGCGAGAGCAAACCTGAAAGAAAAGACAAAAGCGCCAAAAGGAAACCTCGGATCCTCTTCTCACAAACTCAAGTCCATGCCCTAGAAGTACGCTTCAGGAACCAGCGGTATCTCACAGCACCAGAGAGAGAACAGCTCGCCGTGACCCTCAACCTGTCACCTACACAGGTCAAGATCTGGTTTCAAAACAGAAGATATAAGAGCAAACGGATTAAATCACCCGAAGTCTCCACCTCGACCGATGCAAAACCCAGCAAGTCACTAAGCGGTAGAAAGATGTTCAAGCCTGAGAACAGGGAAGTTCAGGCCCCGGCACCAAGCTATGAAGCCTATAAGGACACCAGATATGACCACGACAAATCTTACTCCAGTGATCAATTAAGCTCTACACTTTACTTCGATGATAGCCTAGCGTATGACAACCAAAACGAAAAATATTTTAATAAACAACCAAATATAGACCATGTAGGTACTACCTCTGATATGCAACCTTTATATTCGACTGAAACTATGCTAGTTAATGATCGTAAGGAAATTTATGAGGAGCCAGAGATCAAAAAGTATTTTCCACTGAATTACGTTTGTTGATATTTTTTTGTTAAAATGACTGCACCCCTTTAGACTGATTGCCAAAGAGTATTATATATTTTACTATTAATTTTGTTATTGTCTAGTTATAGAGAATGCATGCCCATGCAATGACGTATTACGATGCTGCACCAAATATTAAATAAATTTAAGAACTGTTTTGTAAATAAAATTGTCTACTTTATTTTTGTATTTTTGACATGTGTCCCAACACAACCACAGCCCACACTGACATAGTCTTAATAGTGTCAATACACAAAAATTCTCTTTCCTTAAATGTAACACAAATATTTTTTCATTTTACATAGGTACAATTTTGTCATGACTTGATAATAAGTAAATTTATAGCATTATCAAACGCAACATAAATATTTTATTTAAATCAATGTGTTGGTATCCCACACTAAACCGAATTTTAAAGCTCATACATTATCAGAACAAGATAATAAAAAACATTTAAAGCTCTATTAACTACATCCATCATAATAAAAGCCGCCCCATAAAATTTTACATGAATGTTTAAAAAAAAGGAACATAAAACAGAAAGTGCCTATCTCTTCTCAATGTTTCAGTATTTTTTCAGTTCAATTTGTAGAGATCGTTTTTATCTGAATTGCTACCATACCGCGGCGAATGAGGGTTGGTTGTTGTCGACGAGCGGTTTAAACGCGGCGTTTTAAACGCGTGATGAGTTTATGTGTTTCGACAGCACTGCATGAACATGCAGTACCAGTGGCCACTATCATGACAACTTAGCATTAGGTACTGAGAATCTTATTCAAGTCTGAGCCCTTTTGCAGGTTACAATGGCCCTGAAACTCAAAGGGTTTTTCTAGGAAAAGGGTGGATTTTTAATCAGTAAGAGTCTTACAGTAAAGGCTTACCAGCATATTATATGTTTTATATATATATATTTTTTAACTTATAAGTACTTTGTATGCATGTGCTACTGTTGGTGTGCTAATTTGGAGACTGTATTTATTTATTAGGATATATCCAAATAAATAAATACAGTCTCCCTCCAATCCATCTTGGGCGAGAGGACTTATTTGTCATCAAATTATTTTTAACCACTTTAGAAAAAGCTGTTACTAACTGTTACAAATCCAATAGGTCACATATTTTGTTGCCGTCGAACTTAAAATCGATCGTTGCAAACGTTTTCCACAGCGTCAAATCCAAGCGTTACAAACGCTCCAAAACCGCTCGTCTGCTTCCTCACATCCCCAGAGCGTCCCTTACTAGCGCCGGCGCCAAGCCGATAAGATATTGATCCAACACGTGTCCATGGGACCTGCATCCATGGTGCCCACGTCTATATTCTCTATGGGAATGTCGGATCGCCACCTGTTTTCCACTAAAAGCTTTTATATGCTGAACGTGCGCGATTTTAAAAACTTTTTTGTAAAAAGAATTTAATTTTTTCTTTTTAGTTTTTGCAAATTTTTAACGTGCATCATTTGAGGGTTTGGCAGGTCGTTTATTTTTTTAAGGCGGAATTTTAAAATAAATTTTATTGACTTTTTAGTGTTGTTTCTTTTTGATGATGTGTGATTAATTGGTGATAAAATTAGCCATAAAATCTTGAATTGTGAAAAACAAATACGTTATACCTATTTATTTTTATACGACAACCCAAAAGAAAATGAAAATAATCACCTAAATTCTCAAAAATTACAAAAAAAATATTGTTCATATCTAGTGGTTATAACCCCGGCTTTCATGTCGTAAGGTCGTGGTTTCAAACCACCAACCAATACTTTATCCGAATAGAAGTTTCGGAAATTAAAAATATTAAGGAATCCATACTGGCACTAATGGATTACAGCCTGCTCTTTTCAGGCTCGCCTGTAAAGCCTCTGTGCCAACGGGGAACACTTATAAGTCGACTAGCACTTTGCCCGCGACTTCGTCCGCGTGGGTTACGTTCTTTCCTAATTCCCCCTTTTCACCCCCTTAAAGGTTAAATTTCCAAAAACCCCTTCTTAGTGCTCCCCTACATTATAATAGGAAGCTGTGTGCAAAATTTCACATTCCTAGCCCCAGTAGTTTCGGCTGTACGTTGATATGTCAGTCAGTCAGTTCTCCTTTTATATATATAGATTACGCTTCTATACAAAATACACACCAAGTAAGTACGTTCTAAAAGTCCGCTCCCAGACTTACCAGATGCGGCTGATTGAAGAGTTTGATTGATCTTATTTTAATGAACCTCTTTGTGGAGTTATTCCACGCGGAGGAGACGCTCTAGGAGGACCTACACTGACCGTATTGGTGAGGTTCCTCAGAAAGGTCAGGTGTGAGATACTTGGTCACTGTCTCATCAGGTAACTGTGACCCTGGAACGTAAAGGGCTATTGAAGGATCACCGTGGATTATAGTCAAGACAAGTCAGACAGTCCCACGCGTAACAAAATTTGTCATTAATTGGTGATAAAATGAACTATGAAATAAACTAAAAATTATACCAGGTACACAATAATTGGTCGCGGGACTCACGAATTACCGTGACCCCGGTACGTAAAGGGCTATTGAAGGACACCGTGGATTTTGGTCAGTACGAGTCTGACAGTCCTTCCCGCTCTGCCCTGGGTGAGAGGACTCATTTGATGATTTTATCACGTAAAACAAAAAGGTACACAATAATTGTATTCTCAAAATTTCATTAAAAAAGTGACATTCATATTTTAAATCTAACTGAAGACTAGTGGTTATTAAATACATACATAGAGATTTAAAATACCTAAGATATTTAATTTTTATCCCGATTTTATGTACCCATGGGATAATTTTCGAGTTGCAGCGGAAGAAATCGCTCACAGCAGCTAGTGAAACTCGTTCCGCCATTACCCTTGTTACTAAATGAGTTACCAAAATAATTTCATGCCCCTCGCAAATCTGAAACAAATCAGTATCAAATGAATCTGTTTCAGTACATCGAGGCACACGTATGCGCGGGCGCACGTCGCACGTGGGCGTTTGATGTATTAATATTGTGCTGCTTTTAAGGTTATCTCGGGTGGAAGGTGATCTGGCCCGATAGACCGATGCCATGCCACCAGAGAGTACACCTCAACGCGGTGTTGGAATTAGAGAACGTTGTATTTATTTTTGTCATACGCATTTTATTTTAGAAGGTAGTCAGTTTATCGTGTCACTACTTTATAATCCCTTCAAAATGGTTGAGCTGAATGGTACTGATATCATATCATCGTCATGTTCGTGAACGGGCGCTGTCACTTGGGACTGGTCATCTCTTAGCTGCCACGGTTTATTTTTATTATCAACAATTTTATTTCTGAATTGTGTTTTTTTTGAAATTTACTTTGGACACTTTTTAACTTGCTACATCGTTCTCACATAATGTACCATCTGAAAATGAATGATGTAACAAAGGTTCTGCAATCATTTAGGCGATTGAAAAAGAGTGTCCATGGAGTTTCTTGCCTATTCTTCTCCATACAGATCTACGCATTGGAAAGGGCACCTATGGTACTTTAACAGTTATTATATATTGTGACTGGGACTATAGCACCATAACTATTTTTGGACTGTTTTTCTTTTTTTTTCTTTTGACTATTCAGAAGTGCCTGTAACTGGCCTACTTGAAATAAATGCTTTGATTTTGATTTTTGAATTTATCACTTGATAATAATATCATAGTTACGAAAAGGCTTTAAGCATTAATCTACATTCTTTATTATGCACAGCAAATATGTTTTAGCTTGACTGACTCCTGAACAAACATTCATAAACTCACCTTGCCTTTTTTCCCGAAGTGACTTTATCTCAAGAGTCTAAGTCGCTCGATGACGAGTTCGTCAGAAATATTTCTAGAGAAAGGAACTTTCGCAACAGATGTAAGTTAAGCCTACCATTAAGACAAGTGAAGTTTATCATTATATCATCTTATAGCTGATTGAATTCTCTACCAAAGTTCTGGCTAAAACCTAGCTAAGTTTTTACTTAGCACTGACCAAGAATAGGTGCTTGTTTTTTTTTAACGTGGTAAAATCATCAAATGAGTCCTCTCACTCATACTGTTAGACTCTTACTGACTAAAATCCACGGTGTCCTTCAATAGCCCTTTACGTTCCGGGGTCACAGTAATTCGTACTGTCCCGCGACCAAGAACAGGTGCTAGAAACCAAAATAGAAGACATCTGAATGATGAATGCTCGGTTTCGGGAATAATTGTGTATAATACAGGGAAGGAATACATATTCCTTCGCTGTATTATACACAATTATTCCCAAAATCACTGCGACATACATATGTCGCAGTGATTTTGGGTTAAGATGATACTTAATAAGAAATAAAAATATGTTAACGGTATTAAAGAAAGAAATAATTTGCTAACCACAATGCACAAATGAGCTGGCGATTTGCTTGTCCTTTTTAGGTAGAGCCAAAATTATGTAAAAATTTTGCTCTGCTGAAAAAATGTGCTTCTAGTATGCCGTGCGCGTGTACACCATTACTAAGCCCCCGTGCAGTGCGCGCGCTCGTTAGCTTTTATTTGGACGCCGGACTCCTGTTCCAGCCGCGCCGTACACTGGCGGACATGTGAAGTATACAGCTAATATAATTTTAAGTTTACGACAAGATTTAGGTATATTATGACAATATGTACTTGGTGATTTTGCTGTAATAGCGCTATAGGATATACCTAGGTTTTTTTTAATTAAATATTCCACTACTATCACACAACGCCATATGGTCCCAAGGTAAGCAGAGCTTGTGTTATGGGTACTAGACAACTGATAAACATACTTATATATTTCTAAATACATACATATTGTTAAATAGATAAACGAATAACTATTAAATCTAATATATATTCAACGAAACATAACTTGGAACAGGAAAACATTAAAATATATCCATCACTGCAAGAATGCATCCAAACGTCACTTGCTGTGCGCGCTCCTCTAGGGATGTACCACGCTGCGTAATGTTGTGCTCATCACACAAACATTTGTCCTGGGTGGGAATCGAACCCACGACCTCTGGCATAGCAGTCAGGGTCACTAACCACTAGACCAACAGGCCAGTCAACGTAGTAGGTAGAGTCAGTTTCACAATCTATGGATACCCTCCTTTGAAAGTACCTACGTTCTTTGTACCCTACCTACCTTATAATTGATGAAGCCCAAAGCATTAAAGCTAAGAACTAGCACCGTCATAAAAAAAAAAATCAAAAGTTACATTAATGTTGAGGTCCGTAGATCTACGGGTCTCGTTTTAACAATGTATCCACTGAAGGACATACTCGTACACAGTATTCATTGAGTCTCCTAGTGACTGTGTTTGTTTTATCTATGCCCAGGACAAACGTGGTCGCATGTTACTTGTGGTTGAGAGTTAAATCTAAAAAAACGACGGGGTTGTACTCTGGGAGTGCCGGCAGAAGTGAAAACTTCAATAGTAATAAACACACACGAACATTCGCGCAAGCGCCCTGCGCCGTCTTACGAATTTTCGATCAGGTCAGGTGTCCTGACGCGAGTTTAACATTTTTTACCCATTCCAAAAAAAGTGCACAACGCCGCTAAAGAAGTTTTCACTTCAAAAAGTTTAATATTCCCGCTGTGCGCCTCACCACGTCCTCCAGTGTACACTATGATCTTTCTCAGTGTTATCAGCGAGCGGTACATGTGCACAGTTTAATGTGCCCGTTCCGTTTCATTCAATTAATTGCCGCGCTATGATGCGGCGCCCACGAATAAAATCATTGCCACAATCAATTTAGTTCTAAGGAATTTTATGATATTGATATTTGGGGTTTTACTAATATGTCTGTTACGTGGAAAAATGAATGATTGTTGTATATTTAGAGCGGTTTAGATATTGAGTCATTTATATTTGGCAGATTTTTATGCAGATGTCTGATTTGATTTTGGTATAATGTCTGACGTCTGGATCGTTTAAGGAAAATTTTATATTCCTTTTAACGAAATTTACGCGGATATTGAGGAGTATGAAAGTCACAATAAAATTATACTTAGGTATATGAAGATAGAGTGCAGAAACCCAACATTTTTACTCAACTATACACTATGATATGGCGATTGATATTCACTGAATGTCAAATGTCGTACTTAAATCAAACATAAATCATGAAGATTAGGCAATAAAAGTATTTATGTTTTTCTTTAATTAATTGTGGTCAAAAACCATTATTTAGTATATCACTATTGTTTGATAATATTCAAATCCATGTTTTCTGTTTACTGAACAATTTAATTAGGACGAACTTGGGACGAACCTATGAAATCCACTTAAAATGTACAACTACAAAATTCCCCTTAAAAAACCTAGAATGGCCTTAAAAAGCGGTTGCAGTGGAAAAGGGCACGTTATCACGAACCTGACAACTCTGAGGTCACATTCACTTCGCGCTGCAGGCGCAGGGTTCCACAAAAAATGGCTAAAACCCGCCGGCGCCGCGCCGCCTATAAATTATATTGGCATTTTGTCAATACGACGCCCCCGACCGCCCAAAAATTAGTTTTTTTAGAAAATTAGAAGCTATGTCTCACGGTTGGTTGGTATTTTGAATTATTAATAACTGTTAAGAATTGGAAATAAGGTGTGAGTAACTTTATTCAGGGGAAATCCTATTGAATTATTATTAGTATTTTGTAAGTCTTGGCAGAGGGCTTAATACATTTCACGGTCTTCTCTACACTATGTAAACTTCTTAATAATTGTGATGAAAATATTGATATAACTTGTAGGTACTTCACTTCAAAAACTCAAGCGCCAAGTCCACCAAAATTATGTAATTAATTTACCATTACTACCAAAAATTAATCTAAGTTAATATCTAGTCAAAATCGTGTTGCAACTACTTATGTGTGTTTTCTGTAATTTTAATTATTTTTTCTGCAATTGTGCACTTTGCTGGTATGTTTGCTTGTCGTAATGGTTCAGTAGTGTAACAATTATTGTAGATAGGTTATTAACTAAATAAATAAAGATGAGTGCTCCCGCTCTGGATGAAGTCGAAAGGACAGTCACACCGGATCTTATTTAAATCTACCGTGATACTTCAATTGCGCTTTGCGTTCCACGGTGACGATAACCTGTATAGACAGCCCCGCGACCCAGGCAGGCGTTTGGCCCTATGGGGGCAGTTTGCTGACAGTTCTTGAGACGCGCAGGGAACTCGACGCGCCGTCGACCTTTTGACAATCTTCTAAGTAAGTATAATACCTTTCACAAATACCGAATATCTACTTGAAAATATCCATCTAGTGTTAACCTATTTCTCCCCAGTAAAACTTTAACTAAAAAGCTTCTGGTATAGAATTTAGAAATGAACACAAAACCGAAACGTTCCACATTGAATTATAACAATAATTTCCTACTCTTGTCCACAATTTCTTTTCACAAAATTAAAAGGTCAATATGGCACGACCATAAACAAAAAAGAATCACGGTAGGGGTCAATCCGGGTCTCCGAGTCCATACCGTATGTTCCGTACGGTCAACTGCACCATAGGGTTATAGTTTAACTTTGACAGTTCCTTTTGGCGTAGCAATAAGGACGGTTTTTGCAGTTAAACTGTTGTTATTGATGCCAGGTTGACCGTACATGTCTGTATTGGACTGTGAGTTATTGCTTCCACAAGGACAAGCAGGCTACTTGGCGCCAATCGCAAAAAATATGCAAAATGCAAACATGATGCAAGCGCCGGCTGCGATTCCAATTTTTTATTCATCAAAATCACAGATGAAATTTTGATGCCAAGTTGACAGTCTGAGTTTTTCTAAATTCCTGACTAGGTTTCTATCTTATGATTACAAATAAAAGCAAGTCAAGTGATCCGAGAAGCATAGAGCCAGTAATTTGATTAGTAGCTAACTATCATCTATATTTTTGTAAAAATGCAATACATTTTTTTTTAACAATTCGCTAAACTTGTTTTAAGGAAGCCAGATCTTTCGGGCACGCCGCAAACGCGGCGGTAAGACCTCTCTTTGAGGAGTGGCTGGATAGGCGTCACGGCGTCCTGACCTACCGCATGACGCAGGTCCTCACCGGACACGGAAGTTTCGGGAGGTTCCTGTGTCTGATAGGGAGGGAAGAAACGCCTGGGTGTCACCACTGCGAGGATCGACCGGAGGACAAGGTGGAACATACGGTGCAGGACTGCCCCGCTTACACTCAAGTATTCAGAACAGTTCTGTTCTGCAGTTAATTATATTTATAGAAAAAAATATGTCGAGTAATAATGAAACTGGATAGTAAGAACGATAAGTATTTGACAAATTCTAGTTTAATTTACGAAGACCTAAATATATGCAGGTGTGTACGTTTACTACACAAAAAACCTTTTCATAAAAGAAAATTATTTCAGTAATTTTTGTACAATCTCATTTATTATTTAAAAGCCCTCTTATTCTCTTTCTCCCCTATACCACAGCTATAGGGTAGTCAATTAAATGCAACGTAAATCTCCGTACACAACAACAGAGGGCGATTATCGTATCAATTACAGAATAAAACGCCGGTCAAACATGACACGAACATGTGGTTTGTGTCTGGGGAAGCTTTCGAGGGTTACTTGTCTAGTTATTTTATAACAAGGCATTTTGATGTCAATATTAATAGTATTTGATTTTTTTATTTTATTTAACCCATAAAAACAATCCATATAAAACAAATATTTATTCATTATGATTAATAGAAATTGCAAATAAAGACGTCTTTTAAAACTTTTATCAGGCAGCGCCATCTAGTGGCGAGTAGAACTAAAAGTTGCCACAAAAACTTATTCAAGACAACATGTCTTTTGAATGAAAATAATTCCTAATAATCCAAGTATATTAAAATTTTATTTACTGATCATTTTCTTTGATTTTTGTGGGAAAACAGAAACTTTCAAAATGTAGTACAACGCCATCTATTGTCGAATAGCTGTAGTACATCGTCTACTCATTAAACGCTCGTATTGGTACTATAGTTTTAAGAACTTTAACATAGATGGCAGGCATAAAAAATAAAAATATCCACCCGACGAAATCTCAGGAATGCTCAATTGTTTGGCCTTTAAAAGATTGATTTTCAAATACTGCAAGGACGGAACTACAATACTGGAGGTCGTAACGCACCGACGCCATTCGCAGTTTGAGGTGCGTTTCCGTCATTTTAGGTGTTATTCTTTAGACCTAGTACCTAATTTTGTTTTCTCTCTAGGTGACGTTGGTATCCTTTCAATGTGTTATATTCACTTTTTGGGAGTAATCACATTGAGTTATAATATTCAACCTTAAATTCGATAGTAGGGGTACAGGTCAAAAGTAAGTCACCTCTACTCCATAAAATAGTTAGCTTTTTTTTTTTTGCGTGGTGAAATCATCAAATGAGTCCTCCCACCCCCTTACTGTCAGACTTGACTGACTAAAATCCACGGTGTCCTTCAATAGCTCTTTATGTACCAGGGTTACGGTAAATTCTGAGTCCCGCGACCCCGGCAAAAAGTAGTTAGCCAGCTATGTAACCCATACTTAATTATCCTATAAGATGCTTAAAAATTACCGAAACCGAATTTGCATTCCAAGACAGCGACAACTTCTTAAACCATTCCTGTGACCCAACTAAAATAACTAGACAAAACATTTTAACGGTAGATCCTTCATCCCTTCAGCTATCTATAAACATTGAAATCCATTCCCTCAAATGCAAATATACCGTTTCCCTCTCAAACACATCACGACCACTCTCAATAAGCGCGCCCGAACAATACCGAACACATTAACTCGATTCTTCCTTTTGTGAGCACTCGATTATCTTTTGTAAACCGATCGAGTGCATCAATTACCACTCTATTCGATTCAATTAACAACTCCTTTGTTTGGTAAGAAAAAAGAAAAAAAAGTCCCACTTAACTTTTTTTCTTTTTGTATTTAAGAATCGAATTGGTTTGAAAAGTGAAAAGGCCAGTTTGATGTTCTTATTTTGATTTTTCGGTTTAAAAGAGCACTTTTTTCTTTTGTTTAAAATTGGAATTGGTTTGTAAGTGAACAGCTATTGATGTTCTTAAATTGAATGGTTTTGAAGTGTGGAGGAAGAAATGATCAATCGTGATTTTGTTTAGAGGTTGTTTCCGCTTTTAGTCTTTTAAGTTTAAGACAAACTAATTAAAAGTTGGTACTTTAATTATCTTCTCTATTACTTATAACGTTGTTAGATAAGAGCAGATTAAGTTATAGGTTTTGGGGCTACCAAAACTTCTTATTAGTGATTCAAGAGTTTCTTGAATGGGATCAGTAGTTCCGATTATTAGTTTTCAAGGGTTACATCGTGGTAATATCATCAAATGAGTCCTCCCACCCAGGGCAGGACAGGAGGGACTGTCAGACTTGTACTGACTAAAATCCACGGTGTCCTTCAATAGCCCTTCACGTTCTAGGTCACGGTATTCGTTAGTCCCACGTCCCCGGCTCCAATTATTAGCTTACCCCTTTTTTTTCCTTTTTTTGCGGTGGAAACTCACACTCTCTCAAACTCTCAGACTCGTGCTGGTACTAACTAAAGCCCACCATTTCTTAGTCATCTCAATGACTCTTTCCTCCCTCACCTGTTTCTCCAATCTTCGTTTGCATTTCAGGGCAGTCGTTACCTCTTAAGACATTCTCACAACTGTAGCACAGTCAATTAACTCAGTATTTTTCTGTATTCACCAACACCATGCGTTTTTTTGTCCTTTCAATAAGGACAGGACGGGAAGGACTGTCAGACTCGTACTGACTCAAATCCGCGGTGTCCTTCAATAGCCCTTTACGTACCGGGTTCACGGTAATTCGTGAGTCCCGCGACCAAACATCAGTATTAACAAAGATTGCCATAGATAATATAATAATATTAAGTAAGGCAAGCAGCAAGCACGTACCCAGAATTTTTTGTCGGGGGGGGTCCAGGTCCAGGCAAATGATTAAGGTATCGCGTAAATGGATACTTAAAATTAAAAGAAAATTGTTTTCACAAATTATTTAATGCATATCTCGGTAATATAAGACAGTATTATAACGTTAAATTTAAACGTCTTGGTCTTAAGGACATTTGGTGTAAAACGTCGTCTACTGAAAGAATCTGAGTTGAATGGGCTGACATCAATACCAAACCAGTTAGACGATCATTGCCCATTTTATTGCGTAAATAGGTTTTAACCCTTTTTAAAGTTGAAAACGATCTTTCGACGCTTGCAGTAGATACAGGGAGAGACACTAACAGTTTTAATAGTGTGTGTATATGTGGATAAAATACAGCATCACACTTAGCCAACACTTCTATTGCTTCTCTCTTGATTGAAGTTTGATCAGCATTTTTCATTTATTTTCGGGAGGGGTCCGGACCCCTTGGACCCCCCCCCTGGGTACGTCCTTGAAGTAAGGTACTCACAAATAAGGAAGCTGTTGTAAGCGTTTTATATTTCATTTAGATGATGTTCGCTCAGGATATCGGTTGCAATCAAGTGGTGTGCCACAGACCAACGCATGGCCACAACGATCCTCTCGCTTTCATTTTTTTGAAGTGAAAACTTCTTTAGCGGCGTTGTGCACTTTTTTGGAATGGGTAAAAAATGTTAAACTCGCGTCAGGACACGTGGCCTGATCGAAAATTCGTAAGACGGCGCAGGGCGCTTGCGCAAATGTTTATTGCTATTCAAGTTTTCACTTCTGCCGGCACTCTCAGAGTGCAACCCGTCTTTTTTTTTTAATTCTCTTGAATGGTTTTAGGTTTAATAATCTATTATTAAAAGAATTTATCAAGTAAGCTGAATTGTTTAAATTTTGCATAACCTCTTATAACATAATTATCAGTGTCACTATGACATTGACATTTTGCCAGTCAACTGATTTCTCTTAAATTAACTTTTGCAGCAACTTTATGGAAAAGACTAAAAGGCAAAGCAAACAGAAATAGACTACAAAAAGGATGGAAGGACGAGATCCAAGGACCAGTACAGACTGGAGCCAAATAGCAAAACAATTTTGTTTCAAGGAGGCCTTTCACCAATCTAAGGAAAAATCTAAAGAACTTCGCAAAAGAAGAAAACTAACAAATATAATTAATACTGTTTTATTTCACCATCCCTCTAAAACTTACCTGGAGGAATTTAAGTTAATATTGTATACAAGAATATCAGGAGTAAAAGGTTTTATGTTACGAGAATTAATTAATTTTTACTTATTGCTTGTTTACATTATGACTCGGCTAATGATGGATCTTTGCCCAAATATTTTTGCGGCAACTCACGGCCGCTTGTCTCACGACCACCATCCTGCCTGAATTTAAACTATGATCAGTCAATGCGCAAGAGTTCAAATCATTCTGGGTGAGATCACTCCATTTTAGGTCTCATCTTTGTTCAGAGGCAAAATTGAGGTCAATGTAAAAAATCTTACTTCATTAATAATGGTAGATTACGACTTTGTTAGCAGTTCCTATTTATCGTCAAATAAAGATATTCGCTCACTCCTCTCGTCCATATATTTTAACCCTTTAACCGTCTCTAGGGTCCAATCTATCTCTATAATACCAACCCCATAAAAAACGGTTCAGCCGTTTATGAAATGAAAACGGAACATACCTAAACATTATCCATTTATTACACGAAAGTAGGATAAATTGGAATGTCTTTGGTCCCATGTCCTAACTGAATAAAACAAACAGAAGATTTAAAATAAATAGGAACTGTTTAATTACCATGCAATCTATTCTACCGGTTCCTAACTCTATGCTCTCATAAGTGGTAAGAGCTAAGTGTTCATAAGTGGTGTGTTTGCGGTCAGCCGAGCGGGCCATATCGATATTGTACCGATAATCAATCAATCGAGACGAGAATCGATTAAGTTCGATTCAACATAAAGTGGAGCTTTAATTTGGACTTTATTGTCTTTGATATTAAGGTTAAGTGGTTTATTTAGGTCAATTTATTTCAATTGCTTTTGCTTTTACATGCACTGTTCGATGTTTTATTCATTTGAAATAAGAATGTTTTAAAACGGACTCGATTTGTGTTTTATGTTTCCGAAAGAAAAAACCCAATACCTACTGATATTGGGTTATTTTCAAATTCCGAAAACGTTTTCAGCAATTCTAAGAATTAGTTTTTTGTTGGTCGGAAATCACGGTGAACGTTTTAATTAGTTTTCTTCAAGAATTTATCCTAGACAAAATGTTTGTAAGGATTTCATGTAGCTCTCTATGCAGTGCAAATTCAAGTAGTAACTCATCAGTGTGAACCTACAATAGTCATCAAGTAACGTTCATCTCCGCAAAAGAAAAACAGAATATACCTGAATTTCTTAAATCTTACTATTAATTATAGATATAGTCTTTTACTAGCTAAAATTAGTCATGAGAGAAAATTTAATTTGTTATGTCCCATAGAGTATTTAAAAGAATCTAGCATATA
The DNA here is from genome assembly GCA_943136025.2 of Agrotis puta. Taxonomy (NCBI): domain Eukaryota; kingdom Metazoa; phylum Arthropoda; class Insecta; order Lepidoptera; family Noctuidae; genus Agrotis; species Agrotis puta. The sequence goes on along the minus strand of OW964190.2, from coordinate 5,835,014 downwards.
ATTTTCTAATAATATTTTTTTTCCTTAAATAAGTCAAAAAAAATTCCCAAATTTATCCCATATTCTAATTATAAAATCTATTTTATACGTAGAAAATTACATAAGGAAATATTAAGTATACTCTACCTAACCTAAGCTTAAAATAAATCACTAAGTCCCAAGAATCAAGGAAACATTTGAACGCTTCCAATTACAAACCGCGCTCAACAAAAACATAACAACCAATTTTCCGCATTCGAAAATTAAAAAAGAAAATTTATGTTGACACTTCCACTCACCCACTTCTTTTATTGGTCCGTCACAAGAGACGGTGGGTCGTGATTGGTTCGTTTAAATGGGGCTCTAATGGGGAAAAGGGACGGGGGAACTAGGGCATGGGAGTTAGTTGTAAGTGCGAAAGGGATAGATAGACACTTGTCAAGTACTTACAGATAAAGCGCGCGTTAACGGCGGGCGCCTAAGGAAATTGGATTATATGGACGGTGCATCGAGATAGTGGGGTCTGTGCGGATTGGCTGCGATATTAATGTTTTGTTGTTGAATTGTTATCTGAGAGTTTGATAACAGTAGAATTTACCAAGTACAGCACTATTTTGCTAAGCTAGAGATGGTATTCAAGTTAGAAGATTAGTATTACAGTTTACGTAAAAAGCGCAAAAGTCTTTAAAACTTTCCATAACTTAATAGAGTTTTTTTGATTGAATAAAAATAGTATATGTAAACAAATAGTTAATCTTCATAGTAATAAAATAGTATTTAATAAAAAATGTTTTTACTGAATTCTTCGACGAATGCATCATATACATTTTTGATTTTTATTATAGACCTTGTTATTATGCAAGCTTACCAGTAAAATAAAAATTTAAAAGCCAAAATGTTTATAACCCATTATTTGAGTAAGAAGTAATAAATAAATATTAAGATGTTGGATTTCATCTGCCTGTTTTTAAAACATTTACGGAAATATTTCAAAAAGGGATCACAGCATTGTAATGAAATTTTTTACAAATAATATCCAAACTCAATGAATCTCGCAGCCACATTTTTTCCGCCGAAAACTTTTACTCAGCGGCCAGTCCTCGACAACCATACAATCTGCATGTGACCTAAGCGATCAAATCGCATTCACGTAAACATCTTCAAGAAAAACTCAACGATCCCCACTACTTACGCTACTCACGAGCTTTTTTAAAAAACGACCGCCTTAAAGTATCACTATCTTGCTCTCTCCTGCCCCAACAGTATTACGGGCTACGTATCTCCGTCCCTCTCTAAGGCTTAAACACGTCAAACAGGCGGGCAATCTATCACACAAAGTTTATTCGTTTGAGGAACGCTTTTGCGGTGAGGCGAGTCAGGACCGCGCGGTGAAGTGTAAACTCATGTGTGTTTGAATTTTTAAATATAAAAAATGGATTCCAAATTGAAGAATTTCAAAGACTCTTTAACTTTACAAGACTGTGAGAAACCTACTTTGTCGACACCTTTTTCGATTAATGACATTTTGACCAAAGAGAACGAGGGGAAGTGTGAATTTGAAAATGGAATGTTTTGTTCGGAGAGTTTTGGCGGGAAGGTGAACTTTTTGGGGAAGCCGGCGGGCTGTTTCACGAAGGAGGATGCTTATGGAATGAAGAAGGAAGCATTGGAGAAAGGACTGAAGTACTATGATGACTGCAATGGCTACCGGGACTTTGGTGGCGATGGTGCGCTGGACATGTCGAGGAAGAACCAGTATCCTGTCACGGAATTATCAGGTTAGTTTTAGTAAATGTTATTTCTTCCTTCTTCTATTATTCAATCAAAATATTTGTAAATTGAAAATGTGTTCAGTTATTTTTGAGCACAATTTTTAAAGGCGTAAACTAATAGAAATCACTGTCATAGCAATTTTTTACCTATAAGTATTTCGACATTGAATCAACTTTCAATGTATCTAATTGATACTTCTAGGCTTTTCGATAAGTCTGTCACATACATTTTTGTCATTTTCATCATTGCTATTTGATTGCATTACAGAATGAATAACCCTTTATCTAGGCTGTCTAACAATTCACTAGAATTGGCTCATATTCTCTTTTTGGGTAGACAATACAATAAATAACTATGTCCAATATCTTTGTATCCAATCTTTTGCAAATTAATTATTTTTTAGTAATGCAATAGAAAAAAAATATCTTAAGCACACGTCAATACCAGGTCATGAGAAATTTGCTGTTAAATTGATGATAAACTTGAGCATTCACTTGTAAGTTACAAGTAAAAACGGCGACTGCTCGATGTTCTGTTACAAGTTGTAACAGTTCTGAACAAACTGAAACAAAACTTAACAACGAACAGAGCCGAGCATAGACCGAACATCACTACGAACATGTTTACGACCTTTCTAGCGAACGCTCTAGTCGAAAGTCGTAAAAATTTTTTACATCATGTAGATGTCAGACTTGACTCTGACAGTCAAGTTCGGCAAAAAGCTCGCCAGAATGCTCGCTAAAACACTCTCGTTTGTTTTCCGTAATGCAACATTCGCTCATTACAAGTGCATGCTCTGTTTTATCAGCATCTTAGGATAAAATGCCATTAAACCACCACATTGACAAACTGAGTAGCCAATTCGTTTTTATTGAAAGACTGTAAAACCTTACTGCAACCTTTAATTGTCTTTTTACGTCATTACAACCCACCAAAGTGTAATTAATTCTCGCCTACTTAAAAGTCATAAAGGTTGAATCGAAAATAGTTTACAACTGCCCAAAGACGTATCAAACTAAAAGTTAGTTTCGGTAAAAGGACAATGTGTGAAACTTAGCAATTATATGGTTTTGCTACGTAGTAGGTACTTTTTTTTATCGTGGTAAAATTATCAAATAAGTCCTCCCACCCAGGGCAGAGCGGGAGTGACTGTTAGACTCGTACTGACACAAATCCACGGGGTCCTTCAATAGCCCTTTACGTTCCGGAGTCACGGTAATTCGTAAGTCCCGCGACCCCGACAGACTTTGGCCCTATTTTGCTGACACTCTTTGAGGCGCGCGTGGAACACAACGCGCCGTCGACCCGGGCATGGTCCATGGTCGGACAGTGAGTTGCCCATTACTCGCCGCCCGCATGCCCGCGCCTGCGGTGGCCGGAGATCGTCTGCTGACTTCTGTCGCCGTGGGCGTCTACCACTGCAGCTGGGGTGGAGGGAGGACGCTGTCCTCTCCCTCACGCGACATGCCTCCTCCTTCGCGAGCATGACTGCTTCGCAGAAGGAGGCGACCGCTTCCCACTCTGTCTCGGCCCGCAGCTAGGTGGATACTCTAGCAAATGCACCATGCCCTGGTGCTATTGAGACTGGTCACCGTTTTTCTATAAAAATCTTATAATTTTTCGTCTATACAGAATCCATGAGACAGATAAATCTCTTTAGAACCAACTAATGCGTAGTGAGTATTAAACTCATCTGAAAGAAGTCAAAAAGGTTGAATCAAAAATAGACAAAAACAGTAGATTCTACCATAGTACCAAGATGAGTGCAATGATGAAGCATTTTCGCTGAGAGAATAATAATGCATTAATAATACACAATTACTATTAGTGCATTATTATTGTCTGGCACAAAGTATTAGTGTACTATTATCTGGCTAAAACACATTAGGAAGACGAGATTGACTGGTGTACTGTAAGTAGTCAATATTGATGACGCGGCTTCAAGAGCTTACTCATTACTCAATGAGATTGAGTAGATTCTATTGCGACTAATTCTGAAGGTCAGTTAAATTAATTGGTAGTCATCTGAAAAAAATAAAAATAAACAGTTCAACAATCATTTTGAAGATTTGAACTTTATAACAACATACTGATCTTCGAAGCATGAGCAAATATAAAAATTCTAATTGCTTGAGCAATCATTCAGTCCAAGATCAAATTAAAATACTTATCTAATCTTTGAGATGGGAATTTGTCAGCTCCACTTGGCCGGTCGCGGGACTGTATGAATTACCGTGCCCCGAAACGTAAAGGGCTATTGAAGGACACCGTGGATTTTAGTCAGTACGAGTCTGACAGTCCCTCCCGCTCTGCCCTTGGTGGGAGGACTCATTTGATGATTTCACCACGTAAAAAAAAAAGCTCCACTTGAACATTGAAGAAATCTTGTGTAATGTTAAAAGAACCTAAAGTTGTAATAATGGAGCAATTGTCTGCTGTACTGCATGTCACGGGTTTCATGAAGTATATTTGAGTACATCTAGCACCCCGCTAAGAAAAAAATAACCGGGTGTAGAAAATACTTGAGGACAGCAAAACAGTTGAATAACTAAAACAAGTGCAGACCCAACTATCGATTGTTCCAAATTGAAATGCTGCTTCAATAATTACAGTTGGACAATGAAAGTAATGGTGCGTTCACACCGTTACACCGATACTCGCGCGGTCACGCGTCACGACTCGTGCGTCCCCGCGACATCGCCACTTAATCGTCACTTCGCGCGATTACGTTACCCCCTCATTATAATAAGTGATGACGCTTAAAGCCATTCAGCCTTTCAATTTAGTAATTACTAGGTTTGTAGTTCGCTGCCAAATTGTCTGGTTTTAATGCAAATTTTTGTGATTGGATTTTTGTGTGACGAGGTTTGAAAGACAAAGTCATTATTATTAAGTTCAATTTTATGTAATAATGGATATTAATGAGCGTATTGTCTATGTTAGTTGTAAATTTTAAATATTCTAGACTGATAATAAATTACGGTCCTAATTACTTTTAAAATTGTGACAACGTAAGTCCAAATCAAAATCACTCATTTATTGTACAAATGAGTGATTTTGAGATGAAAGTCCGTTGAATAATTGTAATATAGCCTCTGTTTAACTTATATTTTTTACTTTGCCCCACACTAGGAGTTTCTCCTTAGTCGAGGGTGTGTTTACAAACGTAGAAACTCACTTATACAAACACCCAGACCCGGAACAACTACTTGTAGGTCATACAATTATTTGTTCCGTGCGCGAATCGAACCCGCGACACGGTGTTCAGCAGTTCAATCGCTCAGCCACTGCGCTAATCGTTTTATTTAGGTTTCTAGAGTTACATTAAGTTAAGGTAACTTATTAGTTACAATGTATATTAAATACCAAAGCTTTTAATTTTTCTTACGTTCGACATATGCCCAATAGTATAGACAATACCCAAAACCACAACAGTCACCCCAAATTCATTGCTACCAAATGACGTGCTACTTCCAATAGTACCTACATATTTAGTTCGTACTTACATCAATTAGAGTCAAAGCGTCAACTATACAATAAAACCGACCCCGAACTTAACAATAGCACCACACGCAAAAATACTGTTACGTCGTGCCGTCGCATCCTTTTACCGCGTCTAATGACCGGTGACAATTTGCGTAATGGATCCATTGTGTGAGCGCCTTTATACGCGGATGGCGTGCGCCGATAAGCAATTTAATTGATTTCTTGTGATCGTGTGAATCTAGCTTAATGAGTTTGGAGTTTTGAACGTGGTAGCTTTTGCATTAATTATATTATTAGGGTTACCAATGTTGAAAAGGCCAGCATTGCTTTTTATTACTCTATTTAAGGTCAGCCAAACTCGTGCGTACAGATTTTTGTCCAGCTGTGGACACCATTAGACACTGACATTCGTCAGTACATTCTCTGTCGAGGCTGAAAGCTCGATGTTAGGAGCCGCGACGTAGTTATTCAGTTCTTATTTGACTGAATCATAGCATTATGTAGTTTTGCGGGAGAATCTCGACTTATAACTGAAGGCACTAGGCAGCAATTGAATATTGTGTTTAGTTCTTAATGTGATTAATTTTTCTAAATAAAAATGACAGTCTTGTCATAACTTTAGTGTGTGAAGTTACACACTCTATATCACATCCATCCACTGCCATTTCTATACGCTATTAAAATCTCATCGCCATCAAACTAAACCTCATCTCCTATTGTTACAGATGACTTCGACTCCCGCTCCTCGACCACCGGCTCACCAGTCCGTAGAGCCAACTCATCACCAAGCTCAGACATCGCTTACAAACCCTTCAGCCTTCACTACGACCAGAGAAAATGCTCCACACCGACCAATGACACACGAATCATGCATTCCCCGAACTATAACATGACGGAATACTCCCAAAATGGCGGAAGGAAAAAACGATCGAGAGCAGCATTCTCCCATGCACAAGTATACGAGCTGGAACGAAGATTCAGCCAGCAAAGATACCTCTCTGGACCAGAAAGAGCTGATTTGGCAGTGAGTCTTAAACTGACCGAGACACAAGTAAAGATCTGGTTCCAGAATCGACGGTACAAGACGAAGCGAAAGCAGTTGCAGATGCAAGAGAACGGTATGCTTGCTGCCGCTGCGGCTGCCGCGAACCATGCCCGAAAAGTTGCTGTTAAAGTCCTGGTTAACAACAATGGACAGCCAAGTATACCAGATTTGAAGTCCTATCAGAATCCGATGTTAGGGAAAACGTTAAATCCTCTTTTTACGCCACCGAACTTACTAGAAAGTTCACCGATTCTGAAGCATTTTGCTGGAGTATACGGTGTAGATTTTGCGAAGAATCCTGAGTATAAGGCTTTGTTACAAGAGTCTTACAATCAAGCAGTGTTACAGTCATTATATGGCCCACATTTGGGAGTAAACTACCCCAATCTACCTCTCCCCTATATGTACTATCCTGGTCACTCGTCCTTCGGCATGCCAGTACCCTGTGACGTTGACAGAAGTCAAGTTGAAAGATCAGATAGCAAAGAATTCTCTGAAGACAAAGAAAAAGAAAAGACGGAAATCAAACCAAAAACTCATATCGATTTAAATGAGAACAGTAACGAAAGTATGGCGAGTAATATTGAAATTGAAAATTAGATATTTTCTAAGAATAATTTTAGTAAAGAGGTCAAATAGGAATTTTGTAGAAATCGAATGTAGACTTCCAAAGTGAACGTTATATTTTTTAAATGTTTCGAACTAATGTCACACGTCATTTCAAAGAAACGATTTAAATTTAGAACCAGTACGACATTTTTAAACATTTTGAAATGAAAAGTTTTAATTCGATGCATAATTACGTACCAAAAAGTTTTTCTTCAATGTAAAATTGATCAATCAAAAAGTTATGATTCATATATTTTTTATTAAAATGTACTTAATATTTTTAACTGGCAATAAAGAAAACCAAAGATGGAGTAATGTTAGCCAAAGCACGTAGTTAGTAGAATTGTTACTGTTTAGTCTTTACTGTTGTAAATATTTTTAAGGTTGAAGTAAATGCTTTATTAGTTAATGCATTGGCACGTTTGTATATAGTACAAAAGTAGGAACTAAGCTTAATAAAGGTGCAATAAAGATTATGGCGACTTATTTTGTTGTTTTGTTTTCTAGAAATCTACACCCTTGAACTTTGTGTAGTTATCAAGAGCATTCCTACGTACATAATAATAACATTCTGCGTTTTCTATAACCACAGGAAGAAAAACAGTAACCTTTAAGTCTGATTCGTCTTAAATCTATTGAAAATCAAGGTGAAAAAGCCTGATATGGGCTTAAATTATGAAAGAGTGACTTCACGATCATGAAATTGATAACAGATCATCTGCTTAGCCTTTTCACAACTATATTGGGATCGGCTTCCCTTCGAACCAGGTGCGGCTTAATATCAGCATTTTACATGAAGCTAACGGCTTTACGTGCTTTCCGAGACGCGGAGAAAACTCGGTAACACAGATGGTCACTCATCCACAGACCAACCTCGGCAAGCAGGGCTTGACCCGAATGATCAGTCAATGTGGCTGTAATTATTTAGTCACGAGAGATTTCATAATAGATATTGATGGAAAAGTATTTATAGGAAGTAATTCTCCTACCCGAGACTAGGCAGTCTCATCATTTCTCAAATTCCTAGACAAAGGTATACTAAGTTTTTTACTAATCAAAGAAACTGTAGATTTGAGAATACAACCGTACATTGTCCTTCGATAACTGTCACCTCTTCACCTTTTACAAAAAGCATTCCTTTTAATACCAACTTAAACTTTGAAATCAAAAATTACTACCAACTGAAGCACACCAATCTTCTACTTTTAAACTCCGAACTCATCAGCTCACAAAGTTTCGCCGAGAGTCGTCGAAGGCCGGTAATTGTACAAGATGGTGCTCGGACTACGGAGAGCCGGCGAGAGTGAAGAATGCGCGGGAAATCACCGCGCGGGAAATTGCTTGAATACCTACTTGTGGCAAGGTGGGATGACGTGGAGAAAGCTTTTGGAAATACTAAAACAGTTTGCCCAATGTCTCTGACCTCTTGATATAGGTCAACAAACATAATATTTCAACGACTTCTAAGCGAAGTTCTTTCTTTCTTTCTTTTTTTTTTCTTTCTTTTTAAACATTGCCCCACTCTAGCAATTTCTCCTGAATCGTGGTTGCGTTTACAAACATAGAAACTCACACACACAAATACCCAGACTCAAAACAACTACTTGCAGATCATACAACTATTAACTCCGTGCGGGAATCGAACCAGCGACACATGGCGCAAGAGTCCAATTTCTCAGCCACTGCGTCAAACGAGTCGTCAAAGTTAGTCAGTATCTACACACTCTACACTTACATATCCACTCAGAATTAGTATATCGACGGATTTCTAATTCAATATGTAAATTAAGTATCCTCGTTGTAAAAATGATCACAACAAAAACACTAAAGTAGAGAATAAAGCTCTGAATGGTTTCTTTACGTTATCATCTAAAGAAAATATTCTGATAAAATACAGAAGCCGTCTCCTCACCGACACATGGCGCAAGAGTCCAATTTCTCAGCCACTGCGTCAAACGAGTCGTCAAAGTTAGTCAGTATCTACACACTCTACACTTACATATCCACTCAGAATTAGTATACCGACGGATTTCTAATTCAATATGTAAATTAAGTATCCTCGTTGTAAAAATGATCACAACAAAAACACTAAAGTAGAGGATAAAGCTCTGAATGGTTTCTTTACGTTATCATCTAAAGAAAATATTCTGATAAAATACAGAAGCCGTCTCCTCACCAACTGACAATGTTCTTCAAATAAAATTATCATATGAATACTAGTTGCTAGTACGGGGGGAGAGGCGGGACGTGCAGACATTATGAAAATGCCAAGCTCCGACTTCCGGACGAAGAATTTCCTAAGATTCGCGCCGATGAGTGACGATTCACCCGCGTTCACCCCGCGTCGGGTGAATAGGGCAAAATGATGCTTATTTAAAGTGGAAATGTAAATTAGATGCAGTTTTTGAAGAGGAGATTCTAGCTATTGATTAGACTTGAATCAGTGAGTTTTAGTTACAATGTAGTTACTGTTACTGGTGTATTAACAAAAAAGGCAACAAGTTTATTAAACATGCTAGATTAAATAACAATGTTAAATAACAATATTAATTATATTATATAAATAAAAATAATAACAAGCTAGAATCTACTCTATATAATACAAAATCGCAAAAAGACTGTAAATACTAACTAATTCATACTAATGAATTAGCTAGTATTTATAATAATTCATATAATTCCTGGTGGTACTAGTTTTCACATGTTCGAAAAAACACAACATGTCAATTGACTAGCACCCAGCCCCGACTTCACACGGGTAATAGCGTGAAATTAAAAAAAATAAATCATGTTATTTGATTATCTATACATGTAATAAATCTGTAGAAGGGTCAATTCTGTAAAATATTGAAAAAATAAATAGCGGGGGGTGTTGCTGGATCGATACCAAACCCAAATATGTGATTAAAAAAATTTTTGTCTGTCTGTATATGCAGGCATCACGTGGTAACTAACGGTTCGATTTCGATGAAACTTGGTATAATTATACCTTATTATCCTGGGCATAAAATGGGATACTTTTTATCCTGGAAAAATAAGTAGAAAAAAAAAACTTATTTTTCAGTTACTACAGAACGCGAGCTCAACAGCAGTAGCTCAATAGAGGAATCTCCTTAATTATTTTGTATATGTTTTAAGTTCCAATAAAATTTAATTTAATTTAATTTATTATAGGCTTAGCCGTATTTCGGTCCAATAGATATTTATAAGATGTCATTGTCAGAGTTACTCAAAATGGAGAAATAAACCATCCACGCGAAGACCGACATCCGCGCGGACGGAGTCGCGGGCGGAAGCTAGTATTAAATATGTACATAAATATCATTATCTCCCTATCCTTTTCCCAATTAAATATATTAAGGTCGGCTTCCAGTCGAACCAGATACAGCTGAATATCAGTATTTTACGTTTTTTTTTTATTTGGAGCGACTGCCTATCAGACCTCCACAATTAACCCAGTTTGGGTAATACGATACTCCATGGTAAGACAGACTTTTAGAGGTGCTGACTAATAGTAACGACTGTCAAACATCTACAAATGACAGCCGGGACCAACGACTTTACGTGCGGAGGAAACTTGCTATGATAGGTGGTCACCCATCCACAGACCAACCTCGGCAAGCGAATATGAAATAGGTATGTATATAAATATGTAGCCTTTTAAAGGGGAAATAATTTTGAAAGTTCACTGTCGTTTTTGAGCTCACCTTCCCATTAGAAATAAAGAAAATGTACAAAAAATCAAATCCTAAAGATCAAATCTTATCTGTTTATCTCAATAAAGTTTATCCATCACGAGACTTTCCTGCCGGGTTCGCGGGACTGTACGAATCACCGTGACCCCGGAACGTAAAGGGCTATTGAAAGACACCGTGGGTTTTAGTCAGTACGAGTCTGACAGTCCCTCCCGCTCTGCCCTGGGTGGGAGGACTCATAAGATGATTTTACCACGTAAAAAAAATCATGAGACTTTATCCCCAGACCTCATAAAACGAAGCAGTTATTTTAATAGTACGTTTTCTTCGTTTATTTTTATATAAACACTCCTGTCAAAGTTGAAATCCGTATTTCCCACCTCGGTCCTAGCTACTTAGGTGTTCGTTTTGTGGACTATTCCCGAGAAACGCACTGAACGTAATTAACTGATTGTCGATGTACTAAACTGTAAACAGTGCATTACCGCTCATCCTCTCAATTCTAAATAGTGATGGGAGGCGTTTTATCGATAGTCGATGTCGATGTGCAAACAACACCAAATATCCAATCCACTTGTTTACTTACATTCTCCTGTGTACGCAGAAAACATAGTTGCATAGTAATTTTTATTACATTCACATGATTATTGAGAAAATAACAAAGCTAGCCAATCACAGCTCTTACTCGCTATAAAACTATATTTCATATCGAACTTAATTTTAGTATTAGAATAAGCTATATGATCTGTCAAAGTAATGATCAACAATGGAGCGATGATTAGAGAACGATCTTGTGGCCTGAGTGGTTCCGCTCAGGGAACGAGATGGCGCTACACGACTTGTATAGCTCTGTCTCTTTCCCACAGCCTAACTACTCACGCTTTAAGACTGAATGGTAGGCCACCTGGGCTCAAGTATTCTTAAAAAAACAAAACTAGAACTGCATACAGGCAAATGTCACATAGCGTATTTAATCCGTAACATAGACTTTTTAATAACTTTTTATAGATGTTAAATGCCATTTGAAATTTAGAGAAGCACATTACATGCAGCATTTTATCGATATCTCAACTCCGGCACATCACTACCCCTCGCACTTTGCATTAACAGTCGCACTCGGCAGCAGTGTCTCGAGTTACACGCACGTGCGCCGGATATGTCCTCGTAAACAAACACATCACTAGCCCTCCTCGTTAACACAAATATCTACTAATTACTTACAATAAAAACTAAATAATACCTATTTTGGGTGTTTATAATAAGTAAGAAAGGGTATAGACAAAAAAGTACTATAAAAATAACATCAGTAAATACTGCTACGAAAGGTCTACGCCTGCTACGAGAATTGCTACGCTGCTACGAACGGGTTCTTTAACTTATGTTTCCTGTACTACTCGTGTTTTGCTTATGTAGTACTATAATTTTGCTGGTATTGTCTCTAGAATGATACCAGGCTTATCAAAGATAATGTATTGTCTCTGGGAGTAAACTAACTCTTAATCAAAGGATCAAAATGTATCAATCTCGGACATTTTCGCCAGACGATCTCCGGCCACCGTAGGCGCGGGCATGCGGGCAGCGAATAATGGGCGACTCGCTGTCCGACCATGGACCATGCCCGGGTCGGCGGCGCGTTTTCTTCCAAGCGCGCCTCAAAGAGTGTCAGCATAGTGACGGGGCCTGTAGAGGGCCAAAGCCAGCCGGGGTCGCGGGACTAACGAATTACCGTGACCCCGCTAGTGAAGGACACCGTGGATTTTAGTCAGTACGAGTCTGACAGTCCCTCCCGCCCTGCCCTGGGTGGGAGGAGTCAATTAATGATTTTATCACGAAAAAAGAAAAAAAAAACTCTGACATTTGTCTACAACAGCTCACTGAAACGTAAGTAAATCAATTTTCTAATGCTGTCTGTTAGTCTGTAGGTGCTCAAAAATTCCAGTGCTTTCTGGATAAGCTCGTTCTATCTCAAGCCTCATCTTTGGCTAGCTTAAGACCAAGAGCAAATCCATCTATACAAATATTATACAGCTGAAGAGTTGGCTTGTTTAAACACGCTAATCTCAGCAAGTACTGGCGTGAATTGAAAAAAATATTTCTGTGTTGAATAACCCATTTACAGAGGAAGGTTTTAGGCTATATAACAGGACGCTAACACCAAAAGGAGCCGAGTAGCGGGCCATATATACAACATTATTTTTAGTATATGCGAAACCTGAATATAGTTTGTTCAGAATCAGTAACTGATTCGATTCCAATAATTTTTTATAAAATTTTTAATTAAATTTTATTACCAGTTAATTACAATACAATCACCGTACGGTTAGATACCTATTGCCAAGCTATTATCACGAGTGTATAACACAGGAGACGGGGTTAACGCGGGTGTACCGCGAAATGAGCATGTTTTTGAACGGACAACCAGGTAATATACAAACTTATAACCTTGTGATTTTTTATGATACGGTTTTAAAATTTTGTACATAGATTCTTTACACAAAAATACTAGACAGGTGTATCGGGTTTCGCATAAACAAAAAATAATGTTGTATAAAAAAGAAAAAGACACAGTTGATCATGCTCAATCTCATCAATACTAGTGACTCATAAGTCGTCCAGATGAAAGTCATCTCAACATGAGAACCGCATCAAGTATATCCATGCCAAATGTGCGTGATCGTGTAAACAACGGGATGGGAACGCGAGTTACGACTGCTATCAAACAGGTCGTTGTTTGCTGTAGCGATTATGATGAGACAAGAGTATGATCGTTAACAGCTTATGAACGGAATTTATATGGAGGTAATTAATACGTGAGTGGGGGAATAAAATAATGTGCACGTTTTGTGCGTCTTATTCATACGTTTTTGCAGTCTGAAAGTGAAGTGCAGTCTTTTCAGAATTCACAAAGCAAAGTGTTGAAATAGGAAACTCGAATCTACACTAATATTATAAACAAGAAAGATTTGTTTTTTTGTGTGTCTGTGTAATGAATAAACTCAAAGACTATTGTGCCGTATTCAAATTTTTTTTCACCATTAGAAAGTTACATTCACCATAGGCTATATTCCCATGCGAAGCCGGTACGGGGCGCTAGTCACAAATATAGTGCCAGGTGAATAAGCCCGGATACTCAAAAACAAGACGCCTACTTTGCAATTTGACTACTTTTTAAGAAATCTGTAGCACAATGCCAATATTTAGAAACTACGAGTAGAACATAAGATCGCATCATATCGCATTATACAGGTAACGGTGACCCTGGAACTTAAAGGGCTATTGAAGGACACCGTGGATTTTAGTCAGTACGAGTCTGACAGCCCCTCCTGTCCCACACTGGGCGTGAGGACTCATTTGAAGATTTTACATACATAGAATAGTTTTCAAAATCACTGTTCATACTCAAAATATTTACTGTACTAATTTGAATCGGCATTACCACTTTTTTTCTTTTATGACAATTTAAAAGGTTTCAACCTTTAACTTCGGCAACCCTTTAAACAAAAAAAAGGGTCATGCAAAAAGCAAATTAGTGAAGTTTAGCCACGCCACTTAACGGCAGGCAAAACAGACTAAAACTTGTCGCGACGTCAAAAAAATCGCACCACATTGACGCAAGTGTGCTTTACAAGACGACCCCCTACTACGAACTTGTGAGATGGGAGCGAGGTGAATGCGAGTCGAGATTACCTTATTGTGTGTTTGTTTTTGAATGTTGTAATATTTCTTTGTTTAAGCATTAAAATGAAAGGGCCTTAACGAGAGGTTACTACATACACTAGACAGTTATAACCGTCCCATTTCTATTAATGATAGATTTGGTATTTTTAAAATATAACTTAACCCACTTGACTTTTAGCTTTATTAGGTGAGTCATCAATCAAAAAATCTGTCAAGTTCTTTTCCAGGTATAGCCGGCTTCCAGTCGGCTGAATACCAATCATTTGTATGGAACTGTAGCGGCTGCCTTTATGATCTCTACAACTCAAATACCGTTACTATTAATGTTGAAGTAGTTCAGATTTCTACATAAAACAATATAGGATCAAATCTAGATCATAGATTCAAGAAGAACACAAAAATAATAGAAAAATACTGAATCTGTATGAAGGCCTTCATTTTCACCAAAAATAATCCTTCTGAAATTATTAACTAATCTCGTCGTGTGGCCAAGATCTCACTCACTTCTCACTTTCCCACAACCATGCGAGTTCAACTTATGTCTATGATGTCTAGACGCACGACACTGCGACCCGACGGGCGTCGCCGACCACCGGCGCGGTCACTTCAAGCGCACCGACTAATCGACCCTGCGACAAAAAAGTCGTAAGTACATCTTTTTTTTTTTAATATACGCCCTTTTTTCATTTGATGGCAGTAATGCGTTTCAAGAGTACTCTTGGTGGTCCTAGTGTTGCCAATTTCTGAATGAGTCTTTTTTTAAAGAGTTTGGATTGCTACGGGAATTGTGAAGATTTATGGAAAAATAAGAGTGGTGTTGGAGCCCGCCATTGATAGGTAGTCTTCAACGTCTAATGGAGATTTCGATGGGAATCGGAACTAATTTAATTTCAGTTTTTCGTAATCAAGAAATAGTTTGACTAAGAGCTTAGGAAAATGGAACTCGCTTGAAATGGCTTTCTACAACGATATTCATCAGAATTTTAAAAAAGTTGGTCGTTTGTCAATCTATAATACTTTTATATCATTCAAAGGAGGCTCAGGTTTTATACTCTATTTTTGAGCCCTCAGTAAAATAAATAAAAATATTTTTCTAAAACACTTTTATCTCAGATTTTAAAAATGATACCTACTAAATAAATAAACAAAAGAGTTTAGACAGAACATTCTCTTTTTAAAAACTTCCAGCTAGTTGTGTAGTCCATCAACAATCAAGCATCAACTCGTGAAAACGATGCGCAAGAGTGTACAGCTCTTTGATAGTAAAGTAGGCAGATGTAGTGTTCAGTAATTATAGTCTGTGCAGTTTTATGTTAACGACTGTGAATACCTCATTAACCCCTATTGTTCATTAAGGGCTGTCAGATAATGATCTGAAAGCGATCTATTTTCTTAATATAACTTATTAATATGCAAGGTACGGCCAGGAGTCTCACTCTGGTCTCTTGATCTTATCCAAGATTTATCCAATAATACCCATTCTATAAATAATTATAACTAAAAAAC
The DNA here is from genome assembly GCA_943136025.2 of Agrotis puta. NCBI lineage: Eukaryota > Metazoa > Arthropoda > Insecta > Lepidoptera > Noctuidae > Agrotis > Agrotis puta. The sequence goes on along the minus strand of OW964190.2, from coordinate 5,819,243 downwards.
ACATATTGAAAATCTGACTCCCAGAAGTGGGAAGTTTTTAACCCATATATTTTTAAAGACACGATTACTACACCATGAATATTGCAAGAATAACTTGGTACCAATTAAAAAATCGTTAGTGTATTGTCAAAAGTTAATGGTTTTCCAAAGTTAATAAGTATTTAGGTACTTTATTTTTATCGTCGTAAAATCATCAAATGAGTCCTCCCACCCAGGGCAGGGCGGGAGGGACTGTCAGACTAGTAGTGACTAAAATCCACGGTGTCCTTCACTAGCCCTTCACGTACCGGGGTCACGGTAATCCGTTAGTCCCGCGACCCCGGCAGGCTTTGGCCCTCTACAGGCCCCGTTACCACGTTGACACTCCTTGAGGCGCGCGTGGAACACAACGCGCCGTCGACCCGGGCATGGTCCATGGTCGGACAGCGAGTCGCCCATTACTCCCTGCCCGCATGCCCGAAGTATTTAGGTACATAAAGAATTATTTGTTAAGATGAACTGCAAATAGAAAGAACCGATTGAAGATGATAATTCAGCAATTATTATTCCTCCATTAATGTGAATCTTGCTTTTACCATAACTAAAAACTTTTCAGCTTCACAGTGTTCCCGAAATACCTGAACTAATAATATGATGGTCCCAGCCACTAATAACCATCGTGACATCAACATCCCGGTCATCTGGCAACCCTGCGCACACGCACTTCTACACACTAGCATCAAATTATACGTTCTCCTTTACACACATTAAAAAAAAACGTATAATTATGGATATAAAACCTCTTTTCTCGTAAAAAGTCCAGATAAAAAGGCCGTCAAGACACTTCCTCTGTCTAATTTCCCATAAAATGGTCCCGTGCGTCCATTAACACTATTTTTAATTATTTTCTTCAATCTCATTGAACGCAACGTCCTCAATGGGCCCATTTATATTTTAAAAACTACGAAAATAACTATATTTTGTTTACTTAAATTTTTAGTGTAAGGCGTAAAGTTGTGTGCTAATTTTTCTAATGTGAAGACAATTTTGATAGGCAATAAAGGTGATTATTGCTTAACTTGGAATATGTGATGTGGTGTATGATGTATGGCGTGTGGACTATGTGAGACAGGCTATTGACGTCTTTAACGCGGTTCTAATTAATTTATTGGCGCTTTTAAAGCGGAAGCAAAAAGCAGTGGAGACGCTTGGAAGAAAAATATTAAGATCTAAAAATCTATTATGGAGACTCGGAACGCCTTATAGAAGTGATGATAACCCATTTTGGTTTACAATTTTAACATGGTGGAGACATAATTATTTATTTTTATTTATTTATTAACACATCATCACTATCATTACAGGATTTTCCTAATTCAATAGTGTGGCCGCAATATTACAATTTTAATTACCTATAACATAAAATGTACATTGCAGTTTTTGTGAACTCACTCAGAGAATAAGTAAAAATATCAATGTTTTCTGCAATAATAAATTAATTTAGCAGAAACTTGCCTCATGCGTCTTAGCTTTGCTTTGAGCAAAATTGTTATAGGAACAGATCAACTTTTAAAATCAAACTGGGTCACGTAAACACATATTTCAAAAGCACTACTCTAAAATTCATCTTAGTTAACAAATGACAGCAAAAAGCACCTAAACAAAATAAATCAAATAAATCATGAAATAAAAAATAAATTGCCATCAATATAAAGACTACTCCACAGATGTAGTATCTTGCTGCGCGCGGCAATATTTACAAGTCGCATCCGGCGCACGACTATTACTTAATAGTCTTCCCTCACTGATGTGTTACAGTGTGTCTCAAACTTTACAACCTATGCAAGTAATTTGATCGAATCTTCACCGTGTTTGTCTGGCCTATTGTGCAACTACCTAAATACTATTTTTATGATCTACAAGTTGTTGCTTCGGGTCTGGGCGTTTGTGTATGTGAGTTTATATGTTTGTAAACGCACCCACGACACAGAAGAAATTACGAGTGTGGAGTAACGTTTAAAAAAAAACAAAAAAGAAGTATTTGAGTCATTAAATATTTTGTCTTAGTATACTTATATGATCAATATCATAGAGGTACTTTCAATTCGAGTTTGATTTGGTTTCGACAAAACACGAAATTACTATTAGTAAAATAAAAACATCATAAACGTGGGGTTATGACATAATGATCCATCGATCCAAACTTTGAGCACCACTGCCGCTAGACGACGCGGATTTTTTCCAAAAGCTCGGTAACGTGATACTAAAATTGAGTTAAAACAAACACGCCTGACGCACGACACGGCAGAAAGGGTTTATAATATTAACCGTATTGAATGACGGGTTAAATTGTTAATGGAGCAAAAGAGCAAGTAACGCGAGTCGCTGATGGTTGTGTAAAATCAATGGCGAATTACTGTCATGGAAAATATCACGAATTAGTTAGGTAGCCTTTTTTTTTCTTTTTTGGTGTTAAAATCATCAAATGAGTCCTCTCACCCAGGGCAGGGCCCTCTACAGGCCCTGTCACTAAAGTTAGGTAGCCTTTGAAAGTAACTGTAACCCTGGAAAGCAAAGGGCTACTGAAGGAACGGTGTGGATTTTGGATTTTTTCTCCATGGATGGAGCGGAGAGGACTGTCAGACTTTCTCTTTTTTAAAACCATCAAATGAGTCCTCCTAACAAGATAGCTTTTTGCTCTATGTGTCTATAACGTACAGAGATCAATGATTATTATCATTATCTGCCTAGCATTTTCCAGTTATCTCAGTTTCTAGTTGTAAGTAAGTTTGCAAGTTTTTACTGTGATCAATGCAAATTGTATTCCTTTATTTCTTATATTCTAATATTAAGGAACCCAGTAAAGAATTGTAAAGGAACAAGAACGCATGATCGGACGACGAGTCACCCATTAGGTAGGCATCCCTACTCGCCGTCCGTTACCCAATACTTACGACCTAACTTAACGATTCAGAACTTTATGACGTTCAAACAAAGAATAATCTCTCTTATTGTCTCCAAACTGCTGTAAAATGATTCACAAACAAATCGCAGCACATTAAAGTGTTGTATTGCGGCGAAGGGTGGGGGGGGGGGTGACTCCACCCCTGCACTACTCAGCGGATAGGCAAGGAGACAGCCGCAAGATGGATTGGTTCATCCGCTTTTAAAGTAAAATCGGTTATCTAAGAAGTTTTGTAATGATTTCAACTACATGAAAAATTAAATTACAAAGTTTACCTTAGTTGAAAATATTCCCCGTGTAGGATAATAGTCGTTACGTATATAAAGCGTTTCTTTTAAGTAAGCTGTATATTCCAAATTGAACAAAAAAAAACGTGGTCCACCTTGAGTTTCTTCTGAATCTTGGGTGCGTGCAATAAATGTATAAAATTAATTGCTCTGATTACAGATTTTAAAGCTTTGTCTCCAAAATCTACAATGTAGGTTTGACAATTATAATTTGGCAAAGTCCGATTAATTCAACTGGCCAAGGTCTCAGTAATATTAGCTACAGTAACTAAATATGGATTTTAATTTAATTGCACATCACTATGATGATTTGTTATTATATTTTTGGTTTTGGACATATAGCACACTGTACACGAAAATGCCTCTCCTTGTTTTCGAATTTACATCCATGTTGTTTTTTTTTGCGTACCTAAACCATAACAATTGATACTCATCTCCTTGCCTATTCGATTGGTGATGGATCACAGTGCGCACACAGATTTGCCTGCTGATCGTACCCGCAAACAATCACTTGACTCCATTTTAGCTTTTAAGAGGGGCGCGTTATTCGAACCGTCAAATTTTGCTCTATTTACCGGTGTCGGTTACATTGTACGGTTTTCGTGGATCGGATTATCGGTAATAGTATTTGGTTTGCCACTTAGTTACGTTATTGTATTTTTATTATATTTTATAGTGTTGGCTAAGTAATCCGCTTCGTCTCTCGTATACATATGAAACAATTATTCGTATTTTCTGCAAGTAGTTGTTTCGACTGGGTGTTTGTGTATGTGGGTTTATATGTTTGCGCACTCGGTACAGGAAAAATCCCTAGGGCTGAAAAAATATAAATGAACCATAAACCAGCGAATTAAAATTAAATTACTAGATCCCTGACTATAAAGCCCTGTTGAAACACATCCCTGCAAACATTCATTAAAAATCTCACTATTAAATCGTAATAAATATCTCAAGTAGCTAAAATAAATTGACACTCATCTTAAGACCATGATGAGTATCATAACAGCCACGCAATCACTACTTATACGTACAGAAGCTTACCATTGTCAATTAACGTGTCCTGGCCCTTAAGAACGTCGTACATGAGAAATTGATCCTTAAAATTATAGCTTTAAAATTGAGATTGAAGTGATGCCTGTACGTTCAAAATTCTACTCATGTCAATTCTTGTGTTTTAAATCCTGCGTCACGGTACGAGAGAAATTGCACTTTATAAATGGTTACGTGAGGTTGAAAGTGGATTGGGAGAGTTGTGGTTGATTTTCAAGGAGCAGGACACACATTACCGCATTGAGGTGGTCAGGCTCCCACGATGATGGTTGACATTTTGTAGAGCTTATAAAATATTAGAAAGCTTTAAGAATTAATCTTATAAAAATTCATAATAATTTACTAACAGTTTTCACACTCTCTGAACGTTTAACACCATTAGACTGATGCCCAAAATGCCGCAAGTTATTTTTGTAAAGATTTTTTTAAAATTACCTTATGTGTGTTTCTAATATGGGTTGCATTTTATTTTTCCATGCGCAGCCTTCTTTGTTCTCTCTTGAACAATATTTATTCTTGCAACAATATTAATCGTTATCACCCTTGTAAAGTAATATTTATACACCTAGCTCTCTCTTTTCTATTTTAGCGGTTCAGAAATAGCTTCATACCAGCTGAAATTCATCTTCAGCTTTTGTGGGCAACCTCCTCTACAAATACTCAAGTCTACGCAACAATTCGAGACCAGTTAATGCGCTCAAAGGACCTGCTTGATGACCCCACCATGCTTATCGTCGTAATTATAATTATCTTTCTGTGTGCCACTTGAGTGTCTACTCATTAATGAACAGAGGCTGTACAGATCAGTGGACCAGTACTCTGGGAAATACTTGCCTTAAGAAGGAATGATTTGGTCGCGGGACTCACGAATTACCGTGACCCCGGTACGTAAAGGGCTATTGAAGGACACCGTGGATTTTAGTCAGTACGAGTCTGTCAGTCCCTCCCGCTCTATCCTGAGTGGGAGGACCCATTTGATGATTTTTGCACGTTAAAAAAAAAAGATGGAATGATTTGAAAGTTGATTATTTTGTGAGTAAGCAATCTTCTTCAATTTTTTTTTATTCATTCTACCTGTATTTTCTACTAGCTCTTGCCAGTGACTTCGCCCTCATGGTAGGTACAAACCCACCACACTATTCCCTAACCATTGCAACTCCTGTAAGCCAGAATTAACAGTGGCAACCAACCAGAAAAGCGCCGAGACTATGAAGCTCGACGTGTCCTGGAGAATGAATTTACCTGTCTTGGATCCTGCAACGAAATTAATCAGAAAAGAATAGTGGAGGAGTAGGAAAAAGCCCTCATGGTAGTCGAAAATACACATCTGGGCATAGCATGAATTCTACGTATTTGGAAGTACAGCGTACTAGAAGTATCACGACTTCACGACGATTGTATGCCTCTAGTATTACGAATGATAACTTTTTATCCCACAAATTAACTTAACGTTACAAAAACGTGATAAGTCATGAAACGGCTTCTGACAGAGCCATCACGAGTTTTTACGTTTTTGTGACGTAAAGTAAAATAGGCAAGCCCAGCGTCAGTCAAATGAAACTAGGGTTGCCATCTCAAAATTTTGAAAACCAGTACAAGACGTGTGAAAACCCCGGATGTTACAGTCCAGAACCCGGAAATGGCGAATTCGAAGTGCGCACTGTGGCAACTGCGTCGGAAGGGGTGGGGACGGTGAAGTATGCGTGTGTCGCGGGCGGCCCAAGACTTTACATTTTTAAACCCGGACGATCCCCGGATGCCCTCTAAACTAGAACAAATTCGGGGAAACCCGGACGGGTGGCGACCCTAAATGAAACCAACCCTAAAATGATCGCTCATTCTCAGATCAATTTTAAAGATAGCCTGTGATTAACCAGTGCAGTTGACAGTATTTTGCCACGACCCAATCTTGTATAATACTGTCCTAATACTGTAAAACATACCTAATGCGAACCTTAGGATCAAAAATAACCCAATCTGCCACTAAATTTAAACCAAGCTGAGTCCGATATGCAGTAGACTAAACACTAGAGAGATAGTCTAGACATATAGATCATACAGTCGGTATCATATACGTAGTACACTCACGAGCATTTATGTGACTGTACACTCAGTGAAATGTTCTACTATTTTTTAGTTATTTGAGTTGTGTTTGCCTTTGACTTAGTAGTTTAGGTCTAAGGTATTGGAATTAGTAGTTTCATACATTTCCAGGGAAAATGAACGATATCGAACGAGTGAGTCCCGGAGAATGAATTTAATCTCAGTATAAAAGGTAAACTACTTTTTTTATCGTGGTAAAATCATTCAATGAGTCCTCCCACCCAGGGCGGGACGGGAGGGACTGTCAGACTTATACTGACCAAAATCCACGGTGATCCCTCTATATCTCTTTACGTTCTAGGGTCACGGTTCTTAATACGTCGTCCTTGTCTCTTTTTATCATGTATGTTCTCCGAATTCTCGACGACGACGCGTGGGTTTAGAATTTGAATTTGTATTTTTATTTTATTATAAATACTTCACAGATGGTCCCATGGTAATCAGGTCAAGATCTGATGACGGGATTCGGAGGAATTAAGGGAACTCTTCAAAACATGACAGCAAGTCATCGGCGAGTGCTGACCTAATTTGTAAAACGGATGGGTACTTAGGTTTATTATTTTCAAATTTATGAAAGAAAAAAAATATCATCTTTAATATTTACAGAGTATTGGAATAACGACACGGTTGGTGCAGTGGTTGAGCGATTGTACTGCTGCGCTGCGTGTCGCGTGTTCGATTCCCGCACTGAGCAAATATTACTACTGACTAGTTGTTCCGGACCTGGCCGTTTGTGTCTGTGAGTTTATATATTTGCAAAAGCACCTACGATACAGGAGTAATTCCTAGTGTGTAACAAATTAAAAAAAAAGATAAAAAAAAATCTAACCCGGGATAAAAAATAGCAGGCAGCACCGGCAGGTAGACTATAGATGCTAGTACACATATTCGATAGTGTATGTACCATTTAGTACAGTAGTACTCTCATGATTTAGTGCGTTGCGCAATCCACTCCACTTGGAGTCCAGTAGGCAAAACACTTGACTTGTATTAATAAAACCGTTTTAATCAATGTATGAAATTGTTTCGTTTTATTGAATGGGAAACTTCATGGTTTTATGGTCCTTTTAACCTGTTTTTATGGGAGCGGGGTTAACGTTTACTGTCCATCAGTATTATTTAAAATCTCTTACGCCCGATAGTGAAGCAGCGTATAAGACGGGGACGCGAGGTATAATGGGGACATAAACACCTTAGGCATACTTAACACAACACTAACGTAGCGCAAGCGCCATCAGGACGTCATTTGCAATCGGCCATTAACAAATAGCATCCTGTTGGCGCTTGCGCTACGTTAGTATTGTGTTAAGTTTGCTTTAAGTGTATCATTTCCCATCATACCTCGAGTCCCCGTCTTATAGAGAAAGGAACCTCGTAACAATGCGCGCCGTGTCCAGAAGAACTGCTTTCTGAATCAGGCCCTTGATCCAGCTGCCTAACGAGAGCCTCCTTAGATGTTGGTCGAGGCTCTTGGCAATTAAGCCATGGGCCGACACGACTATCGGCACAATGATCGCAAATATCAAATATTATTAGATAATATATCAATAGCAACAAAGCCAGAAATACCAATATTACAATTTTATTTGTACGCGTTTACTTGCGTTATTTTTATTATCATTCAGCCAAGAATATAAACGGAATACAGAGTACTTTTCAGCATTCAGTTTTATGACCACTTCATAATCATGGAGGTCAATGGAACAGGAAAGCAGGAATTGGTTTGTATTTGTTTCTTGTTTTTCGTAAGTAAATATATTATTATGCTTTTACAGGAGGGGCCGAACACGTGAAAGGTATTGATGAAGATTCAGTATAAGGTGCCCATCAAAAATATTGTTTTTTCTAGTCACAGTTACCTACAGTTTTCAAAATTCAATTCAATTTGAAAGCGAACTCATTTATTTTTAAAGTTAATCTCCTAATCATTCCGAGACAAAAAGTCACATAAATACAGCAAGTACAGCAACACTTTTAAAAGGAATAAGCTTTTTAAGTTATGTCTCGAAATATACAGTTCATTATATCGATTTGGCAATCTTTCGTCACGCCCTACGTAGAGGTTTTCAAGTATTCATGCTTCAAATGTTTTCAGAAAATCAGGGACAAATATTGCCCACTTTAAAGAATATTTGTCCAACAAAATATATACCTTCATACAAAATCACAATCTCTGTTAAATATTCGAAACTTAAGCCTCTTCAAAGAGCTGTCACACAATTCTTCATGAAGAACTAAAAAAAAACGTTTAGAACAACAAAGTTGGTATAACCCGGGTTCTTGAGATGTAAACAGTTAAACAGACAGTAGATACAACGAGATATAAACCAATGGGTTACGTGCGCCACTTAAGAAGTCGCGATGTTTAACCAAGTGGCCAGTAGTGATGTGCTTTGCGTAGAGAAGTTGGGTTTTGTTATCGATATATCTTAGGTTTTTGTTTTTTCAAAAATCAACCAGGTTAAATGCTAACTGATGTATGTATAGGCATAAGTCCGGCAAATATAAAATGGTATAACTAGAAGATCGATTTGAAGAGGAATATTAATCTAATATTTCATATGGTTATGTTAAAAATAAAATAGAATAGAAAAACATTTATTAGATATTGGACACACACAACAATAATAAGAAAAAAAGAAATGGAAAGAAAATATAAGAATTTCGCTAAGCATGTCCACACCAAATCGGTTACCAAATCAGCATTTGCTGGGCGAAAGACACCGAGCGCTGACCAGCCAAATATGTTCACTCCAGCCCGTTAAGTATTTTAGGTTAAGTGTTGAGACCTTTTTTTTGTGACAATCCCACCGCAATATTTCCAAACCACTACAACTACTGAGACAGTGAAACAAATGAAGCTCGACGCTATCCCGGAGAAAGAATTTAACTGTCTTAGGTCTTGTAGCGAATACACAACAATAGCGGTGGGGTAGAAAAACACGACATGGACTTTATAAAAATTAGGTAGGTACTACAAAATAAAGAGAAAATCTATTAAAACTCACCCCAGTGAAACGGTCGATATCGATAATGCTCTCATCACTACCCGTCAAATAAGTAGCAACTACTCGAGCAAGGAGTTGCTAGAGTAGCACTTCACCTGATGTTTGGTTATCTATGTGACATTGCACAGGAGGCTCGGTGGCGAAATAGATGCTACAGTCATCGATAACGAAACACTTGATTTTTTTGTTGTTGTCCTTTAACTTCGAGTCTTAATTGTTCGAAATAAGTGAAGGACCATAGACATTATACATATATTCATAAACCTATTTGTTTTGTTAGCTTTTTTTATTCTTTCTAAGGTACTAATACTCACAGTCATTGACTTCTATACGAAAATCAGCTTCATTAATGACAATAACTTCCTGACAGTAATTTATTTTTTTAATTATTCCACATCTGGGCAAAGCCCATCCCATTCCTTCCCCACACTTCTTCTGTGAAAAAAAAACTTACGTACTTTACATGTTCTCCCAAGACAATACTGTAAGTGGCATATAGAAGCTTGCCAATTATTAGCACATACGAATTGCATCACAAGGTAACTACGATTCAATCTGAACAAAATCAAGGCAGATAACTTCTATATCCCAAATGACTCACAACCAAGGCCTCAATCATATTTACGCCTTATTTATCGACATAACATCAAACTCCAACGCAATTGCCCTTCAATTACCTTCATTTATTCGTAAATATCTTAAGAAACATTCAAAGTTTCGTTCGCTGCCAAATAGCTGGCGGCCATAATTGATCAGTGATGTTCTGTTTTATACGGCAGCCATTGATTTACGATAACGACATTGTAAGTGCGTCCGAAAAACTCACGAGTATACGTTCAGACCACTTCAGTTGCCAAAAGAATCAGCAATGTACAGATGGAGGGAAAAGTGTTGGCTGGTTTGCAGTATGTTAATCGATTTGGTTTCTGAGTAATACATTCAGAGACTACAACTTATTATAATTTCAACTATTCCCTTTAACAAAACATCGTATACTTACTTAATCTTATTGTTTTGCAATAAGCGGTATAAAATATGTTAAACTAGCGGCCCGGTACGTGTTTCTCTACTAAAAATTATGCGCCATTTATTGAATACCTTTGTTACATAAAATGTGATAAATGAATAACCGCTCGACTGACTTTGTGCAAACTTCACATAAACCATCTACTAAAAAGTCCAAATAAAGCCTAAATATTTGGTCGAAAAGTGGCATTGATAAATAAAGGACCACTTTTTTTATCGTGGTAAAATCATCAAATGAGTCCTCCCGCCCAGGGCCCAGGACCACCTAGGAATGCCTAAAATTAAAAGATGTCAAAACTTTGTTAAATTAACCTTCAACCTCTCTCACATAGAGTTCTCTCTATGTGAGTGTGTTCCTTCTGGTCTTTGTCCCAGCAGTGAGAACATAACAGACTGATTATTTAGCTGATGATGATGAAACCTTGATATTTAAAGCCGCTTCTATTAATTTATTAGTCACTTAGTCGCAAAACAATAATAATGCCGGTGTGCTAAATTGGGTATTCTAGCCATTTTTGAGACTTTTAACGAGCCTGCTCGAGCCTCCTCGAGCCTACACGATTGCTTACGAGTAGAAAAACGATTTCACAAGAATACAATGTTTTGTAAAAATAACAAATCCTGCACTGTCTGATAGACACACACTCAAAGTCACAGTGTAAACCCTCATACCCACATTGATACACCAAGCCGAACTTTAAAACGACTTTCGCAAACCCCAAATCAAATCACTTCTCTCGCCGACTATCCGCTAAAGAAGTGCCATTGAATTGGGCAAGCGAAACTCAAGAGGTCTATTACATCCACATTTAGACCACACTCGACCATCCGGGTTAATGGCGGCATGCACCTATACCTAGCACTGGGGCCTAGGAGTTTGGCATTGACTGTACATTGAGATGAGAGAGAATAATATGGGAATTGTAGTCTAAGTGTGATTTGATTCCGGGGTCGCGGGACTCACGAATTACGGTGACCCCGGTACGTAAAGGGCTATTGAAGGACACCGTGGATTTTAATCAGTCTAGTCTGACAGTCCCTCCCGCTCTGCCCTGGGTGGGGGGACTCATTTGATGATTTTACCACGATAAAAAAAAAGCAATAGCTAGTTATGAATTAAAATGGAGACATCTTACCTCTAAAAATTTTTTTTTTATAATTTTTTTTTCATTATTTTTCGTGTGAGTATGTGACGAGAAACATCCTCTGGTTTCCCGGCATTGGTCGAGGCCATGCTGCGGGGCGAGACGGAGTGGGAAGCGGTCGCCTCCTTCTGCGAAGCAGTCATGCTCGTGAAGGAGGAGGCGGGCCGCCTGAGGGAGAGGACAGCGTCCTCCCTTCACCCCAGCCGCAGTGGTAGGCGCCCACGGCGTCAGACGTCGCAGGACGATCTCCGGCCACCGTAGGCGCGGGCATGCGGGCAGCGAGTAATGGGCGACTCGCTGTCCATGCCCGGGTCGACGGCGCGTTGTGTTCCACGCGCGCCTCAAAGAGTGTCAGCATAATGACGGGGCCTGTAGAGGGCCAAAGCCTGCTGGGGTCGTGGAACCAAGGGATTACCGTGACCCTAGTACGTAAAGGGCTATTGAAGGACACCGTGGATTTTAGTCAGTACAAGTCTGACAGTCCCTCCCGCCCTGCCCTGGGTGGGAGGACTCATTTGATGATTTTACCACGAAAAAAAAAAAGGATGATTTTCCTTGGTCGCGGGACTGTACGAATTACCGTGACCCCGGAACGTAAAGGGCTATTGAAGGACACCGTGGATTTCAGTCAGTACGAGTCTGGCAGTCCCTTCTACTCTGCCCTGGGTTGGAGGACTCATTTGATGATTTTACCACGATAAAAAAAGGATGATTTTCCTTTTTTGATTTTCAATTATATCAAAGATAAGTTTAATACATAATTATGCATTGAAAACGTTGGTACTTGCCTTGATTTGAAAACACGATATTGTGTATAAAAAGGGAGGTGTAAGACTCAGGGCCAACTGGACAGAGCCCAAAGTGTTAATATAAATTATAATTATCATTTGATAACTATTACATATTATTATACTCCAACGACCTTACATAACAGACGTATTAAGCAATTTTCCGACACCGTTCGGTGTCGGAAAATTGCTTAATACGTCTCTTATCTTCAAAATCTTCAAAACTCTTCGAATCTTCAAAACTAAAAATAAATTTCCCAACGTAAAAGAAAACTCGCCAAGAAAAATCTAAAACGTCCTCATTTCTAAAACTTGACGAACACTCTCGCAAAAGTAGAAAGCGCTCAATACATCGTCGATTGGCACGAACGTGACGGAGCGCGCACAATTTAGGTTCAAACGGAAAGAAGTCTAATCAAAAGGGATTCAATAGGCGGAAACCGCCGCGGAATTACCAGGAGACAAGAAGTCCGGGGGTGAAAGGGGGCGAAGGGGTGGAGCCGATCGACGGCAAAAAATGTGGAAATAATTCGTTAATCCCGTAATTGGAGCGCGCTACCGAACCGGAAAACAAATTTCCTATTATTGCTGGACAGGGTTGGCGGAAAAAGGCATTCGTGTGATATTTTTTCGGGGATGTTTTGTGTAACATTGGCAATCTTGAGATTTGTGGTTAAGATAACGTAATGTTTGTAGTAGACCCGAGTTACACGCAATCTTCGCGTCGCTTAAAGCATTTAGTTTTTTTTTTCTTCACCTTGACATAATAACATAGTTGATGACCTTGGTCTCATCATAATTATTATCTATATTTCACAGTTTAATAAATATAGATATCGAATACTCCTTTAGTCAGCAATTATACGCACCAGATACTTTATTCCAACATTTACTTCCGGCAAAGTCAGGATGTAATCTTAATTTAGACAAATACTTACAAACTTGTTACTTGAGACAAAAAAAAAAACAGGAACCGTTACTATCAATAATTTGATACGTTACTAAAGCACCCATCAAATATTTAAATAAAAACTGAAACAGCTAACCACAAAAAATATATTGAAAAACTCCCCTAAGTACACCCCTAACTAAACCCGCAAAGTCGAACAGAAAGTGTAGGTAGATAATTATTATTAGAGCGCGACTCATTAGGGGGCGATTGTCGTCCCCTTCGCCCCCGACCCAGTCGCCCCCGCTCGCCCCCGGTCCGGTGCCGTCACACCTGACCGGTCCGTTTATCATTGGCTATTGGCGAGGCACTTTTTATTTACAGAGTGTTTGAGAAATGTTGGAGAAAATTTTTGATTTTCCTTATGCCAAAAATAGAATGTAGCAAGTTGTAGTAAACACTAATGTTATATCATGTGTATTTTTTATTACATATTATTTAATTATCTTTTTCTATGTAACATATTTAACGTTTATTTACAGACTATAAATAAAAACTTACTAGTAATATGTACAAAAATAAATAAAAAGAAAACAAAAAACATTCAAAGGGCGTCAAAGAATACGTCCACATCGCTGTCAACGGGAACAGTGCCCAGAACGCTGGCAGCATTGCCACGTATATGTTAAACTGAATGTCTTAATTTTAGTGCTGGTATAAACAGTTGTCTTTGACTCAGATTAAACGGAAGGCTTTTATTCATCTTTTTTATTTTAACAAAAACTTTGTACAAATTGACATCCGTTTCTCGGAAGATTGTTACACTTTTCCTTTGAATCACCGTGATTATAAGTATAAGTATTTTTTATTTCTCTCATCACATTTATAAATATACAGTTTAGAGACAAGTTATCACTTCACAGAGACTGGTGTCTATTGTAGGTAAAACCTGTATTACAGATCACCAGGCTAACCCTCCGTCGGACATATAACTTATACCAAATTCACTGTTCAAGATTTATAAACATAGTTAAATTAGTTGAATGAAATTCTGAATTAAGTTACATAATAGATGAATTAAATTATACACTTTAAATTAAATTTCATTAGATTTAAACATTAAATTACATTTTACATTAAATAAGTTAAATTAATATAGAATAAAAAATACTGATAAATTAATTACATTTAAAAAGAAAATAGATAATTCAAAAGGTACATATTTCAAATGTCAAGAAAATCAAGAATACATTAACGTCGATTTGGTGGAGCGTAGATATATTGGATTGTGTGTGTGTGTGTGTGTGTGTGTATGAGTGCGGATTAAGTGAGAAGAATAATCGTGTGTGTGTAAGTATACGTGTATTGTTGTGAGTGTCATCGAAAGGTCAAGTCAAGGGTTTCAATAAAAGTTCTGTTGCATTGTAATCAATGTTCTGCAACCACGAGGAAACTTCCCTTTTTACCCGACTACGGCAAAGCCAAAAGGAGGGTTATGATTTTGACCGGTATGTATGTTTGTTTGTATGTATGTATGTATGTATGTATGTATGTTTGTTTGTTCCCTCATAACTTCTAAACTCCTTATCATTACATGACAAATGAGGTCTCGTTAGAAGCGTCTCAGTTGTCCGCTGGTTATAGGGTAGGTGACATGTCACCAAATCCAATATGGCGCCCTCTAGGGGATGAGAAGTAGATGCCGAAAAAAAATTTTTTTTCGCACAGTATCGACATGGGTATCAAATTAAAGGGCTTGATGAGCACATTTGAAATATATATACATTATATAGCTTTTACTAGCTAATTTTCTGTTTCTAACAGTGTCAACATGGGTATCAAATGATAAATCAATTCACAACTCAGAAACTATACATATGTCATAAATTACTTACTTCTAGTAATATAACCCCAAAATAGTGTAAATAAAAAAATAAGTTAAAAATAACTAAAACCCGACTACGAAAATATCGTGCACTGAAAAGTATAAAACAAGAACAAGCCGTGGTCGTATGCCACCTAGCCAATAAAGATTGTGTGAAACAACCGCAGGTGGCATACGACCACGGCTTGTTCTTGTTTTATACTTTTCAGTGCACGATATTTTCGTAGTCGGGTTTTAGTTATTTTTAACTTATTTTTTTTGCAGTTTTTTCTGGTGAGGGGATAGATATTCAATTTTTGGTTGATATTATTGTATAGAAATGGACCCAGGAATCCATAAAAATTATATGCTAGGCTGGACCTATATCTCGCTGTTGCACAGACAGTGGTATTTCTTCTTTTACCCTCAAAAGATTTTGGGTCGTAAAGAAGTTCGGAATGTTTTTTGGCGACGGTCAATAAAATGAAAAGTTGTCGAACTGTCAGTACTTTACATCGTTGATATAAATCCACTGTAGGATATCGTAAAGGAAGGAAAGAACTAACTTTCAAAATGGCCCTTTGAGCTCTCTCCAACCTCAGTAAGTACGTTTTAGCGGTACCACCCCAGGAGGTTATACAATATGTTAATAAGGATTGGCCTAATGCAAAATAAACTGATTTGATGATGGAGGTGTCAGCAATGTGACGAAGAGATTTAAATATATATATGAGTTTACGAATCCTAGGAACTAGGGCGTCAATGTGATGATGAAAATTTAATCGGTTGTCAATGATTACGCCAAGATACTTGATTGTATCTGTTTTATATAAACGTGGACAATCACATAAATTATTGCTTGAATTATTGCAGTTGTGTGAGATAATTTCAAGGTTTGGTACGTCTTGATTTCTAATTGTGTACGTCATGTACTTGGTTTTGTCCACGTTTAGTGTGAGGATGTTGGCACAGAGCCATTTAGACACTTTATTGAAACCATTTTGGGCGTAACTATAGACCTCTTCCCAAGTGTCACCATAGAAGAGTAGTGCAGTATCATCGGCGAATGTAATCACCTTCCCATTGGTCATGTCCGTATTGCATAGGTTATTTATATACACTAAGAACATGGTTGGGCCGAGGATACTGCCTTGGGGGACGCCATATTCAATTGGCAGTTCATCACTCACCCAGTCATTCACTTTAACTAATTGCGTTCTGCCGTTTAAATAGTTTGCAAATAAATTCAGTGTTTCCCCTCTTATACCGAAAAACTCTAGTTTGTTAATCAAAATGGGGATAGACACTGTGTCAAATGCTTTGGCTAAATCCAGATAGATGGCTAGCGTCTTCTTTTTGTTATCTAACTTCGATATTATGAAGTCTGTTAATTGATGAACTGCATCTGATGTTGATTTGTGAGCGCGAAATCCATATTGAGACGAAGACAAAAGCTCATTGGTTTCCAAAAACTCAACCAGTCTTTTATTCATTAGGCGCTCCAATATCTTAGATAAAGTTGGAAGGATAGAGATAGGTCTATAATTATTAACACAGCGTCTATCCCCACTTTTGAAAATGGGAACTATTTTAGATTTTTTAAAAACTGATGGAAACACTCCTGTAGCAAAAGATAAATTGCATATAAAAGTTATAGGGGGAACAATAATATCTACAAATTTTTTAAGGAAATTTCCTGAGATTTTATCGATCCCTACTGCACAATCATCTTTGAGGTTAGCTATCAATGATTTGACTTCATGTTCATCTGTAGGTAACAGTACCATTGACTTCTCGCATGGGTTCGCACCTTGGGATGAGTTAACGGTGTAACATGAGTCCGTTTTAGTAGAGGTAACTTTTTCCGCCAATGATTTACCAATACCCACGAAAAATGAATTAATATCATTGACAGAATTTGATGGATTATTTGGACAAATTAATTGTGAAGACTTATCCTTTTTCTTTAACGTGTGCGTGATATTTTTTATACTCTCCCACAACTTCTTTTTGTTATTTCCTGCTTTTCTAATCAATTCCTTTTCGTAGTCTACTTTTGCCTTTTGACAATATTGTTACAAAAATTTCTGTACCTTCGATATGTAGTTTGAATTATTTCATTTCCTGGATTTTTTTTTAGTTTTATATAAAGTTTGTCACGGTTTCGCATGCATCTCAAAAGTCCCCTTGATATCCAAGGCTTAATAATTCTTTTCCGTCTTGTACTAGTAACAGTAACCGTGTTCTTATCGATAGCTTTAGAGAGCGATTCTGTGAAAAATTCTGTCGCCAAATTAACGTCTGTCATTATGTATATAGGACTAAAATCAATACCATGCATGCTTTCGTGTAATCCCTTGGCATCAATGCGATCGTATGTTTTAGTAGTTGTTGGCTTGGATTTAGTGTCCATGAAAAGAATGACAGAATCATGGTCAGTAATTGAAGTCTGCGCGACATAGCAATAAGTATTGCGCCTTGTTTTCAATAATACGTGGTCTAAGCATGTTCGACTATGGGTAGGGATTGAATGGGCGGGGAGCATGCCGTGAAATGAGATCATATCCAGATAGTTGGATGATCTTTGGTCTTGGGTCCCAGGTAAAATATCAACATTGATATCACCAACCAAGACAATATTTTTATACGAAGAAAACTTGGAGAGACAATCATTTAGCGAGGCTAAGAATCTGTCTATATTTCTTTTACTCGGTGGCCGGTAGATGGCAATTAAAATGGTGTCTGGGTCGATCTTCAAAGCAAGAGTATTTGCATCTGAGAGTTCTATATCATCAATCGTAGAGAAATCATCGTTTTTGCAATAGACTACCACACCCTCATTTTGGGTTTTGTTGTTGGCAGTTGAAAAAGAGTGATACCCGTTAATAACAGGAATGATGGGATTACGTGTCAACCAACACTCAGTCAGCACAATAATGTCCCATTCGATATGAGATCTAGTTAGCAACGTTTGAAAGCTCGCCAGGTTACGGTGGATACTGCGGATATTTTGCGTAATGATCTTTAATGAGGTTTCGGAATGTTGCAACATATTTTTGCAGTCCTCTATTTCACCCTTCGCCGACTGTGCCACAGCCACAGAGTCCAAATCATTATTAAGAGTCATAGTAAAGTCAGCCATTTTCGATGTAGGTAATACATATCATTGTGCACATAATTATTTGCCAGCTCTCCTCTGCGAACGCAATGCGAATAGTTATTCTCAGTGTGTAGTGATTTACTTGTTTGTGAACAAAGTATGGTGTTTGTGTTTTTGTAGAAAGGTGAGTGATGTAAATGTGGGTGTGTGTTCGTATAACAATGTTCAGAAATATAATAACTAAACCAGGTCAACGTTAATGTTTGTCTCAAAGAAGAGTATTTTTTTAAATAATACAAAATAAACATGCAAAATCTGATGATAATCATGCAAAATCCAATCAAAACAGTAAAAACAATTATGAGAAAAATAACTAGTCATATTTTCAGTTCAGTTTTTAACTTATCTAGATCAGCTTCAGTTTTGATGCGTATGTGTCGTTCCCCCTCTCTTTTGCGAATAAATATCTTACCGCCCGCCGTCCAGCAGTACTTATAATCACTGGCGCTCGCGAGGCCACGCGCCAGGATTGCTGATAGAATATAATAATTAGGCTCGCAATTACCTGTTACTAAATGCTTATTTTTGTGTTTACTTTAAATGAATACCAAATTCATTCATATCACGCTTTTATTTAAGGAGCTATCCCGGATCAATTTAGAGAAAATTATTCCATACTATTCTACCGCACAGTAAACAGTTACATATTTTTATAGATTGACAGATCACGTAGACCATTATAAGTGTCATGTGTTTATCTCTTTTTCAGTTTTAACACATGTTTTAGCCCCACAATTTTCTAGGCTTCAAAACAAAATGAGCCACACCCTGTATCCTACTTGAGCTCTAAACTCCATTGGCGGGGCGAGCTCAGCTTTTTATTTGTTGCTCTACGGGGCACTTGTTCCACGTGGGCACGTGGGAGACCGTTCACTCGCAATCGGGAAACTATTGGAAAATTAGGGAGCTAGGTAGAAAAGTCTGTATTTTATGGATGTGTATAGGTTTATTGCTTTGGTAAAATCATCAAATCAGTTCTCTCACCAAGGGTGGGATGAGAAACAGCGCCCATCAGAACATAGAACATTCTTTAATGTACACACTAGGATTTTTCCTGTAGGTATCGTAGGTTCACCTCCTTCTGCGAAGCAGTCATGCTCGTGAAGGAGGAAGCGGGCCGCCTGAGGGAGAGGACAGCGTCCTTCCTCCACCCCAGCCGCAGTGGTAGACGCCCACGACGTCGGACGTCGCAGGACGATCTCCGGCCACCGTAGGCGCGGACATGCGGGCAGCGAGTAATGGGCGACTCGCTGTCCGACCATGGACCATGCCCGGGTAGACGGCGCGTTGTGTTCCACGTGCGCCTCAAAGAGTGTCAGCATAGTGACGGGGCCTGTAGAGGGCCCCAAAGCCTGCTGGGGTCGCGGGACCAAGGGATTACCGTGACCCTAGTACGTAAAGGGCTATTGAAGGACACCGTGGATTTTAGTCAGTACAAGTCTGACAGTCCCTCCCGCCCTGCCCTGGGTGGGAGGACTCATTTGATGATTTCACCACGATAAAAAAAAAAGAGGTTGGTAGGTGTTACAAATATTGGAGCTCACATATACAAACACTCAGACCCGGAACAACTAATTGTAGGTCCTACAAATATTTGCCCCGTGCGGAGATCGAACCCACAACTCGGTGCGCAGCAGTCGATCGCTCGTTGCTGAGTAAACCGATTTATTTTTTATCTTTTGTCTTGTGTTTGTCTGGACGGAACGGGAAGGACTGTTAGACTCTTACTGACTAAAATCCACGGTGACGTACCGGGGTTACGGTAATTTGCGAGTCCCGCGACCCCGGCAGGCAAATTAGGGGAGCTAGATAAACTTTATATTGAATGGGTAGGTGTAACGCTAAGATTGTAGAAACTAGGTTATTTATTCACCTAATAGGACGAGATGAAAGATTAAAATGAATAAACAATATCATCTATTCAGCGATAGATAACTGTAAACCTAAAAAGTTGTTGAAATATGGATCGTTTACCGACCCCTTCCAAATAAAAAAAATAAAGAAATAAAAAAAAACATTGACCAAGCAAATAAAAAAGAAAAATGATTTAGGGCTTATTCAGATAATTGAAGTTGCAAACAATCGAAATCCATTTCCACGAACCTTACATCTCTACATTTTTTAACCCAAACATCGTTCAATCAATCATTCGTTCAACGAATTTTTACCACAACAACCCTTTAAGGGAAACTTCCGCATTTACCACCCACCGGCCAATCAAACACCACTATTTTCATAATAGAACATTGAACTATCTAAAGAAACAATCATGTCAATCAATCAATCATTCACATTCGAACGAATGAATAATAACAGCACTAATGCACTACACGAGATGATCCCTTCGTAAGAAAACAAATATTTTGACCATCGCGCGAGTAACCAGCCGCCATTTTGACGTGTAAACTGACATAAGATTAACTTTCCCGCTATTTTGTATTGTAACTGTGGTGTATTAAGTTTATGAATGGTTGTAATGTTGATTTTGTGTGGTTATTTTAACTGGGAGTCGTTAAAAGTGTGGTGTTTATAAGAGAGAATGGAATGGTAGGTAGGTTTTATTTTTATTGTGGGAATCGAGGGCCTGAACCTGGCAGGTTTTCGGGAAAATAAGTTTCAACGTTACAAAAATAAGAAATTATGTTATCTAATTTAGTTCATAAAATTTGAGATCCCAGTAGTGCTCGTACATTTTCATAAGCCAAACAATGCCAAAGTAGGTAGCTTTTGCTTGTCTCACGCGACTGTCTAAGAAGGATGTCCGAAGCTCTGGAACGCAAAGGGGAACCACAGGGTGAAAGCACAAGGTATATTCTTAGTCAGTAAGAGTCTGACTGTCCCTTCGACTCTACCCAGGTCTCATTGAAAAATATCAAAGAAAATAAAAAAAATAAAAAATCCAGCGGGACACACGAATTATCGTGACTCCGGTACGTAAAGGGCTATTGAAGGACACCGTGGATTTTAGTCAGTCAAGGCTGACAGTCCTTCCCGCCCTGGGTGGGAGGAGTCATTTTATGATTTTACCACGATAAAAAAAAAAATATGCTTCCTAAAATTATTTTTTATTAACTGACAATAATCTAATTACGGTTCAAAGGTCATCAAATATACTTGATGGATATTAAAAAACACATATTTTAAACGTACTCAGTGCCATTCCAAACTTTT
This sequence comes from Agrotis puta, assembly GCA_943136025.2. NCBI lineage: Eukaryota > Metazoa > Arthropoda > Insecta > Lepidoptera > Noctuidae > Agrotis > Agrotis puta. Next base: position 5,797,808 of record OW964190.2, on the reverse strand, counting down.
TTGATTTGATATGTGCTTTTTTTTATACATACTACCTACCGGATTAAACTCATAAGATAGGTATTTTCATTGATTACCTCAATCATTCCTTTATACGTCAAAACAGCCAGTCATCTTTACCTAATGGATTCTCTGCAGACTATTCAGTGCTGTATTATTCCGTAAATTCCTTGGAAACGAGCGAACAATCGAAAATGAGATGAAACTAGGTCTGACAACACGCTCCCTAATTTCTGGTTAGTCTAATTATAACGGACTGATTACATACCTACACTGGCTTTTGAACCCGCAACATTGCCCGCATGCGTTTAAGGGTTTTCTAAACTAACTTTAACACTATTTCCGTCACCTTTTAATTATTTTTTTCAGACGTGTGTCCATCACACATATTATGATTTATTAGCTGTTGCCAGCCAGCGGTTTCGCCAGCGTATAAATCATACATACATCCATCCCTCACTTAGGATTTCAACACATTTTTTTAATGTTCAAAATCAGCTCATTGGTTTACCAGAGAAAACGTTACAGATACACGGACAAACAGAATCTATTCCATCGAATTTATACCATTAGTTTAGATTAGTATAGATTCTCGAGACATGATTCACGCTATAAAACCAATAAATATTGCTCCTGAATGTTCATCAACGTCCGACCAGTTTATAAGACGTCAAAGAATGAGTTTTAATTGCTCACAAAAAGTCACTCAAACTATACATAATTTTCATTATAAACTCGAAGCTGTTGGCATAATCTCACTGTTTTAAAACTCACAGAATAACCCTTAGGTATATGTCCCACTGTAGGCGAGATAGCGCTTAGCTGTTGACGATTTTCTCGATCAAGAAACGATAAAAATAAGTTCTATTCAGCTTTTCTTTTGCTGTTGTCGTCCCAGAGATGCCCCTAGCCAAAGCTACGGTTGCCCTTAGCATGTGGTTTCGAGTTCTTAGAAGATTTCTTATGCCCTGGCTTGCTGGAGGGCTTACACTTACGCCGCTCACAGGCTATCCTGTGAGCGGCGTAAGTGTAAGACCTGATGATGACGGAGTGTAGATAAAGTGTTTTTTTTTTTTGAGTATACTATCAAAAAGAAACTTTACCTACACTCCGTCATCAGCATAATCTGTAGTAGTTATACTAACAGAGTACATTATTAAGATGGTTGTATACGCTTATCGCCGGCGGTGTGACGCGAGCCTAAATTAAGCTTTGTTTTGTTTCATTTTTATTGCTTTAAGCTTCTGGATATTGTAGTGATGATAATTAAATTAATAATTATTGTTGCAATTTTAGATTTTTGCCTTGAACTGTAAGTTCATTGTGGCTTTTGGATGAATTGTGTTAATTTGATCTAGATAGAATATAATTTAATCTGGATCTGCAGATAGATTTGCCATCCAAAAAAGGGATATTTTGTAAAATTATTTCTTCTCTCTAGTTAACACTATACAAGAAGCGATAAAAGGCAGGCGCTTTCAGTCCCGCCCGGGTTCACCCTGGTTCAAATTTACCACGTATCGGTGCATTTCCGAGCATTTTGCTTACATACAAACCTTTTTTTAAAACTAAGGAACACAGCAAAAGTATAAAGTATGTATGATGTATAATTTAGTACAGATTAGTCCAATCAACCAGGCTTATGTGATTCGGAAAATTCCTCCTGCACTTAAATTTGGAATATGATGAAAGAAGGTGATACAGATTACAGATGCACAATAATTCAACTTTTTTTCTAATGAACAGCAATTGATTTTTATATATAGGTAAAGATGTAAATAAGTTTTAATAGAATTATTTGAAACATATTGTAAACAAAAGTATCCTCGTTAATATTTCATCACAACAAAAAACAGCCCAAAACGGTTGTAGCATTATCGCTACGTAGACACTAATTTGACTATTTGATTTTATTGAACAAATATTAAGAAAAAAAAAAGAAAAATGTAGATGTTTTCTTTATTGTTTCATGGCTGTGCTTTTAATTTTCCTGTTACTACGAGTATATAGGTCGTTTTATTTTGAGTAAATGATTAACTGGTCAGTTTAAAATGTTACTGAGGCGGCGCGGGCGTAGCGACGTAGGCTGGCGTAGGCCCTGCGTAGGCATTTGGCATAGACAACATAAACTATTTCTACTTTGTGAAAAGGTCTTGTTTCTTGTTTTAGGTTTTAAAAGTCATCTTCGCATCAATTAATCAATTATTGTGCAATAAGTTTTATTTGCTCTTGGGAATATTGTTGTAGTGCAGTATAGTTATAAAGTGTAGCTTTAAAAAAATCACAGACTTTTAAAAACAAAACAGAAAACTGTTAAATTCACAGTTGATTTTCTGTCATTTATTAAAAAATTCCCTGGATTTCTCTAGTATCCCATCATTTATTCCTAATAAACATAGGAAGGAGAACCTGGGAAATATATGTATACCCTTTTAAACAAAAGATGTCCAGGCGTCTTTAAGAAATCGGGGAATTGAGAACCTCCTCTTTTTTTCGAAGTCGTTTAATATAAGATAGCCGCATTCGTTTCTGCTGAAGAACCGTGTAGCTTTGTGATTTAGTTGCCTGTTTATTTGAAATAACCAAGAAATTGCATATTTTGTAAACACTGAGGAAAAACCGGGAAATGATCTCAAAAGCGATCATAAAACTTACACACACAACCCAATCATACAGAATGGGGCACATTCCATAAAACCAACGGATTCTCATGTCTCATAAACCGAAATTACGAAGCAAACAGACACTGATATTAACATTTTTAATTACTCGCAATCGCACCGCAACGCACAGATTAAATAAACTCCATGTTTTATTGTCGTCGTAAAAAACAATAACAAAATACTGGCCGTTTAGTGACAGGCACACTTGTTAAAAAAATAAACAATACACGCACATGTCAGAGGTTCGAAATTCAAATGTGTTATTTTTGTTTTGTTTTTGTTTAAAGGTTGGCACTAAATAGTTTATGGCTTTTTAGCTCCTGCTCATATTACACCATAGACAAATACTACCTACACAAATTTTAGGTCCCATCGTAAATCCATTAAAAGTAGGTTGACTTGACTTAAACTTTTCACGTGTGGATCATTGAAAAACTGGTGTTAGTAGCGAAATAGTTAGAGCTAGATGAACAGGACCAGATATGAGTAACACAGACATGTATCTAATAAAAAACAATCAACTAAACATAATGACGTTCTTTCTTTGATTCTGTACTTTTTCTTGTCTAATAGCTCATAATATCCATCAAACAGTTTACGCAATGAGGTAATCCGTGAAGTTTCCAAAATATAAATTCGTACGTTACTTCGCCGTCGCTATTTTTATTTCTCATTGGCTTTTCATTGCGACGGCTTACTGCGAATGTACTCCATTTATTGTTTTATTAGCATTTTGGATATTTTAAGTAGATATATGCGTCAGGAATCAGGATAGAACGAGACTATCTTTAGGATAGAACGGGAACTTCATATGGATAAAATATTTGTAAAATACACTAGGCATAGTGAAACTTTTTGAAATGAAAACTTCTTTAGCGGCGTTGTGCACTTTTTTTGGAATGGGTGAAAAATGTTAAACTCGCGTCAGGACACGTGACCTGATCGAAAATTCGTAAGACAGAGCAGGGCGCTTGCGCGAATGTTCGTGTGTGTTTATTACTATTGAAGTTTTCACTTCTGCCGGCACTCCCAGAGTGCAACCCGTCGTTTTTTGAATTCTGATAAATGAGAGTACAAGACGCTGATACTGCTACATAAAGACTAACTATACATTTATCGTGTTTTTTTTAGTTATTTCCCTCGAATTTAATCCAAATCATTGTAGGTGTAGAGCGGTTAGACCAGCCACCAAAAACTTCTTCAATGGCTTTATGGAACGCATTTACCGCCGAAGTTATAATGTTCCCAAAGAGTTCCATTTTCGAATTTCATAATTGTCTTTTCCATTAATATTTTATTGTAACTGATGAGAAGATCCATGTAGGATCAGTAGTTTTTCGTTGATGTTATTTCTTGACAATGTTTCAAAATTAAGTCACAAGCTTTATACCTGCAACTTCGGTCCGTAGTTATCTACTACTGAGATACAAAGTAAGAAAGAGAAAACTTATGCTAATTAGCGCAATTTCATCTAAATACGTTCCGCTGTTTAGACATATTACGAAAAAACTCACAAATATAATTTATTGGAAAAGATGATCATATAGCAGAAAACAACAAGAAGCTTTCATTCGTAATCGACTAGAAATTATTGATTCAATAGCCTAAAATAAGAATAGAAACTCAATACAAGAGCACTTAACACATGTCATGATCTATTACTAATCAATATTATTCATCAACTCAATTCTTAGAAGTCGATGATTAAAGACTACACTTTTAACAAATGCAAAACAAAAAAAAACTTTTTCATAACTTTTAAAATAAATTCTTCAAAACTTTTTCAACAACGTATGAAAGAAGAAAAAAAAAGAGGGAATACTGGCCGCTTACTAAAATGCAGCCAGTATTAATAACTTCTTTACTCAAATTCTTCAATTAACCTATAGACGTTAAAGTATGTCCAGCAATCACTTTCCATTCAGGCCGGAAACATTTTTATACCGATTGTTCTGAATGGAAAAAAAATATGAACGAACGACTCAATCACCTTCAAAGGCAAAGGCACAGATACTCAGCCGCTCGTTCAGAAATCAATTAGCGTGAGCACAAAGCTCACAGAATTAGCTGCTGGCTGAAAACAATCCACACGTGTGCCTCGCCGATTAAAAATAAAACCGACTTAGACAACTCGGTGCGATGTTTGAAAGGATTGGGGGAGCGTTTGAATGTGTTTTACTTTGTAGGTGAGTTGAGTAACGAAAGGAGCAAGTCGAATTGACAAATTGGCGAAGCATTTACTAATCTATCACATGAAGAAATTCACACAGATTGGAGTCTGGATGTATAAAAAAATAAGTTAAAAATAACTAAAATCCGACTACGAAAAAATCGCGCACTGAAAAGTATATAAAAAATAAGTTAAAAATAACTAAAACCCGACTACGAAAAAATCGCGCACTGAAAAGTATAAAACAAGAACAAGCCGTGGTCGTATGCCACCTGCGGTTGTTTCACACAATCTTTATTGGCTAGGTGGCATACGACCACGGCTTGTTCTTGTTTTATACTTTTCAGTGCGCGATTTTTTCGTAGTCGGGTTTTAGTTATTTTTAACTTATTTTTTATTTACACTATTTTGGGGTTATATTATTCATAGTAATTTATGTTATATGTATAGTTTCTGAGTTGTGAATTTAAGATTTATCATTTGATTCCCATGTTGACACTGTTAGAAACAGAAAATTAGCTAGTAAAAGCTATATAATGTATATATATTTCAAATGTGCTCATCAAGCCCTTTAATTTGATACCCATGTCGATACCGTGCGAAACTTTTTTTTTTTCGGTAACGACTTCTCATCCCCTAGAGGGCGCCATATTGGATTTGGTGACACGTCCCTACCTACCCTATAACCAGCGGACAACTGAGACGCTTCTAACGAGACCTCATTTGTCATGTAATGATAAGTAGTTTAGAAGTTATGAGGGAACAAACAAACATACATACATACATACATACATACACACATACATACCGGTCAAAATCATAACCCTCCTTTTGGCTTTGCCGTAGTCGGGTAAAAAGTGACTTATGCCATGGAATAATTAAGAATTATTCGAATGTTGTGTGTAAATAACATACACTACTTATCTATCCTTTCGGGAAACACGAGCTTGATATGTGAAATGTTATAAAAAAAATCTAAAGATATCGTAGATTTTTTAAACTATTTAATTTTTCACTAGCGAGGCCTAGCTTGCTTCAAAGGCAACTTGCAAATATAATATAGCCTATGTCAATACAGAATAATGTAGCTTTTTACTGATTAATGAATATTCAAAATCGGTTCAATAGTTCCAGAGTTTTTTTAATTACTTCCTACAAACATAATTACTTTACCTCTCGACAATATTACGAGTAGTATCGATTATTATGAAACCAGTTGAACACATAGATACGTCTTAAAAACATGATAAGTCATAATAAAGCCTCCCTATCAAGACTTTTTCCGTTTTTGAGACGTAAATTGGAATTTTGACGTTCGTAGTCCCATCAGAGGCACCTCTTCATTTTTCCATACACACAGTAAAAACTTAAAGTACGCTTTAAATAAAATACGTCTAAAGAATCTTGCAATAAGACCTGGTATCTAGATATTAATGATCGGGTTACAGATGTGACTCGCACAATAAATAAACTAAGTACACTTAATTCTATATATTCTTGGTTGACATCACATAATTGAAGAATATAATTATATATTCTTCAATTATGTGAAGTCAACCAAGAACTCTCTGCATATAAAGCATTGCAAAGGTGCACAATCATAACCAGCCAGTAAAAGAAAGATCGTGTGTAACTCAGTGCACGCCAGTGACTGGCCCGTTCAAACGCGCCTCCCTCACTTCCGACCTCAGTAAACAGGTAGGGGAAACATATCAAAGTTTATGCTACTGAAATGTAAATGTGGCACAAAACGCATCGTCAATGGACGGCCACTGATTTACTTTGCGTTCCACTAGATTTGCTATTATGGGATGTTTATTTATATATTAAGAATAACTTGGTATTTGATTGATGGCTGATTTATTTAGTTTTATGAGGAAAACAGCACCGGAGATTTTTTTATTATCACTTCCAGTTTATGATTGATTTTGAATTTTTCATGGAACTTAAATGAAGAAGATTCTATATAAATGTTTTTTTTTTTAATTTGTGTATCTTCGAATGGAAATTATCCAGAAAAGTTATTGGAAAATCGATAAAACTTACATAATTATCAGTGACGGATGGATGAACAGTTTAAAAATCGAAAAATGTGTGCGGTTTTCCATTTATTAGAGTCATATTAAAATCTTAACTTCTCTATAAAATATTTAAAAAAAACAAGGGTGTTTAGTTTCTTTTCGAAGGTAGCATCAGGTCCGCCATATTAATTTTAGTTTACATTATTATTCGTCGTAATATCCCGTTTTATTAGTTTACAGCCAGTAATCACGTCATTTCCTAGAACGGACACACGTGACGCCTTCAAAAAATTTAAATACTTTTTGTCGTTCGAACTGAGACACTGTTTATGTTACGCTTTCAGGTACGTGTTATTTAAAAATAGAACGATTTTTTTGATACCTTTAGCATACATTGCCGGGTTTGTATTGCTTATTTAGAAGTAATACCGAATATAATGCGCAATGGATTTTGTTATAGGTCTAAGGAAGAAGTTTTCGTCCATTTCGAAGTACACCCTCTGGTTTTAAAGGGCGGGTTAGTTAATAGGTGTTTAAGATTTTTTTAAGGTGTTATGTTTTAACATATCTCGTGGAACCGCGTCTTTAGGGGTGAGGAGTAACAATAACAACATTTTAAAATGAATTCTTATTTATTTTAACAAGTTCGTTACGAATAGTTAAGATTAAATGAGATATTAAAGTTTCGTTTAGTTTTAAATTCGTCTCGGGTCATAAAATTGCTGAGCAATAAAAGAGTGAAATTATGTAAACGTTTAAAACTGCTTGTACTATGAATAATAATGATATTAGTTGCAATATAATAATTATGATGACAATATGAAAATAATTGACTGGTCCAAATATAAAAGTGGTGTAAATACGATCACATTTCTTCTTTTCGTTCCCAGCTTAAATGGTTGCCTATCCGACTCAGGAGGTCCCTCAGATCTCTCTGCATGCTCTTCAAGATTTTAAACGATCCATGTGCTCCTGATTATTTAAAAACTCTTTTCAAAGTGTTGGGCAGTTCTCATACTCGTAATCTTCGAGCTTCCCAAAATCTACTTCTCCAAATTCCTTCACACCATACCGGTTTCATGTCTAATTCTTTTACTATCTCAACTATTAAGCTCTGGAACGCGCTACCCTTTAGCATAAAGAAAGCTGAAAGCAATTTCACTTTCAAGAGAAAAGTTTTCAAGCTCTATATGTCAGAATAAATTAGCTCTCAATTAACAAAAGTCGAGTCATGTCATCAATTATTATGTTTTTCTTTCTATTTATTTGTTATAATATAGTTTAGTTTATTTTATTTGTAGGTATATATGTAATAGTATAAATTATTATTTTTTTGGTTTGTATAGCTTCTTTATTTTATTTTTTATTGTTTTTTGTACCCTACCACAGTGTTGTCCTACACCCAAAGGTTGACTGGTAGAGAATGCCTTGTGGCATTAAGTCCGCCTATGTACCATTGATTTGTACATGAAGTATAAATAAATAAATAAATAAATAAAAAAAGCTTCAACATTGCACGCGTAGCAAAAAGCTACGTGTCATGTTACATGACATTCTATAACTGTCGTTCATAAAATGTATAATACGGATTAAAATTTTTCTTTATTTGATGTTCCGAAGAAAGGAATAAAGCCTTCTTTGGACAAAATTAGTAATTGCATGCAAGAACATGAATGCAAGTTTGACTACCTGCATTACGGATAATTTAATGAATTCAGTTGATCAAACAAATACCACAGTGTGGTCAAACTTGCATGCAAGTTCTTGCATCGTCTAAATGGGGCTTAACACTCTAAAACAAAAATGGAACATGTAGGTACTAAAAACAATTGAGAACGAATTGATCAAAACGAACCGCTAATGCAGTTTTACCTAAAACCGAGTCAATGCTAGTAAGTGCTACGCATTTTGCCTCTTTCAACTATCACTTACGTCACCAATAAAGCCATTAAAAATCTTGCATCAACTCGTGTGCCCTAATTACTCTAGCAGCCAATTTTCCCCAATCTCATCTTCCGTTCCAAATTCAAAAATCAAACATGGAAGCTATATCAACCTTCTTCGACAAATTCCCGGAACCACGTCTAGGTACCATAAAGGAAAATGCTGTTGGACACTTTTCAACCTTATGCTTTAGAAAATAGGGTTTAAAACTGATCAGTAAGGAACAGGTAGTACATCAATCACTAGTATGATCAATGAAAATAATTTTTGATCAACAACTACTGTTTCAAACAATAGTGTGTACATCAAAGTGTGTTATTATGTGGGGTATGCAGTGGCGTACACCACTAGTGGACAATTGATCAAAAGACAGATTTAGTTGTCTTTGAATGCCAGGCTGGAAGCACGCCAGAGCTTTGATTCTTATGGGGTACAGAGTAGTTTTAGGTAACAGAGACTACGAGTTGCAAATCTATTTATATAATAAATCTGTAGAAGGGTCAATTCTGTACATTGAAAATATTGAAAAAATAAATAGCGGGGGTGTTGCTGGATCGATACCAAAACCAAATATGTGATTAAAAAAAAATTTGTCTGTCTGTCTGTATATGCAGGCATCACGTGAAAACTAACGGTTCGATTTCGATGAAATTTGATATAATTATACCTTATTATCCTGGGCATAAAATAGGATACTTTTTATCCTGGAAAAATACGTAGAAAAAAGAATCTTATTTTTTTCAGTTTAATTCATAGACGTTGTTCTGTAGAACCGCGAATCTCCTTAATTATTATAGGCTTAGCCGTATTTGGGTCCAATAGATATTTATAAGATGTCATTGTCAGAGTTACTCAAAATGGAGGAATAAACCATCCACGCGAAGACCGACATCCGCGCGGACAGGGCGGAAGCTAGTGATTAATATTATTGAAAATTAAGGCTTTATTCTCTATAACAAGATTATACAGGGCCTTGGCGATACAAAGGCTACGTGATGATCAAATACTGAAAAATTATTTTCAGTAGTAAATTGTTCCTTGGTAGTGCTGTACTCTTCTAAAGTCTGGGCGAGAAGAATTTTTGTTTTTTTTTAAGAAAAACCTTGCCCCTCATTAGAAACTCCTGTGTCGTGGGTGCGTTTACAAACATATAAACTCACAAACACAAACGCCTAGACCCGAAGCAACTACTTGTAGATCATATAAATATTTGCTCCGTGCGGGAATCGAACCCGCGACACGCAGCGGAACAGTCCAATCGCTCAGTCACTGCGCTAACAGTGCCGTTAAAGTAAGTATTCAGTATTTTAAATTTTACTACAACAACCACTTTCAGAAACATTCGCATTCGTTTTTCAGAAACAATTCCATCGACTTTTTTGTATTTAATACCTTTATTTTCGTATTATAACACATGTATGTTAGTATCGAATAATAGGATATATCAACAGGATGTTGAGTTCGAGCATGAGCGACAGCGCCGCCCTATTTTTTTTTAACGTGTTACAATCATCAAATGAGTCCTCCCACCCAGGGCATAGCGGGAGGGACTGTCAGACTCGTACTGACTAAAATCCACGGTATCCTTCAATAGCCCTTTACGTTTCGGGGTCACAGTAATTCGTGAGTCCCGCGACCATCGCCGTCCGTTTCTATAGAAAAAAGACAGAACGAGAAAATTGACAATGCAACCGTACGTCTCTGTTAAGTCTCACTAAATTTCACTCAGTCTAGGCACTCTGGTGCCTATTACTCCACACTTCGCTAAAAAAAAAAAACAACTGAATTTTCTCCTTGTAAACTGAAACCTCTGTCCAGAACTAACCTGCGAACACAAAGGCGTAATTTAGTGTTCTTAGTATTATGTGTAAGGCACGAAGTCGACGCGGTTAATGCGTTGTGTAACACAAACAGGCCGAGCCGGGCGGTGGATACTCGCTTTGTGCCTGTCCGGAGTGTCCGGGCACAGAATAAATTGGGACAGAAGCTTCAGATGATATGTGTAAACTATCCAGTATTCAAATAAAGAATGCTGCTAAAATAATAGATATAGATAAATTAAACTTAAAGAAGAATCGCTTACGTGTGTGCGCGTGTGTTAGTACTAAGAAGAAGAGACAACTATCTAAAGTTACTGGATTGTTGTAGGTCAGATAGATAAGCAGTTATTTTTAAGAAAGTGCCTTTGCTGGTACGTATTCAGGTACATTTTCTACGTTGTGCATTATTTGTTGTGAATTTTACTACAATCTCATAGTCTATGCCTTATTAAAAGAAGAATACTTACATATGTCATATAAGAAAACACAATTTATTTTTATACAAAAAATGATTTACGAATTTTCTACAAAATGCTTAATTCAGTAGGAGTCAGTTCAGTGTTTAACCTTAATGGCTCATTTACACTCTACAAGAACTTGTATGCAAGTTTGACTACATTACGGTGTTTGTTTGATCAACTTAATTCATTTTCTATCAATAACCACCGCCAAAGGCATCTGGTCAGGCAAGCAAGGCATATGGTACCTAAGTCTTAAGCCGCATTTAGATGATGCAAGAAATTGGATGCAAGTTTGCGTACTATTAATGTAGTCAATCTTGCATTCAGTTTCTTTGATGCCTTTGACGGTGGTATTATTTTAACACATGAGTTAAGTAAGTTATCCTTCTGATGATTCTTATTCTGTGGTCCCTGCTTGACGGCTTGATTGTCCGAGCGAAACGACTACCGGACTCAAGATTGTCAGACGGATCCGGAATTGAAGAATAAATATTTACATCCAAACATTTAAATGTTAATATAGTTCGCATTCTTTTAGGAGATTAAAAGAAATGCTCTGGGTAAGAATAGTAGGAGCTGAGCTGAAAATGTAGGATCTAAAAATAAGTGGATAAATTATCGTATGCATTGGTGGAATTATCATCTTAATTAGAACCAACTTTCTTACAGGAAAAGTCTTGCAAACTTTAGGGCCAATAGGGCAACTTTTTAGGGTACCGCACGCAAAAAAATAAAACGGGACCCTATTACTACAACTCCGCTGTCCACCCGTCTGTGTGTCCGTCTGTCAACAGGCTGAATCTCACGAAGCGTGATAGTCAGCCCATTCGGACACAACGCGATGCAAGTCTCCAATACCCTACTACTTTGGTATCCCGGCGACTATCGCAATACAAACCCATAGAGGTTCGTACACAGGCACGCATCAATGGATACCTAAGTCATATAAAATTTCGTAATGTGTTACGAAATTTTATGTTTTCAAAACGTAAAATTCACGGATGGTTTATTTCTGTTGCCGCTTTAAATTCTAGGCGGCACTACGAGCATTAAATGTAACGATTACATTACGCGTTACACCAGTCTGGACCCGACATTAAGTGGGCCCGCTTCAGCAGTTTTAGTCATTCACAATTACTGTGTTATTAAGGTTTTTGATAAGAGTGATTTTCAATAATATGGTTTGAAAGTTGTGATTTAAAACTGTTGAACAAGCTTACATTGTTTATGTTAGAAGGTAAATTGTTAAACAATTGTGCTTCTTCTGTAATTTTTATCTTTTGCCATAATTTGTGCGAATTTTTGTTAACATTTTAATTTGATTTTAATTTGACCATTAAACTTGGTCGACGCATGCTACGTTTAGACATATCGGACATCTTGATAAATGATCCGTGCTGTCTGACTGTTTGAGTATGTGTGCTTAATGTAGCAAATAAAGTAGAAGTACCTTATGTACTTTGAGTAGGTACCTAGTTCATGTATCATATTTATGTTATATCCAAGAATTTAGTTTTTAATTAGATTGGACTGTTAAGGTAATTAAAAAATCAACTCATACAATAAACAATTGATAAATCTTTATTGTAAAAGGAGACTCGCAAACACCTTTAATTAAAAAAATAACCTTTAATTTTCAATTACAAAGAAGACTACGTTTACAAAAGATCGACTCGAGAACGCGGCATATCAAACAAAACAGAAATTACCGCCACACTCATAAACCGCACTAATTTCTTACATTTCATCTCAAACACCTATAATAACCCATCAACAATGCTGCTGTAAACCTTTACACGTCACGCGTCAAAAAACGCCCAGTTCACGACCTCAGGCGACGCGACATTCAGCACCCACTCATATCTTGCAACAGCGACAGTATAGTGATACGTTGCAAGAGTACTCGTATAGTTGGAAAATACGTCACAGTGACTCAGTCACTCAGACGACTGTAATCAACTTCTTTTTACCACAGACTGGTTGTTCTACTAATAGACTAGCTCTCATTTATCATATGAATTTGTAATTTAAACATAACAAGCGCAACGTAATAGTATGGCTTCCAAAATAGAAGTCAAATGAAAAGGCAAAAGTTTAATCAATCTGGCAGCAGAACATCGCTTTTGAATACTGCTTAATACATTCTATTGCTCGTGACTATTTATTTTCATTTAATTTTACACTCCCCACTTTTTGAACGCGTAATTCATGGCCAGGGGGTAATAACCATTATAAACAATACTTCTGCATACCTGTACACGTCTTCTTGTTTACAATGACGGCCACGAAAACTTGGCACACAACGTTTTTATTTTCTTTATTTCTTTACCTTTATTCGCGTCAGGAGTACCAATTATTATCAAAAGCTGCCAGTAATGATGAAAGGAACTCTTTGACTTTCATGTCTATTAGGTGCGCTTTGTAGTCGTAATTATACAATGTATTGTTTGATAATTTGCAAAACGAAACGTCTGCTGTTTCCTTAAATATTGTAAATATTTCGTTGATTATCATGTTATTTTTGAGGGTTCTATGGATTTGGATAGAGTGAAATCATAAACGTAGAGTTATTTGAGCGAAGTAAAATAATAAAAAAGAAGTATGGATTCTTATTCTAGAAAATCTCAACCATTTACGCAAGGGGGGTCAGCTAAATTCTATAAAGACTATACACGTAAGGCACGTCACGGAAAAAACCATAGAATGCCGCTTACTACGATCCCTACTCCTTGGACAATATATGTAAACAGTTTGTAAAATTGTCTAAAAACGACGAATTTCAGAAATTACACTAACAATATCAGCTGCTAAACGTAGTTTAGACGTAAAAGTATTACCATAAATTTAATTTATGGCACCAATAAATAAAAATAAAAAGAAAGTGTTGTGGAACGTGGGCTCAAAATATCAGGAAACTGTCTTTTACAAACTCTTTTTAGAGAACATCTTGAACTTTATGCGACGAAGAAAGCTATTGGTGGCAGCGGAGAGATATGGAGTGGTGCACGCGGCAGAAGACCACTTGGTCACGACCTTCAGGATTAAGGGGACGATGAATGTATGATTTTCGACCCGCGGGAAAGAAGACATAAATATGACATGGTTCATAATTTTCCTGCCCATAATGCAAAGTGCGTTGAAAATACACACATCAAAAGTGTCTAGGGATCAACATATATTTTTGCAATAACTTTTCTCCTGATTGATATTAATTAAAAATTTTTTTAAGGATTCATCAAATAAAGTGTTTTCGTTTGTCACAGTAACGATAAACCAAGTCACCTTTGCATTAATAAAGAAATTTGCCATTTTCCTAATAAAGGGATTTTTGACATTTGAACCACTAACACAAAAGTTCGAAAAAAAGACAGAAATAACAGTTTTCTTTAAAATTTTATTGGGTAACTTAAACAATTAATAATCCGTGTTTCTACCGCGAACACTAACAACACAAGAACATCGGTTTGGCATACTCAAAATGAGTTCATCCAAATCACGCTGTGGAATGGCCGCCCATGTTCGTTGCAACAACAAAAAAAGGTCTTCTTGCGACTGGATACACTCCATATTCGGCAGAGCTCTTCTCTGTAGCATATCCCATGCATGCTCAATCGGATTCAAGTCTGGCGACTGAGCAGGCCAGGGCAGGACATTGATGTTAGCTGCGGCGAGAGTCTGTCTTACAACTTTTGCGGTGTGCGGTAGTGCATTATCATGAATTAACTGAAATAAGGGACCGATTTGCACTTGTAGAGGAACGATGACGTCTGATACAATCGTCTCAGCATAAATTTGAGCGTTGAGGTTGCCTCTGATCCAAATCAACTCAGTTCTTCCGCCGATCCAAATACCCGCCCATACCATGATGGTTCCACCACTATAAGGATGGACTTCCTGGCAGGATTTTAATCGCTGTTGGCGTCCAGGGCTTCTCCAGTGTCGTATACGTCTTGTATCCGGTCTCATACCAAAACGAGACTCATCAGAAAAGCACACGAAACGCCATTGTTCTTCTGCCCAATTTCTGTGTTCAAGAGCCCATTGATTTCGAATCCTACGATTGTGCATTGCTATAGGTGGTACCCGTAGCGGTCTTCGGGAATGAAGGTTCACTTCATGCAAGCGGTTTCTGACTGTTTGGTCGCTAATTAAGTTCCCTGAAGAGTGATGAAGCCTCACGGCTAACATCATGGCGGTTATTGTTGGAGCTCTTCGAGTTAAGATTTGAATGTATCGGTCTTGTCTCCGTGTGGTGCAGCGATACCGTCCTCCATGGCGCTCAGCCACGGTACCAGTGCTTCGGTAACGTGTCCAAAGTCGACTGATAATACTCTGACTTTTATTCAGAGCTAAAGCCACAGTACGTTGCCGGGAACCAGCTTCTATCATTCCCACGGCTCTGAGCATTTCTTCCCTGCTTAAATGACGTCGCCGCTCCATAATAACGTTGGTTTTAATCAGTAGTAGGGAAACAGTAGCACTAATAATGTCTTCAATGCGTTGTATGTTTTTATAGGGAAAATATTGACAGCTGATTTTCATCTTTTACTCGAATTTGATTCACAGTTCCTGATTCAAATTATGAAATGCACCAAAAAGGATCCATATAAATTTATAAAATCATAAATTTATTACAAAGCCACATCTCAATCTCAAGAAATCCGCATAAAAATGCTTGATCCCTAGACACTTTTGATGTGTGTATAACACCTCATTCATAATTATCACAATAATTTAATATTCTAATTAAATCCAGTTTCAAAATTATATTATTAGTTAGTAACTAACTCGTGACTAATGTCGTAACTCGGTGTCCGCGTGGACCTCACTCCCGATAACTGTCTACGTCCCGTGTTGAATGTGGATGGTGTTATCCACCACAACACAACAGAAGAAATAAAAGTCTATAAACGTCTCAAGTTTTTAAGTGATCCAAAAATTCTTTTCAGAACACGATTATTACTAAAATGAAATACATATTGTATTGTGCTTATTTTAGGATCGAATTCGAAAAGTTATGATTGAATGAAATTATCTAGTGTTCCAACAAAAAATGATTTATAATATTTGCATGTTACGCTAGCAGTTAACCGTAGGCAAATATATTATATCAATAGTATTATAATATAGTATCATTAATATTTAACTGTAATGCTTAAGAAAATCGTTCTTTTTCTGACTATAAAGCATGTTCTGAGGTCTTAACAAAAGTTTTCCGTTTATTGTATGGAAAATAGAACATCGCCTCTAGTGTACGAACGAGTAACTGTTTTTTTTTTGCATCAAATTAACGTCTAAATTCGGTTTTACTACACAAAATCGTGAAAAGTCGTGCTAAAACTTCGGAAGTCCCAACATAGGTGACGGCAGATTTAATCCAAATTGAAACACAATTCGGGGATGGAAATCAAGCTGTCGCCAAGGGCAAGCTCGGTTGGGATACTAGATCAGATCCGTAAATAGTCAAAAATACGTGAGTACGAGAAGTACCACAGTCGCTTGTTATTGAAATAGGTCGCAACTAGGTACAGTTATTCATGTACTTACACTGATTCCATACAGCGAAAGAATAAAGTGGATATGTCCCAAATCCCGTAATTACTTTTAAAAAGTAGAAAAATCTCCTGATTTATGAAATAAAAAAGTTATTTACTTTTACACAATTTATTTGTCTAATCTATCTCTGATGTTATTATTATTATTTATTTATTTGTAATACCTTTTTCCACACGAGTTTGTCGATTAGAAATCTCGGGAAGATCCATATTAATATCATCATTTAGATGCAAGTACTAAAATAACACTACCTAATTGCGACCTCTGGTTATTGAGGAGCAATATCCTTTAAAATATTCCTGGTTCCCTCTCACAATCCCAAAACTAGTAACCGGAGCCCCATACATCTAATTACAGATGTGCTCGTACTAAAATAAATTATTTTAAATGTAAATACGCGCGATTGGCGCAATGATAGCTTTTATTACCGACGATGGACGTCACTGATAAAATGCTTAACGGCTGTATATTGTAGCCCCTAAATCATTGATAATTAGTGCTAGACTTTATTTTTATTACCTAGATTGGCTTTGCCTGGGGAAGTAGAAACAGCGCGCCACCAGAACCACTGTGAAACTACTTATTGTTTTTGAAGTGAAAACTTCTTTAGCGGCGTTGAGCACTTTTTCTGTAATGGGTATAAAATCTTAAACTCGCGTCAGGACACTCGCGTCAGGACACGTGACCCTGACCGAAAAAGCGTAGGACGGCGCAGGGCGCTTGCGTGAATGTTCGTGTGACTTTATTACTTTTAAAGAAGTTTGTATGCTGGATACATTCGTTGCTAGGTAACATTGTTTATAAAAGATGTACGTCACATTGGAAAATTATTGAAATAAAAAGTCAACCATTTTTGCGAGTTTTACTAAAATCTGTTCACAAGATATTTCCAACAATTACTATTCAAGTTTTCACTTCTGCCGGCACTCCCAGAGTGCAACCCGTCGTTTTTTTTTTTAACGTCACCCCGTACTAGGATTTTTATCGTGGGTGCGTTTACAAACGTTGAAGCTCACAACATTCAGACCCGGATTAACTAATTGTAGGTCATACAATCGTATTTTATTTTTGTTATAAAAAAACGTTGCCACGCAGTAGGAATTTCTCCTGTATCGTGGGTGCGTTTACAAACATATAAACTAACATACACATACGCCTAGACCCGAAGCAATTATTTGTAGATCATACAAATATTTGCTCCGTGCGGGAATCAAACCCGCGACACGCAGCGCAGCAGTCCAATCACTCAGCCACTACGCTAACCGTGCCGTCAAATGTTTGTTCCGTGCCGGAAATGTTTGTTCCGTGCGGAGATCGAACCCGCGAAACGCAGCGCAACAGTCGTTTTCTCGGCTATTGCGCCAAACGTAACGCCATAATTTGATTGGAAAGAACTATGCTCGAAGTTTCTATGCGTGATAAAATATTGAACGAGGATATTATCCGAAGAACTAAAGTCACCGACATAGCTCTTATTAGCAAGCTGAACTGGAATGAGAGGCCACATTACTAGAAGAACTGATAACCGATGGGGAAGAAAAGGTCTCGAGTGGAGACCACGAACTGAAAAACGCAGCGTAGGCAGGACTACTTCGGCAGACGATCTCCGGCCACCGTAGGCGCGGGCATGCGGGCGGCGAGTAATGGGCGACTCGCTGTCCGACCATGGACCATGCCCGGGTCGACGGCGCGTTGTGTTCCACGCGCGCTTTAAGGAGTTTCAGCATAGTGACGGGGCCTCCTGTAGAGGGCCAAAGCCTGCCGGGGTCGCGGGACTCACGAATTACCGTGACCCCGGTACGTAATGGGCTGTTGAAGGACTCCATGGATTTTAGTCAGTACGAGTCTGACAGTTCCTCCCGCTCTGCCCTGGGTGGGAGGACTCATGTGATGATTTTGCCACGTAAAAGTCAGGACGACTTAGGTGCCGCCACCTAAGTTCGTATGGATACACGCATCATCATCATCATCATCAACCGGAAGATATAGTCTACTGTTGAACAAAGTCCTATCACTTCCACGACGCCGAACGACAATTCACCACTTGCATCCATTGGTTGCCCGCGACTCCCACGATGTCGTCGGTCTGCCTAGTGGGAGGTCTGCTTACTCTGTATCTTCTGATTCGTGGTCGCCACTTTTTTTTTTATCGTGATAAAATCATCAATTGAGTCCTCCCACCCAGGCCAGAGCGGGGGGGACGGTCAGACTCTTACTGACTAAAATCCACGGTATCCTTCAATAGCCCTTTACGTACCGGGGTCACGGTAAATCATCACCCCGACAGGCTTCGGCCCTCTAGAGGTCCCTGTCATTTTTACTGACACTCTTTGAGGCGCGCGTGGAACACAACGCGCCGTTCGACCCAGGCATGGTATGAACCATGCCTGGGTCGAACGGCGCGTTGTGTTCCAGCGAGTAATGGGCAACTCGCTGTCCGACCATGAGGTCGGACAGCGAGTTGCCCATTACTCGCTGCCCGCGCCTACGGTGGCCGGAAATCGTCTGCCGACGTTTGTCGCCGAGGGCGTCTACCATTGCGGTCGTGGTCGCCACTAGAGACATTTTTTACCTCATTGGTTGCCAATTCTACAAGTGTTGTGGAGATATAAAATAGGCGATAATTAGGTATGTAGGTGATTATGTTCTCGCGGCCAACGCAACGTTGGGCAACGTTGTCGCGGCCGTTCCGACCAGATGGACAGATCTCATTAAATCATCTACAAAGTGTACCCTTACTCAATGTAAGCATTGCTAGGATTAGGGAGAAATGGAGAGAACTCGCAAAATCTGCAACCATGCAGAGTATTCATGACCACGACCACTCCGTCAGGAGTGTACGACTAAGAAGAAGGTACTTATGTAGTATCTACTTGTAAACTCTGCCTGTTATTTAAAGTAACTAATTTTCCGTTCCGATTTTTCCGCTTTTGCATTTTCATTTTAGAACTGGGAATTTAAACATTTATTTTTAACATGTTTAAGTCCCCATGGACTTCCTCCTTCAGGGTAAAGCTGAGGGACATATGACTTAAATGACTGAAGTCACACGTTCTCTTGTTCTACAGCCTTTATGACGCTGGTGCAAGTTCACTCTAGCATTCGCCGCTCTCCGGCAGGAACTAACTGCCTTAACCACTGAAATTACACCCCGATTGTAACCATTAGATACCAGTCTATCG
The DNA here is from genome assembly GCA_943136025.2 of Agrotis puta. NCBI lineage: Eukaryota > Metazoa > Arthropoda > Insecta > Lepidoptera > Noctuidae > Agrotis > Agrotis puta. The sequence goes on along the minus strand of OW964190.2, from coordinate 5,777,991 downwards.
CACGTTCCAACTATTTTTACTTCATAACCTCGTTCTTTTTAATGAACGTTCCGTTTTACGACAAGTGAACGCTCATCACGGCATTAATGGCAGCACTTCCGGTTCATTAGCATTACACAGAGCACGTAAAAAATAAGCTATTAAAATATGAATTTTATTCGTAAAACATTCGCTGGTTTTATGGCGATGTAGGAGGAAATTCTGGGGAATAGATCATTTTCTTGGGAGCATTTATTACTGACAGGTTGTGCTGACTGCCAATCAATCCGACAGCACGTTCCGAAGTTGTTATCAACCCAATTTCGCATAACTAGCGCATATGCAACTTAGAAGTTAGGCTACACTCGTAAAAGGATAGAACCTCTTTAGCTAAAATTAAAACTAGACTGGTTGTCGCCATCAGAAGAGTTGAGATTTTTGGTGTTTATGAACGAACTAACAATACTAGTGGTAGGAGCTGAAGTGTAATGTTTGATACAAATTCGAAACATAACAGTTTCGAATCGATCTTCATTGATCGATCTTCATTGAAGAAAAAATATTCCAGACTCTTTTACGGTGACTTTAAACGCTTTTTGGAGGTGTACGAAAATTTAAGATGAAATGAATTTTTTCCATTTAAACTGGAAAAGGCCAGCGATCGCAAAAAATAGAAGAAGCGGAAGTTTACTTTGCTTAGAACTGGGACAAGCCAGGCTACGAAGAAAACGATATCTCAATGTCAATTGCGATACTCGATGCAAAACAAACTGGCTCTTCTATATTTATCTACGCTAATTGCAATACGAGACTAGCCCTACCTCAATAGCTACTTTACAATGTTATGATCATAGAACTTACCAGTCTTCCCAAATACGCCAACACAAACCTGCAACGCAAAACACGAGCCATTACAACCATAGTACAATTACACAAGCTATCACCTCGATGGTTCCGTACCTTGCGAGCCCAAATAAAGAGTTCGTGGAAGGCCACCCAACGTGGGCGCAGCTGACAAACAAACCGACGAAGCGCAGAGCACGGTAGCTGGGTAGGTACTTTGATTTCAGTGGAAAATTGGATGTACTTTAAAGTATGGGTTGGATGACCAACAGTGGCGTTGCTAGATCAGCTGAAAGGGCCCTATATCAAAAGTTTTAAGGGGCTTAGCCAAAGAGGCGGTCAATAGTTTTGCAGAAAAAATAATAGCATTCTGACTGTGTGATGATGGTGATGATGATGAATCTTGTGGTGATGGTGTTATTGATACGACTGGAAGATTTTAGAAAAGTGAGCTAAAAATCCTTATCGTAGCTCTTATAGGGCCATACATTGAAGAAAAGAAAGAGCTAAAAAATTTTGCCATTTTGCGAGCTCAAAATAGGAGCTTTCTGAACCACGATAGGATTTCATAATTTACAGTGGGTGCTTGGAGATGGACGGCGCCACCGAGGCCGACACAGAAAGAGGTGGCGAGACGAGTTGGACTCCTATGTGATGGCTGGTTCAAAGTGGCTCTGGACAATAACACTTGTAAAGACTTGGAGGAGGCCTTTGCCCAGCAGTGGGACAGATTAGGCTGACAAAAAAATCTTACTTCACTTTTCTGGAGTCCCTGTTACTCGGGGACTTACACCCCTGGGGTGGACAGTGTAGGTGGAACCTAGCCTAGATGTAGTGGTGCGATACAGTATCTAACTGTTGCTGGGGAAAAAGGTTGTCCTATTTGATCCGATATAAACTGGTTTAGACCATCTACCTACATAATTTTTTGGTGTTGTAAAATTCGATGAGTTGCAGGATCTTACCTGTTACCAACAGCATTAGCTTTAGAGACTGTAGAAAAGAGGTACAACTGTTGCACAACCGGTTCATAAAACTAATAAAAACAAAATTACTTACTTGTTCCAAAAGTCGTTGTTTCTTAAACTGCTTTATCCACACACAAAAGTTATCTTAACCAAAAACAGCAAATCAAAACGTTAGATTAGGAAATCAGTCCAAACATCTCAATAAAACAGAGAAACATTTATTTAAAAAGACATTAAAACAAGTAAAACTAATATTTTTCCGCCACAATGGCAGCTTCTATTCGCGTACTGATTAATTTATCTATGTTTGTCTATGGTGGCTGTTAATCGGGGATGGATGAAACACAGGCACATTGGAAACTCAATAAAATCGGAGTAACAGTTACAATGGACTGGTATTTATTTAAGTGGTATTATTGGTACACCACCCGCGGTTGAACAGACCACACATAAAACCGATCTCGAGTTTACGATCTTTATTGTTGGCTGAGTACCCACACCTTATTTTGATACTGACGTATGTTGGAAGGTAGTGATGTAATGTTCGGTTTAGGTGATATTTTCTGTATATTTTTCAGTTGGGTGGCATAGGTATCGGTTTGGTTGCTTCCAAATCTATTCAATAAACGTAAGTACTGAAATTTTGTAAGAGTTTTGTAACCTCTCCAAATATAGGTAGGTAGGCATTATATTTATGAGTAATTTTCGAATGAAAGGGTCAGCTTACACCGAGACGCGACGCGGCGCGACATGACGCAACGATGCTGGAAATGTGTTTCTTTTCGTGTAGAAATTAGATTTTGAGTAGCTCTATTGAAATGCGCGTCGCGTCTCTGTGTGTCTTGACCCTAAAAAGACCAATTTAGTTTATATTTAGTGCTTAAGCACATTATAAGATGCGAACAATAAACAATTTTACCAGAAAATTATAATCCAGCCAGCCTCCCTATTACTATGCACATGCTTTTCTTTGTGTCTCAATACTACTTGCGCCATCTATTATTTACTTGAAATTTAACCTCACTCAACCAAGCAAAATAACGGTCACGGAAGTGATAATAAGTTTGGGTCACAGAGTACATAATATGGTTCAGCTATTCGACACTAGATGTCGCTGTTAAATGTTTTCCTTAAAACTGTTAAGATTCGAGTTTCCCAAATATTGTAACTTTTTGTTCAAAAATGAATGGCATTTTTTTTTATACGTGGAATATTCATTTTCTTAATATAAATAATTGTACTTGAACGGGTTTTTAATATTTCTATAATTTTTTTCTTAAACTAAATCGTAGAATTCATACTACGAGAAATGAAACGTAATCTTTAAAAAATAAAAACAAAATGTGCAAAATGACGTTTGTTGACAGTTGCGCTTTGTTATCGTCGAGATTATTTTCTACATTCACGAGAAGATCTAAATTCTTGTGTATAAATTCAGTCAGATTTCATATGAATATAGGAGATCATGAGAAGTCAACCATGGAACTCATCAATGTACCTCCGATCGTGTCCATTTACCGGCACTCTCTTCACACCTTCGATGACAGCCACAAAAGTGAACTAAAGGCTAACATGAGCAAGTTGAAGTCTATGATGGATCGCCTCAAAGCTGAAGACTTGGGCTACGACAATAATTTCAAAGATGAATCGCTTTGGAGGCATCCCAACAAGGCTCCATGTACGTATATAGAAGTGTTTCAAAACAACCAAATAAATATGAGTATTTTTGTTTTAAAACCGGGTTTCAAAATGCCGCTCCACGATCACCCGCACATGCACGGGCTTCTTAAAGTGATATCTGGTGCAGTGAAAATTAGGAGTTTTTCCGAGTCACCAGTAAAGGAGTCTGTGGATCCGGTCGAGTTCCAAGCTCGCGCGAAGAAGGAGGCGTCTCGGCTGGCACACGGTACCCACAAGCGGCGAAAACTGTTCGCTGAAGTCACCTGCCACAAAATTTGTTCAGAAAACTCGGGTACTTGTACCCTCACACCAACAATATCCAACTATCATGAGATTGAAGCCCTTGAGACGCCGGCAGCATTCTTCGACATTCTCTCACCTCCTTATGACACATTAATCGAAGGTATTGGTCCGAGACGATGTCGTTACTACTTTGTTTCCAATGAGATAAGTTCCAATTTAGTGGAATTGCAAGAAACTGAAGTGCCAAAATGTTTCTACTGTGATCAAGCACCATATTTAGGACCAATTCTTGGTTAGGTACAAATTTAATAATTAATAGGTAGCTATTTGAGGATTTTAAAATGAAATGTTAAGTTCCCGGCCATAAAATATTATATTGAAAAAAAACTTGTTTCTAAATCTTGGATGTGAATGCGAAATATTTGAATGTCTTCTTGGTGTTAAATGTCAGTATTTGTGGGTAAACTGATGAATATTCATTCACAATAATAATAGTAAAGTTTGTAAACTTATAAATTATGGTATTATAATAAAGATATCATGCACCACAACATTAGTTACCATTAAGACATAGACATGTGCCGTAGGTATGCATATAAAAATATTCCTAGTTAAGGTTACCCATTATAAAATTGTATTTATTTATGTAGAAAATTCCATTAGCAAGACACTTCAGACTGATGATAGACATTTTTAGTAATTGTCTTAAAAATATGTATGTAGTAAATTATGAACAGAAAATAAAAATATTGGCATCTATTTCAGTGTTGATAATAATAAATTATATTATAATTATAAAATATAATTGTTAGCAGTGATCATGTTGAGTATTTGAAAAAATCTGTATATTGTTGATTTTATGAATGTTGTAAGACTTTCTAGAATTCTATGGCTAAGTCAAAATTTATGTAAGTTTTAGTTCTACCCTCTTCTTCATTTAATGTTATTCTGTCTCCTATACGTAATTTGAAAGTCTAAATGGTTCAAACAAGAATTTAACTAGACAGCAGGCAAATCAACTGTCAAATTATTTTCATGATTGAATACCTCTTACTGATCATAACCATTAAGTTTCCTTTGCAAAATATTGTTAAACTTGGCCAGAATGTTTTGAAATACATATAGTATTGTTTATGTTAGAATAGCAATTGACCATTGTCCTGTCATGACAGCTATATTATTATAGTAACATTGTTTTTACAATTCCATGGTGGACCTCTTCATCATCACAATACAGACTATGGCTAAGATAAGGCATTATTTTATTTAAATAGACAAGTCATATATATTTGAGGCTCTAAAATAAAATACAATTACAATTTTAAATTCTACAAATTACGACACCGTAAATAATTATTAGTATTTTAAATTATTGTCATTTTGTTTTTTCGATTATGTAGTTCTTGTTTTTTTTTCTTCTTATGCTTTTTTATTTTACTATGTATGATGTGTTTTATATCATTTTAAGATTAAAGTGAAATAAAATATGAAAATTCCATAACTTTTCCCACTTATTCTTTAAAATTTATTTTCATTTATTATTAAAAATGAGCATTATTGATTTAATTGTCTGATCTCTCAAACATTATTATTAATCGCATTGTAATAGTTAGATATAATTCTACTATAAAGATTGCACCATTTTAGATATATTCCTAGGAAAGCGAAACTTAATTTCCATTGTGATGCCAGAATTGATTTATAAAAAAAAAGTAAATGATTGCACTGTTACGAAATTTTATAGAAATAGGTTTCGTTTATCCGAAGTAGTATTGATGTTTTATTGTTAATAAAAAGTTAATTTGTTATGTATGTTTATTATTTCTGATCTTCGAATTTCAAATCTCTTGAAGTAATAATAAAGTGGGCAGGTAATCAACCACGACTAGAAAAAAACGGAGTAGTAGTAATTAATTGATTTATTGAATTATAACATTAACATAAACTAAATAATATTCACACAACGATCGCACACATAAAAGAACTGAACAAATGTAGGCAGAACAGCATTCAACAGATTTATGCTAACAGTAACATTTTCATTGGGATTTTTATTCCAGTCCTTTATTCTAAACAGCGCTATGTTGCCTTCATATGGGTCCTTTTTGCTAAGTATTTTGATAACGTTTAATACGCAGTAATTACCTTCTGTATATTAATATCTTTTATGTATAAAATTCGACCCAGAAACTAGTTGTCCTTACAAATGCTCAAGGACAGGTGACAGTTCAATTTTGTATTAAAGGCAATATTAATACAGTCTCAAATCCACTGACATAAAAAAAAATCTATGAAAATAATTATCCCTAATGGCACAAGCCCCACTGTGGGCGATTAGCGATTAGAGCTAGCAACTAAAAGCGAATGTTTTGTTTGAAAATAATCTTGTAGGTAGTATGATTAGTCAGCGATCAACTATTGATATTGTTTCTCTTGGTGACGCAGCTACAATACGTTTTTGAGCAAAAACAGATGCCTAGTGTTTCTATTCGCTTTCTCGTCTGCAGTGGGACAAATGCCTATTAAGTACTAATGGGTGAGAAAACAAGCTAGTAACAAGTAGGTACCCATTCCGTTCAATTGAACAATGATAAAACTACCAAAACATTATTATCTTATGACAGTATTCTTCCGGAATTTTATCATAAAAATGATGATGTTTTCGTCGTAGGTAGGTACTACTTGAACCGTAGAAATCTTTATCGCTAGGTACCACCAGTGAACAAATAGGGGGACAATTGGTCAAACCAGGGTGCACTTACGACACTAGGTAACACCTATATTTTGCCAGACCAACGATCTTAGGGTGTTCGCTAAATAATATTTACTCAATTGAAAAAAAACAATATTTACTTAGAAAATCCGTCCCAGGCGCCTACGACCCCTCAACACATTTCTAGCGCTGCTCCGTATATACCTATATTTTCCCAAAAAACCCTTCGCGTTTTACTGATCAACGGCTATCTTAGGCGTCCTATCATAAACATTAAACAAGGCAAAAAAAAATGTAAGATGTCTTTTTAAGAGCGCTAGTAATACATACATCGGCAATAGGCAAGGTCACTTTCTGCGGCCAAGTAGAACCGGTTCCTTCCTACCTTCACTTAAATTCAGAATCTTAGACAAGGAATGTTTGGCTAAATTTTATCTACACTATGGAATATAAACTTCCAAAATGAGAAAATAGGATGGATAAGTAATTTACATAGGTGTTTTATATATAACCAATCCTTATAATTACCTATTAAGTTTTCGAAAAGATAACTCTAATCCAAACTGGTCAAGTTCGGGTAAGTAAATAAATAGGATGTAAGGGACATCAATGTGCAACCTTGTTAACATAAATTCATATTCATTAATACTATTCACTCTACGACGAGCTGGTAATGGTAACTTTATGGTCTTGAGCATAAAGTTGAAAATTGATTAAAGACAAACCATAGCTTTACCGCGGCTCCGGCTCGGCTCTGAGTCTTTCAAGAATGAGTGTACTACGTGTCTACGTGAGCTCAACAAACGGTTGTAGTATTGAACGAAACTCTACTCCGACGCACTATAGTTCGAATGCACTCTTGTGCGACACATTGAAGATCCACATGACTCTAGAGCGCCATGAAGAATGTTGTTTTATAGCCAATAGTAAAATTACGTTATGCTGGCCAGGTCAACGAAACACCTTCGCGGGCCGCGACCATTGTTTTGAGCGTCCATTTCCCTTTCACCATAGGTACCTATACTAAATGTATTCGGGTATTCTAGAACAGGCACAAGACCTATACCTGCGTTATCAAACTTCACATACGCGCCATAAATACCGATATCAGTACATTCTCTATTATCTAACTGTCAATCTTACGATACATCCCCTTATCTCTACGTTTATCAGACCATGTACACATTTTTCCCTTGAATGATTTAATTTTTTATCACACAAACATTTTTTTGGATATAAACAATTGTCTCGGTGACCTTCAAGTTTCTATTTTTGTAGAATTTTGTAAATATTGGACGTATCGTGAATATTTTTGCTATTTTTAATCTACCCTCTTATTGTTCCTAATTTATTGTAAGTTCTGTGAGTGTTTGTCACGCATAAACCACTGGATAGATTTTGATAGAACCTTTGTGGGTGATAAAATCATGAAATAAATCCTCCCGCCCTGGTTGGATCGGATGGGACTATGATACTCTTACTGACTAAAAATCCACAAAGTTCTTTCACATGCTCTTATGTTTCAGAACCGCGGTGCATTTAATACTCTCTCTGAAGATTTTATGCTACATTTTATGAGGTAGGTATATGAAGGTAGAAGCGAAACCGCGAGCAAAAGCTATAGTTGTTCTTAGTAATGTGCACTTGATAAACAACAGTAACAATTTAAAATTAACCAGTTGGCACGATCGCCAGTTTAATTTTAAACCGAACTTCAACCGACCGTTTAAAAATGAATGGGAACTCAAAAGTTCATGACCAAGAAAGCAAGTATCGATTTTACAATTAGGTGTACACTGTCTTTAGGTCTTAGCTTAGCTTTTTTTAGCGTAGTAAAATTATCAAAGACAAACTTGTACTGTAACATCCATGGTAATCCTTCAAGTCCTTTTATATTTTTACGTGGTAAAATCATTAAATGAGTCCTCCTACCCAGGGCAGGACGGGAGTAGACTACAATCCACGATGTCTAACGTCAATAGCTCTTTTTCTTTCGTTCCGGGGCCACGGTTACCCGATAGTCCCGCGACCCCGGCAGGCTTTGGCCCTCTAAAGTGGTTCCGTCATATTGTTGACAGCTCTTAGGGGCCATTTGACCCGCCCCGTCTTAGCTTAGCTTTGGTTTTGGCCCGAATTTATACTAATATATTAAAAAAAGAGGTAAAAGTTTGTTTGGATGTACGGGGGTCATCTCCAGAGCTGATCATCATCAGCCCATTAGCATTATGACACAGGAAACCTCTCACAGAGAGGAAGTGGGCCATAATCCACCATGCACGCCCGCTGCTGGTTGGTAGATGTCACATGTCTTCGAATTTTTGATTCGACATTCCGGTTTCCTGGCTATCTTTTCCTTCACCGTTTTGAGAATAGTGATAATAAAATAAATTACACAAAATAATAAGCCTGTCTGTCCGAACTTACGACCTTCAACTCGTTAGTCGGAGCCGATACATCTGAGAGCCACAACTGCTTTAGAAGTATAGATTGGCTATACAATTTATTTGAGTATTTTTACGACGCCTCTCAACAGGGTAAGTCATAATAATTATGCTATTTTGTAGATAGTGGGGCTTCCCATTTGGTATATTATTATATTTTTACCTTTATCAGTCGCTATCGACGAACGAAGATTCGAGACCTGTGCGTTTACAAGAATTTTCGTAATTAGTTGAAAGTGTTATCAATGAAAGATAGTAGCATAACCTACCCCAATCTTTCAAATGTTCCCAATCGAAAATATTGAACGATGATATTGAAAATCTAGGCTCGGCGTTTCTCAGTTTTTTTTGCGTGTCCTCCCACCCAGGGCAGAGCGGTAGGGACTGTCAGACTCGTACTGACTAAAATCCACGGTGTCCTTCAATAGCCCTTTACGTTCCGAGGTCACGGTAATTCGGACAGTCCCGCGACCCCAGCAGGCGCGTTTCTCTGATGCATAGAATTTGTAACCGGGTCATTCACCAGAGAACTAAAGTCATCGACATTGCGCGTAGAATCAGCATGTTGAAGTGGACCAATCATGTCTGCAGACGGACAGACAGTCGACGGAGCAGACATCTGGTAGAGTGAGATCGCGGGAAAAAGTAGTGTGAGACGCCCTGCGGTACGATAGATCGATGATTTGAAGGAAGTGGCTGGCAGCGGATGGATGCCCACTGGTCAGGACCGGGATGGTTGGCGCTCTTTGGGGTTACGTCCATTAGTGGCTCATATGATGAGTTGATGATCATGATGATGGGTATTATATTCGCGTTACGTCAAATATTTAAATACTTTATCAAGACTATTTTATATCTATCACAACGCAAAATGAATATAAAGAAATAATTATACCTACAGTACAAAAATATGCAGATTGATTGCAAAATTCAATTACTAGAAAAACGATAAAATGTTTAGTGCAAAATATAAAAACTTTCAAGAATCGAGATAACACTATCGAGAATTATTGAGCAATTTCAATTCCGGTGAATTTGTGTTAATTTATAGATTAGATGCAGAAGGACAATTCTATTATCACCATACAAATGCACAAAGATATGCAAGTAGCTTCCATGCCATTCACTTTTTTATGCGGTGAATGGTACTATGCCATGCCTTTTACTTCATAATTTTGTGCTAGTGCTATGTTTGTGATAGTGAATCTGTTGATGGACATCACAGTATCTGTCAGAATTGTCCTTCTGCGCGCTTTTTTGTAGATGCAAGATTTAAACTAAATCTTATCAGAAGAGTTTGCAGAATTATATGGCGGAATATGTATTTTACAATAACTTATAGTACAGGATAATGCACTGTTTTAATATGATGAATTCTCACAAAAATATTCTCTATATATTTCTCACAAATCACAATTTCGAACGTTAATTTTCTCCTTCATAACCCTCATTATTCTATTTATTATATTCATATCTTTCAAAACTAAATATTTTTAACAGCAAAATAGCTAAGATTGCATCATTTTCTAAAATATTTTCTACTTGTTAAACAATTAGTTTAGAATAATTATTAAATCCCATTTCTGTTAGTTATACAATTTTTTTTTCTCCGGTAGAAATTAGAAACGTCATAAGGGTTAAGTTTGCCGATGGATTTTGAACTTTCTGCCCTTTAGCTGAAAGTTACAAAACTAACAGCGGTATTTCATATTTCTATCGTCGAAAATATTTTTTCAATCCAGTCTAAATATGACAGTCAACAAACTTTGCAAAATATTTGTAAATATATTATATTAATTTCAAACTTTCTACTTTTATTATAAAAGTGTTTTTTTTTGTCAAACAGGTGAAATATTTGTTGCCTCTACACATCTTTGGCAATAAAATAAAGGGTAGTTGACTAGGTCTTTAATTTAAACGTTTAAATTACTAGATTATATTTTTTGTTAAATTGTGTAAAATTACAAAATGTTTTAGAGAAATTTTATTTTGAGCTAATTATAAACATCAACTACCCTTATTATATAAACAAATATATGTATGTACAGACGCCAGCACATCGACCATCCCAATCTAATCGATTACGAAAATATGAGACATAAGGGTAAGTTGATGTATTGACGTCGTCTGTACTTGTGAACTCTAAGTAAACGGCCCAAAACTCACACTACTCAATTTGAACCCTACTAAAGATTTATGCTCTCCCAGACTCAAATCTAGAGTGAACTCAGTTTTAACGGACTCGGACTGCATTCCAAAGTGAATAATATTCGCGTTTAAGAATTAAAAAATTAGTGTTCTAGTCATAAGATTAATTTTCGAATAAAGCGTGACTGAACTAAAAGTAAATTCGCTCTCTATTGATCTGGGCCTCAGTCTCATCGAGGTCAATTTTAGAGACTACGATTAATGCTCGTCTTCTCTTTATTATAATTATAAAATTCTTTGATGTTCTTAAAGTTGAAATTAAAAATTATTAAAAATTAATTGAGAACAAAATAAAATTAAGTATTTTAGTCCAAACGAGGAATTAGAGGGTCCAAAGATTGAATTTTGAGTTTTCGGCAGTTTCAGACATAGACTTACAGCATGGAGCTAAATATCAAATGAAATTGCCAAACTCTGTGGAGAAAAACGATATAGAATCATCTATCTCTTTCTTTTACATTACCATAAGCATTATCTGCGGAATCAGACCCGAATTTCTTCAATTTAGAGTAAACAGGCTAGTTTAGAGTAAGCTTGCACCATCGTAGGCTTTGACTGAGCCACCTTTGACCTGGACTACAGTCAAAAAAGAAATCATCTCAAAGAAAAAAGTAGAAAGATGATTTCATTCTTTTTTCTCTTTTTATAGAGTATGACAACTTTACGCAGATAATACTTGGTCCATGCTCTGTGTCTATGGTTCTAGGGCAGTGGTAGGGTACAATGAAAATGCATGCGTGGACATTCTACTACATTTAATATTGGACAGGGTCTTAATCAATAAGGTTACTGAGCTTTGTGTTGTTTTTCAACGCCAATTTTGTAGAATTTTAACAATTTTTATTTAAATCTACTAACACACATCAAAAGGAGACGTTTGCGTGAATTTGTGAAAATAATTTTAATATAAGCTTTGCTTTTTTTTTTGTAAAACAAAGCTCCTTTTAATGTGTTAGTCAGTCCAAAAATTAGTATAAGGTATAATATGAGCAGAATCAATTTTTAAAAATATATATTTGTCTCAACATTTCTCAGTAGCACCTAGGTACTCTGTTATGAGCAAGAGAGCCTAAATATTAAAGTCTTCAAAAGCCTCGTATTTACTAGACAACTAATGTTCGTAGATTGAAAGCTTGAACATGATTTTCTTTATTTTTTCTTGAAGACAACTGATCAGACATTCTCTAACTCGAAGTGGTCTGCCATGACGTCTTAAATCGGGAATAATTCCAGTGTGGGAACGAGATGGCGCTAGACGACTTGTATAGCTGTCTCTTTCCCACACTGGACTTACTCTACACGATCCAGTTTACGTCAAGTTTGCGCTGGAATCGGCGTAAAGTAAACTTGACGGTGTTTGGTTATCAGAAGTAGACTTTTCATGCACACTGATAACTGTACTTACTGCGCGCCGATTCCAGCGCACTGCTTCACAGTAAACTGAATCTTGTTTGGCTGGCATAAGGTTGTGATTTACAAGAGCTACTTAGGACATGCTTTGGTTTAGGTATGATTTGAATGTCTTTAAAAACCTTACTTTTGTTTGGCAAAAATCTCTTAGGGATTATTATTATTACTTTTATAAACTGTAACAATGGAATAAAAAAAATGAATTCAGTTTTGTGTTGTAGTTTGTCATTTGTGTAAAAGTAACAGAAATAATGCGAACAAACAAAAAAACAGATTTTTATGATACTTCAAAAATATAATATAATGAAACGCGTACTCCTAAGCAAATTAGTTTGTCGAAACTTACGTAAGTTACTTATAACGTTGAACATGTGTCGCCTAGTAAACCCGAGTCATAAAAAAAGATTCTTTGCAAGTAAAAAAAAAATAAGTATAAAACATTGGTCCAAAATAATACGCACCTAAATAAACCAATGGGACTAGTAGTGCGTTGTACCGAAATGAGAATTAAATCTAACAGCTAAATTAATAAAATTAATTGTATAATTATTATTTATATAATATTTGTCGATTAATTTGTTTAAAGGGAATATTATATAACATCGCACAGCGACTTTTTTTTAATGATAAGTTTTTTTATTAATTAATAATTCCTTTAAGTCAATGGTTTTTTGTCTAAAGATCTATTTGTAATAATCTCAATGAATACGATATATTTAAGTGTATTAAAAAAAAATCGCAGAAAATGAAAAACGACATTGTAGAGATGACGTCAATTTTAGATTTTTTTAAAACATTGTAATTATTGTAAAATAAGTTGAACAATATTTTTGATCTAATTATATCTATGAAATAATATTTAATTATCCTAATTTACCTTTTTATTACAACTGACCTTTAGACAAAAAACATTTAAAAAAAATGTGATTTTCGCATAATATTAGTAGATGTTCAATGCTACATGGAACTTTTGGCGCTTGAATGACACAGAGACGCTGTTGGTAAACGTTTGTGCAAGTGTTAGATGCGATTATATTAAAAAACAAAACATACGTGGTTCCGTTTAGTCAGAAAATCGAAAGTCTAGACAACCTAACCTTCGGTCACACACACCAACTAATCGCTGCAAATGCCTACTCACCGCGAGAATTCGCAGTATGTGGCAGGTTATTCGCAGCGAATAGTCGCCGCGGTTTGAATCTAGTGTATAAAATTTTACTTGCAGCAAAGTTTACTAAGGGGTATCAATATTACCCAGTTACTGGTCGTGAGTTCAGTTAGGCAGTCGCTCCATATAAAATACTGATATTCAGCTGCATCCGATTCAATTGACCCCTACACAGTTGGGCCGAAAACTTGTTTTCAAGTTCAGCCACGCGTCCCAAGATCCATGTACAACTTATATAAACATTTTGTTCTTGTCTGTTGATATGAATTTGTTGTGGAGTTAAGTTTCTGTGGGCGTAGTCCCGGGGAGTTCCGGTCTAGGGCCCACACCGCCTGCGAGGTCGTACACTGCTTGTGTTACTTCTGCTGCTAATAGATCAGCTTCCTGTGGACCAAAGGAGTTTGAAATGAGTAAGAGGATGGATGAATATTGTGTGGTCTCTCGGGTACACAGATAACCTCCTCTAGACTACGTATGTAATACAACTTCTGCGCGCCACACGTCAATGCGCTTGCCATTCCTTAACCCTTTAACCGCCAGAGTCGTATATATGCGACAAACATTTCCGTGCCGCTATCGCCCGTGTCGTATTTATCCGACAGAGAATATTCACGATTTTTGTTGTTTTGTTCGATTTTATTGCATTTATTCTATACTAGATTTTGCCCGCGACTTCGTTCGCGTGGAATAGTGACTTTCGGCAGATTTTTGTTTTTTGTAATAAAAACTATTCTATGTCCTTTCTCAAGTTTCAAACTATGTCTGTACCAAATTTCACACAAATCGGTTCAGTAGTTTAGGCGTAAAGAAAAGACAGACAGAGTTACTTTCGCATTTATAATATTAGTTAGGATCTCTCTATTTATGTAGATAGACAGATAGAATACTTTTTTATTGTACACCATGATATTTTACAAATCGGAGCTTAAAAGGAGCAGAAAGAGAGGAGAAGAGGAAAGCACGATTCGTAGCCGGGCGCTAGGGGCAATTGATATTTAGCCAAGCGCTTAAAAGGTTAACTTCTTCTTAGTATGTAGACAGCAAGTCTTCCATCAAAAAAGTTTTTAGCGATTCAATTCATCATCCTCATTGCCAAAGAATATCCACTTCTGAACATAGGCCTCTCCCATAGATTTCCAATAAGACCGGTTGGTAGCAGCTTGCATCCAGCGCAATCCTGTGGTCTTCATATCAGATTTTTTTAAACGTTGCTCACACACACATTAACATTTTCTCCTGTATCGTGGGTGTGTTTACAAACATAGAAACACACATACACGAAGACTCAGACCCGGAACAACTACTCGCAGATCATTGTTCCGTGTGAGGATCGAACCCACAAAACGCTGTGCGGCAGTCGATTTTTCATCCTTATTTCAACAGCCATAGATACTGACCTCCCGTGTCTCAGCCTCAGCATACACCCTCACAATATCCTCAGTGCCGGAGGGTCTGGCAAAGGCCCGTCCACTGGAGTACTTGGCCACCAGCTCGTTGATGCGAGTCTGTAGTCCTTCCGGTTCGGAGCATATCCGCTCGGCGTCTGTCGTTTTTACTACTCCTCGATTCTATGAAAAAAAAAGAAGGTATATAGTAGGGACGTGCCGATTGACTCTTTTTTTTTACGTGGTAGAATCATCAAATGAGTCCTCCCACCCAGGGCAGGACGGGAGGGACTGTCAGACTCGTATAGACTAACATCCACGGTGTCCTTCAATAGCCCTTTACGTTCCGGGACCACAATTACTCATTAGTCTCAAGACCCCGGCAGGCTTTGGCCCTCTAAGGGGGCTCCGTCATATCGCTGAAAGCTCTTTGAGGCGCGCGTAAAACGACGCGTACACGTACGGTAGTGACACACATTATTATGCACATTTCACGACTATATTATTTTCAAAGTAACACTTTCATATTCAACTATTTTTTTTTTTAATCCCTCATTTACTAATACTATTATGACTAAGTGAGTCGTCACCTGCACAGTGACCTTGAGCTGCCTGCACGGCAGGTCGCGGTACATGTCCTGCCAGTGCACGGCACTCCAGCCGCGCGCACTCAGCACGGTCTCCACCAGGAACAGGTCGGAGATGGCATCGCCTACAGTCTCGTTCGTCATTTCTATGAAGTCCATGAACAGCTGGGCTGATTTGCGCTGGGCAGGTTCTCTGGAATGAGAAAAGAAAGAAGGATAATTGTTTGTTTTTTTTTTACAATTTAGGATGATCTTGTGACCTCGAATGTGTAAAACGGGAGTCTTTCGTTTATTTTATGTTGTATGCAGTTTTGACGACTGCCAATTAATAGTACATTGTTCACCAAGAGGAGAAAGTGACCGATTACCGTCGAGGGTGTCGTTTGAAGCCCGACCCGTAGGGGAGGGCTTTAAAATACCCGAGATCGGGAATCGCACTTTCTCTCGAGTGATACATAGTGCTTTATACTACACCTACGGGGAAAAATTTTTTTCATCACCACTATCACTACTTATCATTTTTATTTTTCTTTCTACGAAAACTGAATCCTCAAACAACACAGAAATTGAAAATGGCGCCAATGGCGTCTGCAATTTTCATATGTTCTTTTTTCAAATTGTATAGCCTGCCGCCGCAGGGTCGCACTGCCAGCTCGACACCATCCAACACACAACTAGTGGCCAGTGTCATTTTGCGAACTTGGAGATAAAAACTCACTGTAAAAACTTTTTGGCTTTTGATATTTAGGTTACCGGCGCATAGTCTTAGCCAAAATTAAAAAAAAAACCACGTAAGAAATGGATTTTCATACACTTTTCTCTCCCGCTCAAATGCGTTTTCTCCCCGCATATTTGTTCGATATGCAATGACGTACTTTCTACCGTAAATTTGATAAAGTATCAAGGTACTTTCTATGCAGGTGTAGTATAAATGTATTTTCTGTCTTCTTGTTCGTCTTTGTTCGCGTTAATCGCACGTTTTGCGTGGATGCAAGCTAACTGAAGTACGTTTGCGTAAATGCGTGTCGCGCTAGCTGAACTTGTTTGTTCCAAAAGTGTATGTATCAACAACAAAGATTCAAAAAGTTAATCTTTTAATAGGATACGTAGCTACAGAAGTCGATTATTTCAATAATATTGCTCTTTAATAAACGCGTAAAGCATACTAACAAATATGTTATTGTTACTTTTAACAAAGTAATGTTATTTTAATCCAACAGTAATGGTTCCGCTTTGATTAATTATGCGGATGCATAACCAGGGTAATAATAGAAATCGAACTATAACAATAAAGAGTAGGTCTCTGTCCAGTGGGTCCTACATTAGGTTTATTATGTTTTGCGTTATGGTATAACTCACAAGCCTGCCGGGGTCGCGGGACTGTACGAATTACCGTGACCCCGGTACGTAAAGGGCTATTGAAGGACACCGTGGATTTTAGTCAGTACGAGTCTGACAGTCCCTCCCGCTCTGCCCTGGGCGGGAGGACTCATTTGATGATTTTACCACGATAAAAAATAAATAGTATAACTCACCCTTCCTGTGAGATTCTGGCGATGGTGTACTTAGCTTTCCCGCTGTAGAGCACGGTGCCATGTCCGTTGGCCTCGAAGTACACGCCGATATCGTACTTCTTGGCGGCTGAATGTAGGTGCTTCACGCCTGTCTTTACCATTTGGACCGGAACTTTCTGAAAATAATACCACCCTTCGATCAATAATAGCTCTATATTAAGGATCAGGAACAAAAAGGAGTCGCATAAGCGGCCACATTTGCACACGCGTAAACATCTACACTTCATAAAAAATGTTCAATAGTATTAACAACTTCAGTTTATTATAAACCTTAACACTCAAACATACAGTTTAATTACCATTGCAAAATGTATTAGGTTTAACGTTAACAATTTAAAAATGTTTCTTGAATATAAAATGTCATCAGTACAAAAGTACTCATTCTAAAATGATACTTAAGGTCTGAGCAACAAGGATTCGAAATACCGTCACAAAACCGTCTGTGGCGTTATTTTTCGGGCCGTTTTTGAAGCGCTCATCGGGAATCTAGTACTATTATTGATCGAAGATACCAACATTTTAAATCGAGTGTATTTTTTATTTGTTTTTATTTATCATCATCTGCCGACTTGACTTTTCCAACTGTGTAGGATAGGAGTCGGCTTCCAGTAGAACCGGATGTAGCTGAAGTCAGTATTATGAACCGACTGCTATCTGACCTCCACAAATACAACTCATTAACTGGGTGATACGCTACCCCTTGGTAAGACTGGTCCTTAGAATTTCGAGCTTCTAACTACTGTTAAAATACACTAATGACAACCGAGACCAACGGCTTTGGCTTTAACAACGGAGGAACCCCGCTACGATAAATTGTCACCCATCTACAGACCAACTTCGGCAAGCGCTGCTTAACCGTGAAGATCGACCAGCGTGACTGTTATTATTTAGCTACGAGTTCCAAACCCATTTTGTTTTTTGTTGTGGTAAAATCATCAAATGAGTCCTCTCATCCAGGGCATAGCGGGAGAGACTGTCAGACTCGTACTGACACTAAAATCCAATGTGTCCTTCAATAGCCCTTTAAGTACCGGGGTCACGATAATTCGTGAGTTCCGCGACCCATAGAAGGCTAAGACAAAAACACTGGTTAGTCTGTAAAAAAGGTGACCGGCAGCAATGTTGCCATCTACCAAAAGCGTTTTCATTTCCCATTACCGTAGTAGATTACAGTTGTAGTTATAGCCACCTTCCGAAGAATAATATCTTGGTTTTAGATATCGGGCCCCAAGCAGTAAAAATAAAATACACTCGCGCTTAAAATTATGGAATCACTTATTGCGATTCCGTGCGCTGTTGAGTATTTAAAAACTAGTTCAGAATAATAATAATGGTACAATTTTAAAGGTTTAACTGTTAACTTTAAATTGATACCAAATTCATTCAAATCACGCCATTATTTAAGGAGCTATTCCGGATCAATTCTAACTAAGTGAGGTACCGGGGTCGCGAGACTCACGAATTACCGTGACCCCGGTACGTAAAGGGCTATTGAAGGACACCGTGGATTTTAGTCAGTACGAGTCTGACAGTCCCTCCCGCTCTGCCCTGGGTGGGAGGACTCATTTGATGATTTTACCACGTTAAAAAAATATATAAATCTCTTATATTTCCATATTTAACTTTACAAAAATCCTGATTATACCATGTAAAAAAAAGTGAGATACCTACACTAGGTACATAAGGTAAAGTATCCCATAAAGAGTAGCCCATATCCTCTCCCGAGAGGGAAATGATCCCAGCAGTGGTAATGTCCTCACCAGTGTGTCCGTGATGTACTTAGTGGACGCTCCGTTAGCGTACGCAGTCTGTATGATCCCCACACTGATGTCTGTCGCGCTACATCCTTGTATCAACTCCTGGATGTACGACGCTATCAGCACGGCTATGCGGTCCCCGTCCAGGAGGTACATCTTCTGTCTGGAAAAAAAATGATATAAAATTAATTAACATCCACTTCACACAGTTCGTCCAGCGTAGGAGTTCGATGAACGTTTGAGTAAAATAAATAAATATATGTGGAATATTCCACAACTATCACACAACGCCATCTAGACCCAAGCTAAGCAGAGCTTGTGTTATGGGTACTAGACAACTGATAAACATACTTATGTATTTCTAAATACATAGATATTATAGATAAATTAAACCCAGACACAGAACAAATGATCGTGCTCATCACACAAACATTTGTCCTGGGTGGGAACCGAACCCACGAACTCCGGCATAGCATTCAGGGTCACTAACCACTAGACAAACAGGCCTGTCAGTACGGCAGACGCCGCGATAACGTGACGCGTGCGCCGGATTATAGCAAATTACAATATTAAATTACAATTATAAATGTACACTATATTATAAACAGGAAAGATTTTTATTTTTGTGTGTAATGAATAAACTCAAAAACTACTGAACCGATTTCAAAAACTCTTTCACCAGTTGAAGAAGTCGCTTTGGTACTGAATGTCATAGACCATAAGTAAGGGGGTGTGGGGTGGCAAAAGCTACTGTTAAATATTTACTCGCATTATGTTTTCGATTCGGTATAAGTTATCGCTTTCTTTGTATACCTAAAAATATAACTGTAATAGCTCGGCTGGCAGATTATCTGTTGTACCAAATCATCGCAGTTTCAAATCCTGCTCGCAGTGGAATTTTTATTTTTCTACAAAAATAACGATTTATTCTATATAGCGGAACAACAATGAAACAGTGTGACGTCTGCGCAATCGTCAATTAACTGTAGAGGAGACGCCGCGGTGCCTGCGTTGCGCATGCGTTCATCAAACGACTATGGTAGACTTTTGTAAAAGACATGGTCAGATTTTAAGCTATGTGCTCATAATATATGAATTACAAGTTAAATATGGGTTTTTTTGACTATAGTCTCCGACAGATAAGTCCTTAATAAAATTCGTTGATCCCCTGGTACCAATGTGTTCCAATATTTCAAAACGATAAGAAAAATATAAAGAAAGTGTCGTAACACGATCAAAACAAACGTATCGTGGTAGGAGGCGACTTTGAACTCGTATTTTATTTTGAAATACGTTGGTATTATGAAATTCGAACGATGCATTATTAGGACCTTTATTCCAGACTTATCTGACGGGGTCTATAACTGGCTATTTGACAGTAGCTATAAATTACAAATATAATTAGTCCGTCATTTAGAGTTTTAAAAATGATGAGGAGGGATGACACTCATGTGACTAAGAGAGAGGAAGAGGAAGGCCAAAGAAGAGATGGATGGATTGTATAAGGATTGATATGGAAGAAAGAGGAGTGAATGATACTGTGACGTTTGATAGAGGAGAATGGAAGAAAAAAAACGTGTTGCGCCGACCCCAAGTAAAATGGGATAAGGGCAGGAAGATGATGATTTAGAGTTTTAAAAAATAACGGACACATATTTTTTCTTTTGTAAAATCTGAATATTCACCAAAATACAACGCAACAAAACTCGAGAGTGGGTGCTCGTGACATCAGAATTCAATAGAAATTGTACTAAATTGTGACGTATTGCCAATTTTGAAAGCATCGTATCTCAGTCAATTTTGGTTTACGAAACAAAAGAAAAAATACGGGTCGAATATTTTTTGAAAATCTAAGTGACGGACTAATTAGAATTTTTCAGTCAAATAGCCAATTATAATAGAAACATATGTAAGTAATACTTACTGTTCATCGAGGTAGTAGTACACGAGTCTGTCACCATCCCCGTCGACGGATGCTACACGTTGGTATGGCGGGTGTGTGATACCCTTTGGCGGACTTTGAGTTACTTTCACGTGGTCAGCTCCGCACTGGAACGATACAAATGGTTTGTCAGGTTTGTTTTCTTTTTTTATTTTCGTATTATGTAGTAATCGGCTTCCAGCTCGAGAATTAACGGATAAATTTCCCAGCAAAGGTATTTTTTTTTTTTTTTTTTTACAAATGACGATATATCTGAGACCTGTAAGTTAAGGTTTGATTCCTATCTCCGCAGCACACTGCAGTATTGTCGTGGAATTGTACTCACAATAAGCACATCAAGCATCCACAATCTGTGAAATTTCTTTAATAGATTTTCAACCATTTTTTTAACGTGGTGAAATCATCAAATGAGTCCTCCCAGGGCTGAGCGGGAGGGACTGTCAGACTCGTACTGAATAAAATCCACGATGTCCTTCAATAGCCCTTTACGTTCCGGGGTCACGGTAATTCGTGAGTCCCGCGACCAGATTTTCAACCATACCACAATAGTGGAAGGTTAATGTTCGATCTAATCTTAGCTACCGCATCAAATTATCCGTCAGTTCAATTCATATGTAACTGTATTTACTTGCTTTAAAATTGATTTTCGCTTGTACAAAATACTCACTCCCAAATTAAGTTTCTCTCCCACCCCTCCCAAGTTAAACAGGTGCAATTCCAGTTCATCCAGGTTCTTCTTGACAGCCTTCAGCTTCTTGCCACCGACTCCATTGGCCCCGTCGACATACAGCCGAGGGTTGTAGTCTCCGTGTAGATGTAGTCGCTTGCGCATGCTTTTGAACGCGCCCACGATTTTATCGTAGTAACCTGAAATTGTATGATAATAATCACATTCATATTATAGCCGGTCGGGAATTATCCCATCGAATTTTCTACCCGGATAAAAAACATTCTGATTATCCAGGTCATGGTCTATCCAATTGTCACAATCCAAATCGGTTCAGCCTTTAAAACTGAAAAGGTAACAAAGTTTTAGTTGTATTTATATTATAACTGCTGCCAATGCTTTCGACCACGTGTTACTCAAAATGTATCCCATGGCAACATTATGTAGGGATAAACGATATCCTCTGTGTTTATTCCAGATTGTAATCTATTCCTGCTTCAAATTTCATGAAGACCCATACAGCTTTTCTGACATGATTGATCCATTTATCCAAAGTTTCGTATTTATAATACCCATACTAACTGTTACGAAAATTGTCTCACGAGAACGTAAAAACGAGATAAAAATTACTGTCCTGTGTTAATCCAGGTTATAAACTATCTGTGTGCCAAATTTCATCCAAATCCATTCAGTAGTTTTTCGTGAAAGAGTAACAAACATCCATCTAAACAAACTTTCACGCTTTTCTGAGCATGGGCCTGATTCAGAAAGCGGTTCTTCTGGACACGGCGCGCATTGTTAGGAGGTTCCTTTCTCTGGAGCTCTGACCGTCGGTAGCTTGGACCCTATTTTTAAATGTTTTTTATTTTTATTTTGTTTTTGTAAAAATATAAAAAAGAAAACGAATAAAGAATATTAGTGAGATAAGAAGTTAGATTACATGGACACAGTAATTAATGAAGATCTAATAATATTGGTTACATTTTTAGCAACGTGAAACTTCTTCGCCACAAAGCTTCATCAAGTAAATAAATTGAAATTGGAATACATCTGCATACTGTTGTAATTATTTAAATGTAACAAATTAACTATCATTAATCAGCATTCTATTAACAGTGCAGTAGTAAATACCATAGCACTGCGAACATTGGCGCGGGTTCAATTCGTTTCATTGAGAAACAACAGTGATGAACGTAGGTATATGGTCACTATCACTCGCTATCTATAAAGATTATCGGTCAATGTGCCAACTGACCTCAATTGCTACACCTACATAATTATATTATTATGGCTTGATTGTAATTGGCTATATGACAGTAGCTATAAATTACAAATATAATTAGTCATCATTTAGACTTTAAAAAAATAACGGAAACGTATTTTTTCTTTTGTAAAATCAATGAATATTCACCAATATACAACGCATCAAAACTCGAGAGTAGGGGCTCGTGACGTCAGAATTCAGTAGAAATTGTACTGAATTATGACGTATGGCCAATTTTGATAGCAGCGTATCTCCGTCAATTTTGGTTTACGAAACAAAAGAAAATATACGGGTCGAATATTTTTTGATAATCTTAGTGACGGACTTATTATAATTTTTCAGTCAAATAGCCAATTGGAGAGAAATTATTACAATCTTAGTTGTTATACATATATTAAAAAAACTGCACCGTTGGTCTCGTAGTCGCAAGCGCGACTGACGAGTGTGGGGTCCTGGGTTCGATTCGGCAAAAAGTACTATTGGTTATTTTAAATTAATTCCCAGAAGCTGCCCGGAGTTTGCGGAGTTTGGTTTATAATACCCCGTGCCTCGGAAAGCACGTTAAGCCGTTGGTCCTGCACCTCATCTCTCTCCGGTCGTGTCGGATTGCCGTCCCATCGGAACTATGACAGTAAAGGAACAGAGAGTGCACCTGTGCCTGAGCACATACGCGCTGCACTATAATATCTCCCGCGCAGTTGGCTAATCTCCGTTGGAATTGGCCGCCGTAGTCGAAATCGGTCAGGAGGACTATATTAAAAAAAAACTCTTAGACCGTAAAAATAAAATCATCTGCACCATACTTTTGCGCTCACTTGAATTGGCGTTATGTTGTGGCATGCAGCTGCGGGCAAAAGCTGTGTTTTTCGAGCAAACTAAGATTGGACGTAGAATCAATTCCCTTCCCTTTAATTTTGACAAGCGCTTAAAAAATGCCTTTTGATGGCCTCATTGAAATAAATGATTTGACTTTGGGAAGTTCTGACATAATATAAAACTACTCTTGCCATGTGATCCCCAAAGGGTTACGCAAAGGTGTGATAATAGTACACCCATACATGGCGTCAGGCATCAAGTTAAACTTCCATATGAGAGGGGGCAACCTTACTATCATCAATCAGGCAAAAACCACAATGGATTCCCAACCTGGGAAACTAGAACCTCTTTGTCAGCATTCCGGCACATCCTCAGAGGTCAAACTTTTTACAATGAAGATGATTATCATTTTTTTTTCTAGCTCCCACTGTTTCACTTCAGCCCCAAGCTTTTCCAAGAGTTCTTGTCCAGTGCCACCTCGACCCAGCCTTCACGGCATAGCCACCTCTTTCTAGATCAGCCTCGCTGGCGCCGTCCATCTACAGGCTGATGATCGCTATAAACAATGTTAAATTCTACTAACCCTCTTCAGTAGGAGTTCCATAGGTGTTGTCATTCCGGCATTTGACGAAGAAGTGCAACATCGGCGTGGTGACGATACCGAACTCCTTGGGAGTTCCCTTCAGGGCTATCACACCGTTGGCTGCGGCCGCTGCTAGGCGAGGACTTGTGTATCTGGGAAATAAAGACGAGTATTATGAACTAGTCTACTGACAGTATGTAGTAGTAACTAAAACTTAGTTGAAGATTTTGTTAAGGCAGTCATTTAAGTAGTCATCATGATCAGCCTATAATGTTCCCACTGCTGGGACACAGGCCTCCTCTCTGGAGGGAGTGGGCCATAAACCACCACGCGGGCCTAGTGCGGGTTGGTAGATGTCATAAATGTTTTCGAATTTTTGGTTCTAGGATATGGCGATTTCCTCACGAATTCACGATGTTTTCCTTCACCGTTTTGAGAGCAGTGTTGATGAAATAAATTACACAACGTAATGCGCCTGGCTAGGTTCGAACTCACGACCTACAACTCGTAAGTCGGGGCAATCACTCTTTAAAATATTGGCATCAGCTGCATATAGTCTGACTGGAACTTAATTAAACGGCTAGGCAAATGTTGATTAAGAGGAAAAAAATCGCT
Source organism: Agrotis puta (assembly GCA_943136025.2). NCBI lineage: Eukaryota > Metazoa > Arthropoda > Insecta > Lepidoptera > Noctuidae > Agrotis > Agrotis puta. The sequence continues at coordinate 5,753,148 of OW964190.2, read as the reverse complement.
GACTGTTCGCCAAATATTTGAGTCTTTCAAATTTCCTTTAACTTTTCCAATCAAACAAAAATTAAAACATTTGCACAATTTAATTTGATGGAATATGTTTCCGGTGGGCTTAGTCACCGACATAGCCCACCGGATTAGCAAGCTGAAGTGGCAATGGGCAGGCCATATTGCTCGCAGAGCAGATGGCCGTTGGGGTCGAAAAGTACTAGAGTGGAGACCACGGACTAGCAAGCGCAGCGTAGGACGTCCACCAACAAGATGGACAGACGACCTTATAAAGGTCGCCGGAAGACGCTGGATGCAGGTCGCTTCCAACCGGTACATGTGGAGATCTAAAGGGGAGGCCTATGTTCAGCAGTGGACGTCCTATGGCTGAGATGATGATGAGGATGAATATGTTTCTACCATGACTGTATCCCACAATCTGCAACGAAGTAACCCAAACAAACCCCATTTTTATGAGTAATCTACATTCACAAATGATAATAGTTACCTGGTGTCCATCCCGATGAACACACTGGCTTTGAGCGCCATGTCAGCCTTCTCGGCCGCGATGATTTCTTGTACAGTTGATTCCAAATCATTGTCACTGAAACATCAACAAGAACATTTTAAAAAACATAATTTCACATCGCAATTGAATTATCTAAAAACAGGGGAACTAAATAACTATAGTACATTTCGGAGACCGAGCCTTTTTTTTTAACGTGGTAAAGTCATCAAATTAGTCCTCCCACCCAGGGCAGAGCGGGAGGGACTGTCAGACTCGTACTGATCAAAATCCACGGTGTCCTTCAATAGCCCTAAAGGTACCGGGATCATGGTAAATCATAAGTCCCGCGACCCCGCGGAGACCGAGCCTAGGACCAGAGTACAGTAGTCGTATGATCAAAATTTTAAAAATATCGACGATTCAGTCAGATCTAGACGCACTTTCATACCAATTAGGTCATCAGGAAGAACATATAACAGGTAATTAACTAGTTTATTCGAAATAAGGAATCGGACAAACATGATACCGTGGGTGTTGAACGTGGGCTACAATTGCCTACAATTGTGCATTCTTGATTCGCTATCTATTGCGGTATCTAGTTTTCTTCAGGAATTAGATTCCTAGTTTGTTCAGAAGGAAATCAGTAATTGAATGAACGGAAATAAAACAAACACTTTACAAATAACACTGACATGATCGTAAGTAAATTTATTAATTTATTATTACACTGTCTCTATTGTCTAGTTGTCGCAACCGTGTGAATAAGGTTTCTGATTCGATCTTTTTTGCGCGGACTTAAAATAATTGGCACAATGTGAGTAAAAACTATTAACTGATGAGTCCACCGGAATTCGTGATCTTCCGCATTGAAAACCTATTCTCACAAACGGTTGCGCAACGAGATCAATTCGTCGTTTTCCAGCTATAACCATTATAGATTTATCACCGAATTTTCTTAGATCTAAATCGGGGCAGTGCACATTGCTCGAACGAAGTTAAAAAAGGTAAATTGATCCTAATCGTCATTGCAGACTTGTACTTCCCGGCAGCAACCACGAAATTGAGTTTTTTTTTACGTGGTAAAGTCAGCACATGAGTCCTCCCACCCAGGGCAGAGCGGGAGGGACTGTCAGACTCGTACTGACTAAAATCCACGGTGTCCTTCAGTAGCCCTTTACGTACCGGGGTCACGGTAATTCGTGAGTCCCGCGACCACGAATTTGGGTCTTCAATTTAAATACAACTTTGTCTAACCGTTTGGGGATGGTAGGCGAGCAAAGGCTGAGCTACCGCCGGGCCCCTAAGTGTCTAGGGCCCCCAACAATAAAAATAAAAACATAAAATGTTGCTCTTAAATGAAAACTTATCGCGTCCATAAAGCTCCAATATAGCAAAATTTTCAAAAAGGCTATAATTATATAGTTGTCATAATCATTTAATGAGCGACGATAAGTTGATCAGCATTATCAATTTTAGAGCTCCCTTCAACATTCTCTTATTGACATCAGTCATAGCATTAGTTACACAAGACAGGATGCTATTGTCTTTATTTTGCAAAACTATACAATTAGATTAGAAGGGCCCCAAACAAGTTTTGATACGGGGCCTCTTCTGGCCTAGCTACGCCACTGTAGGCGAGATATGACATTTGTAGAGTCGCAACTGTCACTCATACGCAAGGACCAGAATAGATATCTAGTTAGACAGAATACTTTATTGTGCATACTATAAACATATCTTGTCAGGTATTTACAAAATATCTTGTACATTGATGTCTTATCACTAAAAGCGATCTTTTCAAGACAACTTTTGTAGAAAGATGGAGTAAAAATACTATTGGTACTATTAAACAGTACAGGGAAATCATCAAATAAGTTTCAGAATGGAGCGGAAACGGAACCATACGTTTCAGGGCCGCGTCACCTATTTAGACAGCGCCACGTGTAAGCAACACGTGGCACTGTCTAAATAGGTATTGCGTGGACATAGATAGAGCTGTAGATATTTTTTTCATAATTTGCTACAATTGTTTAAATTAAAAACTAGTACCTACTACCTGCAGGCAGATTACTTCCATAACTTTACCTGACATTAGCGAGCTTGGTAGCAATGGCCTCCCAGTTCTCCTGCAACATCTCACCATCAGGGTCCACCAGTTTGACTCCATTGTCTGGTTCCAGGTTATGCGAGGCAGTTATCATCATGCCGATTGTGCGACCTGAAATATACCATGAAACGATAAGGAGAGAGTTGCTGACATAGTATTATAAAACTTATTTTCTGTGAAGTAAAGCATAATTTAGACAGACGAGTAAGTTTGAGAAAGTTGGAGGAGCCTGGTGATTTTTAGGTAGATCTTTAGTGAAGATATAACTTGACATTGAATTATAGACCGTATTTTTGGTGACAAAAAGTTCAATTTGTATCGAGTTCAGAGTGTATTTGAGTACCTAACGTTAAATGAGTTTTTCGAAGTTTATTACAGCATCTTAACAGGTATCAAAAATGCCGTGTCAAACCAAAATCAAATGGATTGTTTCAGTTCCCTTTAAATTAACTGCCTGTCACAAATGTTTTCGCTCAATTTCATACTTTAAAACACCGAAAATAAAGTCTCAATTCGATGGCATTCGGTATTCCTCTGTATTTCGCGAAACTTGAATGAAGCTGTCACTTTTCTGGAATCCTACATGTATCTCTCAACAGTTAGCCTATTTCTTGTGATGTTAATGTGTCCCAGTTTGCTGGTGGCCGGCGATATGCGGATTTGCGCGTCAACGGATCGGAACGTCAAACGTGAGAGTAAATTATTATGTGTAGCCCTATTTCTGGTTTATTCAGTGCGTTACCTGGATTTCTGTTCGAATTCCTGCGACAGTCTTAGATCTTAATTCATTGAGACGTTCATAAAAACTGAAATAAGAAGTATAGATAGATGCAGATATCTTTCTTTCTTGTTTTAAAAGACGCTGCCCCACACTAGGATTTTTTTCCTGTGTCGTGGGTGCATTTACAAACATACACAAACACCAAGACCCGTAAACTACTTATAGGTTATACAAATATTTGTTCCTTGCGGGGATCGAACCCGTAACAAGCTTCGCAGCCGTCGATCGCTCAGCCACTGCACGAACCGTGCCGTCAACATCTCAACAGGCAAAAATTACACCGTTGTAAAAAGATTCCTGTCGACTTGGGCCTCGCATGCATGGGCGATTTTCTACCGCGCACTGGATATTGGATTAGATACTTAGTGCTCCAAATATTAGCGCTAAGCCGTCTGTTGAAATTTCATTACGCGACGAAAAATGTTGCTTTAAGCCCGAAATTCTATTAAGAAATGTATTACCCAACAATAAGGCATATTATCCTACAAATGCAGGCCTAACATTTATGCGTACATTGATATTGAAGACTCTTTTATAAGGCTTTAATAAGATCCGAATGATATAAACTCCAGATATTACCATTACTTGTTTCTCGAGACGGCCTTGTAAAAAATGTCAAAGGTCTGCGTCTGTTATAAGCGGCATTCACATTGTGATTTGAATAACACTCTTTCGAAACGTTTATTTTTAAATCAGATGGATACTGTGTGAGTTCAATAAAAGAAACGAAGTATAGACTATGTGAAAGAAAAAGTGGATGTAAAGAGGCGACTATTGAGTGATAACGAAATTTAGAAAAGGAAGGAATGCTACGAGAACCGCAAAGGGGATAAAGGACAGAATAAAAAATATGTTGTTGATGAAGTATCATCAGCTGTATAGTAATATCATTATCATTATATCAGCCGTAGAACGTCCATTGCTGAACATAGACCTCCCCCATAGATTTCTAAGAAGACCGGTTGGAACCGGCTTGCATCCACCGCGATCCTGTGGTATTTTTCAATGATATGTTAATGTAAAAATTAGAAGTGCTCGTGGCTAAATAAATACAGCAGCACAGGCCGATCTTCCGAGTTAAGCCGCGCTTGCCGAGGTTGGTCTGTGGATGGGTGACCATCTGTCATAGCGAGTTTCCTCCGTGGCTCGGAAAACACGTAAAGCCGTTACCACCACCAGTCTTACCATGAAGCTCTAAAGTCTGACAACTAGTCTTACCATGGGGTATCGTATTACTCAGTTACTGGGTTGTGGAGGTCTGACAGGCAGGCGCTCCATGTAAAATACTGATATCCAGCTGCCTCTGGTTTGACTGGAAGCCGACCCTAATATAGTTGGGAAAAGGCTTGGCAGATGATGATGGTAACGTGAAAATCTCTAATATCAAATTAGCTCATCCTATAGAATCTAGGGCACGAAATTCGCACCCCATTATGCAGTTCCAACAATGAGGTGCGACAGTTACTAATGCATTTCAAGGCGTATTATGTAGATCAGTATTGTATTCGCAACTGCTTGCAATGCTAATGCATACCTACGATTGTTGACTCCTAATTAGCGCCGAGACTAAAGACAGACAAATTGTTCTACGCACTAATTTGTAGACAGAAATGTTGTTGAGCCGTTTGAAGATCGCGACAGATATCTTTTGCCGTAATGAATGACCGATACGCGGTTTGATAACCTTTGATTAATCACCAAAAGTTTTCGGAGCCTCTTTACTTGGTTTCAAAAGAGGTTTGGAGGACCCTACTCTCAAACCTGACGAATTATTGAATCTAACTAATGGCAATCTTTGATTGGATGATCAAAACCGTCGCAAGAGGACCCGAAATTGAAGGTAATGAATGCATTGCTAGCTAAGGAAGTTACGGCTGGATCTCTTTTAAAACGTTAAGTGCAGATGCACCTGGCTGGCTTGGAAGAGGCTCAAGAAGAGATTGTGGGATGAGCTGAATAGCTTTTTACCGAACTACAAAATCTCAGTAGACCGAAAATTCGAGGTCTTTGTCCTGAGTGTGACAGCATAAGCTATAAAATAATCAAGTTAGCGAACATTGGAATTTTAACGTTCAATATTTATCAACGGCTGCATGTGTACAGTTTATTAACCAAGGTCAACTGGTGCATTATTCAGTAACTCCAGCGAAGTACTTAGAATGGCACCCTTAATGCTGAGCTTATAACAGCGAACTGTTCTTGTGATTGAAAAGTATTTATTAACTCGTTATGGAGTCCGCACACCTGCAATACGGCAGGGAATTGGTAATAGGATTTTCAATCGACTAGTAATTCTAGATACCAGGTATCTGGTGATACCAGACGCCATATTTGGCACAAATTTAGCACAATATGTGGCTGTGGGGATGAAAAGTCTCAAAAACGTTTTAGATTTCCCCATTTTGAAAATAAGTTATTTGAGAGAAATTGTTGCAAATTAGGTCTCGTCCATTTCAAAGATTGCACCGAATCACCAATCATCTCGTTTACGAATTGGCGAATATATAAAAACAGCAATCTGTGCATGCTTATTTATGATTTCTAATCTTTACTAAGTTTGAATAATCTGACGTTACTGCAATTTCGCCGGTAGGTTGAAAAATGTCGTCCTCCCTGAGGTGGTGTCAAAGGCTTTGCAAAAGGAGGATAGCGTTTGTTTCTGGTGAAGATTCAAGTTCAGTCAAAGTTGTGTTCAATTGCTTAATACGTTAGTTATTCCCTAAACGAATTATTTCAAAAGGAGTAAATACGAAGCCAAAACTCTTTCGCACTTACCGTTCAAGACCCTGGATCGGATGACAGCCAACAGACCCATGCGGTAGACCACATGTTCCAATAAATTGGCTCTGTAACAATCAAAATAACCGTTTTAAATACACGTAGATTCCCTTAGCAGGTAGTAAACCATCTTATCATCATACTCCTGGAGTCGTGGTTGGATATAATAGGTTACTAAGGGATAGGCTATTATATCGAAAGCGCTCCTGATTTCCAAGAAGTTTTATTCCACTTTTATGCCTGGAAACTTCATAATTTGGGGTTGTTTTAAATTCGACACAAAATTAATTCCCCACGAAAAAAAGTATTGATCCTGTTCTCCTAGTACTTTCTGTTCAGATTCCACATTGTGTCCTCGTTTTCGGGGGTTTTGTGCTGGATTTTATTATTTCATTGTTCTGCTATCCTTGAGGAAAAAAGAAATGGGACGAATTTATAATAATCAAAATTAAAAAAAAAGCATAAATAAACCTTTGGCTAATTTATACAACTTTTTTCGTGGGGAATTTTGTGGCAAATTTACAACAACCCATAATTTGTTGGTAGTAGGAGTTTACAGACATTATGCTTTAGTTTTTATAACTTTAGCACTCAAAACATGCCTGCCGGGGTCGTGGGACTGTCTCATCAGGGAACCGTGACCCTGGAACGTAAAGGGCTATTGAAGGATCAAAGTGGATTTAGGTCAGTACAAGTCTGACAGTCCCTCCCGTCCCTTCCTGGTTAGGAGGACTTATTTGATGAATTTACCACAATAAAAAACGCATTCAAAACATCTGTTCGTTCATTCTAATTTAGAATAGCTCACCTTACAAGCTTACTGGTGTTATTAAAATGTAACAACGTGTACAATTTATGTCTTGTAGCTGAACCCAGAAATCTTGCACACCCATTGAACAAAGGAAAAACTATTTGGCTTTGACTCCGACAGGATGTTAGTAGCTAGCCACGACCCAGTTCATTTCTATAGCAAATTGGGTCCACCTTTGTCACCAAGAATCATACTTCGTCAGGGCATAAATAAACAGTTTGACACCATTTTATAGAAGGCATTGTCTTTGTCCGTGAGCCTGTTATCGACTATCACAATATTGATAAAAACATTGCGTTTCGCGCCGTTTGTATTGATTTTTTGTGTCACCTCGTTATCTTTAGTCATAACAATTAATGTAATCTTTTTATTACGCCTTAGTGTGCTGTGGCGGAAATATCTAAGCTGTGTTCTGTGTTATTATCATAAAACAGTTTGTATTGCTTCGAAGAGTAGACAGAGACAATGCAATCTCTAGGCATTTGTTACCTATCTAAACAAAAAAAGAGATCTTAACTTTTGAACCGTACAAAATAGCGCCGTACGTCTCAGAGGTAAAAAGTTTGGAAATGACCTCTCCCATGCCCCTGTTCAATTTGATCCCCACTTTCCGGGACACCTGTATAAATCTAGCTTATGCATGCGGCGTTGCCCGCGTGAAGTACTATAATTATCCTACGGGAACTTCATATTTGGATAAAAAGAATCTGATAATCTGGTTTTTTTATTTCATTTAATCCATTCAGTAGCTTTGGGTGAAAAAGTAACAATCACACATCCATCCTCAAAATCTTTCGCATTTATAAGAGTAGTAAGATTGGACATGACTAAGCGAATCACCTATAAACAAGCCTTACTCACATTTAACCACACAAATAAATAAATACCAAGCAGGTACGAACAAATAGCAGACATTGGTATGTAGATTACGCCAGTGCCGTGAGATCGGAGCTAAGAATAGCGCATCGCTTCCCGCAGTGTCGCAAGTCGTAAGTCGCGGCTAAATCATGGGATGTCATGAAGATGGACGGCATCCATCTATAATAACTGGCTTAAGAACCTGGAGAATGGCGAAAAACCCGTTGTTTTTCAAAGGAAATCAATAATTCTAGCATAACTAGCTTTTGACGGCGCCATCGATTATCATAAGTGTTATTATTGTTTTCCTCGGGAACAGTACTTTTGGTTTGGATGAAAGGTGCCTTATGTCCCGTACTTTCTGTACAACTGACAACGTATTGGTAAACAAAATTTGGACATGATCGGTTGAGTGGTTTACGGAAGAAAAGGTAAAAAAATACTTTCGCGTTAAAGTTAGGATTTGACGGAACATACTCAGCACTTTTCGAAGGCCAATTTGCGTAAGAGAGTCCCCCAAAACCGTCCTATCGCGATTTTCTGTCTTCTACTCGATATGGAAGTGGAAACTACGTATTTTCCTACTCCACTATTCTTTTCTGATTAGTTTCGTTGCAGGATTCAAGAAGTCGGTCGCAGGACTCGCGAATTACCGTGACCACGGTACGTAAAGGGCTATTGAAGAACACCGTGGATTTTAGTCAGTACTAGTCTGACAGTCCCTCCCGCTCTGCCCTGGGTGGGAGGACTCATAAGATGATTTTAGCACGTAAAAAAAGGTTCCAAGATAGTTAAATTCATTCTGGTGGTCGCCACTGTTGACTATGGCTTTCAAGATTCGCAGTGGTTTGGAAATAATGCGGTGGCCCGGCGGGATTACCTATTATATTATATAATTTTATACGCATGATGTTATCTTATTATCACTAACAATATCATCGAGATAACTTTACCCATTAAACACATTTAGATAACCATAACTTTCCCATAAAGCTTATACATATCCGTTGTGGCATTGCACGGACTGCACCAATATAGAAGCGATCAATACTTCCAATTACTGTACTGATAGAACAGGGCGCGTCTACCTGAACGCATTCATTTTATGCGCGTTCAAATATGACTAATTGAAATTGTATTCCGTATGCATAAAGGTGGAAATTGTCTGCACGTTAATTGATATTTGCTATTTACTAAGTAAACACGCGTCACGACCATCTTTGTAAATAATTACACTAACGACCCGTTGAAAATAAAATATAGCCTACGATATTCACAGATAATGTGGCTTCCTATAGGTTTTTATAACAGGTTAAATAGTTTTTCAGTTTACTGTGTTAGTTTCTATGTTTGTAAACGCACCCACGGTACAGGAATAAATTCCAAGTGTGGGGCAACGTTAAAAAAAAAGACAAAATCAAAATGTTTTTTATTTTTTTCAATATTATTTTAGTTTAAAGAATCAATAGCAATGTCGCATCACTTGAAGAGGATTCGAATACTTACACAGATTTTCGGTGTTCTTATTCGCATAGAAAATGTTTGAAAGAAAGAAATTTTTGGAAAACCCACGGGAAAATCCCGGCATTTCTCCGTCACCCGTGCAACGCCGGGGCGGATCGATAGTATACAATCATTCTACAGAATAAGTTAACCTCATTTGCATGGGTAGTTTAAATCTAGAGCTGCATCAGAAGATATACTTCGTATAAAATATTTATCGAGTTTTTAAGAAATAGAGTGAAAACTATAGGTGATAGCTCTTTTAGGGCATAACGTATAGCTTTTTTATTCCGTGGTAAAATCATCAAATGAGTCATCCTGTCCAGGTCGGGACATGAGGGACTGTCAGACTTATACTGTCTAAAATCCACGGTGTTCCTTCAATAGCACTTTACGTTCCAGTTCAGGGTTTCCTGAGGAGACAGTCCTGCGACCCTGGCAAGCTTTGGACCTCTATCGTGGGCCCTGCTGATTGCTGACAGTTCTCAGACAAGGGCATAGTCCATGACGGACAGCAAGTTACCCATTACTCGCCGTCCGCATGCTCGAGCCTACGGTAGCCGGAAATCGTCTCGCTCCGTCCATTACCTTGGACGTCTCCCGTGGCAGCTGGGTCGTGAAGTGGACGCTGTACTATCCCTCACGACACCCGTCTCTTCCTTTGCTAGCTGCTTTGCAGAAGGAGACACCGCTTCATAACGTAACACTCAAAGCTGAATTGTTTTACAAACACCAGCATTCTATCAGCATAGTGTGAAAAAATCGATCAACAACACTCATACAACAATATATTGGTCGAAGCGGGATGCATTTTTTTTTATCGTGGTAAAATCATCAAATGAGTCCTCCCACCCAGAGCAGGGCAGGAGGGACTGCCAGACTTGTATTGACTAAAATCCACGGTGTCCTTCACTAGCCCTTTCCGTACCGGGGTCACGGTAATTCGTTAGTCCCGCGACCGAAGCCTGATGCATTGGGTAATCTAAGCGCTTTAAAGTTTTCAAAAACTTCAAGATGATTTTTCCGCTCCGCTCTTCACGCTCAATGTAAACTCTCCCTAAACCTCATATGCTCATTCAAGCATACTCCTCATGCGTAAACAGTCTTAAATTAATGAGATAACATCTGCGTAATCAATCAGTGTAACCATGCGGGTGTCTAAGTGTTGTACATATCTTCCCATTACAGTTTTCCTATACGATAATTATTGTACTGTACATAAAAGTTTCATGATAAACAGTAAATGTTTAATGGATAACCATGACTATGAAAGATAGAAAAACTACTTTTTGCGTCTTTGGTCTAGTGATTGCAAGTTCTACTGCTTAGCATGAGGTTCTGGGTTTGATTAATAGTTGGGACAAAGTTCATACTTTCCACCAGGAATCTCATTAGTTTTTTTTGTTGTGGCAAAATAATCAATTGCGTACTCCCGAGCCGAGAGGAACGGAAAACTGTATCTGATCTGTTACTGACTTGAAATCCACACAGTTTCCACGGTAGCCCTTTGCGTTCCAGGGCCACTGAGGCCTTTTAAGACAATTCCACGAATCTCTCAGTAGCAGAATTTGAGCCTGGTTGATGTCAATAGGTTCGTGTGCTCATTACATGATAGAGACTTACACATAACTAGTCAAAGTATGTAGCAGATTAGATACGCCTCTGCCCATTATGCCTTTAATACCCAAGGGATTAAAGGCATGATGTTAATCCCTTGGGTATTAAAGGCATGATGTTATGTTATGAATATTACGTTCATAACATGGTATTTGCATAATATTTTTTTTCTCTAATCATCACTGTATTGATTAGAATTTAATATTGTTCCGCTTGTTAAGTAATTGCTCATTAGCTTATGGTAACGGCATGCTAAACTTGTTACGAATAGAGTTTAGATTAACAGTTTTTTTTTCTGTTTTTTTTTTTGTAATCTTTTAAGTGTGCTTACTTATTTTATTATTTGAATTTAAGTATGCGAGAACTACAAGAGGAAATTCATTTAAAATACTTTTGGAGTACATTAGGTGTGAAGAGACAAAATAACTACTATTCAAATAAATATAAAACTAAAAATAACGTGTTGGCATTGAAAATATAACAGTTACAAAGTATTTTTCAAATCTGCATCAAATTCAAAAATACTTCACAATGTTATCAAAACATAACATTTATAGTAAAGTAGGCATGTTATGATAACAAAATAATAAAGTCAATACATCTTGTAAGTGGTTGGAAAACGGCCAAAAGTAATATATTGGAAAAGGTTCGGATCAAAGTGGGGTTTTTATTATTTTAGACATTTGCATAGCTGAATTTGTTTGTGCAATCTGGTGTATGTTAACCGGGATATAAATACATTCCTAATTCGCACACTTGTATGTATATGCAAATTGTTCTAAACTGGATTTAGGTTTCAATGAATTTTGACAATGGTTTCCTGTATAATCTTCAGCCTTTTCTACTGCGGGTCTAAATGACCACTAGGCATTATTCCTAATGATTCAATTTGTGAATGAATAATAGAAGAAAAGCCAATGATGTTGCTGGAAACTTACAAAATCAATCAATAGGAATATCGCTTAAAGTGGCCGTTTTAGACCTGGATATTCTTATGGAATTTAAACATTGATGCTCAATCACACACTCTCAAGCTTGCTTGCATTCTGCTTGTTGAGTTTTAATTTATTTTTTTAGTTTATATTATCATTTTCTTTAAAAATATGAACCAAATTTTTGTATAAAACAAGTAAATTACAGTTATTTAAGTTACGGAAGAGCGGAGTCTCCTAACACAGGCATATTTGCTTAAAAGGAGGCTCCTATCCCTAGTTGTTAAGGTTTACTTGTTAAAACTAATAAAGCAATTTTATTAAAAAAAAAAAAAAAAAAGACATTATAAAATTGGTTTACACAATTAGCCTATTATTTTAAGACACTGGGGTTCAGTACTGCCAACACAGGACTGTTTTAACAGGGTATGATGTAACGGAAAAGGTTACTGAATGAACCAGGTGCTTTTTAGTCAGTACGAGTCTGACAGGCCCACTCTACCTAGGACCGAAGGGCGCATTCAATGATTTTCCATACCAAAAAAGAAAGGTAAGCAACCAAGCAGACCCAATGCTAGATGGTACATCAAACAGAAAAAGGTATACGATGATTCCATTTCCGATGAAACCAATATTTTCTACACCTTTTTTTAGAGCAGAGATTTTTATTTACCTTTACAACATTATGCTGTAGTTATGTAAAATGTGGGTTTAAAACTTACCTACAATAAAAAAATCTTGCATAATTTAAAACAATATTAGTCCCCCCACTTCAGTTTGTATTCCAAATGGTGGGAATGGGATCGCTTAAATAGTTTAGCTGGCAGGAATGCACAGAATGAACTGGTGACCTCTTTAATTAATAGTGACACCCATAGCATAACCATTGTGGGTGGCGGAGGAATTTAGCTGTGAAATGCACGAGTTGATTTTTATAATTTTATTTTATTTAAGTATATATGGTAACAATTTTTATGTTTTATTTTTAATAATTATATTTTAATCTGTCTTTGTCTATTTATGTGATGAGAGTTGTCTTTTGTACTTGCATCTAAATACTAACAATAATTTTCTAAGTTTTTGTTGTTCGCTAACCCTTGGATAAAGTTGTCCCAAAAATAAAATCATTTGAATAATATGCATAAGTGATCTAATATAAATTAAAAAAAAATCTTTTCTATTCTTTAAAGAATATCATTTAAATAACAAAATAAGATTAGTAAATAAAACATTCCCCATTTTCTGGTCCCGCTGCAATCAGAGATAAGTTGATTGATTAAATCATTTCCTAATTCCTGCCTATTAAATATTTATCTGTTAATTAACTTCATTTATTAAAATCAACAGCAATTCCTCCTTCCTCTGAAATATTATTTTGAGTCAATGCATTTTTAAAAAAATATGTGATAGATCCAAAGCCACAGGGCTTCATGGATGGGGTTTAGTAAGTATCCCATGATATCATAATACTGAGATAAAAAGTATTCTATGTGTAAATCCAGGTCATAGACTAAATGCATGTCAAATTTCATTCAAATCTTATCAGTAGTTTTGTATAAAATATTTAGAAACATATATCCATTCATCTTCACAAACTTTAACCTGTATATTAGTAGTAAGGAGTAATTTCATTCAACAATTAATTATGTAGCTAATTATAATAAATCTCCTCAAGAATGTAGAAAAATAAATGGTAACACTGAAACTAGAGCAATAAAATTTGTAAAATATTGCACTTGTTTAACACAACCGTTACTGTTATCAATGGCCTCGAAACTTTCAAATAATAAATTCCAAATAGTTGCAATACTTTTGTGTTAGTTACAAAACTATGTCAGAGACAATTATAAATTAATGATATTATTATCAATAGTCTTGCCACTTTTAAAAATATGTATACTAAGATATTTAAAAATAAAATGTGGGTTAGATACCTATTGATTGTGCCAAAAATTTATGAGGTTATTTGCTAATATATTCAGTGTTTATCATGTAGGAATGTTTTCACAAATATTTTTGTGCATAGTCCATTTATTGAGGAAGGCTTTATGCTATATAACATCATACTACAACCAATAGTAGCCGAGAAGCAGGTGAAACCACAGGCATGAAACAGCTAGTATCACTACATAGTATAAAATAAAGTCGCTTCCCGCTGTCTATCTATCCCTATGTATGCTTATATCTTTAGAACTATGCAACGGATTCTGATGCGTTTTTTTTTAATAGATAGCGTGATTCAAGAGGAAGATTTTTATGTATATAACATGCATAAAATAGTAGTGATTGCACCCGTGTGGAGCCGGGACAGGTCGCAAGTTATTACTACATAATAAGTTTCCAATAAAAAATATTTTTTGTTGTGGTTTTTGTTTTATTAGACACGGAAAGTATAATTTACACTCCACAGACCGGAAAAGGTTAATTATGTCAAACAACAAAATAAAATGATTGTAGAAATGACCTGTGAACTCTTATTAGATATTGCTATCTAAGATATAATTAAACTATAGAGCAGACATGTTGCCACCAGAGATTGGGAACAAAGCTACAATATGGTTCAGACCCCCCACTGAGAGATACATCATCGTAAAATTACATGAAAAAATTATATAATATAGGCCTTTGTTTATTATAGTTAGTATAATTATTTATAAGTCTTTTGCTTACTATTTTTCCTCATAATCATTGAGTATTACATGCTGCACTAAGTCAAAATATATTTAAGGCACAATGAATCACAGCATGTCCTATTGTTTTACCTACCTATATATTACCACGAGTCATTGACCATAATCACAGCCGGTAGTGTCAGCGACTTCCCGTTATGAATTCGTTAGTAAACGATATTGCAGATGACTCACAATTTGTTACTTTTGAATTTAGTATGCGACAATATGCTTACGTGACTCAACGGACATAAGAGAAAGGTGCAGCCGTAATGTGCTTATTTAGTTATTCTATGACCTTATTTGGTAAATACACACAAGGTAATTTAAAAAAATATTTTAAAAAAATTACTCACTTTGTGCGGAATCCGGCTGTGCCGTATTCAATGAAAACATCACTCGTTTTGGGATGCATTTCTCTGGCGAACGCGTACACGACCCGTAAGCTACTTGGCGGCATTGTGTTGATACTCGTAAATATATTACTATCACCTGATTGACCACTTCACTTCGCACAGGTATGTCTTCATACCATTCCCGCTCTGTAAACCAGTTTCAACAGCGAATTTGACGTGATGACGTCGCGCGACTTGTCGTCAGTCTTGACAATCATGAATAGACTCTAATATTATCCAGCTATTTGTAGAAGTGTAGACGTAAACTGTAATGTCGCTACGTGCGCGAGTTATCTTCTTAATTTATTCACATGTTGCTATCACAAAACTTCTACTTTTGAATTCAGTAGCATAGCAGTTCCGAGTATTAGGTCTTAGCTGTCAAACGCAAATA
Organism: Agrotis puta; assembly: GCA_943136025.2. NCBI lineage: Eukaryota > Metazoa > Arthropoda > Insecta > Lepidoptera > Noctuidae > Agrotis > Agrotis puta. The sequence goes on along the minus strand of OW964190.2, from coordinate 5,737,810 downwards.
AATCTGTCAAGTAAGTAGACTAAAAAGTTTAGCTACACCACGCTAGATGGCAGAATGTTACTTTTTGTTTTAGTTTTGCTACTCAGTACAAGATGGCGTTGTACCCATAATATGACTAACATTTAAACTTTAACTTGAATATTTTTAAACTGTCGAGTCTGTCCCTGTTTATTAATAAAAAATAAATTTATTTTATTCTACAATGCCAACATGGTCGTATACATAGTGCGGCTAAATAATATCCCCCAAAGACTAGCTTAGGTAGGTAGGTACATAATTAGTCCAAAATTAGTAGTAAGCACATTGATATTCCTCTTGACATGTTGAATGAAGTCGCGAAACTGACTACCCGTCTACCTAATTGGCGTTTGGCTACTAGCCAGTGACGCTCGTATCTACTCATCATTGATTAAATACTGTCAAACTGCCTGGATAGGTTGAATCATCATACGTGTTCTCCGCTGTGATGGATGAGAGATAATTTAGCATGCTTGTGTATTATTTGTGAAAGGAAAACTACATAATTATTAGGTTCCTAATTTTTTTTAAACTTTCTAATATTATCAAAATGAGTCCTATCACACAAGAAGGGACGGGAGGGAACTGTCAGACTTGTACTAACTAAAAGCCACGGTGATCCTTCCATAGTATTTACGTTCCAGGGTTCGGTTACCTTATGAGATAATCCCGCGACCCCGACAAGCTTTCCTTAGTGGCAAAGGCGTAGAGAATAATTACCGATGAAATAGCAGCGTTGCCACCAGATAGGTCTCAACTACTCTGGCCAAAAGCTACTTGAATCAATTACTTCTGCATACTATTGGAAACCTTTTTTTTATCGTGGTAAAATCATCAAATGAGTCCTCCCCCCAGGGCAGGGCGGGAGGGACTGTCAGACTTGTACTGACTAAAATCCACGGTGTCCTTCACTAGCCCTTTACGTACCGGGGTCACGGTAATCCCTTGGTCCCGCGACCAATACTATTGGAACCCTTAGTAGAATAATATTGCCCTTTTTCAGTCCAAACAAAGTATTACTAGCTCAAGTTACTGAAAAATACTTCTTTATGCAAGCGTTTTCCATCAGCCGGGTCGCGACACTAGTACAGTGTCGCGACCCGGCCATCAAATTACCAAAATCATCAAAATACCGGGTCACAGGTCTTTTTATTACTAATACATACGAGTAAATATTATTTTACCTAATGGGTTAAATAGCTTCAAAGCCCGGCTTGGGGCCGTATTATGGCGCCTTAAAAACAGGCTAGTTCCAGTGAGTGAAAGAGACAGAGCTCTACAAGTCTTCTAGCACCACCTCGTTCACTCCCTGGAACAAGCCTGGTTTTAAGACGTCATAAAACCCCCAACTGGGCTTATACAGGGTATTTTTTATGTATGAATACACAGATTTTTTATTTTTTCGATTTTCCAAAAAGTACTTAAGTTTTATGTAATTAAAGATGTTTATTTTAAAACAGTTTTTATTTGTCACACGCTTGTGACACGTCATACTTGTTTTCCCGAATGCGCATACGATTTACTTACTGATGCTGGCCGAGGGAGGATGTTGTCTCCCGTTTTAGCGTTCCACGATTTTTCTCAAAATGTCTTCCAAATTCAAAGTCAACAAATAAACACAGAACTGGAAACTAAAACAGCACTAATAGTTAATTAAGCAAAATAGTAACGAAAAGAAGCGGTCCCCACCTAATTAATATCTATTTATGAGTGACAGTAACACATGCGTGTATTTAGAGCTAAATTAAAACAACAAACGAGCGCCCATTATTGCTAGGGAAGCCATATTGGATCCAGAATTCGGATATTATCCGAATTCTCTTGTAGAATGAAACATTTTGCAATTTTATTGCCGACTGTACAAATATTCGTCATATCAAGACTCTACAGGAACGTAATTTAAGAAAAATAATTTTAGTCGACAATAAACGAAAGTTAGCGTAGTATATATACAAAAATATACAAAGTTGAACAAGTCGGCAGAACTATAATAAAATGGAAATGTAAAGAAAAGATCGGCGAAGAACGAAGGTCGACAGAGAGCTACCGCATAGATCGTTCTAGTTTATCATTATTTTTGTTGAACGTCCAGCCAAAGATCTCTGGCCTATTTAGAGAACCTTTAAATGGCTGATATTCTTTGTCGCTGACTCAACTCTAACCCAAATTCTCCTACCTTCCCTAATTTTATAATAAATTTTAATGCTTACAAATTTACAATACTTGTAATAATCCGCACGCAAAATACGTGCCTATGATGTGGAGTTGCGGGCACCAGCACGTTATACATACAATTCAATACAATAACGGCTTTTACCTTGGTCAGAGGCTAAGTATTGCCATACAAAGCGACAACGCCGCCATTCTCTTAGTACATTACCAGCTGACAGCGTTGAGGATGAATTTTTCGATGCTCTATAATAGTTTAATTTTAATTTAGTATTTTATATCTCTATAGTTTAATTAATACTTATGTTACAATGAAAATACGTATATTAAAGAATTTTATACAATAATATTCTAAGGTCAGTGGGTTCAACCATGGGCCATGCCCGTGCCCGGGTCGACGGCGCGTTTTGTGTCCCACGCGCGCTTAAAAAAGTATCAGCACATGAAATAAACCCACGAACCCCACGAAGCAGGGTTTCGTCGACCCGAAAATCGACTAAGCACGATTTTAGAAAATAAGTTAATTTCTACAATACTTTATGATACACAATTTGGTGAGCATTTATCTATTCTGGCAGGTATTTCGTTTTTTTTTAAATAGGTACATTTCTGGTAGGCGTTTAAACACAAGCCTATGTGAAAGATGCATCCCTGGCAATACATGGCAACACTCTACCTGAGGAAGACGGATGACACCATCATAATTCTTAGAATATTCCTGATGTTGTCTGGTAGCTGACTAATAGTACTACTGGTATTCTTATGGATTTATTGGTCCCTGGTTGATACTGGCAGGCAGGTACGCAGAATAAGGTCGGTAGCCTCAATACGTACCTACTAATAATTAGAAATTCAATGAAAGCTCTCACAAGTTAAATGGTTATATCCCGTCCCTCCAATCCAGTGTGGTCACCACAGTAATTACGGCTCGGTCACGGTGCGCCCGCGTCGCCTCGTCGCTACACCCGCTGTTATTAATCGTGCAATTTTCAGCTAATGAGCGTCGTGTAAGGATGAACTTCAGTAGTCGGGGATTTTAGTATTAGTTTGATGTTTCGTGTTACTGAATAGTACAGTACACCATGCTTCACTTGTTATATGTACTTGTATTATGAAAACCGTCTTTAGTTACTGGGCCGACGGTCTGGTCAGGCAACCGTGACCCTTTAACAAAAAGGGCTATTCACCGAAGGTTATGAGTAAGTATGGAGTTTCTTGCCCATTCTTCTCCATACAAACCTACCCTTGCGAATGGGTGTGGAATCAATCCTTTCCCAACCCATTTCCTTTAATTTTAATAATCGACGTTCAAAAGTGCCTCTTTGATGGTCTACTTGAAATAAATGATTTTTAGACTTTGACTTTGGTTCACCGTTGATTTTAATCAGTACAAGTCTGACAGTCCCTTACATCCCGCCCTGGGCGGAAGAACCCATTTAACCAAGATAAAAGAAGATAACTTCTTATAGTAAGACCTTCCGTAAGAAGTTTTAGTCCGTAGGAGTCCGAAATTTCTCCCCTTACGGAATCTTTATAACATATTAAAACCCGCTCCGCCCTTGTGCGAGGAAACACTGAATAATTTTAGTGAGTGCTGGTCTGACAGACCTCTTTACCCTCTCTACAGAGGAGGACATTAATTGAAGATGCTCTTAACTCGAGAAAAAACAGTTTCAAGATTCAAGTTAAATATAATTATAGAACGAGCTTCGAAACGAAAGTAAACTTTGTGTTTTCTATCGGTTGACATTTTCTTTACAATACTAATTTACGTCTTTCCACACAGGACGTTCATGGACGGATAAAATCTCAAGCAAAGTTAACAGAATTGAACCCTTTTTTTTTATCGTGGTAAAATCATCAAATGAGTCCTCCCACCCAGGGCAGAGCGGGAGGGACTGTCAGACTTGTACTGACTAAAATCCACGGTGTCCTTCAACAGCCCTTTACGTACCGGGGTCACGGTAATAACAGAATTGAACCCTGGACCAAAAATTTCTAAACAATGATAATCACATCATCATCATCTCCTTTAGTTGGGGTCGGCTTCCAGTCTACTGGATGCAAGTGAATATCAATAATTTCAACGAGACGCTATGCAGTAGAGCACTCAAAAATCTATCCAAACTCCCGCAATAAATCTGAATCAAATTCATTCGTACTCGTATGTCAATCGTCACCGCTCGCAGGCGATGCGAGTAATTAACTCTAATGACTAATTAGAACGAACTCGAAGCGCTTCAATTGAACACATCTGATATGTAAAGTGCTCTCGCCATGTTAGTAGGCTAGTAATTGATTTTGACAGCTTCCTCATACCGTTTAGTGTAGTTACCTAATTTATTGAGAACTTTTTTGGAAACCTAAGGACGCTAAGTAGGTCAGTATACCAATATTATTAAAGTCTTCCTTACTTATTCAGTGATCAACATACATGGACTGCTCGAGCAGTGAGTCATCGTCGTTGTATAAGTTCCATGTATGTTGAAGCAGATGATATTGACTACAAAGACCACATCGAATTTGTATTGATCTGAAAAATGTTCACATAGTTTACAAAACTTTACCTAGCGGATTTATTAAAACTTTGCACTCTGGATATACAAATACCAGAGTGCAAAGCTGCCTAAGTACTTAGCACTTTTTCGTTTTAGCCGTCTACTAAAACCTGCTATATTGCGTCTTGAACGTTCGGTAAAGAACCAAAGTAGCTGCCTTGCAGTTTCTACTAACGATTTCATTTCTAAATTCAGCGCTGATTCAACTCGATTAAATACGCAATTAAGACCTGTCGGCTAAAGTTTTAAACAGACACACATTACCATATTAAGTACCAACAAAGTTACTAAAACGAGCTCAAAGCAAAGGCAGTAGCTACTATCTAATCAGTCCCCATAATCTAGGTCAGCATTTCCCAAAGCACAGGTCGCGAGGATGTACCATGAAAAAATAAGACGATACGAATGCTGGAGGTCGACCACTAAGCGATGTATGCACACAACGCGGTTGGCCGTATTTTGGCATAGGTATTTGGTTTTTTTTTATCGTAGTAAAATCATCAAATGAGTCCTCCCACTCAGGGCAGGGTGGGAGGGACTGTCAGACTCGTACTGACTAAAATCCACGGTGTCCTTCAATAGCCCTATACGTACCGGGGTCACGGTAAATCGTGAGTCCCGCTACCCCGGCAGGCTTTGGCCCTCTACAGGCCCCGTCACTATGCTGACACTCCTTCAGGCGCGCGTGGAACACAACGCGCCGTCGACCCGGGCATGGTCCATGGTCAGACAGCGAGTCACCCATTACTCGCCGAATTAGCACTTCTTACCCATTAAAAATTTCGATTGGAACTGAATGTTTTTCTTCTTGTTTGAATAGACTTTCATTCATACATGTAGTTATTAATTATGCCCTTTTTCAGTGATTTCAATTCAATCACGTAAACTAAGAGGTCAGTGAAATTTTAAAGTTTGTGTTAAATGGGCCGCGGTCCTATCAATTTTGAGAACCACTGTTCTAAACCAATCTAGAGGCTAACTGTACGAGATATCATCCGGCGACTAAGTACAAAACAATTATGTCGACTGTGTATGATTATCGTAAGGATAATCGCAGGCTGGCGACATCTGATGGACTTGTGGGTATAAATCAGACTGCGTAGTGACGTGGTCATGGATGGGTTAACATTAGTGATGTGTCTGGGCGTATGGTTTGCAAGGAGAACGAAGAATTTGACAGATATTTAAATTAAAACGTAATTTGCTTCTAATCATCCTGTAGTCGGTCGCGGGACTGTACGAATTACCGTGACCCCGGAACGTAAAGGGCTATTGAAGGACACCGTGGATTTTAGTCAGCACGAGTCTGACAGTCCCTCCCGCTCTGCCCTGGGTGGGAGGACTCATTTGATGATTTTACCACGACATAAAAAAAACACCCTTTTTTTTTTTTTTTTTTTTTTTTTTAAAAATAGTAGTAAATGTATAATAGTCAATAAATCATATTCAGTCAATCAATTAATTTGTTTTTAGAGTGGATAAGAACTCGATTTTCTTTTTTTTGGTGACGTAGGGGAACAGTGTATAAGACGGGGACGAGAGGTATAATGGGGAAATATACACACCTTAGGCATAAAACGTAGCGCAAGCGCCATCACGACGTCATTTGCAAGCGGCTATTAACAAGTGGCGTTCTATTGGCGCTTGCGCTAAGTTTTTATTGTGTTAAGTTTGTCTTAAGCGTATTCCCACCATACCCTGCGTCCCCGTCTTATACACTGTTCCCTTACAGAAAACGGGGACTGTCAAATTTGATGGAAAAATTTGTTCCTCCTTTATACACTACAGGCGCTTTTTCCTATTCCTTACAATTCATTCATAATACTTCAAGGACGCAGATAGTTCCTTGCAACCATTAAATGGTCCTCTATAATCATCGTGCCACCCAAAAACCCGGACCTTAGTAAGTATTGTAACACCAAAAATGAGTTCCTACCCCATATCATGGTTGTTTACTGTTCCAAAGAAGGCTCTGATCCAACTTAGTTTAGGTTTTTTTTTAACTACTAAGGTCTTCAATGACAATTACGCCACAAGAACATTAAAAAAAAAATAGCCCCACATTTGGAATTTTTCCTGTGTCGTGGTCGCGTTTACAAACATAGAAACTCACATACACGTTCGTTCCGTCCTCAGTACTCTTTGGCACTGGATCACAGGAACAGACAGACGGACCAGCTATGCATCATCCTTATCTACATCGCTTCCAGTTAGTGCTAATACTGAATGGCAATTAACTACCTCCCCCCAATGTCCCCTCCCTTCACCCCCTCTTACACAGGACCGGCTTTATGCTGTTGAAGGTCCTGGGCACTTTAGGAGTATGGACCCCTATGAATGTGGATAGCGTATAGCATTCACAAGCTCAAAAGTCTGACAGCCAGAATTAACAAGGCATATCGTATTACCCGGTTACTGGATTGTGGGGGTTAGATGGGTAGTCTGTCCATGTAAAATAATGATATTGGTCTGCATCCGGTTTGATATCTTATCTATACTTGTTATAGTTTGTTTGGTTGAATGCGGTAATCTCAGGAACTATTGGTTCGAATTAGAAATTTTTTTTTGGGCTGCACAGCCTATTTATCGATCAGCTGATGAAACCGCTGGTATATGATAAAATTCGATAAAAATCTAAATTTTTTGAACCCTAAGAATGAGTTAGTTTGTTTTTGTAAGCCCTCTTTATTTTACTTTCAAGAACTCAGGGGCCCAAGGATTGTGAGGCCCTGGGCATGTGCCCAGAGTGCCCCATGGAAACGACGACCCTGTTCACACATGTCGTTTAGTCCACTCGGTTAATGACTAGGCAGTTATAAACAAGATCATTGATTATTGAAATTTATTAGTAAGTGACTTGCCGATAAAAAAATATAAAAACCTTGTGAAAAATTGCACGGTTCGCGTTAAATATGTAAATTGGGTATGGGTTATGGCGGTTGACGTCAGTGGTTAGGTATTATTAGTAATTAATGGTCATTATGTGGCTTTTTATTGTGTGGTAGGTTCTTTGTTAATTGTTTATAGTGCTTGTATTAGCGTTGTTCTTTATACTTACATTAAAAAGTTCAGAAACATCCAGAAAATTAAGTTTGATATTGTTGCAGGCTTTTTGTAAATAATATTAAATAATATGCTAAGGGTACGTAAAGGGCTATTGAAGGACACCGTGGATTTTAGTCAGTACGAGTCTGACAGTCCCTCTCGCTCTGCCCTGGGTGGGAGGACTCATTTCTGTTGAATAATGAGTGTTTAAAATCTTTTTTCGATCTTAAATCATTGACAGGTATCTTCATCATAATATCACTCAGCTACATTGATTTGAGATCTTTTAAAAATAAACCTACCCGGCCTGTGACATTAATGGTTAATTCAGAATTTAATTCGCTTTCTATTGACAACTAGAACTCATAATAAAATTGTCTATGTGCACTTTACTTCCCTTTTTAATGTTGTCCGTGATTTCGTTCGCTGCTCGGCTCCTTTTGGTAATATCGTGATGTTATATTATAAATTGTAGTTGCTGTTCATTAGTAGCTGTTGTGATTAGCGCGTACAACAAAACAAACTTTTTTTTTACGTGGTAAAGTCATCACATGAGTCCTCCCACCCAAGGCAGAGCGGGAGGGACTGTCAGACTCGTACTGACTAAAATCCACGGTGTCCTTCAATAGCCCTTTACGTACCGGGGTTAGGGTAACTCGTGAGTCCCGTGACCCCGGAACGAAACAAACTCTACAACTTTAAATTATTAGTTATAATTTTAAATTAAACAGAACTACACAAAATTTTACTTACTGAATTCCTTGATGTTTTATTAGTGTCAGTATTGCAGCAACAACAAAAGCTTACTATCAATTGAGCAACAAACAAAACCTCTTAATAAACGAGATATCTCTTTCTGTTTCTTATTTCCTGGTACCACGGCGGCCAGCGCTGCGCCCGCGCCACCCACGTGTACGTTAATACATATCTAATTAAATTAGGCATCTTTGACCACATAAGTGCACATGGCAATAAAACATTATAGGTATTCGTAACTCGCGGCGGCGGGATAAGGGTTCCTTAAGGAGGTTAGGAAAACGGACAGTTTGGTTTGGTGTTTAATTTACAATCTGTATAAAGAAGAAACTGAGTGACTGATTTTTGAACTGAAGGCTGAAACGACTGAGTCTAGTTATCAAGCATAAAATTTTGCACAAACATTCTTAATAACGTGAGTATTTAAAAACCATAAAAAAACCACCAAAACAAAAAATTGATAAAAAAAACCAAAATCTGTGTTAATTATAAATTAAGACTACTTACACAGTGATAATAACATTTTATAAATAAAAAAAAACAATGTTCGTAATATCAATTTGTATTAAATATATATTAAATCATCTTCAGGATCGGGACAGCTCTAGTAGGCTCAGGATCGAGAAGACCAGAGACGAGAGATGAGAGGTTCTATCATAACCTTTCTCGTTTTTGTGCAGTAAACTGGAACTTTCACATTAATTTAAAAGAAAAAAAAATAGTTCCTCGTTTGTAGACTAGAGGCGTTTTTCATTTACTTTCGATTGTTTCAAATCCGCTGTAAATAAAATACAGAATGGAGTTTCTTGCCGGTTCTTCTCCATGGAATCGACCAACCCGAACCGAGCACCTGCTGTCGACGTTTTATAAGTGCCCTCATGGGCCTATGTGAAATAAAAACTTTTTGATTTGATTTGATTTGAGAAATCTTGTGATAATCAGAAATTCAAATTATTTTCTGAAGAAATGAAGAAAGATGTTAATTTTCTTTAGTGTGAACTTATTTTTCTGGTCAGTAATTTGGCCCACAGATAAATGTTTTCTTCTCTTTCATGAAATATTTCAGTGAAAATACGGAACCCGGAAAAGTCCCAAATAGCACACTTATACAAACATAGCCTCATTGTACCAGTATAAACAGTAAATGCTCATCATATAATAGCAGAGTAACTCATAAATGTATTATTACTGATATGATTCGAAATTGTTGATAATATCATTGCCGTGATAGACAACCTTAATGGGAACGCTTTGGCAGTACAAACCATTACATCAAGACCTGCCATGCCCCTTTATATGTGCTCTTACAACTTTAACATTTACACATTACATATACCTTAATGCTTTAACAATAAAGGTGAATTTTGCTTGTTTAAGTGTAAAGTTAACGTGGTGTATAATATACAGGGGGAGTTTTAATACACATTCAAGGTTGTAGATATTTTGGTCCCGTATCACATTAAGTTATTTAGCCATACGCAAGCAATTTCGCTATTAACTATTAGATCGTTTTGAAATCAATTCTTTGGTATCATGTTATGGTTTTATTTGTATTTTTTTTTAAAGCTGTTTAATTTAGTATAACGTTAGATAGGTTGGTGGTATTTTTCCTTTTATAATGTTTGTGTATATATTTTTTTACACGTTAAATTGTTTTGAAAGATTCGGTAGCGACCACCAAGAGATTAATTTTAACTTTTTAATTTAAAAAGATGTTCTTGCGGTTTCGCGATAGAGTAATTATAACGACTGAATTACTAGGTATTAAATGAAAATATCTGATGTTGAATATTCTCTGTGTTATTCTTAATAATTATTAGCAATGTTAGGAACTGCTTTAGTAATCCTGAAACATTTTAATTTTTTATTTTGAAGTCATCTAAGTAATTATAATGGAATAAAAATAGATATCAGTCGAAGACACTATAAAATAAGAACTGAAAGAAAAGTCAAATATTTTTTTAAGGCAATAAAAACGGGCCTGTAGAGGGCCAAAGCCTGCTGGGGTCGCGGGACCAAGGGATTACCGTGACCCCGGTACGTAAAGGGCTAGTGAAGGACACCGTGGATTTTAGTCAGTACAAGTCTGACAGTCCCTCCCGCCCTGCCCTGGGTGGGAGGACTCATTTGATGATTTTACCACGATAAAAAAAAAAGGCAATAAAAACACCATCATCTGCTTAAGCCTTTTTCAGTTTTACATTCTCGTTTAAAAAACGGTGATGTCTAAAGATCTTAAATCGAAACAGATCTTTAAATTAAAACTGTCATCTTTCAATATTTTATCTGTGGCACGCACCAACCATTCAATAAAGTTATCTTTTAAATTCTTTCTACTTGGGATTTATACAGAAATCCCAGAACGACGCTATAAACTTAATAAATAATGAAATACGTTCTCATTAATAAGAATCCCATCTCAAGGTACGTGTTAATACAACATCTATCATCCAACGGTGTGTGGTCTAGTCTATGGTACAATTAGAGGGGCGCTATTGTGCCCGTACTCTATGGCGTCTATGGGAAACCTCTATGTTTGTAATGCCACCTCTAATTCTCGGCTTTCATTGTGATTTATTGTGATAAAGGTTACGATGCTGTTTTATTTGTGTTTAAGCTTTGGAATTAGATGTTTTAATTAGATCTGAATTAAGAGAGATCAAGATTTTGATTGTGCGGACGCAAGCACATCAAGTTACCCTAATGTGTCTCTTGAATAAATTTTCAACATTTTCATAACAGAAGACTGTTGTAATTTTGTATTTAAGAAGAAAAAACGTGTTTCATCAAGTTTGTTATTATATTGAAGTGTTAGGTAACCTAGTTACATAGAACAAGAAGAATTTTGAATACACAAAAGAGAACGCTATAAAGCCAGTATTATTACAACAAAGACGATCCATGTTGGATTGTGAAATTTAGATTGGGGTAGATTGATGTGCTGGCGTCTAAACATACATACTAACTTCAATAGTTGAAGTTACTTTTAAGCATAAGTGACTTTATCAAGTTAAAAATAAATCGGGGTACTCCGGGACGGGGGCTTCGAGGAACGGGGTACTCAGGGAATAAACTATATATTTCGGGAAAATGAGGTTCAGACTCAGATTCAATAAACCTGTATCAACATTTAATACCTCTTCTCCTTCTTATTCTTCTTCTTGGTGAACTAGTGACAATTGTCTTCGAAAAAATTTAAATAACCTATTTCATTAGCTATGCCATACATAGGTCGGGCATGCGGGCGGCGAGTAATGGGCGACTCGCTGTCTGACCATGGACCATGCCCGGGTCGACGGCGTGTTGTGTTCCATGCGCGCCTTAAAGAGTGTCAGTATAATGACGGGGCCCAACAAGGGGGCCCCTTTAGAGAGCCAAGCCTGCCGGGGTCGCGGGACTCACGAATTACCGTGACACCGAAACGAAAAGGGCTATTGAAGGACACCGTGGATTTTAGTCAGTACGAGTCTGACAGTCCCTCCCGCTCTGCCCTGGGTGGGAGGACTCATTTGATGATTTCAACACGCTAAAAAAAACATGTCATACATAGGTAATTAAGGCAGTAAGAGTCTAATAGTCCTCCATACAGGGCGGGCATGAGTCCTTCGTTTGATGACATTAACACCCAAAAATAAAAAACCACATTTCAAAAAAAGTGTGAGATCAACAGCATGTTACTTTTTTATGTTAATTTGAAGTAAATAGTACTAAGTTAATTAGTTAAACAGTGAATTTCCTTCCGAAGTTAGTGCAGCAGTGTGTCCTAGTTTGAGTAGTATACCACCCAGTAGGCGGATATCATAAACCAAGTTCTAATGAATTACACACGGTTTCTATGAAAGTTGCACTTTGTTCTTTACTTTAACATTGTCGCTTGTTTTACAGCTTATATAATGGTTAATTTCATGAGTAATTAAGATTCTTAAAAAAGGTGTTCAAAAGACAAATACTAACTATGTGTAGATATACAACATTATTTTTAGTATATGCGAAACCTGAATATAGTTTGTTCAGAATCAGTAACTGATTCGATTCCAATAATTTTTACGCCATGTTATATTTTTTTTCAAAAATATTTTAATTAAATTTTATTACCAGTTAATTACAATACAATCACCGTACGGTTTGGTACCTATTGCCAAGCTATTATCACGAGTGTATAACACAGGAGACGCGGTTTACGCGGGTGTACCGCGAAATGATCATGTTTTTGAACGGACAACCAGGTAATATACAAACTTATAACCTTGTGATTTTTTATGATACGGTTTTAAAATTTCGTACATAGATTCTTTACACAAAAATACTAGACGGGTGTATCGGGTTTCGCATAAACAAAAAATAATGTTGTATAGATATCAACGCGCCTTATCAACAACGCAGTATTTGAATTTGCAATTTTTACTTGTTTCTTCGTTTTTGAACGAACAAAAGCGTAACTACCGACGTTGTTGACGTAATAAGACCAATTTTTTTTATTGTTTTATGTGAAAAGTATATATACTTTATCAAGTCAAAATCGGCAAAATTCAAATCCAGCGTTGTTGATCGGGCGTGTCGACATATCTGTCTTTATTCCTTTTATACAAGAATTTGCTATTATACTTTTAAAATACCGAATTTAATCAAATATGCTTATTTTAGAATCTTTATTCTTTTGTATGAGGAGGGTAGAGGACAGGTTGATGTGGTGCACCCTGGGAGAGACCCTATGTCCACCAGTTGACTGCGATAGGATGAGTTTATCAATTGATTCTGTTTGGTATCTTATAAGGTCTGTTGTTGAACAGGAAAATATTCGAATCGATCTTTATCTTTGGTATTTGAATGACAAGGAATAGCGTGACATAGGAAACCATATTTTTTATGAGAGATTACATCAAATATTTTTAGGGCTTCTATGATGTTTCCTATCAAATTTTTATACACAATCCAACATTACGCAATGCCAATACCTCCAAAATTATTAACCCAAACATCTTATTTCCCGACAATAATACGTTAAATTGATGCAAACAAACAGACATACACACAAACAGACGGTTTTCTCTCAGTACGCCTACGTTTATAGAACGTAAATGCTCGATCCATGTACCCATTTGCCGTAATGTTGGTATCATATCACGATTTCCTAATTTAAAGCATCGTGGTGGTCTGCATGAAGATTGCTTTGAAAAAATTTGAATGTGTTCTATGAAATCGTTATTAAAGATGATAAGTCTAGAAATCAATTATTTTTAGTCTATTTTAAAAAGATGCGTGGCGAATTACGTAGATAGGTTTTTGTTGTTATTTTCTTTATGATCAAAATGGATTTTTTTTAAATCAGAATTTAAAATAATGAAGTAGCTATCTAACTGCTTAAAGCTTTTATAAGTATCTATAAATTTATGATTCAACAAGTTAGGTAGAGAAAAAAGGGATTCGTCGCATGTTAATTTAAAAAATGCATATCAAATAAGTTAATACTTTCAATTACACTACAAAATATAATTACATTATTTGAGAGAAACAAAATAATTATGGAAACTAAAGCAAACACGTTGATGAACTGGATTCCAATTAAACAAATTAATATTTCCTATGAAGAGGTTATTTACCAATAAAATTAATAAAACTTAACAAACGACGTAAATACTCAATCCCAAAAACGGAATCTAGTAGCTACCACTTTTACAAGCCAATATTTTATTCAAAACGGTCTCTTGCTAATCAATCAATCAATCCATCAATTTGCTGTCATTTTTTATCGACGCCATCTTGATTGCTAACTCAGTAGACATTTTATATCTAACGCAGGGCTTTTTAAAATTTATATAATAATACTCTGCATCCGTTTTTATTAAAAACATTGTCCATGGCAATAAAGTTAAGAATATAATAAAATTAGTACAAATCCACTATGAGGCGATGATAACTCTTTGGTTGCTAATAGACAGCCTATAAAGCCCACCCTACAGATTGTCTATGGGGCAATAAATGAATAAAAACAATTACAGTAATACCAACTTAAGAAAACATTTACACTTTCATCAATGCAATTCACATAGCTTTTATATCGGGGTCTCAAAGTCGAAACTTTAAGGTTACATTAAGCGTATCCTTTTACCAACAGCGTAATAATTTTGGGCGAAGAGCGTTGTGTGAAAAGAGAGGCAATGCGTCATAAGAGGAAGCGATAGCGTGTTATTATTTTTTATCAACACTTTTCTATTATGAATATTGATGAACCAAATTTACAATCTCAAACGATGATATAGTTTTTGCAAGCTTCATTAGTGTCAGCTAGATGGTTTTAATAATTATCAATTAGGATATAATAATAAAATGTGTATTCGGTTTTTATTTTAATTAGAAAACACATAGAGTTGATAGTTAATCTGATTTTTTGTGGATCAATAGGTAGTAATAGATACTCGTATTATTGGTAATTCTTTATTGGTATTATTTAACTCATAATTAATGTTAATCAATTTCGTGAAAGAAGGTTCCGGGTTTGAAAATGTTTATCTTTTTAGGTTAATCTGTTTGGTAGTATTTACTTTTTGTTGTGAATAAAAAGTTTAAACTACTGAGGGCGATTAATTTTAACTCGGTGCTACATTGTACCATTTTAAGTTAAAAAACCAGTTTTGAATTATTTGATTCAGCTTTCCGTTATGAGAGTGTGCGCATTTCATACAAACTTTCAAGTCTTACTAAAATGGAAACATATTATGAAATTACTTTTCAAATTTCCAATTATCTTTTTTTTAATGAGATATTTCTAAAAGTTTTTGTAATACCTTTTCAAACCTACCTGTAACCTGCTTGTTATGTGCTAATCTTCGTTAAAATCGATTCCGTATTTCGAAAAATAGACACTAGACAAATAAACGACCGGTTTAATTTTAAATGGAAAAAAAAAACTAAATAAAGCATTGCATCAAAAAAGTGTTAACCGGAACTCGAATATGTTTGACAGCTTCAAGTGTCAACAAAATCACCCCGCTTTTGCCTATCCGCCCGGACCCGCTCACTCCCACACTTTGGACCACACACAGTCGGCGAGATGAAAGCGGTCGGCACGTTTGAGGCTCCGCGGCGGTGCAATTAGGGCTCTCAGTAATGAGAGGAGCGACAGAGGCCACTAATCGGCGGCCTTAAGACACCACCTTCGGCCGCTTGAATCAGAAGCGGATCAGTTTATTGCTCTTGATTAGGATGCTGGGTACTATTTGGCACTTTTCTATAGATTCTTTTGTTTGGATTAAATTAGAAAAAAAAAAGAAAAATATGTCGATATAATTTCTGTAAAAAAGTGACACCTAAAAAGTACAAATTACTTCGGAAATAAATTACTTAAGTAATAATAATAAGTAACGTTACCGAAAAACGTTCAAAACGAGCGAATCGAGTATTTCAGCTTTCAAGTGTGAGTTGCGATTACCAAATTGGTAAGGCATCCGGAGTACGAGTACTTATCCAGAAGATCCCACTTGTAACTGAATTTTTCTTTCCTCAAAGTAATTTCGCATTATAATATCTCTGCCGTTTAATATTTTTACGCAAAATAAGTTTTTTCACCTCGTTGGTCTAATGGCCGCAAGCATGACTGCTGAGCAAGAATTCCTCATTTTGACCAGGTCAGGCAAAGTGTAGATAATTGGATTTTACCATCAGATGTTCCTCAGTAGCAGCCACGGGGTGTACCCTGTTATAGGGTTTATACAACCTATTACATAGGACTTAACTGGCAAATTGTTGGCATTTGCTATGAGTTGCACCTCTACCTTATCTTTGGAGAAAGAAGAATTTCAAATTCGTGAAATAATGCTATGTTAGTGTTTTAAATCTGAGCATACATATTATGCCGTCAGTTTTTTTTCCGAATGAGCATTTCACACTTTTATATTAAAGTTAGTTTTAATTATGCTAGTATTATATTATCTGCGATCTTAATATACTACTGGCACAAATAATATAGTACTAGCGCCACTGGTGATGAGTTAATGAAAACTAACTTTTTGTATATGCAAAATGACTTCAAGATTTTCGGTTGCAGTCGCTACGGCTGATTTAATATCGGTTAGCACTTTGTCTAACGCCATATTTACAGGTATAGGTTTTCAGATAGGCATGTACTTACTTTAGCCGTTCAAAGTCAAAAAGTTTTCGCCTCCTTCTGCGAAGCAATCATGCTCGCGAAGGAGGAGGCGGGCCGCGTGAGGGAAAGGACAGCGTCCTTCCTCCACCCCAGCCGCAGTGGTAGACGCCCACGGCTACGGACGTCGGCAGACGATCTCCGGCCATCGTAGGCCCGGGCATGCGGCGGCGAGTAATGGGCGACTCGCTGTCCGACCATGGACCATGTCCGGGTCGACGGTGCGTTGTGTACCACGCGCGCCTCAAGGAGTGTCAGCATAATTACGGGGCCTGTAGAGGGCTAAAGCCTGCCGGGGTCGCGGGACTCACAAATTACCGTGACCCTGGAACATAAAGGGCTATTGAAGGACACCGTGAATTTTAGTAAGTCAAGTCTGACAGTCCCTCCCGCCCTGCCCTGGGTGGGAGGATTCATTTGAGGTTTTTTGCGTTAAATTAGAATAGTAGTGTGATCTGCGAACCCTTGCTAATAGGGGTTAATTTAGTGGTTCTTAGCTATGAATATATTTAAAATGAATTCTTAACTATTTAAAAAAATAGATCTTTTAATGATATGGCTGTTATTTTAATAGGAGACTCCCATCCTGCTAAAAATTTAATTTAGATTTTATTAACACATGACTCGGGAGCAAATATATGGAATGTCTTACTCCGAGTCCGCGCGATCTTGAGTACTTAATAACTAGTTAAGAATAATAAAAATTGATACCAATTAAATTTATTCAAATCACGCCAATATTTAATGAACTATCCCGGAACAATTTCAAGTAAGTGATTCCATACTTTTGCTCCCGAGTGTATAATACTTTAACGTAAACTTATTTAATGTTAGTTCAAAAGTTTAATGGAGAGTTTTACGTTATTGTGATGTGAAATAAAAACAAACTTTCACGATAATTGAATGGATTAAATTAGTTCTTTGATCATACATTATAGGCGCTTTTTCCATTTACACGTCGCACATGCTTCAAGTTCAAAGTACGGTCAAATACGTAGAAGTCATGCTAGGATCACAAAAAAGGGAAGAATATTCATAAATACTCAACTAACCAAAAAGATCCCTGTTGACAATGTGCTACCAAAACGAACCGAAATACAACAAAAAACTCTTTCTCATAGACCGACCATCGATTAAACTGCATTTTAATGTCAATTTACACCTCAAACCGGAATAAAGCATTATTGATCGTCTATTTTGAACTGCACCAACAAATATCTATTACAACTCTGTTAAAAAACCTATCCATTGCTTACTTTGCTCACATCAGTAGATACATCATCAAATAAAACCGGCAATGGATTGAAAACAGATGAAAAAAAGCTTCAGAAAGAGTTGTTCAATATAATATAAGTAACTGATTACAAAGGAGTTCGAATCTTTTGTGGTCCAAAAACGAGGCATAATGTGACATCCGTCGATGACAGATGATCGTACCGACAATGGTAACTTTGCAGTCATTTACGCAAAATTGAACCTTATTGCTTACTTCTGGCACTTTTAGATTAACCATACTTCGTTATCCTCTGCTGTGGCTGTTTATAAAGGTGTCAAAAAATTCCTTGTTTACGCATCAATGGATGCCAAAACTTCGCCAAGACTTGTTCTATGGTCACAAACTTTGGCTTCTTCAAAAAGGTTTGTAGTCCATCAAAAAAGGATGCTGTGACTAAATACAGAGGCGCTAAAAGGTGGTCCATTTTGATATAAGTATACAAAATGTAGTTGTTGACTTAAAGATAAAGATGTTTGCTTCTTTACCTTGTTTTCATGTTCCCATGTGAAAATTAGCGAGTGACTTTGAAAAATGCGCTATAGTGGATGCATCGTAAAAATACGCAGGTATTTTTTGCAATAGTCCCTTGGACACGTCATGCAAATAGTATTTCGAAATGGCAGCTGAGTGATTATTTAAAGTCTATATATAACACTAGCACTTTTCCCGCGACTTCGTCCGCGTGGGTTACGTACTTTCCTAATTCCCCCTTTTCACCCCCTTAAAGGTTAAATTTCCAAAAACCCCTTCTTAGTGCTCCCCTACATTATAATAGGAAGCCGTGTGCAAAATTTCACATTCCTAGCCCTAGTAGTTTCGGCTGTACGTTGATATGTCAGTCAGTCAGTTCTCCTTTTATATATATAGATTAAGGATTTGTCTATCGTATTTGGGTCATTCCGTGGTTTCGAGCAAAAACCAAATCCACACGAATTTACCCATGAATTTATTAGAAAAAGTGAACAGATTTTTGCTTAGAGGATAAAGATATAATAACTTTAAAAGTAGTATCACTAATATTACATATTTTTTAATTAAATATTTAAAAAAAAATGTAAAACTGTCTGTAAAATCATTCCTCTCCGTTTCCAACTTGGGACTTCGGTAGATCTTTCGATGTTTATTTTTCTACATTCGTAATTATGACTATAACTAATAAGCAATATTAAACCTAAATGCCTGAACTACAATTTATGTATTCTAATTTTAAATTTATTACAATATTTATATGTAAAATGCTCCTTTTTCGAATTGTCACAAAAAAAACTTCATTACTATCCGTACACAGAAACTTCTTAATTTAAGAGAGTACGAGACGATCTTCGATACGATTCCTGTCAAAACGGGTTTATTCTCGTCTATCGTCCCTGGTAACAGCGACAAGTGGACGTGCGCGTATTGTAGATAAAATTATTAACGATCTTCGAATTGTAACCAGCGTTTCGTCCATAAATCAACTCATCACCTTCCTTCGATTTCTCAAGGTACCGTTATAAGTAAATTATTATAAATATGTAATATGGATATCTTTTAAAGCCATATTGGTGCTATTTTAAAATCAAATTTAAAATGTATTCTACAACGAAGTTATCTATATAAATTGTGAATTTTTTCATTCATCTCCTCTGCATTACCATCCGTTCCATCCATTTTTTTGCGGGAAAGTAATGAACAATTTTGGAAGGAAATGAAGAATTTTTATTTTTATTTAAAAATAATTGTGTTCCAGTATGTATAGAGTATTATCTACATAATACATGTTTTTTCGTATAATTTACTATTTCTTTTTTTTAATTTCAGCATAAATATGGGTAAAACTCGTAAAAAGTCTCTTGTCAAGAGAAGAAAAATTAGCTAAGGATCGGCTACATAAACGAGAAAAATATGCTCAAATAAAAAACAATCCTGAATTGTATTCCTTACAGAAAGAAACAGGTTTTTTTTATCGTAGTAAAATCATCATTCGCCCCGGCGCTGCGCCTCCACGCGCCACTCATAGACGTGCCGGAGGGCGGTCGCCTCCAGATCCCAGGGCAGCAATCCGGCAAGGAGGTTAGCCGATTCACCGGCGATCGTGCGGTATCCTCGGACCATTCGGATAGCCATGACCCTCTGGCATGCGACCAGCTTTAGTGGACGCGTCCGAATGCTTAGGGCCCACACACGCGGCTGCTGCCCGGTTCAGCTTTGGGGCCAAACGTAGGAAGTGCTCCCTAAAGTTCCACCGGCTGTCGAGGACGAGTCCCAGGTACTTCATCGTCCTCCCAACGCCGATGCAAACCCCCTCTACTTTTATGTAGGACTCTGACGGTGGCGCTTTCAGACGGCCATGAAAGCACATGGCCTCCGTTTTGTGCAGTGCCACGTTGAGTCCCAACTGCCGGATCTTATAAGCGACTATCGCTACCGCTTGCGTCGCCAAGTCGGCCGCCGCCTGGTGCGACTCTCCTTCCGCCAGGACGAGCGTGTCGTCGGCATAACATATTACACCGACGCCGTCAGGGAGGTCACCGCGCAGCACCCAGTCGTAGCCGATGTTCCACAGGAGACCGATGTTCCAAGACCGATCCCTGCGAAACACCGCACGACATCTCCCCCGGTTCCATTCACCCCGGCGACCGGGGTAGATGACGGCCCTGTCCGTCCGTCGACTATGCGACGGAGGTAGGTCGGCACTCAGTGATACCGGAGTGCCTTCCTGATGCAACTCCAGGGCAGGGTGTTAAAGGCATTGGTGATGTGCAAAGACACCGCCAAGACGACCCTGCCCCGGGATACCGCATCCCCCGACGTGAGGGCTCTCACGCCCATGATGGCGTCCACTGTCGAACGCCCCCTGCGGAAGCCAAACTGGCTCACCGCAAGGTCCGGGCCCACCCGATTCAGGTGCCCGACGAGGCGGTTTGCAATTACTCTTTTAAAGAGCTTGCCCACCTCGTCGAGCAGCACGATGGGCAGGAATGCGGACGGAGAGTCCGCAGGGCGCCCGGGCTTCTGGATCAGGACCAGTTTCCCCGTCTTCCAACGAAGCGGGAACTGACCCCTCTCCAGGCATGCGCTAAAGAGTCGAGGCCCGAGAGTCCCCGAGGCCAGGACCCAGGCTTTTCCTGGCAGGCCGTTGGGTCCTGGGGCGGTATTTTTGGCCGTTGTACCGCCACTCTCAGGTCTACCTCGGTCACCTTCTACCTCCGACGGCATCGTCGGAGACGGAGCCATGGGCAAGAGAGTATGCTCTCCCCGCGATGGGAACAGGGCGCTCACCACGTCCTCCACGAGCTGAGGCTGGAGACTGCGTCAACGGGGGAGCCCAGGAGCGGAGCTTTGACTAAAAAACCAAAAGATTGCTTACCTGTTATAGTTTTGTAATGCCTATTGTAGAGCAGGTTATTCTGTTTATTTGATAGCTTTTAGAAGTTCATTTTTTTACGTTATTTCTGTGATTTTGTGATTGAGACCAAAGATTCTAGCTTTTCTTATTACTATTAGTAAATAGGTAATACAATTATTTTCAATATTGATAAGCCAATGTTGTAAATTTGTTTTCATCTCACCCTAGTTCATTACAATCCATACAGTTTTCATCACCATCCTGTTGTTGATTTTCAGCTAGCCATATTTCAGTGACTAAACAATATAAAAAAGTGCCTTCCACTTTTTATGAATGTGACGACGATTTTAACTCGAATAGAAAAAAAAAATATGTCAAATTTAAATATTTTTTTTGATTCCGCGGATCGTCGCAATTTGTACGAAACGACGGAATCACCCATTTACAGGAAAAGTGCTTCTTGCATTTTTCATTTGAGATTATTTTTACATTTCGTTAATATTCTCTTGTTATTTTGAAATATGGGATCCAACGGGATTAGATCGAATATTGCTATGGGTATTTCAGCAAGTTGTTTTTTTATACCCTCTTGCGCTACTCACCTATAGAAAAAAATCTTATTGTGATTTACAGAAGCAGAAACTACGTAGTATAGTATTAATGCTTACTAAAACTTCAAAGAATGCCATCAAATGCCCAGTAGATAACCTCCATATTAATTTCACCTGAAGCTCATAAGTACTGAGGACTGCCTATGAATATAATGAGACATTAACATCCATACATTTGTCATAAAATTAGCTATTCATAGTCCTTGAGAAGGCAGTGTGGTCCCCAGTGCAGTGGCGGATTGTACGTGGGAAGGCATCATCATCATTATATCAGACAGACGTCCACTGATGAACATAGGCCTCCCCTGTACTTCCAATAGGACCGGTTGGAAGCGATTTGGACCCAGCGTGATCCTATGGTCTTCATAAGATCGTCTTTCCACCTTGTGGGTGGGCATCCTAGTCTCTCAGCATAAGCGTGGTCAGCCTATAATGTTAAATGTGCCACTAGTAAAACAGAAACCTCCTCTCTGCGAGAGGGAATGGGTTGTGTGCAATGAGGGCTCAATGCGGCTTGGTAGATGTAATTTTTTCGAATTTTTGATTTTGGTGCTAGAACATTTTTTCCTCACAGAATTTTGCGAGCCGTTTTGAGAGCAGTGGTATGATAAAAAAGTAATACGCCTGGCTAAGGTAGAACCCACGACCGACTCGTAAGTGGGGGCAGTTAGAGGGCACCTACTCCCACATTAAAATTAACTCTTCATTGATTACGTTTTTCGGACTTTTTCAAACCTAGTAGATCTTTGAAGGTTTAGCATATTTTAAATTCTGAATTTTGTTCGCTGAAGTTTCTTTTTATTTTATAACTAACGATCAGGATGTCACGCAAGGTTGGCACGTTTTCTAGGCCTCCCTTGGCAACAACACCCATCTGACTGTGGCCCATTGATTCATGACAGTACTGTACTGACTGTTTACATGGCCTGCCGAATCCCACTTCGTCCTAGCACTCTTCTTAACCACAACAACGATTCCGGTTTCAGAACGTAGGTATTGTAGTGTTGCGTATTCTATCACTGAGCTTAATACCCAATACGCTACGTTCCATCTCTCTTTTGCAAACCTAAGTTTTTACCTACTTTTTTTATTCAATCAGACACCAAGTTTGAGGACCGTAGGTTAGGATAGAAAGAATTCGAAGAATGCACGTCCTTTAAAACTTCAACTTAAATGTTAAGAACGAAATGATGTTCTAATGTCACCTCTGCATAACCTTTCTACGAAACCAACAGATGTTTTAAAACGACGAACGCAAAATCCTTCGAAGGTCGAACCTTTACAAGTTTACAGCTGTCTTAAATTTTAACTACAAAACCATTGTCTTTTGTATTTTATCGCCTTTATTAATACCTGTTTAGTACCGAGTGATAGTGTCACAGCTACGCATTTATAATCAGCTGCTGAGGAGGGCGGCCATCTTGTATTAATGTTTTATGATCAGGTTTACTGGCAGTTACGACGATGACACATTTTCATTTGGACTTACTACCGTTTCTGGAATATGGGTGGTCTTTTTGATAACTTTGGATGTTTTTGACTTGAATAACGGTTCAAAGGGCTTTTGCTGAGCATGAGTTCCTGGGTTCAGTTCTCCGGTCGTGTGTTATTGGCTTTTTCGTTTTTTTCCCAGTAATAGCCACAGTGTCTGCGAATTTCATCACAATCAAAATTTGTAACATGGAATATTCTATTCTATTGCTTGTGCTCAAGAGTATAATTTATAAAGAACAATCATAGCAACATAATTATTAGCAACGTTGATAAAGCGGCGATTTTAGACCCTCAGGTATCAATAGCAAAATGCCCGACTGATGGCAATTTTTCGCAAATTCCAGTTCTGAGTAAATATATATAAATCTCACGAGTGTTTTATTTTCTTAAATTCATTTTCTTGTACAGCATATTCGTACATATCTGTATAAAGTCTGTTTGTAGCTTTTCGACAAAAAAAGGTCTCTCCAAATTAAAACACTATTCCGTTGCGTTAGATATTATAATTAATCAATTGTAATAAATACTACCCCTATCTTTTCCTAAGAGTACTTTTAACTCCTCATTACCCATGTAAATTTTCATAATAATAACTAACTGACTTATTAAATCACCCCCCCAAACATTCCCCACAGATCCTGCATCACTCAATCATCACCATTCTATTCTAATCACACATTAACATCTCCATCATAAATGTAATAGTGTCTTCAATTAGGCATTCATGGTGTCCTCCGGAGTCTATCTATCACGGACGGATAATGGGGACACTCAATAACTGAAGTACATCGGTCACGCGTAATTATACGGACACATATTGTTATTATAAGGTAACAAGGCGTTTGAGTTGAATTTGCGGGATAAATTCATAAATATCGTAAGGGAGCTTGCTGATGACTCGATGCGACGCAATTCGACCGATTCCAACTACAAGTAAAAATTATCCTTACCACTACGGCATATGACATAAAACTGGGTTTTCTACGGGTAGATGAAACACAAAACACGACGACGTAAGTCAGTCGAATTGCATCAGTTATATCGTAGTAGCAAAGATGATTTTCATTTCTAGCTAGAGGAAAATTTGCAAATCGTTCTAATCGCGTCATGAGCGAGCTCCCTAAGTAAACACTCTTTTAAGCTATCACGGTTTTTTACTTTAAAATGTCCCTTACGAGATATCTTCCGTGATTATGTATTGGTTTGAGTTCACGATATTTCGACGTTTGACGTTGTGCGTAAGTAATTTTCCTCCCTTTTCCTCCCTCTCAGAGAGAGGAGTTCTGAATCCCAGCAGTGAAAAAGTAAAGGCTGATGATGATCAAGTAGTTTAACACAGAGTAACTTAACGCATTAACACACACAGAGTAAATTAACAAGGCCTAATTATTGCCTTGCTCTCTGTATTGATATCAGTATTCAATTTTTGTTGCTTTCTTGAAGTTTTATGTTGAAAATTTTGCCGCAAGATGACGTGTAGACTTATCACTGTACGTTCACTTTTCATTCGAATTTAGATTGACAAGTCGAGCTCCGTTGCCATCGAGCGCTTTATAATAAAGTTTCGAGCAAACAATTCCTTTAAATTTTGTAATAAGACGATCCCTATTTCATTTTTTTAAGACCTTCATCAAGTCTCCTTTGATTCTTAAACTGCAATATTTATTCTGATGATAAGATGAACGATTGCTGGTCAAACAGCCACTAAAAGCATGTGATATTTGGCAAAAGATAAGAAAATAGACGGAACGAAGGATATCCATGAAGATTTTCAAACGCAAAAAAGGTATTGACTATCCACTCTTCCAAGCTTATAAAATTTGCCAAGAAAGACTTGTAAATGTTTGTGTCGGTTTAGGTAAACAGCCGAACTTTAGCTTTCATCTCATCAAAAGCCCGATTTGCTTATCTGTTTGCATTCAGTGTTCAGTGTTTAAACATATCCACATAAAATATAAAAATCTCCGTCCTCCCACAATCAGTGTCACCCTACAAGCCCCGAACATCTGCAGAACAACAATACAAATGATTAGCCACGTCGGCGTCGCCGCGGCTCAGCGCTTTGTAGCGGCTTTACGCGTCAACGCCGATGTCACCCGATGTCACACGATCTTGCCCGACCATTCACGAACGTTGACGAGGATTGACGATCGATCTGATTATTATGTTACTGAGTATTGATGACATTGAGCTAAGAAGGTTAGTGTTTGGGCGATTTGGGAATGGTTATGTTAGGCGATGCAATCTTCTTACATCGCTATGTAAAACTATCATGGAGTTGATTTCGTGACAAACGGAAGTGTGTAAATGGGAGTGGAACAGGATAGGTCAAATCAAATTACACACGGTATTTGATTTGACCAATGAGTGCGCCCGGTTTTATATCGAATGTCTCAAAGTCGAAGTTTTGATGCTTATTACCTACCTAGGCGAAAAACAGGACCCTATTACTACGACTCCGCTGTCCGTTCGTCTATCTGTCCCCAAGCTGTATCTCTGAACCGTGATAGTTAGTATGGTTAGACAGTTGAAATTTTGACAGATGATCTTTTTCTGTTACCGCTATAACAACAAATACTGCAAATAGAATAAAATGAATATTCAAGGACGGTACGGAACCTTTCGTATGCGATTCCGATTCGCACTTTGCCGGTTTTTTCCTTCACTACTTCAACTACGAGGCGATTTTCAAAGTTCGATATTTAAATTCATCGCCAATTGAGCCGAAAGAAAAAAAAGAAATCGTTTAAGACTTGAGTGCCACCTCATTCTGGCCATAAACAAGGAAAAAACGCGGAAAAACTATCAAAAAAAGCGCTTGTTCCGCTTGATTTGACAGACGGTAAGTAATTGCGTGAAATATTTCTTATTGACTGGTCAAGAAAGTTTAGAAATGACACGCTTTTTCTTTAGTTATTATAACTTGTTCATGTCGGAACTAGTTAAATACCGTAATGTCTTTATCCAAATACATAACTGTATTCGTTCAGTATCTACAATATTTTTTTTTTACCGTTGTAAAATTATCAAATGAGTCCCCACCCAGGGCAGGGCGGGAGGGACTGTTAGACTTGACTGACTAAAATCCACGGTGTCCTTCAATAGCCCTTTACGTACCGGGGTTACGGTAATTAATGAGTCCCGCGACCCCGGCAGGCTTTGGCCCTCTAAAGGCCTCGTCACTATGCTGACACTCCTTGAGGCGAGCGTGGAACACAACGCGCCGTCGACCCGGGCATGGTCCATGGTCGGACAGCGAGTCGCCCATTACTCGCCGCCCGCATGTCCGCACCTACGGTGGCTGGAGATCGGCTGCCGACTTAACTTTCATTTGCTACCAAATTCATTCAAATCACGTCATTAATTAGGGAGCTATCCCGGATCGATTCCCAGCAAGTGATTCCATACTTTTGCTCGCTAGTGTATTACTATAATTACCTAGAAATACAAAAGTTTATGAATATGAGTGAATGTTTATTACCAACCATTCTACACAGAAACTACTAAACGGATTTGCATTAATTATAACCCGGATTAATAATACATACTGTTTATTCTGGTATAAAGTTCTCGTGGCATAATTACGGAACACCATGCGTGTAACGTCGCGGGTATAAGTTAGTACAGAGTAAAGCGATTGCTAATTGAGCTTTATGTTTAACAGGCAAACCAAAGAAAATAGTTGAAAGAAACTTTGAAAATTCATGACATTCGCTGAATCACAGTAAATGCTGACCACTGCTGAAATAATGAAAGTTTTCTTCTGAAAAGTGTTCAAAGATCCTTTTCCCAACTATATTATGATCAAGGCCGTTCTATACAAACTGGAAAGGCATAATAGCTACCTTGATACAAAGACTGACTATTCCATATAAAACAAAAAAAGGTTTTATTTCAAATTGGATCCTTTCAATCCATACAACCTCGAATCACAACAGTAAAAGCAATCAGTTCTGTGCAAACACTCGATTGAATGCAATTCTGTGTAATTCGCCTGTAGGTAGTCGAAGCTACCGTCTGCTATAATATCAATTTATTTCATGCTGTGTTTACTACGATTTAGTGAGCACGACAGACCCGGATCTACGGTATATGAAACGGGGCAAAACTTGATAGCGGCGCCGCCTCTCCAGCCTTTTAAATTTATCGTAAAAACACTTTAAATATTGTTTTTTTACTTGGCCTCATTTTTGTTGGATTTGACTTGTGAATAAGCCACGATTCAAATGTCGAAAGGGGCTGATTAGAGCCGCTTTTGACACCACAAACATTTAGGGCTCAAATCTGGAGGACTCATTTGATTTCTTTACCAAGAAAAAAGGCATCTATGGCTAAGAACCATGCAACAGCGAGCGATTTTCAGCGAGGTCGAAGTTTTAGCGCTTTTCTCAGACATTTCAGAATATTGTTTGCAAGCCAGAAATCATATTTATGATTTTGACGCCCCCGGAAGCTGGAACATGGCGCCCAGGACACGTGCCCCACCTCCCCCCCCCTAGATTCGGCCCTGACGGACGGCTGTGGAAGGAATGATTTGATTTGAGCACCGTTTCGAAAACTGAAATGAAATATTTATGAGGTATTTACATATTATATAGAAGTTATGATTACTTGGTAGAATAATTATGATTGACTAAATGTTATAATAGTTCGTAGTTTTTATGTAACTTATTAATTTAGGCTGTTTGGCAAGTAATTAAGTCTCACATCAAAAAAATTAATTTCGTATCTTTCTCTTCTCATTCTATGCCTAACATTTCGATTTAAGTGATCAATATTAGACAAGTATGGTAACGGTAATTCTTGTGATTTTTTTCGACGTGTCTATGGACGCGTCTTTTTCTGTTATATTCGAAAACCAAAAACTCTTTAGATAACAGTGATTTATTATGGAACTCCATGTTAAAATTGCTGTCAAACATCACACTTTCCCCCCCCCCAAAAAAAAAAAACAAACGTTTCCAATTTCAAACCCACATTAAAAAACACATATTTATTTCCTGTTCCACCAGCTAGCACTTATAATAATCGATTACTGGCCACACATCGCGTTATGACTCGGACAAATATAGACGTGTAGGTAATGACCTAATTGGACCGATTTTAGAATAGGGACGATCATCGTAATACACTCCTAGGGCTGTTTGTTTCCGTTGCTTTAAAAAATTGTCTCCATAGACACCTTTTTTTTGGAAAAAAACTTGACAGCTACATAATGACAGCCGCAAGGATAAGCCGTGCTTGGCTAAGTCGTTCTGTTGATAGGTGACCATTTACTACATACCGAGTTTACTCCGTGCCTCAGAAATCACGTTAAAGTGCTAGTCTCGTCTGCTATTTGAAGATCATTCTCAGTCTTTACAGATAGTCTGAGGTCCAAACAAATTTAAAGCCAGTTTTACCAAGTGGCATCTCGAGGGCCAAAGCCTGCCGTGGTCGCGAGACGGACTGAGACAGGTGACTCTGACTATGGAACGTAAAGGGTTATTAAAGGACACCGCGGATTTTAGTCAGTACGAGTCTGACAGTCCGTCCCGTCCCGCTCTGGGTGAGGGCTCTGGGTGAGGCCTCATTTGATGATTTTAACACGTAATAAAGAACACCAAGGCGCCATCTATTATCCATATTGGATTTTGGAGGGCAAAGAGCCAACCGCTCAATAAAAATACTGGTATTCAGCTGCATCTGGTTAGATTGGAAGCAGACTTCAATATAGTTGGGAAAAAGCTACTCAGATAGAGCAAGGCAGTTGTATCACACATCTATTGTAAATTACACTTACATCAAAAAAGTTTGCGATCGCTTAAAAATCCAAAAAATCACTATTCTGTTATAGTAGATTATACTCGTATTACGATTTCTTATTCTTCTTAGATTATTTATTTAAAACATATAGACTTAGAAACAATAAAACAGTTTAATTGTTTTCCAGTTCAATTTAAATAAAAAAATATTAGCTTATACTAATGTGTAGTACAGAAACATTAATTGAGCTATGAAGTTTCCAATACTTCATACAAGTAGGTATCTTTAATATAAGAGAGAGCTCAATATCCACTTATTTTCTAATCCCCACCTACACAACTTCGTAGTTGATTTATAATTTTCTTTGCAAATCGAATCTGTCTTAATCGAAACCACTTTGTCGTGATTCGAAACGCAATTTGAAGTAACAATGCAGAACTATAATTAATAATCATAGACTAATATAGAGATAAAAAATCAGCGACAAAAGTTTATTTTTTAAATAATTTATCGATTTTCGACCTCATTAGTTCAAAATCTTCCAAATTTGAATATCGTTAGTTCATTTTACATCAAGTCAATCATCATTTTCTTTTGTATAGTAATGGCTGTTCATCTTAAGGCCACCCGCATTGGACCCTTGTCTACTTATTACAATTTATGTGTTGAAACTAAATTAAGATGTGTCATAATGACCGCACCCGAAATTACTGACTATTTTTTTTATGTGTTCCCGTTTAGGACGGCTGGTTGCGACTGTGTGATTAATAAAAATAATAGGTAAGATATGAACAACTGTACATTACAAAAAATAAAAGAACTTCAGCAGGTTTTAAAAGTCTTAGAGGGTAATTTACTGCATAAATACATTGAAAAATTGTTTAGTTTATTTGTGATTTTAATTGGTAGAGTTTTGAAAAATAATGGACACGTATTTTTCGTATTTTTTAATCAATTAATAATGACAAAGATAAAACGCTTCGAAATTCGGGAGTGGGGGTTTGTGACGTCATAACGCCTGTATAATCATACCGACCGAGTAAGGTTTATGATTTTCAGAAGCAAAGATACAGTGCTTCTAAAAATCACAAAACGGGAAACGTCGTGTTTGGTTTACGTAACAAAAGAAAAAATATACCTTAAATGTTTTTTGATAATCTAATTCTTTTTTGTACTTTTGAGTTAACACGTTCCCTGTCCCAATACAAAAATGCAAAATTGACCCGACAAGTCCAATAGGTTTTTTCTAATCATTTGTTTTTTTATAGTCATAGTGTAGCCCTAGTAATAAAATAATTTAAAAAAGAAAACCGGAAGTAGGTTTTACTTGCCTGAAACACATATGGTTCATGAGCGTAGGGAGACATTTTTGCTTCTGCACGTTCAAAAAACACATGTGGTTCAGAGAATTTTTTTAGATTTTATAAGTATTTGTATGTGTCAATACTTTATTATTATTATTTAGGTATTTTCACGACATTTACGAACTTTGAACATAATATTCCATAGACACTCTACTTCCATGGACTTGTCAGTGTCAATAATTATTTCACGTTACCGTCATATTTTTGAATTCTGTTCATGAAATCGTTTCTAATTCTAAAATTAAATATTATTATTATTATATTTTATCGTTTTGTTTATGCTATTTCCAAAACAAACATAACAAGAAGTAGTTCAAAATTAATTTGTAATTTCTTATAAAAATAACAATATTTTTTCGTATGTCCCGGCGATTTTCTTTACTTTATGATCGTACCAGCACGTCCAATGCAAAAACAATACAGTTCTAGCACGTCCAGTAGAATTATCCGCTTTAGAAGTTGTATATGTCTCCTGACGCACATATGGCTCAGGAGCGTATTAGTGCTTTTCAAGCATGCGTTTCCTGAACCATATGTGGCTCAGTGGACAGTGAACGTGTTAAATAGCCTATTCGGCCAATAAGCTCGATTGTTAAACACGTGGGATATTGTTTATCACTCAAAAAGCAGCATGTAAAATGTTTGAAACGTGACTGCCACAACTGAGAGAAAACTAATTTACAAGATTGACATTTGACCTGATGAAATACAAAGGCAAGATAAGACAAAGATATGTTATTAAAAAAAAATATCTTTTTCTGCGTTTATTAATCGAATCTTCATGCACCATTTCAGTGAAAAAGATGCAATCTTCAATAATTTTCATTCAGCTAGGTACTTAATTTTCCTAAACAATTCTTCCCCATAGGATCTAACTCACCCACATCAACGCGATCAAATGTGTCGTGTCTACGGGTACTAGAAACCCTTAATGACATACAAAGTTACAACACAGCCGGGGGTTAGCTTCCATTATCAATTCCAACCAAATAGTTCGCCACCTACTATATAACCCTACAAACTTATTAAAGCATGCGGCGAAAATGAGAACTTACCTAAAATGTACCGGATTTGACAGCACTTTGACGTTTTTCTTGACAAGCAGCGCCACCATTGAATTTATAAATAAGTTGGTAAGTTGTAACTACAGGGTGGCAATAGAGATGTCATTTATTAAAATTGGGGGTTCTTTATAATTGTTAGGTTGTGTTATTTGGAATATAAATGGCAACCGCAGATGCTCTTTTTGGCGCTTTTGAATTAAGGTTGATTGAGGTTTTGACTTCCGTGTTTTGTTTTTTTTACCGGATAATTCGTGGTTCACACTTGGGGTGGTCACTAGAGTCTGTCGTACTTACGTGTTCCGAACCTAATAAGTAGATCTGGCTAAGAACATTCTTTTTATAAAAAAAAAACATTGCCCCCCATAAGCATTGCCTCACATACACAAGTAAACACCCAGACCCGAAACAAATACTTGCAGATTATACAAGTATTTGTTCCATGCGGGGATCGAACTCGCGACATGTTGCACAGCAGTCAATCGATCAGCCACTGCGCCATCCTTGTCGTCACAACTTGTCGAACTCACATATTGTAGGATATAACTTTATAGGAGATACCTACTACCCTTTATATACCTACATATTTAAATATGACTGCATATTTCTGGTACACGTTATGAAGGCATATTATTATAGATAATGAATTCATAAAAAAATACAGTCAAGTATAAGTGGAAACTCGACATGGAAAGTGGTCACATATCTACAAAACAAATAGCAGTCGCTACACACGTAAGTTTCCTATAGCTTTCAAATCATCATGCACATACGTACAATGAGTGTAGTTTTATAGAAGAGTTGAATTAAGATACATAATATCTATCATAACATATTTCACACGATACAAGAGAAATTCCTAGCTAATCTAACTAATCTTTGCTACTTTGTAAATGTTCAACATTTCATCAAAGCCAGCATTAGAACCTGCCGGGGTCGCGGGACTCACAAATTACCGTGACCCCGGTACGTAAAGGGCTATTGAAGGACACTGTGGATTTTAGTCAATACAAGTCTGGCAGTCCCTCCCGCCCTGCCTTGGGTGGGAGGACTCATTTCCAGGTTTCCAGGTTTAACTCAGTATTTTACATGGAGTGTAAGCTATCTGACTACCACAACCCAGTCAGTACTGGGAAATACGGAACCCCCTTTTTGTAATCGTGGTAAAATCATCAAATGAGTCCTCCCACCCAAGGCAGGGCGGGAGGACTCATTTGATGATTTTAACACGCTAAAAAAGAAAGCCAGCATTATTTTATCCAGAAAAATGCTAAAAATAAACGTTGACGAATCGAACATAATTTAACTGAACAGAATTAAACTGTGTTTTCTAAAAGTTTTTCTTCAGTTCAGTACATTGCACTTGGACGTGACCGGATAATGTTTACAGATTATTTTAGGATTTCAATTTACTTAAAGTTTTATTTTCTAGCTAGAAAAATTACTTTGTCCGCACACTCGCGCTGTTCGCCGAATTTGACAATAATTTGGATGACACGTAGCGCCATCGACAAAGAAAATTATACTGAACGTAATATTATATATCCCACGGGAACAGTTTTTTTCGATATGAAAGGAAATTTTCCTGTGGCCGTTTCAGTACATCTGAAAATTCTGAGAACGTATAAGCAAAATTTCAGGATGATCGGTTCACGGGTTTACGCGTGAAAAGGTAACAAACTTACTTTAGCATTTATAATATCGCCTCAAAGAGTGTCAGCATAGTGACGGGGCTTGTAGAGGGCCAAAGCCTGCCGGGATCGCGGGACCTAGGGATTACCGTGACCCCGGTACGTAAAGGGCTATTGAAGGACACCGTGGATTTTAGTCAGTACAAGTCTGACAGTCCCTCCCGCTCTGCCCTGGGTGGGAGGACTCATTTGATGATTTTACCACGATAAAAAAAAAAAAAGCATTTATAATATTATATTCGGAAGTTAGAATTATAGACACGTATACAAATATGCTGGCTATAATGATATAATTAACCTTACTAATATTATAAATGGGAAAGTTTTTGAGTATGAATGTTTATTAATCATTCACATAAAAACTACCGGACAGGTTTGAATGAATGGTACAAACGCCAGCACATCAAGCGACTTCATTCTGTCAAACTTTAATAGTTTTCAACCATATCACAATTGTGGAAAGTAATGTTAGATTGGTAAAATTTGTCAGATTGTGGTTGGTGTACCTGCTGGCGTCTGTTCACAGATAACCTAGATTAACACACATTTTTATCCCTATTTTTATCTTCCCATGGGATACTTTTCGAGTTGTAGCGGGAGAAACTCCTAGCGATAACTAGTGATACCATAAATCACAAACACGGAATTCCTTTACCCCTCTTCAAATCCTCTAAACGCTTTATAATAACAACCAAAGAGTTTCTAATGACGATCCAGAAGGAGGATGGAAGTAAGAACTGGCCAGCGACACAAACGGATGCAATTTGTGGACATTACGATGAGTAACAGTTGCAGATCGCGCCGGCCAAGGAAGTGGGCGTGGTGAGGAGAAATTGTTTTGTATGAAACAGGCTTGGGATAGCAGGACGTCCTGTTATTTAGATGCTGAGTACTTGGATGGAGGCTTTGTGTATGTTAGGTATTAATTTTCAATGGATCCCGGAACTGGTGGATTTAAGTAAGTATGAGCCTGACAGTCCTTTCCCCTCGATAAAGGGCGGGAGGACTCAATTGAAGATATTACTACCACAAAAAAGGTGTTAGCTTTCTATGAATAAAGAATTACTATGGCAGCGTCAACACTCAACTGTGATAGCCGAAACTTGCATTTAGGATATATTTTTACGGACTTCTTTGAAAGCCTTCAGGCCCTACCACAAATTCAATTCAAATAATAATTAACTGTACTTCGTACTTGAAGTACGTACACAGCTAGGATGTATGGAAAATAAAAAGAGCATGTAGTGTACGAACGAAGAACTAATTTTATTCAACTAATAAACGTCATATTTACTATATGTCACAAGAACTCGTGCTTCAGTTCTTCAGGCTAAAAGCACTAGAGCCCGGTAAAAACTTAGTGTAAATGCTTCGTTTTTTGTTCCAAAATACAACTGCGTTGTAACATTTTGGGTTATTTATGTACGACACATTTTTTTACGTTTACACTGGGCAGTCGTAATCTCTAGCCTCTATTTGCTATTTATTATATGTACTGCACGTATTTATCTATAATATATAATTTATCTTCTTCAACTAGGAAAACTGCAACACAGACAAATTCATCTTATATTAGCATCTGCAGCTTTCCGGCCTAGATTAATACTTAGTTAAACCTCATTATTATAAAAAATACGTTTTTTTTTGTGTAATTTTAATTCCATCCTACTTTAATATTTACTGGTTGCTTAGGAGAAAGAAAGAAAAAGAAAGAAAGAAAAAACGTTTATTTGGCTGACCGGGTACACACATCATAAACAAATAAAGGAAGAAAAAAAAAACAAGAATCAATTATATGTTAAAAAACAACAACGAAATAACAAATAATATAACACTGTGTGTCCCACGGCCACGCCAAATGGGTCCAGTTCAGCAATTTGTCGAGCAGCTAAGTGCTCGACGCTGGTTTTCAACTGGACCCGGTCGATGACGTGACGGACGCAAAGCAGTCTTAAAACATTTGTGTGTGTTTGTGAAGTACATAAATACTTGTATTAACTTAAGAAACAAATACATACATATTAAAATAAATTAAATATACATGTACCTACAAGATAATAAGTAAGGAAGTAAAGATATATAAGAAAGAAAGTAAAAATATATAGGGTAGACGCAGGACGAATAAACGAAGGAGAATAGGCAATTTTTCAATTAAATTTCAATTCCTAATTAATTCATCTATGGATTAAAATTCTGTCAGAATGCTATTGAAATCGTCACAGAAAAATAGTCAAATCTTAAATACGGCTGTTATTGTAGCTACAAATCGTTGTAGCACGCTACGCAGAGTGCTACGCCAAGCGCTACGCTACATGCTACACAAGTCGTTACGCGACACTCGATGTACCACGCTACGAAATTTGCTACGCACAACACTGCGCAGTCTGCTACGTAAACTTTATTGCTCTTTTATTTTTCTAATATAAGATTGATAGTGTAGGTATCTTGACTTTTATTTGCCGATTAGATGTTTTAAGTAAAACATGACGCAATACATTCGATGATGGTTTTATCCATTACTTCATTGAATATAAATGAAAATATTAATAATGACATAAGTAGATACATATAGGCATGTACTTATTTTTATTAACTCGCACAACATAAAAGGCATTTACAACATAATGACTCTATATAGTAAACCTATCTATTACGAACATCTAATTCAATCTAAAACGAAACTAATACAATAAATAATGGACATAATAATAATGTCACGAAATGACATAAATGGAATGATAGAAAAAAAAATATTATATTTTAATGGTCCGTTTGTCTATGGCGACGGAAATCGACGCTGATTGGTCGATGGCTGCGCGGGAAAGCGCGCAATATGGCGTCGGTTCCGGTCGGGTTTATGGGAAATAACATCGGAACTAATAACATGGATTAAACTGTTGAAATGTTAGTTTTATTGATTGTTTTTTGTTTGTCTGTTATTTTTATTGAGATATTAAAATAATGGTTGATTTTATGGCGTGTTCGGTTTGTATGGCGGGGTGGAATTATATAAAAAGGTTTTTGTTGGGCAACGATAATAATGTAATTGAATAAAATGGTGCTGGAGTTGAAAAATATATGAGACTAGAAAACAACCCATAATTTTATAAATTACCTAATAGACTAATGGTTTTCACATGTTTTCATAAGCTATTGCCTTTCCCGTGTGGGTAGGCAGAAACTGTAAAATTCCATCTTCTATGACCCTTAGGAAAACCTTCTCCTTTTAGTTCAAACGCATTCGGTTTATTGTTAGCAACATTAAAGTTAACTCACATTTACTTTATAAAATATAGAGTAAGAGTAAGAGTGGATGTTTGCTTACTTACATCTTAATCACATATGTAGTATATAAGCGGACTCAATGCCATCGATATTTTCTACCGGTCAACCTTTGAATGATGCACAGACCACGGAGAAGCAGTGGTAGAGGAGCTCGTGGCTAATCAGTTATTTAAAATATATGGCTAAATAATAACAGCCGCACAGGACGCCGCGCTTTCCGAGGTTGGCCTATGAATGGGTGACCATTTTCCATTATGGGCTTGCCTTATGCTTCAACAACACGTAGATAAGGCAGTTGTTCCCGTTTGACAGTCGTTACATTCGGTTATAAAATGTCCAAACTCCGTGTTCAAAGCAAAACGTAACGTATCGTGAAGCAATTTAAAAAAAATATATATATAATCTGTGAGTGAGCGCCACGCACAGATTTAAATGTTTTCCTTGGAGATGTTCACTTGTCTGACGTAGGTAGTACCCTTTTTAGGCTTGAATTCTCAGTGGTCTACTAGGAACCTGGATATTTTATAATCTAACTAAGGTACTATAAGTCGCCTGGCGGGGTCGTGGGACTCAGAAATTATCGTAACTCCGGTACGAAAAGGGCTATTGAAGGACACCGTGGATTTTAGTCAGTCAAGTCTGACAGTCCCTCCCGCCCTGCCCTGGGTAGGAGGACTCATTTGATGAAGTTACCACGATAAAAAAAGGTACTATAAGTCAGGAGTTTTAAAGTCTGACAACCAATTTTACCAAGAGTTATCATAATAATCAGTTATTGGCTCGCAACCTGTCTCTGCAACGGTGCCTAAAACGTCGGAAACGCTATACGAATCCTGTTTTAATTTCTGATGATAGTGTTAACGTCAAATTAAAAACATATAGTGGTAGTTTTAAATCTGAAAACATAAGAAACAATTCCATTTATTGCTCAACAAAGTACCTACTATGTTTGAATTAGAATAGGTATCCATTACGTGCCATATTTAAATACCTACCCTCAACAAAAAAAAGAACACGTTCTAAAGCCTACCCTCTTGCAACAAGGCAGCATGGGTGCCAGTCAGTGCCCCCATTATAACTAAACTCAATGTCAAATTAGATTAATTTTTCCACATCAGTCACCTCGAGCCCCGGAAGCCACGGAGCGTGACGTAGAGGAAAGTAAACATACAAAATGGCTGCCTTAATAACGGTGCCACGGGGAATTTGAATTTTATAAGTGTAAGTGTGTTTTTGGTAGGTAGAAGATTGTATAGAGTACAAAGATTGATAAATTGACAGCACAGTTGGCACTGGATGAGTGGTTTTAAATATATATAAGTTGAAAGTAATTACATGGGAATATAATGCCGAAATAAAAGGTAAAGTAAGAGGAAAACGATAGGACGAGCAAAACGAGTTTTTTTTTATCGTGGAGAAATCAAATTAGTCCTCCCACCCAGGGCAGGGCGGGAGGGACTGTCAGACTTGACTAACTAAAATCCACGGTGTCCTTCAATAGCTGTTTATGTACCGGGGTCACGGTAATCCATAAATCCCGCGACCGGTATTTTCTTACCTTGGGATATTTTCTTCATGAAAACACTGTAGCCCGAGAAGCAAAGTTTCAGAAGACCAAAAAAATCTACTCACAGTCACCGGTCTTTTTCAACCAACTGATAGCGACTCAGTGGAATTGAAAAATAAACTTTTGGAGCACCTATACCTAAAAAAACTAGGCAAACGCGATTTGAAACGAACAGAAACGATGGGCATAAATGGCAATGTTGCAGCATTTTACTGTAATTTTAAGTATTAATTCATAATCTATGTATGTGCCAAATTAAATTAAGATCCCTTCAACAGTTCTAGCGTGATAGAGTTACAAACATCTATTCATCTTCATTCATAAATTATAATTAAGAGAATAAGACATTTTTATTTTAAAAACGGTTTCTATGTTGCGTGTCGCGTGCACAAATATTTGTTTTGGTCTACAGGTAGTTTGTCCGGGTCTCACTTTTTGTGTATGTGAGTTAAAAATGTTTATAAACGCTTCCACGATAAAGGAGATATTTCTAGTGAGTAGCGACGTTATTTATTTTTATGAATACTTAAAAGTATAGGTAGATACCGCGCCATCATTCATGTTATACGGAAAATACGTGTTTTTTTTAATGCTATTTGTAATATTGGCAACACTAGCGCCACGTCATGAGTGGTGGCGCGGACTCTATAATCTCTATATCGACTGTC
The DNA here is from genome assembly GCA_943136025.2 of Agrotis puta. Lineage (NCBI taxonomy): Eukaryota > Metazoa > Arthropoda > Insecta > Lepidoptera > Noctuidae > Agrotis > Agrotis puta. The sequence continues at coordinate 5,699,031 of OW964190.2, read as the reverse complement.
ACTGTCAAAAAAAGTATGTAAACTTATTAAAGGTATCTGTCTCTCAAATTATATGCTGTGCTTGGTAGCATCTGTTAGTATATTTGCCTTAGGACCTAAGTCCACATTGTAGAATGTAATAAATGATCAAAAAGGTTTAGTACGAGTAATTCTGTTTTTTTACCACTTGTTAACACGTTGCAGCTGTTTTTTGCTGAGCATTAGGTACCTACTCTTTATTTTCTCTATAATAACCTTTCACTTAGGTACCTAAGTGAAAGGTTATTATAGAGAAAATAAAGAGTACTTAGTGAGTATTTACATACCATAGATAACGTCAATAAATCTACCCACTTTGTGAAAAAAAACATGTATAAAGGACGGTTTAATTTTTAAATGTGAGCTAGAGTTTAATTCCACCTAATGATAGAGCAATATATCTTAATCACACATCAGTACTTTTAATTGTCAAGTCAATTACAGTGTGAAGTCGTTCAATACCAGGCCGATAGAAACATCACAAGGAAAATCAAACTGCAATTTAATGGAACACCTGTAAAATTCCCTCCAATGAGCAGTTGCAGGTCCAATAACGCCGAGTTTAGATAATTAACCGATAAACTATAAATGAAGGAAAGTGGCAATTTCTCCAGTGACAAACGTTGGCCTTATCGACGCTAAATAATGGAGCGAGTAGTTAGACTCGCGTCTTCATCCCGGTAATTAACCGGCGTGCACCCCCCGCCTCCTCTTCCCTTCACCCCCCATCACCCCGCCTCACCGCCCGGCGCCGCGTCCACCCGCGCTCACCTAAATTAATCACACCACGAATCTCGCCCCCCAATCCAGGTCCGGATTAAAAAGTTTTATTGGAGAGGCAAGTGTGACACTCCGGCGCGCCTCGCCAGCCCGGCCCAACCAATCAGAGCACACCCGCAATAAAATGGCCCGCTCTTATTGGCCAGTGCCTAATGGGACACGCCCCAGTTCGCCGCCCGAGCCAGGGCTGTCACCCGCCACGTCAGTTGACCGAGGCGCGTCGAGCCGTCAGCCGTATCTCGTGTTAGCTTGATGTTCTGTGAGATAAACACAATCAACTGAACGTTCCGAAAAATATTTTGTGACTGTTGTGTGATGGATCTGTGAACTGAAAATGGAGGAGGAGTCGATGTCGGGACACAGCTGTTCTGAGGACGATATCAGTGTTGGTCGGCCTTCGCCGGCGCCGTCGCGATCTCCTTCACCCCACGATTACTTCAGGCCACTGAAGCGCTTGAAGATGGCTTCGGAGCCGGCGGAGGAGAGGCGAGGAGATGGTGTGAAGAGTTTCTCGATTTTGGACATTTTATCGCACAGTCCGCGCACTCCGCCGCGTATAGTGCGTCCGTGGGATGCGAGTGGGTTCGAGCGCCTGCAGCGGCTGCAGCGGCTGGCGGGTGCGGCGCTGCTGGATGGAGAGAGATGGAGGTTGGCAGCTTTGGGGCTCCTTCGACCTCGGGACATGGCACCTGCGGAGTGCTGCGACTCCGCCTCTGAGAGGTCCTCATCAGCGTCAGACTGCTGCTCGGAGCCCCGGCGAGCCTCCCAGCAGGGCTCCGCGGCACCACACACTCCTCTGGACGCGTTATTCCACATGACGAGCAAGACATTCGAGGCAAATAATCCTGACAGTGGAGGTAAGTATTTTTCTTTACCTTATTAATTTGCTTGGCCATACTTGACAGTATTTTTTATAGCCGCTGTTTGCCATCCCCTTCCTTCTTCAATACCACTCTGTTTCATTTATTATTGTGCGATTCTTGACCTTATTGGTCCCGCGGACAAGATCAGATGGCCGCACTAAAAAATTTAATAGGAAAGTCTTACCAGTTAAACGTAGCGTCAACGGATTATTTTGACGTTCAATTAGTTGAGTTTAACAAGCTCTGCAACTTTGTATGGTACCGCTGTACTCGTGACTTCCATTAAAATAAACCTGCAACTAAGATGAGCTTTGACCAGTCTTCTTTGACATCCAATAAGAAAAGTCAATTTAGCTCGAGAACAGGTAGAATAAACTTTTATTTTGTCTGCGCAGTGTATTCATCGTGGTTTTATAGACAATTTTCTTATTTTCATAGTTTATGATAATCGAGGTTTACAAATTACAATTGGTACATTTAACGAGGGTTCTAAAAGATTATGTTCAAGCTTTTGGTTAATTTTATGTATGCTTTTAAACCTCGTTAAAATTCTTTAATCTATTTTAATGCGATTGCAAAAGAGTGAGTCTGTAAAAAAAATCCTTATTACATATTTAGGTAAACCAAACATTCTTACTAGTTTTTGGTAACATGTAGAAATACAAAACTTCTTGATAGATAATTATGTATAAAATTGACTCTTTCGGCTTCTTGGTATATTGTATTAATTTTTATTTTTCTATCTCACCTTAAGTGGTCGTTGGTGAAGGTATTAGAAAATTGTAACAGAGGTTCATATTGATGAATTTACTCGTATTTTTATCTCCCGGTATATTAATTTTTGTTAAATTATAATTAAATTATTTAATTTTAATTTTTCATAATTTAATTATAATTTTACAGAGTCTTATTGTTGGCCTGAATAATGAAGTATTTAACAACAACAAAATTTGGACCATGAAGGTTCATTTTTTTTTGTCATAACATACAATTGGAGCACCTATGACATAATAAAAATTATGTTGTGTTCCTTTTCCACCAACCCTGGTTACGGACGTCAGGGAAATAGCACCCAGTTTCCCACCCTGTTTCCCAGAAGTGAGATAATTATAAGGTATCAAAACAAAAATCTACACCGACATCATTTTGTCGGTCAATGATTCTGAAATAACAAAAAAAACATGTTTCAAAACTCTTTCATCTTAACGACCATTACTAGAAGATTGATATATCATTCATCTCTCTCCCTCATTAATAAAGATGATAATTAAACAACCACTAATTACGACATACTCATTTATATTTAACGAAATAAAACATAAATCGTGTCTACAAATAAACTAAATGTTCCTCGATCTATTTTGGCAAGCAACTCTATAAAGGTCAACGCACAGATGATAGCTCTGCGCGGAATCAGCATCGCCTGCACTCGAGTTGTTCGGATCTCTTGCATGAAACTCCATACATCCTACTAAGTTTATACTATAAGCTTTCTTGTAAGCACGTGAATTAAGTACAATACTTGAAACTAATACCAGGAGATCCTGGCTAAATTCTGCTAAAGTGGCTTTTTAGACCCATATTTATTAGATTGGAAGTCGACACCAACAAAGTTGGGAAATGGCTAGGCAGATGATGTGACATCAAACTTATCCAAATCTCTATATAAATTAACGTTTCAGTAAAATCAGTCAAACAAAAAAAAAACATATTAAAATCAGTCAGCATACGGTATCGCATTCGGATGGTATGTAATGTTCTTTTTTTACAATTTATGAAAAAAAAAACCTTACATAGATTTTGAAAAATGGCAGAAATGTTGACCTTTGGTAGGGTAATGTCGATCTGTATCCGTGCATATAAGTGTGCTATGAGCTTTACATCACCCGAACTTGCATAGACGGTCTGCTGCAACAGTAATCTATTGTTTATATGTGAATTAATTGCACTAATTAGAAGCCATTGGGTTGATATTGGGCGTGACTGGGCAGTCACTAGTCATGCTGCTTATTTCTAAGCAATATATCTTTCGCTTTTATGACAACTGCTACTAAAATTGGCTTAAAGTACGCAGTTTCTAAATTAAATGATTTGAAACAATGTTCGTTAGTCATTTTAGCTAAGCATAATAGGTACGGGTCGCGGGACCAAGGGATTACCGTGACCCCGGTACGTAAAGGGCTAGTGAAGGACACCGTGGATTTTAGTCAGTACAAGTCTGACAGTCCCTCCCGCCCTGCCCTGGGTGGGAGGACTCATTTGATGATTTTACCACGCAAAAAAAAAAATAAAAAAAAGCATAATAGGTACTATGGCGTATTGTTAGTCAGACTTGATAGCCACGCTGAAACGTAGTACGAAAATGACAGCTGTACACTGAATTATAATTTTCTTTGTATTGCTTTTTTTTGTTGGACTCGATCTGCAACAGAAGTGGATGTAAGTAGTATCAAAATATTTTGGTGCCTCATTTAAAAAAGAGGTTACTGTGGAAAAACCTACCAGCTTTAAAATCCAGCACAAAATGGCGTCTATTTTGGCGCGAATCTCATGATATGCCACGCGAGAATGCAATTTTTTTAGTCATATAGTACAGTACAAAATAATAAAACCTCCTTGGTTAAATAATGTTTTATTTATTCGTTTTTGATTGAAATGTCATTAGCGATGAGCAAACCATATTTCAGTTAATACGTATTTGATGATTGTAAAATAGTTGTGTGCCATCGTTCTAGGTAAACAACGAACTATAGGTATTTCTGTAGCTGCGTTGTTATTACATGTCAAATGTCATGTCATTTACCATAGACAATATTGTATGTATACAGTATTGACATTTCATGATGCTTGAGATTATTATCTTTGGTATGGAAGTAGATTTATGGTGACAAATAATATTAATGTAGTGATTGTTAGTTGCCTGCCGGGGACGCGGGAATAACGAATTATCGTGACCCCGGTGTATACGTAAAGGGCTATTGAAGGACACCGTGGATTTTAGTCAGTACAAGTCTGACTGTCCCTCCCACCCTGCCCTGGGTGGGAGGACTCAATCCAGAAAATTGATGATTTTACCACGATAAAAAAAAGTGATTTTTAGTTCATATTCGTGTGTAGTAGATTTAATTGATTAAAATGATTAAATAAAATGACCCACCTACGCCAAAATATTATGATTATTTTCAGTTTCAAATGTGTTTCTTATAACGAATATACTGTAATAAATTAAAATCAGTAGAAAACTACGTAGTAAAGATTTGCTGAAAGTTCCTCTTACAAAACGACGTGATGTCTATCAACATGTTTCATTTTTCATACATAATGTCTATTAGCTAGTCTCAAAAGAATAAAATGCCTTTCTAATGATTACTCAAAAAGTAGATTTTGTATGACTTTATAATTTTTTTAACTATTAATTATTACTTCTTTTAATTCTTTTTTTACATTTTTAACTTTATCAGCTATCGTATACAGGTATGTTTTTGTCAGTTAGTTTATATTTTTTGGGCATGCGATTTCGGATAGCTCTTCCAAAAAAACTGATAGTAAATGCTTAATTAAATCTTTCCAGTTAAAAATAATGTCAAAATTGGTCAAACAACTATCATTTAAAATAACCTAAATCCATATAATTGTGACACTATTATTTTACCGCCTTTAGAGTCATGGAGTTAATTACTTAATGGTTCTACCAAAAATAATTGCATTGAATATTTGTTTATGCAAATGTAAAAAACATAATATTTTACAAGGTAAATATGTCTATTTTGTTTTCAAAGCTCATCCATTTTGAATATTCTTTGGCCAAAAGATGAACCATTAAAAATGAAATAGATATTCATGAAATGAAATAGATATAACATTGACATCCACATTTTATTTATACTTAAATTATACTACTTTTTTTATCGTGGTAAAATCAAATGTGGCCACCCAGGGCAGAGCGGGAGGGACTGTCAGACTCGTACTGACTAAAACCCACGGTGTCCTTCAATAGCCCTTTGCGTTCCGGGGTCACGGTAATTCGTAAGTTCCGCGACTTTTTTATAATTAACTACTCATTCGTAATATTTTAGTACGCAAAGTTTTAATTATTAGAACGCACAAAAATACAATAAGCTGGTATGAGGCTTTGCGGTTTTGTTATAATAAATCTACAGATAAATCTCTAATCAGTTTATTTTTAGAATATAAAAATGACTAATATTACGCACAATCGAAGAATTACTCAAACTATTAAAATTTTCACATATTTTTGCCAAAACACGTAACAAAATTACAAAATCAACGTCGCGCACACACACGAAATCAACAATACAATATCAATTTATCGATCGTTATCGATAAAGATGTCGGATATTCCAAACACCAAGTGTTATGCCGAAATAGATGATTGTGTTATGATTACAGAGCGGCGTCTGTAATTGAATGATCCCTGAACCGAACGCGCCCGCGGTCTGTCATTAGTGCGTGAGCTTTTTGTTTTTTTTTAATTTGTCTCTGGTATTGATGAATCTGCAGAGGTTGGTTGTGAAATTTTTGTGCAACGTTAGAGATACAATGGTTTTGGGTTTATAGATTTTGTAATAGGTAATATGATTGGCGTTTAGTACTTAGTAGAAGATATGGATTTTGTATTATCAAAGTCACGTGACAAGAATGATCCATCAATCAATCAAATCCAACTAGTCACTGTACAAGATTAGCGTGACAGATCTTCATAAAAGGTACAACGTTGCAAACTTAACGCAACAATAGAAATATCCCAAAAAGCAAGAAAACTTCACACTTACAACACTCACAGCCCCTTATAATCTAATTTACCCCAAATGCATTTTAAATTAACGCCCATTCACTAATAACGAACGCTATTTATGAGAATTAACCACTTAATGCAGCAACAGAACAAATCAATGAGCTCTTAAAGACCCCTAAAGTATCAAACATCATTCAACCGAGCGAACCTTTTTGAAAAACTTCATACACTAATTTCACACGGACTATGCAAAAAATCTATTGTGTTGGCACAAAAGAAGACATCACTACGATTAATAGGCGGGAAAAAAAACGAAATTTGAAGTAGAAAAGGCGGGAATTGTCTATGCTCCATATGTTACGAGATTAACATGTAACAAATGGTAATTTGTCATTGGCAGCACTGAGCGCTTGATTGAGGAAGTCATTTCTTGTCTATGAACGGAAATCATATTTTTTATACATCCCCTGTTCACTACGGGACATTAGAAGACTTGGGTAATACCTGCATGATTATTAGAGAGTTACGTGAATGCGTATCATAAAAATACATTATAATTATGGGGATATGGAAGTGTCGCCTCTTCCTAAGGATGGAATTAAGGCTTTTTATTAAGAGGGAATCACGTTGGATCACAATTTATTAAAGAAAAAAAAGTAATAAAAACAGTGCCTTTGCTATTGGATACACAAGTTACTTGCAACACGATATAACGATGGTAGAAGTGTACATTAATACAATCTTGTTCTTAGAAAAAATAATGACGAAGAACAAGACAGAAAATCTCCGCAGAAAGTGTCTCATTATGATCACAATATGATAGTATATCATAGACTATAGACCATACGTCAACTATTAATACAACCATGTAGGTAGTACTGAACCGGTATAACTGTTCGTAGGTAGCCATTATTATTTTCGAAAATTATTTCTAATTACCTTCAAACGGCAAAATGAGTGATTAACTAGGTAACTACAGAAAACCATAGTGATTGTGCTTACCCTACAAGGTCAAAATAATGATAATGTGCAGATTTACCGTGGTAAATAGCCAGATACAGTACATAATACAAATGTTAGTATATAATGTAACATTAAAGTTATTACAGCGATGCAATCTAAACTACTACTGATTGCTATATTTACGATTGTACCTACTAATGTTATGTAGGTACAATCGTAGGTACTTGTAATTATGTATGAGTACTGAATAGATATGGCTTTTAGACCGTGATGAGTTGGATCTCAAGCGTGGTGAGCTTGAAGACACGCTGTCCAGTAGATGGATAAAAACTTAACATCCTGTGACTTTGCCTGTCATTGTAGCGATTACTTACTGTAAAAAAAAGGTTAGCAGGATATCGACAGTATGGATTTCTAGTTTGACCTAAAACTATGAAGAAACAACTTGAAGAAACCTGTTGTTTTTATTTAATGATCATTGCGTAGTACAAAATATCTTCCCTATCTTATAAAAAGTTCTTACAACCCTTCACGTTCTTAATTCAAATCTCACCGCGTTCCATTTCCGTCACAACACACTTCAAATTAAAACATAAATACAACTCGTTCTACAATCATAGACAAGATAAAAAACGTCATCGAATCATCTCACTCCGTCGGCACTAACAGTCGGGCCCAGAGAATTATTATATTTTATTATCCCACAAATTATGCCGCGGCTTGTGGGGTCCGCAAAGGTGTCGGTCCAAACACGTTTATATTACCCCTATTATGAAAAAGTATGTAAAAAAATAAGCTCAAAAGGCACCCGGCATCGAAGGGCGCGCACAGTAAGCTTTTACACGAATAATGTCAGTTTCTAAACGAAATCGCTGACTAATTGATTATTATTGTGAATGGTGGGGTTTATTAAATTGAAAATCAATGGGGTGTCATGATTCGATTTTCGTTAGGTTGGACGGAAAACAATTGAAGAAGTGTTTAAGTATTGAAAATATGAACACTGAAACGAATGCGCCGTCTTTTAAAATTGACATTAGTTTACATTTGGAACTAGAGTCCACGACACCATTCATGACTTTTAGACACGGCGCTAGTGTCTATGTCATTACATCAACTTGAATTTAAAAAAAAAACATAGGACCTAGAATTTTCCGCAGGTAATGGCTCAAATTCTACATGCATTTGAAATTACCAAATGACACACAAATTTTTGTCAAGTTGAATTATTCTGATTATCTCGCTTTTCAATGACAAAAAATGAACTGAGACTCTTCTTTTACTAGGTTATTTTAGATCCGATCAGATTAACGTACTAAATATTAATTCATAGTTCTCACTACACCAAGTAGTATTAAATAGAAGTGAATAGAAGAGTAAAGCATAGTTCTCACTACACCAAGTAGTATTAAATAGAATGTTATTGGCCATAACCATGGTAAATCTTAGCACTTGGCAGTAGCTCTAACGCCTTTGCTTCATGCAGTTGTTCCTCCAGGTTTATTTTAGGACTTAACTGCACATAGTTAATTTGACATTCCAATTTCTAATTGGAATTCCTTTTGTTTATGGTCACTTAATTATTGCAGTTTATGGATCTATTAATACCTAAATACGTTAATAGGGCACTCTTAAGCAAGCGTTCTCTGTTCGTTTTTGAGCTTCAATCAACTCAGCCTATTTAGCCACTGCTGGATATATGTAGGTTTCTCTCAAACTGCACCACAATACAATATCGCATAAGGATGCGGCGATTTTAGTCAGTACTGATATTCTCTCCTGTCCTGCCATGGGTGTTTTTTTTATCTTGGTAAATTCATCAAATGAGTCCTCCCACCCAGGGCAGGGCGGGAGGGACTGTCAGACTTGTGCTGACTAAAATCCACGGTGTCCTTCAATAGCCCTTTACGTACCGGGGTCACGGTAATCCGTTAGTCCCGCGACCCCGAGGGTGATAGAACTCATTTAATGATTTTACCAGGTAAAAAAAATACAATATTACACACACTGAATGATCTAGATGTTATCGACTTATCTTACTTGTTGTTGTTGTACGAGTTGAGCTTGCGCACGAGTTCCCAATTATTATCTATAAAAAACAGCAAAAATATATTAGTATTTGTTAGACCGGCAACAAATACATCATCTCTGAATATGTCAACTATCTAACTATCAATCTATTACAGTATACCTGAGTCTATCTATATATGAGAGTATAGCTAGTATAGCTTTATCATTATTTTTCATGAAAAAGCCATTGCAATCTTTACATATTTTCTCACCTCCAAATTAGTTTTTCATTACAAACCCACACACATAAAACATTTCAAGCGACACCTTAACATTTAATCGTGTCTTTCAAATTAACCCTCTAATACTCAGCGAAGCAAGGTGCATATATCTGTCCTTGTCGCACGTAAGGAGATAGAGGGGGACAGGTGACCTGTCAGTTAATTTAATTACGCTATCTCAGCGCCATCTCTGTTGGTGCCGCAGGTTGGACTTCATTGTGTATTTTATTGTGTGTAATATTATTTTAATTAGTATAAAGGTTACTTAGAGGTTTTCAAAAAAGGCGACTGAAAACTAATGCCGTAATTATGGCATTAAGTTTGTACATTAAGGTTTTTTGATTAAAATATAATAATACATAATATATTATAAATTTTTAATCATTAAAAATAAATAAGACTAAAAAAACATTTACTCGCAACGGGGTTATGTTTTTCAATCGGGGCTAAGTTATAGATGGCTTAGACAAACTGATGCTATATCTTAAATATAATTCCTATGTAAGCTGCCCATCTACTAAATTAAATTAACCTAATTTAATTTAGGTCAATCTTGACAAAAGTCAAAGAGCAAATAAAAAAAAAACTTTGAAAGCTATTACTCTGTACGCAGACCACAATAATTGATTATTTAAATGTAATATACCCTAATACATGACAAACAAGTACAAAACACGTTATTAAAAAGTATTCATTCATGAAAATAAATTCAATTTAGTTTCTCCCTTGTCATACAAAACCGCAACTCTATCATACAAGCATTCCCAATGATTACAAAAGCACATTCTATTCAACCCGCGATCGGCAGCGGGTCATTATTTAATAACCCCACATTTGAAAGACCCCGACACCCCAAGGGCCTCTTTTTGTAAATAAACCGCCGGCTGAACGCAGGGTTAATTTTGATGAAACTGGTTGTAGCGAACAGCCTACTGCAGTTTAGTGTTAGATGATGGCTGATAAAAAAATGGATCAACTTTAATTTTTGGCCAAAAATAATTTTGGTCTATGGTCTATTATTAGGTTCTTAGTTATTGGCAATGACTATTCTTATTCTATTCTAATGACTTGACATTTTAGTCATTTCTAATCGTAGGTAAATGCCGAAATGTGTGACGATAGATTTCGCAAAATTACACATGAATCGCGCCACAAAATTAGATACTTTTTTTTTTTTTTTATCGTGGTAAAATCATCAAATGAGTCCTCCCACCCAGGGCAGGGCGGGAGGGACTGTCAGACTTGTACTGACTAAAATCCACGGTGTCCTTCAATAGCCCTTTACGTACTAGGGTCACGGTAATCCCTTGGTCCCGCGACCCCAGCAGGCTTTGGCCCTCTACAGGCCCCGTCACTATGCTGACACTCTTTGAGGCGCGCGTGGAACACAACGCGCCGTCGACCCGGGCATGGTCCATGGTCGGACAGTGAGTCGCCCATTACTCGCTGCCCGCATGCCCGCGCCTACGGTGGCCGGAGATCGTTCTGCGACGTCCGACGCCGTGGGCGTCTACCACTGCGGCTGGGGTGGAGGGAGGACGCTGTCCTCTCCCTCAGGCGGCCCGCCTCCTCCTTCACGAGCATGACTGCTTCGCAGAAGGAGGCGACCGCTTCCCACTCCGTCTCGCCCCGCAGCATGGCCTCGACCAATGCCGGGCGCGAGAGGTCTCCGCCTATCGCCGTCGTGAGGACACGGCGGTGCTCTGCCCAAGCGGGGCAGTCCTGCACCGTATGCTCCACCGTGTCCTCCGGACGATCCTCGCAGTGGTGACACCCAGGCGTTTCTTCCCTCCCTATCAGACACAGGAACCTCCCGAAACTTCCGTGTCCGGTGAGGACCTGCGTCATGCGGTAGGTCAGGACGCCGTGACGCCTATCCAGCCACTCCTCAAAGAGGGGTCTTACCGCGATTGCGGCGTGCCCGAAAATTAGATACTTAGCCTTTTTTAGGTAAGTATGAAAAATTATCCTCCACTTACTTATATTCGCGTTCGAGGCACAAAAATAACATCAAGCTTACTATCCCAGAGTGAATGGTAGAGACTTCTCCTTTATTTTAGGTCCGAAAACCCAATAAACTTTCAAAAAACTGTTAAATTAGAATTTTTGTAATCAAGAAAATTATTTATTTCAGCGACTGACGTCACAGTTTGATTTTCTTAAATAAATTACATGGGAGAATGCGTATTAACAGCTGGTGGCTGGTGGGATTGGTGATTCAAACATCCAATTGCTATCTTTCACCCAAGTATATTTCAGTAAAATGTGTCATCATTGATGAATTCAAGTCTATTTCCAAACATCCAACGCTAACTTCAATTCTCATCACTTTGAAATCAAGTAAGTACTCTTTTAGCCATAGACAATTCACTTTGTCGGCTTATCAAACTATTTTTGGTCAGGTAACACCTAAGCTTCACTTGTCAAAGTGACGCCGTTTTAAGTTCCCATAAAAACTCCGAGCGGTGACACTTTGAAAGGAATTGATCGATTAAATGAATAGCGTTTTAGCAAAAGTTCTAAAATTGGAAAAGAGGTACTGACAGATGGTATTTTATGCAATTGATTACCTAAGCATTTTCTTAAAATACGTCAATCATGGTTTACATAGAAACCTTTTCTCGTAACTGTACTCGTAACATGTTATACAAAGAGCATAATTTTTAAATTATCTAAGTTACGGAGATTTTAATGCAAAAACGAAGACATCGCTCAAACGCTCAAAAATTATTTTGTTGTATTGGGCAAAAAAAATGGTTTAGGCGCAATTGCCGTTTTGAGAATTTGTTCTTTTGCGGCTCGGTTTGCCATTATGCGAATTATGCTTTCTGCGCCTAAACCAAAAAAATACTGTAAAAAAATCTTTTATCTTTTCTATTTTTCTTTTCTATTCACCATTTTTTCTTTTTCTATTTTATTTTCTCTTGCTACTTTATTAACAAAAGAAAGAGGGAACTAATACATCGTATTACTTTTCGCGCCATTCCGCGCCAGTTTCCATAAACAAAAGTCATGGCCACCTTAACTTTTTTACAGATATTGATTTAGATAACATAATCGATTCCAAAACCAATTGAATTAGTTTTTTTGTTCCTTTTAACGGTCTAAAATAATTATATTATATGTGTTTTCTAATAGGGTCTATGAGTATAGGGTCAGGTGGCCATCTTTTAATTGGCCCCTGTTTATATAAAAGGTGTTTGGTTTTTTTGTTATTATGTAGGGCCATCGAAGGGTGGTGCCCTTTTAAATGGGTACGTGTTAATTTGGGCACAAGGGTCCCTATATGGCCCTGTTATGTACTTACCTAATAAACGCTTTAATTTTATACATCGGCAAGTAAATTAAAAATGGTGGGCTACACATAAAAAGAAAATCAAATACGAAACTATAGACGCATAGAGTTTTAAAAGGATGACAGGCCAGCTTATGCTGGTTTCAACTAAACTTGGCATTTAAACTTATGTCAAGTCTTAAACTTATGTCCTGAGCTATGGCAACAAATCATACAATATTCAATTACTAAGCATAAACAAAACTATAGTGCTGTTGCTAAATACAGACCTCTAGTCCTAACTACAGTTTTGTAGGTCGACAGGCGTGGCCTTTAACCTAGCTGAAATATTGCCCAGTACAAACCTACAGGCTTGAAGTAGGTAGGTAAGTTGGCAACATTGCTAATTCGTTTGACCCTGGTCAGCTAGGTACTACAACATTGTCCAGAAGTTTCATTTATATTTAGTAACTTAAGAATATACAAGCGGAAGCCATCCCAAAGAAATGTATGATAGTAGTACCACATATTGTCAAAATAATTGTTAAAAAAAGGTACAGATTATGTGACCACTATGAATTAAAAGCTACAAGTTCTTACAAACTCAGCGATGATCACTGCGCTCAAAGAATATAGTTTTATAATATAGCCTTTTTTTTTACGTGGTAAAATCATCACATGAGTCCTCCCACCCAGGGCAGAGCAGGAGGGACTGTCAGACTCGTACTGACTAAAATCCACGATATCCTTCAATAGCCCTTTACGTACCGGGGTCACGGTAATTCGAGAGACCCACGACCAAAATTTTACAACGCTGAAAAAAAATATCTAATATTGTTGTGCGATTCATGTGTAATTTTTGTGTTGTGTTGTAATTTTGCAAAAGCGAGTCCCGCGACCCCGGCAGGCTTTGGCCCTCTTATAATATAGCCTAGTTATACTGTCTGTCCTGCCATACACAATTATTTCATCAAAGATGATGAGTCATTTCTGGTCATCAAATCATCTTTGACAAATAGATGACTACAGCAATCGTCACTTCTCTTCTCTCTGCTTTCGAATGGCCCTATGAAGATAAGAATAACTAGCACAACTTATAAATCACTACATAGTATGAAAAAAAGTCTGTCTGTCCCTATGTATGCTTAGATCTTTAAAACTACGCAACGGATTTTGATGTTTTTTGATTCAGGAGGAAGGTTTATATGTTTATAACATGCATAATATAGTAGAGATTGCCCCCGGTCTTCTTCTTCTTATCGTGTGGTTGATGAACAACCTGGTGTCAGAGTTTAAACCGCCCGTAGGCCTCTGACATGGCTTCACACACCGTTGAAAAATCTCTCAGGTGTGCTGGTTTCCTCACGATGTTTTCCTTCACCGTTTTTAGCAGGTGATAATTAATTTATAATACGCACATGAATTCTAAAAGACATTGGTGCGTGCCGGGGTTCGAACCTGCAACCTTTGACTTGGCAGTCCAACGGTCGTACCACTCGATTTTCTTGATTTTCTTGATTGCCCCCGGTGAGGAGCCAGAAGTAATTAATTAATTTAGAAATCGAAAATAAGCTTACTCTAGAATTCAAACATTCTCCAGTTTTCCTATTTTTGCTATGCCAACTTCTAATTGCTATTATCCATACCTTTCTCCAAGGCTTGGATTTCTGAACGAGCTGCGTCTCTGGCCAGCCTTTCTACCCATTACCACTATAATATACGTTTAGCTACTAACAGAAACTCAAGGAACACAGGACATTTAATCTTCCCATCAATACGGTCCGCCATTAAGTCGTCTATTGTTAAATTCCGAAGCAGTGGCATCCCATACACACACACTTTACTAGAAGGTATGGAAGTAGTAAGTTGCATGGTAATATTAGTGCTTATTCTGCTGCCAGCTTCGTGTGACGTCAAAATTATATGTTGTCCTGTCTACAAGGTGTTGTCTATGGTGCTACTTGAGGGCCAAATAAAATGATATTATGTCAGTGATGGTGCTACTTGAGGGCCAAATAAAATGATATTATGTCAGTGATAGCGTTTGCAAATGTCAAAAATGTATGAATTGACGATTTGACATTAGGTGTCGTTTAACATTATGCCAATCTTGAAAGTTTTAGTAAGTACTGTTTGTTCTTTCTGTATTTTTTTATTTCGTTAAAGTTGCATCTAAACGGGAAATATTTTTACTGTAATTGTGGCTACCACGTTTCCGGCCGAAACGTTTTCAATATTCCTGGCCATCAAAAACACGTTAAAGTATATCTTGGTAACATGTCTTGCTTGATCTTACGACGAGACCAAAAATGTGTGACTATATAACCGGGCCTCACATGGGTAAGCTCGCCGTCCGACCAAAGACCAAGCCCGAGTCGGTGGCGCGTCGTGTTTCACGCGACACCGACGGGGCCCTTTACGGGGCCAAATGCCTGCTGGGGTCGCGGATTTTTTTTTTCTTAGTGAATCTGACAGTCCCTTCCGCCCCACCCATGGCGGGAAGACTCATTTGATGATTGTGACATCCTAAAAAAAAAAAGACCTGTCTGCGTGTTATGTGTTTCTATGTTTGTAAACGCACCCACGATACAGGAGAAATTCCTAGGGTAGGGCAACGTATTTTTAAAGATAAAAAAAAATATATATGATGATCAATAAGAAATACACATCAACTATACCAGTAACGCAATGAATAAAATCTGCATAAATTACAAACGATACTCAATAAGGTACTCAATTTATGTACAAGAATTCCAACAATTCTTGGAACAATGGATCTGCTTGTCATAAGACATAACCATTTATTTGCTGATATAAAGTGTAATTTAATGGCAACATTACTTATATCAAACGAGGGTTATACCTTATATACTAAATTATAATTAATAAACATAAAATTTATATGTAAGCACGCATTTCACATGATTTATAACCCGAACATCCGTTTTGAGTCGTTGACTCCAAGATCAAGTGATAGTAATATACGGGAAAATAGGTACAATATACGTGGGTACGCGCAATGTATAGTGCCTTTCTGCCTATTTACACGAAAAACTGCACATCTAATTGGATGAGAAGAACGTGCGTTTTTATTGTTCAAGAGAATGAATGGCTACTTACGTTTATCTCGATTTAATGCCTAGACAAGGTGCTAGAAAAAGAAATTAAGTTCTTAAGATTTCAGATTGGTGCGAGCTGGGTACTTTATACTTTTACAGGCTAATTAAGACTGTAATATACAGGTCTTTGACTGTACAATTAAACAATGGTTTAATAACTGTTTTGAAAAGTAAGAGAGAGTAATTGCAAGAATATGCTAAGTAGCAGATTAGTCGAAAACAAATTGCTACGTAGATTCTAGTGTTAAAGAGATCTGGCTTTTTAAATAAACTGAACATGTTTAGTTATTTTATAATGTTATCCAAAAAATAAATCATACCGTCTCTACATATCGCAAATTATTATTAAAACTACTTTAATTATACCATAGTGTCATTTCCTGTAATTCGTTAATCGTCTCTTATTCACATCAACGATAAGTTTTGCATAACATTACCGTCACATGGCCCCCAATTTCAATATAATTATTCAAAACACAATACTAAACCAACTAAAATTAACATGCAGTGCACAAAAGCTTCCACCTCTTTTAATTTAAAATTATATAAAATTGGTTTTCATTACACAATTGAGCCACAACAGTAAGTGTGATCCTGTTATTAACATTTACAAGGACTTACAAGAACCCTGGCTTGATCAAAAGACCATTATAATCGAAGTCTTCACTTTCCAAAAGTTTTGTACGAATTACTCCGTCACGACTTGCCATAATCATTATCATTATTATTATCACACGCAACGCCATTTTCATACAAAAATATAAAATAAAATTCCTTATTGGTTGTATTATCATCTCAAACGTTATTGACAGCATTTAAAATGGCCGATAAAAGACTTATCGAACAAAAGATGAATCAATTCTGTGGAAATCGGCGTTTAATTCTTTTTTGAGATTCTTTCTTGTAATTTTTGCTGTTTTAATTATGTTTAATATCGAGGTCACGATTTATTTAATTAGTTTATTACAGTATGCGGTTTTTTGGGTTTACGGAAAAATTATTGTGTGAAAGTATGAAGGAAATAATTATTTCGCAATAGAATAATTTGCCTTGGTGCGTGCGAAGTTGTGTAGGCACAATAATTTTATTGTTGCCCATTGTGCTGTGATTGTAGACCTAATTTTTTTAATCATTGGCTAATAATAGGCCCAAGATGTTATTATTATAGGGAAGAGAAATGAGCGGTTTTTTTGTAATTCCCAAAAACATATGTAGAACATCTGATAACACAAAGATTGCCGACTCGCAGACTTTCGCCAACACAATAAACTACATAAAACCATAAAAATAAATGGAATACCTACATAAAACCTAAGTATACCTAAGTTTCCCCTACTGGGTTATTCTTATTCTTACCGAAAAAACTGTTTCAAGCATTTTAAATACCCTATTTACTCATAATATGCTAAAATTATTATGCAACAATGAAAGTATCACTTATCTATTCACAAAACAAATAAAAATAATTATGATGTTGTTAAGGTATAATATTAATAAATTAAAATATAATGAAAAGTCACGCGACGTGGCATGTGAGATGTATGTCATTTAGTAGTAAATTATTTTTTGTACTTTAAACATCTCGTTTATACGTAAGATTTCAGTTTTATTAATTTTATGGAATGTCAACGAAGACTACTCCATTTATTTTTATATTGTGCTGTGATTTTTTTTCAATAAATACTACATTTGAAAATTGTGATCAATTTTTTTGTCACGGCCATGGCTCGTAACTCAATCGTGTGTAAAATCGGTATAATTTATGGTTTAATTCTGGCAACACTATTTTTTATTTTAGGCCTAGCAATACTATCAAACGTTAATCAGTCCTGTCAAGATGGTGGCTTAGAGTTTTTGTGAGAGTTATTTCTTCATACATTTATTGAGTTTGGTCGAACATAAGCGTCAAAACCGTGTTTACAATTTTCAATTAAAATATTTATATATACCTTTATATTTTGCATGTATTAATTAGTCAGGGTGAGGCGTACTTACAGTGATTTAATCAACATTATAGACCGAGCCGGTTTGATGTTATGTGAGCCACGATTTAAAATTGTCACAACCATAGGAGTCACAACCATAGTATATGATACCATGGTTGTGACAGTTACTCATGGTCGTTACTTTTTTTACAGTTACTATTTTATAAATATATAAATATTAACTTAGTTAACTTTATATAGGTATTTAAAACAGCGTCGAGAAAAACGAAAATCTGAGAAAAAGATTTAAAAAAATAGTGGTTAAATAAACACCGCGACCGTGGCAGTGCTAAAACAATTTTTTTTGTGTTTTTCTACAATTTAAGCCCGGCAAACCTAATAAACGAAGTATTTGATATGTTATCTAACGATTTGAAATAAAACTTACATAATAATTACAAATCACTGTATTTTTTTTTCCATGACACTAAAAATAAGAATAACCCTACTACGTAATGCAAAAGGAAAATCTACGCACATAACAATTTAATTTACGTCCAATACCGCGTATGTTTACACTCTTTCCATCGTCACGGTACTGATAAAGCAATCTATTAGTGCCAATTTTTCACACACGATAGCACCGATAAGCGACCGTTCACAATCCACTTAATTGAATTATGTTTACATGTTCCATGTGACGTCATGACGTGGCGACGCTCCGCGGCTTCCCATTGGTCCGTTTGAATTAGAACAATGGCGGACATGCAATGTTGTTAGCGTAACGCTTTAATGTAAAGTTGTTAATGAGAACACGAGTATTGATAAGCTTTTTCTTGTTTGTGTGTTCGTAATTAAAATAGAGTTTAGTTGTATTAAATGAGTATGGTTGAAACATAAACCATAGTCATTTATTTTATGTGTTTGTTTTTAGGTTAGCCAATATGGAAATTCGTCCCTGAGCTTTTACTATTCAGTTTAAATACCAAACTTGCTTAACATTTTATTGTGTTCACAAACTCAGGTATACCTATCAGTACCTAATCAAATTAGGAGATTTTATCACATCAAATTGTTATCAAACTACATTAATGTTGCTTGAACCACAGTGGCGTAGCTAGGCCAGAAGGGGCCCCGTATCAAAACTTGTTTGGGGCCCTTCTAATCTAAGTTTAGTAGAACAAAGACAATAGCATCCTGACTCGTGTAACTAATGCTATGACTGAGTCATTAAGAGAATTTTTGAAGGGAGCTAGAAAATTAAGAATGCTGATCGACTGATAGTAGCTCATTTTTAGTTCATTAGCTCATTCAAAACTAGATATAGCCTTTTTGAAAACAGAGTTCAATAATTGGAGCTTTACGGCCGCGATAAGTATTCATTTAAGAGCAAAATTTTATGTTTTTATTCCAATCGTCGGGGGCCCTTGACACTTGGGGGCCCCGTATAATTGATACGGCTGATACGGCGGTAGCTACGCCTCTGTTGAACCATTCCTATCTTAATGTTCCATTTGAAATGTGCCACTTTCGAATGACAACAAAAATGTTTTGCGAAATCAAAGCTCAGTCGTAACCCGTTTCTAAATCCGACACTTTAACACACCGTGTTGCTTTGTGTTCAGATTACGAAGAATTTAAAGCACGGTGTTAAGAAATCGTTGGTAATGTTGGTAGTTGGAACACTGTGTTGTAGGGCCATTGCGTTTTGTAACACAAACCGCATTCAATCTTAGAGGAGGAAGCCACTAAGTAATTTAAATATTTGACAGCCTATTAGTTTGTGAATTAGTTGAACATCTAACTTACCAAAGACATCATAGTAATTTTGTTTAGAGTACAATTCAATTTAACTTTTCTATAAATATAATCATTTTAAACTTGATTTATACTTCTTGGAAACTGTCCTGTCATTAAACATTAATTAATAAAGGTTCCGCTGAATAAATTGATTTTATGACTTAGGTACAGTTTTGCGAAGGAGAACGTGTGTGTAAAAGACTGCTGGTTAATAAAAACTAAATCAGAACTAGAATTCACTTATTTCATATTCTTAAATCACTTTATTAAAGTTCGAATGAATTATGAATCCGATCGTAATCAAAGCAAATAGTAAAAAAAAAACATTTGAAAATCGAACCGGTAGCTAGGGTTGCTACCACCTGCCGGGATCGCGGGACCTAGGGATTACCGTGACCCCGGTACGTGAAGGGCTATTGAAGGACACCGTGGATTTTAGTCAGTACAAGTCTGACAGTCCCTCCCGCTCTGCCCTGGGTGGGAGGACTCATTTGATGATTTTACCACGATAAAAAAAAAGGGTTGCTAACCAGACTCTTAATAAAGAGTATTGTGTATCTTTTTCGAAGAATCATACTTATAATTTAACAAAGCAATAGAGTTCGCTAAAATACTTCACAGCATTACCTGATCATTATCACAAAGTTTAAGAAACTGTGTAAGAAACATGGATTTATAGAAATTGGCAATAAATCACTTATAAGCAATATAACTTTAATAATAAAAGCTATATTTTTCCAAATAAATAGTGCTTGTAAAAATAACATCTGTCCTTATTTTCTCTCATTGAAATCTGAAATACTTTATTTACTTTTAAAATACTGGCAGCCCTACGCCTAGCTCACACTTGTACAATATCCCACACATGCGCACTAAGTATGTAAGCATGATGACTGGTGGCACAAATCACAATAAACAGTCGATTTGCTCGATACAATAACCGTTTGGTACAAACGCAGGCTATAAATAAGCTATTGTTGTTCTAATCCTGCGTTGACTAATCGAATGCCTGCTATTAAAACAGGCTTACGAGTAATCAGCGTTAATAATAGCAGTCGGTTTAATTAAACATGGTGGCTGTAGTCGTTTGGTTCGATATGTGTTTTGTTTCAGTCCGTTTTAGCTTTTAAAGAGGGATATTAATAGTCAGGCGAATTGAGAAACTAACTAGTGAAGGCATTGTTCTTCCAGTTTTAGTTTAGCTAGACTTCCTCCTGATTGTGTATTTGAATTGAGAAATGTAGTCATAAGTAAGCCGTCAATGGCTTACTTATGGCTGATTGTTGGATCAAACCAACTGATTGTTTTGTTAAGACTTAGTAAACTCGTATTTGGTATCTAAAGCAATCCTGTACTTGGTCGCGGGACTTACGAATTACCGTGACCCCGGTACGTAAAGGGCTAGTGAAGGACACCGTGGATTTTAGTCAGTACAAGTCTGACAGTAGGGTGGGAGGACTCATTTGATGATTTTACCAAGAAAAAAAAATCCTGTACTTACAATGGTGAAGATCGGTTTCAGCTATCATGTAGTAGAGGACTGTCAAAGGGATTTCTATAATGTTAATTATGATTAAAGTAGTTTACAGTGAATTTAGAAACTCAGTAAATTACGTGTAAATTTCAATTTAACGATACTGGCGTAGTATTTCGAATATTAATTTAATTTAACACCATCTGTAGCAGAGAGTACTGGATAATAAGAAGAGATGGGGTTTTCAGAAAGAACTGTTAGTATTTAATCGTTCCTTTTAGAACGGCGAGTTGTTTATTCGGTAATTAAACTAATCATCTGTTGAATCCCATACATTTTATAACCATTTGTTAAAAAATGTATGGGATTTTAACATCAGTTAGTTTAACTATTCTGCAAGTAGTTGTTCCGGGTCTGGGTGTTTGTGTATGTGTGTTTCTATGTTTGTTAACGCACCCACGATACAGGATAAAATTCCTGGTGTGGGGCAACGTTTAAAAAAAACTTTTAATCAAACAAGTGACCATAAAACTGCTACACTGGTATTAAAATGTGGACTACCATAACCACAATAATTATTTATTTCTTCATAACATTCAAGCACACATTTTGACCACCTACCAAAATTTTCATGGTGGCCTATTACAAACACATCTCAAACACCTTTTGGCGTTCGCCTCAGGAACATTTCTGAACGTCCTAATATTAGCTCAATTTAAACATCATTCGTTCGCAAAACAAGTAATGATAGCTAATTTTATTGATGTTCGTTCAGAGTTACAATTTAAATACTTATCGTTTGGAACAGCAGATGTAATGACGGTAATGGCCGCCGATTAGTTACGTTATCGACCACCGGCGGCGCCACGCGCGCTCCGACCGGTTTCAGGGTAGGAGCTTTATGAAATGCTTGTTGTTCGCTCACATATGGATTAAATGGTGGCTATTTAGGTATCTAGAACATGGCATGTGCTATTATGGTTCTCGGTAAATAACCGGTATGTGGTACACCTTCAAAAGGTATAAAAGGCACTTTATGCAGGTCAATGTAACAAAAACTAGATTATCTTATTGAAATATTACCAGGATATGCTACTAAACATAACAGTTAAACATAAAATTTTAAGACACAATAGAAAGGTTGGGTACAATAATCTTGAAACCATTTCATCTGAGTTAAAGACGATAGAACAGTCAAAATCGTGTTAAATTGACATAACCTGTAGAAAAGTCAATCCTGTCGAATTCGAAATACAAAACGGTTTACGAGATTGCTATTTAGCCTTTTCAACTGTATGTAAACCACAACTTGAGGACCTAAATATTAATTCTCAGTTAAGAATATAAACCCAGTCCTATATTTATACAGTACCATTGACCAGCTCTGAAACGCCATTAAAAACAGAAATAGAGATGTTATAGAGTTCCATAATGAATAATTGATTAAGTACGACCATTGCATTGCTAAAGTGTTCCGTACACATTGTTTTAAACTTTTCAACACAATGTTATATTATTCTAAGTTAAAGTATTTATGGCCGTGCTTAGAAGGCTTTTCAGTTTAAGTTTATAAATATTTGTTTCAAAAGTTGTTCCTTTAAGTTATTGACTTTGTTTTTGACGTCATACTCGTAACCATTTTGGTCAACGAATGTCAAGGCATGCGTTTTGTCATATTTATGTGCGTGTGGATTACAACTTAGGTTCACATTTTCTTTAAAGAGATGATGAACGGTGAGATTTATTCTGACATTTGTACTTTTTTATCTTGTCGCATTTGAATTTGGAAAATTCTTATTACAAACTCTATGCGACAACTGGAACATAACCTCTTTGTTGCTTATAAAAATATTGTATCCTTTGTTACGTAGACTGTTACATAAATAAATTAGAACAACTCATAATTAAGAGTTTTTTATATCCAGTATTATTATGAACTGCTGTCATAGCTCAATCTTGTACATGCTCTTAGTTGACAAGATTAAGTTATTTATCAATACAAATCAAACCAAAAATTTAAGATACTTTTTCTGGGCATTTAAAAATCTCAAATGTGTCTTCCATCCCTGGGTGAGCGAAAAAGCTGAATGTCAGATTCTTTCTGACTACATATCACCCTGTTCCATCACATGCCCTTTGCTTTCTCGAGCCACGGTAGCCTGCTTTGACTTTATTTTTTATTCATTCCGTCACTGTGAATCTTGTATGATGTAAAAAAAAAGTTATCTATCTATACATATAATAAATCTGTAGAAGGTTCAATTCTGTACATTGAAAATATTGAAAAAGTAAATAGCGGGGGGTGTTGCTGGATCGATACCAAACCCAAATATATGATTAAAAAAATTTTGCAGTGCAGGCATCACGTGAAAACTAACGGTTCGATTTCGATGAAACTTTGTATAATTATTCCTTATTATCCTGGGCATAACGTAGGATACTTTTTTTCCTGGAAAAATACGTAGAAAAAAAAAACTTATTTTTCAGTTTTATTCATAGACGTTGTTCTGTCACACGCGTTGCATTACCCGCAGTGGATTCAGCGCCGTAATATTTATAAGATGTCATTGTCAGAGTTACTCATAATGAGGAAATAAACCATCCACGCGAAGACCGACATCCGCGCGGACGGAGTCGCGGGCGGAAGCTAGTATATAATATTTAGACAAAAGATCTCAAATCTCCGTAACAACAGTAGCAGATACTATCGTAGTAGAAACACGTGTTTCAGCCAAATCGATTATAATTTTATAATGGCCGTTTTGCCACGGGCGCGGATCTTCAAGCCCGGTGCGATCACATTTGCTACATTTTATATTTCGGTACCACTGCATACCATGCCGCCATTATGGTAGATTTTATGTGTTTTCTGTGTTAAAAGTTTATTTTAAAAATGGTAGAAATAATTATTGAGATTTCATTTGTTCTTTTTATTGTGTAGGTCCATCTTATTCTCTTAAATCTCTACCTACCACATCTTGTGATATAAATCTTAAGCCTCTTGTAAATAGATACCACTCTTCAATTAGATCAAATCGGATTTCAGCAAAACCTAAACTGAAATCCAAACAATGCCTTCTAAAACTACTCCAAAACTCCAGAAAACGTGTCTGCCGGTAGTATACAGTCACTAAATCACAGGCACACTCAATTCGTCCAATCGGGACGCGAGCCTCACGCGCAGCTTCGTTAGATTGAGCCATTTCATCGACGCCCGAGGTCCGATCTTATCTGGACCGTCCTGATGTTCACTTATTTTGATACCATAACCTCTCATTATGGATTGGAAGCGCTTCAGCTGACGCATGGCTACATTCCTATGTAATCGTGGGATTTTTGTGGTCATTATGAGTTTTTAATGGGTCTAGACTTTTATTTAGCAGATGGGTGTCCTTTTTTCAGTTATGTAGAAAATAATATGAATATCAATATGTCGTGAATATGATGAACCTTTAGATGTGGATTGAATTTTTGTAATGATGACTTTTTAAGTTACTGACAAAGTGGAAAATCATATACATGTCTTAAATAATATTAGGTAGAATATAGAATTAGAAACGGAAGCTGGTGGATGTGAAGTCGATAAATCTAATGCAAAACCACAATTTGGAAAAGCAAGTGCAATATATAGTGAATGAGGAGGGCAAAGGGCTTAAATCCAAAGTATTATCGATTAACAACACTCATGACGAACATATAAATCCTCCTTACAAAGCAAGATAACCTTGAACCCTCATAACATGATTCCTTTCACGATCTCAAAGCGTCTTTAGACCGCGCGTCAAAGAAAAAAAGTTAAACCCATCATTTTTGCAGAACACAACTAAATACGAACAATCCCATCCATCTGATTAACCTACATACACCTATCATCATGATTTATA
Source organism: Agrotis puta (assembly GCA_943136025.2). Taxonomy (NCBI): domain Eukaryota; kingdom Metazoa; phylum Arthropoda; class Insecta; order Lepidoptera; family Noctuidae; genus Agrotis; species Agrotis puta. The sequence continues at coordinate 5,673,884 of OW964190.2, read as the reverse complement.
CCTTCAATCGTCTGTCTGTTACCAATCTGATCCTTTTAAGCCTTATCAAAAAGATCCGAAAGGAAACCCGAACAACAACCAAAAGCAGTTGAACCAAGCGAATTGAAACTTTATCTTCCAGTCTTTAAGGTAGTGATGGGTGGTAATGATAAGTTTGCGGAGTAGATGAGAGAAGCTGGATCGAATTGGTAGGAAATCGGGCTTAGTGTCAACAGTTAACGGCGATCCTGGTAAATGGTGCTTCGTAGGGTGGTACAATGAAAGCGATCTCTTTGTTCTCCAGTGCGGGGTTACACGCGTTTTCTAGTAAACGGTAAAGAATTGAACGCCTGTTCACGGTAAACGTTTTGTAATTCTTTGCATAGTTTCGATGGTGTCTTGGTTAAATTGTTTGTTGTTTTGTCGCGCTTTGCTCTTTGTGTATTAGAATCTTGTTATGCACTTGTGTTGTTGACGTTTTTGTCACCACCTGTCTATACATCTACTTTACCATTATTTCTATGTGTTGCAGTATCTTATTGCTCACAGTTTCCTTTTGTTTTCTCGTGTCTGCAGAATGATTGATTCTGGATTTAATCAGCCAACTAGTTTCAGTCTCCAAACTAAACCAGTTTAGTCTTTAAAGTCCTATTTGTTACATTTGCCGCTGCTATGTCATAAGATCCATTCTGTTACACAAACCTTCGCCTATCCTTTCAATTTCAGCCTTATAGCCTTTACACAAATCGCCCATCCCTTGAACTCCAGCCTAGTGTGCTCGTCTATCTTCCGCCCACACCAATAAGATTCCTGCAGTGACATTCGAACACCGAAACACATCTCGAACCGTATCGAGTGACCCTAACAAAGGCGTACTAATTGCCTCGCCATCTCGCGGTGAAATTAATCAATCGTAGCTGGCTGTGTACCTGCCTAATATAAACTTCGCGGGCGGCTCACTTTGAAGTCGCGCGCTCTCCAATTAGCGCTCGCCGCCGCCTTTGGCGTTCGCCGCCTGCTTTGAGCCGGCCGCTGTCGGGCCTCTCGCTCGTGTTGCGTGTGCCGTCTCGCTCTGACACCCCTCCCGACAGCCGGTGCCATTTCGTTTTATACTTCTTGGTTTAAATGCCTGGTTCGTTGGAGGTGTTAGGTTTTAAGGTTTTGAGGTGAGCAGGGATTACTGCGTTTTAGCGGGTTGTGTTTCAAGGCGAATTTACTGTTTTGAGTCAATTGGAGTTTGTTGTTGAGATCGAGAACTTTCGACCGGTTTTCTTAACAACGTTGTAGTTAATTAAATGCTTACTTCAGTAATTGAGTTTATGATCATGTTGATATCGGTTACGACAACATTTTAACTAAAATAAAGTTAAATCCTCTTTTATCTGTTTTTAACTCATCCATAAACAAAATTATTGTTATAATAATATAATATTTCCTTTATAGGTACGGAAAATATCACTTTACCCCGGAAACGAACAATTTCTACAATCTTCTTCTTGTCGTATGGTTGATGAACAACCTGGTGTCAGAGTTTAAACCGCCCGTAGGCCTCTGACATGGCTTCACACACCGTTGAAAAATCTCTCAGGTGTGCTGGTTTCCTCACGATGTTTTCCTTCACCGTTTTTAGCAAGTGATAATTAATTTATAATACGCACATGAATTCTAAAAGACATTGGTGCGTGCCGGGGTTCGAACCTGCAACCTTTGACTTGGCAGTCCAACGGTCGTACCACTCGGCTATCACTGCTAACTATTTTTATTTCTACAATTACAAACGCATAAAGGTTATACTGGTAACTAATGCCCGATTTTATGAATGGGCCGTCGGCGGCGGGCGACGCGACCTCAGGTTCGATTCCCGTGCGATCCAATCTTCTTGTTTTACACTACCAAGACGAATCAGATACGTGTGTGGCGATTAGTTGCGGGACCTTCTAATACCTGAACAAAACAGACGTTATTGTGAGATTTTGAGAACATTTTAGAAGTCATTTTGATGTTTAGTTTACAATGTTGGTACACCTTCACCTTTACGATGAACGTAGCTGACCCGGGGGTGAACAGGATAGGTGGTTTTAAACATCCTATACTTTTTATAGCGAAAAAGGAACTTTTGCTTCATTACATATAAGTAATTTTACAAAAATAACAGCAATGTGCTGTAAATTTTACTTTGTTGTTTTTGATTTCCGAGGTAAGGAAAGGTGTGAACTCGTCGTAACACTTCTTCGATTAAAAACTATTTAATTTATTTTTAAATTCTTAAGATTAACTTGTTTTAATCGTTGCTGATTTCAAATGTTGTCAAAGATATTATATTTATTAGTTTTATCTGCTTACAATGACAACATGAAGAGGAGTGATTTCACAATTACTGTTGTGACTAGAACTGTACCTAGCTTCCTATTTTTTTTTTCGTGTTTTTTTTTTAATTCAAAAGTGCCTGTACCTGGCCTACTTGAAATAAAAGCTTTAATGTTGTCCAAAAGAGGTTCATCATATTCCAATTTCAAAATTCCAAGTTCAAATCCCGTCGGCATTATAAAGAATAATGGCAAAGTCGCTATTGGCACTTCTAAACTCCGAAGTTGACTTTAAACTTTTGAATTTGGATTAGAATTCCCTAGAAAAGCATAGGTTTTGTAGTAATAAATTCAAATTGTTTCCATGTTAAAGCATTGGCTACGGCAATTGCCAGTGCAGTCGGGGAAACGAACTAGTATGTAAATTTTCGAAAGCTCTGGACTAACAACTTGGCTCTAATTATGCACTGTTGTTTTTCAAAGCAGTTCTTAGTATTACCGTAAAATGGCTAAGCTAAGCTAAGGTCGGGTTGCAGCGTTGTTTGAAAGATATACCGTAGCCTTGTAACGCTGGGTTCGCGGGACTGTATCAGGTAACCGAAACCCTGGAACGTAAAGAGCTATTGAAGGATACCGTGGATTTTAGTCAGTACGATTCTCACAGTCTCTGCCGTCCCACCCTGCCTAAGAGGACTCATTTGATGATTTTACCACGATAAGAAAAAAAGCCAAAAAACAGGGTGAATGTTAGTATTTTTTTCACTGAAATAAATTTACGCATGGATAAAATATGTAAGCCAAGCTTACATTATATTGGAAGCAAAAAAATATATATCAAAAACTTAAAAGACAAATTTATAATTTAGATGATAAAGTGGTAGAAATTGATTGAACATAACTTATGTTTTATTAATTTATCACCGAAGGATTAAACAGAAGTATACTGAAGTAAACATCTAGATTCTATCTCATCATCTGGTACTATGTATTGTATAACAGAGCATGTTGCTAACAACCATGCAAAAACAAGAAATCAAAAACTTTTATGTAAATTAAAAACATCCAAGAAAAACTCTTTCATTTTAAAATGTTTATTTCTGATTTGGAGTGCAGTAATTTCGCGCACTCTTGATTTGCCGTCGGCAAATTGAAATGTTTCGAGACACAAACAGACAAACTTTAGTCACAGAATTGTTAGATCTGGACGTGCATTCACAATTCACAATTGAATCGATTTCATTAATTTCTTTTTTTTTTTCTCTTCTAAATAAAACTGTCAAAGATTTCATATTGATTTATTTTTCAATCTCTCTGAACTTCGAAGATATTAAAATAAAAGTAGCAATAAATCATAGCGCCAATAAAGAATCTATGCAATCTTGTCAGTCTACAATGTAGCCAATACAAAAGAAGGAAAGTTAAATGGTAAAAACAAATGACAGACGAACATAATATCAAAACTCACAGCTAAAGGGCCCACCCGCGCCACTATAAATCTCGCCAGTATCACTTTTATTTTGCATAAATAAAACTAAATTATAACAGCCCTTTGCATCGACCAGTAGCCGCCAGATAATATTGTAACCAATAACAAAAATAAAAAAACTTGTAAATGTTAAGAGAAAAAAGGATGTATATCAAAGAAGAGCCGCGGTCACGTACAGCGTTATGACGAACAGCGGGTGTTAGTGCCTCTGCCTGGCGAGAAATTAAAAAAAAAATGCTCGATTAAAATCCAAATGAAATCGAATAGATTTACGAGATTTCAATTCAATAAAAAGTAGAACGAATTCGCTAATCTTGGCTCGACTTGCGGCAGTTTTGAAGTGTACGTTAATCCTTATTGCGGTAAGTAATTTATTAGTTGCGTGTCCCATTTACCCATTAACAATAAAAAATTATAAGCAACGTAATAAATGTCTCACAACTCATGGCTACTGGACTTTGCGGGTTGAGATTGAACATAATTTTTCTAATAAAGATGCAGTCTCGATAATATTAAAGTAAGTCTAATTTACGGCATTGAAAAACCGGTTGGAATGGTTCCATAGTTCCCTAGTTTTGTACTAGGATAGTTATGTTTCGATTAAATCGACATTGTAGTTAACTTTCGATTTTACTAATACGCGTTAAAGCCGACACGTAGGTCGAAGTAGTTGTGGCTCATCGAACGGCACGAACCTTTTATGCGGGACCATTCACGGTATCGATTCATTTATAACAGTTGTCCATTGTCATCGACACAAATTAAAAGCAATATAACGCAATTAATGTTTTGTGACGCTATTAAGACGTCTACTGATGTTAGATGACTATATTGACACTTTGTTAGAATCTTAATATTGGCAGAGAAACATTTAATGAGCAAGCTGAAGTTAAACTTTTTAAAATTAAAACCATCTTTTCACAGATCATCTTAATGAATTTCTTACAGACCAACATTAAAATACGTCCTTCATCGTCCTTTCTCCAAAACTCATCGACTTTATAACCCTTATCATTCCAATAAAGTCAGCATCCATCCATTAAAGATCCATCTCGTGAGTTGAGACATCGCTTGGCGGCTTCATTGCTCTCTGCTCAAGGCGGCGGCTGCCATAACACCATTGTGTCGACCATTCATGACACCCACTCACAAGCCGGGGCTTTCCATTGATGTCGACACAACCTTCTATTCAGAAATGGAAAACAGACAACTTAGTGCGAAAATGTTGCTGATAACACGATGGCTGGATGGATTTTTAAGTGAGAGATTTTAGGTCAAAAATAGTTACAAAAAAGTGTCATTTAATTAAAGATTAAGATAAAAACGAACACCCACACTTATAATTATGACTAACACCTAAAACACGGAGCAACACAAGGGCGGTATTAAGCAATTAGAATATTTCAAAACGCATTCCTGGTCCTTCCGTACGCCAGTGGCGAAGCGCCCAGCTCTTTGTAAATGCCGACTGCTATTAAACAGCGATTAACCCGACCGTCGGGCAGTCTCGCCGAGACTATCTGGCTCCCACTTTCGATTTTACAACTGTCTAAAATCGAAGCTGACACCTGATTGTGCCGTAATCAACGTTGACACGGAAATGAATACGCCTTGCATTAAAGTGTCCGTATCTTAACTCGGTAATAAAGACCTGATCTTTGAGGGCATTTTAAATTCATGTCTGAGTGTGATGCTGTTTTAAAAAGATGACTTCGAAGAAATTGATGCAATTTGTTAAATAAAATGTGCTATGTTCTTTAAGGAATGTTTTTTTTTTCTAAATGCGAAGGTTGTCTGGCTAAACTTTTATACTACTGCCACAATCCGACGATCATTATACAACGTAACTATCGATAAAATTAAACCACCAACATCATCAATTTTGATGATTTTTAGCAGAGACAAAGATAGAAAGAGATAGTTTTCACAAAGAACATGGATGGAGACCGGGATGGAAAGTTGCCTACTTTCCATCCCGGTCAATTGAAAAATGTAACACAACAACCGTAGGTAAAATTTGTCAAAGTTACTTTAAAATATTTTCCTCTTATTAATGCTAAAGTTCTATAAGTACTGCAAATGTCCAAAATTCACGTTTGCACAATACGCATCGTTTTAATCACGGAATGCGAATAACTACGTGTGACCAGCAAGCAGTAAGTGTAACTAATGTCTTTAGAGATTTTGATGAAATGACAGAGATTAGCGACACGGAAGCTGGCTGGCAGATGATGTCATGTTAGTTAACAATCAGATGAAGACTAATGACGAATTTATGGTTAGATCTTAGGCGACAATAAAACTTTTTTTTTGAAGTGAAAACTTCTTTAGCGGCGTTGAGCACTTTTCTGTAATGGGTATAAAATCTTAAACTCGCGTCAGGACACGTGACCCTGACCGAAAAAGCGTAGGACGGCGCAGGGCGCTTGCGTGAATGTTTGTGTGACTTTATTACTTTTAAAGAAGTTTGTATGCTGGATACATTCGTTGCTAGGTAACATTGTTTATAAAAGATGTACGTCACATTGGAAAATTATTGAAATAAAAAGTCAACCATTTTTGCGAGTTTTACTAAAATCTGTTCACAAGATATTTCCAACAATTACTATTCAAGTTTTCACTTCTGCCGGCACTCCCAGAGTGCAACCCGTCGTTTTTTTTACTTGGTAAAATCATCACATGCGTCCTCCCACCCAGGGCAGAGCGGGAGGGACTGTCAGACTCGTACTGACGAAAATCCACGGTGTCCTTCAATAGCCCTTTACGTACCGGGGTCACTGTAATTCGTGAGTCCTGCCAACGCGACAATAAAACTTTATGAAAATATTGGCAAGCTTTTCAGAAATTTAATGTCATTGTTTTAAAGCTTTTAGCAGACGTTTCGTATTTTATTTAAGCTGGTTGCAGTCCAAGAGCTATTTTATATATCCGAGGCAATTATCACCCTTATGTTCAGCAAACTCGTCACACAAGTATGATATAAGTACCTCAGCTATGTAGACCAAGTAAGCTAAAGTTTTCATTTTTATTACAGTTTTTGGTTTTTAGACCCAGCTTTATTGTGACTTTTGTTTATTTGCTAAAAAAGTCACCTTTTCGGTATAAGGTCACTAATTTGATATGAGGTTATCTTTTTGGTAAAAGGTGACCTTTTTAGCTTTATTGGTTTATGGCTAAGGGTGATGAAGATGGATGCAGGCCACCAATAAACTAATAATTAAACATCCAGTAGGTTTTTAAAGATGTAGTTTTCTACTAGTAATTACCAGATGGCTTAATAACTACCAAATAACCATTGAACTTCATCGTCTCCAAAACTAAACGATTTAATATTTACGAGAGCCACATTAATCCAGTATTATATCTACATTTTATATAAAACTGGCTGTCAATAATCTCTGAGCGTCAAATCCGATCGCCGTCGCATTAAATTAATGAAATTAGCATACTTATAAGAATCTCGTCGCTTTTGCAACTCAAACTTCAAAAATGCCGCCGGTCTCATTAACTTTAAATTTAATACGACTATTTATGACATTTTTCTCGTCATTTTATGGCATATCATGGCTACTTACTAAATTTATATTAACTAGAACCGACGAAATTGGTTTTTTTTTGTTAAAAATAAATGATGTGATGATAAAAACTTAGATTTATTCTTTTATTTTTTATTTCGGAATTAAGGTTTTAACTTTTATGATCGGGTTTTGATATGTAATTTACTCGCAGTTTTCTCGTATAAATACGATTATGTTATATAAAAGTTGCGGCATTTTAAAAGATTAAAGACTTGACAGCTGTTACTTAAAATTATTTCAAATCTGCTACTGTTTTATAGCAGTTTTTAGTTCATCGGTAATTGCTGCTTCTAGCTATAAATAGATTTTGATAACAAGCATGCATGGAAGTAATAAATACTAAGTTGAGTATGTGCTACGCTTTCCAACTAAAAATAAAATGTCCTCGGCGCTATATCTATTGTGACTTCAGTCACGATTTTCTAATACATACGCTTTTAAATTTTTAAAAATGGTCATGTATGAAAATACGAGTAATATTAACAAGGCAATTACGAAAATAAACATGGTTGAAAATTTATTTGCATAAAATATTTTTATTAGAAATAATTGTCGTCACAATATGGCGGTAATGTCATCTTCTTCTTAGTTAAAACGCATAGCATTTTTAAAAGAGATGAAAACTTAAAACAATCCGCAATTAAATTTTCTTGGTTAATCAACTTCAATATATAAAACCTCTTGTTTTGCAAAAATTTTCCGATTGGTATTAAAAAATGTTATTTAGTAATCAACTAGATAATTTATAAGGAATTTATTCTAATATCGACTACCAAGAGTCGATATAGTAAAATATGTGATACTGTTGGTTTTTTTAATTATCTCTAATCATCTATGATCGATGATCTTGATTCTATTTCTGATTTGTTATTAAATGGAAATATCATAATTATGAATACCTAACATTTTTGGACGGAAAGTTTTTAATTTTCAGGGTTTCTCAAACTTTCGGCTCCACGAACCCCTGTTATACTTTCCAGGTGACAGAGAACCCCTAACTAGCCACCACGTCTGCCGCGAGCGCCTGCCAGTTATCAAGGCACATGGCAAATGGCAGAAGGATCGCGATAAGATTTACGTTAAAATTTTGAGAAACCCTGGATTATTTAGTTGATTTTTATAGCAACTCACACTAGTTATAAAATTCCGAGGAACATAGCATCATGGGTTATGAGGCAGTCTTAAGGGTAAAGAGCACCGCGGTCTTAGAACGTCAAGGGCATTTGATGGAAATGATGGTTTATAGTCAGTAAGAGTTTGACAGACTCATTCCGCATCACCCAGAACGGGACAATTCGAACTCTTCAACAAAAAAGCATAACATCATACGTTGTACTATGTTTAGAAAATTCTGTGTAACATATTTTATAGTGAAGACTGCCTTAGTGAAACCTGACACAAGACTAAACTTTGTTCGAGACTAATTATTCTTCTAGCCTCTCTTTCTGCTAAAATCTACACACAGTTAAAATAGAGGGAAAAAGCGAGAGAGTTTGACAAAGTTCTCTACCTTAAAATTCTCAATTCAGAAACCTCGTTTAAGACATAATAAAGTATGTATCCCGTTTTTAAATCAAAGAGGCCGCAGTGTTATGCTCGTCATATTTAAAACACATTACCTCATGATTGGGGCTAGTTTAAAAACGATAATGTGGCCGTAAGGCCTTTTTTTTTTTTTTTTTTTTTTTTTTTTTTTTTTTTTATCGTGGTAAAATCATCAAATGAGTCCTCCCACCCAGGGCAGGGCGGGAGGGACTGTCAGACTTGTACTGACTAAAATCCACGGTGTCCTTCACTAGCCCTTTACGTACTGGGGTCACGGTAATCCCTTGGTCCCGCGACCCCAGCAGGCTTTGGCCCTCTACAGGCCCCGTCACTATGCTGACACTCTTTGAGGCGCGCGTGGAACACAACGCGCCGTCGACCCGGGCATGGTCCATGGTCGGACAGCGAGTCGCCCATTACTCGCTGCCCGCATGCCCGCGCCTACGGTGGCCGGAGATCGTCCTGCGACGTCCGACGCCGTGGGCGTCTACCACTGCGGCTGGGGTGGAGGGAGGACGCTGTCCTCTCCCTCAGGCGGCCCGCCTCCTCCTTCACGAGCATGACTGCTTCGCAGAAGGAGGCGACCGCTTCCCACTCCGTCTCGCCCCGCAGCATGGCCTCGACCAATGCCGGGCGCGAGAGGTCTCCGCCTATCGCCGTCGTGAGGACACGGCGGTGCTCTGCCCAAGCAGGGCAGTCCTGCACCGTATGCTCCACCGTGTCCTCCGGACGATCCTCGCAGTGGTGACACCCAGGCGTTTCTTCCCTCCCTATCAGACACAGGAACCTCCCGAAACTTCCGTGTCCGGTGAGGACCTGCGTCATGCGGTAGGTAAGGACGCCGTGACGCCTATCCAGCCACTCCTCAAAGAGGGGTCTTACCGCCGCGATTGCGGCGTGCCCAGGCCGTAAGGCCTGGGGCAAGGAACTCTTGTCGGACTCGGTCGTAAGGAGGAAAGTTTGACATTTATAAAGATCATTTACTGGGTTCTTGGATGTGATTTTAATATGTTATTGAGATGTGTAAATTGCTTGAGTCGAGCAGAAAGGACTGGCCTACATTAGCGATGTATATTCATGAATCTATTTATTTTAAAAATAATCTATTTAAAAAAGTATATACCTACGTGAAAAAAGTGAGTTAAAAACTGTCGAAAGGAGGCGTTTGCTCTAATCTCTCTGGTAAAAGAGAGACAGGTTATTACATAGATTTAAATTATGTAAATAAAGTAGATGGCCAGCATTATTTCAAACGATTTAAATAAATTGTTTCTCCTTAATCTTTTTTTTCACTTCCTGTGTCTGTGTTTCCGAACGCATACAACCTGAATCTCTTCAAAGTTAGAGTGAACTGGATTCTTCTGGGTAAGCTCGCTCCATCGTAGGCTTTGTCCCAGTCAGCTTTGACCTGAATGTTATATTTATTCAACTAATTTTATTGCTGGTTCCAAGAATATAAAATCCTTAGAACATTCTGAATATCAGCACTGTATGTAGATTCTCGCTTACCTAATAGATGCCATTAGATGTTAAAAAAAATGCTACACTTTCTCTTTACAATTTAACACCACAACATCTTCATACATGAGGACCATCCCACACGTGTAATCCTCGACTCGTTAGTATAGTTTTTTATCGATAATAATTGCATATAGTTACACCATCAGATAGTTAGAAAGCGGACATGCCATGGCGTTTCACTCGCGACTAGGGTAGCCTAATATTTGAATAGTCCTGATAAAAAGTCGGACTTATATGAGTAGCAAAAATTTTCAATTTTACATTATTTCCAATTAATTTCAATTTAAAAAAATGCCGTTTGTTAAAACTTAATCCATTAGAGTCCCATTGCTGGGACACGGGCCTGCTCTGAGTGAGCGATAGTAGCCTGTTGATCCACCACATGGCTTTGTAGATGTCGTATTAATTATTATTTGGAGTTCTCCTTTACGGAGAAATCTTTAAATCAGGGAGCTTTCCTTCACCGGTAATATTCTTCTTATTTAGGTTGAAAAACCTGGTTAAATGCCAGATTTGGCCTGCAATTCTATTCTCTGTAAACACAGCACGGCCACAGCGCTCACGCTGTCGCCATTCTAGCTGGCACTAAAGTTTGCTATTCAGTAAGCTACTTATAGCGACACTAGCGGTCACCGCTCGTGCTGCACGATCGGACGATCTCAAAGCAGCCTCATCGAAGGGCAAATCCTAGAGTACAGCGATGAGATTTCTTATAGAGTATAGCTGTATAGCGTAGCAAGACATGTCCGAACAAATCATACTAGATGGTAACTGTACTCGCGACGCTAATATTTTAATTATGGTGATAGAACACGGCTTGTTTGGTGTTAACTTAATTGGTGACTAATCGCCGTTTATTCACAAAACTATTATAATTATGGCAATATTTTAATTATGGCTTTCACGTTTTTTAGCGTCAAGTGTGATCGGTGACTTTGTATTTGATGGGCTGTTTGTTCCGCCATTTCTTGTCACTCTAAACAATAGGATGTGGCAAAGGGTGATGTTGAGGAAGATCTTTTGTAATTTCGTTTTTCATAATGCACAGCTTACTTAAAAAGTTTTATCTACTATCATGCTATTAATCCTCTATAAAAGAACCTATAACAATTAGCTTATTGCCAACATTAAAACACTCCATGATATAATGATCATTATATCATCCAAACGCGTGTTATAATGAATTTCAAAAAAAGAACATTCTCATGCAATGACATTTTCACCACCAGATCGCTAAAATTTTGAAAAAAGAACAACTCGTCTTTTCGTGTTATATCCCGCCATTTTTTCACTCGAATATGGTATGCGAATATGGTATGTTATGAGAATCTTTTATAGAGGATTCACAGCATGATTGTAGATAAAGTCTTGTATGCAACCGTTATAATTAGGTATTAAAACACTCATGTGATACTATTATCACACTCGGCTACGCCTCGTGTGATAAACCCACATTCGTGTTTTAATACCCCTGATTATACAACAGTTGCATAAATAACTATTCTGGCCGATCTAATTTCTTTTTGTTTTATGTGTGGTCACAAATTTTATCATGTTTTATTGATAGAAATGTGCTCGTTTTTATCTAAATTAAATATGTCCCGCTTCGTAAAGAAAAAGCTTAAGTAAAAAGTTAAAAAAAACGCGCAATGTAAGTAAAAACTAGTTATCTCTATTTTTAAAACTTTAGAGGTTTTTGGTATTCTTCTTACAAAAGAATACCGGTGGTTTTTTAAACATTTTTATGCAAAAAAACGCGACATGATTGTCGCGTTTTTTCATTATATCATTATAATCGTGACCTCAAACACTCAGAATCACACCAAAGTGCCCACTTCATTCTCAGATCAGTCATTGAGCTATGTGACATGACGTATATATAATTTGGTATAACGGACAAGTTCCCAGCCCGGCCGGCAGGGTGCGCCACCGGCAACACGACATTGTTCAGCGACATAACGCGGCCGTTTAGCGTGACTGCCAGTTGTTAGTGCCACGGGGAATGTTCGAAATCGGGAGTATGGTGAAATGACTGGATTTGGAAAAAAAACAGCTTTGATTTATGTATGATAAATGAAGAACATTCAGCTGATTTACACATATTTGTAAAAAATATTTTGTGAAAATAAAATAAACTAGGGGAAAAAATATAATGAATTAGGTGAGCTTTTCACGTAGGAGACTCATTCATTTGGCAGTGGCAAAAAAATATATTTTATACCTACCAAATTAAACTAACTTTCTTGGTAGGTACTAGGTACTTCACCAAGTTTTTCTTATCACATGAAAATAAGCATTCCAAACCACTAGCGACTTCGACATTATCCAGCATCGACAGCAATTAAACTGCTTTAGCGTGAGTGCCGTGCGTGGACGGTTTCTTTAAGCATGCCTAGTTGCTATTACTGATAAAGTGTTAATTCAGATAAATACAATAACTACCGTAAAAAAGTCTAACTAAACAATTTTCATTCATGCAGGTACTTTTTTAATTGGCATTATTAATGATATTTCCTTTTGCAGTAGTAACTAAATTGTTAGTATTGATGAAGTATGAAAGTTAAAGTCATTTTACTGCAATTTTATTTTCTTGCATCTATTCTGATGTAATTTGATCAATATAAAAGCAATTTTTAATTATAAAAGCAATTTTTAATTATACAAGTAACATCTTTATGTTACTAGTATAATTGCAAATTGGTTAAGTAATTGTTTCACAATAAGACATCATTTAATTTTTTTTAAATATCAAATAAAGCGAATCACATGCACCGACTGAACTTTTCCTCAATCATCCAATTTCGTAGTTTAGCGGTTACTGCAAGTGTGTGCCAATTACATCGTTAGTTCGCTTTAATGAGCCGGCCTCGGGCAGCCGATCATGATCTCCTGTGTACTAGATCACTTAACAACTTACATATTTAACATATACACACAACAACAACCTTAAGTCAACTCAGCAAATGCGATTTTTGCATGAGCTAGCTCGTCAAAAAACTTTGTTACGGCAAATATTAGCAGTTGAAGATAATTCTAGTTCTTATTGTAAATTGCTTAAAGAGGATTTTAGTTGGTCATGCAAGTTCAAAAGCCGCCGCTCTCACGGATTAGCGTAAATTCCTCTGTTCATTTGTAGACTTTTTATTTAAATAATCTTTTTTGAGTTTTGTTTGGGCGAATTATTTCTCCATTATGTAATTTTGTTAATGTGACTACTACTTGTCTCATTTGTAATTTAAGTAGATGGCTTGACAGAACCTGTAGTTTCGTAATTTGTGGTAAAGAATAGACTTATTTCATAATCAACAGTTTCATATTGACCTACGACATTTCAGTAAAATTGGCTACTTAGTTTTTATTACACAAGCCATGAATGTCCTAATGCTAAGTCAAGGTTTAGGCTAATTTATTCAAAATCATATGATATTTTTAATAATTATTAAATAAACTTTAACAAAGAGGAAATCATAAAGAAGACTGGGCAAATATGGCACGGGCCTTAAGACAAAAATTCCAGATTAGGTTTGATCTCATATTCTGCCTGTCTTCTTTCACAGAGTAAAACACCATACTTGCAGGTAGGTCACACACTACCTTGTAACGTTTGTCGCTGGTTGATCGCTCGATAGTGCTAGTTATTGCTTCTTGCGAAAGAGATAACGCTCTATGAAGCCGAAACTAGCCGATTATCTCTTTCCAAAGGTCGATGTAACATATTATTCGATGTTTTACTGGTTATTTGACGGTAACTATCTACACAAACAATACTTAACCTGAACGTTCAAGTACAAATACATAATTTAATTTGTTAATAGATAACTGGCAGCATATAATTCCAGCTGTAATTTTGTGTACTTAGAAGTAATGAGGCGTGTCAACCGTTTATGCACAATTGTGAGCTAGGTCGGGAGGCAATCGATGTCAGGAAGTCAAATATATTAACATGATACAATATTGCTAAGTGGCTACTCAGTAAACTCAGTTAAACCTACGTTTATGAGAGGTTGTAAGAGCAGGAATTCAGACTTATTATGTCGCCTTAAGTTTACCTTAGAGCCAGTATTTGAGACTTATTTAGTACCTTTTTCTGATTGTAATAGAGTCTTTAATTGCCAAGCACCGTTGCTGTATAAAACTTTGGGGTATGGTATGTGAGTTACCCTGCTTACGTAATTGAGGTGCAAAAGATAGTCTGGTTTTGTCATTTATGTGGTGTCTTGGAAAATGAGAACTAAAGAGAAGGTACTCTTTAAAAACAAGATTTTATTATGAAAGCTCTCTGTTCTAACGCGCTAGTTCTTTAAACATAATTATTAAACTTGTTAAAACTAACCTCCAACGAGGAAATAAAAAACCGCGTAATTATTTAAAAAATAACTTGAATTTCGATCAATTAAGACGCCACATTAGAATAATAAGTTCAAAAATATTATGTTTCCTTCGGATTTCAAATTAATTTCCTACATAAAGAAGTTTAGCCTGGTGGTCAATAAAATATACCTCCTCTTTATCCAATTACGTGTTACGGAGCGTGTAATTGTAAAGGTAATTTACTTGTCGTGTGTAATTTAGCCTTAAGTCCTCCGCCATATTAGCTAGTGTTACCAGTTAAAAATAACCCGCTAGCAACACTTTTAAAGCTCAAAAAGGTTCGATGCGTTACGGTTGGTAATAAAAAGCAACGAAAGATAGTTTTAAAAATGGAACGTTTCTTTTTTAATTTGCAAGCTCGATAGTTGATTGAAGGTTTTAATCTAAAAGTTGCCGATAACTCAATGAAACTTTTAATTGTGACATTGACATCAATATTATGGAATTCAAGTTAATTTATTGGTAGACCACACAACAATAATTCGCTATGGACAATAAAATACCTACTCACTTAGACAAAAAATGTGCGTGGGTAGGCCAAAAAAGCAAACCTAGAATTTTTTTTAAAGTTACATCACATTACATACACCACGCCTCACTACATAAATATAAGACGTATCTAACAAAAAAAGACAATTCAAAAAAACATATTTTAAGTCAATCGAAAACTAGAAAACTGTGAGTTGTCAAATCATAAATACAAAGGATAATGGCATTAATGTCGTCAAAGGCGGTCAAACATTTAAATTTTTCGAATGTTTTCTTTGTGTAATACTTAGGTAGTTAAATTCTATATTCTTTAAGCGCTGACCTTTTATTCCATAGCCGAAAATCTTTTTAATAATTTATACGGCATCCTGGATCCCGTGCCTTTTTCTCGTCACTATTATTAGCTACTAATAACTTTGTGCTTAAAGGTGCTTAGCCGTGGGTAACGACATTTAAGTGCATGTGTGCAGCTCCAGTCAATACAACCATGTATTAAACAGTACTTATGATAACGACAAAATGGCTACTTATTATGAACTGAGTCTAGACTTGAACCAAATGGAGTTAATTATTGTCTGGTTATAGAATTTCTGATGTAGTATTTTGCCAAAGTCATTTAAACATGCTTTACGATACACGAAACCACTCAAACTAAATTCTAATTTACTAATTTACTTAACGTGCGACTGACCGTGCCTATTACATAATACCAACGCAGAATCAATTTATTCAAGGCACTAGGACATGGGACCACAGTTTGTTAGGGTTGGACCTCAATCGCCTTTTTCCTTCGCCCTTTCTCTTTCTGTCGCTTAGAACTGCCATTTGATAGACCTAGACGGAAAGCATAATGCAATAGCACGCGACGGAATCCTCGAGGCGATCGGCATCACGGACATAAAGCCTAATAGTAGATGGCAGTTCCAAGCGACAGAAAGAGAAAGGGTGACGGAAAAAGGCGATTCCATGCTGCCAGATGTGGTCTAACCCTTAAAAGACTTTTACGTAGTATTTAGATTCATACCTATTTTCAATCTGATGAATTTTTTTGACGATTATTTATTATACGATTATTGGTATCAAATGCACAACATACTTATTTGGCTGTTTCCAACTACATTTCAGTCATGATGTAACTATAATGTCAATAAACATCTGATATTAAGACATCCGTGTTTGTTCAATAAATAAATTTAATTTATATTGTCTCGATAATTCTTCGAATAGAAATACACTACTAAGATCAATAGTTGAGTCATTCAATAAGCATACTTGTAATTTATTGTATTATAAAATCACGCCGTCTGGCTCGCCCATATTTAAGTTGAAGTGAATTATCATGTTACTAAATATTTGTCTTTTTAATAAATCTAGCCAAATACAAAATCTGTGTGTAGTGTCTCTTTAGTTAATTTCATTTAGTTAGATGAACCTACCAAATTGATTTCGACCAAAAGGTGAATCAATTTGAAAGAAACACGCCTAATCAATTACCACTGGGCAGTCTGTCAACTGAATTATGAACATTATAACATAAACGAATATCTACTTTAATAACTGGTAAACTTCGGATACTAGAATGCATATAATAATGTTCGAAATAAACGTTAAATCGATAATTGCTTCATTAATTCATTTAATTACTGCTATAATATAGGCGTAGGGCGTTGATGCATATCTTTGCATAATAAAGTTATATTAAATTGGTAAAAAGGCGTTTTACAAGCCCTTTTATGGAAAATTGAATGTCTAAAAATTATAATTTTAATTACAAAGTAGTAAGCAACTATTTAATGCAGATCAATAAATTAGATCCAATACAATCTTTAATGTTGGTCTTACTTCGAAATACAGTTTGTTACCTTATAATAACCGTTGACGAGCCTTTTTTTTATTTTAAAAGAGCAATGTAGGGATTACGTGAACCAACAGTACCAATAATAGTATAGTTCCCCGACTTCGCGTGCTTACGTCACATAAGTTGATCGTAAAGATGGCTGACTTCTGACACGCACGCTTGATAATAAGGGCTGTCGTGAACTAGTTTTTTTTATTTGTCTTTTTCAACAAAAACAATGTTTAACGTTTTAAAGTTTATTTTTTTACGGTGTTTGTTATTGTTGTTTTTATTGCAACTTGTTAAGTATGAAGGTAATGACAGCTACTTGTTTTAATTAATCCTCATTATTTTTTTCAGATTTTTTAACAAAAAATACTCATGTAAATTTCTGCGTTTTTTGTTTTTAGTACAAAAAGAAATGTTGTAAATCAGGGAGTCAATGATTGACTTCATTTTACAAGACTTTTTATGAAACATAATGTTTCCATTTCAAACCTTATTCTCAATCATTATTTTCACATTGGTAGCCCTGCTACCCATGTGGGATCGCAGTAACAAACCCAATTACTGCCAATAGTATAATAATCGTTAGCAAAGATGCGAGTTAACGATGTTTCCCGTTTGTAAAGGTTACCTAGTTTTGCATAAATTACATGTGCTTGAGATACGAATAATACACGTGTTTCGTTTATAAGGGTGTAGCTGTTAGCGGATCAATTTCAATTTGTTTATGTTCGGTTGTTCATTATGAATTGTTTTAGTTTGAATTTAACATACTAGATTGGAAGGGTTTTGTGTTAAATTAGAATGTTGATAAAAGCTGCAATTTTATATTTACTACTGCCCTTACCTACTCATAAAATTAATAAAGGTTTATCATAATGCCCATTGTCCTTTTCGTGTACCGTGGAATATTGGTACAACACATTATTTTTTTTTTAATTCACTTGAAACATTTTGCTTCGTTCTTTTTTCAAAACCATCTTTTATAGGAACATAGACAATATGTAGTATTTCTTTTTTTTAATGAATCTATCTTCCCAGTACCAAGGCCTCATTACATCCAAACTCCTTACAACCCGCTAACTTTTATAAATTGCGGCAAGCACAAGGGTTGGTATTCCTGGAGTATGGTGTATCAAGTTATATCTCATTACTGGAAGTTCTTCCTTCATTACATGTACTCTAATTGATATGCCGACTTTTCTTACGGGTACCTGATGTTTGCAATACACACCGGCACTTAATGTGCTCGCGTTCTGTTTTTAATAACATATGAGAAATAATAAGAGTTTGCCATGTTATTAATTTTTATTTTGATAGAAAATACAAATACAATTCTCGATGTTAGAATAATTGTTTCTAGAATGTTATAAAATTATCTGTTAGAATCTGGAAATTATTTTTATGATTATTTTTTTGATGTCTGAAATCTTTAGAAAAGCTTTTTATTTTGTTTTCAATGAATTTTGGAAGTAATAGTCTTATGAACCAGCCCACTTAAGTAGAATCAAAGTAGTAGTAGTAGTAGTAGTAAGTAGTAGTAGTAGTAATAATACTAGTCGTAGATCATTATGAATTTTGAAAAAATTCGAAAAATTTTCATAGATCATAATAATATTAACTTTGTGATTGAATGATTCTGCTAAAGTCACCATTCTATGCCCGCAGTAATCCAAAATAGAAAATCTAAAGCTCCCCATTCACAGCGCCCATCATAAGGCAGCGTGCACACTACACATTAAGATCTCTCGGCCCCTCTCCCGGCCACACACGGGTCACGGGGTCGGGTTACCAATTTGCCGGTAGAACAAGATGTGCCGTCATTAAACGCAGCGAATAGCTCTTTATTATCGATGCTCTTTGCTTTGTACCGCGGTTCCTCTTTTGAGTTCGTGCGATGCAAGTTTTACAATTGATTTGAAAGATAGTATGGAATATGAATGAAGTTTGTGTTCTTCTTTTTTGTTTTGGGAAAAAGTTAATGTAACTGAAGTGTCAGTCATCTTTGTTATTGAAATATTGACATTGACAGCTCTTGAAGGTGGTTTAGAAGTAGGTACTGATTGACGGACGTTGCCGAATAGTCGGCAAAGTTCTGTTGTCAAAGAAGAAAAATCATGCCTGCTTTTCCGAAATTTATATGTCAATGTATTATTTTTATTCGTTTTGGTTAAACTGTTAGTGAAATGAATATGCTTTTCTTTCTATTTAGCAAGTTGAGGCATTGTGCAGGCGGTTGATGGCCCAACTCAAGTGTCAAATAAACTACTAAAAAGTTATTAAAAAAAATATCCAATTTTGTTTACCAAAAAAAAAACGGATAGTTAGCCAAAAGTTCTGCGTAACGCGTACTGTGTGGTCGCTGGTCATGACCCTTGGTTTTTTGTTTTACAACAAAAGTCAACACACTTGTGCAATAAAATGTATTGTCTTGACATTCTGACATATTGTTTCCGCACCTTTTGTGCAAATGCAGTGGGTGGCCATGTTTATACGGACCCCATTAATTTATACGTTGTTTTAGGAAACTAGTGTTATATTTGCCAGCAGTTTTTATAGTATCTGAACCAATAAATTTTGCTTTTAACAATACCAACTTGAAGGCTTATTAATAACCTAGTATTATTCCGTGTCTTAGTTATAAAGCATTTTGAAAAATATGCTTATGCATGAGTAAATAACGATATTTTAATCCTTATTTGATAGGTACTCGTTAAGTATATTTTATAATAGATGTATTAATACAGATTTATTACAGATACATCAACAGTGAGTAACCTCTCTTTGTTTCAAGGCGTAATTACATTTTAAGTATGTAATTACGTCATGTATACATATTTTTTGTATGTATTTTAGTTAGATACACTTCTCACTTACCGCACATAAATCAAATTGCGTTACAAAATAATAGTCTAATAAATCAAATAATGGCCATTACATAAAGATCAAGGGAGTACGCACACGCGGCCCGGCAAAAAGGCCGCTTATCAGAACTACCACTTAGTAATATTTCATAACATGATGGCAACATCGGCGTCTGTTTAGTGTTGGCTCGTTGCGCGTCTGTCAAAATATTGGCGCCAATATA
Source organism: Agrotis puta (assembly GCA_943136025.2). Lineage (NCBI taxonomy): Eukaryota > Metazoa > Arthropoda > Insecta > Lepidoptera > Noctuidae > Agrotis > Agrotis puta. The sequence goes on along the minus strand of OW964190.2, from coordinate 5,653,678 downwards.
CGGCAAAAAAGGGCGGGAAACAGTTATCTGCAACTTTTTCTGACGTTTCAAGTGCGATGCAAAAAAGTTTATAAAATTATACCATGCAAACATTTTTTTAAAGGGGACGCCAGTGTTTTATGTGCTTTCCACGTTTTTCGTATTCCCGTAGTACTAAGTATGCTTGAAGCAGATCTTTATAAAATATCTAGCCAATCTAGCTTCATTTTCCTGTCGTTAAATCGTAAAAATAAAGTTTATCGATTTACCTCTACGACACGATACAAGCTCATTTACTCCTCCACTAGATTTCCACAGATTTATTACGCCATTAATTACGTTAGAAACGAAGCTACTGAAAGATAATTTCATTTTAACGGCCTCAATTTGCTAATAACCACAGCTCATTCATTACAATCGCGATTCAGCACAGTCATACTGTTTTGTTTCCATTTTATGAAAAATCATCACGGGTGAATGAGTAAGAAATGAGAATTTTATAAAACCAGTATTAATGTCGAATCACCGTCGCGATTGCTTTCGATATTTTTAAATTAGGAGCGTTCGCCGGCGCCCTTGTTCTAGCTCTCTCGCTAATGAAGATTTCGTATGCGGCCGTCCTTTTTTGTCAGCCATATCTGTTTGTTTTGAACTCACCATCAATTTATTTTCGAGTTTTAAATTAGGTGTGTGTAGCACCGGGCTGTTGTTGTCTCGTTTGACGCGTATCTGTTGGGTAGCTCTATCTCGGTCACTCGCGTCGCGTCAGTTTGTTTTATGCGTGACGCGCCCCGCCCCTAGTTGGTCGGCGGCACGGGCGGCTGCTTTGACCGGTAGCAGTGCAACTCGTTATCTGTTTTTTCTTTCGGGCGGTGTGTGTCCGGCCTAATATTTGAGTAGGACGTTGAAAAAGTCGTTTTGTGTACAGTGGGAGGCGCACAATGTGTTGTTGTTCCGTTTATTGCCGCTGTGCCGCATGCCGCTGCTGCGTTAATCAGCCAATATACGCATGGGTAGGTCGGCTACTTCTGAAGCCCTGAAAGTGAAATCTTCATATAAATTGATTTTATGGAGGTACCTATGTTTTACTTTTATACAAAAGAAAAACTTATCAAAATGAAACAGATGAACCAAATTCAAATGAATAAGTCTAAGACAATCATCTCCACAATCACACTCATCATTGAAAAATTTACTGAAAACAGAATAAAAAGTTCAAAGTAAATTTCCCAGCTAACACGAACATTTTTCATAAATTCAATTAGCCAAGCCATTTGTCATGAGTAGTCACACTATTTATAACCCACCCACCAATATATTGTGATGTAAGGAACACACGACAACCAGCCATGTCCTCGTTCCGTTGTTTCTTTCTAAAATATAGCTGCTAATGAGGGCTAGTTCATAATTCCAGTGATTTGTCGCGATGCCGTGCGACCGCGCGGTTTAACGCGCGATCGGACGCGCGATAGCTCGGCACGCGAACGTCTCGACGGCGAAGCGGCACGGAACTACCCTAATTGTAGACCAGTCCTTGATTGTACACGGAACTAATTTTTATTTGGTTTTCGATGAGAATAAGTTTACGATGTAGATAAAGAAAGCTATAAATAAAAGTTGCAATAGTGCTGTGTTTAGATTTCTTAATTAAGACGTCCCTTTGTTTGTCTAATAAAACCCCATACATTGCAGTGTGGTATAAAAATTAACTACATTCATAAAAAATAATAAACACTGATATTTAAAACAAACTCACAGTGCAACTCTATTGTTAATCAAAAACACACAAGAAAAAACACTTAATCTCAACATAAACATTGCGAGAATTTAATTAACAGTAACCTTAACACTTGCGTCAATACTTTTATTGAACAGAATTCAATTTTATGCACTCCTGAACAAAGCCCCAAATTATTTCGCAATATCATTCACACTTTACGATTGCGAAGCTTTTCAACGCTGCTAATGCTTCAATAAACATGCGAAGATGTAAAGGGTACTGCGCAATGTGTAGGGTGTTAAGCAAGAACTCATTTAGTTAAAGACAACATTGGTGGAAGCCCCTAATCTGTGCTAATGTTATAGCAAGGGAAGGGTGATTCGATATGCTTCAACACGATTGCGCATTTTGTTAAGTTTGGGCATGGGGACCGGTAGTAATGTGATTTTTTGCTGCTTTTTGGTTCATTTAATTGACATATTTTTTTGTGTAATTAATGTTTATAAACTCTGTTTTGATGGCGAGGATTAAAAGGGAATTCCTTTTTGTGAAAATCCGGCTTAGTGTATAAATTAAATGTATCCCAGAAAATACAAGCATATAACAAAAAATACACTAGTAGGTATAATGCAACAGCTAGGCTAATTGAATTGCATGTCGCACTTGAACAATAGGTATAACATTATGTCCTACCATTTGCCATCAATCTAATAGGTAGGCGTTACATGCAGAAGTCATGATAGCATTTCTAAGTGCACAACATTAATGTATTGTTCAATCGTTTCATGTTATATAAGCAACAATTATTTCTAAACAGATAAAACGAAATGAATCTAAAACATGCTCATTCAATTATCAAGCAGTATATGCTCAGCATTGTTATCAGTTATGACATCTGTTGCGTGTGGTCACAAACAGAATGTTGTGCTGACAGATCTTAATCTGTCATGCATGTGTTCGCATGAGCAAGGTTGGGCCAACGTTGTCCAACGACGGATTCGTTGGGACTTTGATGGACATGTTAATTGCAGGAAGGATGTGAGAGTGGATTTACATTTTCGAGAGTAAATAGTACCTTGATTTATTTTTTTGATGATTTACTTTTTATTAAAAGCGAGCTTTTTTTAAAAAAGCAAACTCAATTGCATATTCCTGCACTTAAATCAGTTACACTAATTTACTTTTTCTAATCCTTTCAGCTACTGCCAACACCTCATTTTATTTACAAAAGAAATAAAAACATTTAAACCCAAAAACACCCCACAAAAAACTATTAAAAACAAACATAAAACTATTACAGCCAACAAAGGACCAATCACAATTTCGTCTTTCATACAAAAGTGCGTATAAAACCCTAGTGGTTTGGAAAATGACAAAATAGTCCTGTATTGTGTCGACGCGGTTGCGATTGTCCGCGCGCGTTCGAGCGGCGCTTACGCGCCGGTGTACCCACAGCTTTATGACCCAGGGAATCTATTGCAAATACTCCGTGAATGGGAAATTTATTGAAACTATAAAACAGTTTGTGTCAGATTATAGTTTTTGGATATGATCTTGCGTGTATGGTTTTTATCTGGTTCGAAAATTAAATAATTTGGCACCCCGTCCTATGGTTGCTTTTTTTTAAATAATTTTCTTACAGATAGATCTAATAAAAGTCTTAATAATTTATTCTGTTTCACAAAATAAAGTGTTTATACGAATATAAATTAGTATAAGTACGTATAACTAAAAAATAACTATTTTTTTTTTAAACTTGGAAAATTATTTTCAATTATCTATTCACCTTTACCGACGGAATAAAAGAGACATTTAGTAATACAAGAAGGTGTAATATGGCAAATCTTCACAGCTAACGTTTAACAGCGTTCCTTTTCTAAATGTAGAGTTGTCCCCTTCTCCTGTCAATTAATATCTCTAAACAGTGTCTCATTTATTTTCATCAAATGTCGATGACCGGCACTAAAAATCAGCTTTCATCTGATTTGCTTTCCAAGTGTGAATAAACACACACTTGTGCAAGTCAATGTACTGTAAAAAGATAATATTTGTCACACCCACATAGCAAAGGGGACCATTTATACAGCTAACAATCATACTCACCGACTTTATTGAGGTTGCCATAAAAAATAATAGTTTTTTGTTGTTGTACGTATATGGCAATTATGAGCAATTTTGTTGAAATGAAGGGATTATCCATTTTATGACGGTAAGTGAAATTATTAAATAAATAGAATGTGATTTTATCTTCCTTCATTAATTTTATGGTTAGAGCTTTGTTGTGTACTTATATAGGACCACACAGAAGGCATTTTCAAAAGAGTTTTGACCACCTGCTTTAAGGTCTAACTCGTAATAGCCACAGGACACGCGCCGCATATTGCTACTGTTTACTCACAATGTTTTCTTTCAACATTTTGATCATACATACAGCATCGGCTGAAAAAAAGTTGACAATACTGTCCATCATCATCATCTACCTAGCCTTTTCCCAACTAAATTGAGGTCGGCTTCCATTCAAACCAGATTCACCTGGATATCAGTATTTTACAAGGAGCGACTGCCTGTCGGACCTCCACAACCCAGTAACTGGGTAATACGATACCCCATGGTAAGGCTGGTTGTCAGACTTGTTGACAATACTGTCCATTGACCCAAAAGTTAACTCACCTTACCCAACGCAGGACACTGCTGGCCATGGGGATCTCCCAAACAGCGCTACAACACAACTATCCTTTGCTTTCCGCGTCCGATTCGACCCAATCATTTGAAGATCGTTAGTCTGTCTTAAAATGGTTCACCAATAAAGAAAAGAGCAGAAAACAGACATAAAAAAGATGACAAAAACGTATTTAGTTTGTCAGTTCAATGTCCAATTACTTCCCTGCCCACGCATCCATTAATCGTTTGGAACAAGTAATTTATTCCTGTATTCAAAATGGACGATCTGAAAATATACCACATTAACAGATTGTTCAGAAGTGTATCTCGAAGCTAAATCTTGCTATCATAGTGAAATGATCGCGGCAAATGTTCTACGGATGTTAGGGTTGCCTCTTTCATCCATTGTAAGATTATTTAAAGACATTTCACATCAAAAATCTTATGTTTTTTTTTTTATTTTGTCGAATTTCAAAATTATTTTGAGTTTTATTTTTGTAGACTTCATAGTTGTAAAGGTCCATTGTCTTGTGGATTTCTTCAGTATCTTCTAATCTGGTGGGCCACCATGACATCTTAAAGTCAGAGTAGTTCCAGTGTGGGAAAGAGACAGAGTTATACAAGTCGTCTAGCGCCACCTCGTTCCCTCACTGGGACTACGGATAAGATATTAGCTGATAACTCTTCACATTCAGTGTGTACGGTTTCTTCAATTTCGAGATGTAGAAAATTTTAGAATGTACAGTACTGATACTGTTACGGGGTCGCGGGACCGTATAATCAGGTAACTGTGGCCCGAGGACTCATTTGATGATTTTACCATAAAAAAAAAAACTGATACTGTTAGCCTGTGTCGTCAGCCCACTGCTGGGCAAAGATTTCCAATTTCCCTTAAACTGACGTTAATTTTACGCATCCCTTATTACATTAACATTAACATTTTTTTCATACAATCTGTTAAATCTTATTATATCCTTAGTTTAACATAGATTTATACCTTTCATAAAATCTACCAGCCCTAAGAGTCTCGGATCTCTGGCACACTACCCGGGCATAAAACGGACCCGTTTAATTAGTGTCAATCTGTATTTAAATACACAGATACATAACTGTAAACGACGAGATTCTAATGATATGTGACGTCAAACTTGATGACTAATCGTGTACTTTAAAGGAACTTATTCCTTGAAATAGCTTATTTTTTATTTATTTTTATCGTGGTAAATTCATCAAATGAGTCCTCTCACCCAGGGCAGAGCGGGAGGGACTGTCAGACTCGTATTGACTAAAATCCACGGTGTCCTTCAATAGCCCTTTACGTTCCGGGGTCACGGTAATTCGTACAGTCCCGTGACCTGAAATAGCTTATTGGAAGAAAAATACTAAAACTTTCGACTGAAATGGTAAGTTGTCGCATATTATACATCAATAATACATTTTAAAGGGGTATGACAAGATTCGGCCCGATTAATATCGAGTCAAAAAATTGAATGATGTGAATTTCTAAATAATAATGAGAGAATAATCATGAATTTAATTAATTATTTAAAAGTTTCTTTTATATTAACATAAAAGTTAAAACCCAACAAAGATGAACTATATATCATTAAATAGAACGAAAACAATTATAGAATTTGATGGTATTATTAGCACACCGAAAAAATATTTGTATGGAGTTAACCACTCAATACGTCTACATAGGTACCTACAATGACACTACCTCTGAAATATTTCCTTCTCGCTAGTAGGAAATATTTCCGCACGAAATGGCGCTAGACGACTTATATAGCTCTGTCTCATTCCCACAGTGGAATTACTCTCGTTCTGAAACGTCATGATAGACCATCTGTTGCAAATAAAAAAAGAAAAATTTCAGGCCAAACCGCGATACCAGCCAGTACAACACACAAACTTTTCTTCAACCAACCTACATACATACAAACTCATTCATTCTAACTTCATACATCAAACAGCCGAAGCGTTATTATCGCCATTTACGAGCCGTCACTTCTTTATGCTTCGGTAATAACTAATGTCACTGCAGGGACATTTTTCAGCTCGAGACTGAAACTGAAATGTAATTACAGTTCACAGACGATGTTTTATGTTTGTATTTATAGAGTTTCTTGTTGTTTTGTTGAGTGTTTAGAGGAAATTAAAGAGGGTAAAAGACTTTTCGGTAGTCCAAATATTATTGATACGAAAGTAAGTTTGTTTCATACCTTTTCACGCCTTAATTACTAATGAACCGATCAACATCTAATTTTGCAAAAATAATATATCCGTTTTCGGTTTGTACAAACTTAAAGGGGAGATACAGATAGCTTTTATTTTTATTTTGGTAAAATCATCAAATGAGTCCTCCCACCCAGGGCAGGGCGGGAGGGACTGTCAGACTTGACTGACTAAAATCCACGGTGTCCTTCAATAGCCCTTTATGTACCGGGGTTACGGTTATTTCTGAGTCCTGTGACCCCAGGCTTTGGCCCTCTACAGGCCCCGTCACTAGGTACAGATAGCTTGCCCGAATCTGTCAATAAAAATATTTACATGTGGGGTCGGAAACCAACCTCTACTGAATGGTAGCCAGCAATATCGGTAAAATCCAAGTTTGCATAGAAAACTGTACTCTCACAACACACTGAGTGTTATTGAACAAGGTTTAAATGACTTGAATACATTATCTCCTCAATTTTGAACTTGAGTAGCAAGCACAAAGAGCTCTACAATAAAATAAAATGGACCTCTTCTAAACGACACATTTCGATTGTCACAACAAAAAAACTAAAAGAACAACATTACTATATAAACCTTGTTCCCCGAACTAATCTAAATGCTCCTCAATACATAAATAAACTACGGAATCCAGAGCACAGACTATAAAACACGAGCGTCACTAATCACATCAAAATGACAGATGATATCGCCGCGTTCCACGGTCGCCTGCACCTGTACTCAGTACAGTCGCAGGAAAATACAGACCATGTAATCAATTACCGATAGAGATGGCATTACAAACATCATGCCTTTTTTAAGGAGTGTTAGAATAAACAAATGAGTCCTGAGCCCTAGGTGCAGCCGAAAGGACTGTCACTAGACTCTTACTGGCTAAAAACCAGCCTGTTTCTTCACATGCCCTTCGCATTTCAGCTTTATAACAATATGCCTGTAATCCAGGAAAGGTTAAAGGAGTAACAAATAGTACATGTTCATTTCATCAGATAAGCCAGTTTTGTTTCAGTTTGATGTAATAGGACGCCAGCTCAGATCTGGCAATCAAACTCAGACCTCATAATCATCGATCTTGCTAGCAGTAAGACGCTTAAATACACTGAGAGCACACACTACTCTCACGAGTCGAAGCTCGCAATGCCACCTCTAGCAGCTTCCATAGACGCATCTCCTTACTCTATGACCAAGGTACTCCCCGCAGTGTACCAGATCGAACACTCCTGTCAATGACGCACATAATAAAATACAAGATGACTACCAGAGGAATGTGATTTTACATAGCACCGTGAATAAAGCGGAACGCTAGCAATTGTACACCTGTTCCACGAATGGAAAAACTTATTTGTTGATTGTCGATGGGTATGTATTAGTTACATCTTAGATACTACTGTCCTTATAAGTCTATAAAGACAGTGGACAGAGGTAGAACAGTCGTTCTACCTCTGTTATAAACCTTATTACAACGAAAAAAATTGTCACTGTACTTGTCAATCAAAGATAGATTAAATTTTGGGCACAATTAGACTACCACCTAAGAAGTCCATAAAAAAAAAGTTTCTAAAGCGTACTTATTTTGTTCTAATCAGGGGTTATTTTTTGTAGGAATCCATGAATGCATTCATTTACTCCTCATTAGAACAAAATAAAATCCGTTATATCTCTGATTGGCTACGGTTTAGATTTTTTTTATAATTTTTACGAAGTTCTTAGGTTGCGGTTTACTAATGACCAACATTTCATTAATGGCGAAAGAAAAAAAAATGATGCGAAAAAGTTGCATAGCCCTTTTAATGTTGATTTTTTAGGAAAATATTGTTTGTGAGTTTTGGGGAATCTGTTTTAAAATTTTTGTAATTCAAAAAAAAAAATAATTTATAAGATGATTTGATATTACTTTGTAATATTTTTAATATATATATTTTAAAAGAGAATGTGTCAAACAGATTATTTGATCCGGTAGCAACAATAGTTCATTTACTTTATACTTTACGATTGTTTTATAATTATTTAACAATCATATTATATTACGAGAAAGCACTTTATGAAAAGCTAAAGTCAAAATTGCCAACAGCTCTAAAACTTAAGTCAAATAGGCAACAGAAGAGGTTACAATATTATATTTTTACGATCAGCAACTAAGTATTTGCATAGTTAATGCAAATATAGTTGCAGGCAATTGCTTACAACCAATTTAACGTTCCTCTCGCTGAAACATTCACTACTTTACGATTTTCTCTCATTTTCATATGGAAATTAAAAGAAAATTACCTACAAACATAAAATATTTACATTTGTAATAACTTGTAAGAATTAATTCCACTAAGAAATAAAGATTTCTTAACATTTAATCGCAACACTCAAGAATAATTAAATTATACTTGCTTAAGTACGGGTCATAACCATGACTTGATCAAAAATGGCAAATGATTGACATTTGACATTCTATTGTAAGTTTTTCTCAAAAATAAATCAATTTAGCATAGATATTTAACCATTCTGTTATGTCTACCGCAACTCAGAAGGCTTTAAAACTTGTTACTTTTTATTTTTATTAAAAAGTAAAGTTTTATTATATTCATCTTTTATAAATTATACGATACATTCATCACATAAAGATAAGGTCACGATAGGTTAAAATTATAAAATATTATGCACTCTTCTAAGACGCAAGTTAAAATTGAATACCTATACGTAGAATGTAAGCCATTCCTTTCCTACACTTAAACATAAATATTAAGCATACATTTCTATGTAACGAAGTAAGAGAACCAATACATAGACATACTTAACAATCTCATAATGGATTCCTACAATAAACCAAGTACTCCACAACATAAGTATTAGTACCTCCGTGTTCTCAAACAGAGGCACGCGCACAGTGTTACACATTGCAATCAGGTGAACAAAAAGTCAAGTTTTTATCACAACCGGTTGCAAGGTGGCGACAGTTGTCACGAGCGACGCTTAACAATCGTGGAACACAAGAAAACACGACGATACTCAGTTACGGAACAATTGTCACAAATACCGAACGTTAATGGATGTTTTATTAGACATTCTTGTTATAACGACACATAAGCTACTTCACTTTGATGGAACTTTTATAACTCTCTGTATAAAAGTAATAGCAAAACAATTACAATCAAAACTTAATAATTTCTTTCACCTGTATGCCTTCACGTAGTACAACTATTAGTGGTGGTCCATTAAACAAATTAATATAATAAACGACACTTAAAACTCATATAACTGCCGCATTAATACCTACAACAGCACGACTTGTAAATAAAATTAATTTCCTTTCTTTTAAATAATTACCCTCGATTAGATATCTGTTTTTTTACGTTACAAAAACGGCTTATAACCAACAATTAAGAGCGAAAAGAATAATTGGTTTGAAGAAATAATTCTTCGTCATTTAGATTTACAATAATGGCAGTGCTCCTTAACTTACCTTTCCATTGTTTGTCACTACGTTTGGTTACAAGGGTAAACATCCGTATACCGTAATTTGTTCGGTTCCTTCGAGTCAACACACACACTTAACTGTATCAGCGTTAATTAAAGGGGTGCTCGACGTCTATAAGACAAGGACAACGGGTCTAAATCGAATCAATTTGTCAGCACAAAGGCTTTCTCTGGAAACGGGAGCAAACTCGCCCTTTAGCCCAAGTGACAGTTATGACGTGGCAGGGCGTGTCCGCGACTGCGCCCTCTCTTCATTTGTCGAGCCATTTGCTCGCCGGAATGCGGTGTCATCAGCGGCGAACGGAGCGTGAAATGGAAAACGCCCCTCTAGTGACAACCCACCCCCTCGCTACCCCCTCTATTGCCCTTAACGTGCGCTAACGAAATTTCACTTTGCCGAGTGAATTTTGTCCGCTTTAACCCGTCGGTCGATCCACTATGCGCTTGATATGTTCAAATAGGCGAGTCCGAAGTTTACTGTTGATTGCTTTAGTTTTAGTTACAGCAAATAGACCCGAGTAATGAAGGACGGAGCTCGGAGCTCGGAGCTCACTTGGTCGTTACCTTGGGAGGTAATTTTGCGAGACGAGCTGGGAAAAGCTATTTTCATATTTAATTAACATTGTGGGAGCTACATTTCGTTTAGCCTAGCTGTAAACGGTCTGGAAGTTTATTTCTATTGAGCTTTTTTAGTTTAAAAGTTTTACAATGTTTCAAAATAAATCACTCAAAGTAGAAAGTCAATAACAACAAATCAAAGGCGAAGAAACCGACTTACCTAATCTTGAAAAAACAGTGTTAAAACAAATGCAATTTACAACAATTCTCTTCTGTTCAGTAATTGTAACAAATTACCGACGTGGGTCGCGGCTCTCAAGTCGATCCCGTGTTATCCGCTCAAATTGTCACCCTAATCCCGGGATAATCCCGGGATTCGCACTATTTGTTTGCTAAAGGGATCCCGGCGTTGACGGCACGTGACTTACATGTAATCATGTGGCCACGGACGATCAAATAAATGGAGCTATCTTTTAAACTGTTTGATATTATTGCAGTAGAGTAAACCCACCAATTTGTTTTAAAAAAATTATAGATTTTGAGGAATATTCAGATAATTCCATATTTTGTTTTTGTTGTCTTTCGTATACGTATGGATTATGAAAAAACTTGTTGATTTTGCAAAATCATATACGTTAGATCGGTTTCATAAAAAACATCATCACACAATAACGCGTTTTCAACGACTTTGTAATCAGTTTTTCGATAGTCAATATCAACCATAAACATACGTAGATGACTTCTCTAACATAACCTTTGTCTTTGGCTCTCATAACCTATCAATCGATTACAATGGTACAAAACCTAGAGCCTTAAACAAAACAAAACACACTCACCCACATTGACCCCCAGTACGTTGCTAAGACACAATCGATTATCAATTTGTCAATACTCGGTGATACAAATCGATTGGGACCCGATTGGACCAGCCCTGTTACTGGACTGGAATTGCTCGCCTGACAAATGATTCCTAGCAAGGGTTGCGTGCCTTGCTTGTAGTTGTCCTGTCGTTTTTAAATGCTTGTTTTGGGACTGGGATAATATATTGAGTTTGATGGAGAATAGATGGTGTTTTTGACGGATTGGTTGGATTGGAGAAAACTAGTATGGTGGCAGTTTTTCGAATTGATGTAAAGTTATAATGGCTACAAATCAACTAATCTGAAGAAGTTTATGCTAAATATCTAAAATCAGTACTAAATGGCCTGAGGAGGTCATGACTTTTCCCGTTTTTGTGACGTAAAGACTTTGATGTAAAGTTCCTCGTTCGCACTTTAGAGGCGGTTATTCATTTTTCCCTACAATAAACGCAGTAAACACTTCAAGTACGCTGTAGAAAAAATACAGAAACCTTGTGAAAAGGCCTCTGATAGACAGTCGCATAATAAAAATACTGCATCCAGCGTACAAATTGAAACCGACTCGAAATAGATGAGAAAAGGCTGGACTAAGATGATGAGCTAAATAATCAGTACCATTTTACTCTAGTATTATATCAATATATGTTATTTTCTATGTTTTTTGTTGCGTGTATGAACAGTAAATACATCACAAAGTAACGCAACTTATTCGCAAGTGATCTTATTCTAAGATTTCTTGCAGATTCATACACCACCCCACCACTCCACGGCAAACACAAATAGCCCGACTAAAAATAGACAACTATTGACAAACATGACTTCCAGCCACAATAACTAACAGATTCCGTGTAAAACTGACTTATATTCGCATCCATAGTGTTGTGCCGTCCCACCGGGACCGGCAATAAATCCCGGGACGAAATAAATCTAATTCGGCGTCGACGTTTAAATTGTTGGGCTACAATCGTTCCTGTTTCCCGTACAACGGTTGTGGCGAATAGGCGCCATTTGTTTTATACACAGAGGAGTTATTTACCGGATTATTTGTGGCGGAATTTGGGTAAATTGAAATTTAGGAATCAGGTGGGTACGATTTATGGACCTACACTGCTTTTAACGCAGGGTCACATTTAAAAACCGTAGATTTACTGATTCATTTTATCGTGTTCCTGAAAATTGTATCGCTAAATTCTTTATAACACGAAAGACCTTATTTTTCTTCTCCAAAGGGATATTGCCTAAAAACAACACTACTTATCTTTATTATTTTTGCTCACTTATTCATTGCCCCAATGCTGGGCAAATGTTCTACTGTCAATCTTTCTTGCAAAAATCTTTTTGCGATCTTTAATGTTAGCTCCAGAATCGAAATAAGATCAACGGCACTGGATAAACATAATACCTATTTTGATAGGAACTGTCCTGAGCTTCTAATTAATAGCTAAGTATGTTCTCAATTAGTAATTCATGTCTTGACAATAATTAGTAAAACAAAAGCTATCTATATCCCCATTACGTCTTCAGACGAGACTTCAGCTATGTTTAATGTGGCGATACAGACACACGACGCAATGTGTCTCAATTAGTGACGCACACTGTGACAAATGTCATTACAGGGGGACAAAATTGTCGTCACAAAAAATCTTTGTTGCACTTCAATTTAGTATTTTTTTAAAGGTTGATGAACTTCAGAAAAAGGCTTGTTTTTTGCACTGGTAAATTCAAAGCTGCATTATTTTTTCGAACAGTTATTTCTTGCAATCAGTCATGACATTTGCTAAAACGTCGAATGTCAAATGGCGATCTCATATTATCCACTTGAAAACCATTCATTCATCACATAAAAGTGATGCCACACAAGATTTAAAAATACATATTTTTTTTCTCTATTTTTAACCTATTTTGTGTACAAAACAGCCCGATTTTTACGGAAAGAAATGGCATTTCCATAAATGTGTCAAAAAGTCGTATTTAAGTGGATATTTTGGTTTGAACCGATGAAATATCCAAATTCTGCCTACCCTCTGTTGGATTTACAGTTGTGAATTAAGATATATGTATTTTGCGGTTGTGAAAAATCACTTGTGATTTTATCACAACGGCTTAAAGTTGAAAGTTGTGATGCAAAGAGTTTTGTGTGTATGTCTCTCCCGTGGTTTTTGTGTGAATGCAATGCCGCTAATATATCTGTCAGTGGGGTGTTTTGTTATAGGTTTTAGTGTCGAACACATGGCAGTGATTTGTAAGGACCGCACACAAATATTCTGTTTTATTATTGTTATTGGCCGCCGAAATGTTTGTAATACATTTTTAAAGTGTCACTTCATTTGAAAGTCGTAAAACTATTAGGAGGAGATTTCATTGTCAACGTTTGGGTCGTTACGGATTGCGGCGGGCTTGCCAGGAAATGTACTGAATGTTGTTTTAAACGATTGATGTTTTGGCTCATCAATAAGATGAATGATAATGTTATTAAGATAGTTTTATTGACTTTATTACTTCCACAAACATGAAATATATCAACTTGAAAATATCAAAAGACTGAACAAACTTCCCAGAGCATGACTAACTATTTCAAACTCGTTAATTGCGACATTTTCATTGACTTCTATTTCATCTTCTTCAGTATTGTCATGGAAGACTAATACTACAAAAACACCAAAAGAAACTGACAAATACCCGTCTTAATAGCTCCAAATCACATCATTTATCAAAGTAGATCTCCCTTGCAACGCCCCAAAAATTATTAACAACACACAACGATCCATCCGTATCACACTATTAAAAGATCATCTCTTACAGTCTATAAATATCGTGTGCTCCCGAGTCCCACAGCAATATGTCTTTATTCCGTCTAATAACAATTTAGGCAATTATGTGACAAAAGGAAGTGTTTTCGTCGAACGCATTTCTCTCCGAGGGCGAGGTTCCCGGGGGGCACCACATTATTGCCTCGCTGTGATTTATACGCAATACGCTACCGGTTTTTGGTAACCTCTTTCTTTTATTCTTTGTGCAAATCGTGATTCGCGCCTTTGAGTGTCTGTATGGCGGTTCGTAATTAAATTTCAGTGATTTAAATTCGTTTTTTTTTATGTTTAATATTAAGGCTCTAGTTTCATTAAAAACTATAATGATGTCTGATGAAAGTATTGCAAATGAATCGAGCAAAAAAGAATTGCTTTGTGGCTAATAGGTCGTTGCGTAGGGCTCCTTAGTTCAAGCAAGATCGCAACGCAGAAAAAAGAATAGTCAATTTTAACGCAACGAAATTAGGTAGGTAGTACAAGTAGGAAACCCAATAGTACAAATTCTTACGAAACCGATTACTTTAGGGTGATTGCGATCATTTTTCCGGCACGTAAATCACAAATACAGTGTGCCGCGACAAGAAAGCCGGGGAACAAAGCGGTGTCGCGTAACTCTTACAAATTGTTGTTAAACTCGATTTATGTCCGACTGAGACCGCGTCGCGCCCACTGTGCGCTGTGGGAAAGACAAATGTCTCCTCAGATTGTATCCAGTGAACCTAATGCAAACGTTGGCGGCGTTACGAAATTGTTGTACTTTGAAATGTTATAATAGCGTTAGAAATGTTTTTTCTGATATCGTGAAAGCGCATCTCCTTTTGTATAAAAGAAAGGAGATGTTGCTTTACTGAAAGGCGAGTTTCACCAACAAATCTCAACCTGATCAGCACATTTGAGCCGTGTGAGAACACACATTTGAGCAGTGTTATTCTGTAACTAATGTACTTATTTGTGTGCAGCGCTGTCCCAACTTGAAACTACAGTTTGGTATTCACTAAACTACTGACAGCAGCGTGTTAAGAGACTATTTCAAGGGTTTGTCTCAATAACGAGCTCATCCTAGCGTTTAAATAGCATAATCTGCAGCTATCAGTACACCATTGCTGTAATTTTAATATAGATCTTAAAAGCGAAAATTGTTTGGAAAATTCAAAAGCGCCTCTAGTGTACGAACGAGGAACAGGAATTTTTACATCAATTTAACATTAAGGTCCCGATAAGCCCTCTAATCGCGTCCAGTAACTTAGAAAAAATCGCCTCTTCAAATATGATACTTAAAGATACAACTTGTTTCAATTCAAAATATCTGTCTGCGTAGATACTTAGGATAATAATTCCTACAAAATAATGCAGTTTTTAATTACTGCATTATTTTGGTATGAGTTATGAACAAGCCAATCAACATTAATCTTTCTAATGATGATTAGCATATAAAGACAATAACCAATTAGCAATTTTAACAGAATCCGTGTAACAATGAAGTAGGTAACAGATATCATGGTCGCTGTCAAAAGTAATGGAACATGTTTTAAATCAATTGACGGTGTCAAGATATCATGTGAACATAGAGAAAGTAAAGAAACTGACATTGTTTTAACGATAACGTTAATTCAAAGGTAAAAAGTGAATTTGATGTGCTGAAGAAATACAAAAGCTTTGAAGGAGAGATTTTTGCACTTCAAGAAAACTAAGTAACTGTGACTGCCTCTTCCGTTTACACACTTCTGTAACATTTCACAAAATTACTTCTTCTTCTACTGCTTAAGTTATTTTCTAAGAAATTATAGGATGTATAAGTTGTTTTACTAGATAATTTGTTAATTATAATATTTAATATTCTTGCAGAATTTAACAGAGATTTACTTCTCTCAAGAAAAATAACCATGAAGTTGTGTTAAGTCTATTTGCTGATGATTCTACTTCTAACTCACGATTTATTATAATCTGTTAACCATGTTTTCTGAATCGTGTCTAGACTGTAGTCGTAGATACTAATGGCCCAGTATTAATAATGTCAAGCTTAAGTAGAAATAACTATGCTGGTCTTAAACTAACACCTTCATGCTTGGGTGGGACGCAAAGATAAACACTGCATGCTAAAATAATGTCTTGATTTTTTTTTAAACTGTCTTACTGTTTATAAGATAGAAGCTTTTATTTGCTTACTGTGTTAAAGTATAAAAATATATTCTCAAAAAATATTTTATTAAAAAATAGAAGCTCCTTCTAAAAACAAAACAAACTCCAGAACGTATAAAATGACGGTTTAAAACAAAATCAGAATTATTATCCAAATATGTCCAAGCTTTATTGAAAATTCGAGGAAAATACATTAAAAATAAATTCTGACGAATTGAGAATCCCTCCTTTTTT
This sequence comes from Agrotis puta, assembly GCA_943136025.2. Classification (NCBI taxonomy): domain Eukaryota; kingdom Metazoa; phylum Arthropoda; class Insecta; order Lepidoptera; family Noctuidae; genus Agrotis; species Agrotis puta. The sequence continues at coordinate 5,637,017 of OW964190.2, read as the reverse complement.
CGAAGTCAGTTAAAAGATACAATTCTTGAAAAAAGATACGTATAAAAAATGACAATTATTAACTGTCACGTGCACCAAAACACTTCAAATCGTCTACTTGATCCTCGCACAGTGGTTAGACACAAACATCTTCAAGGACAAAAAAACAGTAAATAAAAAAATAAAAGGAGGCAATAAACTCAAGTGGCTTCTCAATGGGACTCAAACGGTTTGTTTTGACTACCCTCCTGAAGAGGTATTAAAAAACGTTATCAGCCTACTGAAACTTCAAAGAGACTTTCAACCGATTCACTTAACTAAATCTGAGATTATATTTTAGATTTCTTCAATGAGCTGAATGGGATTTTATGTGGCTACATCTATAATAAAATTTATTTTCTGTAAAGATCAGACATATAAAAAATCTATACGATTCATTTTCTTGTGAAGCAAATAAAATTCAAAACTGTATTTTCGATTCAAAGAAGATAGCCTGAGGTAAAATACGTTTTGCATTACGTACGTCAATTTGTCATAAAAGCTGTGATTTAATGTCTACGAGTCTGTATCATTACCATCTACAAATCTATCAACTTTGTCCACCCATAGAAGAAAATGTATTTAAGTCTCTCATAATACACGGTTAACCCCAAGGGTAATATGAAATACATAAACATTATTAGATTCTCTGATTCACCGTAAATTATGCCTTACAAGCGATTCTTCGTATTTTGTCGTAATTTCCATGCAAAATATAGTCAACAGCTTCAATTTAAATAATCATTTAAGTACATATATTATCGTCTATTGTACAAAGATTCAAAGTATGGTAAATGCAGCAGCGGCAGCGTGAAGGAAGATAGGAATCTTAATGGTACATAAGCTGTAATGTACATATTAAGTACGCATGTATTTATTTATGTTTGATGAGGTGCGCAACATGGCCTCGTAAGTCCCCCACTCGTGTCAAATGGTTAAACGACTGTGCGGTGCTGTCAATCAGTGTAGCAGACAAATTAATATGACAAGGGCGAACATGAGTGCACTTCATGTATGAATTTGATTAGGTATTTCGATTATTTTTGCTCATATTATGTTGTTAAAAATGATACAGACGTTGTCTGTTTTAAAAATGTAGATTAAAAATCTGAAAAGTTAATTACAACTAGGCAGGATACGGAAGTATGAGTAACGAGATAGTATTTAAAATAAAGTACATAGATACATTTTACAAATTTCTGTCGGCAGTCTTGACTAAAGACGATCTTACGATAAACATCGGTCGTTACGCAGTCACGGACGATGCACTAACTGCCGGGGTACACCACGCGTGCAACGTTTTTGTCCACAAAACACCGCCTTTTTGTAGCACTGGGCTTTCTTTCAAATTCTAAATAAGAATTCGTGCTGCTATGCGTAATACGGTCAATTAGTAAGCGCCTATGATTTATGTGGCTGAAAAATTTCGAAATTGATTTTGTGTCTACGGTTGAAATTTTGGCGCCATCTTTGATAGACCGCTAACGGTTTTCTTCGAAATGCGAATTTATTCGTATTGTTTTTATACAAAAATACCTGAGACTAATTTTGTAATTGTCGTAATTATTTAGACTTTATCAAAACATTTCGTATTTTAAAATCATTTAATTCACTTGATTTGAGAAAGAAATAATTGGGAACCGTTCATCAAATAGCACGAAAACTCAGATATGAAAGAAAAATCCAAAGAAGATATAACCGTCTATGATCCACAGATTAATCTCTACAAATTCCTTAGTTTCATAGACAATAATAACAGTGAACGCCAACGCGCCAAAGACAATGTCTAGTAATTTATGCCATACTAATTGTTACTAATGAGACATTGTGGCATTGTGGCGTGGGCCAGACAACCTTTTATGCGCAATCCGTAGCGTTTGTCACTCACACTGATATTAACTATTAATTAATTAAAGTAATTTAATGGCCGGTAATGATCGAGTAGACGTATCGGCTCAATTATTGTCTATGCAAATGTAAAACGTCTTTATGACTCGAGTTGTATAACGTAGTGCAGAACGGAGTATATGACAATTTTGTTTTTGTTAGGACTCGGAGATTCTTCCGACTTTCACTGTGTTTCGTCTGTATTTTAGTAATGAATATTGCATCTGCTTCTGTTTGCATATTGTTGCATATTTATAAATGCATTTTCTTGTGTGTTTCTGCATTCTCGACTACTTTTCAGTGTTGAATGAAATGAGCATAGAAATTTTCTAATTTTAGAAATCCCGTTACGACAAAAAGTCATGCTGATTTTTACGGAATTGAATGACTTCTATTGAGCATTTCCCAGCGGTTTACCGACGCTTACCGATATCTTACAAATAAACTAAAACTGCAAACAGAGTTGTAATTTGAACACGATTTTTGTTGTAAAAACGATTTGATTTTTTCCTCATAATCTGGTAGCCAACGGGCCGTGAAACCAGAAGGTCCGACGTGTCGCGGCAGCGCCCGAATGTTCAGTCCGTGTGAACGGGCGCCCGTGAGAATGTGGTCGAACATCGATTGTTTTATTAGATTAACTCATCCCTACTTCTGCGCCCCTAGTACCTAGTCATCCATTTCCTTCGATTAACTCATCGAAATCGCAGAAAACAGAAGCTAAAACAATTATTTTCAGTCTTATTGCGTTGAATATTATTCATTATTTATTGCAGAAAACATGATTTAATGAATCGTATAAACTCTATAACGGTAATGCAGAATCTCATTGAAATGATAACTATGATGCAAGCCTGTTTTCATTAAATATGCTATTTATTACGCATGCACGTTGAAATCGTGCCAGAATTAGCCAGATTTACATTTACTCAGTAATATACGACCTACGAAGCTACTGTTCGATTAAAATGAATGAAACCGTCCGAAAGATAGTGCTTTCTTCAGTTCACATTCAATTCTGGTCACCAAGTACGCAAAAAAACTCAATCTTGGAAAGAATTCGAATATTATTTTGACACGGATTCCGAGAAGCGACCGCAACAAACCGAATCGTCTGTGATCGTTTCGATTCGATTCGACCGCAACTCACTCGTTTGTCAAATTGGCAGTTGCTGCTTTTTTGTTTTCACTGGACAATTTTCGTCGCTTATCAAGATGGAAACATTATTTATGCGATTAATGAGAAAGCTGTCAAATAATACGAAAATCAAAAGAAATAAAATGTAGGCGTTGTCCATTCTCCATTTTAATTTAGATAAAACCTAGACTCAATCTACTCTATTTTCTTTTAAACCTGATTGAAATATTATCTTAAAGATTATTTAAGATTGAAATATCTTTCTGTGAATCGCATTAATACTGGTCCCATGACTTTATAAGCTGTAATCTTCTAAACACTAAAATAACAAACAACTAATTTTATCCCCAAAAAAATCGTCTTAACCGGATACTTATCCCTAATTAAGAAGCAAAAACATCGTAATATGTTACGCACCATTTTGCGGCGGCGACTCAAACGACAGACTAACTCGAAGCACCCGGAGTTGCTTCAAATAGGCCGTGGATACAACTCACCCGTTACCATGGAAACGCTTTGTGCTGTGTTTTGATAATGGCCATGTTGTGACGTTTTTTGAGACCGAATCTAAGATGTGACACATGTCTGTAGAACATAATTAGAATTGAGATGAGAGACTGATTTGTAAGAGTCAGTAGTAGTTAATAGTGTGCTGACAACTTTAGACACTAATTTATATTGTGAATATTGTTGTGTTATTTTTATAATAATGTTTGTCGGCAATTTTACTTGCCTCCTTATTCTTTTGAAGCGTCTGGCTATTACTGAAGATTCATCATCAAATTGGATCTTATTTTCATTTCGTTATTGTTCTTTGCGAGTTCAACTCAGCACTAAATAGAGTGTTAAGGAGTAACAAATAAGCATTATTTGAAATTAGCAATAAACAAGTTGGTCTGGCAAAGTGTTATTGGGTTTTCCCTAGGAAGTCCTCAGTAGCAGATTGGGGATTGCATTACAAATTATTTATGAAGGAATAATCTAATAACGATTCTTAATAGATCGCAGTTTATAGCCGATATTGAATATTCAACAGTAACACGCAGTTCTTTTCTTTAGTTAACAAGCAAAGTTGAAAAAAAAATTAGAGTTGCACTGGCAAGCTCATAAAACACGCTTGATAGAACTGGCATTACGGTAGAAAAAATAGCAAAAAGTGTTAAAAAATACGTATATGTATTCATGAAACAAGACTTTTTTATAACCACAGGCGCAGGTAATGGAGTAAAACAGGCTGTAATATTCATAACAATAGTTTTTATCTCGGCTTATTAGTTACAACAAAATTACCATTCAATAATTTGATAGCAAACACTAATCACAGCATTTTCAAATTAACAAATGACTGTTCAAAACAAAAACGCAGTACACAACAACGGTTTTATAAAAACAATATAAAATAACAGTCATTATAGCGAGCAAGTTCATTTGTATTCAAGCAATCAAACAACTTCATATATTTATTTCTATTTTTTGGTAGCTACCTTGTTATTATGCATAGTTCTCGTAATTACCTTTACAAATGCATTTTGCATATTAAATCGGGTAAAAGGATATTATCGAGTAATCTATCTTAATTTTTTTATATTATTTTACGGCTACGTGTATGTAATGAGCGAAAATAACGTTTATTTGTAAAAGTTTTATGCCATTTGTAAAAATTTATTATGTGAATTGTTTTTTCATTGTTCATGATCGTCTTGTCTTTCAGGCGGCTCTGTGTTTGTTTAGGTACTGAAAACTTTTTTTTTTTTTTTTTTTTTTTACATTCAATCTTTTTTTATTCTCTGCTGTTTTTGAAGACCTTTCCCCAACAGGGTGCTAAGACAGGAAACCTCCACGTGCGCCCGTGGACTGGAGTTCCTTCTCGGATACGTCCGGGGGGAAGACCAGTTTTTCGGGCCGGTGCAACCTGGGATGCGGGCAAAAACTCTTCCCTAGGCACTGTGTGCCTAAGGGGTCTCTTTGCCCGTATGCGAATAGCCTGTCGGGTGGACGCTCCAACGCGTGTCCCTCTGAATAGCAGAGGGCACAGCGGCGGATCGGGCTTGCGGACGGTGAGTAATAGGTAAGCTCGCGGTCCGACCAAGGACCAAGCCCGGGTCAGTGGCACGTTGTGTTTCACGCGTCACGGACGGGGCCCCTTACGGGGCCAAATGCCTGCTGGGGTCGCGGATTTTTTCTTAATCTAGGATACCGCGGCCCCGGAACGTAAAGGGCATCCGAAGAAACAACGGGTGGATTTTAGTCAGTAAGAGTCTGACAGTCCCTTCCGCCCCACCCACGGCGGGAGGACTCATTTGATGATTTTGCCACATTAAAAAAAAAAGCCTTTCCCAACTATGTTCGGGTCGGCTTTCAGTCGAATCGGATGCAGCTGACTATCAGTACCTATTTTACATGGAGCGACTGCCTATTTGACCTCCACATCCCATCCAGTAATTGGATAATACGATACTTGGTAAGACTAGTTGTCACTTTCGAGTTCCTGACGAACAGTAACTGCTGTCACAGATCTAAAAATGACAGCCGGGACCAGAGGCACATTTATCGCCAGTTTTGTTTTACCTACATATTCAGATCCTATGATTGCTAATGCACAACTTAAGCAGGCGTCCAACTAGGAGGACCGACTACATCGTGTCTGGATGTATTTCTGCGTGGCAGAGGTCTTTCTTCAGCAGTGGACATCTTCGAACTGATGATGATGATTGGTAATACCTGACGCTTTGTTGCGACTTACGAGACACTCAATTAAGATCGTATGAATAAACTTACTTCTTCACCACATTAGTGTTCATAAGGATACAAAAGTGCCTTAACAATGGAAGCATGACTTGTGGTCAGTAAACCGGTTTTAATTGCAAAATCACACCTCTTGACACCTATAGTGATACAGTCAATTACTTGATATTGATTACAAAATATATATATATATATATATATATATATATATATTGCAATGTTTAAGTGGCCAATGTTCTTAAAAAGCAAATGCAATTGCAAATTAGAAGGTCGTATGTCGGTAGTACAGACAGTGACAGCTACGTTAGACGAATTAGGTCTAACACAAATAATGTTTGAAAAGGTGATTACCATTGTTCTTTATTTTTTGATTTTATAGTAGGTAATGTGACCTTTAAATTCATGGATATAAGGTAAGGTCAAAAGTCACTTTGCAATATTGTTGCGTATCCTTGTGCGCTTCTATATTCTTAATGTATGTATGTACGGTTGCCAAACATAAGGAAAGTTTTTATTACTAAAAGAAGTTATCTTTTTCTTAACTCTATAGTAATTGCAAATGGAAGTGAGGAAGTGGGCCTTTTTTTTTCTTACATCTAGCATTAGTTACGTGTTGAAAACATTACACAGCACATTGTAAAGAGAAAACAGAACATTCCTTTATTAGTTTTATCTGTATTTAATCATTTTCTAGGAAGTCTCTATGGAGAACCAAAAATATTTTAATTTTATTAATTACATTTTATTATATCTATCCTTCTTCCAACTATATGTTAGTTGCCTTCCAGTGTAAGAAGGGATTCTACAATTCAATAAACAATACCATGTTTTAAGGCTCACGTTTTTAGTGATCTATTTACGAAATTAAATTAGTGTTTGCCATAAAAAACAAATGTGGAATATAAACTAGCAAGAACATCGTAAAGTCGATTGCCTTTGTAACCTATTCTCCTAAAGACAATAATCAATTTAATCCTTTTAACACAAAAAATATTATTTAATTAATAAAACACGCGGTAATTCAATTACATTACAAAAGATTAAATATTTAATAAAAATAAGCTAATTCAATTAAAAACATCACGAATTTTATTAACCTATCTGATAAATTATGATCGAATAACCGGCAATTGTTTTAAATCGATTCAAAAACGAATCGATAAAGGAGAACATCTATTCTCTAATCAATCAATGTTCAAAAAAATCAATGCATCGCACATAGATAATTATTTCGTTACGCTTTTTTTCGCGTAAGTCCAAATGAGCGTGCGATCTACGGAAAGAGCCTTTCCATTGTGTTTTGGGGTCCGAATAACAAGGTGTACTATCGAAAAAAACGAACAAAACAGGACATTCAATTTGTGACCAGCCGTTAAGGAGCTGTCCAAATCTTTTGTTCAAATATCTCGATAGTAAGAAATAAGGACGTGAGTTGATTAACGCGAGCAAGAGCAACGAACGTGACATATTTGGTGCTCTTTATTTTTGATTTACTGATTTACGCCAAAGACACCCACTATGGAAGTCTAATTGACCAAAAGTTGAACTATTCGTTTTCCTTTAATTCGTCTAGACTTCTTCCACACTCATCATCCCAGGAAACACCTCTTTTCTATCAATATCCTTCACACAAATTTATATACCGCTGATATTTTTTGATGTCCTCATTCCTCAGTATCACACAGGATGGCAGAAACAACGGCTCCAAACAACAGTTTGACGAAGATTTGACTAATATTCACTTAAATTTCCTCCGCTAGCTAAAAATAACTAGCATAAAAAACACTGATCTTATTGCTAACCTCTACGTCTCGCCAACTCCGCTTCGACGCCTAGTTGCACCCGTTACCACTTAACCCATCGCTTAACCGTGCGCTGTAAAACAAAACCGACCTTTAACAACCGTTTACGTGCGTATCGATCCGTTCAGAGCTAGCAAAACCGTTGATTACGAGTTTATCTACATAGCAACACTGAATAGCGATACGATTGATTAGTCGATATCCATTGCGCGTCAGCTACATTTTTTTTATTGGCGTCTGTGTAAGAATGGAGCAATGAATGGAGTGGAGATGATTGGACCTTATTCTTTGTGTTTTGAAAAGAGAAAAAAGGTCAGTCCGATGCCCCCACACATACAAGTCCCCTACGTGATGTTATGGAAGAATTAATTAAGTACGTAAAGCAACATCCGTGACAAAATAAAACGAAGAAGGAAGTCTCGATTCTCTTCAGCTTTTGATGGAAATAAGATTCCGCTTAATTCTGATAAATGATGCGGTTCGAATGATTGTCTTTTCGACCTTTGCGATTTTGTAGAACTTTATTTCTTTACATGTTTTTATTGAAACCGTTTTAGAAGAAAAAAATGCAATGAATTAAGTTTATTGCAGTGCACGTTTTTGCCGCAAGGTTTTTATGGAAAAATATTATTAATCGGTTCTTGTTATGATCCATTTATCGTCTGATAAGCTTGTCATAACACATCATAAACCTTCCTATATTTAGTAATTCCTTTAATAAGGAAATTGGTAGCATTGGCATATCACGTCAACTTTGAATTTGATCATTCTTAAACTGCATTTTTAAAAACTCACAAAAGTGAAGGGTAATTTTTTAATTGACAGTTATAAATCTATCACAGATTCACCTTTCGAAATTAAAAGAGGTTTTATTGTAGAAAGCTGGTGTACGAATATTTTTTTTTTTCGAATATTTCACATTTGTGGAATGTTGTTTCTGTCATCTCTTTTTAACACTTATTTTAAATCCTTACTAGGTTTGCTTGTACTGTCGCTATTACTTCGCCATTAATTTATATAAAACCCTTGCACCTCCAAAATCTTCCCAGCCAGCAATGACACAGCTGGTCAGGTGTTCACCGTGACCGATTCCAAGTTTTTTGCCAACTCTTTAACGATGTCTTAGGGCCGGATCTTTTTTCGCACTTTGGCCGTTTGATTCACATGTAATTGAGGTCCGAATTCGTTAAGGATACGATTAGGCGATGATTAATACAGCCGGCGATCTTTAGTGAGGTAACCTTTATTGTAAGCGGACGATGTGCCCGGGACTTTGAGAAACGTTGGTTGTAATTTTTTTTTATCGTGGTAAAATCATCAAATGAGTCCTCCCACCCGGGAGCGGGAGGGACTGTCAGACTCGTACAGACTAAAATGTTCCATGGTGTTCCGGGGTCACGGTAATTCGTACAGTCCCGCGACCCCGGTTGGTTGTAATATACGAAACAATAAGATATATTGACAGAATTCATATTCATATATATAAATTAAGAACAAAATGGACTAAGAAATGAATTCCTTTGTCAGATTTTCTAGCTATGATCTTCAAACCTACTATAATTTCTCAAGCAAACGGTTTTCTGAGAAAAGTGTAATCTACCAATTCTAGTTACATAGATTAGATGAATCAGCTTCAATTCTTCAGAACGCTATAAAGCGACGAGACTTCCTAAAAATACATTCCTTTATAATTTTCGCAAATGATACGTGACGGTGACCGAATGTGGCTGACATCTGATAAATGGGAAGGGATACATTTTATATTATTTAATTACCACATTTACCACTCCATGCATCTCGTGTCCTGTTTGTACTAATTGATTCTTTTGATGTATCGGGTTCTATTTTTAAAATGTTATTTAGCGATTTTTTATGTCTTTTGAAAAAAGAAAAAAATACTGCCAATGTTTTGTAGTGTGCAAAAAGGTTTGATAAAGCCAATTAATTTCCTTGTTATTTATTAGACAACTTGTTTTGTGCTTGTTCTAATTACCTTTAGTAAAAACTTGTTAAGTGTATTAAGTAACATACATAGGTATGAATCAAATAAATGTAATTTTAAGTTATTCTTAGCAGTTGGCCTTGGGAAATCGAATTTCTGTTTTAGTTTATTTTCAGAATTGCTATCTACTTGAAACGTAGGGTTTGAAATAAATTTAGAAATCACGGAAGAAGCAAGTAGCATCACTTCACATTTAAACTTATAATTAAACGGAAAAAAGCGGACGTAATTTAAATATTTAAACATAACACATGACTCACAACAAAATACTGAAAGATTAATCATCAAATTATGTTTAAATGACGAATGAGTTTTACCGCCAAACCAAGTTACTTAGTGTTAAAAAAATCATAAAAGTTTTCTTTTAGCATGTGGTTAATGTAATTGTGCATTAACTTCAATGTTGTGAATTCCAATAAATCCGACAATGCATAGGCAGTTTTACTTAACGACACGCATTATTTTTAAGGGTTTCTTTTATTATAATATCTGTGGTCAACCACGCAAATACCCGCGCAAAATATCTCTGAGGAGGTCGCGTTTTGCATTCATACTTTTTAATAACCATAAACAAGTTAATTATATTTTCGCGCGTAAAGTGTCATTGATTGTTTTCAAAGATAGATACCTACGTCATATTGCATGTGTGTTTTCGAAAATATAGTTAACAATTTAACTAAATGTATCTAAATGAAATCAGTTATAATTCGACTGGTTACCCTGAGAATTTGTATCACAGAGATTGATTACCTACATGTAATGATTATTTCATGACTAAACAGAAGAAGAAGCAAAATTAAACATAAAAAAAGAATATACATATCTAAAGGAAAAAAATCCGAAACGTTACACATTATGCAACACAACAAACCTAAAACATTAACAAGTAAATTTCAAAAAAATAATTACGCACTGTGTGCAATTTGAAACACAGATAACACAAAATGTGCCGGATGTTAAGATAACGCCATTGTTGTGTCTTCATTTCCTTTATGTTTATTGCCAGAGCAATAAATAGAAAATTGAATATTAACAGGCGTGGAAAATGTTTACTAAACATAAATACCTGAGCATTTACGAAACGTTTTTGTTTTCTTCAACTATTATTGATGATTATTACTGATAGCGCTGTACTTTTATTGTTGCTATAACAGAACTGTGATATGATAAAAATTAATTAGCTGTCGAAGTTTTCGGAAATCACCATGAGGAAACCGACATGTCCTAGAATCAAAAAATTGACATCTAGCAATCCCCACTGGGCCTGCGTGGTGGATTACGGCCCACTCCCTCTCACAAAGAGGAGGTCTATGTCACAACAGAGGGAACATCATAAGCTGTTGATGATAAAGTTTTAAAATAACTACGAATTATCATAGAAGAGGGTATAAAATGGTAGACAGGGTTTCATATAAGCATAAACAAATCTTAACAATCACTATTGATAAAGTTTTAACTTAGACCATAAAATAATTACTGCAACTGATAACCAACTGGCGTGCTACAAATAACGTTATTATTAGCAATTTATCGAAGGCCTAATACAGCTATAATTTGCACTTATTACTTGCTATTAACCACATTCGTTATAGACACTTCTAAAAGCTAACAGAACGCAATTACAACACTAATAGATTTGCAACAAAACCGCCAATATTGTCCTATTTGATTGTTTTGTTCATTATTATAAAACTGTTTTACCGTCGGCCCGTATATATGATTCTCTGCTCGTTAAATTGTAACGATACCTGGGTGTGTTTTATAGTTCATTTTACGAGGGAACAGTAACATTTTAGCGCTGCGGGTCTTTTATGACACTGTCATAGAGTTTGATGCTTTAGTGCCTGATAACGAGTTGGTTATCTGTGCGTCTGCGCCTCCATGAGCCTACTTTTACTTCTAATCTTTTTATATGGAACCTTATTTCTATGACACCTTTTTTGAGGTTGGTTTAGAGGCTATTAGATTGAGGGGAGAGGTTTATTATGGTTAAATGGATTACTCTCCCAATAGAAGTTATATTCTCCTCCTTAAGCACACAGTTATGCCAAAGATCTGCAATTAGATTTCAATTTAAATTGCAGATCTGCTCGTTGTAACACACCTTGAAATATTTGCCAGGGTTTTCATAACTCCTAGACGGATTTAGCATAAACATTCACCTCAGAGAAAGGCACTTCGTTAGTAACAAAAAATATACGTAAATTCGTCTAATCAACAAACTCGTTTTTTTCTAAAGCGTTTAACGAAACTTTTTTCCTTTTAATACCTTGTCAATTGGCCACTTACTAAATTCTTTTTTACACATAGTTAATAGCTTAATAACCGTAACTAATTCTTTAATTTTTTGTTACAGATGGTCAGTCAAATCACCTGAATCTCTTCAACTCGAGGCCGCAGCCCAAGAAGAAGCGAAAATCTCGAACAGCCTTCACAAACCACCAGATCTTTGAGCTGGAGAAACGGTTTCTCTATCAGAAGTACCTCTCACCGGCGGACAGAGACGAGATCGCCAGCTCCTTAGGGCTCTCCAATGCCCAAGTCATCACATGGTTCCAAAACAGACGAGCAAAGTTGAAACGAGACATGGAGGAGTTGAAGAAAGATGTGGAAAGTGCTAAAGTGTTGTCAGCTCACAAAAGTTTCTTAGAGAACGTGACTGATCTGGGCATTCTGAAGAAGAAAGCCATGAGTATAGGCGCTAGTGAGGAGGCGGCGACGAATCTAGTGGTGAACGCGTCCAAATGAAACGAGGCCTCACGCGCGATCGCTAACGATGCCAGCTACGATCGGCGCGTGCTCGACTATTAACTCGATAGTCGAATCGACTAAAGTGACAATGTGTTACGATTTCTAAACGAACGTTCCAGTGACGTTAGATGTTTTTATCTCCACTATTAATAGTATTTCGTAAAGTAAATCACTATTTAATACGTCTGTAAATAGTAATAGTTGACCGTAGTGTTGTACAAAACTTATGAAGCTTCGTTCGAAATAAATGTGATAGTTGATTTTATTATTTAAGTACTTAATATTTTATAGAGATATTCCTAAATTATTTATTTTTGTTGGATTATTAACTGGCTTGTAGAACATCATGAATTTTATTGAATAGAGTAACGAAACAGTGAATAGTTTTGGACATGTAGATACTGAAATAAGAGATTTTCATTAAATGTGCAATAATTATGATAAAATTACATCATCTGTGAGCCAGTTACAAGTTCCAGCGTACGTTACTATTGTACATATTAATGTAAAGGTAGTATGTTTAGTAATAGTTTTATAATCGTAATGCGAGTACGAAGTTGATGAAGTGTAAAGTACCTATCTATCTTATCTAATTTTTAATTAGTAAGTGTAATTGCTAATTTTAAATTAGTTCAAATTGTGGATTTCTACTAATTAACTACCAGCAATAGAGAAAGAATATTAATGGTAATGACTAAGTTATTCCATTTGATTTTAATACCGTTACGTGCAAAATAATGAAGGCAAATCGTTAAAATTACAATGATTTTACAGCATAAGCAACATAATTATTTTCCAGTTTTACAATTTTGTATGCATTGTGTAAATAAATCATTATTAGTCAGTTACATCACTAATTGAATGAATTTGCAACATTTTGTAACTATTAAATCAAAACTTTTGTATTAATAACTATTGAAAATGTGACTTGAGTTACATTTTTATCTGAATAATGACTAGAAATCAGAATGTATGTACAGTATATTAACTTAAATTTTCTTGCCTTTTATGAATTTCACGTCGTCATTGTAAAATTTCATCAATTTATTGTAATTAAAATCCTGATGACGTTTCATTGTACTTATATAAAACAAAATGACCAGCTAATATTTTCTTTTAGATACATTTTAAAAACTATATTTTCTTTTTATTATTTGTTAATTACACCTATTGAGATCAATTCCAGAATTCCAAATTAAAAAATCGACTAACAGATCGTTATTTTCTTACGCTCCACATCACTGTATTCCATTTTCGAATTTAGAAATTGTCCGCTTCCATAGATAATTTTTTTTTTCTTGAAAGCAAAGGTATTGATCTGATAGTGTCTTCTTGTTCCTACTATGATAACTCAGCTACTTAAATGTAACATTTTACAATAGGCACTATCTGTGCTTCAATTATGTGAATATTACTTAGTGTAAATAAACATTATGTGTTCTAAAAGTGCTTTGTTTGGATTTATTTCAACCCTCATCCCTTATGAGTAGGACCAGGCTTTTTTTTCACGTGGTTAAATCATCAAATGAGTGCTCCCACCCAGGGCAGAGCGAAAGGGACTGTCAGACTCGTAATGACAAAAATCCACGGTGTCCTTCAATAGCTCTTCACGTTCCGGGGTCTCAGTAATTCATGAGTCCTGCGACCAACTATGAAACATGACAAAACTAAGGTATAAATGTGAAAATCTCGTCGTTTATACCTCTTTCTGGCGTAACAGTATAAACAAGACACGAGAGAAGAAGATTTCAACGGCAGGAACACAGACACCCCGACCGAACTTCAATAGGAACTACTAAATACCACTGCACTGTAGGACAAAATACGGCTACTCTGCGGGCCGCGGGTTGGATATCCGAACTGATCAAATATTTGTATGATATACAACTAGTTGTTCCGTTCCGCGTCTGTGTTTGTGTATGTCAGTTAGCAGTGGGTTAACATAACAAAAAATCGTATTTATCCAGTTTTATGATAACCTGCAAGTTTTAAATCAATGTCACTTAATCAATATCCAACGAAGATATTGCATCAGTTTAATTTTTTTTATTCATTAAGCCCACTCTAGAAATTTCTCCTGTATCGTGGGTGCGTTTACAAACATTTAAACTCACATATAAAAACACCTACACCATACGGAACAACTACACACAAATATTGTTTTCGTGCGGGAATCGCAGTCGCGACACGCTGGGCAGCACTCGCATCATATCCCCGGAGAATCATTATCCGAAACCATCGCTTGAACTTCGAACATGAAAAGAATATACGATTTGTACCTTGAACAACCTTATATGGGCCTCAACAATGTAGAAATCAATTATTAGAATCGAATAATTTGAAACATCGATTAAATTATAATGTAGGCGTCAAAACAATTGACGAATTTCAACATGGAGGTCGTCAAATTATAGTAACGATCATAAAATTCTTAACACCTAATTGGCGATTCGGGAAATTCCGAATAGTCACCGATTATGTACCTAATAATAAGGCTATGTATAGACTGAAGTCTTCATCGTTTTTGACAATCAAAGATACTTCATTTGTGTCTATGAAATCAATTACAACTGTCTAGACATGCATAAGAATTATAGATATTCCATGCCCGGAGTCTTAGTTTCATGATAGCTAAAACCTTAGGGTCTTAAAAAAGAGTAAATAGGTAAAAACTCGACAAACGTTCTTCACCGTCGATCACATCGCTGACCATCAGGCGAGATAATGGTCAAATGCGAGTATACATATAGATAAATAAAAAGAGGCATAGACAAACTTTTACAAAATCTACATAAAAGTTATATGCGACAGACAAGACTGATTTGACTGTGCAGTGTTATTACTGTCTATTTACCTAACATTAATTCAATATAATTTTGATGGTTGTTCTCTGTCAAACAGTTTTATTAGGCGGTTACGTAATATAAGAAAGTCGATTTGTAAAAGAAATTCCTAGTGTGGGGCAACGATTAAAAAAATAAGTAAGTTAAGATGTAAACCTATATTTAAAATAGGAAAAGGCTAGGTCGATCCTGGTGATCACGAGAGTTTCAAATAGCAACAAACATAGACTAAACATATATTTCTGTCACCAATTACATGAACTTTTAAAGTTCTTGTAATTGACAAGAAGTTTCAAAGTCTTTGAACAAATATTGTTGATCAGCCTTATAAAAACCGGATTTAAGTACAAAAGTGTTCGTTTTTCTTAAATTCAAAGTGTTGTTTGGTAATACCGGAACTAAGCGCAGATCAAACTATTACCTAATCAGAAATATGCCGTGCAGACATTAGTTCTAACACAAACATGTGTTCTCATGCCCGGCGATGTAATCAATTCGGCACAGATCGGATTTCAAGAGAGAGAGGCTCGACGTCCAGTTGGAGATAGCGATAGTTTTACCTTATAGGTATGTGGCTTTAAATCTAAACTAAGACAATAAAATGGATGATACATTATGTTAAACAAAAAGAAAACTAGTGCAATCACTTCATCTTCATCATCTTCCTGCCCTTATCCCATTTTACTTGGGGTCGGCGTAACACGTCAGTGCAAACCACTTAAACTAACTAAATTAAACAGCTTCGTACTGTACATTCTATGACGTCTCTTAAACAGATTTACGAAACTTATGAGGGTCTTAAGTCAAAATCTGGAGAGGTCAGAACCCTAGCATGACTTCGCGTTGGACGTAAGGTAAATTGATACTTTGACGTAAATTTGATGGAAAAAAATAGTTCTTCATTCGTACATTAGAGGCGCTTTTTCATTTTCCATACAAAAAACGCCGTATATACTTCAAGTCACTGTACAGTAAAATACGGAAATCTTGTACCTAATAAGGCTTCAGTTAGGCAGTCGGTCCATGGATAATATTGATTTTCAGCTCCATCTTTTTATATTGAAAAAGCTACTGAAAAGCTTTCATTTTTTTTGTTTCACTTAAGTAACTAATGCTTGAGAGTACTCGAGTATTAGTTCCATATACAACTGAAAATAAAGTTCTTTGAATATTTTCCTATGAATATTTTTGGCTGAAATTATTAATTAATTTGAATGATGAATATAAGTCCACGAAGTACATAATATAACAAGAACTACTTGGATGACCTACGTTATGTAACTATGACGGAAAAAATACATAATTAAAACCACACCATTAGGTTATGCTCATTAGCCTAATTTAAAAGCAATGAATTTAATTACTCGTAGCGCGCGTAGCATTTTGCTACGCTTTTTGCTACGAGAATATTGTTTACTATGCAATTTTAGTTCTATGCAAACATTTTTGTTTTTATAAATTGTTTGGTTTATTTTATATGATGAACAGATTTGGATGAAAGGTACATAGGTAAATAGATTAAGGTATGTTTTATGTTGTCTGTGGGGTAGTTATAACTTATAGCGGGCGAAGCCGCGGGCAACAGCATAATATAATAAATACTTAAGTTTGGAATGAGTTGTTTGTTAATCCATCACGCCGAAACGTCTGAACAGATCTTAATGAAATTTGACTCATTCATAGGTTATAGTCTAGAACACCACATAGAATACCATTTATCCCTGTACTACATTTTCATGGGATAATTTTAAAGTGAGTGTAAGAAGCGCCTGACAGCAGCCAATATAATTTAAAATAGTGAAGGAAATTATAATAAAAAAACGGTAAAATGGCAAGAAAATTAAAATTAATTAGTTCGTAAAACTTAACATAAACACAGGTAGAATCATTTCTATGTTTATTATACGAAGATACGGTAGCATTTCTCTTCATCATAATTTCTTTAATGCAGGAGAAATCTTTCTAAAATAATGTTGTCTTTTGTTTTCTTCTTAAATGTGCCGACGATGTGGTGTTTAGAAAATATTAATGTAACCATGATTTCTAAATACCATCCACTTCTTGTTTTAGATATGTTCTTGTATATTTTTTTTGAGTTTTTGCTTCTTACTACTAAGCATGATGTCCCGGGTCCCTTCCCAGGACGGGCATATTGGGTCATCACTCGGTTTTTCCAATAGAAATTTTTCAGTAGCAGCCATTTTTTTTTATCGTGGTAATAAAATCAAATGAGTCTTCCTACCTAAGGCGGGGCGGGAGGGACTGTCAGACTTGAACTGACTAAAATTAACGGTAATCCTTCAATAGCCCTTTACGTTCCTGGGTCAGGGTTACCTGATAAGACATCCGGTGACCCCGGCAGTCTTTGATTATCCCTCCCCGTTATTTTGCTGACAGCTCTTTAAGGTGCGCGTGGAACACGACGCGCTGTCGACCCGGGCATGGTCCTTGATCGTACGGCGAGTAACCCATTACTTGCCATCCACATGCCCTAGTAGCAGCCAGAAATAGATTCTACCCCTTCTACATGGAACTTAAATAAATAACTGGTGAAATGTAGGTGTACTATTATGCGTCTTATATTTTAGCTCGCTGTTCGCTTATCTCTCAGTGGAGGCTGCGCTTGCGTCGTTTCAGCGATTGTCTAAGCTCAGTGTTTGTTGTAGGCGTCGCGTGCCGGATGAACATCAGCTGGGACTACAATAGCGGATAAAAAAAGAATAGGTACGATTTTTGTCTTTTTTAACGTTACCCCACACTAAGAATGTCTTCTGCATCCTGGAAGGTAAAGATCTAATCCAGATTCAAAAATTAATGGATTAGAACGATAAGAAAAAAACTCGTAGCTTAATCTTTAGCAGACTTTTCAGTAACATAGATAAGTAATTACAAAAGGATTCTTCAATTGCCTTTTAATATGATCTGACAATCAATGACTGAAAGCTAGACCTACACTGCTAAAGAATTGATGGATGGAACAATATTACTAAGCGTCGAATTCTTCAGCCAAAGCCAATAAATGTAAACTAAGCCTAACAGGCGTTGTCAAATTACACCAAACGTTCGAAACTCAAATTGTTAAAACTGTACGAGAATTTGTTACGGACTAAAGTTTGTTAAACGTTAATTGGTCGCCCACAACAGGCTTAATCACCAGAATAAATTGACTCCCAAAGACGAAGTAATTTGTTGAAGTTAGAGATCTTTCCTTAACTGGTTCTTTTGTTAGCACGCACGTTTCGGTCACATTTTAAATATTAATTCTTGGTTGTTAATACGTTAACTATGGTCACTATTCTTACACAAGCGTGATGTGATGAACCGTAAACAATAAATAATTGCTTAAATACCGTCTAAGACCCACACCAAACGTTTTATAACTATAGTCAATTTCCTTTGTCTATTTTAAGGCTCCGTTTACTTAAGACAGTTTTTTCGTTTTTTTTTAAAATAATATGTTCGAATTGCGGTTTTAAATCATCGCAAAATTAAAGGAAACATTACAAAGATATGAAAAGTAATTAAGTCAAAAATACACTGTACAGAAAGAAATCCAGTAATAACACAGTCATGAGCTGTTAATTTATGTTGCCTATTGTCCCGTAATTAATGTTGGGCCGCCTTTTATTGATTTCGCGGGCTGCACTCAAAAACTCAAAACTGCGGCTTTCGGCTTCTTTGTTCCATGTTTAATACTATAATTTTTGAGGTCAACGCGCGTGATGCCAGGGTGTAATGTTGCTTTGTAAAATGTGACCAATTTAAATACACCCTCGGGCTTCGTGGTTCCTCTTGACTCATCTTTTCAAAGTCCAAATGCAAAAGGCGGGAGGGGCCAACTTAAACTGGCAACCTTAAAACAGTTGTTGATTTCGAATGCAACGATTCGAAATTCAAAATAATTACCGCGCATATCATAGGATGTTATTACGCAGCATTTGTTTTTGGAATCGTAATGAAAGGTAGGAGCGTTGTTTGGTTAATGTGTTGCCAGCTCAATTATTATTTTAAGTGGCAAGTAAAATATCATTCACTGATATAAAGTTTCCCTGTTTCTTTTATTGATGCTATAATTATGTTAGTATACTAAATAAAGACGACAATTTTAAACGACTGTAATTTTTCTTTTCGCCACACCATGTAGGTATTCAATAGTTGCTACACGAGTACGTAATTTAGAAATAATAGTTTCTATAATGAAAACGCCTTTTTAATTATAATTAAAGCGTCATTATAATTAATTTGAACAGCACGCGTGCCTGAGGCGTTGACAGTTGTGAGTTTTTTAATAGACCCCACCCACAACTAGGTGGACATTCTAGAAGTTGATACAAAAGTTGCCTGTTTCAATAAAGTGTGAAAGGACCTTTTATTTTCATAAATGGAAGACTAAAGCTGTTCTGCCATAAATTGAAAATGTCAATAACGACAAGTTAAAAAAGAAGGTTCTACTAATTAAGTCTTCTTTTCATAAGCTGCACGTTGTTAGTGGTTTTTCACTTTCATCACACATTTATTTGGATTAAAGAAACCAAGAATGTGGATACAGAAATGATACAGTTCCATACTTAAATAAAATGTCACTCACACAGTTATAATGTCTGTCAGTTTTCGCAAATGGACGGTAGGTTAACGTACCTATCTTCTGTATTTTTGTAGAATTAAGCACAAGAGAAATAAAGGATTTAAATAAAGAAAATAACTTTTGCTGTTAAAATATAAAATTCAGAGTAATCAATTAAAACACATAGGACTTACCTATTGAGATAGCATTCTTTCTAACGCAACAATCGGTGAAAACGTCTGTTATGGCAATTTTATAACGCCATATTGCAACGCTAATAAATAATGTTCACAAATTCATCACCCCACACGATCATCATAAAGTTCTTTTTTCTTTCCACATTAAACTCCCTAAGGCAAAAGAATTGACCCAAAAATCCAGCCTCCACTGTATCGAATTAACAAGAGAATTCGCTTGAATGATAAATTGTTTCGCACATTCGTTTCCTTATTATCTTTTAAAACGGACTGCCAGTAACGTCGACAACTGCAGAACATCAAGAACTGTCAAAATCATTCAAGGTAATTTAACCTTTACGTCAAAAACATACAGATGAAAATAGCATCAATATATTTCGTAAATTCTATAGATTGCCCTCAGTACGTGTAAGTTCAAAAATGGAACATGCGATTCGAAACTTTATTGGCGTTGAGAAAAAAAAACAATCCCGCCAAAAGTTGTGCGAGATGCACAATAGCTGTTGGAAGTGGAGTGAAATGGTGACGACAATGGACGATAATGAAGTGGTTTTGTCATGTTTTTAGGCGTTTCGCCGCGTGTGGGTATATTAAAGCACAATTATGTTATAAATTGACGTTTATTGGACGATTAGTGCGACGGATCGAGGAGGCGTTCGCTCTTGTGAAACGTTTTGAAATCGCGTACAGTGGCTGTCAGAATTGTTTGGTTCGTTCTGAAGTGTCATAGAACATTAATAGAGTAAGTATTTGGAGGAGTTTTTTTTTTTCGTTGCACCTGGTTTCGGTAGCGCACGTGTACTAGAAAAAATTATGAGAGGTTTTGAAAGGTTGAAAAAATCAGAAGCGAACCAAATCTTTAATAAACTGGTTTGTTAACTTATCTCTACCTATTAGGTAAAGGCTTTTTTTGTCTGTTAAGACCTTATGAAAGAAGTAATATATCTAGATTTTGTTTAGTATTGAGGCATCCGAATGTAATTATGTCAGTGGGAATCCATTAGATATGTATAAAACCGATCACACCTTTTTTTTTTTAACTTGGTAAAATCATCATATGAGTTCTCCCACCCAGGGCAGAGCGGGAGGGACTGTCAGACTTGACTGACTAAAATCCACGGTGTCCTTCAATAGCCCTTTACGTTCCGGGGTCACAGTAATTCGTGAGTCCCGCGATCCCGATAACCGATCATACCTACTAATAGTTTACTTTGCAAAATTCAAAATTGTTTATTTACTTTGCTCGTGACTGTACAATAACTTAATAGATTTGTGAAACACTCACATACGTGTCCGCTGCAGCAGCTTCTACTTTATTGTCATTAACTTCTAAAAGACTGCCCGCTCACACTTAACCACATCTACGAACTATGTATCAAAATAGACACAACATTTCAATAGACATACCACACAAAATCTTTTTATGGTAATTACATAATAATGTGCATAGTTAAATTATCAGTTTACGTAACAGATCGAATCGATATCTCCTCAAGGCTTTTTCTGAAAGCTGCATCAAATTTGTTCCTCCCACCCGCGAAGGACGGGAGGGACTGTCAGACTTGTACTGACTAAAATCCACGGTGTCCTTCAATAGACCTTTACTTTCCGGGGCCACGGTTACCTGATAACAGTTTACTGACAGTCCCGGGACCCCGGCAGGCTTTGGTCATATTGCGGACAGGTCTTTGAGGCACGCGTGGAACATGACGCGCCCTGTTGGCCATGCATCCGGGCACGGTCCAAGATTCCACAGTCCGGCGAGTCACCCATTACTCGCTATCCGCATTTAGGCTTGAGGAGGCCTTGGGGCTCCTCAAGCCTAAATTAACTTTGATGACTGAAACTTCAGTAAAATGTATCTTTCTGTGATACAGTTTTTTTTAATGTGAAACTTACCAATTTCAATATTGGATCTATCGTCATATTCACTTGCATAACTTCGGTGATGCTTTACCGCGCGGATGAGCAATGTGTTTCTTTTTTCGCACGTCCGCCTTTCCGCGCGGACGAGCGTTTCTATGCTCATACATTTTCTTCGCCGACTACGCCTAACCGCGCGGAAAAGCGGCAATTTAATGAGATCGCCTAAGATTTTTCTACGTTCGGAGTGAAAATTGCAGTCATAATAAAACAAAATGTGTAGCGATTAGTTAGTTCTCTTTATGGAAGTAGACGCGCCCGCATTGGACCACATTATATCACTAACAACAAAGTTGCAAAGTTTTACCGACAAGTGTCAATAATTAGTCCCAACACAGTCATACACAGCCGTATTATTATAAACAATGTATTATGTATAATTACCAGTGAGCTTGGATGTCACTGTATACGCCACATATCATTACGTAGGAACCGCGATTATCTAAAACGATAGTTGAGAATACTATTGTTTACATTTTCATACGTATTTAATTGTAGATTGAGCTGTTAATTTGGTATACAATGTTTTCTGTGGTCATTAAGGATATGATACTAGTTAATTGCTAGTTTCAATGTTATCTTTGTTGTTATTTCAACAGTATTCTCAGCAATATAAGCTAATAACTAACTAATAATGAAAAAGTAACTAGGTACGTGTGTATATCCTTTTTTACAAAAAACGTTCCCCTACACTAGAAATTTCTCCTACATTGATTAACGTGTTACGCCGACCCCAAGTAAAATGAGATAAGGGCAGAAAGATGATGATGATGAAAAAGCAAGACCTAAAACAACTTGTTAAGCCAATATTTTATCCATGCGGGAATCTAATCCGCGACACTCAGCGCAGCAGATTGCTAGCCATTGCAACAACAGTGCCGTCTCTTTGCATGTCTGTTACTTTTATAAGTCTTCAAGGCTTAACAGATTTACATTAAATTTTACACAAGGATAGACCATGATCTGGGTCTGTGTGTATGAACTGAAAAACCATACACATATATCGCGAAATAAAACTGTAGGATTTTGTAGAAGACTTCAAACAATTGAACAAATCTGGGAATTTGTTCACACTCAGGTATGACATACGTAACGTTACATTCCAGTAGTACATTTGTATGATTTCCGAAATAAAGCATATGAAACCGCAAGCAAAGATAGTCTATAAACACTTAGCGAGTACTACAAGTATCATTGACTTAAGTGCAGAGGTAACGACTTCTGATGACAGTGTAGTTATAGTATCATATCCTACGTTTGACTTGACTATCTGATGCTTGTGAATCATCACACGATTACTGTGAGTACTTAGAAATACAATAAAACGATCCTCTGCTCTTACACTCAACATAATATTGTCACTGGTTGATTGAAGAAGACGGTATTCTTTGAAAATACGCCTCCAAATCATTTAGTGCAACCGAGTCGAGGTACTGAAACGCAAAGGGCAACTGGAGTGAAGAAACAGGCTAGTTTTTATTCAGTCAAGTCTACCAGTCGTTTTCACTCCACCTCTGCTGAGGACTCATTTTATGATTTTCTAAACTAAAAAAAGGATACCTGAATTTGACCTCTTTTATAAGAAACTTTTGTTGGAAATAATACATACATTCCTGAACTGAAGAAAATTTAAAAACTAGCTTATTAGAATAGAATAGAATAGAATAGAATATATGTTTATTTCCAGATAAATTGTTACAATGGTTACATGTGCAAAAAATATGATACGCGACAATGATATTTAGAGTAAATCTCCTGGCTCCCAAACTAGGTTTATAGCCTGTGACTTGGGGACCAGTGATTCCATAATGGTACACAGTGTTAAAAGTTGGTTTTCACAAATAACATTATTTATCTTTATATAAACAAAAGAAATAAGTTATAAAAAAAAAAAAAACAACAATTAAAATCTAATGAAAGTTAAAAAATTGGATGTGAGAATGAGTGTGTCGGGGAAGGTGTAGTCTGTGGTGTTGTGTGATTGTATGTGTAAAGTTGGAAGTGTGAATGTGTATATGTGTGTGTGTATATGAATGAGGGAAAAATCTGTCTCAGGCAAGAGGGATGAGCAATTTTTCAATTTCGTCATACGATTTCTCCAACAGCCATTTTCTTACTGTGTTCTTGCATAAGTGATAATTTGAAGTGTGTATGTGGAGAAACTTATTCATTTTATTATATAAGACATAGCTGAGATAGGTGAACTGATGTTGAGCAAAAGTGGTTTTATGTCTTACTGGTGGCAGAACTATATCTGCGCGACGCTTATTACTTACTAAGAGTGGCAAACGATGTTTCCTTAATACACATTGTAAGACATAAAGCCCTCTCACTGATAGAACCTTACATTCCCTAAAAAGTTCCATAGTAGGGTATCTATATGGCTTGCAGAACATAACTTTGAGAACTGCTCTTTGAGCTCTCTCTAATTTCATAAAGTGTGTTTTGCAAGCACCACCCCAAACTGGCAAGCAATACAGGAGAAGAGACTGACAGAGTGAAAAGTAAACCAACATAAGCGTTTCTGAATCAGCCGAACAACGAAGTTTCTTAAAAATAGAAATAAGTTTGCGCACACGGGTAACAAGATTATCTAGGTGATTATACCAGTTAAGGTGTTTGTCAATTTGAACTCCTAAATATTTCACAGAAGATGCGAGCGTCAGAGGAAGACAGGTACACGAGAAGTTTCGAGAACAGGTATGAGCTTTAATAGTAAGCGTTATATTTGGCTGTGTCTTATTACTTAAGGAAAATGGAACAATTCTCGTTTTATCCACATTTAAATTTAACAAATTTTGGTCAAACCAGTTCATCACAGAGTCCAATGCTATCTGAGCATAAATTTCTGTTTCACTCCAATCTTTGCCATGAAGAAGGAGGGCGGTATCATCAGCGTAGGTAAATATCGAGCAGTTGGTTAATGAGAGTGAACACAAGTCATTAATGTAAATGAGGAACAAGGATGGACCCAGAATACTTCCCTGCGGGACACCGTATTCTATTCTGGCTTTATCGCTTATTACCTCATCTAATTGAACATGTTGGAAACGATTTTCCAGATAACTCGCAAAAATACCAAGTGCAACGCCACGAATACCCATGCGTTCCAGTTTTGACAGAAGTAAGGGCGCAGAGACAGTGTCAAATGCTTTCGATATATCTATAAATATACCGAGACAACGCTGCTTAGTATCCATGAGCTTGGTAACTTGTTCAGAGAATGCAATGACCGCATCTTCAGTTGCAATTCCAGCTCTGAAACCAAATTGATTATCAGAGAGAAGGTTGTAATCATTGAGGTATTTAAGCAAACGGTTGTTCAATATCTTCTCAAGAATCTTAGAAACAGTTGGTAGAATAGATATAGGTCTATAATTTTTGACACTGCCTCTGTCCCCTCCCTTGTGGATAGGGTGGACTAGGGCTGTCTTGAAGGCGTCTGGGAAAATTCCGGTGCAAATGGCAAGGTTGCAGATATGGGTAATATAGGGGATTAAAATTTTTCGTGTTAACTTCAAAATGTGTCCTGAAATACCATCAATTCCAGCAACAGAACTTGATTTCAGATTAATTATAAGTCGCTCTACTTCCGAATCATCGGTTTCCAGGACACACATAGAGTTACACATTGATTCTTTACTTGAAGAGTGAGCAGGTATAGTCAGACTACGCTGTATATTATTAGCTAGATTTTTACCCAAATTAGCAAAGTAATTGTTTACTGAGTTTGCTGATGCAAGCTTATCAGGTTCAAGATGTAGCAGTTCTCTCGGTGGTAAACGTGAAGATTTCGAATGTGTTATAGTTTTGATGAGATCCCATGTTGCTTTAGAATTGTTTTTTCGTTTCATAAATTCTGTCTTCTCGTAATTTATCTTCAATTTCCGAAGCAAGGAATTGCAGAAGTTCCGATAGCGAGAATAGGTTACCCTAAGGATTAGATTATCTGTATGAGCTTTTAAGTTTAGGTGCATTTTATCCCTATTTCTAATACAGCGAAGTAAGCCAGGGGTGATCCAGGGCTTGATGTTGCGGTTCTTACGTGAGACTTTGGAGATGCGAGTATTTTTATCAATAATTTGAGTCAATAAAGTTGTTAAGGTGTCAGCTGCTTCATTAGCGTCATTAGAAAAAAGGATAGAGGAGAAATCGGCACTCTCAATATCTTTTTGGATGTTAGAGATGTCAACAACTTTGGTGGTGCAAGAGGGTTTGAACTTAGGAAAATCAAGGTTGATACTCAAGAAGACAGGTAGATGGTCGGTAATAGGTGAGTCTATCACAATTGAAGTACCTGGCTGTTTGGTTTTAAGGAGAATATGATCTAAACAGTTGTTTACTCTTGTGGGATATAAGTGCGCCGGTAACAAGCCATGGGAAGCAGCAAAGGTGAGATATTAGTACGAATGTCTGTCGGTGTTATTTAGTTTAATATCAATATTGATATCACCAACTAGGGCAACATGTCGAAATTTTGTTAGAGGTTTCAAAATGGGATCCAAACTATTTAAGAATTTATCAATGTGGATGTATGAAGGTGATCTATATATGGCTAAGATGCCAATATTATTGTCGATTTTGCAAAGAAGGCAATTTGCATCAACTATGTCAGGTTCAGAAACAGAGCAGTGCAAAGATGACTTTGTATACATAACCACTCCATCATTCTGATTGTATGTATTCCTTGTGAAATGTACGTTATAACCATTCATGGAGGGAATAACAGCAGATCTTAGCCAGCACTCTGTCAATATAATGACATCACAGTCAGTTTTTAGGCGGTGTAGGAATGCTATAAAATTGTCAAAATTTTTATTTAAACTACGAATATTGAGTTGTAATATAGAAACGTCCCTATGCGTCTTCGGTATTTTTGTTATACTTTCGCTCAGTGGTAATAAATAAGATTTGCATACTTGGTAGGAATCCAATTCCATTTCAAGGGCACTAATTTGATTAGCCATTTAGAATAAACAATACATTGTAACATAAAGGGGGGCACAAATTAAGCCATGTGTGGTAAGGTGAGGCAACTGAGAAAGTATTAAGTCCGGTTTCAGCATGGAGGCGTTCTAGGTCAGCAATAATAAAGTGGGTATAGAAGTTCATTATGAAAATTATGATGTAGAAGTGGATACAAAAAATTGAAAATGACATGGATGTGTGTGTGAGAGACGTGAGTAATAGAATACAGAGGTTTATGCATGGTGAGTGGTTGTAGTAATGGTTTTGTGTGTGTGAGTGATGATTGGAGTGGTAAATATTTCTTAATACGTATGCAAAACAAAAAGGGTTGATAATATTATTAAACATGCAGTGAATCAAACTTAAAATATAGTAGAAGTATGTTAAAGTGGTGCCAATATAAAAAGGCCGTAATAAGGAGTCATTCCTTAGTAGTCATTGGTTAACTTGGGTTGGTGTGGGTGCGAGGTCACGAAGGGTCTGTTCGGATTTGACAAGTATTCGTTTGGCTCCCTCTTCTTTCCGCAACAGTATGTTACCATTAGCTGTCCAACAAAATTTGTACTCTTTCTGCTTTGCAAATTCTCTTGCGGCAAAAAATAATTTCCTAGAGCTGGCTGGAAGGTACTCACTGACATATATCGGTCTGTGGTCGCCGATAAATCCTATATTTTGAGTGCTAAGTCGAGACTCTTTCGATTGCTTGTTATTGAAGGTCCGTACCGAGCTTATCAACATGTTTTTTGTCTCCACCGTTGCAAAGTCGACAACAACCGGCCGGGCCGTACCTGGTTTGCCAGGTAGTCGGTATACGTCACGGATCTCATTGTTCTTTAAGTGCACGTTGACTGCAGCACACACCTGGGTGACAACCGCAGATAAATCCTTAGTAGTTTCTTTTTCTTTGGGAGGTACATTGCGAATCTCAATGCAGGAAGAACGTGATAGTTGCTTCAAGTCTTCGATTTTCATCTCCAAATTTTGTATACAGTTCTTGTAAATTTGTTTATCTTTTTGTAATAAATCGATTTGTTTCGTAAAGTCGGCGTATTGCTTATTATTATTATTATTAATTGCCCACAACTTAACATACCTCCGTTGTCAAACCACATCATTCCGATTATTTAACCCTTGCCTGTCCAAATGTTAATCTGTTTAACGTGAACAACAGCCGTCAAGTAGAAACTAACAAGGATCGCGTCAATCGTATCGTCGTATCAAAGACACCGGCGTATTGTTGGCGTGTCTCGTTGCCGATACGACGCGTGTGTTAATCCCTTCTTTGTAACGCTGAGGAGAGGTTACACAGAAAGCGATTTGAGGAAAACATACGATTTTGTCACTCCTATCACAGTGATTTTAAAAGACTGAAACAAGAATAATAAAATTGAATGTTTGTCAGTTGTACTAGGTCGTTTCGTTAAGTCAGAAGGCAAAACTATGTATATAAGTTTAGGTAGACGATTAAGAACTAATACAGACTAACATGAAAAATTAAGAGCTTGACAACTTCCTTTAAGAGAATTGATTAAAAAAATAGAAGAAGCGTCTAACAAAGCCATACACTCAAAACAGAATGAATTCGACTCAATTTTTATTGCATAGCACTATCTAATACCGTATTTATGAGGCGATCTCTCTAAAGCAATCACCGAGAACCATCCATCTTGTGGCACATCTTATCAAAGGCTTCACTCAAATCAAAACAAACGACACAACTAATTCGAAACCTCTAAACTTATCTAAATCACTTTAAGTGGTTGTAAAATAACCTGCTTTGATTATCTAATTTATACAACTCGCTAGATATCGCACCCGTGCCTTAGGAATGTCATAAATAGTTTCGGTATCAATTGATTTGCTATAAGCACTAATGAGGCATGGTTCCTTTGGGTAGACCTTGTCTTTCGAGCGACACATTTGAATTAAGTTATTTTACCGTTCACTCATTGAATTCTGAACTTTATTTCTTCAAGGTTGAGTCCGAAGGTTCAGTTTAGCAGGTGTAAGACTAAGTTGGTAATATCATAAGCCGATAATAACATTATTCGGGTCTAGTTAATGCCGCCTTTGATACTAGGATTAGAAACGATTTAATAGTTTCGGCTCGTCTGTAGTATGATGGAGCAGCCGATACTGACATACAAATGAATTTGATTGTGACAGTTTGATGAATGTATGCAAAATGTCGAGTCGATTGTAGTGGAGAATTTGGAGCAGATATAAAATTACGATTTATAACTATTAATCAAGTCAGGAGGGGCGTTATCCTGTACTTAACTGTGGTATAATTTAGTGACATTTGTGATATCTAATTTGGTGTCCATTATATGTATAAACAGTTGAGTGAATTTACCAATGTCTGTGTTTTTAGAGTCAAATATTTGGGAATTACACTGGACCTGTATTTTTATAAAAAAAAAGTAGAAGTATTGTGAGTCTGGCAGCACAATGGTTGGACGATATTCAGGAGGTCGCTAGTAAATCCTTGCTACGACTTGTACAGGAAAATGTGGCATAAAAGGGAAGATACCTTTACTCAGCAGTACAGATGAAACAGACAGACAGTCGATCGAGCAGACATGTGTGGAAACCGCGTATGGACACATTGTGGCATGATGGATCGATAATTTGATGAAGTTTGCTGGCAGTGGATGGATGTGGACTACTCAGGACTGGCTAACGTCTTTAGGTACACGGCAGTTGGCTGATGAGGAAGACGAATGCCATGAACATGAATGCCAATACAATGTATGTTTTATTTAGTATTGATGCAAAAAATAGGCGATTATTTCATCTCTTACTTGCTTAAACACAAAACCTTCAATGGCACAATACTTTTTTTTTGAAATTTTACAACTAGAATGAAAAATTTCAATGAAACTATAGAACATTATGCTGTTTTACGTAATGATAATAATCCTGAAGTTATTTATATGACATTCAAAACAGATAAAGCATACCAAACAGAAGATAATCTTAAACTCAATTCTTATAATGCACCATCTAATACACTTGTTGAAGCGAACACCACAGGAACTAAAACTAGTCCACTAGACAAGCCACTAATAACACCAATAAAGACAGTCGCCATGATCAATTACGTATGACATCGACAGCAAAAACTATCATAGAAAGTGCTCATAGAAAAACTGTATTAAGTTAGCTTATTGGACAATTTATTATTGCCATCAATGGATAACTTTCGACGTAATCTTAGTTCTGATGGAAATTGCTTGCAAAAAAAAACTATTGGTTAGTAAGATGGTTTTGACATCGTAATGGGTGGCAATTTTATGTCGCTCATCAATATTCTTGAGGAATAAGGATGTTGTTTTTTCTGTTGGGAATTGACATGCGTCTTATTAGCAGAGTTCTGATGGCAAATCATTGTTCGATTTACCTTTCTCGTGTATTCTTGCCGTTAACAGGTCTGCTAATCTATCTAATTCATCACCCTCATGACTTTATACGAAAACATTACGATTTAAATTTCCCTATCCAATATCAGTTAAGATTTTCGATATAATCTAATTTTTGCTCACGTGTCACGATTATACTTTTAATGTTGTCTGACCAGTATGTAGGCACCTGCCTAGTATTAACTTGACTGTTGACTTTGTTGAAATAAGAAAGGTAAAGTGGTTCTGCAAAGGAAAGTAAAGGGGGTATAAGTATATCCTACAATTTTTTTGACATTCAGTTTAATAGACTTAAGGAAGATCATGGGACACTTTATTATGTTCTCATACTCCTCTTTTTCTGATTACTTTCGTTACGGAATTCGAGACAGTTAATTCTCATTCAATCTTCATCGAGCCATCTTTACTTCGGTGTGTTTAAGGTGGTTAACACTGATGATTCTGACTTTCAGAAGATGAGATGAGATGAGATGCTGAGGTTTGGCTTTGGAAATAATATGGCGGATTTAATACAGTCCTAAACATATCTTCAACTACATACCGAATGGGCTCTCTTTCATCCTTCTCCTACCCTTAAAATTATATTAAATGAATGTTATTTTGATAACTATTATCCTCGTTCATTGTACTCGAAGATGCAAGCATAATAGGACGTCTAAGTGTTATTTTGCAATAAATAACTAAAGCAAAGCCAATGTGATTTGAGTTTAATTGCGACAGTTCAATCATGTTACTTGTATTAATATTCAGGATCAAAGCAAGGAGCATTGTGCATTTCTCCTTAAAATCTTTTGAACGCCATTTGGATTACAAGCATGCTACTTAAATAAGCAAAGTAGTAAGAGCGTATTCAAAGCAAATAATGAACGAAAGAGCAACTTGAATAAACTAATGCTTTTTTCTGTGCTTCTAGAATGCCTTACCAAAAAAGCTGCAATACTTGTGTACTACAAACAAAAAACTAAGTCACTATACATATAAACAGATGGCACATCATCTAGATAGAGAAATCGCTGTGTTTTTCTTATGTGTCTTGGAAGACACGTAAAGCTCACCCATCCACAGATCAACATCGGCAAGAGTGGCTTAACTTTCAAGATGACTTGTGTGACCTTTAGCTCCTAAAGGACTTTAAGTGGGTATGTATCTATCATTGATTTACTAGATAGTATTCGAAGAGGACCTTTTATTACTAAATGATTCCATGGTAGAAATCGAACCATTAGATGAACAATGAAAAGAAAATGGCGACTCAAAATAATTCAAAGACAACTGAAACGAATTCAGAAGCTTTAAAATTGTTCAGAAACAAGATGTCAAATTCCATTTAACAAAAATCTTTCTCAGAAAACGTATATTAATTACTGACCGCGAGCACCGAGGTACCAGGATCACATAAAACTGTAAGATTTATATCTTATTTATCGAATCAAAGGCTGGAGAATCGTTCAAAGGAATATCATAATCTCCCGTTTGAAGCTGGCACTTGTTTGTTATCATTTTATAAACACAAACGAATTATTGTGTCTTGGCTAGATGTGATATAATCCAGGTATAGTTTTATGAGTAATGGCCGGCTTTGAGCGTTGTTTAAACATCCTTTCGGCTTTTAACTGCGTTTGTGAATACGAAATGGGTTATAATCGCTGTGTTTAGAAGATGTTTTGAAATGTGGTAGACAAGAGTTTCGAATATTGTCAATTTATCACGTTGTAGTACTGGATAAGCGAACTCTAATGTCACGCTATAGGACCATTTTAAAAATTTCTTGAAAGTTTACGACTTCCTATGTCTTAATTAATACACAGAAAATTTAATTAATTTGACATGTTCGATCTGTTTACTAGACTATACCGTTTCTCACTTACAAACATATGAAAGCAATATTGTTTATTACAAGTGAAAGCGATGGCTTTCAAAAATAAGTCTGCATTTCTGTTTCCAATTTTTTCATGACCAAAAAAAAATTGTGAGAGAACAGATGTTAAAACTGATAGTAGAAAAAAGAAACAGTTTTAAAATAAATCCATCAAAAACCTATCAGATAAGGCCAAAACATTAGCAAAAAAGAAACACCCGTAGCCTTAACTAAATTAAATTAAACTAATCGATACCTTTCAATAGAGAACGCCGGCCACCCTAAAATTCCATTAATATTAATACACACATAAAATATAAACAATTATATAACTCTAGGCCGGTTTAGGAGTGAATTGATCCTAATTATGTCGAAATAGGCGTTAATACGACATCTAATGGGCCGTTTTATGACCACGCGGGCCTTCAAAGAGCCTCCCGTACTATTTATTGGCCTCTTTTTTGGGTCGAGATCTAAGTTTTTATGTAAACACTTCGGAACTTAGAAGTTCCAATTCAATCGTTCAATTTGAACGTCTCTGTTTTAAAGATTTTGGTAAACTTCTACTGTAAATTGAAAATCTTTGTAAGTTCTGAGTGACACTTAAAGTTGATATTTGTTTCGTCAATATCATGAAGATGGCGGAGGTTTTTTATGTTAAATGTGTAGCTCCAGAAGCTTCTAGTTTATGGACTAATATAAAGCTAGATATAAAAGCTAGCGATAAAAATAC
Organism: Agrotis puta; assembly: GCA_943136025.2. Taxonomy (NCBI): domain Eukaryota; kingdom Metazoa; phylum Arthropoda; class Insecta; order Lepidoptera; family Noctuidae; genus Agrotis; species Agrotis puta. The sequence continues at coordinate 5,604,166 of OW964190.2, read as the reverse complement.
TATTAAATTAGGTAGTTCTATAAAATTGTATGTTATGATTAAGAAAAACTGTACCTATAAGTTGAGTATTGTTTCGCCTTACTTGTAGAACCTTCCAGTCCTATTGATAAGATGTTCTAGAATTTAAAACGGACAGTCAAGGATCCCTTGATCCTTCAATTTCTTCTGCAGTGTTCACAGATATCATCATCAGTCTATAGCAATCCAGTGCCTCTCCAAACGCACGCCATTTCACTCGATCACCGACCTCATCACTCTGTATCGATTTAACATTCAGGAATCTTAAGACAAGAAACTACATTTGTAATTATTAAAAGTCTATGTACAGCACCTTAGTTTAGCGAAGGCTAACATATTTTTCTTTTAAATGTTAAAAATTTGCATCCTCTATCTGAACTTCAAATTTTTTGAAAATACCTTTTCAGCAACCCCTAAAAACCTAGAAAAGTTACAGACATTCGAAAACCTTGGAGAATTTCTGTCATATCGCTGTGCTTCTAACCGAGGGTATGACCAAAAGAATAGGCACTATTGCACCATAATTTATAGCGAAGCCCGGACAAGCTATACGCTATAATAGCTTCTCAGACACCTTCGCATGTTAGATAGAGACCGGGTTATTCGTGAGAGAGGGATACACGACCAGAAGCGCCGCTCCACGTCAAAATACGTGCTCCGTTCGTTTTATTACCTTGCGGTGATGTGGCCAAAGGGAAGGACGCCGATATCGATAGACTTTTATTTATTTTTTAAGAAGTCGATAAAAGTGAGATTGACGTGGTGTTCACAAGAAGAGAAAAGAACTAATTAGATTTTACTCTTTTAGATATTTTGTCAATATTGAAATGGCATTTAACTGCTAAAATTAGAGTCATTTCATTCCCCCTTTATTTCTTATTTTGTATCCTTTGACATCTATTAAATTAGGAGATGTATTCTCCAAAAAACAAAAATGCATTCAAATAAATTCATGATTCACCTTGATGTGCCAAAGATATCATTTATCGTCAAAACAGAACAAAAAATTAAAAACACAAAAAAAACAGGTCTATTTATAAGCAGAGTATGGATAACAACTGTAAAAAATATGCTATCAGACTACAAAGCTGCTATAATCAAATTCAACACTAAAACATCAGAACAAAAAGACGCAACTTCAACAAAAAACATCGATAACAACAAAACCCGCTCACTCACACGGACATCCCTAAAGCCGGTGCGGCGGCAACATCAAAGGAGGCCACCTCTTTGATGTGGCCGATGGCGCGCGCCGCCAAACGCCGTAAGCGCCAAATCCATACGTCATCCTCCTGTCATTATAACGCCTCACAATCGAGCCACGGAATGTGAAATTACTTACGAGACAATATAAATTGACAAATTGGTTAATACCGATTACTTGGCTTTAGTGATGTCACTCGAAACTTCGATTGGCGAGCGATCCGGTGCCGTCAATTAGGTGAATCGATTTCGGTAATTTTTTGAGTCGATGACATTGACAGGTGAACTTTTTGCTGTTTTATTATTTTTTCTGGAGTAATTTGACAGTTCTTTAGTAAGTGATATTTTAATGATTTCTCGAATTTTTTGATGAAATGAAATTGGTTGTGCAGGAAATTTAAATTTTTGGTGTCCTGTTAGTAACATGGAAGAGGGAATATTAGGGAAAGGATGTAATTAGTAAGAATCGAGGTCGTTCCTGCCTACCCGCGGGAGAATGGTACGATTGTATTTAATTTAGGTACATAATTTTTGCATTTGATTCAACATTTTAATTTTAAGAAAATTTATTGAAACATGTAATTAGACTAACTAAGAAAACAGACAAAGTAAATAGACTTTAATTCTGTATCTACTGCTTGAAGCTACCATTGATATTGACTCCAGCAATCGGTATCAACTGTTCCTGAAACAGTTCGACTGCTCTCGCGGCTCCATGTCAGTATGTGTTTAGGAAAAATAAATTGTTTTGGAGTCGCAACTTTAATCTTTTTGTTTCTTTATTTATTTAAAAATGTTTTTAATTTAGACAGAAATTGCCGTCACATTCATCTTGATCGATTCATTGATTAATGCGTCTTTTAAACTTCTTTGTTATAAAATAATATCTGACATTATCTAGGTGCTCAAATGTGCACGTTTTCATCAATTTGTTGCATTTGTATTTACTTTAAGATAAATTCATCTTTGTATTAAAGTATCAATTAAAAATCTTAATTAGTTAATCTTTTCTTTGTTATTGATGACTTGATGATGGATACTCAATTAATGTGTGTAATAAATACTCATTAAAATCCATTAACTTTTTAAATTACTTGACACTTTCTGTCATAGATTAAGACTTTGTGCTTTTAATTTTTTAATAGCGATAAAAACACTTTCACGTGTGTTAATTAAATTAAATTGAAACACTAGTGTCTGAAAGTCTACTAACTCGGTTTAATGTACTACCCAATTTTCATTAAAAACTTTTTCAATAGAAAAATTTTCAAGTTGGTTTCTTATAGGTAGGTAGGATTCAAATTTTTTTTTATCGTGGTAAAATCATCAAATGAGTCCTCCCCCACCCAGCGCAAGGCGAGTGGGACTGTCAGACTTGACTGACTAAAATCCACGGTGTCCTTCAATAGACGTTTACGTACCGGGGTCACGGTAATTTGTGAGTCCCGCAACCCCAAGGATTTTAGGATTGGATAAAATTTCGTCTGTATAAAGTCATAACGTCGGAAAGTTTTTCCAGGGAAGTTCTAAAATAACTTCTTGAGGAACTTCCTAACATTATTTATTTTGTATTCGTTGACGTGACTACATAGATATCATCTGACTAGCCTTTTCCCAACTTTAGTGAGGCCGGCTTCCAGTCGTACCAGATGCAGCTGAATATCAGTATTTTACATGGAGCTACTGCCCATCGGACCTCTACGTGACTACTTGATATTAGTCAAAATTCAAAACAATCTCTAGCAGTTGCAATCCTCATAAATGAAATATTGTGTTTACACGGAGTTCCTACGAAAATGATGCCAGTTTTCATGGATAATAGGCAACACTAACATTTTTAAAAGTAAAAGCGCAGAATTGGTATTTTATTACCTGCCTCAACTTTGAAAGTTGAAATTACAATGATGATCATGCCATATACCTAGCTGATTTCGGTTTAAGCGACTGCATTTAATCACTTTGCAGCGGTTTTAGAGAACTTTGATAATTATGCTGTTTTTTATACGCTCTCCAGTTTATACCCTTTGTCGAAAATTTCCTCTAATGTCTCCGGAACAACATTTCAATAATACGTAGTCATCTTTATACCTCACTTACCTTTTTTTTTTACGTGGTAAAATCATCGAATGAGTTCTCCCACCCAGGGCAGAGTAGGAGGGACTGTCAGATTCGTACTGACTAAAATCCACGGTATCCTTCAATAGCCCTTTACGTTCCAGAGTCATGGTAATTCGTACAGTCCCGCGACCACCTCACTTGCCTTACAATAAGTATGTACAGTCTTCTCAGAATCAAACAGAACCAATTTGAGATTAGCTATCCTCAATATCGCGAATCATAACCTGTCACTTAAGTCATTTCCACACCACACTTGAAACAATAGTCGTCTTGTGAAAGGGCACAAAAAGTAAATTACATGTTACTTCGGCAAGCCATTGTGAACAATAATTTGGGCAACCCTTTACATGTGTTTCACGGTGTGAATCTTTTAGGTTTTTTTTTGTAAATATACATCTACAAAAGATGTCTGCCCATTGATAAGGGCAAAGGCTAATAATGGAAGATTGTGTTTAATTTCAGTCATGGTGGTCTTTCAGGAGTATATTTTATTTAATTAATGAGAGACCAGATGGTTTTTGACTTGATCCTTTGTTATATTTATGGAATATCCGACCTTATTCAAAAGGCAAGGCACACTACACATCTGCCTTTTCTTTAACATTTTGGGATCTTGTGGCTTCCAGTCTTTATCTATTGCAGTTAAATGTCACTCATTCAGATACATACATAGACTCTCAAACTAGTCTTACCATGGGGTATCGTATAATCCGGTTACTGGGTAGTGGAGGTCCGATAGGCTGTCGCTCCATGTAAAATAATGATTTTCAACTGCATCCGGTTTGACTGGAAGCCGACCCCAAAATAGTTGGGAAAAGGCTAGGCAGATGATGATGATATTTAAGGTCATTATTTTGAAATTCCTTTGGTTTTTGTAATTATTTGCAAATTTTAATGTTTTATTTATGCTGTTGTTTATTTTTCTGTGTGTTACTTAATATTTAGCTGCTAACGATAAAAATGTTAAAATTGTGTCATTGGTAAACCGTCTTAATTGGTACCCAAAATACGGGTTACCTAAATTGGGGCCAATGTCATAATTATTAGACAATTTAAGAATTAAATACATTATTCTATTCTTATTTTTTTATTTTTTTTGACGTCCACAACCTAATTATTAAGCATAGAAACACGATACCTCTTGTTATGATTTAGTTGACAGACTTCCTCCTCTATCTACCCATAACAACTGTCAAAAATTTACAAACGACAGTTGGAACTACAAAGATTCTAATACGGATGAGGTAAAGAAGAATCACAAAAACGGGCCTTAATAATACCGAAAAGAAAACCAAATTATTTAGCACTTTATCTCGACGTTACTCTAATTACCGCAAACTAAATCCCGCCGACCATGACCATCAGTCCCAAATAAAACTCAATTAGCGTCTTCACAAAAAAGAAACCGCCAAAAGTTCTAGTTGACCGCACATATCATAATATTTTAGCTAACAAGAAGTTTTAATAAAAGCGAATGGACAAAAGACTTCGGACTTCATCAATCAAATAAACAAAATATGCCCGGAACAGACCATCAAGTGTATTATTAAATAAAATTTTAACAGATAACCGTGAATAATTAGACAATGGTAACATTTTCCGTCCATCCGTCAACCTTTATCAGGGAGAAAAATCGTCTAATTCACACCTTCAAACGGTCAGACTTTGACGTATGAAGAACTTATTTTTATGAGTGTTGCCAGGTGATTTAATTACCTTTTATGGTGGGTGATTTTTTGGTTCTTGTGGTTGGATGTTTCGACGTGCAATGTTTCATACAAAACCTTGAATATCTTTTGGGTCTTATAAAAATGAGCCTTTTCTAATGACACTAGTAGTTCTGGAGACACAAAGGACCAACATTTTCCCAAGACCTGCTATGATATTCTAAGACGAGCTCGTCGTCGAGATAAAGATTTGAGATTATGTCCCAACACGACGCTGACAGTAGCTAAGTGGATTCGAAACTGTAGTTTCACACAGCTCACAAATCATATATTCTTAGTAAATAGCACTGCTGCTATTCTTTTAGTTAGGAATTTATCTTTCTAAGTGTGCCGAAGGCGTGTCAAATAAACCTATTTTCTTTCTTTCTTTCTTTCTTTCTCATTTCTCAGAGTTAGACAATAAAAAAACCCTAGATAAGTTTGTCTTTTCCTTACCCAAAATTATTACAACGAACGCTAAATCAATTTCATAACTAGCAACACTGAATCCTGTGGTCAAATTAATCAAGTGGGTCCCTAATTATGGCATATTTTAAAATGTTTTCGTCGAACGACACAATTTTGACAGAGGCACAAAGATAAATGATCGCTAATTACGGAACGGTCCGTTAGGGGGCGTGGCTCGAATCCGCACTGAATCTAATGGTTTGCCTCGCAACTGCTACAGACATCGGCTTGACGCGTGGGTTTGCTTTATTTTTGGTAATTTATTTGAGACGTTAAATGGTTTGTCTTGGTAGATTTCCCAGCATAAGCATATAATTTTTATTCTCCTTTATTCATTTAAATAGTTGAAAAAAAGAAAACATTTAAAAATATACTAAATAGTTGACCGCCAGCATCGGGAACAGGGTCCAAGCTGCCGGTGGTTAGGGCTCCAGAGAAAGGAACCTCCTCACTATGCGCGCCATGCCCAAGAAAACTGCTTTTTGCATCAAGCCCTTGAGCCAGCCGCGCATTGAGAGCCTTTCAAGGTAATTATTATTACATCATTTATTTCGAGCAACAAGGCCCGTATAATGTTCCCACTGCTGGGACACATGGTTGCGGGACTGTACGAATAACCGTGAACCCGGAACGTAAAGGGTTATTGAAGGACAGACACCGTGGATTTTAGTCAGTACAAGTCTGACAGTCCCTCCCGCTCTGCCCTGGGTGGGAGGACTCATTTGATGATTTTACCACGCTAAAAAAAATGCTTAGACACATGCCTCACTTCTACAATAGGGAGTGGAGTGTAATTCAGCACTTTAATCCCCTCTTTTGGAGTAGAAAATCAACATATTATTATTATTCACTCTGGGTGAAGTAGAAGACACTGTCAAACTTGACTGACTAAAAACCAAACTGTTTCTTCAGTTGCCCTTTGTGTTCTAGGTTAACGATGTTCTTACAAGACAGCCTCCGACCCATGTCATTACTCCTTTTGAAATAGAGTTTTGAAGAATTCAGACAATCAACAGTAACACAAACAGACGAATTTTATTTTATATGATATTCGTAGTTGTATTAAATGTTCGAAAATAAAATTAAGAAACAACTAAATCTAATAGGACCTAAATAAAAACCGAATCTTAATTATGATAAAAACTTTATACAAGCTTACAAAGTTATAAAATGTTTATAATATTCAAATGATTGAGTAGGTATTATTATAGCTCCTGTATAATTATAAGTATATGTTGGCATATTCACCAGCTACATATTAACTTAGTTTAATACACATACATATTTTAACCCACGACTTTTTCCCTCGAATGAAATTACGCTACATTTACGATAGTTACAATGTCTTTTCTTGGATATTTTAAATAATCAAAAAAGTCCTCCCGCCCTGTGTGGAGAGGAAGAAACTGTCAGACTCTAAACAGCCTTCTGTTCCTTCACATGGCACAGGGTCACCGTAGCCTTTTGAGCTTTAGGATGTCATGTTCAGTGACTGGCAAGCGAGAGTCACTAAAGTGTTATTTATTTCTACAAAAACTTTGAACAAGACTACTGTAGGGGAACAGTGAACAGTATAAGTCGGAGACGCGAGATATGATGGGGCATACACTCTTTAGGCATACTTAACACAACACTAACGTAGCGCAAACGCCATCAGGACGTCATTTGCAAGCGGCGATTAACAAATGGCGTCCTGTTGGCGCTTGCGCTACGTTAGAATTGTGTTCAGTTTGCCTTAGGTAAGTGTGTGATTTCCCATCATACCTCACGTCCCCGTCTTATACACTGTTCCCCTACTCTGAAAGTGGTCAAAAATTGATATTCGATTACCTATTTGGCGTAGTACACCCCTCTTTTCGATAGCATAAGTCTATCCCATATCAATTTTTTTCATCGCTCTCGCAAATAGCATTTACTCCTCTAAAACCACTTTAATTATCAATACGAGGCACGGATGAAACGTCATAAAATATACTATGTATACTTTCCGCTCCACCGTGTACTGCTGTCCTAAATATTTAATCTTCTTAAAAGCTTTGGCGATCATCCAAAACCTAATAGACTTATCAACTACCAACATTAGATTCCATTAACCAAGCCTCTATGAAAAATGCAAAAATTCTCACATAATTCTAATAAAGATAACTAAATGTACAGTATGATTAATTATTTAAAACAATTATGTAATTAATGTGGCTGTTAGAGATAGGTGTGACGTTCTATGGGAAGTCGAGTGTCCTCGCCACACCTGTGCTATGTCAATATTTGAATATAAATATGTTAACGTTAGCCATGTTTTTTTTTGTTGGCAAAGTCAACTGGTGTAACTATGAGGTAAATTATGTTAAAACTTTCGGTATTTTAGGTGTAAATGGTTAAAGTTACACTAACAGATTGCTTAATTTTTTAGCTAGAGATGCTATGAGGGCCACGGGCTTAGACAAAGAAGTATACTCGTAATAATTGTAAAGTAGTTGTTTGAAAATACTTACTGTCATAGTACTTCTTCATTATTGAAGAAGTTTTTGGACAGTAAGTAAATTCTCACAGTTATAAAGTAAGACATCACTTACTTTATTAGTACCTTATCTCCTATCAATGATGGCGAGTGTCGATGATCGATCATAACGTTACGTTGTAAGCATGATGATTATGATCTTGCTTAAAATTTACTTGTATTTTTTTAGTTTTTAAGTTCCGACGCTCTAATTTAGTCAAAGCCAGTCAAAGTCCAGATCGTTGAACACCGACGCCGAGTTACTAGCCTGTCAGTTTTGTATCACAATTTGATTCTGCGTGCCCCTTTTCGTCATCGCACTACAAGACGTACGCCAATGCCTCATCGTTACAAATTGGACATCCCTTAAGCACAAACGTTTTGCCAAAACCTTTCTTGTATGCACAGCCAAGGAGTGGAATCCCCTGCCGTAATCTGTATTTCCTGATAGCTACAGCCTTAGGGTCTTTATGTCAAGAGTGAATAGAAAACTTCTAGACAAGCGTGCTTCACCATCGACTACATCTTTGCTTACCATCAAGCAACAGGCAAGTTAGTGAATAAACGCAAGCCTATTGCTTATTATAAAAAAAGAAACAATCGTGGCCTTACCATGACGGGGCCCCCCTCTAGAGGGCCAAAGCCTGCCAGGGTTGCGGGACTGTACGAATTACCTTGACCCCGGAACGTAAAGGGCTATTGAAGGAAACCGTGGATTTTAGTCAGTACGAGTCTGACAGTCCCTCCCGCTCTGCCCTGGGTGGGAGGACTCATTTGATGATTTTACCACGTAAAAAAAAAAGTGGCCTTACTAAAACAAAACTTTCTCGGTAGGAAGACCAGACGTTTACGTCACAAATCAGTCTTTCCTTTTCTCAACTAAGTTATGAGCAATACCTGTTTTAATACCGTTTGTTGCTACCGCTTTAAGAAATCTATGCTTGCCAAAATTCCGCTCAATCATACCCGTCAGCCAAAAAGCGCATCTACCACTACATTACAGACGAAAAATACCGTCTTTATCGGATTCGCGATCGTGGGAATCTATTAGGAGCTTCACCACTTTAAACCATCGACTCGACTGTTCATGACTCAGCACTCCTTCTATTAACGGAGTACCATTTAAGAAGACCTGTCCCACCTCCCTTGTACTCAACAATTTCTTCTAACTGAGGGGTAATGTAGTAGATTTTTAGAGGTCCTGCTACCCTGGTCGTATTAGAAGTAATGAGTAGTTAGCTTTTCTTCTCTGATGTGAACATGTCATAGATAATTCGATTTAATAGCTCGGAACTTTTAATTATCGAATTAGGGAACTCTCTTGCTTTGTGATTCGGCTGCCATTTTTTTTTCTTGTTTTTGGTTGGAAGTGATTGCTAGTTACTGATTATGATATTTTTGAAATGGTGCAAGGTGACATGGGAATTTGATGTCTTGCTTTTAATGACTTTAGTTTGACTTCCAGTAATTAATATTCTTCTTCGCAATTTTACTTTTTTTTTGAGGCTTGTATTGTTGTATAGTTCCGACGCCGTTTAAAGCATTATCTATCGATATTTCTTCTATCAGTTTCACTAAACCGAGTAGATAAAAAAACGTCTGACTCTAAATAAATTATGTTGACAATCTTAATAAGCATAATCACTTAATCAGCCTAAAACATCCCCACGGCTGGGTCACAGTTCTCTAAAGACTCAAAGACGGCAGCACTGAACCTACATTCAGTCTTTTTTTACTTTATGCTCAAGCCAGAGTATAAAGTTGAAAATCTATCACAAGTTCGTCGTTGAATCTTATAGAAATTAGAATAGAATAGAAAAACCTTTATTTGATATTGGACACACGCACAGACAATAAAAATAAAATTAAAAATATAATAAGAATTTTTTTGAGCATGTCCACACCAAGAGGTTTACCAACTCAGCATTTGCTTAACGAAAGACACCCAGCTCTGGTTTTCAGTCAGCACCACGCAGTTTTCAGTGACACACGGATGGTACGACATAACTGGTCTCCTCTATATGAAAGTGATTGGTCTGGAATCCACCACGAAGATCCAATACGGGTTGATAGATATCTACAACATTATTTTTAGTATATATGCGAAACTTGAATAACTATATTCAAGTTGTGTTCAGAATCAGTAACTGAATCGATTCCAATAATTTTATATTTTTTCCATGTTATATTTTGTTCCAAAATATTTGAGTAAGATTTTATCACCAGCTAATTACAATACAATCACCGTACAGGTAGTTACCTATTGCCAAACTACTATCAATGAGTGTGCGAAACAGGAGGCGCGAGTTGAGCAGGAGTACCGCGCCCCACCGCGAAATTAGTATGTTTTTGAACAGACAACCAGGTAAAAAAACAAGCTTAAAATCTTATGATATTTCATGATACAGTTTTGAAATTTTATACATAGATTCTTTACTCAAATATACTAACTAGCAAGTGTATCAGGTTTCGCATAAGCAAAAAATAATGTTGTATATGTGTCGTAGGATAATTTGATACTTCGAATCTTCGCGGAAATCCTAGGGGTTTTGCGAAAACGCGGATAATTAGACATAGGCGAAAAATTATCAAATTTTACTGGACAAAGTCAGGATTTTTGCGAAAATACTCGTTATTATAGCAATATTGCGAAACAAAACGCTGGCTGTTATGAAATAAGAACGCTGATTGGTCGGTCAGCGCGTTCAATAAGAGATCGTCTCTGATTGGTTGACGTCTTAAATGTCAATCATTTGTTGCCGCACGTTATTTGTTTACGTTTGTGTCTGAGTTAAATTGCAGAAGTGTTTTGTTTTTTATCGTAAATAGTGTACCTACTTGGACTTAAATAAAGTGGTAAATAAAAGTGCTACACGGATGTACATAGTGTCATATATCATAAAAGTCTTAGTCAACCACTCAACAACAACAATGCTTTCGAGATTGGTTTAGCGGTGTTTTGTTTGTCATTGTGTTATAAGTGGACTATAAAATTGGACTTGAACTAAGAAACGGTGTGAATAGGAGGTTTGGTTTTCATATAATTATGACAGATTCGACAGAGAATGATGTTCAACCTTCAGCAGAATCGGAGAATTTGGAGGTTATCTCCGATAAAGACAAATTTTACATAGAGTTAAGAAAGTTTTACGATAATAGAGTTGACAGTACAACTAAACCAGAATGGACTAAAGAACGCGTAAATGCTGTAATAAATTCAATTGAACAATTTAAAACTGCGAGTGTACTTAAGCAACCAAAAACACAACAACAGTATAGAAATGCAAAAAAATACGACGTGATGAGTGTAGGTGAAGAAAAACTTCTGATACTGAGAAGAAAGGATCTTAACTCTCCTGTTGTACAAGTACCTTCAACAGATATGTACTATGATATTCTTCTGCAGGCGCACATATCAACTGGGCATGGAGGACGCGACAAACTGATATATAACCTAAAGCAACAATATGTGATACCGGTACCGATTATGATATTGTTCCTCAACTTGTGTAAGATCTGTCTGAATAAAAAAAGTTGCCCAAAAACAGGAATTGTTGTACGCCCCATAATTTCTCAAGACTTTAACAAACGTGGGCAGGTAGATTTAATTGATCTCCAGTCAACTCCTAGCCACAATTACAAATGGATTTTAAACTATCAAGACCACCTCACTAAGTTCTGCTTTCTCAGACCTTTAACCAGTAAAAAAGCAACTGAAGTAGCCATGGCTCTTTTAAAAATATTCTTAGAAGTGGGTGCGCCAATGATTTTACAGAGTGATAATGGCAAGGAATTTACTGCCAGCATAATAAAAGAGCTAATCACATTGTGGCCTGCATGCAAGATAGTGAATGGACGTCCCCGACATCCTCAAAGTCAAGGTTTGTTTGCAAGTTTTGCACTATCCCGCTTACCGCTATGCATTTTTCTTTCACCCAAAGGTTGCCTGGTAGAGATTGCTACCTTAGCAATAAGGCCACCTATGTTGTACTGTCTTTTGTTGTTATCTGTTGTTTTGTATTTTTTTTTTATGTGCAATAAAGTATTTTCTCTTTTTTAGGTTCGGTAGAAAGGTGCAATCAGGATGTTGAGAACATGTTGCGTTCCTGGATGTCCGACAATAACTCAACTGAATGGTCACTGGGATGCTATTTCGTTCAGTTCCAGAAAAATTCTTCGCATCATCGCACAATAGGACGTTCACCATACAAAGCCTTGTTTGGTCACGATCCTGTAATTGGCCTGTCTTCAACTTATTTGCCTAGAGATACATTGTCAAAATTAGAAAATGAAGAAGACTTACAACAGGTTTTAATTAATGAAAATCCTCCTCGCACTGAAGATATTCAAGACGAGCGTAATGCAGGTTGTAGAAATGAATCCAAAGTTGAAAATGCAATCCTTTTCTATGAGCAGCTTTCTAACGAAACCACAAATCAGTATGTTTCCACTGATCAAAAAATGACTATCCGAACACAAACTTCAACACAATCTACCCCTCTTTCATCTATGACACAATATAAAAAAAATTCTGCAAATAACATTACAATTATAGAAGATGTAATAATTGTCCCAGCAAGTACAACAAAAACGATCTGTCTTGATAACAATATCGCTATAAATGACACAAATTCCCACACAAATGTACAACAACAACATTCCAATAATATTGTTGCTACTGAAGTTAAATGTTGTTTTTGCCAAATTACCACATCCGATTCACTCAAATGTTCAAAATGCCAACAAGTGATTCACGGCGCATGTGGAGTGTCTGAAGTTAGAGAAGGTAGTAGTTCTTCTAATGTTAAATGTAACTTATGCTGGCAAGAAGATTCTATTAAGAAAGAAAGAACAAGTTCGCATGAAAATTTAAAAAGAGCAGCTGCGACTATGTGTACTACATCCAACAAAAAATTTAAAGAAATAGATGTAGGTGCTACAATTTTGGTTGATGTTCCGAAGTACGATCGTGCACCCTTAGATAACAAAAACATTATAGGACGAGTAATTGATAAGAAGAATGGTTTGTTTCAAGTTGGTACCTCCGTTGGTATAATTAAAGATTGGCTACCAAGAAACGCACTTCAAATATCTCCAGGAGCTCAATTTACCGGCCCCGTTCCGGAGGTAGTATTACCTATTCGTGGTATTTCCTCACAACTATCACCATTCGGCGGACAAGGGTTTAAGCAATGTCATTGCAAGAAATCAAGCAAACAATGTTCCTCAAATAAGTGTGCTTGTAAAAAGCACGGTTTGCTTTGTAATTCCAAATGTCATAAATCTTTGAATTGTTGTAACAAGTAAAGTCTTACTAATAATTTCATATTACTATTTACTAAACGCAGCTGTGCTTGCATTGCAACTCCAATGTTACAGGTCCATGCAACTCAGCGTAAGTTTCACATTAGTGACGTATTTAATTATCTTTTGTTCTGTGATTATTCGCTTTTCAAATTTTTTTCTAGTTATCTTTTAATTTCTTTGAATAAGTCTATTTTTTCCTATTTTTGCTAATTCAATAATAATTTGTTGTAGTTATTTTGTTCACTATAAGTGAACCAGAATGTGATAATAATTTTGCCTCAATATATCTTAAGTTTAGCTGTATAAGAGAAGAGAAGGCTGATGAATGAGTGATTTTATCTCAAGACTTTAATTCACAAGACTGATCCATTCCATTGTTGCACTATTATACTAATTGTTTACCTAACCAGTTTCATCCAATTTATGGATTACACCCTAAAATTGGATCATTTTTTTTACTACGACTGAGATCTCCTATTGTCTGTAGAAAACAACATACCTACATACTAAAATTTTCAATAAAAAGTTTATAAAAATCAATTCAGTGATTTTCCTTTCTCACCTATTCTAAACCTTCATAACTCTATGATACAATACTTGAAGTTAATCATCGGCAAACTAGGAACCAATTAGAAGTCAGCCAGCAAAATTGTAGCCAATCAGTGTTGAGCACATCAAATCTTACTATAGTAACGAGTATTTTCGCAAAAATCCTGACTTTGTCCAGTAAGATTTGATAATTTTTCGCCTATGTCTAATTATCCGCGTTTTCGCAAAACCCCTAGGATTTCCGCGAAGATTCGAAGTATCAAATTATCCTACGACATATGTATAACTTCGACTTTTTGTTCTCGTCCATGATAAGTAAGTAGTGATTTTTTATTGACACCCCTAGGTCTTTTTCCATTTATCTATCAGATATCAGATCTTCATTCAGTGGCTATCAATCATCATCACACTAAATGTCTTTCTCCTCATATCTCATCACTTTTCCAACTTCTTTTGAAATCAATCACAAGTTAAAAGCACTAATTCATCCGACACAAAAGTACCTACTTACGAATTAGCAACAACACTTAAAAGCTTCGTTTTAATTAAATGTATACCTACTACTTTATGTTTTCTGTATTATAAACCGAACAAACCGAAAAGGTACCTATCTATATTCTAGAATACAATTTGGATTGGACTTGAAGAATTTTTTAATTTTCTAATTGTAATTCTTCGTTGTGACTTGTGTATCTGTTGTCCTTTTGTTTCAAAAAAAAATAATTTGTTGAACAGGTCTATGATAATTTGCATCCTTAGATTGATGACAAAAACACCATATTTTGGTCTGTTTTTCTCCTCAGGATATTTAAAACAATTTTTTAAAGTCAGTTTAAAGAAAAATCTGAAATCACTTTTGTTCATGATTAACTGTTTGACAGGGCTAAACGACTTAACACCATTATCTGCCTTTTTTAAATCGTCCCTGTACAGGGACAGTACAGTACATCCACATATTTTTAGCATCTCACAAAACGTTAGCAAATATTCAGTTCTAGTTCTACCTTACCCAAGAAGTTGTTGTACAATACTATTCAATGTAATTGAGTCGGGTCATGTTGTTGGAGACTTCGTCCGCGGCGTTTGATTTATAAACAATACGTCAATGACGTAAGCTTCTTTAGCGGCACGGATTTATTGCTAGGGATGGGACGCGGCGGATGCTGCGGATATCGATACGTCGATAACTTTATAGAGGATTTATAAGATTGCATTTAAAATTCAATGTTTATTTATTTATTTACAGTTTCACATACAATTGTGGTTCATAAGGCTTATTTTATGAGTGTCTGTAAATGTTTAAAGTTAATTGCTATTTTTTTTGTTATATTGTTTATACATTAGAATGTTCAGGGATAAAGATACAATGTAAGTCTGTGCAGTAAAACAAACTGACCTTTTACATAGATATGACGAAAACTAAATTTCGAAAATGATTTTTAATTTTTAGTTTGTTACTTGTCCTTATTAAATTAGAAATTTATCCATAAAAACAACTGGGTGTTTGTAAAGCATATTTATTGAGTGGTTTAGAGTTCTAAGTTATTCCAAAGTTTGTTGAAATTAAACATAGTCAAGCCCTGAAACAAAAAATTATCGATTTTTGTTGTTTAAAATATAAATTAGTTACATTAGGTTGTGTTAAGTCATCGTATTAATCACATGTTTAGATTTACGTCGATGCTAAAAGTTAAACTCAGTGGTCAGCAGCTCAGCTGCATTTCTACTACCTACCTAGAAACATAAAGTTAGCAATTCGTTTATTTTACACAACTGAACCAAGGACTAGGTACTAAATAATTCAGTTTATTACTTCAAGTAACCATTTTGCTAACTAGCAAACTATATAAAAATTGAATCATAATTATGTGTAAGTTTACAATCTAATTTACGCACACAAGAACTTGCAACAACTCGTACCTTCTTAAACACTCATTACTTTATCGATACCAATCGCGGCACACCACTATCCGCCATTCTCACAATCTTGAATCAACCCGTTCATAAGGATTACTACTACAAACACACTCAACATCCATCACTCTCTAACTTACAGAGTTTCTCTGCCTCTCTCTCTCGCACATCAATAAGCATTCCCTTTTGCGGCACAGCGGCGGCTCCTTTGATGTTGGGAGGCCACGCCCTCCCGCCCCGCCCCCCGTCGCCCCGCCGGTTGACTGTAGTTAATTCGTCACAGTTTAATCACAATGGTTTTAATTACGAACGGAAACTAAATACAGCGAAATGTCGCAGTTTCTGGTTAGAATTTGTTAAAGGATTATGGGGTGGCGTTGTTTGTTTGAATTTAACTGACATTGGTTTTGGTTGGAATGAGATTTTAAATGGTGATTTGAAAAATGTGTTTGGTTTATTCTTTTAGGTTTTGATTGAAAATCATTTTAAACAGCTGTTTAAAATACAGTTTTTTAACTATTAGAGACCGCAAAAGTTGCACTATGACGTCAGATGTTTCAAGGACCAGAGAAGGAATCCATGAGATTTTTCTTCAGTTCAACCAAAACAAAACTCAACCGCACTCTAAATTTAAAAGACAGCTTTCCATCCCATTATTATGAAAATATTTCAAAAACCAATCCTTTAAGCGATAAAAAATTCAATTACAGTCCATTGTGGATGTAAATCCTAGGTGTCCTGACTGTAGCACATTCATACAGAGGCATTCATCGTGTCCGCTCTTACGTAATTACGCCGCCGCATCAAAGGAACCGCCGGCCGAGCGGCGTCTTTGTAGTCTAATAAACGGGATATACCATGCAACCGAAATTGAGGTTTAACTTTTCGGTAGTTAAGGTTTATTTTCGGTTGTAGAGGTTCACATTTCTTAACACCTTAACGTTATAAAGGGTCATATCAGTTAGGGGTTTTGCCACGGATATGTCAAAAAGAGGTTTTATAGCCAGTGTAAATGCGGACCGCACGGGTTGAGCCGAATTAGGTCATTCGTAATGTTCGTAACGTGTTAGTTCGCTGTTAATCTCCTCTGATTGGCTGATTGATGGCGGATATCTTAACGAGCGATTAGATTTTGATAAAAAGGGAATTAGTTTTGGTTGTACATTGTTAAATGTTTTGATGTAGAGCTTGTGAAATGATAGCTCGTAAAATAATTTGAAGTTTCCGTTGCTTCTTTGCTTTCTCCATCTTGTTTTTAGAGGCCTTTTGGAAATTTCAGCTAGTTAAGTTAGAATAGAAAAAACTTAATGCCTACCCATCATGAAACAAAAAGGATTTTATGGTTATGGTATTTTTTTACATCTTGATCTTAACCAAATTGAAAGATATAGATGGCCATTCTAATCTTCTCGATCTACAAAAAAATACTAGTAAGTTCATTTTTATTAAAATTTGTAATAAAGTTTAATTCCTAATAACACAGTTTCCAAATTCGGTAGTCGGTTTTTTACCCGCATCATATAACTCCAATTAAAATAAGTTTTTATATCAATATTACAATAATATGGCACGCTACGAGCTTCATGTGTAAGTTCGAACATCGATCGCGCCACCACCGCGCGCCTCACACGACGCTCATTACCTATAGAGATGCGCGTACGCAGCGATGCAACAATACCTGCGGATAATGGGTGAATTAGTTCCTTTATGATTCATGTGGTGAGTTTTTTTGTAAGTCTGCCAGTTGGTAAGTCTCATGGCAAATATATATGATAATTTCAACCTAGTTTACATATACATATTTTCACTGAAAAAACTGGACTACGAAAATGGATTGTCAAAATAAAACCATTTAAACGTAACGTTATATTACCAAAAAATGCATCATTAAATTCCAAAAGTTACAAAAAAGCACGAGTAGATGGCAATGACATCTCAATCAGAATGTCTCTTTCCATTTTTTATAAACGTCATTAAATATTCGTCACTGTGTCAAATCTAACAATCTAACAGTAATTATAAAGATATAATTTGTTTTTACAGGTATCTTTTGTCACACTTCAGTTATCTTTAATTTATGGCACAAGTAGGTAAGTATAATTTATTCATTTTAACTAAAGCGTGCCTATTTCATTTATTAAAATTATTGTTTAATTATTATTTGAACTTATATTTAACTTACAACAAAAAGTAATCTAGATATATACTGCTTTGATATTATCTAACTTAAATAACAAAAAATATCAATCTGCTATTAATACTCTTACAGTAATAGACGGAAGAAAAATATGAAAATAAATTAAATGACAATTGACACAATTGACATTGGTCAACATTGCGGATATTTATCGATATCCGCAAACACCGTTTCCCCTCCCTACGCCACACTCGCACCACTCAATTACCAAGATGAAATTATTAACATACTTAAACGGGATTTTTTAAAAGAAACGACACGTCTTGACGGCTTAACTTCATGTTTTTTATCTTGAGTAGTTTCGGAGTAACAATCATTCGCCATTTTTCCTTTCTCATGCAAATAAGGCAAGGATTACAACGTACGCATTGGTTTTTAAATGTAAATTGGCATTATCGAGTGGACCACCATGGGACGTAAAATGTAAAAGGAATAATTTTAAAGTATTTTCGCTAAAGAGTCCGTGTTTTACTAGCTGGTTAGTAAAGAAATATTTGTCTTTATTTTATTGCTGACTTTCAACAGTAAATTCTATGTATTTAGGATAGCTCGTAAAAGTTTTTGAGGTTACCTATTTTGTTGTCGTTTTACTATTTCGCCTCTGACACTAGAAAATGGTAATTTAAAATAAATACGACACTAAATAGAATGCTGTTGAATGGAGCCTAACTGGATCTTTGTGGGTCGAATCGTTGACGATCAACATTATTGCTGATAAAAAGCCACATTGTTTGGGCGCTCTAGACTATTTTGAAAATTAGATTAATGTCATCTTATTTCCGAAATAGTCATCTTAATGCAAACATAGTTACTTTTAATGTCTTTTCTTAATATTTATTTGAACAGTTATCGACGGCACTTCGCGGTCGCGTCGCTACTATCGTGCTTCAAGCGGGGTCAGGGAGCGTGCTTAAAATGCCTACCAAGGCCCTAGAACGCAAAGGGCAATTGAAGAAACAGATTGGTTTTAGTCAGTACGAGTCTGACAGTCCCTTCTGTTCCATCGAACCGAGGCTACGGGTAATATTGACATTTATTTATCCTATACATTTAGTAGTAGTACACACGGCTACATAACAAGCTATGCAAAACCAGTATAAGATGATCGTTCATTGTGTGGAAAGATCATACAAAGCGAGGCCAAAACAAACTGGTTTTATTTAGCTGAATGTGTAACCGTGTGTCATCATCATCATCATATCAGTCGTAAGACGTCCACTGCTGAACATAACCCTCCCCTAAATACTTCCAATAGGACCGGTTGGAAGCGGCTTGCATCCCGCGTGATCCTGTGGTCTTCATGAGATAGTCTGTCCACCTTGTGGGTGGATGTCCTACGCTTGCCGGTGCGTGGTCTCCATTCGAGAACCTTACGACCCCATCGGTCATCTGTTCCGCGTCCTATGTGGCCTGCCCACTGCCTTTTCTACTTGCTAATAATTCGTTGGGCTATCGGCATCTTTGGTTCGTCTAAAAATCTCCTCAATAATATTACCAATATTTGTGCAGGCTGCCATTATTTCATCACGACGAGACCTACTTACTTGGAAACATTCACAGACGTTGCAAACAATGACATTTCACGTTCAAGTATTATTGCTCAATTTCAGTACATAAACGACACTGTGTGATCAGTACAAGTCTGACAGTCCCGCCCGCCCTGACTTGCCATTTTTTCTGTCATCTTGTCTATTGCGGGTGAAAAAAAGGACCGGGCGATGCTGAAAAATATGATGATTTTGATCATTAGCCGGTACTTCAACAGCTTCTAGAAAACGAATTGTTCTGAACGTTCTACCAAGTTAGGATTGACATCCGTCCGGGTTTCCCCGGATTTGTCCTAGTTTAAAGGGCATCCGGGGAGGTTTAAAAATTTAAAGACGGCGCCCACGACACACGCACAATCCACCACCCCTCCCGACGCAATTGTCACGGTGCGCACTTCGGCTCATGTCCGAGTTCTGGACTCTAAAATCCGAGCTTTTCACGCGTCCTGGTTTCCAAATTTTAGAGATGGCAACCCTATACCTACCAAGTGCATACATGTGTATACAGATCCACTAAAACAAATTTCCCCATTTACATTTTCCATTTCAAAACCTAAGTGGACCTTGCCTAAAAAACTAATTACATTTGTAGTAAAGTGTTTTCTTTGTAATTCAGAATACGAAACCAAGACAAAACTCATTATTATTTCAATATTTACATGTTACATAGAAACCATAATGACTTTGAAGAAGCAAACGGGTGGCGTGGCGTTGTTTTAAGGAGCAAGTGCTTACAGATGCCAACACAACAACCTACACCAATCTGGCAAAAGACTTTAATATATTTCCAACTTTATCATAAACGCAGACCGTCTTATTACAAAAAATGAGATAAACCTTGCTTTAGACCTGGCCTATGAAGTCCAGGCTTATCTGTAAAACCATGGTTTAAGTTTCTCCGTATTACAAAACTTAAATAAACCATGGTCTTTTTAGTACTGTCATTTGAACCAAAGTTTAAATATCAACCACAGATTACAACAAATACCATTCATTCACCATGATATCATTCAATTACAACGTTCCGTTTTACCAGAAAATAGAACGTTTTGATAATTCGTTAATGATTAATTGATGTTTAGGAGTGTTAAAAACATTGATATGTTGGTATTTTTTATGGATCTAAATATAAGTCATTTCTATAATGCAGTTTAATTTTTTGAGCACATTACTTAATGATGCATTCTTTATTAATATAGCATCTAAAGCGCGTAATGAAACGTAACATTCTCGCGCGTCAAATGAAGCCATGACAAGTTCATTACCTAATTATTTTTTGGAATGATTTTTAATAGTTCTATAATAGAACAGTAGCTTCTTTTTAATAGTTTCACCTTCTTTAGTAATGTTAATATTACTAGTGTATGCCTGAGTAAAGTATGTTTGGGATAAGTATGTCAGGATATTATCCCGCAGGATCATGATAACGAAATTAAAAGTATCCTTATGTGTTGATCTAGGATATAAAATGTGTACCGTACAGCAAATATGTGTGAAAGAGTAATAAACTATCCACTCATTCAGCCACACAAACCTTTACATTTCTATCAGTAGGAAGATGTTATCTTGTGTGTTGTGATGGTAAATGAAACAACAAAAGAAACCAATTGAATTTTTATTTTAGGAGACAGGGCAAGTCATGTTGAATCTTCCCATAATAAATACACTATTTACCATCGGCATTTATTTTTTTCACCCTTACATGAGTGCAGTCAATTGCGTCAATGACGGGAAATATGCAATACTGCGGAATTTTAAGATGGCTTGTTGCTGTTCATGCAATGTGGCAGGCATTTTAATATAATTATCTTCGTGATATTCGTGACAAAATGTCTGCCACCTTTTTACAAGTCTTGCTGATAACTGGCTGAGACACCCCATGTAAATCAGCTGTATCATCTTGAATCTACAAATAACAAAATAATAGGTATTAGAATATTAGCTGAGCGTTATGTATGCAATGAACAAGATTACAAAAAATAGCACTTACTTCATGGCGAGCCCAGTTGCGCAATGTGCAAACTACTTGGAGCTCAGGGCTCAAGGGGCATCCTCGAGGATCGTGAGCTAAATCGTCACGTAAAAGATCCACAATTTTTTCACCGAAACGTTTTGTGAACCTATATTTGTATTTAAAATCTTCGTCACTCAATAAAAATGGATTTCCACGATGACGACGTATCGCAGATCGACAAGAAGTCTCAAGCATCTCCATATCTTCTAAGTCCATCAAGTCAATCATATTAATATCCATTTTTCAACGATTTATAAACACTAAACACAGAAAATTATAGCCACGGTAACCTCAACTTTTTGTAGAAATTGACATTTGACAATGGTACCAAAGTTAGACCGTGGATAAACTAGGGGTCTCTCGGGTTTATCTTTAGTACCATAGATAGTACAAGGATTAGAGATAAACTTCATTTTATAATAAGGTTTTTCTTAGTCCATGGTTTAAACCTAGAACTAATCCCAGTACTATATTTAGTCGGCGTTTTGGAATAAGACGGAGAAAGTTTATATTCGATTGGTAAAACTTTGCAGATTGTTGTAGGTTGACGTGCCAATCTGAACGTATAGTGAATCACATTGTGCCAAAACTTGCTCGACGAAAATCGTTTTTATTGATACGTAGAAAAGGAGCTTGACTGTAACATACACATCGATTGTGGAAATAGGAATTATTATAAAAAGTTAAGAGACATTGAAAGCACTGTTGCATTTACAACTTTAAACACTAAGGCTCAAAGTCCAAAATTCAATAATTACTACGACGATCTATATTTCACTTACAAAAACTCGGTAATTCCACAACGATTAGGTTTCCTTCTCCCCCTGTTACATTTATTCATAAAATCAAACTACGGGTAATGATTCTCGAAGGTTGAGTACTGGAATTATTACCTTACAGAATATATTCATATAAACCACTGATTCCTTGTTTAAGAGCGCGTATTCTGAAAGTTGGCAACGTCGCAAATAGTTGTCAAATAATAACAAGTTTTAATTCATTTAGCAATGTATGAAAATAAGAAATATGTCTCTGTAGTGAACTAAAATATTGATAAGGGAATGCAATAATTAATATCTGAACACCGAATAAATTGATTTAAATGTTAAAAAAGCATTTGGGAACTTTCCAAATGCCTTTTATATACCTGAAACGGTTACAACATCAAATTCAGTGTTTAAATTACATTCCTCTATCAATTTTTGAGTGCACTACAGAGCCATTTTTTCTTATTTTCCTTCAGTAAAATTACCAAATTAATTAAAACTTGTAAATTAGACAGCTATTTGCGACGATGGCAACTTTCTGGTTACGCACCCTTAAAGGAAGTGAGCTTACCTTGTCGTAGTACCTACCTATCAATAATGATGCACATGATATTTTTATGGATACGTTAATCACACAAAACCGTTAAGTCTAACGTTCGTAACGTCCGTATTTTGGCCAAAGAAAATTATAACTACGAGTATGTGTACTAAAATTCAACTGAATCTGCATAAAGTTTCATTTTGTTTCCAGAAGATAACAAAAGAGGTTTGATTTAATACAGGAGTAATGGTACTGAAACATAACCATTTTTTTTTATCGAGTCAAAATCATCAAATGAGTCCTCCCACCCAGGGCAGGGCGGGAGGGACTTTCAGACTTGTACTGACTAAAATCCACGGTGTTCTTCAATAGCCCTTTACGTACCGGGGTCACGGTAATTCGTTAGTCCCGCGATCCCGGCAGGCTTTGGCCCTCTACAGGCCCCGAAACATGACCATAGCGGCACGGCACAATGTAGGTGCAACAGTCAACAACACCTAAATAAAGGTCTTGCTAAGAAAAGAAAAAAATACTATGCCATCAGCAAGAGCATCAGATCAATGAACACACTTAGGTAAGTTTAGGTAGGTTTTTTTAAGTGGTTAAATCACAATATGGGTCCTCCCAGGGCAGGACGGGAGGGACTGTCAGACTTGTACTGACTAAAATCCACGGTGTTCTTCAATAGCCCTTTATGTTCCGGAGCTACAATTACCCGATATTCCCGCGACCCCCGGAGAATTATACCATGGCTTGACTTAATGTAAATGTTTAAAATGTTGTATCTTCGTCAGTAAAGGTTCAGAAAACAAAAGAAAACATAATTATGGTTCAAATATTTTTTGATAACCGGACTTTTTTTTTGTCTTGGTAAAATCATGAAATGAGTCCTCCCACCCAGGGCTGGGCGGGAGGGACTGTCAGACTTGACTGACTAAAATCCACGGTGTCCTTCAATAGCCCTTTACGTACCGGGGTTACGGTAATTTGTAAGTCCCGCAACCCCGGCAGGCGTTTGATAACCGAACTACCGGACTAATAAGATTTTTCCGATCATCATGCCTAATCTAACTTATAAACATACACATTTTACCAAGCTCCCTGCGAGACCTTTAAACAGCTTCCTAGGTATAATCAACCTCCATAAAGTCCTAGATAGAGACACGACCACGGAGCAGTCGACATCGGCACAGGCTCCGAGCCATAGATCATTGTTTGGCGTCATTACCGCGGCTGGCCACCCAGCGCGTGCGCATCGTAGTCGCACACGCTTTATAGCTTGTAAATGCTAGGGGGTGATGATCAGGGCCATTTTTACAAGTTTTATATTAACTTGCCCTGTTAGTATATAATAACAACTACTTAGATATACTCGTCGTCAGATTTATTGTATTCGAAAATTAACTAAAAGGGTTTAAATTAAGACAAGCAACGAACTATAGTCCTAGCCCTCACTTCGTGTGCAGTAGTTTTTAAGTACCGGTAAACGGGGTTACTTTGAATCATGGGGTAAATTTGATAGAAACTACTTATCAACATAAAATTGCAAATTGCGTAAGACTGAACAACTTTTAGTTGTTGTGAATTTTTTTTTCGGATTACAAATATGGTAAACTGTCACAATCCTTTTTGTGGGTGCGCTGGTGATGGCACGTCGTTTCGTGCAAAAATTTATGTTTTTTATCAATACCTTTTCTTTCTGTTTTTTCTATAGTTTATTGGGGCTACTTTCAGATTCTATGTTAAAAACGGGGAGTTCCAAAGTAACCCCAGAATCATTTTACCTTTTATCACATTGTTTTATTTATTTTTCTAAAAAACTACGCATTATTTTTGTTCTTTTTTTACTTTTACAGAGAGAACTATAAAAACCGATAATTACCTATTTTTTAATTTTTTTTAGAACCTCACATTAAAAAATTACAGTCAGTTAAAGTTCAAAATTAATCAAAGTAACCTCAGTTTACGGTATATTGTTTATATGTGTATTGTGTTTTATGGGCCTTTAATTGCCTGAAATAAAGGATAAAATAAAATAATACCAATCTTCTGACGTCCGATTGGTGTCTTTGGCCTGCTTGCTTAACTTAGGTGACAACGCAATAGTACCCATAAGTTAGTCTAAATAAGGAGTCTCAAGTTTCTGTAAGCGCTGAAGTCGCGGGACTGTACGAATTACCGTGACCCCGGAACGTAAAGGGCTATTGAAGGAGACCGTGGATTTTAGTCAGTACGAGTCTGACAGTCCCTCCCGGTCCCGCTCTGCCTTGGGTGGGAGGACTCATTTGATGATTTTATCATGATAAAAAAAAGTATCACACATAACTAGAGGCTGTTAAAAGACACTTCGAACCTTAGATTTTCTTCCCCAAATTAAAAAAAAAGCTGTGATTAGAACCTACTTATCCCAGGCGGGGTACATAATACTCGTTTATTCGAACTGGTTTCGCTTGCTTTTGCAGCATACATCGTCTCGGGTCTCAATATCCTGAAGTGCGCAGAAAATCCAGTTCATTGAAGACAAGCCTTGATGATGATGGTGCTAAGTTGCAGTGGTAGGTAAAGTCCTAGAAGTTCTGGGGATGCGTTTTAAAAGAATATGTGTGAGGATGACCAAATCCAAAGCTATGAGGAATACCGAAAAATAAATGGAGTATCGACGCCGATTTAAAAAAAAACAATTATCCAGACCGATTGGACCCTTTGATGTTGAAAAAAGCGATTACTTTAAATCGATTCTTTATTTCACAATATTATGCCTCCTTGGTTTGCCAATCTGCAGTTTCAATCATTATACAAATTAACCGTGTCCCAATTATAACAATGGCAGTTTTTAACCTTGTTTCGTCGAAAGTATTAACATAATGACAGTGTATTTTGAGTAAATATGTGACATCAATTTTCGCGGCATCCTATCTGATAATTCTTTATTAAATTTATGGATAACAAAATTCTCGTTGTCACAGTTCAAGTATCGATATTCGATAATATTGTAGTATAAACAGGACATGCATTAATTTTATCATAAACATTGCTTTTATGGATCATTTCATGTGCTCACATAATTACGAGTATGAGCACCCTCTTTTTTTAAATTTAATTATATGATTTCAAACCTTTTTTTTTGTAATAAGTAGTACCTACTTAGTGTTTCTTGAGTACCCATACACATAATTCTAAATATTATAACCAAACTTATGTAATCAATATGTGTTGTCCAAAAAACAATAACTAAGTACTAGGTTTTTACTTAAAATCTAGCAATTCCTAGACACCAAATAATTCACAGACCACAGAAAATATCTGAAATTCTCGATGCATGCGTCAATGCGTATATCTAATAGTTTCCTTTATATTTATTGAATCAATATCTAGTAAGTTAATTTTGTTTAGCTGTGTAAGAGAGCACAAAAACATCACACAAGATATTTTTTGGGAAATCGTAGAAAATGGCTAAAACCTGAAGAAAAGCTTTTAAAGGCCTCACAGGTGTATCCAAACTTCCAAACTAATATTATAAATGCGAAAGTAACTCTGTCTGTCTGTCTGTCTTTTCTTCAAGCCTAAACTACTGAACCGATTTGTGTGAAATTTGGTACAGACATAATTTGGAACTTGAGAAAGGACATAGGATAGTTTTTATTAAAAAAAAAACAAAAATCTGCCGGAAGTCACTATTCGACGTGAACGAAGTCGCGGGCAAAAGCTAGTATTATATATTTAAGTAGTTATAATTATCCATTTCTAAAGTAGAAGTATATAATAAACTCTCTCTATAAACACTAATTTATAACATTATCTTCTAACTCTATTAGTTTTCTTTATCGCCACTCTTCAATAAAGACATTGAAATTAAACAATCCTACCTATAAAGCGACTCGTAACTAATAGACAAAACATTTTATTAGCACCTTTAACGTCAAATTACAGCTAAAATTACTATAAAAGAATAAAAAGGAGACATGTACAGACACCGACAAACCGATAAAGTCTTTTAACCTTGCCAATTCAGATGTTACTGAACGTCCTGAGATACTTAATACAACAAAAGGTTTTCCACAAGCATTTTGTACTTTTTAGTAATACTTTGTAAAGCTCGTATAAGGGTTATATCTTAATTAAAGTCTTACAAAATATTCTAAGTAGATAACGGAAAATACCGTTCTTCGTAAAAATATGGATTCATTGATTTATTGGCTGATAGAAATAAATTGTGGACTATTCTGCAGTTTTCTTCTCTAGAGAGTCAAGAAAAACTACTGATAGTGGCAGGACGGACTCTATATCAAGCCTCTGTCTCAACGACGAACTCGTTGTTGCATACTGACTATAAATTGTCTTATAAAGAATAGCATATGTATTTTGAGTTTCTTGTATTGTTTTTTGGGTTATTTTAATGGATTTGCTTTGAAGCCCCAATCTAGCCCAGAGGCAAAGATGAGGCCAGAGATGGAGCCAGCTCACCCAGAAGGAACCCGAACTCCTTACTGTGTACCGACGGAACACAGAAAAAAAACTTATTTATTGTAGAAATTATGCTGGCCAGTTGTTCGTTAACCTATCAACTATATTTTTTTATTACGTGGTCAAATCATCAAACATGTCCCACCGATACACCTAGACTTGTGCTGACTAAAATCTGCGGTGTTCAATAGCCCTTTACTTTACAGGGTCACGGTTATCTGATGAGACAGTACCGAGAATATGACAGGCTCTGGCCCTCTAAGGGAAGCCCGGGCACGCGTAGAACACCGCCCTGGTGTGGTTCATAATCGGACGGCGACACCCCAGCGTTTCTTCCTTCCCAATCAGACACAGGAACCTCCCGAAACTTCCGTGAGGACGTGTGTCAAGCGGAAGGTTAGGACGCCGTGACGCCTATCCAGCCACTCCTCAAAGAGGGGTCTTAACGCTGCTATCAGCTGTCTAAGTGGCAATCAATTTCTCTAAATCTCAATTGTCCTTATTAATTTCAGCAACAAAAAGCTCCACTCCAATCACAATTCACCTACGCTGCTTAGTCTAATGCAATCGTCACGTCTCGTTGATTGCGTCACTTCGGTAATGTTCGGTAATGATCGGCAATCATCGGGCCACGACGTCACCTTTCGCACGGCCGATCATTGGGGCCAATTCTTTTGTTTGATAAGTGTGTATAACGGCGGTCGTCACGTTGGGTTGCTATCAATCATTTGGACATGTTGACGATGGCTGCGATGGGCCGTACAGACTCCAGGCTTTGGGTTCTGTCCGAGACATTACCTGAAAGTCACAAGTATTTATTACTTACTTACCTACAGACAGAAGGGGATTGATTCTGCAAGGTTTAATTTGAGGAAATACGTAAAAAAAATGTTTTTGAGTTCAAAAACTATTTAGTTGAGCTTCTGACATAAAACAACTGATGTCTACTGACCATCAAGTAGGTGAAAATCTAAATCGAATAATAAATAGCTTATAAGGGAGTTATGGTAAATGACAGCGTGACAGATCACAGGGGAGTCGAGGAGAGACTGAAATAAGAAAACGTTGGGCCAATCTCAAATAGAACAAGAGTTGAGTAAACGAGTTTCAAATTCGGGCAGACACAATGACTTTGCCTAGCTGATAGCTTTTGATCCTTTTCAATTATTTTATTTCATCCTGCATAGACTCTTATGAAACGTCAAAAGGTAAATGCAAAGTTAGGGTTGGTCGATTCTTATGAAGTTTAAAATATTGGGATATCTCAATACCTATTCAAATTGTAGTAAGGTGACTTGTTCTGTAGGTAGGAAGCTCTATTCTATTATTTTTGATAATTCAAAAATACCAGTAACGGTCAAATTGAAATAGAAGCCTTGAATTTGAATTCTCTTTCCAACTAAACCGAAACGTGGTCACCCTAATGATTATGTATTAGTGTAGATGATGGACATCGCACAAGTTAGTTTTATGGGCGTTTACCGTCTGACTCATCTCATACATAATGTGTTGGCATCTACCAGGCGAGGAGACTTTCCAAATGAGACTTAACGGTGTTGGTAAGTAGAGGAATCTTCAGGAAATCTTCTAAAAGTATTCATTATCTTTATCAGGAATAGTCCAGTGGGCCATGTGTACCTACTGTCTAAGCTGGGATACAACCACTGGAACGGAAAAAGGTTGTGAAGAAACAGGGTGGATTCAGGATTTTAGTGAATTAGAGTCTGATATTTCCTTCCTCTCCAACCAGAGGCGTGAGAACATATAATTATGATGATTACCTTTTACAATGAAACAAGTATGGCTCAGTAGTAATGGCTCATACTTGCGAGTCATGGATTCCATCTATCCAGGTTGTCATGATTTTATTGTGCAATTTATTTTATCACAACCGGCCTTCACCGGATTTTACCACGATAAAAAAAAACCGGCATCGGTCCCGCGACTGGAGACCGCGACCGGAGACCGCAACCGGAGATCGTGACCGTATCTGTCGCCTGTCTGTGTCGCGCTCACGAACTGCCGCTCATACATTGCTTAATGTTAAGTAACAGTCGCGATCTCCTGTCGCGGTCTCCGGTCGCGGTCTCCTGTCTCTGTCGCGGCGCGAACCGCCACTTTTACGGTACGTCTACGGTGATGAAAAACGTCTAAAAAGTCTACAAGTACTCACTGAAACCAATGTGGAATTATTACATTCTCAATTATTCTCCTGTATAGTGGATGTGTTTACAAACATTTAAACTCACATTAACAAACACCCAGATCCAGAACAACTAAGTACTTTTACACAGCAGTCAACCGCGAAGCCACTGCACCAACCTTGCTAACCGCTTCAATCGAGCAATTCGATGGCACGGTTAGCCCAGAGGTGATCGATTGCTGCGCTACCATGCGTGCAGCGTGTCGCAGGTTCGATTCCCTCACGGAACAAATATTTGTATGACCTACTAGTAGTTGTTCCGGGTCTGGGTGTTTGTGTATGTGAGTTCTATGTTTGTAATCGCACCCACAACACGAGAAATTCCTAATGTGGGGTAACGTTTATTTTTTTTTAATGCAGTGGGTACGTAAGTAACATGACCTTAAAGCCTTCTCCTGATAAATATAGAAGTAGGATTCATTTGAACCAGTGCTCAAAAGTTCTACGAGCACGATTGATAGCAACAGGCAGTCTCCATCAAGCTAATGGCTTTTTAAATAAATGTTTTTACTAAACTGTAACCAGTAACTTACTAGATACTTCCCACGCATAAGTTGTTAGTATAAAACATAGTTCTCTACTATATATATATAACGATCTCAACTTCAATCTTGTTGTTTAACTAGATAGCAGTGCCATCTAGCGGGAGATACCGTTGTACTTTTTATTTTAGTACCATAAACGGTTTTTTTTTAATCATGGACAAGTTGAGTACCTAGTTATTGGTCATAAGGCCTGTCTCGTTTACTTTACCTAAACCTGACTGCATAATTGTCAGAATCACAAACGTATTAATTTATTTTCTTTCTAAGGTAAGTAGCTGCTACGAGTACAAGTCACAATCAATTTAATTCATCATTATTGTTGGTTTTGTATATTACTATCAGTTTTTTAGTTTTTGTTGGTAGTTGGTGTCTTGCGCAATCAAATGACTTGATAGTCCCTTTTCTAACCTATTTTTTTTATTGTCTACCTTTTTGGTAGATGTAAAATTACGAACGCGTTACACAAATACTTATTTCGTATCGAACGCTGCCTTAAATTAAATTACTAACCGAACTTAAATAAAGTTTTCAAAATACAGTGTCTCTATGAAAATGCATTCAATAAATTTCCGTTTTCAAAATAAAATATTGATTGAAAAAAAAATATTGGTCATAAAAAAAGATTTAATAAAGACCTTTGCATAACAAAAACTAATTTTTATCTACATGGCCAGCTCTCTAATTTCCAGTAGCAAAACTCAAAATAAAATTCTCGTTAAAAACAATCCGAGACTAACGTTCCGCTACTTAGACAAGACTGAAATTACGTTGGAAGCCATATAACACACAGAAGTACCCGCGAGCTCAACAGCGCTTCCAATTAGAAAAGTTAATGAAATTGCACCAAAAACGACCTTTAAGTAAACATACATTCCTGGTTTTATATTGCAACGTTAAGACGCATTGTTGGACTACCGCACAGCCTTATGACTGACAGAGAAAGAAGATCTTTCTGTCCTCCTCTCGGGCGGAGCTTCCCGCGGTGTGGCCCACGTTGTTAGTCCACTCTATGTGAGGTCTCGATCATAATTTATTAACCGGGGCCCCACAAATACCAACTCGAAATATACCGGAGAAATGGCGATATGAATTATTATTAACCTTTTTCATCTTACACGCTTTATAACGGTGTAAATTCATGCTAATTAAGATATCCGAATCTTCTATTATTCATGTTGATGAGTGATCTCATTTGTTTTTTCTTTTTTTTTAATTTACACATGGGCTTTTGAGTCTACTTTCTCTTATTAAGTGTGTGTTATTACGGAACATTTTTCAGAATTTGTTTTTGTTTCGGCTACTAATTTTATTGCGTTATCGTGATATTTTAATGTTTGTAACGTAACATTGTTTTTAAGTGAAAGCGTTTTATGTGTAGGTATGAGGCGTGTCAAAGTGCACACGGCGAAGAGATTACAGTTCACGGTGCGTTCAGGAATGGATGTTGCTTACATCCAATAAAACTTGAATGACCTGCGTGAACTCACATAAAAATATATTTACATTAGAAGTTTAAGTATTATATCTACTGAAGAGACTTAAATCACATCGTTTATTTTTTGAATTGAGTGGAACCTGAAGATAAACCCTAATTTCGAAATAAAATTGATAATTCTTCCTAAATGTTTTTTTTTATACCTATATGTTTTTTTTTCAGTAACACCGCCGTCGCTTTCGAACTCTAGCAGAACTGACTAAGCAGGTTACCGTGACTCTGGAACGTGAAGGGCAATAGAAGGAACTCTGTGAATTTCAGTAAGTACAAGTCTGGCAGTCCAAACTCTCCAACCACGGCGGGGGTTCAACCAAATGATGACTTTAACCTTAAAAAAAAGAACCTTTCAAACTCGTTGCTCAAACACGGTGTCACAGATGTTTGATAAGTATACCAAACAATTTGATCGTTTACAGGGGTTTCCTTCAGCTTTGGGGATTATCCAAACATCCCTAAGTAAGTATAAGCAACTACCCTCAGTTTTATAAAATCGTCACCAAAAGTTCGTGGCCGGGTACCTATCTAATATGCTACTATCTTTGGTTACAGAACTTACAAAATGTTAATGAGACTGCCTCGGATGATCCAGTCCATATTGCTGCCTTCAAGGATGAACATTGAAGTAAGGAAAGGGTGATTAATTATTTTAATTAATCTGAGTATTTAAACTGAAAAGTTCAAAATACCAAAAAACACAAAGTGCATAATTTTGTAAACAATTTTCGCGACAAAAAGGAAAAGGTAGGTAGTTTGAAAACTGTTTCTTTAAATGGATGGACGACTGAGGGAGGTCTGGTCCAAAATACTTATTTAGAAATTGCAAAAAGCTGGTTGAAATTTATATTTCGGGATGTCAAGAAGTTAAATCCGTTGAACAAGATGCATCAAATTTTAAGGAAGTACTAAAGAAAACTTACTGCTACCGCCACCTAGTGTCGAATAGCAACATCAAAAAATACAATGAAAACCAACTAATTTGTCTATTGCACACAAGATTGCAGTGTTAAATTAAATTTTTGTTCATTTTAATAGTAAGTAAATAGATTCATGCGATTTAGAAAAAAAAGAACAATAAAATAAAATTCTGATCAATGAAAAATCGAAAATGACAACCCAAAATAAATCAAAAGACCATGACTTAGACTAAACTTTCAGAAAAAACTTTAATTGACATTGACATAATATTTTGCTTTGACAGCACAGCAGGTACTTCAATCCAAGTTATGGTTTTGTTGTTTTTATTTTATTAATTAAATTTTAATCATGAATAATCAATTAATCGAGAAAATTATAACAGCAAATAACCTACCATGCCCTCAATTCACGTATGAAAACCCAGTGCTTGACAGAAACGTGGCGAAGGCACTTTCAAAAAGTTTCGTAAAAATTCTCAACTTGTCTCAAGCAAATTCAAAAGTAAACAACAATCTACGATTATCTATATTAGAACATATAAGAAAAATGTGCCAAGTTGAACCAGAAAACCATGTTAAAGTTGATGAAAACTTTACAACATTATTATTGGAGTTCTATCAAGAAATAATCAAAGATTCACCAACATGTAACGAATCCATAGAAAAGAGCCTGGATGCATTTTTGATTCGAAATTTAAAGGACATGAACATAAGTAGCAGCCAGAAATCGACATTGAATCCAGAAGTTGTGCAAGCTTTATTAAATTTGAATCAAAATGGAGTGTACCTAGATGCGTTATTAAAAGATGTTATCCATTGGGATAGCAGTGGAACTAAGAATATTCGGATACTTAATGATTTATGGACATGTGATACTATAAGTACTGTGTCTCATACAATTGATGATGTTTCAATAAAATTGAAACCAGAAATTGAAAAGTGTGTTTTAGAAACATGCCAAAGCATATTGAACGAGACGGATCCAGATATAGAAGGAAAATTTATTTCTGTTGCTGATCTTAAGCATTTAGTTAAAATGGCGTCTAATTCAGCCAACTGTTTTCAAATATGCTGTGGCGTACTTAATCATTTGTTCATAATGACAAACTATGACAAAAGAATACAATTATTTATTCAAATGTTTGTTCGACATGTAAAAAAATACTGTTCTTGTGATTCATTTTCTGTTCTGTATCATACACATCTTAGCCACATAGTAGTTTTATTAGACATAGATATAATAGACTTACCATCATCCTTACAGAACATTTATGTTGAATCCACAAATAAATATTTGTCAGAGCTAAAGACAGAATCAAATAATGATTTTATAATGCTACTGTCTCATTTTCCTCAATGGTTTGATATTTATTATAAATGACTATAATGTTCTAAATATTTAAAAAAAAATGTTTATTTAAATGGCTGTGCAAATCGAATTAAAAGTTTGCAACATCATATAACAAGTATCATCATAAGGGTTGGTTCGAAGTGGCGCTGGACAAGAACACATGGAAAAACTTGGGGGAGGCCCTTGCCCAGCAGTGGGACAGTGTAGGATGAAGAAAAAAAAAGAAAAAAAATCATCATCATTTCATTGGATGGCACTGTTGGTGCAGTGGCTGAGGGATTGACTGCTGTGCTGCATGTCAAGTTTGATTCCCTCACAGACAATTATTTGTATGTTATTCCAAGTTTGGCTGTTGTGTACCTGAATGTTTGTAAAGTCCATGATACAGGATAAATTTTTAGGGTGCAGAAATGAAAAAAAAAATTATATACACAATTGGAAGCCTTTTCAATTTTTTTTTTTTTGCATTATATGTAAGTACTTAAACTGGTGGTCAGACCAGGAGACTATACCTGTAATAACTATCAAAGAAAAACAATCATACAAAAAAGAATATTTAATTGAATAACTTTTATTTATGAATATAGTTGTAATTGGCAGATAAGTAATTCCTTTAAGTAAGAAAATACAAACAACATAATTAATAAAAATAGTAAAATAAAACTAATTTTTTACCAATAACACTACCATTTTTAATCGCATTGAACCTATTCAACCACACTTTCAATATAGGCATAAAAATACCCAAAAAGTTCTAGCTGCACTTGGGCTTAAGTAAAATTAAAATAAGTTAGTACAAAACTAAAAGAATCCAAAGGTACATAAAAACAGATATATTAAGTTTAAGTATATTTAACAAAATACATTAATCTTTCTTAAAACCATAATGCAATAGTTTACTATACAGTTCATCACTTTCTGTATTAAATTTGATGGATCCAAGACGTAAACCAGTCAGATCGGCCTGCTTCATCTTATGTTGAAAGCTTACTATGTGCTCACGCAATTTTTCCAAAAAAGGAAACACTTTGTTGCAAAACCCACAATGGAAGTAATTTCGCCGTATCTGAAATAGTTAATTGTAAAATTAAGTTAGAATGGCGTGATGGTTGTCCTAGAGGTCAAAACCTCGCCTCTGTCTCGTGTCCCGTGCAAGTGCGTACCAATGTGACTATTTCAGTGCGTATTTAGGTATGTATGTACATACCTAACCAGGTATATATGTAGGTATTATTATGCGTATTTAGGTATGTATGTAGGTACATACCTGGTTAGGTATGTACATACATACCTAAATACGCACTGACTGTACGTATGTCAGTTGACATACGTACTTTATAATTTTTTGACATCAGTGACGGAAAAACAACGAAGAAGTGGAACTCTGCATGTGTCTGTGTTTCCGAACGCATACAGCCCTAATCTCTTCAAAGTTAGAGTGAACAGGCTTCTTCTGGGTAAGCTCGCTCCATCGTCGACCTTGTCTTAGTCACTCCTGACCTAGACTAAGATCAAGAGCAAAGCCATTGCACATAAAAAAACGGTGAATCTAACTGTGCACGGATTGCTAATCTGCCGTCCTCTAACTAAAAGGCCGTTAAGCCACAGTTGCTCGTTTTTCACTTTTTAATGTAGTCTTATAGAACTTTCGATGCTCTATCTTTTGATCTAAGAGTCATTTTTCTATGATTAATAGTTTAGGAGATACAGGAAGATTGCTGTGCAGTTAAACCACATAAAATGCATAGTAAAAATTAGAAAATGAATTTAAATAAATTTAAATCAATTTAAATGAATTAAACATATAACATATTGTGCAATAACACTATGCCTACTTAAATAATTTGCAGCCTTGTTCCTAGATAGCATATTTTTCAAGAGACATCAATTCACAATTTTAGCGTTTTCTCGAAAACTACTTTTTGCACTTAACGGCCTTTTAGTTAGAGGACGGCAGTAATACTGAAACTATGAGCAAAATACTCGAAAAATGCTGACTTCATGATTGACGATTTTGATAAAAACTAAAAATTGCATCATTCGGTTTTAGGAAATCAATATTCTTGTCCAGGAGCCCAGGTCTAGAAATAATTGATTAAAAAAAATTTACCTAACACGTATTATGGCACCATTTGATGGTGTCGCTCAGTCGCTATAATGAGGAACAAATTCTGCAAAGTAATGACATACTTACTTCTCTGATAAATTCTCCGTCGTCCTCAAAGGACAAAACATATTTAGCTGCTAAAAACTTTATTTTATGTTTTGTAGTTTTACAATGTTCTCCCTCTTCCCCCTGCGGGACTAATTCATTGCATGCATAGCATTTAGTTTTCTTAAAATGGGGATCCGCAATGCGGAAAAGAAGAAAGAAACTAAATATTTCAATGCTCAAGTAATCGAAAACATAAAACATATCACTTTCAAATAAAAATTCCAGCCTACATTTCTTCACACTTTTTGTTTTAACTGATCTGGCGTCGTGTACCTTTGGACTTATAAGACCTTGTAGCTCCAAATTGCCCTGATGAGTAGCACCTATGATATGCTGCTCAAAACTATTTTTATGGGCAGCCAAGAATCGGTCACATAATAAACACCATCCTCTACGACCGTTAAAGTTTAATTTGATAGAATTTTCTTTGCCATATTTTGCGAGTTCCGATCTTCGTTTACCATGATCTGTTATTTCAAAGTACTTTTTAACTTTTTCTTCCAAAGATGCTCTAGTATCGGCATCGCAATCTGGATCTGTTTCTAGTCCTACATTATCATAATGAATATTTAAATGTTTAAACATGGCCGGGAAATTGATGGCAACTACTGTCTTACAGTATTTACAGGTAGAAGACTTTGTGATTGGGTCTACCAAAAAGAATTCTTGTAATCGACGAATTCGTTTGGTCTGTATTGTTTTAGGCTTACTGGATTCACCTTCTTTTTGTTTCTTTATTTCGTTCTCATCATTTTTACAAGTTTGCCAATGCTCGTGCAGTTTCGGAGCAGAGAAAACTCTGTTACAAGTGAAACAATGACACTTGTTTGTGTTGATCTGAAATACATTTAAAGTAGGTATTATAGAGGACAAAAACTAAAAAAAAGAGCGATAGAGCGATAGATTAATAACAAAAAAACAGACCATTGTACGTGGATATCAATAAGGATGATGTAATGAGTTACTATGAAATTATTCTATGTGAAGGGGAACATAGGAAATATCGCCGCGCTACCCATATCTCTTTGCTAAAATTTCATACATATTCGTCCAGGTATTCCGGCGTGATCGAGTAACAGACATTCGAATTTTATATGCTATGCTAATTCACAATACCTCTCTGTAATAACGCTCATTAAACACGCTTAAAACTTCAGTTGCACACAACTTAATAACATGTTCTTTTAATCTTATGTGTGAACTTTTATCTTTTACTTCAACATTGCAAACTAGACATTTTTTATCTACGATCGAATTCCATTTCACCATGTCTAGTGTAGTTTTATTTTTGGTGACATAACCAGATTCGTAATGAAATATATTCTTTCTTTGAGTTTTCGTATTGGTTTTCATAGCTTTATGCCCATCACCTCCAATGTGTTTGGTAACAGCATCAATATCAGTAACTACAGTGTTGCAGGTTTCACAATAAAAGTGTTTCTCGATCTGAAATGAAAAGACTTGTTACAGTTTCAAACTCCTCTTTAGGCCTGAAAGTCTCACGCAGAGGCCTCTCCCAACACTGATGCCAGCGAGCAGTATCAGTTAATATCAAGGCAAAACAGATTGGAAAAGACAACCATAATAAACAGATTACAATACCTTGTAAATAAACTCTTTTCTGAATCCATGTAAATAGCCCTTGTGTTCCAACCTGTTTCTGTGAGAATCGCAACGAATATGTTTTTCAAGACATTGAATACTTCCTAATAGTTCATCACATAGCAAGCAGTAGTACACTGCACCATCGAATAGAATAAAATTCTTGCGATATTTTTCCAACATAATTATTTTTCTTGATTACAACGAAGACTATTCGCACGTATCCGTTAACTTTTCTCATTTTAGTTTTTGATAGTGGGTAGTTATGACATATTTTATTCAAGGTATGATAACAGTTTCTAACTTTGTATAAATTAAATTCTTAGGAAATTGAAGTCCACAGGTTATATTTAATTAAAATATACAGTATTAAAAAAAAATACAGTTCTTACTGAAAAGGACAATAAAAAAAGGGGTAGTTATGCGTAATTATTTTGAGTAGAACGTATTTCTTTCCAATATGGCGTTTAAATGGCTGTCAACAACTGTCAATGACCCTGGAAAAGCATTCCAGCTAGCCTAGCATTACAAAATGTTTATTGTAGCTTAAATGAACATTGACTCTTTCACGGCCGTACAAGTTTGCATGCGGTTATCTCTTTTTCTCGTGACACTTGACAGCTTACCGTTGCGTTGCCGTTTGATGCGGGCTTGTGTTTTCGGAAATAGATTTTGTTTTTCGTACACATATCGAGTGCGGATTCAATCAATGAATCTAGCACAATTAAATAATTGACACCAACTTTTTTGTGTATTATAAAATAATATAAATCTTTAACATATATTTCCGAACAATGTAACAGAACTGGTTTTTTTGTAATTGAAATTCCACATCGTGCCGCGAGCCATTTTCATTGAAGATGAGCAAGCGACGCCGTGCGTCTTCTGGCGCTTCGCGTGGGGCTGATCTAGATGACAGTGATGACGGTATCGAGCTGAGCAACCCTGGACCACCGCCGTCTACTCGGAAAAGAAAGAAGTTGGACCCAGTAAGTTTTTATTTCCTATAGAAAATCAGGAGCTTAGACACAACTTAGGCCGTCGCCGGTTGACCTATACCAATGTGTACATGTAGAGATGTAATATACACACTGTATGCATAATCGCATTTTTTACATGTTCGCTACATCACATGTTTCTTTTTAAATGAGTATTGATGTCCATAAAATGTAGTCATGTTTTTTTCCCTTACATATATTTTTATTGAAATTTTTTATGAAACAGAAATGGGTTTTTAACAACTGTTATGCACTAATAACTGAATACACGAGTTTTAGTGTTTTTTTAAATGCTTGGCTAAATATCAATTACCATGCCCTTAGCGTCTATGTATTGGTAAAGTTCCTCTCTTTCTGCTCCTTTTAAGCTCTGATTTGTAAAATATCATGGTATATTGGTGATAATAAGTATTCTATCTATCTACATAAATATTTCATTGCATCTCCCATGTAATGAAATAGGATAAAACAACAATAATTGTGAATATTCTCTGTCGCAGAAATACAATACGAGCGGTAGGGGCATGAAAATGTTTGTCACATATAAATACAACTTGTGTGGTCAAAAGGTTAATCTATCTGTTTGTCCTATCAGGGTGAAATTTGCCAGCAACTATATGACACAATCAGGTCATACAAGAAGGATGATGGCACATTGCTGTGTGATTCATTCATCAGGGCTCCGAAGAGACGTCAAGAGCCACAGTACTATGAAGTTGTGTCACAACCCATTGATCTACTGAGAGTAAGTATGATTTGTTAAGGTTCTGTAGACTACAAGGAACCTTTATAGTTGTGTCATGGCCGTCTGTCTGTCCTCAGTTTAACTCAAAGGCTAGAAATCTGTTAATTGGGCATGCACAGATTAATCACATAAATAAAGTGGTACAACAAAATCTCAAAAAGAATATAAAATGTCAAGAAAGTTTGATTAATCTTAAGCTAGGGCTGTGCACTAGTATAGTTACTATTCACCGGCAGAACCCAATACAAGCTGGCTTTTTTATCTGAAACAGTACCTCATAATGCATCTAAAATACTTCCCCACAGGTGCAACAAAAATTAAAGACAGACACATATGAGGATATTGATGAGTTGTCTGCAGACATAGAATTGCTTGTGAACAATGCTAAGGCATTCTATAAGCCCGACACGGTAGAGTACAGAGATGCTGTTGATCTTTGGAAGCTCTACATGCAGACCAAAAATGCTCTGGAAAATGGTGAGAAAACCAGAGTTTAACCCTTTCGCGAGCAATACTATTTACGCCTCCGATTTTGGTTTTATTTATTCTAAACATTGTGAAATAACATTTGTAAAACAATACTAATAGATTCCCCCCCCCTTGCTCACCCTCTCCCCTTTTTTTGGGGTACGGCAATATCTTTGCCAATGCCCGTTTGTGACTTTTTATTTGGCAAAGAAATATTGCCAATGCCCAGTTTGAATTTGTCAATTTTTTGTTGCCAATGGCTTGTTTTCACCTAGTTATCTAAGTTTGCTATTTATTTTCATTATTATTATAAAAATAAAAACACTCTTTTTGGCATAAAAAAGTTTAATTTTAAATGAATCAATTTACTTCATACATTTCGGCGCAACTTTTAAAAAGTGGTTTGGCAATTATTTTGCCAATGCTCGCGAAAGGGTTAATTTATTTTTAAACTTTCAGGAATTTCTTGTGTATTGTGCGTGTGTTTACATACATTTTAAACTGACATCATAAACCAATAGCCATAGGAGCAGTTACCAACTAATGGTACTGTCAATATTGTATGCATGTTTTGCAATAGTACCTATTTAGATTACTTCAGTGTGAGGAAGAGATGTATAGCTACATATCAATCTGAGTGTTTTTGCATACTTAAATCCACTCCTTTTTCCCATGAAGGTAGGCAAAAACTAGAGAACACCACCTATCATTGGAACATAAAATGGATGTTTGGAATGGAATTTACCAAATTTATTATTAAATAAAGAAACAAAAAATGAAATATTATAC
Organism: Agrotis puta; assembly: GCA_943136025.2. Lineage (NCBI taxonomy): Eukaryota > Metazoa > Arthropoda > Insecta > Lepidoptera > Noctuidae > Agrotis > Agrotis puta. The sequence continues at coordinate 5,563,531 of OW964190.2, read as the reverse complement.
ATTATAAATATCCCTTTTTAGATTTTAATGAGTGTGTTGTGTCAGTTTAAAAACCCACAGAACATAACTTGTTACAAGCCTTTAAATGGGTACTGACCATGTTACGGTATGTAATGTAATTTGTTACACAGCAAACATTCATGCATTCAGTACAGGGTAATGGTTGATATGCAACTGGTTATTAAACAATATCTTTTCTGTAAGGGGAAGACATCAAGATGCCGAAACTATCTCGCACCGGCTCATCTAGCCGAAGATCTGATGTAGCAGAGGACCTGTCGGAGACATCCACTAATTATGAAGAGGATAATATTTTTGAAGAGTTGTTTAATGCTGTAAGTTTTATCTTGCTTACCAATATAGTAGGTAATTTTTTTAAAATTGATATTGTTGGCCATCTTAAGAATTAATATGTAAAATAATTTTTGTAATAAAATTATCATACAGTGAAAAACTAGTAGAACATGTATGTATCATAATAATAGGAGTTCATCTTTGTAATCTTCGTAAAATCATCAAACGAGTATGTCCATAGTGAGTACAGCAGAAGGGACTACCAGACTTATTGGCTAAAAATCGATACACGACACGACACGACATTTCAATAGATAGCAATCCTGCTATAAAATTTCGCCTTTCTCTCAACAGGTAATGACAGCAAATAGTGATGGTCGGCCCTTATATCCGGCCTTCCAATTCTTACCATCAAAACGGCGCTACCCAGAATATTACAACGTTATCGACTCCCCTATAGACTTGAAGACTATAGCCCAGAAAATTCAAGGTGAGGAGTATGCCAACTTGACGGAATTGGAGAAAGATCTGCTCCTGATGGTCCGAAATGCTTGCCACTTCAATGAACCCGGCAGTCAGATTTACAAAGATGCTAAGACTTTGAAGAAGGTTGGTATACTATTATATTTTATATTTATTTTGATTTATTAGTTTTAAGCCTCATTAAGACATTGCAAGAACTGACATGCAAGTTTAACTACACAGCGGTATTTATTTTTAAGGAAAGTAACTTCAACTGCGAGTGAAACTTGATCTCGCGTCTTTCTGGATGAGTACTCTAGACGCGTTACCAATAAGGCTATCGCAACTCCGCTCGTTGAGGACGCATCTTTCATTCCCTTGTTTCAAACTATGACAACCAACTAGTTGACATCACAGACAAATTACTTGCAGCTGAATTTTCTTTCCTTAAAAAAAGCTTTACGATACGCGACGCAGGCGTTAATATTGAAATCATTGCGGTATTTGTGCGATCAACTGAACACATTGTCCCTCAATAGTCCACAATGTAACGCAACTTGCAGTTTCTTGTATCGTCTAAATGGAGGCTTTATACTCACTCTTGCACAGTAGTAGTCAGTTTTATTAATATTATAAATGCGTACGTGAGAATGCATGCATGGATGGATGGACGTTGTGAGGGTAACACCCTCACAACAAACTGATTTGGATGGACACAGATAGTTTACAACCTGGATTAACACATGGGATATATGATCTTAGAAGTTTGCGTCCAGATATGACGTAAATTGTAATAGGTTGCAATCAAGTTACATTAGTATTTACATATTGCTAACTTGTTGTAGTAGTATTTTTAGGGTTCCGTACGTCTGAATACAAAAACGGAACCCTTATAGGATCACTCGTGTGTCTGTCCGTCCGTCGCTTACAGTCAATTATCTCCGAATCTATTAGACCGATTAAGTTGTTTGGTACACATATCAATTCCTGTGACCCAAACACAGAGGTGTGACGTGAGCAGATGAAATCTGTATATGGGGGGTCATTTTTGGGGGGGAAGGGGAAAATTAAAAAAAAAAATCTGAAAACTGCATCGTGTGGCATATCAAATGAAAGGTCTTGTTGAGAAGATCTTAAATGTATTTTTTTGTAATTTTAAAATAAATAGTTTCCAAGTTATTCAAGAAAATAGACGAAAATTGACCATTCCCCCCCCCCCCTTATCTCCGAAACTACTGAACCTAAAATTTTGAAAAAAATACAGAAATTAGTTTTCTTCTTATAGATTATAGGAAAACCTATAAGAAGTCCATGATATTAAAATAACATGGTAAATCACTCAATATTGTGCGTACCAACTTACATTTTTTTTTAATACGTCATAAATCGTAAACCGCAATTTATCTTTCAAAGTTACAACCAACTTTTATATAATGTTACTTGCTGCTACGGAACCCTTTAAAGGCGAGTCCGACTCGCACTTGGCCGGTTTTTTTATTCATGAATTCAATGCCTTCAAATGAAATCATTGCAGTTACTTTACGTTTCACAGGTTTCACTAGATAATTTAATTCAAATTAAGTATATAGTACAGATATTTCCCCCCAGACTTATTATATTTAGTTCTAGTGCTTAATTTTTTCCACAGAGTTTTTATTAGGCGTCAAGTTTCACATAAACTAATTTGTACCTCAACTTGCACACAATGCGACACAGAGATCCTAAAAAAATGGCAATAAACAACAACGCTTTGTCTTTAATCGATTTTCAACTTTATTCTTTATAGCATAACATTGAAAATGTATTAAAGACTACAGAGCGTTATCGTTTATCTTTTGCTTCTTGATTAGGGGTTCAGTTCTGTCCAGAGGCGGCCTTACCCATTGCGAGGCTCCGGGCGGCAGGTCTTTGCGAGGCCCTTTGTCCTTCGTGAAAAGTATGTGATGCGAAAGTAGGTCTGCTTGTTTGGTTTAGGTATTTGTCATGTTTCAGGAAAAATGCTTAAATTATACAAATAAATCTTTGAGTTTTAAAATGTTTTACATTGAAAGATTTACAAAATTAACAAATACAGAGATGATAAATTTTAAAATTGATGTTTGCGGCTTTTCTTAAGACTAAAATCTTTAATTAAAGCACAATAATCTAACGAATAAGCTACGTCATTTTAGATTGAAAGAATAGCGAGGGCTGAAATCCGATCTTGTGTCATCGAATTCCTCAAATATGTTTTAATTATTTTAAGCCTCGAAAAACTCCTTTCAGCAGACGCAACTGTAACAGGTGTGGTAGCAATAATTCTCAGGACCATTTCGATAGTGGGGTAAACTTCAGTTATTTTTTTTTTCTATTATGTATTTTAGCACCGAGGTAATAATCCCCGAGCGATAGAAGAGCAGAACATTATGTCCCGACTCACGAGTACTATGCGATTAAGCCTTTCGAGAGATAAATTTAATTAAGATTAATTAAGTGTTTCGAGGCGCGATATTCAAATACTACACTGAGAGATTTTTTTCGATAACTGCAAGCACAAAACGTGACAAGTCCGCGATTCGAAGTTAACAAGTGAAAATGTACGTAGATCGTAGTTAATTTTGGGTTATGATAAGTAAAACTGTACTAAGATTAAGAAAAATATAGAATAAAGTACGTTTTATGGTTTCAATAACCTTAAGTTTACTTCTGTTTACACATATTTATACTTATAAACTTCGAATCGCGGACTTGTCATTTTTTTGTACTTACGGTTATCGAAAAAAATCTCTCAGTGTACATAATGGATTTTTCAATTATGTTTTGAATGAATGAATTAGTTAAGTAACTTAATTTTAATTTACGGTTATGTTATAACCTTAATAAGTAATTAAGGATCAAAAGTTTTAAATTTATATTTTTTTTAAATTTGCTTGGGTTGTTGCGCGAGGCCCCTGTAGGAGCGAGGCCCCGGGCGATTGCCCTGTTCGCCACCCCCTAAGGCCGCCACTGGTTCTGTCGCATCATACATAGCCAGCAATTGGCTTAGACGACCATTGATGATGAAGTTTATCCAACAGATTATACAAGTGCGCAAGCAGGAGATTGACCAGCACGGTCGAAGTGGGCCGGCGAAGACTTCCGAACGTATACGAAGCAAGAGGACCTCTCGTGTTGGACCGGTGCCTAATAGCAAGGCTTTGGCCATCATGGAGCCGCCTGGATCTGATACTGAGCCTGATGTTAAGGTACTGTACAAAAAAGTTAATCTTAATTTAAAAATTTCACCAGGAGTTTGGTTTGAAGCTTCTATATGCCTACACGAGTTTCAGTGGTTAAGAACAGGACCGTATTTCCCAATGGGCACTTCCCCAGGGTCCCAAGTTACCGAAAGTATGATAGTTGTACCTATCGTAAACCCAACTTAACCCACGTGGTTATCAAATTTTCGAGCTACCTCCGTTCGTTTTTAATGTGGGATGGTTCTTTAGCTTTTAAATAAGTCGATAGTGACTATTTTTACGAACACTGTGAACATAATGCAAAAACTTACGTGTCCCTTTCGCGTTGATGTGGGGGTCACGTTGTCCTAAAGTGCCTAGGGCCTCCGATGTTTAAAACGGCCCTGGCTAGGAATAGTTTTCTTATTCATTGTCAGTGCAACTTCTTTAACAAACCAGTAGAATCTACAGTGGCGGGTAACTATAAAGCGAAAACGCACAAAAACTATAAAGTTGAGGCAAAAAAACTTGACGAAATTAGAAAAGAGAAAAATACTGAGGTAACCAAAACCTAAATTACTTCTTCATCATCATCATCATGTCAGCCCGGGATCACCCACTGCTGGGTATAGGCCTCCGCCTTTTTATGCCATATCTCTCGATTCTGTAATTATTTTTTCTTCATCAATTTTTTTTTCTACAGCATTCAGAGGACAGTGCCGGTGAGAGTGACGAAGAGAAGCATGAACACGAGGGCTCACCTCAATGGAAACTACTGGAAACCATCAGGAACCATTTTGGCCCGAGCGGTAATAAATAATCCACAACGTTTTGTTTCAATTTTAACAGAAGGCGAGCTTTTTGCCATTAATTGTTTCAGCACAATTCTAATTGATTCTGCTCGGCCATGCCAATTTTCCCGATATAGTAGTACCTAATATGCGGTAACATTTTCTACCAAGAAATCTTAAAAAATCCCTTTTATTTACAGGCCGCGTAGCAGAATCTTTCTGGAAGCTTCCATCTCGAAGAGCCCACCCTGATTATTACAAGGAAATAAAGAATCCAGTATCCCTGACTCAGATCAAGAACAAGATTATTCAAGGCCGCTACGGGACGTTGTCCGAAGTAGCAGGGGATATGAACATTGTGTTTGAGAATGCGAAACAGTATAATGCACCTAATTCCCGGCTGTATAAGGATGCTGTTAAGTTGCAGAGGTAAGTTTCTTATGATGATAATGGTATGCAGTAGATTTGAGCCATAGTGACTGCAATCACTGACATTCCATAGTGGTCGCAAGAGGCCTACCGCCGTTTTCTTTACGCGGTTTAATCATCGAATGAGTCCTCCCACTCAGGGCAGGGTAGGAGGGACTGTCAGACTTGTACTGAATAATATCCACAATGTCCTATAGCCCTTTACGTTCCGGGGCCACGGTTACCCGTTGGTCCCGCGACCCTGGTACTGATTTATTGAAAATGAAGAATTTGTTTCATATACTTTAATTTTTAAAGAAGATTTAAACATTTTTGTATTGAAGTGTGGTTTTGAGTTGGGAATAATGAAATGAAATGCACCAAATTATTATACAAAAACTTTATTCATTTTTATTATAAAAAGTGCATACATAGTATCACAAATCGAAGTACAATCTGTTGGATTGTGAATGCAAAAAGCTTCATAAAAAGGAACAAGAGGTGTGTTGAGCGCTTTTATATTGAAGTGCACTCATGCAAGCGCGCAGTGTTATCGCAGGCATCCCGCAATTTTTAGACTTCAACTGTCATGGTCAACAAATGTCTAGCCACCTCAATCTGGATCTAGACAGACACCCTTTCCTTATAAAAGAGTTAACACTGGTAGCCTGTAGCGCTAAAGTCTCTATTAATTTCAGTGATCTTGGTTGGCAATCGACCATCGTCTGTATGTCACTTGTACCGTCGCTCAATATTAGTAGACAGTTGTATACTTGACTTTCTTCAATAACTCGACTTTCTGTGTATCTATCGTCCGTATGCCACTAGTAGCGTCGCACAAAATTAGTAGACAGTTGTACACTTGACTTTCTTCTATAACTCGACTTTCTGTATGTCACTTGTACCGTCGCTCAATATTAGTAGACAGGTGTATACTTGACTTTCTTCAATAACTCGACTTTCCTGTGTATCTGCAATCTGTATGTCACTTGTAGCGTCGCACAATATTAGTAGACAGTTGTACACTTGACTTTCTTCAATAACTCGACTTTCTGTGTATCTGCTATCGGTATGTCACTTGTAGCGTCGCACAATATTAGTAGACAGTTGTACACTTGACTTTCTTCAATAACTCGACTTTCTGTGTACCTATCGTCCGTATGCCACTTGTACCGTCGCACAATATTAGTAGACAGTTGTACACTTGACTTTCTTCAATAACTCGACTTTCTGTGTATCTGCTATCGGTATGTCACTTGTAGCGTCGCACAATATTAGTAGACAGTTGTACACTTGACTTTCTTCAATAACTTGACTTTCTGTGTATCTGCTATCTGTATGTCACTTGTAGCGTCGCTCAATATTAGTAGACAGTTGTACACTTGACTTTCTTCAATAACTCGACTTTCTGTGTATCTGCTATCTGCATGTCACTTGTACCGTCGCTCAATATTAGTAGACAGTTGTACACTTGACTTTCTTCAATAACTCGACTTTCTGTGTATCTGCTATCTGCATGTCACTTGTAGCGTCGCACAAAATTAGAAGACAGTTGTACACTTGACTTTCTTCAATAACTCGACTTTCTGTGTATCTGCTATCTGCATGTCACTTGTAGCGTCGCACAAAATTAGAAGACAGTTGTACACTTGACTTTCTTCAATAACTCAACTTTCTGTGTATCTGCTATCTGTATGTCACTTGTAGCGTCGCACAATATTAGTAGACAGTTGTACACTTGACTTTCTTCAATAACTCGACTTTCTGTGTACCTATCGTCCGTATGCCACTTGTACCGTCGCACAATATTAGTAGACAGTTGTACACTTGACTTTCTTCAATAACTCGACTTTCTGTGTATCTGCTATCGGTATGTCACTTGTAGCGTCGCACAATATTAGTAGACAGTTGTACACTTGACTTTCTTCAATAACTTGACTTTCTGTGTATCTGCTATCTGTATGTCACTTGTAGCGTCGCTCAATATTAGTAGACAGTTGTACACTTGACTTTCTTCAATAACTCGACTTTCTGTGTACCTATCGTCCGTATGCCACTTGTACCGTCGCACAATATTAGTAGACAGTTGTACACTTGACTTTCTTCAATAACTCGACTTTCTGTGTATCTGCTATCGGTATGTCACTTGTAGCGTCGCACAATATTAGTAGACAGTTGTACACTTGACTTTCTTCAATAACTTGACTTTCTGTGTATCTGCTATCTGTATGTCACTTGTAGCGTCGCTCAATATTAGTAAACAGTTGTACACTTGACTTTCTTCAATAACTTGACTTTCTGTGTATCTACTATCTGTATGTCACTTGTACCGTCGCTCAATATTAGTAAACAGTTGTACACTTGACTTTCTTCAATAACTTGACTTTCTGTGTATCTACTATCTGTATGTCACTTGTACCGTCGCTCAATATTAGTAAACAGTTGTACACTTGACTTTCTTCAATAACTTGACTTTCTGTGTATCTACTATCTGTATGTCACTTGTACCGTCGCTCAATATTAGTAAACAGTTGTACACTTGACTTTCTTCAATAACTTGACTTTCTGTGTATCTACTATCTGTATGTCACTTGTACCGTCGCTCAATATTAGTAAACAGTTGTACACTTGACTTTCTTCAATAACTCGACTCTCTGTGTATCTGCAATCTGTATGTCACTTGTAGCGTCGCACAATATTAGTAGACAGTTGTACACTTGACTTTCTTCAATAACTTGACTTTCTGTGTATCTGCTATCTGTATGTCACTTGTAGCGTCGCTCAATATTAGTAAACAGTTGTACACTTGACTTTCTTCAATAACTTGACTTTCTGTGTATCTACTATCTGTATGTCACTTGTACCGTCGCTCAATATTAGTAGACAGTTGTACACTTGACTTTCTTCAATAACTTGACTTTCTGTGTATCTGCTATCTGTATGTCACTTGTAGCGTCGCTCAATATTAGTAAACAGTTGTACACTTGACTTTCTTCAATAACTTGACTTTCTGTGTATCTACTATCTGTATGTCACTTGTAGCGTTGCTCAATATTAGTAGACAGTTGTACACTTGACTTTCTTCAATAACTCGACTCTCTGTGTATCTGCAATCTGTATGTCACTTGTAGCGTCGCACAATATTAGTAGACAGTTGTACACTTGACTTTCTTCAATAACTTGACTTTCTGTGTATCTGCTATCTGTATGTCACTTGTAGCGTCGCTCAATATTAGTAAACAGTTGTACACTTGACTTTCTTCAATAACTTGACTTTCTGTGTATCTACTATCTGTATGTCACTTGTACCGTCGCTCAATATTAGTAAACAGTTGTACACTTGACTTTCTTCAATAACTTGACTTTCTGTGTATCTACTATCTGTATGTCACTTGTACCGTCGCTCAATATTAGTAAACAGTTGTACACTTGACTTTCTTCAATAACTTGACTTTCTGTGTATCTACTATCTGTATGTCACTTGTACCGTCGCTCAATATTAGTAAACAGTTGTACACTTGACTTTCTTCAATAACTTGACTTTCTGTGTATCTACTATCTGTATGTCACTTGTACCGTCGCTCAATATTAGTAAACAGTTGTACACTTGACTTTCTTCAATAACTTGACTTTCTGTGTATCTACTATCTGTATGTCACTTGTACCGTCGCTCAATATTAGTAAACAGTTGTACACTTGACTTTCTTCAATAACTTGACTTTCTGTGTATCTGCTATCTGTATGTCACTTGTAGCGTCGCACAATATTAGTAGACAGTTGTACACTTGACTTTCTTCAATAACTCGACTTTCTGTGTACCTATCGTCCGTATGCCACTTGTACCGTCGCACAATATTAGTAGACAGTTGTACACTTGACTTTCTTCAATAACTCGACTTTCTGTGTATCTGCTATCGGTATGTCACTTGTAGCGTCGCACAATATTAGTAGACAGTTGTACACTTGACTTTCTTCAATAACTCGACTTTCTGTGTACCTATCGTCCGTATGCCACTTGTACCGTCGCACAATATTAGTAGACAGTTGTACACTTGACTTTCTTCAATAACTCGACTTTCTGTGTATCTGCTATCGGTATGTCACTTGTAGCGTCGCACAATATTAGTAGACAGTTGTACACTTGACTTTCTTCAATAACTTGACTTTCTGTGTATCTGCTATCTGTATGTCACTTGTAGCGTCGCTCAATATTAGTAGACAGTTGTACACTTGACTTTCTTCAATAACTCGACTTTCTGTGTACCTATCGTCCGTATGCCACTTGTACCGTCGCACAATATTAGTAGACAGTTGTACACTTGACTTTCTTCAATAACTCGACTTTCTGTGTATCTGCTATCGGTATGTCACTTGTAGCGTCGCTCAATATTAGTAGACAGTTGTACACTTGACTTTCTTCAATAACTCGACTCTCTGTGTACCTATCGTCTGTATGTCACTTGTAGCGTCGCTCAATATTAGTAGACAGTTGTACACTTGACTTTCTTCAATAACTCGACTTTCTGTGTATCTGCTATCGGTATGTCACTTGTAGCGTCGCACAATATTAGTAGACAGTTGTACACTTGACTTTCTTCAATAACTCGACTTTCTGTGTACCTATCGTCCGTATGCCACTTGTACCGTCGCACAATATTAGTAGACAGTTGTACACTTGACTTTCTTCAATAACTCGACTTTCTGTGTATCTGCTATCGGTATGTCACTTGTAGCGTCGCACAATATTAGTAGACAGTTGTACACTTGACTTTCTTCAATAACTTGACTTTCTGTGTATCTACTATCTGTATGTCACTTGTACCGTCGCTCAATATTAGTAAACAGTTGTACACTTGACTTTCTTCAATAACTTGACTTTCTGTGTATCTACTATCTGTATGTCACTTGTACCGTCGCTCAATATTAGTAAACAGTTGTACACTTGACTTTCTTCAATAACTTGACTTTCTGTGTATCTACTATCTGTATGTCACTTGTACCGTCGCTCAATATTAGTAAACAGTTGTACACTTGACTTTCTTCAATAACTCGACTTTCTGTGTATCTGCTATCTGCATGTCACTTGTACCGTCGCTCAATATTAGTAGACAGTTGTACACTTGACTTTCTTCAATAACTCGACTTTCTGTGTATCTGCTATCTGCATGTCACTTGTACCGTCGCTCAATATTAGTAGACAGTTGTACACTTGACTTTCTTCAATAACTCGACTTTCTGTGTATCTGCTATCTGCATGTCACTTGTACCGTCGCTCAATATTAGTAGACAGTTGTACACTTGACTTTCTTCAATAACTCGACTTTCTGTGTATCTGCTATCTGCATGTCACTTGTAGCGTCGCACAAAATTAGAAGACAGTTGTACACTTGACTTTCTTCAATAACTCGACTTTCTGTGTATCTGCTATCTGCATGTCACTTGTAGCGTCGCACAAAATTAGAAGACAGTTGTACACTTGACTTTCTTCAATAACTCGACTTTCTGTGTATCTGCTATCTGCATGTCACTTGTACCGTCGCTCAATATTAGTAGACAGTTGTACACTTGACTTTCTTCAATAACTCGACTTTCTGTGTATCTGCAATCTGTATGTCACTTGTAGCGTCGCTCAATATTAGTAGACAGTTGTACACTTGACTTTCTTCAATAACTCGACTTTCTGTGTATCTGCTATCTGCATGTCACTTGTACCGTCGCTCAATATTAGTAGACAGTTGTACACTTGACTTTCTTCAATAACTCGACTTTCTGTGTATCTGCTATCTGCATGTCACTTGTACCGTCGCTCAATATTAGTAGACAGTTGTACACTTGACTTTCTTCAATAACTCGACTTTCTGTGTATCTGCAATCTGTATGTCACTTGTACCGTCGCTCAATATTAGTAAACAGTTGTACACTTGACTTTCTTCAATAACTTGACTTTCTGTGTATCTACTATCTGTATGTCACTTGTACCGTCGCTCAATATTAGTAAACAGTTGTACACTTGACTTTCTTCAATAACTTGACTTTCTGTGTATCTACTATCTGTATGTCACTTGTAGCGTCGCACAATATTAGTAGACAGTTGTACACTTGACTTTCTTCAATAACTCGACTTTCTGTGTATCTACTATCTGTATGTCACTTGTACCGTCGCTCAATATTAGTAAACAGTTGTACACTTGACTTTCTTCAATAACTTGACTTTCTGTGTATCTACTATCTGTATGTCACTTGTACCGTCGCTCAATATTAGTAAACAGTTGTACACTTGACTTTCTTCAATAACTTGACTTTCTGTGTATCTACTATCTGTATGTCACTTGTACCGTCGCTCAATATTAGTAAACAGTTGTACACTTGACTTTCTTCAATAACTTGACTTTCTGTGTATCTACTATCTGTATGTCACTTGTACCGTCGCTCAATATTAGTAAACAGTTGTACACTTGACTTTCTTCAATAACTCGACTTTCTGTGTATCTGCTATCTGCATGTCACTTGTACCGTCGCTCAATATTAGTAGACAGTTGTACACTTGACTTTCTTCAATAACTCGACTTTCTGTGTATCTGCTATCTGCATGTCACTTGTACCGTCGCTCAATATTAGTAGACAGTTGTACACTTGACTTTCTTCAATAACTCGACTTTCTGTGTATCTGCTATCTGCATGTCACTTGTACCGTCGCTCAATATTAGTAGACAGTTGTACACTTAACTTTCTTCAATAACTCGACTTTCTGTGTATCTGCTATCTGCATGTCACTTGTAGCGTCGCACAAAATTAGAAGACAGTTGTACACTTGACTTTCTTCAATAACTCGACTTTCTGTGTATCTGCTATCTGCATGTCACTTGTAGCGTCGCACAAAATTAGAAGACAGTTGTACACTTGACTTTCTTCAATAACTCGACTTTCTGTGTATCTGCTATCTGCATGTCACTTGTAGCGTCGCACAAAATTAGAAGACAGTTGTACACTTGACTTTCTTCAATAACTCGACTTTCTGTGTATCTGCTATCTGCATGTCACTTGTACCGTCGCACAAAATTAGAAGACAGTTGTACACTTGACTTTCTTCAATAACTCGACTTTCTGTGTATCTGCTATCTGCATGTCACTTGTAGCGTCGCACAAAATTAGAAGACAGTTGTACACTTGACTTTCTTCAATAACTCGACTTTCTGTGTATCTGCTATCTGCATGTCACTTGTACCGTCGCTCAATATTAGTAGACAGTTGTACACTTGACTTTCTTCAATAACTCGACTTTCTGTGTATCTGCAATCTGTATGTCACTTGTAGCGTCGCTCAATATTAGTAGACAGTTGTACACTTGACTTTCTTCAATAACTCGACTTTCTGTGTATCTGCTATCTGCATGTCACTTGTACCGTCGCTCAATATTAGTAGACAGTTGTACACTTGACTTTCTTCAATAACTCGACTTTCTGTGTATCTGCTATCTGCATGTCACTTGTACCGTCGCTCAATATTAGTAGACAGTTGTACACTTGACTTTCTTCAATAACTCGACTTTCTGTGTATCTGCAATCTGTATGTCACTTGTACCGTCGCTCAATATTAGTAAACAGTTGTACACTTGACTTTCTTCAATAACTTGACTTTCTGTGTATCTACTATCTGTATGTCACTTGTACCGTCGCTCAATATTAGTAAACAGTTGTACACTTGACTTTCTTCAATAACTTGACTTTCTGTGTATCTACTATCTGTATGTCACTTGTAGCGTCGCACAATATTAGTAGACAGTTGTACACTTGACTTTCTTCAATAACTCGACTTTCTGTGTATCTACTATCTGTATGTCACTTGTACCGTCGCTCAATATTAGTAAACAGTTGTACACTTGACTTTCTTCAATAACTTGACTTTCTGTGTATCTACTATCTGTATGTCACTTGTACCGTCGCTCAATATTAGTAAACAGTTGTACACTTGACTTTCTTCAATAACTTGACTTTCTGTGTATCTACTATCTGTATGTCACTTGTACCGTCGCTCAATATTAGTAAACAGTTGTACACTTGACTTTCTTCAATAACTTGACTTTCTGTGTATCTACTATCTGTATGTCACTTGTACCGTCGCTCAATATTAGTAAACAGTTGTACACTTGACTTTCTTCAATAACTTGACTTTCTGTGTATCTACTATCTGTATGTCACTTGTACCGTCGCTCAATATTAGTAAACAGTTGTACACTTGACTTTCTTCAATAACTTGACTTTCTGTGTATCTACTATCTGTATGTCACTTGTACCGTCGCTCAATATTAGTAAACAGTTGTACACTTGACTTTCTTCAATAACTTGACTTTCTGTGTATCTACTATCTGTATGTCACTTGTACCGTCGCTCAATATTAGTAAACAGTTGTACACTTGACTTTCTTCAATAACTCGACTTTCTGTGTATCTGCTATCTGCATGTCACTTGTACCGTCGCTCAATATTAGTAGACAGTTGTTCACTTGACTTTCTTCAATAACTCGACTTTCTGTGTATCTGCTATCTGCATGTCACTTGTACCGTCGCTCAATATTAGTAGACAGTTGTACACTTGACTTTCTTCAATAACTCGACTTTCTGTGTATCTGCTATCTGCATGTCACTTGTAGCGTCGCACAAAATTAGAAGACAGTTGTACACTTGACTTTCTTCAATAACTCGACTTTCTGTGTATCTGCTATCTGCATGTCACTTGTAGCGTCGCACAAAATTAGAAGACAGTTGTACACTTGACTTTCTTCAATAACTCGACTTTCTGTGTATCTGCTATCTGCATGTCACTTGTACCGTCGCTCAATATTAGTAGACAGTTGTACACTTGACTTTCTTCAATAACTCGACTTTCTGTGTATCTGCTATCTGTATGTCACTTGTACCGTCGCTCAATATTAGTAGACAGTTGTACACTTGACTTTCTTCAATAACTCGACTTTCTGTGTATCTGCTATCTGCATGTCACTTGTACCGTCGCTCAATATTAGTAGACAGTTGTACACTTGACTTTCTTCAATAACTCGACTTTCTGTGTATCTGCTATCTGCATGTCACTTGTACCGTCGCTCAATATTAGTAGACAGTTGTACACTTGACTTTCTTCAATAACTCGACTTTCTGTGTATCTGCTATCTGTATGTCACTTGTAGCGTCGCTCAATATTAGTAGACAGTTGTACACTTGACTTTCTTCAATAACTCGACTTTCTGTGTATCTGCTATCTGTATGTCACTTGTAGCGTCGCTCAATATTAGTAGACAGTTGTACACTTGATTTTCGTGTAAATAAACAGCTTTTTGTTGCTCCAAATAACTGACGCACATAATTCTATATCGTGGACACAGACTTGAACTGATCATTTAAGTAAGAATACTAACAACGCAAGAGACATGTAGTCTCTCTGGCTCCCAAATTCAAACTGAATCAAAATCTAGTATTTCGCCCTTTTTATTCGATACCGACGCGTGGGATAAGGTAGGGAGTGTATTGTTCTTTCCTTGTCACTCTTTACTGAGAAAAAATATTACCCTAATGATATCAGGCACTAATATTATTGCACCTAAGATTAACAATAGTTAGGTAATTAAGATTAGTTAAGTTGACGGTGATTAAGCAGTTTCGAGAACCTTTTGTATTAAAAGTATTGCAGGTAACACTAATCTCTGAACAATAGAGAAGGGAGCTATTGTTCTAATTTTTTTTGGAAACTTTAGAGTCGTTATTGTAATAAATATTTTTTGGAATTTTTACTAATGAATGAGGATTTTATGTAATGACGGTTTTATATAATTCTTGTATTTTTAATGAGGGCGGCTTATTTGAGATTTCGTGTAGTATTATATTTAAATAACTCTTTTCTTATACTTTTCCGTATGCAGAGGAAGATATGATATGTCATATCACCACGCGGGTGAACCGATTTAGAACTATTTCTGTATGGTTATGTTACTAAAAGTGTAATCAGCCTAGAATGTTCCTACGGCTGTTACACAGTTCTCCCTCAGCCAGGAGTGAGTGGGCGGGCTAAAAGTGCCCGCGAGTAGACTCCATAAAATTAGTAATTCATTTAAATGCCAAAGTGTACGTTTCTACAACAAACTCCCAAACCGTGTTAAAGAACTAAGCCTAAACAAATTTAAATCAGTTATTAAACAGCAACTATGTAAAAAAAGTTACTATAAAACAGTGCGGTCGTAGGCCCTATCGTTTACGGTCGTGTTTAGTTTGAACCTACTAACGATTTCTAAAGCCTGAACAGTGTTTCTCAAAAATTTTAATAAACTGTTAATTAAATATAATGGAGGGAATGCGAATGTGTGGAGCCTGTGATGAAGCCATGTCAGATGGAGTGCCTTGCACGGTATGTGGACGCGAGTTGCATTTTCAATGTGCAGGCATTACGGAGGCCGGTTACCGTAAACTTGGCGATAGAAGACTCACCTGGCGATGCATGAACTGTAAGCAGACTGGCACTGCTCGTCCTCCTGGCGTTTTGGCAGTTACTGTCAATCCACCCGGTTCACCTAAATCGCCAATGGGATTAGATCCAGAATTGCCACGACTGGGCTCGGAATCCGTAGTCTTACAAGAGATACGTGCGTTGGCTGCAAAACTTGCTCCTTTGGATGGTCTAAAAGAAGAGATCTCAGCACTAAGAACCGAATTTGCAGAACTAAAATCGTCCATACACCTACAGTTGGAGGAGACGGTCAATGAGTTCAGACACAAAATTAGCGAAATGGAGCAGCGTATTGTTGTGGTAGAAACGATGAAGGAGCAAGTGAATCAACTGCAGGATCGTCTGGACAAGCTGGAAGAAGAATCTGACACTAAGGATCAATGGTCAAGATTAAATAACGTTGAAATTAAAGGGTTGCCGCAAGTAAATAATGAAAACCTGTTTGAAATTATTGCAAAAATCGGCGCCAAAATTAATTATCCCATTACCAAGACCCAAATCAACTTTGTTATTAGAGTGCCAGCAAGAGATAAAGATCGCACAAAACCAATAATAGCTAGTTTCAGTCGATACGTGAAGGAAGATTTTGTTGCTGCAGCGAGATACGTACTCAAGACTTCGCCTATAACGGCCAGCCAATTTGGTCTCTCTGGGAACCAACGAATATTTATTAATGACCACCTAACTATGAAAAATAAGATCCTGTTATCAAAGGTCAAAAAAATGGCGTCAGAAACGGGTTTTCAATACGTATGGGTCAAGCATGCAAAAATCCACGCAAGAAAAATGGACACTTCTCCAGTATTCTTTGTAAAATCGGAAAAGGATCTTACGAAAATTACGTAATTTTGCTAGGAAACTCCATAAACAACTTAATTTTGATATATGTGAAGTTTGAGAACCACATACAGCAGTGTGCTACTAGCGTTTTCCAAATGACATTGTGTCATTTTACGGTGCTAAAAAGTAAGTCTTGTTGCTCATATCATTTGTGTCAATTTAATTACAATCTTCTGCTTACGGTTTTACAGCAGCAATTAGAATGCATTTTTGTGTCTGTTATAACCATCTGCCCCGAGCGTTTCTTATCTTATTTTCGTCCGTCACTTTTTGTGTCTATTCATGAGTCTTTATGCGTACATTTTTTAAGGAGAATATTTGCCGGACACTGTGCACTATTAATTCTGTTTATTTATTGCGAGTTATTAGCTTCTACCTTCAAAGTGTGCTTATTTCTGGAAATTAACGTATTGCGCTTTTTGCTATATAACATAATTTTATTCGAGCATAGTAGTTGTTTATATCATCTTATTTTAGTTAGATTTAGAGATGACTACTCTTAATATATACTACCAGAACGCACGTGGCTTGCGTACGAAAACGAACGATGTCTACCGTAAAATACTACTAGGATCATATGATGTGATTGTTTTTACCGAGACGTGGCTGGTAGATGACATATTTAGCAGTGAAATGTTTGATGGTCGATACATGGTGCTAAGACGTGATCGTGATTACTCCCGCACCGCTCAACAGCGCGGTGGGGGTGTTTTAATAGCGGTAAGAAGTGAACTTGCTGTAGTTGAGAGACGTGATTGGTGTAGTTCTGCTGAGGACATTTGGGTGTCGCTTGTTCTAAAAAGGTCTCGGCCGGCTACCACTTATAAATTACACATCTGTGCCCTTTATCTTTGTAAACAAAATCTTGGTAACTCTTATAACGGTCAATTACATAACTTTACTGATAATATGACACACTTAATTTTAACACACCCTTTGGACAAATTCATAATATTAGGAGATTTTAACTTTGGCAGTAGCGTAGACTGGATACTCAATGCAGGTAGCAATGAATTGATTTCGCAAAACGTTACGTGCCAACATTTAAGTGAATTTATTGACGCTATTCTTACTTCTAACTTGTCTCAGTATAATGGTGAAAGGAATATTAACGGAAGGATATTGGACTTAGTTTTTTCTAATGACTCTGTTAAGGTTAGTGAATGTCATGATCCATTAGCTTTGCCGGTTGATTTACATCATAAACCGTTATCGATTCGGGCTGATTTCGTTGAAATTCATAAATTGACAGATAATATAACGCGTCGCTTCATGTTTTCCAGGGGAGATTATGTGACCATTAGATCTGAATTAGACAAAATAAACTGGACTGACTTTTTGAATTCTGAGTCGTTGGATAGTGCTGTTGAAACCTTTTACCGTAAATTGTATGAACTGAGAGACAATTATATTCCTCTTAAATGTGTTAAAAAATCTTCATATCCACTTTGGTACAGTCCCGCTCTAATAAAAGTACTGAGAGAGAAATATAGGTATCATCGCAAGTACAAAACGTATGGTAATCTCTCCGATTTTCATTCTTTCTCACTGTTGCGAAGTAGGGCAATTAATTTGGAAAAAACTTGTTTTAATATTTACATGGATAAAATAGAGTCGTCGATAATCAAAAATCCAAAAAATTTCTGGTCTTACATAAAAAGCAAAAGAATTTCCAATGCAGTGCCTAATTTCATGCAATATAATGACGTCGCCGCGTGCACTGGTGAAGATATTAGTAATCTATTTGCGAAGTATTTCCATTCCACTTTCCAGGAACCTGATCCAGTCCCCAGTACATCATCTTTGCAGAATTCTAGTAGTAGTGACACCACCAGTAGTGTTGATAGTGGTGCATTCATCAGCTCGTTGGAAATAACTCATTCCCGAGTATTGAAGTTACTTAAGTCCTTGGACCTTTCTAAATCTGGTGGTCCGGACCTTATACCTCCAGAATTTATAGTGCAATGTGCTGATAGTCTGGTTACTCCAGTGTGTATATTATTCACTCGTTCCATATCTGAAGGTATAGTTCCTAAAATATGGAAAGCAGCATTTGTTACCCCAATTCACAAAAAAGGTAACAAATCTGACATTACGAACTATCGCCCAATATCTAAGTTATGTCTATTTTCAAAGGTCCTTGAGCGTATTGTATATGATAATGTATACGCTGCAATGGAAAGTAACTTCGGGGATGAACAACACGGATTTATCAAAAAACGATGTACTACGTCTAACTTGGTATTATCGCATGAGTTTATATCGGGGGGTATTGAACAGCGTGCGCAGGTGGACGTCATCTACACCGACTACAGCAAGTGCTTCGACCGTATTGACCATCGGCTGCTTTTGGAAAAGTTGTTTAAAGCTGGAATACACGGTGATCTGTATAGATGGTTTTCATCTTATATCGAGAATCGTAGTCAGGCTGTGGTTCTCCAGGGGTACACTTCGGGTTGGACTTCGGTTCCCTCAGGTGTACCGCAGGGTTCAGTATTGGGGACTCTACTTTTCACCCTGTTTATTGCTGACGTAATAAACTGCTTCAAGCATTCTTATGTGTTACTATACGCTGACGACATGAAGGTTCATAAAATTATACGTACCATATCCGATACTCACCAGTTGCAAGCTGATCTTAATAGATTTGAGGAATATTGTGCACGTAATCTGCTTCAACTAAATGTATCTAAATGCTTCCATATGACCTTTACGCGTCAGAAGTCTACGGTGAATTCAACCTATACTCTCAACCAACATACCTTATGTAAAGTTAATAGTATCAGGGATTTAGGCATTATACAGGATAGCAAATTACTATTTGATCAACACATCGAGGGTATTGTAAAAAAAGCTGCGAAAGCATTAGGATTTATAATTAGAGCCTCAGCCTGTTTCCGTTCTCTAAAGCCAATCAAAGTTTTATATTGTTCGTTCGTACGCAGTCACTTGGAGTATGCATCTCAAGTCTGGAACCCTCAATATGAGACCTATAAGTTGCGTATTGAGGGTATTCAGAAAAAGTTTCTTAGATATCTTGATTACAAAGCGCACCAAGTATCTATAGATTATGAGCACCGCTGCAAAAAGTACCATTTTCTACCACTTGATTACAGGAGGCTCATCAATGATATTTGTTATTTGATTAACATAGCGAATGGCTCGATTGACTGCTCTGAGCTCGTTTCAAAACTGGCATTTCGAACTAACCTTATTGGGTTGCGTCGGAGGCCTCTTCTGAGTGTGCCTACTGCCTCCACTAATTATAGGCGTAATGCTTATCTTATGAGAAGCGCTCGTTGCTTTAATGAATTATCTCACGAGTATGACATTGACTTATTTTGCACTAAGACGAGCGTGGCAAGAAAACTTTTAGCCAAATCATTTTTTGCCAATGAGGCACCGGCTGGTGGTACTCAAACACACATGTAGCAAAGTAAGATTTAAAATAAAATAAAAAATCGGAACTTTAGCTTTTAGGCATTAGTAAATCGTAATTTTTTTATAATATCTGTGGAGGCTTGTTATTAGCAACTTAATTATATATTTTTGTTACCTATTATTCTGTTATTAGTCTGTAAGCCTTCTTAAAACGAATAAAATAAAAAAAAAAATAAAAAATAAAATCAAAGAATACCTTGATGACAAAATGGCCTGGGAGTAAGCTGCCCCAATGCACCCTCAAGCTTCAATTTTTTTTGTTTTAGATTGGATGTATCTGTTTTTTAATTCTTTGAAAATGTGAGGAATATGTGGTTTAAAAGGTCGTTAAGCTCCTTACGTACTGAGTTGAGCTTCCTTTCTCTGCCTCCTGCTTGCACTGACTGAACAGGTCCACTGAAAGTTTTCTTTGCAGTTCTTTCTTAAAAAGACCATCTCAGGCGAGAACCTACATGGTCCTCACAGGCGTTGACGAAACAATTTTCCGATTGTTAGATCATTATTTATTCATTTTTTTTTTTTTTACTATATTTTTTTTGTTTTTTATTATACAATCTGACATGTACGAATTTATTTATTTTTTACAATCTGAATCATAGTCAAGTCTAATCATAGTGATTGTCTGACAGTTTGAGTAACTTAAGCGGCCTACACAAGTGTCCTTTCTTTGGTATTGTTCGTCGTGTCGTTGAGCTCCTTGAGTTATGAGTCGAGCTACACGATAACTGACAAATTCTTGCACTGACTGGATAGGTCCACTCGAATTTGTGTGGTTCTTTCTTCAAAAGACCATTTCAGACACTGACCTGCATGGTCCTCGTATAGCCTGATTTACATATAATGTCTGGACTTCAAAAGAGACTGCGACCTCTGAGTTTGTTTCGGCTGTTTCTTCTCAGAGTAGTCAGGTACTAAACACCGGCCCCTTCTAGTTTTATAAAAAGACGTGTAAAAGTGTTGATATAACCTACTTGCATAAATAAACATCATTTCATTTCATTTCATTTCATTCACCAAGTGGGCCCAGTGCGTGATTTAAATGTCACATGTCTTCGAATTTTTGTTTTTAGGAATTTTCATTTATCCATCTTTAAATAACATTTATTAATTGTTATGTATTTTTTGTTAACAGAATAATGCAGCAACGTGTCCAAGAGTTACTAGATATAGTTCAGAGCTCATCGAGTGATGACGAGAGCCTATCGTCTGTGAAGAATCAGGCACAAGTACAAACGCCCCGTCCTAGAGGTATTGGTATGGGAATGTTTACTTTTTACTGTAGATATGTAGATAGTGTCTTTCTTTTTTTTTAACCCCCACACTAAGAATTTCTCCTGGGTCGTGGGTGCGTTTACAAACATAATTATAAACTCAGATACACAAACAACCAGGCTCGGAACAACTAATTGAAGATCATACAAATATTTGTTCTATGCGTGAATCGGACCCGAAATCGATTTTTTTAATATGTCATTACTGGTAACATACCCTCATCATAAGAAAGTATTTCAATTGATTCACGTGTCCATAGATATTTTTTTTGGGTGCTAAGATCATTAAATGAGTCCTACCACCCTGGGTGGAGCAGAAGACAGACAGTTCCGCGACCAACAGACAGTCCCGCGACCTACAGATGGTCCCGCGGCCCACAGATTGTCCCGCGACCTACAGACGGTCCCGCGACCTACAGATGGTCCCGCGGCCCACAGATTGTCCCGCGGCCTACAGACGGTCCCGCGACCTACAGACGGTCTCGCGACCTACAGACGGTCCCGCGACCCACAGACATACTCTATTTCCTCACAGGTCGTCCGCGACTTAACCCTGTCCCAGCCGTCGCATCATCTTCTCCAGTAAGCACGCCGAACAAAACCAATCTCCCGTTGAAGAAGAAGCTGCATTACATCTCCAAGCAGATGGTGGAGTTCACCTGTTCTGATGGAAGACAACCCATGCTGCTGTTCATGGAGAAACCCAGCAAGAAGCTGTACCCGGAGTATTATAATGTCATTGATAAGCCCATTGATATGATCACTATTGAGGCTAATATTAAGGTTTGTTGGTACCTTCTAATCACTCTCGTAAATTAGTATTAGTCTAGCCGTCCTTATCTCTGATTCGCTAAACCCAAAACTAATTAAGTATGTCTAATCAAACTATTAATTTATTTAAAACAATATATCAAATGGCTCAACAGATTTTGATGAATTATGGTACAGAGATGGTGACTTTATAACGGGTTGTGGTGAGAACGTTTGTAAGAATGGATGGATGGATGTTTGATACTCTTTCACACATACATTTCTGAACGGATCTGCAGGAAAGTCGCTACACAGATAATTTAACCTGGATTGTAAAATTATCCTACAGGGGATCCTTTAGGATAATTTACGAAGTATGCGCGTGGGAGCCGCTGCCATAAGCTAATAATTAATTCTTAAAGACTTCGTAGTAGGCTAAAATATGTTATAAAGAAATAGTTGTTGAAGACACATAATATGGAGTAGCTCACAAATATAGGTATACGAAGTTGCTGGCAACAGCTAGTTACAGGTAAATAAAACATAGTGCTTTTTGTTTGAAACCCTTAGTTTAATCCCTTACCATGAACCATAAAGTAATATTAATGATCTTTTTTTCAATTCTCAGAATTTCTATGAAGGTTTTACTGACAAAAACTTTTTGTTTCAATTTAATTTGTAAAAGACACTTGCAAATGTAAAATTTGCCGCTTTTACGACTGATCTTCTTTTGTTTCGCATGACATTGCCAAACATTTCTAAAAACAGATGTTATTTTATGATCTTTTAACATGAAAGTACTAAAGAGCCGCCCCAGCTTCGCACAGATGCAAATTGTATATATATTAACTTTTTAAAGGCTAAATAATTTTTACAATCGGTCCAGTAGTTTATGAGTTTCTCCATAACAGACATGTAAAATAAAAACACTACATTTTTTTTTGTGGTGGCGAAATCATACAGTGATTATTCTCGCCTGGAGTAAAAATCAACCGTTTTCATTCAAATGCCTTTTGCATTCCAGGCCGGTGTCACCTGCTTAGACAATGCCGCAACCCTTTGAGCCATTATAATATTATTAGCTTCTGCAAGCGACATGTTTTGCTTAAATTTTAGCCTCCCGATCTACCATGCGGCCACGTCGTGTCCTAAATCCGGCCGCGCTATTACTTTGTTTTTGCTAAGCGTTTACCATTATTCCAGAATGATCGCTACAACTCTATAGAAGAAATGGTGGCCGATTTCCGATTGATGTTCGCGAACTGTCGCCAATTCAACGAAGAAGGCTCCATGATATACGAGGACGCGAATCTTCTAGAACGAGTGATGAACGAGAAACTTAAAGAGGTTAATAATAGTAGTAGCTTCGAGAGGAAAACTCCAGTGAAGACGTTCAAAGCTGCTGCGGCGGCGCCTAAAGCAAGACAGTTGTCACCGTTTGAACAGAAGTTGAGGACCCTGTATGATGCTATCAGGGATTATAGGGTCAGGCTTATCCCTAAAGGTTGGTATCATATGATATATCTTACCATTCTCATACACACCTACATAAACTCCCGTCTTCTTCCCATGGAGGAAGGCAGAAACTACAGAGCGCCTTACTCTTACACTACAAATATATTATTTAAAATGGGTTTGCTCATGACCTCAACCTAGCCCAGAAGCAAAGATTATGCCTTAAATATAGCGAGCTCACCCAGAGGGCAGTGGCAATGCAACTCCTACGCATCGACGCAATTCGATAAAGACTAGAAATATACAAAACTGTGCCAGTGTAAACTTGAAAGTGAATTATAACATATATATTCAGTTCTAAAAACTTGAAAGGATCAATAGTTCTATTTCAATAGAAAGGTATTTGTAACAAAGAATTAGTAAAGTTTTCCAGAACAGAAATAATAACTGCTCGAAATAAAAATGTTGTTAACGAAAGATTAAACATTGTTTTATAGTACTTGTTACAATTTAATATGTTGTATATTTTATTGTATATTTCAACTTATGTTGCATATTTTGGCGATTTTGTTGAACTTTTCGAGGATTACATTGCATATTTTGATTATTCCACAATGCATATTGTTTGCTCTGTAGTTATAACAATTCCATCTTCTACAGGTCACCGCCAACTCGCTCTAATCTTCATGAAACTCCCGAGCAAAACCGAGTACCCAGACTACTATGAGCTGATCAAGAATCCCATAGACATGGAGAAGATCGCTCATAAACTAAAGAATAATGCGTATAGTTCTGTCAATGAACTTGCATCGGACTTCATACTGATGTTTGACAACGCTTGCAAGTACAACGAGCCTGACTCGCAGATTTATAAGGATGCTTTGGTCTTACACCGGGTTTGCTTGCAGACTAAACAGCTTTTGAGGTAAGGTTTTGACATGTTTTTGTTCTTCTTGTGGAAACATCTATATATAGCACTAAAAATCGACCAAAATAAAATAAATGTGAAAGTGAGTTCATTTGTTTGTAACGCCTCCACGCTTTAACAGCTAAACCGATTTTGATGATTTTGGCACGAATTTTAGATTTACGGGCGCGCTTTTTGTTGTTTCCCGAATTACGTACTTTTTCTAGAAGTTGTTTTTTCCCTCTCTAATATGTTTGAGTTAATCTCTTTTATGAGGCAAAAAAAAAATTACCTACCCCTTTTTAACTACGCAGCTTTAAACAATAAGTTTCTTGTTATCTCGACGACAATAAAGTAAGTTAATAATAGGAGGATTAAATAAAGAAACTACAGACTTTTCACTAATATTCTTAATTCTTTAAAGTTAAAATACTTGTCATTATATTAATTTAATGCATTCAATAATCATACATATATACTGCATTCAATAATCAAATAGTTCATCCCGTATTTAAGTGGCAGACATAAGTGTTATTGTTTATTTCAGATTTCTTCCCTTTCGAGATTGATGCAACAAAATAACCATCCCTTTTTTTACTAGATAAAATCATCAAATGAGTCCTCCCACCAAGGGCAGGGCAAGAGGGACTGCCAGATTGTACTGACTAAAATCTGCGGTGGTTACTCGTTTATCCCACGACCTAAGATAACCATACTATAGCCCTATATCTGCACCCAAATTTTAACAAAATATGTTCAGCAGTATAGACGTGAAAGTCAAACTCACTTACGCATTTATAAGTTAGGATTGTTAGGTTTAATATTTACATAATGTATGTATATTTACACGCAACATACTAGCGGTGTGAGCAGAGGATCAGGCCGGGTCACTATCAGGTGCGTCTGCTACATTCGGTAGGAAAGAAAACTATAGAGACGCAACTCCGCTAAAATAATAGGCATGTGTATCAAAAAAATCTAATTACTCCGTCATATTTGGCTAGCAAGTTATTTAGTTTATTTTTTCTTTTTGTCGTATTTGATACGTACACCAAAATTATCGAATATAGGACGTTTTAAAATTCAAATAAGTGCCGTAGTGTAAGTTTTAGTGCGTCCTGACGTCACAAACCACTACTCTCGAATCATTACAGTATCATTTACTCCTTTTTCTTCCATAACATTCCTTAGACAATCCAAACGCCCATCCAGTAATATACATAAATAAATAATCATTAAAATACATTTTATTATGTATGTTATCAATGTAAAACATTTTACATAGTAGGTTTATTAATATCAATGTCTTTAAAAAACTTGAAATTTCATACATTTCAATATAAGTTGCGACTCTATTGGTTTTCCGCGATGTATGGTCAACATTTTGATTGGCTCAAAAAGTGAAACTTTATTTGCTGTTAATTCATTTTCAAGAATGATTGGATGTAAAACTGTAGTCATTAGGCTTATAGATATATTGCCGGGTATTCCAGTTTGTTACTTTTATGTTGAAAAAAAACAAGAAAATAACTAGCAGAAAATAAAATAATTTTATTCAAATAAACCTTATGTGTTTTGATGTTTTGCCTATTTTTGAATGTCGCTTACGTCACCTGAAGTTATAGACCGACCGCTTATGTGTTTAGAGACTATTTGCTAGGAGGACTATAGTTCTCCTTAAGATCGACCGCATTAATGAGTCCTCACCAATGGGGTACAGTTGCGCAGGAGTTCGACAATAAAGGGGGCTGAGAGAGGACTCACTAAAGCGGTTGGTTTTTAATAATCGAACGTACACGTACCGTCAATTATTATGTGTTACATCGTTCCTTAGAGAGAGATAATCGGCTTAAGTTTTAGCGTACTTCGCTCGACAGAGATCGCACCATGAAGCAGATTCATAGAGCTAGATCTTTGTCGCGCGAAGCAATAACCAACCAACGATAAAATCAGCGGTAAACACATCGCACCTTTAGAATAGAAGTGGCGTAATCCAAAATTCCAGTTTTTAGGGAAAATGTTATTTATTAATTCAATACCGAGGGATGCGGGGAAAGAGCGTGATTGGAAAGAGACGAAAACAGTGCGTTTTTCCGTTTCTGGGCTAGAAGAGGCGGTTCCTTTATAATAAACTAATAAAATAGATGTTTATAAGTCGTTCGATTCATAAAAGTCATTTTCTTAAAATTTTTAGTTTGGCCATTTTAATTCTAAAGGTGCGACATGTCACATAGGTGTGCGACAGAGATAACGCTCTACCAAGTCGAAAGCAGCCGATTGTGTCTTTCCAAAGAACCGATGTCCAATAGTTATCGATACCTTGAAATTAGTCCTTCAAAACGCTCACATTTTATGACTATGCCTAGTACAGTCAGTGCCTTATATTTATAGACCCACCTTTCCTTTAATTCGCTTTATAAAATGGGTCTGGTAACGTAACGCACGACTTTAGCGAGGAGTTCAAGTATTATGTAAGCAGATTTATTACATTTATTTACCTCCCACTCCTTGTCAACAAAAGTAAGCAACCCCCCCCCCCCCCCTACTATGCTTACGTAAACATTGGTATATGTATTTTTCTTGTAATATTAGCATTCCTTTTTTGATTGATTTATGAACAGCAGTTATTAAAAAGTACATAATTACTGCTGACGTAATCAATTCTACACCTCACCCCCTTTTTTTCGTGGTAAAATCATCAAATGAGTTTTCCCACCTAGGGCGATACGGGACGGACTGTAAGACTCGTACTTACTAAAATCCACGGTATCCTTCAATGGCCCTTCACGTTCCAAGATTACCTGATGAAACGGACTCGCGACCCCCTACCCCCCATGTTAACAAAAATAAGCAAAGCCTAGACCCGCCGCCCCCCTGTAATGCTTACGTAAAACTTAAACGGTCCCTAAGATAAATACTCTTTCCTACACAGTTTTTTAAAGAAGGTTATTTAAAGAAGTATTTATGTATGCAGGGAGGATGATGATTCAGTTCCGGATGTGCCAGCAGCGGTGCAGGAGTTGCTGCTCAATCTGTTCACCAGCGTCTACAATCACCAGGACGAAGAGGGCAGGTGAGCTAGCTATCTATGTTGTATGCTTCAAGGTGCAAGGTAATTAACCGGTTTTGAACCTTATAACCATCGACCACACAGCCTATAGACTCCTAATAACAGGCGACCAATGTCTGTCAACACATTAGGCAAAAATGTCTTATAACCGTCGTCACTCACCAAGCTCGTATTAGTTTCGACCACTCCTGTGAGCCGTAAACACTTCCGCATTACTCCTTTAAAAAATCGAGAAAATAGACATAATATGTTCCCGTATACAATACGTTTGTGTGATAAAAAAAGCCGGACTTCAAATTTCCTGAAAGACGGTATCACATTTCATCGGTAACTTAATAGTTCCATTATCTAAATTAGATTAAATTTCTGACAATATTTATCGGGGTTCATCTTATACTGGTCATACTTGGCGTCTTTATGATTCCGTCCTTTTCTTTTGCAAGTATTTTTTTCGCCATCTCTTTTCGTCGATTTTAAGTACACATATTAGTGATGTTCCAAATCGTACAACCACCTCTGTTGTCGATAAAGCAAAACAAAACCCTATAACTATTAATTTATACAAAAAATGTTTTTTCAATAATTAGAAATTACAACAGATGTACATCTGATAAATTGTGAAACTTTATTTTATAAATTTTAGATACCCACACGATCTTGATTTAAAAAATAAATGGATAATTGCAACCAAGCGAGAGAACTGGATCCCATCTACTTAAAGTGTAATATGTTCACGTCATTTTAGCGAAGATTGTTTTATTCTTATGATAAACCGTCGATGTCTACTAAGTTGAGCAGTACTAAGTATTTGCCGCTTTTGGTGAGTTTAATTATTGAACTTGTTTTTCTGTCTCCTAGGCAAAAAATATAGTTCCGGAAATTTTCTTCTTTTTCGTTTTGCTGCCGCGACGATATTTATATTTTATTGGCCCAAAACCCCGTCATCTCCACCGCATTGTCGGTAGCGGCGAGGAGATCCGTTTGGCTGCATGTTTTTGGGCTAACTTTATAACATCGCGCTGCATTCAATTTGATAGGCCTCACCAAAGACTTCGAACATAGCTTATAATAATTACGGAAATTTTAAAACATTGTTTTTATTCATTTTTATATTTTACCTACATGATTCAATCGTAATTACAATAAAAGAAGGTAATTGAATGCAAGTATGTAAAAACATATTTTATTAAATACAATTTAAAAATGTCGATACTTTCTTGTTTGATTTAAAACCGTCCCATCCCTAGTGACATGCACTGACCTTGAATTGACCAATCAGGACGCAGTACCCCGTCCCCCTCGCTGACGTCATACCTCAGCGAGTTGGCAGAATAGTTTTCGTGCGTTTTATCGTGTATTAGGTGTCTATAGGCTGTGTGGTCGATGCTTATAACTGATGACATAGAAGTGAAAAGTGATTGACCATTTAGTTGGTTGTGCACTTGGTAGGTGACTGTATTATGAACCGCAATGACACCGATAGGTACTGTCTGTGGATGTTTTTGATAGGTTCGCGTTTGACCACTATCTCGCCTGATGGTAAACGAAGATGTGGACGTCGGTGAATCACGATTGCCTTTTTTTTATCGTGATAAAGTCATCAAATGAGTCCTCCCACCCAGGGCAGAGTGGGAGGGACTGAGGGACTGTCAGACTCGTATGACTAAAATCCAAGGTGTTCTGCAATAGCCCTTTACGTTCCGGGGTCACAGTAATTCGTACAGTCCCGCGACCCCGGCAGGTTTTGGCCCTCTAGAAAGGGGCCCCGTCATTTTGCTGACACTTTTTGAGGCGCGCGTGGAACACAACGCGCCGTCGACCTGGGCATGGTCCATGGTCGGACAGCGAGTTGCCCATTACTCGCTGCCCGCATGCCCGCGCCTACGGTGGCCGGAGATCGTCTGCCGACGTCCGATGCCGCCGGCGTCTACCACTGTGGAGCACGCTTGCCTAGAAGTAACCTGTTCACTCTTGACTTGAAGACCCCAAGGTTATAGCTGTCGGGAAATACAGATTCCAGCAGGGAATTCCACTACATAGCTGTGCGCACAATAAATGTTTGTAGTATAGTATAGTGTTTTTGTATAACTCTCAAAATAGTGAAGAAAAAACATCAAGAGAAAACGATGTATTCCATGTTCCAAAAACGTTAAAAATCATATCTCATTCACTCGTGTCAAGAGAAATATTATCAAAGACATAATATGAGCGAATAAAATATATTTTTTTTGATTCCAGATGCTACTCAGACAGTATGGCGGAGTTGCCCGAGCACGACGAGGCAGCCAACGGTGAGAAAGTGCGCGCCATCTCACTGGACTTGGTCAAGAGGAGACTGGACAAAGGCCTGTACAAGCGGCTCGATCACTTCCAGCAGGATATGTTCGCCGTTTTTGAAAGGTAGATATTTATTTACAACAGATAACCAACATTAGAAGAAGTGTAAAGAATTGGGGGGAGGCATTTGGTTAGGAGTGAGTCAGAGTAATCTAACAAAAAAATCGAGTTTGCTTTTGTCTTCAATCTAGCCTTAAAGCAAAGATGAGACCTAAGATGGAGTTAGTTCACTCAAAAGGAACTCCTGCGCACCGACGGAACATAGTAAAAACTATTTGACGTCGGACATTCGCCTCACTTCGGTTTAGACGACAGGTTTGAAGCGATTCGATGTCACGCTGAACTACTTACATCAAGTATTGTGATACATAATCGGATCAATCCGATCCAGGATCGTTAAGGCTGGCCGCATACACACGTTTTCCGAATTCGTTTTCCTAATGTGGTATTTCGAAATTCCGTGGACTAGCGGCAGTCACACGGAATTTCGAAGTTAGGTTTTTATATTATGTATTACCGCGGCTGTTTGAATTTGAATAATTTGAGTTTGATACATAGTGTGATTACCCTTGAAACGTAGTCTGAATCAAATATCCTTAATAGCTAGTGGTGAAAGGATGAATAGTCAACTTATGAAAGAAGACAAAAAAAAAACTATATAAAACTACTGACTCCATTGAACTGATTGTTCCCAGAGCCCGCCGCCTTTCCCGAACCGACAGCCAGATCTTCGAAGACTCGGTGGAACTCCAGTCGTACTACATCGACCAACGAGACCTCCTCTGCCGCGGCACCCTGCAGTCCCCGGCACTGAACTTCACCAGGGACACCATGGCCACCAGCGTGGAGCTGGTGAAACAGTGCAAGTTGCTTCAGGAGAATGAAGACGAGGATGAGACCAGGTTAGTTCAGTAGAAGGTATCAACTATACTGTACTGTAAAGCCTTTGTCAAACAGACTGGCGTGGCGAATGCGAAGCGTGACGTTTTTATTTGAAATTATTGAATTGTTTGAATCCAGTCACATAGAAAAGCGAAAGCGATCCGATAGCGTGACAGAACTATCGGACTGTCATCTCGCTTCGGTTCGGTATCGCCTCGGACTCGCTTCGCTTTCGCCTGTCTGTTTGACAAAGGCATTAGTCTGCAACTGTACTGTTTTTCTAACAGGCCGACACTACACGACACTAATCTCTTCAAAGTTAGAGTGAACAGGCTTCGAGGTAAGCTCGCTCCATCGACGACTTTGATTAGAGTAAAAGCAAACACATCTTAAATAAAAATAATGGGCCTGTGGCTTCACGCTTCTGGCGGCATAAACTAAATGAGCGTATAGAAAAATAGTTAAGAACTTAATAGTAAAAAAACTTTCTATCACAACATTGTAATGCCAGTAATAAGACGACACGGTTAGCGCAGTGGCTGAGCGATTGGACTGCTGCGCTGCGTGTCGCGGGTTCGATTACCGCACGGAGCAAATATTTATATGATCTACAAGTAGTTGTTCCGTGTCTGGGCGTTTGTGTATGTGAATTTATATGTTTGTAAACGCACCCACGACACAGGAGAAAAACCTAGTGTGGGGCAACGTTTTTAAACAAAAAAAAAAAAAACTAAACCGCTTGTACTTTTGTTCCTGCCGCTCCGAACACCACGCGCCGTTTTACGGACTCGCTCGGAGAAAATCGCACACGTTTTCGCTACGAGCGGTGTCTCGTGATGTGCTTCAAATATCTCTATACATTTCATCTTACCGCTCGCCACCCTGAACTAAAGCACCGTGCACAGCGTCAATGTCGTGAACGGTGCTTTAGTTCATGGAGAAAGAAATGGGCTGTAAGAATGGAATGAATAATTCGACCTGGTTGAGCATGACTGCGATGGCTTAGTCAGTTAAAACGTCTGGTGTACTGAATCAAAACAAAAAGATCGCAGGTTCAAGTCCTGCTCGGACTTTTTGCACTAATATTTTTAAATATTCTTGGTACCCAGGTCAAGCACGGACGACTCAATGCCTCCAGGCGGGGCTCCAATACAGACAGCTTACAGTAAGGGAGACTTCGTGTACGTGCAGCCGGACAAGGGCAACAAGGAGCCCGCCGTCGTGCAGGTGGAGCGGGTGTGGACCAACAACGACGGCGTGCCCTGCATGTACTGCACGGTTTATTACAGGCAAGTCACTCTACTAACTATAAATGAAAGTCGTTCTTGTTACTACGACATAATGATGGAATTCGACTGACTTACGGCGTCGTGGCGTGTTTTGTTAATCATTTGCTGTAGATAACCGTACGTTTTATGTCATATGTCGTAGTGGTAAGGATGGTTTTCACTTGTAATTGGCTATTTGGCAGTAGCTATAAATTACAAGTATAATGAGTCCGTCATTTAGAGTTTAAAAAAAATAACGGACACGTATTTTTTCTTTTGTTAAATCAATGAATATTCACCAAAATATAACGCATCAAAACTCGAGATTTCCCGTGACGTCAAAATTGAGTAAAAATTGTACTAAATTGTGACCTATTGCCAATTTTGAAAGCGTCGTATCGAATCGCGTCATCAGCAAGCTCGCCAAGAGTTCCTTCGTTCACAAATCGACGAGTCTTCTTTCTAAGTCCGTCAAAAAGGACACGGTTACGGATACGGATGAACGAACGTAACTAACGTGTGATAGATAATACCGCCATGACTCCGCCACGACTGAAGTCCTTTTGTTGCGGTGCTAGTGTCTATGTCATTACATCAATTTGCATTTTAAACAATGTACCACGAATTTTCACTTCATGTCAAGAGTGGCTGTGCGGACTCTAAGGAGCTATCTGTCAAATAGTAATATTATTCATTTTAAGTTCAAGCTCGATGTCACGTTGCGTAGAAAACGTCTGTAACTGACAGTTACTGGGTTGTGGAGTACAGATAGGCAGTCTCTCCTTGTATAACACTGGTATTCAGCTGCATCTGGTTCGAATGGAAGCCGAGCCCGATATAGTTGGGAGATGGCTAGGCAGATGATGATTCACGGATAAAAAAACCTTAAGAAACAAGTTTTCATACAAAGTTTTATCCAACTTTTATCTAATAAATACCACCTAAGCCTTCCCTACGCCTAATTAAACCTATTACTCTTTCACAGGCCACAAGACACATACCACGTGCGCACACGCAAGTTCCTGCAACAAGAGGTGTTCAAGACTGAGTCGCACCGCGTCGTGCCGCTCGACCAGGTCGTGGGACACTGCTACGTTATGAACGTGAAGGAGTACTTCAAGTACAGACCTGAAGGTAGGTGGTGTCCAAGAACTAGGCTATTAGTAGATTGTAAATCTTATAAGTCCATCAGCTAGAGTTTTGTAATAGTTATTTATGCAACTGTTATATAATCAGGGGTATTAAAACACGAATGTGGGTTTATCACACGATGCGTAGCCGAGTGTGATAATAGTATCACATGAGTGTTTTAATACCTAATTATAACAGTTGCATACAAGACTTTATCTACAATCATGATGTGAATCCTCTATAAAAGATTCTCATACCATAGGGTGTTGTACAGTGTTGTAAGAACTATGTAAATTCAAGATGGCGGGAAATAACACGATAAGACGAGATTCCGAAATTACGAATTAGTCTACAATTTATTGGTCCATGGTCGGACAGCGAGTCCCCCATTACTCGCTGCCCTCATGCCTACGGTGGCCGGAGATCGTCTGGCGACGTCCGACGCCGTGGGCGTCTACCACTGCGGCTGGGGTGGAGGGAGGACGCTGCCCTCTCCCTCACGCGACCCGCCTCCTCCTTCGCGAGCATGACTGCTTCGCAGAAGGAGGCGACTGCTTCCCACTCCGTCTCGCCCCGCAGCATGGCCTCGACCAATGCCGGGCGCGAGAGGTCTCCGCCTATCGCCGTCGTGAGGACACGGCGGTGCTCTGCCCAAGCGGGGCAGTCCTGCACCGTATGCTCCACCGTGTCCTCCGGACGATCCTCGCAGTGGTGACTTAACAACGCTTAGCGCAATTTTAGACAAGATACCAGTAGCAAACAGTAAATGCTAATAAGCGTATATTTTGTACAACAGGTTTCGCCGACAAAGACGTGTACGTGTGCGAGAGTCGATACAACACTAAGCTGCGCTGGTTCAAGAAGATCAAGGTGTGGGAAGGTGCTGAGAAGGAAGCGACGCTCATACCGAGAGAGGTAAATAAAAACATACCGTAATAGCTAGACACTATGGTTTTTAATAAAAGCTGTTAACTGCCGCGCTCAGTCTCAGGATCTATCGACAAGAAAAAGTAAGCTATTTCATGACGTCGTTAAGAGTTTTTAAGATTATCTGACGTAGGGTCTCTGTCCTCATGGAAAACTCCAATAATACTTTTGGCCGACCCGATAATTGAACCCGGTATGTCATTCTCAGCAATTGCGCTTACTAACTAGATCAACGAGGCAGTTCGTTGATTTTTTTAACTAAGAAGTCAAAAACATGAAAATTTAACAAAATTGACACGACATTTGTTACGCGCGTCAAGTTTTTCACCTCGATTGCTGGGCAAAGGTCCACCATTACCTCCCATTCTTTTCAACTAGTAGCTTTCGCTGACCAGTCTCGCAGTGTTTCATTTATACTTTTTTTTTCTTCAGGTACCTCTAGAACCCAACAGGACCGTATCAGTATTCCGCGAACGCGTTGAAAAGCACAAGGATGAACTAGCTGAACTAGAAGTGTTGGAAAACGTTCACGAGAAGGAAAGACCTGTAAGTTTTGTTACTACAAATATTATTATTTAATTCGGTAGTAAAACTCGACAGACGTTATCTAAATCCAAACGAGAACTATTGGTAATATTGACTCCTCAAGTATTGCTTTTCCGGGTCAATAAGGGCAGGTGCCTATTGCTGTCCTGATGGGTCAGATTTAACCTTATTTCAATTACTTAGCACTCATATTCCTTTAATAAAGTTAAGTAATCTATATGTGGTCGCGGGACTAACTAATTACCGTGACCCCGGAACGTAAAGGGCTATTGAAGGACACCGTGGATTTTAGTCAGTACAAGTCTGACAGTCCCTCCTGCCCTGCCCTGGGTGGGAGGAAAAATTAGATGATTTTACCGCGCTAAAAAAAAGTAATGTGTCTGACGTGATCCCGTGACACGTAGATATAAAAGAATTTCCGTGCTAAATTTCATTGAAAAGAGATCGAAAATCATTGTCAAAGGAAATAATCCTGGGCGCCCTTAAGCCTTTGTCAAACAGACAGGCGTCGTGAATACGAAGCGAGGCGTTTTTATTTTTAATGTATGGAATTGTTTGAATCCAGTCACATAGAAAAGCTAAAGCGATCCGATAGCGTGACCGAACCGATGCGAAGACGTGGCGAGCGCATATTTGCTGTTTGACGTCGTTCATAAAAAGTCAGCTAATACAACTGTCACGCCGCGGTTCGCTGCACCCAGTTTGACGTCTCGTATCACTTAGGACTCGGTCCGGTTCGCTATCGCCTGTCGGTTTGACAAAGGCTTTAGTCAAAAATCAGTGCAAATTGTGACGACCGGCTTCGAGCCCCCACTGTGAAACATTTTTGGCCTGTTTCTGTTCTGATTCAGCCTGGAAATATGATCAGTGGAGTTTTCAAAAATATCATTTTAATATGTTTAGACCCATAACGCCTGTCAAGTTTCGCTAGCTAACCAAATTGAACCTTGTATACATTTTTGTTTACTATATTAACACAAAATTAACATATCCATTTTGTTTCGACTCTCATTTCCGGACTGGACCAGAATTCTAGCGTGAGTAACATTATAATGTCTGTGTTCAATTTAGCATGTTTGATATTAATGAAGAGTATGCGTGCGCCTGAGCATGTACAACTACGCTTACGCTCTCGACCGAGTTTTCCCTCTACGTCTCTCAAAGAAACAAGTAACTCGGGATGGATAGCAAATGAGGGAACACTGGGGTTAGACTAGCATTACTATGATATACACTCTCACAGTAGCCCTGTCTCTGTCTATATTAGCTAGAGTGTAGCCAACATCACACAACCAATATTAATCGGTTAGTTTTGGCACTAGAGAGTTGTCTCTGTCGCACAAACAAATATCAACCATAACGTGCGACGAAACAGCGGCAAACCTTGTATAAGTAGTGTGCGACAGAGAAACCGAAACTAGCCGGTCATTTTTTTCCAAGGGTCGATGTGCAATATTTTATCTTTTATGCTTGAATTTACTTTTATCAACAATTAAGTGTATGTAAATGATGCAAGGTTGCCTGGTAGAGCTCGCGGAATGTTTTTTTCTAGATTTTGTTTTTATTAACTGTCTGGTTTCCATGGTAACAGATTTTTTTATAGCGCTTTTATGTCGTAGCAATAAAGGCTGTTTTCGTAGTGAAAATATTTATTTGTGACTTTCAATTGTCATTTTTCAGAGTTTTTATAGCTTGAGTTTTCCTAGCCCTTGCTGAGGTTGATAATGTAATTCGAAATCTATTACAAGTTGAAGTGTATTTAATGGTGACTAGTTTTGGTGTGTTAAAATCTTTTTTTGAACTAAATTTTAAATTTGCAGTAAGTAGTAAAAGGAGGTCGCGGGTATGTACGAATAACCGTGACCCCGGAACGTCAAGGGCTATTGACGGATACCGTGGATTTTAGTCAGAATGAGTCTGACAGTCCCTCCCGCTCTGCCCTGGGAGGACTCATTTCATGATTTTACCACGTAAAAGAAAGTAGTAAGAAGGAAAAGTGAAATAAAAGAAGGGAGGTCTTAGCCCTGCATGGGGCCCGGGTTGTGTTCGCGCTCAAAGAGTGTCAGCATAGTGACGGGGCCTGTAGAGTGCCAAAGCCTGCCGGGGTCGCGGGACCAAGGGATTACCGTTACCCCGGTACGTAAAGGGCTATTGAAGGACACCGTGGATTTTAGTCAGTACAAGTCTGACAGTCCCTCTCGCCCTGCCCTGGGTGGAAGGACTCATTTGATGATTTTACCACGATAAAAAAAAAAAGCCCTGCATGGGACTCAGATCGTTAATAGTTTTTTGGCTGTCGAATGTTCTTTGTAGTTAGCCTTCTTGTTTGTGTTTCATTTTTTGTTAGTAACATTTTAAAAAAAGCAAATGCTTGCATACGTTCCGAATTAGGCCACGTACTGAAAGATCCTTTTACAATCAGCAAAAGATGTACGTAGCAAATTTTAAACGGTTTTCCTGTATACTAAATGCAGGCTATTTGCTGTGTGTTGTCACCTTTTTCAGACATATTGAGACGCTTCCAGTAGATGGCGCAACGTATAAAGCGTTCAGAAAACAAGCGAATGAGAAATTTAGCTACGA
This sequence comes from Agrotis puta, assembly GCA_943136025.2. NCBI lineage: Eukaryota > Metazoa > Arthropoda > Insecta > Lepidoptera > Noctuidae > Agrotis > Agrotis puta. The sequence continues at coordinate 5,526,478 of OW964190.2, read as the reverse complement.
GATTAGTGGTTGCGGTAGCCTAATTGGTAAGGCCTCTGGAGTACTTATCCAGAAGATGCAGCTTTGAGCCCCGCTCGCAGCTGAATTTTTCGTTCGTCATAATCATCTTTGCGAAGACGCGACTCAGGCGTTATTGCGCATAAATATGTAACTTTATATTGAAACTTATAAAACAACATTGGAAATACGTTTAAAAGTTGCTATTGTATACCTCTTTTCCTGACTATACATCTCCCTTCTATACATGTGACTTCACACCAAGACATGACGACGCGCACCTTTTAATAGCGACCTAAAATTTAACTTTATTTTCTACACGAAAAGATACACATTTCCAGTATCATCGCGTTACGTCGCGTTGCGTCGCATCTCGGTGTGAACTGCGGCCGTATTATGACGCCTTAAAACCAGGCTTGTTCTAGTGAGTGAAAAAGACAGAGCTATACAAGTCGTCTAGCGCCTCCTCGTTCACTCACTGGAACAAGCCTGGTTTTAAGACGTCTAAATATGGCCCCTGAACGGCCCAAAAGCCTCTGCCTATACTTAAATTTGTTATTCCCCAGGATGTGGTGATGTACAACCCTCTGGGCACAGACGACGAGAACACGTACTACGAGCAATACAACACCGTGTGTTCCGGAGTTATCAAGACAGGAGACTATGTGTACGTCGTCACGGACGGAGGGAAGCAGATGATCGCGCAGGTCGACACTATATGGGAGACTGGCGAGTGAGTATCGCAGTTTTAAGAAGTGGGATCTACTACCTAGCTGTCAACTCCGGACTACGTCATCTACGACGGACACTGACGGAAAGCCAAGCCAGGTCTGCACTAACCACCTGACCAACTAGACACCTGTCGGGAATCCGGTGCCGAAGAGATTTTATGGCGTTCCGTTGGTTCCAGTTCTTCTGGATGAGCTTGCTCCGTTTTAGATCATGTTTGCGGTGTAATAATCATCAAAGGTTTTCTTCGACTCAGGTCGAAGAACACCTTGTGTGTCGCGGAAGAAACTGTCAGACTCTTAATGACTTAAAATCACCCTACGGGTCTAAAACGGCCACTTAAGGTCTATTCCCTATGATTCACATTGTGGACAAATAATAGACGAATAGCCAGAGACGTTGCTGGAAATACACGAGAAATTATGTCACCATCGCCGCTTGGTATTTTAGTAAAGAAACAGTGGGTGTAAAACGGCCACTTTTCCGTTTTAGACCCGCTGTTTCTTTATAAGATTACCAAGCGGCGATGGCAGCATGATTTTCAGCTCTATTTACCCGACTACGGCAAAGCCAAAAGGAGGGTTATGATTTTGACCGGTATGTATGTTTGTATGTATGTTTGTTTGTTCCCTCATAACTTCTAAACTTCTTATCATTACATGACAAATGAGGGCTCATTAGAAGCGTCTCAGTTGTCCGCTGGTTATAGGGTAGGTGACGTGTCACCAAATCCAATATGGCGCCCTCTAGGGGATGAGAAGTCGTTACCGAAAAAAAAAATTTTTTTCGTACAATATCGACATGGGTATCAAATTAAAGGGCTTGATGAGCACATTTGAAATATATATACATTATATAGCTTTTACTAGCTAATTTTCTGTTTTTAACAGTGTCAAGATGGGAATCAAGTGATAAATCTTAAATTCACAACTAAGAAACTATACATATAACATAAATTACTATGAATAATATAACCCCAAAATAGTGTAAATAAAAAATAAGTTAAAAATAACTAAAACCCGACTACGAAAAAATCGCGCACTGAAAAGTATAAAACAAGAACAAGCCGTGGTCGTATGCCACCTGCGGTTATTTCACACAATCTTTATTGGCTAGGTGGCATACGACCACGGCTTGTTCTTGTTTTATAGTTTTCAGTGCGCGATTTTTTCGTAGTCGGGTTTTAGTTATTTTTAACTTATTTATTTTGTAATAACACTATTAATTACTTTCATTTTCAGAAACTAAAGTTAACATCCTCATAATATTCTTTTTCTTTGTTACAGTAACAAATGCTACTTCCGCGGGCCGTTCCTAATCTTCCCGTCAGAGGTCGCCAACATAATAAACAAGGTTAGATTCAACAAATGTGTGCCTACCCGCAAATCTCTTCAAAAAGTTTTCAATTAATTTATCATTAACTGAAGAGTATGTTTGACTTTCAGCCTTTTTACAAGCAAGAGGTGCTGTTGACGACGATGCACGATACGAGTCCACTAGTGGGAATAGTGGGCAAGTGTGCTGTGTTGGATTATGATGATTATCTTAAGTGTGAGTATTTGTTTTGCTATATTAATATAATTTGGGGGTCTTTCCTAATAAGGCAATGCGTCATCGGTACACGGTGGACATATCACCTTTACGTACGAAACGTTTTGGCAATACTTTCATTGTGCACACAGCTAAGCAGTGAAATACCCCGCCGGTGTCTGTATTTCCTGATAGCTACAACCTTCGGTTCAGTTCAAGAGTTTATAGGTTACGTTCTAAGCGTATTTCACCGTTGACCACGTCATTGCTTACCATCAAGCGAGATAGTGGTCAAACGAGAGCCTATCGCTAAATAAAAAAAAAGCTTGCTTATAAGAATCGTTTACTTAGATGCATATTTTTAGTACGTTTTTTTTTCGGCAAAGGCTACTAAATGCTCTTATTTACCATTAAAACAAAAAAAAGCGTACTAAAACAATGTTGAATATTCAAATAGGACAACACTGTAAATATGACATGATGCGGTATTGTGTGACAGAGATAACACTTGCGAAACCGAAACTAACCGATTGTCTCTTTCTAAAACTCGATGTGCAAATTCATCGTTCATTGAACATAATTCTTTGTCTCTGTTCCCCACAGGTCGTCCGACAGAGATAGCAGAGAACGATATCTACGTGTGCGAGTCAGTGTACGACGAGTCGAACCGCGTCGCGCGCAAACTGAAGGCGGGACTGCGCAAGTTTGAGCATACCAAGGATGTCACTATTGATGAGGTATGTACTGCGAGATCCCTTTTTTTTGTGGTTAAATCATCAATGAGTCCTCCCACCCAGGGCAGAGCAGGAGGGACTATCGTCTCGTACTGACTAAAATCCACGGTGTCTTTCAATAGCCCTTTACGTACCGGAGTCACGGTAAATCATAAGTCCCGCGACCCCGACAGGCTTTTGCCCCGCCATTTTTGCTGACACTCTTTGAGGCGCGCGTGGAACACAACGCGCCGTCGACCCGGGCATGGTCCATGGTCGGACAGCGAGTTGATCTAGATACACCCTTGGAAAACTACTAGTAGTTTCTATACTGTTTTAACTATCGTATATCTGGGTAAAATTAATAATATATATCTTATTCGCAGATCTACTTCTTCCCGAAGCCCCTGGGTCCCCCGGCACTGGCCACTGCTCAGGAAGTACAGGCCACGTCCAGTGCGTTCACTCAGAAGCAGTTCAACCCGCATAGCAACTCCATGGATTCTATGGTACGTGATTTGATATGCTTTTTTTTATTATACAAACTTCTGTCTCTGTAAAATTTGTTTAATTGGGGTAATAGGTTGTAGCCATCAATGCTGTTGACTATCTATGATAAGTTATTTATTTTTACCGGACTGCGTGAGGAGGGATATTTTAATGTGTATTGTATTATTTTCCGATTTTATAATATGTATCTACCTCTGAAACGGGTTTTAATGACGGAAAAAAAGACAAAAAGACAGGATGTATCTAAAAGACCCTTACCGTTTTAAGCATTTTTTTAGCGTGGTAAAGTTATCAAATGAGTCCTCCCATCCCTGTCAGACTTGTACTGACTAAAATCCACGGTGTCCTTCAATAGCCCTTTACGTACCGGGGTCACGGTAATTCGTTAGTCCCGCGACCACCGTTTTAGGCATGGCAATGTTTAAAATATAGAAAACAATTTCAGAAAAAAAAATTAACATTCGATTTTATATTTAGAAAATAAATGTTTGTATTCTTCTATGGTTCAATTCGTTCGTTCAATGTCGATTTGTATAAAAATAACCATGAAATAACAGGATCTGTACAGACAGACCAAGTTTTAAAAGCTGTAAAGGCTGAGACGATATAACCATGATCCAGATTAGCCATTAAGAAACTTTTGATCCGACGTTCCTGTGCCATAATTTCTGACTTACACTCGGGCTAAATCTTAAGCCGGGTCCAGACTATGTAACGTGTAATGTAACACGAATTCTACGTATGGACGGCACTACGAGCGTTACATGCAATGCTCGTAGTACCGTCCACGTTAAGCAAAAACTAGTTAGTAATAATAAATAAATAATAAAATGAAATGCATTTATTTCGAGTGACTACATGACTGATAAAATTAACATAACAATACCATAATCAAATCAATCATAAAAATGGAGATTAACGTAATTTTCTTTTTGTCGAAACAGGATAGCAAGCCTCAGTTCACGAACCTGATCAACACGACCATCGGCAGTCAGGACGTGGAGATGTTGCTGGAGAACTCGCTCGACGACTCTTCACTTGCCTCGCCTGCTACTCCGCTTTCTATAGGTATGTGTTGAGTTTTTTTTTCTGGTAAAATCGTCACATGATTCCTCCCACCCAGGGCAGAGCGGGACGGACTGTCAGACTCGTACTGACTAAAATCCACGGTGTCCTTCAATAGCCCTTTACGTACCGGGATCACGGTAATTCGTGAGTCCCGCGACCCCGGCAGTTGGGTTATTTGTTAGGGAATATTTTTGTAAAAACCAATGACTATGCTAAAAAGTCAATTTTTACCAAAACTGTAGCCAGTCCATATAAGTTTTGATAGAACAATTTATTTTTATATGTAACAGCAGATTTTTGCTCGGAAAACGCCTTCACTCTCCATAATTCTTTCTTTTAAAATTTAATCTAATAAGTCCGATTCGTAACACTAAAGAAGTAAGTCCGAAAAAGTATAGAATATACCTCTTGTTAATTTTTTTACTTGAGACTGTAATTTTCTGATTTACACCGGGTGCCTTAACAACTAGGCCATCGTAGTTTTACCCGGCAAGGTAGAATTTTTCATTCCACGTCTTATGCTGAAATTAGCGCCATTTATTGTTGAAGAGTTTACTTATTTTTGACCTTCAAAACTTTCTACAAACCTACCTTCGTCCCTTCCAGGCGGTAACAGCAACCCGTACAACCCGTCCCTCACGGCAACTCCTACTCAGGAGCGCACCAGCACGGCCACTCCCGCCAGCAGCAAGAAGAAGAAGGACAACAAGCAGAAGATCGTCACCGGCTACATCCTCTACTCCAGCGAGGTACGGAGGGCCATCGTCGCTAACAACCCCGAGTCTACCTTCGGTGAGTTCCATTCCTATCCCCCTAGACAAGTGTGACACGAACAAAAGAAAACGCTCTGTAGTTTGTAATAGATTTTCAACTTAAAACTTTATAGCATAAAGTTGAAAATCCATTAAAGACTACAGAGCGTGTTCGTTCGTTCGTATCGTAGTTCTTGATAGATTTTCTACTTTATGATCTAAAGGATAATGTCTAATGGTTACAGTTGTCTGAGCCCTCTGGTTCTTTGTTCCTTTTCTTAAACCTTTCAAGGGTGTTACTACATCAATCGAATGAAGACTAAAATGGTTCAGTAGAAGAAAACATATCATTTTAACTCGGGGATTCCCACATTTGCCAGGGTCGCGAGACTTTTTTAAAGGGCACCGTAACCCTAGCACGAAGAAAACATGATCGATAATCGATTGAAGATATAGTAACACCCAAAGCTTTTAAGATTAGGAGCTAATACTTGCGTCATACTTCGCAAAACTATCATGAAAAGGTTTATTCAATTTTGCCATAAATTAAACAAATTCCATAGGACGATAAGTAAGTTTTTGACTCCGCATAATATACAGAAACTAAAACTACCATCAATCTTTTGACTAACTAATCAAATAGTCAAGGTAAAACAAAACAGGTATTTAAATCAAGTATTGGTAAAAAGCTAGAACATTATAAAGTTATTCATATTTGCTGCTAATCCATTTTTTATGTGTGATCTCTCATTATATGTGTATTAGGATTCTATGCTTTTTTAAAGCACTGAGTTGCCATTGTTCAATTCTTTTTGCCAATCATAATGTTTACCATTTAATAAAACTCTAGGACAATTAATTAAAAAACCAAAAAATTTAAAATAAAATTCTTTATTCAATCTATCAAATCTATACTCAATTGGCTATTTGACAGTAGCTATAAATTACAAATATAATTAGTCCGTCATTTAGAGTTTAAAAAAATAACTGACACGTATTTTTTCTATTGTCAAATCAATGAATAATTACCAAAATATAACGCATCGAAACTCGACAGTGGGGGCTCGTGACGTCAGAATTCAATAAAAATTGTACTAAATTGTGACATATTGCCAATTTTGAAAGCGTCGTATCTTCGTTAATTTTGGTTTACATAACAAAAGAAAAATACGGGTCGAATATTTTTTGACGGACTAATTATAATTATTCAGTCAAATAGCCAATTGTGACAAAAAGGAAATAAAGAAAAAACAGTTATTCTTTACTACCTTCGATTGGTTAAAATCCACATGATATCTTTCTAATTTCTTGTATCGGCCGCTCCGGTCATCTCTGCTATCGTGAGACTGAGGACCAAATCTAGCTTAACATTAGCTTAGTCACACTACATCCGAAAATGAACCTTACCTGCCTATTATTGATGCTCTTTTTCGTATAATAAGCTTGATCACAGTCGTCGTCGTAACCTTTTGTTAGGCAAGGGCAAAAAAGTGGCAAAATCAAGTAAGGGCGGGCGGGCGTAATTTTTTTTCCAGCAGCAGTTTTCTCATTACAATCTCCTTATTTATATAAGAAAATCTTTAGTTTACAAAACAGGCAAGATCCGCGCGTTGCCGACCGCTGGTCTATAGGAATATACGACTCAATTTCTATATACTAATAAGGTCGATTTTCGACAGACTACTCAGCTAAGCTTGAAAGATATTGGACCTGAATCTTTTGGCTATCAAAAAAGAATTGAACAATGGTAAACTATGTTACTTATATGTGTATTTCCATTTCGTGTGTGTACACAGCTTTAAATTCATCCTAATGTAAATGATCCTAACGCCACCTATATGTAAATCTAGCTAACAAGGAGAAAACTTTGAAACCGGGTAGGTAATGTTTCCTCTACTCAAATAGCTGGCTTACTCATTCAGTGCACGCTGTATTTATTTATGTTGTGGTCCTTGAAAGGAGGTGAATAGAAACGCAATTAATTGAGACAAAACTTCGAAAAGGATTTTCACGTTGAAATAGTATGTTGCCAACTTTCTTTTTAACCTGTGTACTCCCACTGCTGGGCAAAAGTCTTCCCCATAACCTTGGAAACACAAAAGGATAATTATAATTCCAACATTGGAATAAAAAAAATGTTTTATCTACAAGTAGTTGTTCCGGGTCTTAGTGTTAATCAGCCTTATTACAAAAACTAAATAAACCTTGGTTTAAATCTGGACTATCAAGTCGAAGCTTATCTGCAGAACCAGGGTTTAAACTCCGTACTAGTACAAAACTTAGATAAAACGTGGACCTTAGTACCGTCATTTGAACCATTGTATAAACAATTAAATCCACTATGTGTAATAACAATTATATTATCTACCATTTTTACATCCATTTTTGGTGAAAATAATACAAAAACAACAACACACTGAAAGAATTTTTCATTCCCTTGCTTTCAGCTTCGAAATTAGTGCTTGCGATGACCTATTTGGTAAGGCGTCTGGAGTACATATCCAGAAGACGCAGGTTCAAACCCCGCTCGCAGCAGATTTTTTTTTATTTCCTCAAAATATCTTTGCGAAGATGCGACGCAGGCGTTATTGCGCATAATTATATAACTTTATACAAAAATGAACTCACGCCTTCTTAATTTCTCTAAATAATTCGGTAAATATAATAGAGTACCCGTTGGTAACATATTATAATGGTAAAATCCCTTTTCATAGTTTTGTCTCCATCCACCCCGTTTTATCCCAGTATTTTTATTGTTTTAATAGTTGTTATTTTTGTGTACGAAGATCTTCCAAATTACAAATGTTACGTTCAAAAATAAAATAAACATTTTGTTTGTCGAGTCACATTCTACATTGCTGAAGTCCATTCGAAATATTCAAATTTTATTTGAAACAAGCTATTGCCCGCTGCTTTGCTCGCGTTTATTTAGATTTTAATTCGGGTTGCAATCTGCTTGTAATGAAAAGGAAGATGCCATCTATTATAATAAGATGTTTACTGTTGTTTTCCGGAAAAAGTATTTGTCCGTTTTTAATGCACGGACATAGGGTACAAGTCCGTTTCTGTACATTGCATGCATTTATAATATTATTAAGGATGCGCATGCGTCGCCACTGTGAACTGAAGCAAGATATGCAGGGATCCTATATTCTTAATTTCTGTAATGTTAAACGAATTACTATATTATTTGGATTACAGCAAAGTAGAAACTATCTTTTTGGAATTTATTAAAAATTAAAAAAAAAAAGATAAAATCGTACACGACCATAACCTAGCTAGCTAAAAAACAAACAGTATCAATATAACCTCTTTCAAATTCACGCACACATTGGACCAGAGAGAGACACACCGCGGAAGTTATCCCGGTGTAACTCCAAGGTACGTTCTAGCGTAGTGTGTCTGTGTAGGCGAGATATCGCGGATTGTGGGCAACGAGTGGCGCTCGCTGCCCGCCTCCACCAAGCAGAGCTGGGAGGAGCGGGCCGCGCGCTGCAACGAGGAGACGTCCGCGCGCCTGGCGGAGGAGATGAGGGAGATGGCACAACATGTTAGTATTGTAGCTTTATTTATTATTGTGGTAAACTAAAGTTGCGTAAATATATACAACACTATTTTTTGTTTATGCGAAACCCGATACACCTTTCTAGCATTTTTGTGTAAAGAATCTATGTACAAAATTAAAAACTGTATCATGAAAAATCATAAAGTTATAAGCTTGTTATGTTACCTGGTTGTCCGTTCAAAAATATCCTAATTTCGCGGCGAGTCGCGGTAACCCCGCTCAACCCGCGCCTCCTGTGTCGTAAATTCATTGATAATAGTTTGGCAATAGATACATAACCGTACAGCGATTGTATTATAATGAAAAGTGTTAAAAGTTAATTAAAAAAAAATCGGAACAAAATATAACATGGTGTAAAAATTACTGAAATCGATTCAGTTACTGAATCTGAACAAATTATATTCAGGTTTCGCATATACTATAAATAATGTTGTACAACTAACGCACACAAAAGGGGTGGATCGGGAACAGACTTTTGGTTTCGTTTAGGCCTTGAATTTTTCAAGTAGCTTTAATTATTGTCAAAATTTAAGAACACGCGCTCTTAATATTGCTTATTATTTTTTGTACTGACACCTCATTTAGTGTAATAAATCTATACGTAAGGACTTATATTTGGCTCTCTGTTGATCATAGTCCCTTTTTTGTCTGCATGAATTAGCCGTAAGTGTCGCGGGACTAACGAATACCGTGAACGTAAAAAGCTATTGAAAGACCCCGTGGAAGTTAGTCAGTACAAGTCTGACAGTCCCTCCTGCCCTGCCCTGGGTGAGAGGTCGCATTTGATGATTTTACCACAATAAAAAAAAAGTCTATAGATTCGTGAGGGCTCTCTGGTGACCATAATCCCTTTTTTGTCTCTATTTACTAGCCGTAAGTCCTCCGTATACTAAAGTAAATATCTCCATTATCCCAACAAACTCTTCAACATACAAGTACATTTTCGCAGACCCCAATGGAGACAACATACGAATGCGCTTGGGACACCTGTGACTATCAGTTTGAGGACCTGGCCGACTGCATGGAGCACTGCATTGGCGACGGAGGTAACAGTAAGTGTTTCTGCTATATGTACCTTTGGAACTAGCTTATAGTAGTAAAATTTTAATATGCAGCGTATATGAGAATGTTGTGGTCTTATTTTGGGGCCATACTTTTTGAATACGTACTGTATGCTTTTGTGTAACTTATGCTCTTGAACCAACAGTAAAATGTAGAAATAATGATCGGTTAAATAGATTTACTAGATGTGGAGATTTTTGAGTAACTTTTCAAAACTTTTTGATAACGCGGTTCACTGTTTATTATCAGGCGATATCGTTGTATTACAGTCATTTTGCAATTTATTTATAGCTACCTTTTATTTTGGCTAAATTGCGATTTGAATGATATTTAACTTTACACGTTTTTTATGAACTAGTTAGTTAACTTGAAGACCTGTGAAATGCATTGTGCATTATAAAATTACTTCGTATTGTCAACATTGTGTTCTACTCTATAAATCGTAAAGTTTTAACATTGACTAAAATTATTCACATTTAATGAATGAAATGTCTTCGCAGTCAAAAGTTATGAACCAATTTAAAAAAGTAACTCGACTAAGTTAAAAACGAATTTGTTATTTTATAATCTCCAATGATTGTTAAGTTTTTTTTTAATCAAAAATGTGGCTACCATTATAATTTTTAACATTATATTTATTGATCACTGTTTATTCCTAAATGTTTTGTTATTTTTTTAATGCTGCTAGTGATTGGTACATATATCGAGACCAAGAAACCCAAACTAGAACGTAAGTAAAGTAGCAATACTAACATTAGTATTATAATATATAGACAAGATGACAATCTATAATTTCCAAGGTGATACTAACTAGATATTACTCATATAATAACGAGCGGTCTACGGAACTCCTGATTCAATTAAAAAGAAAACGTCATTTTTTCATTAATTACACTACATACCAGAGTGCGATAGTGCACATATAATTTAAAACATTCCAGTCATTGGGCTAATTTATGGCCATAATGCAATAAATTCGTAGCAACATTTTGAAATACAAACTTTTCAGGAAAAGGAGTTTGATATTTTGACTTATTATTTACCTGACTTTTATAGCCACTTCATTTTTGTACCAATTTCTTGGCGATCTTCGATTTTCATCTTGTACCATCGTTTTTGTGATTACAAAATATCAAATACATCTTCATACTTTATTTTGTTATTTTTCCTAATCAGTTGATCTTTCAGCAATATCTACTATATTATACTATAAATAGCAATACTACTGAAATTGCCTGAAAAAATCAAACAAGTCCATCAGTTAAATAAAAAAATAAATTTGACCTGATTTTTCTCATTTGCAAACCAAAATTGACAAATATATACCTACAACACTTTTAAAATTGGCAATAAGTCACAAGCAAGTGCAATTTTAAATTGCTTCTGAAGTCACGCGCCCCCGATCTCGAATTTTGATGAGTTTTATCTATCTAAATATTCATTGATTTAACAAAATAAAATTCAATAATTTTAACTGACGGATTTACTAGCTTCGAAATTTATTGATGCTATCAACGTACCTATTAAAGGCTCCGTTTTATATATGGTAAGCTTCAGAGAAAACTCACCCCTTTTGTTAATGACATCACTACCAAAGAGGGTGAGATTTCTGTGAAGCTGCGTGTACTAAACATTACGACCTGCCTAACCTTCCCGTCTCCCTACATGCGTGTCGGCAGCGGGTCACGTGCAGCAACACTACCGCGGCACACTGAACGAGTACCCGTGCGTGTGGCGGAACTGTGCGCGTGTGCGAAAGGGACAGGCGCCCTTCCCGAACCTGCCGCGGCTACTGAGACACGTACGGGACCTGCACGTCAACAAGGGGAACGGACGACTGATGGCTGTGCATGAGAGATCCAGGTAATGTTTACAGGGTGAATTTTTAACAGGGCGTGGATGGCTATATTCGAAACTATGAGGAATATCGAAAAACCTTGAAAGGAGTCTTGAGGCTGATTTTGACGATAACTAAAACTGCATTATTGGATTTTAGAAAAAAACAATAGTCCTGGCCAGAAATCAAACCAGCTGATTTTGGAAAATAAAACACACCAGTCGATAGTGTTGCTAATAACGATAAAATTCTGGGAAGTAATCATATTATACGACAAACTTAAGACCTAACTTACGTCAATAATATTTTCTGATTAATTTCGTAACTGTCTTAGATCTTTTTTTTTGATCAGCCTACACTGTCCCACTGCTGGGCAAAGGCCTCCCCCAAGTTTTTCCATGTGTTCTTTTCCAGCGCCTCTTCGAACCAGCCCTCACAGTACGAGTCCAACTAATCTTAGATCTTAAGAAAGTTAAATTCACTCGCCGGGACTTTGTCCAGTTTCATTGTTTCGGCGCATTTCTGGTGGTCGCCAACTCGCCTCTGTTGATTCTAGCTTTCAGGAGTTGCAGTGGTTTGGTAGTGCGATGTGATTGTAACCTTCTTGCTGCAGTTATTGAGACACGTGCTAGAACTGCACATTTATTTGACAACGGGAGAGTTAACACTACGAGTACATGAAGCCGAAGCCGATTTTCTCTTTCCAAACGTAACGCGAAATATCTGTCGTGTAGACGACAACGTCTAATAAAACATACAGGTACAGCTGTACCTGTATGTTTTATTATGATAAATCACCTATTACTTGATAATTCTACAATAATAGTGTGTTCCGTGAAATATATTCACAGTCACTTTTTCATATGATTTTATTTTATATTGCAGAAACTTCGTGCCGTCATCTAAAAAGCCCCAAAAACAGACAACAACAAATGTCCGGAGTGGAGTCCTGTCACCAGGAGGTAAATATTTAATGAATTGTAATGTAAGATAGTATTTGTTTTTTTTTTTTATGCTTGAACGTCCGCGGCGTCACGTATTGTGTGTGATGTTGTTTTACATTCGAATTTTTCTTGTTGAAAAATGAAGTATTGATGATGACGTGTCTCCCCAGCGTCTCTGTCGGGCATGTCCCCGCTGGCCCGCAACACTCCGTCCCCGGGCGCGGACGCCCCGCTGTCGGTGGCGCCGCCTGCGCGCGCGCCGCTCGACCCGCTGTTCGTGCCGGCGCCGCCGCGCGCGCAGAGACTCACGCACTCGGAGGCCTACATCAGGTAATGTCGGTTCTTCTGATGGTCACACGACGAGATAGGAGACTTATGACCTGGTCAGAAGCATCACATCAATGTTTACTTGTTGAAAGGAGAGCCATTTACAAAATTCACACTCTAATCTATTATACGAGGTACGGAGGAGAAGGAGTGGGAAGCGGTCGCCTCCTTCTGCGACACAGTCATGCTAGCGAAGGAGGAGGCGGGACGCGTGAAGGAGAGGATAGCGTCCACCTCACGAATCAGCCGCCCGACGTTGATATATAAAATCTAACTAATATGCAAAAACTCTGGAGATGCTAATTGATGTATGGATGTTTGTTAGTCTTTCACACAAAAACTGCTGCACGGATATGGGTTATATTTGGTATACGAATAGTTTACAGTTTAGATTTCCATATAGTATCGTTTTATCTCGGTGTCACGTTCCCATGAGATAATGCAATTCAATATACACGCAGGTGAAGCTGCTGGCAACAACTAATAGTATCATATTATCATAAAATATAACCCCGTATTTCTCCCCACAGATACATAGAAGGCCTCCATTCAGAACAGAAGTACATAACACCGTGGGAGAAGTCCCTAACTCCCATGCCCACCAACCCAGATCCAGCACAGTTCAACATGCACAAGATTCCAGCACATTGGATGACCGAGGAAGCCATCAACGGCTATCTAGCCCAAGACAAAAACCTCACGGAAACAGACATACAGAAAATGGACCAGAATTCCAAAATTCTTAAAGGACTTTGCTCTTTGAGAGATTTTATGATGAAGGACGCTTTACATCTGTCTAAAGTTGTCTATGGTAATAACGTATAAATGTAAATAATAATTGACTCACTTGACGTGTACAAATATATGAAAATATTATGTTTAACTGACAGATTTGAAAACATTTTTCATGAAGTTTTCTATTAAATTTTGTATCGTTTAGCTTTAAGATGACTATGTTTTCATTGCTTTTTTTAGATCTATTGTATAAGGAAAGAGTTATATCAAATTAAGAACTAAAAATAACTAAGTATAGAGCTTAAGAGATCTACGACTATTTGCGGTATAATAAAACAATAAATTAATAATAATATTTTTATTTCTCATCTCTCAATAGATTCACTATTTCTATGTGGTTGATTGAAATACTGCTCTCTACTATCAGGATCTAAAATGAAATAAACATTTTTAATATTCATTGTGTAAGACTGGAAACTGGCGCGGTGACTTTATGTCACCTAGTCGCTTGTCCAGTTCGAAACTGGACCTAAGGGCCAGTTCCACCTTATTTTTTTTTAGGGGTCAACTCGTCCACTTCGAAACTTTGCATGGGGGAATTTGCACCTGATATTTTATTAGGGGTCAACTCGTCCACTTTAAAAGTGCATGAGGTCAAGTTCCACCTTTTCTTCACCGCCTCAACCATAAGGTACGGTGTTGCGGAGATACAACGGATAAGGGTTTTTTAACAGTGCATGGGATCTACAATCTTTTAGACATTTATTTCCACTGAAACCGCGCCAACCAGTAGTGAAGTCAATGTAACTTTTAACACGCCACGACTAAAGTCCATTTGAGGCGGTGCTAGTGTCTATGTCATTATATCAAAATGCATTTTAAAAAAATGGGTACTACAAATTTTCTACACGACTTCAGTCTTGATGCACACTCTACATGCAGTTATTTGACGGCACGTTTGGCGCGCAGCGGCTGAGAAATTGGACTCCTGCGCTATGTTTCTTGCCCATTCTTCTTCATACAAACCTACCCTTGCGAATGGGTGTAGAATCAATCCCATCCCATCCCATTTGATTGATCGGCACTCATCGCATACAGACGTGCACATCAATGCAGTATTATTAAAATAAATAAATTAACGCTTGCATTAAATTTTGACCCAGTTTAAGTGTATTAGCTTGATATAATAAAACAACGTAGTAAGCGGTTTTCAACTCAGTATAATGGACTGACTGGATTATAAATAGTTGTTATAATCTGAAAAATGGCTAGCACCCCCTTTAATCGGAGTGGGATGACACCACGCAGCCCTCCGTCGACTCCAACACCACGCAGCCCTCCGTCGACTCCAACACCGAGACCTCCTCAACAACAAAAGCAGCACCAAGAGGAAGCTGTTGAACCTATCAGTACTGCGGAGATTCAGAACTGGCTGGGGACCATTGAAGACCACTTGAATGAGGTGTTTTGTATTGCTTCTGAGGGAAAACTTAATTCTGAACAGAAGCAAAGAATTGGCAATCTCTGCCGAAAAGTTGGACATGGTGTTTCACAATTGGCTGTTCAATACCAGTCGCTGAAATCAAGAGCCCTTCAAACACATACCGCCTTGAAAACAATGACCGAAGCTCGAGACCTAGCAGACTGTCTAGCAGAGATGAACCGCACGATTCAGGAGTCCTGTACGAGGCAGGCTGCAACTCCTTCATCTTTTGCCGATATGGTGAAGAAGGGATCTAGCAGTTTTATTCGTCCTAAAAACCTAAGCTCCGTGGCGATTTTTCCATGCGACAACACAAAGACCAGTGATGAAACCAAGAACATGGTACAAAAAATCATATGCCCTGGTGAAATGAAGCTGAAAGTACGAGGCGTACGTAAAATAGGAAAAGGAGGACTTATTGTTAGCACTGAGACCAAGGATGACCTAGATAAACTCAAGCAAAAAGTCCAAATCGCTTCGTCAGGCCTTACCGTTGACGAACCTCGGAAGCGCAAGCCTCGCATTATTGTGCTAGGAGTTCCCGCATCAATGGCCGAAAATGAGGTTTATAAATGCATTTACGACCAAAACATAACTGACAAACTGCCTATGACCCTAGATACATTTATGACCTCAATTAAACTTAGCCACAAATCTGGAAGGAAAGATGCTGAGAGCTGCAATTATATAATAGAAGTTTCAGCCGCCATTCGCAAGGCCCTCATCACGCAGGACAGATTATTTATAAATTGGACGTCCTGCCCGGTACGAGACTTCACACTAGTAACGAGATGTTACAAGTGCCAGCAGTACGGTCATGCATCCAAGACATGCAAGGCCGCTGCCCCGACTTGTGGCCATTGCGGTGAAGAAGGACACTCTAGCCAAGACTGCGCAAAAAAAGCTGATGATCCAAAATGTGCTACATGCATGCGCTTTAATAAACAAGCCAACCACAAGACGGGAGACGCAGTTTGTCCAGCTAAACTTGCAGCCGAATACAGGTATATTAACTCGATTGACTATGACGGCGCCTGAGAGCGCCACATATTTGTTTAAATCTTAGACGTAATTTATTGTTGTTATTTTTGTAGAATGGATATTAATTTAATTACCGACATAGATAACTCTTTTTTGACTGAGTCTAAGTCATGTGAGGTTGAAGACTGCAATCAATATCTTTCCCAGTATCAAAAGTCATTAACCATACTAACCCAAAACATACGAAGTATTCATAAGAACATAGATAGCTTTAACATTTTTCTTCATAGACTTAACTTTAATTGTGATATTATGGTTCTAACAGAATGCTGGCTATCAATGCGCCACGATAACCTCCCGGCAATACCAGGGTATAACTTATTGTACACAAAAATTAACCACAATCAAAATGATGGTGTCGTTGTCTTTGCTAAGGAATCATTAAAGGTCAAAGTCGAAGAACCTGATCTTCAAGATTGTATTAGTAACTGCCTTATCATCAAAATTGGTACAACTACAGCGATAATTGCTTTGTATAGATCCCCTTCCGCAAGAAACCTAACCTCTTTCCACAGTTCCCTAAACCAGATCTTTGAATCACTTAGCTCATTTAGCAATGTAATACTAACAGGTGATATTAACATTAATATTGGCTCCGAAAACTGCGACGCAGGGACACAAGATTACCTTAACATCTGCTCATACCATGGTTTTCTGCCTGCTCACACATTGCCTACTCATCAGAGCGGTTCTTGCCTCGACCATATGATGATCAAAACCGCTTATTCATTTATTACGCTTGTTACTAACTCAACAATAACCGACCACCATTCTGTCTTACTAGCCGTAAATTTAACGCTGCCTAAGCATAATCGCTCCCAGACAAAATCTAAATTAAATATAAATAAACTCGAATATGATTTACGCAACATTGATTATAGCCTAGTTTACAATACTGCTGACGCTAATTCAGCGTTATCGTATTTAATAAAACATGTCCAACAAGCAATATTACGTAATACGACAGTTGTGACAACAAATAATCGTCTTCGTAATATTAAACCTTGGATTACTCCTGGACTAATTCGATGCATAAGGCACAGAGATAAACTTCATCAGAAAACTAAGAAATTCCCTGATAATTTAATAATTCTAAACACCTATAAAAGATACAGGAATTTCTGCAACAATCTCTTAAAGAAGCTTAAAAATAATTACGATAAACATGAATTAAATAAAGCAGGCAACAATACCAAGCAAATTTGGAAGCATATTAAAAACGCCACCTACATGACTAAACAACGTGAATCAAATTCGAGGTTACTGCTTACTAATCCTTCATCCCTCTTATCAGCTAACAAAGTAAATAACTTTTTTGTTAATGTTGGGAAAACTTTGGCCGAACAGATTCCGAAACATTGCACCCAACCATCTTTCCAAAAACAGAACAACAGCTGCAACCTGAAGTCATTTGCTATGCTGGATACTGACGAAAACGAAATATCCCAAATAATATCTGGCCTTAAAGATGACTGTGCAGTTGGATGGGATAATATAAGCAACAGGATCCTTAAACTCTTTAAGCATATATTAGCACCTCCCTTAACGCATATGTTTCGAATCTGTCTTTCCAAAGGAATTTTCCCTAACTGTCTCAAAAAGGCTGTTGTTATCCCTATCTATAAATCTGGAGACAGGGACTTGGTTAATAACTATAGGCCAATATCATTACTCCCCTCAATATCAAAAATACTTGAGAAAATTATAAACAGCAGATTAGTTAGCTTCCTGGAGAAAAACAACATCTTGTCACCAGCACAATTTGGCTTCAGAGCCAAATTATCCACAGCCGATGCGGTGCATAGCCTTACCAATTATATCTCTGAAGAGCTGGGCAAGGGGAACCAGGTCATGGGAGTCTTCCTT
Organism: Agrotis puta; assembly: GCA_943136025.2. Classification (NCBI taxonomy): domain Eukaryota; kingdom Metazoa; phylum Arthropoda; class Insecta; order Lepidoptera; family Noctuidae; genus Agrotis; species Agrotis puta. The sequence continues at coordinate 5,508,319 of OW964190.2, read as the reverse complement.
GATTTAGCGAAAGCCTTTGACACGGTCTCCGTTTCTGTGCTCCTAAGAAAATTAGAGGCCATAGGAATAAGGGGCACGCCGCTGACATTGCTTGCTGACTATTTAAACGACCGATACCAATGTGTTAGGATTGACAATTTTACGAGCGATGAGCAGAAAAATACTGGATTTGGTGTTCCCCAGGGAAGTATATTGGGCCCTACCCTTTTCCTGGTTTATATTAACGACTTGTGTAACCTTAACATCAAGCAGGGCAAGATTATATCATATGCTGACGACACGGCGCTAATATTTTCTGCTGAAAACAGTAGCGAACTGTTTGAAAACGCTCAACTTGGCTTTAATACTGTGACTAATTGGCTTCAAAGCAATTTACTAACACTAAACGCTGACAAGACAAAATACATTCACTTCTCCATGCGCAAGCCTCGACTTAACACTAGTAACTTCCATTTATATGCCCATCAATGTGATAATCGCTCAATCAACATGTGCATTTGCCCTTCTATCCTCAAAGCAAATAATATTAAATACTTAGGGGTTATAATAGATGAAACACTCTCTTTTAGGTATCATATTGAAAGTCTAGTTAAAAGAGTGCGCAAATTAATATATGTATTTAAAAAAATACGAACTTTTGCGGATTCTAAGTTAATCACACAAGTTTATTTCGCCCTATGTCAATCAATAATTCATTACTGTATCATTTCATGGGGTGGCGCATCAAAAACTATCCTGCTTCCTCTTGAAAGAGCTCAAAGAGCAATTTTAAAGGTAGCAAACTTCCATCCCTTTTACTTTCCCACAGATCAGCTGTATAAATCCTGCAATGTGCTGACTGTGCGCCAGCTATTCATTATGCACTTACTATTAAAACAGCACACCATGCTTACGTACAATGCTGACAATACTAACAAGAGACGGAACGATACAGTATGCATTTCTAATACAACCTCCAAACATGTCTTTGTGGAAAGATTCTTTACATTTTTAGGCCCATTTCTGTACAATAGATTAAATAGAAAACTAAGTATTTATAAGTTAAACTATTTTAGCTGTAAAAAGTCTATTATTACTTTTTTGCAACCCCTTACCTATGCACAGACAGAAGACTTACTTGTAGTCTGCAAGTAAACTGCTGACACATTGTTTGTTTATCTCTTATGTAAGTTGTAATTTTAGTAATTTACTTTTCTTTAATTGTTGATTTATTTATTTTAAGTAGGTATTTACGCACCTTCTAGCCTGAAACACAGGTTCCACCTAGTTCAGGCAATAAGCAACTGTGCTCTATTTTATTTGTTAAGATACTCAATTGTAAATGTGCCCCTTTTTATAAATAAACGATTTATTATTATTATATTATTATTATTATTTCCTTTAATGTTAATATTCGACGTTAAAAAGTGCCTCTTTGATGGCCTAGTTGAAATAAATGATTTGACTTTGTGTCGCGGGTTCGATTCTCGCACGGAACAAATATTTGTATGATCTGCAAGTGTTGTTCCGGGTCTGTATGTTTGTGTATGTGAGTTTCTATGTTTGTGAACACACCCACGATACAGGAGACATTCCTAGTGTGGGGCAATGTTTTTTTTTTTTAAAAGTTATTGAGTTACAGTCTAACTACCTAACTGAAAAAGTCAAAATTGGGTACACATACCATTATGAGTCCGAGATGTACTCCCATTGTCCGTTCTAAAAATCCTCGGAGTGTTTTTGCCAAAGAAGAACTTATAAAGAAGATCACCTAAGCTCCATGGTTTCCGTGTTACGGAGGGAGCTGTATATATCTGTGTTATTGCCAGCTGTGTTGTTTCCGTTGATTTTTCTGTCGCTTTCCCAATCTTATAGTGATTTTTGTTTTTAATAACTAGAAAACAAGAAAGTATGTTGTTTAGATGCCTCCCAGGACTTCCTCACGAGAGAAACTTGAAGAGGGCCTGTTAAAGCTCGATAGATGGCGTGATGCCCGGGTCGACGGCGCGTTGTGTTCCACGCGCGCCTCAAAGAGTGTCAGCAAAAAATGACGGGGGAGAGGGCCAAAGCCTGCCGGGGTCGCGGGACTTGCGAATTACCGTGATCCCGGAACGTAAAGGGCTATTGAAGGACATCGTGGATTTTAATCAGTACGAGTCTGACAGTACCTCCCGCTCTGCCCTGGGTGGGATGGAGGACTCATTTGATGATTTTACCACTCTACAAAAAAAGCACGAATTATCCGCAGAATAGTTACGCATATTATAGTAATTATTTATTTGTTTAAGCATTTGGTAAGAACTCTCTTCTTATCGTGCCTCCTATGTTTTCTCGTGTTTATGTAATACCATACTGTAACAATAACATTGTAAAAACAAATATTTCTAAAAGAGTAACCATGGAGTTTCTTGCCGGTTCTTCTCTACGGAAACAACGTTTTATAATTGCCCATTGAGGCCCATGTGAAATAAAATATTTTGATTGATTGGTTGACTTCCTAACTGAAAAGACGAATAAGTCAAAATATACACATACCTTTATAAGTCAAAATTGGATACACATACCATTGTGACTCTGAGAAGAACTCTTATCGTCCATTCTAGAAGTCTTCGGAGTGTCGTTGCCAAACAAGAACTTATAAATAGCATCACCTATGTTCCATTTGGGTTTCTGTGTGTTTGCGTGTGCTTTATCCTTTGATTTTTCTTTCGCCTTCGCAATCATATATAGAGTTTTGTTTCTAATAACTAGAAAACGAGAAAAGATCTGCTTTAGGTGCCTCAGGCCTTTCTCAGGAGACAAATTGAAGAAGGACTGTTAAAGCTCGATAGATGGCGTGATTCGACCTAAGCTAAATCCCAATCTAAGTAATAAGATGAATTAAGGAAAATATAATATAGTTACATGTATACTCGTACCTACAATATTTAATAATACTATGCAATTAATTAAAACTATTTAAATAAACAAATAAAAAATAAAAATATGTAAGTATTTACTTTAGTCATCTACACACCTTATTATCAATTTAAAATAATCACGAAATAATCACGTTGGTATTAATTATTCATGAAACATACCTAGCTAATAAATTGATACCTCATACGTCGAAGTCTGAGCGTTTAAAAGTAATGGCGGTATAGGGGAACGCACTTAAAGGCGGTCACCACGAGCATTTACCTGTAATGTAACGTTACAAATTCGAGCATTTCATCAGTGAGAGAGGAACATCGAGCATCACAATGCGCGCCTTGTAAAGATACAAAAGTAGTTTATATCAGTGAAGGAGGAGAACCGAGCATTACAATGCGCACCTTGTATCATATCTATACTAAATGTACGCGAATGCTCGTCAATCAGAGAGGGAGTTATCTACTGTAATGTAATGCTCAAATTCGAATCTATAATGTTACATTACACGCGAATGCTCCCGGTGAGGGAGCGCCTTAACATGCACATACATTAACTAATAACTCCTATTTTGGGCAATCTTGTACCTAAGGTTATGGTTGTTGCAAGATTTGATCCTGCTATTATCTAATTCAGTACCTACGTCAGAAGCTCTTTTCAACCGAGCCACCACTATAATGCTCTGTCGAGTTCATTCCATCGCCTAAAGTTGACGCTGGCGCCATCAATTGAAAAATTATCAACATGTCAACTTCTGCTCGCAATCAATCTTTGGACGATAAAATGCTTTAGAATTCGTGACACATACTTAAAGCGTATAAAAAAATACTGAGCACAAAGGGATGAAGTAATATAAAGGAGTTAAAAAAATGATAAACGTACGATCAAAAATTTTAGGAATAATTGGCTTCTTCAATTCTTCGTTTGTGAAAATCGACATTAGGAAACGGAACACGTCAGTCAGCGAATTTAAACCTTCATTAGCGGGCTTTTGTGTGGCTACATCAAGAAAATGTAAAATGATTAGTAAGTTAGACAAGTTTTTCTTATTTTAGTCCCTCTTTTGGGCAAGGATTGTTAATAAAGCTCATTATACTTAGATGGCTTTACCATAGCTAGCTAGCCGAAGTCCCATGACACCCCAATAATGTCAAGCTATCTAGAAATTGTATTAAATTACGAGATTGTCAACAGACGTCATGACGTCGCTTTGTTTTATTTAACGATAGGTTTGCATTTGACCACTATCTCGCCTGATGGTAAGCGAAAATGTGGTCGACGGTGAAGCACGCCGTCTATAAGTAACCTATTCACTCTTGACTTGAAGACCCCAAGGTTACACCTATCAGCAAACAGAGAACCCTTCAGGGAATTCCACTTGAAACCAGCACAGCACGTTTATTTTCAAAGTTATCATCCATATCTGATGATAATTATTTCGAGCCCGATTTATCGTTCCTGAGTTCTTTAAAATCTAGGTAGATATTTACGAGAGAAAATTGTTGGTTGTGAATTGTGTTACTTAACTAGAAACTGCAATGGGTTCCAAAGTCTTTCGGCTATATTGCAAGCCGACCATAGAATAACAATAGGCTGGGAACAGACGCCAGCACATGACCCTACTGCAATTTCTCAAATTTATTTTATACATTATCAACCTTATCACAAAAGGATAAAGTTCGAGTTCGAGTTGTTGTGCTGGCGTCTCAATATTGGCTCGTGATCCTTTCAGGCAGTCTTTTATAGATTTTCAACTTTTATGCTCTTCTAGGTTGAAAAAGTCTGCTGAGCAAATACAAAACTTAATAAAAACCTTTATCGCAATCGACGTTATCTGTGTTTGTCGTACGAAGTATTGGCATGTCATCTAAAGAAAAAACAAAAAAAAAAACCCAGTTAAGGTTGGGATATAAACTTAAAGCATGGACTGCTACTTAGATATTTTATCAGACTTACTAGCTCGCTGAATTCCACAAAACCATCTTGTCGTAGATTAAAGTGAGGTCAATAAATACCTGAATCGGAATCGTCGTAATCTGCGCTTATCATACCAAGCATTGGCTCATTGTCTTGCATTATATCTGAAGGAAAAAATAAAACATGTTCAGGTTGGGGTATGTTAATTCAGAATGCAACATTATATAGTTCCTATTTTCCCCATTTCCTTCATTATTTGGTTAGATGATAAACTAAGTCTATACTTCAATAAAATAAAAAAATGTCTTCCAACGTGCTAGATAGTACAAAAGTTATTTTAATTATAATTTCCATACATTTTGTTATTTTAGCTTGGTTCTATTTTAATTTAGTATGTTATGTTTCTATTGTTTAATTATTATTTATGTTGTTTTATGTTACAAGGAAATTATGTTACCTAATTGAAAACTTACGAATATTTTGCAAACTTTTTACAAACATTGAATGCATAATCGAGCAATCTTGTCCTGTATTATGTGTAACAAACCTGTATTATGGAAAACAATATATAGGTTTTTTTTTTAATTTCCTTTAATCCGCACGTCATCGACATTTCAAAGGGTATTATAGTTTAAAAGCATGGACTGCCACTTATCATCAGACTTACTCTCTCGATGATCTCCATAAAACAATCCTGTTGACGATACAAGTGGTATCTGAAACATTGAACGTAGTAATTTAATATCGGGTCCTCAGGTAGTTGATACCTACTACGACATCGGTCAATTTGTTGCCTTGCTCCAGAATCCTCAGGTAAACCATTGATCGGAATAATATGTAACTTCTGCTGTACTGCGACTTTATCCGCAGCGAATTTCACACCTTTCTCCCATGATATGTGGTGATCATCCCTAGAAACAACCCCTTAGGGGATTCCAAATTCCAAATCCCGCCTTAGTTTAGTAAGTATACAATTATTATAGTAGAATTTCACAGAAGCAAAATTCGAAATTCGCACGGACGAATTCGCGGGCGGAGTGCTAGTAATTTATACAATCAGTTCAGTAGTTTCAGATATAACTAACTCACAAATGTATCCCTCTTTTATTTTGAATCTATATTACATTACAAAAGTGCGTAGTCAATTGTAGACTATTATATACATTTATATTTATACAACTCTATATATAAATATTATAGTATAGTAATACTATTACATAATATATATAAATGGAAGTAGTCTACAATTGCCCTACGCACCGTTTTTCAATAAATAGGTACTTACCAAAATAAAAATATAAATCCGAAACATATTAAACTTCACATAGGTTCGACCTTACCGAATCACTTTACATAGTAAATTGGAAAATAAATTCGATCATAATAAAATTGAATCGTGAACCATTTGTTACATACAATATTTTCTATCAAATATTCATAAAAAATAGTTTTCGCATTTTAATGGCACAAATGTTTAGCCGCATGGATCACATATTTACCTCTATTTGTTTTGGCTGTATCTCTTCAGATTAGTCAGGTACGAAACACTGGCCTCATCTAGTTTAAAAGAAAGACCTTCTTTGACGTGTAAAACGTCAATTTGTAAAATGAATATCATTTATCAATGGAGTAGTTTTGTATGGAGTAGTACTTGGAAGTACCAACCAGAATTTACGTCGTACGGTTGCTGTAGTGGCTGAGCTATCGACTACAGAATCGTGTTGCAGATTCGATTCCTGCTCGGAACAACTTTTGTAGGACCTACAAGTAGTTCTTCTGGGTCTGGGTGTTTGTGAGTTTCAATGTTTGTAAACGTAACAACTTAAACCTCGTCATCTTTTACAGAGTAACATCGCTTGGTGGCGCTACTGAAAGTTACAGTTATTTTCAGTCGCGCTGCGTTGCGAATGGTGTTTCTTTTCGTGCAGTAAATAGAGTTAGATTTTGACTAGCTCTATTGAAATGTGTGCTAAGCGTCGCGTCTCGGTGACATGACCCTTACAAATATTTAGAGCAACCACTCCCTTAGAACTGAATGTTAATGATACTTGGTTAGAGCTTAAAACATAGTTTAGTTTCGGATAAGATACGTGGCGCCGTGCGAGGCAGGGGCGGGTCGCTAGTAAAAGTATAAATAAACTGGGTTTTTTTTATTTCCTGTCCCATCAATTAAAATCTATGTGATCCTTGGTGTTTAAACCGCTGCTATCGTCTATCAGGATCTGAAATAAACGAAAATAACAGTAGGTATTAATATTTATTCACATTACACGCTATCCGACATAATTATCAGTTTTTTGTTTGCAAGCATCATGTTCACGTGAAAAACGGGGCCCCCTTAGAAGGCCAAACCCTGATGGGGTCACGGGACTTTCTCATAAGGCAACCGTGGCCCTGGAACGCAAAAGGCTATTGAAGGATCACCGTGGATTTTAGTTAGTACAACAGTTCCTTCCGTGCCGCCCTGGGTGGGACTCATTTGATGATTTTACCACGATAAAAAACATTAGCATACCTACAGTCCTACCGTCTGTAGGTGTGCTAATAGTAAAAAAACCTGTAAATAAGTAATAGTTAAAAAAAATGGACAAACGTACTGTTATAAATGTTGTATCCGAAACGCTTCACCGGTATGTCCCTGTGTTTGAAAACTGAGAGCAGCCACTGAATGAATTTATCAAAGAGATTGGACACTGTTGGAAATTCCCTTCTGGTACTTGGACTTCCTTCTCTCTCTTCACCTATAAAACACAAGATTTTTAACCGACCTTAAAACAATGCAGTAAAAATGTCTGGTATAGCGGATGGTCGAATACTTCCTGCTCGCAGAGGCAAAGGCATTCCGGCTCGACGGTTCTCGCCACCCTAAGTAGCGTGTTTCCGAACGCGCCCATAGACGTAGAGTCTGTCTATGGTCGCACTGGCCAATGGTGGCCACGGCCACTTCAAGGCCAAGTCTTACTGATCACTGATTGGTCAGTTTAAATATTGTTACAACCAATCAGGTTTAAGATGTCTTTTGACATTAGTCGTAAGTTAAGAGTTTAGGAGAGTAGTTTGAAGGCAAATAGCGCGACTTGTACATTTTAAGAATAAAAGTTTTATCGTGTAACAAAGTTCTTTAACTGAACCTGACCCACTCCGACTACACTGGTTCAGAGCCTTTTTTTTTTCGTGGTAAAATCATCAAATGAGTCCTTCCACCCAGGGCAGGGCGGGAGGGACTGTCAGACTTGTACTGACTAAAATCCACGGTGTCCTTCACTAGCCCTTTACGAACCGGGGTCACGGTAATTCGTAAGTCCCGCGACCGATTCAGAGCCTTTAGCACAAGATTTCCGCATTTTATCGTACAGTGTACTTGAAGTATTTGACGATAATCGTATTGAAAATGAATAACAGAATAACCGTCTATAGCAGGGGTGGCCAACTTCATTAGACATAAGATCTACTGTTTACTAACGAAACCCTGTGCGATCTACCAATTACATACTTCTTGAAATCTTAAATGAAACAGCATAGTTTAGTACACAATCATGTAGTATTTTTTATTGAACAGTTTTAGGAGTTCCTTTTCATATCACATGTGAGATTGTTTCCTTAAATTTACTAATAATTTGGAATGGAAGTCTGAGTTGATGATGTTTTATCAATATAATATAGGTCCACGATCGACTGGACTAATAGTCGCGATCGACCGGTCGATCGCGATCGACCGGTTGGCCACCCCTGGTTTATAGTGTAGTATGAACGAGGAACTAATTCTTTTCCATCAAACCAATGTCAAAGTCCCTGTTTACTTAGCGTCATAAAAAATTGAGAAAACTCGTCTCTTTTTAAATGCCAATAAAAACAAACCTGAATTGTGATCGGAGTTATCTGCGTTTTCGGACATACGAAGTATTGGCTTGTTGTTTTGCATGGTATCTAAAGAGAATAAAAACAAAAGTTGGGTCAAGGCATAATGAGTCCTTTGCGTCGCCTTAAAGATCGGGCTTGCGGACGGCGAGTAGTGGGTAGCTCGCCGTCCGTTCAAGGACGACGCGGCTTTAAGGAGCTGTCAGCAAACTGACAGGGGTAAACTATTGGACCAAAGGCCTGTCGGGGTCGCGGGACCGTCTAAGTAGGATACTACGGCCCTGGAACGCAAAGGGCATATGAAAGAACAGGTTGGTTTTTGGTTACGAAGAGTTTGACGGTCCTTTTCGCTTTAAACAGGCCGGGAGGACTCATTTTATATGACATGATTTTACAGACTAAAAATGGTATTTTATCAAACTTACTAAATCGCCGAAGTTCATCGAACCGTCTTGTTGACGATACAATTTGTATCTGAAACATGTAACGTACTTACATAAAATTAAATATATTTAATCATGTGTACAGTCAACAAAAGAGTTACATATGCAGTTGTTGGCTGGAGACTTCGAGTTATGATGCGTTGCGATAGTGATGAATATTCATTGAATTAAAAAAAATATCTAGCAGGTATTATGTACTTTTATTATAACCGATGAAATAAATAATAATAAGCAATTAATTAATGCTAGAAACTAGCCTATTACCTACTTACATTATAAACAATTTATAAATACTTGAAAAGATACTTACCAAAACTATAAACAAAAACCAAAACATGTTTTAAGTTCACGTACGACCTTCTTCAATCATTTTTCGAAGCAAATTGGAAAATGAATTCAATTATAATAAAATTGATTGGTCAACCATTCGTGATATTGCTATTTTTTATTGACTTTCAAAAAAAAGGAGTTTACCAAGTCCCACTACATTTTTTTTTGTATCATCATCAGCTTATATTCGTCCACTGCTGGACATAAGTATCCCAATGTACGCTATTGAGCCGTCATGAACTTTTTTGTATATGCTTAGCGATATCTTTGACCATACGTAACGGATATTTATCATTCTTTTATGTCTATGGAAGATTTTGTCGCGATAGTCCCATTTGATTTGGTAAAGATCTGATGACGGAATTCTTTAATAAATGACGGCAAATATTTCACGATTCTTGCGATCTCTTGGATTTTTATTGCTGATACAACGCTTCATAATAATTTTATATTACGTATTAATTCTTCGTTAGCATATTATACTCGTATGGATCCGGCTCGAAGGACCATTTAATGTATGGGACAGATTTGTTAGTTCTTGAACTGTAACAGGCCGTTCAAGACTTTGGTCTAAGCAATGAGCAGAGCGACGGCCACGAGAATAAAACATTAATTACTTTGCAAGTACACGAATTCGTCACTGGCGGCGACTCGCGACGTGATTCGAACATTTCTATACATTTGATATTACCGCTCGCCACCCTGAATTCCTGCTTAGACAGTACACTATTTCAAACGCAAATCTGCACTTGAGCACAGAATACATAATAGTACCTAAAGGTACAGAAGTGTTACTCCCAAAAAGAAAACAAACAAATGTAAAATCTATGCACGAAAGAATAGAGTCCATTTTTACTTGCAGCCGCATCACCCACCTACTTTTATAATAGCCTAAACTTCCCGTGCGCAAACAAAAATGAACTGAATAGTGACGCGCGAGAGTTCATTTTAGTTTATCTGACGCCAACGACATTAAAAGGTTACTGTCGGTCAAGCTCAATAGGGTTGCGACTCGCGAGTTTGGGCACAGTTAGGTAGGAATACGTATTTTATGCATTGTTTAATTACATTATTTATGCATTGTTTAATTCTCTTATTACGTTAGTTTTGTGGCACAATAATAAATCGAACAAACCTGCGGTCTTTGTTTACATCAATTATCAAAGATTTTAAAACGTTGTCAGAAACAAAAAGATTAGTTCCGTTTCAATCCGTTCTGGCCAAGTTGTAGTCATAACTTTAAAGATCGATTGTTATCGTTTACGGCAAAATAGGTAACTAGTCCTTATCATTTCATTCATTTCATTGTCACAGGCCCCGTGTTGCGTGTCTTTGTAGGTAAAAAAGTCGCGAAGAGAAATACGATCGCTGACCTTGAATGCGTAGTGTAGCCATTTTCTGAGTTTGAACGTGTCTAAACAATAACGTAAACATCTTCCTACTTTCTACCGATCATAATTCCTACGTATTCAGCTTAGCTTAGGTGAGTGAGAGTGATGTCAGATTTGATATTCGTCTATTTTATTTATCTTGGTCGTCTTGTAGGCCAAATTTGTAACCTACCTAATCATACTGACCATGATTACTAGCCGGTACTTGAATGACATTAATAAGCACACCACAAGCACGTTTTTTGATCATTAATAAATATGTACTACATAGATAAATATTCACTTTTTTCCTTACCTTTCGAAGTCACGCGGTAGTGTGTGAAACGTGAGGCTCCTATCACTGTTATTATTTAAACAACCAAACGTTATGCAGTATTTGCTTTTCTTCATCATATATATATAACGGCGCGCCATAATTTAATTGATTTATTTTAACAATTTTTATAAGTTGTAATCGATTATTTTTACTCTGTGGTGTAAGCATTACTTCTTTATTGGTAATTTTAATTTAGAGCGGGTAACACCGAATGGAGTTGTGAGTGTCATGGCGGTGGTGACGGTCACTTTTGACGCGACCGTCAGCCGAGGCACATGCACAAACCCATTGGCTCTAAAGTAAAGTTTAATTATTTTCTTCCGTTATTTAATCAGTAATTATTATTGTAATCATTAGTTATTTTGGTGAAGTTTTGTTAAAATATTAAAAGTTAAATCAAGTGAGATATTTTGTGATTATTATTATTCAACTACCTGCACCTACACGCCCATAATGGAGGACCAACAGATGACGGATAAACAGCGACACGTGGTGTCTCAGCCGCTCGAAAATCCGTCATCAGAAGTGGGATACGATGGAACGTCGCAGGAACAGTCCACAGGTCAGAATATTGATTCTTTTTCAAGTGCTAGTGAAAATAACTGTTGGAAATTTTTATTTGAAATGCAGCAAAGCCAAAATGAGAGAATTGATTCGCGCGATTAAAGAACCCAGTTTAGAAGATTTTATGCTGGCACTACCTGAATTTAATCCCGAGTCTCGAGATAGTGATGCCTAAGCATGGTGCAATACCGTAGAATTATGTTTGCAAGAAAAACAAATTTCCAACAGTAGGCAGATTATTACAATGAGTAAAGCCCTCAAGGGCTCGGCAGCTTCATATTTCTCGCTCGATACGATAGTGTTGAAACTCCTGCTGTAATGTTATACAGGCTATTTAATGAAAGCGCTAAGGAAGGAGAATGCTTGTCAGCTTATGCAAACCGATTTCTGAGCACTTTACTTAGTCAATGGAACAACTATTCAACAGAAAAGAAAGCAATCGCTGTAACTATGGCGCATGCAGCTAAAATAGGGCCACGGCTTCAACGGTTGGCTTTTATTGTGGAGATTGATACTAGAGTTAAACTACAACAAGAACTGATGCCTTTTACGTACCGAAAAAGACGAACTCCAATGCAGGACAAATTAAATGCACCTGCCGTCGTTAAGAAGCCAAAGTTCGACCAATCAAGAAGATGCTACAGCTGTGGAAAATCGGGTCATATGGCAAATGAATGCTTGACTAAAAGTTCTCGCGATCCTACTGCTAACCCTCAATCTTAGTTTTCAGGAAATAGTGGATCGCAACCAGCTAAAGATGATGTCTCAAAGAAAGCGTCGACGTCAGTGACCTGTTTCTTCTGTGGTGAACCTGGTCACATCGTTACACGCTGTCCAAAGAAGGAGACTGACTCCGGGAACAACCGAGTCGAGAAGGGAGTGGATATCTGCACCATTAAGGCAGCTATAGATCTACTCTCTATCGAATCTGGTGAGTCGTTTTCATTTTGTTTTGATTCCGGTGCTGAGTGCTCTTTGATCCGGGAAAATTTAGCTAGTAGATTCCCTGGTAAACGACAGCAAAATACGATTACGTTATTAGGCATAGCCCAATCTAATTTACAATGCTTAATTTTCAAATACTACCCGCAGTTATGATACAGGGTTACTCGTTAGTTATTATTTCATGTCATACCTGACTATTGTATTTCTACTGCCATTATGATAGGACGAGGCTTACTTTCATTGGGATTTTCAGTTGAAATTTCTGAAACATTAGTGTTATTGAATAAAATTAAAATGGTCGCTATTTGTGACGTAGACTCTGAAGTAAATGATTTTGGTGGTATTGATAGTGATATTCCCAATGAAAATAGAGGACAATTAACTTCTTTACTTGAAAATCACCAAGATTTTGTTGTAGAAGGCACTTCTACAAGTAGGGTTAGTACAAGAAAATTAGAAATAAGATTGATTGATCCCAATCGCACTGTATAACGCCGTCCATACCGGCTTAGTTGTGATGTAAGACAAGTAGTGCGCTCTAAGATAAATGAACTTCTCAATGTTGGTGTCATTCATGGTCCATTTGAATATTTAGCAATGCCTTTTGGTCTTCAGAATGCTCCATCGGTGTACCAACGTGCGATAAATAAAGCTCTAGTAGTTTTGACGGATTAATTTGCTGTAGTCTTTTTAGATAACGTCATAATCACATCTTGTAGTGTAAATGAGGGTATTATAATGTATGATCGCTTGCGTCAGGTCTTGAAAGCATTAAGAGAAGCTGGTTTTTCTTTCAACATAAAGAAATGTGCTTTTATCAAAACTGAAGTAGAGTTCTTAGAGTACCACGTAGCCGCTGGCTAAATACGACCAAATCAAAAATTAGAGCTTTGACAGAACTAACACCTCCCCAAAACAGTTACTCAACCACGTCAATTTATAGCCTTAGCTTCGCACTTTCGACAATTTGTACCATGTTTCTCTCAAAAGACCGCGTCTTTATAGATTACCTTCAGGTAAAGGCAAAAAAACAGTGGACCCCAGCTTTTGAAACAATAAGAAAATGAATTATCGCGAAACCCTCTACCAGCAATCTCCCAGTTAGCCAGTACAAAAATAGAACGTAATAAACGGAGTGTGTGGTTACCAGTGGTGCCAAGGGCTTTTCAATGGGCTGTTATTAATCATGTTCACGAGAGTGTAATGAACCTAAGTTGGGAGAAAACTCTAGAAAAGGCTTTTTGCCATTACTAGTTCCCTAATACGAATAAATACGTCCGAAAATTTGTTGATAATTGCATCACATTTAAGGTCTCAAAGTCTCATTTGGGCAAGGTTCATGCCGAGCTCCATCCAATTCCAAAAGTTATAACCCCATGGCATACCATTCATATGGATGCCACGGAAAAACTAAGTGGCAAGCGAGATAACAAAGAGTATGTGTTTGTTTCTATCGATGCTTTTACAGAATTTGTACTGTTGCATCATACTATGAATATTGACGCTAAGAACGCTATAAATGCTTTGCAATCGAGTGTGTCTCTCTTTGGTGCACCTACGCGTATAATAGCGGACCAGGGTAGATGTTTTGCTGGCAAAGAGTTTAGTGACTTTTGTACAACTCACAACATTAGTTTACATTTGATAGATACAGGTTCTAGTCTTGCTAACGGGCAAGTAGAGCGAGTAATCACTTTAAAGAACATCTTAACCACAGTGGAAACCGACCTTGCCTGATGTCCAACTTGCTATCAATTGCACATTTAACCGTACAACTAAGGCAAGCCCCCTTGAACTATTGATAGTAAAGGTTGCTAGACTCTTCAGTTAATGACACTTGATACAGACGAAACACACGTTGAATTAGACGAGATCAGAGAGCAAGCAGCTCGGGCAATAGAGGCAAGTGCTTCTACAGAAAAAGCTAGGTTTGACAAAAACAAAGCCAAAGTAAATAAATTCAAAGTAGGAGATTATGTACTACTAGAAAATCATGAGCGCAATAAAACACAGTTAGAGCCAAAATATAAAGGACCTTATCAAGTGGCTGATCTGCTTTATGGTGACAGATATTTGCTAAAGGCATTAGACTCTAATCGAGCGTATAAGTATGCGTTCCTTTAGTTGAATTTTGGGCTGAAAACGCCAAGTAAGAGTGTAAATAGTGTAGAGTCAGAATGTTCCGTTAACGGCGCTGTTGCTGGTGAGTAATTACATTTCCTTTAAATTGTATTGTTGATCTATGTGACATTAACTAGCCTGTGTGGCAACGACTAGCCTGTGTGGCAACGACTAGCCTGTGTGGCAACGACTAGCCTGTGTGGCAACGACTAGCCTGTGTGGCAACGACTAGCCTGTGTGGCAACGACTAGCCTGTGTGGCAACGACTAGCCTGTGTGGCAACGACTAGCCTGTGTGGCAACGACTAGCCTGTGTGGCAACGACTAGCCTGTGTGGCAACGACTAGCCTGTGTGGCAACGACTAGCCTGTGTGGCATCGACTAGCCTGTGTGGCAACGACTAGCCTGTGTGGCAACGACTAGCCTGTGTGGCAACGACTAGCCTGTGTGGCAACGACTAGCCTGTGTGGCACCCGTGAGCCTGTGTGGTACCCGTGAGCCTGTGTGGTGCCCGTGAGCCTGTGTGGTGCCCGTGAGCCTGTGTGGCACCCATGAGCCTGTGTGGCACCCATGAGCCTGTGTGGAACCCGTGAGCCTGTGTGGCACCTGTTAGCATTAGCTGTGTGGTACGTGAAGTCAGTTATACTACGTCGCGCATTTGCGTAGCACTACCTTAGTACCCTTTCAGTTTTAGTAATGTATTCGGTCTTAGTGACGATTAAGCCTGGATTTATTTCGATTAGACGTGTCAAGGTTTGACAAACATTCTTGAAAACTTTGTTGTGGTCAGAATGACCGAGTTTTGAAGTAAGTGACTACCTGGTTGTTCATTTGTTCACAGATGTTGAAGAAAGTACACACGAGGACGTGTGATGATGCAGGACGGCCGTAACGGCGCGCCATAATTTAATTGATTTATTTTAACAATTTTTATAAGTTGTAATCGATTATTTTTACTCTGTGGTGTAAGCATTACTTCTTTATTGGTAATTTTAATTTAGAGCGGGTAACACCGAATGGAGTTGTGAGTGTCATGGCGGTGGTGACGGTCACTTTTGACGCGACCGTCAGCCGAGGCACATGCACAAACCCATTGGCTCTAAAGTAAAGTTTAATTATTTTCTTCCGTTATTTAATCAGTAATTATTATTGTAATCATTAGTTATTTTGGTGAAGTTTTGTTAAAATATTAAAAGTTAAATCAAGTGAGATATTTTGTGATTATTATTATTCAACTACCTGCACCTACACGCCCATAATGGAGGACCAACAGATGACGGATAAACAGCGACACGTGGTGTCTCAGCCGCTCGAAAATCCGTCATATATATTTTTTAAACTTATGCGTAAATACAACCAAACACCAAACTTAAATATTATTTAAGTAAGCGCGTGCGTAGTGGGCGGCGCGCGACAACCGACTAAATGGCATCTACGAAGTTGCCCCCGTTAGTACTTGCAGTTTTATACCTACACCGCGGAGTGAGCCAGGCCTGACTTGAGCAAAAATCAAACAAAAATTAGGTAAAGCTTATGTTTAATATGTATGTAATAATAAAATATGTATACAGCGCATTGTATGGCATAAATATAATAGTCAAAAAAGTGATAAAAGCAAGTTAGACGGCCTCCACTTCCTCTTTGATAAGTCGCACTAGGTGGTTGAATTTGCTGCCATCGAATATAAGGATCTGAAACAAAATATGTTGAACATGATAAACATAAAGGAACTAGATAAGAAACCTATAGAATTTAGGGTTACTTGTGAGAGAATATTACATGAAATAAATTTGAAAGGAATCAAACTAATTGGTCCTTTTCACCCATTTTTTTGGACAACTTACACTATAACAAAATTGCCAAAATTGTTAACATAAAAAAAGAACTAAAGGTTCCTAAGAAAGTTTTTCCGTATCCCTTATGGATGCGGATATTTCCCTGTTTTTCCTAACTTAAAAGAAAGACCCCATATAGAATCCTACCTTTCTGCAAGGCGTGAGCGCGCCTCCCTCGTAGTCCCATTGAGACAGATCTGCCTGTTCAGTGACGTCCACGTCAAAACTCGCCAGCGCCTCGTCCGCTATCGGCTTCTCTTCTTGATTCGCAAACAACACTTCCGAAGATTCATCTGTAATTAAAAATATACGTTGGAAATATGTTTATTTTTTGCTTTGTTTTTATAAAAATATTTAAAACTGTATACAGTAAGTAAAAAAATGAATAAAGGATAATCAACGACCATATTTGCCTATTCCGGTCTTTAAGATGTTCAATCAGTTAGCAGCCGTGAAAAACCAAGGAACGGGAAGAATATTAGAGACAGCAGCGCTTGCCAAGGTTAATCTGCAGATGGGTGATTATCCATTGCATACCAAAGCAGGTTCCAACGTGCTAGATATTTGCTAATTCTTTCAGTTTGCTAAAATACCAGCGTAGAGTCCAAGTAAAACGAAGTGTCAAATTCTCCTCACAAAATCATTCAGTGTTGGCCACGCTCAGATGCTCAAATAGGTTATTTGAAGAAAAAATCTAATTAGTCCATCAGTTAAGATACGACATGACACGATGTGCAGACTCTGACTGGACATCAGCAGGTCGAACAATAGCAGCTACAGTGCTGCTGCGTGCGCTGTGGCGCTTCTAAGGGAGTTTTGTCCAGAAGTGGCTTGCAATAGGCTTAAATGATGACGATGCAGTGGAGATAAGAGTGAATTTGTTATGATACGTTTCAGATTGTCGGTTTAACTCTGAGCTAGTATGAATTTACTAACTTTGTGACTTTTGCCTGCCAATAACATGGGATTTGTAAAAACTGGCTATGCAGTGGAGATAAGAGTGAATTTGTTATGATAAGTTTCAGATTGTCGGTTTGACTCTGCGCCAATAACATGGGATTTGTAAAAACTGGTTATAAAACTGGCTGCCTGCGCTGCACTGCCTTCCCTTTTGGAGAATATATCTGTAATGTTGCCATTACACCATACATTTGTGGATGTCATTTGTTTTGTAAACAATAATTGTATGCTCAGAAGTAACAATGATGTTTATAGAATTGGAATTGGTTTGTTGTTGTCACCTGTATGTAGCGTTTGTGTCAATAAAGACCACATTTGTAAAGGCAAAGAAATGAATTTATTAACACACGCACTTCAAATCATTCATTTTGATAATTAAATATATCAGTAGTAGTATAGTTTTGTTTTTTTCATTGTGGTTAAGTATGTTTTTTTTAATGTTGCCCCACACTAGGAATTTCTCCTGTGTCGTGGGTGCGTTAACAAACATAGAACAACACACATACACAAACACCCAGACCCAGAACAGCTTCCTGCAGGTAATACAAATAATTATTGTTCCGTGTGGGGATTGAACCCGCGACACGATTTGTCTATATCTAATAACTGACCTCAAATATGGTCAATTTACAGAAAAATTAAAAGTTATGGAAGCATAAAGGCCAATAAGGTAGGCACCATATGAGCACCAATAAGATATTAGTTGTGATATTGACTTACCTCCAGTATTATAAGTCTTGCAGATCCATATGAGGTACTGGAATGTATAGGGCATGTTCTTCTTGATAGCTTTGTCCAGTTCACTTTGCAGGGACGAGAATAGAGGCACACTGATGGCTGCGGGAATGTTAAGGATTCTGCAATCATGGAAAATCATATTGTTGAATTTTATCAAAATTGCTAAACAGTCATAATAGAAACGAAAATTGTGAAATATTACTTAAAAAAATATTTGTTATATTCCTAAAATTTTCTACTGTACTGTCCTGGCCGTATTGCGACGCCAGTGTTCACACTCTTCCTTGTTCATGGAGTATCAAATTAGCAGAGTAAGTAAAAATAAAGCGAGCAGTCGTGGCCCACATATTAGTAGAAATATCTTATTAGTACCTAGTAGGTTTGATCTTAGCCAGGCCTGTATTAGTTTGTGTACTTTATTACGTGAGCGCTGACTTCGAGCCCAAGGCCCAACACTTGCTAGATGAGAAGGCTACTACTGTCTCTTACCTTTCATTGATGACTAGTCCAACATGCTGCGAGTCGTTAGCCAGTATCTTCTTGACGAGGGCTTTAGTTCTATCGTCTGCATTCTCATCAGCCAGAGTTGTGAGTAATGTCCGGATTTGTTCTATAGGTTGTTCATCCTGGAAACCAATGATAAGAGAAAATCTTAGTGTGAGGAATGTAACTGCAGCTTGATTGGATACAACTGTTATTTTTACAGGAAATTGTGTTTCCATTTTTGAACTTACTTTTCTCTTGGTTATGTTGATAACAGTGGTGATGCCAAACACTCCATCACTGCCATCATCTTCATCATCATCATCTTCCAGTCCATCATCTAAGCATTGTTTCACAACACTGCCCACATAGTTCTGAGCTGAAATCAAATAAATTGGAATTATTGAATGGCATTAAAAGTAATAATTATGGATGTATCGTAGGTAATCCCTCAGAATTACAATAAAAACGGGCATTTAAAAAAAAAAACTTAATTTAAGATCTACTTACAAATAATGATTTGAGCTAGGCCACCCAATTCTACATTAGACTTTAGGAACAGTTGTCTCAGCAGCTGCTTGATGCCATGGAAGTCACAATCCTCAGGATTACGACCTTCGAAGTCTGCTTGTAGCTCCTAAAATAACAATGAAAAACTTAGCACAAAAACTAGAATGAATGACAAATTTTCAGTGCCACTCGTTTCATAATGTTATGAAAAAAGAAAAAAAAACGTGCATGAATTCAATTTTAAAGAATTGAACAAATCGTTATTGTTTCCAAAACGTAGCGAATGAAATTTTCTGAGCAATAGTAAATTTCAGGAAAGAGAAGAGAATTGAAAAGAATGTAGTAGTGGAAAATAAACAAATAAAACGCGGCATGCCATGTGATTTTTAGGTTATATTTTAAAACAGACCTTGTCGGGTCCAACGAAGTTTCCATCCGAATCAAAGTCGGAGTCTTTTTCGCTCCCAGAATCCTGTTCTTCTTCACTATCACTGTCATGAACTTCTATTTCTTTATTTTTTTTATTCGACATTTTGTCTACCGACACAACACAACCACACGTCGTAAAACACAAACAATAACCACAGACAATTAGTGAATGGGTAATAGAGTCAGTGAGTGATTGAATGAACTAAAGAAAAGAGCCAAAGACAAGCTTCCTCACTTTTACCAACCTATAAAAAAAAAACAATTCGACCCGCGTATATTTAAATTATTGTTTATAGTGCTATTAAATTGTTTAGAATCTTGGGCCGCAATATGCATCAAATATTTATTTCTAAAAAACTGGGTAGGTTAGGGAGGTACAGGAAAAGAGCTTATGGAAGGATAAGGGTTTCTCCAATGGTGGGAAAGTATAGGCAACTGGCAACCCACAAACAACAGCAATGCTATTCTTAAACAAAAGTTTTTCTCAATTTCGGTGCTAATTTCTCCTTAATTCTTTGTTTATTATGATGAGTAAGTAGTTCCTACCATTATCATTTTATTATTTTAAAAAGATTTCTAATTTGTTGTGATTAATGAATTATCTGCTAAAAATCTACAAAGAGTGTTTCACTTTTCATTTTTTATAAATGTTTAGAAGCAGAGTGAAGTACGACCAAGATGTCTTGATTATCTGGAACAAAAATTGAAGGTAAATGAATACCTGATAGAGTGCTAACAACAGCTTATCTGTTCCGACGGGTATAGATGCCAATATAACATTATTAAATCCACCAAAATATGCTTACGGGCGACATGACACCGTCATCGGGATGAGTTTGGTGGGTCTGAAGCTCACTGTTGTAATGACGACCCTATTGTAGGGCTGTAAGTATGTACAGCGGGCATAGGAAATTTTAGACTTACCGTAGTGTAACTGGCTAAGGATATGATTGAAAATCCGTAGGTAGTCACATGCACGTCCTTCCGAGCCCTAAAAGATCGATCTGATTAGTAAATACGATGTACTGTACTGAAGAATTAACAACAGGAAAAAAATTACGTTATCATGAAAATGAGCCTGCCGGGGTCGCGGGACTAACTAGCTACCGTGGCCCCGGAACGTAAAGGGCTATTGAAAAGGACATCGTGGATTTTAGTCAGTACAAGTCTAACAGTCCCTCCTGCTCTACCCTGGGAGGTGCCCTGCCCTGTGCATTTCATGATATTAGAACGCAAAAAAACATGAAAATGAAACGACGTTATAATAAAGACTGAGTGGGTTTAAGGGATTCTGCATATTAGTACATTGTTCACCAAGAGGAGAAAGTGACCGATTACCGTCGAGGATGTCGTTTGAAGCCCGACCCGTAGGGGAGGGCTTTAAAATACCCGAGATCGGGAATCGCACTTTCTCTCGAGTGATACATAGTGCTTTATACTACACCTACGAGGAAAAATTTTTCATCATCACTATCACTACTTATCATTTTTATTTTACTTTCTACGAAAACTGAATCCTCAAACAACACACAAATTGAAAATGGCGCCAATGGCGTCTGCAATTTTCATATGTTCTTTTTTCAAATTGGATAGCTGGCCGCCGCAGGGTCGCACTGCCAGCCCGACACCATCCAACACACAGCTAGTGGCCAGTGTCATTTTGCGAACTTAGAGATAAAAACTCACTGTAAAAACTTTTTGGCTTTTGAAAAAAGAAAAACCACGTAAGAAATGGATTTTCATACACTTTTCTCTCCCGCTCAGATGCGTTTTCTCCCCGCATATTTGTTCGATATGCAATGACGTACTTTCTACCGTAAATTTGATAAAGTATCAAGGTACTTTCCATGCAGGTGTAGTATAAACCTACTATCATCACTACAGCATGATCATAATTAGTCAATAGTATGATTTAAGAACTTTGTCCCTTATCCCTTACAAGCTTCAACCATCTGTTACCTCGTGGTACATAAAATCCAGTTTTATTATATTTTAATCTTAACAGATTAACTGTTTCCCGTGACTTCACTCCCGCTGCTTCGCTTCTATTAGTCGTAGCGTGATCTTATATAGATCGAATAATTATTAGACAAATGACAGATTCATTACAATTGGTACTTAACACGTTAAACGCCCAGCAAAAAATGGCAGTTAGTCATTTGGGCCACAGGGGACACCGGTGGGCCACCCTGTTATGAACTGTTCGGGCCACGGAGGGCACCCGTGACCGGAGCGAGGTGTTCACAGCAAACGTTGATTACAAGCCACGGGGCATTAATATTGAATAAAAATGGTAAAGATGTGACCCGCGTGGCCCTGTTCAACGACCAAAACAGCTTGGTTTTTTAATATTTAGAAAAGATAAAAAATTACAGCGAATTTCTTAGAAGATGTTAGGGTTGCTCTAAAACAGAATAAAAAAATGTATACTTTGTCTTGCGTTTATTTGTGGATAAAACTGGTTAACAATTATATGACCTAAAAATATTAAATAGAATGAAATTTTAAATAAATTATAGTTTAAAAAAACTAAAAAAACACGCTTTAATAGCAATCGAACTAAAAAGTAGAAAATAATTTTTAAGTATAAGAGAGTTTGTGTTACTGCAATATATAATCCAACAATCAATCATCATAATTAACTTAGAATAAGATTAATATAAATATTAAGATATTAACAAACATTCAAATAAAGTGAAAAAGCGTGGGGTGCTTGATATCGAATGTGATGATCATTTTATTAGTTACTGTTTGCAATATCAGAATTATTATAAATATATCATTGAGCACCCCACGCTTTTTCACTTTATTTGAATGTTTGTTAATATCTTAATATTTATATTAATCTTATTCTAAGTTAATTATGATGATTGATTGTTGGATTATATATTGCAGTAACACAAACTCTCTTATACTTAAAAATTATTTTCTACTTTTTAGTTCGATTGCTATTAAAGCGTGTTTTTTTAGTTTTTTTAAACTATAATTTATTTTCTGAATTTTTAGTCTCAAGACGACAATAAAAGAAATAAAGAAATTAAAATACGCAAGCGCGGATGCGCGCGCACTATTTCGGTAGCAGTGACTAATTATAAAATTCGAGGATTGAGAACGGATGATCGCGCAGCAATCGTCAGCAGCGACCAATAAGGAAATTTGTCTTTTGAAAGTGGGAGAAGCCAGAGAGAGGAACAGGCCGTATGCAGCAGAGAGCCAATCGGCAGCAAAAGACAGAGAATGACATTTTCATCGGCGATAACATGCTCACTAATCTAAATATATTTTTTACTATCACTCCGCCCGCGACTTCGTCAGCGCGTGTTTCTAACTTCGAACCCGAAATATTATTGAAGACAAACTGATTTCGTGCACGCCGCAATCGCGGCGGTAAAATCCCTCTTTGAGGAGTGGCTGGATAGGCGTCACGGCGTCCTTACCTTCCGCATGACGCAGGTCCTCACCGGACACGGAAATTCGGGAGGTTCCTGTGTCGGATAAGGAAGGAGGAAACGCCTGGGTGTCACCACTGCGAGGATCGTCCGGAGGACACGGTGGAGCATACGGTGCAGGACTGCCCCGCTTGGGCAGAGCACCTCCGTCTCCTCACGACGGTGATAGGCGGAGACCTCTCGCGCCCGGCATTGGTCGAGGCCATGCTGCGGGGCGAGACGGAGTGGGAAGCGGTCGCCTCCTTCTGCGAAGCAGTCATGCTCGCGAAGGAGGAGGCGTGCCGCGTGAGGGAGAGAACAGCGACCTCACTCCACCTCAGCCGCAGTGGTAGACGCCCACGGCGTCGGACGTCGCAAGACGATCTCCGGCCACCGTAGGCGCGGGCATGCGGGCGGCGAGTAATGGGCGACTCGCAGCCCGACCATGGACCATGCCCGGGTCGACGGCGCGTTGTGTTCCACGCGCGCCTCAAGGAGTGTCAGCATATTGACGGGGCCTGTAGAGGGCCAAAGCCTGCCGGGGTCGCGGGACTTACCCATCACCGTAACCCCTGTACGTAAAGGGCTAGTGAAGTACACCGTGGATTTTAGTCAGTACAAGTCTGACAGTCCCTCCCGCCCTGCCCTGGGTGGGAGGACTCATTTGATGATTTTACCACGCAAAAAAAAAAAGACAAACTGATTTTGTTCGCCCGCTAGGGGTTGATTTTTGAAATATAGATAATTACGCATCCTTTATTCGATTGGGAAACTATTTATGCCAAGTTTTGGGTTTGTCGAAGCAAGCAGCCTTCCCTTAAAACTTAATCACCCTTTTTCACCAACTTAGAGGGTGATTTTCGAAAACCCCAAAAACACGTGTTTGATTATTTTTTATCTAATTTTTATATACTGAGTTTAAAATTTATCGGTTAGCGCGTTATGATTTTCCCACACAAACTTTAACATTGTCTAGATTACCAAAGGAGGGTAGTTTTAACAAACGAATAATTCCCATCTTTTTAATTTACTTTTACTCATATTCGTACCAAGTTTCAAGTGTATAAACCTAAGGAATAAGATTTTTCATACAAACATTTTCACCCCTTTTCACCCCCTTAGAGGGGGATTTTAATATAAAATTTATGATATTATTGTATTGTCATCGGCCCTTGACCGCTGTGCAAAAATTCAAGTTAATCAGACTGCTGGAAGTAGGCGAAAATGAAGTTAAAAGATTCCGTTACATACATACATACATACATACATACATACATACAGGTCAAGCTAATAAAAGCGTGTTAAAAAAATACATATTATTAGTGAAGTTTATTGAAACAGGGCAAGCAAAGTGATGGTTTGGAGGGACATTGTTTGCAATAAGTGATCACTTTTTGTGACTTATTTTTAGCATCACTTTCGTCACTATCTGACAGTATAACACAAAGACGTCGCTTATGCCGTGACGGTCGGGCTATTAGTTCGTCATCAGAACTGAACTGGAAGCTATTATTTAGAAAATTTATTTCTACATTTTCAAGTTCCGTTAAGTCTTCTTGAGTTAATTCAAAATCTTTAAAGTCGTAATCCATCATAACCACAGCAATTTTACGTAAATTCTTGAAAAAGAGAATAACAAAACATCGGAACAACGAAAATAAATAATAACACGTGCACGTGTTCTATCATCACTTTACACACAAAATGCGGCTTGCGGGGATAATTTACATCGCGCGAGAAGGATGCGCGGGCGCGCGTGGTGGGCGGCGCGGTGACCCCTCGGCCCCTGCAGACGTAATATCAAGATTTTATATCACCAGGCTACGGGGGTCACCGGTGACCGATTACAAGTTTCCTTAAGAAAATATCACCGCCGCTTGACGTTCAACGTGTTAACACGTTGAACGCCATGCGGCCCACCGGTGGGCGATTCAAGCCAACCCGTTCAGGCTTAGTGGAAATCATCAATACCGTCATTTTTCGCTAAAGTAAATATCGACACAAAAAAATAAAAAATGACTAAAATTGCATATTTAATTTAATTTTATCCATTTTTCGTGATGTTTTCTTAAGGAAACTTGTAATCGGTCACCGGTGACCCCCGTGGCCTGGTGATATAAAATCTTGATATTACGTCTGCAGGGGCCGAGGGGTCACCGCGCCGCCCACCTCGCGCGATGTAAATTATCCCCGCAAGCCGCATTTAGTGTGTAAAGTGATCATAGAACACGTGCACGTGTTATTATTTATTTTCGTTGTTCCGATGTTTTGTTATTCTCTTTTTCAAGAATTTACGTAAAATTGCTGTGGTTATGATGGATTACGACTTTGAAGATTTTGAATTAACTCAAATAATAGCTTCCAGTTCAGTTCTGATGACGAACTGATAGCCCGACCATCACGGCATAAGTTGTGTTATACTGTCAGATAGTGACGAAAGTGATGCTAAAAATAAGTCACAAAAAGTGATCACTTATTGCGAACAATGTCCCTCCAAACCATCACTTTGCTTGCCCTGTTTCAATAAACTTCACTAATAATATGTATTTTTTTTTTATATTTCATTCTATTTTAATATTTTTAGGTCATATAATTGTTAACCAGTTTTATCCACAAATAAACGCAAGACAAATTATACATTTTTTTATTCTGTTTTAGGGCAACCCTACCATCTTCTAAGAAATTCGCTGTAATTTTTTATCTTTTCTAAATATTAAAAAACCAAGCTGTTTTGGTCGTTGAACAGGGCCACGCGGGTCACATCTTTACCATTTTTATTCAATACTAGCGGGCGCCCGCGGCTCCGCCCGCGTGAATGTCGGTTACCACTGCAAAAAGCCTACTCAGGAAAGACACGGTCAGCAACATGATTCCCAGGTCTATTCACTGACACCGACACTAACATCGACGACGCAGTCAACACAATCACTCGAAATAGATAGATATAGTGTGTCGCGGACTTTTTTGTAGATATTTATAAGATCAACAATTAATTAGAACATTTTATGGTTCTATCTTTTATGGTTTAGGCAGCGTACGCAAAATAAGTAACTTTTCTGGTTGATTTTTACACCTAATGGCCGAAAAACCCAAATATCTTACCCCTATTTTTCTCCAAAATAAAATATAGCTTATGTTACTCGTGGATAATGTAGCTTTCGAATGGTGAAAGAATTTTTTAAAATCGGTCAAGTAGTTTTTGAGCCTATTCAATACAATCAAACAAACAAACAAAGTTTTCCTCTTTATAATATTAGTGTAGATAGTGTAGACTACCAAAATAACTGATATTCGTAGGTACCTACTATTTCTTCAACTATAAAGAAATAAAATGTAAACTAATAATATATTTAAACACTACCAAAACCTCTAATACCTATTTCATAACAACAAAACAAATCTAAAAATAAACTATTCAAAGACTAAAAGTAAAAAGGGGCACACCGCAATCGCGGCGGTAAGACCCCTCTTTGACGGAAGTTTCGGGAGCTACCTGTGTCTGATAAGGAGGGAAAAACTCCTGGGTGTCACCACTGCGAGGATCGTCCGGAGGAGCATACGGTGCAGGACTGCCTCGTTTGGGCAGAGCACCGCCGTGCTCTCGCGCCCGGCACTGGTCGAAGCCATGCTGCGGGGCGAGACGGAGTGGGAAGCGGTCGCCTCCTTCTGCGAAGCAGTCATGCTCGCGAAGGAGGAGGCGGGCCGCGTGAGGGAGAGGACAGCGTCCTCCCTTCACCCCAGCCGCAGTGACGCCCACGGCGACGGCCGTCGCAAGACGATCTCCGGCCACCGTAGGCGCGGGCATGCGACGAGTTATGGGCGACTCGCTGTCCGACCATGGACCATACCCGGGTCGACGGCGCGTTGTGTTCCACGCGCGCCTCAAGGAGTGTAATGACGGGGCCTGTAGAGGGCCAAAGTCTGCCGGGGTTGCGGGACTCACAAATTACCGTGACCCCGGTACCCCGGATTTTAGTCAGTCAAGTCTGACAGACCCTCCCGCCCTGCCCTGGGTAGGAGGACGTAAGAGGAGACAAATATAATCAGAAAGCTCCGAATTGCTAAGCTATCGGGAGTTTCACGTGTTATTGTGAGTCAACCATAAAAGATAGACATATGCTGTCAAGGAATATTTTTATATAATTTTAAAGAGAACATTTCCGTCATACATGATTTCTATGTAGCTTTAACCATTAAGGCTGCACACGCGACGGAAGTTTAAAAAATGGAGTAGCTTCTTCCCGTTTTCTCAATATTTCCCTTCACTGCTCTGCTCCTATTGATCGTAGCGTAATGAAAAGTATACTATAACCTGCCCAGGAGTATGAAGAATAATTGTGCCAAATTTCGTTAAAATCCGTTGAGTAGTTTTTGTTTCTATAACGAACATACAGACAGACAGACAGACAGAGAGACAGACAGACAGACAAAAATTTTTCTGATTGCATTTTTTGCACCAGTAGCGATCCCTAATCACCCTTTGATAGTTATTTTTCAAATATATTTCATGTACAGAATTGGCCTCTCTACAGATTTATTATAAGTATAGATTAATGCCCCGTGGCTTTTTTTTTTTTTTTTTTTTTTTTTATCGTGGTAAAATCATCAAATGAGTCCTCCCACCCAGGGCAGGGCGGGAGGGACTGTCAGACTTGTACTGACTAAAATCCACGGTGTCCTTCACTAGCCCTTTACGTACCGGGGTCACGGTAATCCCTTGGTCCCGCGACCCCGGCAGGCTTTGGCCCTCTACAGGCCCCGTCACTATGCTGACACTCTTTGAGGCGCGCGTGGAACACAACGCGCCGTCGACCCGGGCATGGTCCATGGTCGGACAGCGAGTCGCCCATTACTCGCTGCCCGCATGCCCGCGCCTACGGTGGCCGGAGATCGTCTTGCGACGTCCGACGCCGTGGGCGTCTACCACTGCGGCTGGGGTGGAGGGAGGACGCTGTCCTCTCCCTCAGGCGGCCCGCCTCCTCCTTCACGAGCATGACTGCTTCGCAGAAGGAGGCGACCGCTTCCCACTCCGTCTCGCCCCGCAGCATGGCCTCGACCAATGCCGGGCGCGAGAGGTCTCCGCCTATCGCCGTCGTGAGGACACGGCGGTGCTCTGCCCAAGCGGGGCAGTCCTGCACCGTATGCTCCACCGTGTCCTCCGGACGATCCTCGCAGTGGTGACACCCAGGCGTTTCTTCCCTCCCTATCAGACACAGGAACCTCCCGAAACTTCCGTGTCCGGTGAGGACCTGCGTCATGCGGTAGGTCAGGACGCCGTGACGCCTATCCAGCCACTCCTCAAAGAGGGGTCTTACCGCCGCAATTGCGGCGTGCCCGGACCTCGGTTGCGACAGTCGCTCCCTCCATACTGCCCTGAGATCGCGCCGGAGCTCTTCCCGCCGCGCCTCGACTTGTCGAGGCAGCGGGGATTCGCCCCGACGCTGCGCCTCCACGCGCCATTCATAGACGCGCTGGAGGGCAGTCGCCTCCAGATCCCAGGGCAGCAATCCCGCTAGGAGGTTGGCTGATTCGCCGGCGATCGTGCGGTATCCCCGGATCATCCGGATAGCCATGACCCTCTGGCATGCGACCAGCTTGAGTGGTCGCGTCCGGATGCTTAGGGCCCACACAGGGGCCCCGTAGAGGGCCATGGACCGCACGACACCGGCGTACAGCCTCCGGCAGGAGGCATTTGGCCCGCCGAGATTGGGCAGGAGCCGCTTGAGAGCGGCTGCTGCCCGGTTCAGCCTTGGGGCCAAATGCAGGAAATGCTCCCTGAAGTTCCACCGGCTGTCGAGGACGAGTCCCAGGTACTTCATCGTCCTCCCGACGCCGATGCGAACCCCCTCCACCGTAATGTGGGACTCTGAACGTGGCGCGTTCAGACGGCCATGAAAACACATGGCCTCTGTTTTGTGCAGCGCCACGTCGAGTCCCAACTGCCGGATCCTATTAGCGACTGTCGCTACCGCCTGCGTCGCCACGTCGGCCGCCGCCTGGTGCGACTCTCCCTTCGCCAGGAGGAGCGTGTCGTCGGCGTAACAAATCACGCCGACGCCGTCAGGGAGGTCGCCGCGCAGCACCCAGTCGTAACCGATGTTCCACAGGAGCGGCCCCAAGACCGATCCCTGTGGAACACCGCACGACATCTCTCGCCGGTTCCACTCTCCCCGGTGACCGGGGTAGATGACGGCTCTGTCCGTCAGGTAGTCCTCGACTATACGACGGAGGTAGGTCGGCACCCGGTGATACCGGAGTGCCTCCCTGATGCAACTCCAGGGCAGGGTGTTAAAGGCATTGGAGATGTCTAAAGACACCCCCAAGACGACCCTGCCCCGGGAAACCGCATCCCCCGTCGTGAGGGCTCTCACGCGCGTGATGGCATCCACCGTCGAGCGCCCCCTGCGGAAGCCAAACTGGCTCTCCGCAAGGTCCGGGCCCACCCGATTCAGGTGCCCGACGAGGCGGTTTGCAATTACTCTTTCAAAGAGCTTGCCCACCTCGTCGAGCAGCACGATGGGCCGGAATGCGGACGGAGAGTCCGCAGGGCGCCCGGGCTTCTGGATCAGGACCAGTTTCCCCGTCTTCCAACGAAGCGGGAACCGGCCCCTCTCCAGGCACGCGCTAAAGAGCCCCCCCAGTCGAGGCCCGAGAGTCCCTGAGGCCAGGACCCAGGCTTTTCCTGGCAAGCCGTCGGGTCCTGGGGCGGTATTCTTGGCTTTGAGCCGTTGTACCGCCACTCTCAGGTCTACCTCGGTCACCTCCGGAGCGTCGTAGACGTCGTCGTCGCTGTGGTCCGCGTCTGCGTCAGCGTCAGGCACCGCCGGAGACGGAGCCATGGGCGGGGGAGTGTGCTCCTCCCGCGAGGGGAACAGGGCGAATGCCCCGTGGCTTGTAATCAACGTTTGATGTGAACACCTCGCTCCGGTCACGGGTGTCCTCCGTGGCCCGAACAGTTCATAACAGGGTGGCCCACCGGTGTCCCCTGTGGCCCAAATGACTAACTGCCATTTTTTGCTGGGCGTTTAACGTGTTAAGATATCATCAATCGTGCCCCTTTAGACATTGTGAAATTGCTGACTTAAATTCAAATAGGTATTCTTTAATGGCGTAGACATATTTAAATCCAGATAGGCGCGCTAGCTTATCAACCTACAGATCAGTCAAACTTCAATAGATTTTCAGCCTTATTACTAAATTAGAAGGCTCCTATTTGATTAGGATTATTTAACAGGTTGGGATAGGCAAATGTGGCGTCTGTAGTAAATGTTGGATGGTGCAATTAGTACGGCGCGGTGGTTGCTAATGAGCTGCCGGTGTTTTAAGATGACCCAGGTTTGATAATAAGGCGGGAAAATTCACGATAATTTAGACTTCTTTTATCGTGTGGAAATCCACGAAGATTTCCTTCGCCTTTATTTATAAATTCCAATTGTTTATGGTATCTTTGGGTTAATGGCTTGGTAGTGTTGTTATATAAAAGTGCGGGAAAGATCAAGGACTCGTGTTCAAGGACACGCGACGCGACTAGTGGTTGTTCGACCAATTAGCTGCCACTTCTCCGTGAACGCTCTAAATATTGCCGTATATTTGTGTTTGACGTATTCTACGCGGGGCGTCAAACTCAAACACAAATAAACGAATTCTAAGATTATTTTTCAAACTCACCGGTGCAGCATAATAAGTACAGAACTTCTAATCTTCTTGGAGGCTCTGTACCAACCACTTTCGTAGAGCGCATCTGACAGCCCTTCACTCTGTAGAGAGAAAAAAAAGATAGAAACTACAACATCGACAAAATAGTTAAAAAAGTTTTCCAACCCATGTAAACTGTTGTAATGGCTCAGCATTAAAATGCATCACTTGACTTGCGTTTAACTTTCATTTCCTAAATAAATATTTATTTTCACAGATTTTCTTTAATCACGATATTTTAAGAAAAAGTTCTTTGCCCTAGACGTTCTTTACATGGTCGTTAGTACAACCATAAAGAATCGAGAATTGACGATCCTAATGGCCGCTTTCCCGCCAAACTGTTTCTTTTTTTACAACTTTGCAAGAAGTCAGGGCCTAATGACTTGCACAACATATTGCACTATGACCATGTTAATTACAAGGCTCATTTCATTGGGAATAACCAAAAAGGGTAAAAAAGAAAAACTGCTTCGTTAAAATTCACAAAAAGCGGACGTTCTCGTGATAGTGACAATTACTTCCCTCGGGTTTCTTATGCGGGGAACAATTTAAATAAATTGGATAATTTATTCATGACGTGTCCAATATTTATGGACGTTTGTTTATTATAATGTACTGTATATTGATCGGTATCTTTGTTTGTGGAATTTTCACAAATATTTTTTCAGTTTCGGTTTCCTAAAATATTGAATCATTAACTACTGCTTTTTTTTGATTGAATGCAATTGCAACAAGCACAATCTCCAAACAATTTCGAAAAAGTGCAGTAGTCAGATTTAGACAAGTATTATTCTGTACGAGCTATAGGTACATAGTATACAGGCTAGGAGCTCCATGATGGAAAACTCAAATACTTATACAAATAGTTTTGCCCGACTGGGGAACTAAACCCAAAATCTCATCATTTAATAGTTGACTTCTGACTTTACCGTAAAATTAGACTTATATCAGGTACCTTCCTATTCCTTCCTTGAGATCAGGCGGTCCCAGCAGTTAGAACACTTTAGTAAAAGTTAAATTTTTAGAGCTATCATTATTTTTAGAAGTTTTATTTGCATTTTTACTAATGTTCATTTGAATAAAATATTTGAAATTTGATTTGATTTCAATTATACAGATACCCACTCACCATTTCTTCTTTAACTTACCGACTCTAGTAGCCGCTGTCCGTACCAGCACAATAGCCACGTTTGTGACAGAGCAGTTGTCAGGAAAGACTTGTAGACCATCTCGTTCCATTTCTCCACGATCTGAAATATTCAAGAGCTCAGATGGCTCATCATGACGTCTTAAAGGGAGAGTAATTCCAGTGTGGGAACGAGATGGCGCTAGATGACTTGCATAGCTCTGTCTCTTTCCCACAGTGGAATTACTCTCGCTTTTCTCTTCTCTCTGGTTCTCTTCTCTTGGAGCGGTGGTGGCCTAGTGGTAGGTAATGGCATCGAGTTACAATTTGGAGGTCATGGGTCAGCCAGAACCTAGCAGCTAGGCGTATTGCCTTGTGTTATTAGTTTCATCACAGTCTTAACGAGGAGGCAAAATTTCGTGGTTTGTCCTAAGACCAAAATAATCGAAGGCATGGGGGTCGGGGCGTTATGTCTAATCGAAAGCAGCTGAATAACAGTCGTTTACATGGAGCGACTGACCCCTTGGTAAGACTGGACAAGATTGAACTCATGGCCGATATAAGCTAATGCGTCAGTACTTATTGGAGTATTTCAGTAAAAGCAGAAATCTCGAGTTCAAAACGAAAGCATGTTTTCTCTCTTTTGTTTGAAGGTTCTGTATAAGTAAGTACTCGTATACAGCACATTAGAACAGCCCTCAAATGATCTTTGGAGGCCTATTGTCTGGTAGTCTAGGATGTTTTTCTGCTGATATCATGATGATGATGGGTATGTAGGTTCTTACAACACAACAGAAGCCGCAAAAGCAAATTATGATGGAGCTGTTGAAGAAGTTGACCAGCAAAGCGAAGCTGAACATGTTCTCGACGTCGCCGGATAGCCTGCAAATATAAGGAATGTAGTTAAGTTTAACATTATCTATTATTTTAGAGGCTCACCGTCCGATTAAGGACAAGGGGTATCTAAGCACGAATCCCGTAGCTTCAGCCAAAGTTTCGGGCATCACTCTTTAACACATACGGAAATAGGATATACTCGTAAGATTTTGTGAGACGAACTAAATTTGGTGAAATCATGATTGGACAGTCGTCCCGACACTCGATGTGTTCTCAGAACTTATGAATTCAAATAGGGATCAGGGTTCGCACAAGAGTTCCGAGTTGCTTTCATATGGGCCCGTATTTTCGTAGACGGTATTCTTAGTCCGTCTAGGAGTGAGTAGACTCCCGGGTCGATGGCGTGTCCTGTTCCAAACGCGCTTCAAGCCGCTGTCAACAAACTGACGGGACCTAATAAGCTATAATTTGCTCACCTGATTAACGCGCGATGTCTCACTATAATGTCGGAGAGTTCCTTCTGGTGTCTTTCTTCCCAATCCTTGTCGTCACAAGAGTCAATTAAGTCTTTGTTCTTCTGTGCATAGCCTTTGCAGTATTCACCTGAAATGATACAGTTAGATAGATTGCTACTAGGTAGTCTAAAGTAACTTATTGTGCCTTGTCAACGCATCCTTTTCTGAAAAATGATACCAAAATATTATAACACTATATAGCCTTTGCCAGCGGCTTCGCCCGTAGAATAGAGATGACGGCCGTTAATAACTACTACTCAGTGGACAAGTTGATAGTTCTTTAAAAAAGGCTCGATTTTATCTGTCGAATAGATACCTAGGTCGATCTCAAAGCTGTCTCGTCAATGAGTTAGTTGTAAAACGCAGCGTTGCGAGTTCTTGACCTTAATCATGTCCCGAATTGTGTGGCAAAAGTCTAGCCTTTTTATTTTAAGCCTGAAAAGCTTGATCTAAGGGCTCTAATCCTCTACTAATGCTACCCACATCTCATTATTGGTAACGAGAACCGCGCCCTTAACGTAAACTTATAAATCATGATTCATGAAACAGATACTAAGCAGGGAAAAAAACAATCAATAAAATCGGAAAAAAATACGTTAGCAGTATGAGAGAGTTTCGGGAGGTTCCTGTGTCTGATAGGGAGGGAAGAAACGCCTGGGTGTCACCACTGCGAGGATCGTCCGGAGGACACGGTGGAGCATACGGTGCAGGACTGCCCCGCTTGGGCAGAGCACCGCCGTGTCCTCACGACGGCGATAGGCGGAGACCTCTCGCGCCCGGCATTGGTCGAGGCCATGCTGCGGGGCGAGACGGAGTGGGAAGCGGTCGCCTCCTTCTGCGAAGCAGTCATGCTCGTGAAGGAGGAGGCGGGCCGCCTGAGGGAGAGGACAGCGTCCTCCCTACACCCCAGCTGCAGTGGTAGACGCCCACGGCGTTGGACGTCGCAAGACGATCTCCGGCCACCGTAGGCGCGGGCATGCGGGCAGCGAGTAGTGGGCGACTCGCTGTCGGACCATGGACCATGCCCGGGTCGACGGCGCGTTGTGTTCCACGCGCGACTCAAAGAGTGTCAGCATAGTGACGGGGCCTGTAGAGGGCCAAAGCCTGCCGGGGTCGCGGGACCAAGGGATTACCGTGACCCCGGTACGTAAAGGGCTAGTGTAGGACACCGTGGATTTTAGTCAGTACAAGTCCCTCCCGCCCGATAGCGGCATCATCTGTGAACAACAAACTAACTGTCACGGCTCATGATACACAGTATGGTGACAGACGGACACACAGGCAGACGTTTTACCCTTTGGGAACGGTACCTTAAAAATCGATTTAAGGTAGGTACGCTTTTTTTCTATACGCCTTTTTTTGGGTGGAGCGTTCTGTCAGACTTACTGACTTAAATTCAGCTTTCAGCTAGCATCCCTTACAAAATAATTTTTTTTATAAAAACGTTGCTCCTCACTAGGAATTTTTACCTGTACCGTGGGTGCGTTTACAAACACAGAAACTCACATACCTACACAAACACCCAGACCCGGAACAATTTCTTGCAGATCATACAAATATTCGTTCCGTGCAGTGTCGAACCCGCGACACGCTGCGCAGCAGTCGATCGGTCGGCCACTGCGCCAACCGTATCGTCCAAGCTATCGTCGTGTTAGTACGGCAGGCTGCACGACAGGTGGCGTAGCTAAATCGTCCCATGTAAATGCCCCAATATGTCATGATTTCGTGCTAGTACCACCTATCTGTCCTCACCTCGACTATAGTGACGGGGCCTGTAGAGGAGGGCCAAAGCCGGGTCGCGGGACTGAGAAATTATAAATAATAATAAATAAATATTCCACAACTATCACACAACGCCATCTAGTCCCAAGCTAAGCAGAGCTTGTGTTATGGGTACTAGACAACTGATAAACATATATATTTCTAAATACATACATATTATAGATACCTTTATGTACCGTAACCCCGGTACATAAAGGGCTATTGAAGGACACCGTGGATTTTAGTCAGTCAAGTCTGACAGTCCCTCCCGCCCTACCCTGGGTGGGAGAACACATTTGATGATTTTACCATGATAAAAAAAAATACCCTCATGTGGAAACAAATGAAACTCACGTACACATAAACGACTGCTACTAAACTAGCAATCTGATTTACAGGCAGACTACCGTCGGAGAGAATTTCCAATTAATCAAGTGCCCGACAGTTTTTATTACCATTAGAAGTAGGTTCTACCGATAAACATACTTCGCTTTTAGGGAATAGACAGTATCTAGGAATTTCCGAGGTCGTCGCTTCATAAAGCGAATTCTCGGCATGAATGGTGCGGTGGTCGACCAACCGATTGCTGTGCTGCGTGTTCGATTCCCGATCGAAACAAATCGTTGGCATAGAGAGAAAACTCAATAAAAAAATACACTGAGACTCAGCGCACATTTAAATAGAGCGACTCAAAATGTAACTTTTTTTACTACACGAAAAGTTACTTATTCCAAGTATCGTGGCGTCCCGGGTCGACGGCGCGTTGTGTTCCACGCGCGCGTCAAGGAGTGTCAGTAGAGTGACGGGGCCCCCCTCTAGAGGGCCAAAGCCTGCCGGGGTCGCGGGTCCGTACGAATTACCGTGACCCCAGAACGTAAAGGGCTATTGAAGGACACCGTGGATTTTAGTCAGTACGAGTCTGACAGTCCCTCCCGCACTGCCCTGGGTGGGAGGACTCATTTGATGATTTTACTACACTAAAAAAAAAGTATCGTGGCGTCATGTTGCATAGTGTCGTGAAAATGTCGACAAAAATGATTTGAGATATTAATTGATTTTACTCTTAAAATCACAAAGCAGAATTTGTTTACTTATGACTTTTCTGTGTACTCCGACAAAATATTTGTATGAAATACAAGTAGTTGTTCCGGGACTGGCTGTTTGTACACAAGTTGTAAGAGTACTGTGAGATTTAATTTAACATTTGTAAACGCACCAATACACAGAATAAATACGTAATGGTAGTTTGGGACAACAAAAAAAAATCACAGTCGAAGTGAGATGTCAGAAATGTTTTTAGTTTTAATGAACCAAAAATGATAACATTTCAAAATGTTTCCCACTGTTTGATGACGGAATCAAATGTTCAAAAAATAATACAGTTTCAAACGAATTCAAATATCTCGTTTGATTACCCACTACCTACATTACATACTACCTCAATATTAGCATACCTACCTACCAACGCCTTTTACATTCACCGTATGAGGCGTCAAGCTCCTCTTTTAATCAAGCTAAGGGGTGGCCTCTCTGCAAACATTCACCCTTGCTAAGGCATTTCTAATAAAGACCGTTTAATTAGAAACTTTTGTTAATTGGAAGACCTTGATCATTTACTTTGTGTTTGCTTTTCTTTTGGCGATTGTTGAAGTTTCGAGTGCCCGTTCGAAATTAGAATTGTGCTTCCAGAGATTTTTTTGGAACATTTCTTTCTTTCACATGGAAAAGGCAAAGGTTTTAAGCCTATACAGCCTTTCCAGAGATTTGCTTTGTTGTTCCCGACTTGTTTTTTTTTTCCGCATTTTTGGACACAATACACTCGGGTCATATTTATTGGAGGCTATGGGCAAGTACCCAGAAGCCAGAATACTCATTGGAAAAGGCTTTCTGAGTCGAAGGTATGTCGTGTTCCATGTAAGTACTTCTCTAGGATCTGACAGCAAAGTGAAGGAGCTCGATAGGGCCAAATGCCTGCCATTATCGCACTCTTTTTGGTTTCCTACCAATACAAAAAGGCATGCTTCTAGGACTTTAACACCGATACTTTAGAGATTAGGTGTTGTTAGAGCTATTGAAAACTGTCATATATAACTTACCCAGTGGATAGGTCTCCACAAGTTGCTGGTCAACCGGTACGTAGACCAGTCTTCGTATCCTGACAGCCAGCAGGTCGAATTGGGTCGTGATGTGGCTCAGGAATATGCAGAACAGCAGGTCTCCGCATAACATGAACCAGATGGTTATTAGTCCTGAGAGAAATGAAAATGGTGGTGAAGTAACTGTGAGTGTAATTCAAAGAATTGAGCTGCGCACATGCGCCAACATAATGTATTGGCCGCGTGGTTGTTTATGGTCAAAGGTAAAGTTGTCATATCACATTCCTATTTTAAAATAATGTTTATGGAACCTTGGTCGATTTGAACCGTTTGGGGTTGAAACTTTAGGGCGAGTCCGAGTGCTCACAAACTTCCTTAGAGAGGAAATTTCAAACAGAGTTTGCTTTAGTCTTGGCCAGGAAATTAATGGCATATAACGAGGCAACACCGTCTGTCTCTTGGGCACGCAAATTACCAGCTGTCAGCGTTGACGAGGAGAGATATTCATGTTTATTTTATTAATTAATTCAGTCCCAAAAATCGATACTATTAAAATTAAACTTTCTTATAGTTAAAGTTTGAACTCTTTGTTTTTTTTTTTAATTGAACCATGTGTCATGTCCGAAATATGCTAACAAGAAGTTAACCGTGTCGTAACGTACGAGTAAGTCTCGTTTTTGGTAAATATTTTCTTACACGCTATCACGAGTGCATGACGTAAATGAAAATTAAATACTTAAGTCGATTTTTTTATCGGATATCCAACATTATTTTTAGTATATGCGAAACCTGAATATAGTTTGTTCAGAATCAGTAACTGATTCGATTCCAATAATTTTTAAATTTATTTAATTTTTTTTTTTTTTCAAAAATATTTAAATTAAATTTTATTACCAGTTAATTACAATACAGTCACCGTACGGTTAGGTACCTATTGCCAAGCTATTATCACGAGTATATGTATAACACAGGAGACGCGGTTTACGCGGGTGTACCGCGAAATGAGCATGTTTTTGAACGGACAACCAGGTAATATACAAACTTATAACTTTGTGATTTTTAAGGATACGGTTTTAAAATTTTGTACATAGATTTTTTACACAAAAATACTAGACAGGTGTTTCATCAATTTTTATCAAAAAGAATACTCAGTATACCTCAGAGATTTATTTAGATCTATTGAGTAAATATTAGACGGTAAACGAGTATTTTTCATTTTAAAATCGAAATATTTATAACTTCATGTTTATGCCTTCGATTCAAAATCTGATTGACTTACCTACTAACTGTTTAAAAGTTCAAAGAGTACAAAACTGTTAAACAGATAGGTACTTTGAGATAGTAATGCGTAGTAAGTAGTTCTATTCCAACCCCGTTGCCATAAGAACCTACTTACTATTATTTAATTGATTCGATATTGAACACCGGATGATGGGTTGACCTAATTTCCGATAAAAGAGGTCACCGGTTATTATTTTCCGGGAACTTTCACATAGCTAGACGTAACTTACGTGTCAACTGGTACAATTCAGTTTTTAGCTATAGCTAAAAACTGAATTGTACTTTTTTGAAGTGAAAACTTCTTTAGCGGCGTTGTGCACTTTTTTGGAATGGGTAAAAAAAATTAAACTCGCGTCAGGACACCTGACCTGATCGAAAATTCGTAAGACGGCGCAGGGTGCTTGCGCGAATGTTTATTACTATTACTATTCAAGTTTTCACTTCTGCCGGTACTCCCAGAGTGCAACCCGTCGTTTTTTGAGCTAGTTTCGAGCATGCGCTGTACGGTTCCAAGTTCTTTTATTTTTATTCCAAAACTGGCGCATGAGCAATGTACAGAGGTTTAAAAGTTAATCGGAAGTCTTATTTATCCCATATAAATCTGAAACATAGAGAACTAGGCGTTTCTAGCGGTTTTGCCCGCTACAATTTGACAATTATCCAACGGGAACAAAAAAATCTATCCAATCAACTATCTGTGTACCAAATCATTCAAAACCGTTCAGCAGTTATTGCGTGAAAGAGCAACACACAGCCTTACATCCATCCTCACGTAAGATGGATGTCCAGACTTCCAAAAGTGTGAGAGGCAAGATAACGCTGCTGTCACATTGTTTTTCTATGTTTTACAGGAAAGAGATGGGTATGTGCCTCAAATCTTTATCTCTCTTTCTAAATATTGGTCAATT
Organism: Agrotis puta; assembly: GCA_943136025.2. Taxonomy (NCBI): domain Eukaryota; kingdom Metazoa; phylum Arthropoda; class Insecta; order Lepidoptera; family Noctuidae; genus Agrotis; species Agrotis puta. The sequence goes on along the minus strand of OW964190.2, from coordinate 5,468,944 downwards.
TCATTGCAGGTATTGCTCAGTCCATTCTCTATGTGTCTAGGTGCAAATGTAACAGAGTATCCAAAATCTTGTACCCCGATTTTTTCGAAAATGGCGTCGCGGTCTCTATTAATGGATAATTTATTATCTATCATGCTTTGTTCATCGTGTCATCTGCATTTTTCCAGTTAATAAATGACATCTAAACGAAAAAGTCATTAATTAATGTCATAATCTGAATCCCCATCGCGATAACGTTGCCCACTTTTCCTTTTAACTTTTCGTAAAATGTCCAAGAATTGCTTTGTTTTGAACTACGGTGATTAATCTAAGTTTATAACTAAGATGTTTATGGTGAAGTTGAGAATACTATTTCTCTGAAGCACTGATTACAATCAGTGCTTTTACCTACGTACCTACTTTTATCATAAATGGCAGAAAAAGGTTTTTGGAAGCTATATAATTTGAATACTGGATTACCTACAGAGTTTCTCTGATATCCGTTGGTATCACGCACTTTCGCGGTCGTAAATTACTGGCGCTTATTTAATTTGCACGTAGACACTCATTTCATAATTCAACGGCCCACACGTAAGTCAGTGAATTATTTGCTTTTTTTATGGTGGAATGCAAAATATGAAATCCCCTACGTAGTTATGTATGGAATTTAATCCAATCCACCCAATACTGGGCAGAAAAACGAAATTCGGTTTCAGTAGTTCAAATATCTTTATCATCATATAATTGGCTGTTTTTAGTTACTTGCAGAAGAGTTAACTTTTCTGATGCCGTTTTTTATCAATAAGCTTTTATTATGACATACATTTTTCGAATTCACTTACCATGCCACGTCTGAAACGCCAAAATAACCTCATAGTACACTCTCTGGAACGGGTCGAAAGGGAACCAGTAGAAGAACGGCAGGATGAGAGGAATATCATGACCCATGGCTATCTCTATGATCTCCACGAACGGCGGAGAGAGGAAGATCACCAGCAGAGCGTTGTTGCACCAGTAATAACCTGGAAAATAAGGCAAAAGGAAAGGTACCTGTTTTTATAAACATACTTTACTTACATTAGGGCCGGACACGCCGCAATCGCGGTGGTAAGACCACTCTTTGAGGAGTGGCTGGATAGGCGTCACGGCGTCCTGACCTATCGCATGACACAGGTCCTCACCGGACACGAAAGTTTCGGGAGGTACCTGTGTCTGATAAGGAGGGAAGAAACGCCTGGGTGTCACCAGTGCGAGGATCGTCCGGAGGACACGGTGGAGCATATGGTGCAGGACTGCCTTGCTTAGCAGAGCACCACCGTGTCTTCACGACGGCGATAGGCGGAGACCTCTCGCGCTCGGCATTGGTCGAGGCCATACTGCGGGGCGAGACGGAATGGGAAGCGGTCGTCTCCTTCGGCGAAGCAGTCATGCTCGCGAAGGAGGAGGCGGGCCGCGTGAGGGAGAGGACAGCGTCCTCCCTCCACCCTAGCCGCAGTGGTAGACCCCCGCGGTGACAGACGTCGGCAGACGATCTCCAGCCACCGTAGGCGCGGGCATGCGGGCAGCGAGTAATGGGCGACTCGCTGTCCGACCATGGACTATGCCCGGGTCGACGGCGCGTCATGTTCCACGCGCGCCTCAAAGAGCTCTCAGCAATCTAATGGGGCCCCCATTAGATTGCTGGCAGCTTACAGGGTCATAGCCTATCGAGGTCGCGGGAATGTCTAAACCCGAAGAAATAACGTAGATTTTAGTCAGTACGAGTCTGGCAGTTACTGCTGTTTAACCCAGGGTGGAAGATATCATTTCATCATTTTACCACGTTAAAAATAGGCAAAAGGAAAGGTTTCCTTTGAATCCTTTTTACTTATTAGTTATTCAATCTTGGATCTTGGGCGGGTCGCTAGTACTGCCCTGATAACAAAGAATGCAGTAATCGACATTTTTGAGATTTTCATTTTTTTCCAGAAATGGCATCCCAAGAGGTTCATGTACATGAAAAAAATATATTTTCATAAAAAAATTCATTCTAAGTGTGTTTTTTATGTAATGATTTTCGCCGTCAGATGATATGAAATATGTTTTTTGCGTTTATCTCGTAACCGCCATTTTGCGATTACTGCATTCTTAGTTATGACGGCAGAGTAGTATATAAGATTGAAAATAAAAAAAAACATAATTATAACATGATACAGTAACTATACTTAAGTACAGTAAAAACACTCTCTTGACTACCTCTGTTAACGCATACAAATGATTTTCCTTGTAACAAATTGTTTTGGTCCTCGGAGACCAACGCTAAGTGCTTCCGACGGAAAAAGTTTCGCTAAGGGTCAAGTCACACTGAGACGCGACGCTGCGCGCACATTTCCTACTCAAAATAGAGCTACTCAAAATCTAACTCTACTACATGAAAAGATAGACAACGCAGCGCGGCGCCGCGCTGCCTTTTAATAGCGATTAAAAATCGGACTTCATTTACTATACGTAAAGAAACACATTTGTAGTATTGTCGCTACACATCTCGGTGTGAACAGACCGTAACGAGTACAGAGATTCAGAGATCCAAACTTCCAAACTTTAATATTATAAATGCGAAAGTAACTCTGTCTGTCTGTCTGTCTTTTCTTCACGCCTAAACTACTGAACCGATTTGTGTGAAATTTGGTACAGACATAGTTTGGAACTTGAGAAAGGACATAGGATAGTTTTTATTACAGTCATTTCATTTTTGAGGAGATCCCGCGAGATCGGGAACTATGTCGGTAAAACAAAAAATCTGCCGGAAGTCACTATTCCACGCGAACGAAGTCGCGGGCAAAATCATCTGTCTAGCCTTTTCCCAACTATATTGGGGTCGGCTTCCAGTCAAACCAGATGCAGCTGGATATCAGTATTTTACATGGAGCGACTGCCTGTCAGACCTCCACAACCCAGTAACTGGGTAATACGATACCCCATGGTAAGACTGGTTGTCAGACTTTAGAGCTTTTGACTAACAGTAACGACTGTCAAAGATCTACAAATGACAGCCGGGACCAACGGCTTTACGTGCTTTCCGAGGCACGTAGGAAACTCGCTATGACAGATGGTCACCCATCCACAGACCAACCTCGGCAAGCGCGGCTTAACCCGGAAGATCGGCCTGTGCGGCTGTAATTATTTAGCCACGAGCTATTTAGTCGCGGGCAAAAGCTAGTAAAAAATAAAGATTATTTTAGTTAAACGGTGAAAAGAAACATCGTGAGGAAACCGGCATGTTCTAGAACCAATAATTCGAAGACATGTGACATCTACCAACCCGCACTGGGCCTTCGTAGTGGATTATGGCCCAGTCCCACTCACAGAGAGGAGGCCTGTGTCCCAGCAGTGGGAACATTATAGGCTGATAATAAATTTAGTTTAGAATTCCAGACCAATGGAAGATGACAGTGTTTCGTTAATTCTGGCCTCACCAGAGTCGCCTAGCTCGCGACCACCATTCTGATTTTTTAATAGCTTTTTTAGACTACGAATTACCGTGACCCCGGAACGTAAAGGGCTATTGAAGGACACCGTGGATTTTAGTCAGTACGAGTCTGACAGTCCCTCCCGCTCTGCCCTGGGTGGGAGGACTCATTTGATGAATTTACCACGTAAAAAATAAAATAAGCTTTTTCCGCGGCAGCGCAGCGGTGGGTGAGCACCGTTTTAGTTTTCATACCTGCATTGAAGTGAGACATTGAGTACTTGACCGGCTCACAAACTTGAGCATTAAAGGCGGCGTATAAACTAGAATATTTGAGGCACTACACTATGAACTATTACAACTGTGTTACAGACTTTGTTGCTAAACACGTGATATTCATAATTGTTAATATTACGTGGTTGGCAACAAAGTCCATTTTTCCAGTCCCCCGCTAATAACGGAGCAGACATAGCATTCGTATTAATTAGTCCTTATCACTAACTCCAATTAACTGGCGACCATCTAGGGAAGCACCTGTCTAGTACTTGCGTGGATAAACCTAATAATAATATAACTTTAGTTCTCATCAGAATTCTTCGTTCGGAATCGTTATTGCTAATGTGTATGTATTCGCTGATCAACATTCTGTGAGTTGTTATGTTATTTATAAATTAGTTACATAAACTCCTGCCTTCTGCCCATGGGGGTGGCAAAAACTACAGAGCACCTGCTACGGTCCTTACATACTCATTTCGCCTCATCCACATTCATAAAAGCGCGTCGAGTATTTTTTTTTTATACGTATCTTACACTAGAATGTTCTCCTGTAACGTTAGCGCGTTTACGAACATTATATTCGCACACACAAACAACTAGATTTGGAACAACTAAAATGGCAAGGCTTTGAATAAATGGGTTCCTTAACTAATTGATTTATTATTTATTAAACTTTATGCACGACACTGTACAACGGTTTTAATGCCGTAGACATTTTCTGCCAGTCTACCTTGGGGTGATACAGAGATAAAACATAAATATATATTAAATATATAAAATATTAAATATATATTAAATATTAAATATATAAAAGATAAATTTACTAAAGATATATTATATAATACATATATAAAAATTAATAGAAATAAATACGTACATAAATATATATAATATATAATACATACATACACTCACTTTGTGCAGAGGAAAGAAATAATAAATGGAAAAAATGTCAACCAATTAATTTTGAATCCTATATCTGCCAGCTTCTTAAGTAAAAATTCTCGAGCTTTTACATTTATTTCATTCCAGATAAAGACCGCTTGAACAAAGAAGGAATATTTCTGGAAGCGAAGAGCAGTGAGAGGGACATCGAGAACAAAATCAAAATATTTTAAATCACATAATATATCAAAAATGTATGCACAATCAGATCTGATCAAATCTCATTTCATCTCATTGTGTTAATTTATTATCTAAATGTTTTCTTTAATCATGTTTTGTCTTTTTTCATTTCTTTTTACGTTGTAAAATCATCACATGAGTCCTTCAGCCCAGGGCAGAGCGGGAGGGACTGTCAGTCTCGTACTGACTAAAATCCACGGTGTCCTTCAATAGTCCTTTACGTACCAGGGTCACGGTAATTCGTGAGTCCCGCGACCTGAAAAAGATCATGTTTTGTCTTAAGAAAAGAAGATGTAGTTGACTGCCCTAGTGGTACCTTGTATGACATAGTTGAGGTGCCTCAAGGCGGTGTTCAGTATCTGATGCTCTTCATCTGACACCTCTCCCCTCGGCCACATGCTGCGTAGTTCGCTCACCAGGTTCTCATAGACTGAGCGGTGGTATACTATCTTGTAGGATTTGGCCATTGCTACAAAGATAAATAGAGGTAAGTTTATTAATCCTGATTTTTCCACCGCTGGGACAAAGGCCGTCAGAGAGAGGGCAGTGCAACGAGTGATGCAGACCAAGTAGATATCGATGCCTTTTTTTAACGTGGTAAAATCATCTAATGAGTCCTCCCACTCAGGGCAGACCGGGAAGGACTGTCAGACTTGTACTGACTAAAATCCACGGTGTCCTTCAATAGCCCTTTACGTACCGGGGTCAAGGTAATTCGTGAGTCCCGCGACTGCGTCACTATGCTGCTCTAAGGAGCTGTCTGTCAAATCATTACATAGTATAAAACAAAGTCGCTTCCCGCTGTCTGTCTATCCCTATGTATTTTTAGATCTTTAAAACTACGCAACGTATTTTGATGCGGTTTTTTCAATAGATAGACTGATTCAAGAGAAAGGTTTATAAGTATATCACATGCATAATATAGTAGACATTGCACCCGTGCGGAGCCAGGGCGGGTCGCTAATTGTAATATTTTTTATATTCATTCGAGCTCTAAGTCACGGAGCGTCGAAAACGTCCGTAACTAAGGCCGAAACCACGGGTTTCATGATTAGAGATTAGACCCCCAGGAACGCAAGGGTAACTAAAGGTACAACCATTTTACTTTTTTGTTAGTTCGTGTGTTAATTTAAGTTTTGTTTTATCTAAACAAACCTGTCGCGGGACCAAGGGATTACCGTGACCCCGGTACGTAAAGGGCTAGTGAAGGACACCGTGGATTTTAGTCAGTACAAGTCTGACAGTCCCTCCCGCCCTGCCCTGGGCGGGAGGACTCATTTGATGATTTTACCACGCAAAAAAAAATGTAAACAAACCTAGCAACAGATACCCAACGCAAGGCATCATCCGAAAGATCTCAATGGCATCCTGGAAGGAGCCACCCCTGGCCGTCTTCACCATGTTAATCAGCTCCAGCCACGTCACCACGAACAGGTTGCCGAACTCGAACCAGTAGAATATGTTCCATAGTAACCTGGAATAAAGTTCTTTATAGAATGCATTGTTTAAGGATTTCTTCCATCCTATTATTACGAAGCTAAAGAGTTTGTATGGTTGAACGCGTTAATCTCAGGAAAGACCAATGTTAAACTGAACAATGTTTTTATTGTCGGATAGTTCATTTCTCAATAAAGGCTATAAAACATCACGCTAAGACCCATAGTAGCCGAGCAGCGGTGAAACTAAGCGAAATAGTTACTTTTTTTTTATCGTAGTTAAATCATCAAATGCCACATAGGGCACCACCCACAAAGGGCAGGCCAGGAGGGACTGTCAGACTTGTACTGACTAAAATCCACGCTGTCCTCCAATAGCCCTTTACGTTCCGGGGTCACGGTAATTCGTGAGTCCCGCGACCCCGGCAGGCTTTGGCCCTCTACAGGGGGCCTCGTCACTGTCACACGTCCGTCGCCGTGGGCGTCTACCACTGCGGCTGGGATGGAGGGAGGACGCTGTCCTCTCCTTCACGCGGCCTGCCTCCTCCTTCGCGAGCATGACTGCTTCGCAGAAGGAGGCGACTGCTTCCCACTCCGGGGAACAGTTACTTTGAGATAATTATTATGAAAAGGAAACACGGATCCCGTGCGAGAGAATACGTTTTTTAACTGGAAATGTAAGTTAGTAGGCCAAAAGTTTTTTGTTTTTATTCTCTACTTACGCAAGACCTTGCATTTTCCTCTAAGTCATGAACGAGAAATCAACGAGATTTATTATCCCATTATCTTTTCCCTTTTTGGTGACTGTCCAAAAATCTTAATCCTAAATCATAATTATTTATTTCCTGCAAATGTGGTACCTAAGTAAAAAAATAACTAATCCCACTTCCTGCTAATATTATTTTAAAGGCGAAAGCAAGTTTGTTCGTTTGTTACCATTTTTCGACCGAATCACTGAATTGGTGTCCGTTTCGACCGCGCGGCCAAGGCGTTTTTTTTGAATAAAAACCATCCCAAGTTTTTGTAAAAAAATGTAAAAGTCGATTGCCGAAAACCATAAATTTGTCAAAGCTATGGTTAAAAAGTTATAAGGGTTTGAACGTGGCCGCGCCATCGTACCGCGGCGAACCGCGCGGCCATGGAGATCTTTAAAACTAAGCGTCGCAGAGACCTGAAATTTTGGGAAATAGTAGATTGAATTTGTAAAAAATTTGTAAAAATATAGAAAAAAAATCCTGTGTGTATATTTTAGGAGCTTTAAGGCTAAAACCTCATGGCCGCGCCATTGAAACGGTGACAAACATGTTATCGGCGATATCTCGCTGAAAAAACATCGCAGACGTCTGAAGTTTTTTGTAAAACACAGATTTGATTTTGTCAAAACTAGTAAAAATACAACAAAAAAACCTAGGTTTATATTTCAGGAGCTATAAGACTAAACCCCCATGGCCGCGCCATCGAAACGTTGATAATTTCGTTTTTCGTCAATATCTCGCTGGAAAAGCATCGCAGAGGTCTGAAGTTTTTTGTAAAACCTAGATTTGAATTTGTCAAAGCTAGCAAAAATACAACAAAAAATCCTAGGTTTATATTTCAGGAGCTGCTGAACAAAATCTTCAATGCCTCTTGAATGTGTCGATTAGGGTGACCACAGATTATTATTGTTTTTTCAGCGAGATATCGCCGATAAAATGTTTGTCACCGTTTCAATGGCGCGGCCATGAGGTTTTAGCCTTATAGCTCCTAAAATATACACACAGGATTTTTTTCTATATTTTTACAAATTTTTTACAAATTCAATCTACTATTTCCCAAAATTTCAGGTCTCTGCGACGCTTAGTTTTAAAGATCTCCATGGCCGCGCGGTTCGCCGCGTTTCGATGGCGCGGCCACGTTCAAACCCTTATAACTTTTTAACCATAGCTTTGACAAATTTATGGTTTTCGGCAATCGACTTTTACATTTTTTTACAAAAACTTGGGATGGTTTTTATTTAAAAAAAACGCCTTGGCCGCGCGGTCGAAACGGACACCTGAATTGATCATATTGTTTGCATATATTATGTTGTCAGGTGTCCAGAGACGGACAAAGGGTACCTTTCATCCCGAAAAAAGTACTGTTGTCGAGAAAAATAACAATAAAGTTCATAAAGATTGTGTCAGGCGCTAAAAGTGGTCAGGTTGGCATAGGGACTGAGTGACGGCAAAAATATTTGTGTTTGTGTATGTGAGTTTCTATGTTTCTAAACGCACCCACATCACAGGAGAAATCCTATAGTGGGGCAACGTTTTCATTTAAATAAAAAATACGTGTGGCACTCGGACACTGCCGCGGTAAAGCTTTTGCATAGCATTTAAAAAAAAATCGCCTACCGCGAATATTTAACGAGAATATCATTTATTTAAAATGTTTGTGGTGCACTACCCACAACTTGACCGTTGTGGGTTGGATCCTTTTTGCTTATTTACGTCCCTGTAATAAAGAACTGCTTTCTTGTAAGAGAATTTTACATTCACATATATACATCATTGTGAAAACCTCCTTTTGTAGCTGGCCGTTTAGAATCAGTAAGAAAAAGTAAATTGTCTTTATGACGAATGTTTTTATGATTGCCGAAGTCCCCCGAACTGAAACGATGTTAGACGATCCGGGGTGTTAGGTTAATTTTCTTAGGTTTTTTCGTTACGGAATTTTTAATTCGGTCGCCGCGCTCAGAGCCCGCGATAAAAGCTATGCAATAGCTTAAAAAAACGTTTATATCGTTCTGTCAAATTCGGTATAAACACAAAACCCTTAATTGAGTTTGAAGATTCATTTAACAGATTCTAAAAAGCTTGAAAGCGAAGTTAGTAACGAGCTTCACATCAATTCTATTGATTGAAACAGATTTAACTGAAAGTTTTTATATAAGCCTCCATGAAGAAGATTAATTGATTGATTTAAAAAAAAATAACTGAAAAGTTGCACTAATGTCAACGTAATGGTCAGAGTCATTAAGGAGGTAATTTGTATGATCTAGATTAATGTCTTAACTTTTAAAAGGCTCCGTTCAGTTTTTCTTTTAAGAGCGATTGGTTCGGAAACGTCGATCCCATCTATTACATTATATATTTTACCCGAGTACGGCAAAACCTCCAAAGGAAGGAAACACCTCCATTAAACAGAGTGTGTGTGGCCACGGCTCTACCTTTTTTTTTAAGCACACAGTGCCTAAGGAAGAGTTTTTGCCCGCATCCAACAAACACTGGTCTTCCCCCCGGACGTATCCGAGAGGGAACTCCAGTCCACGGGCGCACGTGGAGGTTTCCTGTCTTAGCACCCCAACCACGGCTCTACCTTCACCAATTTTTGTACATGTGCATTTCTGGATTACTTTTTCTTTTTTTTCTTTGGTAGATCTTTTTAGACCCTCTGTTTTTTTTTGACGTGTAAATTGTTTATAGAACTAATACATTGGTACGTTAATAAAAGGGGTTTAAACATTTTTGTATGGGGAGTGTACCGTTGCCATCCGCTATCTTTTTTTTTTCAAAATGGCGACCATGCATGAAACATTCATAAATCGATAGATCACATCAATAGTAACATAAAATGTTGGTGGCAAAACCTCGTAAAACGTCACGTTTCCGAGTTATGAGCTCTGAAACATGCACTAGTAGCGACACATTTTTTCTTTCTTTTTAATATTTATAGTGATCAAAAAGGAGACTTCCGCAATTCCGCAAAAAATAATTGAATATTAGTTTTTAGGGGGATAGGCAGAAATTACACAACCGCTAAGATCCTTACGTATTCCCTTCACCTCGTCTACGTATAAACCAGATGACCAACACGAGTAGAATGACCAATACTCTATTCTACCAAGAATAGACGAAGTTATTTTATCGTCATTTCATAACAATTCGTCTTTTTTTTACACGAGTCTGGCAAGATTCGCAAACCATTGAAGAATAGAAACATATCTTTTCTGCATCTTAAACATTCCCACAAAATGACGGAACGGAGAAAGATTTTTACACTTTTAACTGTAAAAATCTTTCTACGTTCCGTCATTTTGTTTTTTCTGCCATCGATAAAACGCTTTTCTACGGCGCCACGCTATGCGTGCTAATTAAATGTGTCAATTCATAATAGCAAAGGATGTCATAAAATAACGCTAATTTATTGAATAAATCATATAGGTAGTTACTTACTTGACCAAAGTGGAATCATTCCTCGTGATTCGAAGCCCCACTAGTCTAAGGATAGCTCGTGGAATATCAAACGTTGCGTCGTAGGTATCCACATCATACACCTAAAAGCAAATGAATTCATTGTTAGCGTCGGCGTTCCAGCTGTTTTAGAACTTACCGGATTGGCACGCGAAGACGGCTAAAGATCAGACGGTATGTCTTTGTTTCCTTGGAAGATGGGTAGGCCTCTAGTGTGGGACGCAACCTGTGTCGATACTCTTGCACCATCCCATCTTCCAAGTTCATCGTGCTCTGCTGGCGCTGCTGCTGCGGTTGCTGAGAACCTCAAGCGTCGTAAATATAGTAACCTAAGTGGTAACTATATTTTTGAGCCGTTTGGGGTTGAAACTATAGGGCCGTGGGGTCCGAGTGCTCACAGCCTCTTCAGAGACATTTCGAAAAGAATTTCTGACGCTTCCTGTGACCCAAGAGCTGGCTTTTTCCTTGGTCAGAGGCTAAGTATTGCCATACAAAGAGGCAACGCCACCAGTCTCTTGGGCATATTACCAGCTGACGGCGTTGAGGATGAATTTTTCTATAATAGTTTAATTTAGTTTTTGGCCTTATGTACACTTTTTTTGTTTGGTAAATATTTAGGTTTAATTTAATTTATTATTGTATTGTTTTTAAAACCTGTTTTGGTTTCTATTTCAGCTGTCATGGTGACAGTGATAACTATGTATATCTTTTGTCTACTCTTTATTATTCGAATTCCATCAATAATAATAATAATAATAATAATAATAATAATATTCCACAACTATCACACAACGCCATCTAGTCCCAAGCTAAGCAGAGCTTGTGTTATGGGTACTAGACAACTGATAAACATACTTATATATTTCTAAATACATACATATTATAGATAAATTACACCCAATTATCAATTGTTATCTTTTAGAAAATTCTCATATTGAGCATACGTCCGCGCGGCAGGGCGGAGTAGCTAAGCTTTATTGACGAGGCGCTGAATCCAGAGGCGGTGATCGCCGCTCGTCCGCGCGGTCGAGCGGAGTACGTGTACCAGTCATCAAATCTTCATAAGATTTCAGATCTGCTTAACCGTCCAACCGAGCGGTGAAGCGGAGAAGTGTTAAAACCTTACATTTGTCGTTCGAAGTAGAATTTTGGATGTTTTGTGTAAAGAGTCAAAATAAACAAAGGAGACTATATAATTTATCTCATCTCGCCCCATCTACAGTCTAGGAGAAACCAAAAGCAATACTACTTCAATAATAGGTACCGTTGTTGGATTTTCGACGTTCGGCGTAGTACGGAGAGTGCAAAATAGTATTTATGTAGCATTATGTTAGGTCTTACTTAGTCTTTGAGACTGGGCTTTAGACACTCGAATTCCATCGCCTGTCTAATTAGGTACTTATATAAAGTTCATGCTATTACTTACTGTCAACATAAAGTGTTCGTTAAGGAAACTTTTGAAAACGTCTAACAATTCAATAGTTAGAGAATTCGGGTACTTGTGTGATAGGGTTGGTTGTCAATCTCATTATCTTGCCTAGCCTTTTAGAGTTAAGCTTCATTTAGACGATGCAAGGACTCGCACGAGAGTTGCTTTACATTGCGGACTTTATAGGTACAACGAATTCAGTTGATCAAAAAAATACCGCAATGTAGTGAAACTTGCGTGCGAGTTTTTGCTCCGTCTAAATGAGGCTTTACGGACGAAATAAAAGCTCTATCTCAATCCCAATCCCGTTTCTATTTTTTTGAATGGACATCTTTAAAACTCGGATGGACAAATTCGGTCGTTGATGGTTTACAGACAAAGATTGAGATCGAGATGCATTCTTCTTGTTCTTCTTCCTGTCGCTGACGGTATTTATATTTTATTGGCCCAAAACTCCGCCATTTCCACCGCGTTGTCGGTAGCAGCGAAGAGATCTATCCCTCTTAGCCCAAAAACATGCAGCTAACTGCATGTTTTTGGGCTAAGAGGGAGAGATGCATTGTTGCCGAAAAATTAATTAATGCATGTATAATGAATGTAAATAATTTAAACTGAAAGGTATTAGCGGTTAATTAAATATTAATATTATCATATTTTCACACCATATGTAATGGTAAAATGTAAGTGGGCCACGTTAGTGTTAAGAACTTGATTGTACCAACGTTTTTGCAAATACATTTTTTTTTATCGTGGTAAAATCATCAAATGAGTCCTCCCACCCAGGGCAGAGCGGGAGGGACCGTCAGACTCGTACTGACTAAAATCCACGGTGTCCTTCAACAGCCCTTTACGTACCGGGGTCACGGTAATTCGTGAGTAATCAAATACATTAATTTGAATTTGAGATAGCTTAGTAAAAGTCTGGCAGTCCCGTTCGCGATAGTGGGAATATTATTTTCATGATTTTTACGCCCAAAAAGGGTTATTGATATACTACTTTCTTAACTATTCAAATGACCTTTTTTAACGTCATCAAATGAGTCCCCCCAATCAGGGACTGTCAGCCTCGTACTGACTAAAATCCACGGTGTTCTTCAATAGCCCTTTACGTTCCGGGGTCACGGTTTCCTGATGAGACAGTCTCGCGAAATCAACTGACCTTTGACGAAAGTTTTTCTTCGTTAGATTCACTTTTTCTTCTAGAAAACGATTTCTTCAGAAAACTTGTCATCTTGTCCCGACTTTATGGCAACTAAGTTTTCTAAATTGTTTCAGCCATTTTTATTCAGGACTCGTGTGAAATAAAGCATAGGAGTTATCAATTTTTTATATTGTTTGTTTGAGTTTGGAACAATATATAAGTTTTCAAACAACTTTATTCTAAATATGAAAAAGTTTTTGAACGAAATTTGTTGTATTTGACTGGAAAGGTAAGTTTGTTTTTCAAAAGATTTACGCCTTCTTTATTGTTTACTAGCACTCGATCCTGTGTTCTCACGGATTTCCGTTTGATTATAAAATACAGCCCATGTAACTCACTGATAATAAAGATAAAATATTTTTATTTTTTTAAAACAAGAGGTCGTAATATTAAATAATTATATAATAATAAATTTTTATTCCTTTTTTAAAAAACGTTGTCCCACGCTAGGAATTACTCCTGTTTCGTGGGTGCGTTTACAAACATAGAAACTCACATACACGGACACTCAGACCCGGAACAAGTACTTACTTGTAAGTCACACAAATATTCTTTCCGTGTGAGAATCGAACCCGCAATACGCTGTGCAGCAGTCCAATCGCTCAGCCACTGCGCCAACCATGCCGGAAAATATTTAGATAAAGAATTATTTTTTTTTTGTAAAAACATGAGTGTGCAAATACAGTAAATATAGGTCGTAAAGTTAAATAATGTAGGTACAGACGCCAGCAGGTCAACCTAACGAAATCTGTAAAACTTACCCATCGAACATTAACCTTCCATTAAGGTTCATATATATAGCATAGTGACGGGGCCCCCTGTAGAGGGCCAAAGCCTGCCGGGGTCGCGGGACTCACAAATTACCGTCACCCCGGTACGTAAAGGGCTATTGAAGGACACCGTGGATTTTAGTCAGTCAAGTCTGACAGTCCTTCCCACCCTGCCCTGGGTGGGAGGACTCATTTGATGATTTTACCACGATAAAGAAAAGGTTGAAAATCTATTAAAGAGATTTGATAGATTGAGGTAGGTTGATGTGCTGGCGTCCTGTATATGCTATGCCATTTAAGTGTGACACACGAAAATGTTCGAGATGTTTAACTTTTTATATTAATACTGTCTAGACTCGTATGTTTGCTACTCGATCATGTCTGAACGGATCTAATGAAAATTTGACTTAAAAGTAGGTTGAAGTCTTAAATAGCACATAGGAAAACCTTTTAAAAAAATAAATAAAAAATATTTATTGGGTTTCAAATGATCAGTTTTACATATAAAATTGAGGCAGCCCAATTAAGTTATAAATGATACTTGTGTTGGGGCCGACTCACTCCTACCCGTATTTACATGACAGCGATATTTAACAATAATTAAAAACAAAATAAAAATGAATGATATTTTCTTTTCATCATCATCAGCCAATAATGTGCCCTCTGCTGCCTCTGCTCTCTCTCCATGAGAAGGAGTGGGCCACAATCCAGCACGCGGGCGCAGTGCGGGTTAGTAAGATACCTTTCGTAGGTGGGATAATTTCTGAGACTCACGGGAGCAGGCGCTGACAAGAGCTACTTAGTTATTATAAACCTATGACACATTTGTATAACCGTTGTATTTCATTAACTTAGAATAACTTCTTAGAGTAATATTATTAAATATTACCCCAGTTACCACTGAAAGGTCAGACAGAAATAGGTGTTATTACAGTACACCCACATCTCTTGAGTGTAAGTGAGATATATTATGTACCTATATTGTCTGCCTGACATAGAGGAACAGTGTATAAGATGGGGACGCGAGGTATAATGGGGACATACACTCTTTAGGCATACTTAACACAACACTAACGTAACGCAAGCGCCATCAGGACGTCATTTGCAAGCGGCCATTAACAAAAAGTGATTCCACAGATAAACCTGGACTTAATAGTCCAGGTTTAAACCAAGGTTTACTTAATTTTTGTAATAAGACCGATCGAGTTTAGACTCCTTTGATTTGTCTTGACGAGTACCTACTTTGTCTACCGTAAGTATTTAAAAAAAATAAAAGCTTTGTTTTAAAAAGAACATACTATTTTAAATGATTATCTTGTTTTCAGAGTAACTTATTGTTACCTGAAAACTTTTTGTAAATCGATAATTAACCCTCAACCTAAAAGTGTGTATCGCTGAACAACCCTGAATATCTTCACCCCCCGACAGTGGTCACTAAGAGGGGGTGTTTGGTAACGTGGTCACGTCACAAGTCACTCACCGGGAGATTGACTTTTCTTGTAGCTGGTAGATTTGCATCCCTAGACAGACCTGCCACCAAGTAGTGTTTGGAGTTGAGACTATTTTTAAGATCGTACTCGTAAAATATTACGAGTATGATCTTGAAAATAGTCTCTGTGATATTGGTATAAAACGGTGAGTGTGGGCGCGGTCTTGCGGGTGTCGAGTATGGGGTAGCTCGACGTCCAGTCAAGGACCTAGGAGTCTACTTTCTAAGTCCGTTAACGAAGACACGGGTTCGGATAAGTGTCGAAACACACTATGCCGAAGTTACGCGACCGAAGTTCAGCACAATTACGCCTGCAATGCTATTTGAATTACTGACGACACACTATGCCAAAATTACGTCGCGTCATAGCGTATAGCTTAACTTCGGTCGGGCGTAAGTTCAGCGGCAACTTATTCTGTGACCACACATTATACGCGACCGAATTTCGGTTCGATTACCAAGGAAGATCCGGGGGCGGGGAGCAGCAGGGAGCCGTCAGCGCAGAATTTCTGCCGCGTTAGTTCGGCACTTATGGTGTGTCATATCAGCCAAATACGTCGTAACGTAAAATCAGCCGCCGAACTTCGGTCGCGTAACTTCGGCATAGTGTGTTTAGACACTAAGGATGTATGAACGAAGCTAACGTCAAAACTTATAGATGCGCGCCAAAAAAAATGTAGTACAACGAATTTTCCGCAGGTCACGAGTGGTAGCGCTGACTCTAAGGAGTTTTCTTTCAAATAGTAATATCATTCATTTTTAGTTCGGGCTCGATGTCACTGGGTGTAAAAAACACCCGTAACTAAGGCCGAAACCACGGGTTTCGTGCTTAGAGATTAAACCCCCAGAGAGTATAGCACATCGAGCTACACGTCGATCACCCTCGGGAATGCATTGCATACGGGCACGACTGACAGATGTTCTTTTCTACCCAGAACGAGAGGACTCATTTCTCACAATACATGCGTTTTGGCACTTGTCAAGGCGTAACAATTTTTTCGATAATTGCCTACTTAGTATTCTACAGGTCATTGCAACTATTACAAATACCAATGACATTGCATATCTGGATGTCCGTATTAGGATACAGACAGACTATTCACGTGTTCAGAGTTAGGTAATCTATGGCCATAGGACGATCCTATTCATTGTTTGGCTGTGCAAAATTAGTCTGCAGCTGTGTCAATGGGTATTTAAGGAATTTTCCAAGTGTATATTCTTATTGACCTTGGGATTAAAGTTTGGATTGATGGATGCATGGGTATTTATTACTCAATTACGTCAAAATGGCTGAATGGATCTTCATTACTTTTTATTTATCGTGATAAAGTCATCAAATGAGTCCTCCCACCCAGAACAGAGCGGGAGGGACTGTCAAACTTGTGCTGACTAAAATTCACGGTGCCATACAATAGCCCTTCACGTTCAAGGATCACGGTTACCTGAGGAGATAGACCCGCGACCCCGGTAAAGTTCAATCCGTTGAATGGTGACCATTCGTTTCCGTTTTCTTTTATGGTGTGTAAAATTCACCCCGCCCCGAATTGAGCGAAAAGGGACTGCCAGCCTATTACTGCCGACTTAGATACCAAAGTTCCATGACCCGAAAAGTACCTTTAGGGCCAGTTTCGCCAGTCTCTGTTAGTTAGTTTAATGCCCTGTTACATGTGTTAACCGACTGTTAAGGTTAGTGAGTGTTTTCACCACGAGCACCTATAACTGATATATTATTAAACAGTATACTAGTTTTCGTGGTCGCACCTTCATGGTCGAAGTTCACTGTTAAGTGGCGACGCATAAATTATATTAAAAGCTGTTTTTCACTCATTTTCACTCAGAAACGTGATGGCTGCTTAACAGGCTTCAAAGCTTTTAAATATATTCATAAGATTTTGTTTTCGAAATCCCTTTTCTTAACCGTTCGGAAATTGCTGGCTGGTCCTTTTTATTACAACCTTTTTATTAAAATCGGTCCAAAGAAAGGTCTTTGTTGGTAGAATTTCTTTGTACCTTATGCCAGTAATATTGTAGTTATTTTTGTTATGTGACCTCTTTTTTACTTTGTCCGACCAAATTTTTGGGGTAAGAAATTCTGACTCAATTAACAATAATTATAATTATTTGAGCCGTAAGTCGGTCATTAGTCAGAAGATCCCTGTAAAAGTAAATAACACTTTTTGTCTGCTATTTGTGCAAGTCGTTAAAATGACAAAATAACTATTAATTCCCTAAATTCTATTTTACCGTTAAACCAATAAAAACGATGTCAAATGCAATTACCCTTAATAGCTTTACAATTTCAGGCACAACCAATATTATTTCAGGCCCTAATGCTTGAAATATAACAGTATAAAGGAAACTAGTTATTGCTTGTACTACTTATTGTCCTGTAGTAATAACTTTTAAAGATATCGTGGAACATTAACTGTTATTGAGTCAAGTATCGCGAAGATACTCAAAGTTAATTTCAAGGTCTTTTTGGACCTGAAATATTAGTATTTTTGAACAATA
Source organism: Agrotis puta (assembly GCA_943136025.2). Lineage (NCBI taxonomy): Eukaryota > Metazoa > Arthropoda > Insecta > Lepidoptera > Noctuidae > Agrotis > Agrotis puta. The sequence continues at coordinate 5,451,069 of OW964190.2, read as the reverse complement.
CTAATAGCCTGTAATAACAATATTATCGTAGTCCTATTATTATTTTGGTCGCGGGACTGTGTGCATTACCGTGACCCCAGAACGTAAAGGGCTATCGAAGGACACCGTGGTTTTTAGTCAGTACGAATCTGACAGTCCCTCCCGCTCTGTCCTGGGTGCTAGGACTCATTAGATGATTTTACCACGTAAAAAAAAGTGCTGTTATTATCTACTACTCAGTATTATAAAGTGTATTATTTATGAGAGTAAAATTTTATGGCAGCTCCTTGAGGCGTCTTAAAACATGACAGACACCCACACGCCGTACCCTTCCCTTAAATAATGATAACACACGACAGTGACGCCCAAAGTCGAGGTTCATACCCCACAGGGGGTGCCCTAAGCGTGTGGTATTTTAGTTTTAAGCCCCTGGCTGGAGGCCTTAGAGTCATTTAAGGCATCCACAGAAAAGTCCGGTTAAACAGTTCACAACCTCTTCTAGGTGATAAAGCTAAAAAAAAACACGCCGCGTTCTTGATTCGTACTTGTTCCCTGGTCGGACGGCGAGTTTCATATTACTCGTAGTTGAGAACCCCTAGGTGTAAACCCAGACTGAAATCCAACAACAATTAGAGAAGTAATCAGACTGGCATCATTTATTCGCGGCAAGCCATTGTTAGTATTGTCTGTGCGCGTCTTTAATGGCTTCCTTAATCAACGCTACTACGTAGATAATGTGCAGGCACAAACTTGCGATTGTTTTAGAAAAAAATAAATGCTATGAAATGTGCATTGGATTCTTATTTCTGTTTATACTTTACTAGCGACCCGCCCCGGCTCCGCATGGGTGCAATCTCTACTATATTATGCATGTTTTATACATATAAAATTGAATCACTCTATCTATTAAACTAGCACTTTGCCCGCGACTTCGTCCGCGTGGGTTACGTACTTTCCTAATTCCCCCTTTTCACCCCCTTAAAGGTTAAATTTCCAAAAACCCCTTCTTAGTGCTCCCCTACATTATATTAGGAAGCCGTGTGCAAAATTTCACATTCCTAGCTCCAGTAGTTTTGGCTGTACGTTGATATGTCAGTCAGTCAGTTCTCCTTTTATATCTATTATTATTAAATAAAATCATCATCCCCATCAAAATCCGTTGCGTAGTTTTAAAGATCTAAGTATACATAGGGACAGACAGACGGCGGGAAGCGACTTTGTTTTATACTATGTAGTGATTTACATACTCTATCTCAGGAACCTCTCCATCCGTCCATTTATCGAGGAAGGCTATAGGCTATAAAACATTACGCTATGAGCAATGGGAGCCGAGCAGTGGGTGAAAGTGCGGGGTGCAGCTAGTTATAATATAAAATTGCGAAAGTTTCGATGGGTGACTGTTAAGACTTAATCATGACAGAATGGCTGAATATTTACATCTGGAAAATGTAGAGATAGATTATAGCTTGGGTTACATAGGTTACTTTGTATCCCGAAAAATTTACTATTTTTAGTCTTGTTGGATAATTTTCGCCTGAGATGCGTGCGAACCCGCAACCAAATGATAGTTCGAGCGTCTTATCGTCCCACGATTGTTACCGGACGGGCCCAAATTCCATAAAAATCAATTCGGTTTTACTATCGGGAAATCAACCGTTGACGCGGCACTTTCTGTTAGAAAAATGGTTAATACCTCTAAACACAAGTACGTAGTTGGGATCTTTCTAGATATTTCCGGGGCCTTTGATAACGCGTGGTGGCCAATGCTACTACTTAAAATAAAAGCTCGTGGTTGTTATAATAATATATTTAATCTTCTTTGTTCGTACTTTTCTAATGGATCCGCGAAACTTAAACTCGGACATCATTCCATATCGAAACCTCTCACCATGGGCTGTCCTCAAGGTTCGGTTATCGGTCCTTATTTATGGAATCTAGGCTTCGATGATTTCCTCGCGATTCCACTACCAAGTGGTTGTTCTTTAACTGGTTATGCGGACGATGGCCTTCTGCTCATTCAGTCGAGTACTCGTGCTGGCCTCGAGAATTTGGCTGACACTTGCCTACGCTTAATATCACAGTGGGGTGATCGAAACCGTCTGACCTTTGCACCACAAAAAACCTATCAACTCATTTTAAAAGGTGACCTTAAATCGTGGCCTAGTATTAAATTCAATAATGTTCCCGTTAAGAGAAAGAAATCGGTGTGCTATCTTGGTTTAGTCTTAGAGAGGAATTTCACATTCATAGAACATATAAAAACAGTTGGTGAAAAAGCTAAAAATAATTTTTATGCCCTAACGAGAATATCCAAATCTACTTGGGGTTTGTCGTTTTTAACCTTAAAAACTATTTATGGTGCTACTTACTTGGGCTGTATGTGCTACGGAGCACCTGTTTGGGCCGATAGGGCCACCATAGGGGCGGCACGACGTAAATTGCTTCAAAGCCAGCGCTTGGCTTTGTTATTCTTAAGTAAAGCGTATAGAACCGTCAGTACTGAAGCTTTACCGGTACTTGCTGGTGTTCTTCCAGTCGATCTTGAAGTACAGCGACGTGCTGCAATGTACTTTTCCACACGGGAGACCACTGATGCTGATTTTCTACCTCAACGTGACCGTGATAAGATATCTAGATTGTTCAAACCCCAGAGTGACGTCTGGGAGGATCATTTATCCGAATGGCAAAGTAGGTGGGATAATTCTATCAAGGGGCGGCACCTCCACCAGTTCTTTCCATCCGTTCGTGAGCGGCTGGCTAGGACGTGGCTGGAGGTGGATCACTGTGTTGCCCAATTTCTCACGGGACATGGTAACTTTAAAAGTAAATTATTTTCCTTCAAGCTTGTTCCCTCGCCTTTTTGTCAATGTTCGACATCTGACTGTGAATATGAACAATCAGCACATCATATTCTATGGGAGTGTATTCTTTGGCAGAACGAACGTAATATTATGTTGAACACTGTTCAGACTACATCTGGAGTCATTTACTACTCGGACCTTGTTGAAACTCGAACAAACTTCCGTGCGTTCAAGCGTTTTTGCCATACCTATTATTGGAATCAAATTTAGCAGCTCACAATTTAGGACCCATTAATATTAGTAGTCATTTTACCCGTGGTGCTAGGCAACTGGGCTTCTCCCAGTTGTAATGTCCCTTTGTGCCTATTGGCCTTGTTTTGTTCTGTCTCCTGCTTGCAGGGAGGGAAGTGGAAACATATATTTTTTCCTACTCCTCCACTATTCTTTTCTGATTAATTTCGTTGCAGGATCCAAGACAGGTAAATTCATTCTCCGGGACACGTCGAGCTTCATTGTCTCGGCCCTTTTCTGGTTGGTTGCCACTGTTGATTCTGGCGCACAGGAGTTGCAGTGGTTAGGGAATAGTGTGGTGGGTTTGTCCCATAAAAAAAAAAAACCAAATGATAGTGTAATTTTTTTTTTCACAGGTGCATTTTAGATATTTTTCACCTTGACACATCTTCTACAATATTTATTCACAATAAACTGTATCATGTTTCATTTAATTTGAGTTTCATTCACTTAAAGCTTATCGCTTTAGAACTTCAGTAATTTCTCCAAATACTTGGGTATTTACCTTGAAACTTAATTTTAAAGCCCGAATGTTCTCAAGGTAAGCCTTTCAAACTTTTCGAACACCTAACCAGGAGCGGAAAGTGAACAACCAAATCTTGATTTATTTAAAACTAGCTGTTCCACGTGGTTTCTTTTGCTGCCCGGCTCCTTTTGGTCGTAGCGTGACGTTTTATAGCCTATAGTCTTTCTCGATAAATAGACTATCTAACACAAAAAGAATTTTCCAATTCGGACCAGTAGTTTCTGAGATTAGCGCGTTCAACCAAACAAAAAAACAAACTCTTCCGGTGTAGGTATTGACTTTACTACTTTCCGCTTTAACTTTGAACGTAATAATTCAATGTTAGAAAGCCGGAACATTTTCAACATGGCGACATTTTCTTTGATGCATTCATTAAATTAATGAACGTTTTCTGTCAAGTCAGTTATTTTACTTTCGAAGTATTTTGTGACTTATACATTTTGAAATGGTATTAAATCATTATGTGTTTTGGACTTGTAAAACGACCCTTATTTGTACCTCTATTAGGGTCTCTCGGCGTCGTTTCCAAGCTCCAGAGCCTTGAACATCGTCGCCGAGTAGCTAGCCTGTCAGTTTTGTACTGGTTGCATTTCGGAGAGTGCGATGGAACTGCAGTGTTTGATTACGCCTGTCTCTTTCTATCATCAGACTACAAGACGTACGGCAATACGCCATCGTTACACAGTGGACATCCCTCCGATACGTACAAAGAGTTTAACCAGTACTTATATTGTGCGTATAGCTAAGAAGTTGAATTCTCTGCCAGAGTCTGTTTTCTGATAGCTTTGGGTCTTCAAGTCAAGAGAGGTTACTAGGCAAGCGCGCTTAAACATCGATCACATCATCGCTTCCCATTAGGCGAGATAGTGGTCATAGGCGAAACTATCGTTTAATAATCAGCACGATTTGACTGCGTTAAATTGAAAGTTACATAAAAGATGCCTTAAAGAGCAAAAGGTAAATTTTACATTTTTTGTGTGATGAGCACGATCATTTTTTCTGTGTCTGGGTGTAATTTATCTATAATATGTATTTAGAAATTTATACAAGTATGTTTATCAGTTGTCTAGTACCCATAACACAAGCTCTGCTTAGCTTGGGACTAGATGGCGTTGTGTGATAGTTGCGGAATATTATATTATATTATATTGGACACCCGCTGAAATGGCATCAAAATTTTTCGAAGGAAGGTCACCCAAAAATGTGTACCCGTGACCTAGAGATGTGGATGTCAGTCGGCTGATAAGATTATAATGATGATGATGATTGTAAGGTTTGTTAGATAAGAGAATAATTTTATGGTTGCTGATGATGCCCTCACAGTTAGGTAAATGGTATTGTAAGGTCTCCACTCAATCACAAATGAATTAAGGAACATCAGCTAAAGAACATCAGCCTGTCAGCCAAAATAAGTTACTGACTAAAATCCACAGTGTCCTTCAATAGCCCTTTACGTTCCGGGGTCACGGTAATTCGTAAGTCCCGCGACCCTGGCAGGCTTTGGCCTTCTAGAGGGGGCCCCGTCATTTTGCTGACACTCTTTGAGGCGCGCGCGTGGAATACAACGCGCCGTCGACCCGGGCATGGTCCATGGTCGGACAGCGAGTTGCCCATTACTCGCTGCCTGCATGCCCACCGTGTTAACTTGAAAAAGGTTTACCTGCGTCCCTGCGTAGAGTTCCATAATTTTCCAACAAGAGCGCACTCTATCGCTATAAAAGTATCTTATGAGCTACTCAAGGCTATAAACTATCTACGTACCAAAATCCAAATCATTACTGAAGATCTCAAAGCCGTCGTACCGAAGAGCACATCGTAGAGTACATCCATGTGATTTCTTTTATAGAATTAGCATAGCTGTCGTTTTTGCATGATCCAGTAACAAACATCCGAACATCCACACAAAGTTTCCATTTATAATAGTACCTAGTAAGATCTAAATTACCAGTAGTCTACTGATAAAGACATAATAGTCACAATCGCAATTGTGCGCCCAGCCTAAGTATTGTGTGTAGTCGCGTGCTAACCATAGACGATTAATTTCGAGCCAAAAACGACACAATCGTATGGCCGCCATATACACCTGGCTAACGACTCACTGTACTCACTGATATATCTATCAACTTTATAATGAGTATTGAATATTTTACATAAAGATGTTCGTATATTTTACACTAGCACTTTTCCCGCGACTTCGTCCGCGTGGGTTACGTACTTTCCTAATTCCCCCTTTCACCCCCTTAAAGGTTAAATTTCCAAAAACCCCTTCTTAGTGCTCCCCTACATTATAATAGGAAGCCGTGTGCAAAATTTCACATTCCTAGCCCTAGTAGTTTCGGCTGCACGTTGATATGTCAGTCAGTCAGTTCTCCTTTTATATATATAGATTATGTTTATGTGAGATACTCAGTACTGTTTTAAAAATGTTTTGATATTTGGGTTATTATTTTTTTAAGCGTTTGTCCACACCCCGGAACGTAAAGGGCTATTGAAGTACACCGTGGATTTTAGTCTGTACAAGTCTGGCAGTCTCTCCCGCTCTGCCCTGGGTGGGAGGCCCACTTCAAAAAAAAAAAGAAAAAAACTCGTTTCTCCACGCTACGAATTTCTCCCGTATCTTGGGTGCGTTTACAAACTTTTAAAGTAATATATTGCACAAAAAGCCAGACTCGGAACAACTACCTGTAGCTCATACAAATGTTAATTTGTATAGATGACTGGAACCCGCGACACGCAGCGCAACGCTCAGCCATTGCTTCAATGTGATAAAACTGCTACAGCGTGTCTACTTGTTTGCTGATGAATGGAAGATGATTACATAAGAATATATTGTAGAGGAACAGTGCATAAGACGGGGACGCGAGGTATAATGGGGACATACACTATTTAGGCATACTTAACACAACACTAACGTAGCGCAAGCGCCATCAGGACGTCATTTGCAAGCGGTCATTAACAAATGGCGTCCTGTTGGCGCTTGCGCTACATTGCGCACGTATTGTTTTCCCCTGTTCAATATTATAATAAATAAATAATATTTTCTACTGCAATCCTGCTCTTAACACACTGTATTTTCTTATCAATTCAATACAAGTCTGAATTGATAAGAAAATACAGAAATCTAATAACCTCAAGTCAGTTTTGAAAATTTTTTGTTCAAATTATATTTTCTTTGTAAATTTAAATTATTCCGTAGATCGTGTTGAACTAGATATTTAATTTGGATATAAAAGGGTCTAGAAAGTGATAAAATATCAAAAGTCAAATGAAACGATGAACGGAAAATTTTGAAGAATTTACTTAGTACCAAATTGAATACTGATAAAATCTGGGTCGTTCTAATAGATGAATAACTTTGAAATCTTTTTGAAACCATTGGGTTTCAAAAAGATTTCAAAGTTATTCATCTACATTGGTACTGAATGAAATTGAAAGACTTTCAAAGCCTTTTACAAAAGGGCTTATTGTCCAGTTTTTTTTTAAATGTTTATTAACTGTAATCGACTACTTAGATGTTTAAGCATATATTTTTTAGTTATTTAGTTACAAGTTCCATTTTCTGTAATGGCAAAATCATCAAATGAGAATGAGACTGTCAGGTTGGTATTAACTTAAATCTAGGTACCATGTTTCATAAATTGCCCTTAAACTGTCTAAATAGCTAACCGTGATCCTGGAATGTAGAGAGTTCCGCGACCCTACGAGTTCATCTCTCTATTTTAATTTATGAAACCGACCGTAATCATAATTTATTCTCATTCCGTGTTGTTTATTTTCACGTTAGTTTACACCTGCCCTTCACGTGGGCGTAGTATTGGGCAGCCTGTAATTCTCATAACGGCACGACGGCACGGTTAGCGCAGTGGATGAGCAATTGGACTGCTGCGCTGCGTGTCACGGGTTCGATTCCCGCACGGAACAAATATTTGTATGATCTGCAATCCGGTATTTGTTCCGGGTCTGGGTGTTTGTGTATGTGAGTTTCTATGTTTGTAAACGCACCCACGACACAGGAGAAATTCCTAGTGTGGGGCAACGGATTTTTTTTTTAAATATAATAATAAAAATTGTTGAAGGATTTAAGGATTTTCCTGTATTCTTCCTTTTGGTTGCCTAGTTATTTAATTTACGACAAATAGAAATACCGAAGAACAGCAGTTTTTCCATTTTCTTGTTTAGCTTATTGAACGTGATAATAATTATTAATTGTCCCAGATGGCTCGTTATTTAGGGGCGAACGACACATATTTCTTGAAGGAGTTGGCAAAGTGAAAACAAGGGTGTATATGAACATAGAGGAGCTAATAAATACACTCGTGAGCAAAAGTACGGAATCACTGACTCATATCATATTACGTCACGGATGTCAAACAGCCATAAGCTCTCTGTGTACTTCTCGCTTGTAAATAAAACTATATGCGTTGTTTACCAATAAGTTTATTGTGAAAGTACATTTAAAAGTTCAATTTATAAGTGACATTATTATCCAGTGTTTTAACAGCTGTGTTAATTAGAAATAAACGAAAACAATTTTTTATCGAACTATAACTAGTTAATAAGTACCCGAAACCTAAAAAAGTGACATTTTCGTAGTGTTTAGAAAAAAACGAACTGTTCCATAACTTCAGTGTGTGCACACCCTTACTCGGATATTATATAACAACCTATGGTGTTTGTCTACACCATAAACTGCGTGTTATCTGCCATAACTGTCTTCCTACAATCAGCGCCATCTGTTATATTGATCCGTGTACTAAAAGGTAGTCACCATGGCTAAGTGTGGTTGTTGTGGCAAGTTCTTGTCGTCAGCTGAGGCTGTGAGTTGCAGCAAGTGCCAATCCTGTTACCATCGGGTGTGTGCAGGTGTTAAGACTACTGGACCATTAACGACCTCTTGGCACTGTCAAGGGTGTATAAAGAGCCTGGTCAGGGACAGCCGAGCTGTGGCGCCCTCTCCAGCACCAGATGGTAGTGAAGTCCTCGGCAATCTGATGGACACCAGTCCTATTAACAGCACGGCCCTGGATATAACTCAGGAGCTCAACCTCGACATCCTCAGGGCTGAACTTGCTAATTTCAAGGAGGAATTTTTGAAGCTGGTGCGGAGCGAATTTCAGCAGCTCCACGTTGATATGTCTGAGCTGAAATCATCACTGAATATGACGAACGACAGGATGAACAAACTGGAGGAGAGAGTAGCAGTATTGGAGAAACAACAGTCTCAGTCTCAGCCTTTGGTGTTATCAGAGACGCACGATGTAATATCGCAACTGCGGAAGGAAATAAATGACCGCGACCAAGAACTGCTTGGAAATGACATTCAAATATCCAACATACCAGAGGTCAGCGGTGACAACCCAACTCACACCGCGATTCTGGTGGCGGCAAAAATGGGCGTCAAGCTAAAGGCGCGGGATATCGTGAGCGCCGAGCGAGTTGGCGGCAGGCGCATCAACGCGACTCAGGCAGAGGCGCCAGTGGAGACCCGCCCGCGCTTCCTTATAGTGCGCCTCGCACGTCGCGATTTACGTGACGAACTGCTGGAGAGCGCGCGAGTACGTCGCGGCATGACCACAGCGGATCTCGATTTGCCAGGCCCAGCGATGAGGTTTTTTCTCAATGAGCGCCTTACGAAAGCTAACCGAGACTTGTTTCGGAGCGCACGTGAGGCAGGCAGTCGCCTCGGTTGGCAGTTTGTGTGGGCAAAACGTGGCCGTATCTTCGCCCGGTACAAGCCCGGCGATGCAGTTTGCCACATCCACTGTGAGGCTGACATACTGCGTGTCTTCGGCCCCGCGGCGAGTAACAACGCAAATAGTGCGTCCTAAATTTGATGTCATGTTTGTTTGTATTTGCTATTATTTCGTTATTATTTATTGTTATTTTCTAATTATCTGTAGTTCTCTTCAAATTAAGTTATTGGTTCATTATATTTGTATAATCAAGACCGAAGGTCTCTCGGTAAAAACCATCCCACCGTTTCTCTCTGACTATGTAGTATTTTTTGTATTAGCATGTGTGTGTCTCGCGGTCGCATCGCTCGCGCCGCACAGTGGACACGCAAACCAGTTTTATAACACCATTCATAATTACCGGCATCTACTCAACACAAAACTATTACTCATTTTAAATCTATTGTTTATTTATCACACTTTAAAATATTTGTTTCTTTCTATACTATACGGGGACTACGAATTGACAACTATATATAGAATTATTTTACATGAAACTAAAATGCGACTGATAGTAATGAATTTGTTAGACGGAATTTATATTTTACAATTGAAATGACGACTAAACGAGATAAGTATCTTAAGGTTGGTTTTTTTAATGCTGGCTCTTTAGGTACTGGTCATGATGACTTTATTGGTGCGATGGAGAGGCATTGCTTAGATGTTATGGCCATTAACGAGACCTGGCTCCGACACGGCGAGGAGGGGCGCGCGCCTGTGGTACCGGGTTACCGTCTACGTCACACACCGCGCCCAGCGAATGTTCGCGCGGGCCGGGGTGGGGGCGTTGGATTTTATTTGAGACAAGGACTGAGAGCGCGCACCTGTCCCGGCACGGCCGATCCCAGGTTCGAATCGGTCGAGCAAATGTGGCTGAGGCTCACTTTGAACGGCAAAAAAATTGCCATAGGAACCGCTTACCGCCCCCCTTGGCTTGACCTTGCTCTTTTCCTCGATGCTATAACGGATTTTATGAGTTCGTTGGGGGACTGTGACCATCACATACTACTAGGTGATTTCAATGTTAATCTGCTAGACAGAAACGCAACTAAAACTAAAAACATTAATGAATTTCTAAATTGTCTTAGTCTTACACAGTTGGTTACAAACCCTACGCATCATACAGCATCTAGTGAAACTCTAATCGATCTTATATGTACTGACCTTCGACCGAGGTACACAGCGGTTGAATCTGTCGGTTCAATCAACGGTCACTCTATTGTAATCGGCGAGTTCAACATTAAACGCGAAAAGCTCAAACCATACGTTGTAAAATACCGACCTCTGAAAAATGTGTGCAACGAAATATTTAATATAGGCTTATCATCATTAAACCTCGGACTTATTTCCTCGCTTGACTCCCCAAACGATATGGTACATGCCCTCAACACTCAGTTAATTTCCCTGTTCGATGTTCATGCACCTATAAAAATGTGCACTATAAAGGAAAAATCTTACCCGTGGATTACTGATACGATCAAACTTACTTTACGTGATAAAGCGCTAAGTAGTTACAGACAATTGAAATCCGATTCCAAGAAAAGATACTACAAAGATTTAAAACACTTGGTTACTGGCGCATTGTATCGGGAAAAAATTGCATATTTCAAATTAAATATTAATAATAAAATACATAACCCTAAATTGCTTTGGAAAAACTTGAAATCCACCGTTTTACCCTTTAGAACTAGACAAGACCTTCCGTCGCATTTCACAGATCCAGACTTGATCAATAAAAACTTCTTAATTGTTCCTGGGAATCCTATGGCATACTCATCGCTTATTAACTATTATGATACCCATAAACATAGTGAAGCCATTTTCAAAATTACTCAGGTAGAACATAACGAGGTCTTACGCATAATAACTGGTCTGAAAAGTAACGCTGAAGGCTTTGATAACATTACTTTAGACATGATTAACATGACATTGCCGCATACATTAAATGTTATAACAGATATTATAAATCGCTCGATTGAGACCTCTACGTTCCCCGATCAGTGGAAGATTGCCTCGATCAGGCCATTGCCAAAAAATTCAAATCCCTGTAGTTTTAAAGATTTACGCCCCATTAGTATACTACCATGTCTGTCTAAAGTATTAGAAAAAATTGTCAGTCGACAGCTTACGGTTTTTCTTGAACAAAATGACATTTTACCTGATCTTCAATCAGGATTCAGAAAACAACGCGGTACATCTACAGCTTTGTTAGACGTTACTGATAACATACTAACCGCCCAAGACAAGGGAATGTGCACATTACTGGTCCTGCTCGATTTTTCCAGGGCGTTCGACGCAATTAACATTCCGCTTTTATTATCGAAGCTGAATTATTACGGTTTTGATCCTCTAGCTCTGCAATGGTTTCGTAGCTATTTGAGTAAAAGGGAACAATTAGTTGACCTGCGTTTGAGTGACGGCAAAACTTTTAGATCTGCCCCCCTTCCCGTGGAAAGAGGAGTCCCGCAGGGCTCCATTTTGGGTCCCATTCTTTTTATTCTATACTGTGCGGACATAATAACATGCGTCCAGAGTTGCAAGTATCATATATACGCTGACGATGTCCAATTATACATCTCATTTAAGCCAGAAGAGTACCATAGCGCTATAAAGAATCTCAACGAAGATCTTGAACGAATTGCTGTCTGGTCTGAAAAGAACTGCCTGTCGCTAAACCCCACGAAAACTAAGTATGTGGTATTTGGCACTAAACAAAAGCTAGCTCGAATGCCTATGACTATTGACTTAGAACTTATGGGGGAGCCAATCGAGCGAGTATATGAGGCGCGAAATCTAGGATTAACCATGGACAATGACCTTCGGTTTGAAAAACACATAGCAGAGTCAGTAAGGAATTGTTTCTACCGCTTGAAAATTTTATACAAGATGAGGCCCTATTTATCCGAATCACTGCGGGAACAACTCGTTGAAACTTTAGTTTTATCTAAGTTGAACTACGCCGATACTGTTTACGGCCCGCGCCTGCTGGCCCGTACGGATAGGCTGATACAAAGAGTGCAAAACGCGTGCGCTCGGTTCTGCTACAATATTCCTCGCAGAAGTCATGTAACGCCCTATCTTAATAAACATTTTATCCTAAAAATGAAGTCCAGGCGTAAACTACACTTAGCGTGCTTACTTTTTGGTGTTGTTAAATATAAAAAACCGGACTACTTATACAACAAATTAAGCTGGATAGCAAATAGACGAGACTGTGAAAGGAGGCAATGCTCGCAACAACTTTCGACTCAGACACACAGCACAGCGGCTTTCAGAGGGAGCTTTCGATATGCGGCTTCCAAAATATGGAATAACTTGCCACCACCGATCAGATCAACTAACACCATAGGCTCATTTAGAAGACAGTTGCGGCAGTATCTGGTGGAAGAACAACGTAAACTAGACATGGTCGCACTGAATGTTTCGATTATCTGATGCACTTGCCTAGCCACACACTTAATTAACTCGAGCATGCTGCTGTGTATGTTATGTAACAGTTTACAAATATATAAATTACTGAGGTCACCCCGCCAATTCCAGTAGGTCTCACTTCCCCATGCACAGCCGTATATCTCATTCAATGATTCGCACGAGTGTTCCAAACAGGTGCTCGCAGCTACTCCCGCAAGACCGCTTCGTTCTATCGCGCTGTGGTAGATCTGTAGTAAAAAAAAACACGCTATAACAACCGCTTATCACTGACCTACCTATTATGAAAAGTATACATTGCTACACCGAGTCCTTGGACTTACCTGATGTGTCTGACCTGCTTGCATGCGGCTGGAACGAACGGTGCAACAGCTACCATTGCCACTCATTGATTGCAACCCTTTGTTATCGACCATCGGCGGTTCTCGCTTGTGTAAAGGTTGATATCCCCAACTGAAATGCAAGAGGATAAAATAAAATAAATTAGTCCCTATGTATGTATATTGTTTCACCAGTTTTTGATACATGAAATGATGAATACATTTAATTAAATAATCTATAGGTAACAATAATTGACTTACTTTTCACATTTCAACGTGTTTCTGCAAATGCACTCTATTTTAATATAAATAAATTATCTTCCAGAAACATATTCCGAATAAACATTAAAATAGCCTGATAGTTGTTAAAACATGACCCACACATTATCGTCGAAAACAATTTTCTTAATTAAAGACAACAGTCTCAATATGTCCACTGCTCTGCGCACGAGATCTGTTGCGTAATGAAGGCCTAGCAACGAGTTGAGGTGACTGTAAAAACGTATACAAGAAGTCTGGCAACGTGCGAAACAGGTTTTTTTTGTTAAATCATCATGTTGTTGTCAAGTGTTATCGTCCTGCGTCTACCCTATATATTTTAACTTACTTTATCTCCTATATATCTTTACTTCCTTATTTATTATATTGTAGGTACATGTATATTTAATTTATTTTAATACGTATATATTTGTTTCTTAAGTTAATATAAGTATTTATATATTTCACAAACACACACATTTGAATGTTTTGAGACTGCTTTGCGTCCGTCACGTCATCGTCCGGGTCTAGTTGAAAACCAGCGTCGAGCACTTAGCTGCTCGACAAATTGCTGAACTGGACCCATTTGGCGTAGCCGTGGGACACACAATGTTATAATATTATTTTGTTATTTCGTTGATGTTTTTTTATTTACTTTTTTACATTTTTTTTTTTTCTCATTTCTGTTTGTTAATTTGTGTGTCCGGTAATGGTTATCCAAATAAACGTTTTTTCTTTCTTTCTTTCTTTTCTTTCTTTCTTTCTTCTGACTCCGATTCCGCGCGATCTTGAGTACTTAATAACTAGTTAAGTAATTTTAATATAATAAAAATAATACCATAAAGGTTTAATTGTGAACTTTAATTTTATACCAAATTTATTCAAATCACGGCATTATTTTAAGGAGCTAACATGGATCAATTTCAAGTAAGTGATTCTATACTTTTGCTTGCTAGTGTACTCGTATTTACGTTAGCGATGCACAAATTAGTTTCATAATGTTTTTTGAATTTAAAAATATTTCTAGAATATTCGTGTTTGCTTGAGAGTCCGCCGGAGTGAACATTTGTGTCGCACACTGCCGCACAGTGCCCAGCTCAGTACTTTGGTGGAAATTCAGGAGTCGCATCATTCAGAGGGAACAAGTGTTAAAAAAGCGTGCACGGCGTCACATTATGGTGCCTGGGCAGGTTTGCTCCTACCATAGTAGCCTAATACCATATATAAAGCATATCTATTTATTTATTTAGGATCATCAACATTACATACACTAAAAATTAATTAGATATAACATTTTTTTTTAAGTTAGTTAAATCTTAAAATGTATCCTCCCACACAGGGCGGAGCGGGAGGGACTGTCAGACTCGTACTGATTAAAACCCACGGTGTCCTTCAATAGCCCTTTATGTTCCGGGATCACGGTGATTCGTGAGTCCCGCGACAATAGAAAGATTTGTACCGTTTTAAACATGGCAATCACAGAAAATGAAATGTTTCTAATGGTACCTATACAAATTGTGCCATAATCGTACAAAAACACCCGAATTGTATAAATAATAAATAAATGCGTATTTCATACATTTTGATTCGCATTTCAAATGTAAATCAAATATGGCGGGAGCGTCTCCTTTAGACGTCACTCTTTATTTTTGTCACTTTGTTGTTATTGGCAATCCATTTTAAAACGTAGGAGAATTTGGTTTATTTTGTGGCAATCGTAAGGAATGAGTCTGTAAGGAAGTTGAGCTGAAAATAATTCAAGCCGATAATGTTGTTTATTGAAAGCTCGTCGAATTCTAGAAAAGTTTTGTTTTGTTATTTATTTGCTTTTTTATTTTGTCACTCATATTTGTGAGATTGTCTCTTTTAAACCTTTAAATATGAATGTCTCGGAATCGCAAAAATCTTTTAAGAGGGGCTTTAGATCATAAATTGAAGGAACTCGTTGGTTTTGCGTTGGCTCAATCTATTCATTTTAAGTTTTTTTTTTCACAAAAACGATGGCATCAACATCGTTATCATGACCAAAATACATATTATATAAAGAAAGAAAGAAAGACGCTTTGGCGCTTAAAGGTAATTTAAACAATCTGAAATTATTGTGGATTTTGTATTAAAAAAAATAAAAAATAACATTGTGGATTTTGAATAAAAAAAAACGCAAGAAGGCACACAGTCAAACATCTAGTTACAAGTTTAGATGAAGTATTCGCTATGTCGACGAGTATACGCGCAAAAACTGAATTGGACAGCGTGTGATTGATTCATTATGACGTAACTACAATGACACATAGATTGAAAAAAGACAATAAAAACTATGCTAGACAATGTTATTGTTTTTTTTTAACCGACTTCAAAAACGAAGGCGGTTCTCTATTTTTTTTTCTGTTTGTTACTTCATAACTTACGATTGGGTGAACCGATTTTGATGTATCTTTTTTTTTTGATACAGTATATCTGTAATTTAGTCCACAGTCCCTTCCGCTCTGCCCTGGGTGGGAGGACTCATTTGATGATTTTACCACGATAAAAAATAAAAAAAACTCAGGGTGAATGTAGTTTTCTAACGGAGACACAGCAGTTTTTGAGTTTATACATAACAAACATACACACAAAAATACATTATTAGTGCAGATAGTGTAAATTACCTTTTAATAATATTACTCGTAATGTCAATGAAAGATTATGCGTATGTGCACTTAGTTGCCACCTGTAACCATCGCATCGCCCACTAGATCCAGTATAATAGGTATATACAACACAATTGAAACGGACATACATAACTATGGTAAAAAAGAAGTTATTTAGTACTCGTGTGAACATGATTATGCTTGAATATAAAATAAATTTATTCAACAATGAGATAAGGGGTTTTTTGGGCTATTTTTCTGAGCGTTCTGAATTTGTATTTTTTTTTTTAATTGGGAATTCTGATTATCTATATTTATATATAAAAGATTTATGTTTATTCCTGTACACTTCCAAATAAGAAGTAGAGTGTCTATGGTTTTCATCTGTCAACGGACACTTCAAAAGTACGGTTACCGAAATAATTACATTGAACAAATTAATTTTCAATATTATATCAAAAATTTCGGTTCGTTTGCCAACCAGGACTTGCGCAGTTTTTTATTTCTCGTTTCACTAGATCGCATTAGTTTTCCTTGGCACAATAATGGCAAAAATAGTCATAAAAATTGCTTAAAAATTGAAAAATTCTAACGTATTTAATTTTTAAATCAATTCTTAAACATATACAACATAGCTTAAACTATCGTTACATCAAAACATATAATAAACTTAAATAAAAAACCGGCCAAGTGCGAGTCGGACTCGCCTTTAAAGGGTTCCGTAGCAGCAAGTAACATTATATAAAAGTTGGTTGTAACTTTGAAAGATAAATTGCGGTTTACGATTTATGACGTATTAAAAAAAATGTAAGTTGGTACGCACAATATTGAGTGATTTACCATGTTATTTTAATATCATGGACTTCTTATAGGTTTTCCTATAATCTATAAGGAGAAAACTAATTTCTGTATTTTTTTCAAAATTTTAGGTTCAGTAGTTTCGGAGATAAGGGGGGGGGAATGGTCAATTTTCGTCTATTTTCTTGAATAACTTGGAAACTATTTATTTTAAAATTACAAAAAAATACATTTAAGATCTTCTCAACAAGACCTTTCATTTGATATGCCACACGATGCAGTTTTCAGAATTTTTTTTTAATTTTCCCCTTCCCCCCCAAAACTGACCCCCCATATACAGATTTCATCTGCTCACGTCACACCTCTGTGTTTGGGTCACAGGAATTGATATGTGTACCAAATTTCAACTTAATCGGTCTAATAGATTCGGAGATAATTGACTGTAAGCGACGGACGGACAGACACACGAGTGATCCTATAAGGGTTCCGTTTTTGTATTCAGACGTACGGAACCCTAAAAACTAAACGCACAATATTACAATATTACAAACAATATTACAAACTGAAAAACTGAACAATAGTGTTTTATTATCCTTTTTTTTTTGCTGTCCCTATACAACATTTATGATTTGACAGGTATGACGTCATGAAAAGTTCTCCTTAGTTAGACCAGTTGGACTGCATTTTTTTTTTAATCGTGTTAAAATCATCAAATGATTCCTCCCACCCAGGGCAGGGCGGAAGGGACTGTCAGACTTGTACTGACTAAAATCCACGGTGTCCTTCAGTAGCCCTATACGTACCGGGGTCACGGTAATCCGTTTGTCCCGCAACCCCGGCGGGGGTTGAACTGCATAGTGTAGTTTTATTTTTGGTACCTTTAGACTACTTCAAATTGTGCTACTCCAAAGAGCCGAGTAATCGGTGAAACGGCGGAGTTTTTTCAGCAACTTATTTTTTGTCTTCATAGGAAGATGAATGTTACTCGTATTGGTAACATTTTGAGAAACTAAATATATAACTCTATACACATCTGTGTACACTATAAAACTTTGTTGTAAAGCAATAATAAAAAAAAAGTTTGCCAAAGTTAAGTAGTAAGTTTATTCTTCGAAATGAAAACTTAAGTAAAAGTTATAGTCTTAAGCTTTTAGCTCGAACAAGCTAAAGCACTATTTACTGTACATTTTAGGGTAAATTTGTAGTCATACATAAGTAAGGTGGGATCTATGCATCAGTGTGTCCGGCCTTTACAAAAAGTTAATTTAAAACGCTTACTTATTACCACATGTATAGACGTTTATTTCAAACAGCTGAACGAATTTGGATGGACACATATAGAGTTTATGGCCAGGATTAACAAATAGGAAACCTTATAATCCAGCATTACATTCCCGAGGATTACTTTTAACTTCAGTACAGGCGGAGAAGCGGGCAAAAAAGTATAAAATGTATCATGATGATAATTTAAACGATGGCTTAAATAGCTTTACAGAATTACAGTGGCGATGAATGGTGAAGTCGTTTTTCATTTTGACACTCAAAAATGTTCATTAAATTCACTGTAAACACATAAAAACGAACTTTTTGTACATTATACGTATTATGAAGTAACTATAGCTTATGGCCCGTGGCTTCATCCGCGTGGATTCCGATAATTAGTCATGTTTATCACGTACAGCGACAATCGTCACTGTAGGTACAGATACTGTCATTAAATTCTCAACAAAATAATTCCAATCCAAAAATCTACAATTACGAAAATAATGACGTCCCATAAACTCGTTTATATTGGCGAGACAATTACGATTAAACGTGCTAATTACGCTTGCGGCCCATTTCATCCCGGCTGCATCGCGCCTGCGGTATTACGAATCTAGATACCGATACCAATACCGCGGGAACTTTGCAAGGATCGCTATGCCAGTCGCACGGTAGCCGCGAAACGTGGCAGTCTACTCCCGTCCTAATTTGGCATGTGGTTCACATTCGCGAAGGCGCGCGCGGGAAATTCAAATAAAGAATGAGTTGGTTGTGGTTCTAGTGCTCCGTTTAAAAATAAAACGGTTTTTTTTTTAAATAAAGCAAAGAGTTTTGTTAAGAACTGTTTACTGTTTCTGATAGTGTTGTGAAAGTGAGTTTATTTTGACTTCAGTAAAGCTGTAAGAACTTGGGAGTTTTGCTGTTTTGATTTGAAAGGAGCAAAAGAAAAGGTAAGTTTTAGATTTAATTTTATTTGAATAATAATTGTGTTAAATTAAAAGGAAAATATCATAAATTATTGCTAACTTAGAATACCTACAACTTTTTTAAGAGATGCAAAATTATTGAACGTAGATTTCAAGCATTTCAATCTATGCTCATTACAGCATAAAAAAAAACTGCTACTATTTTACTTACCTACTTTAGTATTTATTATAAATTTCAAGTTACTAATCCGATTTCAACAACCAATTATGTACAACCGTAACTACATAATATACGTAGGTACTTACAAACCAAATAATCGCCCACTAATTTTCACGTACGCCTTCAATCCAAAATAATAATTATCTAATGGCAATCAATCGCGCTATTAAAAAAGGTGGCCAGTACTTATAATGTGACGTCACGTCATAAAGGATAATGGCCGCTTGTCTGTCACTTCCGGCGAATCCAAGGTCAAGTGCCATAGACATTATAGAACGACGCTGACGTGCTGATTTGTATCTAAATTTTGACATAAATTAAGATACAGATCGTCACGTCTTCTAATCGTTTTTAAAAGCAATTTTCTTGTTTTATGAACTAAGTTTTGATGTTTCGAGTTATTTGTTTTAAGTAATCATTAAACTTAAATAAAAACGAAGAACAGAACCACCTAACTAGTGTTACTATGCTGTTCAACTATGAAGTGTGATGTCAATGACCCTAATCTGTCAACTGTCAGTTTTAAATAACGTTTAGCAATAGAATACTATTTGCAAAATATTTTTTAATAGTGCACTTTATTTTTCTTATCTTGTTAGAGCTATTTTCATATGAGCATTGTTTATTTGAAAGCATGTAAGCGTTAAAAGGGGTGCATGACGTCACAAAATGGCGCCAGCAAACTCTCCTTCATAGCTGAACTGTATCTTAAACCTTTTTTCTTAAAAAAAAAACTTTTCTGCAGGATAAGTTTTATTTGATAAGTTAGTAGATAATACATTATTTTACTAAGTAATAATGTTATGTACAGGATGTTTCGTTAAATGAGGGCCATTTGACCGACCACCCTGTTAATCACAGTTTAATGCCTTTGTCAAACAGACAGGCGAAAGCGAAGCGGTACCGAACCGAAGCGAGACGTCAGTCCGATAGTTCTGTCACGCTATCGGATCGCTTTCGCTTTTCTATGTGACTGGATTCAAACAATTTCATACATTACAAATAAAAACGCCTCGCTTCGCATTCGTCACGCCAGTCTGTTTGACAAAGGCTTAAGTGAGTGATGTAAGTACTACAGGAACCGAACAATTTTGACAACGGGACTAACTCTAAAATTGAGAAAATGTCAGGTGTTTCCTACATTTTGTCGAATTATTCAAACATCGGCGGTCTTGTGGCGGTTTAATGTTTGCTCTGAAAGTGTAACTTTTCCATTTTATGTAAAATACGTTCTCCGTTAAATTTAACACGCCATATGTTGCCTACGTGGTACGTTATATGTAATACATCTTACTTTTACTAACATTATAAACGTGAAAGTTTGTTTGGATGGATGTTTGGTATTCTTTCACGCAAAAACTACTGAACGGATTTAGATGAAATTTGGTATACGGGTAGTTTATAACCTGTATTAACACATGGGATAGTTTTTATCCCAATTTTTTCTTCATGTGGGATATTTTTCGCGTCGTAGAGGGCAAAGCCGCTAGCAACAGCTAGTATGACTTACATAAAATACACCTCTGCTTAACTCTTCAGGAATTACAGGTTTGAAGTTATTTTAATTATAGGGCAGAGAGAATGTCTCTAGAAGTTACTCTGGTCTTGGAACGCATAGGGAAATTGCAGGAACATGGTGGTCAATGTGGAGTCTGACAGTCCCTTCCCCCTCACTTAGAACGGAAGGACGCATTTGACTTATAAAAAAAGAGTAGTTGTATAAGGCCGCATTTTAATTATGCAATTATTTGTATGACAAGTTGCAAATTGTATGCAATTTAAACAAACCTGCATAAAAGTTACAAGTAGGTAGTTTGATCTTTTTTTTTATCTTAGTAAAATCATCAAATGAGTCCTCCCACCCAGGGCAGGGCGGGAGGGACTGTCAGACTTGTACTGACTAAAATCCACGGTAGTTTGATCTGGAAAATTTTGTTTTTTTTCTCGAATTCAGGTCAATTGTATACAAATGTAATGCCATACTTTTATACAAGACTTGCCTAATGGATATGCGCCTTAAACATAACGTTCAATTTAAAAAAGCTAAAGCAATAAGAACACAGGCAGCTAACACTTTTAGTAATAGAAAACAAAATGGCATTGTTTTTCTCCACAAATAAGTGGATTTTCCTGGTTGTAAAAGTAAATCTCATTTAATTTTATTACTTAATCGAGTTCCTACTCTTAGTTTTGCGGGAACGTCGGATATTGATTTAATTTATTTTACGTTTTACGAGTTGATTATGCTGAATTCTTTAGCAATTAACTTTATTATGTCTAAAATAAGTTTGTATAATAAAAGCTAATTTATTATTTTATTTTACTTTCTCTAGAGAACTAACTATATATTTTACATTCATATCATAAATATTCGATTTTTGAATTTAAATTAGGGTATACAAAGGTTTTTTTTTTCTAAAAAAAAATTGTATTCTAAAAACCGGAGTCAGGCACCCTGTGGCTTGACTTTTTGCTGAATTGAGTCTATTTGGTCCAGCCGTGAGCCGCACTGGTGCCTACTTTTTGTATTTCTTCTTTATTTCCATTGTATTCTCGTGACAAACGCAAAATAAACTTATTTTCCTCTCTTCTTCATAAATCTGAAAAAAATAAAATTAAAACTTTTTATTATAATGTTTTTTTCCTCTCAATGTTCGTCACTTTACCTTCAACATAATATAAGTAGGAAGATAAAATACTTTTTTTAATTTTATTCAGTGATAGAGTCGTGTTTGATCGCTTTCATAGAAATTGCCACCATTGCCAACCTAAGCTAGGCATGTGTTGTGGATTATGGCCCAATCACTTTAAGAAAAAATAAGCCGTCTTTTTCCTACTCATTTACTTTAGCAAACAGTCAATCATTTTAGAGCTACACATTTATAAGGTTGTATTGATCAGTGTCAGGAATTTTATAAATACATAATACTTATATAATATTGCCAATTCACGGAGCACTACTAGAGGTCGGCTCGACCGATTTGGTTGCTTTTCTGAAAAGGTTTCATTCAAATAAATATTTTTTGGTCAAACCCAACGTCAATGTCAACCGTGAAAAGCCTTATAGCTTCTTACCTATAATGCGGTCCAACTAAGAAGGTGAGTGTCTATGGTTTTAACATGTCAGCTGACACTTCAAAAGTTTTTTTTTTTGTCAAAAGTATGGTTATTATAAATATAAAAAATTTCGGTACGTTTGCCAACCGTGATGTGTGCAGTTTTTTTATTATTGATTGCATTAATTTTCATAGATGCAGTAAGGGCAAAAATAGTCATAGAAATTGCTTAAACAAAAATAAAAAATGCTTAAGTATTGATTTTAAAATTAAAAGTAAACTATTGTTAAACCAAACATAATAAATTTATAAACACAATAAAACAAACTTAACAATGGTATTTTATTTTCCTGAAAACTTTTTTCTGTCCTATACGACTATTACTATTTGACAGGTGTGACGTCAGACGAAGGTCTCCTTATTAGTTGGATCGCTCTATAAACCTTAGGCTTCAAAGCCTTTTGTATTTACGGTACTGCGCCACTTGCAATCTCTCAAAACAACGTTACTCTTAATAAAATAACATTAACACGATAATAAAGATTATCAAAAAGAAAAATATGTACAAACGCCAGCAACTTGCCTAAATCTGTCTTTCTTTAATAGATTTTCAACCTTATCACTATAGTGGAAGGTTAATTTTTATTTGGTAAAATTTGATAGATTGGGGTAGCTTGACATGTTGAATTCTGTACTAAGTATTTTTTTTTGCTGAACGTAAGTCAAGAGTTAATAAGAGATTGAAAGATTCGAGGAGGACATGATTGCGGTGGCTTACGTACAGAACTTAAACTGACTGAACATTTGTACTGAATCGGAAGGTTGCAGGTTCAAGTCCTGTCCGTACTCGAATTTTTCATATAAGTCAAAAATCTTTAAAATAAGTCACAGTAGCTAAGTGGAGGTCATTGACGTGTTCGCCCTTACCAGTATCGCATAATACATACTACAGTTACTGACCGTCGGGGTTCACAACAAGCTCATACATTTCTCACTCTACGAAGCAGATCTTAGTTGTTACTACTTCTATAAATTGTACTTTGTACTCTAATTGATAAGAAATCTGCACAGTAACTTCCATAGTTTCATACCTGCTTTTTTTTTATCGTGGTAATATCATCAAATGAGTCCTCCCACCTAGGGCAGGGCGGAAGGGACTGTCAGACTTGTACTGACTAAAATCCACGGTGTCCTTCACTAGCCCTTTACGTACCGGGGTTACGGTAATGGGAAAGTCCCGCGACCCCGACAGGCTATGGCCCTCTACAGGCCCAGTCATTATGCTGACAATCCTTGAGGCGCGCGTGGAACACAACGCGCCGTCGACCCGGGCATGGTCTATGGTCGGACAGCGAGTCGCCCATTACACGCCGCCCGCATGCCCGCGCCTACGGTGGCCGGAGATCGTCTTGCGACGTCCGACGCCGTGGGCGTCCACCACTGCGGCTGGGGTGGAGGGAGGACGCTGTCCTCCCCCTCACGCGGCTCGCCTCCTCCTTCGCGAGCATGACTGCTTCGCAGAAGGAGGCGACCGCTTCCCACTCCGTCTCGCCCCGCAGCATGGCCTCGACCAATGCCGGGAGTTTCATACCTGCTGGTTTTGTTACAAAACTCATGTTAAATTAATATTTAAAACCGAAGAATTTGTTATTGAGTTAAATCTTTTTGTTTGTATTCGTCTAAAAAGTAAATCTGTTTATGGTATAATCTGTGGTGTTGTTACGACTACGTCGTTTGTCTATTGGTTAACTGACAAGCATAGGTTTCTGAACTTGATTTTTGAAGTGAAAACTTCTTTAGCGGCGTTGTGCACTTTTTTTGGAATGGGTAAAAAATGTTAAACTCGCGTCAGGACACGTGACCTGATCGAAAATTCGTAAGACGGCGCAGGGCGCTTGCGCGAATGTTCGTGTGTGTTTACTACTATTCAAGTTTTCACTTCTGCCGGCACTCCCAGAGTGCAACCCGTCGTTTTTTTTTCAATGGGAGGTTTCATGCAAAGCTCGGCTCAGATGGCGCTAAAAGCGCATAATGTCAATTCACTGTATGATTAACTTGACATACACTTCACACTCGAAGCTACACTTGACGTTGTTACTCGCAGTGAAACTCCCTATTAGGAACAAAGTTAGAATGGCTTTATTTTTGGATATGCTCACTCCATCGTCGACTTTGGTCCCATCACTTCTAATCTAGACTTGCGTCAAGAGAAAACCCATTTAATAAAAAAAGGAACGGGTATCCATGAAGTTTTTTTTTCAAACGTTACCCACACTAGGAATTTCTCCTGTGTCGTGGGTGCGTTTACAAAACTCACAAACACCCAGACCCGGAACACCTACTTGTAGATCATACAAATATTTGCTCCATGCGGGAATCGAACCCGCGACACGCAGCGCAGCAGTCCAATCGCTCAGCCACTGCACCAACAGTGCCGCAACAGTTTCATGCCTGTTCACCTTCATAGAGCTTATATGCTTTAGGGTGAGTGACAATCAGTTTCGTGGTTATTAGTGAGCTTCGTAGTTTTTTCCCTATTGTGATTTTCAAAGTATTTGATTTAACTGATATTTTTAGAGTAATTCATCAGTAATTTTTTGGTCGTACAATCATCATTGTGCTCTTAACGTTACGGGGTCACGGTAACTGCTTAGACTGTCCCCCAGTACAGCAGATCCTTGAAGGTGTTTAGTTATAGTTATATAATACACATTTTTCATCCCTTCGAATACTGACGTAATTTCTATGTTATTTCTTTGAATTGTTTATAAACTAATGAATTTAAATAGATTTATAATTAAGCTCTTTATTAGAAAAGGGCAATTTTATAAAAAAAAGATTTTGGCATGTCAATCAAATTCATCTTATTCAATAAAATTTCAATATTTACAGTTTTAATTTCATAATTGGAATGTCTGGATTTGTTTTGCTCTCTCACATCGAGAGCATTCGCATGTAATCTGATAGTTCAGATGCGAGCATTACATTAGTAATTCTTCACTCTGCTCTTAAAAAGGGTGAAGATAGGAAACCGGCAAATCCTGGAGCTAAAAATTCTGAGATATACGAGTAATGACATCTACCTACCCGCGTTCTTCTGTTCAAATAAAGGAAATTGTAACTGCTTGTGACGTATCGCCAATTTCTTTTTTTTTGTACGTACTTACATATGAAAAGAAAAAAATACGAGTCAAATATTTTCTGATAATTTAATTGACTGACTAAATGGTTCTTTTCAATCAAATACCTATTGTAACTTAATGTACAAAATTCAATCTTGAATTTGTAACATTACAAGCGAAGCGAGGCTCAGGTGAGGCCGCCCCTTAAAAAGATTTACACGAAGATATTGTAGCTGTTATTTATTATTTGACGTAATGAAAATCTTTCGACAAAAATTACTTGGATTAAAGCTTCCAAGGGCGTTGATTTTCTTATGCCACTTACACACTGGTGCCAACGAAGGCCAACAAATGGGTCTTGCTGGCCTTCGTTGGTTCTATTTGGACGGCTTACCGAACGCCAACGATCGTTCGTTGGCGTTTGCCGGCAATCCGAATTGAACCATTCGATCTGTGTGGGAAGTTCTTTCAGAGTTCGTTGGCGTTCGTTGGCCCAGTGTGTACGTGGCATTATTGTACGATTTCATTGTCAAAGGACGGATTACCTTAGATTACCTACTTACAGCTTTGACGTATTACTTGCTTCGAAATCCAAGCCCTTTGTGTCTGTAGAGTTCGCACAAACATAATTACAGTATATTGTACGTATGTGACGTTCCATTTATTAGCAAAGATTATCCGGTTCTTAAAACGGCTCAGTCGCAAAATGTACTTTTCACAGAATCTCCAATGGCATAAAAAAATCCACGGTGTCCTTCAATAGCCCTTTACGTACCGGGGTTACGGTAAATCATAAGTCCCGCGATCCCGACAGGCTTTGGGCCTCTAGAGGGGGGCCTCCTCAATTTTGCTGACACTCTTTGAGGCGCGCGTGGAAAACAACACGCCATGACCCGGGCATGGTCCATGGTCGGACAGCGAGTTGCCCACTACTCGCTGCCCGCATGCCCGCGCCTACGGAGGCCGGATATCTTCTGCCGACGTCCGTTGCCGTCGGCGTCTACCACTGCGGCTGGGGTGGAGGGAGGACGCTGTCCTCTCCCTCACGCGGCCCGCCTCCTCCTTCGCGAGCATGACTGATTGGCAGAAGGAGGTGCGACTGAACCCTTGGAAGTACTATGATCATTGTTTTCAGAAATAAGAAGTCTTTCTGATATATCTAACTACTATTTGATAGATTCGGTAGAAATCAATCCAGCAGTGCTACTCTCTGGGATATACTATACGCTGGGACTAAAGTTTGCTATGCTCTAAGCTACTGACAGCACAAATTATTCAGCCTGAAGTTCACAAAAAATATTTTGCTACACTTGAGAAATATTGTTTTTTTTTTATTTATTAGGGTATCTACACCAACAGCAATACATACAAAACATTAATTTGGTAACAAAAAATATATACTCGTACCTAAAGTATGTAGTGACAATATAATGACATTTTTTTTTAATGCTATAAGATTAAGTGTTCGAGTATATGTACGTATTATAAATTTTGAAATAGGTGTTTGTAAGTAGATCCAATTGATTGTAACGTGAGTATTATTTGACTTTCATAATATTTTGAGAACGAATAGAGAAGAATAATAAAGTAGAATGTTTATTTGATCTGATTGTGTTGTATCTTGTTATTTTTTACGGCAGAATTTATTTGGTAGGTTATTCTAATGTGATGTCTCGTTAAAACAACTTATTTTTGGTGTCTACACCAGAGATGCCAAAAAAATCTTTGTCTCTGACTTTTTATGATGAAAATAAACATCAAATGTATTATGTTACGAGTACTTATAAATAAATAGGAATGTTCGTGAGGTTCAACAGATTTATGGCTCTCTCTATAGATCGATGAATGAATGTTACTAAATATTTATTTGTAATCATATGGTACTTAACGTGTTATATTGCTGGCTGTAACTATTTGTATGTTATGACGTACAAACAACTAAGCGGATTATATTATTTGGGTAGTTTTTGTAATTTGAAATTCATATTGTAACTTGACCAAAATATGATTTGCGACAAAAACAAGTATGTCTTTACATAAAATGTAAGAAATAATCAGTACATCACTTCAACTTGCGGACTATGAAATCACTTTAATAATGTTTTTCAAAGAAACCTAAGTAACGAAAATTCCAATCAGATGCCAGAGGAAAGTACTTATTTGTTTTCAGGGACAGAGTAGACAACTGTAATTACTTTATTTAGGGATCTCCCTTTAACACTAATGGTGCGTCTAAACGGACAATATTTCGACTGCAAAATGTGACTACAACATTTCTGCCTAGCTCAAAAATAAATCTAAATATCTGGCTATCACAAGTTATGTCTGAACCAGCATGGCTCATACGTTTTGCCTTACGGCTATACCAAATAATATGTGTGTCTAAATGGTCGCGCCACACTCAAAATATTTTCATATTGCACAATCTGGCTGCAATTGCTGGCAGTATTGGCGGCAATAGTATTGCAGCCATACATTGCAGTAAAAATATTGCCCGTTTAGACGTACCTTTTTTATCGTGGTAAAATCTTCAAATGAGTCCTCCCACCCAGGGCAGGGCAGGACGGACTGTCAGACTTGTACTGAGTAAAATCCACGGTGTCCTTCAATAGCCCTTTAGGTACCGGGGTCACGGTAATGGGTAAGTCCCGCGACCGTTTCGACGTAAGTACCTTAAAGAAACCTTCTAATATGATTAAGATATTAATGTCATGTCATTTCTCAGTTACAGTGGGCACATAATGAATATGCATCATCAATAAATTGAAAGTCTATTTAATGCGTGAGTTAGGGTATTGGAAAATAATGTACAGGTTTTTTTTTAATTAAATGAATATGTACAAAGATAAAACATGAGAAAACTGGAGAAAGTTACATATTCCTGACGTCACTTGCGAGTATTCTTGCAAATATTATACCAAGACTTGACGTTTTTTGAATTTCAAAAGCATCCTATCTTCGTTATTTACGGGCACGCCGCAATCGCGGCGGTAAGACCTCTCCTTGAGGAGTGGCTGGATAGGCGTCACGGCGTCCTTACCTACCGCATGACGCAGGTCCTCACCGGACACGGATGTTTCGGGAGGTTCCTGTGTCTGATAAGGAGGGAGGAAACGCCTGGGTGTCACCACTGCGAAGATCGTCCGGAGGACACGGTGGAGCATACGGTGCAGGACTGCCCCGCTTGGGCAGAGCACCGCCGTGTCTTCACGACGGCGATTGGCGGAGACCTCTCGCGCCCGGCATTGGTCGAGGCCATGCTGCGGGGCGAGACGGAGTGGGAAGCGGTCGCCTCCTTCTGCGAAGCAGTCATGCTCGCGAAGGAGGAGGCGAGCCGCGTGAGGGGGAGGACAGCGACCTCCCTCCACCCCAGCCGCAGTGGTGGACGCCCACGGCGTCGGACGTCGCAAGACGATCTCCGGCCACCGTAGGCGCGGGCATGCGGGCGGCGAGTAATGGGCGACTCGCTGTCCGACCATGGACCATGCCCGGGTCGACGGCGCGTTGTGTTCCACGCGCGCCTCAAGGAGTGTCAGCATAATGACGGGGCCTGTAGAGGGCCATAGCCTGCCGGGGTCGCGGGACTTTCCCATTACCGTAACCCCGGTACGTAAAGGGCTAGTGAAGGACACCGTGGATTTTAGTCAGTACAAGTCTGACAGTCCCTCCTGTCCTGCCCTGGGTGGGAGGACTCATTTGATGATTTTACCACGATAAAAAAAAAAAAAAACTTCGTTATTTAAGGCTTACGCAACAAAAGAAAAAATACGGGTCAAATAATTTTTGAGAATTTAAATGGCAGTCCCCTTGACTTTTAGCTGCCTAACCCTTCAGGGATTAAAAATGCGCGAACTAGCAATCTACTATAGGTTTGTATTTCGAAACGTATAAAAGAAGAAAATTCCTATGTATTTAAGCGAAATCAGGTCGGCTATCTAATCTAGCAGGCATTCTTATTCAGCCTAAAATACTCGTATTATCTCACTTTTTACTAATATTATAAATGTGAAAGTTTGTAAGAATGTATAGATCGATCGTTTAATTTACCGGTACAAAACGTGGGAGACTTGAATAAGCAAAATGCCGCTCTTTTCCAGTAGCTTAGTTCTTTGTAAGTTATTTTTCATGAAAACTACCGTTTGTGAAACTGTCTCGTAGTCTCAGTTTGTTAGTTACATTCTTATTTTATTTCAAGTAAAGAATTTTCTTTGTAAACAATGTTCTTTAGGAAAACAAGAAAGGAAACTAAATTTCAAAGCCCTAGGATATTTGTACAACAAATTAGAGTCTTTTCTTTAATATGAAACTGGTGTTTATTTTTATAGTATTTTTTTTCAGAGATTTTTTGCCATTTATAAAGCTAGGTAGAAAGTTAGCCATTTTATCAGGAATGCTAAGTATTTTAAATGCGAAAGTAAGTTTGTTTATTAGTTTGTCTGTTTGTAACGCTTTCACGTCTCAACCACTTGATAAAAATTGATGAATTTTCGTAGGGGAAAAGTGTATAAGACGGGAACGCGAGGTATGATGGGAAATCACACACTTATAGCAAACTTAACACAATAGTAACGTAGCGCAAGCGCAAACAGGACGCCGACGTACATCCGACCATACAATAAAATATCCCGACACAAACGTAGAAACGTTGTAGTTTTATTACTAGAGCATATAGTGTAAATAAAACGAGTAGCAGGTTCTATCTATGTAGCGTATCTTAACCTTTTGTATTGAAGACAGAGGGGATTTTCAGCTTAGCATATAAGCTACTCATTTCAGTTCCAGAGGAAGCTACGAGTATGTCGCTATCTATACACTATGTGCGAATTCAGTGGTGCTGTCAAATCGATCGCAGCGCGAGATCTGGTAGAGATGTGAAATACAGTCCACGCCACCACTCATGCCCTTTTTTATCGTGGCCCTGAGTGGGAGGACTCATTTGTAGATCAAATGAGTCCTCCCACTCAGGGCAGAGCAGGAGGGACTGTCAGACTCGTACTGACTAAAATCCACGGTGTCCTTCAATAGCCCTTTACGTTCACGGTCACGGTAAACCATAAGTCCAAAGTGACGTTACGTAACACGTTAGTCACTTAAGTAAAGTAACACGTAAAAATAAGGGTGTAGGACTCATGTTTTAACAACTTGAAAAAGGGGCAGATGGGATGTTAATATTTTGTCAAACTGTTATTTTAACTCGTCGTTATTCTTTCACAACAGGGCAAAGGCCTCCCCGTATCCTTCAAAGTATCAAATTGTCATCTCATGAAAATAAAATGCAAATTTCATAGCAACGCTGCATTTATCATAAAAAACTTTAATACTATCATAAAAAAATGAATAAAACATGCAATGATAAAAGTAGCAAAATATTCAAAGTAATAAAATATAATAATAGTGGATGTTGGGTCGACTTACGTCAATTTTATATCTACCCTTTTCAGTTACAGTTACTTACAGAGGTGGCTCACACCGCCATGGAGGACAAACCTGTCACACATTGCGATTATAAGAAGATTGTGAGCGTTTACATTTGTGTATGTCATGTAAGAACATTGCTTTTTATATTCTGTCAATTCAAAAGTTTGGTATACAGTGAAAAGAGCTGAAAGTTATAGAAAAGTTACCAATGAAGAATTAACAAAATACCTCAGTTCTAGACACTCCACTAAGAGAGGGAGGAGTTACATGTTTTTGTTTAACGTGGTAAAATCATCATATGAGTCTTCCCACCCAGGACTGGACGGGAGGCACTTTCAGATTCGTACTGACTAAAACCTACGATGATCCTTCAATAGCCCTTTACTTTCCAAGGTTATGGTTAACAAATAAGACAGTCCCGCGACCAGAAGTCACACCCCAAAAAGGGGTTCACTGTTCATCAATTAATAGTACTAATTTACTTTCTAATTATTAAGTTATGGGTTATACAAAGGATGTAATTAGCCCTCTTTGTTATCGAATCCTACCAACATATCATGGAAATTTCCCATCGTTCCCGCACAACCTATTCGATGTAATAAACATTATATTGCTTTATTAAATCACCCTGAAACTTCCCTCTCGTATTTTGACAACATAAACGATTTTCTGCCATTCTTATTAAATACGGATTACAGAGAACGGATTGGAAACGTTGAACAGGCGCAGAATGTTATTAGGTTTATTCATTTTTCGAAACACTTCTTCCATTTTTGAACAATTTCTAGAAAAACATTGTACATAAAATCTATGTATATGTATAAAAGAACAGAGTTTGTTGTTAAGACTCTGCTACAGCCGAAACCTCTAAACGCAGATACTTGAATTGTGGACAGCAGTTGCAGTCTATCATGTAGGGGGCCAATAAGACGGGAATTTACGAAATTCCTTCTCTAAGGGGGTGAAAAGGGGTGAAAACTGTTGTATGAACATAATAGAATTTGGCTTACAAATAATTTAGGACGTAAGATACATTTTATTGTTACAAGTTCTCGAAGCATTTCGACTTCCTTTGTTGAACCCCCAACGTAAAAACACTGTTTTTTTTTAATTAAACTATTACAAGTTTATCTTAGAGGCAAACAATGCATAGTCAAAACAAAGAAATACCAAACAAGATTATCTTGAATTTAGACACAAATTGAGTAGCCCTCGCATATTGCTTCTTTCAATAAATGGATAACAAACTTATCTAGTCATTTTGGCAAGATAAAAAACAACAAAACATTTTTTTTATTTGTTACTGAATCTGCATCGATTTCTTTCTGAAAATATATTACAAAAACTTTATGCTTTCATCATTAGCCTATAAAATTCCTACTACTGGAACAGGCCCCCTCTCTGTGAGCGGCTGTGGGCCTCAAAAAAAAAGAGCCTTAGAAAAAATGTCATAACTCATAAATAGAATCAAAAATACAAAATGTGGTCTATTATTACTGTACAAAAGGCAATAACGTAATTTTATAACACATTGTCAACACTTGAAATATAGCTGTTTAGCTAAATCGTGCATTTGTAACAAAAACGGCCGTTTATGTTTTGAATGCACGATTTAGCTAAACAGCTACGAGTTATGACATTTTTTCGATTGGCGGCGCTAGCGGACTGTAAGAGGCCTCTTAACCAAGTGGGCCCAGTCCGGCTTGGAAGAAGTCACATGTCTTCAAATGCTTGATTCTAGGATATGCTGGTTTCCTCGCGATGATTTCCTAACAATACCTGCCTAACTGAATGAAATTTGATGAAATTTTAAATTTTTCGTTCCAAAAAATATATAATCTTAAAAAAATGTATCCTTGAAATTCCTATCTTTTATATCTAGCTCTTCATCGTCAAGTCACACGATGGATACCTCAATACCTCGGGTTCCCTTCATCATAAATATTTTCACGGCATACTTTGCCTAAAGACATCTGATGGCTTGGTAATAAAATTCCACTTAAAACAGAGTCGGACTTAGGACCGCAGGCCCTTAGCAGGAGGGCGGTATAAACTAATTGGGTTGTTGAGCGACTTCATTCGCGTGTAACTCGTAAATTTCCATCAGGAACCTAATGCACGGATAAACGGGAAGGTGTCATTTCAGATTATAACCTACATATCGACGATGAAGAGTCAATAAATAATAACTGCAAAAACGCAACTTTACAGGAGGCGAAAAAAACGTTTCAAGTCCGTTTAATTATTTTTTTAGTATATTTGATTTTTTAAATGTTTTATGTAAACTGACTACAATATTATGCTTATGACTACAATATTATGCTTATGACTACAATATTAATATATTAATCAATGATTTTATTAGTTTTTAGATATATTTTAGATAGATTTTATTAGTATTTATTGCCATCGTAAATGACGTAACACCACTTAGTATATATTGCAATAATTGTTTATCTTGCAAAATTAATAAGAAACAGACCTAAGATCTTTGTCAGCATGTGCATTACTATATTCTACAATATATAATGCAATAAAACAAAAATGGCCAAAATGTTAGATATTATATATTGACTCTTCATCGTCGATATGTATTTCTGAGCCAAAATTCATCAAGATCCGTTTAGAGGTGATTGATCATCATAGTCATCAAAACTTTTGCATTTATAATATTGTTAAACAGTAAGAAGCTAGTTATAGGGACTATTTCATGTTCACCATTTACAATTGTTTCTAACCTATTTTTAAATTTAAATTTTTTTTGCAGTGTTTTCCGGCTAATGTCGCATTAAGTATTTAAATTGATTTAATTTATTTCATTATAAATATTGATATTAATATTAATTGAATTTACTTTATTAAATCTACTCGTATAGGTGAACACCTATAGCTTGTAAAAACAAAAACAAAGTTCTAAAATAATGTTGCAGACATTTACGATCGACGTTCATCTCGTGTATATAATAAACTTGGGGTAACTTATTAGGAATATTGAAAAGTCGCCTTTATTGCGTCCACTTTATTTGCTATAAAATTGAGGTGTTAGGCTCTAAGTTGGGTACTTTGAGTGGTTTTGAAATATTGGTGTTAAGAGTTCAATAAAAGGGAATATTATGAACAAAGTTTTGAAGTTGTCGTTGGTTTTTGTTGCTGGAATAAGCTGACGGTATAATAATATTGTGTAAAATTGTGAACAGGTGAGGATTATGAAAACAAGAGTTAGTAATACTTTAAGACGCTTTAATGGTTGAATTGATTATCAAAAACCTTTGCAAATTAATGATGATGTTAATTATATCAACCATTCAACATAATATACCCATAATATACCCCGGTTCCGCACAGGTGCAAACTCTACTATATATTTACATGTTATATACGTATAAACCTTCCTCTTGAATCACTCTATTTATTAAAAAAACCCGCATCATAATCCGTTGCGGAGTTTTAAAGATATAAGCATACATAGGAACAGACAGACAGACAGCGGGAAGCAACTTTGTTTTAAACTATGTATGTAGTGATGAAGTACGTTTGCATATTTCCAACATTTAAACTCACATAGGTATTCAAACAGTTAGACCAGGCTCAAGGAGAACCTGAAGGCCATGCATTAATTATTGTTATGTGGGAATTAAACCCACGACATATAGCGCAGCAGACAATCGCTCAGTTATTACGCTGTCATTGATCGCGGAGTTTTCAAGGTGTAGGCGTAATAGAGAATAGATTAATCATCATCATCAGCCTGGAGACGTTCACTCTTGAACAAAGGCCTCTCCAATGGTCTATTTTCCGGTTCGAGTCCATCATTGAAGAACTTTTCTACAAAGTCTGTTATTAGTTCTACGAGGGATGTGACCTGTCTATTGCCACTTCAACTTGCAAAAAGATATACACCCTGATTTTTTAGTCGTCTTACAACGGCAGCCCATTTCATCTATCCATTGACTAGTAAACGTTCATAATAAAAAAATAGGTATTTATGAGATTTTAATAATTGAAAAATAAAAATATTATTCATTATTATGAAACAAAGCGTAGTTAGAAACACCCTTGTCTCATAGAAAATGGCGATGGGATGATCTGCTCAACTCATGGGCTGGCAAGGCATACTCTACAGTTTGATACGTAAACATTTTTAACAGGATGTTTCATATTTCTGATGGACCTACTTAATAATGATTAAAACTATTATTAATGATAAAAAAATAATAATCGCGCCTAGAGGTATTTTATGTCGGATACATTGAGTGGACTACTTTTGTAAGACGACTAAAAAGTCACGGTGTATGTCAACGAGTCTGGACTTTTGAAGAAAAACCTATTCTAGGACTTTTTTCACTGCATGAGAGTATCTCGTGCGGTGAAAAAAGTCCTAGAACAGTTAATTCCGATCTCCGGCCACCGTAGGCGCGGGCATGCGGGCAGTGTGCAATGGGCGACTCGCTGTCCGACCATGGACCATGCCCGGGTCGACGGCGCGTTGTATTCCACGCGCGCCTCAAAGAGTGTCAGCAAAGTGAGCCCCCCCCCCCCTCTAGAGGGCCAAAGCCTGCCGGGGTCGCGAGACTGTACAAATTACCGTGACCCCGGAACGTAAAGGGCTATTGAAGGACACCGTGGATTTTAGTCAGTACGAGTCTGACAGTCCCTCCCGCTCTGCCCTGGGTGGGAGGACTCATTTGATGATATTACCACGATAAAAAAAGAAAAAAGAATAGTTAATACCATTGCTTGTTGGATTAATTTTGACCTCAATAAAAGGCTATCAGTTCAACAGACACTGAAATAAAATACACCCTAAATATCCCTAGTACGGCCCTGTTTAAGAGAAAGGAGAAATAAAAATGGTAATTTCCATCCATGAAACGCTCATTAGGATGGGTTTTCCATACCGTTTTATGTTAATTTGGGTGTACCCACGTCAGTGACTACTGGTACAAAAGTTTAATATGACATTTCTGTTTTGTTTTGGAGAACGTGAACGAAATATGATTAGGAAAGAAACTTAGTGTAATTTTGTTTTGAAGAAACTTTCACGTTTTTCTCATGAATAATAAGATTACTTAATTTATATTAATTATATTAAATTAAATTAGACTAAAATTAATAAGATTACATCCATACATTCATTCTCACAAAATTTCACATTTATAATATTAAGTAAGATATAAAGTGTCGTAACAAGGACCTTCTTATATAATCCTAAAAAGAAATTGAATATCTTTACACAGAATTTCACCGCGTCGCCGTCAAGCTAAATGAATTTAGGACCGAGATGCTACAAGGTTCCGTATGTAAGCTTAAAGCAAGCGCTAAACTATTTACCTCGACAGAATATCTAATGAGAACCACGAAGTAAACTAGAGAAAATAAATTAAATAAAAAAAGTTAACATTCCCCGGCTTTTGCAAATGAGAAGCTATGGGAATTGCTGTGGCTATGCTTTTTTTTTACTTGGTAAAATCATAAAATGAGTCCTCCCACCCAGGGCAGAGCGGGAGGGACTGTCAGACTCGTACTGACTAAAATCCACGGTGTCCTTCAATAGCCCTTAACGTCCTGGGGTGACGGTAATTCGAGAGTCCCGCGACCCTGGCAGGCTTTGGCCCTCTACAGGCCCCGTCACTATGCTGACACTCCTTAAAGCGCGCGTGGAACACAACGCGCCGTCGACCCGGGCATGGTCCATGGTCGGACAGCGAGTCCCTCATTACTCGCCGCCCGCATGCCCGCATGCCCGCGCCTACGGTGGCCGGAGATCGTCTGCCGACGTCTGTGGCGTCTTCCACTGCGGCTGGGGTGGAGGGAGGACGCTGTCCTCTCCCTCACGCGGCCCGCCTCCTCCTGCGCGAGCATGACTGCTTCGCAGAAGGAGGCGATCGCTTCCCACTCCGTCTCGCCCCGCAGCATGGCCTCGACCAATGCCGGGCGCGAGAGGTCTCCGCCTATCGCCGTCGTGAGGAAACAGCGGTGCTCTGCCCAAGCGGGGCAGTCCTGCACCGTATGCTTTTTTTTTTTTTTTTGCGTGGTAAAATCATCAAATGAGTCCTCCCACCCAGGGCAGGGCGGGAGGGACTGTCAGACTTGTACTGACTAAAATCCACGGTGTCCTTCATGAGCCCTTTACGTACCAGGGTTACGGTGATGGGTAAGTCCCGCGACCCCGGCAGGCTCTGGCCCTCTACAGGCCCCGTCAATTTGCTGACACTCCTTGAGGCGCGCGTGGAACACAACGCGCCGTCGACCCGGGTATGGTCCATGGTCGGACAGCAAGTCGCCCATTACTCGCTGCCCGCATGCCCTGCACCGTATGTTTGGAAAAAATGTTATAAGACGCCAAATTACTGAACATTGGATGTGTTACGGTCTACTGGATGTGCTTTCAGTTAAAATTCCAGGATGCCTAATTATTTAGAAAATGACAATTAAGAAGACGCTTAGACTTAATAAAATGGTCGCATTTGTCGACACTGTTAGTGCACTGAATTAGCGATTGACTGTTGTGCTGCGTATCGCGGGTTCGATTTTCGCACGGAACAAATATTTGTATGGCCTACATGTAATTGTTTTGGGTTTTGCCGTTTGTGTACTCGTATGTGAGGTATGAGGAAACTATTTCTTTTATCTTATTTTTTTTTTCAAACCAAAATAATAAATTAATTGAAGACGTGTCGTATTTTAGTTTTTGAAAATAAATAAATTAAGTCTTTAAATTAAAGCTGTTTGACTCTGATCCTACATTCCCACAAATTTTGCGATCTAATCTGCCTACGCTAGTAAAAAAAAATATCGTATTCAAAAACTCATTCAATTAAAAAAACAAACTTTTATTAACGAATGAAATTAACTCCAAATAAAATAAAATCATAGTTGTTTGCGAAACAAGCCTTATTCTCAGCCTTTTAATAGTTTCCCCACAAACCACAAATGGGTATAAGTTTAAACGACGTGGTTCTACACTTCGGAGTCTCTCGACAGTGATCGTGATTCAACATTCAACGAGCATTCAGTCGATAGATACAGAAGGTCCGCTGGCACGATCTCTGACCGCCATAGGATGTGACCTGCAGGTGACAGACTTGAGGAGTGCGTCACCTGAACAGACGAGAGTTTCATTTTGTTTTTTTTTAAAGAGTGCTATTCGCTTTGTTCCTCGCCCACCTCTTAAGAGACAGCTCCGCAAGGTAATATGCAAGTCAAATCATGAACGAGGTGCGTGTCGAACTGCGTGAGTACTCCAGCACGCCAAGCCAAGTCTAAGCCCAATTTAGTCGAAGAAAACCATGAGATTTTAGTCACCAGGGAGGACTTCCATAGGTTGTTGGACAGTCTCAGCAGGATACCGTGGCCCTGGAACGTAAAGGATCAGGGAGGATTTTAAGTCAGTGAAAGTCTGCCAGTTCAGGCGGGATACTCACTTGATGGTTGAATGGAGCTGACTTTCTGTAGCAACATTTTTTTTCTCACCAATCCGCGTTGGGAGTTTCCTATTTATTTTCAAAGGAGACTATTTTTAGATCCATAATATGATACTATGGGACTAATATTTTACGCCTCAGCAAGTTTAACGTTGTAATTTATTTAGATGTTTATAATGGAGAGAAATTTGGTTGTAAATATGATAAATAACTATTTAAACTACTTAATCTTGTTAGTTCTGGCTATGTATCATAATTTTCTAAACAAGGCTTTACCAAAAAGTCCCTAAAACTTCTAATAATATTCTAGCTAGACTTACATAATTAGCCCCTTTGTACACAACGCGATGTAAGTCTGCGATGGCTTACGACTTAGGCATCCATTGACGCGTGCCTGTGTACGAACCTCTATGGATATACAACATTATTTTTAGTATATGCGAAACCTGAATATAGTTTGTTCAGAATCAGTAACTGATTCGATTCCAATATTTTTTTTTCAAAAATATTTTAATTAAATTTTATTACCAGTTAATTACAATACAATCACCGTACGGTTAGGTACCTATTGCCAAGCTATTATCACGAGTGTATAACACAGGAGACGCGGTTTACGCGGGTGTACCGCGAAATGAGCATGTTTTTGAACGGACAACCAGGTAATATACAAACTTATAACCTTGTGAATTTTTATGACACGGTTTTAAAATTTTGTACATAGATTCTTTACACAAAAATACTAGACAGGTGTATCGGGTTTCACATAAACAAAAAATAATGTTGAATATTGCGATAGTCGATTGGATACCAGAGTCAAAAGGTATCGGAGACTTGTGGCGCGTTGTGTCCGCGACTTCCATCGCGTGTAATTTTGAACCCCGTGTCACCGCATCAAATGCCATCGGTCGCTCGCACTGTTACTTTGGTTTCTTGGTTGGTTTTTAAGGGTCGTAGTGTGAACTAGCCTTAACCTTCCTCAGGGTTTGGCTTATGCATATATAATTATATATTTTATTTAAACATTTAGTACAGCTCAAGATGCCATTAACACTAAATATAATACCGGTTTCCATTCATCAGCAGACAAGTCCAAGGTTGATCTTCATGAGCGCGTTGAGCTTCGTTAGCATTCGCGGTATAGGGGAGGTGGATCGGGCTACAATGCGACGTTTGTTTTGTAGAATGATTGTAACTTAGATTGTAACATAGAATTGGGTTCTATTTATACAAACAAAAAACTTTTACTTCTTTGTAATATTAAGATGGATTACTGTACTTACACATTCAGTGTAAGATGTAATTTATATCTCTTAAATAATATTTTAATTTATAACACAAAAACAATTTAATGAAAAGACTGCACGATGTTAAGGGGATACAGTAACATTATATTTTCAAATTTAGGCAAGCTCGTCGTATCTTTGAAAATAAACATATTTCACGAAGGTGGAGACGCAGGTGCGACATTTCATGCACTTTAGCTAGCTTAGTTATTTAACTTTCTAGAAATAAGGCAATGTTCCACTGCTGCCGGCGAGGAAGCGACTAACTATCAGCGTTTTTCTCACTCAAGACACGTACAATAATATATACATTCCGTGTAATCGAAAGAGATGCATATATTGGACGCTGACTTAACAGTCAGCGTCGTCAGCCAGTGTTAACACACTGCCGGTGAAGACTCGTTATCTTAGCTTATTGCTGAGTGACAAGAGCTTTAAAGATAATACTCGCTCAAATGCTCGCTTGGCGGACAGATCGGCGCTTCGTGCAGGGTGAAATTTTTCCTGTATCGTGTTTGCGTTTACAAACATAGAAACTCACATACACCAACACTCAGATCCGGAACAAATACTTGCAGATCATACAAATATTTTTTCTGTGCGGGGATAGAAACCGCGACACGAAACGTATCACATATGCTAACACAGAAATCGTCAAAATCCGTTCAGCCGATTTAACGTGAAAACTGCACAAACATATACATTTTGCATTTAGCTGTCTCCACAGCACAACACAGAAATTTCAAAATAACACTATTTTATTTATTTTTTGAGTAGAGGAGTTGCCTAAATTTTATGATAATAAAGTCAAGATTTAATAAACGTTCCTTAAACAAGTCATAAAAAAGGAAATTTTGGAAGTAGTGTCGTAAAAACAAGCTTAAAGTATGAAACAGTTTCGCTTGTCGAGTACTATTTGTGTGGTAATACTAAGGTTCTTATTTTTATAATTTACATTATCTGTTGACAGTGACACAGGCCATCACTCTGTGAGAGGGAGAGAGGTTTTAGGACCTCATGATTTCCTCTCGATTCACCAAAAATTAAGGAAGCGTAACTTTTTACGTGCCATAAAATTATTACGCAAAAATGTCATGAAATTTCAAAGTGCGAAACCGCAACACAAAGCGGGAAGCGTATTATATGTCTGGCTGTCATAAACAAGTCATATAAAGTGGGTACATTTTGATAAATGGAAAAAACGTACAAAATAAAAAAAAATACTTGACACAGGGATGAATGGCGTTTCAACTCTGCGTTGTCAATTTTTATAAGCTAGCTGGTTAATAAGCTCTGCTGAAGTAGGCTGCACGAAAGAACAAAAAAAAGAACAATAAGAAAACTTACTAAACCGAAAACAAAACTTTCTCATTGCAGGGATTCGAACCTGTGGCCATTGATATAGAAGGTCAACGCTTACAACACTAAGCTATTCAGACAAAGGCGAAATTATGAAACATATTGTGCGAGCAATTTCTTTTTTTGCTGACTTTTAGCGGTACGCTAAAACGTAAGCTCGCAGCAATGCCAGGGTCGCGATTCCGTCCAAACGGGTAATCAATTGATGAAAAGACCCGTAACGGGAAGATTCATTTGATAAAAAATACCACCTGTAGAAAATGAAAGCTCGTAGCTCAAATTCAATATTCAGGCGCGCTTCGTATTCGCTGAGTGCGAAGTACTAGGTGGGGGTATTAGAATCGATTGCAGCGCTCATGGTGGCAAAAAGTAGAAATAATTTCGACTCTGTCTCAGAGTACATTCAGCTCTGTCAACTGTCAATTTCGAATCAATCAGTTATGCCTTTGTCAAACAGTCAGGCGAGCCCGAAGCGATACCGAACCGAAGCGAGACGTCAGTCCGATAGGTCTGTCACGCTATCGGATCGCTTTCGCTTTTCTATTTGACTGGATTCAAACAATTTCATACATTACAAATAAAAACGTCACGCTTCGCATTTGCCACGTCCGTCTGATTGACAAAGGCTTTAGACATATCTTTACGTATTTTTTTATAATTACATTATTCCGTCAAAAAAATAGGTCAAAGTAGTTGTTGTGTTGTAAACTGCAAGAATACTAGCACAAATAGTAAAATTAAGTTTTACTGATTCCCAAGCGGTTCTTGAAACGATGAACAATGCAGGAAATGGTTAGCTGCACTGAAGAGAAGAAAGTTAATAGCATCATATCCTCATTTTAATCCTGAATTTGATATTTTTTTAATAGAATACATTTTGCCTATGTTTGTTTAATTTTGTTCAGTGCCGATGGATCGCCATGGAATTCAAAACCAAGTGATTGTGTGTAATGTATCTATAATATGTATGTATTTAGAAATATATAAAAATGTTTATCAGTTGTCTAGTACCCATAACACAAGCTCTGCTTAGCTTGGGACTAGATGGCGTTGTGTGATAGTTGTGGAATATTTATTTATTTATTTGTAAAAATATTATGAACGCTAGGTGGCGCTAAAGTCTTGCACGGTGCCAATACGTGTTATATAAAACGAAAAAGGAAAGGAGTTACGACACCAACGGAGTTTCGCAGAACAACTTGAATGTTGCATTAAAACATGAATGGTAGCGAGACTTCGGTCATAAACACAGAATGTGCACATCTCCAAGCTTAAGTTCAGATACAGAAGGCGAGGAATGTTATTATTTTAAAAGCAAATCTTTCTGTTGACGTCTGCATTAATACAAAATTATTTTTAGTAGGTATATGCGAAACCTGAATGTGGTTAGTTCAGAATCAGTAGCTGATTCGATTCCAATAATTTTTACATCTTTTCATCACCTCCTACATAGTGTCCCATCTATCTCTGTACCAAAATTCATCAAAATCGATTAAGATGTGGATTTGTGTGTTTGCTAAATCCTGATTTATTTGTGAAAGTTCTGTTGACTTAATGGAAGTATTGAACTAAAGTTAAAAGTCAGAAATCAATGGCAAGCTAAATTCGTAACTGTCGAAATTCAAGTTCGAGTTTATCGAAAAAAAAAATTGAAAAGATTAAAAAAAAAAATAACCAACAACTTAAAACCATTATATTTGATTCAGAACTCATTTAACATATTTCCTTCTTCACAAGTCATATAAAATGTATCAGGATATCTTATTATTCAGAAGATTACTTAAGGAGCAGAAGGTACGGTGATAAGGGATTTCTTAGGAAATCCACCTTAATCTAACAGGCCTAAGGAGAAATTAACATGGTGCTACCAAGATGTGCTGTAAATTATGCCCTATAGCCAACAACAAGCGATAAACGTAAACGCTCAGGAGTCTTTAATAGATTTTCAACTTTATATTCTAGCGCATAAAGTGTATATTTTCAGCCACCTTAGGCGCGAGCGTTAGACGAGTAATCGGTGAGTCGCCGTCCGATCCTGGTCGACGATGCGTCGTGTTCCACGCGCGTCTCAATGAAAAATGACGATGTCAGCAAAATGACGGGGGCCCCCTTTTTTTATCGTGGTAAAATCATCAAATGAGTCCTGGATTTTAGTCAGTACAAGTCTGACAGAAACTCCCGCCCCGCCCTGGGTAGGAGGACTCATTTAAAGATTTTACCACGATAAAAAAGGGCATAAAGTGGAAAATCCTTTATAAATTACACAACATTTTCGTTCGTTTCTTTCGCTAATGCTCATTAGACTTTAATGGATTTTCAACTTTATAATGTAAAGGGCCGATTCGACAGCGACTCGTGTTCCACACTCGCCTCGAAGAGCTGTTAGGAAACGGACGGAGCCCAATAAGACCTATACTACTGCAAACCTTATGCTGAAAGTAACGAACACAACAAAAAAGAAAAGATTTATCCAATTTGGTGCAGTCATTTGAGAGTTATGCGCCTTTTTTTTACGTGGTAAAATCATCAAATGATTCCTCCCACCCAGGGCAGAGCGGGAGGGACTGTTAGACTCGTACTGACTAAAATCCACGGTGTCCTTCAATAGCCCTTTATATTCCGGGGTCACGGTAATTCGTACAGTCCTGCGACCAGAGTTATGCGCCTACAGACAGACTTGAGCGATTTTTTTAAAATGTGTAACGTGAATAGTTTTCTAAATTAAAAATTAAACACCATTTAAGTAGGTACCCAAGTTCTGGGTTTGGCTATATAATATAGATTTAATGGAGCTACTTCTTTTTTTTTTTGTGTATGGCATCTCCCAGGTCAACCTCTATTAGGTTGTGTACTGCTCAACCGGACTTTTCTGTGGATGCCTTAAGATTTTAAGACCTCCAGGCTGGACGGAGCTACTTCAAAAGTATCTACCTTTATATATTCTACTGTAAAGCTACCTCAAAAAGCAGGTCTCCAAAGTAGGTTAAGTTGAAATAGTACACAGGTGCAGGCTGCAAATTTCCTGCTCTCACGCTTGGCTTCAGGAAATTAACTTGAATGCAGGTTCAGTATTTCAAATTGATAGTCACTATTTTATGTAGATTCAAAAGTGGTTGAACTTTTTGAAACAAATGGAAAAAAATAAATGAGAGAGCTTGTTGAGAGTTCGTCACTAAGATAATTTCGTCACATGCATTCAATATCTTTAAATCTATTAGACGTATGGTAATCATATTTAAGTAAATGTTGACC
The DNA here is from genome assembly GCA_943136025.2 of Agrotis puta. Classification (NCBI taxonomy): domain Eukaryota; kingdom Metazoa; phylum Arthropoda; class Insecta; order Lepidoptera; family Noctuidae; genus Agrotis; species Agrotis puta. The sequence continues at coordinate 5,406,982 of OW964190.2, read as the reverse complement.
GTTTTATAACCTTTATTCAAAATATATTTCAACTTTTTTCTGCTATATTCCAACTTGTACACTTGTACAGTAAATAATGATACTGCACGAATATCCGAAAAAACAAATTGTAGCAAATAAACAAAACACTACCTCCCATTTGAAAAAAGAACCCATTCATAGATAACAGCCTAAATAAATAAAAAGAGTGAGTAACAAATCATAAAAAAATCTCCGAACATAAAATTACTGCTACGCCATTGCTACGCGCTACGACAGTGCTACGTCGTAGCGGAGCGCTACGCCAAACAGATGAGACACATCATAATTCAAAATGAATTATTTCACTCCATTTGTTGTTGCATTAATAACTATCATTTATTTCAGGTAAAGACATTCAATTTGCGTCAAAGTAATATTCATATATCGTACAAAGGCGGTGCTCAAAGTGAATAAATTCATTTTATAGTGACAGTTGCCTCGGAGTGAGAATACTACTACAATTTTTTGCCTATACTAGCGTGTTCATATTTCAGGATGTTTTGTTATAGTACTTAATAAATATTTTTGATTACTTTTTAGTGTAGTTAGTTATTTTGAGGTTGGCAACAAAGCTAAAGCCTGACTGACAAAGTCTGTTTAGGATTAGTTTTAGTAACTGTTGCGCAGTAGCTAAGCTAAGCTAACAAATATTTGTAAAATCTGCAAGTAATTGTTCCGGGTCTGGGTGTTTGTGTATATGAGTTTCCATGTTTGTAACAGGAAGAAACAAAAAAAAACACAGGAAGAAATTCCTAGTGTGGGGCAAAAGTTTTTTTTAATAAAATAAAGCTGAAGGTGCATTTCTTAACTTTATTTTAATTTTAACCCTTAACTTGGCAAAATGCAAAGTGCATGTTGGTATGGTATTCTAGCAAAGTACAAAACTTCAAATTTACCAGTTATTTACGGGAGCTTAAGCACCGTAAATATTATTATTTTTTAAATTATTTTAAGATATATGAATATTTATGAAATAAGCTTTTCTTTTTTTCGTGGTAAAATCATCAAATGAGTCCTCCCACCCTACTCTCAGACTTGTACTGACTGAAATCCACGGTGTCCTTCAATAGCCCTTTACGTACCGGGGTCACGGTAATCCGTTAGACCCGCGACCGTGAAATAAGCTATAGGTAAAATTATTTAAACATATTGACATTTCATATATTTTGTTTGTATTCCCTATAAATAGACCCGTGCACAATAGGGCACATGCCGAAATTCATATTATAATTACACGTGCTCTCTGGTACACTTGCCAAGTTAAGGGTTAAGAAGGGTACTGCGGCCCGGTTATGCTAAGGACATGTGAAGAAACAGGGTGTTTTTTATTCAGTTAGTGTCACGCTGCCCCTAACTCTCCACGGATTCCACCCAGGATGGGGCCTTATCAGATTTTTTTTTGTCTCTAAAAAAAGTATAATTAGAGTATTAAAAGCGAGAGTAAATGAAAATTGTAATGCCGATATTTGGTTCTCATTTCACCGAGAGATATTCTTAGAACTTTATGCCAAAAACTTTTGCAATAAAAATAATGTTCTGCCATCATCGATCCTTAGGACAGTTCATTAAAAATTAAACCGGTACGACAAAAGTTTAGATTTCGGAAAAGTTCTGAATTTTATTCGTTGAAACTTTTAGTTATTTTTAATGATCAATGCTTGTTCTGTAAGACAAGATACATTCATTAACAGTGTTTATCGTTTTTTTCTCTTTTTTAAATAAAACGTTGTCCCACAGTAGGCATTTCTCCTGTATCGTGGATGCGTTTACAAACATTGAAACTCACATCTATAGACACCTGGGACAACTACTTATAGGTCAGTATAATATTAAAAACATATATGAGTATAATATACAAATATTTGTATGACCTACAATTATTTGTTCCGGGTCTGGGTGTTTACGCAGTACTTAAAGATAGCTGATGAAAATGTGTTAATTTTTAATTTATTTAAAACTAGCGACCCGCCCCGGCTCTGCACGGCTGCAATCTCTACTATATTAGCATGTTATATACGTATAAACCTTCCTCTTAAATCACTCTATCTATTAAAAGAAACGGCATCAAAATCCGTTGCGTAGTTTTAAAGATCTAAGCACACATAGGGACAGACATACAGACAGCGGGAATCGACTTTGTTTTGTACTATGTACTGATGGGCTTCTTGCCTTCTATCTAACCCAGAGACAAAGATGAATTGAACTATCAGAATAAACTAGAACTCGTGCACCACTTGTGCACCATCAGAACTCAGTAAAACTGTTTGGTGTCAGACTTCGACGGGATGGTGGACGCGAGCTAGACGGCCCCAGTGAGGCCTACCACCGCTTTAGGGATCGCTCCGCTGTCATCACAGGTTACAGGACGGTCTGGGATGGTGCTGGACTGCTAGAAGGTGGATCTGTCTACCCTTTTTTTTATACGTGGTAAAATCATCACATGAGTCCTCCCACCCAGGGCAGAGCGGGAGGGACTGTCAGACTCGCACTGACTAATATCCACGGTGTCCTTCGATAGCCCTTTACGTACCGGGGTCACAGTAATTCGTGAGTCCCGCGACGCCGGCAGGCTTTGGCCCTCTACAAGGGGCCCCGTCATTATGCTGATACTCCGGGCATGGTCCATGGTCCATAGTCCATGGTCCCGGGCATGGTCCATGGTCGGACAGCAAGTCGCCCATTACACGCCACCCGCATATCCGTGCCTACGGTGGCCGGAGATCGTCTGCCGGGATCTGTCTACCCTTCGAGAATTACAGGCGTAATATTATGTTCATAGGTTATTGTTCTTCGGCTGGATATTTATTTTCCTCATCAAATAGCATTTAATACATACAATTATTGACAATAAATCCAGTTTCCAATAACAAGATTAACATAAACATCATGTAAATGTAAACAAAGTTATAAGCAACTGTCTGTCAACAAATTAGGCCTTGTTCACTGTCTCGGGCGACACGACTTGCTATACGATTTGTATCTTATTTCCTTCGCGAGGGTCAAATCGTTGGTTGGTTGTTTGTGGATCTTTGACAGAGGCTCTAGAACGAAATCTACGGTTTTGGCAGACTTCCTTTTGGACGTAAACTGTATGGAAAACAAAGAGACCCTTCTAGTGTATGAACGAAGAACTAATTTTATCCATCAAATTAACGTCAAAGTTCAAGTTTTTGTAACGTTTACTTTACGTTACAAAAACTTGAAAATGGGTGACAGAGGTGATGAGGTGATGACTCATGATGACTTATAGTGTGCTTTAAACAACTACTTTCATTTGTTTTGTCGCACCGCTTAAACGTGTAACGCGTGGCCAAGGCATTCAAGTTGACATTTTGTTATAAACCACCAGGCGTGATGAATTACTATAGTTTGTGCCCGCAGCTCCGCTTGCTTTAACTTTATAGTTTAGTTTTAGTTTTGTTTCACAAACTCACAGAAATAAAGCCCTGGATTATAAACTGTTACAGGATGTGGTGTAGACAAGTTTTGCCTAGAGCTTTAGTTTTGTATAAGTGGGTTTCGTACGTTGTTAAAATACTACTATCATTAATTTTGTGTCAGTTATGAAAGGTGAAATTTGAATTTCGGTTTACAGTCTAACCAGATACAGCTGAATATCAGTATTTTATATGGAGGTTCTGCCTATTTATATTATTTTATGCAGTAACCGGGTAACATGATATCCCTTGTCCATAAATATTGAAAAAAAATATGTTAAGAGTGAAAATAAGTTTTCTGCCTCGTTGGTCCAGTGGTCGGAAGCGTAACATCTGAGCAAAAACTCCTTGATTCGATTTCCAGGTCGGCAGTATTATAGGGTGTTTCCATAAGGGTTTCTGGATTTGTGACAACATATAATGTAACTGGTGAAACATGCATGAACCTCTGTGAGAAGGAACGGGCCATAATCCACCATGCGGGTTGGTAGATGTCCAATGTCTTAGATTTTTTTGTGCTAGGATATGCCGGTTTCCTCACGATGTTTTCCTTAACCGTTTTGAGAGCAGTGGTGATGAAATAAATTACACACGAAGTAATGCCTCTAGCTAGGTTCGAACCCAAGATCTACATCTCGTAAATCGGAGTCGATACCACTAGGCCACCACTGTTCAGGGATATTTGATTTTGTTAACGTTTTTAGTAACCTTATATGAAGGGGATGGCGGGGTCTGAACGGAGTAATTAAGCCATTGGCAGATAGTACCTAACCTAACCTGTTCGAGTCGGGGTGCCCCAAGTCCCGAGCTCGCTTCGCTCGCTCTTGCATCTTTAGTCAAATTGCTGATTACCAACTGCCATGGTAGACCGACGGAATCATGGAATAATTGTCGACATATACGTGGTATTGCATAACAAAAACAGCTAGACACAGCATAATCACAATTCATAAAATATTCCTGTTAATTAAGATACAATTAAAAAGTTTCCTTCAAGAGCTCGCTTGTTGATCGCTCGTATTAAGCGCGAGCCATGTACCGCAACTAACTTAGATTAAAGTTAGTTTTTTAGAGAAAGAATTAGTTTTTTCTATCGCTCCTAACTTGTACTGGGTGTTATGTGAAAATACTAGCTGTTGCCCGTGGCTTGGCCTGCATGAAATTCGATAATTATCACCCGGCAACGCTGCACCGGGATAAAATGTATTCCATAATTATGGTATTCCAGGTTATAAACTATATTAAGACATAATGCTCAGTTTAAATATTTGTACGATTTAGGAGAAATTCCGTTAAAAATAATCAAATAATTTCTAAAACACTTCTCGCAATGACCTGTCGAAGTGACCAAATATTTGGCAATGCTTTTGCAAATGTATATTACGCGTTTATCCCTTTTAAGTGTATTCAATCATCAAATGACTCCCTCCACCCTAGTTGGAGCGGAAGAGTCTATCAGACTCTTACTGACTACAATCCATCATGTTCCTTCAATCGCTCTTTACGTTCCAAGGTCATCATCCAATTATCCCTTCGACCATACGAACGGTCGCGGGACTGTACGAATTACCGTGACCCCGGAACGTAAAGGGCTATTGAAGGACACCGTGGATTTTAGTCAGTACGAGTCTGACAGTCCCTCCCGCTCTGCTCTGGGTGGGAGGACTCATTTGATGATTTTACAACGATAAAAAAAAAGACCATACGAACAACTTAAAGATAAAAAAAGGCTTTACAGAGAAATAAAAAAAGAACTTCCCACCTCACCAATTCCGAAACTTATCTCGGTAACACGTCCACAAATAAAAATAGCCTTTCTCTATACTGAAACAAGGAGCAATGACCTTGAAAAACTTCCGGACAAAGAAGGGTCCAGCCACTGACGATATTGCATTACTTTACTAAACTTGGGAACGAAGGTCTGACAGCCAACTGTTTGAGAAACTTACTTATCATGGCTGAACAAGCAGCTAGTTAGGGGGTCTAATCTCTAAGCACGAAACCCGTGGGGTGCTAAGACAGGAAACCTCCACGTGCGCCCGTGGACTGGAGTTCCCTCTCGGATACGTCCGGGGGGAAGACCAGTTTTTCGGGCCGGTGCACCCTGGGATGCGGGCAAAAACTCTCCCTTAAGAGGTCTCTTTGCCCGTATGCGAATAGCCTGTCGGGTGGATGCTCCAACGCGTGTCCCTCTAAATAGCAGAGGGCACAGCGGCGGAGCGGGCTTGCGGACGGTGAGTAATGGGTAAGCTCGCCGTCCGACCAAGGACCAAGCCCGGGTCGGTGGCGCGTCGTGTTTCACGCGTCACCGACGGGGCCCCTCAGGGGGCCAAATGAATTTTAGTCAGTAAGAGTCTGACAGTCCCTTCCGCCCCACCCAGGGCGGGAGGACTCATTTAATGATTTTGCCACACTAAAAAAAAAAAGCACGGTTATATAGTTACGGACATTTTCTATGCCTCGTGACATCGAGCTTGAACAAAGAATTAATGATATTAACAATTGACAGTTAGCTCCTCAGAGTCTTCACCGCTACTGCGGAAAATTCATGGTACTACTTTTTTTTTTGCATGCCGATTCTCCTCCATGGAATCGACCAACCCGAACAGTGCACCTGCTCTCGACGTTTTATAAGTGCCCTCATGGGCCTGTGTGAATAAAAACATATGATTTTGATTTTGTCAAAATGACTTCAGTAGTGGCGGTATTATCCGTCCGCAATTTGATTATGACGTTAGTTACGGTCTCTCATCCGTATCCGTACTCGTGTCTTCGTTAACGGACTTAGAAAGTAGGCCCCTTGAGTCAGACGATGAGGTGATAGACAGACTAAAGACTTTAGGTAAAGAACTGGTACTAAGATATTTAGGAGAAATGCTACGATTTTTCAGATTGCTACCTTTTAAAGAAAATTGGAATTTAAACTTACTTTGATTGTCAACTTTGTTCGTTTTTAGGTGTTAATAAACTTGAGCATTCACTTGTAATGAGCATTCGTGCGAATGTTACATTAAAGAGAGCATTTTGGCCAGCATTGACTAGAGCATTCTCTAGAAAGATCGTTAAAATTTTCGTAGCGACGGTTGGCTCTGTTCGTTGTTATGTTCGACAAAATTAAAAACAGCGAATGCTCGATGTTCTGTTACAAGTGGATACTCGAGTCCATAAGCACCTTACCACATATATGTATTTGTCGGTTTCACCTTTTTTAATAATCATAAAATACTTATACAATTACAAAATTTAAACTTCCTTAAAACCTTTGCCAAACAGACAGGCGTTGCGAATGCGAAGCGTGACGTTTTTATTTGTAATGTATGGAATTGTTTGAATCCAGTCACATAGAAAACCGAAAGCGATCCGATAGCGTGACAGAACTATCGGACTGACGTCTCGCTTCGTTTCGGTATCGCTTCGGAAACGCTTCGCTTTCGCCTGTCTATTTGACAAAGGTATAACTGTTACAATAGTGCTTTACGTCATTCAATCTAGATATTTTAAAAGTACTGTTCAAAAGTTATAGTATGATACAGATCTACTTTTTGAGTGTTCTTGGTACGGTTGGCACAGTGAGCGATCGACTGATGTATAGCGTGTCGTCAGTTTAATCTATACATATAATAAATCTGTAGAAAGGTCAATTCTGTACATTGAAAATATTGAAAAAATAAATAGCGGGGGGGTGTTGCTGGATCGATACCAAACTCAAATATGTGATTAAAAAATGTTAGTCTGTCTGTCTGTATGTGCAGGCATCACGTGAAAACTAACGGTTCGAGTTCGATGAAACTTGATAAAATTATACCTTATTATCCTGGGCATAAAATGGGATACTTTTTATCCTGGAAAAATACGTAGAAAAAAAAATCTTATTTTTCAGTTACTACAGAACGCGAGCTCAACAGCAGTAGCTCAATAGAGGGATCTCCTTAATTATTATAGGCTTAGCCGTATTTGGGTCCAATAGATGTCATTGTCAGAGTTACTCAAAATAGAGAAATAAACCATCCACGCGAAGACCGACATCCGCGCGGACGGAGTCGCGGGCGGAAGCTCGTATACAAATATTTGTTACACCAGTTGTTATCGGATCGAACCTGCGACACGCTGTGCAGCAGCTGATTGCTCATTCACTGCACCAACCGTGTCGTCAAAATTCCTAATGGACAAACCCAGCAACACTTTGCCTGACTTAGGAATCGAATTATTTAAGAATGTACAAAGCACGCGTAAAAATGAATAAAGAGAATGTTATATAGCTTTCATAAATATTTAAGTTAAAAACCATGAGGTCGATGGGACCCTTTTTTTTCTATCCTATCATATCAGTTCCCTTTTCAAAGCTTGTCATGAAACCTATATTAGATGCTGCCTGTATATATACATTCATCCTATAATGGATCTAATCTCAAATTACTTCCATTCGTGAACGAGTCCCATTTTGTTGACTTCATGTCCAATTTCAGATTACTGATATTATGTCCCAATATATATAAACGTACGTTATAACTTAAGTAAGTACGTACGATCAAAGGAGATGAAATTACTAGTTATGGTCATTTTCGTACAAGCTAAAGATAAAGCAGATATATGTCTAGTGCCGTTGCATGGATTATTCCCACTTCTGGGACACAGGCCTCCTCTATGTGAGAGGGAGTGAGCCATAATTCACCAGGTGGGCCCAGTATGGGTTCCTAGATGTCACATGTTTTATTCTAGGACATGTCGGTTTCCTCACGATGTTTTCCTTTACCGTTTTAAGAGCAGTCATGAAATAAATTTTATAAAGTAATGCGCCTGTTTGGGTTCGAACCTACAATCTGTAATTCGTAAGACGATGCCGATGCTACTGGGCTACCACTGCTCTCACTGGGTCAGCACTGTTACGTATCATGAGTACTTAAATGTTTTACACAATAAATTCTGTGTAACTTCGATAATTATGTTTTATAGAATTAAAAAAAAAAAACAAATATAAACAAATGAAGGTGAGCTTTTTTTAAATGGGTACTTCGACTTCTATTCGATAGCATTATTTCCCTCAAAAACATATTGAAATGACTAGAACACTTCTTAAACATAATACAATCAACCTATTAACTTTGTTTGTCTTATAGAAAACAAAATAACTTGCTTTCCTTTCAAAGTACAGTTATTATATATGAAACAGTTAAAACTGCGAATGGCCGATGTTATGTTACAAGTGTCTGCTCAAGTGTATCAGCACCTACCAGCAGTCAACTTTTTTTTAAACATCAACTTTGATTGTATTGTATAAAAAAAAATAACTTGCTTTCCATTTTATACCCGAAACAGTTATTTTCTATTTATTCCCGTTGAATCCCACTTTTCAAACTTCTAACACACCAAGTCTGCGTTTCAAAATCAAAGTAGGGTATAGCATCACTATATCCTTGATATAGGAAACCTAAATCTAGATACAGGACATATGTTACCTATTCCATGTAGTACGTATCGATACGGTGCGCGATCGATAAGGTGTCAACCATCCCACACAATGCGAGATGCGTTGATTTCAAGGTTATCCTGGAATCTGTGCAATACGAGAAAGACAGAATGTATTGTTGTGAATAAAATCCGCAGAAAAACTATCTTTAATTTTTTAAATAAAAATAGAAACGTTAATTCCTGATTTGTTTTGGTTTCTTTTTATTTATTTTTTGAAAGAATGTTGCACTTTAGGAATTTCACCTGAGTCTTGGGTGTGCTTACAAACATGGATACTACGAGTAACATACACAAACACCTAGACCCGAAACAACTAATTATTGCTCATACAATTATTTTTTCCGTGCGTGGATCGAACCCGCGTCACGCTGCGCAGCAGTCGATCATTGAACCACAGAAAGAATCGTACTGTCAAAAAATTAATGGTTTATTTCGTTGTCATGGTTTTAAAATAAAACTTTTTCACTTTTTGTATTGTTCAAGGGAACGATAAGCTTATATTTTCTAGTACTGTTTAGTTATAAGTTCATAAGATACTGAATATTGTAGTTGTAAAAAAAATGTTTATCAAAAACATATTGGTGGAGTTATATTTTCAGTAAAAACAACGCGAAAGTTCACGAAATCTACTCTACAGTTATGTAACACGCCTAGTAACCCAGACTTACAGGGATTTGAGCTAATAATAACAAATTCAGATTTGTAGTGTATTTGTTAGTTTAATAGAGTTAAGTCCTTATATAATTGTGATCGTGATGGCGCAGTAGACCAACACCTCGCCTCTTATGCACGACGTTCTGAGTTCTAACCTAGGCAGGTGCACTTGGCAATGTGACTTTTTCAATAGGTACATATGTATAGACGCCAGCACGTGAACCTACCCGAATCTGTCAAATTTTACCAAACTAACATTAACCGTCCACTATTGTGATAAGGTTGAAAATCTATTAAAAAGTTTCATCATTTCAAAAGACAGGCTTATACAAATAAATGTTTTTTTTTAAACTTAGCCCCACAATAGGAATTTCTCCTATGTCGTGAGTGCGTTTACAAACTTAGAAATACACAGACACCCAGACCCGAAGCAACTACTTGTAGGTCATACAAATATTTAATTTTGTAACCGTGCGGGGATCGAACCCGCTACACGCTGCGCAGCAGTCGATCCCTTAGCCACTGCGCCAACTGTACCATCACATAAATCTGAAAAGCTATGTCAGGCCTGTGAGGTTTCCAGGGGTGGCTTAATTGACTCTGACACCAGTGGTTAACGACATCCTCAGACGAGAAGAAGACAAAGTTTCTTTTCCATTAATAATCAATTCTTTTAATTTTTAAATTATGGTATAGATTCACTCAATAGACAAATAATTCCACCTGTTCCAATTTAATCCTTTGTCAAACAGACAGGCGTGGCGAACACGAAGCGAGGCGTTTTTATTTGTAATGTATGGAATTCTTTGAATGCAGTCACATAAAAAAGCGAAAGCGATCCGATAGCGTGACCGAACCGATGCGAAGACGTGGCGAAGGCGTATTTGCTCTGTTTGATTTTGTTCATAAAAAGTCAGCTAATACAACTGTCACGCCTCGGTTCGCTGCATCCAGTTTGACGTCTCGTATTGCTTCAGACTCGGTCCGGTTCGCTATCGCCTGCCAGTTTGACAAAGGCTTTGAAGAAATTCTTTGATTACAAATAATTCCGTCTCAAACTCAACACAGTGCAACAATTACTTAAAGATAAACACCAAATGAACAACAATGTTCATTTGGTGTTTATTTTAAATGCATGTTATTTAATTAGTGTAAACAGTTGTTGGTAGACCTAATAAATAAAATAAAATAAATATATTCTTATCTAAAGAAATTCCTTGATTTTCCAAACATCTCAACTACATTGTAACGGAATCCATTATATCCTTTTGCATTGTTAGCCAGTTGCCAGCGGGAATATTATTTTCAGTGAAGTGAAATAAAATTGAATGATGCTAGGATTAGAAAAAAACTTTCACACTTCCTTTTAAAAAACTAGAGGAGGCGGCAGTTTCGTGCCTGACAACTCTGAGAAGAAACAGCTGAAAAAAACTTACGAGATCATTGTGCAGATATTCATCATCATCTGCCTAGCCTTTTCCCAACTATATTGGGGTCGGCTTCCAGTCAAACCAGATGCAGCTGGATATCAGTATTTTACATGGAGCGACTGCCTGTTGGACCTCCACAACCCAGTAACTGGTTAATACGATACCCCATGGTAAGACTGGTTGTCAGACTTTAGAGCTTCTGACTAACAGTAACGACTGTCAATGAAAGATCTACAAGCCGTCATTGTGCAGACATTACTCGCTAGAATTATTTTTTTTAAACATTGTCCCACTCTAGGAATTTCTCTTATGTCAAACTCACAAACACAAACATCGATTTCAAACAACCATGAAATGATTGGGAAAAGGCTAAGCGGGTGATGATGTACTATAATTTATCACTGCGTACTTCGCAGTGGTAGACACCCACGGCGACAGACGTCGCCAGGCGATCTCCGGCCACCGTAGGCGCGGGCATGCGGGCAGTGAGTGATGGGCAACTCGCTGTCCGCCCATGGACCATGCCCGGGTCGACGGCGCGTTGGGTTCCACGCGCGCCTCAAAAAGTGTCAGCAGATTGACGGGGCCTACCTCTAGAGGGCCAAAACCTGCTGGGGTCGCGGGACTGTACGAATTACCGTGACCCCGGAACGTAAAGGGCTACTGAAGGATACCGTGGATTTTAGTCAGTACGAGTCTGACAGTCCCATTGGATGATTTAACCACGAAAAAAAAAAGAAAACTGTACATATACTAAAGCCATCTCTAAACCTCTGTCCTCGCATGTGTGTTCAAACTCTTAGAAGTTCAGAGCGTGCTCAAGCGTAACGTCTTTTGTTACCGTCCCTTCGAGAGCCAGTGTTAAAGCGATTACTGTAGGAAGTGTCCGCTACGGTCTTCTGAAACATGACTCATATGTTTTATTAAAATTAGGGTAATGTAGTATTTGACTGTAGGTTCAAGGTGTCTCAGAGTATACAGAAGGCAGGAAATAAGATAACAAGGGGGCGTATTATGACGTCTTAAAACCAGGCTTGTTCCAGTGAGTGAACGAGGTGGCGCTAGACGACTTGGGACTCTGTCTCTTTCAACTTGCTTGCTTAAAGGTATTCGTATTATAAAGTAACTAGCTGTTTCCAGTTGTACCCGTTGCTCGACTCCTATTGGTTGTAGCGTGATATTGTATAGTCTATAACTTCCACAATATACGGGCTATCCAACACAAAAATAATTTTTAAATTCGAACCAGTAGTTTCTGAGATTACGGCGTTCAACAAACAAACTCTTCAGCTTTACAATATTATAATAGATTGTTATGTATATAATGTTAGTTTGCTGTTCCTTCAAGAACATTGCGGCCCTTTTTTTAACGTTTTTAAAATCATCAAATAAGTTCTCTCACCCAGGGCAGAGCGGGAGGGACTGTCAGACACGTACTGACTAAAATCCACGGTGTCCTTTAATAGCCCTTTACGTTCCGGGGTCACGGTAATTCGTGAGGCCCGCGAATTGCGGCCCTGGAATGCAAAAGAGTGACTGAAGGAACGGATCGGTTTTTAATCAGCAACGTTTAACTGTATACCCAGGTGTCGTTTGTAAAATAATCAAATGAGTCCACCCGAGTCAATTAATTATTTTACAAATCAAAATGACGGTTGGCAGTGATCCCACTTACATCTCAAAGTATAGTATCCATTCAACACATCGGAATAATAAAAGTGAGTGTAATATTATATTTCTTACTCCTTCTTAGCATAAGTACAAATTACACATATTCATAAAAAGAAAAATATTCAAAACCGGAATGAATGAAGCAGTAATACCAACCTAACAAACAAAATGAATGCTCGTAAAAGTTCACACAAAACAGGTTTCATCTGAGTCTGTATGTTGGCAACAAAAGTATTGTGATCTTTACGATTTAACGTTCCATTAGCTTTTATATCATTCTTTATGTTCTAGAAATATATTACATTAGTTATAGCCTATCAATTATTATTTGCAGTCTAGGTTATGTAACTTATGATAAAACTTTCTTTGGTAATAAAATCAATGTAAGCAATTTTAGTGAAGATTAATAGGCAATTAACAGAAAATATGAGTCTGGCAGTTAGATTATAGATAGATAGAAAGAATATTCTTTATTGGGATGATTTCCCAATTTGTACACCACTGGTGTACAGCGAACCTTTTGTTAAAAAGAATTCCCTCTGTCCATCCTTGAGGTGGACAATAGGAAGCTTTTTATATAAAATTTCCCCCTATACCACCGCTGGTGGACAGTGATACAAAATTTTCAATACGTCCCAACCTAGTGTTTGTTTAACTAAGTTCTGACGTAATAAGACTCCGGTCTTGAGTTTTGATACGCCTTTGTACAAATTCATTGATCAAATACCACCAATATTTGTTTTGAACGGTAACCAAACCCACAACGTACAGCTCAGCAGTCGCTTATGCACCAGCCGGCCGGTCATTGTAACTGTTACGATCAAAATAAAGTACCAACTTTCTTAGTCAGTTCATTTAAAAAGAAGGCTAAGCGCTTCCAAAGAGTTTCATATATTTTTATCACTTAGTGCTTCGGGAAATAATCTAGGCTACGCTAAACTAACTTTCTCTCCTTTTAAACCGACTTTGCAGTATTTAAAGTTTAAGGCGATGTGAGACGCAAAACCGTCATTTTGTATTGTGTATTATTCCTTAATAAAAGGGATTTAAATTTTGAAAAAAACATAGTACATATTTCAGTCTTCGGTCTACAGGTTTCTGCTCTTCGATACACGATTGCTTGCACTTTACTGCATTCAATTAAATCGCAAAAACAGGTCTAACTCATGGTTTGGATACCATTTTATTTGAGTTATACTAGGCTTTGAATAATAAAACTTATACCATCTTAAAGAGCATAAAAAATGAGATAGAATTTAGCAGTGTTATTGTGAAAGGATGAGAAACCATACCAGTAAGTCCAGAATTAGGTGATTTCATCTTTTCATACACTCGACCCGTGGCATTTAGTCGGTCTTGGACCGTGTCGGAGGTCGGATGTACGTCAATTTTTTTGCAAACCCACCACCACGCTTAGTTCTATTACTGACAGAGACAAACATTTATTTTAAATAATAATACCTGTATATATATTAATTTTCAAAATACTTGTAATATTGTTCATTTTATAAGGTTATAATTTTGTAAACAAATGGGCAGAAAAAGTAAGAAGTTGTCATCGCTGGCTCTTTGAAGGCTGAATAAACAAAAAAGGTAAGGATGCATTGGAAAAATTATTAAAACCTCCTTTGCATATTTATTTCTCTTTGCTAATAGTAGGAGAGCTACTGAACCATCCGACTTACCTGTTTTCCACAAAGTTAGAATTAAAAAATTATAGTCATACTGTGAGAGCAAAAACAAAATAACTTTGTCTCCGTTTTGAGGAATGATAATGCAACCACATAGATGCCTGCTACAACGTTACTTTTCAATAATACAATTTTAAAAAATCTAGTTTTGTGGAGAACGGGTGGGATGTTTCAGTGGCTCCTAGACTATAACCACAGAATATAATATAATGGTTTATTTTTCTAGCGGATTTACCAACCGCATCAAATATTTAAGACGGTTAAATTTAGACCCTATGTCATAGTTCATAAAGCCACCGTGAACGCACTTATTATAATGGTTTACTGTCTCCAAATGTGAAATAGGTAGTGGTCATAGTGTGGAAGTGTACACAGTATGATCATTTCCTACAAAAATATTAGTTATTAACTGCCGTGACCCCTGATTCACCTCCACGCTTTAAAATTACCTAGATTTTTTATATTTTATGTATGTATGTTTACATATGTATTTTTATATTTACGTATGTTCAAAAATAATGCAATATATGCGAAAGTAGTTTTACATTATATTAATCCATATTTCCAAATAAATACGTTAATCGTCATAAGTATTTCATTTTGAACAAAATTGCCAAAATAATACCGCAACAAAAAAAAATTATACATACAAACGTGCCTATAGTAATCAATTCAAGTTGATTTACTGCTTTGCTCTACTCTGTAACTACTACCTAGACTTCGCAAGTTTTGGCGCGCGTGTCATCGCGCATCGTAATTCATTACGTATCCGCTAGTCCTTGCGGGCGCTGCGGTAAGCGTTGAATGCCTGCGGTGCTCAGGAAAACCTCGCCTTAATAAGAGCTTAGTATCTTAAAAAGGTAGTAGAGATGGGACACTGCCTGGGTAAGTTCCCGGTGTAGCTTTAAAAAATAATATTTGGTCGAGTAACCGTTATTAAATTGTATTGTTGTATTTTTTTCTGTTTTTGAATAAATACCAGAAAGTAAAAATTCAATAATAATTCTACATGAACATGACCAAGAAAAAAAAACGACGTGTTGCACTCTGGGAGTGCCGGCAGAAGTGGAAACTTGAATAGTTAATAAACACACACGAACATTCGCGCAAGCGCCCTGCGCCGCCTTACGAATTTTCGATCAGGTCACGTATCCTGACGCGAGTTTAACTTTTTTCCCCATTCCAAAAAAAGTGCACAACGCCGCTAAAGAAGTTTTCACTTCAAAATCTAGATTCTATGAGTTACTTCAGGTTATAAACTATCTGCATACTTAATTTCAACCAAATCCGTTCAGGGCCAATAGCCAAACGGCAAGCGGTAATCGGTAGCGAACGAAACAAACGAAACAAATCTGTCATCTTTAATATAATTTTCAACTTTATGTGTGTTTACAGTTGTCGAACGATTGTCGCTTGCAGTTTGGCTTTAGACCCAGTAGTTTTTGTGGGAAAGAGTAATTAATAAACAACATCCCACCAAAAACATTAAATGTAAAAAAATGCCAAGTCTCTCGATGCAGTCTTTCCATCGTAAAAAGTTTTGAGATCTCATAGAAGCCAAGTCCTATTCAAATTATTTTGTAGTTATAAATCAACATTTAGTAATTGTATCAATAGTTTTCTTTATATTATAATTACCTTAGATTTTTGATGATCGGTCAGTGAGTCAGTAAGTCAGTGAGTCAGTGAGTGACAAAATGGTGTAACTTTGATCGACCGTAACTCCTAAACTATTAATTCAATTGGCATGTAATTTGGAACTTAAGCCTGTTCTAATGCCTACTATTATTCACCGAAAACCTAAACTCCTAGCTTTGTCCACGTCGAAGATATAGGGGGGGCGAAACAGCCGCGAATCGCATCGAGAAAAGATGGTACGGCCGTGCCCGTTTTGCTCGAGACTTGGCTGGGGCACTGCCGTGCCCCCAGATTCCACGCTCACAGACTTGCATTGTATATAAAATAAGAAGTGTAGTAAAGTAAGACATACAACCATTATCCATTGAAATATTATCTACAGAAATGTGTTACTTTTATAAATAAAATGTCTAAAATAGTGTAGAAAAAGAACTGAACATTTATTTCAATGACGACAGTAATGTGGAATGCGATCAGAAAAAGGTCATTTATTTATAACAGAAAGTCCGTTATTCTTCTCTATCTTTTCTCTTTCTGTCTTCTTCTATTGTGTGGGGATGTGGCCAGCTAGTGTCAGAGTAGGCCGCCTCCGGGAACACCAAAGACTTCTAACATGGCATTGGATTTATATTTTTATTATATAACTCCAGGTTTCCTCACGATATAACTTATATAAGAATTGAAAAAGACACTTTGGGACTCGCCAGGGTTTGAACCTGCAATCTCATGCAAAACTGATTCCTTTCGTTTTAAGAATCGATTTTGTGTTAGGTAATATTGAAGGTAATGTGAAACATTATCATGAAGTTGATTCATAATCCTCTCGCTCTTATCCCAATAATTAATATTAAGGGTAAAATGGAGTTCTCCATTTTCCCTCTAAATTACCTCCACCAAAGGCGTTAGTGGCTACTGATCGTAACACAAATCTTATCTTCCTATCTCTTACTACTACAATAAATGTAAACATTTATGAAGATAAATAGACGGATTTCTGTTATTCTTTCACGCAAAAAGGGGTGTACATATCTGGGCTACTACTCTCTAAGCTTCATTAGTTTCGGATGAAGTTTCGGGGGTTTTCTAATTCATTAAACGTATAGACATGAGATTAGTGTAGGACATAAAATACAAATTAGTGAGTGCACGATTTGTTGTCAGTTATCATTTTAAAAATAATAGGATTTAGTCTTCACTCAAAAGTTCTGAGTTACTTTCGTACGGGCCCGTATCTTCTTTAACAGACTTAGAGAGTAGGCCCCCAGTAAAGGCACAATAGTCTGGAGTAACACATTGAATACTTTTATAACGTTTTCTATCCCGTGGGATAATTATCAACTACCTTACAGGTGAAGACGCGGGAAAAATCTAGTTGCTTATAGAAAAATACGAGGACTGACAATTAAATTCCGGGAATTTTGTAATAGATTAAGAATAAATTAAAAATTGTCAAAACCAACCTTAGACACCTTCGCAGTAGTCCCCTCCTAATTCTATGCACCGGCGCCAACGGCGCTCCCATGCCTGGAAACAATTTTCGTAGCGCGCTTGTGGAATCTGTTTCAGAACTCGCGTCGTGGCTTCTTTCACCTTCTCTAACCCCCCGTGATGAATTCCCTTCAGGTGATTTTTTATTTCTGGGAATAGAAAAAAGTCACAGGGGGCTAGATCAGGGCTGTATGGGGGGTGCGGCAGCGTTGGAATGGAATGTTTGGCTAAAAAAAACGAAGGTGTTTTTGTTCGGCGGTGAGCACTTTTGGAACCATTTTGGCACACACTTTGCGCATCCCTAAATCTTCATGCAACATGCGTCGAATTGTTTCTCGATTGATGCCTAGTTCCTCCTCTAACATTCGAAGGCTAACACGCCGGTCTTCGTTCAGTTTCGCGCGCAAACGGGCAACATTTTCGTCGGTGCGAGACGTGGAAGGAGCACCTTCCCGCGGATCGTCATCGAGCGACTCTCTTCCCTCCTTAAACCGCTTGGCCCACTCGTAAACGCGTGTTTTCGAATAACAATCATCCTTGTACACTGTCTGAAGTTTTTGTAAAATTTCCGCCGGTTTTGTCCCAAGTTTCACCAAAAATTTGATCGCACATCTTTGTTCGAAATTTACATCCGACATTTTCGCGACACGGGTATAAAAAGTAGCTTTGTTTAAAATTCTATAAAAACACAACCACGGCACCAATTAAGCTGAAATTTCGTATACTACTATAGAAACGTGTTAGCTTTCGAATGCGACCGGAGCAAACGCACCAGTGTTACCCGGAGAGACTGCAGAGCAAAATTCCCGGAACTTAATTGTCAGTCCTCGTATATTAGAACATCAGCACTTCGAGTATTTACAAATACCTTAATGGCAATATACAACATTGTTTTTAGTATATGCGAAACCTGAATATACGTATAGTTTGTTCAGAATCAGTAACTGATTCCATTCCAATAATTTTTACACCATGTTATTTTTTTTTTTCAAAAATATTTTAATTAAATTTTATTACCAGTTAATTACAACACAATTACCGTGCGGTTAGGTACCTATTGCCAAGCTATTATCACGAGTGTATAACACAGGAGACGCGGTTTACGCGGGTGTACCGCGAAATGAGCATGTTTTTGAACGGACAACCAGGTAATATACAAGCTTATAACCTTGTGATTTTTTATGTGTACATAGATTCTTTACACAAAAATACTAGACAGGTGTATCGGGCTTCGCATAAACAAAAAATAATGTTGTATATAGGTACCTATTACCCACCCCTACAACGTCAGTACAAAGGAACATAGTTTCTACTATAAAGTGAACTTAACTTCGACGTTCCGATCTAAACAAACAATAGAATCACATTCCATTCTACGATTGGATGTCCGTAGCATACAAGATTCGGGGTGCTAAGGACAGGAAACCTCCTCGAGTGCCCGAGGCTGGAAGTTCCTTTCCGGATACGTCCGGGGGGAAGCCCAGATTCTCGGGACGGTGCGCCCCGGGATGCGGGTAAGTACTCCCCTACGGGGTCTCCTTGCCCGTATGCCAATGTCCTGTCGCGTCGCTCCACCACGTGTCCCTCTGCTCAGCAGAGGGCACAGTGGTTGGAGCAAGAGCGGGCACGGCGTGCACTTACCCTGCCGCCGGGCTGGCAGGAGGAGGTATTGCACTCCCACCTCCTCTTGCCACCGCTATTCTCGTAGCCCCGAAGATTGTCAGGATCACGTCTCTGACTTTCGACGGGGGTCGAGGGCCTTGGCTTAACCGCCCGGGCCGCGAGGTAGAAAACCTCTATAAAAAGTCACCCCGAATCTCAAGCGGCGGAGCACCGCGAGGAGATGTATGGCTGACGGGAGTTCTTTTGAACAATCAGTCGCTAGTGCTACCCTCGCCAGGGTACCGGCCGACCCCCTGGCGAGTAAAAAATGTTGTAGGCTTACCTGAGTACAGGGGTCTCTGCTCAGGTGGACCATTTATATCCCCCACACTCGTGGGACTTATATGGATAGTAACAAAAAAAATCCCCCCCAACAACCGGCAGTCGCCGCAGCGAGCCAGGGAGGCTCACGTGCCCGTGAGGTGGAGTCGCTGGACTTGTCCAGCACGTCCGCCTCACCGGCACCGACGGAGCGGGCACAGAGTGCCGCTCAAAAAAAACGGATGGTGCTGACGCCCACCTCGAGGTCGGAGTCCGACAGTGCGTCAGACGCCATGAGCGCTCAGAGCCCTGGCTCTGGGCGCGGAGGAAAGGGGGCCGCCGAGAAGAGGAAACTCTTCCTCAAGCGGCCCCATTCGTTGTCCTCGGACGACGAGCCTGCCTCGGGCCGGAAGATCCCGACTAGTGTTCGGGGTAAAGGCCGAGGCAGGACCGGAGGTAGAGGGTGCCAGGAGGAGCCCACCCTGGAGGAGGCGGTGAGGGCGGCCGTCCGCAGCCTGGCCTCCACAAATCCGGGAAAGCGGGCGACAAAAGATCGAGCCGCAGGCGTGGCCACTGCCAAGATTATGGCGGCAGTGGCGGCGGCTAGCCTCGGCCAGGCTCCGCCCGCATCAACGGAAGAGGACGATATGTCCCAAATGCGGGCGGAGGTCGCCCGCTTGACGGCTGCGATGGAGGTTCTCCAGAAGGAGAACCTCCATCTAAAGACGGAGCTGGCCGGACTGCGGAGGGCAGACCGCCAGGAGGAGGTCCCGCAGAAGCGGAACAAGGGGCCGCCGGCGCAGGCCGCGCCAACAGAGGACGCCGTCCTAAAACTGGTGCGGCAAGAGCTGGCGGCTTTCAACCAGCGTTTTGCGGTCCTAGAGGGCCGCATCCTGCGCCCCCCGCTTGCTGCGACCTCCTACGCGGCTGCCGCGGCTGCCACGCCGCCTAGACCGGCTCCAGCCCCGGCCCCGGAGAGCCGAACCGCGGCGAGGCCAGCGAAGGGGAAGCAGGCCCCGGGGAGAGCGGCCACGGCGGGGGCAGGTCCGGGCCCATCCAGGGCGGCTCCCGTGACACCGGCCACGCCGGGCCCTGGCCGAGCATCGGCCCAGGCGAAGGCGAAACCAAAAAAGAGTGTCCCGGCGGCGGCGGCAGGACGGCCGTCCCAACCCACCACGCCTTCACAGCCTTCACAGGCTCCTCCAACAGACGCCGAGTGGCAGACGGTTGGAGAAAAGGCTGCCAACAAGAGGCAGAGACGGCGACAGCGGCAGCGCAAAAGGCGAACCGTCGCGGCAAGACTACGCGCCCCCAAGACCGCGGCTGTAGTAATTACTCTGCAGCCGGAAGCGGTCAAGAGGGGCGTAACGTACCGCGACGTGTTCGCTAAAGCGAGGGAGGCGGTGAACCTCCGGGAGCTGGGAGTCGACGGGGGCCTCCGGGTGCACGTCACCGCGACGGGGGCCAGACTCCTGTCGATCCCCGGCGCGGACAGCGGCCCTACCGCTGACGCTCTGGCCGAAAGGCTCAGAGCGTCCCTAGACGCGGAGGAGGCCCGGGTGTCCAGGCCCATTAAGCGCGCTGACTTGCGCATTATGGGTCTGGACGACTCGGTCTCGGAGGGGGACGTGGTGGCCGCCGTTGCCGGGGCTGGGGAATGCCCTGCCGACCAGGTTAAGGCAGGCATCCTACGCCCTGGCTTCGCGGGGCTGCTGACCATCACGGTCAGCTGCCCCGTACCGGCGGCCAAAAAGATAGAGGAGAGCCGAAGGCTCCTGGTTGGCTGGGTGTCCGCGCAGGTTAAACTGCTGGAGCCCAGGCCTCTGAGGTGCTTCCGCTGCCAAGTGGGCAACCACGCGGCATGCATGTGCACCTCGGAGGTCGACCGCAGCGACAACTGCTTCCGCTGCGGTCAGCCCGGTCACAAGGCCGGCTCGTGTAACGCCCCGCCGCACTGCTTCGCATGTGCGGCGGCTGGCAAGCCGGCCGATCACCGGGCAGGGGGCAAGGCCTGCGCGCCCCCCGCCAAAACCAGGAGCAGAGGTAGGCCCTCTGCCGCCGCCGTCCCCGCCGCCGCCGCAGCTCCTGCTGCCGCCGCCGCCGCCGCTGCCGCCGCCGCCGCTGCTTCTGCCGCTGCCGCCGTGGCTGCGCCCTCACGGAGGGCCCTGGAGGAGGCCGCAATGGACTCCAATTAATGGCTCCATTGCGCTTCCTCCAGGCGAACATCAACCACTGTGCCGCTGCTCAGGATCTCCTGCTCCAGAGCATGGCGCAGTGGTTGATTAATGTCGCCGTGGTCGCCGAGCCGTACTTTGTCCTGCCCAGAAATGACTGGGTGGCGGACCTGGACGGCTCGGTGACCCTAATTTCGTCGGCCGCCGCCGGTACCCCCGCCCCTCGATCGCGTCGAGAGAGGGCACGGGATCGCCGCAGCACGGTTCGGGGAGATCGCTGTAATAGGCGTTTACTTCTCCCCGAACCGAACTATCGCCGAGTTCCGCGACTCCCTATCGGAGCTAGGAGACATCGTCGTCGCATACGGTTCCCTCCCCGCGCTCGTCCTCGGGGACTTCAACGCCAAAAATGTGGCTTGGGGTTCCCGGGCCACGGACTATACGCGGGGTAGGATGCTCGAGTACTGGGCCCTGGCGCAGGGCCTGGTCATCGAGAACCAGGGTTCTGTCCCCACGTGCGTGCGGTGGAGGGGCGAGTCGGTGGTGGACGTTACGTTCGCCAGCGCCGCCCTGTCGCCGCGCGTCACCGACTGGCGCGTTGTAGAGGAGGTGGAGACCTACTCCGATCACCGGTATATCCGGTTCGACGTCTCCGCCCAGACCTCAGACGCGCCGGTCCGACGGAACCCAAGTGGTCCGCGATGGGCGCTGAAGCAGCTGGACCGGGAGCTATTCCTGGAAGCCTCGATCGTGCAGGCCTGGGTGTCACCACCGGACAGGCCTGCCGACATCAACGACGAGGCGGAGTGGTTCCGGGAGGCCATGTCGGAGATCTGCGACGTGGCCATGCCCCGGGTCCGGCTAGGACGCGCCCGGCGTCAGTTGTACTGGTGGTCGCGCGAGCTAGCAGCGCTGCGCGAGGCGTGCGTGGCCGCGCGACGCCGGTACACCAGATTCCGCAGGCGCCGCACCCGACCTCCGGATGCGGCGACCGTAGAGGCGGAGCTGTACGAGGGCTACAGGGCAGCGAAGACCGCCCTCCGTGACGAGATCTGGCGGGCCAAGGAATTGGCCCGCAAGGAGATGCTGGAGACCCTGGACGGGGACCCATGGGGCCGACCCTATAAGTGGGTGAGACAAAAGCTCCGCCCCTGGGCTCCCCCGTTGACGCAGAGTCTCCAGCCTCAGTTCGCGGAGGACGTGGTGAGCGCCCTGTTCCCATCGCGGGGAGAGCATACTCCCCCGCCCATGGCTCCGTCTCCGACGGAATCCGACGGTGAAGCTGACGCAAACGCGGACCACAGCGACGACGATGTCTACGACGCTCCAGAGGTGACCGAGGTAGACCTGAGAGTGGCGGTACAACGGCTCAAGGCCAAAAATACCGCCCCAGGACCCGACGGCCTGCCAGGAAAAGCCTGGGTCCTGGCCTCGGGGACTCTCGGGCCTCGACTGGGGGGGCTCTTTAGCGCATGCCTGGAGAGGGGCCAGTTCCCGCTTCGTTGGAAGACGGGGAAGCTGGTCCTGATCCAGAAGCCCGGGCGCCCTGCGGACTCTCCGTCCGCATTCCGGCCCATCGTGCTGCTCGACGAGGTGGGCAAGCTCTTTGAAAGAGTAATTGCAGACCGCCTCGTCGGGCACCTGAATCGGGTGGGCCCGGACCTCTCGGAGAGCCAGTTTGGCTTCCGGAGGGGGCGCTCGACGGTGGACGCCATCATGCGCGTGAGAGCCCTCACGACGGGGGATGCGGTATCCCGGGGCAGGGTCGTCTTGGCGGTGTCCTTGGACATCACCAACGCCTTCAACACCCTGCCCTGGAGTTGCATCAGGGAGGCACTCCGGTATCACCGGGTGCCGACCTACCTCCGTCGCACAGTCGAGGACTACCTGACGGACAGGGCCGTCATCTACCCCGGTCACCGGGGAGAGTGGAACCGGCGAGAGATGTCGTGCGGTGTTCCACAGGGATCGGTCTTGGGGCCGCTCCTGTGGAACATCGGCTACGACTGGGTGCTGCGCGGCGACCTCCCTGACGGCGTCGGCGTAATATGTTACGCCGACGACACGCTCGTCCTGGCGGAGGGAGAGTCGCACCAGGCGGCGGCCGACCTGGCGACGCAAGCGGTGGCGACAGTCGCTCAGAGGATCCGGCAGTTGGGACTCGACGTGGCACTGCATAAAACAGAGGCCATGTGCTTTCATGGCCGTCTGAACGCGCCACGTTCAGAGTCCCACATTACGGTGGAGGGGGTTCGCATCGGCGTCGGGAGGACGATGAAGTACCTGGGACTCGTCCTCGACAGCCGGTGGAACTTTAGGGAGCACTTCCTACGTTTGGCCCCAAAGCTGAACCGGGCAGCAGGCGCCCTCAGGCGACTCCTGCCCAATCTCGGCGGGCCAAACGCCTCCTGCCGGAGGCTGTACGCCGGTGTCGTGCGGTCCATGGCCCTCTACGGGGCCCCTGTGTGGGCCCTAAGCATCCGGACGCGACCACTCAAGCTGGTCGCATGCCAGAGGGTCATGGCTATCCGGATGATCCGGGGATACCGCACGATCGCCGGCGAATCAGCCAACCTCCTAGCGGGATTGCTGCCCTGGGATCTGGAGGCGACTGCCCTCCAGCGCGTCTACGAATGGCGCGTGGAGGCGCAGCGCCGGGGCGAATCCCCGCTGCCTCGACAGGTCGAGGCGCGGCGGGAAGAGCTCCGGCGCGATCTCAGGGCAGTATGGAGGGAGCGACTGTCGCAACCGAGGTCCGGGCACGCCGCAATCGCGGCGGTAAGACCCCTCTTTGAGGAGTGGCTGGATAGGCGTCACGGCGTCCTTACCTTCCGCATGACGCAGGTCCTCACCGGACACGGAAGTTTCGGGAGGTTCCTGTGTCTGATAGGGAGGGAAGAAACGCCTGGGTGTCACCACTGCGAGGATCGTCCGGAGGACACGGTGGAGCATACGGTGCAGGACTGCCCCGCTTGGGCAGAGCACCGCCGTGTCCTCACGACGGCGATAGGCGGAGACCTCTCGCGCCCGGCATTGGTCGAGGCCATGCTGCGGGGCGAGACGGAGTGGGAAGCGGTCGCCTCCTTCTGCGAAGCAGTCATGCTCGTGAAGGAGGAGGCGGGCCGCCTGAGGGAGAGGACAGCGTCCTCCCTCCATCCCAGCCGCAGTGGTAGACGCCCACGGCGTCGGACGTCACAGGACGATCTCCGGCCACCGTAGGCGCGGGCATGCGGGCAGCGAGTAATGGGCGACTTGCTGTCCGACCATGGACCATGCCCGGGTCGACGGCGCGTTGTGTTCCACGCGCGCCTCAAAGAGTGTCAGCAAATTGACGGGGCCTGTAGAGGGCCAGAGCCTGCCGGGGTCGCGGGACTTACCCATCACCGTAACCCCGGTACGTAAAGGGCTCGTGAAGGACACCGTGGATTTTAGTCAGTACAAGTCTGACAGTCCCTGCCGCCCTGCCCTGGGTGGGAGGACTCATTTGATGATTTTACCACGATAAAAAAAAAAAAAAAAAAAAAAGCATACAAGATTCGTAGCACCGACGGCGCGTGACGCTACGTGAGCGTAGCGTGGCGCGTAGCACACTGCTACGCCGCTACGAGAAATTAACAGGGATTTTCTGCCGAATAATTTACAGAGAAGATTGTGTTTTAAATGGTGTGGGTTGATTACGTGATTTTAAATTAAGGTTGAGATTAATTTTGTGGATTAGGATAATTTACGTCAAGGTTTTTAAATCGTGAATAAAATTATTACCACACAAAAATCATCAAATGAGTCCTCCCACCCAGGGCAGTGCGGGAGGGTCTACCAGACTCGTACTGACTAAAATCCACGAAGTCCTTCAATAGCCCTTTACGTACCGGGGTCACGGTAAATCAGAAGTCCCGCGACCCCGACTTTGTCTGAACTGACCCTTAGGGTCCTTTAAGATTATCCTGCGACCTCGCTGTCACAGTCCCTACAAAAAACCGAAGCAAATAAATATTAGACGTATCATTTCATTATATCATGTTATCTAAAGAGCGACACTTGATTATATAACGTTACACAAAGGGTGAAGTGTCACAACTTGACACAAAGCTAAGTGATTAGCGTCTGATGTTGTATAGAAGATGAATATTGTAATTAAAGCTTGTATCTGTGGCGGGGTAATAACCTTGAAGTACAGGGTTATTTGTAATTCGACGTATATCCGTCGATAGGGATCTGTCTGATAGGGGGAATCAGCAAGGGTCAATGCAACTAATTAGACCCCAATATGTATAGCCGAAATTCAACTAAATTATTTTTTCTGAGCAATATTTTCATTTTACGCTTCAAAAAATTTTGTCTCGTTTTAAATAACTACTATGACACGAGTCGTACAAATAACTAAAATAACTTACCTTTTCTGTACGATTTGCAAAACGGTAAAAAAGTCCATTTAAAACTAAACAATGCGTGGTATGGCATGTGCTTGACTCGACAGACGCGGGGAGAGAAATCGTCGGTGTTTTTAATTTAGGTTCCCAGCTGTAACAATCGGATTTTGGCTTAATAAGCATGTTGATAGCATCAATAAATTGGATATCTAATTATTATATCAGTTACAGTTTAGAAAAATAATGTCTACGTTTTTTTTTGTTATGTCAATGCATATTTACAAAGATAGAAAGGTATCAAAATACGGGAGTGGCGGCTTGTGACGTCAGAAGCAAAGCGTCAATTTAGGTTTCAGTGACAAAAGAAAAAATACTTAATTAGAAGTTTTCCGTCAATTATCAGGGTAATTACCCTGCTACGGGTGCGGGGTTTTGGCATCGCAGACAATGAGAGCAAAGTTACAAACAGATGTATATTTAACTAGCTGTGCCCCGCGTTGTCTCCCGCTTTTAATAAGCTCTTTCTTAGGTTTTTATTTATCCTGTAGTCTGTCTGTAATGAATTCTTACAAGTTCAAGACATACATCCCAGTTTTGCACGCACATGTATATAGCGTGACAATGCAATATTATAACGGCAAGGAGCTAATCTTATGATGGAGCTGAAACGTAATGCAAGCGCCAATTGTTAATGGCAGCTTGTAAACGATGTCCTGTTGGCGCTTGCGCTACGTTAGTGTTGTGTTAAGTGTGTATGTCCCCATTATACCTCGCGTCCCCGACTTATACACTGTTCCCCTAATATCAAACATCCATCCATCTGTCCTCACAAAATTTACTCTTTCTCATAAAAACTACTGGACGGATTTGGATAAAATTTGCTGCACTGACAGTTTATAGTTTGGTTTCTCTGTTCCTCGTGACATTATTGAACTTCTCAAGGCCGTCACCGTGGGTTTAAGCTAGTATTACATATTTAACACCCAACGGGATTGGAAAAATACAGTTCATACATGAAACATATCTATTACAAATGCAATTAATATTTATCTAAAGATGGCTGTCTCTGATCAATACGAGATATTTCTATTTTCGATTCAAGGATATCATTATTATGTACTCGAGAGAGATCACGTATAAACATCTTAATATTATGGTAAATAGTCGATTTATTTGCGGTCATGATTTTCTTTACATGGTCCTATATATTTATTTATATTCTTAATATAATATGTTGCCCCACACTAGGAATTTCTCCTATATCGTGGGTATGTATATTGAGGTGTTGTCATTTTTTTATAAGCGTCTGCTCATATAACTTACATATTAAATACCATAGACTCAGAGCATGGACTGAGCATTATATGCCTTAAATTGACTATACTTAGACCAGACCTAGCAAGAGAGAAAAACAGTAGGATGTACATCTATCTCTTTCCTGTAAGACTTCAAGAGATAATGGTAATGTAAATGAAAGAGAATAAAATATATAGGCAAAAACTCTATTCCTCTCTTTTTAGAAAGCATGTTCAATTTAACTTGAGAATTGAATAAGGAAGGCTCAGTCTATACTCTATGATTATAAACATCGACAATTCACGACTCTTTCAAGGAAGAAATTTAACACTAGCTTATGTCATCATCATCTGCTTAGCCTTTTCCCAACTATATTGGGGTCGGCTTCCAGTCAAACCAGATGCAGCTGGATATCAGTATTTTACATGAAGCGACTGCCTGTCGGACCTCCACAACCCAGTAACTGGGTAATACGATACCCCATGGTAAGACTGGTTGTCAGACTTTAGAGCTTCTGACTAACAGTAACGACTGTCACAAGATCTACAAATGACAACCGGGACCAACGGCTTTACGTGCTTTCCGAGGCACGGAGGAAACTCGCTATGACAGATGGTCACCCATCCACAGACCAACCTCGGCAAGCGCGGCTTAACCCGGAAGATCGGCCTGTACGGCTGTATTTATTTAGCCACGAGCTCCTCAACAAAAGCTTATGTAATACGTAATATAAGAAATATGTAGATTTATCGGAGTCCTGTCAAAGAATTCTAATAGTCCTCACAAAGTTCAAAATATCTAATCATGTAAAATGTAGTCCTCAAAAGTACAACCAAAGTTAAAACATTAAACTTTCACTTTAAAATTCACCACTTCTTTTAAATCTTCTTTCAACGTTCACTCAAAGAGTTTTTCATTTCAACTTTTCACATGAACAAAAATATTCAATTCTTTTGAAAAACTAAAGAGGTTTTGTACAAAAAGTTAAGTACATTCTTGGGAAAGACATTCCCTGTTTTGCATAGAATGTTATGAAGACTTGTTAAACTCATTTTTCTCTCCGCACTTTGGTAGCGTAAGTGCAAAATACTGTAACCTCAAATAAGGTTTTCGTTCATATTTCGGTCGTACAATGCAGATTTATTTCGGGACGCGGTCTGTGTATGTAATTAACTGTTGTTTCCAGTTGATAAGGGTTGCCAAGCTGTGAACGGACGTGTCGATTCATAATTTATGTACGCCGCGTCGGTTTATTTTAAAAGGCACAGTGAAATTCTGGAAACTGGGACGTCTTTTTTGTTTAAATAAAATCGTATCAGCTTTCGGCATTTCAGAGTTTCCTGTTTTTTTTTTGCAATGTTTTTGCAGTGTATTTTTTTGACGGCATGGTTAGCGCAGTGGCTAGGTGATTGGACTTCTGCGCTGCGGGTCGCGGGTTCGATTTCGGAACGGAACAAATATTTGTATGACCTACAAGTAGTTGTTCCGGGCCTGGGTGTTTGTGTAAGTGAGTTTCTATGTTTGTAAACGCAAACACGATACAGGAGAAATTTCACCAACGTATGCGCCAACGTTTGTTATGTTGTAATGTTTTGTGAATATTTCTTTTGTTAATTTTTATTTTCCAAATCTTTTTAAAAGGCTAAAGAAAGGTTAATCTGGGAGCTATTGATTGACGATGGTGAAGAGGAAGAGCAAAGAAAAGTCAAACGGATTGTATGATGTAAAAGTATTGATCCGGTTGGCCGGGCAGAATAAAGGGAAAAAACCTTATTTCAGTTTTCAGTTTCAATTTAAAAAGTTCTTATCATAAATGGATAAGTTTATGGCGGCATAGAATCAAAATATTAAAATTCCCTACGATTTACCCCTTTGATCGAAAGAAAGATCCTCATTTTCAAAACGGAGGTGTGAGTGACTTTAGACCCTGTTCTTAATACTCATCTATATCTATACTTATAATAAATCTGTAGAAGGGTCAATCAATCAATCAATCAATCAAATCATTTATTTCAAGTAGGCCATTTACAGGCACTTTTGAATTGTCAAGAGACAAAAGTAAAATAAAATAAAACAGTTTAAAATAGTTACGGTGCTACAGTCCCAGTCACAAGACATAAAAACTCGTGAAAGTACTGTAAATGCCCATTCCAAAGCGTAGATCTCTATGGAGAAGAACGGGCAAGAAACTCCATGGACACTCTTTTTCAATCGCCAAAATTATAACAGAATCTTTGTTACATCATTCATCTTGAGATGGTACATTATGTGAGAACGATGTAGCAAGTAAAGTGTCCATAGGAAATTCATATAAAAAAAGACAATTCAATAAAATTATAAATAATTAAAATAAACCGCGGCTGTTAAGAGATGACCAGTCACGAATGACAGCGCCCGTTCACGAACATGACACATGCAAAGGTCAATTCTGTACATTGAAAATATTGAAAAAATAAATAGCGGGGGGTGTTGCTGGATCGATACCAAACCCAAATATGTAATTAAAAAAAATTTTGTCTGTCTGTCTGTCTGTATATGCAGGCATCACGTGAAAACTAAACGCATAAAATGGGATACTTTTTATCCTGGAAAAATACGTAGAAAAAAAAAATCTACCATCCACGCGAAGACCGAGATCAACGCGGACGGAGTCGCGGGCGGAAGCTAGTAAAGAATAAATTAAGCTGACAGTACCAAACACAAGTAATATTTCAAGTTTATAGAGCCATATTTCAAACGCCTATTCTATTGTCACAACCATCTCTCATTGTGAGAAATTCCAGTGGAAGCATACATTTATACCTTTAGGAAACTCAAATATCCCAAAGTTTTAAATGTCTAGTAACTCCCTGGTCTGCTCATCATCATCATATCTTCTTTCCACTGCTGAACAAAGGCCACCCCCACAGATTTTCAATAGGACCGGTTGGAAGCGGCTTGCATCCAGCGCGTTCCTGTGATTTTCATCAGATCGTCTGTCCACCTTGCAGATGGACGTCCCACGCTGGTCTGGTGTGGTCTCCATTCGAGAACCTATTCAGCTCGATTGCAGTCAATTGCATTTAATACTCAATACTTTATTGCATTCCTAAATGTTAAATAAAACAGTTAGTTTGTTAAAACATTGTATCACTTATGGACCCTATCGGGCACAGCATTTAAATATTTTCTCAAACAGGTAGCCCTGTTTGAGAAAATATTTAAATGCTGCCTCTAATACTTAAATATATTTATAATTTATTCATTTTTAAAGTACCTAGCTAACGTAAAAATTACAATTATGTTTTAGTTAATATTCAAGGTATTACCCTTTTATCGTAATCCTTCCTAACTTTAATAATTAAATGCGAAAGTAAGTTTGGTTTGTTACCTTTTCCAAACCAATGAACCGATAATTCTGAAATTTTAAAATGTATGTTGTAAAATGTACTATTTCTGAGAAAGCGAAAACACAATTTCTGAGCAAAATAACAATGATGTTTATACATAAATAGACGGTGCCACGTATCGTCGAATTTACTGTCAAATTTTTAATTAACGCAAGCGAAACTGCGGGTAGAAATTAGTGGAGCCATATTTCAAAAGCCTATACTATTATTACAACGATCTCTCATTGCCAGGCACTTCAGTCAAGTCTACATTCAACCTCGTACTAAAATACTCAGATATCTGACATATTAGCCTACGGTACTATTATCTAAGTACAAAATCCGTAGCTTCGGCCATAGTTTCAGGCGTTTCAAATTCTTTGTCACGGACATAATTAAGTGGTTCAAACCAAAAAAAAATTGACAGCATAATTGGACCGTTTGTACCGACTTCCGATGTGAATCCGAACTTATAAATTTAAAACTATGGATTCACTCAAAAGCTTTAAGTTACTTTCGTACGGGCCCGTATCTTCGTTGACGGACTAAGAGAGTAAACACCCTGATGTTTGTCAGGCAATTCGGATGTCGTACATCGGTGTCTGGGCCATTAGCCAGCTTATCTCGTGGTGCAGTCATGCAAGTTAGTTTGCAAAGCGTTCACGATTGGCGATTGTATGAAGTTAGACTGGGAGTTAATTGTCTGTGCTATTTAGTTGAGTTCTAGTGTTTGTGGTGTCATATTTATGGGTGTAAAATACGGCGTATACTAAGATACAGGCGCCAGCACATCAAACTACCTCAATCTGTCAAATTTTTTCAACAAATTTTCTACCTTATCACAAAAGTGGAAGGTTAATGTTCGGTAGGAAAAATTTGACAGTTTCGGTTAGGTTTTTCTGCTGGCGTACATTGTTTTCGGTTCAATCTATGTAGTGAATTGTTTGCAGTGGTAGCCCAGTGGTATCGGTCCAGACTGACGAGTTGGTCGTGGGTCCGAACTCAGCCAGGTGCATTACTTTTTAATGGGCGACTCGCTGTCCGACCATGGACCATGCCCTGGTCGACCACGGTTGTGTTCCACGCACGCCTCAAAGAGTGTCAGCATAGTGACGGGGCCTGTAGAGGGCAAAAGCCTGCCGGGGTCGCGGGACTAACGAATTACCGTGACCCCCGTACGTAAAGGGCTATTGAAGGACACCGTGGATTTTAGTCAGTACAAGTCTGACAGTCCCTCCCGCCCTAACCTGGGTGGGAGAATTTGATGATTTTACCACACAAAAAAAAAGGTGCATTACTTTGTGTAATTTATTTTATTACCACTACACTCCAAACGGTAAAGAAACCGGTCCTGTCCTAAAATTAAAAACATTCAAGACATGTGATTGCATTCTTTTCCTTGATGGCATAATACCTCTACATCATAATATCGTCATTAGTATGCTGAAGATAGTCCAACGAGTTATGGAGAGGGCTATGCTCGGAGTCTCTCTGCGTGATCGAATGAAAAATGAGGAGATTCATAGACGAACTAAAGTTGCCGACGTAGCCCGGCGAATTAGCCAGTTGAAGTGGCAGTGGGCAGGCCACATAGCACGCAGAACTGATGGCTTATGGGACCGTAAGGTTTTCGAATGGAAACCACGCACTGACAAACGCAGCGTGAGACGTCCACCTGCAAGGTGACTAGACGATCTAATGAAAGTATGTAGTTGTTTCGGGTCTGGGCGTTTGTGTATGCGATTTTATATGTTTGTAAACGCACCCACGACACAGGAGAAAATCCAAGTGTGGGGCAGTGTTTAAAAAAAAAGTCACAGGATAGCGCTGGATGCAAGCCGCTTCCAATCGGGAAATCTATTGGAAATCTATGGGAGAGGCCTATGTTCAGCAGTGGACGTCCTATGGCTGATATGATAATAATGATGGATGATGATGATAATCATAATATCATCTCACTCATCAATTGAGTTTTTACACCAGTGAATATTACATTAACCCAGATGTAATCGAGGACAAACCCCACTAATAAATCAAGTTCTAAAGATCTTATCAAGTAATTCAATCAACAAATTAATTATCAGACCCATTATCGCGCATACGTACCCAAATCTCAAGTGAATTCGGCCCCATCTCTGATTTGTAAACTTTAATTAAGTGGTCGTAGAACCGTGATTATTTGTGTGGCAATAAATATCCCGAATAGCTTTAATTTCTAATTAAATGTCAGATTGGAGCTACTTAAGTTAAATTTGGCGCTCAATTAGGTTAGTGGATCTTATTATTAGATCTATAGTGTGAACTTCTAGTCATCTCAAGCTAAGCTATGTTGTGCTTCATACAAAAATGAACTTTATTTGAAGTTCTTATTCGTGTTATACTTTTTATTCCAGTTTCTTGTCGGAATATGCGTATTATTTTTACAAGGAATCTACGGTTTGAATACGATTAAGTAGGCTTATTGAGCCGTGGTTGACGACTGAGTTAAGTTTGAGCTGAGCAATTGACTTAAGACAGTATTTGGAATACGAGTGTTGATTGAGAATTTTGGACGCTTCTAGGTATTCTCTTTGTGGCTTCAGATAATAACAGTATCTAATAATTTAAGTACCTAACTATAATTACTCGTACCTATTACTTAGAATTTTGATCAGACAACTTTGTATAATTATCTTATTTAACTTAATTTTGACATTTCTAACTGTGTATTAAGATTTGATACATTTTTAAACAAAATTTTGATAAAATAAAAATAAACTGAATTTTTTTTTCTTTACTTTTTTTTGTACTTATGTTTTTTGATCTTTAAGATGTCAGTTTGACAATTGTGATACTGCTGACATTTGACCTTATTTTTTTGAGCGTTTTATGAGGCTTTTATTATTAAATAAGATCTAAAATAGTTACTGTTTATGATTTTTAAACCCTACTAAAACTTACGTGACGATTTGGACCCATTCAGGATGTATCGGGAAGAAAACTAAATGCATGGAAAATTAGAGCTGAATGCGGGAGGCCTCCGAAAAACCGAAAAACCTTTCCGAAGTATTTCAATTAAGCCATCTTATTTTGAATACAAAGAAAATATCTAAAGAATTAAAAGTTAACAGAATCAGTATTCTTTAAGATAAAAGCGTTCGCTATTCACATTTTACAGTCAAAAGTAGGGCAATGGACGTTGATGAGGCGAAAAAAAAAGACTTTTGATAAAAAATTAAATCTGCTTGAAGCAAAGCGATGGATCCGCTTTTTTGTACGCTGATTTTGTGTTAATAAAGAGATAAGAATAAACTATTTGTTTTCTTCGGAAGAAAATAAAAGGCAAAGATTATTTTGTGAACTGTTTTTGGTTTTTATCTTAGGGCGATTTACGAATTACCGTGACCCCGGTACGTAAAGGGCTATTGAAGGACACCGTGGATTTTATTCAGTACGAGTCCGACAGTCCCTCCCGCTCTGCCCGGGGTGGGTGGACTCATGTGATGATTTAACCACGTAAAAAAAATGAGAAAAAAATGGGCGAATTTTACCAATGAATTTATAAGCGACCGGCCACCTTACCTAATTTTCATTACATTTATTACAATTAGACGAATAGATACACACAACATTCACAAAGGTAAAAAATCGGTTTAAACCACCACAAATGACATAGCATTATCTTATATATTTGGCAGTAGATATTAATATATCTTGATCTACAATGACAGACAGGTGGACGAGAGACAAGGCGAGAACAATACGTCTTTTGTTCTAACCCTTCTTTTGTGAAACTACGACTATGAACAGCTAAGAGAGCATCATTATTAACCAACTTCATAATATAGATGGACAGGTCTTTTTGTCCCTGTAAAATGATATACCGCATTTTCTGTTACATCTTAACGTAATATTATAAAGCTGTAGAGGAGCTCGTGGCTAAATTATTACAGCCGCAAAGCCTGATTTTCCGGGTTAAACCACGCTTGCCGAGTCTGGTCTGTGGATAGGTGACCATCTGTTATAGCGAGTTTCCTCAGTGCCTCGGAAAGCACGTAAAGCCGTTGGTCAAGGCCGTCATTTGTAGGTCTTTGACAGTCGTTACTGTTAGTTAAAAGCTCATTGGTCCGACAACGTATCGTATTACCAAGTTCTGGTTTGTGGAGGTCCGATAGGCAGTCGCTCCATGTAAAATGAAGATATTGTTTCTTTGTTTGGTTGAATGCACTCATCTCAAATACTGGTTCGAAAAGAAAAAATGTGAGAGTAGAGAAACAGAGTGGTTAATTCGGGGTATTCGATTTTTTTTTTACGTGGTAAAATTATCTTTTGAGTCCTCCCACCCAGCGCAGAGCTTGAGGGACTGTCAGACTCGTACTGACTAAAATCCACGGTGTCCTTCAATAGCCCTTTACGTTCCGGGGTAACGGTAATTCGTACAGTCCCGCGACCTCGGGGTATTCGATAAGTGACGTTTTAGGACCGAATTTATTAATGTATCAGGTAAATACGACGCCAGTACGTCTAAGAAGCGTATACTAAATACAGGGGGATGGCTGTTAATGTAGATTTAGTACTGCAAATAAATTATTTATTAGGTTCGCCGATACTTCGACACAACCGCCTATTCGATTTACAGACTGTAATATATTCTTCTATCCTACTATAGTATCTATACTTAATATTATAAAGCTGAGAATTTTGTTCGGTTGAACGCGTTAATCTCAGAAACTACTGGTTCGATTTGAAACACTCTTTTTGTGTTGTATAGCTCATTTATCAAGGAAGGCTATAGGCTACATAACATTACGCTACGATCAATAGGAGCCGAGCAGAGGTTCAAGTGTTTCAATGGATGCATGGTTTGTTCAAGGCGACGTGGAATATTCTATCGAATTCTATTTATATTTATCAAAAAAGTTAAAAGGTAAAACCATGGGGAAAATTTAGCTTACCAGCTTCCATCCATCTATCCAGCCGGGGTCGCGGAACTAATAAGTAACCGTGGCCCCGGAACATAAAGGGCTATTAAAGGACATCGTGGATTTTAGACAGTACAAGTCTGACAGTCCCCCCCGCCCTGCTCATGGTGGAAACTCATACGAAGTTTTTTTTAAATATTCCATCTATACAAACATCTACACTTTCGCATCTGTAGAATAACGTAATCAAATAAAATATCATCAAACTTTTCAGACTATGATTTTGATGGATTTCATATTTCTCTATTTCACAATAATTAGCAAAAAAGCACAGATTTCCTTTAAAGAAACCTATTTACGTATCAAAAGTTTGCCTACTCTGTGCCTAACTTTCGTTGTTTATTCAAAAACACGCATCTCATTAGAAGTTTCTTAAAAACAGCGGAATATTCTGGCGAATTTTATCGTGAAAAACGTTCAGAAACATGTTTTACGTGAAAATTCTTGTTTAGAGGGAAAAACTTGGTGAAGTGTAAATTAATAAGATTGTTTTGAAAGCTACCATTTTCACGTATCGACACGTATGATCTTCCAAAGTTGTTGGGGAAGGGTAGTATTTCCATGGAATTATGTTGATGTAACGTTATGGGGTTTTTTATGTCATGTGGCACATGAAGATAATTTAGATTTATTTTATTATTAATTTTAGAATCCAACGGCTTGACACGCGACGATGACAAAAGACCTGACGGTATGTCTTTGTTTCCTTGGAAGATGTGTATGTGTGTGTGACGCAACCTGTGTCGATACTCTTGCGCCATCTCATCTTCTGAGATCATCGTGCTCTGCTGGCGCTGCTGCTGCGGTTGCTGAGAACCTCAAGCGGCGTAAATATATTGAGCCGTTTGGGGTTGAAACTATAGGGCCATGGGGTCCGAGTGCTCACAGCCTCTACAAAGACATTTCTAAAAGACTTGTTGACGCTTCCCGTAACCCAAGAGCTGGATTTTACATTTGAGTGATTTAAGAGGTAGGTTTTTATGTATATCATTCATAATATAGTAGAGATTGCATCGCTAGTAACATATAAAATAACTATCTACACAAAGATTTGTTTTCTCTTGACATAAAAGAATTTTTTACAAGAATTTTTGCGATAAAATTCGTTTGCCTTCAACGCTAATGATAATACAATATTAATTCATATTTAACGTGTTAATAGTGATGAGTTTGAATGTTGTGGGTGGAGAGGAAGAGGAAGACCAAAGAAAAGATGGATTGTCTAAGGAACGATATGAAAGAAAAAGGAGTAAATGATACTGTAACATCGAAGAAAAAAACGTGTTGCGCCGACCCCAAGTAAAATGGGATAAGGGCAGGAAGATGATGAAGAAATAACGTGTTAATAAAATCTGCCCAGAAATTAGTATTCTACACCCATTCAGATAGTGTGGTGTAGATAAGATGTTTGCGAATAAATATTTGTTTAGTACCCTAGGAATCTACACAACATGTCCTAATTGAAACTAACTTACTGGGAACCTCAGCGGAGGAACGTGACTGGAATGTTATTTTGTAACAGATTTAGTTAGGAACATCACTTCACGCCTGTACATACACGTAACGGGGTATATATATTTTTAAACTTTGCCCCTCACTTAAGCCTTTGTCAAACAGACAGGCGTAACGAATGCGAAGCGTGACGTTTTTATTTGTAATGTAGGGAATTGTTTGAATCCAGTCACATAGAAAAGCGAAAGCGATCCGATAGCGTGAAAGAACTATCGGACTGACGTCTCGCTTCGGTTCGGTATCGCTTCGGAAACGCTTTCGCCTGTCAGTTTGACAAAGGCATTAGAGTAAGGTATTTGACTGAAAAAATCTAACTAGTTTGTCAGTTAGACTATCAAAAAATATTTGACACGTATTTTTTCTTTTATTCACGTAAACAAGCAAGTACAGTTTATACTTGCTTCTGACGTCACGAGCACTCTCATATTTGATGTGCTATATCTATCAATTGCAGCGTAGGACGTCCACCCACAAGGTGGACAGACGATCTTATGAAGACCCCAGGATCACACTGGATGCAAGCCGCTTCTTAACGGTCCTATTCCAATAGGTCCTATTCTATAGGGGAGGCCTATGTTCAGCAGTGGACGTCTTACGGCTGATTTGATGATGAAGAAGATCTTTGTAAAATTAAATATGCATTGATTTAACAAAAGAAAAAAATAGAGGACTAATGAGGTTTGCAATTAACTGATGGTGTAAATTTGCCTTTTGTCTCTTGGATGCGTTTGCAAACATTAAAACTCACATACATAAACATCCAGACCCGGAACAACTACATGTAGATCATACAAATATTTGTTACGTGCGGGAGTCGAACTCGCGCCGCGAAGCGCTATAACCAATCAGCCACTGCTACTAACTAACTATAACTTTTTTAATAAAATAATAATAAATTAATAATAATAGTAAAATCATCAAGTGGGTCCACCCACCCAGGGAAGGACAGGAGGGACTGTATTCTAGTCCGCAATGTAGTCATATTTTCATACATCTGGCATGCGACTTGCAGCGTGTAAATGGGCCCTCGCACTCGCCATGTCTCGAAATTTTTCGACGACCTTTAAAAGTATTGTTTAATCCCGCAAGGACCAAGGATTCGACTTGTAATCACAGCTTTCATCCTCGGTCCATATCATTGTACTCAAGATAACGGCTCCTATATGCGCACTAATCGTAAAATTTTAGCTTCTTACATACAGTTTAATGACCAGAACGAGATTGGTAGAGCAATTCGCCCAGGGCTTTTTTGTATATAGACTAGTATTAACTCTGGTGAATATGTTTATTTAAAAAAATCTGTTTTTTTTTCTAGTAGGCAAGTTATGTTATGAAACGAACATTTTCTAGAACGCTCTTGTCAATGGTCTTCAAAAAAAGTTCTTTCATGAAGATATCAGATTTGACAATCGGTCCAGCAAAAAACTCGCCAGAAAACTATTGTTTGTTTTTCTAAAATGTCTGACGTTCGCAAAGAATGCTCAAGTTTAGCAGTACTGTTAAGAATGGAATGAAAAATTTGACTTTATCGAGTATAACTGCGATGGCTAAATTGGTAAAGAGTCTGGTGTACTAAATCAGAAGGCCACAGGTACAAGTCCTGCTCACAATAGATTTTTTCCTTCCACAAACAAGCTTTAAGAGTCAAATTAATCTTCATTTTCCTATCCTTCAAGTTCAAGGCCCTTAATCCCTCAGACTCATCAATATTTGATAACACCAGCGCAAAGGTATAGATAACCAATCTTTCACATTAATAAAGATTTTACGGCATAAAATATTATCAACAACATTTCAAGATCATGTGAAGTTTGTGATCATTACCCAATATACAGGGTGAACTTTCGTAGTTGACGTAGGGCGTCTTACATGTGTTATTAATTCCTAGAATTTGATCCTTATTAGTAACGCTATCGAATGGTTTAATAACTGAATTTATTAGTCAGCGATGTGGACGTATTCTTTGACGCCCTTTGAATGTTTTTTTTTTTAATATTTTATACGTATTCCTATTACTACTAAGTTTTTTATAATACAGTGTGAATTTTTTCATCACAATTATCAGTTTCGTTTCCTAGCTGGGAATAGCATCACGCCTGTAATCCCCAAAGGGTTGGGCAGAGGTGTAGCTAAACTGCACCTATATTTGGCCAATTAGGTTTAAGTCGTATATCTTTGAGGCCCTGTTGCCATCAACGAGGCAGAAATTTAGACTCAATTACTGCCAATGAGAAATTCCTAATTGAATCCCCAAGTAAGTCTTTGCCCGTGGTAGACGCCCACGGCGACGGACGTCGGCAGACGATCTCCGGCCACCGTAGGCGCGGGCATGCGGGCGGCGAGTAATGGGCGACTCGCTGTCCGACCATGGACCATTTCCGGGTCGACGGGAGTGTCAGCATAGTGACGGGGCCCCCTGTAGAAGACCAAAGCCTGCACGGGTCGCGGGACTCACGAATTACCGTGACCCCGGAACGTAAAGGGCTATTGAAGGTCACCATGGCTTTTAGTCAGTACGAGTCTGATAGTCCCTCCCGCTATGCCCTGGGTGGGAGGACTCATTTGATGATTTTACCACGATAAAAAAAACGTAAATCTTGCCCGAACTTAGGACTTCATCTCAGTCGCTTGCTGCTAGATAGACCACCGCTAGTTGGTCTAGCGAGCCAGTAAATAATATAGTACTTTGATTATATAAAATCCAATGATACAGTTTTACTTTTCATCTACTCCGCATAGTTTTGTATTTGACCATATGAGCCAACTTGAAAAATTCACCCTGGATACAAAGTCTGGTTTCAATTACAAGTATGTTTTGATTTATGTCTATTTCGAAATCGTCCCTTGTGATATAGTTAATTTCCGGCAATATTTGGAACGGGTCCCTTATGGCCTCAATTTGATTTTTATTTATTATAGATATACTTTGGGGATATTTGGGTTTCAACAAACTGAGAGAAAATAAAACAGTATATTAGATATATCTAAAAATAGCTCAGTTTTGTTCGAACCCACCAACAAAACTGAACATTTTTTAGATATATCAAAATATGTTGTACTATTTTCTCTGCTCAAATTTAATAATAGATGGCGGATAAAACATATTAAATACTTGTGAGTAAGTGAGTACTTTAAGCGGCCTACCCAAATGTCCTTTCTGTGGTATTGTTCGTCGTGTCGTTGAGCTCTTTGAGTTCTGAGTCGAGCTACACGATTAACCGAAAAATCCTTGCACTGACGGGACAGATCCACTCAAATCTGTGTGGTTCTTTCCTCAAAAGACCACCCCCATGAACCTCGTATGA
This sequence comes from Agrotis puta, assembly GCA_943136025.2. Taxonomy (NCBI): domain Eukaryota; kingdom Metazoa; phylum Arthropoda; class Insecta; order Lepidoptera; family Noctuidae; genus Agrotis; species Agrotis puta. The sequence continues at coordinate 5,366,574 of OW964190.2, read as the reverse complement.
CCTGAGCAAAACAATGTCTGGACTTTAAAAGAGAATGTGACCTCAGGTACGAAACACCTCCCTAGCCTCACCTAGCTTTAAAAATATTAGTTGTGACGCGTAAAAGTGTTTTTTTTCTTTATAAACAAAATTAATTTCAGAATTTAAACATAACAGCAATTTTGCATCATCGCCGTAAGGTTACCTGATCGATCTTCAACAAACTGTAATTCTGAGAGTGTGTTCCTGATCTCTACGACCTCTTTCCATGGCTCCCTTTGACCGTCGGACATCCAAACGTACTGCTAGTTACCATCCATACTTAGTCGCCATTCCACCAATTTGCACTAACCGCTTTCAATCTCCCTTCATAATGCGGACAGCAAGAGTAGAACTCACTACCATTCTCTTCAAAGTTAGAGTGAACAGGGTTAGGGTAAGCTCGTTCCAGCGTACACGAAGGATGTGAGATTCTTTCTGACCAAAAATCCAGTGTTCCTTCATAAGACCTTTGCGTTTCAGGGTCGCGCCCCATGAGATTACCCCTTACATAAAAACGAACAAATACATAAACATTACGGCTTTATAATGTTACTCAAAATATAGAAAATTAAATTAAATTCCAGAAAAAGCCTACACAAAGATTCTGATAAAAATAAGTAAGAAAAGAAAACCTACCACTATAATTACTGTCCTTGTTTCTCCGCCAATTTATTCAAAATTACGGCCTCCAAAAACTTAATTACAATGCCCAACCCTTTATTGGGCAACAAACAATGTTCTAACTAAATAAAACAGTGAACACAATAATTTCTGAATAATATTGTTTTCAGATTGTTTCTCATTAATGCTCATTCATTCACTTGTTGTTCAAACTGTAATTAAACAGAAATAGGTTTATTTGTACATCGTGAATACAATTTTTTAATGATCCATGGAAGAGCATTTGAAAACAGACTATTTTTTTCGGAGGAAATTTCGATGAGTCCTCCCACACTGGGTGGAGCGAAAGAACTTGTCTGACTACTGACTAAAATTTACAGTGTTCCTACAATTACTCTTTACGTTCCAGGGTCACGATAGTCTGTTTAGACAGTCCCGCGATGGCTGGTGGATTGTCGCCAGCTACAAAGCTGGTTCTGAAAAATTCCTCATGGAAAAGCCATATATTTACAGACCCAATTTAACCGACCGAGGTAATTTAAACTTGGACCTAGCCTTCCGCATCAGATTTTACAACCTCTTTCTTTAATGTGGTAAAATCATCAAATGAGTCCTCCCACCTAGGGCAGAGCGGGAGGGACTGTCAGACTCGTACTGACTAAAATCTACGGTGTCCTTTACGTACCGGGGTCACGGTAAATCATAAGTCCCGCGACCCCGACAGGCTTTGGCCCTCTAGAGGGGGGTCTACCATTTTTGCTGAAACTCTTTGAGGCGCGCGTGGAACACAACGCGCCGTCGACCCGGGCATGGTCCATGGTCGGACAGCGAGTTGCCCATTACTCGACCCCGCATGCCCGCGCCTACGGTGGCCGAAGATCGTCTGCCGACGTCCGTCGCCGTGGGCGTCTAACACTGCGGCTGTGGTGGAGGGAGGACGCAGTTCTTTCCCTCACGCGGCCGACGTGACTGCTTCGCAGAAGGAGGCGTCCGCTTCCCACTCCGCCTCTCCGTCTATCACCGTCGTGAAGACACGGCGGTGCTCTGCCCAAGCAGGGCAGTCCTGCACAGGACTTTGCAACCTCTAGACCAGCGATTCCCAAAGTGGGTTTCGTAGAAAGACCAGGTTGGCTGTTAAAGAGTACCACAGTTACATGCAAATATTATTTTGTTATAGCGCAAAAGTTCATTTAAAATGGGTTTTTATTTATATAGAACCAACAATAAAAATACTTTATTTCGGACACCCAGACCCATATTTGTTAGTCGTACACAATTAAGAACAATTTTAGTAGTAATTACAATTTAATTTAATCTTATTCAATATAATATAATCTAATATGTAGTGAGTACTCAAACATATTTGAAGTTAAAACCCGTGTTCTAGACCAAAGTAAACAAGACCAAAACTTTGTACAGTTTGTGCCCTTAAATCATTAATTTGCTTCCAAAAATCCATTAATTATAATTAACGTAAATGATAAATTATTAAGCGGCCACGTCAAAAGTTAGCAGTAATGAAGTATTATGAATGAAAATAGTTTACTTCTTGAGTTTCATGAAAGTTAATTAGCTAGACTGGATAGCTCGGAGTTTGTGTTCGTTTGTTTAATTAAATTAAGTTAATTTATACCTAGTTGGTTTTGGTAGATTGTTTAGTCTGGTGAAATTAAACTTTGAACATAATTATGTCAGCATAGAACTACACTTTGCAGCTGTTACGTGCATAGACCGTGTAATTCCACTATGCAACCACAATAAAAACGGAAACTCCAATGTAATTCACGTTTGGTATAAATTAATAACATTTATTCATCCAAGTAGATTATGTCAACACTTTTACACGTCTAAAAATTAGGGTAAGCCAGTGTTGTGTGTCTTACTACCCTGAGAAGCTGAAACAAACTCATCGGTCACTGTCTTATTTTAATTCCACTTATTATACAATGTGTCCGGTTTCGGTTTGTAAAAACTTAAAAGGGAAAAAGCTTGCTCAATTCTATCAACAAAGTTATCAAACATCCCCTACTGAATGGTAGCCATTACTGTTTTTAGGTGGCTTAGGAATTCACAACGTTTGATGAAAAAATAATTTTTGAAAAGTGAAAATAATAAACAGTAAGATAAATAACTCAAATAATGTCAGTAAATGCTACATCATGTTGAAATGAAGGGTAAAAAATCGATACAAGGACATAAATCGAAGATTTTCAGAATTTCCAATCTTATTATTTTCTGGGCAAGAGTGAATTGCCTTAGTTATCCTATCGAGGCAGAACCAAGCGTCAAAACTTCGGGATTGATAACCAAAATCATAGACAATTGATGTCACAAACTATAGACAACCGACGACAACAAATGACAGCAGTTTGTCCCAGTTTAGTGATATTTTGACCGAAGTGACATTGAGATGGTTGGTTGCCAGGGAGATTTAAGATCAAGGACGGATCCATGAAGCTGGAGCTTTGGTTTAAGTAAAACCAGCCAGGATTTTACGATTATTTGCGTAGCTCGTTGAAAAATATCTTGTTTGGATTTGTCGTTTTATGTAACATCACATCATAGAAAGTTTTCAGTTTTGGCATAACTCATGTTATGCGAATCATAACAACATATTTTTTACGTAAAATTGATAAGTGTAATAAAAAGTTTGACATATAGGTACCTACGTTTTTATAAAAAAAATAGTATTCATATAATCTTCAAAGAGACATTTCGCCAGGTTTGTTCAAGTCTTACATAAAATGGACGAGCCTATTAACATTCAGGCATAAAACTAGACTCCTAAAATAATCTTGATAAAAACCTAATAATTACAATTTGCCCGAAATAAGAACCGAACATAACATCTTTTTTGACATTTGGTCGTATCGTACCCCATGCGGGTGGAACAAAATTCACTGTCGATTCGGGCCTTTGGTTCTTGATCGGACGGTGAGACCCCCTTTGTTCGAACAGAGCTCGTAACGGAAAGCAGTCGCGCATGCCACTAAAGATTGGATCAATTTAATATTTAATTAAACTCAAATACATTTCTTTATTCTGCTCTCTGACTTTACTGCTACATTTAAAGTTAGTTATAGAACTTTAAGTTTCCTTGATTTACTTTACAAACACATTCGCCGTCTAGTCGAGAAATGTACAGTCAGCAAAAGAGTTAGGTACGCAGACAGCAAGTTTTAAATGGTTTTCTAATGTTGTATTATAAGTTTTAATGTGTCTGCGTACCAAACTATTTGGGTACATATAACTAAAAGTCACATGTATCAGCATGTAACATGCATATCATCAGTATCTTCCTGCCCTTATCCCATTTTACTTGTGGTCAGCCTGATAGATATAATAAACAAGGTTAAACACGATATCTTCTTTCAGACGTCAAATCATCATCTACTTACTCCTTTTAAGCCTTGGTCAAACAGACTGGCGTGGCGAATGCGAAACGTGACGTTTTTATTTGTAATGTATGGAATTGTTTGAATCCAGTCACATAGAAAAGCGAAAGAGATCCGATAGCGTGACAGAACTATTGGACTGACGTCTCACTTCGGTTCGATATCGCTTCGGAAACGCTTCGCTTTCGCCTGTCTGTTTGACAAACGCATTAATGTCATAATATCATTCCTCACACAATCCATTCATCTTTTCTTTGGCATAGCATGCATATAGTAATAAAATTAATAAAAGGAATTATAACTGGAATTATAAAATGAAACGACTTACATAAAAAAATAACTTTGAATGGAAAGTTATTTTGGATGTCGGTGACTAAGTTTCTTATTTTCTTGACTTTTCATTCAAAATTTAATAATAAAAAAGGTGTGAATATGCATGTATCCTTTCCTTCATCTACATGAGGGCGTCAGGGTGGGACTGCAACCTGCATCAAAGTCTGGATTTTTGTCTCGGAATTAAAACTAAATATTATTCATAACATTTATTGAAAAAATCTTCTTCAACGCTGTCAACTGGTGCCCGAGAGGCTGACGGCGTAGCCTCTATGTTTATGGCAATGGTTGCTAACCTAACTCTTATGCTAACTGTACATATATACGTCTATATGTTCATGTCATTCTAGCTGAGGTTTAATTCTAAAAGAGTGTGTGCAATATCCGTGTAGTAATCGAGAATCCTTTCTACCAGGCAAATAGTGGAAGCTGTAAAGAAATTGTGTGAAAATCAGACTTTACGGGCTTTCGAGTAAGCAAACGAAACAAATCGTGCTACTAGTATTTAATTCATTTAGCTACTATAGTTACGTATAGTCACGAGCAATAACAAATATACACTTAACAAAATTCAATCGCAATTTACTCATAAAATACTGGTTTCCACTTTGAAATAAGATCTATTTCGTAATAGGTCTTATTAATCGGTAATTATTTATTAGTAATCAGTTAGCGCAGTGGCTGAGCGATTGGACTGCTGCGCTGAGTGTCGCGGGTTCGATTCCCGCACGGCACAAACATTTGTAAGATCTACAAGTAGATGTTTCGGGTCTGGGCGTTTGTGTATGTGAATTTATATGTTTGTAAACACAGGAGAAATAATCACCTAATGTGGGGCAACATTTCTTAAAATAAAACAATAAATAAAAAAAGTATGGCTTCCAAAATAGAAGTCTAATGAAAAGGCAAATACTATTGCTCGTGACTGTACAAAACGTTTTGTCAATATTTTTATCGTGCGCATAGAGTGAAATTCCCTGGTGGGGTCTGTATTTCCCGACAGCTAAAGACTTAGGGTCTTCAAGTCAAGAGTGAACAGGTTACTTCTAGGCAAGCGCGCTTCACCGTCGACCACGTCTTCGCTTACCATCAGGCATGTGGTCAAGCGCGATCCTTTCGTTACGTTTTGATGCCTGTGAAATCCGAAATAAACGCGAAAGTAAGTTTGTTTTTTTGTTATCTTTTTGCACCCAAACGACCTAACTGATCATGCTGAAGTTTTGCATATACGTTGCCTGGAGTATAGAGACGGTCATTGGGTACTTTTCATCCCGAAAAAAGTACTGTATCTGTGAAAAACAACAATAAGGTTCAAATGTGATGGCACCACATGTATCACCCGAATTAATTGTCAATTTATTTGAAACTAGCGTCCAAAATAAATGTCGAAGCCGGGACCCGCCCCGGCTTCGCACGGGTGGACATTTATTTTTTAAGCTCTCTCACAATTTTAAATTCGTAATATCTTTTGAATGGATTGTCCGATTTGAATAAAATAAAAAGTCATTAATAGCTATTGAAACAATCTTGCTCAATAAATAGATTATTTGGATAAGGATTAGTATTTGAAGATAATATGATCAATAAACATAGGCTAATAATTTTATTTACTTTTATTCTATGGAAAAGTGGTTATAATGGCTAAAATATAAATGTTTGGTTTATACTATTGCAGACTTTTTTGTAGGCATTATTGAGTTCTACAACTTTTCTATAGAAGTCAACCATACATCTCTAACCAGTTAGGCAGCGTTCGCGAGAATCGTTAACGTACGGCAGTTTTTTCGACGCCTTACTCCACAATTTTCACTACCACGAAAAATCCTATCTATTTTCCGGGATAAAATATAGCCTATACGGATTCGGAAGAATCCCTCTAAGTAATGGTAAAAGAAATTTTGAAATCGGTCCAGTAGTTTTTGAGCCTATTCAATACAAACATACAAAAATACAAAGGTTTCCTCTTTATAATATTAGTATAGATTGAAACGAACATTGCCACTGGAAAAAACTAGTATTAAAAAAAATAACTCCAATAAATAAGACAAAGCTAAATAAATGTGAGAAAGTTCCACATAATAAAATAATCATGTAGCTAGTAAATTGGAACGGACTTGTTGCTACGGCGTAGCTCTCGTAGCTTTGCTACGTGGGTGCTACGAAACTCGTGTCGCTACGCTTATAGCACATTGCTAGGAATCCAACATGTTCTTTTGTTGCAATCTAGTCGTCTGGCATTTTGAGATATCTTCAAATAATTTATTAACTTACTTTAACACACATACGCAGTCGCTTTTTTTTAAAGTTTGTGAATGTTGATTCAAACTTGGAATATAGAATAGTATTATACGCCATAAAGTTAGGTGGGTCGAAAAAAAAACCGTTCTAATCAATACTAGTATTTTAACAAAACAAACAAGGTTCTTTTGTTACTTCAGGTTTATAACATTTTTTTTTAAAACCTTGCCCCACACTGGGAATTTTTTTCAGAGCGAGAACGCCCAGACCCAAAGCAACAACTTGTAGATCATACAAATATTTGCTCCGTGCGGGAATCGACCCCCGACACGCAGCGCAGCAGTCCAATCGCTCAGCCACTGCGCTAACCGTGCCGTCAAAATTAAGTAATATTAGTAGGTACTGAAATCTAAACGAGAAACTTCTACACATTACAATAGAAAACAATTAATTTTGCAGAACATTGTTAATTTACAGTAAGTACTCACATTTCTGTACATTATTTACATCTAATAACGGGAACAATAATAGACATCAATTATATTTGCGCTTCAACAATTTTGATGTAACATTAATTAAATTTGAAATTCTCATTAGCTTTCTATTTACGTTTTATTTCATCGTCTGTATTTTGAAACTAATAAATTCACGATATACCCACAGGATTAGTTCTAAGGCCTCGTGCAAGGACGCTCGACGCGTCGGGCGGAGCGTTGCGCGAGGCGGGCTGCCAGAAAAACAAACATACAGCGATATTAAGGAGCGTTCAAGGAGAGGCGGCAACAATTGACAAATTTTACCGACGCCGCCGGACGCACGGCCCGACGCTTCGCGTGTCCTTGAACGAGGCCTGGCCTAGTAACGAAAACGAAGAAACCTATTCACTCTTAACTTGAACCCAAGGTTGTAACTATCGTGGACTATAGACCCCGGCAGGGTATTCTATTTCTTAGCTGTGCGCATAATAAAAGTATAAGCCACGAGCTCTCAGTATTCTAGACTTCTTAGTAACGTATAAATTCGCTACCCCACAGGATTAACTCCAAAATCTTGGAATATAATAATCTGGAACATAAGCGACCTGAAACCTTCATAAAAAGTAATGTTCTAAATGTAGACGAGGACAAGCTATAGAAAGAGGTTGCAATATGGAAGAAAAAAGTTTTCTATGATCAAACCTAAAACTGCCTGATGAAAAGACGGATGGATAGATGTATGTATCTAAGGCGCACTTGTTCGGGTCGGCATTTAAGCCTTTGTCAAAAAGACTGGCGTGGAGAATGCGAAGCGTGACGTTTTTATTTGTAATGTATGGAATTGTTTGAATCCAGTCACATAGAAAAGTGAAAGCGATCCGATAGCGTAACAAAACTATCGGACTGACGTCAAACCCGGGCCAAAAAAGTACCAACTATTTTTTTATATGTACAGAACACCATCACATCAAGGTACTCCAATCTATATATATAAAAGGAGAACTGACTGACTGACATATCAACGTACAACCGAAACTACTGGGGCTAGGAATGTGAAATTTTGCACACGGCTTCCTATTATAATGTAGGGGAGCACTAAGAAGGGTTTTTTGGAAATTTAACCTTTAAGGGGGTTAAAAGGGGGAATTAGGAAAGTACGTAACCCACGCGGACGAAGTCGCGGGAAAAGTGCTAGTCTATCAAATTTCTTTAATTGATTTTTAACAATATTACAATAAAAAAGGTACATTTTCAATTGGGATAATTTGATAGATTGGGATAGCGTGTGTAAGGGAACAGTGTATAAGATGGGAAATCACATATCTAAGGCAAACTTGACACATTACTAATGTAGCGCAAGCGCTAACTGGACGCCATTTGTCAATGGCCGCTTGTAAATAACGACCTGATGGCGCTTGCGCTAGGTTAGTGTTGTGTTAGGTATGCCTAAAGAGTGTATGTCCCCATTATACCTCGCGTCCCCGTCTTATACACTGTTCCCCTACTTTATAATTTTATCACGGACATTTGGAGTTCGCCAAAGTGGCTTAATTAGCTCTGATACCAGCGGTTGTAGGCCTATCCTTAACCGTCTGGCTCGCGACCACCATGTTATCAGAATCCGGCGCCAAATAGATTTTACTGTGTTCCGTTGGTGCGCCAGAGTACCAGTTCCTTTTGAGTGAGCTCGGTCCATCTTAAGTATCATCTTTGTTCGGTAACGACCTCTCGCGCCTGAAATTAGTTGAGGGCATGCTTTGGGGCGAGGGGAATGGGAACCAGTCACCTCTTTATGGGAAGCAGCTTTGCCAGCGAAGAGGAGGCGGAATGCATTAGGGAGGGTAGGTCGGAGGCCTCGTGATTTGGATCACGATTCAGCCACAGCGTATAAAGATTAGCGCCGCCTACCCACCCACCCATAGCGTGAAGCCAAATTTGATGATTTTAAGACCTAAAAAAAGTTATCATCTTTGCTTCTTTTTCTTATCGTGGTAGACTCATACTGACTAAAATCCACGATGATCTTTCAATAGCCCTTTACGTTTCGGGGTCACGGTGATTCGTAAGTCCTTACCTTAACCTTTAGATGGATTTGAAGAGAACTGAGGAGTAATACTGCGAAGCAGTTATGCCAAATAACGAAACAGCTGCCGCGTAAAAGGTTTTTGAAGAAGGAGGCTACATTTGATGATTTAACCATGTTAAAAAAGAGGTATCTGTGCTTCTGGGTTAGACTGAGGCCGAGATCAAACCCATTGTAAATAAATAAAAAAGTGTATAACGGCAGGATCCCTTCATAAAACGAGATAGTCATATAAATGAGTGGGGCGGAATCAGATATAAAATATACTTACAAAGTCTTCGCAACGCCGCGCCGGGGAAGTCGTAAACCTTTCGGTGAATTACTGTCAGCAAATTGTAACAAGGGTTTGGTTAGATCGGCGTTTTTTTGAACTGTTGATATTATTTGCCACAGAAGGTAGAACTTTATTAATTCAAACTAGCTTCCGCCCGCGACTCCGTCCGCGCGGATGTCGGTCTTCGCGTGGATGGTTTATTTCTCCATTTTGAGTAACTCTGACAATGAAATCTTATAAATATTACGGCGCTGAATCCACTGCGGGTAACGCAACGTGTGTTCGCAGTTCTACAGAACAACGTCTATGAATAAAACTGAAAAATATGATTTTTTTTCTACGTATTTTTCCAGGATAATAAAAAACTTTTTCAAAAAAATATGTAACCGCCTTCAAAAAGAACCACAAAAAGGGTAAAATAATCTACAAAATAACTTTTATTTCGGAAGTCGATGGCTTTGTCATTTTTTTTTTCATTGTTTATTTTTTGCCGACGACTTTGAAGGCGGTTACATTTTTTTTTGAAAAAGTTTTTTATTTTTCTCTTTTTAGTTTAAATATTCAACCCAAATTCTTGCCAAATACATATAATATAATCCGTAGCACTGGTAATAACATCCCTCATGTACACAATAAGCTAATAAAATTCCCTATCTCAAAAACTACTGAACCGATTTTGATGAAACTTTCAGTATTCCCTAAGTGGAACGATACCTAGCACAAAAAAAAAGAATAATTTAAATCGGATGTGTAGTTCCGGAGATTCGCGAACAATGAATCAGTCGATGCCTACTCCTTACTGTTAAGGAGTTGTACCTTCCATCATCAGCTCAGCGACATAAGGATGATGATTACCATACGCAAGTACTTGAATTACTTCATAAGATTTTCGAAAAACGATGCGTGGGCCTATAAAATTTGAGGGTTGCCCTCGATTTCTCCAAGAACCAATCATCAGATCCTGATTTGGTGACAATGGGACCACACGGGAAGCACCAGCTTTCAAACAAAAAAGAATCATGAAAATCGGTTCACGAAGTCGGTCGTTATGCGGTAACAAACTACTGTTAAGGAGTTGTACCTTCCATCATCAGCTCAGCTACATAAGATCATGATTCCCATACGCAAGTACTTAAATTACTTCATAAGATTTACGAAAAACGATGGGTGAGCCTATAAAATTTGAGGGTTGCCCTCGATTTCTCCAAGATCCAATCATCAGATCCTGATTTGGTGACAATGGGACCACACGGGAAGCACCAGCTTTCAAACAAAAAAAGAATCATGAAAATCGGTTCACCCAGTCGGTCGTTATGCGGTAACAAAATTTAAAAAAAGATAACCTCCTTTTTTGAAGTCGGTTAAAAAGTATCCTATGTTATGCCCACGATAATAAGGAATAATTATACCAAGTTTCATCGAAATCGAACCGTTAGTTTTCACGTGATGCCTGCACAAACAGACAGACAGACAGACAGACAGACAGACAGACAGACAGACAGACAAAAATTTTTTTAATCATATATTTGGGTTTGGTATCGATCCAGCAACACCCCCGCTATTTATTTTTTCAATATTTTCAATGTACAGAATTGACCCTTCTACAGATTTATTATATAGTATAGATATAGATATATTTTCGAAACCACTGGTGATGAACTGAAAATTGCAAAAAGGAAAGAGTAGAAGGCGGATTAGGCTTTGCCCAACAGTGGGACACAAAAGGTAAACAAGAAAACCACTGATGATTTTTTGATGATGATTATTTGTCGTTGATGATCTTGACTAGTAGTTATTAAAGGTTTTTTTCGGAAATAATAATTCGACTGTGAGCAGGACTCGAACCTGCATCCTTATAAATAAGTACTCCAGAACGATTAGACATCTAGGCTACCGCAGCCCTGCCCGGTGCGGCCGCATCTTTCAGCGACATATTTTCCCAAAATCGGCGGGATCCATTCCTGTCCAGGATGATTTATTTTTCAAATCCAATGATGCAGTTTTAGTTTTCCTAAAAATCGGCCTAGAGACTCCTTTCAGTGTTTTTCGACATTCCTCATAGTTTCAGATTTAGCAATCCACACCCAGTTGAAAAATTCACCCTGCTTACGTTCATTAACATGTTAAAAAAGATAATCAATGTCAATAAAATCTATGTAAAAAAAAAAAATCAATGTCAAAAAAATCTATGTCAAAAAAGATGATCAATATCAAAAAAATCTATGTCAAAAAAGATGATCAATGTCAAAAAAGATAATCAATGTCAAAAAAATCTGTCAAAAAACACCCTGAATACGTTCATTAACGCAATAATCAATGTCGAAGTTGACACTTTAGATAATGGATTTTTATTATGGTTGGTAATAGGCTCACCCTTTATTGCACTCATGCATTCACTTTCATAGAGAATAACATTAATTGTATCACCGTACGTAGTTTTCGAAAAGAGGAAAATAATTAAAAACATGGAAAACCTCTATGAAACTTGTTAGGATGTCAAAACAACAGAGCGATGAGTGTGTGAAAAAGGTTCTGTCAGTCACGTTTTGTTTCTGCTACAATCCGTTTTTGTTTGTTACTCGCCTGTCACAAACTGATGTTCATCACTTAAAAGCTTTTGGGAGAACATGAATACATTGTTGCTTCGTTAAATATTATGTTTATGTTATTTTATTAAGAACTAGCTTCCGCCCGCGACTCCCTCCGCGCGGATGTCGGTCTTCGCGTGGATGGTTTATTTCTCCATTTTGAGTAACTTTCAATATTTTCAATGTACAGAATTGAACCTTCTACAGATTTATTATATGTATAGACTAGGAGAACAATGTATCGGGGACGCGAGGTATGATGGAAAATCACAAACTTAAAGCAAACTTAATACAATACTATCGTAGCGCAAGCGCCAATAGGACGCCATTTGTTAACGGCTGCTTGCAAATGACGTCCTGATGGCGTTTGCGCTACTGTATGTCACTGGTTCCCCAAGAGTTTCATTTTGAACCATCTAGCAAGTCAAAAACGGTCATTACTCCGACTTTCATCCCGATATTATTAACCTGTTATTGACTCTGTGTTGCATGTTACTACTGTTATCCATTTGTTACAGCTGTTGGTTCTCCTTAAATTAATAAATAAACATCTCAATATTAGTAACACTGTCCCTTCTTCACACATCACATAAACAAATGATAAAAACACACAACACACAAATCCCACATAATTATACAAAGCTGGGCTTTGCAGGCTCAGCCCAAAAAAATAAGAAATCGAGCAAACGCACCCTACGAAATGAATTGTTTTAAATATTGTACTGTCGTTTTTTTACACCAGTCTAACATACAGGGTCGCGGGACTGTACGAATTACCGTGACCCCGGAACGTAAAGGGCTATTGAAGGACACCGTGGATTTTAATCAGTACGGGTCTGACAGTCCCTCCCGCTCTGCCCTGGGTAGGATTATATACATTATTCCATAATACAATACTGAATAAATTTAAAGTCAATGCATATTTAATAAATATAAGAATAAGTATCTTACTATTCATAAGATATCAGAATGGTTAAAACATTTTATTTTAATACATCGCAAACACTATTTCATCCCAGAAAAATGCTAATTCTGAGCTTATCTTATGTCATTTTCGCTTCACGAGGACTCGGTAGCTAGGGGACAATGTACGCTATTGACATCTTAACTGGCACCAACTATAGCTGTGCAGTTTAACCTTTTTTTAGGTAGTAAAATCATGAAATAGACGGTCTGAAGGACTGAAGTAATAACACGTTCAAGTCCAAACATTATCACTATGTTCTACGTTCCTCTGATCTAGTTATACTGGGCAGACAGTAAATCGGTTCGTATCAATAATTTATCAGGCGTAATACCAGATTCTAGAGCTAAGTTTATACAATGCCGTTTTTACGTAATAATGACTCTCCGCCCTGGAAAGAACTGTCCCTCACACGTACGACTATTGAACGTAAATGAGTATTGAAGGATCACCGTGGTTTTTAGTCAGTAGAAATCTGACAAAATGGGTAGGCCCCATTCGAAGATTTTACATGCACGCTAAAAAAGGCCTTGTAAAAGATGAAAACAGTAATTATAGTAAATGTGTAAGTATAACACATAGACAAGTTTTTCCAAACAATACATAGATACCGTATGAAAATGTTGGCAAACAAGGCCGTTTCACATTTATATTCAAATTCACCTCCAACTAGATATAAATACATCTATTTGTGGGCTGTACCTACCGAGTTGATGGTTTAACGAGATCTAATATTGGGAAAATACTTTCTACGCAATTAAGTTGAGAACTGAATTTACACTATTCAAGATGTAATTGGACCCTTCAAGAAACCGGCAACGAGGCTTTTTATATGTCAAAGTAAGTATATTTGGTGGTCTATAAAATCAAGTTTTACGGTAGGCTCAATATAACGGGACGCAGAATTGGCTGAGCATGGGTACCTCGGCCCTGAAACTTCAAGAGCAACTAAATTAACAAGGTGGTTTTTAATAAGAAACGTTCTTATTACAAAAACTAAATAAACCTTGGTTTAAACCTGGAGTATCAAGTCAAGTCTGCAGAACCATGGTTTTTTCTCCGTATTACGAAACTAAGATAAAACGTGGACCTTCGTACCGTCTTTTTCACCTTTGACAGTTACGACTGTTAGACCATGGTTTATCGCAAAACCACGATTTGTAGGTACGAGAATGACGTTTGTATAAACCATAGTTTTACGAGATTAAAACCTGGGTTTTTAGTTAAACCCCATTTCATAATAAGACGGTAAGAATCCTATTGTCAGACTTGTATTGACTAAAATCCAGTGTGTTCTTCAATAGCCCTGTACGTTCCGGAGTCGCGGATACCTGATATGACAGTCCCGCGAACCCGGCAAACCCTCGACAGTCGTTTCCACCCCACACAGGGCGTGAGGAGACATTGGATGATTACTATTATACACGGAATAATAAGGTTCAAAGTCGAGTTCGTTTACGATTTGGCCAATCACGTCCATAGTTAGTTAATCAGATGGGGGAGACATTTTAATGACTGTAAATCAATTCAGCATAAAGTCCCACGTTTATTTCTCGGATTTATTTTAAAATAAATCTGCTTTCTTTTTCGTTCTATAAATTACATATAGGACGTACGCCGGAATAGGATATTGATTACAAGCTATGACCTGACGTATTTCCGAATACGCCCCTTCGTGCAATATGCGACGCAACCAATACCTTACAACTTTGGTAACCATTGACGCGTGCCTGTTTATGAACTTATAGACTTGTATTGCGATAGTCGATTGGAGCCCAAACTCTCTAATCAGTAAAGAACTGTTACCTTCAATTCAATGATTTTCTGGAGCATAAATGTTTAGAATAACACGTTTTATTCACGTTCCACGGCCCCGTGAACGACACACGACGAGTTAGCGGAATTACAATAGTTTTTTTTTTAGCAAATAATATCCACCAATATTACTCAAGCAATTTCAAAAAACTTTCACTATTGTCAAGATATAATATTATCTTGGAAAATCCATGTTTTCTCAAAGCAGCTGAAGTCACGTACATAAAAGAGTCCTATGTATTTATGTATCCGGCCCGAAACGACTTAACTTATATGATTTCGGGATCTTCCGCTGTTATATGAAGTTTCTGCTCAACCGCTATGAAAGAACGAAGTGGAGGAAATGCTAGTGCAGAATTTTGGCGACGAAAATATTTTTGACAAAAATCTTATACCAAAATATTTTAGAACATAGATGGAATGAACCGTTGTTCACTCTTTGTCACTGGGATCTATTATAAAACGTACTATACTTTACTCAAAGCAATTCAAAGAATGATATAACAAAGGTTCTGTAATAATATTGGCATTTGAAAAAGAATGTCCATAGAGATCTACGCATTGAAATAGGCACCTACGGTACTTTCACAGTTATTATGTGTCTTGTGGGACTGTAGCACCATAACTATTTTAGTATTGTTTTTATTTATTATCTTTTGACAATTCAAAAGTGTCTGTGATTGGCCTACTTGAAATTAATGCTTTGATTTGATTTGAAAACAAGTCAAGTAGTGTTTTAAGTTAAATATAACAGGATGCAAATCTATTTGAAAGAAAAAAACAAAACCAATTTAAAAAAAGTATTGATTTATTTGATTTGTTTTGGTTTTCATTCATATTCATTAAAATTAACATATTTATATGAAACACTTTTACTGTAAAATCATCACATGGGTCCTCCCATCTAGAGCGGGACGGGAGGGACTGTCAGACTTGTACTGACTAAAATCCACGGTGATTCTTCAAATACCCTTTACGTTCCAGGGTCATGGTGACCTGATGGGACAGTCCCGCGACCGCGACATTTGTATGAAACTTGTGATTATTTTCGTATGAACGCTAACAGTACTTTTTTTTTATTATGGTAAAATATTTATATGTATATGAGTCCTCCCACCCAGGGCAGAGCGGGAGGGACTGTCAGTCTCGTACTGACTAAAATCCACGGTGTCCTTCAATAGCCCTTTACGTACCGGGGTCACGGTAATTCGTGAGTCCCGTGACCCCGGCAGGCTTTGGCCCTCTACAGGCCCCGTCACTATGCTGACACTCCTTGAGGCGCTCGTGGAACAGTACCTTAGTTGACTACACTCTAATTACGCTTTATGGATCCTAAGATTCCTTATAACAAATGTCTAAGTAGGTACGCAACTTAAACTAATAGCAATGACAAAACCATTATGGCATTGCGTAATAGACAAAGTTAAGACTTATAACTTTGTCTATGAGCACATACTAAGAATGAACATGACATTTAACTAGTTAAAATCCTACGACACAGAATAGAAAGTGTACAGAAGGTCCACTTCAAACCAGTCTTACGTTGATATTGTGCCGTAGACAGTTTTATGAAAATATTCTTGGATAAATAAAAAAAATTGCTTTATGAAAAATTACTCAAAAATTAACTTAACCTTGACTTTTGTGCTAGGTCAGTGACTTTTTCCAGTCATGATTTTTTATCTGTGAGTTTTTGTGTTTGTGTGAATGTGCGTGTGTTTGTGTGTTTCCCGTTAATTTTCGCGATAATGGTCTTTAAAATAATGTTATTATAGACATACAATAACGCGATAATTCACGACATTTCCCATTAGTGTGGCTCTAGTGTAAGAATGGTTCAAAGTTTCAAGACGGTTCAAGTAACTGCCAGTGTGGAGAAGTACAAGACTGCTTTTAGAACATTTTATTACAATTATGTAGATGTTTCAACAATGTTCTGGAAACTTCTATTGTCTGATCGTCTTTAATTAGACTTAAAAAATCGGAGTGATTCAAAATGAATTTAAAAAACTTATAAGAGTGTGATTAAGAAATGAATTGTGATCAGTAGTGATTTAGAGTGTTTGTAAATAATTAATGTAAAATATTTGGTTATTCAATTTGTGTAAATAAATTTATCCCATTCCCAGATTGTACCAATATTGACTTTTGCCCGGATTTAATTGGATCGAAATATAAATACTCGGTTAAGGAACTTTGAAACCAATGGTTTTAATAAGATTAACACACTGTTTATAAGAAAATATGGTCTTTCTACTCTTGATATTTTATATTGCACTCAGTTGTACTCCTTAGGGGCAAACTAGGTAATACGCCCTAGTTGAAAAAGCGCCCCGTCATTCTAACACTCAAACTTATTGCTCTGAAACACACGCTTTTCGATCGGATGGCAATAACGCTGGCAACATGTAATTGAATCCTGGTGGAAATGTATGTGCCACTTGGTTATACGACTGGTCTCTTATTCCGTGTCATACGTAAGGGTTTCTAAGACAGGAGTAATAGTGGTCTTAAAATGGATTAACTCCAGACGTTAAGGGATCTGTGAATGAGATATTAACCCTTCACTAAGTTTACAGTCATAGATGAACATTTACAGAGCCCCAGCATTTGCGACGTAAATATAACGTAAAGAATTCCTTTTTAGAACTCTGTTCCCTCAAAATAAAAAACGCAACCGTATAGGATAACTTCGTAGTCCGCCTGTCTGTACGTCTGTTCGTATGTTAAGTATTTTTGTCACTATCTGGTATTATTTTTTAGCTTGTGCCAATTTAATGAATTTTCTTTCTTTCTTGTTAAAGAGCTAAACAGAATACTCGTGGTACTGACACAGTACAACTAAATAAATTCAAAACTTCTAGTTATGTACAATGATCTCCATCGCGCAACAAACAGGCACTTCAAGACAAATATCACCAACTATTCAAGCACAATTTGTAAACTTTAAATTAAATTACTGAAGTAAATAGTTATTTCCCTAGAAGTAGTAATTAGTGGAGTGCTAATATAGAACTTACATCTTAAAATAGATAAGTCACATCTGAGGTGCACTAGTGTGTGATGGAAGAGTTAAGTAAAACCTGAGATTACTAAATTGAAAATGCTCGTTTGAAATGTGATATCTATATATATAAAAGGAGAACTGACTGACTGACATATCAACGTACAGCCGAAACTACTGGGGCTAGGAATGTGAAATTTTGCACACGGCTTCCTATTATAAAGTAGGGGAGCACTAAGAAGGGGTTTTTGGAAATTTAACCTTTAAGGGGGTGAAAAGGGGTAATTAGGAAAGTACGTAACCTACGCGGACGAAGTCGCGGGAAAAGTGCTAGTTTAGTATATTTACTCAATGTTTTTAATTGATTTACATCTAAATAAAAATTAGGCCAACATGCTATAGATTACTTGTATTTTCGATTGAGATGTCAGCGTATTTACTTCACATCTATGTCAATCGCTCGAATGTGCGCATATTTAGTACCTAAATAGAAAGGTCACGTATTATCACACCTTACACCATTTATGTTTATGTCGAGTCTATTTCTGAAGCAATTAAATATATCCAATAAAGAAAACCCAATTTCCAAAAATAGAAAAGTTTTAAAATGGACACCCACATGACTTCAGTAAAAATAACAAGCGTTCCACATGGCAGAAATCCGAAGCTTTATAACGCCCACTTTTAAACATCTGTCCCACAGCCAGCAATTAGTTAAAAGCGAGTAGAACTATATATATACTCGTAAGCATGATCTGCAAGTAGTTGTTCTGGGTCTGGGTGTTTGTGTATATGAGTTTCTATGTTTGTAAACGCACCCACGATACAGGAAGAAATTCCTAGTGTGGTTGTCCCACACTGTTTAAAAAAACGACGGGTTGCACTCTGGGAGTGCCGGCAGAAGTGAAAACTCGAATAGTAATTGTTGGAAATATCTTGTGAACAGATTTTAGTAAAACTCGCAAAAATGGTTGACTTATTATTTCAATAATTTTCCAATGTGACGTACATCTTTTATAAACAATGTTACCTAGCAACGAATATATCCAGCATACAAACTTCTTTTAAAGTAATAAAGTCACACGAACATTCACGCAAGCGCCCTGCGCCGTCCTACGCTTTTTCGGTCAGGGTCACGTGTCCTGACGCGAGTGTCCTGACGCGAGTTTAAGATTTTATACCCATTACAGAAAAAGTGCTCAACGCCGCTAAAGAAGTTTTCACTTCAAAAAAACTAGCAACTAAAATGAGTTGTTTGTTTGACAGAATTCCGCCAATGTTCATAATATTAGACATATTTTTAGTAATAAAATACTTAATTGCGGTCTAAAATAAACCTAACTTCCTTAAACAAATAAATAAATAAATTTTTGTTTGTTCCGTGCGTGAAAAATAGTCAATAATCAGTCAATTCCTCGTTGATGGAGACACGGAGTACCATTCAGAGGGTGGTGATCTTACAAGAACTACATGTTCAGTATCTGTGTACTCACTACTCCGTGACTAAGCAAGCAGTATCAAACCACGTTTAAGTAGATTGTGTGTAAACTGTTACTGCTATTAGTATTTATGCTAGTATGTATTAGTCTGTGTAGACATGAGAGGGGACGTTGTGGTTATACTACAATCAGGGGAAAGGGACGTGATTATAACGTAGCTAATTCGAGATATTCGTTAGTGAGGTTTCAGAAATGAAGTTATAAATGTTTTTGTTTTATTTGTTTCAGGTAACGTCACGATGCCAGTCCGTCGAAGAAGCGAATATTAAGTAAAGTTAGATAACAGTTAAGATTGCTACACACACATAATTAATAAGAGCCGCTGATACACATTTGATCGCGCACTTCAACAGGGCGCGTACTAAGCTGGTATAGCGACTTCTGTCTGTCCTGTATCCTCTGTTACCATCTCTGTTACATTTGTGCGCGCACAGTGCAGCACATTTGTACGCGAACATTTTTATTCACAAATAACGAGTCCACTACTCACGTGTGCAGGCACAGTAGTATCGAGGTATGCGCGAACATTATCAGATTGTTCGCGCACATTTTTTTAGTGTTTGGCATAGTCAGTCTACCAGAACAAACATTTGTGCCACACAGTGCTACAGACCGGTAGAATTGCAACTTAAGATGCCCAACGAATATTGCCTATCGACTCAAACCGAAATACGTATCCCAAATTGCTTCGGGACACTTTATTGCTCAACAAATACTGTCGATTGAGCTTTGACGGGGTCCGACAAAAAATAGCAGCATTCTGTATTTGGTTTTCTGTGAAAATTCCTTTATTTTTACAATAAGACTGGACTTAAATTTTGTGTCTAGTTTACATAGAAATAGATTTTAGGTTTAGGTTGTAGGAACTAGCTTAATTTGCATGAAAAGGGTCGTGCCAAAGGTGCCTAGAGAGAACTATCTTGACCATTTGTATAATACGCATGTTAGCAGCATCAATTATTTGCAAATTAAATTAGTCTGTCAGTAAGAGTTTTGAATTAATAATGGATACGTTGTTTCGTTTGTTGAATTAGTGCATATTAACAAAGATATAACGCAACAAAATTCGAAAGTGGGGGCTCGTGACGTCAGATTCAAGTAAAAACTGTACTTGTGACGTATTGGCAATTTTGAAGTGTCGTATCTTCGTCAAATTTGGTTTACGTAACAAAAGAAAGAAATCGTATTAAATATTTTTTGATTATCTAACTGACGGATTAATTAGATTTTGACAGACAAATAACCTATTTCATGTAGAAAATAATACACTTATGTAGGATTTCGTTAATGCTTAGTGTTAATAAATTAATTCTCAGTGACAGTTTTGAGATCAAAGTTGTGCTCGGCAGGTGTCAAAAAGCTCTTCCATTTAACTAAACTTATTTGTCTTAACTTATTTGTCTTAAACATTATGTGGGCACAGCTATCCTATATATGTCACAGCTAGGGAAAACTATGTAATTTTATATTATGTTAAAACATTGCCCACGTATGGGTCGAAAATTATCCTACGGGAACGTAATATAGGTATATAAAGAACCATATGTGTTAATCCAAGTTAAAACTTCATATATGTGTATATTAATCAGTTCAGTTATATTTGCGTTAAAGAAAAATTTTGAACTGAAAAAATATTTATTGTTTCTGCCAATATTTTCTTCCAAATTAGTGATAGGAGTATATTGTTTAATAGTAACAAACGTACATAAATCTATCCACACTCACAAATTTTCTCATAATAATAACCGTAAGTAAAATATAATAACCGAAAGAAGTAAGATAAAATAAAACTTCTAGGCAAACTCCATTTGGTAGACGCCCACGGCGACAGACGTCGGCAGACGTTCTCCGGCCACCGTAGGCGCGGGCATGCGGGCAGCGAGTAATGGGCAAATCGCTGTCCGACCATGGATCATGCCCGGGTCGACGGCGCGTTGTGTTCCACGCGTGCCTCAAAAAGTATCAGCAAAATGAAGGGGCCCCCTCTAGAGAGCCAAAGCCTGCCGCGGTCGTGGGACTCACGTATTACCGTGACCCCGGAACGTAAAGGGCTATTGAAGGACACCGTGGATTTTAGTCAGTACGAGTCTGACAGTCCCTTCCGCTCTGCCTTGGGTGGGAGAATTCATTTGATGATTTTACCATGATAAAAAAAGCTAAACTCCCTTGCAAAGATTTTCTGTGAATAGAATAATTCGACTGCGAAGTCATGCCTCCGGATTCAGTACATCCGACACTCTTACCAACCTAGCTACCGAAGTCTGACCTACAAGTGTTGAATTTTTCAATCCAATCCTAACGTCTTACGGTTGTAAAACGGGATTATTTATCACTTTGGAATCCACTTCTTGAAAAGATCGCTTTTAGCGAGAAGACCGCCCATTGTGTCACCCTATGTCGGTTTCGGTTTAAAGAGTTTATTCGCATAAAATAACACAAACAGTTCACTTAACTATAAGATAAACACACTTATGCCTTTGTCAAACAGACAGGCGAAAGTGTAGCGTTTCCGAAGCGAAGCGTGACGTTTTAATTTGTAATGTATGGAATTGTTTGAATCCAGTCACATAGAAAAGCGAAAGCGATCCGATAGCGTGACAGAACTATCGGACTGACGTCTTGCTTCGGTTCGGTATCGCTTCGGAAACGCGGCATAAAATCATGCATTACTAAAATAACATACTTACTCCGTGAATCGGTGGTAAGGAAAGAAAATATTAAAATTAGGGTAGGAAAATATTAAAATTAGGATACAAGGTTTTTGTTTTACATTTGATATAAATCTGTTATTTATTCTAGTTTTGTAGGCAATCTTTTTAAACGAATTGTCTATGTATAAGATACGAGTATATTTGTAAATGTCCGTAATTTGTATGGATATCTATCTTGTACAGAGTACTTCAACCTACCTCAATCTGTCAAACTTCTTTAATAGATTTTCAACCTAATCACAATATTGGAAGGTTGATGTTCGATTGCTAAAATTTGGATTCGGGTAGGTTGGCCTGCTGGCGTCTGTACAAGGAAATAGTTGCTACCTATCCTCTTAACACAATCCTTCTCTTTTCATAATATCCATGGGGATCGTAACACAATCAATAAACCTAAATCCTCTTACTGCACAATACGCCGAAATAAGATTTAGAAAGACCCATTTTGTTCCCAACCGTCCAATAATGAGATAAGGTTCCGTATGTGTGCCAATTCTGAAGCCTTAAGGTGCTGATAAACATGAGCGTTCTTACGAATGTTACATTACAGTAAAATAAAACAAGAGCGGGTTACATAACGTATCGCTTGCTCGCATAGAAACGCCAAGCATAGGCTTGGCGGGCATGCGGGCGGCGAGTAATGAGCGACTCGCTGTCCGACCCTGGATCATACCCGGGTCGACGGCGCGTTGTGTTTACATACTCCTCAAAGAGTGTCAGCAAAATGACGGGGCCCCCTTCTAGAGGGTCAAAGCCTGCCGGGGTCGCAGGACTTACATATTACCGTGACCCCGGAACTATTGAAGGACACCATAGATTTTGGTCAGTACGAGTCTGACGGTCCCTCCCGCTCTGTCCTGGATGAGAAGGACTCATTTGATGATTTTACCACGATAAAAAAAAAACATTGGCTTGGCGTTTCTCTACGGGATCGAATTCGCAACGAAGTGATCCTTCAGAGAACGAAAGTGGTCGAGCCCACAGAATGAGCAAGCTGAAGCGGCAAACGTAACGTGAGATGCCCTCAGCTAAGATGGAGCGACGACCTTCGCAAGGTGACTGGTAACAGCTGGATGAGAGTAGCCGGTGATCGAGTGAAATGGCGTACAATTGGAGAGACCTATGTCCATCAGTGGACTGCTAAAGGCTGATGATGTGTGATAGTTATGATGTGTTACATAACAGAAAAACGAATGAGAGCGTTTTACCGAGCATTCGAACGAGCATTCTGGCGAGCTTTTTGCCGAACCGACTGTCAAGTCTGGCATCGACTAGAGCTGTAATTGTGAAAATGTTTGTAGCGATGTGTGACTCTGTGCTCGGCTCTGTTTATTGTTCAGTTCAACAAAATTAAAAACGACGAATGCTCGATGTTCTGTTACACGTGAATGTTCAAGTCTATCAGCACCTTTACTTCATAAACGTTGCGCCAATATTTTGTTGCCCCTTACAGTCAGCAAAGTCGGCAATTTCCGCAATTTCAGGAATTTTGTGCTAGCTTTTGCTGTTAGTTTGGCGATGTACTTTATAAAAGTGAAAGAAGTGTTCAGGACCAAATTATGTGTTTATATTGTGGTCTCTCAATTTTATCTCCTCCTCCTTTACGTTCTAGGGTCAAGTTTACCTAATAAGACCCGCGACCCCGGCAGGCTTTGGACCTCTAAGGGTAATATTTCTGACAGCTCTTTGACGCGCTTTCTGGAGCAGAGACTGATGGACAGAGAATGGAGTTCCATGCCTATTCTTCATCGTACCTCGTCTCCTTGTAATGGGCATTTACGGTACTTTCACAGTTATTTTATCGTTGTCTTATGACTTGGACTGTAGTGCCATTTTTTTTTTGTTTTTTAACAATTCAAAAGTGCCAGTAACTGGTCTACTTGATAAACGATTTTTTTTTTAAATATCAAACAGCATTATTGCGCAGTAATTACGCCTGTTACTAAGTCCACAGTACAACTCTGCCTACTTCAACGAGGATTACCAGCGTGATAATACGTATTGTAATACACTTTCACATAAGCTTGTTTTGCAGTATGCGATCACAAATCCACTTAACCAGGGCCTGTGTGCTGTTCATTTTCGAGAATTCTGCTCAGTTAAGCATACATTTTTTTTTTTTGCAAGAATTTTGTTAACAATTACTGACAGAAACCACAGATGATAGTAGCAAAAGCCACAGTGTTAAATCCGAACATTTTACATTTTCAACATTACAGGGAATTTGAGGTTGTAAAAAAAATTGCTACGCGATTTTATTAATCCCGTGACTCCGTAGTAACGGTTTTGTCGACGTTACAATTGACAAAATAATATAGTGTAGAAAGATTTATATCATCCATATAGAAGTCTTTCTACATTATATCCAGATATATATCAGGTATATTTGTATTTGTAAAGAAATAACTGTCTATTCTTATAGAATTGGTCATATTACACGTGCTGGTCGATATTATCACAAAAAAAAAAACATTTTCAAAAGACTACCAACAGACGATTTGCAAGGAATGTTTCATATTGATGCGAAATTTTTAATTTCCAACCTTTTGCCTAAAAGGTTGAGTGCAGTCATGCTTGGGGACTGAAAAAGGAGAACTGTGCATATGGGTTTTGAGTATGCATGTTCATTTTGGGTTTTTTTTTTTTTTTATCGTGATAAAATCATCAAATGAGTCCTCCTACCCAGGGCAGGGCGGGAGGGACTGTCAGACTTGTACTGACTAAAATCCACGGTGTCCTACACTAGCCCTTTACGTACCGGGGTCACGGTAATGTGAAAGTCCCGCGACCCCGGCAGGCTATGGCCCTCTACAGGCCCCGTCACTATGCTGACACTCCTTGAGGCGCGCGTGGAACACAACGCGCCGTCGACCCGGGCATGGTCCATGGTCGGACAGCGAGTCGCCCATTACTCGCCGCCCGCATGCCTGCGCCTACGGTGGCCGGAGATCGTCTTGCGACGTCCGACGCCGTGGGCGTCTACCACTGCGGCTGGGGTGGAGGGAGGACGCTGTCCTCTCCCTCAGGCGGCCCGCCTCTTCTTTCGCGAGCATGACTGCTTCGCAGAAGGAGGCGACCGCTTCCCACTCCGTCTCGCCCCGCAGCATGGCCTCGACCAATGCCGGGCGCGAGAGGTCTCCGCCTATCGCCGTCGTGAGGACACGGCGGTGCTCTGCCCAAGCGGGGCAGTCCTGCACTGTATGCTCCACCGTGTCCTCCGGACGATCTTCGCAGTGGTGACACCCAGGCGTTTCTTCCCTCCTTATCAGACACAGGAACCTCCCGAAACTCCCGTGTCCGGTGAGGACCTGCGTCATGCGGTAGGTAAGGACGCCTATCCAGCCACTCCTCAAAGAGGGGTCTTACCGCCGCGATTGCGGCGTGCCCGATGCATGTTCATTTTGGGTTGCTGAAAATATGAAAAGCTTGGTAAAACTATTTTGTTTCCTTTTTCTGAGCCACATATGGACAAATATTTATGTACATACTATCTTTTAAGGTGGATCTTGAAAGATAGTAATAAGTATTTGATCAGAGGCCTTATCACAAAAGGTGATGATATGTATTCTATTAACAGCATACTTGAAGTATTTACTGCGTTTATTGTATGGAAAAATTAAAAAGCGCCTCTAGTGTACGAACGAGAAACAAAATTTCATCAAAACTTCAAAGTTCCCGTTAATTTTCGTCACAAAAACGGGAAAAGTCATGATAGGGCCTCGGGTGGATTTTTAGACGGTCAAATCTTACAGTCCCTTCTGCTTCTCTGCTTCACCCAAGGTTTTAACTTCACCACTCACTCATATGAAAACGACACCTGGAAGGAATTTCGAGGACACTAGTAAACAATTATACTCAATAAAACGTTTATTGCCCGTGGTACTACCAAGCGACCTAGTAGTATCACGGGAAATCTTAATTAAAAACTCTTATTGAAAACGGGCCGCCTGAGGGAGAGGACAGCGTCCTCCCTCCACCCCAGCCGCAGTGGTAGACGCCCACGGCGTCGGACGTCGCAAGACGATCTCCGGCCACCGTAGGCGCGGGCATGCGGGCAGCGAGTAATGGGCGACTCGCTGTCCGACCATGGACCATGCCCGGGTCGACGGCGCGTTTTGTTCCACGCGCGCCTCAAAGAGTGTCAGCATAGTGACGGGGCCTGTAGAGGGCCAAAGCCTGCTGGGGTCGCGGGACCAAGGGATTACCGTGACCCTGGTACGTAAAGGGCTAGTGAAGGACACCGTGGATTTTAGTCAGTACGAGTCTGAAAGTCCCTCCCGCTCTGCCCAGGGTGGGAGGATTCATTTGAAGATTTCACCACGCCAAAAAAAAAGTGTCCTTGAGATCGGTTCAACGATCTCTCCATAAATATTCTATCAGAGTAGTCTGCTTTCTGGCAATTATTATTTATGTAACTGCGTGAGACGTATACATAACTGACACATTCGAAGACATTTCTTATTCAAGAACATCATGATAACCGACACTAAAACCTTATCGTTTCCCATCAATAAGACTGTCTCTATTAACCTCAAACATTCAAGGAATTCAAATGGAAATTGACTTCGTTTTTATTACCTCGTTGATCGAAGAAAATATTTTTACTAATTGAACGGCTGGAGGTCACATTATTCTTAATTAAAACCTTCATAGTGTCCTTAAAATAGGTATTTGTAATAAAAAAAATGGTTTTTCATTACTCATACTCTGAAAGTAGGTCATTACATGCGTGATGAGCGGTTTGAAAATTATGCATTGCAGCCCTAGGGAGAATCGCTTTCAACTGACAGCTACCAAATTGAAAAAAATAAAACTAGTTCTATTCTGACATTTATTACAGCGCGATTTTTAATTAAAATAAATACATATAGTTAAGTTTTAAGAATATCTATGTCGTGACTAATATAATTTAGTTTCAACTATTTCTGTAAAAAACATTTTTTTTTTTTTTGTTTTTAGCTTGTTTTAATCATCAAATGAGAGCTCCCACCCAGGGCAACTGTCAGACTCGTACTGACTAAAATCCATGGTGTCCTTCAATAGCCCTTTACGTTCCGGAATCAGGTTATTCGTTAATCCCGCGACCCCGGCAGCCACGTCATGATTTTTTTCAACATTTACCGTGCCTTTAATGTTTATTCTAAGATTTATCAAGTGAATGGTGGTAAAAGTTTGAACGCAAACCTTTTTGATCATTTACCAACTTATAAAATAAATAGGTATATCTTAGGATTCACTGGGAAATCTTAAGGTTCATCGTACTTCGGGCTTTTACAGTAACATAAACATATTGATATAACAGATATGAAAGAAACATTAAAATTTAATTTTTCTCCCGTAAAAGTTTGAGAGTACACGTTTAAGCCTTTGTCAAACAGACAGGCGTAGCGAATGCGAAGCGTGACGTTTTTATTTGTAATGTATGGAATTGTTTGAATCCAGTCACATAGAAAAGCGAAAGCGATCCGATAGCGTAACAGAACTATCGGACTGACGTCTGGCTTCGGTTCGGTATCGCTTCGGACTCGCTTCGCTTTTGCCTGTCTGTTTGACAAAGGCATTACTCCTGAATAATTATGTGTCCTACGAAGCAGCTACTTAATAAAAAAGTACTAAGTACTTTCGATGTGAGTAGTAAAGTTTTGTAACAAGAAGTAAAAACAAAGTAGAAAGTTTTGTATAGCAGGACCGCTCATTTGAGTTTATGAGCACATTTGAGCTTTTTAGGTTCTTTAAGTGCTAAAAAATATTAAGTGCAAAACATTGAAAGAAAACCATTGAAATCCATTTCAGAAGTTCAAGTAAAGTTAGCTTCAATAAGATAGATAGATAAATAGATAGAATACACTTTATTGTACACCAAAATTGTTACAAAAAATAAACGATTTTACAATATTTCTTCTAATCCTATGGTTACAAGGGCGGTCTTATCGCTAACAGTGATATCTTCCAGACAACCTTTACATGAAATATAAATCACACTCGTAAAATATTACTCATCATCTGCCTAGCCTTTTCCCAACTATATTGGGGTCGGCTTCCAGTCAAACCAGATTCAGCTGGATATCAGTATTTTACATGGAGCGACTGCCTGTCGGACCTTCACAACCCAGTAACTGGGTAATACGATACTCCATGGTAAGACTGGTTGTCAGACTTTAGAGCTTCTGACTAACCGTAACGACTGTCAAAGATCTACATATGACAGCCGGGACCAACAGCTTTACGTGCTTTCCGAGGCACGGAGGAAACTCGCTATGGCAGCTAGTCAACCACAGACCAACCAACCATGCGCGGCTTAACCCGGAAGATCGGCCTGTGCGACTTTATTTAGCCACGAGCTCCGAGATATATTTACTGACAATAATAATTCATTAATGTCTACAGAGTTTGTGCCCTTATATTATTACTAGCCAGCGCTTTAACCCTATAAACTATCTATGTACCGAATTTCAACCAAATATTTTCAGCGGTTTTTTCGTGAAAGAGCAACAAACATCCATACATGCAAACAAACTTTCACGTTTATAATCTTACTTAGGATTTCAAAGAAAGTCGTCAAAAGAGTCCTCCAGATGTTTTAGGAGCGAAAGGGACTGTAGGACTTTTCTGCCTAAAAACCAAACCCGTTTCTTCAGATGCCCTCTCTGGTTCAGGGTCGCGGTAACCTGTTAATGCTGCTCCACGACTCACTAGGCACAGACCCCAGACACTTGAATCGCTCAGTAAAAATGGCATGAATTAATAACCTTTTTTTAAAATGAAAAATTTAAGAAATGTTGTAAGAACAAAAATATTTATTTTAATCATAGTATCTTTTCAAGACACTATGATTCAAATAAATATTTTACTCCATTGCTACCGGTATATAAGTAAGTGGAATTCAAGAAAATATATTACAAATAGTTCTTTATAAAACTTTCCTTTGTATATTCTCTTTTCAGCTTGTTATGTCGAGTATTTTGTTTAAAGTTTTCAAGATCATTTGTTAAAGTTAAAAAACTTATGTTCAAAGTGTATTTGTTTGTTTGAAAAGGGGCTTTTGAAAAGTTTAACTGATTGTCGGATAGTACTTTGGTTGAACTTTAATATATAGAGAGAAAAAGAATAGATTTTTCTAATTATTAACTTGTAACGAAATAACTGTTTTCTTTTTTATTAAAAATGCGTGCAGCGGGCCTATGAAATTATTTATTACTAGCTTCCGCCCGCGACTCCGTCCGCGCGGATGTCGGTCTTCGCGTGGATGGTTTATTTCTCCATTTTGAGTAACTCTGACAATGACGTCGACTCGGGCGTGGTCCATGGTCGGACAGCGAGTCGCCCATTACTCGCCACCCGCATGCCCGCGCCTACGCTGGCCGGAGATCGTCTTGCGACGTCGAACGCCGTGGGCGTCTACCACTGCGGCTGGGGTGGAGGGAGGACGCTGGCCTCTCCCTTACGCGGCCCGCCTCCTCCTTCGCGAGCATTACTGCTTTGCAGAAGGAGGCGACCGCTTCCCACTCCGTCTCGCCCCGCATGGCCTCGACCAATGCCGGGCGCGACCGGTCAGATTGGGACTTAGCTATATTATAGGCTATATAACTTATTTCATGATGGCATCAATTTTTCTGCCGTTTTTTTTTCTCTAAAAAAGTTTTCTGGGACTTTCAAATCCCTCAGAAAACGATGCCTCAGATGAGAGATGTGGACTCTGGAGAGTAAGTAACCCCACCCCTCCTTATTTCCTCAATCCAGCAGAGCACCTCCCTCCTGGTTCACTACAGTGGCCGATCTGGAAATCTCTCAGTCGATTGCGAGCCCAGGTTGGCCGCTGTAAAAATAATCTGGTCAAATGAGGTATACTAGACTCATTCTAAACACAATGCCAGTGCGGAGCCTCTGTACAGGACATGTTCCACCTCCTTTCGTGCCCATCCTGCCCAACCACCTGCACCTTCCAGGATTTGAATGAGGCAAATGACAGAGCTGTGCGGGTAGCTACGTATTGGTGGGATGCGATTTGAGTACATCGACACGCAAAGAAGAAGATAAATTTTTCTATAAATGGTGATATATTTTGGAAAAGATGTATATATATTGGCGCTAGTAGTTGATCGTTAAATTAAAATCAACCTATTTTCAAATACAACGTCAAAAAATCCTTTTTCCGATTTAAAAACATACTTCTGTTGCGCTCGAATACTGCCTTTAAATTCAAAATAGTTTCAAGTACGATTCACACAGGATACAGTACAGGTCAAGTTGGACTGGCACACCAAGGGTTCCGTACCATATATAAAAACGGATACAGACCCTATAGAATAAACTACAAACCCAGTGATAAGGCATAACTTTAAGAGTCCAAAAATCTGTATCCTAAACAAGAACGGGCAATCTCCATCTCTTCTAAATCAGTATATTGTTGCAAAACATTATGTAACTATATTGAGATCTTCATTAAATAGGTTGCTTCAAAGCAAGCACTTTTCACGGTCGACCACATCATTGCTTACCATAATGGGAGACGTGGAGAGGAGGAGTAAGAGACGAGATAGACGTGGAACAAGAGATCTCAAGGTTACAAGTATCTATTATTCCTAGAACTACCTTACACTTTTTACTGCTAGCTAGAAAAAACAGTAAGTAACTCTGAAAGCGAAAACGTGTTCTGATTAAAATACTAGATAAGGTTTTAGAACTCCTAGAATTTTATTATATCCCAGAAGTTTTCCGACAATCATTTGTTTGTATGAATTTAGGAGACCATTAAAACTTCTCTTCAGGCATTATGAAGTTAGTGAATAGTAACGATGTTTTACAGATTTTTTTGAAGTAAATACTTGCTTATAAAACTATTTTACTTATCCTTTATGTAAGTTAAAGTAACACATAACTGTCATAACTTTTAAAAAGTGCTCTATTCGTGTTCAACTTTTTTATGTAGATAGATAGATAGAAAAAACATTTATAAGCTTCTGCGAGAGTGACATATTTCTATTTTTTAATATACGTGGCATTAGCTTTTTCCCCGGTTATGCCTGGACGCAGATTGTCAGACTCCTACTGACCAAAAATCACACATATTTTTTCAATTACCATTTGGATTAGGGGAACAGTGTATAAAACGGGGACGCGGGGTATAATGTGGACATACACTCTTTAGGCATACTTAACACAATACTAACGTAACGCAAGCGCCATCAGGACGTCATTTGCAAGTTGCCATTAACAAATGGCGTCCTGTTGGCGCTTGCGCTACTTTAGTATTGTATTAAGTTTGCCTTAAGTGTGTGATTTCCTATCATACCTCGCGTCCCCGTCTTAAACACTGTTCCCCTACAGGACAGGACGAGTGGGTTTGGTAACGAGTTTGGTAACCTCTTACGGCATTCGGTCCTATACCGTCAGTTTACTGACAGCTCCACAGACAACGCGTTCTCGACTCTAGCCAGGAAGTTTACTCACTTAGTCCGTCAACGAAAATACGGACCCGTACGGAAGTAACTTGAAACTATTTAGTGAACCCTACACCCAATTAGTTCTGAATTCGTAAACGTTCTGATAACACATCGGGAGCCAGGAAAACTGTCCAATTATGTTACCATTATTTATTTATGTCCGTTAGTGATAAAATGGAAACTTCCGAAACTACGGGTTTCGTGTTTAGATAGTAGTACAGGGTCCTTGATCGGACGGTGAGCAAAGTTCAAAAACCTTTACACAAAAACTAAAAACACACCTAAATACCAGAATATTTGGGTCATGCAATAAAACTACACTGTTACTCACAGTCATCGATTCTCGCTTCCTATTCGCCCACTCGATTTTAAATCGAGAGTTGAATCGAATAACGTTTATTTACACAAGAGAATACATGGGAATACTTCAAAGCCAGTAAATATTGACGACGGCATACGCGACGACAAATGGTCGTAATTAGCCGAGCGAGACGATTCATTTTGAAATCTTTGTGGGCACGAATTTAGGTGAACACATACGCAGAATATAATTTAATATGATTTTTGTGTATGGAGTCTGTTTTATGAGATATTAAATAGGAATGTAGGTTTATATCTTCTCATTATTTTGAATCTCTTCAAAATTAGAGTACTTCTTCGGGGTAAGCTCGCTCTATCATTTTTTTACGTCGTTAAATAATCAAATCTGGCCTGCCACCCAGGGCTGGTGACTAAAATCCACGGTGTCTTACAATAGCCTTTTACGTTTCTTGATCACGGTTATATAATAAGACAGTCCCGCGACCCCGGCAGGCTTTGGCTCTCTATGTCTCCCTTTAGGTTCTTAAGGCCTAAGCTCTTTGAGGCGCGCATGGAAAACGACGCGCCGTAGCGACGTGGACCCGGGCATAGTCCATGATCGGACGGCAAGTCACCCATTACTCACAGTCCGCCTGCTAAAACTCGCTCCATCCTAGGCTGTGTCTATGTCAAACTTACCTAGACATGAGTCAAGAAAAAAAACAAAAAAAAAATTAACAATTTCATAGCATTTTCCTAACCATGCTGGTTTTGACTTGCAATCATACCGGATTCTGCTGAATACTTAGACTGCTTAGCTAACCTCTTCAACCCTGTTAGGACTGGGCAATACGATACCTCATGACTCGTAAGACTTATGTGCCACTGACGACTGTCAAAGTCGCTTGGCATTATATGTTATTGTCTGCTTCTTCTATATTTCGCTATTAGTCTATACCAATAGCTACATTTCTAGCCATATCTTGCAGTACCTCCATAACTGTTTTTTTTTAATAACTTTCCCCACATTGACTCCTCCTATATCGTGAGTGCGTTTACAAACATCCAAACTCTCACAAATAAACACCCAGACCCGGAACAAACACTTGCAGATCATATAAAAATCGTACTCGCTGTGCAGCAATCGATTCCAAATTGTTATTTTAAAATCTATCTGTGAAGGTCGAAACATATCCCCACGAATTGCTGTTTTGAATTAATTGTTAGTTATTTTATTTCTGAAGGTCGTATCGTCGTCAACGCCATGGCTGCATCTGCATCACTGGTGGGTCTGGGCCTCCCAATTTCTTTTTTTCGCCTTATTATATATCTCTGCATTCCTCATCCAGGTTTATAGGAAATAGAAATAATCCCACGATGTTTACAATATCGTTAACCCAACGAGTTTGGTCTAACCTTGGCAATCATATATTTTTATAGCCGGGCGTATAGCTTGTCAAAAACAAAAATAACGACTCAATCTTATTTCCACCTTATTCCGAAAGTTATGGCACTAAATCCCAATTATTTACAACACAAAAAAAAACTATTGTCTATGTCTCACAGTCCCCAAATTAGGTCTCAAATAAATTTACTCTTTGTCTGCAAGATATATTGGATTGGAAGCGAAAATATCGCCGTTTTTTCAGTTCTGAAATCAGTTTACGCCCACGTATTTCAGTGTACAAAGGAATTCTTCCTTTAGGTCTTTTTGAAGATAATTTCATTTAGAAATATCATTATGAATGGACAAAATTTTGCCGTGGCTTCTGGCTTTTATTGGAGGATTCAATTATGTGTGAAAGTTGGTCGAAAGTGGATTTTACATTTCTTTTAGTATTTGGTATTATGTTAGTTATTTTTTGTAGAAAAAATAGCGGAGAGCTTCTTTGAAAATAGTAATTTGATCACAACCTATCTGTTCTTGTTTTTATGTTCTCGGTATTTTTTATTTATTTATTAGAAGCGATTTCTTCGAGAGCTTATTTTTTGTTACCGCAGTAAAAATAACGACTTTGTTCGTCACTTTGTGTATATCATCTTATTTTTTCTCCTTAACGTGCCGATGGCAATCTAAGTTGAGTCGGCCTAGTACTGAGCTTCGAGATTTCAATCTTCAGAAGCATTCATCAGGTCCTGTAATAAAACAATCGACAGTACTCGCAAGACTGGATATTACAAGGTTTCTGTAAGATGAGAAGTATTACACATAACATAGTCAAATATATAATGATTATAAACAACAAAAAAAATTATCCAACATGTAACCCAGACCAAATAACACTCGGGTTCTCAGTACATTAGCTTTTGCCCGCGATTTCTCCCGCTTGGAGTTCGGTAGCAATCCCAGGGAATTTAAAGTAATTTAGACTATTATCTATCTCTTTGCCAACGAAATGCATGCAGCCGTTTTAACGTGATAAAGTAACAAACATCCGTCCATTCATAAAATATAAGTAAAAATATAATAAAAAACAAATAAATAAAGTTTTTTAATTGCATTTTTGTGTGCGACTGCTGGGCAAAAGCCTCCCCTTTTTCCTTCCAAACGTTTCTATTTTGGGCAATTTCTGGTCATGTCTGCCCCGCAAACATGATCAGATCCTCACACCACCTCCGCCGCGGAACTAAAGTCTATCATGATAAAAACATCCACAAACAAGCCTCTATTTTTATACAACATTATTTTTTGTTTATGCGAAACCCGATACACCTGTCTAATATTTTTGTGTAAAGAATCTATGTACAAAATATCATCATCTCATAAAAAGTGTGTCCTTTGGGTTTTCCTGTAGCTGCAAAAAGACGAATTTCAGTATAAGCTTTTAAAATCACCTCGTCTATAGTATTTTTTAGACCGCACCTTTGACGGCTTCGTCTGATTGGACATCTTTAAGACTCCGGTTGGCCAATTCGGTAATTGATTTGTTACCGACAAAGACCGCATAACAACCAAGATTTGTTATCTTTTTCTAGCGTTAATGATTTTTTTTTGTACAACGATAGTTTATAACCTGGTTTAACACACAGGATTGTTTTTATCACGATTTTATGTTTTATGTTTCGAGTTGTAGCGGGCGTAAAATGGCCAGTAACACTGATTTTAATTATTATAGATATAAAAATTATGAAAATTTGTAAGAACAGTCCTTTTACCTGCGACAAACAGTAAATAAATTTGAATTTGTAGCTATTGTAGATAAATCATTTTCAACTACGGAACCTTTCATTTGCGTTTACTACATAACCGGTTTATCTATTTACTATCAAAACTTTTTGCTTAAACCTTAAAAATGACAGCAAATACCGAAGGTCCAGACTTGCCAATAAACCGAGCTTGAAAACGGTCTGTACCGATCATAACGATCAGCTATATACTACCATATAATATAATAACAAGTCACTAACAAGGTCCCAGTTCTAGTACATAACTAAGAAAAGGTATATAATGTTTCTGTTTTACGAGACAGTTGTTAAGTCTGTTTCTTTTCTTAGATATTTTGATGTTCAGCGTAACAAATTGAGCGAATCAGACATGAAAATAGAGGGTCCTAGACAAATTGACATTAATTCTTAGGGTTCCGTAGCCAAATGGCAATAAACGGAACAATTATAGATTCGTCATGTCTGTCTGTCTATCCGTCCGTATGTCACAGCCACTTTTCTTCTAAAGTATAAGAGCTGTCCTGTTGAAACTTGCTAAGTAGATGTACTTGTATTTTGTGAACTGCGTTAGGATTCTCACACAAAAGTAAAATATTATTTGGGGGTTTCTCATACTTAGAATTGAAATTAAAAAAAACAGTTCACCAAACCTATATGTGTGGGATATCTATGGATAGGTTTTTAAAACTGATATTGAGGTTACTAATATCATTTTTTCTAAACTGAACAGTTTGCGCGAGAGACACTTCCAAACTTCTACACTAAGAGAATGATAAAACTAAAAAAAATATATAATTATGATGTACAATACCATGCAAACTACCAGCGAAAATTGGTTTGAACGAGGTCAAGTAACTAGTTTTTTTAATACGTCATATCATTCGTAAACCGCAATTTACCTTTCAAAGTTACAACCAACTACAAGAACTTTTATACTTACTTTACTTGCTGCTACGGAACTCTTTATGGGCGAGTCTGGCTCGCTTTGGGCCGGTTTTTTTCTTCTTTTTTAAAAAAAAACGTTGCTCCACACTGGGAATTTCTCCTGTATCGTGGGTTATTAGCGATAACGATGATCGTTTGAAAGTACAAAAATTGAATTGACATGTTGTTACTTAAGTATTGTATGTCATGTTGTTATATATAAACGAATTTTAAGCGCAATTTCATCTTTTGTCTTAGTTCTGTTTCAACAAAGAATAAGATAATATATGTATATATATATATTTTTTTTTTTGAAGACGATCGAACCAATCAACCTGATACGCATATACGTTGTCAGATGTACAGAGATTGACGGACATATATTTCATCCCGAAGAAAAAATAACGTAATATTATAATAGATTTCTAAATAAACGTGAGCGTAGCTGCGAGCAAAAGCTCAAAAGCATCTTATACATGCATCAGATCATGCCCATATATTATAATTTTGGTAATACATCTAATTTTGGTCGCGGCACTTACGAATTACTGTGACCCCGGAACGTAAAGGGCTGATAAGGACACCGTGGATTTTAGTCAGTACGAGTCTGACAGTCCCTCCCGCTCTGCCCTGGGTGGGTGGACTCATTTGGTGATTTTACCGCGTAAAAAAAAGTACATCTAAAATTAATGTTTTCTTTTTATCGTGGTAAAATCATCAAATGAGTCCTCCCACCCAGGGCGGGATGGAAGCAACTGTCAGACTTGTACTGACAAAAATCCACGGTCATCTTTCAATAGACCATGTAATATTATTGTTGACCTAAGAAAATGCCCCGGCGAACCTTGATGCACCCTCACAAACAAGCGCCAAAGTGAGAACAAATAGCCGCGTTCCATTCAAATATTGTCTTACATTTGATGCGGGCTTGCATGAAATGCACAAACAGTGAACTGAACTACCTAGGTACTTCTACTTGGAGGTAACTAGTGTTCGAAATGACATAATAATGCCTTTTCTGAAAGTTAGATATTCTATGTTATATTGCTAGTTCCAGCAATTCTTTTCATTATTTTGTGTTTCTCGGCACTTTCAGAAATCAACAAATGTATGAAAATAACTAATTTTAGAACTTGTATAACTTGGTCGAGAGCAACCCTAAAACTTTTGTGCCATAGTAACTATTGATGTAGATGCCCACGGCGACGGACGGTGGCAAACGATCTCCGGCTACCGCAGGCGCGGGCATACGAGCAGCGAGTAATGGGCAACTTGCTTTTCGACCATGTACCATGCCCGGGTCGACGGCGCGTTGTGTTCCACGCGCGCCTCAAGGAATGTCTGCAAAATGACGGGGCTTCCCTCTAGAGGGCCAAACCCGGCCGGGGTCACGGGATTCACGAATTACCGTGACCCCGGTACGTAAAGGACTATTGAAGGACACCATGGATTTAAGTCAGTACGAGTCTGACAGTCCCTCCCGCTCTGCCCTGGGTGGGAGGACTCAATTGACTAGGTAGCATGTTGGCCGGTATTTCCAGAGAAGGCCCAAAAATGTATCGAGCCTGAATTATACTTTGGCATTCATAAAAAATCTAAGTCTTATTTTCTGAAACTTAATAATTACATTCTTCACCCTTCACTCTAATAAACATTCAACTTTCTTTAGTTTTATTTTTGAAGTGAAAACTTCTTTAGCGGCGTTGAGCACTTTTTCTGTAATGGGTATAAAATCTTAAACTCGCGTCAGGACACGTGACCCTGACCGAAAAAGCGTAGGACGGCGCAGGGCGCTTGCGTGAATGTTCGTGTGACTTTATTACTTTTAAAGAAGTTTGTATGCTGGATACATTCGTTGCTAGGTAACATTGTTTATAAAAGATGTACATCACATTGGAAAATTATTGAAATAAAAAGTCAACCATTTTTGCGAGTTTTACTAAAATCTGTTCACAAGATATTTCCAACAATTACTATTCAAGTTTTCACTTCTGCCGGCACTCCCAGAGTGCAACCCGTCGTTTTTTTATCAATATCTTAGGCCTTAAGGCCACGTTTATTAGTGAAACGTACTTTGAGGTTTATTTCATGCATAAATTACTTCCTTGTTCGTACATTAGAGACACATTTTCATTTTCCGTACAATTAATGTCGTAATACTTTAAGCACGCCATACAGCCAAATACGTAGAATTCATGCTTGTGCCTCCGATAAAATATTTAGACATATTTTGGCTCGTAGCACTTCGTAGGCTCCGTAGCAAGCTTGAATTTTCTAATAATATTTTTAACTAGCTTCCGCCCGCGACTCCGTCCGCGCGGATGTCGGTCTTGGATGGTTTATTTCCCCATTTTGAGTAACTCTGACAATGACATCTTATAAATATTACGGCGCTGAATCCACTGCGGGTAATGCAACGTGTGTTCGCGGTTCTACAGAACAACGTCTATGAATAAAACTGAAAAATAAGATTTTTTTTCTACGTATCTTTTCAGGATAAAAAGTATCCTATGTTATGCCCAGGATAATAAGGAATAATTATACCAAGTTTCATCGAAATCGAACCGTTAGTTTTCACGTGATGCCTGCACAAACAGACAGACAGACAGACAAAAAGTTTGGGTTTGGTATCGATCCAGCAACACCCCCCGCTATTTATTTTTTCAATATTTTCAATGTACAGAATTGACCCTTCTACAGATTTATTATATGTATAGATAATAGATATATTCAAACCATTTATTCGTGTGCCTAAAGTATGTTTGTAATATGTTTTTAATTATTTTTATTAATTGACACAAAAATGATTATTAGATTGTCTTTACTCACTTTAAAATTAAATGTACCTACAGAATTATTTCATTTAAAAAAACGGTGTAATCACAGTCAACAAAATATCTGTAACACTCATTAAAAGCGAAAAACGAATTACTTTCGCCTCAGTAAAAATGTTTATCGAAATTTTAATAAAATATTCTGTTCGAACTTCATTAAAAAGCATAAACTTTCAAAATAATTTATAGACGAGATAAACATTCAGCCTGGAATTTCAATTTTCAATCCGAATGATTTTATTTAATCTGTTTACTCGTGCAATATTATTTGTAAAGGGGTATTTAAAAAAGGCTTTTTATTTATCGTACTACCAGTTACTACCCGCAGCTTTGCTCGTGTTTAAGTTGTAATCCTAATCCTAATCCTAACTAATATTATAAATGCGAAAGTAACTCTGTCTGTCTGTCTGTCTGTCTGTCTGTCTTTTCTTCACGCCTAAACTACTGAACCGATTTGTGTGAAATTTGGTACAGACATAGTTTGGAACTTGAGAAAGGACATAGGATAGTTTTTAACCGACTTCAAAAAAAGGTGTTATGTGGTAAAAGGTGGTATGTTTGTTACCGCATTACGACCGACTGGGTGAACCGATTTTCATGATTCTTTTTTTGTTTGTGAGCTGGTGCTTCCCGTGTGGTCCCATTGTCACCAAATCAGTATCTGATGATTGGATCTTGGAGAAATCGAGGGCAACCCTCAAATTTTATAGGCCCACGCATCGTTTTTCGTAAATCTTATGAAGTACCTAATTTAAGTACTTGCGTTTGGTAATCATCATCTTATGTAGCTGAGCTGATGGTGGAAGGTACAACTCCTTAACAGTAAGGAGTAGGCATCGACTGATTCATTATCGCATATCTCCGGAACTTCACGTCCGATTTAAATAATTCTTTTTTTTGTGCTAGGCAATACTGCAAGTTTCATCAAAATCGGTTCAGTAGTTTTTGAGAACAACAAAGCCATCGACTTCCAAAATAAAAGTTATTTTGTAGATTATTTTACCCTTTTTTGTGGTTTTTTTTGAAGGCGGTTACATTTTTTTTGAAAAAGTTTTTTATAATATATATTTTTACGGGTTAAGCCGCGCTTGCCGAGGTTGGTCTGTGGATGGGTTTATCACGATAATATGATTGACTTGAACGGAGCGCCTAACGGCGGCGGCAGCACGGGCGGAGCGCGAAACGGCGTCGCGGCGAACAATGCAATCCAAGCAATTCGCTATTGCTCGCAATCGCCTCATCGCCGAGCGTAGTTTTAAAAATTGAAGCATACATAGGGACAAAGAAAGCTACTTTGTTTTATACTATGTAGTGATTAAATGCAAGTAACATTGGTCCGACCTGTTTGTTAGTCAGTGTTTAGTAATCCGTTTGTGCTGGATAGGATAATCTCAAGCCCGGGGAAGGACACAGGGCTACTTTTTATAAACACATCATACAGGTAAAGATTGATGAAGAAACCACTGGTAGAATTTTGAAATTTGCAGAGTTCTATTATTATTATTTTTTTATGGTGTTAAAATCATCAAATGAGTCCCACCCAGGGTAGGGCGGGAAGGACTGTCAGACTTGACTGACTAAAATCTACGGTGTCCTTCAATAGCCCTTTACGTACCGGGGTCACGGTAATTCGTAAGTCCCGCGACCCCGGCAGGCTTTGGCCCTCTAAAATAATGAGCACTTAGAAAGGAATTCAGATAATTCCACCCTCAAGAGATTCCCTCTAAATATTAGGTATAGGTGTTCAAAGATTGTATGGAAACTAATTTTGAAGTAAGAAATCTGGGATGTACGATGTGAAGTTACATTAAAAAAAATATAAGTATTTACGTCGTTATTATTTACGTAATGTCACGTAACTTAATGAGGCAGACCAAATTCTACGCGAGCGAAGCCGCGGGCAAAAGCTAGTCATAATATAAAATCAATAAAAAATCGTAAATAAGGAGCTCGTGGCTAAATAATTACAGCTGTCAAGATTGGTTTGTGGATGGGTGACAATCTGTCATAGCGAAGTTTCTTCGAAAGACGTGAAGTCGTTGATTCCGGCTGTCATTTGTCGATCTTTGACAGTCATTACTATTGGTCAGAAGCTCTAGTCTGACAACGAGTCTTACCATGGGGTATTACTCAGTTACCGGGTCAGTTACTGTAGGCCCGATAGGCAGTCGCTCCATGTGAAATACTGATATTTAGCTGTATCTGATTCGACTGAAAGCCGACCCCAATCATTATAGTTAGGAAAAGGCTAGGCAGGTGATGATACAAAAAATCGTAAAGTTATTGCCACGCACAATCCACCTGTTTGACAGTTTTGTATGGGGAATCGTAAAATTGTCAACAAGATTCATAGACATAAAGCATGGACCTTACCTAGACAAATGTCCATTTTTTTAATTCCTTATATTAAAGACTTTATCTATGTCTTACAAGAAAGAGATAGATGGTTTTACAATTGTTTTTCTTTCTTTCTACAGAGTATGGCAAAAAACCAGTTGATGCTCAGCCTATGCTACAAGTCAATTTTGCTTGTGTGTGGAATATTTTTTGCGACTACTAGAAGAATTGCCTAAAGTGGCCGTTTTATACCCGTTGATATAACTTACAGAAGCAATTTACTTTATTCAAAGCAATTGCTTCTGTAATTTAAAAAAAAAACCAGTTGTCTTTGAAAATGTAAATCAATTCATTGAATTTTTATCGACGATTATGTTTTTTTGTGGTTCTAAAATAAATTGATTTGAATTGATCGTAAAACGGATTAAAGAAAACAGCTTATTCAAATTCAGATCTAATCAAATTTTTCAACGTTTACTTCACTATGTAAAACAAAATGAAAAAATGGTTTTTATTTTGCATTTTCACATTACATTATGGAATTTAAATAGAAGTTGCTAAATGTGAATCATTAGGAAATACAGACTCCGGCAGGGAATTCCACTCCTTAGCTGTGCGCACAATAAAAGTATTGGCGAAACGTTTTGTACGAAAGGGGATATCATGAACCGAAGGCGCATTGCCATACGTTTTGTAGTCTGATGATGGAAGGTATGTGGACATTAAGTTTTCAAAACTTGGCAAGCAGAACCACGATACATAAAAGCTTTTTTTTTTACGTGGTAAAATTATCAAATGAGTCCTCCCACCTAGGGCAGAGCGGGAGAGACTGCTAGACTCGTACTGACTAAAATCCACGGTGTCCTTCAATAGCCCTTTACGTACCGGGGTCACGGTATTTCGTGAGCCCCGCGACCTGCTTGATACACTTACCCTAAAATTGCATGTAGCTCTCCAGCTGTCACTGGCGATAGGACAGCTTATCACAATTTAGGAGATCCAATTTTAGATAGCTGGCTTAGGTTATGTCTCTGTAATCTGAACTCCAGTCCACTTACTAAGATTAAAATATCCAAAATCTTTGGTCTGCACTGACTTAAGCACGTGGTTAACGATAAACGAAAAGTCTGCAGTATTTATTGGATTTTCAATTTTATGCTTTGAAAGTTAGAGT
Organism: Agrotis puta; assembly: GCA_943136025.2. Lineage (NCBI taxonomy): Eukaryota > Metazoa > Arthropoda > Insecta > Lepidoptera > Noctuidae > Agrotis > Agrotis puta. Next base: position 5,324,375 of record OW964190.2, on the reverse strand, counting down.
TCTAATCTAGGCCCACTGGCCACGTCACGATAGTAATCGTACTAGTTTAAGGTCAATCTATTTATTTTTATCATAACTAATATTGTGCGTGTAAAATATAGTTTGTTTGTTTGTTTGATCTTTTTCTTTAGTTTTGTGTTTAAAAAAATTTAGGGGTGCTTTTGGCTCTAATCTAGGCCAGAGCTAATCCATAATAATTGGTAGCGGGACTGTTTAATTAGGTTAACGTGACCCTGGAACGTAAAGGGCTATTGAAGAAGGAAAGATTACCATGGATTTTAGTCAATACAAGTCTGACAGTCCCTTCGCTAACCAGGATGCATCATCATCCAATATCCTCCATATTGGATGAATATATCACGTAAATAAATTATAGTTTAAAAAAACTAAAAAAACACGCTTTAGTAGCTATCGAACTAAAAAGTAGAAAATAATTTTTAAGTATAAGAGAGTTGTGTTACTGCAATATAAAATCCAACAATCAATTATCATAATTAACTTAGAATAAGATTAATATAAATATTAAGATATTAACAAACATTCAAATAAAGTGAAAAAGCGTGGGGTGCTTGATATCGAATGTGATGATCATTTTATTAGTTACTGTTTGCAATATCAGAATTATTATAAAAATATCATTGAGCACCCCACGCTTTTTCACTTTATTTGAATGTTTGTTAATATCTTAATATTTATATTAATCTTATTCTAAGTTAATTATGATAATTGATTGTTGGATTTTATATTGCAGTAACACAACTCTCTTATACTTAAAAATTATTTTCTACTTTTTAGTTCGATAGCTACTAAAGCGTGTTTTTTTAGTTTTTTTAAACTATAATTTATTTTCTGAATTTTTAGTCTCAAGACGACAATAAAAGAAATAAAGAAATTAAAATGCGCAAGCGCGGATGCGCGCGCACTATTTCGGTAGCAGTGACTAATTATAAAATTCGAGGATTGAGAACGGATGATCGCGCAGCAATCGTCAGCAGCGACCAATAAGGAAATTTGTCTTTTGAAAGTTGGAGAAGCCAGAGAGAGGAACAGGCCGTATGCAGAAGAGAGCCAATCGGCAGCAAAAGACAGAGAATGACATTTTCATCGGCGATAACATGCTCACTAATCTAAATATATTTTTTACTATCACTCCGCCCGCGACTTCGTCAGCGCGTGTTTCTAACTTCGAACCCGAAATATTATTGAAGACAAACTGATTTCGGGCACGCCGCAATCGCGGCGGTAAGACCCCTCTTTGAGGAGTGGCTGGATAGGCGTCACGGCGTCCTTACCTTCCGCATGACGCAGGTCCTCACCGGACACGGAAATTCGGGAGGTTCCTGTGTCGGATAAGGAAGGAGGAAACGCCTGGGTGTCACCACTGCGAGGATCGTCCGGAGGACACGGTGGAGCATACGGTGCAGGACTGCCCCGCTTGGGCAGAGCACCGCCGTGTCCTCACGACGGCGATAGGCGGAGACCTCTCGCGCCCGGCATTGGTCGAGGCCATGCTGCGGGGCGAGACGGAGTGGGAAGCGGTCGCCTCCTTCTGCGAAGCAGTCATGCTCGCGAAGGAGGAGGCGTGCCGCGTGAGGGAGAGAACAGCGACCTCACTCCACCCCAGCCGCAGTGGTAGAAGCCCACGGCGTCGGACGTCGCAAGACGATCTCCGGCCACCGTAGGCGCGGGCATGCGGGCGGCGAGTAATGGGCGACTCGCAGCCCGACCATGGACCATGCCCGGGTCGACGGCGCGTTGTGTTCCAGGCGCGCCTCAAGGAGTGTCAGCATATTGACGGGGCCTGTAGAGGGCCAAAGCCTGCCGGGGTCGCGGGACTTACCCATCACCGTAACCCCGGTACGTAAAGGGCTAGTGAAGGACACCGTGGATTTTAGTCAGTACAAGTCTGACAGTCCCTCCCGCCCTGCCCTGGGTGGGAGGACTCATTTGATGATTTTACCACGCAAAAAAAAAGACAAACTGATTTTACAATGTTCGCCCGCTAGGGGTTGATTTTTGAAATATAGATAATTACGCATCCTTTATTCGATTGGGAAACTATTTATGCCAAGTTTTGGGTTTGTCGAAGCAAGCAGCCTTCCCTTAAAACTTAATCACCCTTTTTCACCAACATAGAGGGTGATTTTCGAAAACCCCAAAAACACGTGTTTGATTATTTTTTATCTAATTTTTATATACTGAGTTTAAAATTTATCGGTTAGCGCGTTATGATTTTCCCACACAAACTTTAACATCGTCTAGATTACCAAAGGAGGGTAGTCTTAAAAAACGAATAATTCCCATCTTTTTTATTTACTTTTACTCATATTCGTACCAAGTTTCAAGTTTATAAACCTAACGGATAAGATTTTACATACAAAGGTTTTTACCCCTTTTCACCCCCTTATAGGTAGATTTTCGCAAAATCCCTTCTTAGTGATCACCTACATAATGAATCGCACCTACCTTCCAAAATTCAGATTCTACGTTTAGCGATTTTGGATCCTTCCCTTTAAACTTGAATACCCCTTTTTACTAACTTGAGGGGTGATTTTCGAAAAACCCAAAAACACGTGTTTAATTATTTTTGATCTAATTTATATATACTGAATTTTAAATTCATCAGTTAGCGCTTTATGATTTTCCCATACAAACTTTAACATCGTGTAGGTTACCAATGGAGGGTAGTTTTAAAAAACTATTAATGTCCATCTTTTTTATTTACTTATACTCATATTCGTACTAAGTTTCAAGTGTATAAACCTAAGGAATAAGATTTTTCATACAAACATTTTCACCCCTTTTCACCCCCTTAGAGGGGGATTTTAATATAAAATTTATGATATTATTGTATTGTCATCGGCCCTTGACCGCTGTGCAAAAATTCAAGTTAATCAGACTGCTGGAAGTAGGCGAAAATGAAGTTAAAAGATTCCGTTACATACATACATACATACATACATACATACATACAGGTCAAGCTAATAAAAGCGTGTTAAAAACAAAGTAATTGGTAATTCTGCGAACCTACGGAATATAGTTGAAATTTTTGGAGCTAACCTCAGTTAGAATGGTGGTATTGGGGCCTGGGGCCGTATTATGGCGTCTTAAAACCAGGCTTGTTCATGTTCATTGTCTTAAAACCACGTCTTAAAACGTGGGAGAAAATCAGATAAGAAGCTCATTATCTTGAAGCCAACATTTCTGAGGTTACACTTGTACCACGTGTGAATGTGTATGTACACATGTTTTGTTTTTAAACCGGCAATATTTCTCTATATGGATAAACTAGCTTTTGCCCGCGGCTTCGCTCGCGTAGAATTTGGTCTGCCTCATTAAGTTACGTGACATTACGTAAATAATAACGACGTAAATACTTATATTTTTTTTAATGTAACTTCACATCGTACATCCCAGATTTCTTACTTCAAAATTAGTTTCCATACAATCTTTGAACACCTATACCTAATATTTAGAGGGAATCTCTTGAGGGTGGAATTATCTGAATTCCTTTCTAAGTGCTCATTATTTTAGAGGGCCAAAGCCTGCCGGGGTCGCGGGACTTACGAATTACCGTGACCCCGGTACGTAAAGGGCTATTGAAGGACACCGTAGATTTTAGTCAGTCAAGTCTGACAGTCCTTCCCGCCCTACCCTGGGTGGGACCCATTTGATGATTTTAACACCATAAAAAAATAATAATAATAGAACTCTGCAAATTTCAAAATTCTACCAGTGGTTTCTTCATCAATCTTTACCTGTATGATGTGTTTATAAAAAGTAGCCCTGTGTCCTTCCCCGGGCTTGAGATTATCCTATCCAGCACAAACGGATTACTAAACACTGACTAACAAACAGGTCGGACCAATGTTACTTGCATTTAATCACTACATAGTATAAAACAAAGTAGCTTTCTTTGTCCCTATGTATGCTTCAATTTTTAAAACTACGCTCGGCGATGAGGCGATTGCGAGCAATAGCGAATTGCTTGGATTGCATTGTTCGCCGCGACGCCGTTTCGCGCTCCGCCCGTGCTGCCGCCGCCGTTAGGCGCTCCGTTCAAGTCAATCATATTATCGTGATAAACCCATCCACAGACCAACCTCGGCAAGCGCGGCTTAACCCGTAAAAATATATATTATAAAAAACTTTTTCAAAAAAAATGTAACCGCCTTCAAAAAAAAACACAAAAAAGGGTAAAATAATCTACAAAATAACTTTTATTTTGGAAGTCGATGGCTTTGTTGTTCTCAAAAACTACTGAACCGATTTTGATGAAACTTGCAGTATTGCCTAGCACAAAAAAAAAGAATTATTTAAATCGGACGTGAAGTTCCGGAGATATGCGATAATGAATCAGTCGATGCCTACTCCTTACTGTTAAGGAGTTGTACCTTCCATCATCAGCTCAGCTACATAAGATGATGATTACCAAACGCAAGTACTTAAATTAGGTACTTCATAAGATTTACGAAAAACGATGCGTGGGCCTATAAAATTTGAGGGTTGCCCTCGATTTCTCCAAGATCCAATCATCAGATACTGATTTGGTGACAATGGGACCACACGGGAAGCACCAGCTCACAAACAAAAAAAGAATCATGAAAATCGGTTCACCCAGTCGGTCGTAATGCGGTAACAAACATACCACCTTTTACCACATAACACCTTTTTTTGAAGTCGGTTAAAAACTATCCTATGTCCTTTCTCAAGTTCCAAACTATGTCTGTACCAAATTTCACACAAATCGGTTCAGTAGTTTAGGCGTGAAGAAAAGACAGACAGACAGACAGACAGACAGACAGAGTTACTTTCGCATTTATAATATTATTAGTTAATTAGTTATATTAGTTAATTAGTTAATATTAGTTAATTAGTTAATTAGTTATATTAGTTATATTAGTTATTAGTTATTTAGTTATATTAGTTATTAGTTAATTAGTTAATTAGTTATTAGTTATAATTAGTTATTAGTTATATTAGTTATATTAGTTAATATTAGTTAATTAGTTAATTAGTTAATTAGTTAAATTAGTTAATTAGTTAATTAGTTAATTAGTTAATTAGTTATATTAGTTATATTAGTTATTAGTTATAGTTATATTAGTTATATTAGTTATAGTTAGTTATTAGTTATTAGTTAGGATATTGCTAAAATGGCCTTTTTAGACCACATAAACGTGTTTACGACTTATTAATATTAAATAGGCCATTAAAATGTAAACCAGGGATAAGTTTATTTAAACCGTTTTCCCTGAGAGACATCTCATTAAAATTTTAAAACCTTTATTGTTTTAAATGAAGTGTTTTTACCTTTTTCAAAATGGCAGCTTCTTACATTTTTTTTGTGATATTATATAAGTGTAAACTCACTTTATTCAATGAGGATAGTCAGAAACTACAATTCGCCGGTCGGTCAAAATGTTATTGAATTTAATTTTATTTTAAATAATGGTGATTGGATTTCAGACGTAATGTTATGTAAGAATTTGTTTATATCGATGAGGGTTGCTTATTGTATTTTTCGTAAAACAGTGAACACACCTAAAGCCTTTTCTTATACATATTATTAAATAGAAAAAATAATTGCATTGAGTTTATACAAGACTTCAAGCAAAAACTTTTTTTTTTTATCATGGTAAAATCATCAAATGAGTCCTCCCACCCAGGGCAGGGCGGGAGGGACTGTCAGACTTGTACTGACTAAAACCACGGTGTCCTTCAATAGCCCTTTACATACCGGGTTCACGGTAATCCCTTGGTCCCGCGACCCCGGCAGGCTTTGGCCCTCTACAGGCCCCGTCACTCTTTGAGACATTCTTGACTCTTTGAGATGTCGACCCGGGCATGGTCCATGGTCGGACAGCGAGTCGCCCATTACTCGCTGCCCGCATGCCCGCGCCTACGATGGCCGGAGATCGTCTTGCGACGTCAGACGCCGCGGGCGTCTACCATTGCGGCTGGGGTGGAGGGAGGACGCTGTCCTCTCCCTCAGGCGGCCCGCCTCCACCTTCACGAGCATGACTACTTCGCAGAAGGAGGCGACCGCTTCCCACTCCGTCTCGCCCCGCAGCATGGCCTAGACCAATGCCGGGCGCGAGAACCAAAAAAAAAAAACGACGGGTTGCACTCTGGGAGTGCCGGCAGAAGTGAAAACTTGAATAGTAATTGTTGGAAATATCTTGTGAACAGATTTTAGTAAAACTCGCAAAAATGGTTGACTTTTTATTTCAATAATTTTCCAATGTGACGTACATCTTTTATAAACAATGTTACCTAGCAACGAATGTATCCAGCATACAAACTTCTTTAAAAGTAATAAAGTCACACGAACATTCACGCAAGCGCCCTGCGCCGTCCTACGCTTTTTCGGTCAGGGTCACGTGTCCTGACGCGAGTGTCCTGACGCGAGTTTAAGATTTTATACCCATTACAGAAAAAGTGCTCAACGCCGCTAAAGAAGTTTTCACTTCAAAAAAAAAGTTTTTTTTTTAAGCAAAAACTATAGGAGAATATTGTGCCCTCGTGCTTTGATAATAAAATTGCCCATCGACAAGTTTGAAAATGGAACTGATTGTAAAATGTAAGATAAAAAACTAGCTATGCAGTTTACATCGCTATTGGTGTCAAAATAGTTTGGCCGCCACGTAACATACCTTATAGGTATGAAATGTAATGAAAATTGTTGAATAGTTTCGAACATAGGATAAGAACACCAAGTTGTGACTGGAGCCTCCTGTGAAGCAATAAAAGTCTGTATTAAGAGACTACGTTCTTCCGTATCATTATGTTCTTATTTAGATATAGGAAAAGCCTTGACTTTTCAAGCTGGATGAGAGGCGATTGGTGCAGACTGCCTTCTTTGCCCAACTAATCAGCAACTGACATCAGATTGGCCTGGGATCGAACCCAGCCCTCTAATTAGAAAGGACGGTGCGCCCGCGCAGAGCTACGAGGGATTGATTCTACTAACCAACAATTTCCATACAGACACAAAGAAAGAAAGAAAGAATGAAAATATATTCAGTAGCCGTTCCCCACGATTTCAACCACTGCGATTTCTTTTGGTCGTGTCGTGGTGACACTGACTATCCAAAATTACTCGATTATTCAATACAAAGAGATTTTTCAATTTGAATTAGTAGTGTCTGAGATTAGCGCGTAAATAATATATTTTTAGTCAGCTTTGTAAATAGTAGGGGAACAGTGTATAAGATGGAGACGCGAGGTATGATGGGAAATCACACACTTAAGGCTAACTTAACACAATACTAACGTAATGGTCGCTTGCAAATGATATAGATGAAGATAAGCAATTTTACTTGACAAAGACTTACCACAATAACGCACTAAAGGTAGGTGGTAGGTGCTCATATATTGTCAAGAAAGTAATAAACCATTCAATAATATCTAAAATATTTGCCAAAAAAGTCGATTAATTCAACCATATCGGCTATTAGTCGATTAATATTACATAACGGTACGATTTTCTCGATTCAGCTAATCCGTCCAATTGATATCGATTCTTGATTCAGTTAATAACCACGCCTGCCTGTGTTTATGATCTTTTTATTGCGATGCTTGTGTTGACATGTTGACCTGAATAGTGTGGGGAAATAACATTCTTAAACTTGTTTATTAGACGCAGGAAGATTTTGGTTCTAATTTTCACACCAACTACTACTAAGGCTAATACGAGTGTGTAATGTAAACGTAAATACTTCGTTTTTATTTGAGTACCTATCCTTTTGCAGTTACGTCATAATTTTGTAGAAAAGTACAATCAGTATGTGTACTAATATTATAAAATTATAGTTTAAAAAAACTAATAAAACACGCTTTAATAGCAATCGAACTAAAATGTAAAAGTAAAAAGCGTGGGGTGCTTGATATCGAATGTGATGATCATTTTATTAGTTACTGTTTGCAATATCAGAATTATTATAAAAATATCATTGAGCACCCCACGCTTTTTCACTTTATTTGAATGTTTGTTAATATCTTAATATTTATATTAATCTTATTCTAAGTTAATTATGATAATTGATTGTTGGATTTTATTTTGCAGTAACACAAACTCTCTTATACTTAAAAATTATTTTCTACATTTTAGTTCGATTGCTATTAAAGCGTGTTTTTTTAGTTTTTTTAAACTATAATTTATTTTCTGAATTTTTAGTCTCAAGACGACAATAAAAGAAATAAAGAAATTAAAATGCGCAAGCGCGGATGCGCGCGCACTATTTCGCTAGCAGTGACTAATTATAAAATTCGAGGATTGAGAACGGATGATCGCGCAGCAATCGTCAGCAGCGACCAATAAGGAAATTTGTCTTTTGAAAGTTGGAGAAGCCAGAGAGAGGAACAGGCTGTATGCAGAAGAGAGCCAATCGGCAGCAAAAGACAGAGAATGACATTTTCATCGGCGATAACATGCTCACTAATCTAAATATATTTTTTACTATCACTCCGCCCGCGACTTCGTCAGCGCGTGTTTCTAACTTCGAACCCGAAATATTATTGAAGACAAACTGATTTCGGGCACGCCGCAATCGCGGCGGTAAGACCCCTCTTTGAGGAGTGGCTGGATAGGCGTCACGGCGTCCTTACCTTCCGCATGACGGTCCTCACCGGACACGAAAATTCGGGAGGTTCCCGTGTCGGATAAGGAAGGAGGAAACGCCTGGGTGTCACCACTGCGAGGATCGTCCGGAGGACACGGTGGAGCATACGGTGCAGGACTGCCCCGCTTGGGCAGAGCACCGCCGTGTCCTCACGACGGCGATAGGCGGAGACCTCTCGCGCCTGGCATTGGTCGAGGCCATGCTGCGGGGCGAGACGGAGTGGGAAGCGGTCGCCTCCTTCTGCGAAGCAGTCATGCTCGCGAAGGAGGAGGCGTGCCGCGTGAGGGAGAGAACAGCGACCTCACTCCACCCCAGCCGCAGTGGTAGACGCCCACGGCGTCGGACGTCGCAAGACGATCTCCGGCCACCGTAGGCGCGGGCATGCGGGCGGCGAGTAATGGGCGACTCGCAGCCCAACCATGGACCATGCCCGGGTCGACGGCGCGTTGTGTTCCACGCGCGCCTCAAGGAGTGTCAGCATATTGACGGGGCCTGTAGAGGGCAAAAGCCTGCCGGGGTCGCGGGACTTACCCATCACCGTAACCCCGGTACGTAAAGGGCTAGTGAAGGACACCGTGGATTTTAGTCAGTACAAGTCTGACAGTCCCTCCCGCCCTGCCCTGGGTGGGAGGACTCATTTGATGATTTTACCACGCAAAAAAAAAGACAAACTGATTTTACAATGTTCGCCCGCTAGGGGTTGATTTTTGAAATATAGATAATTACGCATCCTTTATTCGATTGGGAAACTATTTATGCCAAGTTTTGGGTTTGTCGAAGCAAGCAGCCTTCCCTTAAAACTTAATCACCCTTTTTCACCAACTTAGAGGGTGATTTTCGAAAACCCCAAAAACACGTGTACTGAGTTTAAAATTTATCGGTTAGCGCGTTATGATTTTCCCACACAAACTTTAACATCGTCTAGATTACCAAAGGAGGGTAGTTTTAAAAAACGAATAATTCCCATCTTTTTTATTTACTTTTACTCATATTCGTACCAAGTTTCAAGTTTATAAACCTAACGGATAAGATTTTACATACAAAGGTTTTTACCCCTTTTCACCCCCTTATAGGTAGATTTTCGCAAAATCCCTTCTTAGTGATCACCTACATAATGAATCGCACCTACCTTCCAAAATTCAGATTCTACGTTTAGCGATTTTAGATCCTTCCCTTTAAACTTGAATACCCCTTTTTACTAACTTGAGGGGTGATTTTCGAAAAACCCAAAAACACGTGTTTAATTATTTTTTTTTGATCTAATTTATATATACTGAATTTTAAATTCATCAGTTAGCGCTTTATGATTTTCCCATACAAACTTTAACATCGTGTAGGTTACCAATGGAGGGTAGTTTTAAAAAACTATTAATGTCCATCTTTTTTATTTACTTATACTCATATTCGTACTAAGTTTCAAGTGTATAAACCTAAGGAATAAGATTTTTCATATAAACATTTTCACCCCTTTTCACCCCCTTAGAGGGGGATTTTAATATAAAATTTATGATATTATTGTATTGTCATCGGCCCTTGACCGCTGTGCAAAAATTCAAGTTAATCAGACTGCTGGAAGTAGGCGAAAATGAAGTTAAAAGATTCCGTTACATACATACATACATACATACATACATACATACAGGTCAAGCTAATAAAAGCGTGTTAATTAATAAAAGCGTGTTAAAAACTGAAGTTTGTTTGATTGGTTGGTTTAATGTGCTAATGTCAGAAACTGCTCGGGCACGCCGCAATCGCGGCGGTAAGACCCCTCTTTGAGGAGTGGCTGGATAGGCGTCACGGCGTCCTTACCTACCGCATGACGCAGGTCCTCACCGGACACGGAAGTTTCGGGAGTTACCTGTGTCTGATAAGGAGGGAAGAAACGCCTGGGTGTCACCACTGCGAGGATCGTCCGGAGGACACGGTGGAGCATACGGTGCAGGACTGCCCCGCTTGGGCAGAGCACCGCCGTGTCCTCACGACGGCGATAGGCGGAGACCTCTCGCGCCCGGCATTGGTCGAGGCCATGCTGCGGGGCGAGACGGAGTGGGAAGCGGTCGCCTCCTTCTGCGAAGCAGTCATGCTCGCGAAGGAGGAGGCGGGCCGCGTGAGGGAGAGAACAGCGACCTCCCTCCACCCCAGCCGCAGTGGTAGACGCCCACGGCGTCGGACGTCGCAAGACGATCTCCGGCCACCGTAGGCGCGGGCATGCGGGCGGCGAGTAATGGGCGACTCGCTGTCCGACCATGGACCATGCCCGGGTCGACGGCGCGTTGTGTTCCACGCGCGCCTCAAAGAGTGTCAGCATAGTGACGGAGCCTGTAGAGGGCCAAAGCCTGCCGGGGTCGCGGGACTCGTAAATTACCGTAACCCCGGTACATAAAGGGCTAGTGAAGGACACCGTGGATTTTAGTCAGTACAAGTCTGACAGTCCCTCCCGCCCTGCCCTGGGTGGGAGGACTCATTTGATGATTTTACCACGATAAAAAAAAAAAATGTCAGAAACTGCTGGTTCGAATTTGACATTATTGTTGTGTTGAATAGTCTTTTTATCTAGGAATGCTATATAGGACCAAGCTAAGACCAACAGAAGCCGAGCAGCGGGGTAAAACCACGACAAACGAAATGTGAAAGTAAAAAAATGAATAATTACACCAATTTAAGACAAAATCACGCTTATTATCACCGAAAGGTTATGCAGGTATACCTTTCGTCCGAGATACCTAAAACATAATAAAACTGCTACAGTAGATAGACTCAAATTGGATTCGTCGAGCTATCTACTAGGAATCCGATAAATTGAACTCGAAACGGTCCAATTACTTCGATATTGACTGGTTCCAATTTGAACAGGTGTTAACATGTGAAGTGATTTAATCCATCAATTTGTGTCACTTTATTTACCTTTTATACTAATTTGATTGGAAACATCATTTGAGTATTTATCTGTTTGTTGAGTACTTCATTAGTCACTGTATTACTTGTGGAAACATTTAAAAAAATACTTTAGCTGAATCATAATAACCGGAGTCACGGAATTATAAGTATAAACAGGTAAACGTGCACCTAAAGCCGTTCATTTTCCGAGGTCCATCCGCCTGGTTCACCTAGGTGTACCACAGGAAATTAATTTTGCCCGTGGTTCACCTAGGTGTATCACAGGAAAATATTTTTGCTCGTGGTTCACCTGGGTGCACCATAGCAAATTATTTTTGCTCGTGGTTCACCTGGGTTTATCACAGGAAATTATTTTTAAACAAAAATTTAATAGAATCGTTAAAATCGGTTCACCCAGTCGTAAGTTATGAGGTTTTTTTCTGTTTTTTTAGCGTGGTAAAATTGTAAAATGAGTCCTCCCACCCAGGGCAGAGCGGGAGGGACTGTCAGACTTGTACTGACTAAAATCCAAGGAGTCCTTCCCGTTGTCCCGGGGTCACGGTAGTCTTTAATCGCGTGACCCCGGCAGGCTTTGGCCCTCTAGAGGGGGGGGGCCGTCACTTTGCTGACACCCTTTGAGGCGCGCGTGAAACTCAACCGTTGACCCGGGCATGGTCCATGGTCGGACAGCGAGTCACCCATTACCCGCCGCCCGCATGGCCGCGCCTGGCTCTCTCCAACTTAAAAGAGATTGGGGTTGATTAGTTTAAACCACTCGTCTGTTCTGGGATTACGCGGCGACAACAAAAGGTCAAGGTAACTTCCACAAGAAGAAAAACAAACAATCAAATTGACCATAAATTTCTCCAAGACTTTCTCTTCTCCATCGACTTTGAACAGACAAAAGACAAATCACTGACACTGAATTGCTGTTATTTCCTTGAGTTTATGGTCTTTCACGACCTCTCGAGGAGCGTTTCCTGATACGATTTTCATCAAGTTCACCATATATCCTATCTTATCCTGTCCTATACTAATTATTAAACGAGCAATATTTGTAAATATACGAGTATTTACCGGTTCTCGGAAACGGCTCTAAAGATTTCGATGAAAATTTTAATATAGGTGTTTTCCATAAAAATCAATTTAGATAGGTCCCATGTCTGCGAAAATTCAAGCGAACAATGTGCTTCATAATTTTGCAGCATTCAGCATCTACGTAGCCTTATTTGTTTCAGCGTTGACTTTCCTGGGGATGACCACGGGATCAAACCCCCATGTGAACATAGGTTTTTTTTTATCTTTTTTGTTTTCGTTTTATTTATTTAATTTTTTCGGGTTTTCTCTATTTTTTAACCGACTTCAAAAAAGGAGGAGGTTCTTAATTCGACTGTTTTTTATATTAGTTTTTTTATTTGATGATTTTACCAATAAAAAAACGTTTCTCTATTTGCAACCGAGCGAGCTCGGTCGACCAGGTACTTATATGTTAACTACGTTAAGTTCAAGGTGAGAGTCTGGGGAAACATTATCAGGGTATATACTCGTACTATTATATCCTAGTAAGTATTTGCGCTTTTTGTTGGTATGATTGCTATTTTCATTCAATGATCTTGTTACATATTACAACATACATTTTTAAATATGTATTTCAATACAGAAAATCTTAAACAGATGTAGATGTAGACTCAGTATTCTAACTGAAAAAAAAGTGGTAAAAGATGGTGAGATACATCATTATTAGTACGACAATACTCGGAAAAATCTGGCAGCAAATACAAATATTTATAGAGATCGGCAGTATCGGAAAAAGGACAAAATTATTTATGAAATAAGTTAAATATATATAGATATATATATAGAATTTTAGGTGAAACCTTTGTTGCATATCTTATTCAAAGTAGAATAAATAAGGCTGCGTCAATATTTCAGTCTCAATTTGTCAATTACAAGCAAAAAAAAATCGTCTTCTTAAAATCAATCTTGTTTATACACCTGTGAGCTAGGCTGTTTGATGATAACCTTTAATATTAGTATTTGCATAGACAATTTGTTAGCATTTGACAGATGTGAATAAAGATGGCGGATAGATAAACTGGCGGGAAAAATGTAAATACCTATTACATTATTTTGGTTTTGATGGATAGGTTAAGCTTAGTATTAATAGTAATTACATTTTGCCTTACACATATTGATGCGAATGCGAAAAAAGAAATAAAAGAAAATTATAATGAAAATATTAATCTATAAGATCGAAAAAAAATTCCGTTCTGTCTGATACATTCATATATATACTTAATTATCAATTAAGACAGGGACTTATCACTCAAAATTCTATATTTAGCGATACCTCAGATAAAAGAAATGCTATCAAATATTTATTTCGTAGTTTTAGTAAAGTACGTTTTATTTGTGACAATTTCATAAATCGAACAGCTAAAATATCAGACATTAAAACTTTTTCTGTCCACGTTCATAATACTATCTAGCAATTTTGAATATGGAACGCTTTACGCCGAACAATAATGTGTCTGTACCAAAAACTTTTCTTGTTTTATAGGTAGTTATTAAAAAAGTTGTAAGTACGTTGTAGACGTAGGATCTGTTTGCACGGTTTCCAATTATTTGTAACCAAGAAATGTTTCGGCCACTATTCCAGCAATTAAATTATGATGACCATGGAACGTAAAGGGCTATCGAAGGAACACATGGATTTAAGTCAGTACGAGTCTGACAGTCCCTCCCGTCCTGCCAAACAAACAGAAAGTCACACGGAGAAAATAGAAAAATTGTGTTGATGTGTGACCTCAAGGTTAATTTCATCAAACAATTTATTTCACCTTCAGGATGAGGAAAACATGCCGAGGAAGTTACTCGGGTAAATAAATTGGAAAACTTGTGTTAATAAAGACCGGTGATGAGTTTGTCTCTCTCTTTTGATTGTTATTTGTCACAAGACAGTGGTTTTTAACCGACTTCAAAAAGAAGGACGTTCTGAATTTGGATGTTTATACTTTTTTATGTTTGTTCGCGCATAACTCCGTCGCTTACCAAATGATTTGAAAAAATAAAAAATAAAAATAAAAATATGCCAAATGATCCCATGAAAATTTTATCGATATCGGACAAGTGGTTTTTGCAAAATCAACAAAAATCTAAATAAAATCAACATTCATGAAGGCAACGCTACGGACATAAGCTAGTCATAAAAATCTGGTCAAGTGCGTGTGGTACTACGCATAATGAAGGGTTCCATAGCTGGAAATAATTCATCCAAAAACAAACCTAACATTGCAGTCGAAAAAGCTGACACAAATAAAGCACTCATTTAAAAAAATATTACCATCTTTCGGACATATTGCTTTATGTGTACTGTAAGTTCTTACTTCTTGACGAATTTCATGATTCTAGGTCAACGGGAAATATCCTATAGGTTTTAATTAGACTGCGAACTTATATAATACGAGTATAAGGCAAAATTACGTATAAATATTTTACTGATTTTTCTGTCTCTTGAGTTCCAGTGCTACAGTGCCCTTTTGATACAATCCGTCGACCCCGGCAGGCATCAGAACGTCTCTGCGTATTTGGGGAAACAAGTATTTACGAATCACCAGCACTTAACCATACAAATCTGTTAAAAAATAATAACGGCTATTTACTTGATTGATCCCGCTCAGTTGGGACCCGCGGGATGAATGAACGAAACCATGATTTTTATAAATTTTTATTGGCCGTTTGGACCCGGGTGTCCTGGACGGAATCTAACGACCAAAGAGTCATTATAACTTTAGTATTTTTTTTTTCTATTATTTTAAGATCACTAACAGTCATTAGTGTTAGTCAGAAGCTCGAAAGTTTGACAACGAGTCTTAACGAGTCCAGGAAGTAATAAATTATACAGTTGCTGAGTTGTGGAGGTCAGATTTCACACAAATGGTATCTTATTATAAAACATTATCGTATCTAGCCGTGTGTAGCGCGCTTAAGACTAAAACTCCATGGCCACGCCATCGAAGCGAACGTGAACTAAGTTCCTTTTATTATTAAAATTACTTTCACAAATAAATGGGACTTCTTGGAGGGAAATAACAAATAAATGTTAAAGTTATTGTTCTTCAAGTCTTGGAAAAGATATAACGTTATATTAACATGAAATGTTATGAATTCTGAAGAAGTTAGCAAAGCTTGAGTTTCTGGATTATTAATGTTTGGGTTACTAAGCGGTAGAGCCAATGTAAAATATGATTTTATTAACATTTTTTTTTTAACTATCACACAACGCCATCTAGTCCCAAGCTAAGCAGAGCTTGTGTTATGGGTACTAGACAACTGATAAACATACTTATATATTTCTAAATACATACATATTATAGATAAATTACACCCAGACACAGAACAAATGATCGTGCTCATCACACAAACATTTGTCCTGGGTGGGAATCGAACCCACGACCTCCGGCATAGCAGTCAGGGTCACTAACCACTAGACCAACAGGCTTGTCAAACAAGATTGTATTAACATATAGAGGGTTTATCTCGTACACCCACATAACACCAATCAACGGAACTCCAGACTTCAGGCTTCTACTGAGATGTCCCGGGACTGTCAAGGATATAGTGGTAACACAAAGAGTAGTCGAAGGAAAAGGGTGGATTTTTAGTCAGAAAAGGAATGTTTTAGTTAGAAAAGAGACTGAAAGACTCTTAAGTCTGACAGTCCCTTCTGCTACATCCAGGGCGGGGACACATTCAATGATATAAACAAGCGAAAAAATGATAGTGAAATGAAGAAGATAGCTGATTGTGAGATATTCGTAATGGGAAATCCAAGAATATTTTACCCTGCCCGGAAATAGAACCAAGGAGCTACTGCTCCAGAAGAATGCTTCTGAGTACCTTTTTTTTTATTTCGCGTTGGACGCGTTTGACTTATATCTCGAATGATGGCAAGCAATGATGTGGTCGATGGTTGAGCCCACTTGCCTACAAGTAACCAATTCACTCCTAACTTAAAGACCCCAAGATTGTAGCTTTCAGGAAACACAGACTCCGACAGGGAACTAAACTTTTTAAGGGGCCTTTTACAGTCCACTAACGCCGCCAATCAAAAAAATTTAACTCGTAAATAGAATCAAAAATACAAAATGTGGTCTATTATTACTGTAGAAAAGGCAATAACGTAATTTTATAACACATTGTCAACACTTGAAATATAGCTGTTTAGCTAAATCGTGCATTTGTAACAAAAACGGTCGTTTATGTTTTATTTACGAGTTATTACATTTTTTCGATTGGCGGCGCCAGTGGACTGTAAGAGGCCTCTTAACTGTGCGCAAGAAAAAAATTTAACTAATTTCAAAATCACTATAAAAACAAAGAAATAAAAATAAAATTCACATAAAATATACACGCAAGATACCCATATAAAAAGTTATCAAAATTACAACTACACCCATTCTGTAATGTGCATCAAAATATACATCTTATCACAGAACCCACACCAATGAAGGCGGTAGTAGTGGATACTGTAAAAAACTTCCGCTTAACTTTTCAAGCTTGACAAGGTAACGATAATCTACAGATGCCAAGTACCTCCCCAAAATCGAACATGAACCTTCTGCTTTTGTGATAAAGTTAAAAATTTATTTAACATTTTGAGGTAGGTTAATGTACTGGCATCTGTACTTCAAGTTCATGAAGAAACTTTTTCAATGCGTGTGGAGAGGTTTTCTCTTCACATCTTCACATGTCTGAGCGGTTGAGAGAAATTTTGATGAGATAAAACAATGTCAGCGTGGGTTGTTCTAAACTTATGATGCTACTTATAGATACAACTTTTGCTTGTGTCTGGCCCAAATAGAAGCCAAAATTCATACCGGGAGAATGTACTGTCTCTAGAATCTTGTATTGACGTAAATCAATCTGCTATTCCACAAGTCCAGCGGTTTTTACAAATTTTAATTTAGTTTCACCTGTCCCGTTGTCTGTAATCAAATCTTGCAAGTTTTTGATCCACTTCCTGATTTCGGTCGCGGGACTTACGAATTACCGTGACCCGGAACGTAAAGGGCTATTGAAGGACACTGTGGATTTTAGTCAGTACGAGTCTGACAGTCCCTCCCGCTCTGCCCTGGGTGGGAGGACTCATTTGATGATTTAACCACGTAAAAAAAAATCCTGATTTCCGATTGAGCTGAAATTTTGCAAGTATATGTATATCCCGTGACAATGCAATATTATGATGACATGGAGCTGATCTGATGATGGAGCTGGAAGATGGCCGTAGGAACGTAATGATATGCCGCAAAACCGAGTTTAGACTCGTTTAATTTGTTTTGTTGAGTACTTCGCCTATAAGTATTTTTTAACAATAAAAGCTTGTTTAAAAAAAGAACATAGTTTTTAAATGACTTACTTGTTTTAACATGAGTTTGATCTTTGTCTCAATCTAGACCAGACTTAAAGGTGAGTCGCGGAACAGTATAAAGAGGTAACCGTGATTCTGGAACGTAAAGGTCTATTGAAGGAATACCGTGGATTTTAGTCAGTACAAGTCTGACAGACCTTTCCGCTCAACCCCCCCTGTGTTGGTAGGACTCATTTGATGATTTTACAACGTTAAAAAAAGGTGTTAAACATCTAGGCCTCTAAGCCAACCAGCTAAAGCTCAGAATGCTCACAGTACTATATATTATACACAGAAACTTACCGTAAAATTTGGTGAATTGTGACAAAACTTTGAAATTGATTTTAACAATCTATACTAATATACTAATACTAATACTAATATACTAATATACTAATAATATTATAAAGAGGAAACCTTTGTATTTTTGTATGTTTGTATTGAATAGGCTCAAAAACTACTGGACCAATTTCAAAATTTCTTTTACCATTACTTAGAGGGATTCTTCGGAATCCGTATAGGCTATATTTTATCCCGGAAAATAGATAGGATTTTTCGTGGTAGTGAAAATTGTGGAGTAAGGCGTCGAAAAAACTGCCGTACGTTAACGATTCTCGCGAACGCTGCCTAAATGGTTAGAGATGTATGGTTGACTTCTATAGAAAAGTTGTAGAACTCAATAATGCCTACAAAAAAGTCCGCGATAGTACAAACCAAACATTTATATTTTAGCCATTATAACCACTTTTCCATAGAATAAAAGTAATTAAAATTATTAGCCTATGTTTATTGATCATATTATCGTCAAATACTATTTATCCAAATAAACTATTTATTGAGCAAGATTGTTTCAAAAGCTATAAATTACTTTTTATTTTATTCCAACAATCCATTCAATAGATATTACGAATTTAAAATTGTGAGAGAGCTTAAAAAATAAATGGCCACCCGTGCGAAGCCGGGGCGGGTCGCTAGTAAATTATAAAGGCATGTTGTCATCAAGGTCTCAAAATAATGTAGTATTGTTTAATAAATAGAAAATTTTGTAGTTGTTGGGAATCTATCATATTAATTAAATTATATTAAAATCCCTGTTAAAGTTTATTCTGATTTACCCCTGCGTCCCTATTCACCCCCTTTGCTGATTCACCCCTGCGTCCCTATTCACCCCCTTTGACTGAATTTCATGAAAATATAAGTAAAAAGGTATCTATCACATAGTAACCACAACCCACAGCGAGCCGTCAAATGTTTTGACATGAAGGTGAAATCCTTGACATGTAGACCATGTAGTAAATAGACCGATTGCCCTACTTATTGCACAAACAAGTACCTATTTTTCTTTATTACATTGTGACTTTATGGGGTATCGTCTTTTTTTATCCGTAGACCATTGACTGTTCGTCTTGAAGATATCGCTATTAGCGATAAGACCGCCAATGTGACCTTGGAATTAACAATGTTAAAAAACAGTTGTGTAACAATTTTGGTGTACAATATATTACTATTATCTATCATTTCTCGAAATCTGTATACCATGTAGTAACGACTAAGGGTCCAAGAAGAGTCCCTTGAGATACCCTGTGTTGTATTTTATTGATAAAAGCCACAACTCTTGGTCCAAATAAATGTATTTGGCGTACAGGTTCAGAAACCTTCTTGACACAGTTTTTAGAAATAAATTTGTTCCAAATTGTAACAATAACAACGAAAGTAAAACCATTAATCAATCAGATCCCATCACATCTAGAATTCATTCTATAATGGTGTACCCAAAAATAAATCTATTTCACAAAATCGTCACGTGCCGCGCCCCTTTTTGAGACAATAGCGAAAGCGATGGAATAATAAATATCTGTAGAGGAAGCGAGGTCGAGGGTCTAAAAATACTCCATGGAGATCAGACAATGGGGTTCTGCAATAACTATGATAATTTCAGACATGATTTTTGGTAAGCTGTAAGGTCTCGTTCACGGCCTCGGGCGATGCCACTTGAGAAGCGACGCGTGCACGTGTCACACTCTGCAAATCGCGTCGCAGTTGCTCATGGCTACCATCCGTCTGACTTTGTTTTTTAATATCCGGTATTGTGGCTCGGAAATTCATAATGGCGAAGGTCGGGCGCTTTGGGAGAATATCTTAAAAGTAACCTATAAGGTTAATTAATAGCCTGCCGGGGTCGCGGGACTCACGAATAACCGTGACCCCGGTACGTAAAGGGCTATTGAAGGACACCGTGGATTTTAGGCAGTACGAGTCTGACAGTCCCTCCCGCTGTGCCCTGGGTGGGAGGACTCATGTAATGATTTTACTAGGAAAAAAATAATATTGTCTACTCCGCTGTCGCTATCGCAAAAAGCTTGACGCTTGAGCATGTCGCTCGTGGTTAAGAGTGTGGCCAAAAGGTAAGGTTGGAATGTCTGGGACGGAGCAATTAAAAGGTCAGACGCCAAAACTGGGTCATCAGGTTGATCATTATTTGTTTTTATAACATTAACCTATTTATTGACTTTTTGGTAGGTTTGGGGACATATAAATTGAACGAAGATAATCCGGTACAAATATAATGATGAACCATAAATAAATTATATGTGGAGTATCAAGTTATATGAGTCTAATAAGTGTTAATCTGCTGATCATAATATCTAAATAATAGGCCTGTTGGTCTAGTGGTTAGTGACCCTGACTGCTATGCCGGAGGTCGTGGGTTCGATTCCCACCCAGGACAAATGTTTGTGTGATGAGCACGATCATTTGTTCTGTGTCTGGGTGTAATTTATCTATAATATGTACTCGTATGTATTTAGAAATATATAAGTATGTTTATCAGTTGTCTAGTACCCATAACACAAGCTCTGCTTAGCTTGGGACTAGATGGCGTTGTGTGATAGTTGTGGAATATTTATATTTATATTATTTATAATATCATTTTATCAAAAAGGCTGTTTCAATTCACTATCAGTACTGTAGTAACATAACATAAATAACGTGTAACTGTGTGTAAGTGATGAATAATATTAATTTGGATGGGTGACAGTAAGGAGACAAAGGAAAATGTGGTATTTAATGAGTAATGCTTGGAAAGAAAAGGAGTAATGATAGTTGACAAAAAGCCATTCGCAGAGATTTGATTAGGGAGAATAGAAATTTGTGGCATCGACATCAAGCAGGTAGACGAGAGGTGTTGATACGATGCAGTCACATGGTGAAATAAACAAAAAACCACCGACAGCGATGGCCTACGTGTTCAAGATCAAGTCCACCAATTTGCACCTCACTTATTCCAGATTCCCAAGCTCTACAAGCACTAAAACCACCCAAAAACATGTACACAATACAAACTAATTGTTATATAATAGCCTACTGTTCATCACCACACAGAAAACGGACTGAATGAATTACAGCGACCATATTGGGATGCGACGGTTTTGGCGTGCCTTTTACGTCGCGTGCGCATTGTCGCAATGTGGTATTGTGTGGCTAATATTAGATACAGTGGCTATTGAAGTGGCATAATGCCTTTGGAGTACAGTTGGTAACGGTGGTCTTGTCCTTAGTGACTTTGACCGTGGGTTTAGTGTTTTGGGAGTGACGTACTTGGGTATGCATTTGGTGTACCAGCCTTTAATGCTAACCGTACACGATCCAGTTTACCGTCATGTTTGAGCTAGAAGTTGACGAACAAGTTGACGTTAATTGGCTATCAGAAGAAGACTTGTCATGTGCACTGACAGGTATGCTTACTACAGCAGTGCACTACAAATCTGACAGTAAACTATGGCTATGTATGGCTGGCGTTACAACGCAAAATAGGATGTAAAAATACCCGTTGTAGATATGGGAAATGGGGGCTCAGTTAGCAATAATGGACCGGTATCTCGTCACCACTGCTCTGAAAGTGTTTGTCATTATATTTATCTTTCTGAGATTCTTAAGTCTTGTAGATTCATCTTCCTCTTCATATCCTATGGAACTTGGGATTGTTGCAAGGTTTCTTTCTTCGGTAAAATCAACCGTCCCGCTTCTCACAGTCTATCTTTTCAATGGCCTCGTTCTCCCTTTCCATCCGAATAGACCATGAATGCGTCCGAATGGAAGTTTTTTTTTATCGTGGTAAAATCATCAAATGAGTCCTCCCACCCTTACTGTCAGACTCATACTGACTAAAATCCACGTATTGCCAGCATTAAGCCTCATTTAGACGATGCAAGAACTCGCACGAGAGTTGCGTTACCTACATTGCGGACTTTATAGGTACAACAAATTCAGTTGATCAAACAAATAGCGCAATGTAGTGAAACTCGCATGCGAGTTCTTGCTCCGTCTAAATGAGGCTTTAGACATAAAGGCTTGACTATTACTGTCTGCATACGAAGTGAAAGATGTCAAACACAGTCAAAACAATTGTTCTATTTACTTACTTATTTATTTAACCCAGTGTTAACCATGCCACACAAGAGTACCACCAGACTTGATTGATGACATCTAATGGCAAATCCATATCGTTTTGATGGCCAATCAATGGTTATTCATACTCTATTTATCAGACGCGAATTTACGTCAATCGTTCCAAATTAGGGCAGTTACTGGCGTGTGTTGTTTACAGATGATCTCGATTTGTGAAGCCATTTCATTTGATGATAATGTGCTCTTGGCCTTAAGGTTTGTTGAGACCTTGATGTGATAGTGCCATTCATTAATAAAGATGCGGCGTACTAATTTAGATTCTACTCTTTTGGTTTTTGTTGAGGAGGACAGCCTCTGGTGTCAGAAAGTAAAAAAAATATGGACCCACCTGCATTTAAGGGCGCGTAACCAGAAAATTGGCAACGTCGCACATAGCTGTCAAATATTTACAAGTTTTAATGAATTTGGTAATTTTACTGTATGAAAATAAGACATATGGCTCTGTGTGCACAAAAAAAATGATATAGGAATGCCATTAAAACACTGAATTTGATGTTGTAACCGTTTTAGGTGTAAAAAAACATTTGGAAAGCTTCTAAATACTTTTTTCACATCTAAAAATATTTATTCAAATTAATTAAAACTTGTTAACATTTGACAACTATTTGCGACGTTGCCAACTTTCAGAATAAGCGCTCTTAAACTTGATACGTACTGTAACTTCACTTCGCGGGTTCTCCCATTGACTCACATCTCGACAACATCGCGCGCTGCGATCGATTTGATAGCCTCCAGTCTCCACCACTGATTAAGCACATAGCGTATAAGAAGCGATACTCGTAATATTGAACTGTCGATGGATAGAAATATACAAAATAAGAAGAAGAAGACATACAAATCAAATTAAGCACAGTATTATGAGCTAACAGTGTATGGAAAGGTCACCATTAATTGAAATACTAAAACGGGAACAGCGATAGGGCGATTTAATTAATGTCTTATTTGCCAAGTTGCTCGAGCAGTCCTGTGGGGATGGTCATAACCTTTGTTGGCTAATTAACATTAATATTCATGGTGGTGATTAATTTTATCTTAAGGAAAGAATTTGAGGAAATTCAGAATACGTAATTTTACTTATTTTCTATTTATACGAACTTACCATTTCCTTTAATTTAAATAGTTGACGTTCAAAGGTGCCTCTTTGATGACCTAATTGAAATATTTTTTTTAATTTTGACTTTTTAAATGCGACAGAGTTTTTACTTTTCACGTGGGGTATTCACGATCTCTACGTAGGCGAAGCTGCGGGCAGAAGCTAGTATTATAGAAGCCTAGAATATTATATTACGAAGCATGTCTTAGCTTAAAGCAGAAAAACGTTTTATAGGAGAAAATTGCTACGTGTACACATTTCATTGGCTTTCGGGGAAAGCCGCCGAAATAAAATATAAAAAAAAGAAATTGGATCATGTGTAAGTGATGAAGTAGGTGTTAACACATAAAAATACTTTGCTAACATTTAATACATTTTGGTTACTATATAAAGCGGTTTACACACCACACTGCTAGTAAGCGCGGTTTTTTGAGAATCGTTAGCTGCCCTGTTAGCCAAGCACGGTGTGTTGGAAAAGTCATGTTTTCTATATGACGCAGTGTGCGCATTGTCAGCACATCGTAGTGATCAGATTATTGGGAGGCCTAAGATCTGCCAATTCTCGCCAACTAGATATTATATAAAAACCTATAAAGTTGACATGTAGATAGTTAGTTCGTAGTCAGTTAGTTAACATCTCTGTCATAGCCCGCGCTGCGATCGAACTGATAGTCCCCACGAATGACTTCGCACATAGTATACAGGGTGTAAGAGACATCGACGCACAATCGCACATCGTCTCTTACACCCTGTATAATATATTTGCAATATTAAAATCTGAAACCCGGCGTTAGACGACGGAATACAGAGCAGTGGGTTATCCGCTTTAGTGGATTATATCGGCGTAGCGTTTATGATGTTTCTTTTATGATGATACTGAGTCGTAAAGAGTATTCAATGAACGAGGTGGCTTTGCAATCAGAAGGTACTGTTTTGTACTGATGTAGGAAGTTATTTACTACCGTTGAGCCTTGAGGATCGTATCAAGTATGTATTGTATTGAATACTGAATCCGTTGAAAGACTTTTCACGTTTATGTGACGTCACGGAACTTTGACGTTAGTTTAATGGAAAAACTCATTCGTACATCAGAGACGATTTTTAATTTTCCATACTTATGCTGTAAATTAAATACTTCAAGTACGCTGTAAATTAAATACAGAAATATGATAAGGCCACTGGATTCGAATGAAATGTCATCAACTGCCTAGTGCTTTCCATAGCATAGGGTCGTCTTCCTTTGCGGGACCGTCTATAAAGGACACCGTGACCCTGATTAGCAAAGGGTAACTGAAGGAGCAGGGCCGCGTAGACACGACGCACCTCAAAGAGCTGTCAGCGATCTGATGGGGCCCCTAGAGGACTAAACGGGCTATCGAATGAATACTGTGGAAATTTTTGTCAGTACGAGTCTGACAGTCCTTTCCGCTCTAGCCTGGGCGGGAGGACCCATATGATGAGCTTGCCACTTGTCTAATCTAAGTTACATAATTATCCTTCTGCGAAGCAGTCATGCTAGCGAAGGAGGCGCGCCGCGTGAGGGAGAGGACAGCGTCCTCCCTTCAACCCAGCCGCAGTGGTAGACGCCCTCGACGACAGACGTCGCTAGACGATCTCTGGCCACCGAAGGCGCGGGCGGCGAATAATGGGCGACTCGCTATCCGACCATGGACCATGCCCGGGTCGACGGCGCGTTACAATGATGGGTTACGCGCGTCTCAATGAGTGTCAGCATTATGACGGGGCTCCAAAGCCTGCCGGACTCGCGGGACCCACGAATTACCGTGACCCCGGAACGTAAAGGGCTATTGAAGGACGCTGTGGATTTTAGTCAGTACGAATCTGACAGTCCCTCCCGCTCTGCCCGCTCTAGGAGGACTCATTTGATGATTTTACCACGACAAAAAAGAAAAAAAAAATGTTACATAATTAAAATGATATTATCAATAGTCTTTGTGGCGTTCCTGAAAAGCCTATTTCTATTTTGTTCTTAGAAAACTGGAACTATTTAGATTTTCAAAAGATTGTTTCATTTCAGTTAATTGTTCAAAGACAAAGGTAAAGGGTTGTTTAATTAATTCTTAATGATGTCAACGTCAAGTTGATAAGTGACCTTTTCAGAAATGACATTAATTAATGATGAGAACTACAAAATAAACACTGCTCGTATTTTGATGAAGAGGTCAAACGGCAAGAAGAAAGGCTAAACTACACTGGCGAGCAAAAGTATGGATTCACTTACTCCGATTCCGCGCGATCTTGAGCACTTAATAACTAGTAAAGAATAATAAAAATGGTACCATGTTACGGTTGACATCTGTCGGGCATGCCACCGTCCCGGTGAGTCGATCAGACACATTGTTTCCGGTTGTTCTCGTCTTGCTAACGGCGAGTACTTGCACAGACACAATCTAGTAGCTAGGATTATCCACCAGCAACTTGCCTTGCAGTACAACCTTGTGGATTCTGAAGTACCATACTACAGGTATGTGCCCGACCCAGTTCTTGAAAACGGTCATGCCATATTGTATTGGGATCAATCTATCATCACTGACAGGACTATTGTAGCCAATAAGCCTGATATTGTGGTGGTAGATCGCCGAGAGCACCGTGCAATGATTGTTGATATCACCGTCCCTCATGACGAAAATCTCGTGAAAGCTGAAAATGATAAAAAAATCAAGTATCTTGATTTAGCTCACGAGATCGTCGACATGTGGAACGTGGACTCAGCAGTCATTGTACCGATAGTCGTTTCGGTCAATGGACTCATTGCGAAGAGCCTCGACCAACACCTCAAGAGGCTCTCGTTGTGCAGCTGGCTCAAGGGCTTGATGCAGAAAGCAGTTCTTTTGGACACGGCGCGCATTGTGAGGAGGTTCCTCTCTCTAGAGCCCTAACCACCGGCACCTTGGACCCTGTTCCCGATGTTGGTGGACCACTATTTTTTTATATTTTTAAATGTTTTTTTTTTTTTAATTTCTTTTTTGTAAAAATATTTAAAAATGTAAACAGATAGAAAAAAAATGAATAAAGGATAATGGTACCATGTTAAAGGTTTAACTATTAGCTTTAAATTGATAGTAAATTCATTCAAATCACGCCATTATTTAAGGAGCTATCCCTGATCAATACCAAATAAGTGTCTCCATACTTTTGCTTGCAAATGTAGTTCACCCGAAAGCCTTTGTCAAACAGACTGGCGTGACGAATGCGAAGTGAGGCGTTTTTGCAATGTATAGAATTGTTTGAATCCAGTCACAAAGAAAAGCGAAAGAGATCCGATAGCGTGACAGAACTATCGGACTGACGTTTCGGTTCGGTATCGCTTCGCTTTCGCCTGTCCGCACTATTACCAAACCACTGCAACTTCTGAAAGTCAGAATCAACAGTGGCGACCACCAGAAAAGCGCCGAGACAATGAAGCTCGACGTGTCCCGGAGAATGAATTTAACCGTATTGGATCCTGCAACGATATTAATAAGAAAAGAATAGTGGAGGACTAGGAATAGTTTCCAAATTCAAACAGTTATGTTCAAGTATAACCATGTAATGGTCCCGGCACGTAAAGTGACAGTTGAAGGTCACCGCAGATTTAAAAAAAAAGATTTTCAAAAAAAAAAATGTGTTATTTTTGTCCCAAAATAAAAAAAAAACATCGCTAAAAAAGTATCGTATTTCATCCAAGTTTTGCTTAGAAAGTTTATGAAAGGTCAAAAACAAACAAATAAAAAGCTCAGAGTAAGTAAAGCTCAAATAAATTCTTCACGTTGTTGTTTTTTTTTGCTATTTTTCGCTTTCGCCATGTTGCGTGGGTATTGAATAAACACGTACTTAGAGCCCCACAGAATTGTACTTAAATCCGGGATTTGATCTCCGTTTTATAAAGTACTGTTATCGCTATAATATACAAAGCGTTAATGTTAATGAAATGCTATCTCTGTAATATAAACACGACATTTTTTTTATCGTGGTTAATTCATGAAATGAGCCAGGGCGGAACGGGAGAAACTGTCAGACTCGTACTGACTAAAATCCACGGTAATTTTTTAATAGCCCTTTACGTTCCAGGGTCACGGTTGCCTGGTGAGACAGTTTTTTTTTAACGTGTAAAAATCATCAAATGTGTCCTCCCACCCAGGGTTAAAAAAATACTATGTCTACAATGATCTATCTAAACTGAGGAAAGATTTGTATTTTTGTGTGTGTATGTTTCTAATGAATAAACTCTAAAACCTCTGTGCTGATTTAATTTTTTTCTTACCTTTACAAAGCTACATTCACCCAGAGTAACATAGGCCATCCGTGCGAAGCCAGGACGGGCCACTAGTCTATATTATACTGGAGTACTTACAAAAAATTGCCTGTTGTGTGTGCGACCAAACCTTTAAAAACAAATTGACACACTTCTTTGAACTAAAAGGCGAACTCTGACAATTTCTGCCTTTTAAAATCAATGCAGGTCAACGATTCTAAAATGGCTTCCTCTATGGAAATCGGAAAACACTTGAAATAAGAACCGCGCAAATAACCAACTTTAATGGAGATTGGTGGTAGCTGTTGTACACAATGGACCATGCTGGACAACGGTTACTGGGGGATTTTTATTGCTAGATACTTTTATTTGATAGAATTTGTTTTCCAATGCGTAATAGCTAAAAAAATCAGTGTCGGACATTAATATTATATTTATTAGCTTTTGTCTTCAATTTCGCTCGCCTCCGTTCACCTTCGCTGTCTCCAGAATCTCGTGTGGTGACAAAATCGTCAAATGAGTCTTCCAATCCTATGAGGAGTGAAAGGTACAGGCCTGTCAGACTCTTTTTTTTTTTATCGTGGTAAAATCATCAAATGAGTCCTCCCACACAGGGCAGGGTGGGAGGGACTGTCAGACTTGTACTGACTAAAATCCACGGTGTCCTTCAATAGCCCTTTACGTACCGGGGTCACGGTAATCCCTTGGTCCCGCGATCCCGGCAGGCTTTGGCCCTCTACAAGCCCGGTCACTATGCTGACACTCTTTGAGGCGCGCGTGGAACACAACGCGCTGTCGACCCGGGCATGGTCCATGGTCGGACAGCGAGTCGCCCAATACTCGCTGCCCGCATGCCCGCGCCTACGGTGGCCGGAGATCGTCTTGCGACGTCCGACGCCGTGGGCGTCTACCACTGCGGCTGGGGTGGAGGGAGGACGCTGTCCTCTCCCTCAGGCGGCCCGCCTCCTCCTTCACGAGCATGACTGCTTCGCAGAAGGAGGCGACCGCTTCCCACTCTGTCTCGCCCCGCAGCATGGCCTCAACCAATGCCGGGCGCGAGAGGTCTCCGCCTATCGCCGTCGTGAGGACACGGCGGTGCTCTGCCCAAGCGGGGCAGTCCTGCACCGTATGCTCCACCGTGTCCTCCGGACGAACCTCGCAGTGGTGCCTGTCAGACTCTTACTGACTTAAACTCCACCTAGTTCCTTTCTTCAATTCGTTTACGTTTCTGAACCACGATATCATATCTAGACAGTGCCACAACCCCGGCAGACGTTTAGCCCCGTACTAAAGGCCGTCGCGGAGTGCGACGTTCCGTCAACGCAGGCCTGGCCTACTAAGACGGCGTGAGTAAATCCAGTGTGGGAAAGAGACAGAGCTATACAAGTTGTCTAGCGCTATCTCGTTCCCACACTGGAATTACTCTCGCTTTAAGACGTAATGGTAGGCCACTTGGTCCTTGATCGGACGGCGAGCTACCCTATTACTTGCCGTTCGCAAGTAGCCCTAGCCTTTCCGACTCTGGTACCTACATGTGATTTCAGCCATAAATGTGTTACACTTAACAATGTGTAAAGAGGCTGTAAAAGTTTAACGTCCACAATAAATGTAAAGGATATGTAACTATAAGTTATTCTGTCTAGACAGAATTAAAGACCTTTATCCAAAGGAAATCTTTAATATCCTGAATAAGGCCATTTAAACGTGAATAATATCGAGTTACGTCAAGTCATAAATTGCTAAGAATTCTGGCGATGGTGTTCGCAAATCGCTGGGCCTTATTCAACATTACCCACGTTACAATTAAATTAGTTTTCTGATTATATTTTGATTTGAAACCTTTTTTCTGATTCGAAATTTCTCACTGAGTTTTCTATTCTTTTTTTATTCGTCCTGTGAATTGTTGACCAAAATATAAATGTTATATCATTACCTATAAAATCTATAAATCCATTTTTATGCTACTCATACACGATATACTTTACGTTCAAGCTTGCAGTTTTCTTGGCGGTGTAAGTAACTTACGGCTTATTTTTGATTAAAAATTAAATAAAACCTAAAAATAATATTTTAAAAAGTTGTGCTGCATGTTAAAGTTGATAGGCTACGTCACTCCGCGTACTGTCCCCAGTTACTTCATATCTCTGTAATCGCACGCTGCGACCGATTCGAGTGTCCCCACCACCAACTTCGTACATATGCCTTTGTCAAACAGACAGGCGAAAGCGAAGCGTTTCCGAAGCGATACCGAACCGAAGCGAGACGTCAGTCCGATAGTTCTGTCACGCTATCGGATCGCTTTCGCTTTTCTATATGACTGGATTCAAACAATTCCATACATTACAAATAAAAACGCCTCGCTTCCCATTCGTCACGCCAGTCTGTTTGACCAAGGCTATAGTGTTTGTAGTTTAAATACATAAATGCAGGTAGCATTACAAGTAATAACAAACTATTACGTACTTTGCAACTAGGTACTTGCCATTCGGAAAGCGACTCGACTGCAAAAGATTTGCGCCATGCAAACTGAAGTTGTTTGAAAGTTTTAAACTTAGAGAAAACAGTTCACAGATTTTACGCTCGTTCTAGAATAAAAAATAGACTGGAAATAGTAGCTAGTAGCGCTTTGATAGTGAATTTTTGTTCGAAACAGCAGCTTTCTTTTTTTTTTTTCTTTTTATTTAAAAAAAAAAAAAACGTTGCCCCACACTAGGATTTTCTCCTGTGTCGTGGGTGCGTTTACAAACATATAAACTCACATACACAAACGCCCGATCTTTATCGACCGATAATTTCTTCCGGGCTAGCACCATGTTATGGGCTGAATTTAGGTATCAGTTTAGCTTTGATGTCACTTACACTGTACTCGTATCATTATTCTGTTTCCCTAGTATTGATATTGACACCCATGGGCGTATCTAGACATATATTTTACAGAGAGACCTGGTCTCGAAATAAAAAAATTAAAAGTAATTTAATAAAAAAAAACTTGCTACGATTCAGATCTTTGGTTTTTTTAATTTTTCAGCCAGTTTTTGTTAGTAATGTTGCTGGGGTGAGCACCAAACTGTTCTGGGGTGAATACGATTCTTTCCAAATCGATCGTTCATGAAACAAAATATCTCGTCATCTTGGAACAAAGGGCCTCTCACAAGATGTGGAAGCGTTAGCACATTTGACCAAATGTAATCGCCGCGTCGGCGACATCAGCTCTTCTAGCCCACGTTAGATTTTTCAGTTCCCAGTCATAATTCATCGTGCACCAAATAATACGAGTAGATATATTATCAGACATAATGTTATTAGTTTACTTTAAACTTGGAAACTCTTCTTAGTACTGCCTTAGGTACTGACTCTGAATAAACTTGTATATCACCGATGTCACCGCCGATTTAATTTTTTGGCACTTTTACTACGCGTAGGGTAGCTGACTAGGGCTCACTTTGTCCCTCTTAGCTACGCGAATGACCACTGTCTTACCCTGCGAACACATTACCTTATATAATATGAGTAACTACAGTTTATTCTTTCATTTTGTTCCAGGCTCCAAGATGTACGGGCTCCTCCTCGAGAATATGGCGGAGTACATCCGCCAGACATACGGCGAGGAGCGCTGGGAGGACATCCGGAGGCAGGCGGGTGTCGAACAGCCCTCCTTCTCTGTCCATCAAGTGTACCCGGAGAATCTCATCACACGGCTCGCTAAGAAAGCACAGGAGGTAACATTTACTGATACTGATACTGCAAGCCTACATCATCCCACTGCTGGGCAAAGGCCTCTCCCCATGACTTCCAGTTTTTACAATCCAGGGTTAAAGTGGACCACTGGCCGCTGGTTTTGTCCAGTTCGTCCCGGCATCTTCTACGAGGTCTACCGCGACGCCATCTGGCTGCGTCAGGGCTCAAAATGATTATTTTGGCCCACAGCTCATTGGGCATGCGGCAGATGTGGCCAGTACAAACCCATTTTAGTATAGCGGCCGTTTGACCAACGTCAACAAATTGTGTTTTAGAGCGCAATATAGTGTTGCACACACGGTAAGTTATTTTGACGTCTAGAATACTGCGCTCCACAGCACGTTGGTAACATTTATTTAAGTAATCATTTTTGAACTGTGGCGGTCCCTATCAGGTCACATTCGAACTGAAGAATACCAGACATTTTTCACTCTTGCATGGACCGAATAAGAAAATAAGGATATCTAATAGCAACTGAGCCTAACAACAGCTGTTAGGTAGTACCCCATCAGATAGAAATTCCGCCTGATCGAAGTGTTGGTACTCCTATTTCCATAAAGAATAGGAAACTATCCATCTTTTTCCTCATGCCTCTGTAGGGACAGTAGCTGCAACTCATTAAAGTCATAATTTAAAATCGCGCAACCTAAAAGCGCCGAGGTTATTAAGCTCGACGAGAAAATTATTATGACAAAACAAGCCCGTGATACTTCCTTGAATAATTTAAAAGCGAGACGAGAAAGGGACACTTTTAGGGAATAGCTTCAGCCCAGCTTTTATTAACAATGTAATATAATGCAAGCCACACCAAAATAAAAAAACTCACAATATCACGGCACGCAACTCAACGCAACTCACAATATGCGTAAGGCCACTTTGGTAAGTGTCAATGATTGCACGACCTTGATCGAATTACATGATGACGTCACAATTTCAACATGGCCGCTCCGACCAGCTGAATTAATCGCAAAAAATCTCAAGCATCACTGAATCATTTGAAAAACTAAAAATAATTCTTCATAGCTTTTCGTATGGTGTTGATTTATTTATTAATATTTATGTATTTCGTTGAGTTATTTTTAAATCTTCGCTTCTTTGATCTGTTTCGTCAAGAGTCGTTTAGTTACAGAAGATATTAGTGGTTATTATGATGACCTTATTAAATTGACTCTCGTTGAGGGTCTCAACCGTAGTCTTAATGTTCTACTGGGACAGAGAAAAAATTAAGTTCGTTTTTACGATTAGCCAAATCGTAAAAAACGTACTTCATTTTCTAATCATGACTACGCAGCTACCTATATTTTACTAACCACAGGTAGAGAGGCAGTCTTTTCTTAAAGGAGTATGGACTTTCTTGCCGGTTCTTCTCCATGGAAACGACCAACTCGAATCGCGCCAATTTTTCAACGTTTTATAAGTGCCTATTAGGGCCATGTGAAATAAAAATATTTTGATTTTGATTCAACGCTTGGTTTCCAGATTTTAATGAAAACCTAGCTCAGCTTTCTATATTGAGGAAAAAATAAAAGTAATGTTAAGTAGTCGCAGTAAAGGTAAGTCCCCATGTTTTTTTTTTTTATCGCGGTAAAATCATCAAATGAGTTCTTCCACCCAGGGCAGAGCGGGAGGGACTGTCAGACTCGTACTGACTAAAATCCACGGTGTCCTTCAATAGCCCTTTACATTTCTGGAATGAGATTTTTCTATTTAAACGGGTGCAGGTTTTACATAGAAGTAAAATCAAAATGAAATGTTTTTATTTCACATAGGCCCTGATGGGGGCACTTGTAAAACGTCGACAACAGGTGCTCGGTCCGGGTTGGTCGATTCCATGGAGAAGATATTATAATAAGCAAAATCTAACTTAGCTACACCTTCTGCCTTAAGCATCCGGACGCGACCACTCAGGCTGGTGGCATGCCAGAGGGTCATGGCTATCCGGATGATCCGGGGATACCGCACGATCGCCGGCGAATCAGCCAACCTCCTAGCAGGATTGCTGCCCTGGGATCTGGAGGCGACTGCCCTCTAGCGCGTCTATGAATGGCGCGTGGAGGCGCAGCGTCGGGGCGAATCCCCGCTGCCTCGACAAGTCGAGGCGCGGCGGGAAGAGCTCCGGCGCGATCTCAGGGCAGTATGGAGGGAGCGACTGTCGCAACCGAGGTCCGGGCACGCCGCAATCGCGGCGGTAAGACCCCTCTTTGAGGAGTGGCTGGATAGGCGTCACGGCGTCCTGACCTACCGCATAACGCAGGTCCTCACCGGACACGGAAGTTTCGGGAGGTTCCTGTGTCTGATAGGGAGGGAAGAAAGGCCTGGGTGTCACCACTGCGAGGATCGTCCGGAGGACACGGTGGAGCATACGGTGCAGGACTGCCCCGCTTGGGCAGAGCACCGCCGTGTCCTCACGACGGCGATAGGCGGAGACCTCTCGCGCCCGGCATTGGTCGAGGCCATGCTGCGGGGCGAGACGGAGTGGGAAGCGGTCGCCTCCTTCTGCGAAGCAGTCATGCTCGTGAAGGAGGAGGCGGGCCGCCTGAGGGAGAGGACAGCGTCCTCCCTCCACCCCAGCCGCAGTGGTAGACGCCCACGGCGTCGGACGTCGCAAGACGATCTC
The DNA here is from genome assembly GCA_943136025.2 of Agrotis puta. Taxonomy (NCBI): domain Eukaryota; kingdom Metazoa; phylum Arthropoda; class Insecta; order Lepidoptera; family Noctuidae; genus Agrotis; species Agrotis puta. Next base: position 5,290,295 of record OW964190.2, on the reverse strand, counting down.
CGGCCACCGTAGGCGCGGGCATGCGGGCAGCAAGTAATGGGCGACTCGCTGTCCGACCATGGACCATGCCCGGGTCGACGGCGCGTTGTGTTCCACGCGCGCCTCAAAGAGTGTCAGCATAGTGACGGGGCCTGTAGAGGGCCAAAGCCTGCCGGGGTCGCGGGACCAAGGGATTACCGTGACCCCGGTACGTAAAGGGCTAGTGAAGGACACCGTGGATTTTAGTCAGTACAAGTCTGACAGTCCCTCCCGCCCTGCCCTGGGTGGGAGGAATCATTTGATGATTTTACCACGATAAAAAAAAAAAAAACTACACCTTCTAAAATTCTAAATAAATAATCAAGCACATTTTACGTATCTCTATTTATAACTTCACGAGTTTCCACAAAGTTAGTAACTACTAATTCCATAACCAACTACTAAAAAACTCTAAAAGAAGGCTTAGAATAGCAAAATATACTTAGAAACCAGTAAAGTATTCCTGAAATAGTTTTATTTTCTCCCAGATTTCTCGCCCACATTCTTCAAGTACAGGCGGAACATGTATTTTCAATTAAATGTCACTCCTAGCCACTGAACACGCCATTTTATTCCTGCCAAGAAATTCCGCTTGTTACCACGAACATTGAACATTGCTTTAGTGGTCACAAAATGTGAATAGTGGTATAAACCACGAGAAAATGTGTCAAAGTGGTTAACTTTAAAGTTATAGTTTTTAATATCGTGAAGAGTTCATGTTTTATGTTCGACGTTTTAATTGTATTCTTCTCTAGTAACGGATGAAAAAATAACACAAATGCGAAGATTTTTTTTAATTTTCGTTAAAATTCCGACCTGCAACGGTCACCGTAGTCTTTGGACGCCTGCAATAAGGTATTTTACTGCATAAATAAATTGAAAATCTATTTAGTCCGTCAGTTAGAATATTGAAAAATAATTTACATGTATGTTTTGTTTTTTTAAATCATTGAATATTGACAAAGAATAAAAGCTTCCAAATTCGGGAGTGCCTGTGACGTCAAAACGCTTGTAAAATTGTACCGACCGAGTGACGTTTTGTGATTTTTAGAAGCGTTGCATCTTCGTTAATTTTGGTTTACGTAACAAAAGGAAAAATACGGGTCTAATATTTTAATAATCTTCGTTTCGGACTTGTAATTTATTTTGAGTAAAATAGCCTATTCCTGCATTGCCTGCTCGTTGTCGACGCTGCAATAATTTTTTCACGCCCTTTTTAAAGAACTCTATATTATTGTAGTTCATTGGGAAAACCTCTCGGAAAAAGATAATAATATAAAACAATACAAACTTGTACTCACAACTCACTTATACTTGGAGCTCGTGGCTAAATAAATACAGCCGCACAGGCTGATCTTCCGGGTTAAGTCGCGCTTTCAGAGGTTGGTCTGTGGATGGGTGACCATCTGTCATAGCGAGTTTCCTCCGTGCCTCGGAAAGCATGTAAAGCCGTTGGTCCCGGCTGTCATTACTGACAGTTACAGTAGAACTTTGACAGTCGTTACTGTTAGTCAGAAGCTCTAAAGTCTGACAACCAGTCTTACCATGGGGTATCGTATTACCCAGTTACTGGGTTGTGGAAGTCCGACAGGCAGTCGCTCAATGTAATCCATCTGCATCTGGACTGGAAGCCGACCCCAATATAGTTATGTTGGACTCAAACCGACTAAAACCCACTATTCCTTCAAGTATCATTGGTTGGGGGCCCGGGATATATATGAATATATTCGCGCGCACCCCCAACTGACCCGTACTAACCTACCCCGCGGAAGAAGCCCAGGGCATCATCAGGGATCGTGTGGGGATTTCCGACCACAATAGACGCTAGGTTGCGGTAATCGTATTCAGCTGTGTACGGTTTACATGGAAGCTGACCCCAATATAGTTCGAAATAAGGCTAGGCAGATATTTTAACGAATATAAGATACTTATTTTTTTTGACGTCAGCTTCAGTCCAAGCCATCATTGTAATCCATTAGTCAGATTAGTAAATCCAAATAATTACTTCGTCGAAAACTTTTACAAGTAATAAAACTCGCTAATCTTTTTCCTAATTCTTTTAGAACATTTATCAAATTAAAGTTGGACAGCTCATCAATCCGAATATCATTAGCGGAACAGATTTAAATTATAGATATCGTCGTATTTAGGCCGCACTAAAACTGAGAAGAGCTCGCTCGCACATCGCGTATGAAACAAAAGATACAATTTTTAATATGTGTGATTGAGACAATGCAAATCATTGTTAAGATTCAATCTTATATTGCTGCCCCTTTCAAACTCTACTCGAATATAGCGCGTGCGAAAAAAACAACAACATTTCGAAATATCGAAATCATTGAACAGAATAAATGGTCAACGAAGCATTATTCAACCTAATATTGCTGCCCCTTTCAAACTGTACTCGAATATAGCGCGTGCGAAAAGAACAACAATATTTCAAAGTATTAAAATCATTGAACAGAATAAAGCCTCAGAAACGTGGCCATCTTTTGGCGAAGTATTATGAATCCATCATTTAAATCTATAAAGATTAATTCCGCTAGAAATCGAGACGAGAGCCGACAACTTTAATTCACTGTCTGAGAATTTAGTATTTAAATTACATGCCGTAGCCTTGAAGTGCCTGAAAGCATCCTTTTTTACTAATGAAATATAGACACCTCCCGTCTTTGAACGGGTGCTATCTGCTTTTGAAGATTTGCTAATAATAATCTTCCACACAAATCTCTTCCTGAAAAATTAAACACAAAAAAAAATAGTTAATAGTCGTTCTGAAATAGTTTCTGTTGCTTATAACAGCAACTGTAGTACGCATTGTATTTACTTTTAATTGACCACATCCTGATGTTAAAGCTAATGTTTTGAATCGCAGGTCTTCCTAAACAGGTAGTCGTGAGACTAAAGGGCCATTTAAGGATCACCGTGAATATTAGTCAGTACGAGTCTGACAGTCCCTTTCATTTCACCCAGAGACAAGTAAAGAGTTAATGTGTGTCATCAACATGTTCATCATCAAAACAACATCAACTAAAGAACACACATTAGCTCTTTTTCAAAGCTCAACTTAAAGTCAATAGATTTGCCACAACACAAAGGTCTGACCCCAAAAAAATCCTAGAGATGATCAGTAAATAAGGGACTATCCACCACATACCAAATTTCCTGTTTCCTCGGTTCCTCGGAGATTGTCCCTTCCTTATCACTGGCGCCATAACTAGCCTTTCATGCACCCAGTGTGACTTTCTTTAACTGTTAAGTCTGTTATTGCAATAGTGTCATCATCTACCATAAAAATTAATCCGAAAGATATATTGCTATATATATTAATTATCATTGATTTCATTATTGTTCATTTTAACAAGTTTTGCAACCTACTTGTATCATGGCGTCATAATGACTTTCCAATGGTCAACCATTGAAACTCCATTCATTATTTATGCTTTTTACTATTCACGAACTTTTTATTTCTAACGCAAATCGCATAAAACACTTATAAATAATATATAATACATGAAATCTGGCATGAAAAAATATTCTAAGGTCATTATAACACAATTCTATTACGAGACCATTGATCGACCAACGTTCGACTTATGAATTTAGCAGATTACAAACTTTGAGCAAAATGACAATGGGATCGTGTTGGAATGACGTATTTATAAAAGTAGCGAACTTGGGCCCTTGGTCTGGCTATTTCTGCGCCACTCTAAGGTGCCTAGGCACCGTTGGAGTCCTATTTACGGCACTGCACTCCAAATAAAGATATTCATAGAGTGCCCAAACACACAGAAAATCGCTTTGATCCCAGTCCGTCATGACCAGATTGTAGTCAAAGATGAACTACGACGCTTCAATCTTCGTAGATTTCCCTTGACAACGGATATAAAGGGACCTTACATACCCAACCTAGATAAGTACTTAAGTATGTGTTAGATAACCGTGTGATTTGGAACTTAAGAACAATATCACTGGGCAACAGTCATTTTGCGGCATAGTAGATTAAAGTCAATTATGTATTAGAATTGTGTGTTGAATACTAGAAAAATATTAGATTTGTCAAATTGGCTCTTGTTTTTTAGATAAAGACTATTAGCTATTTCAAAGGAAAAATCTAAAGAAAAATACCAACATTAATGGAATACATATTTTAATAAAGATTATTAATAAAAATAAAAAAAAACGAAGATGTATATTGTTCTGTTCATTAAATATTAAAAAATATACCAAAAAACCTTTTTCTGTACGGTTTTCTATTATGTTTTTGCTCAGGACAATCCCTTATTAAAGTCCAACAGTAGTCTGCCATCATGTGGCGGTCCCACCGACCGTGGTATCTTTCTTCCATTGTCGTGATGTCCTGGTGGAACCGTTCTCCTTGTTCCTCGCTACAATCACCCAGATTATCCGGGAATCTGTCCAAATGACTATGTAAAAAATGCACTTTAATGCTCATATTAGCTCCCAATGTTCGAAAATTTTGAAGCATTTTTGCAACCAATTCTGAATAGTCTGGTGCTCTATGATTCCCGAAAAAATTTTTTACTACTAAAACAAAGCTTAGCCGTGCTTCAGATTCAATTGGTGTCATATGTTGTACGATCATCACTGTGCAGTACTGGGGGTTTAGCCGATTCTACATTAGGATAAACCTAAGTGCGTTTTTATACCGGTTGATACCTTTTACATTCACTGCACTAAAGTAACAATCATTGTTTACATTTATATTGGTGGTACACTGCGCCATCTATTGTACATTATGTGAAATTGTGAAAGAGATTGGGAATTTTGTCGCTAGATGGCGTTGTTAGTTGAGCGGCGGTTTCTGAATCTCGATGTTAAGATTTTCCGCCGCTGAACTAGGTCAGGATGCTTATAATTTTTTTGTGTGAGCAGCAAGCACTGTGATTATAGTATTATACGCGCTTAGTACAAGTCCAGTGTTTAATTTAGCCACCCTCTCCAAGTCGACCTTTGTTCATGGTCCTTCGAGAGCCGGGTGTGGTACGGGAGTGTTTGGTGGTTCCGGTGGTGGTAGTATACCATCCTTCGCGTCATTACTGGGCAGTGGATCGCTGTCCAGAGCATACCCTTGATTGGGGAACCAGGTGAGAGGTTCTTGAACCTGTACCTGGAAGTGGAACCGGAAGGAGCCGGGAGCAGTTGGTGGTTCAAGCGGCGAAGCATCACTGGTGGGCGGACGGCTTCAACCGGACGGGCGGCGCAAGGAAGGAAGAGAATCAACAGTTCGTGGTCAAGCAAGCAGAGGGCGCCACTTGTGTGGTGCAGTACATCGCAACGTGACGTCTGTCGTCAGTGTTAGTGAGTGTCTGTGAAAATCGTGAGTACTTTCAAATTCAACCTTATTGAATCAGAAGTGGTGTCAAACGGGGAACCTATACCCGAATTGACATAAAATTAAACTTTGTGTTCAACAAGTGCAAGATCGAATAAATGAAGCATAATTAGTATAAGTTATGTTCTCTGTATTGTTCGAAATTGTTTGTTTATTGTGCTGTAGTTAGAAATATTATTTGTGTTATTTTATAATTTTGTGTGTTTTGTGTTATTTTTTAATTTTGTGTGTCTGTGTATAATTCGTGTTTCCAAAATGGATTCATTGATCGGTATCCAAGAAGATGTAAAAATTAAAATTGAAAAGTCTTGGATTAACTTTAAAAAATGCCCAAAAGATAGGCTAACAGTTTCGTATATTGAAACACGTTTAGAAAACTTAGAACAACAATGGCAACTTTTTTATGATACGCATGTTAAAATAATTAGTGAGGTTAAAAAATCCGAATTACATAATTCAAATTATCATAAAGATTGTTTTTATGACGAGGTTGAAGAATTATATATTCAGTTAAAAAGTGTTTTAAAGGAGTTACTCAGGAAAGATAAATGTGTATCTAGTGCCGAGAATAACAGTAGCCTGGGACTTAGCGGGAACAAAGAATTCCATAACTTTCAGTTACCAGAAGTGAAAATACCAATGTTTTCTGGTAAATATCACGAGTGGGTAACTTTTAGAGATTTGTTTATGGGGTTAATACACAAAAATAGTAGGCTAGATGATGCACAAAAATTATATTATCTGAAAGGGTATTTAACCGGGGAAGCGGAACTGTTATTAAAAAACGTAAAAGTGACATCTGAAAATTATAGTTCAAGTTGGGAAAAATTAGAGTCTATGTACAATAATAAAAGATTTTTAGCAAAAGGTATAGTAAAAAGTTTATTTAATCAAAGAACATTAACAGGAGAATCCGCAACGGAAATTAAAAAACTTTTAAGTACAACTACCGATTGTTTAGAGTCAATAAGAAATTTAGATATAGATCTTGCATCATTTTTAATTGTTCATATAGTAACTGAAAAACTGGATAAGGCTACTAGAAGGGCTTGGGAATTAAAGGTAGCATCAGATCTAAGCGATGATCTTCCTACCTATGAGCAACTAAAAGAATTTTTAATTAATCGATTTAGGGGGTTAGAGAATTTAGATACTAAGGTAGATAGGGTCCAAAGGACTACACAGGCACTACACGTTGTGAAAGATAGAAAGGGATCCTGTGCATTTTGTGCAGGTGAACATAAAATAAATGTTTGTAAAAAATTCATAGGTGAAAGTATTGAAAACCGGAGAGACTTTGTTCTCAAGAAAAAATTATGTTTTGTTTGCTTGCTTGACAACCACCATGTTAGGTTTTGCAAAAACACTCTCAAGTGCCAGGTGTGCAAACGACGCCACCATTCATTATTACACCAACCGGGTGGTGTAGGGTCGGAAGTTGGTGAGGGTAGTAGTGCTGCTCGAGCGGAAACCTCAACGAATGGTAATAATATAGCCGCTAATCAAGCGGAGGGGTCCAATACGCCGCCGGTAGTCTCATGTCTTGCGAAAGGGAATAGTAAAACAGTCTTACTAACGACGGCGTTAGTAAAGGCAGAGTCGAAGAATGGGACGTACCACGTGGTTAGGGCACTACTGGACCAGGGATCACAAGGGTCCTTTGTTACGGAATCGCTGGTTCAGTATCTGGGTTTAAAGAAAATACCGTCTAAAAATACGGTGCTCGGGGTGGGAGACAAAGGTACAACGTCGACGGCTAAAGTAGTAATAAATCTTCGATCAAGAGTAAATTCTTCTTTTAAAATAAAGGTAAATGCTTACGTTTTGAAGTCGGTAACGTCTCTTCTTCCGTCCTCTAAAGTTGCTAGAGTAGAATGGGTAGAATTGAACGAAAATGATTTGGCTGATCCGGGTTACTTCAGACCCAATAAAATCGATATTTTATTGGGCGCTGAAATATACAGCCAGGTCATTCAGCAAGGGGTTAAGAAGAATACAAACGGGACTCTATTAGCGCAAGAAACTACTTTAGGATGGGTATTGTCGGGTGCGTTTGAAGTTGACCAAGGTATAAATTCTCCCACAAAAATAACTGTAATGCATACTAGTGTCCAAGATGATGATTTATTGAGAAAATTCTGGGAACTGGAAGAAACATCTGGAACAAAAAGGATGCTTACAGAGGAGGAAACGAAATGTGAAAAATTGTTTAAAACTACAACGATAAGAAATAAAGACGGCAGATATATAGTAAGATTGCCGTTACGGGATACAAACCTGCTTGGAAGTGGCGGTGAATCCAAAGGGATAGCTGAAAAAAGATTTAAAGGGTTAGAAACAAGGTTGGCAAAAGATGATAAATTAAAAGCGGACTACGCTAAAGTTATACAGGAATATTTAGCTCTTAACCACATGGTAGAAGTAAAAGAAATGGATAAAGATAATAAAAGGGGCGTTTACTTACCGCATCACGCTATCGTTCGGGAGGATAAGGACACAACCAAGGTGCGTGTTGTGTTCGATGCGTCCTGCAAGCGCAGCAACGGGAGGTCTCTTAACGATGACCTAATGGTGGGTCCGTCTTTGCAAGACGAACTTCGTCATATTATTATGCGGTGGAGGGTGCACAAGTTTTGTTTAGTGGCTGATATTATAAAAATGTACCGGCAAGTTCTTGTAAATAGGCAAGATACTCACATGCAAAGAATCCTTTGGCGAGATAGTCCTGAAAGGGAAATAAAGGAGTACGAATTGATAACCGTTACATTCGGGACAGCTTCAGCACCATACTTAGCTGTAAGAGCTCTTCAACAGCTTGCAGTTGACGAATGCGGGGATAATGCAGATATCGCTAAAATAATCGTAAGGGATTTTTATATGGACGATTTGATGTCAGGAGCTGAAACTAAAGAAGATGCGTTAAAAATTTACACGGAGATAACAAAGGTGCTAGCTAAAGGGGGGTTTCAACTACAAAAATGGAAAAGCAATAGCGAAGAGTTATTAAATAGTATTAGAGATGGGAATAATGAAGCATTACAGATAAAAATAGACGATGTAACAAAAATATTAGGACTTACCTGGAATTCGCGCGACGATTGCTTCCAATACTCTCTGGTACTTAAGCCGGTAACTGGTCCTGTAACGAAAAGAAAAATTATATCGGATATTGCAAGATTATTTGATCCATTAGGGTGGCTAGCACCAAGCATAATCATAGCAAAGGTGTTGATACAAAAGCTTTGGTTAGCCGGGTTGCAATGGGATGAAGAAGTTCCAAATCATTTAGTAAAGGAATGGGTAACTTACCGTCAAAACTTAGCTTCTTTAGTTGATCTAAAAATACCGCGCTGGTTAAATACGGGTAAGAAAACAAAACAAGAATTATACGGGTTTTCGGACGCCTCGAAGGTCGCATATGCAGCAGTTGTATACCATAGAGCAGTAGACGAGATGGGGAATATTCACATTTCCTTAGTGGCTGCCAAAACGAAGGTGTCGCCTATAAAGCAAGTCTCCATTCCAAGACTTGAACTTTGCGGGGCAGTTCTTTTGACCAAGCTTATTCTGGAAGTAGCCGAAGTTATGAATATACAAAGGGAGAATATTCATGCTTTCACAGATAGCGAAGTGGTATTAGCGTGGTTGAATAGTCATCCGAGTCGTTGGAAGACGTTTGTTGGTAATAGAGTTTCCGACATTTTGAGCAATTTAGATACCCATCATTGGGCCCATGTAGCATCGAAACAAAATCCTGCTGATTGTGCTTCACGCGGGATATCTCCGGTAGAACTTGCAAGTGTTTCCCTCTGGTGGGAAGGTCCAACTTTTCTAAAGGAACTGGTAGTTGAATCTAAAAGACCCAAACATCTTGCCACACATTTAGAAGAAATCAAGGTGCATACGAGTACGGTAGATGTTTCATTTTGGAACCGATTTTCTTCGTTATCAAGATTGATTCGTGTGATTGCATATTGTCGTAGATTTTTAAACCTGAGGAACAGGGTAGCATCGGGTAATGGTACAAGGTCGTTACAATTATCTACACTGGAATTAGAATGCGCAACAGAAATATGTGTCAAAAAATGTCAGGAAGAAGGATTTGCAAACGAATTGGAAAATTTAAAAACCGGAAAATTAATACAGAAAAACGTAAATTTAAATTCATTAAATATATTTTTAGATCCGAAGGAAATAATCAGAGTGGGAGGTAGGCTTGAGATGTCTCAGTTAGGGTATGAAAGAGCGCATCCCATCCTAATACCAAAGGAATCGTTTCTAACTAGGCTATTAATTGCGGACGCACATGATAAAACTTTGCACGGGGGTCCGCAACTGATGATTACATACCTACGGTCAAAGTATTGGATCGTGGGAATAAAGACTTTGGCTAAAGGATATGCAAGGAGCTGTGTAAAGTGTATACGGTATACAGCTAAAGTGAGGACGCAGCTTATGGGTCAGCTGCCATCCTCTCGGGTAACACCTGGCAAACCTTTTCTACGAAGCGGGGTAGATTACGCGGGCCCTATAAATATTAGAACGGCAAAGGGACGTGGTAATAAGTCCTACAAGGGTTATATAGCTTTATTTATATGTATGGCAACAAGGGCGGTGCATTTGGAAGCAGTAAGTGAGTTAAGCACAAGAGGTTTTTTGGCGGCTTTCAAGCGATTTGTAGCTAGACGTGGTCGATGTGCGGAACTACACAGCGACAATGGGACTAATTTTGTAGGGGCAGCGCGAGAGTTACTTCATTTATTCAATGAAGAAAAGTCAGGAATTAATCCTAAATTAGCAGATGAGTTAGGGAACAATGGCACGGAGTGGCACTTTATTCCTCCTCAGTCCCCCAATTTTGGAGGTCTTTGGGAAGCAGGGATAAAATCCACAAAGCATCACCTAAAGAGGGTTATTGGCAATTCAACGCTGACCTTTGAGGAGATTACCACGGTATTGGCTCAAATTGAGGCGTGCCTCAATTCGAGACCATTGTCATTTGTTGAGGATCAGGATAAATTAACAATTCTGACTCCAGGTCACTTTCTGGTGGGGGAACCACTTGTTTTGCCACCCGATTCAAATTATGAAAGAGCAAATGTTGGTAGCTTAAGGTGATGGCAGTTGCAACAGCGAATGATGCAGGACTTTTGGCGACGATGGTCGCACGACTATCTTCACCAATTTTTACAACGGCATAAATGGCAACATAAGATTCCGGAGCCATGTGTTGGCGACGTAGTTCTAATCAAGGAGGACAATTTGCCCCCTGGCAGGTGGTTGTTAGGTAAGATAGAACAGAAACATCCCGGATCTGATGGTGTTACACGGGTGGTAACATTACGTACGTCATCGTCCATCGTGAAAAGACCTACGTCTAAATTATGTGTATTGCCTGTTACAAATTAATAAGGTTTCGTTGTGATGTTATTTACTTGTGTATTTAGTATTAATATTACTAGAAATTGCAATAGGTTCATTGTCTTGAAAATTGTTAGTTATAAGTTCATTGTCGTTAAAATTGTTAGTTATAAGTTCATTGTCTTTCAAATTGTTAGCTATAAGTACATTGTCTTTTAAAATTGTTATAAGTAGTAATAGGTTCATTGTATCAAGGCTGTACGAAATTTAAAATTGTAATATTTATTCACGGTAGACAGTCTTGAAGGACATTCGCCGTAATGTCCTTGGTGGGCGGAATGTTTACATTTATATTGGTGGTACACTGCGCCATCTATTGTACATTATGTGAAATTGTGAAAGAGATTGGGAATTTTGTCGCTAGATGGCGTTGTTAGTTGAGCGGCGGTTTCTGAATCTCGATGTTAAGATTTTCCGCCGCTGAACTAGGTCAGGATGCTTATAATTTTTTTGTGTGAGCAGCAAGCACTGTGATTATAGTATTATACGCGCTTAGTACAAGTCCAGTGTTTAATTTAGCCACCCTCTCCAAGTCGACCTTTGTTCAATCATTGACGTGATTAGTAGGCTCGGTCCATATCATCGGCACTCCAAATTTAAGCCCTTTACGTCCTCCTTGACTCCAGTATCGCAAAGATTCTACACAAGATTACATACGATATTAGGCACCCAATATTTATTCTTTTGGGCAAGTTTTATCCCAAATTATGCTTCATAGGTTCTTATCACAAACTCGGTGATCGTTTTTCTTTGTTTTTGTGTTCAACATTTTCCACATAATTATAACAAAAACTTTTGGGATTATTTACACAAGGTTTTCGTAAAGAACGCATATTCTTCCAGACAAAAAGGACTTATAAACTTGAAATAAGACAGGAACTGATAATTTCAGGGTCTAATAATTGATTAGTAGAATCGTTGTAATTAAATACGTAAGAAGAATCATAGAACTTAGTAGTGTGTAAACAAATATATTTAATTTTAGGAGGGAAGTTGTCATTTTTTCGTTTATTTCTTGTCTTTCGTTTATCTCAAGAACCAGAATCAATCTAAAAAAAGTAAATACATACTGAGTATGTCTAATGCAAGTGTTTACAAAAACCATTAACAAATTAATATTTTTATTTTTTTTGTTCCGCAGTGTATTAATACAAATTTTTGTAGCCAACTGAATATATCAAAACGTTTAAACGTAAACTCAGATATTCCATAAATTCCATAGATATTCCAAATTAAATACTTATGTTTTATGATTCTACCACGATAAAAAAAGCCCTCTGCCCGCGATTTCGTCCACGATTTAATATCGAATATATATCTACGGAATTAGGTATATCTCTTTTAATAAAATGAGACAAAATAATTAAATAACCTTCACCTTTTCATCAGAAAGATTTTCTTGCCAAAAATAATTAAAGGTTTCAAAAAAAAACTTGTACTTTACATAAATATAAATTAGAAATTCACACTTGACTATGAACAGAACACTTAAGAGTACATCTATATAAAAATGGCTAGTAGTAGGTATTTATTTATCCAACAAACATACATAAGGATAATGTTTTCCTGGTAACAATGATTTATTCGTCATTTATTTTCAATGAAAAGTATTAGACGACGTATGGTAATTCTCCTAAAGCGATACAGCAATGAATATCAAATCAGTAATTTAATACGTGTTGAACATTAAAATAAAGTATGGAAGAATTCGTCCACAGATAACACTCCGCTATTTCGACACAGGTTTCAACGGCCCATTAGCTCAGTTGGTTAGAGCGTCGTGCTAATAACGCGAAGGTCGCGGGTTCGATCCCCTCATGGGCCACGAAATACTTTTTGCACTTTTTTCGTTGAAATCAATTTTATAAAAGCGTATTTTTGTTATTATATATTTATTATTAATCCGACCACTTCATAATGTAAAATATCGGGAACTCGGGACTTGTAACAGTGTCAGTCACAAAATAGTGAAATTATAACAAAAACTTACAATGGCCATTGAAACAATGAAATAAAATAATGAAAAATATTGGAAAATGAGAGAAAAGCACTGCAGCAAAAAAAAGAAGCATTTTGGAGATGCTGGGATTTGAACCCAGGACTTTCAGCATGCGAAGCAGACACTCTACCACTGAGTTACATCCCCGATGAAGACGTTGTCGAAATTATGGTATAGGTCCAACTCCTTCTATTGAAGTATATAAATTATGACGTAGGCAGAAATTTTATAACAAAAAAAGCTAATCCTACGCAAACAGATTTAGATAAAACATTGTGCAATGTTCCCAAAAAATATTATTTCAACATCAAAATTGTACGGAAATTAAATTACCTATAAAATACGCACATAGAAATAACAAAACGAAAAAACAAAACTTGTATTTTTCTATCTTTATATTAATCTTTCTTCTATTATTAGTTCGTTTAAGGATTTTATTTAGTGAGTTTTTTTTGTTGTAGGTAAATAATTTTCGTTGTCAAGATTTTTTTAACTTTGCTTTGAAAAATACCAATACATAGAAAAGGTGAAAAAGAGAGAGATAGTATTTGCCCAGCCCGTTGTATGACTCATACAAAAAAAAGCTTAGACCCATGACCCAAAATACATAATAATTATTTATTGTACATAATCGACAGTGATCAAGCATCAGTATGCTGATAGTTCTGAAAAGTTCGTAGTATCATATGAACTCGAACTTTAACCGCATGTTTGTAAGGTTCATTTTCGTATCAAGCTAAACTTGTCTCCATCTAATTATTTTTGTCATACGAATTCGAACTTTGACAGAATGTGTTTAAGGTTCATTTTCGTTCATTTTCCAAACTTCTCTCCATCGAACCATTTCTGTTCGTCTTAGTATGACACTTATTAGATGTAAATAATAGTTTTGCTAATATTTGTTTCTAAGGCGCTTTTATTCTTTGTTCACAGGTACTAGGCATAACAGAACGTGAATTTATGGACCAGATGGGAGTATACTTCGTTGGATTTGTTTCACAATATGGATATGACAGAGTTCTATCTGTACTTGGCAGACATATGAGGGATTTTCTCAATGGTCTGGACAATCTTCATGAGTATTTGAAATTCAGTTACCCAAGAATGCGGGCGCCCAGTTTTATTTGTGAAAATGAGACAAGACAGGGATTGACTTTGCATTATAGGTCTAAGAGAAGAGGATTTGTTTATTATACTATGGGACAGATAAGAGAGGTGAGTATTTTTTCTCATTATAAAAATCTTGTCAAAATAAAAGAATAAAATAAAAAAAAAGTATATAAATAGCAAAAAGTTTTCTTGGAGGCGCCGGGTATCGATCCCGGTACCTCTCGCATGCTAAGCGAGCGCTCTACCATCTGAGCTACGCCCCCGGTTAATATAAATGTCAAAATAGTCGATCGCTTTCACACGTAATAAGATTTATGTAAACAATTATACTTATTAGTGCAAAAGATTTTTAAATTAATTTAGTTACTACTACAATCTTACATTCATAAAATGACAATAAATTCTGATACTAATTTAAAATTACGCTTACCTCAATGCTTATAACGCCATCTATTGCGCAATTTGTATAAACTTATAAACTTGGTAGTTTTGATTCTATGTCAATAGATGGCGTTGTGCTCAAGACTTCCAACTTTTCATTTTAAAAATGGAATATTTGAAATAATGGGTTTATGTTTTTTTCAGGTAGCCCGTCATTTTTATCACAAAGAGATGCGAATAGAGTTATTAAGAGAAGAATTACTATTCGATACAGTACACGTAACTTTTCAACTAACTTTCGACAACCGGGCCTTCACGCTAGCTTCTTTGGCTATGACCAGAGAAGAAAAACATCTGCCCATCAGTGCGTCTGTACTATTTGAGATATTCCCCTTTTGTATTGTTTTTGGGTTAGTATTTCTGTATCATTTAATTCCAGTTAACTATATCCGACAATTCTTGAAGCTTTATAATTTTAGTCTCATTCAGAAATAAATAAGTAAGTATTCAGATTTCGAATCATTAATATAAACTTTTTTCGAAAGTCGGTGGCAAAAGTCAATGAAATGAAAAAATAATCAAATGAATAGTAAAAATAAAGTCACAAACTTCCGAAAAAAATATTTTACACTTTTTGTGTTTGTTTTTGAAGTCGGTTAAAATGTATTTATTTTTTGTACAAAATAAAATGGCACGAAAATGAAGGTGAGTGTCTATGGTTTTTATCTGTCAAATGACAGTTCAAAAGTACGGTTACCAAAAGAATTACTTTGTTCAAATTAATTTTCAATATTATATCAAATTAATTTCGGTGCGTTTGCCAGTCCGAACATGTGTAGTTCTTTATTTTTTACTTCGCTAGATCGCACTAATTTTAATTGACACAATAATGGCAAAAATATTCATAGAAATTGCTTAAACAAAAATAAAAATTGCTTAAGAATTGAATTTTAAAATCAATTCTTGAGGGTTTTTTATTTATTACAGCTTAAACTATCGTTCATAAAATAATTTTAATAACACAATAATACAAACTTAACAATGATGTTTCATTATCCTGGAAACTTTTTTGCTATACCTATACAACTTTTTTGATTTGACAGGTGTGACGTCCGAAGATGGTCCCCTTCTTAGTTGGATCGCATTATACTGTGCACTATGTAGGTATATTAATGAAAAAAAAAACAATTTTTATTTATTCTTTCAGTTCAGATATGATAGTGAGAAGTATCGGAAATTCATTGATGGTGATATTACCAGACTTAGTAGGAAAGAAAATAACCAACTGGTTTGACCTGGTGCGACCACTCATAGCATTCAAGTTTCAAACTGTAAGTATAACATAATATCACATATTTTATTTATTTAGAGAAACGTCTCGAAACATAAATTCTGAGTGGGAAAATAAAGAAAAGAAAATGGAAACCAACCAATTAACACGATAACCATTCATTTAATAATTTAGAGAGCACAGTCGATAAACGCCTGTCGATATCTGTCCAGCAATAATCCCAAAACACGCAATAGTGTTAATACACTATTGCGTGTTGCCATGCAAAATGGTAATCCATTTTGCCATAGATATAGTGAAAGAGTTTTTAATCTAACATTCCATTAGCACTAACATTAGAATTAACGAGATGAACAAATAATAAACACGGTAAATATCCCGTAAGAAAGTGGTCATGGTCAACTTCAGTGACATAGCTAGGCTAGTCCTAATGGGGACCTGTGATAAAAAAAAAACATATTGGCGGGGCCCTAGAACCCGAGTGAAGCGAGGCCAAAACGAACGTGCCCGACAGGGTTCATATTGTATCTGTAACTTGTGTTCTCTGTAACGTATGGAATGCAAGAAAAAAATTGAGTACTGAGCGTTAAAAACTAATGATCTTCGCAACAAAAATATTGTAATAGAATTCTGTTATAGTTGATTTTAAAGGTTTCCCACCCTCGGGATCAGGTTCTACCCCCTTTTTAATACAGGTTACTATTAAGACTATCTACGCCACTGCTGATTTCATGCCGTCCACAGATCCTGAACCGCACGAACAATATCTTCGAGCTGGTGACAGTGGAAGCCGTGATGCATGAGAAGGCTCCTGACAAGCGCAACGAGCTGCTGCGACTGTCTGATGAGACTGAGGCTGCTACTGACAAGAACCTGAGGCTCAAAGGTAGGAGAAATTAAATAGATGTAGAATTGTATTTAGCTTTTTGATTTTTTTATGTAAGTTATTCAAGGAGAGGAGAGGGACATGAAAGTCGCCTGGAAATAATTGTGACAGGCCTTTGTCCATTTTCCACCAATGCGAATGTATGGGCTAGATAATCTTCTATCTATACTATAATAAATCTGTAGAAGGGTCAATTCTGTACATTGAAAATATTGAAAAAATAAACAGCGGGGGGTGTTGCTGGATCGATACCAAACCCAAATACATGATTAAAAAAAATTTTATCTGTCTGTCTGTCTGTCTGTTTGTGCAGGCATCACGTGAAAAGTAACGGTTCGATTTCGATGAAACTTGGTATAATTATTCCTTATTATCCTGGGCATAACATAGGATACTTTTTATCCTGGAAAAATACGTAGAAAAAAAATCTTATTTTTCAGTTTTATTCATAGACGTTGTTCTGTAGAACCGCGAACACACGTTGAATTACCCGCAGTGGATTCAGCGCCGTAATATTTATAAGATGTCATTGTCAGAGTTACTCAAAATGGGGAAATAAACCATCCACGCCAAGACCGACATCCGCGCGGACGGAGTCGCGGGCGGAAGCTAGTAAAAAATAAAGTTATATCAGACATCAGATTTAAACAGATAGAGATGTGGCAAATTTTCTGCGTAGGTACCTGCTTCAAAAAGATTGCGATCTGTGCGTTTAAATGTAATTTTATTTACGCAAAATTGTTACGCAGTTCTTTTCCAATATTTTTTCATTAAATCTAGAGATACAATGGGTGTTTTATCGCTGACAGCGATACTGCCACGAAATAGGAAGAAGGAAATATCAGAAAAAGAAAAATATCTATAAGTACATTTCGAGCCAAATATTTGAACAAAGAATTTCAAGTACAATAAGAGAAAATACTGTGTAGTACGAAAGATTGAATTAATTTGTTAGTAGGCAACCCTTTTCCTTGGGTATTTTATTGCGTCTGTTAACAGTGTTAACCCTCATTTAGGCCTCTATCTAAATAAGTAGTATAATTTATGCAGATATTTGAATGTTACAGACGTTAGTCTAGTATGGTATTTTCTATAGTTTTACAAAGACCACTAACCGTAGCGGTAGGTCTTATAAGTAATAGTGATTACGTGAAATTTTGGCCATAGTACACAGCACAAGTTTTACCATTTTGCCAAGGAAGGGTTATGAGTTTCGCGCGTATTTATCGTTTATATATAGGTACTATGTATTTCAGTCAAAAGTCACATTCCTCTTATTAGATTTGTACGGCAATATCACGTTATTACGTGACTAATTTGTGAACTCAATTACCTGACCATTTCGCTTTTAGAGCAACTAAAAATCAAATATGACTGTAAATTGGTTTATGGGGAAAATTAATTTAAGAGAAGTTGACTTTATGTCTTCAAATTACTAGTTAGGAGTCGACTGCCCAATAATTTAGACAAAAAAACGGAAATAAAAAAATGTTTCTATTTAAAGTATTCTCATTTTTAAGGGGAGATCTTTCATACTTCAAAACTTGACCTACAAAACCATGATCTGAAAATAAATGCTCCCCTAATACTCATACAACCTCATCTAAGATTCCAATCTGACAGTTGAACAAACCGAAGTCGAACCCACATCAACCAATGTTATTGCTTCTTAATTGAATTTATTTCGATTGACTGTCACTGAGTTTTTGTAACCCAGATATAATAAAGTTTTCAAACGATTTTTTAACAAGTTTGGGAAATCTGTGGACAATTTTACTATAGGTCAAAACTTTAAAATTCGAAGGTGTGTTTAGTAAATTTTATACATTACTAGGTACCTACAAGGTTATTTGTTAAACATTAACAACTTTTCATGAGCTGAAAGTAATTATGGTTATAAACAACTTTTACTATGAAACTAACCTCGAAACTCAAAAAAAAAAGGAAATACAATCGGTGTTTCCTACAAAATTAATTTAAAGTATTATGTTTCCGTTGAAAATGTTTGAAACAGTTGATTTTGAACTCGTTTAACACCTTAACATTGATTGTCACTTGAACGTTTTAATAATTTGGTTAATTTACTGCCAACAAAAAACAAACTACAGAGCCGGAGCTATATGAGGGCTATATGCAGGCAAGGGCCCCGTGAATGTGAATATGATGGGCCCGCAATGGGCAGCAATGGACAATAATACTGTGTTTTTTGGTACTACGTGACGTATCATCTACTGATAAAATAGGAATTATAGTTGGTTAATTAGGTAGAGTAAGTAGTGATGGCTCAAGTGTCCTACAAACTGACAACACACAAACTTAAAACACACAGGGGTTCACGCCCCTTTTGAAATCATTTTCTCAAAAACGCAAAGACAAGAGAACGCTAACTTGTTAAACAAATGAAAATTGATGTCAAATATTATACAGCATGTGATATCTCTTATGACAGCTAACTTTGATACTAACTTGAGCATTTTGATAGACACAGGTTCTGTAAAATGGACTTTTAACATTACCTTCTGTAAAACAAAATTCAATATCAGTTAAGAGTATTTGCTCAGCAAGATTTCGTTTCTATTTTCTAGAGTCAGCTAGCGCCTCCGTCTATCAATCCATTTTCTTTTATTAATAATAGTTGGCGTTTGTCGATGTACCCTCTCCATTCGATTCATAAAATAACTATAGAGGATTTTATTTGAATACAATTTAACTAAAGTATTTATTCATAATAATTATCAAGACTATCTACTTACCATTCATGCGATCAATTCTAGTTTATAATTTCATCTGTCAGCAGGGAAATTATAAAGTTGGGAGTTTTCTCGCGCTTTCCACCATAATCGCAATACCTAGTTCCACATCGAGTATCAACGCCACTTTTAACTGGAACAGAAACTCAATTAGAAAATAAATTATGTGAAAATAAAAATAAATTATTCAACAACTTGATTTATGATGACTCAGTATAACGAAAGTTGGAGGTTGGGAGAAAAACGTGAGAAAACTAACCAGCCAGTTTTCTAAAATTAGTGGGTACCTACTTTGTGGTCTACCCTATAGTGCTATAATCGAGGAATTTCAACGAGACATCGTTCGGATTTCGAACGTGATATTCAGAGAATTAATTATCTGTTCAGAATCTGCGATCATTTTATTAAAAACAAATCATTTCGATTTAACGCTCACTTTTCAAGACCAAGTTTGCTCGTGAAACATTCACAGTATAGCCTTACGAAATTAATCTTAATAACCTAATTTTATGTTAAGTAGAATCTAAGAAGTTGCAAAACCTTGAAATAAGCATATAAGTAAACACCAAAGATAGTTAACAGGGAGATCATCAAACTTCGCTAAATAGACCATCTTTTGTTTACGTACATTTCGCAATAAAGAAAGTTAAATTTGAATTCAACCGATTTCTTTAAAACAAGATAAATTAAGATAATCTTCAGAAACCCAGTGCAAAAACTATCTCACTTTAGACTCAATTGGACTTACCTCCATAACTCTTGAAATAAAGGCACTTATGTAAGCAAATTATTTCCTAAAAAAACCCATAATGATAAGAGTCATGAAATTTTCCAGGCATGACACCAAAGAAGCGATTTGCGTATGACGGAAGACCTTTGCCAGACGTTATTAATTTACATCTTAAAGGTAGATGAGATAAAAGAGCACAAAACTTGGCTGTAAACAACGTAGCCTAGGCACTAGACAACACAGGGTGAAAGGGACAGTGACATACAAATTGTTGCCACGAATTCAGCATTGCGTTTAGCAATGGAAGGCGCTCATTACCCTATCGATAGTACCTAGACAGAAAGCTGAAAAAACTTTGGCAAAATAGGGGTCAACATTCTTCTGACTCTCAGTCTTAACGTGATGCTCCAGATTGATCATGGCCCACTTGCTGAAGTATCATAGGATACAACAGCTTCCTCAAAGGATGGATCGCCGGAAGGTGCCATGATTCTCACGGCATCTACTAGGCTCAAGATAATATGTTTATAAACCGTACAACTGATTCGTAAGAAGAAGAAGCATTGCATGAAATAGCATTTTTTTATAACCATCGAATAATTTCAGCGCTGTAATGGGAACAATTTTTACTGAATTCATGGTAACAGTTTGTTCGTCTATGACCAATACATCCTGTTAAATTTAAATAAGGCACAATTTGTTTTCAAAGCAAGAAATTCTGTAAATACAAAACTATCTTTCTAGATGAGACACGCACTAAATAATTTGGAATCCTTACCAACTTCACCATTTTCTTCTATTATAGATTTATTTCGGTGTTTAGACAGCACTTCTTTTATATCACTTTTATAAGTTTATTTTATCAACACTTGATTACTTTCAATATTAGATTTCTATCTTTTCGACAAATGTTTGGATTCTAGAGCAGGGTTTTTAAATCCACATTATAGGTTGTTCGCACTAAATTTTATTATAAGTAAGATAACTTGAATTACTTATCAAAAACTTAGAGAGTTTTATTCTGCATATTTTTGAATTTTTGTGTAAGAGTTATTTACTTAAATTCTATTTAATCACCACCCCTTTTTTGATTCCCACTTACTCACACTGTCTTCAAGATCTCTATCTTCTTCCAGCACCATTTTCAATAGATTATTTCCAATATCTTTATCGCCTGGTCAAAAGCCTATCTCTCTTCTATCCACTATATGTCTCACTATCTTGCCATTTACTAAAGTCTTCAGTTTTATCCAGGTCAAATGATCTACATGGACAACTGGCGGATGATGATGTACCTGGGCACTCCTGTGATGCCGGATCTGGCTGCACTTGTGTCTACGGGACTTTACATCAACGATCTGTCAATGCACGACTTTAGCAGGTAAATTATTATCATTATCAAAGTAGATAGCGTTTTGGTGAGATTTTGAAGTAGAGCTTTACTCATTAGCAGTAGATCCTTGGCTTGAGATTTGTGCCTGGTTGTTGGTAATAGGCTGGCCCGTTGTCTACAAATAAAAACTGGTGACATAATAAGTATGGGTACTTTTAGTACACCCATATTATGAGTAACCTTACCCTTAGTACTAATTGTAAGTCAGTAAGACTTACATTAGTACTATAGACTTTAGCTACAGCTAAAACACAATTAATTACTACTTTCACCAGGCAGTGAATGATTGCATAGGCATGCAGGCTACGCGAATACTTAAACAATCTTTATAAAACAATTAATATGAAAGCATTTATTCAGATTATAAAGTAATATCACAATATCTTCTTTCGTTTCACACGCAACTTTCACAAATATTGTAACTTTACTACACGAAGTCTTAATTGAGCTATTGGATCATGAGTTATTATATTTTTTAATTAATTGTATGGTTCAGCAGTATCATCATCATCAGCCTGGTCTTCTTCTATGTTGGTGTCGTCTTTTAGTCAAATTTATGTAAATTATAGGCCAGATAAGCATCTGACCTACAAAATGAACTGTTTCTAAAACATAAATTCAATATTCCAGAGACCTAATGTTAGCCGGAACACAGCAGTCAGTGGAGTTGAAACTAGCATTAGACCAGGAACAGCAGAAGAGTAAAAAGCTGGAAGAATCAATGAGAAAACTAGACGAGGAGATGAAGAGGACGGACGAGCTACTGTACCAGATGATACCGAAGCAGGTGGCTGATAGACTGAGGAACGGGGAGAACCCCATAGACACGTGTGAGGTGAGTTACTTAACATAGATAGTTTACACCAAGAATTTTTGTAAACAAAGGCGATTTTTCTAGCCACATGAGAGCCCATGATAGAAGCCAGTAGGTTAGTAATGAAACGCGTCGTCGTAGCCGAAAAAACAAGAGAACAAAAAGTGAAGATAACTACAAATTAACACAATGTATAAAATAACCTCGGATTTATAACAAAAGCTGGTGATCATAGGTTTATCTGTGCATTTACTTTTTTTTTAAATCATGAATACAGTCAACATGAGATACTTAATTATACTTATGGTTACTTATTTGTGCTTTCCACTAATGCAATTTGATTAAACTGTAGAAAACATCTTACCTTTGCTGTTCAAGATTTTCTTAACTACATGTTGAATCTTTCAACAACTCCATTTCATTCATTAATATAAACTGGGTATCTTCAAACTTCGAACGTACAGTCCCTTGGGCAAACAGTAAACCAATATAGGAAATATCTGAGGCTTAGCAGTGAGGCAAGGGGTGGTCGATCTCTTAATCCAGACTGGGATCATTTTCGGTTAAGCTTCTGTAGCCTTTCGAATTTCACCGATCAATAGTTAAAAATATCAGAACTTTTGACGACACAAAGACTCTATGCTTTAATTGCAAATGAAGTAGAAGATTTAGTTTCGTTTAGTGTTTTGCTTAGAAACTAAATTTTAAATAGTTGATATCCTGTGAAAGGATTTGGACTGTAATCCACCATGTGGGCCCAGTGCGGGTTGGTAGATGTCAATATCTTCTTGGTTCTAGGATATGCCGGTTTCCCCACGATGTTCTCCTTGACCGTTTAACTGATAGAATTCGTAATGAAAAAAATTACACATAATAATCCCTCCATTTAACTGAATTCGACCCAAGGACCTACTAATAGTACGTCGGGCCATTACCAATAGGGCCACCATAGCTCATGCTCTCAACTACATACTTGTATAAACAGTATAGGTACGCTTGCTGCTTACAACAAAAAAATACAAATTTTCGATTGCAAAGCAAGACCAAGACAGGTAGATAATAATTTTAATTTTTGTACCTATCTGTACCTTTTCCGTATCGCCAAACATTTTAGATGTAAATATTATTTATTATAGAATAAACAGGAAATGTTTGATAAATATTCGTGCTAAGATTTTCCAAATGATAGTGTAGCCTATCTAAAAGGACAGTACCCCTACCATGTGACGGGGCCTGTAGGTGACGGGGCCTATAGAGGGCCAAAGCCTGCCGGGGTCGCGGGACCAAGGGATTACCGTGACCCCGGTACGTAAAGGGCTCGTGAAGGACACCGTGGATTTTAGTCAGTACAAGTCTGACAGTCCCTCCCGCCCTGCCCTGGGTGGGAGGACTCATTTGATGATTTTACCACGATAAAAAAAAAACCCCTACCATTAATGTAGTATACAAGTGTTCATTTAAAGTGTAACTTTTTTACTGTATTCACTGCAACACCTCTTGTGCAATAAAGTATTTCATTTCATTTCAAATGGTATCTTCCACTCTTTTTCCCGAAAGATGTTAGTTCTTGAACCCAAACTGTATTGTTATTTTGGGTCTTGACATTATGATAGAATATAAACCATGTTACTATAACTCAATGCTTGTTCATCATATTGATAAGACATGCTTCGCGAATTTTCCTTGTACACTATCGGAATACCAAATTCTTTGTACTCTCAGTACAATAGATTCTTTCTTACATTTTCTTTTCTAATACCAATATTGGATTAAATTTTACACTTGTCAAAATAAGTAACATATTTGGATATGTATCGTGGCTTTTATCAAATTACAAAGACTAATCTATGACACCTCTTATTAGTAGTTTCATTTATTCAGTGCCAATTAGTATTTAGTTACGGTTAAATAGTATTTAAAATATAAGCCAAAACAATACATGTAGGTACATGGCTAAACAAAATAATGGAGCAAAAGATTATTTTAATCTTTAATACACATACATAGATGATATAGTTATTAGCATCAACTTTAACAAAAGTTTATAAAATTTTACTGAATAAGTGAATGATATTGTACATAAATATTGTTTAGAGTAATTTTTCATTCATTGTGATGTACGTCGGCACGTCATTATTAATGACTGAAATGTAACATCATATAATCTTTCACGCACGCATGCGTAAGAGGGTATTATGTATCCAGTTACCTACTCTTCTCATATTCATTTATCATGAGGTTATCTTAGTAAATTTTGATATTTTCAACATATGGTGGTAGGTATATGTTTAAATTTTATTATGTATACTGTTGCCAAATACACCAAAGACAACATTTAATCACTCAATTTTCCATGGGCGCGTAAACAAACACTATAAAATATCACCTTATACGTAACAAAGGAAGCTTATAAGTTACTGGTTAAGGAAAACAACATTAAAAAGCAAACTCAAAACCAATTTTATCAGGTAGATAACCCACAACCACAAATTCGTGACCTGGAAAATCAAAATCTTTTCCCGCATTATTTGCGGTCCAGTACGCTGACCCATTCTGCCTACCCTCATCTGCTGTTTCGTAAGCCGCACCCAGGGTCAACTTTCCCTTTGGGCACTCGGGATATTTATGTCTAGGGCCCCGCAATCCTTAAGGGCCCAAAGGTAGAGTGCCAAAGCCTGCCGCAGTCGCATGACCGTCTCAATAACGTACAAGTTATAGTCACTTCCGTCCCGCTGTAGATAGGAGGACTCACTTGATATTACAACGATAAAAAAAGAGGCCCATACCTGCAAACATTATAACAAAATTAGATTTTCTGAAAATGTCCATAGTAACGTATATACTTGTATTTTAAAAGTGCCCTGGGTCTCTAATAGACTTAAGACTGTTTAAACAGCGTACCGCGGCTTTGGAACGCAAAGAACACCCGAAGCAATTAGGCGGTTTTTAAATAATCAGTACGAGGCATATACTTCCTTCTGCTACACATACAGAGGAACGACTCATTTGATTATTTATTTCTTTGTATTTGACAGCCCAAAAAAGGGCCTCCAATAGGCCCTGCCCTGATTCGGCCCTGGCTGTACCCCGTACAAACATAAATTCGTGCCGACTGCTTCTAAGATGAGATAAACGATAAGTTTAGTTTATTATAACAACCATTATGAGGTTTACTCTATAATAGGATTTGAGGGATTAAATGTTTGTTTGAGTGAGTAGTAGTTGTAGCCTCAGTGTTAATATTGTTTATGGGAGGAAAAAAATATATACTTACTGATTTAAAGCAAATCTTAATCTTTTTAATACAATCTTTCATGATAGGGTTTATCTAAGTACCTTTTTTTATCGTGGTAAAATCATCAAATGAGTCCCATACTGTCAGACTTGACTGACTAAAATCCACAGTGTCCTTCAATAGCCCTTTACGTACTGAGGTCACGGTAATTCGTGAGTCCCGCGACCCCGGAAGTACCTAGTACTTACATAGTCATATTATTGTGAACATGATCCACGCCTTCATCGCAATGTGAGAATTTTGCAACTTTAAAAAAAATCTACTAATCTATTTTTATTTTGTTTACATATTATAGTGCCTCTTTTCGTATTCACTGAACGCATTCGGACTAGGATAGATTAGGTTAGAAGGGGACAATGCGCTCTTTTAGACCCCACTCTTTTTTAAAACCATCCATAAGTAGGAACCCCGCAAAACGGGGCTCCTTCGATTGTGCACCATTTCGTATCCACTAACCCGGAATGCCCCATGTCTTTTTGACGACAATAAATAAGTTGTTTCCGTTGATCTGACTTAACAGACTTCCCTGACTCTGTACTGGGCACATCATGAAGTGCCAGCGGAACACGATATGCCTTAGCATATCACGATGTGGCTAATTCAACGATCGCCCGGCGATTTAACATAACATACTTAATTTTTGTGTGTTTTTAAAAATAACCTGGTCCCACACTTATACAATAGGGTATTTTATTGCATAAATAAATTGAAAATCTGTTTAGTCTGTCAGTTAGAATATTGAAAAATAATAGACACGGTTTTTTTTTAAATGAATGGCAATTGACAAAGATAAAACGCTTCCAAATTCGGGAGTTCCCACTCCTGAAATTGAAGGCGTTTGTGACTCGCTTGTGACGTCATAATTCTTGTAAAATTTTACCGACTGAGTGACGTTTTGTGCTTTTTAGAAGCGTTGTATCTTCGTCAATTTTGATTTACGTAACAAAAGAAAAAATACGGGTCTTTTTTTTTTTTTTTTTTTTGCGTGGTAAAATCATCAAATGAGTCCTCCCACCCAGGGCAGGGCGGGAGGGACTGTCAGACTTGTACTGACTAAAATCCACGGTGTCCTTCACTAGCCCTTTACGTGCCGGGGTCACGGTAATCCCTTGGTCCCGCGACCCCGGCAGCAAAAATACGGGTCTAAGGTTTTTTATAATCTATATTTCAAAGGAATATTTTTTTTGTAAGTAGCCTATTATATAATTTTATTATTCCTGTTTGTTTCTACCTACAACTCAGCCTTATATTCTTTATCCACCCACAGATGTTCGACAGCGTCTCGATCCTGTTCTCCGACGTGGTGACCTTCACGGAGATCTGTTCTCGCATTACTCCAATGGAGGTTGTCTCCATGCTCAACGCTATGTACTCCATCTTTGATACGCTTACTGAGAGGAACAGGGTTTATAAGGTACGTAGATTTAACTAGGGCCTGCCAAATATACCATCAAGCTTCAGCAACTTGTCAAGCAAACCTTGAATTGTTAAGTTCAGCGAGAATCCACAGTAAACAAGCAATGCGCTATAGCATTAAGTTGAAAATCTTTTAAATACAAGCCGCAGCTTTAGCGGTACCGCGGCGCCGGTGCTGAATCATAAAGAGAATAGCAGGTATGCTTGTTGCGATGATTTTTGAGGAAGTCATTCGTCTTGCAGTAGCCATCATACTTTTTCTATACCTCACGTAACTAACCAAAATAAAAGAATTACCGCATCATTTAATTTCTTGAAGAAACAGCTGGAAAACTCGCTCATGAAGAGAAGATTATTGATGATATAAAACTCCGGCAATTTGAAAGTTTTGTGACGTGTCTCTGTCCAATCAATTCCAGGTAGAAACAATAGGTGATGCCTACATGGTGGTATCAGGTGCTCCTGAGAAGGAAGACAACCATGCTGAGAAGGTGTGTGATATGGCGCTAGACATGGTCGACGCTATCACTGACTTGAAGGATCCTAGTACAGGTAAAAAAATTCAAAATAACTACTGACTAAATCGAATGTTATGTGTTTGTGACCAAGCGAAACGCCACACGAATCGTTGACGGTATCTAGACAACAAAGTTTAGATTTTCTCGAAATCAGATACTCGAAAGTTCGAGATAATCAGATAACCTTAAATCTTTGGCTGTGGCCTGTACCAAAACATTCATTTGGACGGTGCAAGTAATTGCATACAATTTTGATTAAATTGCAAACTATTGATGGGAAAATTAAGTAGGTCAAACAGATATAACATTGTACATAGTCAAAAATGCAAGCAAATTCTTGCATTATCTAAATAAGGCTTTAAACATGAACTTAAGCGTTTTATTATACTTTTCAGCATAAATAAATTAATAATTAGATGTCAACATAATCTTCACATGTAATGATTGATTAAAATTATTTTTTGAACCCTATTTCCAGGATCCCATCTATCAATCAGAGTAGGAGTCCACTCTGGAGCAGTGGTAGCAGGTATTGTAGGGCTGAAAATGCCTCGGTACTGCCTGTTCGGAGACTCGGTGAACACTGCTTCAAGAATGGAGTCTACTTCGGAAGCCATGAGGATACATATCTCGCAGACAACGCAGGAGCTTCTGTCACCATCTTACATGGTGACTGAGAGAGGAGAGATTCAGGTTAAAGGGAAAGGTAAGGATATTAATAGTTTTAATTAGATTTGAGAAAATTAAGATTAAATGGAAATCTACTAGTACTGTTCTCCAGACTAGAATGTACTTTTAAGTTGGGAACAACATTGCCGAAAGCAATATCTTTAACCATCATCTTTTGGTCACCGGTCTGTTACCGATTAATCATGGTATAACACAAAATGTATGGTTTAGTAATTTTATAAATCAAATCAATGGTTCTGTTGACCCCTAGTAGATATTATAAATTAAGAACTGGCGATGTTTCTCATAAGTCAAAACAAACTGTTGCAGGTGCAATGAAAACTTACTGGCTGGAGGGTCGCGAATCCAGACCATCACTGACGAAAGTCATATCACCACAATTGACTCCTGGCACAGAACTGGAATGGGAAAGAGCTGCAGACGTCAGAGACAGTATCGCAGAACATTCAGCTCAACAAATGAATATCAAAGAAGCAGCACAAAACTCTGCAAGGATCCAGAATTCTGAAAACCATCTACCGAATGCTGTCAACTCCGGACCAAACTCCTTAGTGAATAGTTCAGGGAATTTGATGGCGGTACAAAATACAGTAGCTGTGAGGACTTCGCAAATCTCGAATACGCCAACGACGACAATGACGTCACCGGGGGAAGAGAGACGGATGTATTCTCCTGTCACTTTTCAAGATGTAGCTAGGAGGAGTATTGCTAATTCGCCTAATAGGACTGAGAGAGAACGAGGTGAGATACCTAATACATATCAATATAAGTATTAAACGTAACTAGGAGTCCCTTTTTTTCCTGGCATTCTTTGTGTTGCTCCTGGACAAAATCTTCTTTTATCAATTCTTCCACTTCTCTCAAAGCTGCGTGTTTTCTTTCCAATAAATTCTGGCAAAATCAATATTACAATGCAATTAAATAAACCACGACTTTCCATTAATTTTATAGAATCGAGATCCAATTCAACCAGTGTAGTTGGAATGTGGACAGATGCAGAATCCGTGGAGCCGCTGAGAACAGCGACCGCTACAACTATAGACAGCCTCAACTCGTCAATCTGGTAATTACAATCACTGTCACTTCTTCCCAAATCATCAAAGGACCAATCAAGCTGATACTGACAAATTGTGGACCAGCTACGGACACTGAACACTGGTATTACTTTAAAATAATAATAAAAACCATTTAGTTTCAGGTAACAAAGACCCATAGATAAATACCTTAACCTAAGTATACATAAATGTTTTATTACAATTTTAGGTCAAATAACGGATGTAAAATTGCAAATAGACCTTTGGAAGCAGGTAATTGAATAGAGTGAGAGCGCTATCTCAGAGATAACGCTCTACAAAGCCGAAAATAGCCGGTACTCTCTTTCCAAAGATCGATGTGCAATATTTATCATCGATACCTGTAGTATTGTGTGAAGTCCGTGTCTAGCAGCCTCTGCAATTTGTCCGAATCTATTTGCTCGAACCTCAAATGTGGATTTGAGGACCAAACTATCTTTTTGTGTGATTGGTTTCACTACGCTGGATCATTTTAATTGCCTGGCAGCCATGTAATAAAATCAAGATAATCTCTAGTTACAGTTCAACGTCCCCTTGCAGAGTTGGGACTGCTCCACAACCCAAAGACCGCGACACTGACAATATGATTGACACTGTGAGTCATGCTAACGAAAAAAAGAACATGAAACCTAATAAATCGTTTTTAAGAAATAACTTAAGTTCAGAAACCACCATTTTTATTTTACTCACATTTTGGGTTGTGCATGTGCATGAAAAAACACGAACTTTCGCTTCAACTGAACACCTTGAAGAATAGCTATTCTGAACTGCTTGACTCCTTAAATTGCTATAACATTTCGGTGGTGGATCGCAAAGAATTTGGTGGTGGCTTTAAAAAAGTTGTAAAATTTTCGCCCAGCCGAATTGGAGATCAGTAAGTGAGACCGCTGAAATGTTCTAGATATCGTTAACTAGTCCCCGGCTAACGTTTGGGTGCTTCACGCTAATCCAACAGTGCGTCGCGAGAATCTCCCCAGCTCGGTCCGCACCGCCTGCTGTAGGAGATTCCTACTCGACGCTGAGACCTGAAACTGCATCTTCGATAACAGCCAAGCATAGTGGAGATGAAATAGGTAAGATATATTCAATAAATTAATAATATTAATTGCAATTTAGAATGAAGAATGAATATTTCAGACTGATACTGATTCGATACATAATTAGTTAGGTAATTATAATTATTATCATCCATGTATGCAAAATATTTTCAACGTAATTTCAGATTTTTTGAATACATAGTTTTAATACTTTGATATTCATTATTTTAGGCAATGTTTTAAAGAAAATACTGGCATCTAAAATACTTGAAACGAAAAAAAACTAACACTTGTTAATAACCATTCCTGAATCTATAATCGGAAATTCAGAAAATCTTTAACAGTAAAAACCACATAAATTAAAATTGATGTTAAAACTTTTCAGAAACCGACACAGAATACCAAGACGCTCACAATGATATGAACCAAGTACCACACCTATGCACCCAAGAATCAACCGAAAGCCATCCAAAACCTGGTAAAGTTGGCAGATTCAAGGCGCGAATAGCACCTGGACACAACAAAACTTGTGCAGTACACAAACAAGTACCCAGGGATTTTTCTAATAAAGAAAAACAACAGCTACAGCAGGGAAATGTTCACCCTCACGGTCATCATCATACGAAGAATGTAAACCATCATCAGTGTTGTGGAGCATTCGGAAATCCTCATGTAAGACATAAAAATAATTCTAGTTGTCATCTTATTTAAAGTTTTTAATAGTATTTTAATTCACCTGTTTTACCCACTGAAAATCGTGCACTGTTTGTCATTTTAACGTTACCTTCTTCATTGACTTTCTGTGTAACTAATTTCGAATCGTTTTTAAAGTTATTTATTTCATTATTACTATTAAGTTCACCTTCTTTATTATTTTTTATGAATCTGAGAATTGTTATTATTGTAAGTCATTCATTCAATAACAGTTGTATAATTATAATTTCGTCTACGTGTTTAGTAATTGCATCAATGTTATCGTGTGAGGGTAAAACGGGTTTCTAGTGTATAATATCAAAATCAAAATTGTTGATATCATTATTTTTAACGGAATTATCTATGAACTATCTCGGCCTAATGTATCGTTTTAAAAAACTTATTTACATATACACTCTAGTCCATAAACAGTTTTATATTACGAAACAATGCAAATAGTCGTAGAAAGTATTAATTAATATAAATGTACTTAATTATTTTTATAAGTATCAGATTAAAACTTTTATTCGTGCAATTTAAAATTTTCTCCACCACGTTTTTTCTTAAAAATACGTAAAAAATATTTAATAAGAGCTCAAAAATCGGTGGAACATTCTTATCGTTAAAAATATTTAACTTTTTTTAGTATTTAATAGATCTCAGACGAATACATCCCAAAAATAATTCCAAAGATTATTGTTATGAAAGAAAAAAATCAAGATATGAGCTTTACAAGATGACAATAGAAACTAAACATAAATAAATAAATTAAAAAAATATATCAAAATATTTGACGTCGTTTGACGGCGGTTTCGAAGTAAGAGAAAAATAGATAATTTACCATAAACGTATTAATTATAGAATATATTTTCTTGTACACGAAGCAAAGACGATATTTTTATTGTACCTTTTTTTATTGTAGATAGAATGTTACTTAGTAACTTCAAAAGGTCTTTTCGGATCGTCTTTTTTAGAATCTAAAGGGCGTAGCAGGCTAACAACTGTCTTCTTAATGTCGACCTTAGTTTTATTATTTTTCAAAAATAAGAGCATAAATGGTTCTTAGGGTTCAGTATTGTACATAGGTACTTATCTAAAAATTGTATACGACTTGCTGTTAATTTGCTACAATCTGACAAATTGTGTGATTATCATCAAAACAAATTATAATTTATTTTATCTTTTGTAAATATTACCTTTGTACTTAGTACTTGCTGCGCCCTCACTAGGCACAATTTATTTAATATTTGTAATTTAATCCTGTATTTAAGGAACTTACAGGATCCACGATCAATGTAAATTTTAAGTTTAAAATATAAATAAAACTTTTTTCTGTATCGGCAACTCTTGTACAGTGACGAGCACTAACAGTACCTACAAAAAAAATAACAGTACAATAAAACTTTTAAAATTAATTTTTCTTTTCCTGTAGTCACGAACATAGTACCTACTTTGAAACAAAGGTACTATATATATAATAAATAGTATACTAATAGTACTAAAAAGTACTTATATTTAAGTAGTTATGTCTATCAAGAAAATCTCCATCTTGAATTTTCCATAGAGTACACACGTGTGGTCGTGACTGTACTTAGTAATGTCTCTTTTCAACAATAGTTGTATAGCTAAAGTTCACCGCGTAGCTAAGTGTTGTGAGTCAATTAAATTAATATTTATCTTATCTAGTCCTTTTGAGATTATCCATGTTGTATTTTACACGTTCTATATTTTTTTGTTTTTTTTTACATTATGACTTTTTGAGTTATTTTAAAAATGTGAAGTTAAATAAAAGCTTTAACAATGTGACTTTTATTACTGATGCACCTGCAATGCTATGTGTTTTTACCTATACCTAGCTATATTCGGGTGATAAGCGTCAAGGTCCTAGTTATACCTTTCCAAAAAAAATAAACTAACAATAGTCGCTGGTCTAACATTTAAAATGCGAATGCTAGAATCCATAGACTTTACTTTTACCCTCCAAGGAAACAGTCTTACTGCTGGCCATAATGATAATTATGGAATTAGTAGGTACTTTAATTACATTAACAAACATACTCTACACATTATGTAAGTAATACAATGAGTAGGTATAATATAACAAGGAAAAACTGCGAAGAAAACCAACAACAGAAAGTGCAATAAAAGAAAAAAATGCGTAACTTCAAGCGTCATAAATTCACGTTACGTTTTTAACAACACATTGCAAAAATAAAGTTAAATTTGTTCATTTTAGAAATCGAAAAATGCGTTTTTAATTGAAATTTAATTTTGTTAAAATAACGATAGTTTTGAGGGTTACGTACAAATGAAAAAACAGAACCCTTTCAAGATCACTCGTGTGTCCGTCTGTCCGCCCTTCACAGTCAATTTCCTCTGAAATTACTTCACCGATTCAGTTGTGGCAAACATGTCAATTCTTGTGACCCAAAGGCAGTGGTCTATTTTTTGTAATATTAAATTAATCAGTTTTAGTATTCAAGAAAATACACGAAAAATGACCATTCCCCCCCTCTTACCTACGAAACTAAAATGGAACAAAAAATTAATAAAATGTTGCTATTTATTATAGATACATTAGCACTAAATATAAAATACGATGTAATTAAATAACAAGTATTACTTAAACAACAGTAAATTACAAACAAACATAACAAAAAGAAAATATACCTAGACGGATTATATTGTTACATCAACAACAGTAAATTAAATAGATACGTATCTAGAATCTACACATTACATAAAGACAATACTGTTTCCTTTAACTGTTATGAAGAGTACTTACATCCAACACTAGTGAAAAATAATTATAGATATGACGTAAAAATATACGAAACATTTAAATTAAGTCCACACCCAATTTTATATTCCCATATCGATGTCCGCTTATATTTAGTACCTATGTTAGCTAACTTTGTTCTTAATTACCATGTTACAAGAATCTCTTCAAATACAAAACAAACTGAATTACTCATACCCCCTTTAACTTACTCAAAACTCAGCTCCGTCCCCTTCAAATGCTGTTCAGCCCACTCATCAAATCTCCGCGACAGATCATCAGACATATAGTTCTTCCAATCTCCAATCTCCCCTTTTCTAATAAACCTTAAATCTGTGGACTCTAAATAGCTTACGCCAAAAGATTTTTCCAAGATGGCTTCCAAGTTGACAGCTCGATTCGTCTTCATGTTTTGGAATGACAGATGGTCACATAATTTATCAACTTGAGTGTCACTTAGTTCCTTGTTTAAAAATTGAGCAGTTCGTCTGACCACAGAAGGGAGGTCATGCTTCATTTCTTCGAATTTGATGAAGAGGACATTTGGGTCATGGCGGCGGTTCCAGAAACCTGCGGTGAAACTTTTGTTGTAAAAGTGAAAGGTATGGTTGTAATAAGTTACAATCTGGGCTGAAGTTGTTTTAATGGAATGATTTATTATAGAATTGGTAAACTGGAAAGGACAAGTCTTTATTGAAAATTTTAATTTCAAAATGTTTTGCAAACACTGAAGTAGGTGGCGTAAGCAGTCATTGCGGATGACAATTCAATTCATCGATACAATTAACCGACGGCTCAAAACAGCATTAAGTTTGGGTGTTTAGTCCTTGAGTGGAACGGAAAGGACTGTCAGATTCAGATCTTCTCTCTCTCTCTTTGTATAATCTGCCATTGCAAAAAAGGTTAAATATTGCGCCCCATTAGGGCCAAATGCCTGCCGAGGTTTCGAGGCCGCCTGTTAAGGTAGGTATGGAACAGAGCGGATCTTTAGTCATTAAGAGTCTGCCAGTCCCTTCCGCTCCTCCGGTTCAATTCCTGATGAACTTACCAAGTATATGGTTCCACACGGGTCCGAAGGGTGCGCGGTCCTTCATGAAGAGATCGCAGAACTCCTCGAAGGTTCCCTTGAGACCGTGCACCAGGGTGCAGTAGTGGTAGTATGATACCACCATGTCTTTTGGATTGCGGGACGTGTAGATCACCTGGGGAAAGACCATCTTGTTTATCTATGACTTTGTCTAGTGATGATGATGATGTGATCCTTCAGAACCAAAATTACAACATTCAGGGCATTCAACTGATTGATTATGAACGAGTGAAAACCAATATATTTCGCTACTAATATTATAAAGCAGAAGAGTTTGTTTATATGTTTGTTTGTTGAAAAAGTGGTTCGAATTGAAAAAATATTTTTGAAATGGATAGTCCATTTATCGAGGAAGGCTACAAGCTATGTAGAATCACGCTATGATAAAATTGCCGAGCAACGGTGGTGAAACCTCGAGGAACAGCCACTTTATAATAAAATGACTCTTAGCTTAGGAAATAACGCTCCCTCAAGTTCATGACATTTGACTTTGGTAGGGAAGTTTATACATAAACATAAGTCTCCAAAATTAGAAAGATTCGAACTAACCTTAGGCTTAGCAGAGCCATCATCCTTCTCAATATCCACCGGCAGAAGATCCCAGGGCAGATGACTGCGGATGTAACGAGGAAACGGCAGGCGATGCTTCACCAGGTCCACTGAGGTGCCTTGGACGGACTCCTTGTGCCAGGTCGAGTGGCCAGCCACCATGATGCAGGACAGTTCCACTAGGGGGCATCTTATCTAGAAGTAGGGAATGAATGATTGATGTGCAGTCTAAACCGCACTGGGCTCGCATGGTGTTTACAGCCCACTGCCTGTCACAGAGAGGAGGCCAGTGTACCAGCAGTGGGAGGGAACATTATAGGCTGTAAAGCTGATTTTGGTGATTGAAAAAGAGTGTCCATGGAGTTTCTTGCTCATTCTTCTCCATAGAGATCTACGCTTTGGAATGAGCCTACGGTACTGTCACAGTTTTTATGTCTTGTGACTGGGACTGTAGCACCATAACTATTTTTGTACTAGTTTTATTTTATGTCTTTTGACAATTCAAAAGTGCCTGTAATTGGCCTAGTTGAAATAAATGATTTGATTTGATTTGATTATGCTATGCTTCTGCAACAGTTGTCAGTCAGTTACAGTATGTAGCTACCTACATAAATGCGACAATTAAAAGAACGTAATCACAGACAGAGGGAGCAAGCCGTATAACACGCCATCGTACTAACATTTCAGCACGCAATCATGTAAACGTTAAAGTAGATACTTTCAATTTTAAAGTCTTCTTCTTCTTTGCGTGTCGATGTACTCAAATTGCATCCGACCAATACGTAGCTACCTGCACAGCCCTGTCATTTGCCTCATTCAAATCCTGGAAGGTGCAGGTGGTTGGGCAGGATGGGCACAAAAGGAGGTGGGACATGTCTTGTACAGAGGCTCCGCACTGGCATTGTGTTTGGGATGAGTCTAATTTTCTCATGTGACTAAGAGAGTGATGAGTATGAATGTTGATGGATGGAGAGGAAGAGGAAGGCCAAAGATGAGATGGATGGATTGTCTAAGGAACGATATGGAAGAAAGAGGAGTGAATGATACGGTGACGTTTGATAGAGGAAAATGGAAGAAAAAAACGTGTTGCGCCGACCACAAGTAAAATGGGATAAGGGCAGGAAGTTGATGATGATGAATTTTAAAGTTGAAATTACACGTTCCACATACAGCTTTAACCTTACATGAATGTCCAAATTCTTAGTAGGCCACTGAAAATGGACTAAATGATCTGGCTTATTAATTTTATTCAATTTTAAAGGTATAAAGGTTTCGAAATGCATGACTTGGTGCAATCCCACTCCTTCTCAGCCAGGTCTGCATTTCTGTATTTAAAGATAATTGAAGCATTATTGGATACATTTTCAGCGTACCTTGCACTTTCGCAAAAATGCATCTAGCTCTCCAGCTACTACGTTTTGTTTTGAATACGGTATCTGGACGTTTTATAATCTCAGATGTTTACTGTATGAAGAAAATTGATTGTGCTTTTAGCCAAAAACTAGTCCTAAATGCTACATATGTTTATTTACGGTGCTGCGATAAATGTGCGACCATAGCATGGGATAATTTTCAAACCAATATTCCAAACCGCGCGGGTGTGCCAAACCGCCGTAGCCGTTGTCAACAACTACACTTGCGGACAGTCGCGGATAAAAGTATGGGATTATTCACTTGGACTTTATCTGAGATAGCTCCCTGAACAATGTCGTGATTTTTATATGAATTTGGTTTCAATTGAAAAAGAAAAATTATAAGTACCTAGGTACTGAAGATCGCGTGAAATCGGAGTACCTAAGTGATTCCATACTTCCATACTTACCTCGGGAGTGTAGTAAAAATATAAATAAATAAATAAATATTCCACAACTATCACACAACGCCATCTAGTCCCAAGCTAAGCAGTGCTTGTGTTATGGGTACTAGACAACTGATAAACATACTTATATATTTCTAAATACATACATATTATAGATAAATTACACCCAGACACAGAACAAATGATCGTGCTCATCACACAAACATTTGTCCTGGGTGGGAATCGAACCCACGACCTCCGGCATAGTAGTCAGGGTCACTAACCACTAGACCAACAGGCCTGTCTAATATGATACTTTAGTATAATTTACCTGTTGTAATGATTTAGCGCCCTCGTAATCTAAGTCGTGTCCGATGAGCCACACCATTTCCTGTGCCCAGGTAGAACCTAGACAAGAAAACAAATCAATCACGGTGCAAATTACTAATTTTTATTTTACCCGATAGCTCAGTGGTTACAAGTGCTACAGGCGAGAGTTCAATCTTCGAGTTGGGAAAAATAGAACAACGATTTTATTTGTATAATTGCTGTATCTTAGGTGCGCTTACAATTATTCATAAACTTTAATACATGAACAGACCCGGAATAAGTATAACTAACCTGTAGGCGATATGAATATATTATTTGTCTGTGCGTGAATCGCACCCACGACAGGCAGCGCAGCTGCGCCACATTGTTTTGTCGATCCTACTATATAAGTTTATGGTTTATACCCTATTTTTAACTCTTTCGTAACGTTAGCGGAAAATATAGTAAGTATAGTAATGTAAAATTACGTACACTCAATAATAAAATTACTGAAATTCACTCCGAATTTTACGGCTCTTAGGACCCAAGCGGCGCGTGCGAGAAAACCCGCAAGACACAATTACTAA
This sequence comes from Agrotis puta, assembly GCA_943136025.2. NCBI lineage: Eukaryota > Metazoa > Arthropoda > Insecta > Lepidoptera > Noctuidae > Agrotis > Agrotis puta. Next base: position 5,252,315 of record OW964190.2, on the reverse strand, counting down.
AATAAAAAAAAACATAAAAATAACTCACCAGTCCTAGGATAAGAGCACATCCAGACATCGGAATCCTTGACTTCCATATCCAAAATATCTTGGCCAATAGTCATGTAATCAGCGGGCAGAATCACCCTCCCCGGATTTATTTCAGACATACAATCCTTTTTGTCAAACATTCTATCCAACAAATCACCTGTTTCCGGGTCCAATTTTGAAAACGTCAACACTGGCTTCATCTTCATTTTGAAAAAAGAAAATAACAACTAGTCTTAACAAAAAAAAAACTGGTCTATGGAAAAGAAGTTTTTTTTTAAATTGGCAAACTTTGTTTATCTACAAAAGAGGTTTTGTATCAGGCTGTGTGTAAGACGTCCAATGCCTGCACTCAACGGAAGTGTAGTGCTTGCCTGGTGCATCGGTGCATCGCGTTTCCCTCGCTTATTGCAGAAAGTTCGTTACTTTCTACCAATAGGAATACCAGTATTGTCTACGATTGGTAGGACAGTTACGAAATGTATTTTGATGCCGAGTGGGACGGGTAAAAATTAAATTAAATGAGAATTAGCAGCCACCCATCACACCCTTAAACATGAGCACGCGGGACTGTCCTAAAGGCACCGCGGTCCTGGAACGCAAAGGATATGCACATGAACAGGTTGTTTCTTAGTCGGAAAGAGTCTGGCAGTTCCGCAGAGCCTTCCACTCCACACAGGGTCAGAGGAATCATTGGATGATTTTAACTACACAAAAAATTTGCAAATCTTTTTGATTCTTTCTATAAAAAGCACTGATGATACTGATGTAATTATTATTTTTTCAATACAAACTTTTTTCCGTTTATCCTTAAATAGCTCATGCTTATTTCCCGCCATGGTTACCTTAGAAATGGACTGGATAAACTAGTCGAGCCGGTTGGGGCTTTATTAGCTTTTATGTCCGTTTGAGCTTACCACCTGACACCTGCTCATGCTGCAACTAGTCGTGGGATGCACATAAAACAAGATTTATGTAAGGCTGTGCATTACCTTCACCGTGAAAGTAAAAGTGAAGCTTTTATTATCACGCATCAAGTCTCAGGGGGCGCCGCAAACCTGTGGCTGTGGATTTTACCAAAAAACTAGAGATAAATAAATCAAACTTATCCGAGGCAAAATGCATTTTTGCTTAAATATGAAACCAATTTGACAGCTATCTCTTTTTTTTACGTGGTAAAATCATCTTATGAGTCCTCCCACCCAGGGCAGAGCGGGAGGGATTGTCAGACTCGTACTGACTAAAATCCACGCACGGTGTCCTTCAATAGCCCTTTACGTACCGGGATCACGGTAATTCGTGAGTCCCGCGACCCCGGGACGGCTATTTTTACCACATTTACGGTAGTATCGCTACCGTAAAAAATGTTAAAATGTTACACATCAAAAGACATAGGTAGTTTAACAGTGGGTAGGTGGGCCATAGGCTTGGATTGCTTAGGGCATCAAGCAGTTTAAGTCCGGCACTGGATTTAAATAACCATACCAGATCTCAATCGCAAAACCAGCCCACAAAATGTGCTAGTAGAAATTGCCTTCAGCCACAAATTGCTACTTCCGTAATCCTCTTCCTACTCGGTAACTTTCCGTAAAAGCAGTTGCATTTACGTTTGATAGCATTTACTGTATCGTTGCGCAACGGTCCAGACAAACGCACTCGACCGTGCAGACATGCGATGAGGTGCGTAAGCGAAGCGGGGAAAGAATTCCGCTAATGAATGGGAGTCTTTATTGATAATTGTATAAGGAAGTTATTTGTTTTACAGTTTATCGCTCAGATTTTGTATAATTAAAAATTAATAACTTTTCTTCAGGCTACATCTAGTGATTTTTCTTTCGATTATGTCTTTCTTTTTTTTCGCATGGTAAGCGTCTAATTTTAAGCATTCCAATCGATTACAATTTAAAATATTTGAATGAGATAATTAATTGAATGATTAATATAAGTAAAAGTTATTTATTTAATTGAAACTCGTCTCCACTTCGTTACTTTTCGAATCGGTTATTACGAAACGCGGAAATCAATACAATTTCTATTGTCTTGCGCGCGCAAACTTTTCATTAGATATTCCGTTTTGACAGTTTGCCGTACGTCAGTCTACGTCAATTTCATATCCGGTAGCCCGTTGTCTAGGCGGTCGATCAAACAAACAAAAAGTAAAAACGTAAACAAAGTAAATAAAACAGCCGCAATCATTGATTCCTTCAGGAAAATGTCTAAAGTGACTAATGTTAATTCTAGTTTAGCATATGAGATACTGTTATACCTGAATAGTTTTTATCTTGGGATGTTTTTCGTGTGTGAAGTGGCCATGGGCATTTTGAAAGCAATCAATGTGTCTTACCCTGAGAATGCGTTGCTGACCGAAGCCGGGATATTCAGTGCACTATGCCTTGTGGAAGTTCTTCGTATATTCTTGGGAAGAAGAGGGAATTTAGCCAGTAAAAGTTAGTATTTGTAACTGAGAAACTTGGTATAGAATCACTTTCATGAAATGATGATTTTAATACAAAATTTTATTTTCTTCTTTTTTAGGATTGTCAATGATTTCAGATATTTTTTTTTATAAATAGTAGTAAATAATAATTTTATAAATATATTTTTTTATTTAACTATTCTTGAATTCTAAAAATCACATTTCTTTGTTTCATCAACTATAAATATTTCGTTTTCTTTTTCAGAAGTGCCAGTATTTTTCTCAGTAATGCTGACAATACCATCAACAATAGGTGTATGCTACTTCCTTATATACCAAACATACATACTGCGATTAGAGTACATTTGGTGTGCCGTAATGTTGATGTTCCAGGCTTTAGAGCTGGCTTTTGCTATACTCTTTATTGTAACAGTATGTAAACATCAGCAGTACGAATAGAGTGTAAGCACAATATTGCCAAAGAGATATTAATGCCAAAATGTTGACTGAGTGATAAGTGTAAAATTATGTACAGAAAATGAAATGGGAGGAGTATAACTATAGAAATCAATCATGCCTGTAATCCCTAAAGGGTCAGGTATACTTAAAAGTAAAGCCAGTTTTTAATCAACTTCTTGCCAAGTTAGTCACTTAAAATACACAAAAAAATCTTCAATGAATTAACTAATGCCAGCCTTACATAGATTTTGATTTGAAATGGTCAGTCTGTATAGGTTGATCACTGGCTAGCTGCTAAAGCAGTCTGTGTATGGGCAGGCAAACATATGGAAAGTAAGTTGTATGAACTGAGAAAAAACTTAATACATAATTACACTCTAGCCATTTTAATAGCTGATTTTGTAATTTCAAGTATTTTCTCTATAATGGCTTTGGAAGTAGTTTTGGAAAAGTTACTAATTATAAGAATATTTAATGACCTACTGTTTGTATGGATGTGCCTCATAATATTAAAAAAAAAACTTGCTTTATAGACGTCATAGAAAAATTACTTTATGTCCCTTAGGAGCATTATGTATTATGTAGGTATACAGGTGACCACACATTAATGATAACAAAATAGGGTACCAATAATTCCCATTCATCAATTCATTTTAGAAATATGATTTTTAATTGTAGCTTTAAAATGAGTAAAATCGATTAATGATTTATTAAGTTAAAGAAAACTTGCTATCTCAAAAAAAAAATCACGACTATTAAAGAGTATGTCAATTGATTGGTTTTTTTTTCATATACATTTTCTCCACTACCCTACCTGGTTTGTTTGTTACCACTAATGTGCAGGCTATTGGACAATTAACTACTTGTTACTAGATATTTAAACAAAACTGTGTGAAATTAAATAAATTAAAACCCTTGTATGTGAGGTGTCCTGCCATTACTTAAAAAATATTTTCAGAAAGGTCCATTTTCCAAAATTAAATGAAGCTAAAATGGTTTTCATCAAAAATTACATTAATTTTTAGAAATGGCCCTTAGTTATTTGTATAATGTCAAAATAATTTTAAAATGTTATTAAAGTTAACTGCTATTATTATTATAACTATGGATGTTGTCAACTTATGAATTTTTAGATGCATTTAAATTATAAAATGTTATTCAATTACTATTCTTCTGTGCCTAGTTTCACTACTTTTAGATTAATATTTTATTTTCTAAATTATAATATGGTCCTAATCTATGAACTATTAGCAATCTCAACTAATGTTAACAATATTGTACAGACACCCTGTAATAATAAAAAATCCAACCAAATTCGCTCAATTTTGTAGTTCTAATAAAATAAATATTAATGCATATTGTTTCGTATTTTATTCTAATTCTACAATTCAAACTTAAACTTATTCATTGGTAGGAGGAGTAATGTGTTCCGGAAGCTTCTGGCATTCAACCTTTGTAACCTTCAAGGCGCAACCTTCTGGAAGGTTCCTTTCAATGTACTCTAAGTATGTGTCACAAGTGGATCCGGTAAGTCTCTGGAGATGTATGAATCTGAAGTAGGTTCTGATCTCGTATTGTACTCTGTGCTTCTTGTAGATGTGAACACAGCGGAGAAGGGTGTGCCTTTCTTTTTCTGCTTTTCTTAGTGCCCAACTGTAAATTGAGGGAACAAGAAAGTATGATCAGCAAGAAGCCCTGGTAAGTTTATCATTAAGACAGATTAAAATAAAAATTGTATGTTCTATTGACACCAGCCAAGTTGCTGGGTGGTAGCTGGAGGTATTACACATCAGTTCTTTTTGAAAAATACGGGAATATAATTTATTTAGAGTGCAAATTCTTAAGGACCACAAATTATTAATCTCCATACATATAACATACCTCTTAGTGACTTCAATACCCAAATGCGAAGCTGCCGCAACACAAAACCAGGAATAACTGAGCAGCACCGCAGGGTCGATGCCCCTCATCTCAAGCTCTACTCGTTTATATAATTTGTCTAGTTCCACTGTAGTCGATGGTACAGGCTCAATTGGTTTCTGTATAGGAACCACTGTGGCCGCCGAAAGAGGTCGGATAGCGTAGTTAGATAGTAGGGCACCTCGTACCATGGGCGCTGAACGCCATAAACTCTGAAATGTATGCATAATTTGTCAGTAAAATTTCGGCAGAAGATGGGTTTTATACTTTTAGCCAATGGAGGTGCCTTACCCTGACTGCGTTCATATTGATTGGCTCCGGGTTTATAAGCTATTTGAAGTGATAATTTTACTGACAGTTGTTAAATTCTGTAAGTATTTTTAATTTAACATAACCTCATGTTTACTTTGGTTATTTTGACATTTGTCACTGACTGATTGAAGTCTTCTGACAGCAACAAGAACCATTTCGACAGACAAAAAACAAAACGAACTGTTCTTCAGTACTATTAAAATATTTAAGAAAAGTAAAAAATAAGAAATAATTTATTTAAAATGTAATTTATATGTTGTACAAAATCATTTTTTAAAGTGCTTTTATTGCGAAAAAAATTATACGAGTATTCAGACTAAGTTTGTGGGGTGACTAAACGTCTCCCTACCAATGCCCTGATTGGTCCTGATTGACAGCCTGTGTGAATAGCTAATTTACTCTATCTGTGTCCAATTTTATTTAGGTTTATACTTTAATTTAGTTGTTCCGATGACTGTGGAAAACAAAATAGTCGAAGAAAACTAGACTCCCTATTTTACTGATTTTATTGAAACTACAGAAGCAGCGTAAGTTGCTGAAATAAAAATCAATACCCATGTCGCTGTCATTGTTACTGCTAAAAATGTTACATTGCAAGGAGATGCAAGCCAGGAGGAGGAGAAGAAATGCACGAGAAGATTCGGTCTGCAGTAAGCCACACGAAGAAAACTCACGAAGAAATAAAATTATTAAGAAGGAACAGAAGCATGAAAAGGTGTGCAGAGTTTGCCTCAAAGAAGGTTGCATACCAATCTATGGGAACAACACAGAACAGGACTTTTCCGAGTCGTTCAAGACATTTGCCGGCGTGGAGGTGACAGTAGATGACCCGTATCCCAAGTACTTATGCGCGGCATGCAATGACCTTCTTCAAGGGGCAATACAATTTAGGAAAACAGCACAAGAATCAGATAAAATTTTAAAACTTCCTCCAGAAGAGCAGACCACTGATAATGATGACTATTACCCTGAGGATGATGGCAACTCATCAGAAAATTATGAAGAAACCAAAAGCAGTATAAAGAAGTCATCTTATCATTGTAAAAAATGTGACATATCATTTGACACATTCCATGACTATCATGATCACAGATTGACTGAGGAACATGAAAATAAGAAAATTCCATGTCCCATCTGCAACAACTTGTATACAGAAATGTATTTTAAAAAGCATTTAGCAATACATAAAGACAAGGGTTCGTTCATGTGTGATATTTGTGGGAAAAACTTTATAATGCAGGGACACTTCACTCGTCATCGTCTTACACATTTTTACAAACTACCCTTCAAATGTTCTCTTTGTCCCTATAAAGGCAGATTCAGTGAATCACTGAAAATGCACATGCGGACCCACACTGGAGAAAAACCCTACCAATGTTCACAATGTCCATCCAGATTTATAAATAAAAGTAATTTAAACAAACACTTCTTAAGACATACTGGAGAATATACTTTGAAGTGTGATACTTGTGGCCGAGGCTTTTATTATAAGCGAGAATTAGAGTTGCACATCAAAGTAGATCACACGGGGATAAAGGATCAGATATGTAACTTTTGTGGAAAGGCATTTGGGTATAGGAAACAGATGATGAAGCATCAACTCAGAGTACATAAAAGAGCAAAACTAAAGAGTGGCAGAATGCCTTTGTATTTGCAAGTGGAAACTATGAAGGAACAAGGGCAAGATATTTCTAATGAGAGTTAAACTGTAGACTTAAATGACAGCAAGCCTCAAATCTCTTGATAAATTTGGTTGGTGACAAAGAGTTTTAAAAGAATTGTCACCCAATAGCAGGCATTGGGAAAATTGTCAGACAAAATTTTTGATGTCAGACGTCAGTATCGCGATTTAGCGTCGAATAGAAAAAATACTCCTTCAAATAATTCTTCAAAACATATTCATTAATATTAAAACATACATAAGGCGTGCGCGATCCTCGGGCGAGCGTCGGGTGTTGCCGCCGTGTGAATGCATGCAGCGTGCGCGCAACGCGCGCGCGGCGCGCTCGCGACGCTCGAGTCGCGTTCTTACCCCTTCGCCCACTATCCCCGCCGCTCGCCGCCGCCGCCCGGGTTAAACGCCAAGGCGAGCGCCGCGCGCACGCTGCATGCACGTCACACGGCGGCAATACCCGACGCTCGCGCAGCGCGCGCGCAACGCATCGCGGCGCTCGCGCTACTCGCTCGCCCGAGGATCGCGCACGCCAAATGTGGGGTCAGCCTAATGCTCAACGCAAAGCCTTCTTATTTTTGTTAATCTTTATTTCAATTTATTATTTTTCCCATCACTCTGGATATTTTTGTATGTACATTGTTCTTCTTTTGGAGTTTTAACTCCTTTTTCCGTTAACGACGTTAATATTTACTATCGAGTACCAATTACTCAAATAACTTTTAAAGTTACTTATTGAATAAGTAAATGAAGATAGTTATAGTGATTACTGTGTTACAGAACGTTTTTGTTTTATTTTCAATTTCTACTCCTAGAATAAAGATGATTTATTACTTTAGTTTTTTTTTTGTAAAAGTTATGATAGTATAAAATACATTAATTGATTGAATAAAAAGTTTATCATTTGAAAGAGACCAGTATTTTAATGTGAGCCATGTCAACGTATACAATATTACTAATATATGACTGCACGTTTGGCGCAGTGGCTGAGAAATTGGACTCGCGCTATGTGTCGCGGGTTCGATTCCCGCACGGAACAAATATTTGTATGATCTGCAAGTAGTTGTTCCGGGTGTTCGTGTATGTGAGTTTCTATGTAGGAGAAATTCCTAGTACGGGAAATGTTCAATGTTTAAAAAAAAATGTTTTAATTTTGCTACAGAAGCTAGTTACGTAGAGCTTTAGGGCGCCCTTATAGCCAGTTATCCGTTCTGTAGTATAAACTGTTAATTAAAATGCTCCTTCGGGTCTAAAACGGAAGAATAGCCAATAGGTGCGTCCACACAGCGAGCAGCGTCGCAAGGCATTTGCCTAAAGAGTCCACACTAACTGAGCTCCTTTGCGAGGCTGCTCGCTGCGTGGACGCGTCTAATGACGCTGGCGAATTGAACTGTTATTCAATACCTATTCATCAGTTAAATTCAAAAAATCATTATGAATATTTTTTCAGAATAATGATGTTGCTTAGTCAGCGGTTCTAAAACGACCACTTTAAGCAACATTCCTGATGATTCACTTCGCGCATTTCCAGCAACTTCATTGGCTATTCTTCTACGTGTATTGTTCATTCACGATGTGAAACATTAATTAAGAATTTGATTTGGTGATTTTAGACCCGCTGATGGAACTACATAGCCACCAGTAGTTAAGTAAGCTTACTTTTTTTTTATCGTGGTAAAATCATCAAATGAGTCCTCCCACCCAGGGCAGGGCGGGAGGGACTGTCAGACTTGTACTGACTAAAATCCACGATGTCTTTCACTAGCCCTTGACGTACCGGGGTCACGGTAATGGGAAAGTCCCGCGACCCCGGCAGGCCATGGCCCTCTACAGGCCCCGTCACTATGCTGACACTCCTTGAGGCGCGCGTGGAACACAACGCGCCGTCGACCCGGGCATGGTCCATGGTCGGACAGAGAGTCGCCCATTACTCGCCGCCCTCATGCCCGCAAGTAAGCTTACTTAGCGAGGGTTATCTCGCTTATTTTTGTCAGAATATCTTGCCTCCGAACCGAATACTTATCGTAACACCGTAATTTAAAATCTCTTTATTTGCGTGGCGACGACTTGTTTCCTGACTGCCGGTTTTAGGGATCATAGCAACAGCCGCTACAGGGTTCGTTGGCACGGCAACTCTAGGTGGCAACAATATAATTAGATCGTAAAATTTTACGACGCCTCGTAATAGCTTGTTCAATAGTTTATTGAGCGATTACGCACACGCTCCATGAGATAACATCAGAAACGAGTGTTTTACAAAATTGAATAGAACCTCCTTTCGAGCGGGCATTTCAAAAGTACTGGCCGTTTGGAAAAAAAAATCATTTGTAATTCGAATTTGCAATTTGACAACAAAATTGCCAAAAAAAGAGCTAATAGAAATAAATCTCTTTTTGGACTAGAACTTCGAAAAGGTAAGCTTTTGTATTATAAAAGTTTAGTTTTTACATCGAGAAATGGCAAACGAAGCCGAAGAAACAGTTCGCAAGCTAGCTTTGCACAAGGGTGTGGCAGGAGTCATAGTGGTGAACGGAGAAGGTATACCGATCAAGACTACGCTGGACAACCATGTTTCTGTGCAATACGCGGGCCTTATGAGTTCCTTGGTAGACAAAGCAAAGGCCGTTGTAAGAGATTTGGATCCTACAAATGACCTGACGTTTCTAAGGATACGAAGTAGGAAAAGTGAAGTGATGGTGGCTCCAGATAAAGAATTTATACTGATCGTCGTACAAAACCCGGTCGAATGACGAAGATTTTGGCTTGTGAGCCAATTTTTTGATTTTGCGCCTTTTTTGTTTTAAATTGCGTCAATTTCTTTGATGGACATCGCTGCCATCTCTAGGAGAGTAATAGTAATTTAATTTTGAATTGCTTTAATGTTCATATTCTTTTAATTCCGAACATTCAATCATTGTATTTATAATCAATCATTGTGCTTGTTAGTAAACAATAAATGAGACCAAATAATTAGTCAATATTTTTATTACTTAAAAATAGAACAATCACAACATATCACTAAGTAATGGAATCACCAATTGTTTCCACCACGTCCTCTCCCTCTAAATCCTCCTCTGAAACCGCCGCGGTTACCGAAACCTCCACCACGACCATAACCGTTGCCGCTACCGCCGAAACCTCCTTGATTGCCGCCAAACCCGCCATGGCCACCGAAGCCTCCTTGGTACCCGTCAAACCCTGGGTTTCCACCGCCAAAGCCGCCCCTGTTGCCGCCGAAGCCGCCTCTGTTCCCGCCGAATCCTCCGAAGCCTCCCCGATTGCCGCCGAACCCTCCCCCCATGCCTGGGAATCCTCCTCCTCCCATGCCGCCGCGGGGCCCGGTGGTGCCCCAGCCTCTGTTCCCTCCTCTCTTGGCTCCGTCCAGTCTGAAGGTGGGAGCGCTACATTCTCGTGGGATGTTGTAGTCGCCAGCGTCGATGATGCATAGCGACTTTACGCAATCGATGACCTGTGGGAAAAGTGGATTTCACTATAGACATCACATGAAGGGGCTAGTCCTTTTACTGTAGTTCCGCAACACTGGGTGATTTACAGTTTTAAATCGGTAAGTAATCGACTAACCGTGTGTATAAATGAATTTCGTGTTTAAGAGCAGACTTATATCGACACAGCATCAGTATTACCTTGGTTAGTCTTTATTTCCGTCAGGCAAAATATTGCTGTGTTTTCCTATCAGGATCAGTAGCAGCCAAAGAGACTTGTGTCCTATAGATGGCAATAGGTTCGACCTCTTTTCTATCGGACTTAAATATAATGGACAAAATGAAGGTGTATAGGTACTCCTCTGCCTAACTCTTTGGGGATAAGTACCTTCTGTTCAGAAGGAGTGAACTGCAGCGCGGCGTCAGGTTCTGCCGCCGCCCTCTCCACCAGCTTCTCTATGGCAGGTCGTAGAGCCGTCACTAGCGCCGCCGAGCGAGGATTCATCTCGAAGTTCAGCCATTTGTCCAGGCGGACTACGTTGTCAATCTGGAAAGAAATTCATGATTTAGTAGAAGGCGATGTTTAGTCGGTGAACATAGTAGTAGCGCGAAAAGAAAATCTAATTACTCCACTAGCTCTAAATTAACTAAAAATACGTTATCGTAAATCGTTACGTATTCGAAAACTGCCGAAGATACGACGCTTTTAAAATTCACAATACGTCACACCGTAGTATATTTTTTAGTGCGTTCTGACGTCATCAAACCCCAACTCCCGAGTTTATTTGTGTTTTGTCTTTATCAATATTCGCTGATTTAAAAAATAAATTAAAGCCCGCATTACAGAACGTACCTCAAGACTCGAGCGTTACTTGAAACTAGTTTCAACCAATACAATGACTTTAATCTAGTTTAAAGTAATGCTTGAGTATTGAGTGACATTTTATACACGGGACTACGTGTTACGGATCACTGTGTGTTTTAATCTGTAATAGTCCGACAATTCCTCCCGTCCCTCTCTGGGTGGGAGGACTCATTTCGATGATATTACCACGCTAAAAGAGAGCTAACAGACAAAAATTTTTGATGCTTTGATTATGCCATTAAAACTCCCCTACATTTTCACAAGATACACTTTTTTATGTCAACGTACCCACTCCACCTTCCTGCTGGCGAACAGCAGCACATGCAGCGGCGCCACCATGGTGGTCTGCTTGCAGCTGATGGCGCGCGTGCGCACCTTCTCTCCGAACACGAACAGCGGGGACGGGAAGCGCTGCTCCTGGTTGCTGCAGTTCACCGACGTCTTGGCTATGAGGGCTGGCTTACCTTCTGTTGTTAGGACCTGCGGAATTATAAATGTGTTTTTTTTTTTAAGTGAAAACGTGACCTGATCGAAAATTCGTAAGACGGTTGGAAAGTAGACAGCTGGCGCGGCATAGGAGAGGGAGTATCCCCCTCTCTTTCTACGGCGCGGCGAAAATGTATGCCTGCGTCTGCTGTTTCATTTAGGTTTAAAAATGCACAACGTTGATATTCAAGTTTTCACTTCTGCCGGCACTCCCAGAATGCAACGCGTCGTTTTTTTTTTTGGATTGATCTGGGTTGGCTCTTCCCTGAAGTTTAGAACACTTACCGAGAAGAAGACTAATTAAACTAATAATTGGAATCCAGAATGTCATACGACTCCACGCTAGGCTTGCGGATCTGAATAAAGCGTTGACAATAGGACATGACCGCATATTGTAGTGGAAATTAAAATACAGAAACTACACGTGACGTCCACCACACACCATAAAATTAATGGATTACGAGTCCAGTCTATCCAGTCCCTCGCAAAGACTGTTGGGTCAACGAAGATTACAAAAACTTGATTGCAGTAATTAGAACTTCTACCATAGAAGTTCTACTTACGCCTAATCACGCCGCGTTATTTCAATTACATTTGGGTTTCATAGGAAGTTCAATATTGTGGTAGACACTTTATGAACTTGTGTCATATAAAAGCGCAGATACTCTGTTAAAATTGGTATAAAACTAAATCCCAATAGTATGCAGACTGCATGGTAATAGTACGTAGATGGCAGGCGATGTAGGGCCTCTAAAACTCCTTACCTTCCTCTTGCCCTGGTGCAGACACACGTTGGGATACAGTCCCATGCACATGAGAGCTATGACCAGATCTAACGTGGGGTCTGATCCAGTCGGGTGCCAGCGCTGGGGCACGCAGCACTCTTCAGGGAAGCCGATGGATGTGGTCAGGATATCTGGAAAAAAGTCATCATCAGGTATTAGTTAGTCGCATGATCCTTAAGGTGCTGTCAGTAAAGTGGCAGAGTCAAACGTCTGCCGAGACAGTCAAACGTCTGCCGAGACCCGTCTGCAAAAGTAAGTGTCCCTGGAACGCAAAGGTCTACTGAAGGAAAAGGTGGATTTTAGTGTCCGACAGTCCAACTTTCCGCTCCACCCAGTAGCTCTCCTATTGCGGTTAATGTGGGGATTTTTTTTCTCATTAATCTATCGTGTGTGGTTGTTTATCCAAGGATAAGCCAACCCAACTGACTAGCCAACTAATATCATAAATGTGAAAGTCGGTTTGTAAGCTTTCACGTAGAAATCTCTTAACCGTTTTGAATGAATTTTGGTGCAGGGATAGATCCCTGGACTGCAGACAATTCTAAGCAATAGGGAGATCTGGCGGCGACGGGAAAGCGAAGTTTTGATATTTTGTAAGGTACTATCGATCAAAGCTGTTACTTGAACTTTAACCGGCTTACCACAAAAAGATAAAAATCTGTTACACGCTTGTCTAAAAAAACATTAACTACAAAACGACCTTTATATCAAAGAGATTATGTCGTTTTGATATTGAGAGGTTTATTTAAACAAGTGTTGAACAGATGTTTATCTTTCTTTTGGTAAGACGGTAAAAGTTTGTATTACTGCACAAATAGTGTCATACAGTCATACTCACTAGTAAGCTGGTACTTGGCTTCGGAGGTGACCCTCATAGTGGTCTGCTGTAGTCCCTTCCACTCGCACCATCTCACTTCTGCGTCTTCACCCTTTGCATGCTCTCGTTCCCACATCTAGGAAACGAATCAATTTTAATTTAAGCTTTTACTTGACCTAGAGCTAGAGGAAGGCCAAAGAAGAGATGGATGGATTGTATAAGGAATGATATGGAAGAAAGAGGAGTGAATGATACCGTGACGTTTGATAGAGGAGAATGGAAGAAAAAAACGTGTTGCGCCGACCCCAAGTAAAACGGGATAAGGGCAGGAAGATGATGACTTGACCTAGAGCTTCCTTAGACCGGTCATAAACAGATTTCTTGAAGGAGTCAGTTTCTAAACAGGATTTTTGTTACAATAGAAAAGCTTTATAAGTAGCGACGCAGTCGTTACTGCGTGAAAATATTAAAAAATCCACAGCTCTTAATCTAAAAGTTGAGCTATGAGTCTCATGACGGATTTCTGAAATTTTATTGAATGTAATTTATATATTGAGTAAACTCACGGGAAATATCGCGATAATAGACCCGTGACCATTCACACCGAGACGCGAAGCTGCCCGCATATCCCAATAGAGTGACTCAAAATCTAGTTTTATTAACTATATGAAGAAAAGATACACATTTCACCGATGACGAGACGCAACGGGACGTCGCGTGCTCATTTTAGTAGCGACTCAAGATCTAACTTTATTTACTACGCGAAAAGATACATATTTCCAGTACCGTCGCGTCTCGGTGTAAGCTGACCCTAAATGTTATGCTGAAATTAACGTCATTTCCTATTACTGTGGTCCCGGTATCACGAAAATTCGAAAACCTCACAGTACCCAGCACGTTTCTAAAAATGTTTTAAAAAAATGTTTACCTGGAAAGCATTAAGCATAGCCACATGATCTGAAGCCCGGTCTCCCGCTAACGCTCGCTGATGGTTGGACAGTCTTCTCCGTCCCTCCACCACAAATATCTCGGGGAATGTAGTGGAGTTGGCCGCCATTGTCGTTAGAGCGTCGCCCACTCCGAGCACGAAGCCTAGGACCATCATCTTGCCGAGTCGGGGTTCTGCAAAGAAACACAGATAATAGACTGGTTGGAGCAGTGGTTGAGCGATTGGCTGCTGCGCTACGTGACGCGAGTTCTGTTCCCGGAGCAAATATTTGTGTGACCTAAAAATAGGAGTAATTCATACTGTCACTGTAAGAAAATCCACTTTATGGATTAAATTAGGTGCTTTCACATTACACGATGGTAACGACCCGACATTGGCATATCGTCCTCTCTCGCTCATATCTATATATATACAAATGTTATATTGGTTTGTGTACACTTCAAAAACTCAAAAAGTTCTGCACCGATTGAGCTGAAATTTTAGAATCCGTATCAAAGATTGTTTTTATCTATTTTTTGCATTAGTCACATATCCGCGACCGCGAAACTACAGTTTTTTTGTGCCACAGCGAAGCGTGGCAGGGTACAGCTAGTTTCGTATAAATGTATTAAATCACCAATTCCGCAGATATCGTCTAATGTAAAACTGCTTACTGGATATGAAGGCTGGACTGGTTTAATTCTATTTATGATTTTGTAAGATTTAGTCAAATAAAAGCTCCCTTGACTTACTAAAAGTAGAAACTAGATTTTTTTGGGTGGTTAAGATTGAACATCACTTTGTGTGTTTAAGTTTAATGTTTTTAAAATTGGCCTTGGTTGCCTGACCTAAACAAAAGTTTAAAAAATAAAATGAATCTTCCTGCTCTTTGTGTAGCAGAAGTGACTGACAGTTTTTATATTTTGTTAGCGTAGTTTGTGTCCCACTGCTGGGCTAAAGGCCTCCTGTTTTTCCTTCCAAACCTCTCTATTTTGGGCAATTTCTGGCCATTTCTGCCCCGCGAACATGATTAAAATATTGACTGAGAGATTATAGCGACTAAAATCTACCATTCTCCTTTAGCTGCCCTTTGCATTCTAAGACTACAGTCACATTTTAAAACATTCCCGTGACCCAGGTAGATTCTAGATAGTGACTAACCTATCGGCAACTTGGCGAGTATAGTCCCGAGCGGCGTGAGGTTGTCTGCCTGGTCCAGACAGCCCAGCTCCCGCAGCAGCGCCTCCGCCTCGATGACCGCGTCCAGCGGGGGGGGCTCCGGGGCCTTCGACAGGAAGTGGCCGATCGCACCCAGCCGGAGGAGCTTGATACTGGACACCAACAATGTTATTAATGGAGAAGATGGCAACCAGTGGCTCACATTGGCGCGGGATCGCAAAGTTGACTCAGAATCAGATTAAACAGGTCGATAGTTACAATCATGGAGGAGACATACTTACGTGTCATGAAGTGTAGTGACACGCCATAAGCATTTTTTTTAATTTTTTTATAAATATTCCACAACTATCATACATCGTCATCTAGTCCCAAGCTAAGCAGAGCTTGTGTTATGGGTACTAGACAACTGATAAACATACTTATATATTTCTAAATACATACTATAGATAAATTACACCCAGGCACAGAACAAATGATCGTGCTCATCACACAAATATTTGTCCTGGGTGGGAATCGAACCCACGACCTCCGGCAAACCTCCATTCAAATTCATATATTTCGCGTCACAACACGTCAAGACATTCCAGTGTATCTTTAACTATACTAAAGTGGCGTGGCACGACACACCACAACATGTAAATCTGCAAAATGAAACTGAGCACACATTGCGTATTTAATTAATGGATAGATATAATATAGACGCGCGTATTCCGTGTCGATTTAAGTCGGCGTTTATTTAATGCGCCACGAACTTCGCAATTACTTTGACTTTTACTCCAAATTACTGTAAACGGTCTCAAAATCAAATCTTATTCTTCACAAATAGAGTTAAAACGGTGTACATACCTGAGAGCCAGCTCATGTAGTGGTGTACGGAACATCTCAGCTGTTTGATGTTCCTCCAGTTTGTCGTATCGTGCGCGAGAGCAGAGCGTGAAGCACACGCCGGGACGGACACGACCGGCACGACCTTTACGCTGCGATAATAATGGAGATATAATAACATAGCCTTAGAGTGCTTTGAGGAGTGGCTGGATAGGCGTCACGGCGTCCTGACCTACCGCATGACGCAGGTCCTCACCGGACACGGAAGTTTCGGGAGGTTCCTGTGTCTGATAGGGAGGGAAGAAATGCCAGGGTGTCACAATGGGCGACAAGCTGTCCGACCATGGACCATGCACGTTAATTCTTTTGGATCTGATCATATTGTTTTGAAACTTTTTAGTAATTATCTGAACCGTTAAAAATGCTGCAAATAATGGTGAACACAACATTAAAATCAATTTTGTGTTTAGAAGATTTAAGTAGTCAGAATTGGCTTTTTTACTCAAAAAATTAATTAGCCCGAAATTTATTTATCAAAAAATAGACCCGTACTTTTTCTTCTATTATATAAAACAAAATTGACGACGAAATAACTCTTCTAAAAATCACAAAACTTCACTCGGTTGTTATAATTTTACAGGCGTTATGACGTCACAACTCCCCACTCCCGAATTTCGATATTCTTTGATGTAAAAAAACAAAAAATACGTGTTCATTATTTTTCTATACTCTAACTAAACTAAACAGATTTTTCATTTTATTTATGCAGTTAACTACCCTATTCATGAATGCCGAATTTATAAATAACTAGCACTTGGCCCGCGACTTCGTCCGCGTGGGTTACGTACTTTCTTGATTCCCCCTTTTCACCCCCTTAAAGGTTAAATTTACTTCATAGCTCAAAATGTTCATAAAATGTCCTTTATTCATTAGTTTCATTGCACTAATAGTAAGTAGTAGTAACAAACACCAAAAAAAAAAAAAACATTTAAAAAATATAAAAAATAGCAAAAGGTAGGCTAGAGGAACAACAGTAAAATCAAAGATTTTAATAAAATTCAAGCGGATGGTACATTGCCATCACCAGTTTTCTGCTGCTTAGGAATGTGGTAAAACTCTTTAAACCTATGGTTCCCTAGTCCTGAAGTATTGCAACCTCCCCCAACGCAAACCACTCAATGGTAACTACAGCTTTCAGAATAAAAATATCTATCCTATCGTCTGTGGTAACTAAGCTACCAGTAGCCATCTTGGAAGAGTCGTAAAAAAAAAACACGTTAAAAAAAATGAAACGAATGACAGATGGCGTCTCCCCCAAACAGCACTCATCAAAAAATTCTTTCTATACAACAATTGTCTACATTTAACACTTTTCTTTTATATCCTGTAAACTCATGCTATCCTAGTAATTGAATATCGGAGTCTCCCTCAAAGCATCGCGCGCCTTTGCTCAGCAGACTGGGTGCTTAAGCTATGTTATTAGATATATCTATTTCCCGGGATAAAATATAGCCTATACGGATTCGGAAGAATCCCTCTAAGTAATGGTAAAAGAAATTTTGAAATCGGTCCAGTAGTTTTTGAGCCTATTCAATACAAACATACAAAAATACAAAGGTTTCCTCTTTATAATATTAGTATAGAAGTATAGAAGACATAAGTTTTTACTTGTTCCAAGTTAGTCCTGCTAGCCCAGACAGTAGCGTAGGAGGTCATGTTGTTATGTGAGGTGAACAGCTTTATCTTGGCCTTGCACGAGTCGATGACGTACACCACGTCGTTGATCGTGATCGACGTCTCCGCTATGTTCGTTGAGAGGATGACCTGGGAAAGCAGATAAATATTAGTATGAGATATTATCTAGTTAGGCTTTATTTTATATTTTTTTTATCGTGGTAAAATCGTCAAACGAGTCCTCCCACCCAGGGCAGAGTGGGAGGGACTGTCAGACTCGTACTGACTAAAATTCACGGTGTCCTTCAATAGCCCTTTACGTTTCGGGGTCACGGTAATACGTAAGTCCCGCGACCATCTAGTTAGGCTTAGGACATTGGTTTCTCATAATTTCGTATGGCGAGAGATATGGTATCTTAAGATAAAATATTATAGTATCTTAGCCGTGTGTAGCTCGCTTAAGGCTTATTGTGTTACACAATTACTGAGTTACGGTGACGGGGGATCTAAAACCGCCACTTTAGAAACGTTGCTAATAGAATTGCGACAAAATTGTTCTTTATAGGGTATTTGACTGAAAAAATCTAAGTAGTTCATCAAATAGATTATCAAAAAGTATTTGAATTACATTTTATCTTTTATCAAACCAAAATTGACAAAGATACGACTCTTTTAAATTTGCCAATACATCACAAGCTAATACAGTTTTTGCTTCTGACTCCGTGAGGCAACACTCGAATTTTGATGCGTTATATCTTTGTACATATGCATTGATTTATGAAAAGAAAAAATACGTGTCCATTATTTTTCAAAACTGTAGCTGACGGACTAATTAGATGTTTAATTTATTGATGTCGTCAACATGCTTATTATTATTATTTTTTTTATATGGCCTCTCGTAGCACAACAACTCTAGAAGGTTGATGCTACTTAACCGGACAACCCTGTGGTGGCCGAAAATTACTTTAAGGCCCCCAGCCAGGGCTTTCAAACTAAAGTTCAATTAAATGAACGTCACTAAGGGCACCCCCTGCGGGGTTCGGGCCTAGGCTTAGTGCGTCATTGACGCACTAAGCCTAGGCCCGAACTGAAGCAAGGGTCAGGCTGGGGCGAATTATTATTAGGGGAATTTAAAGCTACTTGCTCAGCTTCGTGAGCTGGCCTGTCGCGCAAGGGTCGGGCAGTACATGCTTATTATCTATTGCTTGAGTAATTTATAGAATATTCCATTTTACAGCTGCCTTTTTAGACCTGTTGATAAGTATTCGTGTAAAGTCAGTAAAAAGTTAAAGACACATCACTTACCTTAGTCATACCAGGCGGTGGAGTAACAAAGACTTTCTTCTGATCCTCCCTAGGTATCTGACTGTGCAGCGGCAGTATCACGTACTGCGAGGTGTCGCCGAACACGCGGTGCTGGGACAGATGCTTGGCCAGCGCGAAGATGAGGTTCCACCCGGGGAGGAAGATTAGTACCGCGCCATCGCTCTTGAGGTCGCGGATGTATAGGAGGAGACTTTCAATCAGCTCAAAGCTCAGCTGGAACAAAGATTAGGGTAAATTATAGTTGTAGTCTCTTTGCTTCTTGATAATCTAATCTTGAGGCCGCAAAGCAGTTGGTACGATACTCATCTCATCAAATTATTTGTTGGCATTAATTAATTTTAGTATGAGTTTATAAGGGGAAGTTTGAAAATGGCGCCAGTTACAGTGATGAGGAGGGATGATGATGGATGGAGAGGAAGAGGAAGAGCAAAGAAAATATGGATGGATTGTCTAAGAAATGATATGGAAGAAAAAGCAGTAAATGATACTGTGACGTTTGATAGAGGAGAATGGAAGAAAAAAAACGTGTTGCGCCGACCCCAAGTAAGATGGGATAAGGGCAGGATGATGATAATGAATTAATAAATTAAGTACTCACATCTTTCTCGGAGAGTTTCATCATAGTTTGGGCTGTTTGCGGTAAATAGTTGCTGCCAAGTTGACAGTTCTTGTTGAGATCCTCTTCTTGCTCGTCACCCGCACCTGAATGAAAGATGATAATGTTAGATGATAAGCGTTTGGGGGTAGGAGAAACAGAATGGAAAGTTCCTCACTACCACGGAGAAAAGGAAGGCACCTTCCGACCAGATGGGTGTTGTGTCTGGTGAGCTTTCTGCCCAACGTTCATTTTCGGAATGTTCTACGTCTTCTAAACTCGCGGATAACTTTGATTGCGCGATGAAGACATCTTAGTTCTTCCGTCGTTGCATAGATGGCGCTAGTGTACTTTTTGCTGACGGTTATGTACGCTACAAGTGTTAGATAATTATGTCTGTCTTGCTGGTCTAGTGGTTAAAAGCGCGACTACATGGACATGAACTCCCACCAGCACAGCAGGCTTCGCACCCAGGTCGCGCAAAAGTTTTTTCCACTATGAATTTCTCAATAGCACGGTTCGAACCCTCTTATATGGCTAAGCCCCATGTATGGCTTGTTGTATGACGTATGACGCGATGCAATATTGACACGGTTGGCGCAGCGGCCGAGCGATCGACTGCGCAGCGTGACGCGTGGACCCTAAGGAACAAAAATTTGTATGATCTGCAAATAGTCGTTCCGGTTCTGGGTGTTTTTGTATGTGAGTTTCTATGTTTGTAAACGCACCCACGATATAGGAGGACCACCCAGGAAAATTCGTCCGATTTCAACTGAAAATTTTTACCACTACGACACAATTATGACATAAGACGTGCGGTTATCTACGGGAAGATGAAAAACAAAACACGCTCGCCGCGACGACGTAAGTCAGTCGAATTGGCTATTATACTGAAAAAATATAAATAGTCCGTCACTTAAATTATCTAAAAATATTCGACCCGTATTTTTTCTTTTGTTTCGTAAACCAAAATTGACAGAGATACGATGCTTTCAAAATTGGCAATACGTCACAATTTAGTACAAAATCTATTGAATTCTGACGTCACGAGAAATACGTGTCCGTTATTTTTGAATGACGGACTAATTATATTTGTAATTTATAGCTACTATCAAAAAGCCAATTGCATCGTTATACTGTGGTAGCAAGGACGATTTTCATATTTAGTCAGTAGAAATTGCACATCGCACGAATCGTGTCTTGAGCAACTGGTGAAATGTGGGTTGTACTATTTGGTACACCTCCGTCTAACTCTTCGGGGATAACAGGCGAGATGTGTCAATCATTATATCGTAGTGTGTGCTTCTATCAAAGGGCTTTTTTTTTGCATATTTACGTACAGACAGCACGTTAACTTATCTCAAACTTAATTTTTTTCCAGTCGAACATGAACTCGCGCGACTCACGAATTACCGTGACCTCGGTACGTAAAGGGCTATTGAAGGACACCGTGGATTTTAGTCAGTCAAGTCTGAGTCTCTCCCGCTCTGCCCTGGGTGGGAGGACTCATTTGATGATTTTACCACGATAAAAAAAGTCGAACATAAACTTTCTACTTTGTGATAAAATTTAATAAAAATGTAATAAATTTTGACACTGATGCGGGTAGATTGATGTGCTGGCGTCTGATCATATGTCTTGAAACGTCGTTTTTTATTTATTATGATTTCATCAAGTTTTAAAAGAGGTAGTTCTTGATTACATATTTTCTACATATCTTACTGATTTCACTGATTTCCGTCGACCACATCTTCGCTTACCATCAGGCGATATAGTGGTCAAACGCGACCTTATCATTAAACAAAAATAGAAATCAATCTACTATACTCACATGTTGCCAGTCCTTTAGGTAGACAGAGAACAAGTAAAGACCACTTTAGAATGCTTACACATCTAAAAGATAGGTCCTTTACTACATAGCTATCTCTCCTGCGTGTTATTCAAAGATATATCAACTTTATCTCTGGTGTCAATAAGGTGAAGCAGTTATGCTAGCGAAGAAGGTGGCGCGCCACGTGAGGGAGAGGACAGCGTCCTCCTCCACCCCAGCCGCAGTGATAGACGCCCACGGCGACAGACGTCGGCAGACAATCTCCGGCCACCCTGGGCGTGCGCTCGGCGAGTAATGGGCGACTCGCTGTCCGACCATGGACCATGCCCGGGTCGACGACGCGATGTGTTCCACGCGCGCCTCAAGGAGTGTCAGCACTATGACGGGGCCCCCCTGTAGAGGGCCAAAGTTTGCCGAGGTCGCGGGACTCACGTATTATCGTGACTCCGGAACGTAAAGGGCTATTGAAGGACACTGTGGATTTTAGCCAGTCTGACAGTGTGATATGGTGATATTACATAATCAACTTATACTGGAAATTAATAAACTATCTCGATTTCTATCTTCGGTTGGATCTTTGTCTGTAACCAAACAACGACCGAATTTGCCTACCCGTGTCTATAAGATGTCCAATCAGAAACAGCCGTCAAAAGAAAGGAAGGAGATTTGGATTTAATATTAATTTCGGGCATTATTGACGCCAGCGTGTTGATATATCTTTATTTATGTAATACTAGTGATTCACCCTGACTTCACACAGGTGCAATATGAAAATAAAATGTAGCCTAATGTCACTCAAAAATAATGTGCTTTTCTACTGGTGAAAGAATTTTCGAAATCACTCTGTGATCTTAATAGATTTTCAACTTTATAGAGTAGAGAATAAATTTGAGAATCAATTAAAGACAAAAGAGCGTTTTCGTTTGGTTGTGTCATAGTTTTTAAACGATTTTAAACTTTATGCTTTAAAAAATAAAGGTGAAAATCTATTACGGACTAAGAGCCAAAAGATGCGCGCAAAGTTCCAGAAATTACTACTAGCAAACTTTAGCTATAGACTTGAATGAACATACCTTCATCATCATCGTCCTCCTCCTCTCCGCGCGAGTTTGTCTTCTTGCCTGACGACTTGCGCTTACGCATGTCGGGTGGCGGGACGAACTTCGTCAGCTCCACGCAGTCTTCCAGGAAGTATTGTGTTACTGGGAACGTGCGGCCTGGGACCTGGGAAGAAAGATAAGGTTTATTTTATGACTAGATTTTGTCAGCGGCTTCGCCTAAATGTCCCTTGCAATGTTGTCCACGGGATTGTTATACCGAGATAAATGGTATCCTATGTGTTATTCCACATCCCGGGTCGACGGCGCGTTGTGTTCCACGCGCGTGTCAAGGAGTGTCAGCATAATAAAGGGGGGGCCTTTAGAGTGTCAAAGCTTGCCGGGATCGCGGAGCTCACGATTTACCGAGACCCCGGAACGTAAAGGGCTATTGAAGGACACCGTGGATTTTAGCCAGTACGACTCTGACGTTCCCCCTATTCTGCCCTGTGTGGGAGGACCCATTAGATGATTTTACCACTCTAAAAAAAGAAAAAAGGTGTTTGTGTAAGTCATGTTTGCTGACGCTCCCACAACACAGGAGAAATTCCTAGTCTGGGGCAACGTATCATTATAAAAAAAGATGATGATAGACTTACCTCAATAACAGGACAGTTGCCAAAATAGGTGGTGAACAGAGTAGTGTCGACTGTCGCCGACATGAGAATGATGCGAAGGTCTGGGTACGTGTGGGCCATGTCACGGAGTAAGATTAGGGCGAAGTCCGTGTCTGCGTCACGTTCGTGTACCTAGGGGTAGATTGAGGTGTTCTTTATACATTATATTGCAATATTACATTATATTACAATTCAGTGGTGATGGATTCAGCTAAGTCTGCCTTTATACTTTATATTTCGTCGGGAACCGATCATTTTCGTCACTTATCCATATTGGGCAACATCTAGCACATCCAACATACCTCATCCACCAGCACGTGCGAAACTCCTCGCAGGCCTCCCTCCAGTTTCCTCAGCAGCACTCCCACAGTACAGAACATTATGGAGCCGTACGGACGAGGCAGCATCGACTCGAAACGGACTGAGTAACTATGGATAAAAGGGTCAATATAAGTACCACGCTTCAAGCAGAAATTATAATAGACAACTGACAAGACTTCAGGGAATTTCTTCAGCACTCAACAATTTCAAGGAGCTGTCAGCAAATGGACCGACTGTAAAGGTAACCGTGAGCCTGGAACGCAAAGGGCAACTGAAGGAATGCTCGATTCAGGGCAGGCGAGCTGTCCTTTTATACACCGTGAGTTTGCTGATGCATGTGTCATGTTCGTGAACGGGCGCTGTCAGTCGTGACTGGTCATCTCTTAGCAGCCGCGGTTTATTTTAATTATTTATAATTTTATTGAATAGTCTTTTTTTAAATAAATTTCCTATTGGACACTTTACCTGCTATATGGTTCTCACATAATGTACCATGTCAAGATAAATGATGTAACAAAGGTTCTGTTTTAATTTTGGCGATTGAAAAAGAGTGTCCATGGAGTTTCTTGTCCGTTCTTCTCCATAGAGATCTACGCAGTACTTTCACAGTTTTTATGTCTTGTGACTGGGACTGTAGCGCCGTAACTATTTTTAAACTATTTTATTTTACTTTTGTCTCTTGACAATTCAAAAGTGCCTGTAACTGGCCTACTTGAAATAAATGATTTGATTTTGCAATCATCAAAACTAACATTACACAAACCAGACCCGATAAACCGACATACAAATAATCGTTGCGGGAATGAACCCGCAATACGCAGCGCAGCAATCAATCGCTGTGCCACTATGCCAATCGGGTGGTCAAGAATAGAATAGAATATTTATTTATTTGCATAGAATGTAGGTTTTAACAAAAGGTTGACAGAATCCTTATACATTCTGCCATATTAGCATGCAAACATTAATTGGGTAGTATGCATGGTCAGTATGAAATTCATCAGTGAAACAATCAACATACCCAACACTATTAGCTAATTCCTCACACCGCTCGCTGGCTACTCTCTCAGCGACGCTGACGGCTGATATACGACGTGGTTGTGTCACGCAGATGTTGGCCCACGCACCTTGACCACTGGCTATATAGTCATCTAGGATGAACTGGCACACCTGTAGGTTGATTTTTAGAAAGTTTGTAGGGTTAGTATTCATTTAAATTATACGATACTAGCACTTTGCCCGCGACTTCGTCCGCGTGGGTTACGTACTTTCCTAATTCCCCCTTTTCACCCCCTTAAAGGTTACATTTCCAAAAACCCCTTCTTAGTGCTCCCCTACATTATAATAGGAAGCCGTGTGCAAAATTTCACATTCCTAGCCCCAGTAGTTTCGGCTGTACGTTGATATGTCAGTCAGTCAGTTCTCCTTTTATATATATAGAAGATAGAAGAAGAAGATACATATATAGTTATCTGTAATAATTTTAGTTAATTAATATATTATATGTTATTGTATTCCATCCACACGATTGACGAGGCTCTTTTTTAGAGCCTGCTGGAGTCGCGAGACTGTCTTATCACGTTACCGTGAACCTGGAACATAAAGGGCTATTGAAGGAACACCGTGGATTTTAGTTGGTACAAGACTAACAGTAGAGATGGGAGAACGCATTAAGATGATTTTACAACGATAAAAAAAAAAGAAAACCACATACTAGGAATTTCCCCTGTATCATTACAGGAGAAATTCCTAGTGTTTCTCAAATTAACAAAAATAATAAGCAACTTCACGTCAAACACAAATAGGTAATAATATTAGCGATTAAAGAGTGTCAATGGAGTTTCTTGCTCATTCTTATCCATAGAGATCTAAGCTTTGGAATGAGCACCTACGGTACTTTCACAGTTTTTATGTCTTGAAACTGGGACTGTAGCACCATAACTATTTTTGTACTAGTTTTATGTCTTTTGACAATTCAAAAGTGCCTGTAATTGGCCTAGTTAAAATAAATGATTTGATTTGAATAAATATATCTGTGTTAGTGGACAACACCAGCTGGGCAGAAATTCTAAAAGTTAACTTTTTCTTCAAAACCTGACTTCGTTACTGGCCAATCTCGGGATCCCCTTTCGATTGCCCTATTTATTAACAAACAGATCTCAATAGATCCAAATCTTGTAATTTTTTTTTCTCGAACCCACTTGTAAAAAAAAAGACATACATCTATTTATATAAAAATGTTATGTTGGTTTGTGTACTCTTCAAAAACTCAAAAAGTTCTGCACGGATTGAGCTGAAATCTTAGCATGATATGTAATCCGCGTCAAGGATTGTTTTTATCTATTTTTGCATCAGTCACATATCCGCAACCGCGAAAAAACAGATTTTTGTGCCACAGCGACGCGTGGCAGGGTACAGCTAGAACATAATTTTGTGTTGTACCTGTGTAGTTTTACCGCAGCCGGTGTTACCCCTGATGATGACCACAGAGTTCTCATTGATAGCCTCCATGATGGTCGACCGCATCCCGTACACCGGCAACTGTTCCCTCTCGCGGAGACTGTCCTGTAATTAAAAAGTTAAAACTATATTCTTCCCAATAAACTCTTGTTTTTCAATGCATTCTTTTATTCTTAGATATAAAGTATGATTTTGAAAAATACATACTGATTTAATCGATATATTTTGTTTTTGTTTTTTTTTTTATTCTTCAGTCTACACTGTCCCACTGCAGGGCAAAGGCCTCCCCCAAGTTTTTCCAGTTATTCTTGTCCAGCGCCACTTCGAACCAGCCCTCAGAGTACGAGTCCAACTCATCTCGTCACCTCTTTCTGGGCCGGCCTCGGCGGCGCCGTCCATCTCCAGTCACCCACTGTGTGACTGCCTTCACCCAGCGGTCAATGTTCATGCGGCTGACGTGACCCGCCCAGTTCCACTTCAGCCTGATATTATGTGATGAAATATTTTTTGATATTCATTAACAAATTATTTCATCACATAATCAGCATATAATGTTCCCACTGTTGGACACACAGGTCTCCCATAGGAAGGAGTGGGCTATAATCCACCATGAGGGCCCAGTGCAGATTTTACGTTTTTGAGTTTTCGATACTAAGTTCGTCACGATGTTTTCCATCGACGTTTTGAGAGTAGGTGATTTTTTTTATATAAATAAAACGTTGCCCCACACTAGGAATTTCTCCTGTGTCGTGGGTGCGTTAACAAACACAAACTCACACACACAAATGCCCAGACCCTGAACAACTACTTGTAGATCATACAAATATTTGTTCCGTGCGGGAATCGAATCCGCGACACGCAGCGCAGCTGTCCAATCGCTCAGCCACTGCACTAACCGTGCCGCGTAAATTACACAGAGTAATGCGCATGGCTGGGTCCCAACACACGCAATAACTCATAAACCGAAACCGTTACCACAAGATCACCACTGTTTTGATGTTTCAGATGAAAAATCTTACAATCAGCTGTTTAATAAATACATGTCATGGGTACGAACCTGATACAAAGTACTATTCTGACACATATCTCTGTGATGCTTCTCAAGGTCGGAGCTGATCTCCTCAAGACTTGTCGTGGCTAATGGGCCCTCATCTGTAAGAAACGATTCATTATTTTAGTAAATCCCACAAACAATTCATTTATTTCATGACTGAAAAATCGTCAAATGACTCCTCCCGCCCTGAACAGACTGGAAGGATTGTCAGACTCGTACTGACTAAACCACTCTCTTTCTTAAATTGCTCTTTGCATATCAGAGTCTCGATAATCTCTCAAGAATGTCTTAGCCCGTAGCCCGTGAAGGTTTTTCTTTATCGTGGTAAAATCATCAAATGAGTCCTCCCACCCAGGGCAGGGCGGGAGGGACTGTCAGACTTGACTGACTAAAATCCAAGGTGTCCTTCAACAGCCCTTTACGTACCGGGGTCACGGTAATTCGTGAGACCCGCGACCCAGCCCGTGAAGGTGTTTTTTTTTAGCGTGGTAAAATCATCAAATGAGTCCTCCCACCCAGGGCAGGGCGGGAGGGACTGTCAGACTTGTACTGACTAAAATCCACGGTGTCCTTCAATAGCCCTTTACGTACCGGGGTCACGGTAATTCGTTAGTCCCGCGACCCCGGCAGGCGGCCCGTGAAGGTTACAATAAAGTTATAATGGTTAAGTGATTTATTTGGTTGCTCTGAAAGCCCTTCAAACGTTTTCCTCCCACTAGGAATGTCTCCTGCATCGTGGATGTGTTTACAAACATATAAACTCACATACACAAACGCCCAGACATAATACTTGTTGATCATAGAAGTATTTGCTCCGTGCGGTAATCGAACCCGCAACACACAGCGCAGCAGTACAGTCGCTTAGCCACTACGCCAATCTTGCCGTCAAATGTGCTGTTATGTGTGGTCTGATGTCTCAAAGACTGACAACCAGTCATTAACTAATTTTTGGAGGTCGCATAGACAGTCACTCCATAAAATACAATAGCAAGCAAAAGTATCGAATAATTTACTTGGAATTGATCCTTAAATAATAGCGTGATTTGAATGAATTTGATATCAATTTAAAGTTACCAGTTAAAACTTTAAAATGGTACCATTTTTATCATTCTTAACTAGTTATTAAGTACTCAAGCTCGTGTAGAATCGGAGTAAGTGATTCCATATTTTTGCTCGCAAGTATAGTTTGGGATAAGATAGGCAGATGATGAAGCCATCACTTACCAATGTTGCAGCCAGTCCACGCATTCCAGTTGGCTTGTGGAGGCGACCAGGAGACCACGCCACCTGGCGTCGGTCTTGCTTCTCGCATTGCCTTCACTCGATCCACTTGCAGCAATGTTAACCCCCCGGATTGACCCTCGTCGCTGGAGTATGTGGCTGACGGGTCTATTTGTACTGGTTCGATTTCTAGCTCTGTAAATGTTTTTTTTTATTGCCTCAGTCTAGGAATTTCACTTGTAACGTAGGAGCGTCAACCAACTTAGCCTGTCGAATGTCCACAACTGGACATAGGCCTCTCCCAGGCTACGTCACATCACCCTCTTCACGTCTTCCACATCCATTTTCTTTAAGTCGTCGGTCCATCGGGCAGTCGATGCGTTAACAAACATTTAAATTCACGTAAACAAACAACCAGACCCAGAACCCGTAACTAATACAATGTGCTCCATGCGGGAATAAAAGCCGCGACACGTAGCGCAATTGTATCCCAACTACTGTGTGCCAGCCATACCGTCAAATCTTGTTAGGATAAAAAAAAACTGTGCCATACTTTTTTTTTATGAAAGTTATAAAAAATTATGCATACCTTTTAAGGTCTCTTCTAATTGACGTTCCAGTTCAGGACTGATGGCCACAGGATAGGGCTTCATGATGCCTTCAGAAGTCCTTTAAACAAACCATTTTAAATATCAACATAGCTACCTTGCATTTTCAGAACTAACATTATTTTAAATAGGTGACATTATCGTAGCGCCTAAAATCTTTCTAATATTGAATAATACAAAACACTATTAAGGTTGAGAATCGAACCACAGATCCCATTCCCAAAAAAGGATTACCAAAATATTACATTGTTACGGTTGTGTTTGGTGTTGTCCTGCTCATCCTCGAATTTTCTACGAGGTCTGCCGCGAGTCCTACCTACACATAGAAGTAATACCCTCACCTGTCCTTCTCAAAGTCCCGCTAAAGGGTTCAATCACACCAAGATGGTGGACGGATGGATGGACAGTTACCTGTTAGTTAGTTAGGATTTTTTTAACGTGTTAAAAGAGACTATCAGACTCGTAGTGACTAAATTCCAAGGTGTTTCTTCAATAGCCCTATACGTTCCGGGGTCACGATTTCCTAATAAGACAGTCCCGCAGGTTCTGCCGCACTAACAGCTTATTGAGGCGCACGTGGCACCTAACACAGGGTCCATCGAGAATCCTTCTCGCTATGTCACGACGGTATTTAAAGTTGTACATAAGAAATAATATATTATCCTTACCTGTCTCTCTTCAACGTCCCGCTGAAGGCCTCAATCACACCGAGATGGTACAGCTGCCTCACTATGGACAACGCACAAGACTTGCTCGCGGTCTGCTTGTTCGAAGCGGTCTCACGACCGGTAACGTTACGGCCTAATTGCCGAACGAATATTGACATCTCACAGCAGAAACTCCTGTAATTTTAAATATGTGTTATCATTACAAGAGTTAAAAGGGTATTTGACTTAAAAAAATGTAATTAGTCCGTCAGATTATCAAAATTTATTTGACACGTCTTTTTCTTTTGATAAGTTAACCAAAATTGACGAAGATACGACACTTTGAAAATTTCCAACATGTCAGGAGTAAGTACAGTTTTACTCGCTTCTAAAGGTCACAGCTCATTAGAGCCACCCGGCACCCACTCTGCACCGCCTCGCCTCCTGCTAGTATTCTTTATATGGACTTGTATGGGTCTGCGCTCACTATATCAACTCCGTAGCGTCACCGGATCGCCTCGGTCGTAAGTCCTCCACGTGCGGACGGCAGTTGGACAACCTAATGGCGACTCGCTGCTCGCATGCTTGCCTTGAGTTAGCTGCACATGCCAACGCGCGGGTCCCGAGAAGAACGCGCGCTGCCCGCGAATTATTTACTCAAAAATTCGTTGACCACGCGGCGTTCACTCGTTGATCGCGCGGGGTCCACTAGTTAACCGCGCGACGTTTATTGGTAATAACGCGGCGTCCACCAGTGGACCACCTGTCGACAACGAGTGGACGCCGTGCGACGAAGCGGTGCGGGGTGGGTGCCGGGTGGCTCTAATGAGCTGTGACCTTAAACGACGAGCCTCCACTATCGAATATCTTTGTAAATACATATGCACCAATTCAACAGAATAAAAAAACGTCTCCATTATTTTTCAAAACTCTAACTGACAGACTAATTAAATTTGCAATTTAATACTGTCAACATGCCTATTGGATTTAACCTGCGATAAGTTGCTAAATAAGTTTCCATATTATAATTCATAATGGAGAAACTTTTCTCATTAGGTCTTTTCATCTCGGGCACGCCGCAATCGCGGCGGTAAGACCCCTCTTTGAGGAGTGGCTGGATAGGCGTCACGGCGTCCTGACCTACCGCATGACGCAGGTCCTCACCGGACACGGAAGTTTCGGGAGGTTCCTGTGTCTAATACGGAGAGAAGAAACGCCTGGGTGTCACCACTGCGAGGATCGTCCGGAGGACACGGTGGAGCATACGGTGCAGGACTGCCCCGCTTGGGCAGAGCACCGCCGTGTCCTCACGACGGCGATAGGCGGAGACCTCTCGCGCCCGGCATTGGTCGAGGCCATGCTGCGGGGCGAGATGGAGTGGGAAGCGGTCGCCTCCTTCTGCGAAGCAGTCATGCTCGTGAAGGAGGAGGCGGGCCGCCTGAGGGAGAGGACAGCGTCCTCCCTCCACCCCAGCCGCAGTGGTAGACGCCCACGGCGTCGGACGTCGCAAGACGATATCCGGCCACCGTAGGCGCGGGCATGCGGGCAGCGAGTAATGGGCGACTCGCATTCCGACCATGGACCATGCCCGGGTCGACGGCGCGTTGTGTTCCACGCGCGCCTCAAAGAGTGTCAGCATAGTGACGGGGCCTGTAGAGGGCCAAAGCCTGCCGGGGTCGCGGGACCAAGGGATTACCGTTACCCCGGTACGTAAAGGGCTATTGAAGAACACCGTGGATTTTAGTCAGTACAAGTCTGACAGTCCCTCTCGCCCTGCCCTGGGTGGGAGGACTCATTTGATGCTTTTACCACGATAAAAAAAAAAAAAAAGGTCTTTTCATCTGACGCCCTGAGCGTCAAAGAGGAGGATTTCCAGCCACTGTGGGCGCGGGCTTACGGACCGCGAGTAATGGGTAGCTCAGATCAGGCTCGAGTCCTCCCAGGGAGGGAGGACTCATATGAAACTTTTTTCAAACTAACAAAAAGGTCTTTTCATGACCTGACATTTGCATTATATGCAAAATGTAAACTTCTGCTCTACATGCAAGAAGGTTCTCATTAAGTACCTTCACAGCAGTCATGGCCTATTATAAGACAGACCATTGGACTTTAGCTTACCTAAAATGAACAAATAGAAAATGTAAAGGGGGATACAAACATTGCGAGGCATACGCGGCGCACGCAGCTCATCGCATTTTTCGCAATGTGTGGACGTTTATTCGTGAAGCATGTGCAAATTTATATCAAGGCGTACGTAACGAGCATACGCGGCGTATGCTCACAATGTTGGTATCCGCCTCAATCCATAAACTTACCGCAGTATTGACTAGAAGTCGCATAATTGTTACATTCTGGAAGTGTCGCCAAGTAGTCAGTTTAAAGAGCTCAAACACACCTGCATTGAGAACAAAATCCAAGACTATCATTTGATTCGAAAAATACTCCAATTAGGAAGTTTGTTAGTAATTACAAGATGGAAACAATAGTTTTTGTACAAATGATTTCTTATAAATACTCCAGAAATTTTAATGACTTTATTCATAAAAAAATAATACGGAAAATAGTTACAGCAACATGGCTTGATGTTACTTGCAACATGTTGCAGTACTACAAAGTTGCGCATCAAAAACACATGTTGCAGCAACAATGATATGCATATATTGTTTATGATGAATAAAAAGTCAATGAAAACACTCTTACTATTGTTCACAACTGTTTCAGTTCAGAGAATAGATAATTTTTTTAAACTCTCTTTAATTTTGTTAGTATTTTTTACGTGGTATTCATTCGTCTTGGATTCCTTCTGTGAGGTTCAAAAATCTTGGCTCTTGAAACTAACATGGTCAGTTACGAAGTTGCCTTTGCTTCACCTGCAAAGGCAGCTTCGATTGTTTTTTTTTAAATTATTGTAACTTTTGCTGGCAACACTCATCATCAAGTTTTAAGGTGTTACATGAGCAATTAAATTAATAAAAACATTCTTAACAATAAATAGCACAATTTTTGATTGCAGTGCTGGATAAAATGTTATTCTGTATTCTTGATATACAAAAGTATATTAAGATTACATTACAATTTTTGCCCATGGAAGACCACTAATTTGAAGCTTGAATTCCTGTTACGCCGATGTCAATATAAGTTTGGACAGACCGAAACCGCAGACAGGTGCTATACAATAAAGCATCTGATAAACTTGAACATTCACATGTAATGAGAATCCTTGCGAATGTTACATTACAGAAAAACAGACCAGTGTTTTAGCGAGCATTTCTGGCGAGGCGGGGCGAGACGGAGTGAGAAGCGGTCGCTTCCTTCTGCGAAGCAGTTATGCTCGCGAAGGAGGAGGCGGGCCGCGTGAAGGAGAGGACAGCCTCCTCCTCTCACCCCAGCCGTAGTGGTAGACGCCCACGGCGACAGACGTCGGCAGATGATCCCGGCCACAGTAGGCGCGGCATGCGGGAGGCGAGTAATGGGCGACTCGCTGTCCGACCATGGACATGATCAGGATGGTCAGGGTGACCACTATTTACCAAAATCAATATTCCCTGACTTTTCCCGGTTTTTCAGGCGCTTTTTCAAGTTTTTCCCTGACCATAATCTTATTTTTTTTTCCCAATCCTTTAATAAGTAATGTACAAAAGGTACATGCAACATTCGCGAAAAAAAAAACGACAGTT
Organism: Agrotis puta; assembly: GCA_943136025.2. Lineage (NCBI taxonomy): Eukaryota > Metazoa > Arthropoda > Insecta > Lepidoptera > Noctuidae > Agrotis > Agrotis puta. The sequence goes on along the minus strand of OW964190.2, from coordinate 5,219,056 downwards.
AAGTCTCGACCAAAAAATGAGTAGTCTTCGACCGTATTCAGTTAGCTACGTAACGTATTGATAATTAGTTAAGTATTTATAGTTCTTAAGGAGCGCTGAAGTAAGCCCGCTTGAGCTTCCCTGACCTCCTTTAAATTTCCCTGACAATTCCCTGACTTTTCCATGGCTATCAAAATTCCCTGACCTTTCTCGGTTTTCCCGGATTTCCAGACAGTGGCCACCCTGCCGGGTCGACGGACGTTGACTTCCACACGCGCCTCAAGGAGTGTCAGCGTAGTGACGGGGCCCCCTGTAGAGGGCCAAAGCCTGCCGTCGCGGGACTCACGAATTACTGTGACTCCGGTACGTAAAGGGCTATCGAAGGACACCGTGGATTTTAGTCAGTCAAATCTGACAGTCCCTCCCCTGGGTGGGAGGACTCATTTGATGATAATACCACGATAAAAAAAGCGATGTTTGGCTCTGTTCGTTTTTCAGTTCACCGGAATTGGAAACGGCGAAAACTCAATGTTCTGTTACAATTGAATGATCAACTCTATCAACACCTTAAATTACGCGACAGCCATAAATTCAACAGGAATTCAAGCCTGATACTTTGTTTCTGTGAAATTATATATATTTAAGTTAACAGAAACAAAGTGAGTACCTACTGTCTTTAAAATAAGGTTTATATTAGCGAGTTTTGTAAGAAGGGTTTTTCTGATCAACTGCTCAGAATAATAAACACACACAAAAACATTCAAGCATTCGAAGTGCTTCTTGTGAAATCTAATAAAACTTTGTTGATCGCTCAAATTAAGCCACTTTGGTCACACAAGGTAACGCAATTCTCCGGTTGTCTCCGATACATTACGACTTTGGTACCCATCATTGACGCATGCCTGTGTACGAACCTCTATGGATTTGTATTTCGAAAGTCGCCTGGATACCAAAGTCGAAAGGAGACTTTTTTTTTATCATGGTAAAATCATCAAATGAGTCCTCCCACCCAGGGCAGAGCGGGAGGGACTGTCAGACTCGTACTGACTAAAATCCACGGTGTCCTTCAATAGCCATTTACGTTCCGGGGTCACGGTAATTCGTACAGTCCCGCGACCCCGGCAGGCTTTGGCACTCTAGAGGGGGGCCCCGTCACTTTGCTGACACTCTTTGAGGCGCGCGTGGAACACAACGCGCCGTCGACCCGGGCATGGTCCATGGTCGGGCAGCGAGTTGCCCATTACTCGCCGCCCGCAAACCCGCGCCTGCGGTGGCCGGAGATCGTCTGGCGACGTCCGACGCCGTGGGCGTCTACCACTGCGGCTGGGGTGGAGGGAGGACGCTGTCCTCTCCTTCACGCGGCCCGCCTCCTCCTTCACGAGCATGACTGCTTCGCAGAAGGAGGCGATCGCTTCCCACTCCGTCTCGCCCCGCAGCATGGCCTCGACCAATGCCGGGCGCGAGAGGTCTCCGCCTATCGCCGTCGTAAGGACACGGCGGCGCTCTGCCCAAGCGGGGCAGTCCTGCACCGTATGCTCCACCGTGTCCTCCGGACGGTCCTCGCAGTGGTGACACCCAGGCGTTTCTTCCCTCCCTATCAGACAAAGGAACCTCCCGAAACTTCCGTGTCCGGTGAGGGAGTCGAAAGGAGACTTGCGTTGCTTTGTGTACGAAGGGCCTAAGTTTGCGATCGACATCGTGTCATACTAACAATAACGTTCAACCACTTTTCAACCTTATTACTCAAATCATAAGGGTGAAAAGTGGTCGCAGTAGTGCCTAATCAGAACTAGATCACGGGTATTGCTAGCATTAAAAATAAAACTTGACAACACTTCCAGGTTGTCTAAACTTAATCTGTAGCCAATGATTTTTCATTTGTACAGTATGAATAATCAGTGGCTTGAAAAAGCATTAAAAAAAATGTTTCTACGAAAAAAAAAAAGAAATGTGGCTGAAAATATGGCACATAAAACCTAATTCGAGAATTTGAAAATGGTTTAAAGCCATTTGAAAAGTTGTAATGATAGAAATGACCACGCTTACCAGTGTGAAATCAGCATGAAAGTCAGAAATAATTTTAAAACAAAAAAGAAAATGTCTCTCATGAAAGGTTTCTTCAAAAGAGTTTTCTTGAAAATTCTCTCACTATAGAAACTCATTTTGGTTCATCACCACAAAACAACAGCTTAAACTAATGCAAATAAGTCCTGAGTGGAGCAGAATGGAATAGTCAGTCTTACTGACGTCATCCCAGGGCCCATTTTAATCTTATCAAATCCATACCTCAAGACAATGTTTGAGTCTTAAAAAAGTTTGGCTTTTTAGTGGTACCTGTCAATCATACAACATTATTTTTAGTATATGCGAAAAAACCTGAATATAGTTTGTTCAGAATCAGTAACTGATTCGATTCCAATAATTTTTACACCATGTTATATTTTTTTTCAAAAATATTTTAATTCAATTTTATTACCATTTAAGTACAATACAATCACTGTACGGTTAGGTTCCTATTGCCAAGCTATTATCACGAGTGTTTAACACAGGAGACGCGGTTTACGCGGGTGTACCGGGAAATGAGCATGTTTTTGAATTAACCTTGTGATTTTTTATGATACGGTTTTAAAATTTTGTACATAGATTCTTTACACAAAAATACTAGACAGGTGTATCGGGTTTCGCATAAACAAAAAATAATGTGTATTTATCATTTTTCTAAAGTTTGATGTGCCATATTATACCCAGGGTACACAGAGAGACATGCATTAAATAATATGAGGCATAATTGAAAATAGTTTTCTTTTTTCAATCATACTTTTGACAATTAAGCAAAAAAGGTCTCTTCAATTTCATCAAGTTTATTAGTGCTAGGTTAGTTTATATGCAATGTATATAATGCTTCATATTATAACCAAATAATATTATTTTCACGTTTGAAAATAATCCTGACGTGGAAGTTAACTGTTAGAAGTGCATGCCATTAAAGATTACTTCATAATTGGTTGATTGAACATGCAAGATAATTTTGTATACCAAATATTTAAATGAAAAGTGATGATGACTTATTATTTTTAAAGGCATGATTATGAACCCAGCAGAATGCAAAAGGGCTGCCTAAGCACTACTGATCCCCACATGTTTTAGCAGGTACACGTGTGTTCACAGGCAGTGTTACTCTACTGGTCTCCTTGCCTGGAATCAGTGCAGCAAGCAGTATTACTTATAGTGGCACTGATGTATATGTTGCAGAGGTCGAAATCAAACCTATATAACATAACAAACAAATGATTTGGTATTATCAAGACAGCTCTAGACATTTAACTAACAGTTACTGCGTTTCATCCATTTAATATAACTAGCTAAGCTTAACTTTAGCACATAAATGTTTAATGCAGAAAGCTATCATGGTCATGGAACTGAAAGATTTATGAATACAAACCGAGTATGATCCGGACCAACCGCCTTATACACATAGTCCGTATTAATCTTGTTTATCTGTAAGAATTGATGAAGCTTCGACTTGGCATTTTCCATAGTCCAGTTGCCATGCAGACTGGCGTTAACATCCAAGTCTTCAGCATCTTCTACATTCTTTTGTTGTTGCATACGGTCCATGTACGTGAAATTTGAAGGCTTGTCGTCTCCATAGTTCTGACCGCCGTAAGCTTGGTATGCCCGACCCATCATTTGGGGGCCCATGCCATCCTAGAATTGGAATTGTTTACAGGTTTGACAATTTAACTGTTAATTAGGTAGGTACGAGTGGTATGTAAATTAAATTAGAAAATAAAAAGATAAAGTTAGGATGAAACATAACCAAGCCGATTCTTGCTTTACTACTGTGAAGTAAGAATAAGCTTGGTAATGTTACTTTTTAAATAAATGCTACCGCTAACATATCATTGCCACATGTATATACTGGATTATTGGTATTAATTTTATTCTGTAAAGTACCATTTGGACTATATTAATTCAGTTAATGTCTAAAGGGCTAATGAATATAATATTATTAGCAAATGAACTTAGTCAGCGGGCCTAAAATAATTGCTAATTGATAATTAGCAATTCTTCTTCTATTTGTTTCACCATTTTAAAACCACAGTTTTCAAACTAAAAGTATTGCCTTTTACTGAAGATTGAATGGTGTTTAAGAAAGGCTGATTATGCTAGTTGACTGCAATATAAACAACCTGAGTTGGTTTAACAAGTCACATCAACCAGACACCAACCTGAAACACAGATCTCTGATTCTGAGGCACGGATTCCTGCTGCTGTGTATCCCCATTACCTCCCGTATCTTCTTCCTCAGTTTTCACAGCCATTCTTGTATCTTCAGGGACTTCAGAGGCTTCTACCTGTCCTGATCTCACTAGATAGTTGACGAAGTCTTTGGAGGCATTCATTTGGGCCTCCTTCTTCGTGGTGGAGTTCCCCGCGCCGACATAGGTGATGGTGTCGACGCGGACTTCGCATAGAAAACGCTGCCGATGACGCGGCCCTGAACGGTATACGTTAGATTTTATTAGGGAGGAAAATGCATAGAATATGATAAAATGTCGGCTATGTTTGATTTTATTGAGAATTTGCTTAAGTCGTTGAATAGCGTCCTATAGTATTTTGGGTTCATCTAAGTCTTTACACGACACTGCATGGGTCAAATCAATAACGTATTTGTACATATCAATCAATTTGTAAACATTCAATACTAGCTCAGTAAGGAGTAAAAAACCTAAGCCATCGTAAGTATATTGTTTTTATATCTCTATTTTTCATTACCCAGTAATTTTCCATACCTGTCGCCCGAATATCGTAAACCGGCGTGAGTCCCTTCTTGGCGCACCAAGAATATAGGAAAGATTTCCCATCCATCCTGGATCAGCCTAGGTGCAGTTCTATAATAAATAACTTATTGTAAATCTCAAGAGATTCCAACTTTGGTTCAATAATCACAGGTAAAGCCAAACACAAAACCGCAAACGCCGACGCCGCGCCGCTTGGCTTTTTCAGCTTTTGACGTTTGGAGAAGTCAGTCATTATTTTGACAGTTCTTGAAATCATCCACAGATACAGAAGAGATGCCCAAATGGAGAAAAATGTTAAGCTACCGCCTACCGCTCACTTGGCGAGTGAGTTAGTAGGTATTACTGTAAAAAGACCATACTTTTAAAAATACGCAAAACATTATTTATTTTAAAAACAACAAAGTTTTTTCTGAAATTTGCCAACCAAGTGTCATTGTGTGTAAATTTATTTTGAGTTTCCTTTGAAAGATGACGGAAGTTTAAAAAAAACTTCAAGACAGGAACTTTATGTTATCACACTGAATTTCCCAAAATATGACGTTTTTTTTAAATCTTTTATTAAATTAATTTGGAGTTTTTATCCCAATGGATACGTCAACCCCATCATGCCGTGCACTTACTATTACATAACAATGGTTAAAGCCTAAGTTTACTAAAATAAATTAAAAGGAGACTCATAATTAACAAAATACACCAGCTCACTAAATCTTTTAACATAATGATAAGTTGTGTAAACTAAACTTGTATTCACTAGATTCACTCCTTCATATTTTATCAGTAAAGTATGAATTTTAAGTGGTGACCGTCGTTAACTTCTAACAATAATGAGGGAGAGGTAGATTTTTGTCAAAGATTTTAAAAGTTCATTATCTCTAAAACCAGTTAGTTTGGACCCCATGTTGTCGGGGTTAAAATTGTTGCATATAAAGCCTAGAATCATCCATTCGAAGGAATGCACCCAATTACAAATTATACCCTATTCAGGGTTAACTAGTTTTTGCCTTTAATTTTTAAGGTATTCTTTGGTGTTTTGTAGGTAGGTAAGTGCTTGGTTTAGTTGGTAAAGCAAAAACCTTTTGAGAAGTAAAACAATGCAAGAGACAACATAGTGAGCTCGAATTTTTTGCCATCTTTCCCTCTAGGTTTCTTTTCGTTCATACTTACAACAAAAAGCAATAAAAAAAAGTAAGCCTGTGGTGCAACAGCGAGCGCAGCGAGATACATAGGTTTGGTTTCTTTAAAGGTGTCTAAGATTTCGGGAGGGTTGTGCTGTACAGTTGAAAGTTACTTTGGTCCTGAGTAACAGGTAATAAGGGGGGGGGAGAGGGGGCGAAGCCGCTGGAAAATTAGTAAACTATATTTTCGGTCTGGTTTACGGTGACCCCTGAGACGTGGTGCGCTAAACAATTGCTTAATATTTGTATGTTTGAGAAACTGGTACTGCTAGCCTACATCATCCCACTGCTGGTCAAAGCCCACCCCCCAGGACTTTCAATTTTCACGATCCAGGGTCAAAGTGGACCACTGGCATTGGTTTTTCCGCCATCTCCTACGAGGTCTGCCGCGACGCCATCTGGCTATGTCAGGGTTAGAGAAGCAAGGTGTTGAAATCAAACAACATGATGAAAAGTTTATAAATCTTTTTTTTATTAAACACACATACATCACTCGTTCACATAATGATTATGTTACATTTGAACCATTTTAATATCATTTAACTTTGCAAAAGGAACTAAATTGTAATAAAATAAATACTTTAATTTCATAATTTTATGAATTCGTGTGTAAAATAGTTCAAGTGTAAGACTTAACAATTAAATTAATTAATAATAACAAACTTCAATTATGCGTAGTTTTACAATCATGAATGAGAAAATGTTTTAAAAGGTTTCAGCCAATTATACATAAATGGTCAATTTTGAACACGATAAAGACAATAATTAGCACAGTAAACTTCTTTCTATATTATGTTCAAAATGGACCACCAAACTTTGAAACACAAGTTTTTTCATTTGTGATGGAAGCAATCGCTTACGTATATTCTATCAATGCCATTAGTTAAATAAAGTTAACATGAATAGGCATATGAAAAGTAGGGGAAAACATCGATAAACAAACAAAACATGTCCCAACACTACTTTCTATCATAGACTTGTAGCATGGACCTAGCAATTTTAATCAGATAATAATGCTCCGTCTATGTATAGCATGGACTGAGATTAAACACAGTTTCCTTGTAATAAGGTCGATATTACTCTGCTACCATTGGAAAATCTGTCTCAATGGTTTTTTTTATAAACCTTTTTGGTTGAACATAGACTGGTTACAGAAAAGGATAGGTTGATGTGCTACCGTCTGTACCAACGGACTACTGGTTTGGAGTTGCCACTGTCAGAGTAAAATAACTATATGGGACTTTTGTTTCCTGCCATTCAAATATTTTATAACATAAAATGAATATAAATCATAGCTTTATCTTATGAAATACTATAAATCGTAAATAATAATGCGCATATCCAGTTCTTTATGTAATGAGCACAAAATAAATGTATGTTCTACAATATTAATAATAAAATAGTGACTATACATATATGTATAATGTTATGTACTTACTTAAACTTTATGTAATGACTATAACTTCTATTTTGATTGGACTGCATTTACAAATATAAGTATTTTATTTTAAGTTTTCAATATCGAAAAAGAAAATATAATAGTTATGCCAAAAAAATATTTTTCTGGATTGAAAAATATAAAATTTTGTCTTTATAATTCATTGCCTAAAGTTTAATTTTCTATAATATAGATAAAACATAAATACATACAAAAATGCAGTCAAACTTCAAGATTTAATTACAATATGGTTATTATATGGGGCGTTAATGACTATTTACCCTTTATACCTAAACCAAGTGACCATAAACAACCAAAGAGAAAAGAGACTTGTCATGAGATTTCGTCTTCATTAATGCGAATTAATAAAACAAAAATAAATTTAAACCTCATATCCACAAGGTTGATAATTGCAAATGTCAAATAGCGTCTTTAGATTGATTTTGCTTAAAATCATTTTGGTAATGCTTCAAATTGGCTATGTAAGGAGGCGGGATTGTGGAATTTACGAAGGCTATTTTTCTTCTCTTTCTCGCATATAGGTTACACAGCGTTCTCTCTTTCTAATGTAAAAAGATTTTTAGATAGCCATAGAAGAATAATTGACCTGAAGTTTGGCGCGAAAGAGCGTTATGGAAGAGACCAATGCCTTGCATAGTTTAATACTTATAAAGATATTGAGTTGCCTGTTGCCTCATTTTTATTGCAGATTTTTTTAAATTATCTTTTTGGGATTCAACATAAACATATCATAGAGACATAGATAATTTATTTGGAGTTTCTATCTTTAAAAATTAGTCTTTTACATCTCATATATTGGCCAATTCTGTATTATTCAAAACTCAATAAGTTATTGCTACAATTATATTGCTTATTTTGAATAAATCCGTTCAGGAAGATTAAGCGATGACACTCATAATTGGCTATTTGACTGAAAAATTCTAATTAGTCCGCCCGTTAGATTATCAAAAAATATTCGACCCGTATTTTTTCTTTTGTTTCGTAAACCAAAATTAACGAAGATACGACGATTTAAAAATTGGCAATACGTCACAATTTAGTACGATTTTTATTGAATTCTGACGTCACGAGCCCCCACTGTCAAGTTTCGATGCGTTATATTTTGGTAATTATTCATTGATTTGACAAAAGAAAAAATACGTGTCAGTTATTTTTTTAAACTCTAAATGACGGACTAATTATATTTGTAATTTATAGCTACTGTCAAATAACCAATTATGTAAAAGATGTTCCTAGTGATGATACTTTCATAGTACTGTTCCTGTAGACAAGTTTCAAACAATAAACGAAATTTGCTGTAGGTATCATAGATTTTCAACTTTATGTATAGGGAATAAAGTTGATAATCTATTAAAGACTACGATACGAACGAACGAAAACGCTCTGTAATCTTCAATACATTGTGAAGATTATATTCTATAGCTAGCCCCCCGGCGAAAAATTATCCGCATCGACCTGGAAAGAGACAATCGCCTAGTTTCGGCTTCGCAGAGCGTTATCTCTCTCATACACTACTTATGTAACGTTCTTTACTCATTCATTAATGTTGGTCAGTGCTTCATGCGACACAGAGAAGCCGAAACTAGCATATCTTTGTAAAGATGCTTTATGCTTTCCAAGTAGTTTGCTTGCTATAAAGTTTGCCCTAGCTCGATGTTATATTGGCACAATTGGATGTTCCATCTCTTTCCAATCTGAAGCCGCCATAAGAAAGACACATAGCAAATTCTCAGTGTCACCGCAAAAATAAACGCAACCTGTATACAAAACCACTGACATTCCTAAAACCAGAAATTAGGAGAAAAAGAAACAAACAATAGAACCACTCATTTAAAAAGAGAACCGTTTCAAAAAAGGAATGACTTTTGAACCAACTGTATTATTCTGAAAACTCACTTCAGGTCTTCTCAATATAACCTTTTTCTAGATTGTTCTTGACGTTTCTGGTAGTACATGATGCCTAGGACCACTAGGACTATGATGACGATGGCTATGCCCATCATGTACAGGAAGGTCTTCACTCCGGACATCGCTGGTTTTGTGTCTTCGATCCTCTCGCGAGGAGCCTCGAAGGAGGCCGCTGATGGAATTATTTGGGAACGATCTTCGTCTTTGTTTTGCTGAAAAGATATGAGAAATGCTTAGGTAAGTTTATATTCTATGTATATCATGCGACTTTCAGGTACGTGTCATGCCGTGAACTGGTTCCGTGGTGTAGTTTCCAACAAAGTGTACGATAAAAACAGGCTTTGGAAGAATCATTTTTGGCTATGATTACTTTTTATAGAATTTCTTATAGGAAACATTAATTTCCTTATAGTGGTTAGATATGCATATTTATAAAGGCAATGGACACGCAACTTTTTTGGAAAGAGCTATCCACAAAATATTGAATAAAAAAATAGGTTCTTTTTTATTCTATTCATTTCTTTCTTAAAACTAAAATAAAAAAATTATAGAGCGTCAAAAAATTCATCCACATCGCTGTCAATGGGGAAAGTGCCAAGAACGCTGGCAGCAATGCCACGTTGGATGGTAATGCTGATCCTTTGACCGAGAAATAGGCCAGGCCTCTGGTCACGCGAGGCGTCAACTATTTCTTTCTTGCGCCAGTCTTCCTTACTACAATTTAGAGGCTCTAACTGCTCACTTTTTAAAATACTGATATTTTTAGTCATTCAACTACTACTGTGTTCGAAGTATAGATTCCGGCCTTCTTAGACCTGATAAAGGCCTGATTACCAGCAGTAGATAAAATAAGATTAAATTTTAAGATTTTAACCTCTCGGGCGCGTTACGTACACCCGGGTGTACATAAGCGAAAACGCCCCAGCGCCTTACGTACACACGTCTGTACATAACAGACAGTCGCTCATTGGACGTAGATTTTTATCATTTTCAATTATAAATCGCCCGAGAGGTTAAAGCAAAAATAACTTACAGCTTCCAACAGATCGAGCTCGAACATCTTGATAGCGATGATGTCGTGGTTGTCACTCAAGTCACCCGTGGTTGCCGACGCGCCGAAGTAATAACCAGTCGGCAGCAGCACGTTCTCCACCTTCAAGCATTCCTTCCACGCGTTCTTGCCTTCCAGGTCCGTTGAGACTGGGGAGGGAAGATTGGTTTATTTAGTATAGATAACCATAAAAATGGTTGGCGCTCTTTGGGAGAGACTTACGTTCAGTAGTGGAAAGAAATTGGACGACATGAATCATGAAAATCGTTTTGTATTCCATTTTTGTTTTGACCCTTGAAAGATCAATTAATACGGGAAGATGGACTCAATACTCCGTCAGAAAGCTACATAAATACTTTATCAGTAAGCGTGTCGTCTATATAAGTGAAGGATATGTGCGTGTCGTGATTCTAGTAACGAAAATTGTCATTAAAACCAGAGATCTGGCTGGTGTGCGTCATGAATAGTTTATCAGTAAACGTGTCGTCTAAGTAAACGATCAATAAGTGCTTTCCGGTAAGAGTGTCGTCCATCAAGTGATAGATATGTGCGTGTCGTGATTGTAGTTGCGAAACTTGGCCTCACAACCAGCAATCTGAGTTGTCGAACTTGGCCTCATAGCCTAGCGATCCGAGTGTGTGTCCGTCATAAATAGCTTACCAGTAAGCGTGTCGTCCCTATAAGCGATGGATATGTGCGTGTCGTGATTGTAGTTGCGAAACTCGGCCGAACAACCAGCGATCTGAGTTGTGGAACTTAGCCTCATAGCTTAGCGATCCGAGTGTGTGTCCGTCATGAATACCTTAGCAGTAAGTGTGTCGTCCCTATAAGCGTGTCGTCGTAGTGCAGAGAGTCGTATAAATATCTTACCAGTAAGCGTGTCGTCCATATAAGTAATGGATATGTGCGTGTCGTGGTTGTAGTTGCGGAACTTGGCCTCGCAGCCGGCGAGCTGTGTGTGCGTGCCGTCCCGGTCGTGGTCGTAGTGCAGCGACCCGTTGTTTATCATCGCTGATATGTACGGGTGCTGGTGCTGTAATTAAATGGGATACGAATTAGAATGTATGCTGTTTAGGTAGGTGTCTCCTAGGTACATTACATGCAGCATGACATCGTCCAGCCGCAGTGGTAGACGCCCACGACGACAGACGTCGGCAGACGATCTCCGGCTACCGTAGGCGCGGGGATGCGGGCAGCGAGTAATGGGCAACTCGCTGTCCGACCATGGACCATGCCCGGGTCGACGGCGCGTTGTGTTCCACGCGCGCCTCAAAGAGTGTCAGCATAGTGACGGGGCCTGTAGAGGGCCAAAGCCTGCTGGGGTCGCGGGACCAAGGGATTACCGTGACCCTAGTACGTAAAGGGCTATTGAAGGACACCGTGGATTTTAGTCAGTACGAGTCTCACAACCCCTCCCCCGGGTGGGAGGACTCATTTGATGATTTTAAAAAGCATGACATCGGAGAAACGGGTTTTATCGACAGAATAATCAACAAAATTACAGAATGTAGAAACATTTCAATCGTCCTATGTGTTAAGCACACTACAGGATTAATAGCTAGAGTAGTAATAGCTATGGGCTCCGCGCCTAAGAGGGCCCGTTTGCGCAAGGCTAGATCATCTCATGTTGCATAAACATGAAACTTTGTAAAAAAAGGGGAGGCCTTCAATAGAATTTGCTACGAGCCCCGCATGCTTAATCTGCCATTGCTAACATGGTAATGTTTCAGTCGTCTACTTGGACAAAAAAATGTCAATTTGTTTGGAAAGAACTTTATTTATCCCTACAGGTGAAGAAATGTGTAAGGGTTTTGCAATTAAGAAATTCTTAGTTGCAGTCCTAAGTGCAAAGCCTGCTTAAAGGTAACGAGTATGGTCGCGAGACTGTACGAATTACCGTGACCCCGGAACGTAAAGGGCTATTGAAGGACACCGTGGATTTTAGTCAGTACGAGTCTGACAGTCCCTCCCGCTCTACCCTGGGTGGGAGGACTCATGTGATGATTTTACCACGATAAAAAAAAAAAAGTTAACGAGTCTACAGTCTAGCGTCTGCTGCATACTACGCCTGTATAGTCCTGATTAGTAGCAGGTTAAAGCAATTCCAGTAAGTATGAAATGGACTAAGAATATTAAATGTGGGTGTACAATAGTTGCCTCGTAAAATAATCTAGATTGCCATCGACACGCTAAGAAGTTGGTGTAGTTAGTCGCCTTCGTGTTAAAAAAATAAAAGTTTTAGGCGTAAAACTTATGCAAAATGACATCAGTATATAAGGCCACTTTTGTCTGGAGGAAATTGAAAAGCAATATTTGTTTCTTAACTATATCAAATGGGGTGGTCGCGGGACTCAGGAATTGCCGTGACCCCGGTACGTAAAGGGCTATTGAAGGACACCGTGGATTTTAGTCAGTTAAGCCTGACAGTCCCTCCCGCCCTGCCCTGGGTGGGAGGACTCATTTGATGATTTTACCACGATAAAAAAAAAACTATTTCAAATGGGATACTAATTAGATGTACTGCTTCGATGGCGCAACTCTCCTGGCACAATACATGTAGCATGACATCGCAGAAGCGGGTTTTATCAACGGAAAAATCAACAAAATGACAGAATATAATACAAATACTTATTAAAATATACTCACATTATGAGCTCCATTATGGTTACTATAGGTGTCAACAATGATGCCAAGCCCGTGGAAGTAATCCTGGCTGCCGAACACGGGCCCCGTGTGCATGCGGTCGCGGACGTACCATATCGCGAACCCGTCGCCGAAGAGGTCCTTGCCTCGCCCGTGTACTTTGAACTGGACTTGCAACTCCCAATTGCGGGTAACACATGGCTGTGAACAATGGGAAAAAATGTTAGAAACTGTTTTTTTGTTCGCAAAATCATGTTGTACAGCTTCAGAGAAAATTAACACCCAGGCAGTGACATCACTACCAAAGGGGTTAGTTTTCTCTAAGGGGTATCGTATTATCCGGAAGGTAATCGGTTTCGTAATAATAATCAACCACCTGTATAGACTGCTGGAAATTGCCTCTCACAATGTACGCTACTGAGTCCGGTCCTTATCCAGTCTTTGCCGACTGGTCGTCGCTCTACCTGACCGGCAGGGGCCCTACACTGCGTTTGCCTAGTTGCAGTTTAAGCTATACGATGCCTGTACTTCAGCAGTTTCCTGTCCTACAAAAGATTTGACCTGCCCACTGCTACTTCATCTTACTAAGCTTTGTTTCAGACGGAACACCGTATTCCAGATTCTATTCAGCAGTAGCTCCGAGCAAAGCTCATTTGAATAGCTTTATGGTAGATAGTCGCTCTATATAAAATTCTGGTATTCAGGTATATCTGGCTAGACCAGAAGTTGACTCCAACTTTGTTGGAAAAAGGCTAGGCTAGGCGGTCGCGGGACTCTCGAATTACCGTGACCCCGGTACATAAAGGGCTATTGAAGGACACCGTGGATTTTAGTCAGTACGAGTCTGACAGTCCCTCCCGCGCTGCCCTGGGTGGGAGGTAAAAAAAAGGCTAGGCAGATGATGCTATTGTAAAACAAGGGTTCTTCAAAACCTGTTTTGTAAAGTTGTCTTTAAACAAATGATCCGTTTGACTGTTAACCGTTCAGTTAGTTTATTTTTTACTATCTTTTGCCCGCGACTTCGTTCGCGTGGAATAGTGACTTCCGGCAGATTTTTGTTTTTTTTTTGTAATAAGAACTATCCTATGTCCTTTCTCGAGTTCCAAACTATGTCTGTACCAAATTTCACACAAATCGGTTCAGTAGTTTAGGCGTGAAGAAAAGACAGACAGACAGAGTTACTTTCGCATTTATAATATTAGTTTGGATGTTGTCTATTGTTTGTTTCTTAATTTGTGCATTTACTTTAGTTCCAGAAACTTTTGATCATCAACAGTCGCATGTTTTAACCATTGCTGTTATATATGTGCAATTGTGCGCCACATGGAGATATTACAATACAATATTCTGAATTGCCTAAACCGTACATTTTTGATTGTGTACACGGTTATTTATACAGATTGAACTTCCAAAAATAATATCCGACATCCCGTCCGTTCAATGTAATCATGATTTATTATTTATCAACTTACATCTCGACAGGACAAACATTGACACAAATGACTCGCTTCGTAGATATGCATCAGAAAACATTGATATTATTTTATGTATTGCTAGGAGCGAGGAAGCCCCAATACAAGTATATTTTAAAAATCTGTAATATAGTATAACTAGTGACCCGCCCCGGCTTCGCACAATCAACACTAGCGGTACAATCTCTACTATATTATGCATGTTATCCTAATCCTAACTAATAGTTAGCGTGGAATAGTTTTCACTATTCCACGCGAACGAAGTCGCGGGTAAAAGCTAGTATACATATAAACCTTCCCCTTGAATAACTCTTTCTATTAAAAAAAAACGCATCAATATCCGTTGCGTAGTTTTAAAGATCTAAGTATATATAGGGACAGATAGACAGACAGCGGGAAGCAACTTTGCTCTATACGAGTACTATGTAGTGATGACTTTTTTTTATTAGTTTCAATAAATGGATTTCTTTTATTGCCAGCATTCCTTTGCGTGGTCGCGGGAATTACCGAGACCCCGCAATGTATTGAAGGACACCGTGGATTTTAGTCAATAAGAGTCTGACAGTCCCTCCCGCTCTGCCCTGGGTGGGAGGACTCATTTGACTTCAAGTTTGTATGTTAAATAGTAGCCTATAGTTTGTAGGGTCCTATTTTATTAAACAAAGAGTTTAAAAACAAATGCTGTTCAGTTTTATGGGCTTGAAAACTCTCTTTCACATTTAAAATATTTGCTATGATTATTTAGTATTAAAGAAATAAAAGGCTTAAATAATAATCTAGTAAATATTACAAAGCTGAAGAGTTTGTCTGTTTGTTTGAACGCGCTAATCTCAGGAACCACTGGTTCGAATCGAAAAATATTTTTGTGTTGGACAGTCAATTTATCAAGGAAGGTTTTAGGCTATGTAACATCACGCTATGTCGAATAGGAGCCGAGCAGCGGGTGAAACCGGGTAATAAATAAAAACATCTCGGATAGACAAAACATTGACACAAATGACTCAGATTACATTGTATCAGACACGGATCAGAAAACATAGTAATTATTTTATCTATTATTGTTGATCCGTGCCCATTGATATGAAAGATCAGTGGCTAGAGACTAAAATGTAAATAAACAAACATTGTTAGAACACGAGCGGTGTTTTGGCGAACGAACTGAATGTTGTTGCCAAATGAATAGTTGGATACATAGCTCAACGATTGGTTCCATATTTCACGAGGGAATATCAATATGAAGATATTTTTATAACCCGTGTCAGTAAGCCGACGCAAGCAGTTGGCAATATGGCTGCTGGAGTAGAGTCATCATAGAATGCTTGCCGAAGTTTGGGCACGCCATCGGCTAGAGGTGTGGACTATATTCAGTAAATCTGGATTGAGACTTGCGTAAGTCAGGAAAATGTGACAAAAATGGCTATTGGCTGTCAACGACGATAGTATTGAATCAGCGAGGTGTCAGGGGCAGAGGCCTAAACACTACGATTTACCAGCAGTCATTATTTAAATCTTACTTTGCGCTGGGTGGGAAGACTCATTTGATGATTTTACCACGATAAAAAAATTAAAAAAAAAGTATGGGAGGAACAAAACTTGTTGTATATTCGTATTTAAATTTCCTTTAAAGATGATGTTATCCGACCGATGATGTGATCTGAACGACCAGGGCGATTGCTTCAGCTCCGCTGTTATTGTCGTTCGTGTGCTCATTTCCTATACTAAATGCTATTTGAATGTATATTGTGATAAGCAAAGTTACGATAATAACCATTATGACATGCATAATAAAATCTATTATGAAATGCAATTTTTAGTCATCGGTTATTATAAAAAAAAAACAAATTAGCTTCATCGGAGACTGTATCAGCATTTGAAAGCTACCAGGCGTACAGAACACGAGCCGTGTCCAGAGGTACGTTTGCACGTCACGTCCTTGACCCAATTGTCTAACGAGAGCCTCTCCAGGCTTACTTGAATAGGCCTGACGGATTATGTAGACCTTGGCTTCCATTATGATAATTAACACTTTTTTTAGATTATTTGTTTATTTATATGGAAACTCAACAGCTTATTGTTAATTAAAATGAGTTCTGAGTGTTCACTATCAAAGAACAGCTTAAAGTAATTGCGGAAATTTTACAATTTCCGTCCTGCATATACTGAAACTACGCAATGTCTTTTCGTCCGACATACCTCAGTGCCTCAAGACGAAAGTCTTTAACCAATGTGTGTTACCAGTGATAACTTACGGCACCGAAACGTGGTCTTTCACTATCGGCCTCATCTCAAAGCTCAAAGTCGCTCAACGAGCTATGGAGAGAGCTATGCTCGGTGTTTCTCTACGTGATCGAATCCGAAATGAGGAGATCCGTAGACGAACTAAAGTCACCGACATAGCCCACCGGATTAGCAAGCTGAAGTGGCAATGGGCAGGCCATATTGCTCGCAGAGCAGATGGCCGATGGGGTCGAAAAGTACTAGAGTGGAGACCACGGACTAGCAAGCGCAGCGTAGGACGTCCACCAACAAGGTGGACAGACGACCTTATAAAGGTCGCCGGAAGACGCTGGATGCAGGTCGCTTCCAACCGGTATATGTGGAGATCTAAAGGTGAGGCCTATGTTCAGCAGTGGACGTCCTATGGCTGAGATGATGATGATGATATACTGAACAGTAATAGCAAGATGATGACAATATTATCTCATAAGACAATAACACACTCACGAAATTAAAGAGGACAAATGTAACTAGAAGTGGGAAAAATATACACACAAGTGCAGCTTATATAGAATAATAAGGAATTGTTGGCCAATATGTTCACATTCGCAGAACAATATTATTATACTCGTACGTTTATGGGATATTGAGACAATAGCAAAAACTGATAAATCGAGAAAGACGGGAACATGGTTACCTTCATACACGCTCAACTTTATAAGGAAAAATATTGAATTCTGAATTAGGTAATTGAAATTCGGGAAAATGCTCGTTATACCCAGAAAAGTAATATCTCATAAACCTACACAATATTTTTAAGGTAAAATAATAAAATATTAATTTAAAGTAAGTTATTAGATATTTTCTGTAATAATAAAATGAAATACAAGTTGATTATGATAACGTGAATTTCTAACGACTTTACATTAAGTCCTAACTCTTGCGGGCATGCGGGCAGCGAGTAATGGGCAACTCGCTGTCCGACCATGGACCATGCCCGGGTCGACGGCGCGTTGTGTTCCACGCGCGGCTCAAAGAGTATCAGCAAAATGACGGGGCCCTACTCTAGAGGGCCAAAGCCTGCCGGGGTCGCGGGACTGTACCAATTACCGTGACCCTGGAACATAAAGGGTTATTGAAGGACACCGTGGATTTTAGTCAGTACGAGTCTGACAGTCCCTCCCTCTCTGCCCTGGGTGGGAGGACACATTTTATGATATTACCACGATAAAAAAAAGTCTAACTCTTAATCGAAACTAATCTTCCACTATTAAAAATGCGAATATTTGTAAGGATGGATGGATTTTTATTACTATTCGAACAAAAAATACAGAATGTATTTGGACAAAAATCGCTATACAGATCATAAATTAAATTTTGCCACAGAGATAGTTTGTACCCTGAAGGCGTCGAGGCGAAGAAGCAGTCATTGGCATTAGAGCTAGCAGTATTCATTGAAACATTGTGCCACACCAGGAATTTCTTACTGTATCGTGGGTGCGTTTACAAACATAGAAACTCACATACGCCCAGACCCGGAACAACTATTTTCAGATCATACAAATATTTGTTCCGTGCGGGGTTCGAACCCGCGACGCGCTGCGCAGCTGCCGATCGCTCAACCGCTGCGCCAGCCGTGTCGTGTTTTTAAATAGAAATGAACAAATATAAACGATCATTTAAATTCTGTCTTTGTTCGAGTCTAACAAATAAGTGAAACAACTACTGTGAAGTAATCAAAGACAAGAATTTTAATGCAAATAATAGAGGACAAAGTTCAACTCAAATATAAACATCATGCATGCTTGTCGGTAGTTTTGTATAAACAATAGGGTATGGTAACTGCATAAATAAATTGAAATCTGTTTAGTCCGTCGGTTACAACATTGAAAAATAATGAACAAGTAATCTTTGTTTTTTCAAATCATTGAATATTGATAAAGATTAAACGATTCGCTTCGAAAGTGCAAAATTCGAGCCTGCAAAATTTTACCGACCGAGTGGCGTTTCTTGATTTTCAGAAGCATTGTATTTTTATCAATTTTGGTTTACATGATAAAAGAAAAAATACGGGTCAAATATTTTTTGATAATTTATCTTTCGGTCTTATTTTTTTTTTGTACTAAAGCCTATTGTAGTTTTTTTTTACTAAATTGACTTCTAAAAAATTATAATAATATCTTAGAATAATGGCTATTCCTTTTTTTGGTTTGGATTCCTGATATTTGGGATAGCTCTTCCCCGCGCTTTCATTCCCGCTGCTTGTTTCATTTTAGTTGGAGCGTGATGTTATATACTTTATAACCTTCCTCGATAAATAGACTATCCAACATAAAAATATTTTATCAATTCGAACCAGTTTAGTTCCACTGTGAGAAAAAGACAGAACTATACAAGTCCTCTAGCGCTATCTCGTTCACACAGTGGAACTGCACTCGCTTTGAAACGTTATGGTGGGCCCCCAGTAATTTCTGAGACTAGCGCGTTCAACCAAACTAGCTTTTTTTTATCGTTGTAAAATCATCAAATGAGTCCTCCCACCCAGGGCAGAGCGAGAGGGACTGTCAGACTTGTACTGACTAATATCGACGGTGTCCTTCAATAGCCCTTTACATTCAGGGGTCTCGGTAATTCGTTAGTCCCGCGACCAAACTCTTCAGCTTTATAATATTAGTATAGATGAGGTCCCGGTCCCGGGTTAGATTCCCAAATCTTGCAAGTGTTATTGGGTTTTTCGGTAAGTAGTTGGCAAAATCTAGTATTACATAAATCAATTAACATGGCTTAGTGACAAGAGTTACTAATCAGTGGGCTTTCAATTTAAAAAAAAGTTAATATAACTTGAAACTATGCCACAACTGCAGTGAATGAAGCATGAAATGTGTTTGACATTGCTATTGAAATTAGACTCGCCTGTTATTGGAATTTCAACTTTATAGTCGCCACACAAGATACAATTTTGCACTCTATTACTATGTCATAAGGTACATTTTCGCATATCATTGTTACTCACATAGCAAATATAAAAAAAAATACTGAAGGCCAGTTTTTCTTGTAAGAATTGTAATCAGATTTACATGCTTTTTAAAGTTGATAATGAAAAATGTTGTGATAATATTGAATTTTATATTTTGAAACAATATTATTTTTAGCATGAATAAATTATGTCATATCAATTTTATCATTTCTCATACTCCTCCTGTCCCGTCAGATTTGTGATACCCACCTCCCCCCTGGAGTGATGTTACATATTATATTTTTACAATAAAAAATATTCAATTAAAACAGCAGTTTAATTTTAATTTCCATAAACATTTTTGCAAGCACTGTTGTTTCAATGAATAATAATAATGATTATTTACAAAGCTTACTCTCCCTTCCCCTGGTCATTTTTGTTACCCCCCATTAAGTACGACGCCCTTCGTTTTTTCCTTTTCGGAAGCAGAAGTAGGGATACAAATTCCCCAGCTACACATTGGACAGTTCAATAAGAAACAGGGTCCAAAACATCCACTTCAAGCAATATTTCAAATGATTCATTTCATGCATTTCCAGCAACGTCATTGGCTATTCATTCATGAAGTGAATCTTTCGGGATATTGCTAAGTGATCGTTTTAGACCCTCTGAATGTGATTTAAGATCTTGCTTTATATGGGTAGGTAATTAAATTTTGACATAACTTTTAAACATGACAATTAACAACAGATCTTTTTTTTAAGAAATCAAATTATACTACTAGATATTCCAATCAATGACACATTTTATGACATCATTTCCTTTGTTTTCTTATCAATTCACTTTGGAATCCGGTTCAATAAGTTTAGCAAATAAGTATCACAATAGGTTAACAACCCAGTAACACAAATGACTTTACAATCAATGAACAAACAATACATATAAGTCTTTGGGAGGCTAAGAATAGAATCTTCTTTATCTTTTATAGTAGATGTAGGTATAAAACAAAGTCGTTTAAGTCTGTTTGTAGGCGCATAACTACGAATGAATGCACCAAATCAGATTATACTTTTTTCTGTTGTGTTTGTTTTGATCAGAGCAAAGTTTGTATGTAAGTATGGTATAGTGGTAAAAGCCTTGCCGCTCATGATGTTTTAGGCCAAGAATATCGATGCATTCTTTCATTTGATATGTAGTCTTTTTTTATTATGGCACCAGCATTAAATAAAACGATACTGTTTAACCATGTCAGTGTTTATACCACTCATTCTTTCTTATCTTTTTTTTTCCTTTTATGTTGACACCAAACTTTTAAAAAAACTCTGAAGTTAAGCAACACAATTAAAGATTGTCAATTTAAAAACCTAAGTACTTCCTCAATTTATTTCAGACATCACTGATTGTCAATTCGCCTTGAAAATGGTTGGAGCCGAGTTAAAAGTTTGTATGAAAAACGATTAAGTTGCTAAGCTATTAGCTAATTATAAGTTTTGAAGAGGTCTATGACTTACGACAGTATTCATAGGCATATAAAGAGGTTTCTGTCCAAGCCATGGACAATAGACTGTGTTGCATAGAGCCTAACAATATTTATGATTTATTCATAGGTGGTTCCATAGCAATAAATGTGTGAATAGAGTGTTGGTATATCTGTAGTGGCAACTATACATAACATACACGGTTTGATTAAGTAATAAGTAGGTACTAATAACTTGTAAAAATTCTAATTAATGATTATAAATGCACTAGTCATTGCCAGTGGCTTCTAACATGTAACTCATAAATGGGATTAAATATAATGACCACCATAAAATACTTTGATACCCATAGTTCTTTTACCAAAAATATATACTTAACACCAGAAAAATAAAGTCCAAAATTACAATAGCACTAGCTTTTTTAGTCACGACTGCACTTCAAATTGTAATCGAACACCAAATGTAGTAAATGATCACCAAATCTAAACGAGCAAATTAATGCGCTATTTCTGCCTAAGTAAACCACTATGATTGCCATAAAATGTAGGCTTAGCAAAGAAAGCATGCCAAGCCTCTTCATGGTTATTTTTTTTAAAACCACCCAGAAGTGGGAGCCCCGCGAAGCGGGGCTCCGTCGACATGCTACTGCCAATGTGAGCTCCTTACACTCTGCTCATTAGTGCAATTTTCGGGATTTTGTCCATCGGTATTTTAAAATTCGGGATTTTGATACATACCCAATAATTTGGTGTTCATTAACTATTTTTGGGTTAACAATGATTTATTTGGAGTCAGTTTGCTTAAATAGGATAGCAAGATGTAAACATTTAGGTTATAATTTTACGTTAAAATGATGTTTTAGTTTTGGTGATCATTTACTACTTTTGGGTTAACAATGATTTATTTGGAGTAATTTTGCTTAAATAGGATAGCGAGATGTTAAAACTTTGGTTGTAAATTTACATTTAAAATGTGGGTTTAATTTTGATGATCATTTACCATTTTTGTCTGTTAATTGTTACTATATCTGGTCGTCAGTTAAACATAAGTCCTCATAAATTATCCTACGCTAACATTATACAGGGATAAACAACATCCTGTGTTATTCCAGATTCCTATAAGCTATCTCTGAGTTTAATTTTCATCAAGATTCGATCAGCCGTTCTGTAGTGAATTGAATAATAAAAATGCATCAAACACAATTGTGTCATGAAAAATACTAATATAGTTTCTTGTATTTTTATTTGTGTTGTTGCGTCTTTTCTATGGCGGTAAATGTTCTTCGAAACATGATATTAAATAAACTTGGCCAATTGTAATGTATTATTCTTCTACAGAAAAAGGTTATGGTTTGAAAAAACCTAGCCATTTTCCAATTATATTGGAATTGGCTAGTCAATGACAAATTCTTGAATAAGCCTAAGAATGCAGAATTAATTTTTCCCATAAAATGAAACACGTGTGGCAATCAAATCTAAAAGTCATAAAGATAATCAAAACTTTTATCGTCTCCTTTGTTATCAATTCCATGAAAAAATATGTTAGTCATACAATTCTTTAGAAGAATGTTAGTAATTCCTCTTTCCTCCAATTAGAAGTAATTCCTAATAATGCAGCAGGTATTTTATTCCTAATAACCCTGGCTTTCTAAGTTTTCAGGCTTCAACAGTGGGGTTCCAAGCTTTTTCAGTGAATGGAGCACTTCAGGTTTATTACGCTATCTCAGCACCCTTAGCTACTCAATACCAGATATTGTTAGGGGCTCCCTTTTCCGCATTTGGACTTGCAGGTGGTCCGTTATGCGTGAGGTGGGACGGTTGGGTAAAAGATACCTGATTCAAAATTCCAGCACAATTACAACAAGTGAACCTAGTTTAAAACTACAAGGGAGTTCAATGAGATTTTCTTTCAGATGGGTCCGTGCATAGAAAGAATATTAGATACACTCAGATTTGATCCGGAGAATGGTCACCTGGAATGTCTCTTGGCTCCTCCAGTATGACGGTTCGAGATCGCTAGCCTAACAAATTGAGAATTGACCATGATACATATCAAAATGTAGTATTTTAAGACTGCAAGTGTACATTTTCACTGAAGAATTTCTGATTTCCACACAGGATTTTACTTTAACAAGAATTTGAATAAACATCGATAACTTTATTGAATAAAATATATCATGTATACATAAAAAAAAGAATATAATTGAGGACATCCTTCTTCATTACTCCTCAATAATTAAGTGTGTTTTCAATATTCAACCATAACACATTGTATTGTAGTCTAACATCTGAACAAACACAGTCTGTAGACACGTGTGAAAAACTACATTGTATCCAGATAAACCTACTCATACCAGTAACATGAAAATCTGCCAATTTAGCTTGGCTTATCTCTATTGCAAATCGGAGTCGCCTTGTGGCGTTCGGTATACGTTAATAACATCTTATCATACATTTATAGCTATTTAAGTGATAGTGTAATACTGCTCTTAAAAGTCAAGAAGCAGTATCTCATAAAATCTAAAGTTTTTTTGTTTTATGACTGCTTGTGGCTTCCAAATACCAGAGAGGCATCTAGCATTAGTTGGTCTAGACCAAATAACCGTAACTTTAAAAGATCACGAAGAAAAATGTGACTGTTATCTCATTTTAGTACTGAAAAAGTGAGATCAATTTTCACAAATACTGTTGTCTGGAAATGGAGACTTCTTGAGATACTGCTTTTTGGCGTATGATAAACTGCAGACTAGAATAAATGTGTAACTTACCACAGTATTCCAGATAGCACCGGACTTCGATTGCAAGTCGGGCGTTAGTCGCACGTAGTTGGACGTCACTATAGTGTTACCTAAGAAGTCCCAGTAAGGCACCGAATATCCACCTCCTGTAGTTGATTGATTAATTTTATTGTTAGCGCAAATTCGAGGTAGGATCAAAGTCACCGGGTTGGGGTCACTCACCTTGGTAAGGTTTTGTGAGAGAATGCTCTCGCCTTATGTAATCTCTTGTGTTCCATTCTGCTAGAATAGAACTAAATAGTATAGATACTAAGAACACTTGCACCCAATAAAGCTTTTCATAAAGCATTTTTGTAATTTTCTAGACGATGCACTAATAGATGACAAGACAAACGCCAAATCATGGCAGATGGCAGCCGCTGCCTAGTGTTACCAGTGTATGCTACTTATGGTAGGATTCAATTCAATTGATGTGGTCCAGACTTATAATGAAATTGCAGTGTTTGTCTTAAGTCGAATTTTAACTGACTTCAAAAAAAAAAAGGAAGAGGTTCTTTGTATTTTTTAATGTGCGTTCGGATGTAACTGCGTCGTTTAAAGTCGAATTTGCAAAATTCTTCTTTATTTGTTTTAAAGAAGTTTATGTCAAAAAGGTTATATTATGATTATGAGTTTTAAATGCAATTAATTATTTTGTTTATAAACAGTGGCACAGTGGGCGTCAATTGTCATGACGTGTTTACCCAACTAGAAATCATCTACGCTTCGTAACATAGGCTAGATAGATTTTGTTTAACAAAAAAAAAGCGTCTGACAACGTCACAAAGTGACGTTGTCAGACGCTTTATTGCCACAAAACATTCTCTACCAGTCAACAGTTGGGTTAAATATGACAATTTTGTTGTGATAGGGTTCAAAAAATATCTAAAGAGAACTTCAAAAAAAGAAACATAATATTTAATAAATAATTATAAATATTATATTATTGATACTGATAAACACAGATCTGCTTTTCTTAATGTAACTAAAGAGCAAAGAGTAATCTTATTGTGCGTGCTTATTACATTTGAGAAACACGTTTTTTACATTAGATGAAAAAAAGTCGAACTGTTCCAGTGTTTTACTTTTTGGTAGATTTTAATAATAAGTGCTTGCAACATTTACACAAATGTCAAATGCATGTTTGTCGATAAAACAGTTCTATGAATGAGAAAAGAAACGAAGTGTTTATATACTCAGCAAGAGATGGCGCTGTACAGCAATAATCAAAATTAGTTCTTTGTGTTGTCAATAGATGTCAGAGTTCCAAAAAAACCTAGCAAATATTGTTTGGGTCCGTTTCTTACTCTGACGGGTTGCACAAAACGTCGAAAATCGATTGTTAAGTTCACCAAAAGCGCAGATCGTGAAGAGCGATAATTAAAACACGACTCGTAAATCGCCATGCACGGCAAATCGCATGGGGAAATTGCACCTGCGGCGAAATATTGCATGCGATCAAGCGA
Source organism: Agrotis puta (assembly GCA_943136025.2). Taxonomy (NCBI): domain Eukaryota; kingdom Metazoa; phylum Arthropoda; class Insecta; order Lepidoptera; family Noctuidae; genus Agrotis; species Agrotis puta. The sequence goes on along the minus strand of OW964190.2, from coordinate 5,193,671 downwards.
ATAACGTGAACGAGGAGCCATGACAAATAAACTGCCGTTATCGGTCAGTTAATAAACTATTGGCTTCTGTAAAATGTTAATGTAAGAAATAATCCATCTTTATGATATTTTAGGTATGTTTGTACCAAAGAAATATGATAGGTTTAGTTATATACGAACAAAATATAGTTTCCTGAAACATTCTCTACTATAAATATATTACATACATTGTTAAACTTGCTTATATTCTTTTTTAAATATTGCGCTCGTTGCAAGCGCTGAAATTGCTGAACATACCTAAGGGGTCGGTGAACTTCATTGCAATTTTTAGTTTAATGGTATCTATCTACCTAACTGCTGTTGTTAAGTGTTTAATTTTCATGTAAGTAATTATAGAGTTGAAAGATTCATAAACAAAAATGACTATTTACTTCATGATAGAACAAAACCTTATTGACTTGATATATTCTAACGTATTTACCTATAGTGCGGTTCAAGGGTTCAACTAAGTTGTCTATGGTCAAAAGTCATTTGAAAATAACGTTTAGTAATAAAATGCTCTGCGCTAATTAATTTTTTAATAGTGTATATTATCTTTACATTTACGTTTAAAAGCTTACAACTATTTAAAAGGGGTCCATGACGTCACAATTGGACGTCATCAACATGACCATAATACTTTAAAATAGTGAAAAAGTATCAACAGTATAGGAGGTGGCGCCACTGTCTCAGTCAAATTAAAAACGATCAAAAACATGTCTTTTGTTTATACCTTAATGATTTACGAGAGTTTTTAATTATTTTGTAATCGGCAAATAAATTCAATACACTTAAAATTTAATGTCAGTTAATCGGATCGGCATCAAATTTTCACTTGATCAGGTTTGCAATTTATTTTAACCATGTTATGAGAAATATGAGAACAATTTTTTAAAAGTACAAACACTTTATACAGATCTGTCGCGAAGTCATTGACAGAAATAACGCCATCTTGGTTTTTTTAAAATAATTTCATAGACAATTTTAAAAAAATGTTTTCTAATAGTTCAACTGATAAAAAAATCAATTTAAACTTTTGCTTACCTACCAATTTTATACTAATTTGACGCGCAAATATCAATCAACGTCAATCGAGTATTTTTACAATAATGCCCTACGTATTTGGTATTTTTAAAACGTCATAACCGAAGGGTTCCACACTTTCCCCGCGAACTGATTGATGCCCCCACTTTCACTGACTTTGCTACATAAACTTTGTTAAGGTCAAAATCGCACATGCCTCGGTTCATTGACATTTGCCTGGCACTTTTACCATGCGGGTCTGGCTTGATTTTCGGTGGTTTACACGTAAATATGGGTCCAATTTAGCTGGCTGTGTGGCTATACATTATACATTTAAGGAATATTTTTTAGTGCATGCTTTATATATTTAAATATTTGTTAATTTCTTGAGTATTTTACCCATTCGTGAGCTCTCTAAGGAAATAAATGATGTTTCGGTTCAATGACCTTTCATAGACTACAAAGTATGCTCACATTGGCTCATAGAATTGATGGCCATTCTACAAATTTGATTGGCGCATAGTACACCAATAGTCACACACTATTGGTGTACTATGCGACCACGATAAGAGTGAAAAGGTCAATGACCTCAATCTGTCAACAGACTGTAACTTGATAATAATGTCTAACAAAAAATATTTTGTGTAAATTAATTTTTACCACTTATTTAATCTATACTGCTATAGTAATAATAGAACGAGGAAATTTAATAATTGTATTTTTGTATCCAGGACCGATTTCCGAAAATTTTCACCATTATAATTTTTAATGAGTATTTAGGCTGTAAGTGGATGGGAATGAGTAGGCTGTGCCGCTAGCGAAACCAAGTGTGGAATAGTTTTAACTTGGTAGTTATTGCTAAGTAGTTTATTCCTTACCCATATACATAATATTATAATATTATGTTGTTTGTTGCCATTTCCCATGGAGTCAGACCTCAGGTTCAGAAATCTTAAACTCAAAGAAGAATGGGCAAAAATGTATGGACCCCGTCCCTCTCCTTGTAACACCCCCATCAATATATCAATCAATATATGAAATTACGTGAAAAGTGTATCATTTCATTGTATGACAACAAACCTGTAAACCATGGGAGAAAAAAGTTATTGAGACTTTTATGTCAAAAGATGAATTTTGATTTTCAGAAGAAAACATTGCTCTTAGCTCTTTCTATGATAAGTGTACAGATCATGAGATAGAGCAATATTGTTGACATAACCGGACCTCAAGCGGCACCCACTTCTGATTCTTATGAAAGAAAATCATACGCATTAGTGTCGAATAAAGTGATAATTGTATGAAATTGTCAAATCAAGAAGCCCCCCCCTCCTGGCATTTTTTTAAATACAGAAACGTCTACGATGCATTAGCACAAGGACAGCATTGAGTTTGGATAAATATAATTTAAGAGATACACGAGTTCTACCTAACATTATGTACCTACCGTTGGTATTTTGACTTTCAAGTCTCAATAACTTTTATCTCCCATGGTTTATAGATTTCCTGTCATACAATGGAATGATACACTTTTCAAGTACTTTCACTTGATATATAGATGGAAGTGTTACAAGAAAAGGGAGGTTTTGCCCTTTTTGTCTTTCTGTTAAAAACCTCCTAAAGTGGGACATATCAAGCCAACGTGATGGGTTTTTAATTCTTGACAAGCGTGGGAAAACTGATTAGCTAGCTGGCCTGCATTTCCATTAATTTCTAATCCCAGATTGCTACGAATACGAGATGTCATAATTTTTCACTTTCTCTAAAAAGTTTTCTAAATAGAAGTCTGCGTAGAATGGAGTTTCTATCTACACCTTTATTTAGGTAGGGTTTCTAAAACCTACGTAAAGTCAGCCCACGCATTGTTATCATCAGGTTTAATAAGATTAAATTTGCAACAAAGAGTAAATTTCCATTTTGAAAGTTGATGAAAAAAACTGTCCAAGTGCGAGTCTCATTCACGCACGTATCTACAATTTTTTTAAATCATGTCTGTTGTGTGACGCCCTTAAGACGGATAGACAGACGGACGAACAGCGGGAGTCTTAGTAATAGGGAACCCTAAAAATAATTTACCTACGTGGTTTTGTTTTAAATAGAACTACAGACGGAAATATATAGGTGCTCTGTTCTGTGATAAAAAACACTTTTAGACGTCAAATAATATTTTTAAAGCTAGATGAGGCCGGTGTTACCTGACTACTCTGAGAAGAAACATCCGAAACAAACTCAGAGGTCATTGTCACTTTTAGAGTCCAGACATTATACTGTTCAAGTCATACGAGGACCATCCAGGGGCCGTATTATGACGTCTTAAAACCAGGCTTGTTCCAGTGAGTGAACGAGGTGGCGCTAGACGACTTGTATAGCTCTGTCTCGGTCACTCACTGGAACAAGCCTGGTTTTAAGACGTCATAATATGGCTGAAGGTGTCTGAAATGGTTTTTTAAGGAAGGAACCACGCAGATTTGAGTGGACCTGTCTAGTTAGTCAGTTATCGTGTAGCTCGACTCATAACTCAAGGAGCTCAACGAAACGACGTACAATACAATAAAACGGACATTTGGGTAAGCGACGTGTCTGCTTTTCTAAAATGTGAAATCTAAGGGCAAGGCTCAGCGTGGGCTGTCAATTGACACATCACGTGGAAATCTTATTGTTTGCAGAATACAATGTTGCCCATGAAATGGTACTTAGTCGACTATTTTCTCTTATACAAACAAATGTAGTTTTTGTTTGTTTTAAAAACTTAGAGGGTCATTGTACTCTTTATTAAGAACAACTTTTACTATAGAAGCAACTCTGAAGTTTAGAAAAAAAAATAGTTTTCACATAATTTTATGCGTCAAAATTCGATAAAGTTTTGATAGTAAAAGTTGATCACAACGATGAGTGCAATGACCTCTTGATGAGGTTTAGGATGTACTAAAATTAAAGTTATAAATGGGTAGACGAGCATATCCCAAGTATCCTAATTTTCTAACTTTTCCCAACTAATATTATAAAATTAAATTAACGGGGTCGCGGGACGAAGGGATTACCGTGACCCCGGTACGTAAAGGGCTATTGAAGGACACCGTGGATTTTAGTCAGTACAAGTCTGACAGTCCCTCCCGCCCTGCCCTGGGTGGGAGGACTCATTTGATGATTTTACAACGATAAAAAAAAATGCGAAAGTGACTTTGTTTATTTCCTTTTCGTACACAAACCACTGAAGCTAGCACCCTGATATTTTGCATAATACTTTGCTAGGTGTACAGAGACGGACTTTTCACGTCGAAACAGTACTATTTCTGAGAAAAACAAAAACAGAATTGTTAAATTCTAAACGCGAGCGAAGCCGCGGGTAAAAGCCACTAATACATAAACACAGGACTATTTCCTATAGTGGTAGGCAGACACTAAAGAACGCCACCTACCTAATACCTATTCTTACAAACTTCTTTCACCTCATCCATGTTCATTGATGAGAAAATTGATTGAAAATAAACGTAACATAGGCGATGGGAAAACTATACTAGAGGGTATAAAATATGTCGGTGAACTTGGCAGATCATTTCTCAGCAGAGCATGAAATAATGTGAGTTTTATTGGCATGCGGTTGAGTTCTAGAGTTCCCTATACTTTTTAGACATAGTTCTGGCGTTTTGTCTGAAAAAAATGAAAATTCTTTTTTTGTTTGGATCAAAGTTTATTTTTTTGTTTACTTAGATCGACAGAACTCTTTCGAAAAAGTATAAGGAACTCTAGATATAACCGTTAGGAGTCTAAATCAGTTTTTTAATTTTGATTTTGGAAAAAATGATCTGCCGACGGAAGTTAGCAGAGCATATTTTCATTTTCATTTTTTTCAGACAAAACGCCAGAACTATGTCTAAAAAGTATAGGGAACTCTAGAACTCAGCCGCATGCCAATAGAACTCACATTTTTTCCTGCTCTGCTGAGAAATGATCTGCTAGGTTCACGCACATGTATAAAATGGTATAAAAGTGTCGAACCTATAGCTATGATCTAAACGTTTTTTTACAATCAAAGAGCAGTATAAATATCGTGTAACAACTCATCAGATCTGCCCATTTTTTTTTTAGTTGGTAAAATCATCACATTAGTCCTCCCACCCAGGGCAGAGCGGTAGGGACTGCCAGACTCGTACTGACTAAAATCTACGGTGTCCTTCAATAGCCCTTTACGTTCCGGGGTCACGGTAATTCGCAAGACTCGCGACCCCGGCAGGCTTTGGCCCTCTAGAGGACCCCGTCATTTTTTGCTGACACACGTCAGCAAATCTCATGTCCATGTGTGATCTGCCCATTGAATGATTTTTAAGTCATTTTGTGATAAAAATGAAAAGCTTTCCAATTTTTCACAATTTAAGATGGTAAGGGCAACCATTTATAATTGAAACCTACCACGTTCAATTTTGTAACTAGAGTCATTTTTAGTTTTTTCTGATTTAACAAACTCTTCAGCTTTATAATAATAGTATAGAGTTTAATTTCTTGTTTTCCCAACTATGTTATCATCGTGGATGCAGTTGAGTGCTTGTATTTAAAAGTGTCCAAGTCAAAATAGACAAAATTTCAATGGACCCTCAATTATTGTAAAATGATAACCTAGTTGGGTGACACGCTTTCGATCTACATCTAGAAGTCTAGACAGCGTCTGTCTTTTTAATATACGTGACTGTCAATACTAGACAGTTTTCTTTATAAAGTGACGTGATAGATTTTGAGCTGTTTGTTTATTCAAATGTACATTAGGTAGTAGATAATTTCTCTCTTTGACTATAGCTTTTGATTTAGTAACGTAATTTACGGTACTTTTACCTTCAACGCCCTAAAATGCTACGTCACAACTTTCTCCATACATAGGTTAATGAAAGTGACGGATAAAACGAAAAGTGGAGGCACCCTGAAGGCCAACCACTCGACCTACGACAATACCAACACATTTAGGTCAGAGAAAGTGGAGAAAGTCTATATTTGACCGTGATCTACTCTTCATACTCTCCCTAGACATTTTTATCGTGTTCTTGACATTAACCATTCACTTTTTTCTCTTCATCTACACCAATTTCAACTTTATCTTCGTGATTTTTGATGTCAGAATCGCGTGTATTTTAAGTAGGTCACAAGCAACAATGTTCTTATGATTGTGTTTTAATGATGATTTCTTTTTGATCTTTTTAATGAGAGTAACAACTAAGTCATTGAATCAAGATTATACCACTCTCGATCGTCTACATTAGTACACATTTAAACTGAAGTCTCCATTCAATATACTGGACAAAGACAGATTAGAATTCTTGTGCAGTCTTCGATTTCACATTTCTATGTCTCCAACAGATCGTTAAACTTAAACAATACACAGAAACAGAGCTGCATAGGCGTTGCATTTGTCTAGAGTGTTCGAACGGGGAAAGATTGTGCGCCCGGCAAGATTTTCACCACTTTCTATACACTTTCACTTCCGAGCATGGTTCCGAGTCAAACAGACAGGCAGACAGACAAAACGACTATAACACGGGATCGGAACTGTGTCGGTGACTCAGTGTGTGTTTACAAGCTAACACTAGTTTAGAAGGATTGAAGGAAAAAGCATGTGATTAATGTACATGCTTATATAAATTGTTTGATGGAAATAGTGGCTGTATTTCTTTTTTTCTTGTTTAATCTGATTTGTTTCTTTATCTGTTGTTTTGTCTGATTTTTCTTTAGGCTCAGCTGATGCACTGTGAGGTTAATTGTCATTAGAAATAATATCTCTAAGTTTATTTATTTTGTTATGATACCCTGTTTCATCTTAGTAGGTTCCTTTTTCGTTAAAAGTGTATCTATTAGTTTCAATGTGAATGTCATTAACATTAGGATGTGATGAACTAGATGTTTGATTTGTTTTTGTTGCTTAACTTCCGGACTTTCATAAAGTTGTTGTTGTTTTTTTTTCTACTCGTGGCTAGTTGTCACATGTGTCAAATGTGCTACTTTAAAAATTAACTTACAGAAACGTCACAGTTTTTTTTTGTATGAAATCGTGGATCCACACTAGGAATTTCTCTTGTATCATGGATGCATTCGTGTGTTTACAAAAAAATTAACTCTTGTACACATACAGCAAGATCCAGAACAACTGTCTGTAGGCCATAGAAATATTTGTTCCTTGCGAAAATCGAACCTGCGGCAGTACGCCAACCGTGCTGTTGATGATATGCACGATAGTAATATCTTTACACTATTACATTTTTCATTAAAGGTCATTAGTACCATTACTAAAACCAGTTAAAAGTTGAATAATTTGCTATCGAACCCACCTTTTTCTTGTCGCAGCTGAGAACCTATTTTTTTAAGTCGGTTAAAATTTTTACCTTTCGTTCGATTCCTACGTAAAACAAGTGAACATGTCCAAGGAAAAAATTAAACGTGAGTGTGGCGCTCACTCACATATTCATAAAAAAGTGGCTTCACGAAAATCTTATGTTTTGTTTTGAATACGGAATCTAGACATTCAATAATCTAAGATCCTGATGGCATGGGCATTCAACGTCAAATATTCTCATACAGTACAATTTACAATTTCACAACACAATTCATCATGAACAAATGTATGTTCAATAAAAAAATCTTGATTACACACAATAACTTTTATTTATTTATCAATAATTGAAGTCTGAAATTCAATCATCGTTCGCGAGATCGGTCATCGACCCCGCTTGAGATGCAAATCGTTATTTCTTTAATATGGTATGCGCACACGTTCTACATTCGACACTTTTCTCTTGAACTGAATATATTGTTTGTTACATTCTTTTTTTTTCTGAGAATTTGTTGCAAAAGAGATCGAAGTGTTTATGAGCAGTTTTTTTTTTCATTAAAGATCTTTCAATATATAAAGACGTAGGTACGAATAATTTCGGGCAAACCGCATTCGAGGCGATAAGACCTCTCTTTGAGGAGTCCCTTGACGAGAACACAGGTCCTCACAGGACAAAGATGTTTCAGGAGGTTCCTGTGTCTGATTTCAAAGGAAGAAACTACTGTGTCCTGGAAGACATGGTGGAGCATATAAAGCCTGCTAGGGCCGCGGGACTGTCTTATCAGGTAACCGTGACCCTGGAACGTAAAGAGTTATTGAAGGAACTACGTGGATTGTAGTCAGTACGAGTCTGACAGTCGCTCCCGTCCCGCCGTGGGAAGACTCATTTGATAATTTTACCAGGATAAAAAAAATGGCCATAAATGGTGCCTTGGATAATAAAAGGCACGTTCTATCGAATCATGATTGAATTGTATTATTACAAGCAGAGTACGAGTCGAATTGATTGTTAAATTCTAAATAAATGCGAGTAGAACCACGGGGAAAAGCTAATACTTCTAAAGCAGTTTTTTAGAGTATATTCGACTGCTCGTGTAAACGCCCTTTTACACGTGTTTTCCTACACACATATTTGCATATATCTTACTTTCATATGTATTTATTGATGACAGTATATGCTATTTTTAGCTCGTTTTGTTTTGTTGATCGCAGTGGGCGACTTTCTTGCGACAGAAATAGAAAACACAACTTATAATGACGTAATACTACCTACTTGTATATTTACATTTACGCCTTCCCATAGGGTTGACCACAATGCCGTGATTATGATTTTTTTAATTGTTTTCTTGCTTCGTCGCTAAATACTAAGTAAACTTCTTTTATCAGTTCTTTGATAATTTTACCACCTCAAAGCCAGCCGGGCCCTAGTCTGGGCGGGCCCTGAACGGACCTGGCATGCAGGAAGTCCCAAACCTGGTGGTATGTAGGTTTAAGGGTCCATTAAAGTATAGAGAAATAAATAAGAACAATTCAAAAAATGGTTAAATCTGAGCAGGATATCCCTGACATTATAAGTTTTAATAATTTATGAACGGCGATAAGCCCTAGTGGAGAGCCCGGGCCTTTCTGGCCAAATTCGGCCCTGAATTGATAATGAAAATTCATCATATTGAGGAGATTCTATATGACTGACTAGTTGGTCTATACGTCGTAAGCGCGGATACGTGGATCGGGTTCAATTCCGACAGGCAAAGTGCTATTGGTTTTATTCCATTAGTTACTTCTCAGTAACAGTTACGGTGTTTAGAATTGTGCCCGATTGATGGCACCCAGATGGCCAGAAAGAACGACGTAGGACCCCTAACAAGTTTTTGATACGGGGGTAACAAAAACTTGTTTAGGGTGCTTCTAATCTTAGTGTATAGTTTTGCAGAATAAACACAATAGCATCCTGACTTGTGTAACTAATGCTGTTACTAAATGTGGGTGTAAGGGAACAGTGTATAAGACGGGGACGCGAGGTATGATGGGAAATCACACACTTAAGGCAAACTTAACACAATACTAACGTAGCGCAAGCGCCAACAGGACGCCATTTGTTAATGGCCGCTTGCAAATGACGTCCTGATGGCGCTTGCGCTACGTTAGCGTTGTGTTAAGTATGCCTAAAGCGTGTAAGTCCCCATTATTCGCGTCCCCGTCTTCTACTATGAGTTCACATCTCAGTTTAATCACTTCGGGGATTAAATTCAGGCGTGATGTTTCGTGCGATTCTTCCATTTATTTTTACTGTATATTTCTGGATGTTTGCATGCTTTAACTGCCAATTTTGGAAGCGTCTAGGTATTAGTCAGGAGAATAAGGGTTAATATACTATTTAGTGGTTTTTAATTCCTCGTTCGTGCAGTATCTATAAGATTAGGAAGTTTATCTTAGTAAATTCAGAATTATTCCAAGTAGTTGTTCCGGGTCTGGCTGTTTTTATAAGTGAGTTGAAATGTTTGTCAGCGCACCAACGATACAGGAGAAATAACTTAAAAAAGTGTCTCTTGTGGCGCGCAAAGTAGTTGTAATTTTGATTATTTTTTTTTTACCCATTTGTACCCTTTCTTTCTTATTACTAAATACTGGGACAATACATCCAGAGTTAACGAAACGTCCAGTTTGCGATTCAGGTGGCCTACCATACTAAGGAAACGCCACAGATCTATACAAGTCATCTAGCGCCGTCTCGTTCCCACAGCTGAACTACACACGCGTTAAGACATTTCTAGTTCCAAAGCGCGCCACACACGGCTAAGATACTACTTATAATGTTTATCTTAAGATACCATATCGCTCGCCATACAGTTCTATCTTAAGATACCAAAATATGAAATATAATTATCTTCGTCGTGTGTGATGGTCCATTGAATTGTATGGCGAGCGGTATGGTATCTAAAGTAAAATATTATAGTATCTTAGCCGTGTGTGGCGCACTTAAGTGTGCTGATCCATAGACAAAGTTTTAACGAAACGAGTTTTGAATTCGATTTAAATAAAAAAAAATACAATTCAAATTACAGTTTCGAAGATAACTACAATAAATTCGAAATTCAAAAGCTACAAATCAGGTGACTAATCAATTTCGTCTGATGTAAACCAACAAAGAAAAATCGTTAAAATTTACAACCGATTACAAGATATTGTCGAGTTAAAAGGATTTAATTTAACTGGCAGCCAAGTTTATAACATTTACGATGATTGTTTGATGATGAAGTTTGCTATTAATACTTCCGATATTAGGCCTGGTTGTGCGGGTCGATGAACTGGCTGATGAGTTCAAAACGTCAAATTGAACTTCTATAGTTTGACGTTTCTAAAATGTTAATGCAAAGGAGATTAGCTAGAAGAGTATTGTTGCGATTTGCATAGAGAAGAAGAGAAATAAATTCTCATTTTCTTTTGTTTAAATTTGGAACTGAGTTACAGGCGTTGTGTTTGTCAGAGGATGCAATTTTCCTTATTGTTGTCGTCCAAGTTTGTGAGGACGCAACACTATCATCCCCCATCCCATCATCTTGGAAATAGGGGTGCAAATTGTATACTGATTTATTTGATTTAATCTGGCAAATTATTTGTCGAACAGAAAATTTGTTGAGAAGTTTTTTGTTGCAACTTAAATTCTCTACAACGTTTGCCTGAAAAAAAGGATAAATAATAATAATAAACAAAAAAGTTATAGACGGATGAAAATTCATTCATTAAATGTTTATGCTGAGTGGTCGCCTTTCTTGTCATAGTCATGGCGTACATGTATTTCTTTTTTTGTCATTATGTTTTTGATTTAATTTTTATTATTTTTTTCTGTTTAATATGTTTTTGTTTTTGTCTCTGTGTGTCAAATAAAATAATTTTTCTTTCTTTCTTTCTTTCAAAATGTAAGAATACAGAAATTATGTATTTCATTACGTATAATTTGTAGTTAACTTCTTGATATTTCAACACACGACGTTAGCCTGCAGCCAAATACCAAAAGATTTGTTTCAAAACATTTTCATTGATTTTACCAACCTTCTTTGTTTTATCATTGATTTGTTTCTTTGTTTCAAAGACATGCCTATTAGTCATTTCATTACACTCACACACACAAAGTAAACTACGCCACTTCAAGGATTAGTCATTAATTATTTATAAGTCCATTACAATCCAGTTTTGAACCTGACTACAGGATGAGGGGATCGATAAATCAGTGCATTAGTATCAGCTCATCAACCTACGCCTGTGGTGGTAGGGAAGAAGGAAATCGATTTATGATACCTGTTGGGTGTTGCAGACAAAGTCATTATAAAAAAATAAAATGGAAAACTTAAAATGTCACTCAAGGGATATGATTATGCAAGCGCCATGATCGCGGGTTGACCTACGATATAGATAGCGTAGAAATATCGTTAACTGAAACAAATAAATAATATCAAAGAAAAGTGCGTTTATTGGCATTACATACATCTAAAAACTAGTAATAAAAAAACAATCTTATAATGATGCTAAATGAGCTTCAGGTCATCAAAATGTCAGATGACGCCTCAAGGTATTCCATTTGACCCTGATTTTATCATCGCTCGAAAACATAAACAATATTGACCTTTGTGGTTCATTCCTGTTATAGAAAGCACTGGAAAATGGTGGGAATCTGCTAAAGTCTTCTAAATTTCCAGAGCAGTTTTTGGGTGGGACGGATCCACCTCCTGGCGTCTTACCTTAGGTGTTGTACCAACAAAGTAATTATTCACTTTTATAGAAAATTAGCTTCCGCCCGCGACTCCGTCCGCGCGGATGTCGGTCTTCGCGTGGATGGTTTATTTCCCCATTTTGAGTAACTCTGACAATGACATCTTATAAATATTACGGCGCTGAATCCACTGCGGGTAATGCAACGTGTGTTCGCGGTTCTACAGAACAACGTCTATGAATAAAACTGAAAAATAAGATTTTTTTTCTACGTATTTTTCCAGGATAAAAAGTATCCTATGTTATGCCCAGGATAATAAGGAATAATTATACCAAGTTTCATCGAAATCGAACCGTTAGTTTTCACGTGATGCCTGCACAAACAGACAGACAGACAGACAGACAAATTTTTTTTTAATCATATATTTGGGTTTGGTATCGATCCAGCAACACCAACACATATTTTTTCAATATTTTCAATGTACAGAATTGAACCTTCTACAGATTTATTATATGTATAGATTCCTTTTATAAAAAGCTTTGGAAAATGGTGGGAAGCTGACAATGAAATTTCCAGAGTGGTTTTGGGGTGGGTGAGATCCATCTTCTAGTGGTCCACTCCGGGTAACGGCATGGCAGGCTATCTGTAACCTGCGGTCCCCCTGTAGAGGGCCAAAGCCTGCCGGGGTCGCGGGACTCACGAATTACCGTGACCCCGGTACGTTAAGGGCTATTAAAGGGCACCGTGGATTTTAGTCAGTACGCATCTGACAGTCCCTCCCGCTCTGCAGGACTCATATGATGATTGTACCACGATAAAAAAAAACTGTTATCTCCGGTGATGGCTGATTGATCTCACTGTAGTTGTAAAATCGTAGGCCTCATCATCAAATGAGTCCTCTCGGGTGGAGTGAAAGAGACTGTCGCACTCATACTGACCAAAAACCACACTGCATTGCCCTTTGCGTTCCAACGCATCCTGTTTAGACAGATCCAGGATATGGCTCTATCTGCCCCCTTTTGCTGACAGCTGTTGGAGTGTTTTTTAATTATAGCTTATGTCAAGATGCCTACCATAACGTCTTTAAGCGAGAGTAGTTCCACTGTGGGAATGAAATGGCGTTAGAAGACTTGTATAGTTCTGTCTCTTTTCCACAGTGGAACAACTCTAAGTTTAAGACATGGTAGGTTTACTGTGTAAACTAGACATTATATTGAACAAATACAAAACGAACCACTATATCAGAGACTCAAACATCTGCTCGATCGAAATCTTCTAAATACAATGTTAATGTGTCAATATTCTAATTATATGTCTCATGTAGACCATCTAATATTCTAGTTAGTAAAGAGGTAAGACATGTCCAATGCGCCTCATTGTTATGCGTAAAAAACTATAATTTACGACGCAAGCGCAAGACAAAGTTAATGTTAGTATTTGTATTAAAAATAAGACTGTTCCAATTATTATAGACACGGTGTGAAGATGCCATAATGATAGCTACACTTTTAAAGGCTTTTTAAGATCCTAAGTGGTTATTTGCACCTGTAGCATCGTCTGAAGCAGGTGTCCTTACTCATTTCGCGTCAACAAACCAAGCTTTCCATTTCATTGCGTTTTTTCTTCACGCAATCGCTCATCGATGACACATTCAAAAGCCAATGTAAATGATACTCGCGATTGTTATCGCACAAGGCCACAAAAACGAAAAGGTATATGTTGCTCAACATATACCTCTGAAAACCACCTCGTATGCCAAGTTATGTTGGTTTATTTTGATTATATATACATATAACTATATTACATAGGTTTGCGCATAGATATAAATAACTAGGCGCACAACACAGACAGGTGGTTCAGGTTATATGAACCCGCCGGCTTGGTGTGACCGCGAAATTATTTTCAAGACTACACCAACCTCGAGCGCACACAAACATACAACGGCTCCCATCTGCACACACGTCTCACTACTAACGTGCGAATGTAGTGGTAGTCGTGAGAAACCTGCTGTTCTATTCCAAAACAGCACATACACTAACAACTCGCGAAAGAAAATGAACCCTAATTACGCGACTTACTGATTGAATTCGCCAGCACAACAAAACGTGTTCGCGTCATTTCATTGACACGATGCGTATGGTAAAGTTGCTATCTTGTTCGTAATGTCCGCGAACGGAGGTACATTCAACTTTTAGCCCAGTAAACTCTCGAAGTTCGTTCACCCACTGCTTGTCAACTGACGTAAAGAGAGGGAGACGGGACAATCGACAGATAGCGGCGTCTCTGTCCCGCGGTATGTTCAAGTTTAGAAGTTTTTATTGAGCGTACGGCTGTCGAAATAGTTTACTTTTGTTTTGGTTATGCTTGCCTAGTACTTTTGACGGTTTACGTTGGCTATATCGATAGATAACGTGACTATGATGTGTTTGCGTCACGTTTCAGTTGTCGATGATTGGAAATTCATACAAAGAAGGGTTTTCTGAATTGTTTCAGGGGGAAAAGGGATTGTTTTTCGATAAGTCTGAACGTGTAGCGGGCTAACATTGTAATTGTTTGATTGTGGGAATAGATAGTCTTCTGTTTAGACGCATTTTGTTTCTAAATACTGGGATTTTTATACTAAAATCACTAAATTCGTTTCTGTTTTTGTCAAAGAGATAATTTTCTCTTAGTTTCTAATTGAATTTGAAAAGCGTTCCTTAAAAAAATAAAGACGAATTCAGGCTACGTCGCCATAACTGAATCACCATTACGAAACCACGGCACATGCTGATACGATCCACGAATTTTTATCAACGTGACTTTGGACATGCGTATTCAACCTTTGGAACGAATGTTAAGCAATTTTTGAAAATGGAACGAACACGGGATGTATTCTGCAACTTTTCTGCGTGGTAACTGTCAATTATCTGTCAGAAATGACAGATTGACGATGTTCTAATGACTTCCCTGATTCCTTGGAGTTAAAAGGGTTTTTGTTGAAAACTTCAGTGTTCTTTATTTTCTGACTAAACGACTGTCAAAATATTAAGTAACGAATCCATCTGCAAACGTTTACGGGAGCGATAACAAATGGGGTGTCGTTATCTCGGAACCTTTTTGTAATATGTAAATTCATAAATGTTGTTAATGATCAAAGAAAATTACGTGCTGTGTTGGATCTTTTGATACAATAATTTAATTACCTTAAGATACGGTCCTTGTTTCCATAATAAAAACGGAATTCTTAATTAAGATTTTTCTTTAAGGGAGGAAACGCTACAGGAGGAATCAAGTGCATTGGATATTGATTCTTTATGAAGCAAAACCAAACACCTAGGTTTGAATGGTTTTCTAAAAAAAAAACATAGACCTGACTTGTATTTTTTCTTATAGGTAAGTACATTTGCTATATTGTCTATGGATATTTACAAACACACCAAGAAGGTTGCGTAGATCACAACAAGAGGTTCACACGTTCAAAGGAATACCGAATTGAGAAATGTTGCCCACGTGAAATCATGTCTTCGAACACTATCGTGGGCTGACCCCTCCTGTTTTCCGCATTCCTCACAAGATGGCTCGTTTTAGGGACGGAAGTGAGTAAACCCGGGGTTCATAACGTTCTGGTTGTGTAAATACCTCATTGTCTATGTTTACTGGGTGGGTGTACCGGTTTTTTATTGTAAATGCGAGGTGAGGTTCATTCAAGCATTCTGGTTTGGACATATTCTATGATGTCATGTGATGTTGGAAAATTCGATTCTCGTTCTTATTGTAAAATGTTGGACCGGAAACCAATATTTCCAGCCGACATCAAATGCTAGGCAGATGATGACGTCCAAAGAAAAAAACAGTGTGTTTCTAATAAAAAAGAAGCATACCTTAAACAATCATTGCGAAACAATCGATTTACTGGCTGTAGGAAAATAAAATTTATACAAGGCTATCTTTTGACCTATCCTGTGCAGCTTTCATAAATCGGCAATTGCAAAAGCTATATAAAATCTAAAAATTTTGCACTGTCCGATTATTACTGCAGCAACATTTGTTTTTTAATGTCAGATGTCTATTAATAATTCATTTACAAAACAATTATTACAAGTAACGATAAGACAACGATTAAATCCTGATAAGTGACATCGTAAATCTAGTTCAAGAGACCCAATTTTATAATTCACTACTGAACCATAGACAAACGTCAAACTTGTGTAATAGATTCATTCGACGTTCGAATCGTAAAAATACCGCCATAAACTCGTAATGTCAGTTAATTAAACGTAATTCCGCGGAGGCGTGGATCATACTGGCGCGCTACGAACTTTTCTACACCTCTTCAATTCTCTATTTTCCTAGTACCTTGCTGGTTAATGTTGGTCTCTGCTTTCTTCTACAATCGACAACGATTGACGCGTCTCGGCAACCTTTTCAATTAAAAATAACTTTTATCATGTAGGATTAGAATTCAAATTGGTATTTGTAAATGGAGATTTATAGCTGTCACTGCAAGAGGCGTGCAAAGTTGTAAATGCGTGTCTGCCATTAAAGTTTGGTACGATTTTGTTGTGTGTGTAGGGGAATAGACGGTAAATGTAAGTTTGTTTTCCAAGCACGCTTATGACGGCTTTACACATATGGGTTTGCGGATGCTGCGGTGGCCATCCGCGTAATTGTTGGTTTTTGCGATTAAGTGTTAAAGTGCTTTCGCGCAAATAAACAGTATTTGTCTTAGAAATAATATAGGTGTGTTGGAAGAAAGATTTAGGAGAGTCAGGTGACATTTCACTTTGTGAGAGAATCGTCATTTAACAGCATAACGATGAAAGTATTTTTGAAAACCTTACATTTTTCAGATCACTCACAGATTTTTAACTCAAACTTGGTACAAATTTTTTTACATATTTACTTACTTAAAGTCCAATTTTAGCATGCCAGATGACAGACAACGTATTCTTCTGCTAAATTCAATTAAAAAATACACCAAATATATCAAAACTTGCCCAAAATACATAAGTTCAACTCCCAGTCTTTTCCTGAACATAAACGGTGATATGCCGAAGAATCCCGACGCATCCCGAAGTGACGCGGTAGGTGGCACCAGCGCACTGACATTAATGACGTAAGTGGAAACCATAAAGCAAATGCCTTCGCGACACGGAATGTCTCAAGAGAAGCGACCAAGCAATACACGGACAGACAGGTAACAATTTTGTATGGAGAAGTCAATTAAAAGGGAGTACTTTTTAAATGTACTGTTAAAGCGGTAAAGAAAAATCTGAGTGAGGAAGCCGGCTTAATACCAAAAGTTCGAAGACATTGTCCCTATCTCACAGATATGAGGATGTATTCCGATAGTAATAAAATCATAGGCTTAAAAACTAGATAGTTCAGTGGAAAATTTCCTCAGTTATACTGACTCTCTTTTGTACTTGTCGTCTTTTCAACAGTAGTTCCTGTGAACTGTGAAATACCAGTCAGTGTCCCACGACAATGAAATAAACACTTCTCTTTTTTCAGAGAAAAATATTATTCACGAATCTCATAATAAGGACAGAATGTACTCGACCAGAGTTGCTCAACAAAGAGTCTATTACCATTGACCTCTAAGCAAGATTTGACTATAAAATGTTTAACCGTCTGTTAAGAAGATGAGAAGATGACATAAAACAAAATGTTATGTCAAAAAGTACTTACTTTTAAGCTGAGAGAAATAAATGTCTGATGTTTTTGGTAGATGGTTGCCATATAAAAAAATAGAGGTAAATATGGTGGGATAACCACCAATATTTTGTCCATAACCTAAGAGTAGCTCATGCAAGCAACCAACAAAGTATTATGACAACCTGTTGCACTCAAGAAGTGGGCAGCAAGACATGTAGGGGGACTTATTATGCTCTTGCGCACGTTCAAACATGCAACAATATCTGGGAAGTGATAACCATCTTGTCAACATTTAGGATTCTGGCCGTTGAACCTTTTGCATAGTTTGTGGAGAAAATATCGTGTCTGGTCTCTGGGATTCTGGTACATTAGGATTTTATTCTTTGAAGTTATTAAGGAGATTTTCTTTTTGGTAAAATCATCACATGTGTCCTCCCGCCCTGGTTGGAGCGAAAGGGGCTGTCAGACTTATACTGACTAAAATCCACCGTGTTCCTTCAATTGTTGTTTAGATCCAAGGTCATAGTTACCTGTTTAGTCAGAGTCTCTCTTGGACATTAGGGTTTTATTTCTGAAAGTTATTAAGTCGATTAAGTCAATTTTGAATTCTTATTGCTATGCTTTTTCTTTAAATGTCAACTTCAACTTTTTTCTATTCGATCAGTATGTATTTATAATCTGCACAGCTTTATCATTGGCTCCACTAAAATAACTTCAGTATACATAAATTCAGCTTCTGAACGATGCAGTTTTGTGATAAAAATCACTGCTCTCATCTAATACGAGTAAAAGCTCTTGCGCTATGTAACTATACTTCAAAATAGAAAAGTTTGTGACCAATAAATAAGCTAAGCGACGGAATGAAAAGGAAGAAGGAAATGCTGAAATTAAATTTAGAGACAGTGACAAAAGAAGAAAGGGAAATTTGAGGATTGAGATATTGCAACTTGAAACGTTTCTCGTCTTTCTTGAAGAAGCCTTCATAAAGTATCTTTGGCAATAAGCTATATATAATACTCAAAACAAAGAAAAATAATACGTATTTCTTAGTCTTCATATTAAAGCATGAGTGCTACGCGATGTAGAACCTCGTAGGTGACATTGTAACATTAGTGCTACGAAACTACTACGAAGCGTAGACCTGTGCAAAATCACCCGCAACTTTCAAACATATTTTAAAACTTCTGACGAAGTTGGAAACCTTCGTTACCACAGTCATTCTCATCCAAGTTCCATCGTCAACTCGTTTATGCAACAATATAAGAAATGCGATAAGCGTCATGTCACCACTTGAGCGGTCATTGAACTTTTAGCCCAGTGCTGGCAGACGCGCGAGTTAGACGGGTGCAGGAACAACTTGTTTAGAATTATGCGCTCCTGGTAGGGTTGCGACCGAAGTATTAGTGTGGAGTGCATAAAATAAAGAATTTATCTGTGGAAATGGGAGTTTTCGCTTAAATGTTTTCAATTAATATTTTAGTTTTAGCAGATATATTTTTTATCTTTACTTTGAGAAACTACAATAGCAATACAAAATGTCGCCTTATCTATCGATTAAAAACGAAAAGTACGACCGTATTGAGAGAAAAAGGAATTGTGTCATGTGTGGGCGAATCAATAAACACCTGCCAAAGTGAGTTGGTATTTTAAACTTGTTTTTAATTTCTCTGACATTTGCCATCCCTGGAGACGGGAGTATCGAACGCAGCATCACGCTCACACAGATAGCCGGTGATAAAGTCTAACGATCGCCACTCGATTGTGTCAACTCGATATCATCTGATACATCCTGCTCCCCTGATTACTTATGTCAGTCAATACGGAGAGTATGTTTCACTGTTTGACGGTACATACTGGTAGTTTTCAACTTATTAGATTAGAGATTTCTCATAGACTTTTATTGATCAACATTTATTTCTGCTGATCGTCTTGATCAGCAGAAATAAATCTTTGACAACTTGAGAAGCATAGACAAAAATCGAACAATAGAATAGGTAGAAGCACTCGCGTTTATCGTTGAAACGAAAAGTTCTGTAAACGTTCTTAACAAAGACTTGAAGATATCTCCTTACGTTATTGCCCTAGTACAAAAGAGTCGATAAATATTGGCAATCTGAGAAATGTTAACAGTTTTCATACAAAACATTTATTGATGTACTAGCTGACCCCGCAAATTTCTTAGCGCCACGGAATCAATACTACTACACTACTAATACTACAACTACTACATCGTTTGTTACAAAAAATGTGATAAGTGAAGAACCGCTCGACCGATTTTGTGCAAACTTCACATAAACCATTTACTAAATAGTCCGAACAAAGCCTAAACATTTGGTTTGGATAGGTGAGCCTGTTCTTGAGTTATAAAATTGCAACGAAAAGTGGCATTCATATTTATATATAGATAGATATTAAATCGTAAGCGTGTCAACTATTTTTCCAACATTGTTTTAGCTTCTCATCTAAGATATTATAAATTGTCAACTTCCCCATTCCTGAGGCAGTAAAACGGTTCTAAACATGGTGCACTTGAAGCAGAATTATGTAGCGACAAGTAACTTAACTGGCTACAGGATTGTAATAACCATTAATATGTAATATCTTGATCAAATAGAACATACATTCTCAGGCCGTGGGGTCAAAAGCTTGCTGTGAAATGGGAAAGAGGCTATAACATCTCATTTTACGAAGCTGGCTGGCATTCGATTTTTGAAAAGAGTCTCAGATCTCACGTAAATGTCATTTGAATTTGACAGGTGCTCGCTCAGTGACAACCATAGACCATAAACATTTTTTTTTATAAATCTTTTTAGTAACACCCAAAATGCACCCAGCCCTAAGTTTAAGTCTAATGGCGGGTTCAGACTAGCGCTTGTTTGTATCATAGTAAGGTAATTACTTCTTCAATGGAAGGGATTACAAGATATACAGAGATTTACAACGTCCGGACGGCAACGCGATTGACAGAGATACATAGCGTCTTAGGTAAATTCTACTTTATTCTACGGAAGTGTTAGGAATGAAAATTTTGCTTGACAATTTGTTTTATGTGGTGCATTTGTCCATATTTTAAGACCAGTATTACAAGAAAGAATTTTCATAAAAAGTTTTTATTTCATTAAGAAAGTATGTGTTTTCGTTTTTTTCAATTAAGGAGTGAAGGGCGATTTAGCAATAAAACGGGCGATAAAATCTACGTATTTATATTTTTATAAAAACATATTCGACTAAACATAACTTCTTAAAAACGACTTTAGTTGCCCAATCTCAGTATTATAAAAAAAAAAACTAGAAAATATAATGTTACAGCATTTATTAAACACATTACATTTTACGTTTCCAGAACAACATAACCTGACTGAAAATAAACACCAACTAACTAACAACGTAAACACCAATAAACTATACCATGTAAATTTGTAATAATTTCCGATTTTCTCGCGATTTTCCCGGCGGGTTCACATTAATTGACGCGGGACGGGTTCTGTACATTTGCATCCGTAGTCATTCACCCCGGAACACTGCATGTGGTGGCCATCATGAGCATTGAGCTAGGGGAATGAAATGAATGAATGGAAGACACGCTTTGATCGGGTGAGTCATGAATGTTTCCTTGTGGACTCTTCTTTGTTCTATGAAACTTATGGCGCCTTGGTAACTGAGAGCATGGCTGGTGGATCTTTCCTTAGAATAATTAGGTAGGAATGTAGAATAACTTTGTTTTATAGTACATTGAATTTCGAATGAAAATCATTGAAAACATTAATTGTGGTTTAAGTATAGCAATTGCTATTCAAGCTACAATAGCTTATAACTTACTAGTTGCGGCCCGCGACGTCGTCTGCGTGAATGCGTTGAAGAAATAAGTTTCACTATAAGTACACTAATAAGGTTCACTGCTCGTTCTCCGTAGGTGATAGCGTGATAATATGTAGCCTATATGTTGACCTGACTTCTTAATAATATTCGTGCCAAATTTGAAGTAAATCCATGCAGTACTTTTTGAGTTTATCCCGGACATACATACAGACAAACAGACAAAAAATTCTAAAAACTAAATTTTTGGCTTCGGTATCAATTGTAGATTACATCCCAACTACTCTTTTAAAAAAATATTCAATCTACAGTTTTGACTTTCCTTCCATTTTATTATATATTATTATTATGTATAGATAAGGTAGCAAGTTATAAGCTTTAAAATTAATGAAAATTTAAATAGGTTCTAATATAAATACAATAGTTTCTTTTTTCAAATCATCTAAAATAAAGCAAAATATTTGCAATAACAATTTCACAAAGCGCTGGAAATCATTTAAGCGCAGTTTGCTACAAAAATACACACATGCGTAGCGCTACGAATCGTAGTAGGCTCTACGAAAACAATGTTTTAGTTTAGACTACGAAATTCTACAATTTCTTTAACATTTTCTGCATTTTTTTTTCCATTTAATTGAAGTGAAAACTTCTTAAGCGGCGTTGTGCACTTATTTTGGAATGGGTAAAAAATGTTAAACTCGCGTCAGGACACGTGACCTGATCGAAAATCCGTAAGACGGCGCAGAGCGCTTGCGCGAATGTTCGTGTGTGTTTATTACTATTCAAGTTTTCACTTATTCAAGTTGCACTCCCAGAGTTCCCGTCGTTTTTTTTTGGTTTTTATATACCTTGTAATGTTTTCCTGGTTCGTTTAGATTTTTGGGAAAGATGAGAGCTGCAGTGTTATTATGTTATGACAATTTTATTTTAAAAACTTACAACCCGAATGATTGTCGCAATAAACTTGGTTAATTGAATATGATATCACTACTATATAAAAAGCTCATTTTAGCTTTACTAAATCTTCTAAAGATTCAAGAAAAAATAATTATTTTAGCCTTTCTTTGTCGGGTCGCGGGACTAACGAATTATCGTGATCCTGGTACGTAAAAGGTTATTAAAGGACACCGTGGATTTTAGTCAGTATACGAGTAAGTCTGCCAGTCCCTCCTTTCCTGCCTTGGGTGGGAGGACTCATTTGATGATTTTATAACGATAAGAAAAGCCTTTCTTTGCCTCCGGTGTGTGTCGTCGTAATTATATTTTCTGCCAAAAACTATCTATCTTAGCTTAGCCTTATCTGTTAGATATAGCTACAAGGTATGTCTATGACCTATAAAAGTATTTTATCACGAAACAGTCTATCGATCGTTCTAATACTAGACTAATAGCGATGTTCCTCGCAGCACTGCGCGCCTGGTAGAGGAAAATTCGTGTGAAAATGTTCATAGAAGTTGTCTATGTTTATTTTATGAAATAGATTGTTCTTGTAGTATAAACAATTTTTAAAAATGGAATTGTGTTTTTTTTTTCAATTGTGTCTTGTCGCAAGGCCTGTTGGCTTAGCGATTTTTTTTAAAATATTTCTTGTATGGATTGGTAAAATGAAACCTTCTTTGACAGATAATGTAGCGATTGCAAAAAAAAATCTAGACATAAAAAAAAATGGTTTTCACATTAAATAATGCAAAGATGTTTGTTTTCAACGATGCATTCCACTCAACGAATGCTCGTTTTCATTTGTTTTATTTTGAAATGAGAGAGCCGTTAACAACAAATTAGTATAATCGATTGTTGACTGACTCCACAATGACTAATGTCAATTGGTAGACAGAAGCGAGAAGTCATTATTCTCTTTGTATGTCAGGCATTGTCAATGGGTTCAAATTGAACGTAATGATCACTTCATTGATATTAAGTAGGAGACATGGACTGGATGAGACATGCTACTTTTTACAACATTTCAGAAGAACTTGCAAATATTTTGCTACCCAGTAATCATGATCTCTTGTCAATTTATTCTGAGCATAATAGCAGTACTTAGTATAAGTTTATAACTTTTACTTCCCAACTACACATACGTTTGAGCACAGTAATGACGCCCCAACATGATTAAGTGCGATATTTAATTACACGAAATATCAGATTCACATCTCTAACATTTTCAATTACCGATATAGCACTAATTATAAAAGCTATTTTCACACTTTGAATATAATTGTTACAATTTCATGCATCCATGAGGAATTTCACAAAGAATGTGTCCGCTCAATTGAAATGAATTTTGAGCGCGAATGCCCTTTTTACTTTTCTCAACGCGGAAATGCAAAGACATTTTTAAGAAATGGCCCCGTCAAGCCGGTTGGGTTATTTTAAACTGCATGTAAAAAAAACTCGTACTAAAATGTATGCGCAAACGAGAGCCAAGTTACCAGGCTTACATACGTTGATGGAGTTCGCCCAGTCATACGAGTCGCAGCTACACCGACTCCTCATTAAACATATCGCCTACGCGCTCACTCACACCGCAGGTCTAATATTAATTGCGACTCCATCTCTTTCTAATTTAAATTTAATAAACGTCGAAATTGTGAGGCGATTGTTATCGCGCAGGTGTCCCTGATCAAATGATAAATTACAAATTTTTATCATCAATTTGTCTGCGCTTCGATTCCGAGCAAACGTGTCATGAATTCATTGCGGCTGATTGGCTATGTCTGTCTCTGTCTGTCCCAAAAACTGGCGCACACAAACAAAAAGTTCGTTCACACGTTAAAAATTTAAACAAAGAATTTGATTTTCGAAAAGCGTTTGGAACGTGTTGATTCTATTCAAAGTCGGAAGTGAGGATGGGGCTCAGTAACGCAAGTGAGTTATCAACATTTCTCACGGTTAGTTTCCACCGGTGTGTGTCGAGTCCATCTTTGTTTCTGAGCTGGTGTTGCCGCGTACGTACGTTATCTGGCGGGGCTGTGTGCGAGAGCTGAGAGCAATGAGACGCAAGCGCTTCCTAGGTTCGTTCAACTTTTAGCCCAGTAAACTCTGGCGAGCGACTATACTTAGCTGTGCCTGTGTTGCCAGTATCTATGGTGTACAATGGGGTAGGCTGCATAGTGGCGCGCATTTAATGCCATGTTTACACTGTCCCTTTGTTCTGGACGTTTTATACTGTCATTTGCAATTCTATGCCGTTTAAACATGCGCTCGTTTGACTATAATAATGATTTCTCAGGAGAAAATGTGTCTATTATTGGATACACATTGTAAATATTAGCTATTGACTTTAAATGAATTGTTTCCGGATGTTGTGCTTTGAGTTCATTATATATTTTCTCGGAAATGCATTTACGTTTTCATAACATGTAATATGCAACATCTAAACAGATTATTATCATCTATTACACCTTATAAAAGCATGCAGGATTGATTACTTGTTTTGCTCCCTGATCAATCGGATCTTGAAATCATTACGACTCATAGACTAATGATTCACGATAAACCAGATTGTCGATTATATCGACTTATCGGTACATCTCTAATCATAATATTTCTCGTACTTATTAGCATAGGAGGGCCACTGCGGTTACATTATGATCTGGGAAAAGAGGTTTTCTTCTATAAAAAAAGAATTGGAAATGTCATGGGAAATGGACAGCTTTTTATCTATAACATAATATATTTTTTACTTTTCCGTGAAGGGTGGGCAGTACCCTCACCTTCTAATAAGTACACAACGTCAGTACAAATAAATTGGTACTCTATGGGATGCAGAGTGCTTTCCTGAAAAAAAAACAACATTGTTAACTTTAATTGACATTTTAAATACGTTCAGAACTGAATGCATAGTTTAGCCTGGGAGGCTATTCATGGTGCTATTAGGCCTCAGATCGACTCAAGATCAAAATCAATGGAAATTGAAAAGGCCTAGGTTTATCTGCAAACCCAATAAAAAGCTTTAATAATTTCGGCAACTTACAAAAGTTCTAATATAACACTCTCTTGTCTTACCAACCCCCCTTTAGAGGGCTAAGCCTGCCGGGGTCGCGGGATTAACGGGTAACCGTGGCCCCGGAACTTAAAAGGTTATTGAAGGACACTGTGGATTTTAGTCAGTACAAGTGCGACAGTCCCTCTTGCCCTGCCCTGGGAGGCAAATCATCGTTGTAAAATCATCGAATGAGTCCTTCATTCGATGATTTTACAACGAAAATAAATAACCAAATTTTATAGTCAGAATATCATAATTCAATATTTCTCTATTGCTCGTTATTTCAGTCACCAATTTTTTAGTCTGGCATTGTTTGCCAATGTGAGTTTATTTAGTCTGCGTTCGAATCCTGCGCATGATTCCGATCACGCGCGCAAACGTTTTGGAAATCAAGTGATACTATTGTAGTGATCGATGTTTTTTGTTTTAACTAGAAATCGTCAGTGATGTAAATTGTTGAAGGCGTTAAGTAGAATGTTAAACACGGAATTATGAAGAAGAATCAATTATTTACATAGGTATAGGATACAGATTGATCGAGACTCGCCAACTCTCGCGCAGATCAGCACGCGCAACATGATCAATTCTTTCTCTATCCTACCGAGAGTACACAAAGGTTTTTCTATTTATTTCGAAATATTTTTACCCGTCGCGTATGGCACCGCTCGTAGACGACTGAAAACTAGAATCATTCTTTTTCTAAATTTTAAACATTGCTATGCTTAGAATGATAGAAATCTTTCTACATTCTGTCATCTTGTCTATTCTTCCGTCGTACTGAGTAAGTAAAAGAATTTTTTTTCAATACTTATAGGTTCATATGTATAAGAACAGAAAAAAACGTGTTGTTCCAAACCGAAGTAAAAAGGTACAAAGGCAGAAAGGTGATGAACTGACGATGTTAGTGTAAAAAAATAGATTCGTGAATTACACAAGGAATGTTGCCAATTTATATAATTTACCGACAATTCTACTTGTCTGTACAAAAACGAATAAAAAAGTTAATAAACTTATCGATTGTCGCATGACACTCGAGCGCATTCGTATTCTTTACGCGAATCCTTGGAATTAGTGGCGAATAAAATAAAAAAATAGTTAATCTATTCGCAGCTGCGGAACGAATATCGAATGATCTTGTTGTAATCGATTATTTGTGTGTGTTGGTTTGTGATATTCATTTATATGTGTTGTGAAGAGTTTATTATGTACAAAAGAGTTAAAGAAAGTAAATAGATGGTGATCATAACAGATAAAAGGAGAGAGTAATAGAAAACTTAAAAATATACTGCGTTACATAGTTAAGTATGGTTAATTACACATCACAGTAAATTTTTAAATTTTCTTTATTTGTTATTGCACGTATTGACTATCTTAACACTCCAGAAAATAGTAATGACAAAAGCTTTATTCTATCAATAGAATAAAGTCCAATTGGACTTTTTTATACAGTGATGGATTTAACAAACAATCTAATTAATTTTATATTTTCTACAACGATAAAATCACGATAGATTTTGAAGTTATAAAGTCATGTGTCTCCATTTTCTAATCAAGTTTTCCAACTACGAAAAACAGCGCCATCTGTTGCCGAGTAGTGGAACTTTTTAACTCGGAAAGAAACCGTCACTCCCGCAGCGTGGTATCTTGGACGAGTAATAAAGCAATTAAGTTGCTAAAGTTAAGAGAAAAGCAATAACTTACTTAGTTTATTAGTTTGTCTTGATTCGCTTTATAAATCGTTCACCTTTATTCTGATTGAATGCGACGCAGTCATCTTTTGGTTCGCGCAACGGATTGTTAATTGTGAATAAGTTTTAAAATTGTTGCCATTCCTATGTTAAAAAGTAATAAAGTTCCTGTGGTAAAAAATAATAAATTTAAAATATGATAAGTAATTTGAATTTGAAAACGTATTTATCCAATATGAGTTATAACCTAGATTAGAAACTTCTACTCTTGCTCTTATTAGATATCCGTATTATTATTTGCCTCTTGTAATATTTTTCACTAGCCACAGAAGCTTTACCCATTATTTCCCCATGTTCTTCAAAACGTTAAAATATAGCATATCAAAACAATATCGAATTGACTTCCAATTCGAATCATCGATCGCAAATAGAATCGATACTCGATAGTAATTAATACAGAATAGGGGTGCTGGGGTCGACGACCGAACTTTTGGCGAACGCCGAACGTACGACATTGGAATCGACAATCAATCGTCTAGAACTCTAGACTATGTTTAGAATTTATTTTATTTTAAATATTCGTTCAACTTCCTGTAAGTTACAACCAGTACTTTAAAAATTTGTTGATAGATAGGTACAAGTTTATTGAGAAGAACTTTGGAAAGGATTTTTATTGAGATGCTACAGATACGCATGATAATTAGATTTTTTGAGTGACAGATTTACATAAATAAGTTAAATAATATTTATGGGGGTATATAAACAATTTAAACACTGCTTCAAGTTAATATATGATTAGTGACTCTTTTACGATTTGTTTTGAAATTTAAACACAACTCAATCATCGCGTATGAATAAATTTAATTGTATAGGTAACATTCAAAACAATTATTTATTTATTTATCTGGTATATAGTATGATTGATTAGCTCAAATTATCATATTATATATATTTTTTGGCATTGCACTATTTGTGCTTGTTGCCAGACGATGTTAAGAACAGGAGTCATAATTTAATTTATATTATTATATTAGACATTATTATTTTATTTATCAGAAACAATAAACAGAAAAAAAATCTTTTGCAACTATTTTGGACGATGTTATCAGATTCTAGAACTTATTTAAAAGTTTTAAAATCTAATATGATATCTAATATCTTTTATAAACACATTAATAAAATTAATTAACTAAATATCTTCAAAGAGTACTAAATTAAAATCACGTTAAAAAGTAATTAAAATGACATGAAAGAGTAACTCTATAATATTTAGCATTTCGATTTAGAAGAGAAAATAGTCGGTATATTTATTGAAACTACCTAAAAAATTCTTGTATTTTTGTAAGCAAACACGACTGACCAGACTTGCAAGTTGTATTGTATAATTTTCTCGTAAAAACCTCACTTACGTGAATGAGAAATTCATTGACCACACCTGATACAAAAAAGTAATGGTATCACATAACTAAAGCCAATAATGAAGCAAAAAACAAATTCAAGGAAGAAATCTGAAGGATTTTTCAGTTCTATTTTACAGTTTTTTTGTGAAAAGACAAGGAGAGGTTTGACGCATTTTGTCAGTAAATATGATGGCACCTGTGCAAGCCGTTTTCTCACGGCGACCAGCATGCCACCACTCATAAAACATATACTTATAAAGAAATTTTCCCGCATGTTCGAGACGAACTTGGCATCAATCGAGACTTAATCATTTCCTCTAACTGGACACCCTGATAATTAGACTTTTTTTGTTGTTAATTACCAAAAGCAGTCATCTTGCAGAGAGCCGAGGGGAGAGGGGGCTAGGACGGACGTTGAACTTCGCGAGCGCGAGATAAATCTGCAATAGAGAAAGACTTAAATCGCAACTTTTGTCTCAAGAAAATGTGAACTCTAAGAACAGTAAATAGAGCTGATATTCCGATGTACGAGGAAGCGGGATCATTGAGCTTTGTAGCAATTTATTTTGCTAAATCAAAACGTCGGAAGCGGTTCGTTCGTTGACATCCGAATTCCTTCTTTAAGTCAATGAACTAAGAATCTATATTTATAATGTAGTGAAAGTGGTAAGGTCGATTGTAGTGTCTTCCTGGTAGACATCATATCAATTAAGCGTATTGGTTCGCTAATTTATTAAGTAATCAGGGCAGCTCACTCACGCCTTTAAGAATACCTCGTTTGTATTATATTAATAGTATTGAATTATTAATAAGTATTCATTAACACTTTCATCTTGCAGGAAGGATGTGGTACTATTATAAATTATAAAGGGCCTATTAATTTTATAATTGCGGTGGTCTGTGAGAGGTTTACCGGGTAACTGAATAGTGAATAGGGGGAAATGTTTGTTGCTAACCGGGAAAAATAAATGCTTTTATTGTTGTCATGCGATTAAACAACTAGGATTTTATAGAACACTACCGAACCGCCTCGGCTGGCACGGTTGACTGTGAATTTTTATCTTTTCAGTTTGTTGTCAATTGAATTTATTTATATCGAACGTTATTTAACGTGTATTACCTATCCGGCAGTGATAAAATGCGGGTTTATGTGGCGAAAAGAACATTCCTTAAAATGATTTATTAAAATTATTATTTAACATGAGAACAGCCACGGATAAACTTATTAAGAGGCCTCTTACAATCCACTAGCGCCGCCAATCGAAAAAATGTCATAACTCGTAAATAGAATAAAAAATACAAAATGTGGTCTGTAATTACTGTAGAAAAGGCAATAACGTAATTTTATAACACATTGTCAACACTTGAAATATAGCTGTTTAGCTAAATCGTGCATTCTAAACATAAACGGCCGTTTTTGTTACAAATGCACGATTTAGCCAAACAGCTATGTTTCAAGTTTTGATTTTTCGATTGGCGGCGCTAGTGGACTGTAAGAGGCCCCTTAACAGCTAACTTTAATTACGGATAAATTCTTAACCATTAGATCCGAAACGTGTATTGGAAAATCCACCATAACGATTTTTAATCTCGGCTAACTTCATGTAACCTTATCAAGAAGTGAAATTCCTGAAGGAATCGTACCCAACAGTTACTATATTCAGCTGCATCCACTCAACAACAGTTCTCGACAAGATGGTTGAGAAAAGGTTATAGACGTAAGTATGTTGAGGAATTTTACTGCCCTGGCTGGAGGCCTTAAAATCTTAAGGCATCCACAGAAAAGTCCGGTTGAGCAGTACACAACCTAGTAGAGGTTGACCGGCGAGATGCCATACACAAAAAAAGAAAGAAATTTTACTAGGAAAATTCTCATCTTTGGCAATACTTTTACATATTTTCTGAAAAGCCAAACACAACATGTGCTTGCAGTGCCAATATAATTCAAATTCTACAGAAAATACTGACCTTATCTGTCCATCATAGGTGTAAATTACCTACTTATGTAGAATATATGATTTTTCCTTTTATACCATTTAAATTCAATGACTACTGCCCTACCTATCTTTTTGCAGGGTCGGTTTCTGGTGCAGCAGGCGTCCAATAACTACAGTGAATGCGCAGCATAAGACGGGCCGTATGCTATGTTTTTTTTTTACACTTGTGTACTTAACACAACACTAACGTGGCGCAAGCGCCATAAGACGTCATTTGCAAGCGGCTATTATCAAATGGCGTTCTGTTGGCGCTTGCGCTACGTTAGTATTGTGTTAAGTTTGCCTTAAGTGTGTGATTTCCCATCATACCTCGCGTCCGGGTTCCTTTTGTTCTATGCGGGAATTGTACTTGCGACACAGCAGTCGATCACTGAGTCACTGCGATAACGTGCTATCGAAGTGCTTGTCACCTATATACAATGTCTCCGGCTTAAACCTGATTATATATAAAGGAGTGGTAGCTTGCTCAATTCTGAAAGTAAAATTATTAAAAATTTTAAGTCGGAACCCATACCCCCACTGAATGGCAGCCATTTTCACACACATTGTATACTATTTTTATTTTTTAACTTTTTCCCACCTTAGGCCTTTTTTTTACTTTTTCTCCTGAATCGCGGGTGTGTTTACAAATATAGAAACTCACATAAACACCCAGACCCGGAACAACTACCCTACCAGTCATACAAATATTTGTTCCGTGCGGGCACATTGCGGGAATTAATCCTGACGCACTGCGCAGCAGTCCAATCGCCCAGCCACTGCGCTAGCCGTGCTTAAATACTGACCTTATCTGTCAATCTTAGGTGTAATTCATCTACTTATGTGCAAGTCGCAAAAGTTCATGATGCTTCCTTTCCAATCATTTTAAATTCAATGAGTAATGCTGTACCTCTATTTTAATGAGGTGACAGGGTTGTACCAGATTGTGAAATACAGGATACTGGGGTTTAGATCCCGCTTTGCTTATTTATTCTATGCGGGGACCATACTAACGGGAAATTCCGTTAATTTTCACCATAGATTGTGTATTGTCCATTAAAATGTCTATCATCGCGATAATTAACGGAATTTCCCGTTAATGTGGTACAGTCAACAGCAAAAGTAGATGATCAAAATTGTGTAGATGAAGTAGTAGTAAATATTTGGTATTTACAATCAAATACTTTTGAATCACTTCGACGCCACACAGTTCTGAGACGAACTCCGTTCATTAGTATTGAATTTCTGATTTTGATCATCTACTTTTGCTGTTGACTGTATTATCATTAGAATTTTTGAAAACAACAGTGAAAATCTTTTAGTTGTCTATTTCTTGAGAGTTTATTAAACTAAGAACTGATTATACTAGCGAGCAAAAGTATGGAATCATTTATTTGGAATTGATTGTGCACGATCTTCAGTACTTAATAACTACTTAACAAAAACAACAAAAATGATCATAATTGTTATTATTCTAAACTAGTTTTTTTAACAGAGGCGGCTTTTTTTTTTTTTATCGTGGTAAAATCATCAAATGAGTCCTCCCACCCAGGCAGGGCGGGAGGGACTGTCAGACTTGTACTGACTAAAATCCACGGTGTCCTTCACTAGCCCTTTACGTACCGGGGTTATGGTAATGGGAAAGTCCCGCGACCCCGGCAGGCTATGGCCCTCTACAGGCCCCGTCATTATGCTGACACTCCTTGAGGCGCGCGTGGAACACAACGCGCCGTCGACCCGGGCATGGTCCATGGTCGGACAGCGAGTCGCCCATTACTCACCGCCCGCATGCCCTCGCCGCCCGCATGCCCTCGCCGCCCGCATGCCCTCGCCGCCCGCATGCCCAACAGAGGCGGCTAGCATGGCTTTTCATGTAATCAAGACGTAAACTTTAACTGTCGTTAATTTGATAAACATAAAATAGTTCCACGTTCGTACACTGGAGGTGCTTTTCATTTTCATGTAAATACTTCAAGTACGCTGTAAAAAAAAAACAGAAATCTTGCGATAAGGCCTCTGATAACTTAATAGCCAACCAACCAAATAAATTTAACATCATTTCATACCAAAAAATAAAAATAAATGTATGTAGAGCAAACAAACAAGCGGCACCTACTTCCAGAATTCATACCAATATGTACTACAGATACTTAATAAATAAAACATAGTAACTACCAATTTATACAGTCAGATGTGCTGCAAAACGCAGTACTTGACTTTACATAACAACACACGTTTAAGCTTGGTTCTCACTGATGATACAGTCAAAAATAAAATCAAAAAAATCACTCACTTGGTGTTTTTTTTTACGTGGTAAAATCATCAAATGAGTCCTCCCACCCAGGCAGAGCGCGAGGGACTGTCAGACTCGTACTGATTAAAATCCACGGTGTCCTTCAATAGCCCTTTACGTTCCGGGGTCACGGTAATTTGTACAGTCCCGCGACCCCGGCAGGCTTTGGCCCTCTACAGGCCCCGTCACTATGCTGACACTCCTTGAGGCGCCCGTGGAACACAACGCGCCGTCGACCCGGGCATGGTCCATGGTTTGATTGGTTGTTGATTTTCCATGTAAGACTTGTATACAGGGTTATTTGTAAAACGTTAACACGGATCCTTTCATGGGCAGAAAGTATTTAAAAAACAGGTCTTTCATCCAAAGTGAAATATTTTTCAGTTGACAATCACGAGTAAATAAAAAAAATAAAAAATCACGCGTGTACAATAGTTAAAGTTGTTTATAACGATAAGTACTTTCAGCCCATGAAAGGTTGTAAATGTTTTACAAAAAATCCTGAATAATCTTGAGAATTTAACTCGTACCTAAGGATTTTTGAACTTACAGGATGGAACTTTATGGAGTTTCTTGCCGGTTCTCCTCCATGGAATCGACCAACCCAAACGAAGCACCTGCTGTCGACGTTTATAAGTGCCCTCATGTGCCTATGTGAAATAAAAACTTTTGATTTTGATTTTTGATTTTACAGTACAAGTAGGTTGTACAATGATCTATCAAAGTGTTCAGACCTGGACATAACTCTCCCTATCTCAAAATATATCTCCAATGCCATAGAGAAAAAACCATAATTTGAAGTTTCTTCAAATGTATTATGTTTTTGTTTTTCTGTTTTTAATCTCATCTAATTATCTGTCTTTTCTCTGTATTAAAACTTTGTTTACACCTAGATAAATGTGCATGCTGTGGTCTCCTATAAGTGAAGGAGCATAGCCATACATAAAAGAACCCTCTGTGTAATTGTTGTGTATACTGTCTGTGTATTCTTTGTTAGAGATCCTAAATAAATAAATAAATATCGTCCGACTTTATCGATCAGTAATACTTCAGTCTCAGTTAGAGCCAGTGCCGAAGGTAACACTGCGATGTTTCTATAGCAGACCACTGCTATAGGTATATGTACAGGATAGGCATCTTCAATCCCACGTTAATAAATTAAATAATTTAGCAACATTAATAAATATTTGCTGATACCTGCCACTCTAATTAATCGACGATATCGCTATTAGCGATTAAACCGCCATTGTAACCATAGAAATAGCGATATTGTAAAAGAGTTGTGTAACAAATATGGTGTACAATAAAGTATATTCTAACTATCTATCCATCTCCAAATATATTTACTGTATCCTACTCGACGCAGTCTAGAGCTTTTTTTTTCTTTTATTATCCAATACAAAGTTTTACATATATTACTTAAATCTATAACCAGCCTACTAAAAACCCGTACATTGGGTTTATGTGTAGACGGCTTGAGTCGTTTATCGCACTTTAATTTGTACGTGAAAAATTAATCTTACATACTATGCGTTTCAAATAAGAAGGAAGTTTTGCTGTGACTTTATTCAACCTTATACATACACTCGCTTTTATATAGTATAAAAAATATCAATTTAAGTAACTCCAGTAAGGTAATAATTTAAGCAAGTAAGTAAATAAGTAAGCTTATTTACCATCAGATCCGTTTTTTTCTTTCTATCACAGTGTAAACTATGCTTTGTCGATGCAGTAACGGTGTTCAGATGAAATCTCGAGACACGTGGAACAGAACGTGATGCTCATCTGTTTTGAAGGGAGAATAAGGTTATGAAATGAATTAAACAGTGGAAAGGTTTTAGTGAGCAATCGTTTTTCAGTTGTTTTCCATTTTGAAAATAGGGCATTTACAGGGCGTAGATGAATGAGGCAATGAATCAAAGAGGAAAAAGGGATTGTCCGAACGCGATAAACTCAAAAATTACTGAACCGATTTTCATATGGGTTTCACTAATGGACAAAGTTACTAATGAGGTTTAGGTGTAAGTATAATTCATAGATATTTTGTGAAAATGAGTAAAAAAAGTTTAATAAAATCATACTCGTATCTCTCTTACACGTGCGAAGTCAGGACGGGCTTCTAGTCTTCTTCTGTCTGTATATATGTATAAAAGAAGAATCTGTCTGGCTGACTGACCGATCCATCAACACACAGATGGAACCGACTTAAGTGTTCACTTACTGTCAGACTTGCACAGACTGAAATCCACCGTGTTCCTTAAATTTCAAGTAAGTTAAGTTGCCTGGACAGTTTCGCGACCCCGGTAGTCGTTTGACCCTCTATGCAGTCCCTTCAGAATGCTGACAGCTCTTAAAGGGCACGCCGTCGACCCGGGCAATCCCCTAAAGCCCTTAAAACTGAGATGAAAGATTCTAGGAAAAGGTCTTTTTATTTTTTTTCGTAATTTTAAAATCGATCCAATTTACTTGTAACTTCGAATGTAGACTTGTTAACTAAATTCGAACACAAAATACCCCTTGTATTTAAAAATCATAGTGGAAAACCTCGCGGACGAAGTCGCAGGTGGGTTATTAGTCGATAATAAGATTATGCTTTGTGTATCTAGCTGAGTCTACATAAGTTTTGACTGAAGGAAAGTGTTTATGACATAGCAGAGCTATTAAATTCCTTACATTGTTAAATTTCCGGTCTAAACTATTCCTGGAGCGGTCAGTGGTTGTCTAGTTGCTAGAGATTCTCTCGGCGAGCGATAAACCTAGATATTTTACTTCATACCGCAAGTATACACGCCAATGGTGGCTCCATTACTCCTATGGTATTTTCTGGATGATTTATATAATATTCATACATTTGGTCATTTAAGCACGTTGACTGCAAGTACTATGCACCCGGCCTTTCGAGCGCACTTCACCAATAAGGTCAGTGTAGGTCTTCTTAGGGCTGCCCTTCTTGGCGTTTCCACTCACCTCTGCCTTATAAATTCCTTATGTTACTCGCCTCTCACTCATCCTCTCAACATGACCGAACTATCTAAGCATATGAATGTCACGGTGCAGCATAAGGTGCAGGACTGCCCCGCTTGGGCAGTTGTTGTGTTACACGCGCGCCTCAAAGAGTGTCAGCAAAAATGACGGGGCCAAAGCCTGTCGGGGTCGCGGGACTTATGATTTACCGTGACCCCGGTACGTAAAGGGCTATTGAAGGACACCGTGGATTTAAGTCAGTAAGAGTCTGACAGTCCCTCCCGCTCTGCCCTGGGTGGGAAGACTCATTTGATGATGAATGTGGATGAGGCGAAAGGAGTATGTAATGATCGTTGCAGGTAGCGCTCTGTAGGTTCTTCCTACTTCCATGGGAAGAAGGCATGAGTTTATTATTATATCTATAACTAGCTGTTGCTCACGGTTCCACGCCCACTGCTCAGCTCCTATTCGTTGTAGCGTGATGGTATATAGCCTATAGACTTCCTCGATAAATGGACTATCCAAAACAAAAATATTTTTTCAATTTAAACCAGTAGTTCCTCTGGCGTCGCGGGACTGTCTCATCAGGAAACCGTGAACCTGGAACGTAAAGTCTGACAGTCCCTCCCGTCTTGCCCTGGGCGGGAGGACTCATTAGATGATTTTACCACGGAAAAAACAAAAAAAAAACAGTACTTTCTAAGATTACCGCGTCTAACCACACTCTTCAGCTTTATAATATTAGTATTGGGAGAAATAAGCTTAATCACATTACAATGTCCCCACTGCTGGGACACAGGCCTCACCTGTAGAAGAAATTAAGGGCCATTATTTTTTAACACCTTGCCCCTTTCTACTGTTATCCTGTGTCGTGGATGCGTTTACAAACATATAAACTCACATACACAAACGCCCAGACCCGAAACAACTACTTGCAGATCATACGAATATATGCTCCGTGAGGGAATCGAACCCACGACACGCAGCGCAGCAGTCCAATCGCTCAGCCACTGCGCTAACTTGACATTTTACTTCATTTATGGATACGACGGGTAATTATGGTGGTAGTTTTTGAAGTGAAAACTTTTTTAGCGGCGTTGTGCACTTTTTTTGGAATGGGTAAAAAATGTTAAACTCGCGTCAGGACACGTGACCTGATCGAAAATTCGTAAGACGGCGCAGGGCGCTTGCGCGAATGTTTGTGTGTGTTTATTACTATTGAAGTTTTCACTTCTGCCGGCACTCCCAGATAGCAACCCGTTTTTTTTAGAGTGTGTATTTAGGGAGGGTCCATCCTGGACAGTGGCACCAGGCTTCCTGTATACTATAGCCACGAACTCACTGGTTATGGTAGGCCTCATCAGGACCACCTAGTGCTCGACCACCAGCAGTTAGAGTCTGGCGCCAAAGCCAGTTTTTATTGTGTCCCGTCGCCTAGAACGCAGAAGTTTTAGTTTCTTCTGGGTGAGTTATCTCCATCTTAGACCAATATTTTTCTTCGTATCGGGACTAGATTGGAGCCAAGAGCTTGTCCATAGTAAATAATGAAAGAAAAAATCTTAGAGAGCTAAGATTTTGAACGCTACCAAATTGTAAAACGATATTCCTTGATCCACAGTAATTGGACCAGCTTACATAACAAATTATCATCTCAGTTCAAAAGTTCTTTACGTTGTGCTTAACAGATAGTAAAACTCTCGAAATATTAAAAACTAGCTTTTGCCCGCGACTTCGTTCGCGTGGAATAGTGACTTCCGGCAGATTTTTTTTTTTGTAATAAAAACTATCCTATTTCCTTTCTCAAGTTCCAAACTACGTCTGTACCAAATTTAACACAAATCGGTTCAGTAGTTTAGGCGTGAAGAAAAGACAGACAGACAGAGTTACTTTCGCATTTATAATATTAGTTTGGATAAAATGTAATTACTCACCAGCCATGAGAAAAAAAAAGTTAAATGATTTCAAAATTCGAAAAACAAAGATTTTTATCACAGTTGTCTATAAAGAAATATTCCACAGGAATGTCCCTGAACTTACTTATGTATTTCTTTTTTAGGCACTCTTTAAAAGGAGGCAAAAAAACGAATAAAAAAAACTTTTAGAATTGAAACTCAACCAATCAGAATCGCAAAAATCAAGTAAATATTAATGGTTTGTTTTCCAGAACCTCCTATTATTGCAAATGTATGCTGGTGCATTTGTTTTACCGGCGCCATTTTGCCTTGCGACGCACGACGGGTCAATGACCTATATCTCTACCAAATAACAACTGCATAACGCATGATCCTGCTCTCCTGGTACTAACTGATTTTCATTAATATTTATTGTGGTCCTTGTGGATTTTCTTTTGTAGTTGTGGGTATAAATAAGGTAGAGAGAATAACTCTAGAGTCTGTAGCACCAATTTTAAGTATTTGATTGTACTTCGTAGGTGTTTTTTTAAGTAAGTACGATAACGACTTAAATTGTATGGAAAATTAAAGAGCGCCTCTTGTTCTCGGCTCCTTGGGGTCTAATCTCTAAGCATGAAACCCGTGGTTTCGGCCAGACGGTTTGACAACGAGCCCGAACGAATATATTGCGAATATTAACTGAATAATATTACGATTTGACAGTTTGCTCCTTTGAGTCCGCGCTACCACCTGCGGGTGCCCAAATTGCATCGAAATGCACCTATTATTTATATTTAATATTTTAGTCATCAATTTAAATACAGAAAATGGAAGCAGTTGTCAGTTTTCTTGTTAAACGCATAAATTTTCAATAAAACAACCAATTATAATACATCAATAAACCTATATTAACGCTTGAAATAAATAATATATGCAGGCTGAATGTGAAATTTCCCGTGCCTGTGTGAAATGAGTTTAAAAATACAATATGTCAGGGACGGCGGTAAAACCAGCATGCAGTTCAAGGTAGCATTCAGTTATTGTTAAAACCTGTTTTTGACATTCAAAAGAAATGTAAATGGGGAATTTTTGTACAGTAAATAAGTATTTGAGTACTATTTAATGTAGAAATTATGTAGTCCGGAAAATACATTGTCACTATATCTATAAATGGTTGGGACTAATTTAAATTATATTTTTCGTACCACTTGCTCAAAAAAGTGACATTCTATGCTTCAAAAATCGAACATAACGATAGTCATTTTTAAACTGTTAAAAACAGGGAGAGAATGTTGTACTGAATTTCATTCATCCTCTAGGGAGAGAATGTGATTTAAATTTGGAATACTTACCGAAATTTATACTGAACTACATCTGTGTTTACACCATTGAGTTTGTATATAAAGCATTACACATCTTTTTGAAAAAGGAATACGTATTTATTATGCAGTTATGATTATTAAACAAAATTACGAAAACCGAAGAGGCCGTATGAGCTTGATGCCTTTGCTTTTCCGACAAAAAAAAATTAGTCTAGGAATTTACCGCGTTTTTGTTTTCTTCAAATAAAACCTTAAGTTTATTTTATTTTTATAAATAAGTTAATGTTCTAAAAATGCGTAACGATGTTAAATCAAATGAAACGCAGGTTCCTCAGACGCAAGAACAGAGATATACTCAAATTAACTCATCGACAATAAATGTACCAAACAAAAATGTAACTCTCTCTATCAATAATTGGACCAATGTTTCGAATGTTAACTTTTACTTTTAATTGTCATTATTTTTAATAAACGCTTATCTCATATTATTATTGAGTTCATTTTTTCGCAAATGGTACGAAAAGTAGAGTATTTTCCTCGGTGATAAAGCTGTCTTAGTCTTGGGTGAACTTAAATCCCTCGCTGCACTCAGGACTCGTTTTAAATCCCTCGCTTCGCTCGTGATTTAAGTTTTTAACACCCTCGCTACGCTCGGGAGTAAACCTCGAGTCCTTCGTTACGCTCGCGATGTAAATCGTCACCCGCGACAGAAGACACTGCTTTATCCCCTTGGTTAATAATCTACTATTCCCGCTGGGAGGTTATAAGACCAAAAAGGTAATAGGTAAACCATTTCTCTGTATTAAATTATTTCATGAAAATTATAACGAATTACTGCTAGTGGAAAAAAACCTGAAAAGGAAAACGCCTTTAAAAGGTTATGCCTAGTTTTTTTGGACTCGGAAAATCACCAAACTAGTCCTGTTACTCGGAGTGGAGCGGAAGAGACATGTTATTCGTACGGATTAAAACTTAGATAAAAAAAAACCTGTCAAGTTCGAGTCAGATTCGCGCACCGTGAGTTCTGTACCAACTTGTGTTTATAAAATACTAGCTATTGACAGCGGCTTCGCCCGCTTAATCTCAAATATTATCCCACGGGAACATAAACATAAAAACTGAATAAAAACTATTTTATGTGTTAATCTAGGTTATAAACTATCTCATCATCAAAATTCGTTCAGTAGTTTTTGTGTGAAAGAGTAACAATCATCCATCCATCCTCACAAACTCATCATCATCAGCCTATAATTGACGACACAGTTAGCGCAGTGGCTGAGCGATTGGACTGCTGTGCAACGTGTCGCGGGTTCGATTCCCGCACGGAACAAATATTTGTGTGACCTACAAGTAGTTGTTCCGGGTCTGGGTGTTTCTGTATGTGAATTTCTATGTTTGTAAACGCACCCACGACACAGGAGAAAATTCCTAGTGTGGGGCAACGTTTTTTCTGAAAATTCCCACTGCTGGGACACAGGCCACCTCTGTGAGAGGGAGTGGGCCATAATCCACCACGCGGATCCAGTGCGTGTCGGTAGATGTTCTATGTCTTTGAATGGTTCTAGGACATGCTAGTTTCCACACGATTTTTCCTTCACCATTTTGAGAGCAGTGGTGATGAAATAAAATAACACGAAGATACAGCTGAATATCAGTATTTTACATGGAGCGACTGCCCATCGGACCTCCACAACCCAGTAACTGGGTAATACGTCTTACTGGTAGTCAGACTTAGAGCTTCTGACTAATAGTAACGACTGTCAAAGTTATACAAATGACAGCCAGGACCAACGGCTTTACGTACTTTCCGAGGCACGGAGGAAACTCGCTATGACAGATGGTCACCCATCCATAGACCAACCTCGGCAAGCGCGGCTTAACCCGGAAGATCGGTTTGTGCGGCTGTATTTATTTAGCCACGAGCTCATCAGTGACTTATCGACTAATATCTTTTACAAATACCAGTTCATAACTTATTTAATTTGGCCACTAGATAATAATAAACATACTGATTCAACTGTCTTTAATGAAGCAAGTAATCAAAACTGATTGTCGAGTTCATCGGCCTGTCACGTTGCAGTCGACATGCTCAGACAAATAGATCTCAATGTATTTGAATGTATGAAACGCATTTGCAATTAAAACGATGTAATGTGTTCTAGTAACGTATTTTTGTTACGAAGAAAATATAATCTTTACGGAATGGAATTAGAAATAAAAAAAGGAAAATAATCCGAAATGGGTTATTTATTAATAAAAAATAAACAAGATTTCCTGAAGTTCAGTTCTATAGTTTTCACGAGTAGACCTAGAAAAGTGGGTGTATTTTCTCAATTAGTCAATTGGCTATTTGAAAATAACAATAACTTACAAATCTAATTGGTCAGATAGTTAAGAGTTTTGAAAAAACGGACACGTATTTTTTCTTTTGTATAATTAATTGGCGTCAGAATTCAATAAAAATTGTTCTAAATTGTGAGGTTATTGCCAAGTTTGAAAGCCGCGTCTAATTGACGGATGAATAAGATTTTTTTGTTTAAATAGCCAATTATTTGCAATGGAATTAACATAAGCAATTTATGGTTAAAAAAATTGCCATGTCTGAGGCCTGTGTGGTGGTCGCGGAACTGTCTAAAGACGTAGCAGTGACCTGCTAAGGGCATCTGAAACACCGGTTGGATTTTATTGTTAGCTTAGTCTGGAATCTTCTGAAAAACTTCTGATATCAGTTCCTTTCGCTCCACCCAGAGTAGAGGACTCATTTGAAGATTTTACCACGATAAAAAAGGCCTATGGGTTTCTCAGAAGCGTCTTACTTTAATTTAACGAAAAAAAAATCTAATACACACTGTTT
Organism: Agrotis puta; assembly: GCA_943136025.2. Taxonomy (NCBI): domain Eukaryota; kingdom Metazoa; phylum Arthropoda; class Insecta; order Lepidoptera; family Noctuidae; genus Agrotis; species Agrotis puta. The sequence continues at coordinate 5,151,776 of OW964190.2, read as the reverse complement.
TGTGAAACAAAATTGCTGAAGCTTTTCGGAAGCTTATTTCAGTCCAAAATTGTGCAAGATAACATTTTTCTCGAATAAAATAATTAATACACACCATGAAATAACCGGTCACATTTTCTGATTGAGGAAAAATTTTGAACATGTTTAAATTCAATTAAAACAATGAAGCAATAATTTCACTAACTATAAACAAAGGAGTTTTTATGTTGCTTCAGCTCGCTCCCCTTTGACACGTGGTTTTATAAACAACGTGTTTGAACTCGTGATTTTTTTTCTATAGAAAACCCTAATGTTTTTCATAAGGTCAAAGGAAAATTTTTCATTTAGCCGAAAGGAAAAAAACGTTTCTTATTCTTAATTTCCTGATAAAACAGGTTGGTAGAAAACTTTATTGTACATGATTACATGAACAGGACTCACGAATTACCGTGACCCCGGTACGCAAAGGGCTATTGAAGGACACGGTGGATTTTAGTCAGTACGAGTCTGACAGTCCCTCCCGCTCTGCCCTGGGTGGGAGGACTCATTTGATGATTTTACCACGTAGAAAAAAAAAGACATGCCACTTTGTTCACGATCACCACCGCTTTGAAAAAGGTGACGGGAAGCTTTTTCAAATTATACAAACTAACTTATGGCTGGGTTCGGACCCACGACCTTAAACTGGGTCACCACCAAGTCACCACCGCTCAAGTGTGCATGTGTTCATTATTTTAAGTGATTTGATAATTCTCAGTCAATGCATTGTTGTATTTTGACCTTTTTAATGCTAATGACTGCCGCGGTTTGATGCGCGAGCTGTCAACATATCAAGAAGTCTATGACCTCTGAGTTTGACAATAATTAGATTTAAAAAGAAATCTGTAATCAGTATATCTGTCAAAAATGTAGGTTCTAAAGCCTTTGCCAAATAGACAGGCGAGTCTGAAGCGATAACGAACTGATACGAGACGTCAGTCCGATAGTTCTGTCACGCTAACGTATCGCTTTCGCTTTTCTATGTGACTGGATTAAAACAATTGCATACATTACAAATAAAAACGTCATGCTTCGCAGTCGCCACCCCTTGTCTGTTTGACAAAGGCTTAAATGTTAGTTTTAATAAAACTCACGTTTAACATTGTGCTCCATTACATATTTGGGTAAAACCACAATTTCTTATTGCATTCTTAGATGTTACTTATTTCTTAACACAAGAAAATATTTAATTATTAATAATTTAATTTAAAACTGAGGAATTTAATTTACATCTTAGCTTACCATCAGGCAAGATAATGGTCAAACGCGAACCTATAATTAAATAATTAAATCTATATATATATATATAGAAACTACAGAGCACCGCCTGTATATAACATATAAGTATATAACATGCGTAATATCGTAGAGATTGCATCAGTGCGGAGCCGGGGTGCTAGTAATAAAAAAAAACAATAATTTAATCGAAAAGGAGTCAATAATACGGATGCCCAATAGTTCGTTAGTCTAATGTGTAATGTAATCCAAAAAACCACAACCCTATTGATTTCTTAGGAAATTGATTCCATCAATAAATATCTGGGAATTCTTTACATTTATAAATCTTCACTTTGAGTTTTTTTTATGCCATTTTGTAAGTCCGAATAAGTTAACTCGCTTGAATTATAAATTATTTTTAATTTGCAAGGACACAAAACCATATTCGAGCTCAATTTAATCGAAACCCAATTAAAAAACTTTTTACTTTCTTTATTCTGCATTTTTCTGGAATGCGGACACGGTTCCATTTTCACAATTTAGCAAAACTGGTTTTTTACGGATATACTTAGGAACGTAAGAGGAATTTCCATTTTGTTTATGGTACTAAATAATGGTGGAGAAAACCAAGGAGGTGCATTTTTACGACCCCATGAGGAAAACGTTAAGGGATATAGATAGATTTTGATGATTGCGGTAACGTTCATGTTGTTTTATTACCGAGTTAAAGATCCCTGGATGGATGGACACAGAATGTCCATCCATCCAGGGATCTTTAACTCGGTACAGCCTTTGCTTTGTGGGAATATTTTTTTTAAGAGCAAGATTTTGAATTATGGCTATGGTGATTCTAGGTAAATTTGTAACTCCTCAGGTTAGGTTTTTGGTTGCATAAGATCTTATTTTTTACTTACCTTTTCTGCGATAGAAAAATAAAAGTGATGTACTATGTAGGTATGTACAAAACTTAAGTTTTATAAAAAAACAGTGGTCCATGTTTTTCTTTTTCGCATTTGAATGGCCAGTTCAAGCAAATTTACTAAAAACATTTGTGAATTATGTGGAAAATGTCATGGAAAATCAAGATGGCGGCTGTGGTTTCGCGTCTTGTAACTTTTCTTTTCACAACTGATTTTTTTTTTAGCATTTCTGTGTATAATCATAATCTAAACTATAAATAAAAACTAACTTGTAATATGTATAAAAACTAAAAAGAAAAGAAAAACATTCAAAGGGCGTCAAAGAATTCATCCACATCACTTCGGGAACAGTGCTGTAGCATTGCTACTTTGTATGGCAATGCTGATTCGTTGGCCTAGAAATAGAACAAAAAATAAAATAAAAATGTCCAAAAAACACTGATTAAAAGATTTATATTTTTTTATGTCTTTAGGTATCTCTATTGCAAATATGATGTTGGCAACTACGAAAAGAATAAGGAAAACAGCAAGCAAACATTTTGCTTTCCCCAAACAAGTACTAGGCTCGCAGAAACGACAAGGAGGTGTTGGCAAACATCTGTGGAAAATGTATTGAAACTTCAAGATGACAGCGTTAGTTCCTCGTGTACGTTTTCTTTTTAATATTCACTAGCGACCCGCCCCGGCTTCGCACGGGTGGACATTTATTTTTTAAGCTCTCTGAAAAAAAAAAATTCCGGGATAAAATATAGCCTATACGGATTCGGAAGAATCCCTCTAAGTAATGGTAAAAGAAATTTTGAAATCGGACCAGTAGTTTTTGAGCGTATTCAATACAAACATACAAAAATACAAAGGTTTCCTCTTTATAATATTAGTATAGATATAGATAACAGAAGATTAATTATACATTTTCGAAATATTATCCAGTAGTTAAACTTTACTTACTACAAATAAAACGATATTCCTGAGGAAAGTTGGAATTAAAATTTTGCTTTCCCTGTCTAAGTACTAGGCTTGTAGAAACGGCATGGAGTTTGTAACTAAAAATAGCCCACTAAAAACTGGTTGTTCAATCCGGAACCATTCCTGGTGGGCCAGCGGGGGGCCTCCATATTTCATACGACTAACGACAGACTAGCGATAATTACTTATAATTATCAGATGTTGAACAAAAAGCTCGTGGTTTATGTCTTTGATTTTTTAATTATCAGTATTTCTTTTAATTGTTTTTTGTTGCACTTGTGAAAAAGTATTTATTTAGTTAGGCCTTTTCTATATGTAGTAACTTGCACGTTCAATTTTCCGAATCAGATGATACGATTACAGTAAATTCCAAAACAAAAGTGACATGTAAATATAAATCCTGTAGTTTGCTTTTAAAGTCGAAGAATATTTTATAGAAGATTTTTCAAACAGAATAAAAATAACATGATCCGAATTGACTACAACAACATTTCACTTAAAAATTTCCCAAAAACAGTATTTTTTAATCATTTATATTTAGTGATCATGGACAATTGGACAATGCCGAAATATCAGAAACACAAAACTCAAACATGGTAAAATCAAGTTTTAAGTTCTAATTAAAACAGAATCGTTTATTTTTCACTGAAAAATGCAAAAAATTCACACCCACAGGCTTTCTTCTATAACTAAACAAAAAAAAAACTAGAATTACCGTGACCCCGGAACGTAAAGCGCTATTGAAGGACGCCGTGGATTTTGGTCAGTACGAGTCTGACAGTTCCTCCCGCTCTGCCATGGGTGGGACGACTCATTTGAAGATTTTGACACGAGAAAAAAAGACGATGCCATGCTATAATTTAGTCAGTATTAAAGCTAGTATAAAATCACGCATGGCTCAGCCATTGGTCAACGACTTTCAGTTACAGTTACCGATAGAGATACATAAGTTTCAGGCTTATAGCGGTGATGAAGTGGCTGTATTATTTTACATTATTTAAGTTGTTTGGCTATTTCAGGAGCAGTTCGGATTATGAATCACTAACCTTTTAATGAAAAACAAGAATCCGAACCCGTAAATTTGACTAATAAGAGCCTTATCACGAGTTTTCCCGTTTTTGTAACGTAAACTGGAACTTTGACGTTAATTTGATGGATAAAATTAGTTCTTTTATAACGACTTAATACTTCAGGTTCCCAGTTACTGGGTTGTTGAGGTCAGATAGGCAGTAGATCTATGTAAAATACAATTAATTTAAATTCGGTTAGACTGGAAACCAATCTCAACATTATTACTTTTACTTACTAGTATTTATTATTTTATTTTTATACATATATATTTTAAGATTTCGGGATCATGGGATCCCGGACTTTTGAAGGGCGTGCTAGAAGCCGATTATTTCATTTATTATTGTTTAATTATGTTAATTGTGAATATGATTCTAGTTGGTTGAAATAAATTATATATAATAATTACATTCGCGAGCACATGTATAGAACCACTTATTTGAAATTGATCCGTGGTAGCTCCTTAAATAATGACGTGATTTCGCGATGAATTATTGTCATATAAAGTTAACAGCTAAACCTTTCAAATGGTACCATTTTTATTATTTTTAACTAGTTATTAAGTACTCAAGATCGCGACAAATTATAGAATCAGGCGTTACTTTGCGGAAATCCACGACATTAAATGTTATAAAAATATCTAGCTTTTAATTCCGCGACAAAAATTCAGGCTTGGATGCAGGATGCTGCTTCACCCGCCCTCATGCATATGCACGTGCAGGAAAGGTCCCACTCTCCCGCCCTCATACATATGCACACGTGTAAGAACGGGGCATGCTCATTAGATGTTGGCTCGACAACCGCCCGAACTCTTGTCCAGCCCGAACCCGCCCTTTTGAAGTTTCGTGTAGATTCCATATTTTTGCTCGCTAATATAGTTGTTTGAGAAAAGACGAGCCACAAAACGGAAAACTTCGATTTTCCGTTTTGCGAAAAAAAAAGTTAAACTCGTTTTATAATTTACTAGTGTTATCGCACTTCAATACTGAATGATTCATGACCCTCTAGGCTTCATAATCTCCTAGTGAGTGACGCTACTGAATATATTTTTCAGGTTCTTGACATCATTTATATTTTATGTAGGCGCTGAATCGTTTCATTTATTTGGTATATTTTCAGTGTATATTGTGGTAAGGATGGCAGATGTTACTGAAAGTTTAATGTAATGTTTGTTAATGAAGTAGATTCCCACAGCTGGGGCCTGAAGAGCGTGGAGACCCAGCAAATGGCGAGATCATACATAAAATCACACAAGAACTAACAAATTTTTGTTTTAAAGTGGGAAATTTCATCATATCAGTCCTCCCACCCATACGGTCAGACTTGTACTTAATTAAATCCACGGTGATCCTTCAATAGCCATTTACGTTCCAGGGTCACGGTTACCAGACAGTATAATTTTTGGTTATAGAACATGCCGGTTTCCTCACGATGTTTTCCTTCATCGTTTTGTTGGAACACCACTGCTCTGTGAGTCCTATTGCAGTATCACAAATAGGAACTTATTTTAAGTTAAATCTTAACCTTGATTCCAAATTGTCTAGCTTATAAAAAATATAACAGCTATTGCAGCCCTGGGTTATTTAGGTACGAGACGTATAGGTTACGTTGCTAATCTAAATGTTTCTAGTGAGTCTGGAAAACGGAGATTTGGCCGAAAAAAATACGCATTTTATAAACAACTGCTCGATCGAACAATGATCTTATCGGAATAATTGAATTATTTATGATCCTGTCCATATACACGCTGATTTCCTCTCGATGAACTGAATATTGACATCTTTTGGAAGCACGACAATAAAGTAGAACAGTGGGATAATACATGGTTCAATATTTTTATTTGTGACTAGCTTTCGCCCGCGACTCCGTCCGCGCGGATGTGGGTCTTCGCGTGGATGGTTTATTTCTCCATTTTGAGTAACTCTGACAATGACATCTTATAAATATCTATTGAACCCAAATACGGCTAAGCCTATAATAATTAAGGAGATTCGCGGTTCTACAGAACAACGTCTATGAATAAAAGTGAAAAATAAGTTTTTTTTTCTACTTATTTTTCCAGGATAAAAAGTATCCTATTTTATGCCCAGGATAATAAGGTATAATTATACCAAGTTTCATCGAAATCGAATCGTTAGTTTTCACGTGATGCCTGCATATACAGACAGACAGACAGATAGACAAAAATCTTTTTAATCACATATTTGGGTTTGGTATCGATCCAGCAACACCCCCGCTATTTATTTTTTCAATATTTTCAATGTACAGACCCTTTGACCCTTCTACAGATTTATTATATGTATAGACTAGCGACCGGCCCCGGCTTCGCACGGGTGGACATTTATTTTTTAAGCTCTCTGAAAAAAAAAAATCCGGGATAAAATATAGCCTATACGGATTCGGAAGAATCCCTCTAAGTAATGGTAAAAGAAATTTTGAAATCGGTCCAGTAGTTTTTGAGCCTATTCAATACAAACATACAAAAATACAAAGGTTTCCTCTTTATAATATTAGTATAGATTACTTACCTACTTAATTCGTAGCTCGGACAGCACGTAAAGCCGTTGGTCCCGGCTGTCATTTGTAGATCTTTAACAGTCGTTACTACTAGTCAGTAGCTCTAATGCATTTGTCGAACAGACAGGCGAGTCCGAAGCGATAACGAACCGATACGAGACGTCAGTCCGATAGTTCTGTCACGCTATCGGATCGCTTTCGCTTTTCTATGTGACTGGATTCAAACAATTCCATACAGTACAAAAAAAACGCCTCGCTTCGTATTCGTCACGCCTGTCTGTTTGACAAAGGCTTTAAGTCAACCAGTCTTACCATGGGGTATCGTATTACCCAGTTACTGGGTAGTGGAAGTCCCATAGGCAGACGCTCCATGTAAAATACTGATATTAAGCTGCATCTGGCTTGACTGGAAGCCGACCTCAATATAGTTGGGAAAAGGCTAGGCAGATGATGACTTTACTGGTTCTACTAAAGGAAATGTGGGGGTCTCCCTGGAACCGGGTTCGTGGGGCTGTCTGATCTGTTAACCGTGACCCAGGAACGTATAGGGGTATTGAAAGAACTCCGTGGATTTTAGTCAGTACGAGTCTGACAGTCCCTCCTGTCCCGCCCTGGGTGGGAGAACTCATTTGATGATTTTATCACGATAAAAAAGAGTTGTTGAACAGTTTGGTTAAGTCAATGGACGTTAAAAAAAATTTTTTCATGAAGATATCTGACTTCGGTTTGTAAAAACGCGCTATCAGCACCTTAAAATGAGGTAGGCTATCGAAATTATACCATTTATACTAGTTTACAGTTTTTTTTTAATAAACGCTAGGAATTTCTCCTGTGTAGGTGCGTTAACAAACAAACAAACTCATATAAACGCCCAGACCCGAAATAACTACTTGTAGATCATACAAATACATATTTGAATTGAACCTGCGACACGAAGCGCAGCAGTTCAATGGCTCAGCGACTGCGCTAACCCTGCCGTCAATTTGATACAACGTATCAGTAAGTACACCAAATAAATGCAGCTATGAATTAAATAAAAAAATCGAAGGCCCTTTTACAGAATAATCCGATGTTTCGCAAGGAACTCTTACTATTCAACCTCCTTTTCAATACATGAGAATAATCTGTACTGCACTCATCTATAAACTTAGGTAATCCAAGTATATAATGCACATGATTTTGTTAGTTTTGTGTACATTTTAAAGTTAAATTTTAACGTGTGTTATGTATGTTTGGTAAACTTTGTCTTCACGTAAGCGTGTTACGGTAATATCTTACATTTCCAATCAACAAAACGGTTTTTGTTTTACGTGGCGAAATGATTAAATGAGTCCTCCCACCCAGGGCAGAGCCAGAGGGACTGTCAGACTCGTACTGACTAAAATCCACGGTGTCGTCAATAGCCCTTTACGTTACGGGGTCACGGTAATTTGCGAGTCCCGCGACCCCGGCAGGCTTTGGCCCGCAAAAGGCGCGCGTGGAACGTAACGCGCCGTCGACCCGGACATGGTCTATGGTCGATCGGAGATCGTCTGCTGACGTCCGTCGCCGTGGGCGTCTACTACTGCGGCTGGGGTGGAGGGAATCAACAAAATGGTAGTAAATTTTTAGGTAAGATAATCTGTGGTCCCAGGAATTTCTTAAAAAGACACCAAGGCCCTGAAGCATTAAGGGCAACAGAAGGAACAGGGTCGATTTTTAGTCAGTTTCAAGTCAAGTCAAGAGTTTGATAGACTTATTTGATGATAATCACCATCCCAATAAAAAAGTGTTTTTCATAATGATCAAAAAACCAAGAATGCCATGCCACGACTGAATAATTATCGTTAAAACCATCTTGCATATTGTTGAATAGTTCCGCCGTGGGAAAGAGACAGAGCTATAGAAGTCGTCTAGCGCTATCTCGTTCCCACAGCGGAACTACTCACGCTTTAAGACGACATTAGGCCACCAGGAAGGTCTATGACAGGCTACCTGTAACCTGCAGTGATGGTTGAGCAATCTCACTGCAGTGGTAGGCCTCACCAGGGTCGCATGCCTCGCGTCCACCATCCTGTCGGAGTCCGGCGCCAAATATTTTCTACTGTGTTCCATCGTTGCGCAGGAGTTAAGTTCCTTCTGGGTGACCATCTTAGGTCACATCTTTATTTCTGGGTTAGATTGAAGACTTTTTTGTCTAGCCTTTTCCCAACTGTATTGGGGTCGGCTTCCAGTGAAACCAGATTCAGCTGGATATCAGTATTTTACATGGAGCGACTGCCTGTCGGACCTCCACAACCCAGTAACTGGGTAATACGATACCCCATGGTAAAACTGGTTGTCAATCTTTAGAGCTTCTGACTAACAGTAACGACTGTCAAAGATCTACAAATGACAATGCCTCTGCTCTTTAATGTAAATTAAAAAGAATTTGTTTTTTTTTTACGTTTACACACTCTAGAAACTTCTCCTGTGTCGTGGGTGCATTTATAAACATAGAAACTCATATACACCACTGAAATGATACTTACCATGTTTCAGTTTCAATTTAAATTACGTGCATTCAAAAAGCTTTTTTGTTCGTCTGCAATAAAGATGATGACTAATCTACCGACCGATTTTCAAAAACTTGAGCAATATTTCTTCACCATAATCCGGATAAAAATGTAAACAAACCTATTTTCCCAGACGAAGTCACGTGCAGGAGCTATATCACAAAATAGGTGGCATGCATTATGGAATCTTCTTGCACTGCTCCACCCAAAGAGGTCAGAAACATTTGGAATTTGATAATTTCGTTGCGAAATAAACCTTCGTGGAGTGATATTTATTCAGCTCCTGGTGGTCAATGTACTAGGAGATAATGGGGCCAGGGAGGTTTAGAATCTAACAGTGAGTCATTGAGGTGGAATCGACCAAATGTTCTAATTGCATGTCGAGTTCGTTTCTAAACGAATTTTACTTATCAACCTACGTTATTGTAGGAGTACCTACAGTAGCATAGAGTAGAGTAACAACTTTTGTGCCTAACGAAAAAGTTTTGGAAAATGCTGGAAAAAGAAAATCTTTTGTAGAATTACAAACCAGTTTTTAAAAATCTGCATTACGTTTACGTATTCAACAAATAAAGATGATTGCGTAATCTGTCAAAAAATATTTACAATCATGTGTTCTCTGATTGCGTTAAGATAATTAGGATAATTAAAAAGTCTTAAACTAAACATTTTATTATAATTCCTGGAACATGATAGATTAAAAATATATATTTTCAAGCAAAACAATTAATGCTCTAACATTTTACAATAACAGATCAGTTGTCAACAACACCACGCTTTCATGTGATATTCATATGTTTTTAAATAAAACATAACATTATGCCGCGGTTGTGTTCGTGTCGATTGACTTGTAAAGTAACCCGGGGGAGGTGTGTTGGCTAGCAATTAATAATGTAACGTGAGTTATTTTTGGGTAAGTTAGGTAACAGACATTTTACTTTTAAGAAAAACTACGAAATTTGGAGAATGTTCGATGTTGCAACTATTCTACACTATTTGAAAATTTTGCTAACCTAAAATTTTAGTAAGTAAAAAGTCAGTAAATTAGTTTGTGATGATGATAAAATACTCAGTTATTTATAAACAAGATCGTTAGTAAAAAGTTCAAATTTTAATTTTATAACCAAATGATTACTTTTCCGTACGATACTTATTAATTTTTTTTTCGTATTTTGTTATGAACGAAATAAACTGTGATATAAATGCTTAGCAACACTTCATTGCTGAATGTGTATTTTTTATCAAGTACAGGAGTGGATTAACGAAATCAATCAAAACAACAGTTTTAGTTTGAAAATAGGTACAAAAATTTAAAATATAACATACACACATCAAGTTTGCGATCATCCATCTAATTAAAAGTATATATCACCTTAGGTTAGTTTTCGCAAATTAGCTAATAGCTTTTTACTGTTTTTTTATTATTTTTATTTTTTATTATTTTCAAAATCTATTCAGTAGTTTTAGAGATACCTACAAACTAACTAAGACTACCTACAAACAAACCAACCCTTTACCTTTTTATAATATTAGTATAAATTAATCATGGAAGTTTTTATGCATGCGTGCTACGAAGGGGAGTCGCATGGAAATTAAGTGGTTTTAAAAATTATAATTCTTCGACAATATGGCGTTTGTTCCGGTCAAGTTCACTGTTGAACATTTTTAAAACGGTCAAGAACGTTGCAAGAATTGATTATCTCTTTTAACAATGGATTTATACATTTATATTTTTCAAAACTGAGAGATCCTTAGCTTAACTACCTCTACTATTTATAGTATTTTATTTGCTGAGTAATACTCAATAGGTATATTGTAAATTAACTTAAATTTCCGGCATTGGTTGAAGCTATGCTACGGGGCGAGACGGAGTGGGAAGCGGTCGCCTCCTTCTGCGAGCAGTCATGCTCGCGAAGGAGGAGGCGGGCCGCGTGTGGGAGAGGACAGCGTCCTCCCTTCACCCCAGCCGCAGTGGTAGACGCCCACGGCGACGGACGTCGCAAGACGATCTCGTCCGACCATGGACCATGCCCGGGTCGACGGCACGTTGTGTTCCACGCGCGCCTCAAGGAGTGTCAGCATAATGACGGGGCCTGTAGAGGGCCAAAGCCTGCCGGGGTTGCGGGACTCACAAATTACCGTGACCCCGGTACATCAAGGGCTATTGAAGAACACCGTGGATTTTAGTCAGTCAAGTCTGACAGTCCCTCCTGCCCTGCCCTGGGTGGGAGGACTCATTTGATGATTTTACCAGGTCAAAAAAAAACCCTTCGGGGTTTACAAGCTTGATGACTGTGTTTCATATGTTGCTTAATTCCAGTTTCGTAATATTTTTATTTATTTAATAATATCTTATAACATTTATAAATTAATTATGTTTCAAAGACATTGTAAGATCGTAAATGAAAACGGAAGTTATAAATATTTTCTAGAAAAATGTCATACAGACAAGTAATAAATAATTCTGTAGACAAATATTACTATTATAACAGACAGCTTCTAGCTTATAAAAGTATAATACCAGTCCATTAACGTAAATCACAACAAGACTAAATACTAAAAATATCATTTTTCATTTACATTATCATCATCGGCTTTGACAACATCTGAAGTACCATTAACATTATTTAAAACGATTTGTAGGCATGTAATGCACATTTTGGCCTATTGTGGGCCTTTGTTACTGTAATCCTTTTGTCATTAGTTAATAAAGTGTGGATTTTCAAACGGCGTGCGTTTTGCGATTGTCGCAAGACAAGGTGCAAAAAAATATGTTCGGACATGAATGACCGATGTATTTGTGTACAGGAGGTTTGGATTTTAAAGTTATATTATTTTTGGATGTTATTCGTGTTATTTCACAGTGTCACGTCTCTTTGTAGTCCATCCAATTGCAATAACTTAAATATGAAGCATTTTAACGAGAAAATATTAATCCAAAACATTTTAAAATTGTTTTAATGCATTGTATCAAGTTAGATTAATAGTTATTTGTACTTACTTATTAACAGAAGCAAGCCAATCCCTGAATGTCGGCATCATAAAAATTTGGTACACAGGCAAATTAACTTTTTGAATTATAATTATGTGGAGTAGGGGAACAGTGTATAAGACGGGACGCGAGGTATGATGGGAAATCACACACTTAAGGCAAACTTAACACAATACTCAGGACGTCATTTGCTAGCGGCCATTAACAAATGGCGTCCTGTTGGCGCTTGCCCTACGTTAGTGTTGTGTTAAGTATGCCTAAAGAGTGTATGTCCCCATTATACCTCGCACCCCCGTCTTATACACTATTCCCCTACTTTGAGAACAGTTTAACGTTACCGTGGAGTAGAATGAAACATACATATTTTTCATGTCTTACTTTGGGGTACTAAGGGAATTAGCCATATATTTAGAAGAAGATGAATTCCATTTTTGAAAATGAATAATCAATGGAAACAGAGTATTTTTGAAGACTTCCAAAGCTTTAATTCCCAATAAGTATCACGCTGTATACTATGTGTGTAGCGGCAGCGGGCGGTGTAAGGCTGGTCAGTAAAGCTGCGGACATAATACAGAGACAGCTCCTAATTCGCACGTCTGCAGTGGCCCGCACGAGTCGCCAATGTATGGCAGAAATAAAGTACGGATGCATATATAAATTAGATGATTTGATCTGTTTTGTGGTGAACTTTTAGCATATGGGCTACTATTTAATGGAGGATACGGTTTTTTAATGATCGTTACAAACGACAATTAATTAATTATGTGGTAAACACGGCAAATGGCTATAATTAATGACCACGAAAAAATGCATTTAATTAGATACTTACTAAACAAAAATATGGTTTTTATAAAGAAGAAGGATTTGTTGAATTTTAAAGGGAATTTGTTAGCAATATCTTCTATCTTCTATCTATATATATAAAAGGAGAACTGACTGACTGACATATCAACGTACAGCCGAAACTACTGGGGCTAGGAATGTGAAATTTTGCACACGGCTTCCTATTATAATGTAGGGGAGCACTAAGAAGGGGTTTTTGGAAATTTAACCTTTAAGGGGGTAAAAAGGGGGAATTAGGAAAGTACGTAACCCACGCGGACGAAGTCGCGGGCAAAGTGCTAGTCTGATATAAACTAACAGTGCTAGTAAATTCGAGTTACCATACACAAGGAACCTACCTCATCGATCCTTCAACCCTCAATCACCGTATTGTGGTCAAGTCGACCATATTGTCCACTTCAGAAAAAAATAAGGATTATAATCTTGTAATACATTCTTGACAATAGATTGGGACACCGCGTGAACATAATTTTTTTGGGGAAAATTATGAATAAGTGGGCTTGAGTCGCTTGTAAAGGGTTAAGGAGGTATGTTGGTTAACATGTCGATAGTTTGCATAAGATTTGTATAAATTTTAACCCGATGAGTCATTTGGAGATCACTACATAGTATAAAACAACGTCGATTCCCGCTGTCTGTCTGTCCCTATGTTTACTTAGATCTTTACAACTACGTAAAGGATTTTGATGCGTTTTTTTAATAGATAGAGTGATTCAAGAGGTTTAAATGCATATAACACGCATGATATAAGTAGTATAAATTAAACGGGCCGGGTCGCTAGTTTTAGATAAATACCTACAGGTATCTTCTGAGATCTGGTTTGTACGGTTTTTCAGTACTTATATGTGATGATTCAAGTATGCGCGTGTAGAAATCCAAGCATGTAACCGAAATGGTTGGAAAAACCCATACAGTAATTATTCCGATTAGGTTTTGGGTATTTCCGATAATTATGTACAATTCTTTTGTTACTAACTTAGTTATAATTGAAAATACTTACTTCCAGTACTTGTTATCACATACACAGAGTACTATAAATGGACAAGATTTTTGTTTTTACGTTGGTAATGTTTGAAATGGAATTGACACTGAAATCAATGCTTAAAACTCATCACTTATTTTATAATACGAGTATATTAGCATTTTCATAAGTCCTTTTATTAAAAACTTTCTGCCTACATGCCCCATGGGAAAACGACGGGAGTTTATGTATGTATGTATCTTATTAGGCAAAGTTAATCAATTTAAAAAGTTCCTCAAAATTCCATCCACAAACTGTCGATAAAATAACCCCTTTAACATAAATCCCATCACTACCGCACAAAAACTGCGGATATGTCGCAAAATATCCGAAAGCAAGGTGCTCACTGACCACCGGTACATCACTACATCAGTGAAAAAGTCGCAGTGGACAAAAATGAACACAATTGCATGCGATGATGGATCACCCATGTTCTGTCCGACGAATGTCTATGGTAAGGGTGGGTTAGTAGGGAAGGGTATTTTGTTTATTTTTATTAAGAAACAAAAGAAAGAATGAAAGAAAAAAATACATACTTGGCGCAGAAGCGTTTATTATGAATGCGACGGAATTTATTATCGGTAATCCTTTTTGTTTTAACGTTTTTAGGGAAAGTTTAAATCTTTTCTTTGGGTTTCTTTATTTACATTTTTTGCCCATTTTTCATCTACACCCAGCGGTTTAGGTTGTACTTCCTCTGTTAGTTATTGTTTTTCAAATATTTTCTAGCAGATTTAAATTTAAATTAGCACTGACCCGTTAAATTAGCAGTCAGTTTCTTAGATTTGATATGGGGTTCCATAAATTAAATGTTGGTATTGTGAAACTAGATCTAAAGAGTTAATTAAAGTTAGCATCATTAATTTTAATTAAATTCTCAATATAACTACATTGCATGATGCATGACGATTTAGAAATGGCTTCATTAATTTCATTAATTTTAATAAATTAAAGAAAATGGACATGACTTTTTACTTACTATTCACTTAATATTCACATAAAGGAAAAAGGTGAAATTTTGAGTAATTAACCACGATTAAAACTCATAATTGTACTTATTTGGTCATTGACGCACAATTTCAACCACAAAAATACGTCATTGTAATTTTATTACTAGCTAAAATGTTTGTGTGGATTGCCAACTATAGTCAGGAAAAACTATAACAAATAATAATTATTAATTACAGTAGCTGTACCTAATGTTCTCAGGTAAAATGACAAAATAATTATGTCACATTGGCGAATTATTTTTGCAAAAGCCCTTTCCGTATCAATCCAACCCAATCTCAGATTGACCAGAAGTCTGAGCGCGCGTGCTCACCTCGATTAAGATTTCCACCTTAGCATTCAACTCTATTTCAGTGAGTTAGGGTTCAGTTTGCATTGTGAATTGATGAAATATTTCGCTAAGTGCTTTGTATTGTCATTTATTATGTCTTCCGCACGCGTCCGACGACGCGTGTTTATCGTATGTTTGAACCGATGTCTGAATCGATATAACACATCATTTATTTGTCATTCGAGTGAACCCTTTCCTTCTTTTTTTGTCCGATTTTTATTTAAACGATGTCAATTTTCGATGTTATGTAAATTACGCGTTTACTTTGTATTTTTGGAGTTCTGTTAATTTTATTGACATTATTTGTATACTTATATCAAGATACTATTCAAGTTTTGAAGCCTTAGCACGAATTCTACGTACATAGCCGTGCTTCGTATTTGAAATATGACGACTAAAATTGTACGAAGGAAGAACTAATTTCATCCATCAATCCCGAATACTTTACGTCACAAGAACGTGAAAACCAGTGATAGGATCTCTGATTTTAAGTTCAATCCCCAGATTGCTTAACTTCTAATAATTATACATTAATCATACACAATATTATTACATATACAGTGTCACTACATTTTAAAAGTGTGATCATCTTATAATAGCATAATCCGCCTATAAATAATGCTCCTAATGCTGGAACACATTCCTCTCCTGGCTGCGAGAGGAATTGGGCAAATCTACTATCTACCTATGTCAAGCATATTAAGCAAAAGATACAAGTCTTCTAGAAGGCGGCCAAACAAAACACATGTTCATTTGTCCAGATATAAATACAACTATACCCATTCATCCAAAAAGTAAGATCAAATCTTCCCTTTCGTTTTCGCCGAAAATTAAAACGAATTTGCGTGCATTGTTATCGTCACAATGCTAATTAGTCGAAAAATATTCAGTAGTTATCGCAACCTCACTTCAAATGCCGCACATTGGGCAAAAAGCAAATCAATTCTGGACAAAATTGACAATAAAATACCACCCAAAAATCATTATTTACGGCGTATTAAACTTGAGGAGTGTCTTTCGTTAAAAAAAAGTTATTAAGTAGTGCAAAATTGGGTGAGCATGTAAGAATTAGCTTTCTTTCCTGGGTGGCAAGCTAAGGAGTGGAATAAGCATTCAAGTGGACCTTTCGAGTATTTATTTAAAGGATTACGCACATTACGGCCACTGTAGGACATTTGCCCGTCTTTTGTTAAACTTGTTTTGTTATGAGAAAGCTTCCTCTTCACATTTTATTTACTTACAATATGGAAGCTCAAATATTTGAAACCGAATTTTGAATAACAATGACCATACGTAGGTACTTGAGGAAAAAATATGAGACACTTTCTTTATTGTTGTTCGAACATAACCCACGTATAAAAGTCTGTAAAAATTTCGCGGTATTCGATTTCAAAAAAATTGTGGTAAATGTTTGTTTTGTTTTACCCATTAAAAACACTTCAATAGTTAGTGTAAGCCAAATGTCTGCAGAACTTCTACGTCTTTATTTTAATTATTCATATTTTTGCCGAAAAATCAGCAGGGAATCCCTAATCCTTTAAAAATGTCCACTAATATCGTTAACAGAACCCTTAAACCTTTATTTCTTAAACGTCGCAACTAAGATTTATGTTAAAGATTGCAACAATTGTGTAGAAATCGAAAAAAATGAAAGGAAACGGCGCTAACTTCTAGTAAGGATAATCCCTGAGGATTCGCAACCCTTTTTGGTTCTTTTTTGGACATCTTGGACATTTTTTTTGTCCAGATAAGTTGTTGAATGGGAGCATTGTGCTAACGTAATGTACGTACAGGAAGCATGCCGTTCAATTGTTCGCGCTCCGATGGACAATCCGTATACATATTAATATATGAAATGAAAGTAGAAGAATTATGGTAAGTTAAGAATTTGTTTGTTTTGCTTATTTAAGAATTTAAGGACAACCTTTTTATCAGGGTAATGAATTAGGAGAACTATTATTTTAATATATGGTAAGTAAATAACTACTGTGACAGAAGTGTGAAGATGAAGATGAAGTCATCATTAGATACCGTAACATCTAAACTAATATTATAAATGCGAAAGTAACTCTGTCTGTCTTTTCTTCACGCCTAAACTACTGAACCGATTTGTGTGAAATATGGTAGACATAGTTTGGAACTTGAGAAAGGACATAGGATAGTTTTAATTAACAAAAATCTGCCGGAAGTCACTATTCCACGCGAACGAAGTCGCGGGCAAAAGCTAGTCATTAAATAAAACCTGTTTTTACGCCGGGAGAACCATAATTCATCACCAATGGGTAACATGGGGGGAGATGTCATCATCTTCTTCTTCTTCTTATCGTATGGTTGATGAACAACCTAGTGTCAGAGTTTAAACCGCCCGTAGGCCTCTGACATGGCTTCACACACCGTTGAAAAATCTCTCAGGTGTGCTGGTTTCCTCACGATGTTTTCCTTCACCGTTTTTAGCAAGTGATAATTAATTTATAATACGCACATTAATTCTAAAAGACATTGGTGCGTGCCGGGGTTTGAACTTGCAACCTTTGACTTGGCAGTCCAACGGTCGTACCACTCGGCTATCACTGCTTTTCAAAATGACATCATAACACCCTGTTATATGATTTGCTTTTGTGTTATTGAGAAAGGTGATGAAATGTGATATTTCTTATTGTTCAATAACTGCTTAGGAAGTGGTAAAGACAGCTCAGAAGATGAAAGGTGGTAACAAGTTATTCTGGGAGGATACGTTCTTCACTACATAGTATATAACAAAGTCGCTTCCCGCCGTCTGTCTGTCTGTCCCTATATATACTTATATCTTTAAAACTACGCAACGGATTTTGATGCAGTTTTTTTTTCAGATTGCACCCATGCGGAGCCGGGGCGGGTCGCTAGTTTTATAACTTACACAATTATTACATCTAAGTTATTTCATTTAGTAAGTATCCTTCACTGTGCGAAAATAGATAAGAAAAAATCGATTATTAAGTGACGAACAACTTTGTTTAAATTAACATCAGCAAATGTTATATTTTGTGTTAGGTGTGAGTCAAAAGTGTTATAGGTATCGTCAATAGTGTTCTGAAGATTTGATCACAATCCTAAACAGTCATGCATCAATCATGACCTAAATTCTTGTCTGAACAAGAAAAATCCTGCTCCCACAAAAAAAAACACCATTATTTGACCTACCAGGAAACCAGAAATGATCAAGAGGTAAAGCAAACAAAACAAAATCATATGAACCAAAAAGGTTTACAAACACAAAGTATGAATAACTCCTTCGTATCCTCAGGTCGTCGGCACACTTACAGTATTTCTTCTCAAACTGATTCATGAAGCGCTAATACGTATCTTTTTAAATGCAAATTAGCAAATGCGCGATTTTCCGCATTTACTTGTGAGGGTGACACAATATAGATAAGTACAGAAGGTTCACCCTTCCTTCCTTCTCCTCTCTTCAGGTAAGGTTAGTCTGAGGAAAGGGGGCCAAATGGGGGCCATTCGTTTCTTACTGAGGTGTTTACATTATGGTCTTCCAAGTACAATAAACTGTTGGTTATCATGTGGCGATTCATCTTCATCAGCCTATAATGTTCTTACTACGGCTTGGTTGGTGGCAGTGCAGACGAGGTGGCGAAGTTTTTGGCTAATACAATATAAGATTTGACAGGCCTGTTGGTCTAGTGGTTAGTGACTCTGACTGCTATGTCGGAGGTCGTGGGTTCGATTCCCACCCAGGACAAATGTTTGTGTGATGAGCACGATCATTTGTTCTGTGTCTGGGTGTAATTTATCTATAATATGTATGTATTTAGAAATATATAAGTATGTTTATCAGTTGTCTAGTACCCATAACACAAGCTCTGCTTAGCTTGGGACTAGATGGCATTGTGTGATAGTTGTGGAATATTTATTATTTATTATTTATTATTATAGTTGAATCATGACCCATGTACATTGACGGTTGTTGCGGAGATCTAAAACAATTGACAGTCGCGATTGCGCTTGCACTCGCCTGTACATAAAGCTTGTCTACGTCTGTGTGCATTTTCGCTCCTTGTATGAAGTTTACCTTCTATTCTATTTAGTGGTTGCAATGTATGCTATGCAAACAAAATAATAAAGTTGTTTTTGGTCTAGCAACGGGGTCAAGAGTGTGTGGGTCATTGTCTCACTAGTGTCAATTTTGAATGTTTTTCTTGGAGTTTGCCTAGACTTTGTTTGATGTTTTCATTAGTGTTAGACCGTAATCGTGTTACTGCAGGATAAAGACCTCTTCCTGTAGAAAGAGAGTCAACATTGATGTTGAATATCACGTTTTTTTAACACACTTGACACGTGACACGAAAAACTGTCAATTTGCTATTTGAACAAAGTTTTCTGCCTTTGTCAAACAGACAGGCGAAAGCGAAGCGTTTCCGAAGCGATACCGAACCGAAACAAGACGTCACTCCGAAAGTTCTGTCACGCTATTCTCTTTCGCTTTGCTGTGTGGTTGGATTCAAACAATTCCATACATTTTGTTTCTGTTTGACAAAGGCTTTCGCGGGATTGTGTTAACAGGTAACCGTGACTCTAGAACGTAAAGAGCTATTGAAGGAACACTGGATTTAAGTCAGTACGAGTCAGAAAGCCCCTCCTGTGCCACCCTGGATGGGAGGACACATTGACACATACAAAATAAAAATTCGTTGGAAAATATTCAAAAATCGCCTTAGCGGTCGTCGGGGATAATACTTGGGATTCTTACCTCAATAGAACTACCCCAGTTATCACCATCAGTAAATGAAAAGCGGCTCTAGGTCACCTTAATAGACCAGCTCCAGCCCCTCTGTATATTCCTTGATAGGGCACAACCTTTTTTTTTTTTTTATTGTGGTAAAATCATCAATTGAGTCCTCCCACCCAGGGCAGGGCGGGAGGGACTGTCAGACTTGTACTGACTAAAATCCACGGTGTCCTTCAATAGCCCTTTACGTACCGGAGTCACGGTAATCTCTAGGTCCCGCGATCCTGGCAGGCTTTGGCCCTCTACAGGCCCCGTCACTATGCTGACACTAGGGCACAACCTTGGGATTTTTTAACTGGCCATAAGTGAATGAATGAATCTTACCAAAAACACGGGCTATGTCTTTGGTCAAATATAAGTTAAATGATAAATGATATTAATTTTGCAAATTGGTTGTGAAAAAACACTTTTACACGTCAAATAATATTTTAAAGCTAGATGAGGCCGGTGTTTCGTACCTGAGAAGAAATATCCGAATTTATAATTATGGAAATAATCACACAGATTTGAGTGGACCTGTCCATTGTCAGTTAGATTGTCACATTGGTCTTTTTTTTTTTTTTTTGGTTGGTCTAAGAGATCTTTTAAACGTTTCCCCACACTCAAATTTTCCCCTGTATCATAGATATACAACTAACATTTAAATTCGTACACATAAAACACCTAAATCACAAACTGGCCTTTTCTCTCCTAGAATCTGCTCAACTATTAAAACAAATGACAATCAATCTTCATTGCATTCAATGGTTATGAAAACAAAACGCTATCGCACCACGAGCCTATAATTCTGTCGACTCCATCAAGTTAACTAGATGCCTAGTTAAAGCACCGGTCCTGCTACTAGCGACTAGCGAGAAGCGATTAGAATTAGCAAGTAAGTAAATATTTTGTGTTTGTGAGCGTTTTCGTTGAGGGTTCAACTATTGATTAAAAATTGTGAGAGAATAGATCTCTATCTCTTAGGTGGTGTTCATACCAAACTGGAAAGTTTCCCTAGAAACATGGGTTCGAAGTGCTTATTCTGTTACCAACCTTTGTGTCAGTGAATTTTAGCTCTTTTATTTTATCACCACATTAAAATTTAATTTATCAATTTAGTTATTTTAGTTGAATTAGGGCTGCCTGGCTTGCGGACAAAAAAACAAATATATAGAGTTTTTACTGTGTTTCGTCTGTGTGCAGTCATTTTACTCCCTTATGTGTAAGCTTGCTCCATCTTAGGCCGCATTTTTGCTCTGGGTTAGATTGTGGTCAAGAGAAAACCCACTAAAAAGAGTTCGCATTTATATAAACAAAATAGGCGAAATTTTAGTATTAAATCTCTGCCTTACTCTTCTGGAATTACAAGGCGTGATGTTTATAATTTGAAAGTAATTAATTAATCGCTTCCTTTGCTTCCTCGCCCGGTGGGACCACAGCCTAAGTGCTACTACAGTTCAGCGAGTGAAAGGGGAACCGCGCAGGGTTCGGTGTCCGCCTGATCACAGCTTCCTTCTTCCGACTCTGTAATACATACTTCCTACGTTTAGTGTCGTTGTATTAATATTATTAAGTATTGGAAAGCTGATGTTTGTTTAGAAAAGTAAGTGTTGTCTTGGAGGAAAATTGCTTGGTAGTGTTTAGACAGGTTTGTTTTCGGTCGTTTGTACTCGTATATAAAATCTCTGTATTCTTGATTATTTTATTTGGACGAATTGTTTTATGACGTCTCTCAATGTTTGACAATTAAGTATATAGTTTAGGCACCAGTCTCCCACAATATATATAGTTACCTGAATTGTGGATCATTGTCGAATCTAAACAATGTCAAATAATAATTTATGTATATTTTTGTGAGAAAATAAATTCGATGTAATTTGACATAGGTTCGAATCTCTCTAATCCATTGGACGAGTGAGAAATGTGATCACAATTTCATAAAAAGAATACTAAAAGGTTCGAGTTGATATGGTTACTAAAGTCCGGACGCGAAGCCGGAGGAATTTCGTACTTTAACTTGTCATCATAATTGGCTACTTGACTGAAAAATTATAATTAGTCCGTCACTTAGATTATCAAAAAATATTCGACCCGTATTTTTTCTTTTGTTTCGTAAACCAAAATTGACGGAGATACGATGCTTTCAAAATTGGCAAAACGTCACAATTTAGTACATTTTTTATTGAATTCTGACTTGACGAGCCCCCACTCTCGAGTTTTGATGCGTTGTATTTTGGTGAATATTCATTGATTTTACAAAAGAAAAAATACGTGTCCGTTATTTTTTAAAACTCTAAATGACGGACTAATTATATTTCTAATTTATAGCTACTGTCAAATAGCCAATTATAATGAGCCTCGCACACGCGGCTCTGTGCGAGCGAGAATCATTATATTTGCGCGGGAGTGACAGAAACGGGTAATGACAGGTTAAAGTACGAAAATCTCCTGCTTCGCGTCCGGACTTTATCTGTTTACGAGTTCATATGTGTGCTGTGTCCCTAATAAAAAACATAACTATAATTGGATCGATTAGTTCTACTTACTACTAACTGAGGACACGGTGGAGCATACGGTGCAGGACTGCCCCGCTTGGGCAGAGCACCGCCGTGTCCTCACGACGGCGATAGGCGGTGACCTCTCGCGCCCGGCATTGGTCGAGGCCATGCTGCGGGGCGAGACGGAGTGGGAGGCGGTCGCCTCCTTCTGCGAAGCAGTCATGCTCGTGAAGGAGGAGGCGGGCCGCCTGAGGGAGAGGACAGCGTCCTCCCTCCACCCCAGCCGCAGTGGTAGACGCCCACGGCGTCGGACGTCGCGAGACGATCTCCGGCCACCGTAGGCGCGGGCATGCGGGCAGCGAGTAATGGGCGACTCGCTGTCCGACCATGGACTATGCCCGGGTCGACGGCGCGTTGTGTTCCACGCGCGCCTCAAAGAGTGTCAGCATAGTGACAGGGCCTGTAGAGGGCCAAAGCCTGCCGGGGTCGCGGGACCAAGGGATTACCGTGACCCCGGTACGTAAAGGGCTAGTGAAGGACACCGTGGATTTTAGTCAGTACAAGTCTGACAGTCCCTCCCGCCCTGCCCTGGGTGGGAGGACTCATTTGATGATTTTACCACGATAAAAAAAAAAAAAAAACTTACTACTAACTGCTACTGCGCAGTGAAAGGGGAACCTGAGAGTTAGTGCTTGCCTTCCTGATTGATGGTAACCGACTTCCGACTTGAGTAGTACTTGGTATTAAATTAATATAGAAATATAGCCATATTGAATTGAATTTATTTATTTCAGACCAAGCACAAGTAAAAGTTCATATTATGTTAGAAGGCAGATACTTATACTAGAACGTAGAATTTAAAAAGATTATTACTATGGACATGCATGAGCGACCAATGCCTCAGGAATTATAAATATATAAATATAAATATTCCACAACTATCACACAACGCTATCTAGTCCCAAGCTAAGCAGAGCTTGTGTTATGGGAAAATAGAAATATATAAGTATGTTTATCAGTTGTCTAGTACCCATAACACAAGCTCTGCTTAGCTTGGGACTAGATGGCGTTGTGCGATAGTTGTAAAAAAAAAATGCTCATAGAAGAAAAACTGTCATCATTAATTATTAAAATCTTCTCAGATGAACTTGCAGCTCATTAATAATCTAACTTATCGCATCGATAATATCGATAAACTCATAAATAGTCACTAAAAACACTTTTATCTAAAAACTTGACAAAAATATCTTAAAAACTATATAATTTTTCGCACAGTTTTTAAAACAAGTCAAGATAAACTTCATGTTCGGTAATAAATTGAACTTAAGAACATTGGCGAATGCCCATAAACTACAGGTTTATAATCTTGCAAGCATTCCCGGCATCTGCCATTACCGTCCCGGGCCGGAAGTGGCTTGGCCGGCCCGGCTGCCGGCTTTCTCTTCCGGGCGAGCAGAAAACTGCGAACTTCCCGGATACCGGCCATTTTCCGGAATAATAACTAGAATTAATCAAATATTGAATGCGAATTATATTATGTGTATCTGTCTGAAGGAGCATTGATTACATTGACTTTCAATTATGGGTGGAGTTTGTGGTAATGAGATTCTATTTATAGAATAATAATTATTTATTAGTTACAATTAGATCAGTGGTGGCCCCAGTGGGTTCGTACCCAGCCAGGAATTTCTTCCTGTATCGTTGGTGCGATTACAAACATAAAAACTCACATACACAAAAACCCGAACCCGTAACAACTACTTGCTGATCATACAAATGTTTTTCCGTGCGGAGATCGAACCCGTGACACGCTGCGCAGCTGTCGTTCGCTCAACCACTGCGCCAATCGTGCTGTCAAATTAGATGGATTGGATGATTATCGCAAATTTACCCTATTGATATTATTATATGGATATAAACACAGAATAGATAAAAGAGGTGTAGACGAAAGATAGATTTATAATCTGGAATAACACAGGATACCGTTAATACCGGTAATTTCATGGGAAATTTTCCAACTACTACACTGGCAAATTCGTTGGTCCCTAATAAATAATAATAATCGCAAAAAAAACATGTTTATAGTCACGTACCAATACCATTATGATTATAACATCGCCAAACGGCAAACATCCGTCATCCGTCGTAGACATTAGAAACTGACCATCGCAACTTAGTCACAGCCTACAGGCTCAACATAGCATACCTAGCTAGGTCCAGTCCAGGTCATAAACATTTTTTGACCGCTCTCGGCGCAGGCGCCGCTCTCGAAGTGTTAAATGTTCCACAATTTACTAAGTGGGACAGGAATCACGATGCACTTTCTAGTGTTGCTATCATTGTTTTACTTTTAATTGCATCTGAGTAGTTAAGAAAGAAATTGAAATCTTAATAATATTATGAATGCGAAAGTGTGTATTTTATAATAGCCGTTGACGTGAAAAATGTATTTGCGCATGTTTAATCTCATCGCCTTGTTAGTTTTTCGCCTCAAACCCATTAACATTTTTGTTCGTAAGTGTATGTCGCGTTTTCATGCCAAAACGGATGAACATATCTGGATGAAATTTGACACTAGATAGATATCAGATTGACACAAAAGTTACCTTTTTCCGGCTGACGCCGCTGGTAATATCCAAAGACATAGAGCATGGATCGATCATTATCTGTCTTGAATTGGCATACTTAACGTCTGTCCACAGTAAACATCTATCTCTTTGTTGCAAGATGTAGATAAAGTGTCTCTAATTGTTTCTCTCTCTTTCTAAAGAGTATCGAATTTTTTTTTGACACTAGCGATCCACACTGTCTGCGCAAAGGTGCAATTTTAAAATAAAATATAGTCTATGTCATTCAAGAATAATGTAGCTTTCTACTGGTGAAATAATTTTCAAAGTCGGTTCACAAATTTCAGAGATTACTTACTACAAACAAACTGACAAACTTCACCTCTTATATTATTAGTATTGATTTGTTTAGGGAAAGCTCAGTGCATGCTATAAGTCTTTGCTAAACCCTTAACATAATAAAAAACAACATGAAAATCACAAATAATCTTTTTCTTTCCCCTCTAATTATGCTAAAAGTACGATAAAACTATGTCTAGCCTAGTACTAGTGCCCCTAAGCAACCATTCCCGACTATAGTTAGAAAGTAGGACAGGATGTTCCTGCCTGCACATCGCGATGTCAAACATTAAATATTCTAGACGTCGACGCTGCTGTGACTAATGTTCTAATGTCACAAGGACATGCCATCGATATGCTAAACTATTTACTGAGGCACTTTCTTTGATTTGTTTTGAGTTTTATGATTGATAGATAGAATACTCTTTATTATGTACACTGTATAAATTACAGGTATTTCCAATTAACAGTATCTTTTAAGCAGGGTAACAATGGGCGGTCGCGGGACTTACGAGTTAACGTGCCCCCGGAATGTAAAGGGCTATTGAAGGACACCGTGGATTTTAGTCAGTATGAGTCTGACAGTCCTTCCCGCTCTGCCGTGGGTGGGAGGACTCATTTGATGATTTTACCACGCTAAAAAAAGGGGTAACAATGGGCGGTCTTATGCTAAAATTGAGAACCAGTTCCAAGACACGACTACTATTTGAACAGACCCGCTACCGTCACAGCGCTTTTGTTTAAAATCATCAATGTAAAGCTTTTCATAATTTGCAGGAAATGAAATTACGCTTCAAGAAACCATGATTCTGCTAAATAAATAAAGTTTAAAGCCAATATTTCACAGCTATATTTGGTTATAAACGTGCCACTGAACATCGAGTACATTCATTAGGAGAAGTAATTACATTGGTCAGCAATTATAAAATTTGGCAAGCCACCCAAAAGCAGCATTTAAATAATTTGGTCAGCATACAAAGATTTTGTTTGCAATAAAAAAATCAGGCAGCAATTCTTGTTCTCGCGATCTCGGGGCAGTATGGAGGGAGCGACTGTCGCAACCGAGGTTCGGGCACGCCGCAATCGCGGCGGTAAGACCCCTCCTTGAGGAGTGGCTGGATAGGCGTCACGGCGTCCTTACCTACCGCATGACGCAGGTCCTCACCGGACACGGATGTTTCGGGAGGTTCCTGTGTCTGATAAGGAGGGAAGAAACGCCTGGGTGTCACCACTGCGAAGATCGTCCGGAGGACACGGTGGAGCATACGGTGCAGGACTGCCCCGCTTGGGCAGAGCACCGCCGTGTCCTCACGACGGCGATTGGCGGAGACCTCTCGCGCCCGGCATTGGTCGAGGCCATGCTGCGGGGCGAGACGGAGTGGGAAGCGGTCGCCTCCTTCTGCGAAGCAGTCATGCTCGCGAAGGAGGAGGGGAGCCGCGTGAGGGGGAGGACAGCGTCCTCCCTCCACCCCAGCCGCAGTGGTAGACGCCCACGGCGTCGGACGTCGCAAGACGATCTCCGGCCACCGTAGGCGCGGGCATGCGGGCGGCGAGTAATGGGCGACTCGCTGTCCGACCATGGACCATGCCCGGGTCGACGGCGCGTTGTGTTCCACGCGCGCCTCAAGGAGTGTCAGCCAAAGCCTGCCGGGGTCGCGGGATCAAGGGATTACCGTGACCCCGGTACGTAAAGGGCTAGTGTGGGACACCGTGGATTTTAGTCAGTACAAGTCGGACAGTTCCTCCCGCCCTGCCCTGGGTGGGAGTACTCATTTGATGATTTTACCACGATAAAAAAAAAAAGTACATAGGAGTAATGATACGTGACGAGCAAATATACACACCTACATATTGAACTGATATTTGGTATGGTGATCTTCTACCCCAGTTCCTGATTTAGAATAGCAACAAACAATCCCGATTTGTAACTAGTAAGGTGATGAATTCGAACCCAGGCAGGTAACTAGAGACGCTTTTTAATTTTCCATACAATTTAAGGCAACAACTCTTTAGGCATACTTAACACAACACTAACGTATCGCAAGCGCCATCATGACGTCATTTGCAAGCGGCCATTAAAAATGGTGCCCTGTTGACGCTTGCGCTACGTTAGTATTGTGTTATGTTTGCCTTAAATGTGTGATTTCCGATCATACCACGCGTCCCCGTCTTATACACTGTTCCCCTAAGTCGTTACACTTCAAGTAAAATACGTAGAATTCATGCTAGCGTCTCTGTACAAACATTACTCAATTCCAAATGCCCTGTTTATTTCCCCTTACGTACATATAATAAAGGTATTACCTAAACGTACAATCATGACGTGTGATACTAACACTGCTTCCTGGGTTCTCCTACACGTCAAACAGCTGGAACAACGTGTCGGGTCAACAGATCAGCCGGTACATAATGGCTTACATCACAATTGCCCCGTTTTCCTCACTCAACGGTTACTACTACTGATGATGAATCATAAACAGATGTTACGTTCAACAGTTTTTGGACTTAAAAGAGTTCGCAGTTGCATCACCAAATATTTCATCCCTGACTAGCTGACCCGGCGAACTTCATACCGCCTCAGAATCTTTTATACCTTCCCTGGACTTCCAAAAATAATTCAAAACCAAAATTAGCCAAATCGGTCCAGCCGTTTTCGAGTTTTAGCGAGATATAACGCATAGCAATTGATTTTTATCACTATATAGTATAAAACAAAGTCGCTTCCGGCTGTCTGTCTGTCTGCCCCTATGTATGCTTAGATCTTTAAAACTACGCAAAGGATTTTGATGCGTTTTTAATAGATACAGTGATTTAAGAGAAAGGTTTGTACTCGTACTGACTAAAATCCACGGTGTCCTTCAATAGCCCTTTACGTTCCGGGGTCACGGTAATTCGTGAGTCCCGCGACCCCGGCAGGCTTTGGCCCTCTACAGGGATTTAACTATTTCTGCCATTATTAATCATCTTTCATTTTTTCCAATCATTTTGGGTTCAGTCATGTCAGATTCTTCTATATTTTACCCTTTGTTTTAATAGTTAAATTAACTATAGTCAGTTTAATTGATTAATCAAACAACTGGCTCTTTTAGTACACTTCCTTACTAATCATCATCTTTGACAACCCATCCTCATCTCATAATTGATTCTATCACGACAATCAATTAAAACTATAAACACAACACCAAGAAACATCAAATAAGGAGAATTTGATTTGAACCATTTAAATATTTTCACACTAGTTTATGTAAATTCTTGCCTAATCCATATGTAAGTACTTCCTTTCTTGAGCAGCCATTATAATTATCTGTTTATAATGTAAATGGTCGTATGCGCAGAATATGAATCATCATTAAAAGCTGTGCTCATTAACACTTCTGTGTGAATATGTTAATTAGTTTTATTTCTGTAACTATGTGTCAATGTCAGGGGAACTCGGTGCTGAAACATACTAATAATATTATGAGTTGTTGGTCTTTAAATTCGAGCTTTTTAAGACTGGGAGTAATATTGTGATAGACTTAAGACCATGAGGAATGATGTCAAAGAGCTTTCTTATTCCTAAGTAATCCTATGCGTCTCTTACTGTTCTGCACCCTTTCTTTAACCTTTTATTGAGAATATCATATCGGTGACTTTAAAAGAAATACAAGAAATGAAAGCCAAAATATCTTAAAGGTGCTGCTTAACATGAGCATTCGCTTGTAATGAGCATTCTTGCGAATGTTACATTACAGAAAAACAAATGAGAGCGTTTTAGCGAGCATTCCTACGAGTTCTCTGGCGAGGATTTTGCCGAGCCTACTGTTAAGTCTGACATTTTCATGAAGAAAATTGTTTTGACGAACATCGAGTAGAGCGTTCGCTAGAAGGATCGTGACAATGTTCGTTACCATGTGTGGCTTTGTTCGTTGTTCAGTTTGACGTGTTCTGTTACACGTGAATGCTCAAATCTATCAGCAGCACCTTTATATTTCTAGGACAAAATGTCACCTCTCTGTTAGGAACTATTTTAGGTATCAAATTTAATCTAGTGCCTTTTAGTTGGTCGCGGGTCCAAGGGATTACCGTGACCCCGGTACGTAAAGGGCTATTGAAGGACACCGTGGATTTTAGTCAGTACAAGTCTGACAGTCCCTCCCGCCCTGCCCTGGGTGGGAGGACTCGTTTGATGATTTTACCACGATAAAAAAAAAGTGCCTTTTAGTTGACAAGACAAAAAGCTTACCTAAAATTCAATCTCGGACTTCCGAAAGTTATAATAGAACATCACAAGGTCGACAGTTAACGATAATTAGCTAATTAGAACCATGATACTTCCAGGTATTCCAGGAACAGCTAATAAATATAGGTGAATTACTATCGAGAGTCATTCTCACGAGTTATAGAATGGCGGAGTATTCAGTTCACGTAGTGTAGACGTGGGACATCCGTTTGAGGTACTGATGCCAACTCTTTGGGATTTTACAGGACATGGTATCTTTGAGCTAGATCTGTTGTAGAAATAGAAATGATACGTAAGAATGTGAAAGTTGAGGCAAACAAAGAATTAGAGGAAAGAGATAAAATAAGGTAAACTTGTAAAGAAATATGACTTGGTCAAGATAAGTTCGCAGTTGATGCTTCGCAGCTGGCTACAACCAAAAGTAGTATATTCCTTCTATGCTTGACATAAACCTATCAACTAGGTAAGTAGTGTAAATTATGGAATGCATTAAAGGAATTGAGTATTAATTAAGAAGACACCCGAAGAACTAATACAAAAAATGGGTTTACTACAATCTGTTATGCCAGAGTAAACAGAAAGAGAGACTAAGACAAAAGGAAAAGAAGTTATAATAGTTAAAGTAAAAAAGAAGTGTAATTTACGTTTTCACAATAAACCAATTACGTCTCAACACCAGCAGAAATAAATTGTAAGCGATATCTATCAATTCAATCAACCAAACACCAAAACATTTGCTCGGAATCAAACAAGTTATCAATCGTTGGCAGCTCTGTTCCACCGACTACTGAGTAAGAGTCTCCTCCCTTTTGCGCCATGCTTCCCTTAATAGGGTAATTTACTGCATAAATAAATTGAAAATTTGATTTGTCCGTCTGTAAGAGTATTAAAAAAAAACACGTTTTTTTTAAATCAATGTATATTGAAAAAAAAAAAAGCTTCGAATTTCGGGAGTGGGGCCTTGAGACGTCATAACGCCTGTAAAATTATACCGACCGATTATCTTCGTCAATTTTGTATTGGACTAATATTTTACCTTGCCTTGGACTAATATTTTTAACAGTAAAATAGCGCATAAATTGCGCATTTTTATACAAATTGAAATTACACATATGCCAATAAAAGCCATAAAACCGCCAACACACAGACAGACAAACATTAAACTCCGAGACGAGACCATCACATGTGCCTCCATGGCTCTAGGCCAAGGTTGACCGGCAGCCTGTTGACGTCACCCATGTACTAATAGCTGAAAACACAACTGAATACATATGAGTCTCCAATGAGGTGGAATTCTTTGGCTAGATACTCGTGAATGCATTTTTCATTTTTATTTAATACTAGCTGTCTCGGTAAATTTCGTACCGCCTATCAGAAAAACTACTTAAACGGGCAAATCTAGCTTTTTTTTTCGTAGTAAAATCATCAAATGAGTCCTCACACCCAGGGCAGGGCGGAAGGGACTGTCAGACTGACTAAAATCCACGGTGTCCTTCAATAGCCCTTTACGTACCGGGTTCGCTTTAATTTGTGAGTCGCGCAACCCCGGGGCAAATCTAGCTAGAAAAATATTCTTATAGCGTCCCTACTAGTAGGATTAAGAGAAAGTAAGTGATAAGACTGTCTCCACTTTCCTCAATAGATGGTATCCGTAGCTATGTTGTAACTATTTAAAACAATTTGCAAGTCCCATGTGTTTATGTGTGGAAGGGAAATACCCAAGTGCATGACTCTAGGCGCGAAATCGTAGAAAGTATTGATGGACGGCCAATCGGCCATGTTTAACATATTATGTTCCCACTTCTGGGATATAGGCCTCCCTGTGAGAGGGAGTGGGCTGAGTCCATGAAAGCCCTGTGCGGGTTGGTAGATCTTACATGTCTTCGAATTTTTGGTACTTACGTATTGGTCACCGTCTTGAGGGCGGTGAAATAAATTACACAAATTAGCCACGTAATATTATAATGAATTAACATTCAAATTAATTTAATTAATTTTTATTTTAATCGTTCTGTCAAGGCTTGTTTGTCATACATTCCCTTATTCGGTTTTGATCGCGGGACTGTACGAATTACTGTGACCCCGGAACGTAAAGGGCTATTGAAGGACACCGTGGATTTTAGTCAGTACGAGTCTGACTGCTAGTCTCTCCGCCCTGGGTGGGAGGACTCATTTGATGATTTTACCACGATAAAAAAAAAAACCTTATTCGGTTATTATCAGCAGTTTTTGTTTTCAGCAAATGTGTTATTAAATGATAATAATTACGCTTAATTTTAACGCTTTTAGTGCCTACATTGTTGTATAATAATATCAAGTATATAACTTAGTTCAGTTAAGTTCATTCTTTTGTTAGTTTTTTAACCGCTTATCACGGAATCTAAAAAAAAATCAAAATTCAATAAAACATTTTTTTTACTGTTATTTTTCTTTTTTACAATTTTTCTATAAAATATGATAATTACTATTTTTATTTGCTATTGTGCACGAATTATCGAATTGAATCTAGAAGATGATCCAAGTTGAACTGCAACCTGCCGGGGTTCGCGGGACTCACGAATTACCGTACCCCGGTACGTAAAGGGCTATTGAAAGACACCGTGGATTTTAGTCAGTACGAGTCTGACAGTCCCTCCCGCCCTGCCCTGGGTGGGAGGACTCATTCGATGATTTTACCACGATAAAAAAAAAAGTTGAACTGCAAATGAACTTCCGTAAGGCCAAATACCTAACAGAAACAGCAGATCACGGTGCTAAATCTCGAATAAACTAAATCGCATTAAAAAAAAAGACTTTAAAACTAAATCTTCTCCACGGCATCGGTCGTTACACCAAATGTTATTTTATAGTTTGGTAGACATGACACTTTAATAGGTTTTCTAACCTCCTAGCTCAGAGCCAATGGCAGATATATTATTTATTTTGATACCCACTCACTTATTTAGCCAGGTTGAGCGCAAAATTTACTAGAAAATTGAGAGAAATGCTTTTTTCACCCTTCCACTCCGGAAGGAACATGTCAGACTTGACTGACCTAGAATTAATATGTTCCTTTGGTTGCTTTTTGCGTTCCGGGGTTGCAGTATCCTTTTGTGACTGTTCCGTGACCCTTTAAAATTGTTTCATGACAGTTTAAGACTGTTCCGCTTGCGCTACCTTTTAAGATTAATCCGCGTCCTTTTAAGACTGTTGTTTAATACTAAGTTATGCATTCCCGTAAACATTAAGGAGAAATACTTATTGTTACATTTAGGAATTGATATTGAACTAATTTTTTCCATCACCTAGTTACCTCTACTGCTGGGCGAACGCCTCCTACAATTCCTTCAAAGAACCTATTATCTAGTACTAAAAAATGTAGGTTAAGTTTATTAATCGAAAACCCTTCCATCTATGTTTCTACTTTTACAAACACTACAATGAAAATAAATAAATATTATAATTAAAAAACCAACTTTTTAAATTTTTGTTGAGGTAGTACAGAACTTCGTCTCCAACGTAGGTAATAGACAAAATGTACGCACACATACGCTTCAGGTACACTAAGTGCTAGTGCACTCGCTTCGCTGTTTTGTTTGAGACTTCTTTATAAACACGGTGAAATATTTCTATCGGTCATCATCTGTCTAGCCTTTTCCGTCAAATGTCGTGGCCATGCCAGTCTAATCAGATACAGTTTATTACCAGTATTTTATTTGCAGTGACCGCCTTCTACTATCTTCTCCAGCTTTGGAATCCCAAATGTTAAATCCTTCTTCATCTACTTTAAGAACCTATAGCCACTTCATGCTGAGTGAGAGAGAGAAGAGACATACGTCTCTTTCTAATCTTTTTTTTTATTTAACGAAAGATTCGCGGTTGATCTTACCAGATGGTAAGCAAAAATGTGGTCGACGGTGAAGCACGCTTGCCTAGAAATAACCTATTCACTCTTCTACTTTTGGGGGTTTCACATTGTGGCTCTCCAGTTTCTTCCGCCCAAATGAATGTGATTATCTATCCTACCTAGTCGATTGCCTTCCCACATTCCACACCTTTGTCTCTCTTCCATTCCATTGTCTCCACTCCAATGCTTTTTTTTTTATCGTGTTAAAATCATCAAATGAGTCCTCCCACCCAGGGTAAGGCGGGAGGGACTGTCAGACTTGACTGTCTAAAATCCACGGTGTCCTTCAATAGCCCTTTACGTACCGGGGTCACGGTAATTCGTGAGTCCCGCGACCCCAGCAGGCTTTGGCCCTCTACAGGCCCCGTCACTATGACTGACACTCAGTGCGGCGCGCGTGGAACACGTGGCATGGTCTATGGTCGGACAGCGAGTCGCCCATTACTCGCCGCTTTAATTTCTAACCTTACATAACTTTCAGAAAATAAACCAGCCTATATTTACCCAGACCATTACCATAATCTAGATTATGTCATAGGATTACTAGAACTTGAATAATAGCATTTCACTCGAGGTCATGATTGCGCATGCGATATGTACTGCCGGCCAATCAGCGTTTAGCAAGCGGCGCACGTCCTGTCATCATTGGCTATGCTGCCCGGTCCCTCTGCGCCTGAGCATAGCTACCGACTTTGTAGGTTCACTATGATTGTCCTAGTGCGTTCGTAGTACAAATTAATTAACTTTAATTCATCATAAAACATGTTTTTTGGAAATTTCTTGATGGTTTTTGGAAAAATCCAAAATGGAAGCTAAGAGGTAAACAAAAAAGCTACATCTAGTGTTTACGTTTCAGATTTACACACCAGATGATGTTTGTTTCAATCTGAAATGAAAATCAGTGGAATCTGAAAATCAAATATTCAGTTTATTGCCCCTGTAACTGCGCAGTCCTGAACGAATTGCGCAGTAGCTAACACAGTGAATATGTATACCATATTATCATTGGCTACATTTGAGCAGAGATGACTTAATTTCGTTGACATTAAAGACCAAATAATTTATACGATGTAATAGTTATTATTAAACAAGTAAGGAGATATAATCGTAGATAATGAAAGAAAGGAGACATCCAACTATAGCGCCTTACTGGGCACAAATGCATCTGTTACAGAAACAATCATCTAATTTACAGCAGAAAAAACTTGCGAAAAAACAGTTTCTTAAAAATTTCATGCATCATTTTTTTGGAACCTTAACCGTGAGTTTCAAGTGACTGCAAAGAGAAAAATGAAATCAGCATCCTTTCACCCACAAATCTCACGATACTCGACACAGTAGCAACCAATGCCATTGCCAAGTCTAGTGACCACACAATTATCTAGGACATTTCGCTTGCCCACAGCCGCGGCCCATACCAAGCAGAGGATGTTTAGAGGCCCGCAAGTTACTTGAGGAATATCGGTTAATACGCTCATATGCAACCAGAAGCGGTTCCTGGTGTTTCATAGCTACCCTACGAGGTGCAGGTCAATGGTGCAGTGGACTAAGTCGCGTCCGCCCATCGGCAGCGCGCCAACTGCTAATGTTGGAGGCATAGAGTAAGGGAAGAAGTCAGAGAATGGTTGGACAATTTGTGTTGATGATTTAGGTAAAACTGGAGTGGTTAATAGTGTTGATACAGGAAATTTAGTAGCTGATGTGAAGGATAAGATACTGTGAAAGGTTTGGCGATAAATAAATTGAGGTATGTTGATTTAAGTGTTTTGAGAAGACAAAACATATTACGAATGGATTATTTGAAAGACGATATTGCTAACTTAAAGGATGTAACCACTGACATGAAGGAATGCTGCGCCTACCACAAATGAAATGAAATAAGGGATGGAAGATAAACAATGTTGATGAATTAGGTGTTACATGTGAAGTTGAGCCAGAATAGGCAGTTAAACTGACCTAGTACCATATTAGTTTCTTGGACATACGAGTTTTTTGAAATTCTGAAGAAACTGTTGGTTTGACAACTAATGTATTTCTTCCACAATCTGGGTACCATATTGATATTATTTTCGAACTGCACCTTTGAAGGTGTATCAGGCTGTTTGGCCATCAAATGCTGTTTACCAAAAACATTCACATTAGCGAATTTCTCTGCATCAAACTACTCTATGCCGTATGTGTTATCCTGATCACGCGTGTGCATAGTAAAAGTACTTTCGTTCGAGGCCGCATTGTCATTCATGCAGGTTTTATAGCAGCGACAGGCGAACTATTCTCTTCTGTCACCGCCTACTTTAGAATCTACAATGTTGTCAATGCATGTACTTGAGGAGTTTCAAGGTTTGTTCTTTTGTCTTATGCGGCCTTGGTACTATTTTCTTTCAAGGGACAATTTGGGCCATATTAGGTGTTATGATTGGTACATAGAAGACATTAAATGATGTTTGAATAATTAATGTACTTCAACGCAGGATATTTTTAATACTTGTTGGGGCTTAGGTTTGATAAGTGTGTTTCTTCATTAGGAGAACATTATCTATGGTCAAAATTCAGTTTTATTGCGAATTAAGAAAACAATCAAAGGAAAAATTAGGTGCGCATGCAATGATGTTTTTTTATATCGTGGTAAAATCATCAAATGAGTCCTCCCACCCAGAGCAGAGCGGGAGGGACTGTCAGACTCGTACTGTCTAAAATCCACGGTGTCCTTCAATAGCCCTTTACGTTCCGGGGTCACGGTTATTCGTACAGTCCCGCGACCATGCAATGATGATAGCGAGTGAAGTGTTGTAAGCCTTTTGGAGGAAAACACTCGATGGTTCTGGGATGTGCTGCTCGTGTATGAAGTACTAAGTCTGGACATGATGCCGGTCTTGGACCTTCTTTTACATATTTTTTACCACATGTGATTCTCTACTATCATCACAATGTGGCATGTACTACTTGGTAGCGTTCGAAGCTGTGCTTTTTCGGTCTGTGTGGCCATTAATACCCACAACCTTCTTTTGGTAATATTTAAAAACGGTTTCGGAATAAATTTTTTGAGCAATTCTGATTGTAACAAAACAAAAATCCGATTAAAACCAGTCGTCCTTATTTTTCACGTATTCCATACAGTTCCCAAGTCAATTACATTGAATTTTATGAAACTTTCATGAAAATCCGGTTCACAAAATGCGACGCGATATTTCAGAATCGAAAATCTTTTACATTCAGTAAATTCGTTTGCATAACTAAACATGCAACGTTTTTCTGTAAGTGACATTTTAGAAATTACGTAAGACGAATTTGAAAGATGTTATTTGAATTTTTAAAATTTAAGATTAGTTTCCAATTGTATAAATGTTTAAAACAATACGTTATTTAAGAGGATATTTCAATATCCAGGTTTGACGAACGAAGGGGTATCTTTATTTACAATTTTAAACAATCAAAATGACGTTGTTACTGTATTTAAAATTTTAGTATATTTTGTTGTTATTTAAGATAAGCTTTTTTTTCTGTACCTAGTCTTGTTGAGGCATAGACAATTCCAAAAAAATAAAACTTTTGATTCATTTATGGCGGTCCATGATCAAAAATCAAAATCGAAATCAGTGCTGGTTGGTTGATGACCTATGATTTTGATTCTAGAACATTCTGGCTTCCTCAATATCTTTTCTTTAAAGGTTGCAGTACTTTTTAAGGTTTTTTGAACGGCTGAAGATCTAATAAAATGAGAGATATTTAATAAATAAAAATCATTTTTTAAATTGAACATACTCTCAAGTAAATGGTAAAGATAGAATCGTGGTAGAGCTCGTCTCCGCTCTGCTCCCAGACTCCCGACTTTGGTCTAAGGGTAAGCTCAGACAGAGACGCGACGCTGCGCTCACATTTCAATAGAGCGACTCAAAATCTAACTCTATTTCCTACACGAAAAGATACATCTTTCGCAATGCAGCGAAACGTAGCGCGGCGCCGCACTGCATTTTAATAGCGACTCAAAATCTAGTCTCTAATCGAGTCCGAAGCGACAACGAACCGATACGAGACGTCAAACAGGGTGCAGCGAACCGAGGCGTGGCAGTTGTATTAGCTGGCTTTTTATGAACGACGTCAAACAGAGCAAATACGCCTTAGCCACGTCTTCGCATCGGTTCGGTCACGCTATCGGATCGCTTTCGCTTTTCTATGTAACTAGATTCAAACAATTCCATACATTACAAATAGAAAACGCCTCTTTTCGCATTCGCCAGGCCTGGCTGTTTGACAAAGGCTTTACCGTTTACCGCCACGCGCTAAGTTATCGCTCGCAGCGGTCAAAGTAGTCAATACTGACTGCATAAAGCAGTCTATGAATGGCCGGTTTTAGTTTATGAAATTCTCTTTCATAATAAATTATACGTCTATTTACAGAATTTCTTTCAGACGGATATTTTCAGTTTTTCCGGATGTTATAACGAATAACTTTGCACCTTTGATTTGTTCTAGCTGTTTTCGTCCATATTATGTAAGTTACACTAGTTCAATGTCTCAAGGCTCTGAATATCATTAGTTTTATACTGTTTTCTTTCAGTAGGTAAAATGGTGAATGGAAATTCGACCACTGTTTGCAAAAAAAAGGTATTGATTAGGTATGTAAAGATTTATCATTCTGACTTCTAAATATTTGTAAGCAGACACAGGAAATGTGTTCTGGGAGACCGGTGTGTTTAAAATAAATCTTTGAGTTGTAGCGGGCGGAGCATCTGCTTAAGTTTTTTTTTACAATAACCTTTGCCGCGCACTAAGAATTTCTCCTGGGTTGTGAGTGCATTTATAAAGCAAACATACACAAACACCCAGACCCGGAACAACTACTTCTAGGTCATACAAATATTTGTTCCGTGCCGGAATTAAACCGCAACACGGTGCGCAACAGTCGATCGTTCAGCCACTGTGCCAAGTTTGCCTTTTTTTTTTTTTTTTTTTTTTTGCGTGGTAAAATCATCAAATGAGTCCTCCCACCCGGGGCAGGGCGGGAGGGATTGTCAGACTTGTACTGACTAAAATCCACGGTGTCCTTCACTAGCCCTTTACGTGCCGGGGTCACGGTAATCCCTTGGTCCCGCGACCCCGGCAGGGCCAAGTTTGCCTAAGAGATAAATCATTTTCAGCTTCCGAACTCTTAATTATTCTTGGTCCGACACGCACATGGTCAGTTTTTTCCTTACATCGTCACGGTTACATGCGGCGCATTCGACGGTGGCATGCGGGCGGCGAGCAATGGGCGACTTGCTGTCCAACTATGGATCATGCCCGGGCCGACGATGCGTTGTGTTCCACGCGCGCCTCAAGGAGTATGCGGACCATAGTGACGGGGCTCCCTGTAGAGGGCCAAAGCCTGCTAGGGTCGCGGGACTCACGAATTACCGTGAACCCGGTACGTAAAGGGCTATTGAAGGACACCGTGGATTTTAGTCAGTACGAGTCTGACAGTACCTCCCGCTCTGCCCTGGGTGGAAGGACTCATAAGATGATTTTACCAAGTAAAAAAAACATCGTCACGGTTTGAACGATTCACTCAAAATCTAACAAGCTAGCGAATACACCACAATTAAAAAATCAAATAAAACAAAGTTTAAATAAAAACACAAATAAGTACTTCACACAATTAAATCTAGATTTTCCACCCACTATCTATGTTCACAATCAGGTAAAGTAATTGAATACATACTACTTTAATGGCGGCATGCTATACTAGGAATTCTCCACACCTCGCCCGCGAAGAATGTCACAATACACACGTAAATACTCGTATTAACTTCCTTTACATACGTTACATCACGCTAACTTAGTAATGGGGTTAACAGAAATGTGTAATTAGAAGTTGAAAGTATTAAAAAAATTCAAGTTGGATTTTTTCTACAGAAAAATGCTATTTCGATTTATACAAAAGGTTACAAAATATAGGATTTGGAGAAATGTGTGAAAGTACGAGTAAAAGCAGTATTTTGAGTAATTATTATCTAAATACTTTTGACTAGCTTACGTGCCGGCTTCGCCTATGAATTGTACAACGGAATTGTAATATCAGGATAAAAAGTATCCTATCCGTAAAGTTTTTGCGTGTAAGAGTGACATTCATCCATCCATCTCATCACTAGAATTTTATCCTGTTTCGTGGGTGCATTTACAAACATATAAATTCACATACACAAAAACCCAGACCCAGAACAGCTACTTCTAGATCATACAAATGTTTGTTCCGTGGGGGATCCAACCCGCGACCCGTAATGCAGTATTCCAATCACTGACCCACGGGGCCAAGCGTGCCGTAAAAGCATAAATGTATTCTTCTTGATTAATCGACTAATAATGAACCATGGTTTTTATTATTTTAGGATTCCAAGACCCTACACCTTTTTTCATCGTGGTAAAATCATCAAATGAGTCCTCCTAATATCCAGAGCATGGCGGGAGGGACTATCAGACTTGTACCGACTAAAATCCACGGTGATCCTTCAATAGCCCTCTACGTTCCAGGGTCACGGTTACCTAATGAGACAGTCCAGCGATCCCAGCAGATACCTAGAAGTGATAAGTTAAGAAACAGACCATATTTTTTAGACCACTGAACTTGAATTATAAAACAGTAGATAACTATTTGATTATTATGAAGCTCCGTTAGTAAACGATCATGATGTATGCTGTGTGTCCATAATTATATGGTTCGGCCACTGATGGATGATCTGAAGGTATTATACTGGACTATTGATAGAAGTGGTATCAGGTAATGTTTGAAATACGGTACCAGAAGTCCAGTAATCTAGCAGCTGTTGCCATAAATCACAGATTTGCCTTGAGACATTGGAGGTACCTCAAATTGTGATTAACAGATTAATTAGGTCGATTCAAAGGTTTTGAATTCTTGTATGACTATACGTATGAAAGTGGAAGAGGCGAAAAATACATGTAAAGATCATGCCGACTCTGTAATGCTCACCTCCATGGCAT
The DNA here is from genome assembly GCA_943136025.2 of Agrotis puta. NCBI lineage: Eukaryota > Metazoa > Arthropoda > Insecta > Lepidoptera > Noctuidae > Agrotis > Agrotis puta. The sequence goes on along the minus strand of OW964190.2, from coordinate 5,111,091 downwards.
AACGACGTGAGTTTATTCAGAAGGAAATAAATGCAAGTTTTTTTTTTATCTTGTTAAAATCATCAAATGAATCCTCCCACCCAGGGCAGAGCGGGAGGGACTGTCAGATTCGTACTGACTAAAATCCACGGAGTCCTTTCATAGCCCTTTACGTTCCGGGGTCACGGTAATTTGTACAGTCCCGCGACCAAAAGTGCAAGATACTTTGAAATTATCATAAGAATCTTTTCAACTTTGCTATTTTTAGACGAAAGCCCTCGTCACCACTTATACAAACATGCTGCATCCAGCCTCAACTTACGTAAGATCAATTTCTCAGTTATTTCCCGTGAATTCGAAGTACTTGATTGCCAGCTTCACTTTGTGGTCTCCTAACAATGGCAACTCGTTGACTAATCTTATTGTAGTAATGTTAGTGTATTTACTTTTCCTGCTGCTGTAATAGATTGGTTGTTGATTGTTGTTGGATGATACAATGTTGTTGTTTAAGTGACTTTTATAGTATTTTAATTTGTCAAAAAAAATGTAGTCATAATGTCATCCTCGTGTAAGATGCATATCAAATGTAGTCATAATGTAATTCTCGTGCGTTGTTCTAGACGACACGGTTGGCGCAGTGGCCGAGCTATCGACTCCTGCGCAGCGTGTCGCGGGTTCGATCCCCGCAAGGAACAAATATTTGAATGATCTGCAAGAAGTTGTTCCGGGTCTGGGTGTTTGTGTATTGTGAGTTTCTATGTTTGTAAACGCACCCACGATTGAGGAAGAAATTCCAAGTGTGGGGCAACGTTTAAAATACCAAAAATATAAAGTAGCTATTGTTATTTTTATATAAGACTAAATATATTTTGATAAAATGCGAAGTCGACTTAGGAGCTATCAGATTTGAAGTCTAAAAGCAGAAAATTCCATTGTTTCAGCGCAAATTTATCATTACACGGAACCTTAACAATTTAGGGTCAGAGCCCATTCGTACCCTAAAAATCGTCCCCCAGCATAAAAGTTGTGGATTCGGCCCCTATATAGGTGCCCATTGGTCTCCTGGTAGGGGACCAGTTAATATTTTAATAAAAAATATTATTTTTAAGGTACCCATTCGTACCCTCTAATATATATACAGTATAAGTTAAAGATTCGGCACCTATTCAGGTGCCTATCGGTCCCCTGAGATAAAATTTGCTATATTTTACATAAGAAACGGTTAACATAGTACACTTGTGAACAGTTTATTATCGGAATTAATTTAATAAATCATAACAGATCATTGAAAAAAGAGCTTTGATCAATGATAATCCGTCATGATAATAATATAACCTCTCTACGAATGGCCTGTTCAAATAAAACGGGTTATAAAATAGATTAGGTATTTTGTTTGTATGTTATGGCTGCATCGGTGACATATTGGTTCTTGAAAGTGACTGCGAATACGAGACTGTTCAATGTGTTTTTGGTCTTTTATTAAATGACCAAAAACACATTGAACAGTCAGTAATAAACATTACTGTTAATATTAGGCTTATGTTTAACTTACGACCAGATATAGTAACAATTAACAGACAAAAATAGTAAATGATCATCAAAATTAAACCCGCATTTTAAATGTAAATTTACAGCCAAAGTTTTAACATCTCGCTATCCTATTTAAGCAAAATTACTCCAAATAAATCATTGTTAATCCAAAAGTAGTAAATGATCACCAAAACTAAAACATCATTTTAACGTAAAATTATAACCTAAATATTTACATCTTGCTATCCTATTTAAGCAAACTGACTCCAAATAAATCATTGTTAACCCAAAAATAGTTAATGAATACCAAATAATTGGGTACGAATCAAAATCCCGAATTTTAAAATACCGATGGACAAAATCCCGAAAATTGCACTAATGAGCAGAGTATAAGGAGCTCACATTGGCAGTAGCATGTCGACGGAGCCCCACTTCGCGGGGCTCCTACTTCTGGGTGGTTTAAAAAAAAATAACCACGAAGATGAGGGCGGGGTCTTTCAGACCTTTACCTTAGATTAATTATTTTGAAGATTGGCTTGATTGAGAAAGCCTAGAGGCATTTTATTAAACTTAATCTTATTTGAAATAAACATGATATCTACCGAATTACTATATTTTTTTTTATTTTACCCTTTTCTGCGCGACTGTACCAGGACTACCAAGCTGCAGTATACACATATACATGTACTTATATTAAAAGAATGAATAAAAATAAATATTATTCAGGGGACGAATGGGCCCCTCAAAAGTTCCAGGGTACGAGTGGGCACAGGGTGCGAATCTTAGGGTACGAATGGGCTCTGACCCACAATTTATTACGTTTCGCCATCGTATTTTGATTGGTATTAATTAACAAAATCTATATTGTATATTATACTGAAATGTGTTTTTTTTACAATATTTATGATCTTTGTATAAGTCTCTAATCTTGTGTAAGTGTATGAGATTTTTTTTTTAAAAGAAAGTTTGCATAAACCGTCGTTCTGTAGGTTAGCGCAAACAATGTTAACCTAACGTACAGTCGTACACATGTATTTGTAGATAAACACAAAATGTCTAAGGTGTAGCACTGACACGGACAAGTAACGCGAATGGACATGGAGTTCCGGCGGTGACACACTGGACGGCTGTCAATTGTGTACATTACAATGGACACCTGAGTGTGCAGCACAGGATACACAAGGAAATACTATGGAAAGTTGTATACGTGGTGAGGGAAATTGTGCTTTTGAAAAACAATTTAACTGTTCGTCTTTTTATAACTAGATTGTTTAAAGATCATCATATCAGTCGTGATACGTCCATTGGTGGACAAAGCCATCCCTACAGATTTACTAAAATAGGACCAGTTGGAAGTGTCCTTGCGTCCATCACGATCCTGTGGTCTTCATGAGATCGTCTGTACAGCTTTTGGGTGGACTCCTGAAGGTCAACATAATTTGAATTATGTACCAATAACACCACGGAAAGTAAGTTACAATTCTTACCAAAGAGTATCGTATTACAACGTATTATTAAGTTCTAACTGGGATGTCTTAACATTTGCATTAGCGTAAACCCTGTGGTCGCGGGACCAAGGGATTACCGTGACCCCGGTACGTAAAGGGCTAGTGAAGGACACCGTGGATTTTAGTCAGTACAAGTCTGACAGTCCCTCCCGCCCTGCCCTGGGTGGGAGGACTCATTTGATGATTTTACCACGATAAAAAAAAAAAAGGGTAAACCCTGTGGGCGACTCGCCGTCCGATCATGGACCTTACCCGGGTCGACGGCGCGTCGTGTTCCACGCGATCCTCAAAGAGATGTCAGCAATATGACGGGGCCCCCCTTAGAGGGCCAAAGCCTGCCGAGGTTACGGGACAGTCATACCAGGTAACCTTGGCCCTGGAACGTAAAAAGCTATTGAAGGATCACCGTGGATTTTAGTCAGTACAAGACTGACAGTCCCTCCCGTTCTGCTCTGATTAGGAGGACACGTTTGATGATTTTACCACGTAAAAAAAGAGGCTAAACCCTGTAATGATAGATTAAGTTGATAAAAACAAATAAATCATTGTCCAACTAATTACCGTCCTACGTTACAACTGTGCATGCTATTTTTTCTAAGATCCTAGTAATAATTAAGAGTATAATTATAATTGAGCTGCGTTAGACAGACAATGTGTTTCCTATTCTCATTACATAAATACTATTCATTAGCTCCCGAGCCGTACATGGTAGGGTTGGCAAATATGCAGATTGAGAATGATAAATTTTTGTTGGTTGGATTTTTTTTTCTGTTAAGACCGTAGCCTTATCTACCGTACGCAATGACGAGCTGACGAGTTGACGATACGTCCGCGACGCTGTCAACAAAGTCAAAGTCAAATCATTTATTTCAATTAGACCATCAAAGGCACTTTTGAACATCGATTATTAAAATTAAATTAAATGGAATGGGAAGGGATTGATTCTACACCCATTCGCAAGGGTAGGTTTGTAGGTAACATCTTAGTGAGTACCTACTAAACTATATTTTCGACGTTGCCGCGTTGGGGCAGCGTTGCACATAAGGCTGTCTCATAATCTTTACAGGGTAATATTGTTAAGCTAAGGGCCGATTCTTACAATTTTTCTCAAAGGTATGGTCCAGTAACAATCAGAGGCTTTATCACAAGATTTCTATATTTTATTTACAGTATACTTGAAGTATTTACAGCGTTTATTGTATGCAAAATTGGTAAAGCACCTCTAGTTTACGAACGAGGTCGCGGGACTCACGAATTACCGTAGCCCTTTACGTTCCGAAAGGGCTATTGAAGGACACCGTGGAGTTTAGTCAGTACGAGTCTGACAGTGCCTCCCACTCTGCCCTGGGTGGGAGGACTCATTTGATGATTTTACGACGTAAAAAAAAAGTGTACGAAACGAACCACTTTTTTTAAATAAAATTAACGTCAATGTTCCCCGTATACATATTTTGCGTCACAAAAACTTGAAAAATCATGATAGCATCCTTATTATTAGAGGGCCAAAGCCTGCCGGGGTCGCGGGACCAAGGGATTACCGTGACCCCGGTACGTAAAGGGCTATTGAAGGACACCGTGGATTTTAGTCAGTACAAGTCTGATAGTCCCTCCCGCCCTGCCCTGGGTGGGAGGACTCATTTGATGATTTTACCACGATAAAAAAAAAACGCCACAAAATTGACAGTCATCCCAATAATTCTTATCGATTAATTTGTCCTACTACAGATGTCGTAGAGTTAGGCAAGTCACGACACTTGGTGATATCAGCATGATGTCATCGGCGAACAGGTGGATGCTGCTGACGTGATCTCAGTGGCCTCTCAGGGCTTCCACGCGGGATTGGTAGCATGAGGGAGGACAATGAACCTGAGGTTTAGATCGCTAACGATATAGACAATTTTTTTTAACCTGTATTGGATTTTCGTGGTGATTGGTTTGGCCAAAGACTATGGTATGGCTCATTCTGTCTTAAAGATGTAAGGGTGATTAAGTGATGGATAAAATGATGAAAATGAAGAGAATGAAAAGTGATGCCGAAGATTATATTGTGTAAATAAGGAAAACGCGCTTGCTCATGACATGAAAATTGATAATTAGATTCGCGTTACGATACCGAATTTGAATCTTGGGATTCGTCATATAATAAATGTATTTATAGTAGTTTTTAAGATCTCCAGATAAGTTATAGTTAATAGGGAAACAGTGTATAAGATGGGGACGCGAGATATGATGGGAAATCACACACTTAATCAGGACGTCATTTGTAAGCGGCTATTAACAAATAGCGTCCTGTTGGCGCTTGCGCTACGTTAGTGTTGTGTTAAGTATGTCTAAAGAGTGTATATCCTCATTATACCTCGCGTCCCCGTCTTATACAGTTTCCCTAGTAAATTTATCTGTCAAAAATTACTTCAATAATTCTGTTCCACTTGGTAATGCTGTTCAATAGTACAATACGAATCAGATATTCGTTTAAAAGTAACATTCTGTCGTGATTACCATGGTAACACTCGAGCCGGATATGCTTATTAATAAAAAAATATTTGACATATGCTACCGAAAAGTTTATGTCGACCCCGTTGACAGTTGTTGTAAATACCTTTCAAAAATATAAAAAGAACAGTAGTTCTGCTGTGAGAAAGAGACAGAGCTATACAAGTCGTATAGCACCATCTCATTCCCACAGCGGAACTGGTGACGACGTTAAGTTGATTATGCGTTGTAGGTAATTTTGGGAATTTTGATAAATAAAATGTGCGACTGTTCACAAGCTCTGTATTGAGACAACTAAACATATAAAACGATCGGACATACCGCCCACCAAAAGGACCATACGTCCTTTTACTACAACCACTACTGCTAGATCTGCTTACAATCAATTGGCTTAATAACTAATTCATCGTTTCTTACATTTTAAACTGATCCAAACAACATAAAAAACTCACAAGTGGACTGTATGTAACAACAAATAACAATTTATCTAATAGATAAAGGTAGGTAGACATGTCAATTTATTTCATGTTCATAAGCAAAATAACAGCATGACACATTATGGTAAGTACCTGTTTATAATATTTTTGTACAACATCATTAGTTATTAGAAAGGTATACGTAGATACGTATAGCAATAGCAGTCGTGAATTTACCTTAAACTAGGTTGGGAACTTCAATCATTGAATGGTAAGAATATAGATGTAAGTACATAGATATTATATCTCAGTAGTAATAAAGTACGTATTACATGTAATTAGAAACTAAACTTCCCTAGATGAATTGAATGAATAATATTACACAATTAAGAAACTTAGGTAAGCACTAGAAGTATACATAAAAAATAGTGTAATAACAAACAATAGCATGCAATTATTAATTAAGCATCTTTGGGGAGGAATATTAACTTAGATAAAGGTCTTTTTAATTCATTTTGACCTTTACACTGCACTGTAACCACTCTAATCAAATTGTCTTTTCCAGGATGCAGTGTTTTTATTTTACCCATGAGCCATTTCGTGGGTGGCAGGTTTTCCTCCTTGATGACCACAATGTCTCCTACGGTAGGTGAATGGATTTTTGATTGCCACTTTGTCCGTTGTTGCAGAGTATTCAGGTATTCTGAATGCCATCTTCGCCAGAAGTCTTGTGTCATTCGCTGTACTAGTTGCCATCTAGTTAATAGGTTAATATTTGAATTTTGATAGCAATTATCAGGAACACTGATTAACGGCTCACCTATCAAGAAGTGCCCAGGTGTGAGAGGTGACATCGTCTCGACAGTGTTGTCTAACTGGCATAATGGACGGGAGTTAAGACAGGCTTCTATTTGCGTTAGCAAGGTCGTCATCTCTTCGTAAGTAAGTTTTGTGTCCTTGCTGACCCTGGCCAGATGTTTCTTTGCAGATTGCACTCCGGCTTCCCAGAGGCCCCCACAGTTTGGCATTCGTGGCGGGATAAAATGCCACGTAGTTCCATCAGTTGCTAAGTGTTCACAAATTTCCTTAGATATGCTGCGTTCACCTTCTCTGAAAAGTTCTTTAAGTTCCTTTGCCGCGCCAACGAAATTGGTACCATTGTCGCTGAACAGATGAATACATCGACCTCGGCGGGCGACAAATCTCCGAAATGCAGCTAGGAATGCTTGAGAAGTTAAGTCTGTCACGGCTTCTAGATGTATGGCACGGGTAGCCATACATACAAATAGACAGATGTACCCTTTAGTGGCATGATGCCCTCGTCCCTTTGATGTTCTTAACATTACTGGCCCTGCATAGTCGACCCCACTGTTCAAAAAGGCCCGTTGTGGATTCACTCTTACAGCTGGTAATTCACCCATTAACTGGTTGCTTGTCTTGCCTTTATTGATAATGCAAACCGTACAACTTCTTATGCATTTTCTTACTGCTGATTTTAAGTTTATAATCCAATAGTTACTTCTTAGGTACGTCATCATAAGTTGTATACCACCGTGTAATGTTTGATGGTGAGCATCACTGATCAATAATGTAGTGATGTGTTGATTACTCGGTATTATTATTGGATGTTTGCTTGTAACTGGCAAATTAGCGTTTTGTAAACGACCTCCTACTCTCAGCAGATTGTTTTTATCTATAAATGGTGTCAAGCTAATGAGTGAACTTGATTTTTTTACTTTGCCATTTTTCTTAATGTATTCTATATCGGTTTCATACGCTGCGTGCTGATAGTACGTTATACAACCTTGTAAAACTGTGTTCATTTCACCAGTAGTTAAATACATCTTTTTGTTTTCATTGTTTAATAATAATCTTCGGCAATAAGCGAGTACTCTTTTCATTCTAGTTAGACTTGAAAATCTTTCCCAAATTGGTTTTTCTTCACACTTGGTTGTGAGAGTACAACTTGTTAATTTTAACTCCAAATCTGTATCTGTATTTTCTAATCTTCTGAAATTAATATTGAACTTCGAGAGCCATTCTGGCCCCTTCCACCAAATCTTCTCATTCTTCAGATCGGCGAGAAACATTCCTCTGGATGCTATGTCGGCAGGATTTTCTTGTGATACAACATGATACCACTGTGTATTATTTGTATTGTCTTTAATTTCTACCACTCGATTTGCTATAAAGGTCTTCCATTTGTGAGGTTCACCCTGTAACCACGCCAGTACAATTGTCGAGTCTGTCCAGCAGTAGGTTTGACAAAAAGGAATTCTCATGGCCAATGTGACTTGTTTTAGAAGCCTTGACAACAACAAAGCTCCACACAGCTCAAGACGCGGAATCGATATGGTTTTTAACGGAGCAACCTTGGTTCTCGATGCAATCAAATTTGTGTATACATGTCCATCCTGTTGTTCCACTCTGCTGTATACAACGGCTGCATAGGCCCGAGTTGAGGCATCGCTAAATCCGTGAATCTGTATTGCCTTTATATTGTTGCTGTATGAGTGCAACCATCGGTCTAGAGAAATTTGGTTGACATTCTCAAAATCCTTTCTTATTTCCAACCAACTTGAGGTCAATTCTTCGGATAATGGTTCATCCCATTGTGTACCAACTAGCCATAGTTTTTGTATAAGCATTTTAGCGAGTACAATGCTTGGCGATATCCATCCTAATGGATCGTAAAGTTTTTGAACATCGGATAAAACATTTCTCTTCGTAATGGTAGATGGAGGTGCAGGGAGACTGATTTTGTACATAAATTGATCAGTACGAAGATTCCATGAAATACCCAGAGCCTTCACAGTACCATCTAGGTTTATATCCAGTTGGATGTTTGAAGAAATGTTGCTTGGATCCATCGAATTTAACAACTCGATGTTGTTGGATGACCACTTTTTCAACTCAAAACCTCCCTTGGCTAGCATGGCCTTGAGTTGGTTGCTAGCTTCTATAGCTTCTTCAACAGTGTCACACCCGGACATTACGTCATCAACGAAAAAATCTGACAAAGTTATGTCACAAGCTACGGGATAGCTATATCTTTCTTCGTGTGCGAGTTGGATCAATGTTTTCACTGCCAGGTAAGGTGCTGAAGTAGTTCCAAATGTCACGGTAAGTAATCTATAATCTTTTATTTCTTCATTGCTATTATTTCTCCACAGGATTCTTTGAAAATCGGCATCTTCTTTATTTATTATGATCATTCTGTACATTTTTTGTATGTCGGCCGCGAAACAGATGGCGTGAATTCTCCAGCGCATAATAATACAACGTAGTTCTTCTTGGAGCACTGGACCAGATAAGAGTTCATCATTTAATGATATGCCATTTGTACCCTTACATGATGCATCGAAAACTATGCGGGTTTTCGTGGTTTCTTTATCTTCACGCAGCACTGGATGATGGGGTAAGTATACCGATTTTTTTGAATAAATTTCTTTTTCAGGTACTTCTTCTATATGACCTAAGTCTTTGTAGTCCCTTATAACCTTTTCATATTCTTGCTTCAACATTGGCTGTTTCTTAAATCTTCTCTCTAATTGTATCAATCTTGTTTTAGCTATGTCTCTTGTATTTCCTTCAGTTGATTGAATACAATTTGTTTTAAACGGTAGTTTCACTATAAATCTTCCTTGTTCATTTCTTGAGTATGTTTTGTGATAAATGTCTTCGCACATTTGTTCTTCTTTTGTATTCTTTCGCCTTGTAGTTGTGTCTATCTCCCACAATGATTTTAACATGTTATCGACGTCTATTTGGTGATGCATAACAAGAAATGAATGTTCCTTTTGTGATGTTTGAATTTCTCCAAATAATATCCATCCTAGGGTTGTTTTTTGAGCACATGGAGACCCTGGTGGACCCTTGATCAAATTTTGTTCGACTATTTGTGCATACTCCTTAACACCCAGCAGCAGGTCTATCGGGCCTGGTTTATAAAAGTTTGGATCAGCAAGTTCAAGACCGTTCAGGTGCTGCCAGTTATGTATATTGATTGTATGGTGTGGTATTCTCGTGGTCAGTTGCTTGGACATGACATAAGCTTCGATGTGCATGTTGAATTCTCTTCTTCTTGATATTATGTTTAGCTGAACCACGTGTTTAATTGGTGCTTGCATTGAACCCACACCCATTACGGTGCCTTCAATTGTTTTTCTTCGTAGCTTCAATAATTGAGTTGCCCTTTCACTTATGAAGCTCGCTTGTGAACCTTGATCAACAAGAACCCTTAACAGAGTTGCATGTCCATCTTTTCCCTTCGCCTTGACAAGTGCAGTTGCTAATAATGCTCTTCCAGATGCTTCGATACCAACATGAAGAGTTGTGATGGCCTCTTTGTTGGCTTCTTGTTGAGATGTCGATGGTTGTATTGGTTCTGATTCTGTGGTTTCCTTCGACTTCTCTGAATTGTGAAGCAAGGAATGGTGACGTCTTCGACAAATACGGCAAGTAACTGCTACCTTGCATTTATAAACGGAATGACCCGGATGCAGGCAGTTGAAGCAAAGCTGTTTTTCCTTCACATAATTATGACGTTGTGGAATGTTCATTTTAATGAATTCCTTGCAATGACACAAGGTATGCTTTTCACTGCAAAGGGTACAGTATTTATCCCTAACAACATTCGCGGCATGGTAGGATCGCTCTTTGATTGTGCGATCTTTACTCGTTACGGGTTGAATCATTTCCAGTGTTCTAAATTTTGACTCTAAAAATCTTTTTAGCTCTTCCCAAGTTGGCACTTCTTCCGAACTTTCCTTGTAAGCAAAAGTTTCCCATTCTTTATGTGACTCCTGGTCCAACTTCTGAATCACCAGAAATATAATTACAGGATCCCAGGAATCGGTGTTAATTTTCAGGTTTTTTAGGTTATTTATGCACTCGGTTGTAGTGTCTAATAAAGTCTTAACACTGCTAGCTGTTTGTGTCGTAATTTTCTTTTGATAAAAAAGTCTTTTTAAAACAGAGAACACAATAACACGTTTGTTGCCGTATCTTTCTTTTAACATGTGCCATGCTTGATCGTAGTTGCTGTCCGTAACTTGAACGTGCCGTAATATTAATTCTGCTTCACCGGTAACACTAGATTTTAAATAATGTAGTTTTTGAACGTCACTGATAGAAGTATTTTTATGCACAAGTGATGTAAACATGTCCTGGTACGTGGGCCACTCCTCGTATTGCCCCGAAAATGTTGGTAATTGTATCCTAGGCAGTTTTACCACCGAACATTGCCCTTGACCACTAAATGCTGAAGAAGTTGAAGTGTCCATAGCCGTTTGTGGCTGTTTGGTTAACATATCAGTCAGGTCAGCTAATAGACAAAGGTACAGGTCTTCAATGATAAAATAATCTTCATTGAGAAAGTAAGAAATTTCTCCACGTTTGTCCCTCGGTGTACACTGTGTCAACATCTCATGAGCTTGCTTGAAGGAACTCCAATACTCTTCAATGCACTTCACTCTAGCCTTTATGTAACCGTCCGTAAGTCTCACTTTAGGGCACTTTTTTAAGTTTGATTGTGTTTTTTGTATTAATTTTGCCACATCTTCTAGTGTATTTAAATATTTTTGTTGTTCAGCGGTTAACGTCGCCATTTTTAATGTCTTTTATGTTATTATAGATCACTTGCGTTATGAATTGCCAACTACACTGTCCACACTTTATTTAAAAATCTAACTTCATAAGAACTTCATAATTTTTACGTAAACAAGTCGTCTTATCTCTGGAATGCGGCTGCCTTTTGTTCTCAGCTCGCTCGAACTCCGATTCACTAATGACCCACAGGTGTGCCAATTATCCGGCTCGATTTGCGACCATATGGTGACGACGTTAAGTTGATTATGCGTTGTAGGTAATTTTGGGAATTTTGATAAATAAAATGTGCGACTGTTCACAAGCTCTGTATTGAGACAACTAAACATATAAAACGATCGGACATAAGATAACATAAGATGTCATGGCAGGCCACCTGGTCTTAAATTGAAATTTGCCAAAAAACGTTTTTTGTCGATTTTTTTTTCTATTTGAAGCTAGACAATAATAAAATCCCTAGTCTAGTGTTGCCAGCCCTAGAACCGCCGTCGGATGGCAGTGATTCAGTGTAGTGTTCCCTGTGTTTTTGCGAGCGGCCAGGGTGTTGCGCCCGCCAACGAACCCGGCACACATCTCCTAAAGGAATACTATGCGCTTGCGCCGGGTAGACGAAGTGTTGTTGTCTTAGAGGCTACTTTGTATGGTTGGTGGATTAAAAGTGGCGGGTAGCATCAGGTTTTAGTATCTTTATGTTTTTCTATACGAGACCAAGCGAAACTTCCTGAATGTGTATTTTTAGCCAAACACGTTAAAAATTGATTTGCTAGGAACCAGTTAGCAATACATCTGAGTGGTGCTTTCAGCTTTGTTTTAGTGATTTAAAAAATATAACCGTGAAAAATATACTAATGAACTTGTAAAAATATACCTATAACAAGATTAATGAGTTTTGCTAGCTATTTTTTATGCTTTTGCTTGTGTTATCAGAACAGGGTTAATTTTCTTTGGTTTGTTTGTTTTTGGATAACTAATGTACCTAAGAATGGCATGAGTGTTATGTAAGGGATCAACCATTGTCGTTAAAATGTCGTGTTGATTATATTTAACTTTTGCTATGAATGTTTTAGGTGGCTTTACTAATAATTTACAGAGTTTTTTAAAACTTTACCTCGCACCTGCAGGAATTTCTCCAGTGTCGCAGGTGCGTTTATAAACATATACACAAACGCCCAGACCCGGAACAACTACTTCTGGATCATACAAATATTTGTTCCGTGCGGGAATCGAAACCGCGACACGCAGCGCAGCAATCAAATCGCTCAGCCACTGCGCTAAACGTGTCGTCAAATGTGTTTGTTAGTAAGTTTGTATGAATGCAGTAATTTCTGGAACTACTGCACCGATTTTGAAAATTCTGCGTCAATAGAAAGCTACATCATTTCTAAGACACTATATTTTTTGGTCGTGGGACTGTACGAATTACCGTGACCCCGGAACGTAAAGGGCTATTGAAGGACACCGTGGATTTTAGTCAGTACGAGTCTGACAGTCCCTCCCGCTCTGCCCTTGGTGGGAGGACTCATTTGATGATTTTACCACGATAAAAGAAAAATACACTATATTTTAATTCCAAATTGCACTTGAACGAAGCCAAGGGTAGTCACTAGTCACAGATACCAAGACCTCAACCATCAACAAGTCCCTTCGCCCTACACAAAAGTAGAAAAGGCACATTCTATCCTACGTTTTTATAAATAAACTTTTCCAATATGGCGCATAGTGGCCGTCAACTTCGAATTAAGAGCCACCAGTAAGACGCATACAGCCACATTATTGATCTTTTTATGTACTTAACGCACATTCTATGTGCTGCGAGTATTTACATTAGAATAGTAGCCACGACACTAATGTTAATTAAAATTAGTGATTAATTACGCTTTGAGGAAAGAGTTTCCGACTTAAATATGTTAAAATATACTCTAATATTATAAGCTGAAGAGTTTTTTTTGAACGTAGCGCGTTCAAAAAAAACTCTTCAAGTTCTCAAGAACCACTGGTTTGAATTGAAAAATATTTTTTATGTTGGATAGTCCATTTATCGAAGAAGGCTATGTAAAATCGCACTACGGAGTCGAGGAGCAGCGGGGGTAAAACAGAGAACAGCTAGTCAATAATAAATCTAAATACAAATGGGCATGCGGGCAGCGAGTAATGGGCGACTCGCTGTCCGACCATGGACTATGCCCGGGTCGACGGCGCGTTGTGTTCCACGCGCGCCTCAAGGAGTGTCAGCATAGTGACGGGGCCTGTAGAGGGCCAAAGCCTGCCGGGGTCACGGGACTTACGAATTACCGTGACCCCGGTACGTAAAGGGCTATTAAAGGACACCGTGAATTTAAGTCAGTGCCAGTCTCCGTGATATTAAAAAAGGTAGGAACAGTAGGTACTTTTTTATACAAGTGGGTAAAGTTTGTTCTGTGAACTACATTAAAGGCAGAATTCTCAGGCAGTGTTTTGGAGTTGAGAATAATAGAAATAAAGTCATTGATTGATGATTTATCTTTGGTGTGAGAAAGCAAAGGTATAGTAAATTGATATGCAAACTGTGTGGTTTGGGCCGTACCTATAGAGTTTCCACACGATTTTCCTCACATTCCTTAGCTAATAGAGTAGAGAAAGTAAGTTGGTAGCAGCTAGGCAGCTCATACTTTAAATATTGAAATACCAAGTAAATAATAATCATAGGTCGGAATTAGGTTATTTATTATGTACTTACATACAGCGAAAGAATAAAGTGGATATTCCCCAAATCCCGAAATTACTTTTAAATAGCAGAAAATTCCCGTGATTTATTAAATAAAAAAGTTGTTTACTTTTAAACAATTTATTTGTCTAATCTATCTCTGATGTTTTTATTATTTTTTATTTATTTGTAATACTGTTTTCAACCCGAGATTGTCTATTAGAAATCCCGGGTAGATCTTTATTGATATCAACATTTCGATGCAAGTACTAAAATAACTCTACCTAATTCTGACCTCTGCCTCGACAAGTCGAGGCGCGGCGGGAAGAGCTCCGGCGCGATCTCAGGGCAGTATGGAGGGAGCGACTGTCGCAACCGAGGTCCGGGCACGCCGCAATTGCGGCGGTAAGACCCCTCTTTGAGGAGTGGCTGGATAGGCGTCACGGCGTCCTGACCTACCGCATGACGCAGGTCCTCACCGGACACGGAAGTTTCGGGAGGTTCCTGTGTCTGATAGGGAGGGAAGAAACGCCTGGGTGTCACCACTGCGAGGATCGTCCGGAGGACACGGTGGAGCATACGGTGCAGGACTGCCCCGCTTGGGCAGAGCACCGCCGTGTCCTCACGACGGCGATAGGCGGAGACCTCTTGCGCCCGGCATTGGTCGAGGCCATGCTGCGGGGCGAGACGGAGTGGGAAGCGGTCGCCTCCTTCTGCGAAGCAGTCATGCTCGTGAAGGAGGAGGCGGGCCGCCTGAGGGAGAGGACAGCGTCCTCCCTCCACCCCAGCCGCAGTGGTAGACGCCCACGGCGTCGGACGTCGCAAGACGATCTCCGGCCACCGTAGGCGCGGGCATGCGGGCAGCGAGTAATGGGCGACTCGCTGTCCGACCATGGACCATGCCCGGGTCGACGGCGCGTTGTGTTCCACGCGCGCCTCAAAGAGTGTCAGCATAGTGACGGGGCCTGTAGAGGGCCAAAGCCTGCCGGGGTCGCGGGACCAAGGGATTACCGTGACCCCGGTACGTAAAGGGCTAGTGAAGGACACCGTGGATTTTAGTCAGTACAAGTCTGACAGTCCCTCCCGCCCTGCCCTGGGTGGGAGGACTCATTTGATGATTTTACCACGGTAAAAAAAAAAAAAAAAAAAAACCTAATTCTGACCTCCGGTAATAATGCAAAATATTACGTAAAGCCTTTCAAATACTAATCTTTATAAAAGAAACAACAAACAGAAATAAAAACCACAAACACACATTTTCCCGCGCTCAAACAAACATAAACAAACGCGCACGTGGTCGTACCATAGACATTAAACTCGCCGCGAACTTTTTATGTTCCGGTCATTCACCCGCCAGCAATTAAGGCGATATCACACGGACTGATATCAATCGTTTGTGATCGTGTGAACTGAACTGAATGTTTGAATGATGAATGTGAGTGAACGAGTGAATGGATACGGAAGGAATGGCGTCATTTCGTTGAGGCCTATTTTATGGGATTGCAAAAGGCTGAGCTGATTTAAAGCTTTGACCTATGATGCAGTCATCGTTACGCATGAATACTATACAACCACGATAAGAATGAAATTGTGATGGCACCATATTGTGACGTCACGCTCGGTTTTCAAACATTTGCATGCTCATTAATAAACAATAATCATACGAAAATAACACAAAATATAAAAAAAAAATTAAAATAATGTTTTTGCTGACATAATTTTTGTTAAACGTAATTTTCAAGTCTCTATTGACATATGGAGATCATTACCGTTTTAGTACTCATCGTAGTCGGATAGTAGGTTATTTCTTCGTTACATTTCATAAAAATATTCTTAACAGTAGGTAGTTTTTGAATAAATCTTGTTTACTAATTCTGGAAGTAAGGAAAACTATGCTAATATGTATAAATGTTTGTTTAAAATTGAACCAAATTCCAAACGGATGGTTTGCTTTTGCTAGTCATATTTTTGACAGCTAAAATAAAACATTTTTTTATTGTAGCGAAACTACATAATTTTAGGTGCTTATCCTTCATATTAGAGTTTATTTTCGTCAGTTCTACAGATCGTAATCGTCTTTATTAATGAACATATTCTCATCAATCATAATTATTAACAAAAGTACTTACTATATGCATGTATGAAGTGTGAGACGCAAAAAACATAAAATGATGAATTATATACAGAAGCTACTATTAAATCATGACTTAGAATAAAATATGAATGAAATATATTATACTTTCCTTATTGAAAACATGACAGATCATTCTAAAAAAATAATAATTAAAAAATACCTGTTTTATTAAGGGAAGTCATCATATTGATTGACATGCCATTCGAGCAATCCAGTGTAACTAAACACGCGGCAAAATCCAGAACTAAATAATTTATTAATTAACTCTATGGAATTTGACAGTGACGTTTCTGATTTCGTTGACAAGCAGCTCCATTAGAAAATGTCAAAAACATGTTGGTCAAGTACTAATAAAAAAATGGTCGTAAATACGCTGATTAATTTGACAGATGTTTATTGTCTCCTAAATTGAGTACAAAAAGTTGATTGATACTGGAACAGCAGAGGAAGCAGCAAAACATGTATCTATTATAGTTTTATGGGTGATAATTATCTTGAGATATGATCTACGACTTGTAAGAAAAGGTTCCGCATTATTTTTAGGGTTCTGTTTTAAAAGAAACTGAAATTGTTCACCTTGCCCCTATCCATTATTTTCTAAATGATTGATTATGATTAATATTTCTTTTTTCTGGTCAAATTTAATATATATAATAACTGAATTAATACTCCTTTAGCATTATTAAATTCAACGTATAATTCAACTTAAAAAAAAGCCTTTCCACTGTGTGTCATTTGTCATACAGTAATCCTGCTAAAAACTACAGAACCTTCCATTTTCAATCCAATTCAATCTTAACCAATCAACATTTCCTATCCAATTAACTACGAGAATTGGGTTCAACCATCTTGGCTGTCAAAATGCGCGCGAATGATGACGGTTAGCAGCCGTCACCACTCACTGGGGCGCTGGTTGTCTGGGGGTCACACCGGTCACCAACCTGCTCGTGGTTGTTAGCACATGATACGGGCATTAACTCCTGGGTTGGGAGAGGCCCATGTTTCTATCAGGTTGGTTAATGAGTCAGGTGGGAATTTTTTCCCCTGTTGAACCGTATTACTGACTTTGTCTAATTACCAGAGCTATGGTGTTGTTTGGACTCTAAAGATAGGGATCAGACCTAGTATTTCAGGATGTATAATTTCGCAAAGCATGCTAAAGAAAACCCTCAATAAGTAACTAATAACTATGCTACTTAAATAAGGTTTAAATAAAGAGTTCAAATTACATAACCCCATAAACAAAAAAGAGATACCTAGTTAAAAGAAAATAATAGCGCGA
Organism: Agrotis puta; assembly: GCA_943136025.2. Taxonomy (NCBI): domain Eukaryota; kingdom Metazoa; phylum Arthropoda; class Insecta; order Lepidoptera; family Noctuidae; genus Agrotis; species Agrotis puta. The sequence continues at coordinate 5,093,459 of OW964190.2, read as the reverse complement.
CACGGGTATTGTCGCACCAGTAGACGGCTGAATATAATTAATACATTTGCCACACAAGTGACGGAGAAATCGAGTATCCACGACTCGGGGGAATGAACGCTAAATTGGAATGGCCACGGAACTAAGAAACTAGGAAGAAAATGAAGAAATGTTCCATCCGATGCTTTCCCGCTTGTTCACAATGATTTGTTGGTTTTTTATCAACAATCTGCATCACTTTTTATTTGGTTTTGTATTCTGATTACGAACTTATCAATCAGGTTGTCTGTGCTATTTTGAGAATACACAAAAAATAGACTACTTACGTTGACGTAACTCTTTTTTTACATGTTCATTCTTTTCTTTTTTTACTTCGATGTCTGTCACTATGGACTTTGCGAGTGAATGACAACTAGATATTGACGGTTGTAGTTGTTAACATGCCATAAAATGTGCTAATGAACGATTAACACCATAACATTTTTATTGTGGTAACAATCTTAACATTTTTTGTTTAATTTACTATTAGCTGAGCAAACCACTGTTGATATCAGTACTTCTAAATACAATAGTTATGAAAAACTAATAGGTATTCCACTTTTTATGATTAGTAAATCAAAGAAAAATAATGTTAATTAAGAAAATACATAAACAGAACTGGCTATCCACAATAATTAAACATAATATCAATCACATCCGTACAATAGAATTTGCGTGGGAAAATTACCAAGCGCCATATTGGTATCTAGACAAGACACTCATTTAAAAATAATACGACATTCCTTCATTGCCAGTATTTTCCATGTGTCACTAAACTTGAAGAGGTATTGAACCCAATAATAAGCATTAATTAAGACTAAAGGTATACCACCTAATAGATTAGGTACTTAGCAACTAGTACATACAAAAATACCTAAGTTGAATGACCTGTAACTACGGGTATTTGTTGTAAAATGGCGCTTCTTTAATTATGGTATTTATTTTTTGATTGTTTTTTCATTTGGTACTTTAGTAATATGAGTCATAGTAGCACGTGGGGTAGTTAATATTAATGTCCAGGTTACAACACGATGCGTAATTATTTTGGACTATAGACCAAAAAGGCGTTGAACTCAGGGGCCACACTATTGCGACGATTTCGATTATTTTTAGTGGGAGTTGGGTGGACTTAAATTGGTATGAAATTTGTAACATAATTTGAGTTTCCTTGTTTTCGTAAGAAACAATTTTTGGTCAATTCGAAGTGCATATTTTTAAGTGGGTGGTTTTCCAAAATATCTCTATTTTTTCAAGTCCTTTTCAAGATATTTTTTTTAATTCCGTTGGACTCCTCTACTCGCATTTTTATTTTATTTAATAACTCGTTAAAAAAACTAAAAATTTATAGGTAATTTTAAACATATAGGTATTTTTACTAACTTACAATATGCGATGTGATCATTTACAAAGACCTCCTGTGTGCAGCCCTCTCACTCTCCATAGACAATAATGAGTTTCCTAGCACACGACGATAAAATGGCGGAATTCCGGACTAAACTAAATGATGGTCCGCACACACGGCATTATATGATACGGTGGCTGGAACCATTAGCTATTATTAATACAATAATATAGGTTTTTAAGTAGGTTTCATGCATTTTGTATGCATCTATTAAATAGAGTTTATGTGGAATTTATGGGAGACGATATTCGGATAAAAAGAGCGCGAAATACAGAACAATAATTTTCGCCAAGAAATATTAACTAAAAAAATCATATTATTTGGTATTGTTTTAAAATAAATTATCGGTTTAAAATTATTACACAGTTGAAGAAAGACGAAAAAAATTAAACTAAACGAATGAGGAAAACGTTAAAACAAATAAAGGATTGCATTTTACAGACATGAATCTGAGAAACGCGATTCATCCCATTCGTAAAAACTGAGTTAATTTTTAAGTATCGTAGATAGATATCTGGATGTTGTGACTGAAGCGCAAAATATTTTGAACCAATATTGATGACATTTGGCACAGGTACTGTATAACCTGGATTAACATAAAGAATACATACTTATCTCCCCGTAGCAAAAACCTATGGAAGAATATACAATGCCACACCGACGAAGACGCGGTCATAGACCATAATGGTTTAAACCTTAAAAAAATTATTGAAAACAAACTATTTTCAAAATCTATTCAAACACAAATGTCACAAAAGTTTTAAACTGCATGTTCTCAATTGAAAACTAAATACAATTTACAAATAAGAGCCATAAATATTCTCAAAAGATTTGTCAGTAGATTAGTCAGGTGGCAAATTAGTCAATTGTCGGGTTGACGGCCTCATAAAGTTTGCAGGAAACCCCAAAAAACACCAAAGTAATTGGTATGGAACAGGTTATTAATATGGCACATAAAGCCTCCTGGTATACTCAACCACTGATAAAGTGCAACACGAAAATAGACCTTAGGTCTATGATTGAATGATGCTGTTAATGTCAAATTGTGGGCTTATATGTGTGGTTGATGGTACAATGGATTGGTGATAGGCTGTGAACCAGAAGAGCGTAAACCACCAATGGGTTAGCATTTTCGATCTATCCAAGATTAATATGGCTTAGCAATTCTGCATAGCAACAGTTTTTAGCCAATGGATCTTAAATTTTAATTACTGGGTTCCGAATATCTACCTAATCATTTAATATATCATTTATAGGAAAGAACGCAAATTTAAAGACATTAGAATCCTCTTTTCCCAAAGAATTCACAAGAAAACTGTCTCTAAAATGTTTCTATTCAACTCCGTCACGGAATTATTCCACGACAAAACTCCAAAGCCGTCAATTAGGCTACTCTTCCCTAATCACGTACTCCACAATTATCATTCTCAACACGTCACAAATAGTTACATTTCGTCACATTTCGTCACAACTCACTCGATGGTCAGGGTCGCGTGCTTCTCAGAGTTCGTCGCCCGGTCAAATATTTTTGGAGACTATAAAAAATCTGCAACTCCTATTATGACGTCAGAGCCAGTTTGGCAAGTTTCGCAAGGACTTTTTTTGCGTTGTAATTATTTTTTTATACGTTCAACAACTTCGTTTGCATAACATCCTAATAATAACAATTTTTTGGGGCTATTAACATGTTTGGGAATCTATTTTTGGGTAATAAGTGCTTGTGAACTGATAAAAATATTTGAATGAACTTTATATTAAACAAAAGTAGTTAGAAAATAATATTAATTTTCAATTCAAACCCCCAAATAATCAATTACAACAACAATTTATTGCTTTAATCGATCATTATCATACAAAACGTTAAAATGCCGCCAGTGAGTAAGAAGACATTGCAAAATTCGAAACACAAAATGGCGCCGGCTTTTTTATAGAATGCGCGCCAAAATAAACTGGCGGTCGTTCGTTGACCCTGGCGTGTTGACCCGGCACGCGTGACGTCACGTGTTACGTAGCGGGTGTGACGTCGGCGCTACGCCCACGGCTGTGCGCCGATGATTTAATACAATCGTTCAAGGTTCCTTTTTGTTATAGTACGGATATTGTCCTATATTGCTTCAGAGAAACGTGCGTTTGTTAGATTGTTCGTATTAATTCTTAGTATAGTACTGTTTTGATATTAAACGGATATATCTAATGGTGTAAAAAACGTTTATTCTAAAAATAAAAATATTGAAGATTAATTAGGACCTTCTACTTTGCCTTTGTTCAGTAGTGGACGTCTTCCGGCTGATGATGATTTATTATTTTTAGAGGTCTATGCCCAGGATTTGAGTGCGATAGGCTCAGTTCATTGATCGAATTATCGGGCTATTATAGCTTTTTAATGACTAAATATGCTCGTCCGACCTGATTAAGGCTGCTTTTCCACCAGTGATGTGCTATGCTACCATTTTGATATCCACCAATCATATTCATTGGTCCACATAGCATAGTACTGGTGGAAAAGGATTAAATTAAGATATGTTTTTTATATGGAAAGATGCGTGCTATGGATGTGCGCTATGGATGCTTGCTATTGATGCGTGCTATGGATGCGTGCTATGGATCAGTGCTATGGATGCGTGCTATGGATGCCTGCTATGAGTCGTCTTCCCTACTATCGATACATCGCATAGCTCGAGTTACGTATATACCTCGCGCAGCTACTTTGCGGCGGCGCATCTTCATAGCACATCTTACTCGCACCGCTACATAGCGTAGCATCAGTGGAAACGGTCATATAGTTTCGTAGCTCAGCTTTTACATTCTCGCAGGATAGCTGCATAGCATATCTCCGGTTAAAAAGGCACCCTTAGTATTTTCTTTAAATCTTTAAGATGCTGATAGCCTTGAAAATTTACTTGTATCAGAACATCGAGCATTCGCCGTTTTTATTTTGTCGAACTGAACAATGAACAATGTCAAAACAAACATCACTACGGACATTTTCACGATATTTTCAGCGAACGCTCTAGTCGATGGTCGTCAAAAAATGATTCGTAATGAAAATCTCAGATCTTACAGTCGGCTCGGAAAAAAGCTCGCCAGAACGTTCTTTAGAATGCTCGCTGAAATGTTCTCGTTTGTATCATTCGCAAGAATGCTGGTTACAAAAGAATACTTAAGTTTATCAGCACCTTTATGTCCCATTTTTAAGATCCGTCAGTCGGAGTCTAGATCGCAGTTTCTAGCTAATTATCAACCTAATTATCTTAATTCCGCCTACCTGTACAACGTCTTTTAGAAATTATATTCTTGAGGATATGATAAAAAATCTGGAATCCTTTAAAGAAATTCTGTACTTCGATTGATGGTGATGATTTCAATATTTCATTTATTATATTTTAATGGTACAAACTTTCATGGTCGTCCATTTTGTGACGAGTCCCATTTCATGCAGTAGTATGCTTTTTAATGTCACTTTGTTTATTATAATATTTCTAAATAAAAATAAAAAGATGTTTTTGGAATCAGTCCCAATTACTTTTTGGATTAAACATTGCTCAATCTATATACATTTTATAAAACTGAAGAGTTGGTTTATTTGATTGAACGCGCTAATCTCATAAATTACTGGTTCGAAATGAAAATATAATTTTGTGTTGAATACTCTATTGATCGAAGAAAGCCACATAACATCACGACCAAACGGAGCCGAGCAGCGGGGTTGAAACGGCGGGGAACAGTTAGTTACCAAATTAGCAATATCTTATTAGTACTTTCTGTAATTAGAAACACCAACAACAGAATAAACACGTCAAAAGCGACATACACGAAAAACAAAGGCACACAAATATAGAAAATTGCCTGTAAACAGCACAATAGCGAACATTCGACGAACAATGCTCGGTTTAAACCTAGTTTTCATAATGACCAAGTTCAATAAACCACTAATAAAGACTTGGCCTACATAAGGATACTGTAGTCGTATTCACTAGACTCTAATTCTTTGAAAAGCTGTTAAATGGTATTCAAATAGTCAAAATGACGTTTCATGCGTAAAAGTTGGTGTGCGGGCGTATTCTGGAGTTTTATGTTATGGTGTTTTTATCGTTTCAGCAGATCTAAAAGTTTTGATTTTTAATGCGAGGTTTTATATCCAAAATCTTGCCTGGTTTTCCTTAATCCAGATCTCAAAAATACTATTTTTTTTTGACAAAGCCGTTTTTTTAACAAAAAATTTTAACATTATATTTTTTTTCTTTTTTGTGGGCTTTGAGCAAGATCTAAGATCCTGTGGTTTTTTGAAGACGTACGTAACATGAAATACGCAAGTTCTCATTGTGTGACGTAGGTTAACTTCTTTTTATAATTATGATAATTTAAATTATCTTCCTTCCTTCTTCTAACCGCATCATTATCCATTTCCCCTCTTCCTCTGACGCATTTTGTAAACTAATTTTTTCGAATTTGGAATACGTACGTCATTTTGTATGTGCGTAAGATTCATTTCTTAGAGGAAAGTGGTGTGAGCTTAAAATTATTGAAGGTTTTATTAATATTTTACCTTTGATGTCACGAATACAGTTTAAATGAATACTACATTAATTAAAACAATTGAAACATGAATTGCACATTGTGCAAATTAATCGTTAATAGTTATTGTTTTACAGAAAAGTTAGCTATCCAAGACCCGGGGTCGCGGGACTCACAAATTACCGTAACCCCGGTACGTAAAGGGCTATTGAAGGACACCGTGGATTTTAGTCAGTACGAGTCTGACAGTCCCTCCCGCCCTGCCTTGGGTGGGAGGACTCATTTGATGATTATACCACAAAAAAAAAGAAAAAAGCTATCCATCACCGTAAGGATTGGAATTTGGGTAATTAGATGTTTGATCCTGAACTTTACAAAAAAATACCTTTCAAAACAGTGATTTGGACCATAATTGCTTATAACGTCTTTACGATTTCCAAGACAAGCCTGTATGAAATTTTAATGCGCTTTTTAAGTTGAAATAAATTGTTATTTTCCCGCATCATATTTTTTAACCACTATTCTTTTTCATATATTATTTACTAGCACTTTGCCCGCGACTTCGTCCGCGTGGGTTACGTACTTTCCTAATTCCCCCTTTTCACCCCCTTAAAGGTTAAATTTCCAAAAACCCCTTCTTAGTGCTCCCCTACATTATAATAGGAAGCCGTGTGCAGAATTTCACATTCCTAGCCCCAGTAGTTTCGGCTGTACGTTGATATGTCAGTCAGTCAGTTCTCCTTTTATATACCTATATAGATTTATAGCAATTTCTAAAAATGTCTAACTCGTTAAATAAAACAAACAAATTAAATGTTAATATCCGCATCAGAATAGTGTGTTGGGCTCGGTGCGTCGGCGCAGCGGCGAACGGTCGACCTACACACCGGCCGGGGCCCGACCTCCTCAAGTTTATTGCCAATCTTAGAACATATACTTAGCGGCATACAACTCTAACAGACATTTTCTTCTATCACTGTTTAGGATAAGGTTGGATATGGTAGGGTTGCCAGCACAATATTGCTGGGAATAAATGGTAGAATTCGATAACTATGTGAGTTGGTAGTTTTGAGTACGAATGTACTAAGATTGGAGGAAAAACCAAAAATTATATGGCTAGGAAGGTGATTTCGTAAGATAACGATAACGAAAAAACAAAATATTTTGTTCTCTTTCAGTAAGAAAATTAAAGATTATTTTTTGAAAATTGGTGACCAACCTACAAAAAAAAAAATACCCGTCGAACATAGAACCACTTCCTGTTTTTGAAGTCAGTTTGAAAAGAAGATAGATGCTATACCAACTTCATACTTCATATACATTGGGATAAGGACAAGAAAATGATGATCAGGTGTTCCAGTGAGTGAAACAGACAGAGCTATACAAGTCGCCTAGCGCCACCTCGTTCACTCACTGGAACAAGCCTGGTTTTAAGACGTCATAATACGGCCATTTGCTGATGAATGGTAGACAATAATGGCGGATTGTTTGTGGTTCTGCGATAAAAACTTTTTTGTCCTCACGCCTTGTCCCTGGTGGAAAAAAATCATAATCAACACAACATTTTTCTGATGGCGATAACTATCGTGAATTCTGATACAATGTATTCGAAGCAGAAAAATGAGCATTGAGACAAAACGTTCGCGAAATAAAGGTACTTTTTTGTTTTTTTTAGCGTGGTAAAATCATCATAATTATGAGTCCTCCCACCCAGGGCAGGGCGGGAGGGACTGTCAGACTTGACTAACTAAAATCCACGGTTTCCTTCAATAGCCCTTTATGTACCGGGGTCATGGTAATTTGTGAGTCCCGCAACCCCGGAAATAAAGGTTCTAACTCTATTTTTGTGAAAAGATTAAATACCGTTCACAGACTCACCCAGGACAAATCTTTGTGTGATGAGCACGATCATTTGTTCTGTGTCTGGGTGTAATTTATCTATAATATGTATGTATTTAGAAATATATAAGTATGTTTATCAGTTGTCTAGTACCCATAACACAAGCTCTGCTTAGCTTGGGACTAGATGGCGTTGTGTGATAGTTGTGGAATATTTATTTATTTATTTATTTATTATTTATTTACTCATTCAAACACCAAGTTCTAGGTCAGAGGTCGTAACTGTGCTTACGAAAGTTGTCTACCTATTAGCTATGAAATACATTCTCTTTGCTACACTCGTTCGTCGTTCGTCGACCCGGATATGGTCAATGATCGGACGGCAAGTCAGCCATTACTCGCCGTCCGCATGCCCCCCTGCCACGCCGTTAATTTATCCAGCGGATTCTAGTGGTCTTCATCGGATTCTTTAGATCTCTTTCCTCATAGCATTTGTCCATCCTTCCAGTCAATATTCCAGCAACATCTCAAGTAGGTTTGGATCGAGCTTCCATTCAAATGAGATGCAAATGATCAGTTTCTAAGGAGCACCAGCCTTCTAACCTTGACATTACAGCTCGTGACACATGCCAACATAGTATTTAAATAGTAATTGTTTTGTAAAACGTAGTATATGATCACTATGATCAGCTTTTTGACTTCATCCTTAATAATCTTACTAACATTGTAAATGCGAAAGTTTGTGGAAATGGATGAATGTATTTTACCCTTTCACAGAAAAACTACTGAACGGATTTGGATGAAATTTGGTACACATATAGTTTATAACCTGGATTAACACAGGATAGTTTTTTTCCGGATTTTATGTTTCCTTGTAGAGGATGAAGCCGCTGGCAATAGCTAGTCTTCTATGTAAGTACAATCAATAATGTTTCGTTGATCTTTTGTCTGCAAGGGTGACTGCTGAGAATGAGAGGTCTTGGATTAGATTCCTGCGCCAGGCAATTTTTATTGTGTTTTTCTTCCCGGAATTTAGTTGAAGCCTCGGTAGATGGTGATACTGGATAGATTAACCCATCTCATTTTTTGGACCCATTTTTTTTTGGTTTCTTAGTAAAATCATCGAGTCAGTCCCACCCAGGGCGGAACGGGAGGCACTGACAGACTTGTACTGATTAAAATCCACGGCGATCCTTCAATAGCCCTTTACGTTCCAGGGTCACGGTTACCTAATGAGACAGTCCCGCGACCCCAGCAGGTTTAAGGACCCATTGGAATTAAGTAAAACTGGATACTGCATTAACTAGCAATACATATAGGCTCTTCCTAACAAATACTGTTATATTCATCATCTCAGCCATAGGACGTCCACTGCTGAACATAGGCCTCCCCTGTTATATTACGTCCATGTTAAGCAATAAATTCAAAGATTTACAACTATTGTACATAACGTCATGATTCATGTTATAAAAGGCAAATTCATTCACATAACTTTTTCATTCATTCTCTAAGTGGGTCTTTACTACGTACGCAACAACCGACGCAGGCGCAGATAAAATTGCGTCACAACCGTCAAAAACCCGACTTCCTCTTCCAACATCCTTCTAATAAAATATATTTAAGTTTTGACATATTCCGTCAAACATTAAAGAGTATCAGTTTTGTGACATCAAAGCTGAAAATTATATTTTCAGCGCAAATAAGTCAATAATAACTACGTGGTAAATACATTGAATGAGTCTTGCCACTCTGGGCGGGTCAGGAGGGACTGTCAGACTTGCATTGACTAAAATCCACGGTGTTCCGTCTATAGTCTTTTATGTTCTGGGGTCACGGTTAACTAAGACAGCCCCGCGACCCCAGAGTCCAGCGACCCCGAAGACTAGCTACCCCGGAGTCCCGCGACCCCGGAGTCAAGACCCTAAGATATCTGATTTTTAGTTTAATTTTTAGTTAGAAATCACCACCGTCTTTAGATTTGAGTTTTGTTAGGTATTGAATATCTCTGTTTTTACAGAAAATTCTGCAGGGTCTCTTAACCCAGTTCGTCACGGAACTCAGTGACTCAGTGACTCACGGATCTTAGTTATGACGGTAGACAAACTTGTTTAGTTTCGCAGTTGAATAGAAAGCCTTGGTAAGGTCAGATGGTTGGAGTTATTCATAGGTTATGAACTAAAAATAATATTTTATGTTAGTGGTGACCCTGAAGTGTTCTGTCAAATGTCATGTTGTATGACTGTTTGGTTGTGAATTTGAACCTGGGCGGAGCTGCCCTCAAAATTATGAATTAAACAATGCGATGACTCTGGCCTCTGCTGTCCTCGGTTGTGGACTTTCAGTTATTCACCATCTGCTTGCCCTTACCTCATTTTACTTGTGGTCGTCACAACATCATTTACTCATTTTTCTTTCAAATCTTTTCTCACTCAATATGTAAATAATAAAAATAAAATAAAATATTTATTGGGTTTCAAATGATCACATTTAAAACCCAATAAATAACTCCCAAACCAAAGTACCAACCAACCCAAAGTAACTCTGTCTGTCTGTCTGTCTGTCTGTCTGTCTGTCTGTCTGTCTGTCTTTTCTTCACGCCTAAACTACTGAACCGATTTGTGTGAAATTTGGTACAGACATAGTTTGGAACTTGAGAAAGGACATAGGATAGTTTTTAACCGACTTTAAAAAAAGGAGGACTGTTTTTTTTTAATGTTTGTTACCGCATTACGACCGACTGGGTGAACCGATTTTCATGATTCTTTTTTTGTTTGAAAGCTGGTGCTTCCCGTGTGGTCCCTTTGTAACCAGGATCAGGATCTGATGATTGGATCTTGGAGAAATCGAGGGCAACCCTCAAATTTCATAGGCCCACGCATCGTTTTTCGTAAATCTTATGAACTAATTTAAGTACTTGCGTATGGTAATCATCATCTTATGTAGCTGAGCTGATGATGGAAGGTACAACTCCTTAACAGTAAGGAGTAGGTATCAACTGATTCATTGTCGCAATATCTCCGGAACTTCACGTCCGATTTAAATAATTCTTTTTTTTTGTGCTAGGTATCTGTTAGGGAATACTGCAAGTTTCATCAAAATCGGTTCAGTAGTATTTGAGAACAACAAAGCCATCGACTTCCGAAATAAAGTTATTTTGTAGATTATTTTACCCTTTTTTGTGGTTCTTTTTGAAGGCGGTTACATTTTTTTTTTGAAAAAGTTTTTTATTATATATATTTTAAGCCGCGCTTGCCGAGGTTGGTCTGTGGATGGGTAAAAAGCACTCGGAAAGCACGTAAAGCCGTTGGTCCCGGCTGTCATTTGAAGATCTTTGACAGTCGTTACTGTCAGAAGCTCTAAAGTCTGACTGGGTAATACGATACCCCAAGGTAAGACTGGTTGTCTTACCATTACCTTACCATTGTTCTATTATTATTATTTTTTTATCGTGGTAAAATCATCAAATGAGTCCTCCCACCCAGGGTAGGGCGGGACGGACTGTCGGACTTGACTGACTAAAATCTACGGTGTCCTTCAATAGCCCTTTACGTACCGGGGTCACGGTAATTCGTAAGTCCCGCGACCCCGGCAGGCTTTGGCCCTCTAAAATAATGAGCACTTAGAAAGGAATTCAGATAATTCCACCCTCAAGAGATTCCCTCTAAATATTAGGTATAGGTGTTCAAAGATTGTATAAAAACTAATTTTGAAGTTAGAAATCTGGGATGTACGATGTGAAGTTACATTAAAAAAATATAAGTATTTAAAAAAATGTCACGTAACTTAATGAGGCAGACCAAATTCTACGCGAGCGAAGCCGCGGGCAAAAGCTAGTTTACATATAAAATTGAGGCAGCCCCATTAAGTTATAAATGATACTTGTGTTGGGCCTGACTCACTCCTACCCGTATTTACATGGCAGCGATATCTTACAATAATTACAAAATTAATATGAATAATCAAAATAAAGAACAAGATATATGTCCTTCTTTTCTTTGGACTTCCTCTTCCTCTTGATCCAGTTTTTGCTGGATAATATTTTGCTCCAAATACAACGCTTTACTAGCAGATTGATTTGTTCAAAATGGTGAAGGGAAACATCGTGTGGAATCGGAATTGAAAGTTCAAAGTCATGTAATATCTGTTAAATCAAAAGAGAGAGAGCAGAAGGGACTGTCAGACCCTCACTACCTAGAAACCACCCTGTTCCTTCCCATGTCCTTTACTGTCGCGAGTCCATTGATCTACCAAACACCCTGGGTTCGCATGGTGTATTATGGCCTACTCCTCACAGCGAAAACCCTGTCCCAGCAGTGGGAACCGAACATACTTATTATGCTAGGACTAGAAATGGACTTATGCCCTGGACATCTTGGGTGTATTGAATAAACACGCGATAAATACCCACAAACACAGAATGAATGCCTTTTGCCTCGGCTTTTTGTCAAGTTCTGCTTAATTTTCTACTAAACTTAGTTATAAGTTTTTATCTCAATATCCCCAATTTATGCCCAATATGCTCATTTTGTTCATAAAAGTTTTGCCCTCAACTCATCTCTAGGTATGACCGTTTGGTCGCGGGACTCACGAATTACCGTGACCCCGGTACGTAAAGGGCTATTGAAGGACACCATGGATTTTAGTCAATACGAGTCTGACAGTCCCTCCCGCTCTGCCCTGGGTGGGAGAACTCATTTGATGATTTTATCACGATAAAAAAGAAAAAAGGTATGACCGTTTGTGTCGTTAAGGTAAAAGGTGTGGCTGATGTATTCATTTGATGACATACTTTGATATACAGAATCGGGTGTACGGCTGTCCGGATTTTAAAGCGGGTAAACCTGTACATTTATAGCGGAATTATACGTGCATTTATTTTTGATGGCGGCCTAACACTTGTATGCAAAAAATCATATACAGTGATTATAGATTATATAGTGGCTACGTAATGAATAAAAATCTGGTATATCACTTGTGTTTGTGGTTGCACTCCTCCGAAACGGCTCGACCGAATTTAATGGGTTATTTTTTTTATATTTGATAGGTTTTTTACCAGTAAGCATTATTTTTAGTAATAGGCCAAAGGCTAGATTCTGTGTTTGTTCACATGCATGCAATTTTTTTTAAATTTTGCTTATTTTTTCTTTTATATCATGGGTGCGATAAGAAACATTTACAGCCTAACTACAAACAGTTAAACACTTGTCTTGTCTAAAAAGTGTAACTGCAAAATGGGCTTTATAATTATTGACATAAAATGCCGACACTTAGACCAGTGTTCAACAGATGTTTAACTTTTTTGTGGTAAGACTGTCAAACTCACATACACAAACAATATCTGAAGGCCATAAAAATGTTTTTGAACCTGCAACACTTAGTGCAGCAGTCGATTGCTGAACCACTATGTCAATTATCAGAACTATATACAAAATCAAAACAAATGACACACTAGTACGCACATACGAGCACTTCTAACGGTTGGCCCACAAACAGCTTTTGAGCCCTCGCCGAGAACACTAACTGTCGTGTATCATTTATTCAGACCATGTTGATATGTCATTTGTTATGTACGAACTTTGCTGGTTGTGTTTTGTTTTTATTTGATGGATGAATCGCATAATATTTATGAAGGTAGGTTAACGTCTTTTTTTATCGTGGTAATTCATCAAATGAGTCCTCCCACCCAGGGCAGGGCGGGAGGGACTGTCAGACTTGTACTGACTAAAATCCACGGTGTCCTTCACTAGCCCTTTACGTACCGGGGTCACGGTAATGGGAAAGTCCCGCGACCTAGGTTAACGTCTGGATAAAGTGATGTAGTAAAAACTTTTGGGTAATGACTACAGTATAATTAAAAAGTGCTGAAAATTAAGCCTATATTGCATTAATGATATTTGAATTTGATTTTTTTCATATACCTGAATCTGAATTGTTGTAGGGAGTAGCCCGTTTATAGTACAGTTATAATAGACTCTACAATGTTCACGCGGCTTATTAAAGATTATGCAATGATTAGTTTTCTTGATCCGGAAACTGAATATAAGACCAGCGGTCGCGATTACATCTTCTCCTTTGTCCCAGGTTGCCGCAACATGGCCATTTTCACCACGGTGTTATTTACCGTACATGGTACACAGTACATTAAACATCTATCTGCACTTGATATTCAGCATCGCTTTTTTTTTTGAGTGGTAAAATCATCAAATGAGTCCTCCCACCCAGGGCACGTCGGGAGAGACTGTCAGACTTAGACTTGTACTGACTAAAATCCACAGTGTCCTTCAATAGCCCTTTACGTACCGGGGTCATTTGTGAGTCCCGCAACCCCGGCAGGCTTTGGCCCTCTACAGGCCCCGTCATTATGCTGACACTCCTTGAGGCGCGCGTGGAACTTTTTTGCTGTAAGAAAACCAAATTCTGGGTTAAGCTCGCCTTTTTATAACTTACCAACGAGAAAAGTGTAATTTAATAAAGAATAAGAATCGTTTCTTTATTCGTTCACTCCCTCTGGGCCAATCAAATGCGTCTCCTTTTTGCCTTTGTCAAACAGACAGGCGAAAGCGAAGCGAGTCCGCGGCGATACCGAACCGAAGCGAGACGTCAGTCCAAAAGTACTGTCACGATATCGGATCGCTTTCGTTTGTCTATGTGACTGGACTCAAACAATTCCATACATTACAAATGAAAACGTCACGCTTCGCATTCTCCACGCCAGTCTGTTTGACAAAGGCTTTTTCTTGAGATGACAACTCCAGAGCCATTACAAGACAACTTTGTCCACCTCACCCACAACATACACCAACAAATCCCACCCAGTAATTACTCAGCATCGTTTACCAGTCCCGCCCTAACCACCGACCACCATAACTCGCAGCTATCAGTAACGGGTGACCCACATACAGTTGGCTAACGAGGAACCGCACAGTTACATCCTGATATAGTTGCTCTGAGAAGTGGGATGGTGAGATAACTGTCCACGAGCTTATTATGAAGATCCGGGTGCGCTAGATGTGGTATGTCTGAAAGGACGGGCCTTTTCTTGTGTTAATGGCGTAAAAGGTATTTGTTCTTTGTGTTGTACTTCCGTGAGTAACGTTTTGTGGAGTAATGTTGCTGGATTTTCAATATTCTGTTTCTAGCACGTACTTAAAGTAAGATTCAGAGAAAATTAACCCCTCTTTTCAGTGTTATCACTACCAAGTGAGGTTAGTTTTCTCTCTTTGATCATTTAGGTTTAACAAAAAAAACTTTTTTTGAGGTTTTTGGCTCTCCAATACTTACCGAATAAAAATGTCATCTTGCATCTCGCAGGAAAAAGGATAAATTATCTATTGCCCCCATATTATTATCGTTATGATCTTGTTTACGTTATTTTCGTATATAAAATTTGTTTATTTAGATTTGCCGCTCCCTGGACATGTAATCAACGTGCGCCCCACGCCTTGCATTGCCTTGCCCTGACAACAAATGAAGAATAATTATCCAATTTGGTGCAGTTGTTCAGAAGCTTTAAGCGTACAGACAGACTTAAAACGATTTTGTTTTATACTATCTATCTATATTAAAAGCTAAAGGTCGCTTACTGACTCACACACTCATCACGAAATATCAGAAATTGTGTTTCAAATGTTGTATGGGGGTTTTTTTAAGGACGTAGGTGCTTATCAAGACAGGATTTTGCGAAATTTTACTGTTTTTGGGTTTGATAGTTTATATGAAACTTCGTTATAACAGCTGCTAAGTCTCAAATTTTTGTTGGATATTTATTTAGATTTTCCAAAAGTATCCCATAAAGACAGTGGCCGGGAGTAGAAATTTACAAAGGAAAAGTGCCAAAAGAAAACCAGAGACCGGAATAAGGTAGAGTTATTCATGTACTTACACTGATTTCATACAGCGAAAGAATAAAGTGGATATGCCCCAAACCCCGGGGTTACTTTTAAAGAGCAGAAAAATCCCGTGATTTACTAAATAATAGATGTTATTTACATTCACACAATTTATTTTTCTAATCTATCTCTGAGGTGTTTATTGTTATTATACTTTATTTATAATACTGTTGGCCACACGAGATTGTTTATTAGAAATCCCGGGATCCATATTACTATCAACATTTCGATACATTCTTCTGGTTATTACAAATGTAGTTTACTCAAGTCCATTCCAGCCAGCTTCTATATCAGTCAAGCACAGTATTATCGGTTTACTGGAAGTGTTTGCGGATCTGAACCAACATGGCGATATATTTTCTTTAGTTGTAAGCAATTACAGGCAAGGTGACCTCAGGACTGTATATAGGAGACTATTACTGAACGATTGTGATCGTAACCTAATATGTACTAGCTATAACTGACAACGGGACTTCAGTACATGAGGTGGAGTTTATCAATATTTATTATTATAACTTAGCCTTTAACAGTAGCTGGCATGAATATATGAATTTGCCTTGCATTGAACATACGTCAAGATATGTACTTATTTGGTTCTTTTAACGGTGATGATGTTGTAGAGTTCTGGTCGAGGATTCAAGGAGATATCTGAATGGAAATCATCATCACGATCAAGAAGCGTTTTCTTTTTTTCCTTTTTGTGGTTTTGTGTCTCTTTAATGAATGACTGTCAATATGACGTAACTTTTCGATAGCTAATGTCAATTCTATTAAGTGTTACTTTTCTACAGCCACTGTCAACAGGTCTTAACTTTTCGATAGCTAACGTCAATCCAACGCAGTTTCAACTTTTCTATACCAACTGTCAATAAGTCACACATTTTCGATAGCTTATGTTAATTGCTGGCAGTGTGAAACTTTGTCTAATATCTAGGCCTGAAGAAAACGTCACAGCTCAACCCGTTCGGTCTTATAATAGTGTTAGGGGACGTATTATTCAATGTTAAACAATGTCAAAGTCAAATGAACAATTTAATTGTAAAAGGGCGCGAGGTGTTCCCACAAAATTTTGAATGACTAACCGACTAACAATTTGTTGCCATTTCTGAAGCATTTCCTGCTTCCGCTAAGTAAAGGCTCTTAAATTGAGAGCTACCACGCCTAAAAAGAATTTAATTGTACCTTATAACATTATTATAAAGACCGACACAAAAGTTATAAGCCAAAGATTTCGATATAAGGATTTGTGAAAATTCCTGTGGAAATCAAATAAGGAACAATGAAAAGTCTTTGTCTATAAATGTGAAGATTCCAAAGATTTAATTAACTTAAAACATGTAGAATTTAACTGTTTGTTTTACGGCATTATTGTGATACACCCATTAAAATAAACGTTACTTATACTGAGGAGACATTACACTCAAAAATCTTAAGCACCGAATTAAAATCTCTTCAATAAAAAAATAATTTCTGAGAACCATCAAACAACAACAAACACACATTACTTTATGAAATCATTTATTACTTCACAATAACAACTGTCTGTACAGACAAAATAAATAAATTGAATACCTCATTAAATAATAAATAAATATTCCACAAATATCACACAACGCCATCTAGCTAAGCAGAGCTTGTGTTATCGGTACTAGACAACTGATAAACATACTTATATATTTCTAAATAAATATATATTATAGATAAATTACACCCAGACACAGAACAAATGATCGTGCTCATCACACAAACATTTGTCCTGTGTGGGAATCGAACCCACGACCTCCGGCATAGCAGTCAGGGTCACTAACCACTAGACCAACTAGCTCTTTAACTAAGCCTTTGAGCACTGTCCAAAAATAACACAATAATTTATCAAATATATAAACGTCTCAGAAACAGTTATATCATTAAGCCCAGTGTGTCAAACTGTGCATAACGGGACAAAATTCGTTGACGCATCCAGTTTGGTTGACCCAAATTTGAATAAAGCTAAAATTACATAAAACCTTTTTTGGATTTTGGCTGTTAAAAATGCTTTTGATTGAGGTCATATAACGGTGTGGAGGATGTGTGGTATTTCCTTGATGAGTCAGGTTTTTTTAGCTTGATAATTGTGCATTAGCATCATTTGTCTGCACTGTGTTGCAGCATGAGGCATAAGGTTTCTTGAAATAGAGCTCGTGGCTAAATAATTACAGTCGCACAGGCCGATCTTCCGGGTTAAGCCGCGTTTGCCGAGGTGGTACTGTAGATGGGAGACCATCTGACATAACGAGTTTCCTCCATACCTCAGAGAACACGTAAAGCTGTTGGTTCCGACTGTCATTTGTAGATCTTTGACAATAGTTACTGTTAGTCGCAAGCTCTTAAGTCTGACAACCAGTCTTTTCATGGGGTATCGTTTTACCCAGTTACTGAGTTGTGGAGGTCTGTTAAGCAGTCGCTCCATGTAAAATACTGATATTCAGCTGCGTCCAGTTTGATTGGAAGCCGACCCCAATATAGTTTGGAAAAGGCTAGGCAGATGATGATGTTTTCAATACTGAATCTTCTTACATCAAGAAATAATTACTGTCTGCACCTTTTAGGCTTTAAAGGAGATGGTGGGACATTTAAGTCCGGCGGACAAGAAAAGATTTAAAACACGCATCAATGACTGAAAAGTAAGAAAGGTTACTTATTAGGACTTCAAAGAAGAGGGTTTGAAAATCCTCAAACAGTGAAAATTTTGACTTTGTCTAGACCACTTCGATTATTCTCGGTTAGAATTACCTTGTCGCTTTTTACTTTTCAAATTATCCAGTGTCCATTTTATGGATCTACAGGCTGGGTCGCACGACTGTCTCATCAGGTAACCGTGGTCCTCGAACGTAAACTGCTATTGAAGGATCACCGTGGATTGTAGTTAGCACAAGTCTGACAGTCCCTCGCGCTCCGCCCTGGGTAAAAAAATGGACCTACAGGCTATGTAGAATCCCTCGATGGATAGCATGGTATACATTCTGTAGCATATAACTCAATGACCTATATTCATTGGATCCATCGTTGACTCTCCGCGAACCATGTAGACCAGACAAATGTCTACAGACGAAAATTGTCAATGCTTCCATTTTTTTTAAGTGTTCCATATTCAATTTTGGCTTAAACGGTCCTTAACAACACTCGAAACGATTTCCAAAACAATCAAACGCGAAACTACCAATCATAACTGTAGGTATTCTTTACAGCCATCGTCTGTGAATTATAGACTCTACGTCAAACCGACCTGCCTTAATTCCATCCGCATAAATGTCACACTTGGGGTGCAGGTTCGATGTCCGGTAACGGTACACATATCTGGGTCACAAGGCTTTGCTAATATCATCGCAGTGCAACGGTACTCCGTTACTGGCAAGATCATAGTGTTTGGGCCAGTGTAAGATGACCTTGGCCAAGTATGGCAGGTGTAAAGTGTTGTTCAACGTGGTTGGGTCAAGTTAGGTGGTCGTAACTTGAGAAGGTTGCCCGAATGGGGTTATGTAACTGTGAGAGACACGTGTTCTGGTGGTCGTGGGAGTATACTATGTTATATGCAAGTGTAAGACGATTGAGGAAGTGTACGTAATAATTATGTTGCCATTATTGATGTGTTTATGGAAGATAAGAGCATTTAAATGTTTGAAAAATGGATTATCAACACTTAGAAAGACAGGGGACATTAAGCATCAGAAAATTAGAGGAAAATCCTTATTTTACGTGTGAGAAATGACCATTCCCTGATGTCAGAGTAAATTGAGCCACAACTGGGAACTCCACAGACCTCTGACATGGCTCTGGGTTTATATAGATTAGTTATAATAAGTCCAGGTCTCCCTCACAATGTTTTTTCTTCACCGTTTGACAGTGATGTCTAAGATAAAATCAAAATCAAATGTTTTTATTTCAGGGCAGAGCGTGAGGGATTTTTTTTGGGACAGTACCACCACACTATTCCCAAACCACTGCAACTCCTGAAAGCCACCAGAAAAGCGCCGAGACAATGAAGCTCGACGTGTCCTGGAGAATGAATTTACCTGTCTTGGATCCTGCAACAAAATTAATCAGAAAAGAATAGTGGAGGAGTAGGAAAAATATGTTTCCACTTCCCTCCATGCAAGCAGGACACAGAACCAAACAAGGCCAATAGGCACAAAGGGTGTTTACAATTGGGAGAAGCCCAGTTGCCTAGCACCACGGGTAAAAATGACTACTAATATTAATGGGGCCTAAATTGTGAGCTGAGCGGGAGGGAATGTCAGACTCGTACTGACTAAAATCCACGGTGTCCTTCATTAGCCCTTTTAACGGGGTCACGGTAATTCGTGAGTCCCGCGACCCCGGCAGGTACCTGATGGGCATCTGGGCTTCTCTGGAACTAAGTTGAGTGTGAATGTAGAAGATTATAACAGTGCAAGAAGGCGCCGTACTCCGACATGTTCCGACAGGTAGCCCTGGTGAGAGTTGTCCGGTGTGGATTTCTAGGTGATAGATGGATGGGAACCCATGATATTCAGAAACTGTTACTCGAAAATTATACCACGGGAATGAAATATGGATAAATTATGTTATTCTGCTCTGAAAACGTTGAAAAAAAAACATCGTGAAAAATCAGCAGTTCTAGAATCAAAAATTCTTAGACATGTGACATCTACCAAACCGCACCGGGCTCCGTGTGGTGTATTATGGCCCTCTCCCTCTCATAGTGAGGAGGCCTGTGTCCCAGCAGTGGGATCATTATAGGCTGATGATGATGATGAGGTGTTATACTAATGTCTAAACCTGATCAAGACGCGTTAAGCTGTTCTGACGCGATTGAGTAGGTAACCATTATCCATCCACGCGTTTACCTTTATAATATTTGTATATAGAAGAGTAGGGAAAATATGTATATAAAGGCTTGGCTCACATTTTTTTCCCGTTCGTGACCAAATTCCGGGAACCCAACTTCCCCATCCGTTATTAATTTATATTAAAAGGTGGTTCCTAACCGTAATTAATCCTATTTAAAGTGAAACTCAGCTGAAACTAAGGAAAATGTTATCTAACTGAAATTAATTCATTTTAAGTAAATGTTACGGGAAACGGGGACGGACTTCGGTAATTAACTATAATGCTGATAACCTATAAAACTGATAAACTGACCACATGCGTTCAAATATAGAAGTATCCTATGACGTAGGAGCCTTAACCGTAGCAACACAGTGCCTGATGATTGCGTCCTACAGACGTAGGTACCTGGTTCCGCGACGCAATAGGCTATTGTAATCAAAAAAAAAAATTAGTGCGAATGTTAGATTATCAAAAAATATTTGACCCGTATTTTTTCTTTTGTTACGTAAACCAAAATACGACGCTAAGACACAATGCTTCTTGTCTGATAAGGAGGAAAGAAACGCCTGGGTGTTACCACTGCGAGGATTGTCTGGAGGACACGGTGGAGCATACGGTGCAGGACTGCCCCGCTTGGGCAGAGCACCGCCGTGTCCTCACGACGGCAATAGGCGGAGGCCTCTCGCGCCCGGCATCGGTCAAGGACATGCTGCGGGGCGAGACGGAGTGGGAAGCGGTCGCCTCCTTTTGCGAAGCAGTCATGCTCGCGAAGGAGGAGGCGAGCCGCGTGAGGGAGACAGCGTCCTTCCTCCACCCCAGCCGCAGTGGTAGACGCCCATGGACGATGACGGACGACACAAAACCCCACTCCCGAATTAAAAAAAAAAGAAATACGTGATAATTATTTTTCAATACTCTAACTGACGGACTAAACAGTTTTTCAATTCATTTAATCAGTTATCGACCCTATTTACGCCAACTAAGTTTTATAATTACGCTACAATCCCACTACACTATACCAAACCACTGCAACTCCTGAAAGCCAGAAACAACACGATAACTTCGTCTCGCCCTGCAGCAAGGCCTCAACCAATGCCGGGCGCGAGAGGTCTCCGCCTATCGCCGTCCTGAGGACACGGCGGTGCTCTGCCCAAGCGGGGCAGTCCTGCACCATATGCTCCACCGTGTCCTCCGGACGATCCTCGCAGTGGTGACACCCAGGCGTTTCTTCCCTCCCTATCAGACACAGGAACCTCCCGAAACTTCTGTGTCCGGTGAGGACCTGCGTCATGCGGTAGGTCAGGACGCCGTGACGCCTATCCAGCCACTCCTCAAAAAGGGGTCTTACCGCCGCGATTGCGGCGTGCCCGGCGCTACTGACCTACGAAAATTAGTAGTACTTCATTTTTTAATGCAATTTGATGTAATGACATAGACACTAGCGCCGCGTCAAAATGACCTCATTAGTGGCGGTATTATCCGTCAGCATTATTTGTTTTTGACGTTGGTTAGTTACTTTCGTGCATCTGTATTACCATGCCTTCGTTGACGGACTTAGAAAGTAGACACCCTCACCAGAGCCGCCTATCTCAGTTATTACAGTGTGCTGACAGTGCGCAGGAGTTCAAGTTCTGTATGAGTGAGCTAATTCTAACTTACGTGGCCATGAGCTTACCCATTGTAGATAAAAAAAACGACGGGTTGCACTCTGGGAGTGCCGGCAGAAGTGAAAACTTGAATAGTAATAAACACACACGAACATTCGCGCAAGCGCCCTGCGCCGTATTACGAATTTTCGATCAGGTCACGTGTCCTAACGCGAGTTTAACATTTTTTGCCCATTCCAAAAAGAGTGCACAACGCCGCTAAAGAAGTTTTCACTTCAAAAAAAAATGCATTACCCTGAAGTGACCAAAAATATTATATATCAAAGAAATATTATCAAATTATCACAATACGGAGCGATAAGTAGTTAAGTATGTCCTCATTAAAAATAGATAACAAGTAATTCAATTAGCAAGTTAATTAATTATCAGTCATATATACATTAATTACTAAGTTACTAGGGCATCATGATTTTAAAAGAGATGTTATATGTATAGGACAATGGACATTTATTGTAAATAATTAGAAAAATATACCATTTATGATAAAGGTATGTATTTTTTCAAAACTACGTTGTTGAAAGTAAATGTATTCTTTAAGGTATAAAAAGTTTTAGACGCCCACGGCGACGGACGTCGCAAGACGATCTCCGGCCACCGTAGGCGCGGGCATGCGGGCGGCGAGTAATGGGCGACTCGCTGTCCGACCATGGACTATGCCCGGGTCGACGGCGCGTTTTGTTCCACGCGCGCCTCAAGGAGTGTCAGCATAGGGCCAAAGCCTGCCGGGGTCGCGGGACTAACGAATTAACGTGACCCCGGTACGTAATGGGCTATTGAAGGACACCGTATATTTTATTCAGTCAAGTCTGACAGTCCACAGATGATTTTACCACGATAAAAAAAGGTATAAACAGTTTAAAAAAAATAAACCTGCATAAGTTAAAGTACGAAAATATGTTTAAAAATACAACAAACACAACTTACTTAGGTACTTCCATTACGAATCCTTCTTCCTACTATCCTACTAAAATTATAACTGTGAAAGTTTGTGTGGATGAATGGATATTTGTTACTCTTTCACGCAAAAACTACTGAACGGATTTAAATGAAATGTTACATAGATAGTTTAAAACCTGGATTAACACATAGGATATTTTTTATCTAGATTTTCCCGTTGGATAATAATCGAGTTGTAGAGAGGGTGAAACCGCTGACAGCAGCTAAATAAATAAAGATATCATTATTAAAATAATAAAAAAAGTAATTAATAACACATAATTACATTAACATAATTTATTTAATGTACTAAGGTCGCATAAACTTGCAAAAGATTCCTTCAAACAATCATCATTAGAAATAATGATAAACTATTATCATTTCTTGATAATTTCAGTCGATTGGGCATTATTTGATAAGATTACTTGTATGAAGTACTGGGGACCCGCCCTGGCTCCGCACGGGTGCAATCTCTACTATAATATGCATGCTTAATACATATAAACGTTCGTCTTCAATAACTCTATTTATAAAAAAAACCGCATCAAAATCCGTGGCGAAGTTTTAAATATCTAAGTATATATACATAGGGACAGACAGAGAGACAGCGGGAAGCGACTTTGTTTTATACTATGTAGTGATGCCTGATTAGATACAAATTTAATTATGTTTTGTCATTAAATAACTACTTTTACCAGGATATCATAAATGTAAAGAGTTTTAAAATTTGGCTATTCATTTCTATATAGTTTTACGGTATTTTGATTTTATTTTTCTCCTCTAAGAACTAATTCTAAATTAAATAAAAGGTCTATAATTTCCTTTTTTAGAAATGATTAAAAGTGCATTTTCGTAGCTCATTCTTGGAGCAGTTCTGATAAAATTAAAATAATGTTGTAGGGGAACAATGTATAAGACGGGGACGCGTGGTATGATGAGAAATCACACACTTAAGGCAAACTTAACACTATACTAATGTAGCGCAAGTTCCAACAGGACGCCATTTGTTAATGGCCACTTGCAAATGACGCCGTGATGGCGCTTGCGCTACGTTACTGTTGTGTTAAGTATGCCTAAAGAGTGTATGTCCCCATTATACTTCGTGTCCCCCCCGTCTTATACACTGTTCCCCTACACATTTTTTTTTATCGTGGTAAAATCATCAAATGAGTCCTCCCACCCAGGGCAGGGCGGGAGGGACTGTCAGACTTGTACTGATTAAAATCCACGGTGACCTTCAATAGCCCTTTACATACCGGGGTCACGGTAATCCGTTAGTCCCGCGACCCCGGCAGGCCCCTACACATAATAGAATAATTTGTTAAACAGCAAAGCTGTTCGGGATCTACCATCATTGTCATCATTGCACCATATTTTTTGAGTATTTAATGAACAAAGTCACGAGTAAATACGTAGCCAAGTATGAATAAAAATCAGTACAAATTATAAACTAATTAGCAATGCAAGTCGAGAAAGCATCTCATTTGCTTAACATCGTTCATTCCGGCATCATTACCAGATGGAGCACTTTTTATCATTACTGATTAACATATTCATTTGTTGATGTTTATCACTGACTAAGTAATTGATAAGGGAGGTGGTGTATGGATGGGCAATGGTGTGGATTTTGTATCATCAGAAAGGTGTTAAGGCTGGCGTAAAAGTGATGGTTTAATAGAGATTTCAAAATTTTGTGAGATTGTAAATAATAATAACTTTACCTAATTTTTATATGTGCTAGTAAAAAATAGTAATAAATACTTTTTAATTAAGTTCTTCCTTTTTATTAAAATGGATCTTGATTGATTTCTGACGTTATCGTCACGACCCGCACTGTCGAGTTAATTACTCTGTAAATATTCGTTGATTAAACAAAAAAAATGCGTATCCATTATTTTTTAAAGGCTATATGACGAATGGTCGCGGGACTAACGAATTACCGTGACCCCGGTACGTAAAGGGCTATTGAAGGACACCGTGGATTTTAGTCAGTACAAGTCTGATAGTCCCTCCCTCTCTGCCCTGGGTGGGAGGAATCATTTGATGATTTTACCACGATAAAAAAAAAGTTTTCTTATTGCCTATTTTGAAAGCGCAGAAAAAGAAAACACACGGGTCCAATACTTTGATCGACTTATTAGAATTGCTACTAAATAAAATTACCAAGTCTAGCAAACAAATTAATACCACCAACTTTGCACAGCATATCTTTCGCTGGAATACAAGCACGCATGTCTAATGCATGCATCGCGATCACTATCCCCAAGCTATGTAAGTGCGCCATCATCCGGATTGCATAGAAAACAAAAGCAAACATAGTAAAAACATTGCCAAGAAGAAATAGAAACGTGTGCAGTGCGTGCGCCGTAATGTCTTGTATGTAGGTAGACCAGGGTTTCTTAAAGTGGGGTCCACGTACCCCTTGGGGGTCCGTGGCATGTGCACCAGGGGTCCGCAGTAGGTCAGCTAACTCTTAACCTATTTACTAGGAAATAGTGTAATAATCTCGTCTAGGCCTTGGTTAAGCCAAGAACTCGCCGCGCCGACAACGTATCGTCAGTCACAAAATATAAGTTAATTGAACAAACACTAAACTTCTAGGGCAAGGTTTCTTAGCAGCACAGTTGTTTAATATTTGACTTAAAATTTATTTTTCGATATAAATATGGCTTTCTTTCTTTCCTCAAAATATTCTTTGACAGGGCTCCGTGGTATTATTTATATTATGAAAGTGGTCCGTGACTGCAAAAAGTTTAAGAAACCCTGAGGTAGACTGTCGAGTGATAGAACAGTGTGGACAAAGAAGAGATAAACACTAGGTTATGATTTTTTTTTATTTCGTAATTTAAGACGATCTCCTTTTCAAAAAATTTCACTGATGGTATCCGTCAAGTGTTTTGAAAACTTGGTGAAGCTAGTATTTGACTATAATTTCAATCAAAAGTAAGGTACTGTTAAAGCCCTCAGATTTCGGTAGTTAGAAGTACTTTTTACTGCAACGTAACGTAAGTACAACCACAATTCGTTAATTATCATTAAAATGTTTCATGTAATATTTAATGAGTATAATAAGGAACGGTTAAACCCAGTCATAAATTAAACCTAATTAAATAAATTATTACAACACTTGGAAAAGGATAAACCGTTTACATTTTTTT
This sequence comes from Agrotis puta, assembly GCA_943136025.2. Classification (NCBI taxonomy): domain Eukaryota; kingdom Metazoa; phylum Arthropoda; class Insecta; order Lepidoptera; family Noctuidae; genus Agrotis; species Agrotis puta. Next base: position 5,067,187 of record OW964190.2, on the reverse strand, counting down.
TATAACTTTTCCTAATTAGGTATAAATTAATCATTGCCTATGGGCGAAAATTCTAATGAATTTCGATATTTCAATACATTTCATGTTAACATATACTTAGGGTTTTCTGTGGTTTTACGTACATAGGCATCAACTGAATTGAATTGAAAATGCCTACATGTATAGTGTGAATTGTAATGTAATCTATGTAGTAATGTATTCTATGTATTTAATGTTATTTATAAGTAGAAATGGATGGAAATTACTTAAATGAATGAATTTATTGTTGCAATTACACATTTATATTTAAATAGCAGAATTATGGTGCAGTAACTTTTTCTTGCCATTTTAGAAGAAAAAAAAACTATTATTATAACTATCGATTTTTTAAATAAATAATAGAAAATAAAAGAATATTTCAAAAAGGTTATTAACAAAAAACTTTCAAGTAACTCAAAGTAGTTTCATTGCTTTGGTTCCGGAACACGAGTCGTATAGAAAAACATCGCGCGCCATGTTGCCTTCTTGAGCCCGCGTAGGCGGTTCATTTATTTTCACCTCACATGCTCGGAAAGATTGTATTTCTCATTCGAAATCTGAGCGCAAAACTACAATTTTCGCGCTAGCGCGAAAAGTGTTTTCAAAATTCGAACACGTCTTCTATTCAATTATTTTTTACACTGACAGGCGAGCCGGCCCCACTGCATTTCCTCGCTGTAGTGAGGTGAAAACTTGTGTGTTGCGTGAGGCAGCAAAAGTTATTCTGCGTCTTGAAAACTTCGCTACGCTCAGGATTCAGTCCTAGAATCCTTCACTCGCTCAGTTTTTAATTCAAGTACTCGCGCCATAAAACAAGTTTGCAGCAATATAACAAATAACTATTGATGTATTGTTTTTTTTTTTAAGTATTTATTTAAGGTCGCTTTTTAGGGTTATAAATAAAATCAATGTAATATATACTTTAGCGACTAGGTTGCAATTTTACGAATTAAGATTTTCGTCTAAACTGAACAAAATTCGTATCGAAAAATGCCGAAGAAATTCTCCGTCGGCTTTGTCCAAAGAGTTTACGTACGACTTTCGTTCTATGATACCGATTGTTAGGTACGCATGTGATCGTCACGTGCCGTGCATTCAAATAAAATGCGTGTGTTTGTGTGCGTTCCTATATTTCGGGTGACCTCCTAACGGATCATGCGTCCCTGGTACTTTGATAGGAGAGTGTTAGTTTTTTTGTACGTAGATATTTCTTTTTGTAATCGATTGAATGAATGAGCGAGACAGTATTTGGAGTTTTAATGAAAAACAATCTAAAACTAAAAAAAATGTATTAACCAAGTTTTCTTCTTGTGTTTTCCTTCACTAGAAGATGGATTTAAAACAAACTGTTAGAACCAAAAACTTTTGTAATGGGTGTCATAGACATCAGTTTTTCTTTTTTTTTGATCTCGTCTGCCACGTATTTTATTGACGTTTTATATGAAGCGGTTATATAGTTGTATAGTGCGATCCACTCACCTTCTTAGTTTAACCCCGTTGTAGATAAATAAGTATACAAACTCCTTAGGGGTAAATCTATTAATGTAAATATTATCTTTTCCCTAAAATTCTTCCCTATCATTATTCAGGTTCCACATATCCACGTCAAATGTGATTAAAACAGTTTCCTATCGAATCGTGGTCAATTTAATTAATTATAGCCGTGTACTTAATATCATATTAGATAAAGGAGGTTTAATCTTTAATAAATTCAGATCATGCGTCAACGATTTAGGATTTTACCTCAGTTATTTCTGTCCTGTATGTCATCTGTTCTAATTTTTAGCATGGTTAATGAAAACGCATTTTGGCCCGCCCTAGGGTTTTTCATTTGTATAGTAGGTCCGTTAACAGACATTTAATGCCGGTGTAATAAAGTACAAATCACAGGATTTATGCTTTCAATATTAATAAAAAAAATACTTAGATTTTTAAATTGAAAATACTGTTTTTCAATTTAATTTTCTTTGGAGACCAATGTTCTAATCTGTACCTGCGTGATTTTCAAATTTAAAAAATCAGAGCACATACGTCTATTTACTTAACGTTTACGTCAATCATTCGTGCTAGCGTCATGTGAGGTATACAAAATAGAGATAAAAGCACTGTAAATAATTTAATAATTTAAAAATTAGATTATAACATTATACAATAATAACCATTTTTTTTTATCGTGGTAAAATCATCAAATGAGTCCTCCCACCCAGGGCAGGGCGGGAGGGACTGTCAGACTTGTGCTGACTAAAATCCACGGTGTCCTTCACTAGCCATTTACGTACCGGGGTCACGGTAATGGAAAAGTCGCGCGACCCCGGCAGGCTTTGGCTTTGGCCTCTACAGGCCCCGTCACTATGCTGACACTCTTTGAGGCGCGCGTGGAACACAACGCGCCGTCGACCCGGGCATGGTCCATGGTCGGACAGCGAGTCGCCCAACAGTAATCACCATGCAAAATGATTATAAAATATGTTATAGCAAAGAAGGAAAATCGCACTTATAATATCATCATAGTGACTAATATAATATATCGTAATGTTACATAAGGATAAAGATGTTTTAATTTTAATAATATTAATTCGATGATGATTTCCTAAGTGTCATTCTGATAATTAACAGGAAGGAAAACGGAAAACTGACCATAGCGGATAGAGTTGTAAGAAATAATTTAAGTTTTCGTAGAATAAAACGAGATTGTCTATGTTGCTAACCATTGTGTTTGGTTTAAATTTAGAACGCGGATGAGTTGCCATGTGCCAATAAAGTCGAGACTGTGTATTTAATTATGCATTGTTATTACTTTTGTGGTAAAGTTGTATACTGTCTGAAGAATGGTAGATTTAAGTACCCTAGCAACTGGCTCTACTGTTTCCCTTAATTTAACTATTTTCCTCGAAATTTTTAGATGTAGCAGGTTTGAATAGATCTGTTTAAGGTAATTTGTATGAGTGTAAATTACACTTGGTCCATTGAATACACCGTAGCTGTTCATATCAAATACTTTTCACTTAATTTTAGAGCCATGAAAGACATGTGTCTTTTATTTCCTCAATATCCATGGATCACCAATTTCTTTTCCAACTAACAACTGTGTCAAACGAAATTCCACTACGTGTTCTCTACGCGTTACTGAACGAAACAGTCTAATCGACCTACATTCAACGAGTACCAACAAATAATTTGACAGTTTATCGTTTCACCGTTTCACTCTTTTTTTAAATAGCGAATGTAAACAAACGCTCACTGAGCTTTCTACTACGCTGCGACTACAATGACACACACTAGTGTAACTGGCCAGTGAGAATACACGCTCACATTCAAACTCTCGAAATTCAACCTTTCTCTATTCCATGTTCCCCTGGTACCAGCGGTGGCGATATTTTTTTTTCACTGAGATACCAAATGCCAAATTGGGCGGTCGTTGTCCCAGTTTCAGAGTTCATTGTCGGATACCGTTTGCCGACCTACCTTCACATTTTGCTGGTATTTATTTTGGACAGACAGTTAGCTTTTATGCGGCATTAAAATGCTGTACAAGATGAGATTGCCGTTACGATAAAGGCCGGTATTGATCGGGGGACGTGACGTATGCCGCCCGCTCCGTTACGTGGTACACGCTCATTCATAAACGTAATATTTTCCAATATGACGACAGCGTACTTTAAGCCGTTGGTCCCGGCTGTCATTTGTCGATCTTTGACAGTTGTTACTGGCCGTCATTGGCTCGAAAGTCTGTGAACCAGTCTTACCAAGGGATGTTGTTTTACTGAACTGCGATGTAGAAGTCAGATAAGCTGTCGTCGTCATCATCATCAGCCAACGTGGGCCACCCTTAGATCACCACGCCGAACGATTCAAACGATACGAATAAGCTGTAGTTTCATATAAATAATTGGTTTTCAGTTGCATTCAGATAGACTGGAAGCCAACCCCAACATACTTAGTTATTTTTTTTAGCGTGGTAAAGTCATCAAATGAGTCCTCCCACCCAGGCAGGCTGGGAAGGACTGTCAGACTTGTACTGACTAAAATCCACGGTGTCCTTCAATAGCCCTTTACGTACCGGGGTCACGGTAATTCGTTAGTCCTGCGACCCCGGCAGGCTTTGGCCCTCTACAGGCCCCGTCAAACCCCAACATAGTAGAGAAAGTTTAAGCAAACAATAATTATAAAAACATTAACATATGGCGCTTTAGCCAAGAACACAGCAATATTTTTGCTCTACAATCGTAGCGAATAAACCTATAAATTTTGTCTTCCATAACTACATAATCTAGGCAAATATTTTGTTTTGATATACCAAATTTTTCCAGCTTTTCTATAAACATAGCCAATTTAATTCATATAATTCGTCAACACTGTCCGGATTTTCGCACGTCACAACAGTGTCAATTTAAATATTCAGAGAAAAATTCAGATTCATGTAATTCATCGCGATTTTTTGCATATCGCAGAAATAGGTTTCAAATAGCAAAATATTTTATACAGGAAATACATCGGATGAATTTATCAATCTCGGCTTAGTTAAAGACAACAAAACGTTTTTTGCGCAGCTCGCAACCATAGACAACAATTTACATCTTGTTAAACGTCACTTTCTGACACATCGCACAAAAACCACGGAAAATTTCTTCAGCCAAAGTACGTAAGTACTACATGATATGTTGTAAGTACTACAGAAATTATGCTAACAATTTGTAATGCACACACTTATTATATGGCATTGGTCGCGATACAATGCCAACTATTCTCGGTCGGTGTGTATTTAGGCAAATTGGGTGAAAGGTGAACGACCCACGCAACCATTTCACCGGCCGTTGACTCATCGTCGTGCGATTACAGTGCTACTATCATTACTGGCCGAATTTTCGCTCGACATTCAAAATTGCATTCGAAATGAGGTTTCATACTGACTTTTTTTGAGAATGTTGCCAGTCTTAATAAACTATGCACATAGGTAATTAAAAAGGTAAACGCTTAGTTCAAGTTCGGGAAATTACGAAGTTGTCAATTTGATTATATTTCGATTCCATTATGGATTTAACTCAAATCACTTAAATGGAACTGATGGAAATAATTCTTCTTCTGCCTGCCTTAATTTAGCCGTTTACTTGAGGTTGGCGCAAGACATTTTTTTGTAGGCAAATATGATTAAGTTATTTTTAATATCCTTTGTTGACTATGAATAAGTTCGCCAAATGAAAAAAATCAAAGAACGTAAACTGAATAAAATTCCGAAAAAAGTAAGTATGCCACTAGAAAACTCTTACTAATAGAGAAAACATAAAATGTAGGCCTCGTTCAAAAACAATCATAGCTTTCCAAAACAAAAATAGTCATAATGAAAACAACTACGAGTACTACGAATTGGAAAATAAAAAAAAATCTAAAGTAGGCGTAAACAATATTCTAACGTAGCAAAAAAAACCAATCACTGGCCTATAAAGTTATTATACGGCTAGAATAAAAAGAAATAATAAACAAAAATTTTAAATTTCGAAGCATTTATTCGTCCACCGCCTCATTCGCCAGTGTATCGTGACCTCCGCTCGCGACTGGACAAGTGTAAGACTACTTTCATCGGAACTTTGACGCTCGTAGAAAGTTAGGGAATCGACTATTTGACGCGGCGAAAGCTTTGGGCTTTGTTTCGATGTACAAATTATGTGCAAAGTATTGATGTATTTAATCATAAGATTAGAAATAATTTCATGGCTTGCATTTTCCGACGATCACTTTTACTAACTGAATACTTTGACTAAATAAAATTTATGAACGTACCTCAGTACGCTTACCAATACTTTGTTGGTTCTAGTAGTTCTGTAAATATTTTAAATCAAATGAAAATACATAACTTATCGCCATGATAATACACAAGATTTTTCAAAATCATGAGGTCTTGATAATGCCTATAACACGGTTATCCGCAGTTTTTGTAAGTTTTTTTTTTTTTTTTTATCGTGGTTAAATCATCAAATGAGTCCGGGAGGACTCCCTCCGCTCCCTCCCCTCCGCTCTGCCCTGGGTGGGAACCCAGGGCAGAGCGGAGGGTCAGACTCGTACTGACTAAAATCCACGGTGTCCTTCAATAGCCCCTTACGTTCCGGGGTCACGGTAATTCGTACAGTCCCGCGACGGAGTTTTCGAAAGATACTGAAATTATTATGATAAAAAAACAGCCAATTTTTTAGCTTCAGAATTAAACTCGATAATCTTATGCTTGATGGCTGGTTGTTATCCCCTTGATAATTTGAAAAAGGAAACATTAATTGAGTAAAATAGTAACAGTATATGGCGTAGCAACAACAGATGAAGTTTAAAATAATGTATTTGTAGAATAGGCAATTTTACTCCAAAAAAAATATGAGTCCGAAAGAAAGATTATCAAAAAAGATTTGACCTGTATTTTTTCTTTTGTTACGTAAACCAAAATTTACGAAGATACAGCGCTTCTGAAAATCACGAAACGTCACGCGGTCGGCATAATTTTAAAGGCGTTATGACGTCACAAGCCCCTCTCCAGAATTTCGAGCGTTTTATCTTTATCAATATAAATTGATTTAAAAAAAAAACGTTTTCATTATCTTTCAATACTCTAACTGACGGACTACACAGATTTTCAATTTATTTATGCAGTAAACCACCTTATTACAGCTATTTTTCACATTGTGTCATTCTATTTTGTGGAGAAGATTAATCCCAAATCAATTGATATACGAGAAGTGTCTAGTATGCGGTGCTTACACTTTATAATGGTCTACCTTAGACAAACTCAGTTACACTCAAAAAAATTTGCAGCCAAAATATTCACTCTTTACAATGTGTGAGTCAAATATATAAGTTTGTGTGTGTGTGTGTATGTGTAAGTACAAATCTGGGTCGAGAGACTGGTCAACGACCAGATTGGCGACCACCGGTGGTCGGCAGCCACTGGTGGTAAGTCTAGAAAGATCCATTTGAACTTCAACGAACTCTCTTTGTGCCTGAGAAATGACCTGGATTCTAAATGGTGATGGTGTACGGTATCACGCCATACTGTCATGAACACATGATTGATGTTTCCTATTGTGACAGCTGGTTTATTTCCATGGTAGGAATTTTTTGGTAGTTTTTGGATCATGCATGGTAGATTGATCTGGTATGTTTCAGGGCAAAAAGTAAATTCATTCCATTATAAAAAAAAAGTTAGGTTGCTCACTTTGTGAATGACGGAAGAAAAGTCGGTAAGGTTGAAAAACCATAGCCTACCCAATACTGGGAGAATTATAAAAAAAAAATATTCAAGAACTTGAAAAAGGAAATCCGAATCGATATAAAAGAATTTAATGACATCACAAGTGCAAAAGCGGACGAAAAACTGGCTGGCTACAAAATACAGGCGTGGCTTGACATCATAAGTTTGGCGGGAAAGCCCGACTATGGTTTTGGCCGTAACTAATTGGGCACAGGATAAAATTGTTGGCTGATTGATTTATTCTTTTTTTTTCGTTCAGAAACTGAGCCTTATCTGATTCCGAGGTGTTATTTTAATTTGGAAATATACAGTGGGCTATATTCTTGTCTTTTACGTTTCATTATCGCTTCATTCAAGAATATAAAGCTAAAATTATTTTTTTACTGAACAAAAATAATATCAAAACCCATAATATTTTCCAATGCCACATCGTTGGCAGACGGAACCATAACTTGACTGACATAAGCATAGTCTATGAATAAAAGAAATAATAAGATAACTTAAAATTGCACTAACAATAGGCTCGCCCAGGGTCGCGGGACCAAGGGATTACCGTGACCCCGGTACGTAAAGGGCTATTGAAGGACACCGTGGATTTTAGTCAGTACAAGTCTGACAGTCCCTCCCGCCCTGCCCTGGGTGGGAGGACTCATTTGATGATGTTACCACGATAAAAAAAAAAAAAAAATAGGCTCGTAAAACTAAAATCGTGACTAAGTGACGAAGCCATGATAAAAAGGAGGATGTTTATATTAATGTCTTGTTTGTTATGAAACGGTTCACAATACGTAACGTATAGCTCATGAGTCATGGTCGAGGGTTTCCCGAGAAGCAGGTCAGATAGTTCTGGACCAAAAACAATTAAAGAAAATCCGTGCGTTGACGGTAAATGGAGAGGAAATTACGGTTTCGTAGATGTTTTTAGGTATGTATTTTGCAATACTTATTTAAACAAATGTCACATAAGAAGATTAGTGTAAAAAACCGATCTAATGCGTCTGTTTATGTTTTAATATTCGACGGCACGGTTAGCGCAGTGGCTGAGCGATTTAACTGCTGCGCTGCGTGTATATTTGTATGACCTACTAGTAGTTGTTCAGGATCTGGCTGTTTGTGTATGTGAGTTTCTATGTTTGTAAACGCACCCATGATACAGGAAAAATTCCTAGTGTGGGGCAAGGTTTTTTTTTTAATGCGGACAAAAGAGACTTTGCCTTACTATTAGGTGGTGTATTTTTTTTTCTATTGATTATAAGTATATGCTGCTCATGAAAAATGTAGGTTTTCGACCTCGAGGAGTCTCTGCGTTAGCCGCCATCTTGGACTGTAGGGGCCCAAATGAGTTCTTTTTCACGTAATGCTAATTCAAAAAAAACTATACCACCTTTTGTAGGGCAAAACTCCCCGTTGACTGGACCATCGGTGAGTATAGACATTCTATAATTTAAATTTTCAGGTTTACGTGAACGGGTTTTCTTTTCAGCACATTTTCAACCAGGAATTATGTTACCATTGCCGGATTGCCCCAACTACGACACTCAACGTCACGAGTGACTCATCGAACGCTACCGAAGACTTACGAAAGTTAGATGTTGTTTACGTTCGCTTATTGCGAAAGTTTTTCGATTCGGATTACTACTTACGATACGCAACGTCTGTAGTTCAATGGCGGGGACTCATGCGGAATCTTAGTAATGTCTGTTGTAAGATCGTCAGTCGCGTCATCACCCTCCGTTTTCTATACTTATAATAAATCTGTAGAGAGGCCAATTCTGTACATGAAATATTAAAAAAAAAATAACTATCAAGGGGTGATAAGGGATCGCTACTGATGCCAAAAATGCAATCAGTAAAATTTTTGTCTGTCTGTCTGTCTGTCTGTCTGTCTGTCTGTATGTTCGTTATAGAAACAAAAACTACTCGACCAATTTTAACGAAATTTCGCATGATTATTCTTCATACTCCTGGGCAGGTTATAGTATACTTTTCATTACGCTACGATCAATAGGAGCAGAGCAGTGAAGGGAAATCTTGGGAAAACGGGAGAAGTTTCACCATTTTTTAAGCTTCCGTCGCGTGTGCAGCTTTAATGGTTAAAGCTACATAGAAATCATGTGTGACGGAAATATTTTCCTTAAAATTATATAAAAATATTACTTGACAGCATATGTCTATGTTTTATGGTTGACTCACAATAACACGTGAAACTCCCGATAGCTTAGCAATTCGGAGCTTTCTGATTATATTTGTTTACAACACTCTCACCCATCCCTAATTTAAAAAAAAAATTACATTATTACCTATTCAATAAAAAAAGAATCATGTAAATCGGTGTAGAAACACCAAAGTTATACATGAAATACGCTAATCAGTCATCACGCGTAAATACAGAATCATGCTATAAGGATTATTTTGGAAAAGAGCGCGCGTGCTTCATATAATATTTGGCTGTTGATGCGAATAAATGTTCAGACTGTTCGACCTTATTGACAGACAATAATTGTTATTTACAAACCGTGCTTATCAGCGCGACTTTTAGTCTTTTTTTTGGCGTGGTAAAATCATCAAATGATTCCTCCCACCCAGGGCAGGCGGGAGGGACTGTCAGACTTGACTGACTAAAATCCACGGTGTCCTTCAATAGTCCTTTATGTACCGGGGTCACGGTTATTTGTGAGCTTGGCTTTGGCCCTCTACAGGCCCCGTCATTATGCTGACACTCCTTGAGGCGCGCGTGGAACACAACGCGCCGTCGACCCGGGCATGGTCCATGGGCGGACAGCGAGTCGCCCATTACTCGCTGCCCACATGCCCGCGCCTACGGTGGCCGTAGATTGTCCACCGACGTCGGTCGCCGTGGGCGTTTACCACTGCGGCTGGGGTGGAGGGAGGACGCTGTCCTCTCCCTCTCGCAACCCGCCTCCTCCTTCGCGAGCATGACTGTTTCGCAGAAGAAGGCAATCGCTTTCCACTCCGTCTCGCCCTGCAGCATGGCCTCAACCAATGCCGGGCGCGAGAGATCTCCGCCTATCGCCGTCGTGAGGACACGGCGGTGTTCTGCCCAAGCGGGGCAGTCCTGCACCGTATGCTCTACCGTGTCCTCCGGACGATCCTCGCAGTGGTGACACCCAGGAGTATCTTCCCTCCCTATCAGACACAGGTACCTCCTGAAACTTCCGTATCCGGTGAAGACCTGCGTCATGCGGTAGGTCAGGACGCCGTGACGCCTATCCAGCCACTCCTCAAAGACGGGTCTTATCGCCGCGATTGCGGCTGGCCCTTTTTTACTTTTAGTATTTGAATAGTTTATTTTTAGATTTGTTTTGTTGTTATTTATGAAATAGGTATAAGAGGTTTTGGTAGTGTTTAAATATATTATTAGTTTACATTTTATTTCTTTATAGTTGAAGCAATAGTAGGTACGAATATCAGTTATTTTGGTAGTGTTTAATTATATTAATAGTTTACATTTTATTTCTTTACAGTTGAAACTATAGTAGGTACGAAATTAGTTATTTTGGTAGTCTACACTAATATTATACAGAGGAAAACTTTGTTTGTTTGTTTGTAATGAATAGGCTCAAAAACTACTGGACCGATTTTAAAAATTCTTTCACCATTCGAAAGCTACATTATCCACGAGTAACATAGGCTATATTTTATTTTGGAGAAAAATAGGGTTCCGTAAGATATTTGTTTTTTTCGGCCACAGGGTATAAAAAATCATCCAGAAAAGTTACTTATTTTGCGTACGCTGCCTAAACTATAAAAGATAGAACCATAAAATGTTCCAATTAATTGTTGATCTTATAAATATCTACAAAAAAGTCCGCGACACACAATATCTATCTATGTCGAGTGTTTGCGATGACTGCGTCGTCTATGTTAGTGTCGGTGTCTGTGAATAGACCTGGGAATCATGTTGCTGACCGTGTCTTTCCTGAGTAGGCTTTTTGCAGCGGTAACAGACATCCACGCGGGCGGAGCCGCGGGCGCCCACTAGTAGTAAGTAAAATTGTAGTTGGTAAAATCTTCTAATGAGTCCCCTCGCTGTGGGTGGACTGTCAGACTCGTAGTAACTCTAGTCCACCCTGTTCCTTGAATTGCCCTTTTACTAATCACGGTAGCCTGTTAAGACAGCGTCAACACTCATGACATTTGGTTTAAGAGCTGGATGAGCTGGATAAATGTAATGACCAGTGACCCACATTGATCCATAATTTAAAAAAAAACGGCCTTTACTTAAACTAGTCTCCTGACCAAACAAAAGGGTCGCGGGACAGTTTTATCAGGAAACCGTGACCCTGGAATGCAAAGGTCTATTAAAGGACATTGTGGATTCTAGTCAGTGCGAGTCTTACATTCGATGATTTTATCAGAATAAAAAGAAACCATAGCCAAATCATTTTGTTTTTCCGTATTCTGAAAATTCAGGTTTCCTTTTTCGTTCAGTAATACGTTAACGTAGCTAACCTGATTATTACCAACGTCAAAAATGACTCATTCAGCTACCAAAGAGTTACGAAAGTAAAGTTTTGTTTACGTTACCGCGTTGCGAAAGTTGCAGTCTACTGACAAACCAACAAACTGGCTGACTCAGACCTTTCCTTGAATCTGTAGCTCATTGATGCGGAATCATCTAGACTCTAGCTATGTCTGTTGTAATGTATCTCGGTAATAGAACCTTGAGTATTGGGATTGTTGACAATTGACGCAGAGAACTGGTGACTTACCATGACGTGATAAAGCGTGAGTAGTTAGGCTGTGGGAAAGAGATAGAGCTATAGAAGTCGTCTAGCGCCACCTCGTTCACTCACTGGAACAAGCCTGGTTTTAAGACGTCATAATACGACCCCAGATGGTGTATTTGAATGGAGGAGCCTAAGATTATAAAATGTCCAGATTCTGTCTTCGACACAAAACGTTACGTGTTTCGTGAAGCCTGTTTTTGTAAATGTGTGTGTGAGTGCCATGCACACATTTAAATGTTTCCCTTGGAGATGTTCACTTGTTTTATGTAGGAATCCAACGACGGGGGTAATTTTTCTAAAATGTTTTTGGATCAATTCTTAGAGGCCTACTAGGAATCTGTACATTCTATAATCTATGGGAGTAGCATCCATTTGAGAGTATTTTGCAATGCCTTTCGTTGCGTGCGGTAAGCTGCATCAATTGGTTACCCCATTAACGAAAGGCAGTGCTGCCAAGGGGATTAACCACGAGAACTGTACGAGAACTGTACTTTGCTCATGTAGGTTGACCGAAATAATTAATCAATTATTTAGAGAACCACCCTTAAATTACTTATAGGACGTCGGTATAGGCCTAGAAAGAAATACGCTCTGTTAATTAGGGAGGTGCCTCAGAAAGTACTCGGAACAGGCGTACGTGTATGACCAGGGGCCGTATTATGACGTCTTAAAACCAGGCTTGTTCCAGTGAGTGAACGAGGTGGCGCTAGACGACTTGTATAGCTCTGTCTCTTCCACTCACTGGAACAAGCCTGGTTTTAAGACGTCATAATACGGCCGCAGGTGTATGAACGTGGACGAGGCGAAAAGGTAAGGATCTTAGTAGGTGACATTAATTCGTAGTTTCTGCCTAACTCCAAGTGAAAAGGTTAAGGCCTCAGTAATTTTATTCGTTTTTGCGTATTCGATTATTTGTTATAGTACACACCTACTTGATGGATGAAAGTAGATCACAAAAAGAACACAAATATTTTTAATGTTAATATTTTCAGATTCGATCACGAGGTAGTAACGGTGTCATACGGATGCTGGTAAAAGTTTTAACTCTTTCATGGATATGAGTTGAGTACTACACCTAGTTATCAGGAATGTCAGATATTTCTGACAGGAAATCCGAAATCTTCAGACAGGAATTGTTGGAAAACATATTAGCAGATGATATCATACTTTTAATTATGTTTTGAGTTGTTTTATACAGCGTGCATTGATAAAAATATTTATTCATTATATGAAGTAGAAACAAGGCTATTTTTTTCTTTTCTTTATCGCCTCGCCCTGGATGGACTGACGGCCGAAGGGACTGTCAGACTCGTGCTGACTAAAATCCATGGTGTTCCTTCAATAGTGCTCTACGTTCCAGGGTCTCGGTTACCTGTTTAGATCAGATTAGACCAGGATCGCGGTTACAGTCCCGCGACCCATTTGACAGTTATATATATTTATTTTTTATCACCCACAGAAACGAGAAAATGGAGCAAAAATCTTTTTATTATAGTTTTAAATATTTTTTAAACAATATTTGCCGGATCTAAAACAGGAAAAACTAATGACTATTTCTACACGGCAGTAACTATTAATGTGGACAAAGCACAAGAAGTTCTGTAACGTTGCCCAAAAACTTGAATTTGCAAAAAATTAAAGTTAAAATACAAAGTCCGAAGAACAAGAAATAACTTTGTATCTTTTAATGCTCCTACTTTTCTTCTATACATCTACCTTATACGTGCAGCAGCCATTTTGTTAAGTGCATATTTTGGCAGTTGCTACGCCAGTCCGTTGACCTCTACCATCGCCAATACGTAAACGTTCTGCATTGTCTATGGCAAGCAGTGGTCAGCGTTGCCAATAGGAGTCTTTAGCGTTCAGCATTGTCTATGCCTCAAGCAATGATCAGTGAAATATCGGAGGTCAATGACCGCGTAACGTATCGTACTGGTAATCACACGCATTGATAAGACACGCATGTCAAATGTCTTTTTTTCACTAGGTACCTATTAGAATTTTCATTAAAATTCTGTTTTTGGATTTTTTTTAACTAACATATGGTCTACATTTAAAATTATAGGTCCAAAGTCAGCTTCAATTTTCAAATTAAAGTCACGTATTTTCATATAGTTAAAGATAAAAATAACAAAATTATTTCATATTGAAAATACATTGTACAATCATTTTTTTTTTTTATCAGCCTACACTGTCCCACTGCTGGGCAAAGGCCTCCCCCAAGTTTTTCCATGTATTCTTGTCCAGCGCCTCTTCGAACCAGCCCTCACAGTACGAGGGCTGGTTCAATGTACAATCATTACGTATACAAAAAATATGAAATCTCCTTAACGTAAATAATTATGAAAATAATGTAAAGTACTTATTTTCAATGTACTATTTATGTTCGTACGTGAAACTACAACACTTTTATATTATGCAATTTATTATATACCTATTAATTTCTACCCTAGGGGATAAAAGTATCCGGATTGGGCGCGCCTCAAAGAGGTGTCAGCAATATGACGGGGCCCACCTTCTTAGGGGCCAAAGCCTGCCGGGGTCGTGGAACTATCAAATAACCGTGGCCCCGGAACGTAAAGGGCTATTGAAGGACACTGTGGATTTTAGTCAGTACAAGTCTGTCGGTCCCTCCGGTCCTGCCCTGGGTAGGAGAACTCATTTGATTATTTTTCCATTAAAAAAAAATGTATAAAAGTAGGGTCGCGGGAATGTCTAAACAAGCAACCGTGGCCCTGGAATGTATGGGACTATTGCAGGAACACCGTAGATTTTAGTCAACACGAGTCTAACAGTTCCTAACTTTCGAGTGAGGACCGGGAGGACCCATTTGATGATTTTACCACGTAAAGAAAAGGGGATAACAGTGAATATATATAATTTCGACAGGCAGAGAGCTGACCGGAGCTATCCGTCTACCTGCCGACAGTAAAGTTCGCGAGGTGTATGACTCTTTAGTCACAGACTGCAGGTTATCAACCTATTACTTCCTATGTAGTATTTATTACTCGATTTTAATCACAAATACGACTAAATACAATGAATTCCTTTGAAAAGTATTTAGTATTTTTATACGACGCATAGTTAAGGTCTAAAAAGGCCACTTTAACAGGAGCATGTTATGATTTGCGACAAAATTATTCTGTGTCTAGATTGTCAACATTTTATGAATTGTATCGTAATTCTTTTTAAACTTCTTAGACCTTTTTAGACCTGGTGGCCTACCATGAAGTCTTAAAGAGTGAGTAGTTAGGCTGTGGGAAAGAGACAGAGCTATACAAGTCGTCTAGCGCCATCTCGTTCCCTGAGCGGAACAACTTACGCTTTAAGACGTAGTAGGGCCACTGATCATGTTACGTTCTGTAGTTACTGTCTACCTTTGGAATAACGCGAAAAAGAGAAAACTGCAAATAGGGAAATAGTTATGGATACCTTTGCCAAGTACTAAAAAAAAATTAGTATGTGTTGGATGTTCCCTACCTTTTTTTATCGTGGTAAAATCATCAAATGAGTCCTCCCACCCAGGGGAGCGGGAGGGAATGTCAGACTCGTACTGACTAAAATCCACGGTGTCCTTCAATAGCCCTTTACGTTCCAGGGTCACGGTAATTCGTACAGTTCCGCTACTCCGGCAGGCTTTGGCCCTCTAGAGGCCCCGTCACTTTGCTGACACTCTTTGAAGCGCGCGTGGAACACAACACGCCGTCGACCCGGGCATGGTCCATGGTCGGACAGCGAGTTACCTAGCTAAGTCTGGTTGAGCATTGTACGAACCCAAGTTGATGTGTAACTTCGGGTAGTGTGTTATATCACCATTACTCTCAAACGGTGAAGAATACGATTACATATTGAAGGACAAGTCCTTAAACCTGATGATGACTTTGAGACATTCAGATGACATTGACATCTGTCAACCAGCACTGGGTTTACGGGGTGTATCAAAATCTACTTTTCACTAAACTACCATAAAAAAGGCAAACTTCAGTAAACAATACAAATTAATATTCTAACTAAACCAAAATAAGTGGCAAAATGGAACATTCTAGATTAACTATAAAACATTCGAATAAAAAAAGTGTTCCGTCATCTTTCGCAGAACTGAAATACCATTTTACTTTTATTCGGCGGCGACTAGTCAAACGTACGATTTTCAGGTGTCAGTGACCTCCGTGTGTGATCGGAAGTAGCGTGAATCACGATTTTTCGTATTCATTTGAACTAGGTTGACTGTGTTTCACCATATTTTCTTCATTGAATCTGATTATAAGTAAAGAATAGATCATGTGAGGTCACGCTCGTGCCAAAGATCGACTCGTCTCTGGTCAATTCGAATAATTTTAAATGAAGACTTGTCTCTGGTCAATTCCAACAATTTTAAATGAAGAATAGTTCTTTTTTTTAATTTTCTTCCTATCAAATCTTGGTGACTGTCAATGTCATAAACTCTTATTCTCTCTTACACGACTGACTGACCCATATTTGAAGTTTTTTTTTTATAAGTCTCCCCACACTGGAATTTCTTCTGTCTCGGACTCGCCTATTTGACATTTCAAATGCTCGTCCAAAAACTATAATACTGCATAAAGCGCGTCACACACGAGATAAAATATTATAGTATCTTAGCCGTGTGTTTAAGTTTATCACCTTGTCTGTCATTTTGACTAGGGTTTCTTCGTTGGACAAGCTATACTTGTAAGTAAAACCGAGGGACACAGTATAACGACAATGTGTCTGAAAGTTGTAGACTGACGCATGAGCATTAGGCATTATAATATTAGCACAGCCAGCACGGTGCGCGCGCAGCATAAGAAACCGCAATTACATGTCTCGGATATTGATTTATGTTTAGGAAATGTGCTTTTTTTTTAATTTGTTTTGACAACGTCTTATGAAAGCTGATGGAAAAGTGTGAATCCCGCAAAGTTTATCGACTTTTCATGATGCTTACATGGTTTTGAATTCCGTAAAGTGGCTGATATTGTAATAAGCATTCTTGCGAATGTTACATTACAGAAAAATAAGCGAGAGCATTCTGGAAAGGTTTTTCAAAGGTTTTTTTTTCATGAAGGAAAAAAAATGACGATCATCGACTATAGCGTTTGCTAGAAAGATCGCGAAAATGTTCGTACCGTAGTTTGGCGAAATTAAAAACGATATCGAATATCAATCAAAAAAAATCAATCGTCGAAGCTCTTACTTATTTATTATTAAACACAATACACGTAACATAATTAAAAAAGAAAATTGAGCTTCTAAAAAGTCGAACCTTAATAACATTTTCCACCTTAGCTCGATTATTATAACTACTGACAAACCAAAATTTACTAAAGTTCCTACCTATACCCAATTACATCAAAATCAAAGTCAGCAGTTCAGGTCATTGACCTTGCGCGAGTAGATCCACATTTTGGCTAGTTCTCATACATTACGTGATGGAGTTTCTTAATTAACTCCTGTTCTCACTTAGGCCTATACTAACTGGTTAGAAAAAGAAATATTATAATTAAAATCGCCTTTTTTGCAGTAATTAAGCTTGATGATCACAAATAAATACGAAACACAAAATCTACTGTACATTTTTAAGCTATTCAGTACCAAAATTGAATGGAACCCAAATATAGGTAATATTTGGGTTCCATTTAATTTTACAATCAATAATCATCAATTTGTAGACAGAATATTCCAAGTAGCCTAACACAAGTAAACACATAAAACCTCTTTTCAAAAATTTATCTATTGCAAAAAAAAAACGCGCCAATCCCGACATTCTAAAACCAAAAATTCAAATTAATACCGCGCGCTTACGTAACGCATCATTTCGGAGTCAATAATGTCATAATTTACTTGTATTAAACCGAAATGACCGTTCCTTGAACCATTTTTGTATTCAGAAGACGTTTGCTACTTACCAATGGTAATCGTTGGTAAAGACTTCGGCTTATACCTATGTGTGCCTATGTGTGTATTAAGTTATAGTGTTCATGCTTTCGGAGTTTTGCGAAGAGTCTTATTTTTGCTATAGAAAACTTTATTTATTATGTAACTCTTTCATTTGATAATAGTGATTCTTATAGCAGACAAGAAGGTACAAATGCCAGCCTAACAACCTAGCCAAATCTGTCTTTCTTCAATAGATATTCAACTTCATCACAAAAGAAGAAGTTTCATGTTCGGTTAAGAAAATTTGTAAAATGCCGCAAGCATTACCAGTTAAACTTTAACCGTCTTACCACAAGAATTATAAACATCTGTTGAATGAGAATTATAGTCTGGTTAGAAAATTTTGTCTATGATATTTCTTATAAGATAGATATAAGATAGTAGATATTTAGCACAGAATTTTTTTTTTTGCAAAAACGTATAGAATTTACGTATAAAAAATGTATGAAACCTATTCCGACTTCATTCCATCTTTTGAACACAGAATTTTTTTACGTAGATGAAACAAAAATGATGTATACTTAAATATTAATTAAACTATAGAAATACAAAAATATTAAATTGAAATAAAACGCAACTAAACTATTATAGAGCATCGCAAAATCATCCTCAACGCTGTCAGCTGGTAATGTGCCCAAGAGACTGGCAGCGTTGGCTCTTTGTATGGCAATACTTAGCCTCCGGCCAAGGTAAAAGCCAGCTCTTGGGTCACGGGAAGCGTCAACAAATCTTCTAGAAATGTCTTTGTAGAGGCTGTGAGCACTCGGACCCCATGGCACTATAGTTTCAACCGCAAACGGCTCAAAAATATAGTTACCACTAAGGTTGCTATACGAGTATTTACGCCGCTTGAGGTTCTCAGCAACCGCAGCTGCGATGCCAGCAGAGCACGATGAACTTGGAAGATGAGATGGCGCAAGAGTATCGACAAAAGTTGCGTTCCACACTAGAGGCCTACTCATCTTCCAAGGAAACTAAGACATACCGTCAGGTCTTTTGCCTTCGTCGCGTGCCAAACCGTTGGGTTCTAAAACAGCTGGAACGCCGACGGTAACAAGAGCTCGTCGAATAATGTCGTTTAGGTTCGCGTGCCGCGCAAAACGGCCCGCGCTACGGCTGCAAGACAGGCCATGGTGTCCGAGGTTGTTGATAACTTCACCACACTTACAGCGATGAGGTGAGCAGAGTAGGGCTCCTAACCGGAGAGAAACAGCGAGGAGAAAGGTAGTGTCATCGAGTAAGGTACCGATGCTTGACGACGGCAGTGCGTGAAGCCAAAGACCCGACTCCCACCTACCCACAGCCAGCAGGCGTGCTCGCCCAGCAGTAGTAGCAGACGTGTTTAGTAGGTTATTCTGAACTACACTGCAGAGTGGTTCATCCCATTGATGCTGACAAGATGGGTTGCCGGGTTGATCGGTATTCGGGGAAGAGATTTTCCAAGCGGCCAAAGTCTGGTCGCGGGTTTCACGAATTACCGTGACACCCGGTACGTAAAGGGCTATTGAAGGACACTGTGGAGGACTGTTACTACGAGTCTGACAGTCCCTCCCGCTCTGCCCTGGGTGGGAGGACTCATTTGATGATTTCATCACGTAAAAAAAAAGCGTCCAAAGTGAGAGAGAAGCACGGCACATCAAAAACATAACTGATGTATTCAATTAATTATTATTTATTTAATGAAGTAATTCTGCATTTTTTTTAATGTTACTCTTAAATCTCGGATACTTGTAAGATAAAAAAAATAGTATTTCAAGTATATTTTATTTTAAGAAAATATAAATCAAACTTTCTTTTGCGAAGCGTTAGCTTTGTTTTATGAAAGTTCTGCGGTCATACACATTTAAAATGGTAAACAAAAGTCTACTTTTTAATTAACCTAACAAACATAAAGTATTAAATAACTTTACATACATGATTACATGCGTAGGTAAATGAAACCATTCCTTCTTATCCATACTTATATTATAAACATAGGTCGGAATTAGGTAGTTATTCATGTACAAATCAGTGTCCCGGAATTACTTTTAAGCCTTTGTCAAACAGACAGGCGTGGCGAATGCGAAGCGAGGCGTTTTTATTTGTAATGTATGGAATTATTTGAATCCAATCACAAGCGGTTCGATAGCGAATAATTTTTAATCATCTCTGATGTTTTATTATTACGAGTATTATTTATTTGAAATACTGTTTTGCCACGAGATTCTCTATAAGAAATCCCGGGAAGATCCATATTAATATCAACATTTCGATGCAAGTACTAAAATAACTCTAATTCCGACCTTTGATTATAAAGCTGAAGAGTTTGTTTGGTTCAACGCGCTAATCTCAGGAACTGCAGGTTGGAAGTGATTTTTATTGTGTTATATAGTATATTTATCGACGAAACATATAAGCTATATAACTTGTCGCTACGACCAATAGGAGCCGAACAGCGTGATTGGAAACACGGGGATCAGCTCGTCTATGAAACTCTGAATCTCGATACTAAGTACATACCTGTGGGATCATTTTCGACCTCCACGCGGGCGGTACAGCGGACAGAAGCTGTAGTTTTCCCAAAGGTTAGCGACTAAGAATGGACTTACCAAAAACAATGTTTTTTTTTTAATTTCTCATCTGTATTCATTGTGGCTGACGAAATCATTTTTTGTGACAACTCGGCGTGTTACGATATAACGCTCCCAGCTACTTTAAATAAAGGATAATGATATTCAAAATAACTCAAAAGACTTTTCAGAAATGGCCACCGTCAAAATTTCATGCAATAAAAGTTTCACAAAGCTCCTTCGTTGTTTTACGAAAAAATTCGTCAAAAACACTTTTTTTTTCTACGACAATCGCCGTTTAGACCACTGTTCAATAGCGGTGTTTGTTTGAGATACCGTTGGCACAGTGGGCCCGCAGCATCGTAAATTAAACAAAAATATAATGAACGGGAACATTTGTAAAACTGTACTTTGTTTTTTTTTCGGTGACAGGTCCATTGGGTTGATGACGTTGCATTTTGTTTTTGAAACGCTGGCTGTAAATCGGACCTTACACGATTTTAAACTATACATCCTTCGAATAAGGTATGTTTTTACATAATGGGAGGTTTATAGACAAATTGCGGTGTCCGAACATTTGTCATTTGGTCAAGTCAACAGGCCATTCCGTCGGGCAAGCTTTGTTGTCATAAAGTGTGACAATATTTTTGTGAAACACGAGTTAGTTGCCAATTGATGAGTCATTTCATTTTTTTTTAATATGACTGTATGTGTGTCCATATGTCCCAAATTTATTAAACTTCCTTTTAAGTTATTTTTCCTATAATAAGAAACTGATTTAATTATGTCAAAACAGAAATACAGGGTAATTTTATGTTTTTGTTTTAACAAAAAATACTTAAGTCATTGTTTATTAAAAACGTTAATTTTGAAACAGAATTTATTTGTCACGTGCTTGTTACACGTGATCCTTGTTTCCCCGAATTTGGAATGCGAATGTGTAGGTTGATGTTTAGTCATGTGTACTACAGATTTAATTCAATCTTAATTATCTTTTTCCTTCATTATCTAAGAATAAATAATATTTAACTTCATAAAACTATGAATTTCTGCGGTTATTCCTTGTATTAGTTTTATCAGAACCTAAAATTGACTTTGCTACTATGCCAGTAATTTAATCTACGTTAAGCCATGGGCCGACACGACTATCGGCACAATGATAGCTGAATCCACGTCCCACATATCGACAACCTCGCGAGCCAAATCAAGATACTAGATTTGCTTATCTTTTTCAGCTTTCACGAGGTTCTCGTCGTGCCGTCGTCTCGTCGTCTCGATTATGTCAACAATCATTGTGCGCGGCTCTGATCGATCCACCACCACTATATCAGGTCTATTGGGTACAATAGTCCTGTCAGTGATGATGGATTGATCCTAGTACAGTGTGATATTGCCACTTTGTCCAGCAGTGGTATAATAAAGCTTAGTCCGAACCCAGGAGCTACAACTAAAAGTCAGGGCCTTTACCACTGAAGCACCACTGCTCTCTAATTCAGTAAATACAACATAATTTGCATAGCCGTACAAAAAAACTCGAAAGGTACCGAAAATACGTGAACCTTCTTGAAAATCGAACTATCTCTCACAGTAGCTCTCGAAACTGTAAATATAACAAACAATTGGAACAACCAGTCACAGGTTTAAATAAAGAACGTTGACAATAGACGTCAGTAGCCAGCCATTGTCGCACCACAGACGAAAAACAAAGCGTAACTTGTCTATGAATATTATAATCAAACCTTTTTTTCATAAACTAACGGTTTTAACCCTTTTGACAGAAACTTTGGCCATAAACTCGTAAATCAAGGAGAAATGGCCATAACGGTACAGTGGCCAAACTTTATGCGGTACTAGTGGTATTTTGAGAAATTAAGTTTTACAGTGCAATATAAAACTATCGAAGGGTTATATTTTCTAGTAATCGTTTAAGATAAAAGGGGTTTTATTGGTCAGCCACAATGTTGGTTTTTAGTTGAATAAGTATTAGGTAGAAGTACCTAATACTTATTCAACTATATGAATTGTTACTCACAAAATGGAAGCTGTAACAATATTGCCCGTCAGTTCTTCTCCGAAGGAAAATACTTACGCGAACCGTGCAACCTTTTTTGACGTTTTATATCTAAGTGTGTATAATATGTGAAATAAAATGTTTTGATGGGATTGTGTTAATCATTCAAATGTCTAATAAAGAGGTGAGTCTGAAAGTTTCTAACTTGCTTGTGTTTGAAAAACAATTGCTATATCGCCAATATTTATTTAAAAAAAATGGAATAAAAATAGAATAAAGATAAAACGCTGCAAGTAACAACAATCAATTTTAAAGATATTAGATTTGTTTCAATTCATGTGAAAGAAAGACTTAAAACTTTACCGAAAAAATACAAATAAATATATAATAAAAAATAAAAAGCAGCTGAATTTACTCGTAACAATAAACTATTTCAAAACTATTAGGGCTATATCATAGATATGTATCAATTTATTTAAAAAAAAACTTCAAACCTTGCTGAATATCTTTACCAGTACAAACAAGCTGGTCGCGGGACTCACTCAATTACCGTGACCCCGGTACGTAAAGGGCTATTGAAGGACACCGTGGATTTTAGTCAGTCAAGTCTGACAGTCCCTCCCGTAAGCTATGTCTTAAACAATCACAAGTTACTTTACTGCCTCGTCTTAATTACCAAGCTTTCTGAGTATCACAGCGTGGGTCAAAAGCACCGACAAAACAATACCGAGAAATTAGAAAGTAGTTCCAAAGTATTAGCATCTCTATCATAGCTACTTGCATTCAACGGATGCTGAGTAATCTTCGATTTGTACTGTCTTTTCCTCATTTATGAATATCACTAGCTTTTGCCCGCGACTTCGTTCGCGTGGAATAGTGACTTCCAGCAGATTTTTGGTTTTACCCACATAGTTCCCGATCTCGCGGGATATTCTAGGGAACTTTTCAAAAATCAACATAATGAGCTCTGCGTTTGAATTTAAGAGATGTATACTCATTTAGGGCATTAAAGCCGTTTTGCCGATCGAAAAAGGCGAAAATGTTATTTTTCCCTTATTTTCTCATCATTCTACTGATTTGACATTTCAGTCCAAAAGGAAAAAAGACTGTTTCTCCCTTGACAAATTTTCTATTATTTTAGGTTTTAGAGATTATGAAAGTTTCTTACACCAAGACATTTCTGTTTACCACGTTTTTAGTTTAGCCATCCTTTGCAAAAATATAAAGGTTTTGTGGTTTCGACACTCTTGAGCACGCAACGTAGAGTTGTCCATGGGAGAAACAGTCTTTTTCAAGATGTACCCCCGCAACTTTTAGCGTTTGCCCTTGGGCTTTATTTATGGTCATTGCAAACGCAGTTTACAGCGGAAACTGAACTCTTTTGAATTGGAATGGCAAATCAGTTGGAATGATGGGAATACGGGGAATAATAAAAGTTTCGCCTTTTGCCATCCCAGTCATAATAACGGCTTTAATGACATTCCGTCCTAAATAGGTTATTTGTAACCGTATGCCGTTATATAGTCTTGGTGGATCTAGTTATATAGTTTCTCATAAGCATCACAGGAACACCAATTATACAACGGAACAATTTAAAATTTACGAAACAGGACCAGTCCACATAAACTATCATACAACCGACAATAAGTACAATTTTGGTTCCAACGCCATCTATCAATCCATAGTGACAACTCGTGTAACGATCGACACCATTGAACGATCACCGCCATCTATTGAGAGTTTAAGGAATTATCTATACTCCGTTAGAGCATTTCATAAATTTTATTTTTTATTTTTATTTTTTTGTAATAAAAACTATCCTATGTCCTTTCTCAAGTTCCAAACTATGTCTGTACCAAATTTCACACAAATCGGTTCAGTAGTTTAGGCGTGAAGAAAAGACAGACAGACAGACAGACAGACAGACAGAAAGACAGACAGACAGACAGACAGAGTTACTTTCGCATTTATAATATTAGTTAGGATTTGATCATAATCATAAAATACTTTAAAATGAAGAAAGATGTTGTTAATGTTGTTCTTGATATATATCTTAGTGGGCGGTTCCTGAAAATTAAAAAAAAGAAAAATAAGTTGGTATTGTATTTTCTGGAATATCCAAAAAATCTATTAGGAATGTATTTTTTGACAATTTCAGTCATGAAAACTGATATGTCCGACTGATATTGCGAAAATCTCAATATTTGCGTCCACCATAGCTTTAATGCGTATAAAACACTTAAAAAAAAAACAATTAACTCGAAACGATATAAAACTTAAACAACTTATGTTAAAGTCTCTAAAGCATTTATAAAAATGTAACCTAACTTAAACAAGCAGAAAATTTCGTAAATAATACACCGATTCATTTCAAATTTGGTATAATGAAAGTTTCATAAGACTGTGTTGAATTAATGTGAAAAATAATAATATGTATATGTATTAAGAGTTCATTTGCAAATATAATAAGTCCTAAGTCGGTATTATACGTCAAAAGTCACGAGTCTGCCGAATTCGAAGCTTGGCCGGAAACCCGCAACGCTAAATCACGTTTACCTTTCACGTTTTTCGTTCGCGGTCCATTCTGTTTATTTTTTCAAGTTCTACTGAAACAAAGGAAGGAAAATCACAAAGAAGGGTGTTGTTTGTTTTAACTTAAAGTTTTTCAGTGATGGCAATTGTTAGTTCAATTAAAATTTTGTTAATTAATTATTTTGTAGACAACAATAAAAACACGTTATATCAATTTTCTGCTTCATATTATAAATGCGCCAGAGTCACGGGACATGGAAGCGGCACTGTACGTATTACCGTGACCCCGGAACGTAAAGGGCTATTGATGGAACACCGTGGATGATAGTCAGTACGAGTCTGACAGTCCCTCCCGCTCTGCCCTGGGTGGAAGGACACATTTGACGATTTAAACACGATATCAAAAAGGGTCACGGGACTGTCTCATTAGGGAATCGTGAGCCTGGAACGTAAAGGGCTATGGAACACCATGGATGATAGTCAGTACAAGTCTGACAGTCCCTCCCGTTCCGCCCTAAGTGGGAGGACTAAAAAATAATGTGAGTGTTGCTGTATGTTTGTTAATCAACCTCGTCAGCACGGCTGAACAAATCTTGATGAAAGGCTCAGAGATAGGTCATAGTGAGCATTAATATGTGGATACCGCTTATCCCGGTATTACGATCCTGTGAGATAATTTTCTGTTAACAAATAGCTGTATATCGCTCAGACAGTCATAAATATTTGGATTTATCCAACAATCCATGTTTACTTCGAGAAAATCTTTTCTCCCACACTATTTACCTCTATAAATAACTGAAACATTGATCTCTCACCTATATAACGTTTTTTTTTTTTAAATTAAAACGAAGGTTTCCACACGTCTGAAAAGAAACGGAATTTCACTCAAATCTGAAATTCTGCATGAATGGTGAAAAAATTTAAATACAGACGCAAATCTCGTCAGAATACATTAATTATAATTTCTAATGGCGAATAGGATTCAGGCATTGCCCGGGATAAGTTTATTCAGGGGTTAGTTGAATTATGTACAGACGATAC
The DNA here is from genome assembly GCA_943136025.2 of Agrotis puta. Taxonomy (NCBI): domain Eukaryota; kingdom Metazoa; phylum Arthropoda; class Insecta; order Lepidoptera; family Noctuidae; genus Agrotis; species Agrotis puta. The sequence continues at coordinate 5,041,114 of OW964190.2, read as the reverse complement.
CACATTAATCTGCCCCAATATGTCTTTCTTTAATATATTTTCAACTTTATCACAATACTCGAAGGTTCATGTTCGATTGGAAAAAAATTACAGATTGTAACTTGATGTGTTGGCGTCTGTACAACAAAGTTGTGCCTGTGACTTCGCCTTGGAGTTCTTGACAATATCAATAATTTGCAAATCTATTTTGTCTGTCAGTTAAAACATTTCAAAAATAATTAAAGTATTTTTTTTTATTTTGAAGATAAAACTTATTAAATCACGGGAGTAAAGATAGATAGCTCAAGTGAATTTATGAAAAGATTTTTACGTGAAGATAAAAATTATCTGCCCTGGGATCTGGAGGCGACTGCCCTCCAGCGCGTCTCCGAATGGCGCGTGGAGGCGCAGCGCCGGGGCGAATCCCCGCCTCTGCCTCGACAGGTCGAGGCGCGGCGGGAAGAGCTCCGGCGCGATCTCAGGGCAGTATGGAGGGAACGACTGTCGCAACCGAGGTCCGGGCACGCCGCAATCGCGGCGGTAAGACCCCTCTTTGAGGAGTGGCTAGATAGGCGTCACGGCGTCCTTACCTTCCGCATGACGCAGGTCCTCACCGGACACGGAAGTTTCGGGAGGTTCCTGTGTCGGATAAGGAAGGAGGAAACGCCTGGGTGTCACCACTGCGGGGATCGTCCGGAGGACACGGTGGAGCATACGGTGCAGGACTGCCCCGCTTGGGCAGAGCACCGCCGTGTCCTCACGACGGCGATAGGCGGAGCCCTCTCGCGCCCGGCATTGGTCGAGGCCATGCTGCGGGGCGAGACGGAGTGGGAAGCGGTCGCCTCCTTCTGCGAAGCAGTCATGCTCGCGAAGGAGGAGGCGTGCCGCGTGAGGGAGAGAACAGTGTCCTCCCTCCGACCCAGCCGCAGTGGTAGACGCCCACGGCGACGGACGTCGCCAGACGATCTCCGGCCACCGTAGGCGCGGGCATGCGGGCAGCGAGTAATGGGCGACTCGCAGCCCGACCATGGACCATGCCCGGGTCGACGGCGCGTTGTGTTCCACGCGCGCCTCAAGGAGTGTCAGCACATTGACGGGGCCTGTAGAGGGCCAAAGCCTGCCGAGGTCGCGGGACTTACCCATCACCGTAACCCCGGTACGTAAAGGGCTAGTGAAGGACACCGTGGATTTTAGTCAGTACAAGTCTGACAGTCCCTCCCGCCCTGCCCTGGGTGGGAGGACTCATTTGATAATTTTACCACGCAAAAAAAAAAAAGATAAAAATTATTATATCATAAATTAAAACAAATTCTTGTTAATGTTATCAGATTAGAGCTTTTTTTTATTTTTCCAGTTCAATACCCTTTCCTGTTGATCCAGTTTGGTTTTATTACTCTTTTAGCATCACTCATGCAGATATTTTTTTGGGAACTAGGTCAAATTGTCGAAAACATCTAGACAAGTGGTTTCGAGGTTTTGGCCTTAAAACCAGCTTCAAAAAGGAGGTTATATTGTCTAGACTTTTTTGTTTTTAAAAACACTATGACGGATATTGTCTTTACGGAAGGTACGTAAATTTAAAAAAACGAATCTGAAAAATAATTGATTTACTAATAACCGTTTAAAAAGTCTTACAAACGGGTAAAAATATGTCGTGGTGTTTACATACGGACGCCATTAAAGATTTAAAAAAGGAACCTTCTTTCGAAATTCGAACCGCAATAAAAATAGGTAAAACACCGCCAAAGGTTGATAAAAAACGCAACCCGGGTTACTAAAAAGAACAAAAATGGTTATTTTATTCATATTGTAATTATCGTGTTTGCATGACAATTTAAATATTTACTTACATCGTTTTAAACTACTGTCCTTGAATTTTAGGTGCAGCGATCTATTTTTTTTTTAATGTTTTTAGTTTGTTTAGTAGCACGGATAATTGACGAAATTGGAGTAAAGGGTTGTTTCCTGCAAGTACGCGACAAAGTTTTTTATTTATTTTGTTTTAGTACCCACATAAATATGTATTTATTTGTTGTAAAAGAAAGAAAAAACTTAGAAATCGTGCCGAGTGCGTTTAAGGTTCAAAAATGTGAGTAAAAAACTTGCGAATGAAAGGATTTTACAATATTACAAGAAGCAAACGAATGCTAAAATTAAAATCAATGCTTTTAAACAACATAAAGATCCTTACGCACTTTCTAATCGTAAAATATTCCCTAAAATTGCAATTTTAGGAATGTCCCGTAATTTTTGTAGGTAACGGACAATAAAAAAACGGAAACTAATTGCGCAATTGTACATGTCGTAAAAACAATAAAAAGCCGCAGTTTACAAAGTGAAGTTAAAAAAGGTTTGCAATACAACCGTTACATACTTCCTATAAAACTATTAAAAAATATTTATTAGCGGGATAACGGACAAAAATCAAATAACTGGCACTACAGCCAAAAAGCCTTTGAGGAGTTTTTTTTTTCTTTCCTCCCACCCACACTGTCAGACTTGTACTGACTAAAATCCACGGTATTCCTTCATTAGCCCTTTACGTTCCAGGGTCACGGTTACCTAATGAGGCAGTCCCGCGACATGCACTACATTATAAAATTATGCACAGAAAACTTATAGAGAATGTAGAAATTTTCAAAAATCTCACTAAAAATTGTAATGTGAATGTTTTGTAATCGGATGTTTATTGCTCAACCACGTCAGTACGGCTGCCCAAATCTTGACTCAATTTGGCTAAGATATAGGTTATAGTCTAGAATAACATATACAACATTATTTTTTGTTTATGCGAAACCCGATACACCTGTCTAGTATTTTTGTGTAAAGAATCTATGTACAAAATTTTAAAACCGTATCATAAAAATCACAAGGTTGTAAGTTTGTATAATTATTACCTGGTTGTCCGTTCAAAAACATGCTCATTTCGCGGTACACCCGCGTAAACCGCGTCTCCTGTGTTATACACTCGTGATAATAGCTTTGCAATAGGTACCTAACCGTACCGTGAGTGTATTGTAATTAACTGGTAATAATATTTAATTAAAATATTTTTGAAAAAAAATATAACATGGTGTAAAAATTATTGGAATCGAATCAGTTACTGATTCTGAACAAACTATATTCAGGTTTTGCATATACTAAAAATAATGTTGTATGATATAGTTTATTCCGGTATTAAATAACCGTGGGATATTATCTACATGCAGACAAAGCCACCAGCAACAGCTATAACAAAATAAAACGAAAGTTGAAACATGAAAACAGTTTTTTTTTCTGAAGAAAAAAATCAAATTACTGAAAACACAAAAACGGAAAATCCTTCTTAAAACTAAGAAAAAGTAACAAGAGTCATACAGTTGGTAGCCATCTCAGTGTCCGTCGCAGCGTCATCAAAGAGTCGTAACTTGCTAAACTATCCCAAAGCCTATTATTAAATTAGTTAAAAAAAATGTAAAGGGATTAAAATAATCCCCAGTTCAATAGCTACTACATCATTTGTCATCTGTTTGAGATTCCCAAAAGGTAACCATTGTTTTTAAGCTCTTACAATTAGTCTGCCGAAAGGTCTTTCAGCGGTGTCTTCTATAAGATTATTGGCGACTTATAGACAGAATAGATTTTTAGACTGTAAATTAGGTAATAAAGACTGATTCTGAAATTTTCCACTTTTTTTTAATTTAAAAAAAAGTTGCCACCTCTAGGAATTTCTCCCGTATCGTGTGTTCGTATACAAACATAGAAACTCACGTACACAAACACCTAGACCCGGAACAACTACTTGCAGATCATACAAATATGTGTTCCTAATTAAAATTAGGAAATTCCAAATGAATTTCCTAATTTTCCTTTTACATAAAATAATTATCATTTAAATTAAACCATTAGCTAACTCTGTAAAATATTTAATGATCATTATTACCCACTTGTGATTCGGCCTTCCCAGAATAAAACTTAAAATAGAATATCCTTTTTATCGTTTTAATTATAATTTACTTTGGCCTACGTGGGCTTTAATACGCACGATATATTAATAATTTATTTTATTACAGATAACAAATAATTATTACGTGTAAATTTATAATTACAAAGGTTTGTAGGAATATCTAGAATTTTCCTGGTTTGATTTCGTTACTAAGTCCGATAATTAATGACGTAAATTAAGATTAGTGTTGATAGTTAATGTTAAAGTCAATTTAACTTAACTTGTATGTTAAATTATTTATTTTTTATTTACTTAAGGTCACTTTTCAACATCTAAGGTCATTAGCGACCACAGTTGACAATATATTAATTTACGTACATACATTAGGATACAATATCTACATATTATTTGAATTGGGAACACTGATTTTTTATGGATTTTGCAAATGATATCGTGAAGCGTGTTAAATTTTCCAAAATTCGAAAGATTGTCTCCCATTGTCCCTCTCCTTTTCTAAATTAATTTAGTTCCGGAATCCAAGATAGTTAAATTGATTCTCCATCAAGCTTCATTACCTGGGCGATTTGCAATGTTTACGAAATAATAAATAATGAACACAGAATCATAAACTTGTGTCTAAAGTTGATCAGAAATATAAATAGCAAATATTAAAAAAAGAATTGTTAAAAAATCCTAAGATGTAAAACCTTCCTAGTTTTTCAGATTCAGAGACTCATAGGTGTTATATGTACGGTTTACGGAGCATTGTTCCTTGCCAGCCTCCCTAGAGTTCAAGATACGGGAAAACGATGCGCTCCAATTTTCGCCGTACTTTGAACTCGACAAAACAGCAGTGATTCTTTTCAAACGCGCGAACTTTTTGGTCTCGGAAAATTTTTGAGCAATCTCCTTATGATTGCTGCTGCCCTAGTACTTTGATTGAATGTTCTTTTTTGTTTATTATTATTTTAGGCTTCTAAAGCTTCTCCGATATTTTAATATCAATAGCTTATTAGAGTAAGGTTTTTAACAAACCCATTTTATTTCTATTGAAAGTAGAAACTCAAGATTTTTTTCTCATAAAGCCTTCTTCATAGTCGAAGTGATTATAAATTTGATTTTTCTAATTTTATCTTCATCCTTTCATCGGTCGTGGGGTGACCTGCTTTCAACAGGTACCCAGCAATAGGTGCCTTGGCCGCTCGAAGCCACATGCAAGCAACGTGCCGGGTTTAACGATCGCAGTAGTGCAATATCAGGTTGCTAGCCCATAGACGAATCGCCGTTTCTCTTTTCAAAAATGTCATAAAAATTCGCCAAGAAAAACCAGATTTTTAACAAGTCCCGCATCAAGATAAGACTTGTATTGTTTGGCCATTAATACGAGACAGCTTAAACCCACACTTAACATAAAAATTACTGAAGTAGAACTTCAAGCAAATGTTGGTTTCTAAACAAACATTTTCTCCCATAGATAACCTAATAGCAATTAATCTGTGACCCTAGTCACATGGTTGACTCAGTTCATTGACTTTGACATTTCTAATTTAGGCCTCGCATAACCCAACAAAATGTTGAAGGCAAGTGTTTCCGAACTTGTCTTCGAAAATTGAGTGATACATAATTTGGCAGGGTTATCCGCGAAAAACGTTCTCCAACCGAGTTCACGTCTGCTTTCTTTTATTCAAATTTGTCCGTAGTGAAACCAATAATTGTATATTAAGTTAGCAGACATATAAATTATGTTTTATGTGGTTTTATTTTCAATTTTTCATCAATAACGCTATAGATTTATGACACATTTGGTTAATGGGTATCGATAGCGAAACTTTTGATTAATAGGATTCAAACGATTAAAAAGCATTTTAAATACGAATTTTAAGTTGAATACCACGCAAATAAACCTCTAATTTGTTGCATTATGAAAATGCGATGCAGTTTTAAATCGATTTAATTAAAACTATCAATATAATTTAAATAAAAAAAACGTATAAACAAACATATTTCACTCAGCAGGTGCTGCGTGAAATATGTTTAAATAGCCAGAAATTTTCGATATATAAAAAAAAATTGAAATCACTAACTTTTAAAACAATACAACCCGCATCTAGTCACCAAAAACTCCAAAAAAAAAACAATAATTCGCGTTATTGTTACCATTTCAGTAGCAAAAGGTAACAATTGGAGCATTCAAAGAGGCTTAAATATTTAGAACAATAAACTCAGTAGCGAAACTAATTGTAAAATAATTGAGCCATAGAAATTTAACAGAAAGTGAATAAAAGGTCTAAAGGCAGGTTGTAAAAGAAAGGTTGAAGCAAAGAAAGGGTTAAAGATGTTCAGTGGTTTCAAAATATGGCGTCCTAAATCAGTGACTGACTGTTAATAAATAATTTGATGATTTATTAAATGATTTTTACCAAAGAGAAGGTATATCGGCTCAGCTGGCGGTGTCGCCTGTTTGCTAAGAAGTTAATAGGAACTACCGAAAGAGGTCGGATTAGAGTGACACTGGCTGGTAAATGTTGACTAGCGGATCATATGGTTAATATGACAGCTGTCACCTGATGACAGATCAGAATTGGCGGGAGTGCGATTGTGTTACTACGTCCACGACGAAATGCTATATTCTGGCTGAATCCTGGAGATATTAATGATCGATGATGAAGACTATCCTGACGCCCACAAATATATTATCCATTAACTGGGTCGTGGCAGTCAGATCGGCAGAAGCTACATGAAAATAAGATGTTGAATCCGAATTCCAGCAGAGCTCATAGCTAAATAATAACAACTGCACAGGTTGATCTTCAAGGGTAAACTGCGCTTTCTGGAGTTGTTCTGATGGATGGGTGACCATGTATCATAGTTCCAGTTATCATAGTTTCCTCCGTGACTGAGAAAGCACGTAAAGCCGTTGGTCCCGGCTGTCAATTGTAGATATTTGACAGTCGTTTCTGACAGATTTGATTAGAGTTTCTGTAGATTTTTGGCAGAAAATTCTTAGCAAGGGTTATCGTATTACCCAGTTATTGGGTTGTGGAGATCAGATAGGCAGTCATTCTGTGTAAAATACTGATATTCAGCTGCATCAGGTTCGACTGGAAGCCGACCCCAACATAGTTCACCAAAGGCGGAGTAGTCAGATGATTTTTATTTTTTAATATAAAGATTAGTTCTAAAACACTGAACCATGACAATATTCGAGTATTTTGACAGGTAGGTAACTATGAGGAAAAATTGTATAAAATATTATCTTTGAATACGTTCTAAAACCACGCAAGGAATGACGTCATTTCAACGTATGAAAATAATCAATGGTTAATTCTAAATATAGAATTCTCGTTTGGTATTTTTTCTTATTGTTGTTTTGTGTCATTTATCTTAAATCATCTCGGTTAAAGATGCTGTAAGAAGGAAGATGTAATAAAACATAAAACGTGGTATTTATTGGATTACCTGTTAATGACGTATGCTCTTACGTATGTCTTACATGTCCGTGCGTATTGTTTTTTTTAATGATATTTTTACTGCGTCAATATTACAATAAAAACAGGATAGTTGCAAAATATAATATCAAAATTACTGCTGTAAGTAAATACCTGTAATATTTGCCTGTTAAAAGTCATCATCATTATCATCATCACCAGCCTATAATGTTCCCACAGCTGGGACACAGGCCTCCTCTCTGTAAGAAGGAGTGGGCCATAATCCACCACGCGGGCCCAGTGTGGGTTGGTAGATGTCACATGTCTTCGAATTTGATGGTTCTAGGACATGTCGGTTTCCTCACTTGATGTTTTCCTTCACCGTTTTGAGAGAAGTGGTGATGAAATAAATTACACAAAGTAATGCGCCAGGCTGGGTTCAAACCGACGACTTACAACTCGTAAGTTGGGGCTGGGTTCAAACCGACGACTTACAACTCGTAAGTTGGGGCTGATACCACAGGGCCAACACTGCTCTCCTAAAATTAGGTTCGATTAGCAATTAAGGTACAAAATAAAACATATATATCAGATAATTATTATTAAATTAAAGTGTAGGTTTAAAAAAAAAAAACAAAATCAGAGAAATTGACGATGACGTCTTTCTTGGGAGATTCCAAGATGGCGTCAACAAAAAAAAGAACTACAATAGACGCATCTTTCTCATTTGCTAAAAAACATCTCTGTTCCCAGAATTTAAAGAAAGTCATCCCTTACGCTTTCTAATTTAAAAAAAGCTTTTAAAAAAGGTTATGCGCATTTTTTCGCACAATGGCAAGCACAAAGAATATTTACATTTCTGTATTGGCAATAAAAAAGCAATTAAAAATTTCGTTGTTGGCAACAATTTAACACCCAAAATGGCGACCTTCGAAACATTTGCACAATGCTCCTATAGGGTTATAAAACTATTAAAAAACCTACAAAGAATGACGCAAAAGTGCAATTCTATCGGGAGATATAAAAAGTAACAAAACATTGTTTTTGCAATACAAACTATTTGCGCAATTTTAAAAACTCATTAAAAAATTAATGGGTACTGTGAACCCTTTTTTTATACTTATTTTTGGACACATGAGGACTGAGCACCTGTTTGTGCTTGAAAATTCAAAATCAGTTCTAACGACAAATATTTTAATCCTCGATAAAATTTTTGATTACATTACAAAAAAGCCTCAAAATTCTGTTCACGGCCCTTTTTATTACAACTTTCTTAGAACTTTTGCCATTGAAATTTTTCAGACATATGCTTAAGACATAAAAAATGTGCTGTGAACATGATTATGTGTAATTTGGTCATTTGGCATCAAAGCAAGTATTGTAACCAACTCCGTATATCACGGTAAAGCAAACATACTCGTAAGTCTCACATCAAAGGATTTTTGTCCTACACGGCATTTTCTTAAATTATTTACGTAGTAGGTACTTAAACAACCCTGTAATGAAGTCGAAAAAAACCTAATTAAGAAACTATTTAATTAGCTGATAAAAGTAAACAAAAGATAACAGCAAATTATGGCGATAATTATTGCAACAATTCTTAGATTAGGACCAAATTGCTATAGAAAGGGACCTGTCTTCTGTAGTAGGTATCCATTTTGTTTTTTTTTTTTATATAAAAGAACCAATTATGTAATCGGAATGTCATGATAAAAACTTGCATCGATATTGAAATGCCGATAATAATTACTTTCTTATTTACTTAACAATTAATGAAGTTATTAAGATACTCGTTTTATGCTCAAATAACATTTAAATGGTACAGCCAATGTCTTGTGGCCATTTTAATAGTACCATCAAAGTTTTAATTGTTTATAGAAGACGTGATATATTTTGTTTGTGGTTTGTTTCTAAAAATGCTGGCTGGTAATTTGGAAGATATTACCTTTTTAAATAAAGAATTGCATTATTATTATTTATGTTGTTGCAATGTTTCTGAACTTGTAAAGAAAAGGTACAATTTCGTCTGATATTAATAGATGACGGTTTTCAGAAAAAAAGATTAATAAATCCAAGAGAAAATACTGGCTAATTATTGTCATGCAAGCCATTAGGACTAATAAATCTTATCAAATTAGTGCAAAATCCTAAAATATCCCGGAATAAAATACATCGGTAAATAACAAAAACGTGCTTCGATATTACAATAGATATACGTAAGAAAAATAATTGAGTGAAACGAATAGAATAAGCAGTATTGTTTGAAAAAAGAACGTGCAATGTTGACCACAAATTGATGACCCATTAATATTTGCCATTATTATGTCAATAACCGGATCTGGGTCAATAATATATTGGCATTAGGTATTATGAATTTTAAATAAAGTTCAAGTTTATGAATTTAATTATATCATAGTTACTGTTAGAATAACTACGGGTAGTTACATCTTGTTTTTTTTTTTCTTTAACGTGGTAAAATCATCCAATGATTCCTCTTACCCTGGGTGGAGCGGGAGACTTGTACTGACTAAAATCCACGGTGTCCTTCAATAGCCTTTTACGTACCAGGGTCACGGTTACCTGTTCAGACAGTCCCGTGGCCCCGGAGTAACGTCATGCTCAATTGTATTTTTTTTTCGAAAGAATTATGTATGTCTTAGCTGTATTGTTTCTGCCTACTTCTACTGGTACAAACAAAAATATGCTGTTTTGTTAAATAATTTAATGTGTGTTAAAGGCGAAAAATGGTTACGTATTTTTTTTTATTCCAAAATTCCGCAAAAACCACCTAGATTTTATATGACGTCAAAAAAACCGCAGGTAAATGACACAATTATTAAATCATATTTCCTCAGTACAAAACTACACAAAATATTTTTCGCGTCACTTAACACTAAACAAATGTAAAGGTATTTCTCGGACCCGAAATGGAAAAACAGGGGGACGGCAAAAAGTTTCTACATCATAATCCTCTTAATTTTTTAGCTATGTCAATTTCTGGTCTTCGCCTTTTATTGCCACCCGCATGCCCTAAATAGCGCCGAAAAGGGGATTAAAAATTAGGCGGTCGGAACATCAATATTGTCGTCAAATGTCAATTGTTTTCTCAGACTCCCAGTCTATTGTATTATTTTAATCCGTCACAAATTTCAATGCCACTAACTAAGTAGCCAGACTTAAAAAATCAAGAATTTTAATCCCGTAAATATGGAATACATTTTACTTTTGGAATAATTGTCTTTATTTTTTTTATTTTTCGTTGGAAAAATTACGGAATGGTAAAACAAAAGCGGTGGCCTTTATAGGATTATAAGGGATAGTTTTATTTTGAACGGATTGCAGAGACAGGCAGAAACCAGTGGCAATAGAATTAAAGGGATTAAATTTATCTAGTCTAGTTGCCAGAAACAAAAATAAAGAATTTGAAGTCACTTTATAGTGCCGTACTAAAAAGAAAGATTAGGCAGAGCCTGAGTCAGACTTGCTAATACATCAAAAGTATGTCACTACAATCTTACAAAGTAGTAGTTGAATATCGACTATAGCCAATATTGAGATATCACATTTGTACGGAACGATTTCTCTCGAGGCAAGTTCAAAGTCTCGACGAGCGAACATCTTAATAATCAAAGAGGAAACAAGATAAGTTTGAAAGATAGTAGTCATGACACTTCCGAGTATCATTAATCTAAAATGTGTGTCTATTGTTGTGACATTTTGAGCAACAACATTATTTTTACATAATACGAACTATTTTATACTTAAAAAAATTATAACCTAGATTTACGAAAAAAGTAACAATTTTTAAGTGTATATTTTTTCTTATAAATCGTAGCAGTAACAGATTACTGTTATGTCACATTATTTAACAGCCAAAAATATTTTGATAAATTAAAATATATTTTTTTAACTTTTTCAAATTTGTAAGTTTTTAACTTCTTCAAATTTGATTTTTTTTAACTTTGTAAATTTTTATTAATCATACTTATGTGGTATTTCTCATGCGTATTTTATGTGGTGTAGCGATTATTTAAATCGTATGTAGTAAACAAGTTTCATTCATAAAGTTTCCTCAATGAATCTCGCATACACAATTTTAAGGCTATCGAATTATTTATGTCAATGCAAAACAACAGACAGTGGTACGTATGTATGATACATACTTGACTTATATGTCACTATTGTAATATAATATCATATGGGAAAACCATTATCATATTTCATTATTTAATACATATATTTGCAATTCATAAAAACCATTTTTGATTCTTGGAAAGTAAATTATTTTATACTGAAATTTTATAAAATAAAATTAATTATATTTATTACATAAATATTATATAGGTAAAATTTCGTAATGAAGACATAATATATTTTAATAAGTATTTTGTGGCTTAGATTTTTTAATAAAAATATATTTTAATGAAATTGTTGAATTTGTAAATTAACAAATAAGTAAATTTAAATACCTAGAGTAATAATTTGCTTTTGAACACGTTAAATTATTTCACACAGATATGAATGTCAGCAATCTGTCAAAGAATTTAATCGTAATGTTGATTAATCAAAACAATCACTGTTTACATATTCAATAAATGGCATTCATCACGTTCAGAAATAATAACATTGTTCTACATTCCACAAAGCAGATTCTTTAATTATTTTTATGCATCCTTAACAATATTTTTACATGACCTAATTATGTTTAATTCAATTATTGAATAAGAAAAAGAATCAATAAGTATTTTTTTTTATCTAGAGATAAGAATTCTTTGTATGCTAGTTAAAATTAGGGTGTTTTTACCAATTATTGGATTTGTGTTGACTCCCAGCCTTTATTTTAATAACGTGGAGCAGGATAAATTGATTTGGTTAATTATTTAAAATCTGTAATAAAACTTAAACTGAAAAACGCCGAATACTATAAAAAATATTGGTTTAAAATCAATCAATTGTCTGTTCGCAAAATTATAATCTCATCAGATTATAATATAAATTAATTAATATTTAAAGTGTGCATTATCTGTTACGGCATGTGCTAACTAGCAACGTGGTATTAAAAAAAATGTTTGAAAAAATATTGTAAGGGCGGGGGCGCGTCGCCCACCCGGCTGAAAGCTTCCAAATTCGAATCGCAAAAAAATGCGCGAGTGTGCACGAGAGCGCGTTATAAAAGGAAGGCACGTGGTCGCATCGGCACAGTCGTGAGACATCCACGGAAGCGAACGCACGTCACTCTGTTCCGCGCGCGCTCCTACATCGTAAATAAGATCGATATTTTCAAGTTCAAAAATAATTGAATATGGATATCAAAGTTTTGGATCCCACTGGCATCTATTGAAGATCCCAAAAATTATCAATCAAGTGAAGAATATTTGATATTTTGAAGAGAAATCATCGGAAATGTTCGGCTTGGACCCTACTGGAGTTTACTGAATTTTCGGAAGATTTTTATATTTTTGAAAGAAAATTATTCAAGTGATCAAGATGTTTGTCCTGGACCCCACCGGTGTCTACTGATTTGAGATATTTATCTCGAATATCCCAAGTTACTTTTTTGGAGTTTCTGCATCCTGTTCGTCAAAATGTTCGTGCTCGATCCCACGGGAGTGTACTGAAGAACTTTTTGTTTCGTGTGAAGAATATTATATGTGCTTCAAAATGTTCGTCCTGGACCCCACCGGAGTGTACTGAAAAGAAAACTGTTTTAGTGTTTAGTGTTGTTAGTTGAAAAAAACAAACAAAATGGTCGCGCTTGACCCCACTAATGTGTACTAGGTTTAATTTTTTGTTTTTATTTTCTCGTTACTCCTTCAAAATGGCTTTGGGTCTAGATCCTACGGGAGTTTATTAGTTAAGTTAGTGTAATGTCGCATGCCGTTTCAAATCAAATAATTTAACTCATTTTGTGTATTAAAATGTCAGTAATACGTTCATCAATCCGCCACAAACTAATATCATCCAGCAGAACCGCATTCTCATCAAATAGGAAGAAGAGGAAACTGTATCATTTTAAAGTAAATTAAACTTTGTAATTATGTAAATAGGGAACCAAAGACTGTTACTGCCAACCCGCTGATAAACTGACTGTTTATAAGTCTGGTCGAAGACTAAGAACGAACGTTCTTTAATTTATTAAAGTTACCTTAGCGATAGTGATTATTTATTGACTTACAGTAGGTAAGATGTTTAATTACGTTGAAATATCTAGAGTTGGTATGACAACTCTGTGTTATCATTTATGTTAAGTTTGTGATGTTCTCGTTGTCAACCAAACTGAATGGTATTTCTTGCATTTCTATGTACCCATTGCATTTCTTTTTCGACTATGGCAGTGATTTTTATACTCTTGTAAAATAATAAGACTGTTAGATGAATACTCTAGCTCATTGTTGCTGAATTAGCATTGAAAAATGTAGAAAATATACATTTTGAAATTTTTAAAACTGTTTTTTTAATTTTTTATTATTTTTTTAAAACCCTTACACAAAAACACAAATTGTCTTCAACAACACATTACACACTCGTAAATTTTACATAAATTATGCAACACATAAATTTGCTTTGCATAAATAATTTACTGATGAATTTTAAAACTTATCAATATTTAGATTGATTTCTAACACAGAGTTTTAGCATTTTTGCCCGTGACTGATTGTATTATTGATTTACAATAGACATAACTACTCATTTTACATAATAAATGTCAGCAAATGTTTGGAAAATTATTTTATAATGGATAAATAAAGAGTTTTATGTAATATATTACAAGAAGTTGGTTCAAGTTGCATCAGCCAGGCGATTGCAATGCCACGATTCTCAGATAATCTTGGTACTCCATTAGAGATCGTCATTGAGATATCTGGAGAATTTAAAATGAATAAACAAAACACAATAAAATTACAAAAAATATAATCAAACATAAATATATAAAAACTGTAACTTTCAAAAAATTTCAAAAAAAATAAATGTTTCAAATTATATTTAAAAAGTAAAATAATAATAAATAATTTTCAATACATATATCCATGCAAATGCTAAAAAATGTAAGTCTACAACCCAGAAAAACATAGAGAGTAATCTGAACAAAACCCGCAAAATAAATAAATAATTTGCAAGTTAAAAATACATATAATAACATGTAATTTATATCTAACAACAGTTTGCTGCACCCTAAAACCAGATATTTCGAAAGTTGTGAAATTCAACCTTGTTAATGACACTGTAGAAAACATTCTCCTGCAACAAAGTAATAACATTACATCAGTTGGTACCGAAGAGAGGTAAGCAGGGAAGGGAGTTCATGGTTTCGTAGTGGGGATCGAAAAAGGCCACTTTACCAGAATCATAATATGAATTGAGATAAAATTAAATCTGTTATCTGTTCTTCTATTGTTTGAGCTTCGAAGATGAACTATTCTATTGTATTCATTTATGTTCATATAACTTTTGAAGAATTACACTACAAAATCAATTATCGTTCCTACAAAACCGTTGAATTTCATAAAGATACGATCATTGGAAACAATTAAAATGCATCAAATTACTAATGCATAAAATCCGCTCTGTTTTCACAGAGAGGAGACCTGTGTCCCAGCAGTGGGCAAGTTTTGATAATTCCTATATTAGGGTTTTGCACCCGGACGCACTGAAAGCACTACAGGATAGCGCCTGGTCTATATGTATAGTTTATATAGTTTGTTTGACGTCTTGAAAATGATAGTAGCAATGAATAATCGGACACATCCGTGGGCAAAGAAAAATGCTAATAAGACTTCAACCTATCTAGAATAATTTCCAATAGCAGCCTTGCTTTATTACATTTTCTAATAAGACCAGAATAAACCAGACTCTGGGCCTGCTCATTTGTTCTTCTAAAGCCTTTCAAAGGCAGCCCAAGATCTTCCCCCTTAATGGGCGACTCGCTGTCCGACCATGGACCATGCCCGGGTCGACGGCGCGTTGTGTTCCACGCGCGCCTCAAAGAGTGTCAGCTCAGTGACGAGCCAAAGCTTGCCTACATCGCGGGATTAACGCATTACCGTAACCCCGGAACGTAAAGGGCTATTGAAAGACACCGTGAATTTTAGTCAGGACAAGTCTGACAGCCCCTCTCGCCCTGCGCTGGAGACATTTGATGATTTTACCACGCTACAAAAAAAAAACTTCCACTTGCGGTCCGTGATTGTTTTGTAAACTGAAGATTTTTTTAAATAAATCAGGAGGTAACATTTTTTTAACAAATAAAATTTCTTTCTCGTTTTATATAAAAATTGCGGCTCGCCGTTACTTGGTTTGTTTACTTCGTGGCCCTTGCCTCCAAAAAGGTCGCCAACTGCTAGTATAATGAGAGCATGTGTTCTGGGGCAGCTAGAAAGAGGCATATGACCAGCAGTGGACTGCATAAAGCTGAGGCTAGTTCAAAATCGACATAATATAAAGCGTATTTCCCATGACGCCAGGTTTTCAATGGAATTTCTTGAAATTTACTGGAATTTACTCGAAATGACTTAATTATATGAACTCAGCAATACTATAATTTGAGAAAACACAGCATGCCTTGTCAGAACTCGAAAAATCAGACAATCAGTCCTTCCTTACTGGAATTTACGGGAAGGACAAGTTAAAATGGGAACTCGGTATATGTATTTGCTGAGATTATTTAAGACTGTTTTCCACCAATTCAATTCCCAACCAAAACATTAGGAAGGATGGGCATTTTGAGGGAATTAGCTATTTGAATTCTAATTAGTCCGCCAATGAGATTATCAAAAAACATATTTACCCGTATTTTTTCTTTCGTTACTCAAATCAAAATTATAAGAGATACGATGCTTTTAAAAATCCGTCACAAATTACTGCAATTTTTACTGTTTTGACGTCACTTTTGATATTTGATATATTCTATCATTAAGATTATTTCGCGCTCCTTTGCGTGAAACACAACGCGCCTTCGACCCGGGCACGATCCATGATCGGACAGCAAGCTACCTTTATGTTCCAGGGTCACGGGTACCTTATGAGAGAGTCCCGTGACCCCGGCAGGCTTTGGCCCTCCAGGAGCAAAACGACCGGGTCGTCGTTTTGCTGACAGCTCTTTGAGGCACTGATGGATCACCGTGGATTTTAGTCAGTACAAGTCTTACAGTCCCTTTCATCGAACCCTGGGAGAGACGAGTCATTTGATGATTTTACTAAGATGAAAACATGCTTAAATATGCGCCAGCGCAGACGGTGGACGGAAATCGTTTTGCGCCTTCCGACGTCTTGTCGTCTCCAGCGGCGGCTGGGTTGTGAGGTGGAGGATCTCCTCCCCCTCACGCATTCCGCCTCCTCCCGCATCTGTCAAAGCTCTGTCAGTTTGCCCAACGACAAGAGATCCAGGTGGCACTATATTAGACCGACCTCTATCGACAAGCCCACGTTGAGAATCCCGCATTAGAATCAACGTGCACTGAATAATGCATCATCATAAATAATATCAACAATATACCTACGGAGTGGTACTTAATACCTAGGTCAGAATCAAGCACATTTGAATGTATACTGTCTGTCAGATGACACATAAGGACGGGACCGACATTAATACATTGTAATGAAAGCGATTTGGTGTTCATGGACGAGGGATAATGTGGTTTAAGTTGGACGTTATATTATTTGCAAATATAGTCAAAACATATCATAGTCTTATAAACTTATAGAGTGGTGGTAGACCAGAGACATCGGCCCCGACTTACGAGTTGTAGATCGCGGCTTCATACCCAGTCAGGTGCATTACTTTATGTAATTTAAATCATCACCACTGCTCTCAAATCGATGAAGGAAAACATCGTGAGGAATCCGGCATGTCCTAGAACCAAAAATTCGAAGTGACATCTACCAAACCGCACTGGGCCCGCGTGGTGGACTATGGCCCACTCCCTCTCACAAAGAGGAGGCCTGTGTCCCAGCAGTGGGACCATTTATAGGCTGATGACGATATCATAGTCAGAGTATATAACATGTAATGTTTCCTTTGCAAGGGCTTAGCTAGTCTCCTCTCTTTTTTTGGGGTGGAAAGAGTCCTCGTATCCCTTAAGTCGAGAGTAAGGGACTGCACTGCTATTTTCTATAAACACTGCCTTGTTGCAGCACAGCTGCAGCGCTCACGCCACGCTGGGACTAAAGTTTGCAATTCACTAAGCTACTGACAATGATGGTCACGGGACTGTACGAATTACCGTGACCCCGGAACGTAAAGGGCTATTGAAGGACACCTTGGATTATTGTCAGTACGAGACAGTCTCTCCCGCTCTACCCAGGATGGGAGGACTCATTTGATGATTTTACAAAGTTAATAAAGAAACGGTATTAACAGCGATACTAGTGCTCACCGCTCGCACTGCATGTTCGGACGATCGCAAAGCCGCTTTCGTTGCCACATCGTGGAGTCCAGCAATGAGATTTCTTATTACCGACTAAAACCACTTTGTTCTTTAGTTACTTTTGCATTCATATATAGTACCCTGCTTAGGCAGTCCTGCAACCATTGTATACTAAAGATTATAAATAAATAAATAAATAAATATTCCACAACTATCACACAACGCCATCTAGGCCCAAGCTAAGCAGAGCTTGTGTTATGGGTACTAGACAACTGATAAACATACTTATATATTTCTAAATACATATATATTATAGATAAATTACACCCAGACACAGAACAAATGGTCGTGCTCATCACACAAACATTTGTCCTGGGTGGGAATCGAACCCACGACCTCCGGCATAGCAGTCAGGGTCACTAACCACTAGACCAACAGGCCTGTCAAAGATTGTTGAAGATGTATTAAACTTAGAATTGTCTTCAAGTACTTACCTTCTCCTGCCGGGACCCCGGAATGTAAAGGGCTATTGAAAGACACTGTGGATTTTAGTCAGTACAAATCTGACAGTCCCTCCTGTCCTGCCTTGGGTCAAAATCAAAATCAAGTCATTTATTTCAAATAGGCCAATTACAGGCACTTTTGAATTGTCAAAGATAAAAAAATAAAATAGTAAAACAATAGTTATGGTGCTACAGTCCCAGTCACAAGACATAATAACTTTGAAAGTACCGTAGGCCGTCCTATCGATTATATTGCGTTTATTATTATATTACGAGTACCTGTAGTCTTTACTCTAATAAATATGCTATCAACATTATAATGTAGAAAGTTTCAAAATATTTTGCAAATGACTTGAATGATTAGAATTCCTAAATCTACCGCCAACTTAACGTAGCAACATAAAATATTTAAAACTTTAAGATAGCATCTTATCTTAAATATAAACCTAAATAGCAATTGCAGCTTATCTTTATTTTGTATTGAAACAATTTAGCCGGACAATGTTCATAAACTGTAGAATTTAGTTAAGTATATTGTGGGAGGGTCTAGCTTACTAAATAAGCATAATTATTAATAAATAAGTTGCTTAGTAGCTGAGGCGTGGCTTAAACTTCAACTAAAAAGTATTTTAGATAGTGCTTTGAAGTGCGTATCATGCAAAAGACCACAATGTTCCAAAAGCTTAACAGTCGCGACTTACGAGTTGAAGGTCGTGGTTTCAAATACAGCAGGCATTTTACTATATAAAGAAGAAAACATTGTGGGGAAAATTACAAGTACTGAACGAAATATTTTAAGACATATGTACAACATTAAGACCAAGAGCAAACTCATCTTACTAATATTTTAAGTGTTAACATTTGTGAGGATGGATCTTTATCCATCCTCCTCTTTCACGCCTAAACGACTGAACAGAATTGGATGAAATTTGGTGCACGGATAGTTCATAATCTGGATTGACACATAGGATAGTTTTAAATCCGATTTTTTGTTTCCGTGTGATCATATATGGGTAGATTTAAATAAAAAATATAGTTTCTGATTTGTGACTGTTAACTGATATTACCTACAAAGTGCGTTGGACTTGCATTTTAAGTACGTCTTGTAGATATTTAAAAGGTGAATAAATAAATGTGAATAAACTCATTAGTGAGTAAGAAGCTTTATGCAATAATTATTCAAATTTTCTTTTCGAAATTCCGTAATTTGCAGTTGGTGCATTGACATGAAAACTCAAGACGTTTTGTGTTCTCTTCAGTCCAATTGTTTAGGATCTCGTGATTTTTCATTTTAGGTTTCATATTATTGTCATGCCTAACCAACAAATCTCATCACGGAAAACATGAGAGTTCTAATCGAAGGGTCTCAGTGGAACATGAATTTTCATGTACAATAGTTTATGTTCATCATCTGTGGACGCCAAAGAGAATTAAAACTGTCATTGGTGGACGCCCTCTGCCCCATCTAGGAGACATAGGACTTTAAGTCAACATAAGTCCACAACACATTTTTTTGGGTGGTCTAATAATGAAATAAGACCCCCACCGCCCTGGGTGGAGCGGAAAGATCTTTCAGACTCTTAAGCCTTTATCAAACAGACAGGCGTGACGAAAGCGAAGTGTGACGTTTTTATTTGTAATGTATGGAATTTTTTGAATCTAGTCACATAGAAAACCGAAAGCGGTTCGATAGTGTGACAGAACTATCGGACTAACGTCTCGCTTCGGTTCGGTATCGCTTCGGAAACGCTTCGCTTTTGCATGTCTGTTTGACAAAGGCATTACTGACTAAAAATCCACAACGTTTCTTCAATTGGTCGTTGCGTTTTAAAATCCCAGTTTACCTTTACAGTCGGTCCCCTAGTAGTTCTCTGGAGCTTTGGCCCAGTGATTAAGTCATCGGTGCAGGGGCTAGGCCATTGACAGCTGCGCTAAGTATCATGGATTCAATTCCCGCACGGAACAAATATTGTATAACCTACAAATAGTTATTTCGGATCTTAGTGTTAATTTATGTTAGTTTAAATGTTTATAAATGCATCTGCACACAAGAGAAATGCCTGGAGCGTGGCGACGTTTGTTTTTTAAATTTATATTAAAAAGAAAATAGCCTACATATTATATACAAGGATATGATACATCATAAGACAAATGGCACAAAAATCTACGAATATTAACAAAATTATACTACAAGTATTAAATATTAGTAATATCCACGTAAGGGCAGCCATACATAATGACCTCGTACAGTGTCATCATTTATAATTTGTCCAAAACTGGTTGTATTGGCCTTGGTAACGAATTAATTATGCCATGTGTAAAAAATCATGGTATTATGTTTTGAATCAATGGTGTTTTTGTGGTATCATGCTTGCTATATGTCCTAGCGTGCCCCGCGGTTTCACCTGACGATATTATTTTTACCCGGCTTAAATATTTGTGGTTCTTTTTTCAAAATAGCATCACAAGTAAGAACTTGCATTGTCCTCACGTGATTTGAACTTTTAAAGAGACAGTAACCTTTGAGTTTGTTTCGGCTGATTCTTCTAAAAGTAGCCAGGTGCTAAACACAGAGCTCATGTGGTTTGTAATAAAGACTAAAATATAAACCATACTTAAAAATTGTGCTGTGAATCACATCAATATTTTTCTTGGAAAGTGTACCGAAAAGGTCGTTGGATACTCGTGGGCATTTGTTATTGCTGTACGTCTCCTTATCACCGGTTTAGGCGAAAAAGGCCTAATTCGCAAAATGGCAGCCGAGTCGCAAAAGGATAAGTTCTCAAAATGGCAAATTCTCAAAAAGCCTTACTCTCAAAATGGCAAATTCTCAAAAAGCCTTACTCTCAAAATGACAAATTATCAAAAAGCCTTACACTCAAAATGGCAAATTTTCACAAAGCCTTATTCTCAAAATGACAAATTCTCAAAAAGCCTTATTCTTAAAATGGCAAATGATCAAAATGGAAAGTTTTCTTTAGATAAGAAGTATATAGTTAACTAGCGACACGCCCCGGCTCCGCACGGGTGCAATCTCTACTATATTATGCATGTTTATACATATAAACCTTCTTCTTGAATCATTCTATCGTCATCATCTATTCTATCTTGAAAAAAACCGCATCAAAATCCGATGCGTAGTTTTACAGAACTCACCACTGCGAGGATCGCCCAGAGGACACGGGGCGTACGGTGCCCCCCTCTAGAAGGCCAAAGCCTGCCGGACTCGTGGGACTTTCGAATTACCGTGACCCCGGAACGTAAAGGGCTATTGAAGAACACCGTGGATTTTAGTCAGTACGAGTCTGACAGTCCCTCCCGCTCTGCCCTGGGTGCGTTGATGATTTTAAAACGATAAAAAAAAGTATACATAGGGACATACAGACAGACAGACAGCGGGAAGCGACTTTGTTTTATAATATGTAGTGATGTGTTGTCAGGGGTCAATATAATCTAAAGCTTGACTCATACCATAAAAATAACGTAGGTAACAGGGTAGGTGATTCTTCACATTGCGAAGCTTATATTTTTAGCAATGTTGCACAATTTTGAAAAATCGAGTAGCAATACTTAATCATAAAGGACACGTTTTTCTATAAAGCTAACACTAATCACTGAAAATGAGAAAAAAAATACTAAAAATAAACCTTCAAAAGTAAGATGGAGTGTAGAACTCCACACACAACCAATTGAAGGTTAAAGGGCCTTGATGGACACCAGTTACTGTATCCGCGACTCAGTACCGGCTATCAAACGTGGGTGTGTTTTCTGAGAATAAAGGCTCGTTTACACGAGTTGAGTAACTAGACAATGAAGCAAGGTATCGATGCGAGATTTACCTTTTTATCGTGGTAAAATCATCAAATGCGTCCTTCTACCCATAGCAAAACGGGAGAGACTGTCAGACTTGCATTGACTAAAATTCGCGATCATCCTTCAATAGCCCTTTACGTTATAGGGTACAGTTGCCTAACAAGATAGTCCCGCGGCCCCGGCAGGCTTTGGCCCTCTAAGGGGCTGCCCGTCGGTCTAATAGCTCTTTGAGACGAACACGATCGTACCGGGCATGGTCCATGAGCGGACGGCGAGTTACCCATTACTCCCCGCATGCCCGCGAAGTAAAATTCGCCTGATGGTTTTCTTAAAGTCTTTGATTGGGCAGTTACGATCTAAAACTAACGCCCGAAGAATATTAATTATTCTGTATCAATTATTTTTTTTACTTCTTCCATTTTCTTTGACTGCTGCATCTTATTACGCATATTTAAGACTCGCATAAGCATTACAAACACAGATCAGGATTGAGACCACATAAAAAAGAATAAATAAACTAGTTTCTAGCTTTCTCATAAATAATAGGTAGGTAACTATTATTAGTATGTGTCAAATGTATGTCGTTTATTTCACAATAAATCAAAATCATCAAATAACTTCTCGCGCCCTGTATTATAAATGTGTCTGTCGTTGCTTGAAATACGAGATTCATCTTCTATTTCAATTTTCAATTTTGTTCTAAGAATTCTTTTATTTGGGGTGCTAAGGACAGGAAACCTCCTCGAGTGCCCGAGGCTGGAAGTTCCTTTCCGGATACGTCCGGGGGGAAGCCCAGATTCTCGGGACGGTGCGCCCCGGGATGCGGGCAAGTACTCCCCTACGGGGTCTCCTTGTTCGTATGCCAATGTCCTGTCGCGTCGCTCCACCGCGTGTCCCTCTGCTCAGCAGAGGGCACAGTGGTTGGAGCAAGAGCGGGCACGGTGTGCACTTACCCTGCCGCCGGGCAGGCAGGAGGAGGTATTGCACTCCCACCTCCTCTTGCCACCGCTATAATCTCGTAGCCCCGAAGATTGTCAGGATCACGTCTCTGACTTTCGACGGGGGTCGAGGGCCTTGGCTTAACCGCCCGGGCCGCGAGGTAGAAAACCTCTATAAAAAGTCACCCCGAATCTCAAGCGGCGGAGCACCGCGAGGAGATGTATGGCTGACGGGAGTTCTTTTGAACAAATCAGTCGCTAGTGCTACCCTCGCCAGGGTACCGGCCGACCCTCTGGCGAGTAATAAATGTTGTAGGCTTACCTGGGTACAGGGGTCTCTGCCCAGGTGGACCGTTTTTCCCCCACACTCGTGGGAATTACATGGAAGATTATAAAAAATCCCCCCCCCCAACCGGCAGTCGCCGCAGCGAGCCAGGGTGGCTCACGTGCCCGTGAGGTGGAGTCGCTGGACTTGTCCAGCACGTCCGCCTCACCGGCACCGAACGAGCGGGCACAGAGTGCCGCTCTCAAAAAGAGGATGGTGCTGACGCCTTCTTCGATGTCGGAGTCCGACTCAGCGTCAGACGCCATCAGCGCCCAGAGCCCTGGCTCTGGGCGCGGAGGAGGAAAGGGGGCCGCCGAGAGGAAGAAATTCTTCCTCAAGCGGCCCCATTCGTCGTCCGAGGACGACGAGCCTGCCTCGGGCCGGAAGATCCCGACAAGTGTTCGGGGTAAAGGCCGAGGCAGGACCGGCGGTAGAGGGTGCGCCGAGGAGCCCACCCTGGAGGAGAAGGTGAGGGCAGCCGTCCGCAGTCTGGCCTCTAGCAACCCAGGAAAGCGGGCGACGAAGGATCGCGCCGCAGGGGTGGCCACTGCCAAAATTATGGCGGCAGTGGCGGCGGCCAGCCTCGGCCAGGCTCCGCCCGCATCAACGACGGGAGCGGACGAAATGTCCGAAATGCGGGCGGAGGTCGCCCGCTTAACGGCCGCGATGGAGGTTCTCCAGAAGGAGAACCTCCATCTCAAGACGGAACTGGCCGGCCTGCAGAAGGCAGGCCGCCGGGAGGCGCCACCGGGGGGCGCAAAGGACAAAGGCCAGCCCACATCGGGGGAGAACTCGGTTCTCACCCTGGTGCGGCAGGAGCTGGCCGCCTTCCAGCAGCGGTTCTCCGTTTTGGAGAGCCGCGTGCTACGGCCCCCGCTGGCGTCTTCGTACGCGGCTGCGGCCGCGTCCAAACCCCCCCCGCCGGAGAAGCTGCCCCAGGCGAAGCCGCCCCAGGCGAAGCCGCCCCAGGCGAAGCCGCCCCAGGCGAAGCCGCCCCAGGCGAAGACGGCCCCGGGGCGGACGGCCGCGGTAGGGACGGCCCCTGCGAGGGCGAAGACGGCCCCGGCAAAGTCTAGCCAGGCGAAACCGGGCCCGTCAAAGCCGCCTCCGACACCGACACCTGCGGGGCCGGCACAGGCGGCCAAAAAGGCGAAGGCGAAGGCCGGGAACCAGCAGCCTCCTCCAAAGACTCCTCCGGCCGACGCCGATTGGCAAGTGGCTGGGGAGAAGAGGAGGGCTGATGGGGCAGCCAGGACCTCAAGGCGGAGGGAGAGGCGGCGGCGGCGCAAGGAGCGCGATGTCGCGGCACGATTGCGCGCCCCCAAGACCGCGGCTGTGGTCATAACACTGCAGCCGGAAGCGGTCAAGAGGGGCGTATCATACCGCGACGTGCTCGCGAAGGCGAAGGAGGCGGTGAACCTCACGAAGCTCGGCATCGTCGGCGGTCTCCGCTACCGGGTCACCGCAACGGGGGCTCGGATGCTGGAGGTCCCCGGCGCTGCCAGTGGCCCCACCGCTGACGCTCTGGCCGAACGGCTCAGAGCGTCCTTAAATGCGGAGGAGGCCCGAGTGTCCAGACCCACCAGGCGCGCAGACGTGCGCATACTGGGTCTGGACGACTCCGTGACGGTGGAGGACGTGGTGGCCGCCGTTGCCGGGACTGGGGGGTGCCCTCCCGACCAGGTGAGGGCGGGCGCCCTGCGTCCTGACTACGCGGGGCTGCAGACCATCACGGTCAGCTGCCCCGTGTCGGCGGCCAAAAAGCTGCAGGAGGGCCGAAGGCTCCTGGTTGGGTGGGTTTCAGCACAGGTCAAACTGCTGGAGCCCAGGCCCCTGAGGTGCTTCCGCTGCCAAGTGGGTAACCACGCGGCATGCATGTGCACCTCGGAGGTCGACCGCAGCGACAACTGTTTCCGCTGCGGTCAGCCCGGACACAAGGCCGGCTCGTGTACGGCCCCGGCAAGCCGGCCGATCACCGGGCAGGGGGCAAGTCCTGCGCCCCGCCCGCTAAAACCAGGAGCAGAGGTAGGCCCTCTGCTACCACCGTTCCCGCCGCCACAGCTCCTGCTGCCGCCACCGCCGCCACTGCCGCCGCCGCCACTGCCGCCGTGGCCGCACCCTCGTCGAGGGCCCTGGAGGAGGCTGCAATGGACTCCGATTAATGGCTCCATTGCGCTTCCTCCAGGCGAACATCAACCACTGCGCCGCTGCTCAGGATCTCCTGCTCCAGAGCATGGCGCAGTGGTTGATAAATGTCGCCGTGGTCGCCGAGCCGTATTTTGTCCCGCCCAGGAATGACTGGGTGGCGGACCTGAACGGCTCGGTGACCCTCATCTCGTCGGCCGCCGCCGGTACCCCGCCCCTCGATCGCGTCGAGAGAGGGCGTGGGATCGTCGCAGCACGGTTCGGGGAGATCGCCGTTATAGGCGTTTATTTCTCCCCGAACCGAACTATCGCCGAGTTCCAAGACTCCCTATCGGAGCTGGGAGACGTCGTCGTCGCTTTCGGTTCCCTCCCCGCGCTCGTCCTCGGGGACTTCAACGCCAAGAATGTGGCTTGGGGTTCCCGGGTTACGGACTACACGCGGGGCAGGATGCTCGAGCACTGGGCCCTGGCGCATGGCCTAGTCATCGAGAACCGGGGTTCCGTCCCCACGTGCGTGCGGTGGACGGGCGATTCGGTGGTGGACATCACGTTCGCCACCTCCGGCCTGTCGCCGCGCGTCACAGACTGGCGCGTTGTAGAGGAGGTGGAGACCTATTCCGACCACCGGTATATCCGGTTCGACGTCTCCGCCCAGACCTCAGACGCGCCGGTCCGACGGAACCCGAGTGGTCCGCGATGGGCGCTGAAGCAGCTGGACCGGGAGCTATTCCTGGAAGCCTCGATCGTGCAGGCCTGGGTGTCACCACCGGACAGGCCTGCCGACATCAACGACGAGGCGGGGTGGTTCCAGGAGGCCATGTCGGAGATCTGCGACGTGGCCATGCCCCGGGTCCGGCTAGGACGCGCCCGGCGTCAGTTGTACTGGTGGTCGCGCGAGCTAGCAGCGCTGCGCGAGGCGTGCGTTGCCGCGCGACGCCGGTACACCAGGTTCCGCAGGCGCCGCACCCGACCTCCGGATGCGGTGGCTGTAGAGACGGAGCTGCAGGATGGCTACAGGGCAGCGAAGACCGCCCTCCGCGACGAGATCTGGCGGGCCAAGGAATTGGCCCGCAAAGAGATGCTGGAGGCTCTGGACGGGGACCCATGGGGCCGGCCCTATAAGTGGGTGAGAGAGAAGCTCCGCCCCTGGGCTCCCCCGTTGACGCAGAGTCTCCAGCCTCAGTTCGTGGAGGACGTGGTGAGCGCCCTGTTCCCCTCGCGGGAGGAGCACACTCCCCCGCCCATGGCTCCGTCTCCGGCGGTGCCTGAAGCTGACGCAAACGCGGACCACAGCGACGACGACGTCTACGACGCTCCGGAGGTGACCGAGGTAGACCTGAGAGTGGCGGTACAACGGCTCAAAGCCAAAAATACCGCCCCAGGACCCGACGGCTTGCCAGGAAAAGCCTGGGTCCTGGCCTCGGGGACTCTCGGGCCTCGACTGGGGGGGCTCTTTAGCGCGTGCCTGGAGAGGGGCCAGTTCCCGCTTCGTTGGAAGACGGGAAAACTGGTCCTGATCCAGAAGCCCGGGCGCCCTGCGGACTCTCCGTCCGCATTCCGGCCCATCGTGCTGCTCGACGAGGTGGGCAAGCTCTTTGAAAGAGTAATTGCAGACCGCCTCGTCGGGCACCTGAATCGGGTGGGCCCGGACCTTGCGGAGAGCCAGTTTGGCTTCCGCAGGGGGCGCTCGACGGTGGATGCGATCACGCGCGTGAGAGCCCTCACGACGGGGGATGCGGTTTCCCGGGGCAGGGTCGTCTTGGGGGTGTCTTTAGACATCTCCAATGCCTTCAACACCCTGCCCTGGAGTTGCATCAGGGAGGCACTCCGGTATCACCGGGTGCCGACCTACCTCCGTCGTATAGTCGAGGACTACCTGACGGACAGAGCCGTCATCTACCCCGGTCACCGGGGAGGGTGGAACCGGCGAGAGATGTCGTGCGGTGTTCCACAGGGATCGGTCTTGGGGCCGCTCCTGTGGAACATCGGTTACGACTGGGTGCTGCGCGGCGACCTCCCTGACGGCGTCGGCGTAATTTGTTACGCCGACGACACGCTCGTCCTGGCGAAGGGAGAGTCGCACCAGGCGGCGACCGACGTGGCGACGCAGGCGGTAGCGACAGTCGCTGATAGGATCCGGCAGTTGGGACTCGACGTGGCGCTGCACAAAACAGAGGCCATGTGTTTTCATGGCCGTCTGAACGCGCCACGTTCAGAGTCCCACATTACGGTGGAGGGGGTTCGCATCGGCGTCGGGAGGACGATGAAGTACCTGGGACTCGTCCTCGACAGCCGGTGGAACTTCAGGGAGCATTTCCTGCATTTGGCCCCAAGGCTGAACCGGGCAGCAGCCGCTCTCAAGCGGCTCCTGCCCAATCTCGGCGGGCCAAATGCCTCCTGCCGGAGGCTGTACGCCGGTGTCGTGCGGTCCATGGCCCTCTACGGGGCCCCTGTGTGGGCCCTAAGCATCCGGACGCGACCACTCAAGCTGGTCGCATGCCAGAGGGTCATGGCTATCCGGATGATCCGGGGATACCGCACGATCGCCGGCGAATCAGCCAACCTCCTAGCGGGATTGCTGCCCTGGGATCTGGAGGCGACTGCCCTCCAGCGCGTCTATGAATGGCGCGTGGAGGCGCAGCGTCGGGGCGAATCCCCGCTGCCTCGACAAGTCGAGGCGCGGCGGGAAGAGCTCCGGCGCGATCTCAGGGCAGTATGGAGGGAGCGACTGTCGCAACCGAGGTCCGGGCACGCCGCAATCGCGGCGGTAAGACCCCTCTTTGAGGAGTGGCTGGATAGGCGTCACGGCGTCCTGACCTACCGCATGACGCAGGTCCTCACCGGACACGGAAGTTTCGGGAGGTTCCTGTGTCTGATAGGGGGGGAAGAAACGCCTGGGTGTCACCACTGCGAGGATCGTCCGGAGGACACGGTGGAGCATACGGTGCAGGACTGCCCCGCTTGGGCAGAGCACCGCCGTGTCCTCACGACGGCGATAGGCGGAGACCTCTCGCGCCCGGCATTGGTCGAGGCCATGCTGCGGGGCGAGACGGAGTGGGAAGCGGTCGCCTCCTTCTGCGAAGCAGTCATGCTCGTGAAGGAGAAGGCGGGCCGCCTGAGGGAGAGGACAGCGTCCTCCCTCCACCCCAGCCGCAGTGGTAGACGCCCACGGCGTCGGACGTCGCAAGACGATCTCCGGCCACCGTAGGCGCGGGCATGCGGGCAGCGAGTAATGGGCGACTCGCTGTCCGACCATGGACCATGCCCGGGTCGACGGCGCGTTGTGTTCCACGCGCGCCTCAAAGAGTGTCAGCATAGCGACGGGGCCTGTAGAGGGCCGAAGCCTGCCGGGGTCGCGGGACCAAGGGATTACCGTGACCCCGGTACGTAAAGGGCTAGTGAAGGACACCGTGGATTTTAGTCAGTACAAGTCTGACAGTCCCTCCCGCCCTGCCCTGGGTGGGAGGACTCATTTGATGATTTTACCACGATAAAAAAAAAAAAAAAAAGAATTCTTTTATTTCGTCTACGAATGGCGCGTGGAGGCGCAGCGCCGGGGCGAATCCCCGCTGCCTCGACAGGTCGAGGCGCGGCGGGAAGAGCTCCGGCGCGATCTCAGGGCAGTATGGAGGGAGCGACTGTCGCAACCGAGGTCCGGGCACGCCGCAATCGCGGCGGTAAGACCCCTCTTTGAGGAGTGGCTGGATAGGCGTCACGGCGTCCTTACCTTCCGCATGACGCAGGTCCTCACCGGACACGGAAGTTTTGGGAGGTTCCTGTGTCTGATAAGGAGGGAGGAAACGCCTGGGTGTCACCACTGCGAGGACCGTCCTGAGGACACGGTGGAGCATACGGTGCAGGACTGCCCCGCTTGGGCAGAGCACCGCCGTGTCCTCACGACGGCGATAGGCGGAGACCTCTCGCGCCCGGCATTGGTCGAGGCCATGCTGCGGGGCGAGACGGAGTGGGAAGCGGTCGCCTCCTTCTGCGAAGCAGTCATGCTCGCGAAGGAGGAGGCGTGCCGCGTGAGGGAGAGAACAGTGTCCTCCCTCCGACCCACCCGCAGTGGTAGACGCCCACGGCGACGGACGTCGCCAGACGATCTCCGGCCACCGTAGGCGCGGGCATGCGGGCAGCGAGTAATGGGCGACTCGCTGCCCGACCATGGACCATGCCCGGGTCGACGGCGCGTTGTGTTCCACGCGCGCCTCAAGGAGTGTCAGCAAACTGACGGGGCCTGTAGAGGGCCAGAGCCTGCCGGGGTCGCGGGTCTTACCCATCACCGTAACCCCGGTACGTAAAGGGCTCGTGAAGGACACCGTGGATTTTAGTCAGTACAAGTCTGACAGTCCCTCCCGCCCTGCCCTGGGTGGGAGGACTCATTTGATGATTTTACCACGCAAAAAAAAAAAAAAAAAAAGAATTCTTTTATTTAGCTGAAAATATCTATCCTAGCAACGTATGGTTTACCCGAGTAAATTTTTATAATTTCCTTTTGCCTATCACCAGCGCCAATTCGAAGCGAGAAAATATCCTCGTGTAAATAAGCCATAATACGTTCAATTTACTGCACAGTTAGCAGTTCAGAGGCCAATTCAATTAATATTGACAATTATAAAGACGGATTTATACAGTCTGGTAACACCAATCAAAAAGTTGCATATTTTATTGACTAGTGGTAATACTAGCGGTAACAGGACTTGTTCGGGCAAATTATCCATACATAATATAATAAATCTGTAGAAGGGGCAATTCTGTACTTTGAAAATATTGAAAAATTAAATAGCGGGGGGTGTTGCTGGATCAATACCAAACCCAAATAAGTGATTAAATTTTTTTTTGTCTGTCTGTCTGTCTGTCTGTCTGTATATGCAGGCATCACGTGAAAACTAACGGTTCGATTTCGATGAAACTTGGTATAATTATACCTTATTATCCCAGGATAATAAAGTATAATTATACCATTCATTTCCATTTTATGCCCAGGCATAAAATGGGATACTTTTTATCCTGGAAAAATACGTAGAAAAAAAAATCTTATTTTTCAGTTTTATTCATAGACGTTGTTCTGTAGAATCGCGAATCTCCTTAATTATTATAGGCTTAGCCGTATTTGGGTCCAATAGATATTTATAAGATGTCATTGTCAGAGTTACTCAAAATGGAGAAATAAACCATCCACGCGAAGACCGACATCCGCGCGGACGGAGTCGCGGGAAGAATCTAGTCATTAATATACTTTTTTTAACGTAGTAAAATCATCAAATAAGTCCTCCTACCCAGGGTGGGACGGGAGGACTGTCTGACTCGTACTGACTAAAAGCCACGGTGTCCTTCAATGGCTCTTTACGTTCCGGGACCACGGTTACCTGATAAGGCAGTCCCGCGGTTCCGGCAGGCTTTGACCCTCTAAGCCCCGTCTGATTGCTGACAGCTCTTCGACTATTTACTCCATGACTGTACTAATAATGAAATTAGGCAGTGGGTCCAGTCGGGTCCATTCAAAACGAGATTGGGTCGAATGACATCGTAGGTCCAATTTGAGTGAATCTTATATTTAACCAAAGACTCTCAATGTATTGTTTGGTATCTGACATTCCTTAATTCAATTTAGGTTATGTTTAAAACCCTTTGTTTATTCCCCAAATTGGCTAAATAGGATATTTACTGCATAAATAAATTGAAAATCTGTTTATTCCGTCAGTTAGAATATTGAAAAATAATGGACACGTATTATTGTTTTTTTTTTTTTTAATCAATGAATATTGACAAAAATAAAACGCTTCCAAATTCGAAAGTGGGGCTTGTGACGTCATAACGCTTGTAAAATTGTACCGACCGAGTGACATTTTGTGATTTTTAGAAGCGTTGTATCTTCGTCAATGTTGGTTTACGTAACAAAAGAAAAAATACGGATCTTATATCTTTTTTAATCTATATTTCGAACTAATCACATTTTTTGCGTAAAATAGCCTATTAAAGGAAAACAATGGCCAAAAACTTTATTGAAAAAACTTCAAATTATTGTAGGTTATCCGACTTCCTTTGCAACCTCCGGGATAAAAGTAAATATTTAGCCGGATTGACGTCAATTGGACAGGAAGTATTATTCTTAAAACGAGGCGCAGTCTATCTTGGGTTCAAACCTAGCCACGCGCATTTCCTGGTGTAATTTATTTCATCACCACTGCTCTCAAAATGGTAAAGGAAAACTTCGTGAGGAAACCAGCATGTCCTACACCCAAAACTTCGAAGACATGTGACATCTACCAAGCCACAGTGGGCCCGCGTGGTGGATTATGGCCTCTTACTCCCTCTTACAGAAAGGAGGCCAGTGTCCCAGATGTGGGAACATTATAGGCTGATGATGATATTGATGATGATAATTCTAACCACAGATTTTTATTTCTTTTTTTATTCGTTTTCTTGCCAATTGTGTAGGTACTTGGCTCTGCTGATCAATAATTCCAAAAAAACAATTTTATCCCGAAAACCCAATTATCTTTAAAAAGTTATCTTCAACTTTAATATTACAAGAGGTGCTTTTCCATTTACCGTACAATTTTTGTCGTAATGATTAAAGCTCAAGTATGCTGCATGGACAAACACGTAGAATTCATACTAGGGCCTCTGACCATGTCGTCGGCGCGTTGTGTTCCACGCGCGCCTCAAGGAGTGTCAGCATAGTGATGGGGCCTGTAGAGGGCCAAAGCCTGCCGGGGTCACGGGACTCAGAAATTACCGTAACCCCGGTACATAAAGGGCTATTGAAGGACACCGTGGATTTCAGTCAGTCAAGCCTGACAGTCCCTCATTTGATGATATTACCATGCTAAAAAAAAAGAGCCTCTGACCACCATAATTGTTTATGAATGGTCAGTTTTATCGCGTCATATTTACATAAAACCCTCAACAAATCCTTAAAGGAAGTAAACAATATAATAATTGCAATCAAAACAGGACTTATAGTCATAGAGATGAGCATAACATTGGTGGAAAACAATTGTTTCATCTGTTCGATAATACATAATATACTTACATAGGATATAAACTACGTCAGAAAGGGAATTACAAAACATCGTCATATTGCAGTTTAAAAGGGAAGGAAGAATTGAAGAATAAATAATTCAGCTTCTTCATTATAATTGTTCTATTCTTCCTTATTGAGATTTCTTTAAACTGGATATAACCAGTTTGTACAGCGTTAAGGAAACTTCTTGTAATAAAAATTGCATTAATTTCTTTCGGGCCAGTTTTTCATTTCAGGAGGTGAGTAAACGTTTTCAGTGGCATCGGTCGCCCTGGATAGAACACCTATTTTTGAGTAGACCGTGCAGGCGGACCACCAATAAAATGACACATTTTACTCCATGGTAACTGAAGCAGGCACCCGATGCCTGGTGACAGAACTTCCCCGAACAACCTGCATAGAATGACCTCGTCCACGTCAGCCGTACGTCAGACCACAACATTTATAATCTGTGGTCAAACTTTACCTTTACGACAATAGTAAGTGCAATAAGTAAAATAATATTATGTTGTTTTTATTCTTTTTCCCATCCGAATTTTCTAGACGCACTTCATACGTCAATAAAATACTTTACGGGTTAGTAGTGAATCAACTTATAACATACCTATTATACATTTTTTTTTGTAGCTTGGTAAAATCATCAAATGAGTCCTCCCACCCAGGGCAGAGCGGGAGGGACTGTCAGATTCGTACTGACTAAAATCCACGGTGTCACTAATAATGCTAAACAGATGAAAATATCTCGTGGGAATTTTAGCTTTTGTGAGAAGATGAATGAAAGATGTATGATATTTATTTAATTAATATATTTATATTGACAGGCCTGTTGGTCTAGTGGTCAGTGACCCTGACTGCTATGTCGGAGGTCGTGGGTTCGATTCCCACCCAGGACAAATGTTTGTGTGATGAGCACGATCATTTGTTCTGTGTCTGGGTGTAATTTATCTATAATATTTATGTATTTACAAAATATATAAGTATGTTTATCAGTTGTCTAGTACCCATAACACAAGCTCTGCTTAGCTTGGGACTAGATAGCGTTGTGTGATAGTTGTGGAATATTTATTATTTATTTATTATTTATATTTCGTTTGTTAATCTTTTATATCCTTTTTTTAAGGGCTATTGAAGGACACCGTGGATGTTAGTCAGTACGAGTCTGACAGTCCCTCCCGCTCTGCCCTGGGTGGGAGGACATATTTGACGATTTTACCACGTAAAAAAAAATATTTAGTAGGAAAAAGTACGCCATGAATCAAATGCTGATAAACCTTAAAGCGACCATTGTTTATTATTAGTTTAATTAAATAACTGAATTAGGTAACAATGTTATTTTGACATAACTGGCCGGTAAATATGCTTTATTTTTGTCCGAAAAAAACCCAACTTTTGTGGTTTTGATAAATAGCTAAGTTATGTAACAATGTTATTTTGACATGTTTGACCGGCCAGCATACTTTATTTTTTTCCGGAAAAAAACAAAATTTTCCTGCATATACCGTCATGAAGACCTGCAACTTAAAAAATAGTTATACACTAATAATATTAGTATATATTATTATTACATATTTTAAGCAATACCTAAACAATGACAATGACAACGATGAATATTTAAAAAGATAATAATCTTGAAATCCATCATATAATAGTTAGCTGTTGGTCGCGGGACTCACGAATTACCGTGACCCCGGAACGTAAACGCCTATTGAAGGACACCGTGGATTTTAGGCAGTACAAGTCTGACAGTCCCTCCGCTTTGTTTTGGGTGGGAGGACTCATTTGATGATTTTACCACGATGAAAAAAAAAATATATAGGTAGTTGAATTTTCGTGCTTAAAGACGAAGTTTGTATCAATTTATAAACAATTCCATTGTGAAATTACATAATAATATTCAAATTCAAATATCTTTATTGCGAACTAAGTGTAGGTATACAAAGTTTGTAGGTGTTAATATTAAGTAGGTTCTTAGAACTTAGTTGCCTGTTTAGGCATTGCAATTTACACAGTTTTTTTTTATATATACTAGAATACAAGCAACATTACGCTAAAAAAACAATTTCAATTTTATAATATTAATTAAGTTAGGTTAATTACAAGTATTTCATTAAATATTAAAATAGAATTAATATAAAATATGATTATAATAAAATATTATTTGTTTTCTATCTGGGGGCACGGCAGTGCCCCAGCCAAGTCTCGAGCAAAACGGGCACGGCCGTACCATCTTTTCTCGATGCGATTCGCGGCTGTTTCGCCCCCCCTATATCTTCGACGTGGACAAAGCTAGGAGTTTAGGTTTTCGGTGAATAATAGTAGGCATTAGAACAAGCTTAAGTTCGAAATTACATGCCAATTGAATTAATAGTTTAGGAGTTACGGTCGATCAAAGTTACACCATTTGTCACTCACTGACTCACTGACTCACTGACTCACTGACTCACTGACCGATCATCAAAAATCTAAGGTACTTCTAGCAGACTTAGAAACTTCAAATTTTGCACCAAGATAGGTCACTAGCCACATATAAAGGAAAAATTATAAAAACATTAAAAAATAATATACCATAGAAAACAATTTTATATTTGCGGTTTGGTAAGAACATTATGTATAGATTTTGACTGCATTGTTAACTTTGTTCGTTGTTTAAGTATTCAATTGGATGAATAAATACATAGAATAGAAAAGAATAATATAAATGTAATACATAGACTATAATTAATTAATACATAAAGTTCATAATTCATTAAATTAATAAAGCTAAAACTCCATTGTATTGCGATAAATTTCGATTGTATGCGCGCTCGATAGATGGCGTTGTACCTGTCTGAATCGCGCTATGGTTTCGTTACCGAGCGCAGTATAAGTAGTACTTTAAAATAATTCGATAATTTTCATTTGATAGCGCCATCTACCTAGGAAAAACCATTTCGAAACTAAAAAAATATTGTAGCTATATTCGGAGAACATAAGTTAGCCGGATTAGATAGTAGATTTATTATTGTTACTGAAACAGTTATTTAGGCAAATAGTTTATTAAACACTTACAAAAAATAAATGAGATCCCACCAAAAACATTAAATGTAAAAAAATGCCAAGTCTCTCGATGCAGTCTTTCCATCGTAAAAAGTTTTGAGATCTCATAGAAGCCAAGTCCTAATCAAATTATTTTGTAGTTATAAATCAACATTTAGTAATTGTATCAATAGTTTTCTTTATATTATAATTATAGTGACTTGGCAATGAGCACAAGAAGAAACAAAACGGCATATTTGGAGTTGAAAGTCACACACCGCATGCGTAAACATTAATATCACAAAATTAATTTTCTTTTGGTTTATCCGTGTCGTCCCAACCGAATTTCGGCAACGACAGTCAGTCTCATCCAAGACTAGTAAACTGCGCAGGACATAAATTATAATGCACAAGTGTGTACGCAAACACTAGTGTTAGTGTACTCTCGGTTCATTTACTTTCATAAAGCGATGGCCCGTAAGGTATTTTTTTATTATTGTATTGGAGCATGTAGTCGGTAGTGGCCATCATGATCCACACGTAACAAATAATCTGATCACAGGTCTCGTCAGTAACATTTGCACATAATTCCAGGCAGCAAGCAGCTTTTAATTGGTGCTCATTGCCAAGTCACTATAATTATAATATA